>CM075260.1:2500-2743867 GCA_037678475.1 x Bolboschoenoplectus mariqueter | reverse complement strand
GTGAAATAAGAACTTTTATTTGAACAATGAATTACAAAAATAAACATTCATGGAACATGTACCTAGTGAAATAATTTTGCTTTTTTAAATGGAAAATAAACTCATATTCACTTATTAATTAATTAAGTTGGTTATTTTTTTTTAGATAAAGATGAGAGTCAGACTAATCAAATTTCAATGTTCATAAATAATTTCTTATCCGAATTTCGAACCTATGACCTCCAATACGACGAGTATTACTTTTGTGCTAGACCAAAACTAATTCTTATGATTATGTACAATATACGGGGAGGATAGAAAAAAGAAAATTCAAATAATCTCAGGGTTATACAGAGAGAAATGCAACAGTAGTTGGTATGTTGGATCGTTGAGATTTATTCTTCGACAATTATTAATAGAGAATTATTGAGAGTAAAATATTTCATAGAATTCTTTGAAGTTTTTTTTTGTTGGATTTTTGAGAGAAGTCAAAATTGTAGCATTAATACCACCCTCTAGATATCCAAGAGTTGAATTTAGTTTGCACTATTTTTTCTTTTATTAAATTTATAAATCACATCAACATGTGGACACTCGTTAATGGTTTCGTATGGAATAATGGAATAATATGGTCGATATTTTTAGTGTCGAGAAAAACAAAAAAAACTACAAAATTGCAAAATTTGTAAAACAACAAAGAATTTTTTTTTTCCATGGTCAAAAGGTCGAAAGTTCAAAATTGATTTTTAGCTGAAAATTTAAAATAAGATATGTTTCTGAGAGATTGACATTGTCTTTTTTCTTAACGGGATATGAAAGAGGTATAAAGAAAGTCGAATTTATGTTGTTTCGTCTATTATTAAATGTTGTCATTTTCTTCTTGTAACTAGTAATTTAAAAGTACGACATTAAATATGTATTGAAAAATACATTGCGTCATGTGGCTGTATATCAATATGCGTAGTTATTTTTCAAAAATTCAGTTGTATAGTATTTATTTTATGTATAGTGATATAGAAAAAAAAAAGTAATTGTAAAACAAATTGTGAACTAATTCAGCGGTGTAGTACTTAAAATAAAATGTGTCATTTGTAGGTTCGAATTATCTAAACACAAAATTCTAAACAACTTTTGTTAATAGAAAGTTTTTTTTTTATCTCGTATAACAATATTTAAGCTAAATGAAATTTTTGAGGAAAATATCATGTCGTTTATCTCCTTAAGCTGACTTGTTGATCGACCCCTTAATTGAATTTTTTGGAATAAGGATGAAAATAGTGGGGGGGGGGGGGGGGGGATTTCACATCTTACATTCCTTAATTGAATTAATTTTATCTCTCCAAAATCAAAACTAAAGTTGCAGAGAAATAAATTCATTTTTAGGACTCATTTTCTTTCTTTCATCTCCTTTTTTTTTCTCTCTCTAATAATTTTGTGAAGTACAATTCTAAATTTTAATATTACACATGTTATGTCTAACTAATACAACGCTTAATTAGGATGGGAGTTTATTTCGTATTTTATGTAGTAATAAGTAAGATATTTTTTTGTCGGAGCGTATATAGCAATAAAAATAGGAATCCTTATTTGTCAACCCTCAACCCTTCCTCCTTTCTTTTTTCTAAAATTCTTAATCCCCCCCCCCCCTCCCTCAGGGTATCTTTTTTTTTTTAAATAAAGTTCTCCGTTAACTTCGACATTTATTCATTTTCAAATATTTTTTTACACGATTTAAATTTATATCTCTCTTTATAAAAACAAAAATGTATCATCACTATACTAAATCTGTAATTTCTGAGAGTATCTAATTAAAGTGATGTTATCTCATCTCATGTAAAACTTCGTTTGAACGACAGGCCCAGACGTCACAATCCTTAGATCTGGCTGTACCACGCTTGATTGAATTGCATTGCACGAATTAATCTCACATTAATTAGCGTGAAATTAGTTACTATTTAAATGGCTTTTGGGATATCTTCAATAGTTAAACTAGTAAAATAGTTTGTTTATTAACGAAGTCGGTTATTGGATCCAAAGAAATTTGAACAGAAACAAAGTTACTCATACATAGCCGGTGCCATGCCATGTTACTCAGCATGGCTTACTTTATCGAGAGAAGTAGTTAATTTATTGCTTGTGTTAATTAGTTTGACTATCGCTAATTAACTACGTTTTATATTCTATTTATACACTTTGTATTGCTATATGCATATATACTATGCTGGAACGACCAATTTAGTCCTATATTTTAAAGTTACTGTTGTTCAATGAAAACATCATAGATGCTATGTTTATTGTTCTTAATGTTATATCGAGAGTTATCTTTGTTGTGTATTTATTAAAATAATACCGAAATTTTCAAAATATATCTTTCATAGGTCTATATATGCTCTTGTATCAACTTTAATAAAAAGGGAGCAAATTTAAACTTTCCTGGTTTCTAATCCAGTCAAATCTTGCCATTGATTTAATTTTATCTTTTCTGTAAATTGGTTTTTAGATACTTTAATACAACCTACCACTAGTTTTCCCTTGGCTTAACGACTTAATTAAGCCTTAACCAAGCCCGCATTGGTCGGCGTTAGACATTACCGGGCAATTTTCATCTTCTTCTTACTTCAATGAAAGACGACACCTTTATCATAGGTTTTTGTAATGCTTTATCGTCCAAATTAGCCTTCTTCGGTCTCGTATTGCATCGATGTTGCGATGTTTTTTTCTTTTTCACCGGTTCTGTGATGATGGAACCTATAACAAAAATTCTGTGTCGTATAGATGTCGCATTAGTTTCGTTATGAAGGTAGTAGAATTCTCTATTACTTCAGTACTAGAGAATTTTGTGTTATAGCATAATTCTGTTAAATTTTCTGATGCCGTATTTTAAATTAAAAAAAAAGCATTTTTTTGATATAACATCAATTCAATAAACAACTACAATTAATGGATTAATGGATCCTCAGTGTAAATTGAATATTTAATCCATACCATTCAAGGGTAGGTATACACATCTTTGGAACAAAAAGTAAAAGAAAAAAAAAGAAAATTCTCTATACATTGAATATTCTCTCTATATTTTCAATTTTTTCTCATACAAGATAATTACCTAGTCAAAATTAACCTCTCAATGTCCAATTCTTGCCATTTCTATCACTGAATTTCCTTAGTCTTCCATAAAGCATGACAAACACCATTAGGAGTTTTCCTTCATCGCTCCACCAGCCAACAAAACTATACGGCTGGTCTGTGCAGCTCATCCCTGGGTGCAACTTTTGGAGTCTCGAACAAGCGTAACCTGTTGATAGCCCAACATTTCCATATGCACTACAATTGAGACAAGAAGAAAAAGTTGTATTTTATTTAGATTTTGCACTATTAAATCGCACAATATTTGAATTAAATGATGACAAGTAATATTTGGTTGGGTTGAAATGGAGTATGTAGAGACATAGAGTGGTACCAGACTAGAGACTACTGGTATTTTCTTAATTGGGCTTGTAAAAATATATGTAGTTCAGTTCGAGGTCAGCACTAATTATATATAGATTATAGTGTTTAAATCTGGGATTTGCTTTATCTGGCACTGCCTATAGATACTACACTAGCAGCCCGTAGCAAGCTCAGATTAAAAAATTGAAGTAATAGAGTGCATATAGTAAGGAGAGAGAATTTATACATGTCTTTCTCAATAAATAGAGGCCAACAAATTGTATACTATTACTATATATATCACCTCCATGAATTTAATTATAAATAAAGAAAGCACAATTAAAAATGACAAAAATCATTATAAGAGAGAAAAAAATATATATATACCTGACCACCTCAAAAGTGACATTAAGAGTGGAGAAGTTGAGGGGATCTGATATTAGTCTTCTTCTCTCAATAATGCATGCCACAATTATAAACAAAATTACACATACAACTTGAGGCAACATTAGCATCTTTACAATGGCTTTAGTTCCCTTAGAACTTTCCTTCTCTCCATTGTATCTCCTCTCCTCATCTTCTTTTAACGGTGTTAAAGTAGCCGAAGAGGGTAAATACCTAATTAACCAAAAGTATTTCAATGAATTTTTTAGATACCAATGTCATAATACATGCTGAATAATTGTAACTGAGAAAAGTAGAAATGGGTTTAAATCAGTAAGAGAATTAAAACTTACATCATAAATATGATTAATAGTAGAACTGCGGGGGAAATGAGAGAGCAATCAACTGAGTTCTCTCCGGCATGTCTTGCATTGACGGCCATGAACAGCGCATTGACGATTTTCTGGTACGAGTTGAGGCCATCAAACACCGGAAGTCTCCAGTCCATGGAACAAAACAGCGTGACCATGAAGGCTATCAAACCAAAGACCGTTGTTGACCGAAAGAACGTAGCTAAATTGGTCGACAGATGGCCAAATTTTATATCTTTTGGACTCTTTAACATGCATTCGGTCTCTTCATTTTTAATGAAGAGCCTAAGTCCCCAAATAGCCCCTCTCAGAAATAGAGGGAATAGTGTGTTTCCAGCCAGAATTATCACAGCTTCAAATAACAGTAGACCTGAATTCTTTGAGAATATAGCCATGTTTTCATTTGTTGCTATTAAGCCACCGTTTGCAAAGGATGAAACAGTAGTAGAAAATGCGAAAAGACCCAAATTGATCCCTTTTCCTCTTAACACCTCTTTTGAACTCGAAATTATAGATACATATACTAGACATGCGATAAAACCGGCCACATGAAAGAAAACCCAATATGCAAGGATAACTAAACCCAAGTACTTGAGACAGCTGGTACTCAAATCCTTTACACTTATATCAGTACCAGATTCGAGTCGTTCTATCGTACTGACTGAATCGATTCTTTCAAGCTCAATAGTACTAACTGAATTGACCCGGCTCACAGTAAGCTCTGCTACGGTTGGCTTACTGGTACGACAGAAAAGGCCTAGCATTGACACAAAGACTTCCCCACCTACAAGCATCAAAAGGGTCATGACTACTATTTGGGCGCTAGACAATTTCTCCATTGTTACTGTTGATAGACCGGAAACAGTTACAGCTGAAGTGGACAGGAAAAACATGTCTATATAGCGGGGTTTGAAATCAGGATCAGTCGGGTTTAGTACCATCAAGAGAAGAGACCCAAAAAGATCGATGGCGATAAAGTAGAAGAATTGGATCCAAAATGGATGCACATGGCTTGAGATGAAACGGTACATGAACATGATTACTTGCAACACGTACCGACTTGCACGTGCAAAACTCTGTATTCTGATCAGTATAATTGCGTTGTACCAACCTCTAAGGTTATCGGGAAAGAGATCCATGAGTTGAACTAGAGAGAGAGAGAGAGAGAGAGAGAGGCAAGGCGAGTGATACCTTGTATTGTGGTTTAATGGTGAAAGACGAGAAGGCTTATGAGCATATTTATAGGCATGCAATGATGACTCGGGCAAATATTAATTTCAAGTTGATATTTTATTGATGTGTACTAGAGAGAGAGGGAAGGAGAACCGAAGGTAGAATTATAGCAATCAATTAGGACTCTCATACAAGGTCGCTGATCTTTCTGCGTGCGCGCGTGGTGCATGCGCTACTTCTTGATTGGTAAATTATAGAAAGTTATTTTTAAATTTATTATGTGCGAATTTTAACGTAATCTGATAAATAATATATTGTAGTATACGGATGCTATGTAATAGATGATATAAATCCTTCAGTCACGCAATCTCCTTAAATTTTCTTGATATGGAAATGGGACCTGGGAGGCATGGTGCTCCCATGATACGAGTTTAAATGTTAGTTGCAATATATTAAAAAAGAATTATTAGGAGATAGAATTATAGCTTATACAGAATTATAAGTAGGGACATGAACAATATAATATTACAATTTTAGTAGGAATATGATTCTTTATTTAAAGTATATTTCAAATATATATTTAATTTTTATTATGTTTTAAGCTCATATGGTATATATCTATACTTCATAAACAGTGGTTGAGTTTTAAATTTTCTTAATCATTTCACCTCACATCTAATATTGATTATTCAATTTGTGTTTTTATCTTTATCTAATGATTCATATATTTTATCTTCTCTCTTCATTTAAAAATACTTTTTGTTATATCTAAGGTGTTATATAACTTTTTAAAATGATATAGTTTTTTTATATTTTATGTAGAAATTTTTATGCAATTATTTACATCAAATAGGATCAAAAATTGATACTGTTATTTTTCCTTTTTGGAATTTAAACCAGCAGAGATGTTAGAAAAAAAAAATTGCATCCAATGAAAAGGAGATTATTGGAGACTAGAAATTAGACAGTGGGAGCAGCAGCTGCTAAAATTCTCAAAAGAAACAAAAAGAAAAAGAAATTGCACAGTGGACAAATTGTACAAAGGAAAATTAATAGCTGGAGAAATTGATGCATGAGTTTAGTCTTGGACCAGAGATGTAATGATGCAGGAAATTTTCTTTAAAATTGTGAGAAAAATTCACATTCATGTCCTTTATCCATTTGTCTTTTATTTAGTAATTGAAATTAGAACAAAATTCTTCTTTTCTGATATAGATTTCTTCGGTTAGAGGGGAAATTTCATTCTCTATCTCATGAAAAATATGTCCACCTTGTGCTGATTTTACTGTCATCCCAAATGAAATGTACATCTAAAGCATTAATATAATATCTTAATTGTTGCATTTCAAATTTAATAGGTACATTACAAAATATACAATAAATGACTATATTTGTTTTCCCATAGTGTTCTTCCTTGACCAGATGGTCCAAATCATTTTTATTTTTTTTCTCCACTAAAAGATAGTGTCCTCAAGCAATTCTCATTTGATAAATACCATTCAACTTGTATAATTTTTATATATTTCTTTTCCTCAACAAAAATAATATTTTTTATATATTTCTAAAGAACATATATCAAATTTGAGCCAATTCGAAATCTAACTGGTCATTGATCATAAATTTATTAAATCTCCACTATTAATAATTTAAAATTGTTCCGATGAAAAGTCTTTTTTTTTTTAAATTGACCCAAATTTAATACACGCTCTATAATTTTACCATACTCATACATGCACCTTTTTTCCATTAATTTGCAAAGTAGAACAAAGTTTATACATTTCCGATTAACATATATGACTAAACAGTTATAGTAGGATAGGGGATTTCTAGGGGATAATTTGATTATTTTTTTTGTATTTATACAAATTCGGACCTTTACTTGTAAATTATTTAGATTCCGTCAACAAGCAACATGGGCCATGTTAAGATTTCAAAAAAAAAAAAAACAGAAAGAGAGAATTTATTACCACAAATATGGGTTCTCCTAACCGATTGATGAAATATAAATGGATCTGCTTTTATGGAAGTATATTATTTTTTTTTAAGCATAGGTAACTACCAACCAGAACCTAACCTCACCTCTCCAAATACCCAAAGAGGTTTCCTATTAATTCCAAAAATATGAAAATACAGGCTCCACAATAAGAGTCAACACTCCTTGGAAAAAAAATGATCAAAATTCCAAAAGGTGTGAAAAATGTTTAGGAAATGAGAGCACTGAAAAACATTTATAAACATTGACCGTTGGTATTTCTAACTTCTTTCTTTGTGATGGCATCTGGTAAAGCCTACATACATTGAAGATTCTGCGCCACTATCACAGGGCCCACAGAAATAATCACTGGGTCCATTTTTATATTTTTTTAAGAATCAATTAATAATTCGACTAAATTATTCTGCATCCTCCTGGAAAATAATTAATATATGGCTTGTGATTAGATACTGTTTGATCCATTGATATTTTAAGTCAAGGTACCACTCTAAAAAACTACAAGTCTAACACAGATAGTGATAGAGATAGTGATATGTTTAAATTTCCCAAAAAATATTTGAAAATAAATAAAGAAAATGATATACAGATATTATTATTGATACTATAATCGATAATGACTTTGTTATTCATATTAAATGAGTTATTATTTATATTAATGATTTTATTACGTAATTTATTTGTACAATAATTTTATTATTCAACTTAAATGAGTTAATATTCAGATTAGTATTATTTAAGTTGAATAATAAAAACACTGTAAAAAATAAGTTGCATAATAAAGTTGTTAACATGAATAATAATTCATTTAATTTGAATAATAAAATCGGTATCGATTACAATATCAACAACAATATCTCTCAAATATTTTTTAAAAAATAAATATCAGAGGTAACGGGAGCCCTTATTTCAAAAAAAAAAAAATACCACTCTAGCCATATTGGTTCAAAAGTAAAATCATAACCGGGGTGATTTAAAATTGATTAGTGAATTTATTTTTTAAGTATTCTGTCTAGCCCTTGATATTGACTTGGAAAATATATTTATAGTATGCGAAAATGATATCTTCAGTAACTTTGTCTATAACTGACTTTTGTCAACTTTATTAAGGGAAAGTGTATTTAGATTTTCTTGAACTCTCCCTAGTAGAATCATTTGGAGGGGAGGTTTTTATGAACTGAGCGACCAATGAGTTTATATGAGTTTTATGTTTGATTTCAAAGCACTATATTTTTTTTTTAGTTTAATGCAAAGTCAAATTAGTACTGTTTTATGAATAATTGTACATTGAATATACACACACATGGCCTTCAATAATTCAGAATTTTTTTTCTATCCTAAAATTTCTCTATCCTTGAATATACAAGTGGCCTTGTACAAAGAAATATTATTTGGATGTAGAGTCATGAATCTGAACTAAAAAGTCTGACAGAGGCTAAATTCTTGAGACCACATACAATTAGAATTATTTAGTTTCAAATTTAAATAAAAACAAAAATATTTGATTGATGAGAAATAGAATAGAGAATATTATTTTTGTTATTGATATTTATTTAAAAGACGGGGAAATATAAAACAAAAGCAATAATTGCACTTCAATTATTTTGTCATTATAAATTTGTAGGTACCACCAATTTTTTTTTGAAGGCAGAATTTTATATACCCCCCTCTAAAAATTCAAAATTATGTACATCTCCCTCTAAATTTTATAATATCATATTTACTCTCCCAAACTACTAAAACTCTCATATTTATCCAATCTATAATCTTTTACATTAAAATCAACTCCACACTTATAAATTACTCATTTATCTTTATTATAAATAAAAAATAAAAAAATTTAATCGAATTCTCAGTAAATAAACTACAAATGCAACTATCAAACATGAATATCAATCATTAAAAATTCTACATTCTCACTCAATTGCGGGCAATTCAGTCATGTGCTCTTATCTTGGGACTATAGTATCTGATTTTATTCTTTGTTTGAAAAATAACATTATGATCTTAAGAGATAACGAAATTAGAAGGGAAAAAAAAGGAAACGAGAAAATAAAAAGTCAAGAGATATAATATGCTGAGAGATTATTATTCGGACAAGTAAATGAGAGAAGACAAGTGTATAATAATTATAAAATATTAATTGTTATATTAATTTGAGTTTTAGATATTTAATTAGGGTTAATTTGAGTTTTTGAATATAGTTGATACATCATAAATTTTTCTTGGACAAATGTGAGAGTTCTAATATGTTGAAAAGATAAATAAGATATTATGAATTTTAAAATAGGAAACAGATAATTCTAAAATTTTAGAAGGTTATACATGAAATTATGTCTTTTTCGAATTAGAAATTGATAATCTTCATTCTAAAAGTCACAAGTTTTAATTCAACTTGACATACTTTTTTGTTAATGTTTATAGTTGAAAAAATTTGATTTCAACTTTTATCTAAAAAAAATATTAATTTGAATTTGAAATTATACATCACCACCATCAATTCATAAGATTTGGTGACTACATCAAAACTACAAAGTCTACAAAGTATCAGCAATAATTCAAGCCTTGTTAATTACTTCAAAAAGAAAATTAAGAAGCAGCCGATGGCCAGAAAGATTCCTTGGAACTAATGACACAATCAAAATTTTGAAGTATTTTGTTCTTTGCAGTCGGAATTGACCCCAAGAAACAAAATAACAAAACGAAAAGAAGTGTCAACTAGAAAGAAAGCATTATTACCCGCGTTTACAACGCGGCCCCCCCCCCCCCCCCCCCCCCCCCCCCCCAAAACAAAAAAATAGAATAGTGAAAAGAGGTACTTCATAAAATAAAATAAAGAAAGCAGCAATAGACATCTGCAAAGTTTGTGATAAAACCCTAAAATGAGTTCCACGAACCAACTTCCGAGCTGGTGCACTAAAGATCCAAACTTTTTACTATAAGGACAGTTGATGTATGATAATCAACCAACCATTTGATTAAATTATAACAAGTTTTTCACAAAGAATGCAGCAAAGTAAAAGCAAGAATATGAGGAAGAGATGTTATTGTTGTATTTGAAATTTCAATTGCTGAGATGTTGAGCAGGTGCTAATTTAACAATCTTGTCAGTTAATATTATAGTGTCATATACGTTATTGTAATTGCTTTACAAGTGATATGATCATTTTCATCCCAACAATTGTAGCAAACTATTTTCTTTTTTAATTCTACAAATTAATTATTTTTTTCATATCAATGATATCAAAATTGCATAGATGAAACATTACACAATTAATTGAAGAAAATTGTTAAATTGATGATTTCTTAAATAAATTTAATTTATGCAATTGTTGGGATCAAGATTGGAGATGTACCTAAATATCTAATGTTAAAGCAACTCAAAGCACTTTCAAATTTTGAAATATAAATAAAAAATAAATTGGTGACACTAAATACTTGTGATATTAAAATCTTCCTCTTCCAAATTATATCCCTATTATATCAGCATTATTCTTTATAAATACTTCCCCAAATTATCGTCAAATTTGCTGAATTGTAAAAACACATTTTTTATACCCGTATTTAACACGAGGAGTAATATATGCACCCCCTATTTGTACCTCAATTATTTTAAATTATTCAACATAATTTTTAAACTAAATTTTGAAACATATATTTTAAAAAAATATTTAAATATAATATTAAATATAGATAAAAAATACATAGCTTATGATGCAAAAATAATTTCTCATTTAACACTAGAGATCTAAAACTAAACTAAAAGAACACTGGAGGTCTAAAACTAAAAGAAGTGACAACGACGACCCATACAAGTCTCAACAAACCCTAATTACTGATTTGTGATTTCACATTATAAATAGCAATAACGATGATATAATTCTCCAAAGTCTGCCTCTTTATTTATATTCCCATTTGTAATATGTAAAGAGGTACATGCGCTCTTCAAAATTACTTATCAGTGAGTGTGGAACTATACAGAAGGCATTAAATATTTTTTTCAAATGGTAATATCTGTCTTACCTCAGGGATCTCATCTACAACTGACTTTAGAGTTCAAACCAAACGCCATAATTTGTCACAATCCATTTTCACAGCTCATAGGATTTTTAAAAATGGACTTAACATTGAAGGTGAAATCAGCTTTGAGAAAAGAGAGAGATATTCGTACATATCTAATGTTAAAGCAACTCAAACCACTTTCAAAATTTCAAATATAAATAAAAAATAAATTAATGACGCTAAATACTTGTGATATTGAAATCTTCTTCTTCCAAATCGTATCTCTATTATATCAACATTATTCTTTACAAATACTTCCTCAAATTATCGTCAAATTTGTTGAATTATAAAGACACACACTTTTTAATACCCATATTTAACACTAGAGGGGTCTGAAACTAAAATAAATGACAACGACAACTCAGGCAAGTCTCAACAAACCTTGATTACTGATTTGTGATTTCACACTATAAATGGCAATAATGCTGATATAGTTCTCCAAAATCTGCCTCTTTATATTCCCCATTTGTTGAAAAAGTCTATTTGTCAGTGAGTGTGGAACTATAAAGAGAGCATTAATTTCGAAGTATGTATTAAATATCTATTCAAATAGTAATATTTGTTTTGTCTCAGAGATCCCATCTACAGATGAGTTCAGCACAAACCTCATAATTTGTCACAACTCATTTTCATGGGATTTTTGGGAATGGGAAGGCAGCTTTGAAAATAGAGTGAGGTAATTAAATTTTCAAGATGGATATTAAATAATTTTGACTAAAAGTATACTCACACAAGCATATTTCATTAATTTCCTCCGCAACCATATAGTTTTGTCTCGTTGGAATATTTTAAAATAATTTTATTATTAGGGCTTTAACAATTAAATCGGAATTTTGTTAAATAAAATTCTAAAAAATATAAATTCATTGATGAAAATTATAAGTGCTTCATAGCATCCATTTGACAGGACAAAAACATTGACTCAGTCAAAGTAACTAGAAAACTATAAATAAATGATAAAAATTAAAAAAATTTATATTATATTACTAATTATCTCGTCCATATACACTGAAGATATCATATCATTGATCCACAAGGAGTTTAATGTATATATGTGGGCCAATGACCCAACACACAGGTTCTAAGTCAAGTCAATGTGCTAGAAATCGCCAAATTATATTAAGACATATTGGCTACTTTAAAAAAGAATATAATATAAGGAATTATTTTTGGAAAAATTTCATATATATCCTTCCAAAATATCAAAATTGTGCATTTCATATATATATATCCTTCTAAAATATCAAATTTTTACGTATGGACTACTTACAAATGACATATTGAGCTTTTAAAGGAGTATACATAAAATTCTACCTTCTTTTATCTGGCGGATTCTTTGCCATATAATTAGTCAAAATTGTCGGTTTAATGAATGCCAAAGTATTATTTCTCCTTTCAATTTCTTGGTTATGACTTGCGACGCTGATTTTGCTTGTATTTTTGCTGAAGTTATCTTGAAAAAGAATGAAAAATCGTGGAAGGAATAACCCTAGATCCTAGTGAAAGAAAAATGCATCTCATATCTATTTATTTATGCGTACACCAATGAATTTATGTTCTCATCCTTATGGTCACAGGTTCGAAATTCAAATAAGAGGGTTTTTTATGAATATTTAAATTTAAGGAGTTTAATTTTCATTTTTATCTTAAAAAAATAAATAAATGCTTATGCTCCGGTGCTTGACCTAAATAATTTTCAAATTAGGCCATAGTATTTTTTTTGGGACAAAAAAATAGGGATATAATACACTAAATAACTTCATGCATCTATTCACCAATCATTATTTTAACTCTAAAACTATAATAAAAGTACAAATTAATTGCGCTGCATCCAATCTTTTAACAGAAAATACAAGAAACTAACTATACATAAATAAACATACAATAAATTAAGAAAATTGATTCTAGTTGTAAACATAACCATGCATCAAATAATAAATAAAAATATCATTCAGCATAAACCCTTGTCAAACATGTACTACAACTTTTTATTTTTGGCATCTACTTTTAAAGGTAGGAACAAATTTATTTAATTTTTTTGTCATCCATCCTACATTTTTCAAATTTATCTCTATAATTGTTTTATCATTTACAGTAATTAATAGTGATCGGTTTCTAAAAACAAAAAAAAAATGCATCATTCTAAATGCACCATGAGGAAACATATATGCTCAATTTACGTCTCACACACAATGTCATGCCAATATGGATTTTGATATTTTTGAACCAAGTATTTACATGATTAAAACAAGTGTGTGTACAATTATGACAAGTGTACTAAAAAAGAACACAATAATGGGTGTTTATATTATTAAGAAATTTAAGTTGATGCTTATATAACTTTGAACAAAGTGTTTATATTATTACAATTGATGCTTATGCTATTACGAAAAGCTTTCATACTATTATAATGGGTGTTCATAATAGTAAAAGTGAATGATAAGAAAGTTGTTTTGTTAAAAAACTTAGGTAGATGTATATTTTTGGACCGGATATTTATACTATTATGATAGATATTAATAGTTTATATTACAACAACATATGTTTATACTAACAAAAATGGATAAGAAAGAAGTTTGGTTAAGAAACTTAATCTTATGTTTATATTTTCTATCTAAGTGTTTATACTATTAAAATAAATAAATATTTATATTATTACAACAATTACTTATATTATTATAAAATATATTTATACCATTACTATATTTATAGGAAAGAAAATTGGATGAGAATAAGAGCAAGAGAAAGAGATGATATATAGGTTGTCGGAAATGTATAGAGTATTGAAGGAAATGAAAGGAAAAAATAAATAAATGAAAGCAAACAAAAGAGAAGAGAAGCGGACAAAGACGAATATATACGAAAAAAATTGTAAGTTGTTAGTTTTATGTCAATTGTCAAAGGAATGCTAGCTCTAAAAGAGAAAGAACGTTGTTAAAAAATGTACAAGTACCAGTGTATACTTTGGTTAGCTGGTAGTCCATTGCTTGACAATAAAATATATACATTGATTGTCAAATGTATATAGATGTATGTTGCTTAATAACATAAATGTTGGTAAATTTTATGTTGGAAAAAAGAAGAAAATAAATTAAAAAATAAGAAAATATTTTGGTAAATTTAGAAAATAAGAAAAATCGTATTATGAGAGTATGGTTTTCTCTAAAAAGGTTGTTTTTTCAAAGTGCAGTCTCCTCTAAAAACAGAGACAAAGAGAAGAGGGAAATGATAGAAGAGAGAGAGAGAAAAAGATAACAGGGCGAATAAAATATTGAAAGGTTATACTCTGATATTGTTATTTTCTCTGTGAAAGCCGCAGTTTAAAAATACAATTTTTTTAATTTTCAAATTTCTCTGAAATATTTTTTGTTTTATAATTTATTTTCTATTTTTTTTCCGACACAAAAATCACCCCATAAATGCTCTCAAAGTTGTATCAAGTCCCACAATTCATGTGTAGCAGGGGTGCCAACCAGCGATAAAATGAAATTTAAAATTTTTTATTAATTAAATGTGTATACTGTGGATTTAGAATTTTTGGGCTCAAATAGTGATAAAATGGATAGGGTATGAATTTAAAATGTTTGCCTCATTTCGGTCAGATCAATCTATTTAATTGTATTTTATTGAATTTAGTTTAATTCAACAATAATTAAGATTTATTTATCTGCTAATTATGATTTAATTAATATTAATTAAATGAAGTTACATAAAAATATAAAAATATTTTTTAAATACTTAATCAAGCTATTATACAAATGGAGTTGTATCGACCTGGCAGTTCACGGATTCACATCTACTACCATACTTTTTTTTATGACACAAATGTACCATAGTTTTTTTTTATCTATGACATATGGGGTTCATTAAAATATAAATAAAAAAATACTTTATATTGTTAAATCGGAACTGTTTAAATCAAATCGGACCATTTAAAATCTATGACAGTAATTGTACTATAAATTTTAATGGCAGCAGATACGGACCCGGCCGTTCACACTCCTAAACTTATCCATTGGAGAGGGGGAAGAAAAAGTTCATTGCGAAAATTAAGCTTTTAAAATTTATTACAGTGATATAATTTGATTATAGCATCTAAACCAATTATTTGTTTATTTGGACAATGAGCTTAAAAATATAGTCCTGCACTCTCATTAGTTTGTTAAAGAGGATTATTTAATAATAGTTATTTTGGCAATTTTAACAATGAGTTTTTTAAAAGATTCAAAAAAAAATTCTAAAAATAGAAACAAAAGTTTATAGATATAATCTTATACTTATAGATTGATTGTGTTTCAAATTTTATATAATTTAAGTGTCATTTGATATTCTATCAAAAATTATTAAAATTAGATATGTCAGTCTAGCTCGCTTAATCCGACTGATCCAACCAATTTGACCTAAAATGATAAATTAGTTCTGATCATTAGTTGGTTACATATTGAAAATATCGTAATCCGACTATAGTATATTGAATTTACGATCTACAGAAAATCCAACCAACGGATCTATTTAAATCATAATCAAAATTACATGACTTTTACAACAATTCATATTTAATAATCTTTGATGTTATATCAAATGACATATAAATTGTATGATATTTGAAATACAACCAACCTATATAAACAAGATAGATTGTGTTTATAAAGTTTTTCTATTTTTAATATTTTTAAATTTATTCGAAAACTCATTATGAAGATTATCAAAATTACCATTCTCCGTTTGAAAATAATTCTGACATTCTGACATTCAGTTCCCAATATATAACAAATAGAGACAAGTATTCTAAGTTTCAAAGAAATGCTTTTGCTCTAGTTGCCCTAATATTTATTCCTGACGTCTTGAATCGTTGTTAGTTTGTTACGTACTAAATAAATTAAATGGAATATAGTGATAGATATAAGTACTGTACTTCAAGAATCAAACTGTTAGAGCTCGACCTTTTTTTTTTGGAAAAAGATCTTCAAGAATTATACTGATGTATTTATTAAGGTATATGCAGTAATTTGCTTGATAAGATGAGTGATAATTACACTCTTTGTCTGCATTTATTATTTGTGCCTCGAGTATTTTAAGTTATTCAATGTATTTTCTAATTTAAATTTTGAAATATATTTTTATAGAAAGTATTTATATCTTTCAGTGGATGAAGAACTTGGGGTGCAAGGATAATTTCTTTTTTCTGAATTTAATCCCTAGAAATAGTCAAATTAATGTTCTGGTATTTAGGTATAAGGACCTGATATATAAATATCATAATCGATACCATAATTTATACCGACTTTATTATTCATATTAACGGCTTTATCATACAACTTATTTATACAGTATTTTTGTTATTCAATTTAAGTGAGTTATTATTCATATTAGTGGTATTTAATTTGAATGATAAAAATATTGTCAAAAATAAGTTACATATTTAAGTCATTAATATGAATAATAACTCATTTTACATAAATAATAAAATTGATATCAATTTCGGTATCAATAATATAGTCTCCCAAACATTTTCCTTAGACATAAGAATTAAATTTTGCCCAACACAAAAACAAAAAAAAAAAGAAAAATCGACAAAATTATATGCGCATAACGTAAAATTGTTTTGAAATTCTTTATTTGAGAAGATAATTTTTGACTTTTTGTAGTACTACGGATATATATACGGATAGATCATAATTTCATATGAGATTCCCCTTATCTGAATGTTGGAATAATTGTGGGCATCATGAATTGCATAATTATTGCATATATATGGCCAATATGGTTGTGACAGTTTTGCTCAATAATGCAATACTTTAATTAATACCTAGCTAGCTTGCTAGTTGACTTCAATTTTTTTCTGCACCGTTATTCCAAGCCCAATAATGCAATTCTTTAATACAAATAAAATTTAATACCTCAATCATCTTAGATTTTTCTAGTTTAGGATGAACCAAGCAGAAATTATGGCTGCCAATTGATACCTAATTGCCTTTTTAATTACAACGACGACATGAAATTATTCTTATATGTTCTACATCAATTATCTATATTCAAAATTAGATATAAACATTTTACAAAAGAAAAATTATTTTTATTCCTCATATTTTGCATCCTTTATATGCACATCAAAAATATTTATACTAAATATATAATTTATTTGTATGTGAATTTATAAGTGTTAATAATTAGTATAGAAAGTGTTTATCATTTTTTCCTAGATGATTATAAAAAATTGAACTTAAATATTTTATTGTACGAGTATAAATACAACTTGCATAACTTTTAATTATAATAATACAAGATATAAACACTTTTATCATTAGATATAAATATTTTTTGAAAAAAAATATATAAATTCATCTAGGGTGCAATTAAGGGGTACAATTAAGAGGTATAATTATCACTCTTCTCAAAAATATATGTTTCAAATTTTAAGTTAGAAACTATTTTGAATAGTTTAAAATATATGATGAATAAGAAATGTAAATAAGGATATAGTTATCACTCCTCATTATTTTATTATTATATCATAGAAGAATGATTTTTCTCGCCTGAGCTCTACCACTGAATCACTTTGTCCCATGTACATAATTTCAAATAAATATTTGTTTTAGAGAAACATAAATTTCTTTGGATGTCTGTTAGCATGTCTTAATATTATAAACATTGAAATAATGCTTCTTCAATGCAACTTCGCAATTTCCTCTCCTATTGTAATACTAGATCAAAATTTGATGCTCTATTTGAATAGTATTGTAAAAGTTGGAATAAAGCACGAGGAACACGTAGTTGGTGAAAATTGGAAAACAAAAATTGAAATACAATTGGAATCAAACAAAAATCTAAATAATACTCGATCAAAGTTGTTATCTTAACAATATAAGATTGTATGCAACATAAATGTAAAAAAATTGGAAAGCTTCTAATTTGTATTTCCGAAAATCAATGATATAGTATGTGGGGTCCACCTCAATTGTTATTTTCTCCTTGGCTCCAATTAATAATCCATGCATGTAGTGTATCATACTGTCATATATGTGTGTTGAACACTCAAGTATCTATCATTATGACGTACAGACACGTGCTAGGACTTATAAATCTCATGTCATACCATGCTAAAAAATATAGAATCTAAGCACAATATTTATAAGAACATAATACGTATCTACATATCCCATCACATTATCCATCTCTTATCCAATTAGTAGATCATTTCGTCTCTTCATTCAATTGATGACTACCACATGTACATCCGTGACACCATTGCACTCTCGTGTTTAACATCTTCATACTACCTAATCGAGTCGCTCAGTTTTAACATGTGTTTCCACATGTCATGTGCATATTTGATATTTAAAAATATTGTATTATATCATGCTTAGTGAGCTAACCTTCATACATGATACTTCTAAAACATGGCTTGTGATATATATACATGAACATGAAGCATGCAAGCACGTATATTATGTCTAGATCATATTCAGACATATATAAATCGTATCACATTCACATGCCACATACTTTTTATAGATCATTAACTCCAATTATCATATTATTCCAAATGTCCAACTTCCATGTAACATGTACCTAGTGAAATCATTTTGATTTTAAATGAAACTTTTTTATATCCCCTAGTGGATTAACTAGGTTGTGATTAATTGTATACAATCACTATAGGAAGGTTGTGAAAGGAAACTCAAATATTCTGAAATTCCGAGGGCTATCTTAAAAAAGGCGCAATTAATAATTAATTCAAATGTTGGGTCGTTAACATAAAAATTCTTGGACAATTTATTGAGAATACATAAAATAACATTTCATGGAATCATCGAAGGTAAGTGATATATAATAATGATATACCAGATGTTAGTTGTTTGTAGCATTTGAATAATTAAGGTCAAACTGTAGAATATATATATATATATATATATATATATATATATATATATATATATATATATATATATATACCATCCCCTTACATCGATGACTATATAGATATATATAACCCAAGTACTGAATTAACTTGACTATCTTTTTCTTATGGAATTATATATTTTGAGACGTGGACGCATCTCATGGCCAATGCTGTTTTTTCTTCATTCTTTTCGTATTTTCCTTTTTTGATAACCTTCCCCTTACTTAAAAATAGATATCATACATCCTCTGCTGTGCTACACTGTATAATATAGCGTATTATCTATTTATTTGCGTTAAAATTCGTAGAAAGTAAATTAAAAAAAGCTCTATATAATTCATTTGTTTGTATATTATGCGTACAATACTGTACAGTAGAAGATCAGAATTCCAGATGTCAGCAGGACATAGGTTTTAAAGGGATAATGTTACATGGGTCGGAGTTAAAAAAAAAAAGAATTTTAGAACTAAAAGAAGGTAAAATGATTCCTTTTTTTTTTGTGAATTATTGGTAGGCGAAAATTAATAATCAATTCAACCGAAGTTACTGATTTCTAGACAATTATTGCATATTAATTATCGCAGATATATCATTATGTCTCTAGCTAATTCCTAATGTCGGTTGGAATCATAGATTTGTAAGCTGAGCGCTTTGGACATTTTTTGTATTGAAAAATAATTGATACTATTATTGTTATCGATTTTATTATTCATATAAAATGAATTATCATTAATATTATCAATTTTATTATATAATTTTTATTTAACTTAAATTTTATTGATCAGAATAATAACTCATTTTATTTAAATAAAAAAGAATAATATCGAAATAGATATCAATAAAAATGTTTATATATCAGCTCTGTTTTGTATTTTTGGTAGTTCACTTTTACGTAATTTATTTACTAATTTTTTTTTTTGGTATCAAGGTCTCTACGGACGCGTGGCGTGTAATAAATTTGCTAATAAAGTATGTAATTGGTCAAGTGGAGAGCATCATTATGGGTCGTGGAATAACAAAGATCGAAACCTTATAATAAAGTATAAATTTGTCCGGCCGGATTAGTTATATATATGGAAGCTGATGCATAGATATTATTATTGATATCATTATTAATATCGATTTTATTAATAATAAATTATTATTCATATTAATAAATTTATTATATAATCTATTTATATAGTATTTTTATTATTCAAGTTAAGTTATTATTCATACTACTGATATTTAAATTAAATAACAAAAATATCATATAATAAATTCCATAATAAAATCATTAACATGCATAATAACTCGTTTATCAACAGTGACATGTATCCAACATTTTCTTTTACATATATTTACTTCAATTACTCTTTAATTCTCTAAGTAATTTTGTATTTTCAAAATTCCAACGCTGACATTCAACGATAGAAAAAGTCAGAATTCTTTGGTTCTTCCTTTCTATTTCTTCTTTCCTTTTTGGAGGTTTGCCATCGCCATCGCCATTGCCATCGCCCACAAGAAAAACACTATTATTTTCACATTTTGGTGGAGTGCACGTGTAAATAAGCTATTCTATTTCTACTACGCATGCATCTCTCTCCTTTTTCAACATGTACGCCAAGCTCGTGATATTTGATTTACAATGCACCAATCCTGAAGGAAGAATATCGCATATTCGCATGAAATTGTTACGTCACACATGGCCCCACCTCAGGTTTGTTGTTATCTTATGTGGACTTCAAATTTACTAGTAAATTGTAGGTAACATTTTTATGTAGATATCCCTCTAAAAGTTAGAAATTGGATTTTTCTCTCTTTAAATTTCATTGTGTCTTATTTATTTTTTTTAACTACTAGAATTTTTGTATGTATTTAATAAATTTTTTTTTATATATATCAAATGTATTCAAAAAACTTCAAATAACCTCATTAGATACTTTAAAACTCTCTTTAAGATCTCAATATATATTTCGTTACTATTATATATTTATCTTTTCTCATTCTTATAATCTCAGTAACAAACTCTCGAAGTATCAAAATATATTTTATCTCCGACCTTTTTATTTACTGAGAATTAATTTTAATTTCAAAAAATTTGAAATCTTCGATTGTTGGTATTCATGCTCGATAATAATATAAAGTTAGTTTTAATGGAAAAAATAATCTATTGAAAATTCTAATAATTTAGAAACATAAATATGATATTTTGAATTTCAAAGGGAAAATACGTGATTTTTAAAGTTTTAAAAAATATATGTATAAAGTTATGCTTAAATTGTGTATATATACTCTATATACATAAAATATAGTTGCTTTACACAATGAAATGAAATCGGTTATAGCGAATGGGTCAGATCCAAGGAAATTTAAAGAAGACAAAAAAAAAAAAAAAAATCGGTGCCATGCCATGTTACTTCTTTGCCCCTGATGCATATGCTGGTTAATTACTTCTGCTCCTTTACCAAGAAAACTTTTCTAATTTGACTATATTTATTATATACCTAGATGATTTTGTTTTCTATGCCATTTTGTATTGCTATATATATTTATATATATCCTCTGCTGGACCGACCAATTTTACTCCTGTTGCATTAAATGGGGTACAGATGCATGTGGAATTATATTTATGGATGCTTATTTATTGTTTGTTGATATTAGATCAAGGCAAGTGTTATCTTGTAGAGATGATGATGATCAGTTCATTTCAGATAAACTTGTTTGAAGTTTGAACCACATAAATGATGGCAGTGCTTTGTCTGATAGGATATATAGTTCTATCTAAACTTGATAAATGGTGGCAATGTGTGCTTACTTTGTCTAATGGGATAATTTAATCTAACCTAATCTAATCTAATCATACATAATGTGCATCATCATTATTATTTTTCTTTTTTGAAAGTTAGTGACAAATGATACTTCAAACGGAGTTCGAGTCCGTAATCTACTACTACAGAAATTCAATAACAGTTTATTGTCATTGATTTTAAACGATTCGATTCAGTTTAAACAATCCAAATTTAAATTATAAAAATGATAACAGTAAGCTGTTATTGTGGACTATAACAACTGATCTGAATTCTAAGAAAGATCTCTCCATTAGGGACATAATAGGCTTTAATTTGTTGCACGAAAATCTGAGAAATGATACCAAATTGACGGAAAATAAATCCTCTTGAAATATTGAGCCTAATTAAGCCCAGTAATTTTCCATTTTTCATATCAGGCCTTTAACATAGCAACTAATTAATTGGTTCAAGTGCTCATGTCATTGATTGGTTTGTATATTGGGCTTGTTTAGTTGCAAAAAGCTTTTTAAAAAAGGGATTCTCTTTCTTTTTATGTGAGTGCTGTATGGGCTAATATATTAGCCCTTTTTTCAATTTGATGAAACTATTTTTGTGTGATTTTTAATTCGGTGCTGTATGGGCTGTTCCATGGCGGATCGCAGTTAGTGCTTTAGCAGTCAAACAGACCCACAATTTGAAGAATTTGGATAACATAACATATATATATATATATATATATATATGTATATACATATATATGTATATACATATATACATATATATGTATATACATATATATATATATATATATATACATATATATGTATATACATATATATATATATACATATATATATACATATATATGTATATACATATATATATATACATATGTATATATGTATATACATATATATGTATATATATATGTCCCATGAGAAAATAACAATTGATGTAACAGTGTTTCATATATAGAATCGTAAGTCTAGTATAGTGATGATGGATTTTATTTTTTTATAAAGAGATGCGGGTTTAAGTCTCGTAAAAGATATTTGAAAAAAAAATAAATGCCGAGTTTAATGGAAATCCTTATTTCAAAAAAAAAAAAGTGCTCCATATGTACATGCATATTGAGCAAGAATAAAGAATGGAAATTAGGGGCATGTTAGGAGGCATAAATTAGAGCAACATGGAAATATGGGCAACCGTATTTTCTCTCTCCATTTATGTATTTTTTTTTGTTGTTAATAAAATTTTATATATGGAAACCAATTAATTTCAAAAGAAATAAAAGTTGTTTTTTGTTTTTTTTTTTTTTTGCTTGCTTGGAAGAGGGAGTAGAAGGAAATTAACCCATCTTTTTAAAAGGAGTAATTAAGAAAAGATAAGCCAAACTTATGTTGAAAAAAAAAAGGAGGATATTTTTGTTAATATATATATAAATGTTAAATCACTATCAAATCAAGTATCTAATGTAAATTAATTAGAGTCAAATAAAAGTTACAATTCAAATAGACAATGAGTTTAATTCTAAAATCTAAAACGAATATGATGTATCGGTCTTATTTATAATTCTCATGAAATGACATGTGACAGTAGTTCAAATGGTTAGAAAATAGAACTGAAATGTGCGAACAGATCTATTCAGAGACATTTCTTTTACATTTTTATATATCATTTTTACATATATAGATGGTATAGATTCAATGCTTTTCTTTGAGAAATTATTCACATACTTCAAGTTCTATATTCTTATCTGCATACTAAAAAATATTTGTACTAAATAATTAACTTATTTATATATGAATTTCTAAGTGTTTATCGTTAGTATAAAAAATATTTATTATTTTTTTCATTCCCGAATGATTATAGAAAAATTTATAATACCAATAACGTAACATAAGATATAAACATTATTAAGTATTAATATTTTCATTTTTTGTGCATACATAACATGTCAAAGTTAAAAGGGACTAACATGCCGTGCATCTCTTAAATATATACCATTCAATTTTCTCTGAGCTTATCTGGATTTCTTTATTATTATTACTTGCCTGTTTGCGTCTTTTGTGGAGAGAAAATTTACACAAATATTTTCTCTTAAAAGAATACATTCTGTATTTTTAATATGGATTCAAAAATATTTATACTTAACGCATCGGTTGCAATTCTTCGTTAAATGCCTTCGTTCATTCGGCATTCATGAAAATCTCTAAAAAAAATCCAAACTGATTGATCAAACCAGAAATCTACATAAAAGCAGTACAAGCATTTTGGAAAAATACTTCCAAGATTTGGTGCTAAAATAACAATTTCTCTACCGATTGAGAACAAGGAATTTATCAGATGCTCCATTTTTCAGAGATAAATGAAGCTCCAAATAGAAATTTCAAAACACAAAGGAAATTGGTATAAATTAGAGATCTCTTTTTCATTTCATCACAATCTCCACAACCTACATTTTTGAGGCTGTTCCAAGTTCATTAGTAGCTCCTCAAACGCCTCCTCCTCGCACGGGAGAAGCAGAGGTGCATGTCGCTGGGACCCAAACACCTCGATCGACTTGTCCATCAATGCTCGAAACGACGGTATGGAGATATAACTCACTGGCACCACATATTGCTTTGCATTTGCACCGACACGCACCGCGAAATGTTTCTTCGGAACTTCCAACTCGGCGCGAGCGTTGTCCACTAACAACCGAGAGGTGTTACCATCAGACGGTGCCCGCCTCTTTTTCAAGCTACATTTGAGCAGTTTCCAAGAGCGCCCCATTTTTAGATGTAAAACCAAACTCAGGTTAATTTCAAATTAAGTATTTGGAGGAAGAATTATTGGGGATTAATTGATGATGCTTAATTCTAAGCTGATAAAAAATAAAAGGGCTTTAGAATTTGAAAACATCGGCTATGCATATATAGAGAATTTGTGAAATTAAAAGAGAGGTGGTTAGTGTTGATCGTTGTAAAAACTAAGTACTAACTGTGTTGCTAAATATGGTTAATTTGATATGGGCATTTTATGATAATGAATTACTGATCTAGTTTTGGAGAATTAAAGGCCTCTGGATCATAATTAATAAAGAAAAATTATTCTTACATCTCATAATTTACACTCCTTATTTACACATCGAAAATATTTATATCAAATAGATAATATATTTATATTTGAATTTATAAGTGTTTATAATTAGTATAGAAAGTATTTATTACTTTTTTTTCTTAAATGGTTATAGGAAAATTGAAGTTAAATTTTTTATTGCATAAGTATAAATACAATTTGCATAACTTTTAATCTTAATAATACAATGTATAAATATTTTTATCATTAGATATAAATATTTTTTTGAAAAAAAATATAAATACATTTAGGGTGCAAATAAAATGTACAATTAAATAATGCAATTATCACTCCTCCCAAATAAATAAATTAAATATGGCATCAACTGTTTTTGTACAACTTAGATCTCGAAATAGGGGCAGAGGATATTTTAAGTGCATGAAGTGGCACATATACTAAATTTAGAGAAAATTAAAGTTTCTTTTTTTATCTTTTTTGAGGTAAAAGTTTTTTTTATTAGATAGAAGAAATATTTTAATGGTGAAATTTATCCCTGATGTTGCATGAGTCTGCAATGCCCTGTCAAATTTTGTATATGCACATTATGAAAATGTCATTATATTGTTTTCACGATTTTTAAAGGATTGATTTCATTCTAACATCCATTTGTAGTTTTGTATGAACTAACTTAATTTACATCCAAAATATTCATCTCTTAAAGATGAACATTTAAAATTACATATTGAATAAATTCTACATCAAGGTTTTTTTTTATATAAAGATTCCCGTTAATCTTAATATTTATTCCTTTTCAGATAATTCTTAAAGGGCTTGAACATACGTCTCTCTGTAGAGAGATAAAATCTATCATTATTCTGCTAAACCCGCAGTTCAACTTGTAAAATACAAATAATGTAAACTATAAACACTTTCTGAAAAAAATATATAAACACATCTGAAATACAAATAAGGAATGCAATTATCATTCCTCAAACACATATCAATGAGGTATTTGTTCGGTTGTTTAAATTGAACTATAGATACAAATCATATTTTCTAAATGGTACTTGTATGACAGGAATGGGATATATTAATTTAATATGAATTGGACTACAAATAAGAAATGCAAATATATTTCAGCAGCCAAAGATATTGATAAACAAATGGAAATTTTGGGCTTCTCAAGAGTTTCAATTAACAAATGAAGTACCAACATTTGGCATTAGAAACTAGGTTCTAAAAACACCAATATAAGCAAGAGAAAAGAACTTAATATCCATGCAGAAGAAAACAAGCAGAAGAAGAAAGCAAGCAATTGCGCTGCTTATAAGCGACGATTCATTAGTTCACTTTTTATCAGTTTTAACTACAATAAAAGAATTGACAATTGAAGATGCCATGCACTATACACATACCCACTTTAATCGGAGCATTCTTTCCTTGAGAAAGAAGAATACAAAATTAAACTGATATCCCATTAATTGCCAACAAATGACAAAAGCCTATATGACATACAAATATAGGGATATCTGGAGGGGGGAAAGAAAAAAAAAGGAACAGAAAAGGTGACCTTGATAGGAAGAGTTAGGGGGAAAAGAAAGAAGTTGGTATATAGTATACCAAGCACCTCCAGGCTCCGGAATTTGCACAGATAGAAGCTGCTCATAGATGCATTATATTATCCACAAAAAAAGAAAGGAAAACTATTCAAGAATGCATCAACATCCTGCGGCTCTTAGGAAATTGTCGTACGGACTTGAAACTGGGAGCTTGAAAAGTTGTGCATCTAGTATATCGTTCGTCCTGCTGTTGTTATTAATTTCATCATGTGGTAAACCCTGTGGGTATCCTTCTAAATTTCCCTGGAGGAATGGATTTGTGTACTGCATCTTCACAAAATTATAAGTTAAAATCATTGGCTAATAACAATTCCAGTTATAAGAAAAAATAAGTACTATAAGGTTGCTAAAACAGTATAAATGGCAACATGAAATATTAAGGACACAGTCCATATGTCATACCTAATAGGGGCAATTTGGGGCATAAAAGTCCAGCCACCAATCGTTGATTGGTTACTGGAGCTTAGAACATAATTAAAGGCTGAGACCATGCAACTATTTGTTATGTTTCCCTAGTTAGCATCAATGAAGACTCAATATAACCCATTTCTCAAAATCAGCATTAAATTGAAACTCCACTTGGCATCATTTCATCTAATTAAGCCTCAGCTCCTCAATTTGAAAAGCCTCTGTTATACCTGTTGTGAAGAATCACTAATTGAAGCTGAAGATTCGACTCTTTGATGATTGGAGCTTGAAGTTGAGAGGTTGTAGGATGAAGCATCATGGTCATTAGAAAAGTTCATAACAGTAGACATTTTTTGTTGTTTCCCCAAAACAAATGCCTCACAGTGGCTTGTCACTTCATTAAACCCCAACTCACCTGACAACGTCCCCACCTCCCATGCTGTTTCAATAGCCTGAAAATAAAATTCAGGAAGTAAACTACATGTAAACTGTGTTTTGCGGTTAACAAATCCTTGGCAGCCACTACTCAACCTTTCACAGAGAAAGAGAGATAGAGAGAGAGATTACTGAATCCAAAATCTGGTTAGGAGTCAGAAGATTTGATGTGTCATTGACTAGCACCAATTCACGGTTCGCCAAATTGTCAAATGCATCACCAAACAAGTCATCATCATCAATTGTAAACTTACTAGCAGGCACAATCTGTACATGAAAGTTTATTACAATAATAATTA
Source organism: x Bolboschoenoplectus mariqueter (assembly GCA_037678475.1). Taxonomy (NCBI): domain Eukaryota; kingdom Viridiplantae; phylum Streptophyta; class Magnoliopsida; order Poales; family Cyperaceae; genus x Bolboschoenoplectus; species x Bolboschoenoplectus mariqueter. Next base: position 2,715,987 of record CM075260.1, on the reverse strand, counting down.
ATTATATATCTATCATTTAAGAAAGTCAAAGGTGAGCTTAGGCTAGTAGATATATTTTTGTCCAGGCAAATGAGCACCACCTCATATTGAGATACATTTTCCATATTGGCTCCAGATGATGGTTGATTGGGTGCCGGCAACTCCATAAGTTGTACATTTAGTGGGCACAGGTCATCAGGGGAGAAGTCTTTTAGCAATCTATTCCTTATAATTGACAGTTCTGACTGCAAAAGAACAATGAAAAATACATATAAGTTTTTTTCTTAATTTCTACAAATATACAAGGTCTGGAAAAGGTTTGTATAAATAGTGCAAAAATGGATGTTGAACGGGTCGTTTGTGTAAACTAGAGAAGAAATAGAATGTTACATCAGGTAAATCAACTGCTGAATTGACAATTATGGAGGCCATGGACTCGATCGATTGGCTCTCAGTCAGCTCTACAGCAGAAAGAGATCTCAATGCATTGTTTTCATCCTCTTCTGACCCATAATGAGGTCCCAAAGGATTTTCAGGTGTGGGCTTCATGGCCTGTAGCTTCTTGTCTTCTAGTAAATACAGAAAAGGATCCATCTAACATTCGAATAAACAAAAAGAAAATAAGAGATGAGAGATTTAGAAACAACGGGATGAATACGATATGAAGCTGAGTAACTTACTGTTTTGTCATTGAGAGAACATTTAATGATAGGAATGAGGGTGGGGACATTGAAAGCTCTTGAAGAAAACACAATCATAGAAGTTGCCAGAGTAAACAGGGACCGGCGACGAGATGCAGGCAAAGCACCTACAAAATTCCAATCTATTTTTCCGTAATCATGTTTAGACAGACTGACTGACTGAGCTCGAATTACCAAACTTACCATCTCCACTAAGTGCAACTTTTCTTAAAGAAAATGCCAACTGAAAACTCTGAGTGAGAGTCTCATCAAGTGTGGTCTGAAAGAAGAAACATAATTATAGTCTCAGCAGGAAATCAAAAGAGAACAGTCAATATTGAGAGATCAAAAGATACCTTAGGTCTAGAGAAAAGTAAGCTCAATCCATACGAATGTGCAATGGCTTCATAGTTTTCTGGGTCATTTTGACTGGAAAGAGCTTGATGCCAAATAGATGACAATAGAAGTGTTATCTGACGACTGCTCAGCCTCAACACAACCGCTTCCTGAAATTCATTCAAAATCCAAATAAAAGCCATTATTAAAGATAAGCTGTGTGCTTTTAAAAGTATAAGAATATTTAAACAACTTATCTAGACATATTTTTGAAGTTTTTTGATACAACCCCTCTGAGAAAAACAGAAGGTACCTTATCTCTGACAGGCCTAGTCAAGGGATCTTCTTCTTCCACCATAGGCAAAGGAGGGGCTTTCAAGCTAGGTGCACAGTTGTGAGTTGACTGCAGCCTAGCAGGTCTCACATTGCTAGCTTGCCGGTTGAACCTACTACCGATTTGATCTGCATTCTCTTGGAAAGTGTTCTCTCTTAAGGAGGATTTATCCCTTCTCAGTTTTTCAAATAGTGCAGCTGAAGAAGAAAACACAGAAACAGTTCTAGAAAGGGTCCTCTGCATATCATGTACACTAGAGGATTGTGAGGATACAGTTGGGTGCACAGAAGAGGGGACAAGTACAACTGAGAATATTCTGTGGGCCCCAACTCGTGTCTCGTGATCTGGATGTACCATTGCTAGAAGTATTTGGTGGAATATAGCCTCAGGAAATGCCTGAATTGAAAAGACATGAGGTTAGACTAATCAAAGTATTGAACAAAAGTGCATCATTTGATAATCAACATCATATCAGATCTAATAAGTTTGATCCATGTATTAAATAGCAATTAACATACAGTATGGCATGATTTAAAAGGTAGGGTATACCTTATTCTGGTAGGAAACATTTGGCACGCATGCAATGATCTGAGCTGTACGATAGACAGCTGAGATAGTAGACTGAGCAACCATAGGATTAGATGAGATGTTCTCTAACATAACAGCCATCATGTCAAGCACAGGTGCCGCATCTCCAACCTTTTGTGATAAAAACCCAACATTAGCACCTCTGTGAGATCATAATGATCAAAGTATTAATATCATATCACTTTACCTTTCTGGAGAGCTGAACAAGGCACTCATCTACAGAAGCACGGAACTTCTCGTTCCATTTTACCATCTCTTGACTCAAGTCCCTGCTATCTAGTGAAAAATGTAGTGTCCTTTTGAGATGGCGGACTAAGTCAGTTATTGCTGATATGAGCTGCACTGACGTTTGGACCCGCGACTGCTCAGCAAGTGTGGCAGTTACTTGAACTATGCTCAGCTGCATTTCTGGTTGCTTCAAGATAGCCTTGTGCTCCAGGTGCTTTATTAGCATGGATATCATCAGATGTGTGCTTTGCACTAGAAAAGTTAGAGTACAGACAGCATCAAAATAAAAAAAAATAAAAAAAAAAGACATATGTTCTTTTCTTGAACTTTAAACAAAAGAAAATGATGCATAAATGGAATTAGGAAACATGAATTACATATCTTACCACTATTAGAAGAATTTGGAACATATGGAGCATTAGAAGGATTCGAAGCAACTGATTCTTCATACAGCTGTAACTGCATTTCCAGCAGGACAGGTAGTGCGAGGCCCTTACGTGATGGCCATAAATTGTACTGATCAAAGTAGCGCAAGATTGACTCAAAAACACGCCTGAATGTTGTCGCTTCCTTGGATAGTTTTGCCATGTTGTGCACACACACTCTGGACCAGAAGGATGCACTATTGACATCTTCACTGAAGAAAACATAAGAATTAGGAGGGGAAAAAGATTAAAAAAAACGAATGGGAATGCGAAGTGATAAAGGTGGTAGATTTACATGGTCAAGTTGCCATTGTTAATGTGGATGGATTTCCAGGAGGGGATGCGAGGAAGAACAGAGGACGAAGATGGTATTACATGTCCTTCCACTCTTCGTACTTCTTGCACCCATTTCTTACTAGTATTGTCATTGCTTTTCTTAGCATTACCATTCTCATTGTTGTTTTCAGCTTTTAGTGCACCAGCATTAATACTGGTACTACTTTCGTTTGTCGTTTCTTGATGTGGGTAATTATCTAGCACCACAGACACAACCTGATAATACAGTAGACAATTGTAAACTATCATTAGAAGTCTTTCTTTTTCTTTTTTTTATATCTAATTAATATTTCTCATTCATAGAAGATCAGTTTCTGGGTTTAAAATAGGTTTACCTAGTGTTAGAAACATACCCAGAACTGCAAGGTCACTTAAGTGGTGAAATGATCAAGGAGCCATTTGTCAATTTGGAGCCCAAAAGCAAAGTTCAATATTTTAGCAAACCAAGCAAGCCTTCAATGAAAGCATATTGTAGTGCTCACTTTATACTTTCCATTATTTTTTACTAAATATCCTACCAAACAGATTATAGAACCACTACTCAACATATTTAAAGCTTCAGGTTCTTATGATGATCAATGGGTAACAGTAGCAAAGGAATCTTAAGGATATAGAATTAAAGCAAGATCTTGCTTACATTGTCAAAATCTGACGAGATATGAGAATGTTCGCCCATGTACCAAATCTGATCATTCCAGAAGCAATATTAGTATAAAATATCCAATATATTTTGCACAGAGCAACTGCATACAAAATGACCAAAACCAGGACTGAAATAATATTGCAATGATGATTTTTTCAGTTAAAAAGGAGAAAGAAGGAGAACGTAGTACCAAAGAAGAGAGAGCCTTCAATGCAGCAACACGAAGACAGCAGTCCTCTTCATCACCCTGCTGTTGAGCAAACTGGCATATTCCTGGAATCAAGCTTTCCAAATTGAACTGGTAGGTACCATCCACCTACCAAGCCATTTAAAGCATTCTGAGTTATTTTATTCATTCCAAACCATAATAAAGATAGATTTAGAGCATAGCCTTCAAAAATCAAATTTCACTTATCTCAGGATTGTCAATACCATTAGAGAAGAAACTTCTAAGGGTATTTGCAAGTAAAATGCAATGTACAATTTCAGTTGCAGTTTTAAAAGGGAAAAGGAGTCATGGAATGTACCTGATTAATTACAAAATCAAACAAAGTAAGACATCCCGTAGTGCGCATCTCATCATCTCTGCTTTGATCAAAAAGTGTTTGAATAAGTGTGAGTAAACTGCTAGCAAACAGAGGCCTGCACCACAGAGAAATAATCATGTGTTAATATCAAGAGTACAAACCACTTAAAACCATCAGGATGGGCATTGAAATGATTTCAAAAACAAACATACAAAGTGTGGAAATTAATTCCAGTAAAAACATACATTTGCTCTTTACAAGAAAATAATAATCTACGGTAAATGGTCATGATAATGTTGACATAGCCAAATTGCCCATTTCTCATTTCCTTGTAGCATCTCTGCTCCAGATAGTTGGTTATCTGTCAGGAAGATTACACAGGCAAATAATGAAAATATGTACTATTATCTTGTAACAGGACAGTGTTATATATGATATGTGATCCACCTCAAAGCAAAATTTAGTCTGTGCAAGCTTTTGTTATAAATGAAAATATTATGTGATAGAAGAATACCTTCGGGATGCGCATTGGGTTTTTGGAAGCATATTCACACAATTTACTGATCATTCTATCATTCGGTCCTTCATCCTGGGCAATAAGAAAATACATTGTATTAAGATCCATTTTCTTTACTTGTTGAAAGGAAATATGAACTAGCTCTAATTAAAGCTAGCATATATAAAACATTAAGATTCTAACCGGGTTGCGAGGGAAGATATTGGCAAGAATCTTCTTGTAGCGCTTGACCGGCTGGCGGGACCTAGCTCTCAGTGCAGGGAAGAAATAACACAGGGTCCCGACTGCTGGTAATACCTTCCTTGACACCACTCCCATTTTCAACTACTACACTAAAATTATCAAAACGGGTTCATGCAAGAGTAATTTTAGTCATCATTCTTTCCCACATTCTTACTATTAAAGAAAGATTATATCTCGTGCACACCATTTACCAGTACTTGTGTAAAAATTGTCTATTTGCAGAATGCAATGGGACCAAAATTCTAATTATCTCATGGAACAGTGATGAACAAATTGTACTTGTAGCAAATATCAATTTGATTTGCTTGAGAATGACCACCTTGGAAAGAGGAGGACACCAGCTCAGATTCTCATAAATGCAATAAAAGAAAATCAAATCAACACAATTTCGGCTGAACGACAATGCATGTCAAAATCAAAGCTGAACAGACGAGAGAACTTAGATCGTTTTGGCTGAGGATTATTATTTTAACCACGTAATCTGACAATTCCACCTACATTCGAGATTCTCAAACCAACGATCACTTAAAGTACAAGTTCGTATCAATTTCCAGAATTCTATCTACATTCTATGATCAAAAACTACAGATCAGTCAATTCGAGTCAATGGAGTTTACCTCTGTAAGTCAAAAAAAAAAAAAATCGAGCTTCGCCAGATCCTTAATACGCGAGAGTAATTCGGAGGAACAAAATGCGGGGATTAAATGAGGGTTAAGAGAAAAATTCCGAAGGCTGAGATGACAACGGACGAGATCTCCGGTGCCTTCTCTTACGCCTCTCTCTCTTTCTATCTCTCTCCCCCTCCCCCAATTCTGATCTCCTTTTTTTCTTTTTTCGAATGAATCCCCCAATTCTGATCTCGATGGATCAAACTTCGTGCGCGCCAGTGTGCCAGGAACAAATGTCAGGTTGGCCAATTTCACCGTGGACGTGGTCCTCGACCTCACATCCTCTGTAGTAATAGTGGGTAAAATCTGGACCGTTCAGCACGAATCTTGATGACGTCCGTTTGTTAAACTTGCCCCGTGAATTAGATCCAACGGTTCAGATCGGTTGGGAAGTACTTTAAGGAGCCGGACTCCATCCGAGAATATGGGCCCACATTTCACCAACATTCACCCGACCGAATTATGAATTTATGATGATTGGTGAGATTTCTACTACTGGAGAGCTCCATTCGTTTCTTTTCCGTGTTTTTTTTATTTTTCCAGCTGCGTCAAGATAATTTACGCTATGAATGCGAGTATCACATCCGCTGCCATAATAGGGAATTGTCGCTGAGGCCCACTAAAAATAATAATTGATAAATATTATATAATAATTTTTAGAAAAATTATTTATACAATTCATATTTTGCCGCCCTTAATAAATAATTTATGTATATCTGTATCTATAAATATTTTGTGATTAATATAAAAAGTATTTATTAATTTTAATTTTTGAATGATTATAGAAAATTTAAGTTAGAAAACATTATAGCATAAATAAAAAATATAGCTTATAGAATTTTTAATTCCAGTAACACAAAGTATAAGTACTTTTAAAATTATATATAAATACTTTCAGAAAGAAGTATAAACACCTCTGGGGTGTGGTTATCACTCCACTAATTTTTAATCACTCATTTAATTGCATAATATTTACAATCATAGTGACATTGATCTGTATTTTTTTAATTAATAATTCATATTTTTTTAAATAATAGAACAATTGAATATATAATTTTTATTACATATTGTAAATTATTCTTTCATTATCTAATTTATCTACATGTTGTCCGTTAATCTTACCTGATAAAGAAAAAATACATGTAAGACTAATTCCTAAGTTTGAGTTTGAAAATGTTTTCATCCAACCTGTTTCATACTCGATGACACCCCTAAGCACGAGCCATTTAAATGAAAAGGAGAGAAGATGAAAAAGCTTGATCAAAATATAGTATTAGCGTGATTTTAATAAAAGAAAAAAAAAACTGTGGCATGGTTTACATCTTGATATAAGAAGATGATTTGGAAGATAATATTTCGTGTGTAAAATGTCACAAGTTAAAATTCAGAATCATCTTTTGATCAAGTAACAAAAATGATAATGTTTGTATGAAATGTCATAAGTTAAAACTCAGAACGATCTTTTAATCTAATAACAAAAATAATGTTCTTAGAAAAAATATATAAGTTTGAAATTCAAATAAAACAATGTGTGGATATATAAAATTAAAATTCAACAGAATGACTTGAGCATCATTTTTTTTTCTTCAAAAGATAGTTTACTCTTTGAGCTTTACCACTAGGCATGGTATCAATACTGCAATACACAACCGTCCCATTTATTGGATCCGGATTGTGCTAAACGGGCACTTTAAAAAAATTTATGGAACCGACAAGAGCTGGTGTATGGTTCTGATTATTTACCCCTTATTACATAAGCATGTAATAAACGAGGTAATTAGCATCTTACCAAGTCGCATTTGAACGAAGTCAAAACAATCCAGCATCTCTGCTTATAAGGTGTTACAACCACCAGTTACCCTTATATTGTCAATTTGTCATGTTTGACACCATTGTTGTGACCCCACTTTTCTACAAGGGATTCAATCCAAATCTTTTTGGCATCTCACGAGTCACGAGCAGCTTTATCTTTCGCATGGAATGTCCAATAACCAATCAAATCCACCATAGATGATCATTTTACAAACTGGTTTTCATGCGATGATCAGTTTATACATACAATGTTTGTTGAAGATAAAGCATAATCTAACATCCTCAGAAAAGTATACCACCTTCGGTTAAAATTCTGACATCTATACATCCAAAACTAGATTGGGCATGCTAACAAGATAAAAATTAGATGATCACCACAAAAGTTTGAATCGTTGGGACCAGACCAACCTGTCTTTTTATGTTGTAGTAAGGATTCTCTATTAAGGCTAAAATTAACACAAAATTTTGGATTCTATGTAGCATTTTAACTTGCTACCAAAGATTAATATTATGAGATTGGAACCTATAAGTGATATTGACTCATCTGTTAATCTCATTCCATGGAATGTCGGATCAAGGATTCCTTTCAATTTTAAAAATCAATCGTTTCTCAAAAACACCCAAAAAATGCTCACAGGATTTTGCAAGGGACCTGTGTGAAGCCAATCTATTTACCATGCATCAAACATTCACTACAACACTAGTTATCAAGCATTCCTAGAAAGGAATTGTGGGCACAACAAGAAACAGAATACCATAGTAAACCTTGGGAGCTCGGCTAGTATAAAGGAACTGCTACTCTTCAAGTGCTAGCACAACCACCACTGTATGATCCTATCACAATATAAAACTTACTGGTAATGGAACAAAACAGGAGTGCCATCTTAATAAGAAAAAAACAAAACGAATTCAAACAAATATCATATGCAAACATGTGGTCGATACTCTTACTTCAGTAAGATTATAATGCAGCGTGCTTTTCTTATTCAGGTATAGAAGACAGTACATCTTCTGAATCCAATTTTATCTGCAAAGGCCAGAATAACACACAAGTAATATATTTGTACATTTGAAGATAGAAAAACTCATAATTGTACAGACTCAATGTGGCTTTTTGCATCACTGACAGGATAATACCTGCTTGAGATGTATGGCTAAACTTTCACCCAAGAGCTTTTTGAGCTGATTGCATTGCTCTACACTGTGACCAGTACTTTGCATCTCCTCCAAATTGCACCACAATTGCTGTATCGCCGTGTAAGGAAACCACACTGCTGACATCCTTTTCCTATTAATAACATCACCGGGCCTCTGAACAAGTAACCACACAAATTTACAGCATTAATTTACAAAAATATACAGATAGGTACTCGAGAGATAAGATTTTGGTAATGGAGCATACCAGTGAAGCGTGCAACTCCAAGTATTCAAGCAATAAGTTTGTGGCTTCCATATACCGCCCATAATTTACATAAAGCCTAAATAATGTGGCCGCATCAGATTCCTGGCCAGTCATGCCCCAAGATTTTGCATTTCGTCCTCCCTGATGCAGGCATTCCTTTGGTCAGAACCAATTGTTTTTTGTAAATAAACATATCCAATCAAAACTATGTCATACTCGATAAGTATTTCTGCCTCAAATCAGCCCATATTTATAATAACATTAAACAAGTCAAACACGAATTAATAATCAAGTTTGGCTATTTGACAAATATTGAGCCAATTAACCCAACAGATTAGGAGATAAGATCCACTTTTCTCACCACACTATCATGTTGATGACCAGACCCAATTTTATTGTAATCAAATGATATAGATGCCTCACTCACATTTACCCATATGCTAAACAGATATGAAAGAGGATGAAATTTCTCTGAGCACAAGGTGGTTCCTGTAGCAGAGACTACAGTAATATGATGAACAAAATTCCCAGGGCACTTTTCAGCAAGAAAAAGTACCTTAAAGATGTGAACGAGCCAAAGAGGGAGCTCGATATATGGATCCGTGTGAAGAAGTGTTTCAGCAACAACTACAGGCAAGCGAGGATGCAATTTTCTGTAGCTCTCCTGAAGAAACAAATGTAATCCAACTAAACATAACTCTCAAAAATAATACCAATACAAAGGCAATCTTCTGTAGTTCTACTGAGTTTTTGTTTTCAAAGTGTTTCTTGTTGTGCATTTATTTGTACTCTTTTGTGGACAAAATCAGATGTTAGAAGTTGCTGATAACTTTAGTTAGTTAGGTGTTATCTAGTACCAGTCACTTGGTACTGCTTGTAAGAATACTTTGGTTTCAATGAAAACTGGTGAATTTTACCCCACTTCTTATCAAAAAAAAAAAAGAAGGCAACAACAAATGATATGGTAAACTATCTTATGAAACTTTTTGGCAACTCAAGTTGTTCAGAAAGGCAAGGTTTCTTTCGATTTTAAACAAAAATATCATTCTGTTAGCTGTTGCATAACAAATCACAGGAGAAATTGAAGCACTGGAAAGAACTGGAGAAGTAATTACAAGATGGTGTTCAAGAGCTTCCCACTGTCCACTTCTGTTGAACTGGAGAGCAGCAGGGCTACTTTCCATGCTATCGTTCCTTCTCTCCTCCGTTGACAACAGTAGAAGACCTCTACTTGCCACGTTCAGCCTGACAATAGGGTTCATGTATCTCACCAAACTAAGCAACTAAAAGCAAGCCAAGTTGACTCAGCCAAGTTCTATTGATAATTAGAACTTCACAAGAAGCATTTTCACTTAAAGATAACAGAAATCCAGCTTACCTGGAGGATTCCTTTCGATTGGTATTGGGACAGCAATCCCGTGCTATAGAAACAAAAGCACTTTCCATTTCCCTAGTAGTCAAAAGGTGTTCAGTTCCAAGATGGAGTTTACTTAAAAGGCAGCTGAAAATTGAAACATTATTTTTAATAAGAAATAAACACCTTTTCATTGATGAGCCCTTCCAGAACTTCAATATAATAGTAAAGGCAGCCTCATACAAATTTTCATGAATTAGAACATCCACCAAATTTGATAAAGTTCGGCTTCCTGCATCAAGAGTAATCTTAATAATTTGTGTTATGTAAGTTTAATGTTTTTTGTCAATCACATTGTTTTGTTCAATGCAGGAAACTTCTTTTACTAAATACTCAAAAATCAAACCAGTACCTGATAATTTGAATGTACCATCCCTGAGACTAAGCAGATACTGAGCTGATATAATTACATATTCCTTCTCAAGCGCATCTAAATCCACACAATATTTCGAGCCTTGCTGCTCTGGGTCTAAACCAGAAATATGTACCAATGAAAAAGAAAAAATAGACCAATCAAACAACAATGAGATGAATATAATTCCTGATGACTTAATAGTTTGATTTGCATACTAATAGTTGGATTTGCACAGGAAACCAGAAATATCTCATGTATGCACCCTCTAAAACCCTGCAATTTGGATTTGCATACTAAAGTTGGAAACTGTCAACAACACCAGAATCACATCCATAGCTGAAGTACCCTATTGTATAATCAAATACTATCATATTTCCTCAAATTTTGAAATTTCAGCTTTAACAGATATAGAGATGATGCCATAACTTGTAATATATGTTAATACTATAAGTGTAGGAATGACATACAGTTTTCAACAGAAGAGTTCCTTGGCTTCTTTACATGGGAAACCCGGGGACATGATTCATGCGAAGACACATCGAGCCATGCATGGGCATGATCAACCAGATGCAAAGCATTAATAGCAGAAGACAAGGCATGTAATATATCTTGAAGTGCAGATGAAATGCTCGAGTTCAAGTAGCAGCTCTCTCCCATGTGCATGTCAAGTTCTTTCTTTAACCGGACAGAATACCGGTACATGAAAGCAGCCGCCTTTCTCCAGTTGTTTCTCTGTGACTCAAAGGCATAAAGTACCTTGTACAGGTTTGGCTTTGAAGATATATCTGACCGCTCTGCCTATTCAACAATTAAATTGTCGAATGCATTATAATCAATATTAATCAATATTTAATAAATATCTCAGATAGAGAATCTGAGAAATACATACCTTGGAAAAGAGCTCCTTCTCAACCCTATCCACAAAGCCTACAAAGGGAATCTCACCATCACAAAGAATCTGCCAAGGAAGACAGAATTATCCTTATATTTTCCAAAATTCAAGCACCAAATCATGCGAAGCATAATCATCAGGAAATTTAGGTTTATCCCTGACCACAAGAAACATCCATGAACAATCAACTAAGAACTTGAGACCAGACCTAAATACTGTAAACTGTATTAGATATTAACCAAACTACTTATTAAACAAGAAAAAAATGTGTGAGGGTCTAAATTAAGCCCCAAACTGGCCGTATAAATCCTTGTATCAGGAAAAAAAGAAGAGAATAAAAGAAAAATGACCAGTACAAACAGGTCCATTGGGTATGATAATTTTGATTAAATAATAATGTTGTAAATCACGGGCTATCACACAGCTATAGCATTTTCAAGCCCTAATTGCGACACTATGCCAAAATAAATGAGAAATCACAGCTATTACCCCTATACCAGTATAGTGGAGCACCGGTTATCTGCACTTTTGCTAAGATTTGAGAGAACAAATTAGAATGAGGAATCAGGACTGAAATTCTCGTACCATTTTGGATTGCAATCAGATAGTAAGAAGAAAGAGAGAGAGAGTAATGCTAATTGATTAACTGATAACAAATAGAGATAGACAAGAAATGATTAGTATTACTGATCTAGAATGTATTAATTAAGAGTTATTTCATTACATCCACACATGCATATATACATACTCAAGAATACAATTGGAGATACAATGTCAATACTACATAACATTTTAATCCTAACCACTTAAGTTTGACTGGGTATTCATGATATGCTGGAGTTCCCTAGGCGCACATGAGATTCTCCTTATAAACAAATTACAGTGGGGACCTAGTTGAATGATCGAAGCTTCTTTTTCCTAAGAACGATTTATGTAGGCAATCCTTCTATTCAGATATCAAAAGCTGTTGGAGCAGTTTTCATCAATTCACTTTATATAATTGCGAGCTTATGAAAAATTGAATCAGTTCTGTGTTTTGATAGTCAAAAAACCATGATTATCTTTTTCCTAGGGCATGTTCTTTTCTCTTTTTCTCTCCTTTCCCTTAATCATTAAGTTTCTCATCATACCTCTGATATCACTTTGAAATACTACTATACTAGCAAGGAAAAAATTAATTAATTTAACTGCAAAACATTTCGAAACCATTATAAAAATGCTTTTGTTATTGTGGCTTTTGTACTTAAAAAAGTAATATTTAAAATAATATTTTTACCTTCAAAAAATATTAAAAATATTTTTTTTTATTTACATTCATGATAAAGGATAGTTTCCGCAATAGCATCCACTATCTCTGTAACTTTTCTCCAGCCGCAACCACAACAGACGGCGAACCATAATTTAAAATCTTGCTAATAAAATAAGAAAAGCTGAGAGCAAACGAACCTTGGTAGCACCAATCTCACAAAGCACAATAATGAAACGCCTCAAGCAAATGAATTTACTATCCTGGTCTGGGTTAGATATAATGGCAGAATATGCATCTCCGTATCTTTTGAGGTCCAAGCTATACTTAAACACATTCGCCCAGAGCCGGCCACGAACAGTACTCATCAGCTCACTAAACTCATCTTCTGCTATACCATCCACTTGTTCAAGAGCTGCAAGTGCAAAGCGACATGCACCTTCACTAATAGAGTGCTGCTCAAACAAATGCATAGCCCATTCATAGTAATGGACCCGCCATACAGCCATAGATTCACCTTCCCCTAACATACACCAAAGTAAGAGACTTGAGTATGTTAACTCTGAGTTCCTAGTATGACTTGAAAGTACTGCATCTAAATCAAGTTGTCATTTAACTCAATATTCTATGATCTTTCAAGAAAATAACCAACTCATAGAGCTTTTACTCGATGATCATTTTACAAAAGTTCTGTACAACTAATTATAAAGTGATATGTGAAAATTCACAATGCAGCACATAATTTTCTCCTATTGTTTAAGTAAAATATAAGCCTCGCCTCACCTGAATGATGGAATCCTGTCTCCGAAGAGAAATTATGCAATGCTTCTGGAGCTTCTTGACCTGATGCAACTCTGTTCCCACAGGATGAAATTATTCAATAATTACAACTTCTTCAGTACTGATCATCTATTGTTCCGATCAGGAAATCCATACAAAAAAAGAAGTTAATTCAATAGACTGGACATCATGAGATAGTTTACCTAAAAAAGCAACGGATAGATTCACGGATTTTTTCGTCTTTCAAGCCTGAATCGAGTTCAGTATTAGCCAGCATCAACAGACAAAAACCTCTCAGATGGAGCCGGGCACACCATTCACTGTCACCACCCTGCTCTCTCTGGCTGGCCCTCTTGTTTCTCGAATAGGTGTCAATTATACCCAAGAGGTTCTCCATGCAGAAAAAATAGATATGGTATGAAGAAAAATCAGTGTCCAGAGCCTTGAGTTTAAATTATTCTTCAAAGTTAAATTTCAACTCTTAGAACTTTTACTGCAACTAAAGAAGGCCTATATGATTTATAAATACAGCCTCATCCAAGCACGCCATGCATACATTTGTCACGGAATAACATATAGCAAAATAAGTAAATCAAAAGATATACCCCAGCAGCTTCATACTGGCCATGACGGACAAGAATAGGGGTTAAGTAAGCAATGAAGCCAGAGAAAATTGAAGCATATTCATGGTCCTTCCCCCATAGGATTGAACTAATAAATTTCCTCGACAGATCGATTAAGTCAGTCAGTTTTAGAAATGAAGATGGAGAAATTTGGCCACTGTCGAAGCTTGGAAAATCAAGCAAGCATGCCTGTGTGAAGTAAAGGGATCCAAGCTTCTTACGCAATGAGAACTTATCAGCGTTACCTGTTTTTTGTAAAAAAAAATAAATAAGCAAACATCAACCTTAGCCAAAGATCTCAATCTTCATAAAAGATGCCATTTTATTTACCAGTGGGAACTACATATATAGCTACATTGTTATTGAGCGGAACTTTACAGGTGAGAATGCACATTGCTTTCATTCAAAATTTCAGTAGAACAAAATATGAAAGACAGGTAGAAATCTGGAACAAAATAACCCAAAACACAAACAAAAAATTTAGTACCATTCAGTTCTATGCCACTGTAAATGAGTACAAATCATGGCCAGGATTGCAACCAATATCCGATACTGGAATCATTGAGAGAAAACAGAACAGTAAATTCTATCTATGAAGGCAAAAGGAAAGATGTACCAATCTGAAGTGAGGAAAGTTGAGAGCTAAAATCTTCAAGTGGAGGCCGAGTAGTGGGAGTTGTTCCAACAAAATGGACAAGAACCCATTGCAATAGTATCTCTTCCACCATCGGAATCAGGTGAAGTCTAATTTTTGCAACTTCTACTAGTTTCAATGACACCTGTACATTTACATATTTTTTATTCGAGCAAATGTTTCAATAATATAAATCACCTCCATTAAAGAAAATAAAAGCAAACAGGTATTCTATGATTCCTGAACAGCCCAGTAATCCTCTATATTAAAATATTTCATGTCACAAAAATCTATTCTTGAAATAAAAAATTATGTACCTGGCCGCTGATTTCAACCAAATAAGCCAGAAGCAGAAGGACATTAAAAGCAGCCTCAAACATTTTTCTAGCTACTTGAGATGACACCTGAACCATCATAGAATAATTCAGGCCATAGCCACTTTTGAACTCGATGCTACTAGTGTTAAATCTCGGAAGGCTCAGGCATTGCAAGTAATTTTCAATGACCTCTAACACCCCTGCCCAGCCGGTTGTCCCAGAATGAAGGCTATGTAGAGACAATAGTATTTCAACCATGAACTTCCTTTGGTTCTTATGGGCTGATTGCCTCTTTGCCAAATAGGCATCAGACCCAAATATAGTTACCAGAGAGGTAGGAGATGAGGGACCAAACCCAGAGTCCAGAAACTTCACTAGCTGAGAAATCATATCTTCAGAAGATACAACAGATGAAATAAGAGACTCATGGTAAAAAGTAGGCCCGACCCAGCCAAGATAATGGCTTATACTTTTCATGCATGCAAGAACATCAACAAGGACTTGCGGTTCAATTGAGGTATCAGACAAGTGGGATGCGGCATTCTCAGATGAACCTGAAAAAAGATTATATTGATCAGGTAATAGGTGCTGAATTGATTATAATCTTTGTAAGGTCTTTCAGAAGACTTAACATAATTTCCAATACACCCAGTCTTGTAATCCTTAAAAGATCAATCATCCAATGGAACATATTGAACAAAGTTCAATTGAAAGAACTTCAATCATAAATAAAACTTGAAGAAAGAACTAGCATGAACAAGCTAACTTAAGAATGGTAACTGGGGGAATTAAGACATCAGTTAATAGCAAAAAACATAATGAAAGTAATTTAACTCAAAGGCCTCAAACTAACCAAAAGCAAGCTGCTCAGCTCTCTCCAAAGGACGGAAAAGAGAAAGTGACCCCTTCCGGATTAATCCAAATGCCCCGCTATTTGAATCAATAAGTAAACCATACGGGAGACTGTTCTCACACCAGTGCTGAAAAAACTGAGAACAGAATTTCTTCCAATAGTGGACACTCAGATTTGGATTCTTGTTAGTGACCTGTAACAACCAAAAGAAATGACCAATCACATATGACAGGAGAAAGGAGACCCTTCTATGGACCTACTAAACCCAGCACAAACTTGGGACAAGAAGGTGATAACATGAATTCAGAAAAAGAAGTACCTCACGTTCTATAATGCCCACAATTTCTTTTTTAATTCCGGCCAGAGAGAGCGACTGAAATTGTGACTCAGATAAAAACTTCTTATAGTCTAGGAAAGTTTCACGCAGAGCCGAACTCTGATAGACTCCCGGTTGGATCAGTCTACGCAAAAATATGCTTGACAAAAAATTCAAGGCATCATCCTAGAAACAAAAAAAAAATTAGAAATATAGCTAATTGTATGAATAAAGGAAAGAATGTAGGTACCTTTAGGAAGGAGAGCAGAGCATCAGAAGTCCATATCAGATCTTCATCATCAGAATCCTGAAACAATTGATCACCAACTGTTTCCTCTTGCAATTTGTAAGTAGATGAGTTCTGACTGCAAAGAATATAACAATGTAAGCAAACTGCAACAGTATTGAGAAGAGCCTTTAAAAGGCTGCTGGGATTTAGGTCTCAGATTCTAGTATCCTATTGATCCCACTAAACCCTAAATCATTCCCATTCCCTGGCTGCTGGGTTTATGGTACATACTGACAACTTGTGACTTAATTTAGACATACTTATTGGCAATTTGAATGATGAACTCTAAGATTTAAAAAAAAAATTTCAATCTAAAAGTTCCAACTAAACAATTTACACATCACAGTCCAGCTCAATCAGCTCGTATGATATTGATCCCACTTGTTTAAGTATCCAAAGGTTCGAGGAGCTCATTTTAAAATCAATAGCTTTTCCCTAGCAAAAATAAGAGAAAGAAACATAGCACATTAGACCGTTAGTCACAATCAATTACGATGCACTATTAATAATCAGACAAAGAGCCAAATTACTACCTCCCCAAGAGGAATATCAGATGCTGAGGGCTCATTAGTGAATAGTGTCTTCTCCTCGGTATTAAGATC
This sequence comes from x Bolboschoenoplectus mariqueter, assembly GCA_037678475.1. Lineage (NCBI taxonomy): Eukaryota > Viridiplantae > Streptophyta > Magnoliopsida > Poales > Cyperaceae > x Bolboschoenoplectus > x Bolboschoenoplectus mariqueter. The sequence continues at coordinate 2,698,948 of CM075260.1, read as the reverse complement.
AAAGCTATATACAGTTATTCCATCAGACTCCTGCTCCCAATTTCACAGTTCTCAATTATAATGAAATCAACAAATTGAATTCTGAAAACATGGAAGAAAGAAGCATGTCTAACTTACCGAAGCACCTTGGTATAGAATCGCTATATGAATTAAATCCTTATCCATGTCAACTGATCCAACACATAACTTAGACAGGTTTACTCCTGCGATTATGAAATTATGACATTTAAGCCCTCCAATAAACGAAATGTAAAACAACAACAACGAAAAAGATGTCATTCTTCATAAATAGAATCCTTGTTATATAATAAATTAATATTGGGTCCACCAGTCCTCAAAAAAAGGGAAGAGAAATTGCCTTGAGGTTGGTATAAGGTTAAGTTAAGAGAAAGCAGTCTTGTGCGATTAGATAGATCCCATACACGCAATGCACTGTCATCGTGAATAGAAAAAACCAACTTTCTTCCGTATACTTCACTAATCATCATGTCTACCACTGCCCTGACCCCTCTAACCCTGCAAACCAAAATAAAGAAAATCTAAGAATAAACCATTCTAAATGAATAAGGTTCTATTAATGCAAAAATCATATGCATATCAAGAAGAGCACCTAGACACAAAATTCCACAAAAGGCGACCAATTGCTGCATCATCACGAAGCTCATAAGAGAATCCTATGATCATTAACAAAAGGATGAAATGTTATTGACATAAGTATCAAATATGGCAACCACATTGCAGATTAGCCATAGCCATATGGCCCGTATCAAGGACATATAAGACCCTGGTAACTTCACTTGGTACAATAACCATGGCATGCACAAGTACCTGGGCTTTATCTGTAACCTAAGGTTTTCCCCTTCAATTTGAATTATTTACTTGCAGTTGAGATTGCCCAAAAAACTTATCCCCATTGAGCTTTTTTTGATATGTCTGTGTGATAGATGACGTGTACTGCACTGACAAGTACCATAGAGTAGTATAAATTCATTAACAGTTGAGACGAATAACATTTGGAAAATATTACAATTTCATTCAACTGGCTATCATCCTATCCAAAAAGAAGAAACAACAATAAAAAGTTAACAAAATTTAAAAAACGCAAAAGAGAGGACCTGGTGAACTAGGGTCTAATTTCCCAAACTGGTAACAGCTGATAGAACCATCTTGTCGACCAATTACTAGACATCCTGGTGTCGCTGTAAGAGCAGTAATTTCTCCATGCTGGGAATTACTTTTAATGCTAATTTCCAATGTGTCATTTGCAGAGATTGTCGAACCAGGCGAATAAGAAGACGGGCTCCGCAAATTACATAAGTAGGCAAATCCGGAAATTGTTACTGCAAGAAGCGAGTATACAGTACTAGAGCCACTATTAACCTGAAAAACAAACCAGACGGGGAGGAAAAGAAATTGATCAATTATATAGTTTGTGGAAATTGGATTCGCAAGAGGAAAAGATTTTGGCATAACGAACCTCATTTTTGTATAAAAATGCGAAGGGATAGAGCGCATCCTTGAACACAAGACGTAATCCACTGGAAGGAAACTCCTTCGTAGGTGAAATTTCGAAGAGTTCTAGCGCATTGGAGATTTCTTTATGGAACCTCCTGTTAATTTGCAAACACAAAATTAACTCTGAAATGAGCAGGCGCTGGACATTGCAAATGTCGATACAAAGAAGAGAGAGAGAGCGAGAGAGAGAGAGAGAGAAGCTTACCAGACGATGTACGCCTGTGGATCGTCGTTGACGACGTGGCACCCGGCGAAGTCGCGCGAGACCACGCTGTCAGAGAAAGAGGCAGAGGGAGGAGAGGAGGAGGAGGAGGGGACGGTGAGAGAGATCCAGTCGAGCTTATCACTGCCGGGTATGGGGACCTCTACGCCAGCGACAGACCTCTCGGCGACGCTAGTGGATGAGGCCATCGAGAGAAGCGGCGACGGCGGTGGAGCTCGAGGGGTTGGAGGAGGGTTTTAGGAATTTAGAGGGAGGGAAATTCCCCCAATTTCTTTTATTTTATTTTTTATTTTTCCAGGCCCGCTCTCATAAGACCGAGTTCGCGAATCCTCGTTACTGGGAATCTGGGATGCTGCGAGGAGTCCATACGCGAGGCGAGGGGGAGCACTGGGAAGTAGGAACTGCTTTAGAATTGGACTGTTGGACAGCGCCTTTTTTCAACAAACAGCTTTCAAAAATTTGGGAGTAAATTATACGGATGTTCTTAAAATATCATTTCCGGACAGTTTTGATTTTTAAAATTTAAAAATTACCAATATTTAATATTATTAGTTATTGTTTTAATTTTTAAAGTTTTAAAGATAATATTTTAGTCTTTTAAAATTTTAACTTATACTAAATTGATTGTATGTTTAATGTTCATTGAAAAAATGATAATTATATCTATCATATATTTTAGCATTCTGATTAGTTTAAACATAATTATCAAATAATATAAATAATATTAAAAGATATGTAATTATTTATGGCGTCAAATATCAATTAAATTAATGGTAGAAAAAATTTGAGGACCAAAAATGATAAACTAGTAATATTTTAAAAAATGATCGTTTGGCAAATCAAGAATAACGTTACAATAGTGTCATTTGAATAGTAAAAATAAAATTGTGATATTTAAAAGAGCGAAAAAAAGAGTACTATTTAGAGGAGTGAAATCATCATTGGATGAAAAATTAGTTGCCATAGTAAAATGATAGATTTTATAAATTATTAAAAAATTAGAAAAGATCATAATACCCTCCTATAGTTATTTAAGTTTATGTATTACTCTTGACACATTTAAATATTTTTAAATTTATACATAAATATGAAATATGTTTTTTTATCATAAAAATTTTTCTAACATGTTTTTTACTTTATTATTAATTTTACAATTTTTGACAAATTTAAATATATTTTTCAATGAACGAGGTAAAATTCGTGAAAATTGCGACTAAACATGTCAAAACATGATAACACTAATTGAAAGTGCAAATTTATAAAAGATTCATTTAATTTTGAGTTAAATAAAATAATGAATTAGACAACAAGAAAAATGTAAAAGATAGATTTGATCAACATCCACTCTTCCAATGATTTTATCTCTCTTCTCCTGTTCCAACTCCCCTTTGAAATACCAGAAGAGGGCTCTTCCCTCACTCTATTATTTTCTGTTCTGATGTTTGACACTTGTGGAAAGTTGGAATAGTGCATTATTCCGAAATAGCGTGTGAAAAGAAGGGTGCCAAACCGACTTAAGGATCAAAATGATAATTAAATAATGATGTAAAGATTATATTGATATTTTTTGAAATTTTTAAGGAAATTTTTAAGACTTAAATGATAAAGAAATGATATTTTAAAAATTATTTGTATAATTTACTCAAAATTTGGAGTCAAGACTGCTCTCATTGCTAATTAGTAATGTTATCTAAACAGAACCAAGCGTTAAATAAACTAGCATACTAAATATATTTTTTAGATTGAACCTTCAAATGAACAATGGCGTAAACACTTGACCTCGGTGCACAATTATTAAAACTTAAAGAATACAAAACAAAATGCGAATATATAGAATTCTTAAGAATTAGAAGTTCATATATTAACAAAAAATGTAAAAAAAAAAAAAAGAAGTACTATCTACGCCGTTAAGATATCATTACGGCTGATAAAGAGTTTGCTTACTAAATTTAAGACTTGCAAACTATAATACAAAACAGTAAGGACAAAGTCGTCATTAATAATTTAGAGGGGCGTTCGGAAAGAAAAACTCGTTGCGATCAAAATAGACACGGAAAACAGTTTTCCACGGAAAGAGAGTTTCTGTGTGTTCAGTTGGTGAGAAATATAAACTTCAGTTTTCCGCAATTTTTTAAAGGAAAATTGCACAGATCGTTGTAATCTCTGTTCACATGTGTATCTGCTCCCTTCACAGAATTTTCAGTTTTGCCCCTATTCAATACATTTGTCAGCTACAGAATTCAATTTCATGGTAGCTATAGCAAGCTTTGAGTCGGTCAAAGAGCAAGAAGTAAAAAAAAAAAGAAAGATGGGCTTCAATTCACAGCCCATTAAAATGCAAGAGACAGAAATAAACAAAATTGGGCATAGCTGGAGTGAGGATGAGGCAAGAGGAACGGCTCAAATAGAAGAAGACACTAAAGAGTGGGCCCTGATTGTTAATTCGATTAAGGGATGAAATGGAGGGGATTAGACCAGAGAAGAGCCAAGCCACAGCTAGAAATTGTTCTGAAGAGTTGTTCCCTGCTGAAGCTTTGGATTCTTTTTATCCTTTATAAATTTGTTTTATTGTTATCTCGTCTTTTAGTGGTGATAAGAAGGCCAGCTACCAAATTGTAGGATTTGAACGATTTTGTGAGAACTCTTATTTTATCAATTTTACTCGTTATTTCATTTTTCCCTTTTATTTCTACTTAATTTCATTCTCATTAATTTCTTTCTCCAAATTTCAAATTAAGTTCGTGACAAAGTGGTATCAGAGTCATCGTTCAAAGTGGCCTGAGTATCAATTTACCTTCTGCTTTCTAATTATCCCCAAAATTAATAAAAAAGAGACGAGACTAGTGTTTGGTCTGGCACGAACTGACAACTGGAGCAAAGTGATGGCTAAACATACACGAAGCTCAAGTCAAGAGGCAGTTATGGAGGATTTAAGAGCTCAAAATGCCCGCCTACAAACTGAGATTGAGAGAGTAGCTACTGAAATGCGTGAAGCGAACCAGAGGTTAGAAGAAAGGATGACTGTGATGGTTGTTGAACAAATCAAGTTAGTTAATAAAAGCATGAAGGATAAAATAGGTAACTTAGAGGTATTGCTTGAGAGGTCCATCCAGTTACAGATGGGTAAAAGACCAGAATTTGAGGTTGGCCAAACTAGTTCACAACCAATAGGCAGACCAGTAGTAATAGGTACTGGACCGGTATCGGATGCTGGTATAAAGGCTGGTACAAGAGCTGGCAATGGTCAAAACACGAGAACAGATGGTGGAGGTTGTCATAGAATGAATAGTGATAATTCAGTTCACTTAAACGAAGAAGAATACAATTTGGGCCTTGAATTCTTTAGAGAAATAGATAAGAGGCAGAACGGAGCAGGTAGGGGTATGCCTACTTTTCATTTACCCATAATGGATTTCCAACACTATGATGGAGGGGACCCTATGGACTGGCAAATGAAGTGTGAGTTTTATTTTGAAATGTACCAAGTTCCGGAAGTTTACAAAACTAGAATGGTTATGATGAACTTTTCTGAGGAATTGAATGAGTGGTATAGGTGTATGGTATTGGGTAATCAACCTCCCCCTTGGGATGTGCTAGTAGAGGAGGTATGTGCTAGATTCAAGCTGGGTGGAGTTAAACACCCAGTGGAAGAGTTCAAGAGGGTGTATCAAGGAGGAAATGTTAACGAATACATAAAGAAGTTTGAGAGAGTGAGAGCTAAGCTGATCAATTACAACTCACACTTAGGTGAAGAATTTTTCATTGTTGGTTTTGTTAGTGGGCTTAAGGAAGAACTGAGGTACTTGATGGATATTCAAAAACCTAGAAAATTAAATGAAGCATTCCACTATGCATTGAAATATGAATTGAGCATTGAAAGTCAGCAAAGAAAACATAAAGGTGTTAGTAAACCCCAACCTCTACAAAAATACCCTTCCAGTAAAGAGAGATTCATTAAAGGAATCAAGGATAATGGCACACAGCCAAACACCAAGTTGGTACCATATAAGACCTGACAACAAAATCCTAACTGGAAAGGCACAACATATGAACAAAGGAATGCTTTGGGACTGTGTCACAAATGTAATGAAAAGTACTACCCTGGTCACCAGTGTACACCTAGAGTGCTAAATGTGATGGACACTCGAGGGGAAGAACAAGATGAATCGGAACAAGAGAATGAGTAAAAGGAAGATAGAGAGGAAGTAACAGTGGAGGTTGAGCAAGCTGTAGTCTCTATGTTTAATGTGAAAGAGAATAGAAAGGTTAAGGTCATGAAATTTAAATGGGAAATTGATACAATACCAATTTGTGCCTTGCTGGACAATGGCAGCACCCATTCCTTTGTAAACCCAACTGTGCTCCAGGGTAAAAAGCTGAATGTGGTTCAAACTGTGCCCATGATTGTGACAGTTGCTAATGGGGCCAGAATGGTAACTGACCTACAGTGCGAAGCATTGCAATTCATGATTCAGGGTCATTCCTTTGAGAAGGATGTCAGAGTGCTAGATGTTCAAGGATATGACATGATCCTTGGTCTGGACTGGCTTACCAGTTTGGGACCCATGCACATCGACTGGGGAAAAGGGAATCTATCATTCAGGCAACAAGATAAAGAGGTGAACTTGCAAGTACAAGATGAAATAGCTGAGGTCAAGTTGTGTGTAGGAGTGCTAGATTTGGAGAAGGAGAAAAGAAAGGGCAGTGAAGTAATTGTAGCTCACCTTTTTAGTATTTAAGAAGAGGGTAAAGTGGAGAAAGGCTTTGCAGCTCCTGAGTTGCAAGAAGTATTGAAGCAGTTTGATGATGTTTTTGCTAAGCCATCAACACTTCCACCTCAGAGAGCTATTGACCACTCAATTCCCCTTCTGCCAAACACCAAGCCAGTAAACCTGAGACCATACAGGTATTCTTATTTTCAAAAGTTAGAAATTGAGAAAATCATTGAGGAATTGCTACATAAATCCTTCATCCAACCCTCTAGTAGCCCATTTGCATCACCTGTATTGTTAGTAAAAAAAAAAAGATGGTAGCTGGCGTATGTGCATTGATTACAGGAAATTGAATACCAATACAGTTAAGAATAAATACCTCATACCCATTATAGATGATCTGTTGGATGAATTATTGGAATCCAGATATTTCTCCAACATTTATTTAAGGTCTGGATACCATCAGATCAGGATGAAAGAAGCAGATAAACCTAAAACAGCCTTTAGAACCCATTCAGGTCACTTTGAATTCAATGTGATGCCTTTTGGGTTAACTAATGCCCCTGCTACATTCCAATCACTGATGAATGAGGTATTCAAGTCTGTTTTAAGGAAGTCGGTTTTAGTTTTTTTTTATGACATACTGGTGTATAGCAAGAGCTTAGAAGAACATGTTAAACATGTGGGGGTAATATTGGAAATTCTGAGGAAAAACCAACTAAGTGCTAAATTGAGCAAATGTGAGTTTGGCACTAAATAGATTGAATATTTGGGTCATGTCATATCTGAAAAGGGGGTTGCAACAGATCCAAAAAAGATAGAAGCCATGGTGAAGTGGCTCAGACCAAAAAATGTAAAGGAGTTGAGAGGGTTCCTTGGGCTGACTGGGTACTATAGAAAATTTGTAAAAAATTATAAATCCATAAGCAAACCACTCACAGAACAGCTAAAGAAGAATGCATTTAGTTGGAACTCAGAAGCAGAAAAGGCTTTTGAACTACTCAAAGAGGCTATGACTACAGTACCAGTGCTAGCCATGCCAGATTTCGCCCAGCCTTTTACAATAGAAACTGATGCAAGTGAGAAGGGTATAGGAGCTGTGTTGATGCAGAATAGGAGGCCTATTGCTTATTTAAGCAAGAGTTTGGGTGTAAAATCTATAGGGCTATCAACTTATGAGAAGGAATTCCTTGCTTTATTGGAGGCAGTCAGGAAATGGAGGCATTATCTTGCTGGTACTAGGTTTGTGATTAAAACTGATCAAATGAGTTTGAAGCATTTGCTTGATCAGAGGGTAAACCATACCATGCAACATAAGGGGTTGTGTAAACTACTTGGCCTAGATTATGTAATTGAATATAAGAGGGGAGTAGAAAACAAGGTAGCAGATGCCTTGTCAAGAAGAGAAGGACCAACTGGAGAGGTCTCATCCATCTCTGAGCTACTCCCTCAGTGGGTAACTAAGGCAAAGGCTAGCTATGTTGGGGACAACTGGATTGAAGAAGTTAAAGAGAGGATTAGAACTAATAAAGAAGGTGAGAAGCTGTATACTGAGCAAAATGATATTGTCAGGTACAAAGGCAAGTTATGCATTGGAAAAAATGGTGATTGGAGAAATCAAATATTGAAGGAAATACATGATTCCAGTATAGGGGGCCACTCAAGAGTGCTAGGCACTTATCAAAGGATGAAGAAGCTCTTCTACTGGCCCAAGCTGAAGGAAGAAGTGCATGAGTATGTGAGGTCTTGTGAGGTGTGTCAAATGAATAAACCTGAACATGTGAAGTCTCCAGGGCTTTTGCAACCTCTACCCGTACCAGATGAAGCTTGGAAGAGTGTAAGCATGGATTTCATAACAGACTTGCCAAAATCAGAGGGTAAAGAAGTAATTATGGTGGTGGTTGATAGACTCATTAAGTATGCTCACTTCTTCACTCTCTCTCACCCTTTCAAAGCTACTGATGTAGCTCAAATCTTCTTGAATCATGTGTATAAGCTGCATGGTCTACTTCTATCTATAGTCACTGATAGGGATGCAGTGTTTACCAGTAAATTTTGGAAGGGAAAAATGGATAAACTTGGGGTTAAGTTGAATTTCAGCTCAGCTTACCACCCTCAGTCAGATGGGCAAACTGAGAGGGTAAACCAGTGTATAGAAAATTACTTGAGATGCATGGTTTTTAATCAACCCAGGAAATGGGCCAAGTGGGTCCCACTTGCTGAGTACTGGTACAATACCTCATTCCATAGCTCTCTGAAGACTACCCCTTTTCAAGCATTATATGGTTATGCTCCTCCACTCTTACCAACTGGAGCACCGCCAAAAAGTGAAGTAGAGGCCGTGAATAAGATTTTACAAGAAAGACACAAGTTCATTGGAGAACTTAAACACCAACTGCTCAAGGCTCAAGATAGGATGAAGAAGTATGCTGATGAAAAAAGGTCTGAGAGGGAGTACCAAGTTAGAGAATGGGTATTCTTGAAATTACAACCCTACAGACAGGTATCAGTAGCTGGTATGGCTCATTCTAAACTCAGTTCTAAATTTTATGGACCTTTTAAAATTTTGGAGAAGATCGGTGCAGTAGCATATAGACTGCAATTACCCCTAAATTCTCAGATTCACCCTGTGTTTCATGTGTCTCAATTGAAACTGAGAATTGGAAAGGGGCAAGCTACAGTACCCACGTTACTAGTATTAGGTCCAGAGGGGGGGATTAGGTTGGTCCCTGAGGTTATCCTAGCTAGGAAAATTGTTAAACGTAGAAATGAACCTGTGGTTCAAGTACTGATCAAATGGGCAAATACCACCGAAGAAGACTCAACCTGGGAAGACTATAGTACCATTGCTAGAAAGTATCCAACTTTTGTCCTTGAGGACAAGGAACTGGTAAAGGAGGGGAGAATGTCAGCTACAGAATTCAATTTCATGGTAGCTATAGCAAGCTTTGAGTCGGTCAAAGAGCAAGAAGTAAAAAAAAAAAGAAAGATGGGCTTCAATTCACAGCCCATTAAAATGCAAGAGACAGAAATAAACAAAATTGGGCATAGCTGGAGTGAGGATGAGGCAAGAGGAACGGCTCAAATAGAAGAAGACACTAAAGAGTGGGTCCTGATTGTTAATTCGATTAAGGGATGAAATGGAGGGGATTAGACCGGAGAAGAGCCAAGCCACAGCTAGAAATTGTTCTGAAGAGTTGTTCCCTGCTGAAGCTTTGGATTCTTTTTATCCTTTATAAATTTGTTTTATTGTTATCTCGTCTTTTAGTGGTGATAAGAAGGCCAGCTGCCAAATTGTAGGATTTGAACGATTTTGTGAGAACTCTTATTTTATCAATTTTACTCGTTATTTCATTTTTCCCTTTTATTTCTACTTAATTTCATTCTCATTAATTTATTTCTCCAAATTTCAAATTAAGTTCGTGACAACATTGCAAGGTGTTGTACTGGCAAAATTACCATACCAATATAAAAGTACAACACAACGGTCTATAATACAACAAAAACAAAAACAAAAATTAGTTGTTCATAAAATATATATCAGATATAACAGACCATCATTTTTAATTAAGGTATTTTTTGTTATATTGATATATATTTTATGAACAACTAATTTTTTTTCTTGTTTTTGTTGTTATGTGTATGATGCACAAAGTGGCGTTTTATCAAAGAGATTATGGCTGTACAAATTATCAATTATAATATTTAATATTTTAAATTTATGTGATGATGGAAAACGTCCTTCATTCTGGGATAACCTAACAACTATGCAAAAATAAAGCAAAACTTTGAAATGGAGGAAGTGATGCACAAGTTATTTTATATTTTCTTTTGCATCAAAATGAACAAGTGGAAAAGAAAATGTGTTTTCTTTTCCTTACAAATGAACATGGAAATTTTATTTTGAATTTGTTGATAAAATTATTTTTCATAGAAATTACTTTTTCAAATTTATTCCTCACAAATGAACATATCTTAAAGGAAAATGTTTAAAAAATATCATTATTGATTGATATGAATTGAGAAAGGAAAATATTCTCAAATAAATTGGGAGAGAGGAAAAAGCACACTCGGATTGAGATAAAGGGAGAGGCGATTAGAGTCATGATTACAATAAGAGAGACGATGAAAATTTACATGAAAATTCACTTGGAGAAGAGAAAGAAGTATCATTTGAGAGAAGAAAATTAAAGAGAGTGTATTTTTCTTTTTTTAAATTTATTTCGATCAATCACATGAGTTAAAGGTAAGAGAGCGTGGGACAAAAAATGAGACGATCTAGATGGATAAAGAAATATTTTTGATATTGACATCATAATCAATTTTATTATTCATATCAAGTAAATTATTATTCATATTAATAATTTTATTATTTATATTAAATAATAAAATATTAGTTGAATTATTATAATAATAATAATTTATTTCTTTTAATTTGAATAATAAAATAAGTATCTTTTTAATCAGCTCCTTCTCCTTTGGGAAATAGAAGGAGAGGGAACCGAATTACCGAAGCACCGAACAATCTTTTTGAAGTCTAGAAGAATCCATAATGCTCTAGATGCTCTAGAGGTTAAACTGTTTAAGCCGAGCGAGATCAAGATCACGAATAAGAAATCAGGTGAAGTTGTAGGATCGAGATGGCGAAGCGTAAAGAGATAGACGACGCAATAGAAGGATTCTCCTATCCCGAATTCAAGATCAGGCGATTGGTTCGTCATCCCCTCCCAATTGCTCTCTCTTTCGTTCTTTTGCGCTTCTCTCTATTAGTTTTTGTGTTGACAGTTGCTAATTCAATCTGAATCGAGTCTCCATCAAACCCTACCTCCCTAACGCTGCCTAAGCAGCTCTAGTACCATACCTGTAACACCTGCTATAGATTGAACCCGTTACTGTATTGTACCATTACCTTTTGTGATTTCTATATAGTTTAAAGTTAGGAATTAACCTTCTCCTTTTAATTTTTGACTGAAAGTTTGGGTTCTGTGTGTAAAGGAACCGAAGCTGCCTTATCCAATTCAAGAAGTTCCTTTTCCAGTCGATGGCATTGGTGGTGAGCCTGCTAGTGAAATGGCATATACAATGGATGAAACAGTTCTTCCTCCCACTTCATCTGACAATAGAGCGATTGTTCTTTACACACCGTCAGACACATTTTTGAATCTTGGACCAGTGCCATCGAATCCATCTTTGTTGGTCAGCCCTGAGCTGTTGCAAAACCTGAAGAGTAAGTTGTTAAATCTCCATGTCTGAGATCTTAGTTTTTGTTAAAAAAAATAAAATACCGATTTATCACATTTATGTCCATTTTATGGTTACAGACTGTTTTGTAGTATATTTCATAGCATTATTTAATGATTATAGTCTAATTCATAGCGTTATTAAATCCCTATGGTGCTGGTTGAGGTCACAGCATGTTTTTTCAAGTTTGTTGCTATTGTTTTTCTTTTCTTTTTCTCATCTTTAGATGCTTGCATAAGTTGTTGAACTCCATACCAATCTCATGAAATTAAAATTTCTTAATAGAATTTTACAGTCTATATGGATCTAACCTGTATCATTCAGTACAGGTGTGGTATATGTCTTGTGACCTCATATAAGCAATAGGCTCAGTTTATTTTTTACCCCATAATGGTTCTGCCAAATTAAATTAGCATTTTGACATTGGTACTGAACATACATCTAGCCTTTATTATTTTATGCAATACATAAGTTAACGGGTTTGACTTTTGGATTCTCTAGTAACAACAATTTCTAAACCCCTTTTCACACAGATTTGCATCAAGGGAGCAACCAAAACTTGGAGGACAAGTCTCCAGCAGGCAATGACCGCCTGGCGATGGTGCCATGGGTCCCATCTGTGGCTACAGCAAAGGCCAATTATTGGTTGAGCTCTCAGCATCAGAATCGAGTGGTGATAGAAGAGCTGATGGAGTCTGAAGAAAGCACTTCAATGGAAGTAGAAAACGAACCTGTGGAACCGAACCGCGCCTTTTTTGGGGGAAATGGAGGCAGTGAAGGATTTCACCACCAGTGGCAACTGCACTGCATGGCTCCTGGGACCCAGCCTAACCCAACCTCACATCTTATGTGGTCCCAGTAATCTTCTTTCCTTGTGAGTGCGTATATTCCTCTGAAGTTTTACATGCTCCTTGAGTTTCTGATACGGAAAATCCAGGGGCATATGAGCAAATCAAGTCTTCCCTTTTGGTTTTAATTCTGTCTTTGGATGATTCCCTGACCATCAAGAACAAACAGTAAGGTGCCGCACGGTGTAGAAATGACTTGAGATTCAGTATTTTAGAAATTAGTTTGAAGTTCTAATAGCTTCATAGAGCTTATTGTCCTAGGTTTACAGAAAACTTAGCTAGAATTTGTATATAAGCTTTAGAATTGTTTTTGTACTTTTGTAATTTGTTTAATCAATGACTGTTTTCTTGCCATTGCACCCTTTGTCAGTAGTTGCTAAGTATACATTATTTAGAGCTAAAAGGAGATTGCAAGTGGACCTTGATTCGACTCAACTCAATTTCCTATCTACCTAAAAACTGAAACATCAAACATGTATTGCACAATATAAAGATGCAAAGGAACAATCTGGAGAAGTCGAAAAGGAAATAAAATTTCGGTACGGTGATCACCATTAAGGAATGTTGAGTACTGGAACTAAATCAATCGTCTGGATCTTGTCTGAATTTAATTAGTTAACTGAGAGGATCCAGACTCATCAATTTTCACCCTTTTTGTTAGGCTGTTTTGTTGGAATATTGTCGTACATCTTGTGCTGGTAATGTTAGTGTTCGCTTCTAGTTTCGGACAAAAGGTAAGCAAAAGGAAACTTACCGGGTAATATTCAGTGTGTTCTGTTTGCATTATTTGCCTCTTTTATTGTTAGCCACTATGTTACTACAAAAAAAAAAGGAATACTGAGAGTGGCTTATATGGGTTTCAAACATCATGATAGTAATATAAACCAAGAATTTTGACTAAAATTCACTTCCTATCCACTAATCAAAGAAGAAGATATTAATAGATATACATCCTGTCCTCATGAATAATAGAACGACCACCAATTCTCTATTTTCATGTCAAATTATGAAAAACAAATGTAGCATAGAGACGACAGTCATAATTGCTCAATAGTCCGGACTAATGCTCAATTTCAGCCATCAAAATCTTTTTGTTGGTAGATTATATTTTTCTAACTTCTTTTCTGTTTGGCCTTTTGGTTGAATTAAAATGTGCTCAATTGATTTTGGCTGACAAAAAAAAATTTACTGATCAAGTTTATAATTTCTTTTCTTTTTTAATTTAGCACAGTTTTTATATCTCAAATTTCTAATAAGTGTTGAAACTAAGTTTAAAAACCCAAAATTTCCATCATGACACATGAGCTCATTTCTTTTATACTGCCTGTTATTTTACCTCTTGCTTCTATAGCCCATTAATTTTTCATTAGCTCATGAGTAATTGAATGGGTTTAATTTTGTTTAATATGCCAAATAAAGTTTATATCCATAACCCATGCATATTGTTTCTTCAGTTTTTATTTTGCTCATAAAGTACCAAATCCATCAAGCTATATATATAGCTGACCAATCCCATTCGGTTGAAAAACAGAGAAAACACAGAGAATTAACAGAGCAAAATATTCTCCATTGATTGAATATTTCTTTTCATATTTCCTCAATATTATTCTAAAATATTATTCCAATATATTCCGCTGAATATTATGGAGCTATCATTAGTCACTTCTATAATCGTGTCCTAAGGAGTGACAACTTTAGATTATTTTGGTTGCGATTTTAAGTCTTGCACATAGAAAATAGAATATTCTTAAGGACAGTGACAATATTACGATCCAGATAATATAATTCTAATCATTTATTTGAACTTATTTTTATTTATTTTATTTTATTTTGTAGCTATCCGAATTTATAAGAATTAGTTCTAACAATAAGTGCCACAGGAACTTGGTTAAATAAAGATCTCAGGAGTGCTTGACAAAAAGAAAAGTGTTGATTTCTCAAATCTCATTCAATTACCTGTTAAACTCTTAGCATTTTTTTTTTGTCTTTTTGTTATTTTTGTTTCAATTTATTACTTACAAAACATCTTTTTGTTTCTTCTTGTTTTTGTAATCCTATGTTGAGACTATTGATTTTTAAGCATCAGTCTATAATTGATGTTGTATTGACAGTTTAACCACGACCCATAGTAATGTCTTTGGAGAGAGATGATTTATTTTTTACTTTTTTACCAGCCCAACTGAGGCAATTCATACTATTTTGTCTATATTGGCATATTGTTATGGCCTTATAGGGAAAACTTCATTTGTCTTTTTACTATTTTTATTTTAAACTTTTTTTTTAGATTTTTTGCACCGTAGTGCAGAGCAATATATCATATACATATTTCGATCCACACATCTTATTTTAAAAATAGAGGAAGAAACTATAAAAAAAAATTTCATCAATATATTCCGAATATATTTTAATTATTATATTTCAGTGTATAGATATACCATTATGCCATATCTAATGTATGCATGTAGAATTTATTTTTAAATATCAAATTCAAGATAATCTGTTAAGATCCATTTCAACCAATAGATACTTTTCATTTTTAACCAGACATAAATATCATAGAAATGAAATTTATACTTAATTAGAGAGAGAAATGTTAAAAAGTTGATCTTGTGTTGCATTAATAAAGAAAGTTGTTTTGTGAACATTGACACTACTCTTCCCATCATTAAGTTTGAGATTTAAAATAATTGGATGAGATCTAAATTTTTTGTATAATATGAATATAATTCAAAAATAGTTCATTATTTTATATTTCAGACAGAGGAGTGATCCAATGCCTATGGTCATTGACGCCACATCAATGATCATGAAATTAAATTTTAAATAATTATTTGTTAAACTCTTAAATAAGAAAACTAATTAATTGGATATTTTGTATATATTATGCTATATAGGTATACAAAAAATTACATCAGTTGAATTTTATTTTAATATACATCAAACACTAATAAAAATCAACGAATTAAATTTTGTGATTTAATTCACTCTCTTGACGACATCAAAGCAAAGTTAAAATTCAATAATTTTTTATATGTATGTTATTGAGATAAATTAAAATATATCTAACTGTTTATATATATTAATTAAAAGATATAAAATAAGATAGACACTATGAGCACTAATGATTATAATTATCGGATCCCTTCTCTTTCAAATAATATGTTAAAAATATTGATATTTGTACAAAATAAATAAAAAGTTACACCAAGTTTCCAAACAATATGCTGTAAGTATAGTGTTGTTTTTATAATTCGTCAAGGTCCAAAATAATACAGAGATACATCGAAAAAACATGTTACATAATGCATATATAGAATACAGTACAGGTTATTTGGAAGCCTACTTACAACGCTTCCCACTGGTTGAGTTGAGAATAATTCGTTATATAATTCTCTTCACCACTAGGACCACCGAGAACACACATCATCCAAAGATTGGTCCTTTAATCCTTTATCCAGAATTTTTATCTTTTACTACGTTATAATATACGAATCTCAATTTAATTAAATAAATAATATATTATGTTATATAATACAACGAAGGATATAAATTTCTTTATCACAGTTGATGGGAAGAAGAATCATGGGATGATTCGGATAAAAGGAAATCCTACACGGCACTCTCAAATATGAAATATCTTATAATGTGGATGAACATAGAACAGACACTAAAGGGTGTTCCGAGTTGCTGACATGTGGGACCCGTCGTTCATTATCTTGGAGCTCAATGGCTCATGCAAAATTTTGCGGGGCCACCTGTCAGAGACATATATATTATGCATTCCAAAATAGGAAGAGTCTCTCCGCCTTTCCGGGGGAGAGCAATTTTTGGTTTGTCTATTTCTAAACTAAAATCCTCTTGCATGCATTTCTTCTAACAAGAAACTCCTACTAATTTGGAAAAACGCGATCATCATCAATTTTCCTTCTAAAATCTCTTTCATATCTGATTATCTCTCCCCCCTTTAACCTCTTTTTCTCCTTTCGTTCTTATCCTCTTCTGAGCTGGGATATCAACTAGCAAGTAATAGTTGATCTCAGAGAGGCTAGCATCGAGAAAAATGAGAATTTCTCGAATGGAGGAGCAGGGATTAGTTTCAGTTTCAAGGGAACATCTCGTTTTTGCTTATTATGTCACTGGCCATGGATTCGGCCATGCTACCCGGGTTGTTGAGGTAAATTACCTTACGAACTTACAATTTTTCATCTTCCATTTTGGCTCAATTTTCGAGTTTCGATGAATTTAAGTGATTTATCGAGAACGAAATCGACGGTTGTAAGGTTGAACCCCTTCGATGGGAATCATCATTCTATTAAGGTCTCAAATGAGCTTCAATTGAGTGCAAATTAGGTGTTAGTGTCCGGAAATAAATAGGAATTCAGACTTCCTGGCACTTGATGGAATAGTTGGTGCTTTGATTTATTTATTTATGTTTTTTTACTTTTATATAAAGTCATATGTCAGATTGAAGCTCCAAACAAATATATGCTTCCTTATTTTTGATTAAAATTGATCAGCATTAGTTCCATAAGAGAGTTAGCTGGATTAATTAATGTCTCCATTAGCTTCAGTGTTTTCCAAATTTTGATTCATATCTATGAATAAGTACAGAACTAGACTTCGTATTAGATTGGTTTGCACTATGCTTAGATGCAATGATGGGCACTGCATATTTTGCATTGCTCTGATTTGCTTTTGTACCTGTTGGATAAAATCATAGACTAGCTTCAAAATTCAGACATGTTAACTATTGATTTTCCCTGAAATTGATTAGCTCAATATCCATATAAAAGAAGTTGATTGTAGAATTACATACAGAGGAATAGCCCATGACAATCTATATCATGTGGTAAAGGAAAATTATATATGATATAATCTTTCCAGGTGGTACGGCATCTAGTAGGAGCTGGTCATGATGTGCATGTTGTAACAGGTGCACCCAACTTTGTCTTCACTACAGAGATTCAGTCACCCAATCTTCATATTCGCAAGGTTTCTGTCTTTATGATTTGAATCTAATTCGAGGCCGTTTGGTGCTCCAAATTATTGAACTAAAGAAATTATTATGTTGGGGTCTGTGCTTAGATGCTTAGTATATGTTACTGATCTTTCTGTACTTTCTTGTAATATTTTATTTTCTCTGATATCATACTCTAGTTGTAACAATTCCAACTTCGATAAAGAATTATGGAAATAGAAATAAAGTCACTAATACCATTGGGCAGTAACTCTTCAACAAAATCCCAGGTCTTACTTGACTGCGGAGCTGTACAAGCTGATGCTTTAACTGTGGATCAGCTTGCCTCTTTAGAAAAGGTACTTCTTCCAAAACCATTTTAAATTGTTCTTTCTGACAAATATATTGAAAATACTATTTTTTATTAATATTTGGTTTTCCACTCTTCATTGCACAAGCTTTTACATTTCTTCTTTTTCCCTAAACCTATTATGCAATTTTGGAAAACAGTATCATCAGACAGCAGTATTGCCACGTGCCTCTATTTTGGCTACAGAAGTTGAATGGCTCAACTCTATTAAGGCTGATCTTGTGGTATGCATCAGTACTCCATAGCATATTTCTTGATTACCTTTTTAGAATATTATTTATTTCACCTATGTAATATATGACATGTTACTATGATTTTGTTGCTTGCAAGGTCTCGGATGTTGTGCCAGTTGCCTGCAGGGCAGCAGCTGATGCTGGAATACGCTCAGTTTGTGTAACAAATTTCAGGTAACGACAATTGTCTTTTTATTTCATTTTGTTATTATTTATTATGGTTTTCTTAATACCCTTGAGATGAGGCCTCATTGAAAAACAAAATTGTTTGTGATATCAATTTTCGAAATTTTGTTTGCTTTTGTAGTTGGGATTTTATATATTCAGAGTATGTAATGGTAGCCGGTCATCACCACCGCTCTGTTGTGTGGCAGGTGCGCCTAACTTCCTGTTTTTTTATTTATTTTCTATTTTTTTGTGAAAACAGAATCCAAGTACCAGTAAATTGCAGATTGCTGAAGACTATTCCCATTGTGAATTCTTGCTTAGACTCCCCGGCTATTGTCCTAGTATGTCATAGCTCTTGTACAATTCCTTTATTTCTTTTCATTTTAATCTTCTTTTTTGAAAATTTCTGGCAACTAATATTACATTTATGTTTTGCAGTGCCCGCTTTTCAAGATGTGATTGATGTACCATTGGTTGTCAGAAGATTGCATAAATCTCGGGCTGAGGTTGTAATTCAACTGAAAGATAGGCCAAAAAAAATGTTATTTGTTAGTCAATGTTCTCTTTTACTTAGCTTACTTAGCTTTTCTTGCCAAGTTAGGTGAGGAAGGAACTTGGGATCAGTGAAGATGTGAAAGTCTTGATCTTTAATTTTGGGGGACAGGTAATCCTAATGCCTTACATTATTGGGGCATATTTGGAAAAGACAAAAAGAGAAGAGCAGTTAGTGTTTACATTGAAGAATTTACTAGTAGCAGAAGATTGAGTATTTTTATTCATACCTCTTTTGTCTTTGTCAGCCAGCAGGATGGATCCTAAAGCAAGAGTGGTTGCCAGATGGTTGGCTTTGTCTGGTATTGTACTCACTATCATTTAAATGTTATTTTATTATTGTACAACATCATAGTAAGAGATATTGTTGATTATATTGATTTGAAGGTGTGTGGTGCATCAGAGAATCAAGAGCTTCCTCCAAATTTTGTGAAGCTTGCAAAGGATGTCTATACACCTGACCTTATTGCAGCATCTGATTGCATGCTTGGTATGATGCACAATAATGAAAGTTTATGTTCTTTGTTTCTTCAACTTTATGAAGGTACCATGATATTATCTGAGAATTATTTGCATTTCTTTTCTTCTCTTTTTAGGGAAAATTGGGTATGGCACAGTTAGTGAGGCTTTGGCTTACAAGTTGCCTTTTGTCTTCGTCCGAAGGGACTATTTCAATGAAGAGCCATTTCTGCGGAATATGCTCGAGGTTTTTTTTTTTCTGTTATGATGAAATGAATATTGGAGAACTGCTTGCTTTAAGATTGTGTTCAACACCCCCAACTTCTTTTTTCTTTTTGTGAGCAGTATTACCAGGGAGGTGTTGAGATGATAAGGCGGGACCTACTTACAGGACACTGGAAACCTTATCTTGAGCATGCTCTTACTCTTAAACCCTGCTATGATGGTCAGATTAATGGTGGAGAGGTAACTTGTAGTTTTTTTACACGTTTGTCTTATTCAGTCATTCAGCATGCAGCATCATTATCGTCACTATGTGGATACTTCATCTTGTAACTCGGATACAATTATCTTTATGACAGACAGTTGCTCACATATTACAAGACACTGCTGTTGGGAAGAAGTATGCTTCCAATAAGGTATATTACTTGTATGATTACTAACCTAAATCATTATTTAAAAATGGTACCTGCAGCCAGACTGTTGGTATCTGCACTGGAGAAGTAACATCATAGTGATCGTACTTTTCTTAGTACTCATACTTGCAGTTCTCTTTGCAAGCATTTGATCTATCATTCTTTATTAAAATGCAGTTCAGTGGAGTAAGGCGACTTAGGGATGCTATAGTTCTGGGGTACCAGTTGCAAAGAGTGCCAGGTAGTGATGTTGGTGTCCCTGAGTGGTATTCTCTTTCTGAGAAGGAAATTGGTGTTCGTGCTACATCCCCTACTGCTGACACTGGTGAAACTCTATTTTATGCTGAGCCGTGAGTTCTCTTTGCACCCACATGTACTATTGTTATACAAACTGCCTCTGTATTTTAATAATTGACAAGAATGGACATTGTTTTTACTGAAGGTGTGTTGAGGATTTTGAGGTTCTGGAGGGGGATACTCAAGGTTTATCTGATACAGTGGCTTTCCTGAAAAGCTTGTCTGGGCTTGCTGCTACTGGGGTCCCACACAGCCCTGAGAAAAGGCAGCTCAGGGAGAGAGCCGCTGCTTCGGCTCTTTTCAACTGGGAAGAAGAGATTTATGTAGCAAGAGCACCTGGGAGATTGGATGTTATGGGTGGCATTGCAGATTATTCTGGCAGCCTTGTTTTACAGGTTATTCCCCATTTTCATGGTTTTATATATTGAAAATTGATTTTGTGTTGTGCGGATTATTTTTATTATATGATTATAATATTATGGCACCATCCTTGTTGTCTCATTATGTATTTCAACAAATGAAAAGATGCCAATTAGGGAGGCATGCCATGTTGCTGTTCAGAGGAACCATGCGAGCAAACAGAAATTATGGAAACACACTCAAGCCAGACATCTCAGTAAAGGCCATGAACCAATTCCTGTGCTTCAAATTGTACGTGAATTGTTATTTATTGCTTTCTTTAAGATAAAATTCCTCTTCTTCTATTTATATCTTTAATTATAAACACACCATAACTAACAGTTCTTATTTCTTAAACATTTCCATAGGTATCTTTTGGGTCAGAGCTAAGCAATCGTGCCCCAACGTTTGATATGGACCTCTTAGATTTAGTGGATGGAGATCAGCCAATATCTTATGACAAGGCTAACAAATACTTCTCCCAGGATCCATCTCAGAAGTAATTTTCAGCTACTTGTTGCTTTTCATGGATAACCACACTTTCCTTTGTTCATCGTGAATTATTCATTTTACTTTGCCTCCTCTGTATATTAGATGGGCGGCATATGTTGCTGGGACCATTCTGGTATTGATGACAGAGCTAGGTGTTCGTTTTACTGATAGCATTTCCATACTGGTACGTCTTACATTATGCCCTTACCTCCTTTTCCTTTTAACTTTCCCAAATATATCTTTTGGAAAATCCTAGACCGTGTTATGAGATTTATTCTGGCGTTATTGTTGTTAAGCAAGATCACAATTCTTCATTATACCACCTGCTCTTCTAATAATAATGAAATAACAGGTATCATCAGCCGTACCAGAAGGAAAGGGGGTATCTTCTTCTGCTTCAGTGGAGGTTGCCACTATGTCTGCCATTGCTGCAGCTCATGGTTATCCTTCTTATTATTTCTTTGAACAATTTGTCTGCATGTTTGCTGTGTCAATTTTTACGTTTACTGGACACATTCTTTTTTCCTACATTAGGTTTGAGTATTGAACCAAGGAAGCTTGCATTGCTTTGTCAAAAGGTATAATTCGACACTGATCAATCAATTGCATATGTGGACATTATTTAAAAAAAAATTGTATATGTAGTCCTTTGAATTTGAATGTAATTGTAGCTGTAAGATTTACCAAACTTTTAAATGTGTTAGGTTGAAAATCACATCGTAGGAGCTCCTTGTGGGGTTATGGATCAGATGACATCTGCTTGTGGTGAAGCAAACAAATTGCTTGCGATGGTTTGTCAGGTTTGTGTTGCAACAAAATTTTGTCTGAGCTTTTCTTTTTTTGTTATCTTCAGCCCTTTTTCACTGTTGATTGCAGCCAGCAGAGGTAAAAGAATTGGTGACTATCCCGACTCACATACGATTCTGGGGTCTCGATTCTGGAATACGTCACAGGTATACAAATAAAATTTTACTATACAGTGTTAAGATGTTTAATACCTCCTTTTGTGTGCTTTTTGGATACCAGGATGGTGTTTTCTTAATTATATACACGGCGTTTATTGTGTAGTGTTGGTGGGACGGACTATGGATCAGTTAGAGTGGGTACCTACATGGGCCGGAAAATAATCAAATCTCAAGCCTCGAATCAGGTTTCTGAATCTACAACCAACTTAAACAGTATTTTGCAAGCTGATGGTTGTAATTCTGATGAATACGAGGGGCATGCTGTTGAGCTTCTCAAATCTGAGGCCTCGCTTGAATATTTATGCAATCTAAAGCCTCACAGGTTAGTTTCAGAAAAGTCTACATGAAGTTTAAATTGTTTTAAAGTGCAATATATGAAATTGATTTGCTTCAATTTGTTTAGATTGGAAGGGAATTATGCAAAATATCTTCCTGAGAGCACAACTGGAGAGGAGTTTTTGAATAAATACGGCGATCATTATGATAAAGTGACAACTGTTGATCCAAAGAGATCATACAGCGTTAAAGCCCCTACAAGACATCCCGTCTATGAAAATTTTCGCGTTGAGGTTACATGTCTACTTTCATAGTTTTTTTCTAAAATAACACATTCTAAATATTATTTCATACTTCATTCAATTAATTTTGTGGTTGCAGGCTTTCAAGGCACTGTTAACTGCAGCCAAGACAGACGAGCAATTGTCCGCTCTTGGGGAACTCATGTATCAGGTTTTCTACCATAAAATTTTCATTTCTTATTTTTCCTGAACTAAATACTCTCTAACTGATATAAGAATACAAAATGAATTATATTTACCTTATCAAATTGTTCACGTATCTACTATAGAAATTATCCAAGCCATCACTCTTTCCTCATTTGTTATCTCTACAACAGAGAATAAAAGAACGGACAATTTTGGGTATTTGTAAGGGTACTACTGGATTTTTCATTGTCTTGGAGGGATCATATGACATCAAGATGCTTTCAACAGTGACATATGATTATGATATATGGATGGATGCCTTTCAAGTGTTATGCATGATACAAGATAGTTTCAAGGTTGCTACCAAATATTCAAGTTAGCAAGGTTCCAATTTGTTGATGTTCTGTTTCTTGTTGCTGCAGTGCCACTATAGCTATAGTGCATGTGGATTGGGATCAGATGGGACTGATAGACTGGTAAACCTGGTGCAAGAGATGCAGCACAGGAAGTCATCTCATGATGGTACATCCAGTCTGTTTGGAGCCAAGATCACGGGTGGTGGTTCTGGCGGATCAGTTTGTGTAATCGGCCGCAACTGCATTAGAAGCAACGAGGAAATCCTTGAGGTAACTTGGAAGTTTTTGACAATGTTTCAAGCAATATTCCGTGGCTGTACATATTGGCATCTTTAAGTTAATGAGCTGCTTGTGATGTTGGTTTCTCAGATCCAGCAAAGGTACAAGGCTGCGACAGGTTATCTGCCAATTCTATTTGAGGGCTCCTCACCTGGCGCTGGCAAATTCGGCCATTTGAAAATTCAAAGGAGGCCCTCTGCTAAGAACTGAGATTACCAACTCAAAAAAATTAAATAAATAAATTGGCTCTCTTTAAAATTTGTTTTAGAGATGCCGAATGGGTCACAATTACTAGCAAAATAAATCTCTCCTTTATAAAGAAATTAATTTAGGCATCTCTATTGAAGAATTTACATTCCTCTGGAAAGCAGAGAGGCCTGGTGTTCATAAAACTTTTTGGCAAGTGCTTGATTTCATAGAAAAACATTCGTATCGTATTTGATTCCCCCAAAGGAACTGATGATGGCGTTCGTGGAGGCTGACACACACCCTATTGGAGTCAAATCTTTCGTAGTGCAGATATTCTTAATCCGAATGTCATCATCTTTCAATCTCTTTATCCTTTTCAAAGGTTAAATCAAAGCAATATGTCTTTTCTGGATAAGATTGCATCGCGGCGATAGGTTGTTTTTAAACTCGACTATTATGAATTGGGTGAAATAAGATGTTATCACAAAATAAAGCAAATGTTCAATTAAATCTACCAAATTCCGATTGGTATTCTAGCGGATATTTGAATTTGGGAGACTTGATTTTCACTTTATATCAAGAAAAAAGAAAAAAGAAAAATCTCACAACACTCGTCTGCATCTCAGGCTGAGCATATCTATGTAAAAGGTTTCCCTTTTCACAGGTGCATGTCATTTCAGTGTCGCGCACCGAGTCCAACATACTGGTCCAGCCCGAGTCGGATCGAAACCAAATCTGACAGGCTGGTCCTATGACCCACATGTGCCTTGTTTTGTTCGGCGTTGAATCGAGCACTACACGACACATCCAATGCGATGCCGATATATCATGGTGAGGAGAAGAGAAGGTGTTTGTGTCTATAGTGGGTGTTGAGTGTTGGCCCAAGCAGGGCCCACGGAGCATTCATTGACTTGTCTAATTCAGACAGTGGAGAGAGATTACTGATTACTGATTAGGCTGTGGGATTCCGCTTAAATGCAGAGTTTGGTTTTATCTCCTATGAATTCTCTGTCCTCATCCTCCTTTTTTTGCACGTGAATATTTAGGAGAAAAAAAGATGAATTGCGCGGATTTTGATAAAAATATTGTCCTTATATTTTGCACTAGATTTTTTTTCAACGATTATTTTATTATTTATATTAATAGTTTTATTATGTAATTGATTGTGTACAATATTTTTATTACTTAATTTACATATCATTAATCTGAATAATAACTTACTTAAATTAATAAATTATATAATAAAATCAACATCGATTACGATATTAATAACCATATATATATATATATATATATATATCAACTCCCTTTTCTCAACGCCTAAGAGGATTCAAATTCAAGACACCGATTTGGTCGGTTATAAATATGAGTTGTATAGCTAAGGGGTAGGAGTTTGTTTTAATATTTCCGTTGTCAAATCTGACTCATATCACATAAATCGAATTCTTTTGAGCCTGAATATTCCATCTAAATAAATGCACTATATCAACATGTAAAAAATAAAAAGTTCCTAGATTCTTTCATGTCCGAAATTAAATTTCGATAAAAAAAATAAAGCTCTAGTGGTGTAGACAGGTTAGTGCTGTGATGGAAGAAAATTAATTTAAAGGGTGGTTTCAACACCTTTTCCAAAAGAAAATAAAAAGTACTTTATACGTCCCTACAGATTAAGAAAAATGTCAAATTTGAAGTGTATTTTTTGCGTATAAGAGAAAGGAAAACTTGGTTTTTGTTATCTAGTATTTACGTATAAAACTAGTTTCCCTTTGCATTACTTCCCCGAATAGGAATAAGATAAAATGATAATGTTTGGGAGATACTATTATTGATATTGTTATCGATATCGATTTTGTTATTCATATAAAATGAGTTATTATTTATGTTAACGATTTTATTATATAACTTATTTTGTACAATATTTTATCGTTCAATTAAATATCACTAATTTAAATAATAACTCACTTTAATAATAAAAATATTGTACAAATAAATTATATAATAAAGTTATTAACATGAATAATAATTTATTTAATCTAAATAATAAAATCGACATCGATGATGATATCAATGACGATATTTGTATATCAACTCCCTAAGATAAAATTAGTTGCATATTGCATTGTTCGAATTTTATATTTGGTTGAAAAAATAGGCAATAAAAGTGAAGGAAAAAAAAAAGGTAATGACAGACAAGCACACATGAAATTAAGTCATGTATTTTCTTTTTCAGGAAAGTAGGGAAATCTTCGCACTTGCTATAGAAAATTAATGATATGAAGCTAATAATGGAGGTAGCTAAAATTAATAGAGGAATCTCCATCCTATATATATATATATATATAAAATATGCCCCTTGGATAATCATGTTATACACCTTTGCATGTGGTTCTCTCTAATTATTCCAACCTACTTGACATTTTTTTTCTTAATCCTTTTTCTATTAATATTAGCGTGTTATGACAATAAACGATAACTATATATGTCCTTGATCGTGTATTTTTGGAACTCAGTTTGTCACTTTCAAACTTGTCAAACATTATTTGAAACTATACAAATCGCCACCCTTTTATTTTTGTCATAATATATATGGTTATTTGAAACCGCTCTTTCATTTCCTTGCATCACATTCAAAATCCATATATTAATTTGAGAAGCGATAATTATATCTCTTATTTATATCTCATATGTATTCATATATTTTTTTTAATTTTTACAACTTATTTTGTAAGTTGTAATTTTATTTATACAATAAATTTTTTTATTTAATTTTTTTCTATAATCACTCGGAAAAGAAAAAATGATAATTTTTTTATACTAATTATAAACATTTATAAATTTAAATATAAATAAATTAATAATTTAAAATAATTTTTTTTATGTGCAGATATCGAGTGTAGAACATAGGGTGCGGGAATAATTTTTCTATTTTTTTTTCTACTAATTACTTTAGATCTCATAAATAAAAGAAAAACAATAGGCATGATTTTTCAGCGGTGCATCGTGCAAAAAATATTGCAATTGTACATTTTTTTTCCGAGAACTTCGAAGGGGGGAATTCTTTTTTGGATAGGTATCAAGAGAATAATCAAAGTACAAATTTGAATGGCATTTCTTAATTAAGAAAACTCTTTTTGCGTGAAAATAATATTACGGACCATCCAATGAAAATCAGGCAAAAAGAAACACTCCAAATCATGTTTCAAAGAATTTGCTTTTGAAGAACCGTTGAAGACTAGACACGTGTCGATGACACGTGTGGCAACCTCTCGTTGGTGACTTGGTGTTAGTATTTGGAGAAGAGGAGATGCCATGTTTGAGTTGCAACACTCCACAAAAATCAGAAATAACTCGCACCATGATTGAACGCACTGTCAGTTGTATATAAAAAAATTTTCTTCTTTTTTGGAAGAGGAAAATAAATAAAAAAAAAAAGAGGGTCGCATGATGCCATGATTGCCTCCATCGCCGTAAGATCGGATAATCGTCGTTACGTATTGTGATTGGATGAGGACACGCGTCAACAGACAATTGGTCGTAGGAGAGTACGTGGTGGCTGCCGCGTGACGAGAGCATCTTCTCTCTTTTTCAATTTCTTGTTGTAGCGGATCCACGCAGCTCATTCCATGGAACCGTTTTCTTTCTGTACGTTTCAGAATTAAGATTGTGATGTTTAGAGTTCAGACTTCGGAGCATCCACCCGCTGCATGTAAGGCAACACCGATTACGATTCATCATATTTTCTTTTGATCCGATGAGTTGTTCTAATCATCAAATTGTATAATCTGATATTTTATATATATGATTATTGAAGATATTGAGAAAAGTTTCGATGTAAATTTTAAAGTCATCAAATAATTATTTTATTTGTCAGACATAAAAATTATCCGATGGACATTGAACCTCCTCTGATTCTCTAGATTAATCGTTCATAATTGTATATGAACAAAATCTAATCGGAAGGGCAATGATTAGTGAATTTTGACATATAAAATTTATAATTTATCATTCACTTAGTATAAAATTAATTAATTAATTAATTATGGTCACAAAATACGAAGGTTTATAATATTTTAATATGTTCATTATTTTTGTCATTTGATTTGTATTAAATGAATTTGAAAAATTTACAATTTCAAAATGTAAAAGCATCGATCGTGAAATATTTCAATTTGAATGATTAAAAGTTCGTCATTTAAAATCGATCCAATGAATATTAAAAGACATTCTCAAAGCACATAAATGAGATTAATTTTTGTATTAGATTTATTCATATTCTCCATTGGTTTCTTTACATGTGAATTTGAATTTGTAGGATTTATCATTTATCAATAAATAAAAGTAAAAGACCAAGATAAATATATCAGCAGATTGATAGACTATATATTGTATGGAATATTATTTTTTCTATATAGTACATCCTATACAAGATTATATTCCAACTCTTTCCGTCAAAAAAAAGAGAATTTTTGGCCCCACTGATGATTGTTATTTCTTCTCATGTATCATGATAACGTCTAAGTGATAAGGTAGGTAGGATCCTTGCCTTTTTTTTTGGAAATATAATATTATCTTTGAAATAAAATTAAGGATTAAATTATTTAAATTTAAAAATTTATAAAAAAAATTATTTGAGTTTTAAATTTATGATCTTTCACATAAAAAATATCGTTTTTATCACTAAATTAGAGGTTAGTTTTTTTTTCTTTCAGATGTTACAACCATTTTTTTTTTTTTTGCTTTTTGAACAATCCTTCTCTTTCATGCGAAATAGTTTATGTTTGCAGTTTTAAATTTTAGCAACATGAACTATTCAACATGCAACGACTAGCATTAATTAATTAACTTTCAACAAAAAATTTGATGTGAAGTGTTAATTTTTTTTTTCATTTTGAGAAGTCACCTTATTTAAAAAATAAAAATTAAAACTAACATTAACTGCACACAACAAATTGAACGAATTATGGGGAGTAAAATCAAATTAAATGTGGTTATTATTATTTTAATTTTTTTTCCGAAGACGTTACCACACACACACACACAAAAACTAAATACAAATGCATTCTGATTGAATTTTATGTATTACTAATATGTGACGTATTTGTTCAATTTAGCGTCGATAAATATTTTAACTTGTAGATGACACGTTTTTGAAAATGATCGATACATTTTGGTAATTTAAAGATTACAAACTTGACATATATGGATTAAAAGTAAAAACAAACACACTTTAAATACATTCAAAATGAATTTTATGTATAATATCAACATATCCGAGAATGGAACTAGAAGCAAACCATAGGGGGACCATAACAACAATTAGATAAGTTTTAAAATAAGCGAGAGGATCACTTAACAATTATTATCATGATAATTTTAAAAATTAATTTTCAAATTATTTAAAAAATAGAAAAAAAGAAATTTTTTTTATAAATATATTATTTAAATTATAGATCGATTGTGTTTTAAATTTCGTATAATTTAAGTATTATTTGATACTCCATCAGAGACCATCAAAATTATATCATATTAATAATAATTCATATTTAATAGTTTTTGATGAAATATCAAATGATCCTTAAATCATATGAAATTTGAAACACAATCAATCTACGAGTTAAAAAATATGTTTGACATTTTTTCTATTTTTAAAATTTTTAAAAATTATTTAAAAATTAGTTGTCAAAATAATAATATTTAAAGATCCCCTCTCTTAATAATAAAGTACACATCCATTCAACACTTTATATGGCGTGAAAGTGTGCTATATAAAGACGCACTTTACATGCCATTCAACATCTTAGAATATTTTAAAAAAATAAATCAACATAATTACGTGAATAATGATGCATGCAAATCATTATTTGATCTATGTTATAACTTTGCAACAAAGTAAAAGATTTTATGTCGACCAAAATACGGCTCTGGTATGATTTTTTATACATAAATTATGTATTTTCATTTTTCCCTTAATTGATTCATAATTTCGAAATCTGATCCTATAAATTTGTAAAATTAAAGAGTAAATATATGAAAAGAAATTAAATTCTCGAGAGGTCCCTATGAAAATTGGAAATCAAAAACAAAGAGAACCACATGACTTCAGATTTGGTCTCACACAAAAACGACCAACTAATGTAAACATCTGTCGACCAATGGATCTAAAATCAACGGTAGATATTGACATTATCTAAACATAAAGTTATCATCCAGTTGGAGAGAATCCACTAACACCACTAATATATAAATGTATAGATCTACTATGACACGAGAGAGAGCATAAAGTACCAAAACAACTAATACAACTTGCACTACACCAAAGGCGAGAAATAATTATTTGAGGAATTATTTTTGTATCTTATGTTTTAAATATTTTATTTATGTATTAAAAATATTTATATTAATTATTTATATCTGAATTTATAAGTATTATAGTTAATATAGAAATCATTTATTACATTTTCTTTCTTAAATGATTATAGAAAAATTGAAGTTAAAAATTTTGTTACACAAATATAAATATAACTTATATAACTCTTAATTCAAATAATGTAACGTGTAAATATTTTCATTATTAGATATAATATTTTTTTAAATATAAATATATCTAAAATATAGTTAATGAATGTAATTATTATTTTTTTGAAAATCTAAAAGAAAGATCATAACCAAAGCATTTATTTTTGAAAACTTGCGCGGATGGTATGAAATTTGGGGAACCAAGATGCAGTTCCAAATAGAAACTTCCCTAAAAATTAATGATTCTCTGAACAACTTCAGTAGGCATAGGAGGACCAGGTCCCACATATTTAATCAATTAATTTTGATGATTTAAATATCATAAATATAACTAATTAATTAGAAATATGAATAAACACACACGGTAACGTACTGTAGATACATTCTAATATGACGTATATGTTTGATTTAACATGAGTTATATAAATATACATTTGTTATGAGTTTTGAACAACTTATGGATCAAAATGAAGGTATCACTGAATATTTTTGAAGGTTTAAATCCTTCCACTACACTTTTCAAATAACCTTAGCACTGTAGCAGATACAGAAGCAGTGTTCACCGACTTGTTCTTTTTTTTTTTATAAGAAATTTTGGTTATAATATTGTACTTATATTTTCTGTGATTGAGGATGTTCTCCAAAGAAGATTAATGAAGAGTAAGAGAGGGAAACAAAAAAAAAATTATCTTTCATCTTACTCTTAAGATTTGATTATAAAAAATAAAAATAGATGAATAGAGAATAGTAAAAAAACCCCTCCATTCTTATTTTTATTCCTCCCAATTTTCCCTTCTCTTTTTTGTCTTCTTAAAATCGGCAGCACAGTGAATTTAGAATTTAGAACTGATTGATTCAAAACTCCTGAGAACATTTCTTTTTTTTTTGTTCATATACTCCAAAAAGTAAACAAATTTAATTAATATTTGCAGAACTACATCACTGATTTTCATTCGAAAAGTATTGAAAAGAAAACCGACGAAATCTTGTGTTACTTATAAAAAAGCAAAGTAAAACTAAAAACAAACAGACGAAATCTCCAGCACTAATGGTAGCAGATAAACAAATCATAACGGATGTCATTTGAAATTTGATGGGATCAAATCAATCTCTTCATGCATCATAAATATACAATATGGCCATCAACATCATCTCCAATTCCAATCGGACGGATACTACATACATGCATACATACATACATACATACATACATACATACATACATACATACATACATACATACATACATACATACACGCCTTAGTGCAATGCACCGTGATTAATGAATGTTCTCTGCTATATATTATCCACATCTGATTCTGACCCCATGAAATGAAATGAAATGAAAGCATGATGATAACAGGAGGAGGAGGAAAAGCGAGCAAGCATGCAAAAGCAAAAGAGAGAGAGAGAGAGAAGAGACAACAATACTGATGATCTCATCTGACGACCAAATATCTGACGACCAGTCAAATGGCAACACGTGGCCCCACAAATCCTGGTACAGATTCGGGCAAAATTTAGTGGGGGATGGCAATTGGACAGAGCAAGTGGGACCCACCACGGAGACGACACAAAGCCCGATGTGGAAGGCAACTGTCCCCCAAAGAAGCGACCGAGTTCTAAAAGCAGGTCCCCCCCCCCCTCTCTCTCTCTCTCTCTCTCTCTCTCTGAAGCCTGTAGCTTTTTTGATGATTTTGATGCGAGGAGCAGAAGAGCATAGATGCATAGAATGGATGATGAATCGATGAATGAATTTGTGAAGAAGATTTGAGAGCGCTGCTAGCATTGTCACGCTCTCATGTTTTAATGTATACTGCTAGCATTGTCATGCTCATGCTCATGCTCTCATGTTTTAATGTATACTGACTGCAAGCTGCACTGGGAAGTGCAATATTCCCCATGCCATCTGCGTCAAATCTATCATTTCCTATCCTCTCTGTGCTCTTTTTTTCTTTCTTTCTTTCTTTCTTTCTTTTCTCCTCCTCCGTCCATTGTCAGTTCATTACTGTACATGTATTCAGAAATTAGGAATTCAAAGATTTGACTCTTTTTTATCTGAAAGATACATTGTATGTACTCCTACCAAAATCTTTTAAATTTTCAATTTCTTCATTGAAACATTAAAATATCTTATTAATCCTTTTAATTATTTTCAAGGGTGTTATAATATGTTTTATAGGTTCTTACTTAGAGTAGGGACGGAATTTAGTGGAGATCGGGTCCTTAGGCCGTCAAAAAATTTGTAAACCAGTTGCATATATTAGAAATTTAAGATATTTTATTATAATTATATCACAATCAGCCTCACAAATTTAAGATGATTGTAGATTTCAAGTCCCCTCGTTAATTTTGATCAAAATCCGTTACTTACTGCTAACAAAAGAAAAAGTAATTTATATGTTTGCATTTCTGCTTGGTGAGGTTGGTTTTAATTGGAAGTAGCAATTAACATGAAAAACATAACATTATCTAGTCATCTCATGTCACTATGAATTAGTTATTAATTAATAGAACCAGCATCTTATACAATGGTGGGCCTGTTGTCTAATTGTCTTGGTAGTCATTTATGTTATGTTGCATATAAAACAATATTGTGATCAATTTGTTGTCTTGCTATTACATGCAATGAAATATTAGAACCATAACTTGTGTACCTCTTGTAGCTAGCAAGTCATTGTAGCGCAGCACATGTATTGCATTGAGATGGTAACATGAAGTGATAAAACCATACCAGGAATTGACCTGTGTTATAATTAATACCACTTCTGAAACTTACCAAATATCATATGACTAGGTGTATGCTCAATTTCAGAGAATCAATTGCCATCAAGCTTGATAGAGGTAACATACTCACAAAGAAAAAAAACCATTGTTAGAAAAATAAAAGCATGTCTCCATTTTGTAAGAGGGGTAACATAACTAATTTAATATTTAACGAAAGACTATTAATAGATTAAATAATGGAAGGGGATGAAAGAAATGATGTCAAAGTTTTAACTAAAAAATATGATATTTTGAGGTTTTGGTGTGAAAATTGGAAAATTTGTAGTTTTGATGGGATGCAAGCAGATAGTCCTTATCTAAAAGTAGAATTTGTATTCTTTATTACGA
Source organism: x Bolboschoenoplectus mariqueter (assembly GCA_037678475.1). NCBI lineage: Eukaryota > Viridiplantae > Streptophyta > Magnoliopsida > Poales > Cyperaceae > x Bolboschoenoplectus > x Bolboschoenoplectus mariqueter. Next base: position 2,665,724 of record CM075260.1, on the reverse strand, counting down.
TTCACCGTGCGGCGCTATACAGCGTATTATCTGTACGATCACATTGGTATTAATGTACTGTAAATCTCAAAAAAAAATCTATAAAATATTCTCCGATCGCATTGAGATCCATACGATCACTGCACAACTAAAAATAAGGAGCCTATTAAATATAAATCGTTGTAAATGTCATGTAATTTTAATGATCTTTGATTAAATATCAAGTGACATTTAAATTATATAAAATTTTAAACACAATCAATCTACAAACGGAAAAAATACATCTATAAATTTTTTCCATTTTAAGATTTTTTCGGAATTAATTCAAAATTCATTATCAGTTGAAAATATTTTTATTTCTTTTTTTTAATCAAATGGAGAGGTCCGTACGGCCCATCCCACTTGGATCTGAACTTGGAAGTTTGGTAGGATATCATTGATTATATAAATTTCATAATTTGAGGGGTCTACGCGTAAATACGGTCGCATCAGATTTGTTAGGTCATGTAAGGTAAGCTGTACATGCCATGCATGCACCAGATTAGCTGTCCATGTACGTTTTTCTTAATGATTCCACTTATCATAGTGATAAAAATAATCCTAATCAACAGTGACATATTGGATTTATTAGCATATAATATTAATTACGGAGAAAAGATGTGGTGAGGAATAACTAAACCCCATGCCTCATTTTCATAATCTGTTTTGTTTATATATAAAATCAATTTAGAAATGTTAGAGTATTGAAAGAAGATGAATTTGGGAATTAATTTTTTATTTAATATAAAAGTAATATTTTATATAAAAAGTTGTAGATTTAAAATCGTAATAAAAAATCATTTACGGACATTTAAAGTTGAGTATCTTGATTTTTTTGCCTATTTTAATTTTTAGTGGTCAGATACAGAAATTTATATATTATGCGGATTTTTTTTTGAGATATAGATGAAAAGTGCAGTCTCTTTATTTTATATGTTAACAAATTTTTTTCTCGTTATGCTTAAAATTTACGATTTTTTATACGAAAGATATTATTATTTTTATCATAGACAAACAATGGGTTCAAATTTAGTATAATTTTAGTTTTTTTGTTTTTGCTTTTGCTTGGATTGACAAGGAACAATACTAATTCAAATTAGCGAACTATTTCGAAATAGTTTTTAACATTTTTTGGGTGGATGAGGAATTTGCTAATTCAAATTAACCAACTATTTCAGAATCTATTTCACATTTGGATGTTTGAATTGGCGCGTGACTATTTGATGAAATAACCATTGATCCATATTTATTTTTAACTAAAAGTTGAATTTATAACTATTTCACAAAATCGGATTAGTCATTAATTTCGTTAACCTCACTTTAGATTCAAACGCATGGTTTCAAGATCCTTATGCAGTTAATTTTTTATATATATCAAGATGAATATTTAAGTCACTCAAATTTTAATTCTATAACATTCTAAATAAAAAATATTATTTTTATCGTTCGATCAAAAATCAATTATCCATTAATTATTATTTTTTATTTTCAGTTCAGCAACTTTGACCACATATTTGGCAAACCAACAAACAAATAAAAAAAAAAGCAAAAAAAAAAAAATTTACGTCATCCAGAGATTGCATATTATTTGCATAAATAACCTTGTGTTTTTTTAAGTTCAGACATTCTTTTATTTTTGCTCACTTCTGATGCTACTTCTTATACTGCTCTAGACAGAGAGGAGTACTAAAATTTTCAAAACCTTCAAAGTAGTACCTGTCTGTACAAATACAAAATATGTAAGGGTTTTGTAGCAAATTTTGTATAATCCACGTGGGCCGACAAGTGCCTCGGGAGCAGGCCACGTAATATCCGGTCATTGGGCCCCACTGGACACGTTTTCCGCAACATGACCGCGAGTGGACCCCACCTGCCCCTCTTTCTTTTTTCTTTCTTTTTTTCTTTTTTTTTTGTTTTTGTTTTTCCTTTTATTGAATCAATTAAATTCAAGGAAAATGTCCACTTGTAAAAGAAATTGGAAAAGTGCATATTAAGTAAGAACAATATCTCAGGATGATAGTATATTTTATTTATTTACGAAGAGATGTATATTTAAATTTAATAATTTTTTTAAAAAAATAGATATTGAAGTGAACGGAAATCTTTATTTCGGAAAAAAAAATAAAAGGTCCGGGCTAAAAAAGATTGATTAAATAAGAGTAACACATGTACACTAGTTGGTACGAGAAGTCGAGAATAGTTGGTACCTTCACGATGTTAATTGAATTCGGAATAAGATATGAAATTATACAAATTTTAAACCATGATTTGTGTTATGAAATTGTTAAGGAGAGCGAGAATTAAAGAATGGTTCTCTCTTCATGTAACGACGGAGAGAGTGAAAGTGACGATCTTTCTAATTTGTTGTGTTTTCTTCGAGATTCGAGATAAAGATGAAATTAAAATTACTTAATTTTAAATATTCATATATTTTGACTTGAATTTTGAACTTTTAACCTTTTATCACACCACCTTTGTTTAATTTTTTTTATATTTAATTTACATTCAGAGACAAAATGACAAAGAAAGTTATCCCCACAAGTCAACAAGAGAAAAAATTGGAAATTATTGTTGGAGATAAAATTTTTGCAACCTCACATACAAATAATAAAAATCGGACCCAATTAGAAGCCATATAAATAATCAAGTCTAATTTTATTATTTGGATTTATTTTTTAATGTTTTGAGTTTTTGCTGGACAAAAAAAAGTTCACAGAAATTTTGTGGACTAATTCTTCAATTTATAAATAAATTAGGTGCTCGGAGAAGTAAAAATTTGTGGATACTTTGACTCTGCATTTTAAATTTTAATTCATAAAAGCTTCTTGGTAAATGGCGAGGCATCTAAGTTCATTGAAAAGCATCTTTAATTGAGATATGACATATTTAATATGATATACATATCAAATCATCAAAGTCTTGTTAGAAATATTTGTTTAATATATATAAGTTTTTTGTGTTTTTTTTATATGAGAATAAAAAGGATTTAATGTGTCAATGGAAAATATATATGACCAACAATATTTGAGTAATTCAGATTAATTATTCGAATTTCAACAATAAAAACTTGTAATCAAAATATCTGCGCATCTTTAATTCACAAAGCATCTCAAAAAATCTTGTACTAAAATCAATAAAAAAAATCCATGAATGGTTTATATATTTTGAATTATTATATATGGTGAACCAAAAAATAATCCATATATATCCTTAATACTTGATCACATAAAATCTTGATCAAATTATTGATTTTCTTACTTCATATGCTCGTTCAAATCAATGAAGCGGTCAAAAAGTTTTGACATTTTTTTTATCTTTCCTTCATTTAAAAAAAAAATATTTTAATGTGTTTGTTTCAAAAGATTTCACAATATAAAAATTGGGAAGTAATAATTACAATTTTAACTATACCTACTTATATGTACCTCAAATTATTTACATTTATATAAAAAAACGTTTATGTGTTATGGTACTAAAATTAAAAGTTTTCGAATATGTACTTTTACTTATGCAAAAAAAAATTAACTTCAAATTTTTTGTTTGATTTAGAAATAGAAAATATTTTTATTCTAATTATAAGTATTTATAAATATAGATATAAATAATTTTTTTATTTAGTATAAATATTTTTAATATATAAAACATGTGTTGCAAAAGTAATTCTCTATAAATTTATACAATCAGGATTCAAGTAGTTCGCGTCAAATATAAATTGTGAGTTTACAAATGTTATTGTTACATGTTTCTATCAATTTCTAACCATAAATTCTGTACAAACCAGCAACCAAACTTGCTCAACATTTATTGTTACGTGCCATTAGAATTAAAATATGGCTCTATAAATTATTTTCGACGATACGCGATTCGGCGCTTTTTAAAGAAACATTCGTAGGTTTCTTATTTTTTACGTACCCTCTGCTGCACAAAATCATAAAACACATCATATTATCTATCCGATTGCATCAAAATTCGTACGAAACTGATAAGTGGAAAATATATTTATAATTTGATTAAAATTTTGACCTCAAAAATAGACCAATCACCTAATAACCATAACAAAAATAAATTTTTAAAGAGATCTCTTATAATCTATCCATCTCTATATTACACAACAAAAAATCAACATCCTTTTTCCTAAGTTGGAAACATTCGTTTGAGAACATTAACGAACTAGGTAGAATTAAAATTTTAAGATAATAAACGACAAGTGTCAAAATCTTTCTTCTACAAAAAGCAAAATTTGGAATTAGGCGAAATTCGAAACCGAAAACACAAAATTCTCTCATAATTTAAGTCGTATGATAGCTTGGGTCGGTACGAGGAAAGAAAATGATTGGAATGGAATATTTTTTCTTTTTTCCTTTTTGTTGCATTTTTTTTTGGTAATGATTTCAAGTTGAGAATTGCATCGGTGTAATGGAGTCAAATTTGTTATGAAAATTCATGCATGAAAGAAATTTCTTGACGAATTTTTTTCTATAACATGAAATGCTTCTGTCAATTTAAATAGGGGGATCACACTACAAATTTTTATTTATTTTAATGATATGAACAATCTTAAAAAAATAAAGATTAAATTTGAAATCTATAATTTAAATCATTCTCATATCATGTACATAAAAAATGATGAAATTTATTATAAATGTTGTTATACCTCAAATGACTTGGAATTTCAGATGTTTGAAATTAATAATCCTTAATACATTATCAAAATTAATCTTAGACTATTTATGTTTTCAATAACATACCTATAGTTGTTCTTTCAATTTGTTATTTTATTTAATTTTTAAATTCATTACTTAAATTGTCAAAATAATCTTTTTCAAGTGATCCTTCCTCTAATTTAAATAAACTAATTACATATTAGCAACATTATTATTTTGTCTAGTTTTGCACACATTGCATTTCATGTCAGTCAACTAGGTTGTATGTTAATTAATTGAATTATATCCCTAAATGCATCTAGGTTCAATTGTAATTTAATATATGATGACGTTTTAATTACAACTATATATATATTTTTTTAAGGTGACTAGTCTGATGTGTACATTTTTCGTAGTAACATTATAATCTCATTATTCGTTTTAGATAGAAAAATGGCGCGTTATTATAGAATAAAAAAAAATTGAAAATTATTGTCACACAGAAAATAGAGGGTTAATATAGGCTATAATAACATAGTAACCTTACAATTGTTTATTCTAGCAATTAGGCCTAATAAGGAATTAGCATTGCACGGAATAACGATTATCATTATTTCACATTATTTATTGTTGTCATTATCATTATTATTATTATATTATTATTATAATTAGATTTATTAGTGCTGAATATTATATATATTCTTATTTTTATCATATTTGTTATTATTATCATTTTTTCTATTCATTACTTATCATAATTTTTATTATTATCATTCACAATGAGTATCAATTTTTTTTATTATATCATCATGTTTTTATTGCAATCTTGATCGTATTAACCTGCAAACATCTGACAAAAAAACTATAAAATTCATGTTGTATTATTTTGAAAATTGTCAAACATAAAATTGCTTACAACAACACTATCATTATTAATATTATTCTACATTATTTAAAAAATATTCATTATCTATAATGTTATCTACATGTCATCATGGATATTATACAATCCATGATTCCACAATTTCAATTGACAATTTACTAAACAACATTTTCGTTGTTTTATAAAATACACAATAACACTATTCCAACTACTATTTAAATTGAGAGCACTATTCATCCTACACTTTTCCAACATGACCCGATTATTGTTCCAAAAAAACACCAAATAGTATGGAATGACAAATTAAAAAAATTGAAAGAATGTTTGTAAAATTAAATTAATTAAAAAGCAATACGGCCAAATAGTTTTGGTATTGTTAGTTTATACTCTCAATTCTCTAACCTCTCAGGATGCTAATTTTTCGTCACATACTTGTACGGAGAGATAAATTATAGATGTTTTTTGATATTTATATTATACGAATTTTAATACGAGATGGCGGATAGTGTATTATAACATACGGCGCTACAATACAAGTGTGCAACAGAGAATCTGAATCCATCCCTTTTGATCAATTTCTTTTGTAACAAATTGGATGGGATTAGATGCCTACAGCCAGGAAATCCTCAAAAAAATAGTTGGATGTGATTAGCAATCCAATTTCAGGTATAATAGTGTTTTTTGGAACCACATATATGCTTTTACCCCCCCAAAAAGAATAAAATTATAAACCAATCCAATTTCAGGTATAATAATGTTCTTTGAAATTCACATCCGCTGCATTTTACTATTTTCTAATGACATGATTGTATTATAATTTTTCCGACACGCTGATAAATAGGGTTCAATAAATTATAAATAAAAGAAAATACCCTTTGTAATTAAATCTAAATAATTTAAATGAAATCAGATCGTCTAAAAATCACGAGAGCGAGAAGTGTTCATAGTTTTTAATAACAAGGGATACAAACTCATGTTCCTTGGAACCACGTATTTTGCCTTTACACCCCCAAAAAATAATAAAATACCAAGCAAGGCATGGCACCAATCAAAACTCCATGCTCCCCTCTATATATCCTATCATTGCTCTCACACTCCTACCAAACAAATTTCTTAAACTTAACCCCACCAATCTGTTTATCAGTAATCATCATCTTTTCTGGTTTCATTATCTCAAAAGATATGAAAGATACATTAATAAAGCCGAGGAATGGGCTAAAAATAACACCTAAACAGGTTAAACAAAACTGTCGTTAAACCACTATCACATGGAGTGTGGACCCACCCGCCGACAAGAGCTCCACGTCAGCAGCACTTTTTATAATATTATTTTCGATGTGCATGCCATGCTTATTTATTTATTTATTTATTTTTTGAAATAAAGTTGATATTTATTTTTTTAAATATTTTTTTATAGAATTTAAACGTACGTCTTTTTATTAAGAGACGAGATCTATTACTATTTTATTGGATTTGCGGTTCTATCTCCGTGCTCTTAATTAATTAATCCATGTGCTAGAACTGGAACTATATATTTTGTGTACTAAAATTTAAAATGATCCGTGATAAAAAATTGACAAGCTCCTTATTTTTAATTGGAAATAAAAGTTTGTTTTTTTTATTATTATTACATCCATGTTATAAAAAATCTGATTCAAATTTCTAGGGGAAAAAAAATATGATTCTGTCCAATAATGTTGGTTCTAATTTGAGCCGTATGTGGTGTTAATTTTCAGGAGCTATGAATCAATCAATTAATGGTTTAGTACCAAGATACCGAATATGCATATATTTTTTTTTATTATTATAAGCTGAGCCAAGGAAATGATATAGTATGGCAGAGAGAAGTAATCATACAGAGCTAGTTATGTAGCTAATCATACAGTGTTATTGCTCTCCACATGGCTTTAATTATTGAGTATATTAAATGTAGCATGGCTGAATTATTTCTCAAGTACGGTTTCACAACTTCTCAAAAAAAAAAAAAAAATTGAGTTCTCTTTTTTTTAACAAGTACGGTCCTTTTCTTTTTTTCAGAAAAAAAGCATTAAAAAGTTTAAAATTGAACTTTTAACCCTCTTTTGAATTTAATCAAACATAAACGAATTATCATCACAAATCATGTTCAAATGTTTTTCTTTATTAAATGTAGCATGGCCTAATCACTTGTACTTTATTAACTACTTTTTGCAATATTTTTTCTTTGAAAAAAATACTTCTTGCAAGTTCAAATGTTTGCTCCCCTCCAATGGCGTGTTCAAATGCAATGCTCAAATTGTCTGATTATTTCGAGATTTATATAAATCCAATTTTAAAATTAAATATTTTAATGTGTTGTGATATGTGCATGCCGTGTGGCGGAGTAACAATCTTGCAATTGATGATAAAAAAAAAAGGAATTATTTTCTAGTATACCACAAAAGAAGGCTTTATAATGATAAAAGAAAAAGGAATTCTTGACGGAAGAGTTGATATATGTTCGAAATTATATTAATTTTCCGAGCAAGTTCTTATGAAAATCACTGCTACTAACAACGAATATCGGATAATTTGTGCAAAAACGATTACTAACCACATCATACGTAATCGAAAAATACATCTATAATTTTAATTTTTTAATTTAAATAATATTTTTAAAAAATAGAGTTTTGTAAAAATTAACTATGTCATGAAAGTTACATATACTCAAAAAACATTTATTTGCGCTTACAAAAGTAGGAGAAAATACGGACTCAAAAAAAAAGACAAATACCAGTATTTATCTCCATCCAATTACAATTTCTCCACATGGTCCCAAGATTGTTCCTCTCAACATTCAACAATAACCCTCCTCCTGTTTTCTCTGCCACGTGGCACATCCTGACCCGTCGATGCAAATTTCAGCGGCGCACAGACACAGATAGGCAGGTCCTTTGACCTGCAACTCTGATTCCATGTGAAAACAGATGTGAACAGTTGCGGCTCAAGCTTTTTTTTTTCTTCTCTATTTTCTCTTTTCAATTGTAGTGCTTGGTTTTGTTCTCTCATTAATATTCTGTTCATATTTTGTTCATTTGAGTGCTTTCAGAGCCCATGTTATTATTAGTATTAAGCAATCAATTCGGATTTCATAACCACCCCTAAATCCCTTTGTAATTTTGTACCTACTTCATAAATGTCTAATAATTCGAACAAGTACATGCAAACAACCTTCCAGCTTATGATCCAACGACCGACTTTCTTTGTTCTAAAAGGAAAATATTCTTATTTCTTACTTGTGTATAGGATATTATTCGAAACTGAAATAATTCTGAATTGATTGCTACAGATGAGGTTACAGAGAGAAAATCCACAGAAGATCGGAGAAAAGGGTTATAAAACTGAGCAGTTCCCCATCGGTATTTGGAACAGCCGACCTTCCCAATCCGCCCCTGCTCCACTCACCATTTCTTTCTATGTCTATGCCGCCTTCTCTACGTCCGTTTGTGTAGCGGTCCTCTGTCAGATCTATCCCCATGTAAATGAATCGGAACAGCGATTCGTCGCATTATTCCATGTACTCCATGAACCATCGTGTATCCTCTGGGCTGGTTTATAGTCTGAAGAAATTGCCACTTGGAAGGCACCGCCGGAAACTAATAACAAAGAAGGAGGGGCCTATCTGAAAAAGGTTCATGAAAGAAATAATATTTTATTAGAAATGATAATTGCACCCCTAACTATATCTTTATTTGCACCTAAATATATTTATATTTAACGATAAAAATATTTATACCTTACATTATTAAAATTAAACATTATATAAATTATATTTATATTTATACAATAAAATTTTTAATTTTAATTTTTTTATAATTATCTAAAAAAAATAAATATTTATTATTACTAATTATAAATACTCACAAATTTAAATAAAGTATTTATTTATTATAAATATTTTTTATATATAAATAAGAGATACAAAATGTGAAATATAAAAATAATTTTTCTATTTTATTCTCTGTGGTTCTGATTTATGAATAATTGTTGAGATTCGAAAAGGCGAAGAAATATATAATGGAGCTATCGAGCTGTCCGATTGAATTCATTACACTTCAAGGTTATTTTAATTTGGACGATTTTTTAAAGCATCTGTTCGCATCAAATCAAATCAAACGGGACATCGATTCTAGTTTTCTAATTGGGCTATTTATTACGGAAAATAGAAATATGTCGTCCATCCTGTTCATATCACTGTTCACATTTTTGTCCATTATTTTATACGGAGAGAATCCTCATAATTATTATTTTAACAATCTTAACATTTAATTTTTAAATAATATTTGAAGTAATCGTCTTTCCCAAATCTGATCGATTTTCACTGAACTATATATTCACATTTATATATTGCTTTCAGTAAATCAGATTTTGTTTAATGAAATGTTAAAAATGAAGCTAAGGCTGTGATCCAAAAAATTCACAAGGAGGGGAGGAAAAAGAAGAACAGAGGAGAATTTAAATAAAATTACTTATTCCAGATGGGAGGAGAGGGGAAATAATCTCTATATTTTGATTTGAGAGTTATAAATTTGAGCTGTTTAAAGAGAAAAAATTACTCCCTATACAATCCCATCCTTTTCAATTTTTTTTTCTGAAGCAAATAACAAAACTCTTTTTTTTCCCTCCCCACCTTTTCATATCCCCATCTGACGCATGACCTGAAGCTCCTCTCAATATTTGAAAGAAAGAAAGATACAAATAACAATATAACAAGGCATCAAAGTTTCATAATTAGAAAGACTAAGAAAGTAACTTTATTATTACGGCAGGACCAGAATTGAAAGTTCGGAAAACTTTGCAGACTCTAATGTAAGTAAGCTCTCCTTCGTGAGAAATACAAATACAAACAGAAAAAAGGAAAAAAAAACCATCGCCTTTAGACTTTCGTCGCTCCTTCGAAAAGAAAAAGGGAAAAAACAAAACATACAATACAAGGGATCTTTCAGGTAATAATAATAAACACCAGAAATAAATATTTGATTAAATAAAGCAACTAAGCAAGCGATTGAATTGAGCGAAGAGTGGCTAGCCGAACTCCAGATCTCCAGTTTCTTTCCCTGTATAATTCCATGTAGCGGGTCAACTATTACAAGGTTTCGCTCGACCTGTTACGTAGTATGTGTTTTGGGTCGGACAACAGAGAATCTATAAACTGTTGGGGCCTCGAGCTGACCTTAGACCATAGACTATCCTCTGCTTTCACTCGGAAACAGTAAAAATTGCAAATGAGATGAGAAGAAGCAAAAGATTAAAAAAAGAGGCACCTCTTTCCCAGAGACACGCACGCCTCTCTCTCTCTCTCTAGGTCTCCTCCTCCTTTTCGCGTCTCTCTATCTCTCTCTCTCTCCCCCCTCCTCCTCTTTCTCTCTCCCTTTTGTGTGTTCTGTGAGTTTGGTCGCTTAAGGCTTGCTCCCTTGTCTCTCTCTTGTCGGGACGACAACAAGTGCCCGTCTCCTCTCTCGCTCTGTCCCCAGTAGAACTCCCTTGCTCTGTTCCTTCAGCGCCGGCTTCCGGCGAGTTCGCCGGAGTCCATGCGGTGGTGGCACTCAGCTCCACTTAACTTAGCTTAATCCTTTTCTAGCCAGCTAAACAGAGACTGATTGCTCTTCACCGAACCAGTTATATATATAACAGCATGAAAGCTCCAGCGAACTGTGGCGTGACGACATCGGCTGCAACTCATGGCTGCGAAGGTATCACCTGCAAAAATCATCAAGTCTCTACATATGTTGGTTCGCAGAAATTAGCTGTTTGTGAAAGCGGATTTTGCATTGGATTGGATTGATACAGTCTTTGTGTCTTGCTATTTTGATTAGATTAGATTTGGTTGTGTGACCAAGAAGTTAAATTTTGGGTGTATCATAACTATATTAAAATTTTTTCAAGGGTCTTTTTTTTTAAAAAAAAAAGCTATTACATATTTATATCCTTAAATTTTTGAAGTCGTTTTTATTGCTTTCAAGTCAATTTCTTCAATGAAAACACCGTAACATTTTTACTAGTCACTATTGGCAAGGAATGCGCATTAATATGAGGCAAAAAATTCGTCTCATTATAGGTTTTAAACTCTTAATAGGACATATATGCGATGAGAAGGGGATATAGAAATAATAATAAAAACTAATTTCTGTTGTTCTTTTTTCTTGAGGAATTTCTGGCTGTTCCCTTTTTTGTTTTCTTCATTGGAGTCTAATGAGGGCTTGACATGTGCAGCGGAGAAAAAGACAATAAACTCAGAGCTGTGGCATGCATGTGCGGGCCCGCTTGTCAGTTTACCGCCAGTTGGTAGTCTTGTTGTTTATTACCCCCAGGGTCATAGTGAGCAGGTAGAGTTTTTTCTGTTCATTGAAGTAGCAAATTTCATATATCTGTATTAATTTTGTTGTTATTATTGTTCAATTAACTAGTGAACTGAACACAATTAATTTGCATTCATTCAATAGCAGGTTATATATATTTTTAGTCATGATGTTAATTAGGTTATTTCCTTTTTGTGTATGATGTAAGTTTGTATCAAAAGGAAATGCCTTGAACTAACTTTAAATAAATCAATCAATTGACAGGTCGCTGCTTCTATGCAAAAGGATATAGATTCACATGTACCGAACTATCCGAATCTTCCTTCGCAGTTAATATGTCTTCTTCACAATGTCACTCTACATGTAAACTTGCCATTTCCCTATATAACCTTCCCCTTTTTAACCTTTTTGACAATCTATACTTTTGCTAAAAGACTAACTTTGCTGTTATCTGTTTCTTATTTGATTCTTAGGCGGATCCAGAGACAGACGAAGTGTACGCACAAATGACCCTACAACCTGTTACCTCAGTATGCAATCCTTCCTTCCATTTATTTTCATATGTTCTTTTGATTTATTTTGTTCTATGAACAAACAACTAATTAGTTTATCTTTTGCGGTTTCTAGTATGAGAAGGAGGCACTGCAACTATCTGAGCTTGCTCTCAAGCAAGCAAGGCCGCAAACTGAATTCTTCTGTAAAACCCTAACAGCAAGTGATACCAGCACACATGGTGGTTTCTCTGTTCCTCGCCGTGCTGCTGAGAAAATATTTCCTCCTCTTGTAGGTCTTGTTTAATGCAAGTACTTTATCCGATCTTTGTAATATCGAGTATTTTTAAGGATGTGTTGTTCGCGGCATTGTAGGACTTTTCAATGCAGCCACCAGCTCAAGAACTACAAGCTAAAGATTTACATGACAACGTGTGGACCTTCCGTCACATATATCGAGGTAAGTATATTAGCCAATTCTTTTTTTGAAAAAAAATTGACATCATAATAATGTTATTATTAAGTGTTATTTTGGTATGTACTTGTGATATTTGTTTGTCAACATTCTTTTTCGGTTTTTTCCAGGTCAGCCGAAGCGTCATTTATTGACGACAGGCTGGAGCCTATTTGTGAGTGGAAAGAGGCTCTTCGCTGGTGACTCCGTTATATTTGTTAGGTACATTTTGAAAACTTCTACAAATTTTTGTGAACTTAGCTGGTTGCTCCACACTTCGGGATATAATTATTTGCTTGGTTCTTTTGGATGTGTATAATTACTAGACATTTGTTTTTACAAAAAGGGATGAAAAGCAGCAGTTGCTATTAGGAATAAGGCGAGCGAATCGACAGCCGACCAACATATCATCGTCAGTTCTCTCGAGCGATAGCATGCATATTGGCATTCTTGCTGCTGCCGCCCATGCTGCTGCCAATCATAGCCCTTTTACAATCTTTTATAACCCCAGGTTTTTATGCGGATTCTTTATTTCAGATATGTTTCTTATTTATGTCCCCTCAGAAGCTTCTCTCTATGACAGCATGTTTAATCTTATTTCATCATCGTCAGATTTCATTAAATTTTGGTTCTGTTTTCAGGGCTAGTCCGTCTGAGTTTGTAATACCATTTGCAAAGTACCAGAAGGCTGTTTATGGCAACCAAATATCTCTAGGCATGCGCTTTCGGATGATGTTTGAAACTGAAGAATTAGGAACAAGAAGGTGTGTTTAAATTAGTTATTGGCTGTGTTTAAATTCAATCCGAAGGTGTATTTTTTGGATGATGTTTCTAATTCTGTACGATTATTCTATGCGATTCAGGTACATGGGTACAATAACTGGTATTAGTGACTTGGATCCTGTTAGGTGGAAGAGTTCCCAGTGGCGCAATTTGCAGGTTAAATTTATTAAAAATGAAAATTTTTTTTTGTCCTACTTCATCATGTGTACTTCTTTTTAAGTGAGTTCATTTTGATTATCGATAGGTTGGCTGGGATGAGTCAGCAGCTGGTGAGAGGCGGAATAGAGTTTCTATTTGGGAGATCGAGCCCGTGGCTGCTCCATTTTTCATATGCCCCCCTCCTTTCTTTGGTGCTAAGCGCTCGCGACCAGGTAATGTTTTTTAAAAAATAAAATACCTTTTATTTTCTTTTCTTATGGGCTGTTCCTATGATAAACTAATTTGGAATAGAAATGTCTTACAGATGAGGAGTCATTGGAGATGGAAAATCTGTTAAAAAGAGCTATGCCTTGGCTAGGTGAAGAAATTTGCATTAAGGACCCACAAACCCAGAGCACAATCATGCCAGGATTAAGCCTTGTCCAGTGGATGAACATGCAACAGAACTCCTCCTTCACCAAGCAGGCCGCGATGCAACCGGACTATATGCGGTCCCTAGCTGGATCCGCCATGGTAAATAATCTTGGAGTGACAGACATATCTAGGCAGCTTGCATTGCAAAACCAACTCATACAACAGAACAGTGGCAATACCGGTATGACCAACATACAATTTGGTACTGCTGCCTCGAGAATACCACAACAAGCCCAACCTGTTATTGATGATCCCTCCAAGGTATCTACTTCATTAAACCAATTGGGAGCTCTTTCCAGACCGCAACTACAGCAACAAATGCCACAGACACAGATGAACCAGACGCTGTTACCATTACCATTGAACCAATCCCAAGGAAACCCGGTACAAGCACAAGTTCTTCTTCAGAGTCAGTTGCAGCAACCTCAGATGCCGCAACAACAATTACAACCAACTCTAGTCCACAACCCACAAGGTTTGCCACAGCAGAAGCTTCAAGGAGCCACACCGCAGCAAATTCCACAACTGCAAACGCAACAGATCATGCCTGGCCAATCGAATCAAACAATGCGACTCTCTGAGAATCAACTCAAGTTAGAATTGTTGCAAAGGCTACAGCATCAGCAGCAGCAGCAACAGCAGCAGCAGCAACAGCAGCAACAGCAACAGCAGCAGCAGCAACAGCAGCAACAGCAACAACAACAACAGCAGCAGCAGCAACAACAGCAGCAGCAGCAACAGCAACAAGCTTTGTTACATCAGTCCATGTTGCCTGTTTCACAATTGCCCATGAATCTCCATGATCAGCAAAAGGTGCTTATGGAAATGCAACAGCAGCTGCTGCAACCTCAGATGATGGTACCCCAGCAACCGCCAAATAAGAATGCCATAACAACAGCTGCGCTCCCCCCTATCTCGCAATCCAATGTTATTACAACAAGTGTCACTCCAGCTCGGGCTCCACAGTCAGTCATTACCGATGACATCCCTTCTACCTCAAATTCTCCTAATTCCACTCATAACAGCAATATTTTACCCCAAGCGGTATTTACCAGGGCTCCTCATGCCACTAATACAAACCCAGAAAAGCCACCTCAACTGGCTGGTGTAACAAATTTTTGTACCAACCCCATCGAAGCAGTGGAACAAAAACCAAACCATAGTATCAAACATTGTATGCCGATTTCAAAGATGCAGAATCAGGGATCAATTGGTGGTGGACAAAATTTCGTAAATAACAATGTGGGGCAGTTGGATTGTCTGGATACTACTTCTTCAGCCACATCTGTATCTCTCTCCCCGGCTGATGGGCTTTTGGGTAACAGTTTCCAACCTGTTTCTCCATTAAACGTGTTTAAAGATTTGCCCCCTCTCAGCAATACTATGTTTGGATTAAACGGTGAGAACGGGACATTGGGAAGCTTGCCTATTGGCACAACTGACGCATTGTTGGTGAGTAATACTAGCTTGGATGGTGGGCACAATCGTAATTTGTCGGAGAATGTTGTGAATGAGTACAGGGGATCGAAAGAAGCGCAGCAAGAGCTATCTTCGTCCATGGTTTGTCAGTCACTTGGTGTTTCTGACATGGGTTTCAACTCCATTGATTCTACAATCAATGAAAACACCTTCTTGAATAGGAACTCATGGCCCCCACAGACAGCTCCCCTACAGCGCATGCGGACTTACACCAAGGTTCATACTTCACAACCCTTTACTTCTCTACTATTGAAATGTATCAAAGGAAAAAAAAAATTATGGAAAATACAATTAATTTGGCTTCAATGTTGTTTTCTTGACACATACAATAGGTTTACAAAAGAGGTGCTGTCGGGAGGTCAATAGACATAACAAGATACTCAGGCTATGACGAGTTGAAGCATGATTTAGCGAGAATGTTTAGCATAGAAGGGCAGTTAGAAGACCGCGGCAGAATTGGTTGGAAGCTTGTTTACAAGGATCATGAAGATGACATCCTTCTTGTTGGCGATGACCCTTGGGAGTATGTTTGCCATTTCTTTTCTTCGGCCGATTTCTTTTTTCCGATGCCCATCTTTCCTTTTTTTCTCTCTTGTTTCTAATGTAACAAAGGTTGTTTCAATATTATATTATAAACAGGGAGTTCGTGAACTGTGTGAGGTGCATAAGGATACTGTCCCCACAAGAGGTGCAGCAGATGAGCCTTGACGTGGACCTTGTCGGCAATGGCAACAACAATAACCACAATAACAATGTCATCACCAGTAATCAAGCTTGCAGCAGCTCGGACGGTGGAAATATGTGGCGCACTGGCCGGTGTGATCAGAACTCTGGGAATCCTTCTCCTATTTCCTATGACCATTTTGAATGACCTTCCAACAGTAATTATAAACCGATCCTTTGCTACTGATTTTGCCTTGCCAGATCAGGTGGTAAGATATGGATAACTCGTGGATTCTGTTTGGGGTCTTATACAAAGAAATGACAATGACACGATGACACATTCATAGTGAGTTAGGTAGTCAGGAGTAAAAGGCGAGATGCTGAATAGATCAAGTTGTGATGTTTATATTGGGTAGTTTTACTAGTTTATTTCTAGAGGAACCTTGTCAAACAATGGCAGAGGTTACATGAAAGCTGGAATCTAGTCTTGTATTAAACACGTTGCTTGAAACCTACGATGATGATCCGAATGTAAGAATCGGCAAGTTTTTTATATAGATCCATGCTTGATTGTTCTCAGTTTGAATGATCCGAATGTGTGAACTTACATGTTTCGAGGATCCGAAGAACAATGTGCCTCAGAAACCGAAAGATTAGGCTTGACAAAAAAATCTTGTGTTAAGATTTTCACTGCCAGGAGTTGGCCAACGAATGATTCCTCAGATATCGTCATTGCTTCTCCATGAAAACAAATTTACGATTGGAAGCAAAGAGGATTTTGCATGGATTTATTTTTATTAATACTTCTATAATTTCTAAAATTTGCAAGAATCTAAATCTATTATTGCGTTGGATGGAGTCTAATCTTGTCATATAGGCACCAGTACTAAGGCTGTGTTCCCGAGTTGATGGGAAGGGAGGAGGGAGGGGGGTTAAGTTTTAGCCTCTTAAATTTGTAGGTGAATGAATTTCTAAAAAGCGAATAGAAAATTATCCACATTTACCTCCTCTCACCTCTTTTCATCTCTTTTAATTTACACTCGAGAGTAAGGTTTGAGTTCTTTTTTCTTCCCTCCCCTTCTGTCACCTCCTCTATCCACCTTTGTAGCACGCCTTGAAAGTTCCATATTATAAAGCGTAAGTAGGATATCGGCAGGGATAGTGTGTGCTTTGAAAGATCTCAAAATGATAAATAATTCATTTGAACATTTTAAAGCATTTTGAGTCGAAATGGCTCATAAAATGAGAGGTCTCATTCGACAAAAAGCCCATTACGTGGCAACCTGCAATGAGCATCGATGAAAGGAAGACATCAACTCGTCTCGTTTTTCTAATACTATTTCTAAAGTACATTTATTTTTTTTCTATTTGATCTATTAGTGACATGAAGAAGCTTTTACTCGTCTATATATTTTTAACATAGTTGTTATAATGCATATTTCGCTTCTATATACATTTATTTGATATTTTAAAAAAATTATAAAGTTAAAAAATCATATATATATATATATATATATATATATATATTCTTTATTATTCAAATAGAGCATATAGTAAAATTGGAATTTGTTTGAAAGTCAGTCAGCATGTCATCAAACAATTTAAACTTTATAATGGTAGAATGATGGATCACGATTAATCAAATTTCAAGTCAAATAAATATGGTTAGCACCATATTTAAACAATTGAGAACACGCCTGTGATATATTTTTTTTGTAATTTGAATAATATAATTAAAAATATTAAATAGATGTATCATAAAAATTGAATATCCATTACAATTATTTTTTAGAGGATTGATTATATTACTTATATTAAAATATTATATTGATTATGTACCCATTATATGAGTAAAGCTAAGATGAGCTTAATTCGAAAAACTAATAAATCGACTTCAAATAATAAATCTAATTTGCTCAATAAATTTTTTATATTAAAATTTTATTGGATACCAAAATTTTCTGTATAAATTTGGATGATATTAGAACAAGAGATGGGGCCTAAATTAATTGAAAACGTGAATAAACACTTTCAAACACCGTTTAAATGCATTATACTACAATTTTAGACATCAATATCATATCTCTTTAGTTTAGCTCATAAAATTTTTTTTAACAAACATATCTAACAATTTATATATAAATTTGGATTATATTTAGAACCCGAAATGAATCTTAAATTGATTGAAAACGCAAATAAACTTCAAACGCAGTTTAAATGTATTCTAATACAATTTTGATTAATGATCCAACAACATATTATTCATACCATCATTCAAACAGGTGCACCAAATCTTGATTAATATCATCACTAATATCTTGTAATATCCCATTGCTCGACCTCTCGCCAGTGTCTTAGGCTCTTAGCTAAATTATTTGCACAATATTGAATAGGAAGGATTGGGGGGGGGGGGGGGGGGGTATCTCCTTGCTTTGAACCTTCTTAACCAAAAAGATAATAATAATAAATAATGAGTAGAGGTGCCATTGGAATTAATGCATACTTATTCACTAACCAATATGCTCTTAATTCATTTAACCCATGTATCTCCAAAACCTCTCAATATAGTGGGAGCATCTTTCACTTAGATTAAACAAATCATACATGTTTGTTGAGAATTAAGGAAGCAACTAATAGTACCTTAAGTTAAATTTATCAAAAAATCCTCTTAATTAATTTTTCAATTTTGACAAAAAAATACATACACGTGTACTAATTTTTCATTTTTGACAAAAAATACGTCCATGTGCTTTCACGTGTTTAAGTATAACGAGTTTAAATATTTGATGTTTATATAGTGACTCGTGTATATATATATATATCTAACTCAGGTATTTATATATTTGGGGCATGTATTTGTATTTTATTTTATACTCCGATATTTATATTTCGAACTCATGTGGTTATATATGGGATTCATGTGTTTAGATAAATCGTCAAAAAAGAAAAATAATAAGGGAGATAAGAGAGTCTCGGAAAATAAAATTATATGAGAGAAAAAATCAAAGACATGACAAGAGAAATGAGAGAGAAAAAGAAAAAGAGTTGGGAAAACAAAAAATATATGGGGGAAGGAAAAAAAAGAGAGTATGGAAAAATAAAAATATATGAGGGACAAGCCTACTACTTAAATAATTATATAAGGTGACTCAAATATTTATATATCTGATTCATGTGTTTATATAATTGAATAATAAAATTAATTTGAAGATAAAACTTTCAAAAAAGAAAAAAACATGTAGGTCAATTCGAATAAAAAACGCCTACGAGATAAATTGGAGGATGAAATTCTGAGGAAGAGAAATATTTTCTGGAAAGTAAATAGTTATAGATTTGTCGTGTTCAGCATAATAAAGCTTGTAGCCATAAGACAATTTATTTTCAGTAGACCATGTTGAGATATATTTTTTCGAAAAAAATGTGGGATAAAAAAGGCTAAAAGTTCCCAAAGTAAAAAAAAATTTGAGAGCTAATATCAAGATATGATTATTGATACTATTATCGATATAAATTATATATATATATTAAATGAATTATTATATATTAATAATTTTATTATACAAATTAATTTTATCATTATTACTTAATTTAAATAAATTATTGTACATATGAGTAATATTTAAGTTGAATAATAAAAATATTATATAAAATAAAATTATTAATATTTAATAATTTATTTAATGTATATAATAAAGTTTGTATATTTAATGTACCCGCCGCTATCATTAACATTTTCCAAAAGGATTTTACTTGCAACTTGAAGGAACTGGCACCAAAAAAGAGAGGAGAGAAACCTCGTTTGTTCCGAGAAAAGTCTGTGTTTGGAGACGGAAAGAGGCAGTCAAGGACTGAAGGGGAAGAAATAAAGAGACAGAGAGGGAGGGAGAGGAAGAGAGAGATCCTTGACAGATTTGAAAAAACGAAAGAGAGAGACAGAGATAGAGGTCAATCATGGCGGGGGTGATCTCATCGGCCATGGGGCCACACAACGTGTTCGTATACGGGAGCCTGATGGCGGAGGAGGTGGTGCACGTGCTCCTCACGCGCGTACCTCCTTCTTCACCCGCTCTCCTTCCTAACTTGTACCGCTAGTTCTAATCAGTCCCTTGCAAAAAGAACAATCGTGCATGTTTCTTTGTTTATCCGACTTACAAACTCCAAATTGATATATATGTTTTTAATGGTGTGCAGTCAGAGATTCAGCATAAAAGGCCGTGTTTACCCCGCAATTTTACCAGTAGAAAATAAGACCGTCTCTGGAAAGGTTTGTTTTCCTCCTCCTCTGTACTAGTCGAGAATAGATTGAAAAATTGAAGTTCTAATTTGCTTGATTTAAGGCTTTGTTGATCTCCTTTTACCGACAATCGAGCAGAATCTCTATAATCACTAATCAAGTAGTCAAATTAGTGAGTTCAAAAGACAGGTTGATTTTGGTATCAGTTACTAAACTGCTACTCCCTTGAAATGATCCGACCAATTAATAAATAGAATACGAGATTCAAGCTATGAGACTACATGGAGACCACGACAGATGCTTCAGACATAGTCAACCTTCATTTATGTAATAGTACTAGTATAATAGGACCCTATATATCTGAGATGGCACTAATCTAGCACGCTATCTTTCCTCGGTGATCTATGAATTGATATTTCTTTGTTTGTTGCATTTAGGTAATTAAGGGGATAACTGATGAGGAATTAGAAATACTAGATAATTTTGAAGATGTGGAGTATGTCAGGAGATCAGTTGAGATATCTCTGCTTGTAAGTATGATATCATTACTATCACAACATGCATGAAATTTCTTCCTTTTTAAGCACAGTTTGAGAAACTAGATTATCCTCTAAATTTGGTTCATGAAAGGTATAAGATTAGTTTATAATGACGGTGCAGGATACATCAGAAAAAATGCTTGCTGAGGCATATGTTTGGGTCAATGAAGATGACCCTGAGTTATGCGGCGACTGGGATTTTGAGGTAAAATTAACATTTTCCATGCAAATTACACTTCACGTACAACTTACAATTTTATTCTGTGAATTTTATTTTCAAGGCCCAAGTCCATCAATGTCAGGGAACTTTGTCTATACTCGATTGGATCAGAAATTGATTGCATGACAATTCTGGAACGTTTTGTTAGCATGTACAGTGAAATGCTTTTCCCAGTTCATCCTTGTATCAGATTAAATTTAGGTGAATTTTGTAGGAATGGAAGAGATTGCACATGGAGGACTTTGTGGCGATGACGAAGGGTTTTATGGAGATACTTGGGGAACCCGACTTGACAAAGACCCGAGTAGAAACCTATGAATCTTTCTACAAAGAGGATTCCTCGTTAGATAAGTGACTAGTGTCCCCAAATTTGTTGTATATACAACATTCACAATTACAATTCATTTTGTGATAAGACAGACCCATCACATTGTTGTGGTTCAGGAAAAGATTGAACATGAATTTTCCCCTGGATAGTTAATAACTTAATATGGTTGACACTATTTTTCTGCAAAATCAGTAAAGATGTTTCTCTGTCATGTAAATAACTATATGGTTCACAGCAAGCAACTCTGATTTATCAGTTCCTCTTTTTGTTGTTCAAATTTGGTTATGGTTTCAACATCAGTGATTCTGAACAGGGTTAGCACCTCAGATGTATATCCCGTTTAAGCAAACTGCATAACCACAAGTCTACAAAACTATTTGATAATGTACATGATCAGTTAGGCCAGTCCTGCATCTAGTATCAGTTAGGCCAGTCCTGCATCTAGTGTACTACCCAGAACTCAGATGCACTCCAGGCAACTAGAACTAAAGATTAAACATCAAGGTAAAAGCTTTTACTAGACCACAGCTAGGCATCGCTTGCATTTGCATACATTTACATATGGTTCCAAAATTTGGCCCTAATAGCCCCCAAAAAGTTGCACTTGACCATTAGAACCTCATCACTACACCTCACACCTACACAAAAGGAAGCCAAACCAAAACGGTTTCACCAGCATCTACTCCCAAGTGCCACTGAGCAGTGGTTTAATAGAGACAGCATCACCAAACATGTGAAGCAAATCTGACGAGCACTTCTCATCATTGCATTCAGTCTTTAACTCCAACCCTAGTTCCTCCTCTATGTCGTCAGATGCTGAGATCAGCAAGAACTCGCAGCCCTCATAATTCAGAAAGTCTGGCGGGTCAGCCGGAGAAAACCTCTTCTGACCAAACTGCCCCTGCAGTCTAGCCGGGAAAGCTGCCTTGCGCTTGTTTGGTAGGCCCCTGAACTGGGACCCACCAGGCTGCTCAGGGTTTTTTATTTGGATGAGGAAGGAGGCCTCACGGTCTATGTTTAGTGCTTCCAGGGGTGATTCCTGGGGCCCACTTACACCTGCTGCATCTAGTACTGGGAACTCCAGCTTGTAGATGAGGTGTGTGTGGTTCTGTCTGCCAGACTGGTGGCGTAGGATCCTGTAGATGCCTTCTGCTAGCGCTCTTGCCTGTGGAGTGTGGCGGTGGCCACGTGTTGCGGTTTCATACTCCTCTGTCAAAAGGAAATACATCTAATTGTAATTCTTTGGCATAGCATGTAAGCAAGAAGCAAGTAAAATTAATTGAAGTACTGACACTAAATTAATATGCATTCATACCTCCTTTCAGAGCAGCTTTGATGTCGTCAGGTTTGGTAGTGACAAGATCAATATGACCCCAGAAGGGGCGACCTCTCTTGCTTGGATCGGGCAAACTCTTCTTACCCATTATTGCCAGACGAAGTAATGGTTGCTCCTTAATATTCACTTCCTTCAATTATTTATATATAACAAAGAAAATTACAATATATCTACAGATACAGTTGGCATATCATTGAACAAATTAAACCTGCTAATGGAGTCGATCATCAGGACAGAACTACCGACAAAATCAGTGTTATTTGCGAAAAGGTCATGGCTAAAATTTTCTCTGTGCATGATTGTTTAAATTTGTATCAGCTTTCTTATTTCTTATTAAAATAAAGCATATTGCACTAACTTCATTTTCTGATGTGGTTGCCTGTACTTCTGGTAATTTTCAGATCAATACTGTCTGGCAAGATAATTTATACTCAGATTCACACAGTTTGCAAAAGAGAGATTAAATTCATACCCTATCATAACTGCCCAAACCCTTCAAATTTCTCCTAAATTTATCTGAAATAACAACAGATCCCTGAATCCATTAATGATACTGACATACCTCCTCGCCGTGGCCACCTTCACGGGCATCACTTTTGGCACCATCTTTCTCATCTCCGTCCTTCTGGGAAGCCTTTTCCCCTTCCTTACCAGAATCCGACGATTGTTTTTCTTCCACAGACCGTTCGCCGGATTCTGGACGCATGACTATATACATGCGTTGCACATCATCTGTGCCGCGAGCTTCCTCCTTGTTTACCTTCGGCCTATAGAAGAAAAATATCTCTCCCTTCTCCTATAAATTAACACCAGAACATTCAATAAATCTTATCAGTACCAATCAAATGCAAAATGTTTAACAAGTGTGAATGAATGGGTTACATGTTACCTGGATTTCGACCTTAGGTTCTGGTTTGGTCTTTACCTCCTCACCTCCCATTTGGATTCCACCTTTCCAATCTCCTTTGATGTTCTTTTTCTCTTTTTCTTCCTTTTGCTTTGGGCGGAGAGTGAAGGAAGAAGAAAGGAAGGGGGAGATCATATTTTTATATACAGTTTAATTTTCGTAACTTGGTCTTGACGTGGCATTGTGCATGGTCTCTTGAGAGCATAGGTGTCTTCTCTCAAAAAAAAAGGGAAAAAAACAGTGCATAGGTGTCAGTACAGAGAATAATCTGGAAGAACTATTGGAGTATCCAAAATTTAATGGTTCCCTGTCCGGGTCAGCCTGGCCCGAATTAAATTTAGCCCGTTTTGGAAGTATGATTCTTTTCTTTTACTTTCATTGATGAAATTTCTTTTCTTTTACTTTCATTGATGAAATCAAGTACATACTCATCAAATCATCTAGAACATTTCGGGTTTTTTTTCATTTTAATTATTAAAGTATGATTTTTGGAGTTGATTCGTCAGACATTGCTTATTATCTTCTACTCAGTTCCTTCAATCGAATTAATTGATAATTAATAATTTTGACCATCGTAATAATTTATGTCTATAAAATTCGACAGGCAAAATGTAATTTAGACGTTATATATATTATATGACGGAAAAATTTTAATGTTCATCAAATAACATAGTATTTGTAACGGTTCATATTTAACAACATTTGATAGATTATCAAATGACATTTAATTTTGCATGAAAATTAAAACACAACAAATTTATAAAGAAAATAACATGTCAATACTTTTTTCTATTTCTAATTTTTTTTGTGACATGTTATGAGAAAACATCGCCGTAATCGTCAAAATATTTAGTTATCAATGAATTTGCATCCTTTGGACTTTTTAACCAATGCTTGGATTTGGCCGTTCTAATCAAACAAAAACATGCAAAGAAAATTCTTGTATTAATTTTTTCCAAGTGTCTTGGCTATATGCAACTTAACTAGCTCAATATACAGATCGCTTATAATCTTTCAATTCGTTTCTAAGATCGTTTTGTTACCATTACTACCTTCAATGAAATGTGCAACTTTACTATCATAAATATAGGCCCCACTTTTAGTCTTTGGCAGAGGATAATAGACCTTTTTTAACAGGAAGGAAAAAAATGTTTTTGTTTTTATTTTTTAATTGAATCAAAATTAACTATAATTATTTAAAAATAAAAAATCCAACAATGTTTCGACTTGAACATTAAGAGATAACTGTAGTTCCCTAAGTAATATTTTCTTAATAATCCCCATTTTTATACGAAAATGAGAGAACGAAATAAAAATACTACTACACTTTGAAACTGAAAAAGAAAAAGAAAAAGAAAATAATCTTTTGTAGCAAAACTTCAATCATTACACTTCTTCCAGTAAATATTTTACAAGTCTAGATATCACTCTATTCACAATTGAAGCAAGTAAATTAGCACCATACTGTTGTCAAAACCAAAAACAATATATATATATATATATATATATATATATATATATATATATATATATATATATATTATTTCAAACCCAAAAATTTTAACGATCAGAAAAAAAATCAGTAACTATTATTTATGAGAAAGGATAAAAAGCGCAAATCATCAAGAAACTCTGGGAAGAGCAGGCACTTGTTGTACAGCAGCTAACGGATTCATTTGCACAGAGAAGGCCAGCCTCAGTGCGTCAAATGCCGCTTGCTTCAAAGAGTTCATCTGTTTTCTTGCTAAACTGCAAATATGTATGTATTGATTGTATTAGCATTCTAATTCTTGACTGTATGCTCTTGTGGAAAACTCAGCCCCCAGAGCCATGTAGCATTTACAAAAATGTACAAAAAGGGAGAGAAAAGAAGTACTGACCTCTTGAAAACACCCCCTCTCTTACGGAGAAGGTAGGTCATCCAAAAGAACAAGGAGAAGAAAAGCATCAGTTTTCCACTCGGGATGACGAATTGTAGTCTTCCAATCTTTATTTTCATTGATCGAAACCACCACAGAAAGGGGTCGAGACGGTTAGCGCCACATTGGATTGATTGTTGGATGAGCTTTGGGGAGAAGTCTTGCCTTTCTTTGTCCCCTTTTGACTGCTCATTTTCTGTTTCGTGTGAACCTACATTTGGTGATGGTGTGGAGACCCCCAGTGCTGCCCTCTGTGCTGCTTGCTGCTTTTGCGTAGATTGTAGAGATTGCAGCCTTTTCAACAATGCCTTATTATAGAAAAACAAAAGTTCAGTCAACTTTGGAGAAGTACCTTACCAGACATATTGGGTACTGGTACCTACTGTGGTATAAAGCATACTTAGTGTTTTTAAAGCCTTTTAAGCCACTCTTGTTTTTGTGTTTAAAACTATATGTTCACCAGAACATAACTCGAACTCAAAATTTAACAATATTCAATGCAGCACATATTTACTATGGGGTTATGATCCCATCAACAATGTTCACCCTGACAATCTTGATGTCATAAATAAAAATGTTTGAAATCCAATATTGTGGAAATGTTTTATTTGATAATTAAAATTGTGCATACTATGCTTTACAATTCATCCAACTATTTCAAATTTTCATCTGTTTTAATCAAACCATGCGATATGAGAATATTCTTAAATAAATTTATACACAGGTGATTATCTTCAATCAAGCACTGCAGTGAGTTCAGCCAGACGCACTGTGAAGAAAATTTATTTCTATTAATCATCCCAAGATGAGGTAAGTACAAAAATAGGTAAAAACCTGACAACCGTCTTGTGGGAAGTTGGCAGCTTCAACCCAAGATATGGCAAGGTCAGTTCTGTGCAACAACATGCCGAGCAGCTTAACAGTATAAAGCTCTGCAACCTCTAAGTAAAATGTGCATGAGAGAAAGTACTGTTTTATGTGCTCATTTTCTGAAGGATTGCTTGACAATTTTTCTGTTTCGTCTTCTTGTAACACATAAACCCCCGCATCAATCACGTATTCCCACTTTGATAGGTACTCCTCCATTTTTTCTTTCAGCTCAAATCCAAACCCTTCTGCCACTTGCAAGCTGGCTCTGCAAGGTAAAAAAACAAATCAAATAAATCAGAATACTTTTAAAGGGTCCAGTTTCCTAGCACCCCAACAAAAACCCTTGAGTACCAGTAAATATTTCTCATGACCCTCTGTCTAGGAATTTCTCATTCGACAAAATAAGTGTACATAGAGATTTTACGATTACACACTAATTGCTCCAATTCTAGATGATCGACTTTGCTGAGAAAAGAAGTGTTTGTTTAACAGTACCCGGTAAGGAGAACTTGAACTGGGATAGCCCAGATTGAACCATATATCTCTTTCAGCTCAACAAATACTTGCTTTGTCCTGTGATAAAATTCAAGAAAAATCCAATTGAATTCACGATATGACATAACAAAATATAATTGAAGAAACCATAAATGAATAGGAAAAAAAAACTTACCTCCCGAGTTCTTTGTACGACTGAACAATGACCATACCCGCCGAATTCATCATATCAGCAAGCTCGGTATCACCTAAGGGCCTTTCGAATTCGGAATTTCGGATTTTGTGCACAATAGATGATGCCAAGGACGCAGCTTCTTCAAAAACACCGCGCACCAAATACCTACACAATCATTAATTGGCATCAGATTTCAAATAACTTAATAAATTAAAAAAAAGTTGCAAGTTTTCCCAGATTTCAATTAATGTTCTACATTATAAGAAGCTAATTACTTACTTAGGTACAAATACAAACCAATAAAAATCAAAATTAGCAACAATTTCGCAAAACAACATCGACGAACTCGTAGGTAGAACCACCATATTCAGTGGCTATAAAGAAAGAATTGCTCACAGAAACCTAAATTGCATATGAGACTAGGGATGGTAAAGAAGAAAGTACCGTTCTGCATCGTCAATTTGATTCCAGATTTGGGATTCTGAGACGATTGTCATCGCTCCCTCTCTCTCTCTCCGTTGCTCTTCGCGCTTCAAGGGAGAGAATCAGAAAAAAGTACAACTCATCAGAAGAAGTCAAGTCGAATCGCCAAGCGAAGATGTATTTGCGCTTTGATGATTTCACCAGACAATTCAAGAAGCATTGATTTTGTTTTGATAAATAGACGCATGGCTAACATGGGGGTTTTTGGGCTAACGGTCCAATTACTAGAAGAATTCAATGGAGCATGAGTAATTGGGCCTATTTCATTACAAAGCATGGTCTTGCATCTAAAAGGATATTTTTTTACATTCTTTATTTACACACAAAAAATATTTATACGAAATAGATAATTCATTTATATCTAAATCTATAAATATTTATATTTAGTATAAAAATTATTTATTATTTTTTTAGATAATTATAGAGAAAATTAATTTTTTTGTATAAGTAAAAATATAACTCACATTATTTTTAATCCTTTTAACACAATATATAAATACTTTTACTATTAAATATAAATATTTTCTAAAATTATACATATTCTGTTCGCTGAATGCTGAACAATATCCGTAAGGTTTAAAGTTTAAACTTTAACAAATTCCTTGATCTTGTTTATTTTCGATTTTATAGGCATGTATTCATGAAAAATATAGTAATTGCGAATTCATTTCATACTAGATTAAAAAAAAATTAAAGAATAATTTTCATTTGGCATTTAAATTTAAAATTTTAAAATATAAATAAAAAAAGAAATGCTGATAACTTTATGACACAAAAACTTATGGTATTAGAATATTCTTCTGTTTCTTATGTTCGCTAAAATGGTTGCACCATTTCGGCTTCAAATTGATAGAGAGATCAAGAACAGAAAAACAAAAATAGCATTCATAAATTGTTCAAATTGAGGACTTCTAATTCCCCATCTATATTGAACAAGAGAGCTGATATTGATATATATATACCAAAATCGATACCGACTTTATTATTCAGATTAAATGAGTTATTATTCATATCAAAATTTTATTATGTAACTTATTTATACAATTTTTGTTATTCATCTAAGTGAGTTATTATTAATATTAATGATATTTGAGTTGAATAATAAAAATATCCTAAAAAATAAATTACATAAATAAAATAAAATAGTTAATATAAATAATAATTCAAATAATATAAATAATAAAATCGATAACAATTTTAATATTCATTTTGATATCACCCATTTTCCATTGAACAAACTTTAGTTTGTCCCATTCTGGCGGCTGTCAATCCAATTCCTCTGTTATAACTTCCCTAGGTTAGTTCTGTAAAAAGTCGTTGCTCATCTGTAGACCCCACCAACACTTAAAGCCAACTGTTCGCACGTCTACTGCCACAACAGGACTGTATATCAGATGGGGAGGTGGATATAATTGATATCGATTTTATTATCTAAATTAAATAAATTATTTTTTTATTAATAATTTATTTATACAATAATTTTATTATTCAACTTAACTGATTTATTATTTACATTAATGATGATTTATTATTTATATTAATGATATTTGAGTTGAATAATAAAAATACTGTATTAATTATGACATCATCCAAACATTTTCCTATCAGATATTTTAACGCTGTTATCTTTTTTCCATTGCAATAAGAGCTACTCGATTGCTCAGGGCCAGTAACAGTAACTGTGCCAGGAAATTTGTAACATAGACACGGAGTCGGAGTCTCTGGCGATTGGTAACACATATAGTCCCTGTACGCTTGTAGCCGGTAACCACACGAGGAAAATATTGATTTCTCTATTGAAGTATCTTAAATTCACAATCTGTTGATTCTTCTTTTGCATCTCTGTAAAATCATTATGATCTGACAAGTGAACACGCAAAAGGAAAAAAGAAACCACTTTAACACAGATCGGAAATGTAGCCGTCAAGGTCCATTGATATGATGAGCATGCGGTGCCTTTTCCTCCTCCTCCACCACCCGTACCTTGCTCCAGCAACAACAATGATTCTTCCTGTTACTGTCAAATGCTGCTCCTACTGTGTCGAAGAACTCTTTGTTCTCCTTCCAAACCTCCCCATCTTCATACACTTCCTTCTTCCATATCGGCACCCCCGCCTTTATCTCGTCAATCACATACCTGTAAAATCAATTGAGGTGCCAGATTTGATAAATAAATTCCAATTTTAACATCAGGCAAAACACGATTGTCCGGATAGAATGAAAGTAAACAATAAGGGCCTGCTTGAATTAATGAAATTAAGAAGTTATGCTTCGTAATCTCTACTCACATACCTACATGCCTCCATGGCATCGGCCCGATGCACAGCCGAGGCAGCCACAAAAACACTGGCCTCGCCGACCGGCACGACACCCAGTCGGTGCGAGACGGCTAATCGGATCAGCTGCCACTTCTCCCGTGCAGCGGCACATGTGGCAGCCAGCCGCTTGATTGCCATAGGCTCGTACGCCTCGTAGCGCAGTTCAACGACCCGGCGGCCATCGAAGGTGTCGCGCGTGGTCCCTTCGAAGGTGGCGATGGCGCCTGCGGCTGGGTCCCGCACGTGGTTCACTAGTCGAGCTATGTCGATTGGAGCGGTGGATGTGGGGTCCAGGAGCTCGATCAGGTCCCTCGAGTGGGGATTCTTGTCTGACTCGGACGCTGCCATTGGAAATCGGGTGGTTGGAGCGTGGGGAAGAAGAAGAGGAGGAGGAGATTGGATCGAATTTGGGTTCTGTTTTGGTTTTGACTTCTTGTGTATTGACTGCCCGAATGGCTGACCGTTCAATTAACCCCCAAAAAAAGAAATGAATTAATTCTTATTAATCATAAGCGGGTACCAAAACAGATGGCATACAAAACTGCAATAGTGCCCAAACTTTTTTTCGGGCACATTATATATATAGCACGTGCCATATCACAGAACAATAACAATTTTTTACATATATTACCATCTTCGAACTATATATTATTTTTCATGATAATATATTTTTATCAAATATTATTCCACTTTAATAATAGAGTTTTGGATATTTTTAAAACGTATTCAGCTGTCATAGAATTTCATAAAATGAGATTTTATAGGTGTGAGATTCTATAATACAAATTACATGATCTCTTTGACATAAAAAATGAACGGATGAGTATAGAAATATAGTATTTGGATATATCATGGAAATTGTGACGGAAATTTAAGTTATAATTTGAACTAAATAACTAATTGAGTGAGTTTTAAGTATATTGTTTTGAACTAAATAAATACTGGTATAAAATGTTGAGTTTGAACTAAATAACAAATTAACTCGCAAACTGAACTTTAGGTGATTAAGTATATTGTTTTGTTAAATTTTAATTTTGTAATTCTTTATACTTCACGAAATAAAACTTATATTTAATGTAACAAAATTCAAGTTAATTCGCACAGTTCAAATTTGCACACTTTGTATTCTTTTTCGAAATTCCATAGAAAATTTTTCTTAATAAAATAACATTATATGTTGCAATTATAATTAGAAAAGAATGAAAATTGAGCACCAATCATTGCCGAATAGAAATCTATAGAAGCAATATCTCAATCAACGAATGGTGGGAAAAAAATATTGAGGTTGGACCTCCGATTTTATTTCCCATGAATCTTCTATGTATTTCACTATGGCGCTGTTCGGATGGATGGAAAATCGTGGGAATAGGTGGGATTTTTGACTCAGTAGGATAATATTACAAAGATCTGTTCGGTGGTCTATTTTTGTGAACGTGAGATTGAATTTTATTTTCATATCACCTCCCAATTCTACGTAATTTTGTGAGAAAAAAATCAAATTATTTTTTTCACACCATTTATCGTGAATTTCTCTTACTTCTTTCATCATGATAAAATATTTTTCATAATTTAGTATAAACTTGATACAAAAATTTTCTTTTAATATATTTTTATTAAAATAAATTGTGGTTATAATAATATTATGTTTTTATTTAAAGAACTTGTGGCTATAATTATATCATATTTAGCATCACAAAGATTTATTGTGAATTCATGTTATTACATTTAACCTAACCTAACATAATGTATTTTTTTTTTATGATTTAGCATACATTTGATACAATTTATATACACTATTATAATAAAATAAAAAATTTCCACAATCATTCTCCTGATACAATGAACGCTTATTTCTATATGTTTTCATAATCAACTCATAGACATGAATTCCTACGAATTGTCTCGTGGAATTTCATACCCATATAATATAGTGCATGTTTCTTAGAACGCCAACAAAGAGGCATGCTATGGCTGATTTCTTGGCAGCTCACCAGATATCAACATTTAAATGATAATTATACATACACAAAACTCAATACTTTTTTATACATCACATCTCCTTCACCTATATAAGGGATATTTCAATAATACTTATTTCATTAACATCTAGAAGAACCAAAAGTGTGCATCTGTTTCATATGTTGCCATAGGATGATCAGAGTGATGCATCATTTTTTGAGCAGATAAGATATAGTTATCATTAAAAAAAAAGTCAGATTAGAGTTTGGAACATTTCATTTGGATTAGATGGCTTATGAAAATTACGGAAGTGAGATCATGACATCACTTTTATGTTAGACACTATAAATTAACGGAAGGATTTAAATATTTGAAAATTTTCATGACCAATTTTTTTTAAGTCAAGAAATTAATTTGGCACAAAAAAATGTTCGAGAACTAACTGTTTTTTTTTCTAAATTTAAGGACCAACCTATTTTTTTTAGTTTTGAATTTCAATTTAAGAAGCAAATTGTGGGTCTGATGATTTTTTTTTTGTTAGTAATGATTAGGGTTCCCTGGTTCACTATAAATGATAGGGATAATTGATGACTCGCATCTCACATAATAAATTGTGTCCGTTCATTAAAAAAAATAAATAAACTGTGGGTCTGACTGTTTTTTGTTTTTTCTAGTAATGATGATAATGCATGTGATCATGCTCCCAAAAGAAATTGTGAGAGTACAATCATGTCCAACTTGATTAAATAAATAATTATTTGAACATTTTTCACATTTTGATAAAGAGTTCAAATCTTAAACGCAAGGCTGTGCTAGCTAGATCCATGACTTGAATGCTGGACATGATTGTGCCAGATCCATGGCTGTGTTTAAAGTCTTTAAATACTCACCTAAATGGAAATATCTCAAAAGATTATTTTAGACCCATTCATATCTCAATAGATTATGCTAGACTCACTCTCTCGCACTGCCATTAAAACTCAACTATATGAGAATAATGTCCCAAAAGTACGGCTCTGCATTTTTCTCACAAATTATACGTGTACATATGAGAAATATAAATTTAGTATAGTGATAGATCTTATTTTTATTGAAAAGATGTAGGTTTAAATTTCGTGAAAAATATTTGAAAGATTAGATTTGCAGATAATATAATGCGAGAGAATAAATCGCAAGAATTGGTCAAATCTGATTTGTAGAGAATATAGTGCAAGAGATTGATGTAACAAGATTGGATCTAACATAATTTATCATGAAAATTAACAAAATCTATGGTTTTAATTCAAAATTTGAGTGTTA
Source organism: x Bolboschoenoplectus mariqueter (assembly GCA_037678475.1). NCBI lineage: Eukaryota > Viridiplantae > Streptophyta > Magnoliopsida > Poales > Cyperaceae > x Bolboschoenoplectus > x Bolboschoenoplectus mariqueter. Next base: position 2,632,338 of record CM075260.1, on the reverse strand, counting down.
AATTTTGAAAGGGAGCAGATATATAAATATTATAATCGATACTGATTTTATTATTCAGATTAAATGAATTATTATTCATATTAATAATTTTATTATGCAACTTATTTGTATAGTATTTTTATTATTCAACTTAAGTGAGTTTTTATTCATATTAGTGGTATTTGAGTTGAATAATAAAAATATTATAAAAAATAAGTTGTATAAAGTAGTTAATATGAATAGTAATTCATGTAATATGAATAATAAAGTCGGTATCGATTTTGATACCTCCCAAACATTTTCCATTTTGAAATATAAATTAAAAAAATTAGTTTGTGACATTGAAATCCTCCTCTAAAAAAATATGTATATATATAATAAATCGATCTTTGTTATTCTCAAATTGGAGCGCAAAATTATGTTTTTTAGTCCAATTGTTGAATCTAAAATTAATATATCGAATTAGTTTGCTAAGATTATCAAAACCATCTCATGAATAATGTTAGTAGATCGTTATAACGTGTTTGCATTATATCAAATTGTTGCAATCTTTTTTTTAAGAAATTCAGATACTAATTAATATATAACAAACTAAATTAGAATTGAGTTATTCAGATTGTGATAATATCGTTTTTAAGCGTATTTTTTTCTCTATCATACAAGATTGGAATCACATGTTCATAGCGAAGACTATCTGAAAATGTCGTTTCTTAGGTACAATTGTATAAGCCACCCATGATAATTTCATTAATATTCAACACTTAAAAAATTGTGAACTCATTGAATTAATAGTGAAAGCCATTGATAAAGAAATTCAGCAAACTAAATATGCCATACAAAGTGGAGGTTCTAATTAATTGAGGATTTTTCCTTCTTGACCTAGAGGAAAGAGAAAGAACTATTTCACACCAAATTTATTTAATATTTTATAATTTTTCTACAAATAAATTCCTATGGGTGCACTAGTTCACGAATTTTCGAATTTTATCTTGTTTATTGAAAAAATATTAAAAAAATTTAAATTTGTAGAAAAATTATAAAATTTATTTTTATTATCATGTTGAAAGAGACTGCATCAATCTCTATCACGAACTAGTGCACCCATAGAAAAAGAAATTTTAGTATAACTTAGAAGCTATTCTCAACCAATTATTCTTGTACGTAACGATAATGAGTCACCTTAGATCCATTAATGCAACTCCGGTAACTTTATTTCATTTATTTTGTTTTTACTAGTTTAATTTTTTTTGATCAAATTCCAAATTTAAAGATGCAAGTTTTCCAACAGTAGATCCTAAATTCCTAATCAAAAGATTTTCTTTAAAGTATATCCTAACAAAAGACTGTTGAAGCCTTGAAGGCAAAAAAATAAATAAATAGTAGAACTTGGTGCCACTTCACCAAATCTGGGGCGGCCGGTCGGTTAGGCCCCCATGCTCTATTTATGTTTAACACATTAAGTGTCATTTATAATACTACTGTTGTACCTATATAGCATCTATTGCATGTGTAGAATATTTTTTTTTTTGATAAAAGTGAAATACTTCATCATTGTCATTGAAACTGAATGAAGACAATTACAAAATAGAAATTCCCTTATACCAAATCACTGGTACCGAGAAAATCATGTTTCTTTCTAAATCTTAACGCTAATTAAAACCAAAAATTTATTAGTACAGTCAACACAAAAATATAAAGAAAGTACTGAAAATTACATCTTAAATTAAGCAAAAGAAACAAAAAATAGCAGAATAAATGTCAGAGTTTCATAATTGCATGTGTAGACTTAAAGGCATGTAAAACGGTTAATCATTAATTCGTTCAAACGGCGCCACAATATCATATTGTTGTACCAATTATATACATGGTTTTGCAATAGATTTTCATTTACAGCATCATTTTCGCAAGAGGATTTCCTTGTGATCCTGCTCGCAAGGAATGTTGCTACTTTTCACGATGTTTGTTTTATGGAGGGGAACATTGCTCATGATTTTTTAATGATAAAATAAGACGATACTACAATTAGTGCAAGTAGTAGTACACACTCAGTGGCGATATCTACATTAGTAGTTACATAGTTAAAAAAGGAAGTATTTTCTATTTTGGTTTTTCTTACTTTTGTGTGTATTTCTTTTACTGTTTTTAATTTCTTCCACAGGACTCATTTCTCTTGAGTTCATTTATTCGTTTATTTACAAGGTTTTTTCTCTTATAAACATGTAAACCTTTTAATTTTAATATCAATATATAAATAGAAGCTAGACCCTTATTTTTCCAAAAAAAAAAATTTTACTGTATACCATTTTACTCATCCATATATAAAACATCTGGCAAGTAAATATCCAAAGTATCCCTTGCAGTGAATGCAAAATTAATTAATAACAAAACACATGCAATTGTAACAAAACACATGCAATTGTTTCAACAGAAATCAATCTGCCATCCTCAAGTTTCTCTCTAGCTATATATTTAGTGCCATGTTGGTCACATCTCCATTCACACCTAGTGTGTTAGTGCAACAACTCAGTAGCTAGTGTTGGTTGTGAGAAAATGTGGAGGCTAAAGATAGCAGAGGGAGGAAGTCCATCGCCCCGAACGACGAATAACCATGTCGGGAGGCAAGTGTGGGAGTTCGATCCTGATGCGGGTTCGCCGGAGGAGAGAGACAACGTCGAGAAAGCTCGCGAGGTGTTTCGTACCAATAGATTTCAGATGAAGCACAGCTCTGACCTCCCCATGCGCCTCCAAGTTGTGCCATTTCTTTTGTTTTATGTTTTCTCTCTTTTTTTTTTATGATAACTAGTGGGTAATATATGCACTAGGGTATACAAGTTTTTGTCACAAAAAAAGACTAATAAAAGATAAAAAAAAAATAAAAGACAGCAACAAACAATGTCATATACTCTCATATCCTAACTCTGATAGCTCTTAGCCCTGTCAGAGAGAAAACAAATATTTAATAACATAATTAAGCATAAAAAATATTTAATAACATAATTAAGCATAAAAAATATTTAATACATAATTAAGAATCATTGTCATTGAACTTATCAAACTCATCTGCTGACTAATAACCTGATTTTGAGTCAGATGCCATTCCATGATTTTTAACGTAGAAAAATTACTAATTTTGCGGAGTAGCATTTTAATTAGTTCCTTAATTGCAACTTTTAGACTAATATCATTCGGACAATAGCAAAACAAAATTATATTGTAGAGCATTACTTCATCACCACCAACATTTCATAAATCAGTTCTGGAGTTTGTAAATACTTTTGCTTCTTTTTAATTGTCAACTTTGATGAAGAAATTTATTTTCATCAAATTTGTTTCAATGATTTTTTTAACAAGTTTCAGCCAAACGCCTGATTGCACCCAATGATCCGACCGACCTCCACTCAGACCTCACTTTTGGCTAGGTCATGGTGCAAGTCACCAAAATTTTGGTCCGACACGGTCTATTGCCATTTCTAACCATATTAAATTAGTAATACAGATCCTGAAATTAACTGGCTTTTCTCCGGCTGTATAATTACAGGATTTCTTGTATAATTAATTTCTTATAATCTTCTTTCAGTGCATGTTCTAGTGTTGGGACTGGGGATGTGTTAAGTGCAGTCCTACAAAATCTCCAGGCCACTTGTTTAATTATGTATTTTTAATTTTTAATTATAATGGATCTTTCACCATTATTTATATTTTTAATTATGTATTAGTTATTTATTAACTCATTAATTACTGCAAAATATGGAAAGCTGATAGTTGAAATTTATGACCTCTTCCTTGGTAACAATCTCCAGGCCACTTGTTTAATTTAGGCCAATGGCTCTTAATTGGTTAGTTATCTCTGCAAAGACCTGTGGTTTCATGCATATGCACTTGTTCACATTAATTCATCCATGCAAGTACCCAGCCGTAATAATTCACATAAATTCTCTCACTTGTTTATATATTATTGTTAATATTTCAGCCGAAATACTAACGGTCTAAATTTTATGTTTTGTATTTGAAATTTTGATTTAAGTGGCTCAATAAATTCTTCGTATCGAAATCTTGTAGAATATCAAAATTTATCATTTTTAGAGTTTTGTAACTATTTTTTCTTTCAAATTTTTAAACATAACCTTAATTGACAAACAAACATTTTTTTTATTTTTATTTATTTTTGAGTCAAATAAGCTATCTTTGAAAAATCCAAAAAAAAAATAGTAAAAAAAATTCTAAAAATGATAAATTTTGGTATTCTATAAGATTTTAATATGAAGAATTTATTGAGCTACTTAAATCAAAATTTTGAACATGAAAACATAAACTTTGGATCGTTAATTTTTCGGCTGAAATGTTACCGATAGCACATTAGTAAAACTATATATATATATTATGTCCCCAGCCGTAAGAGTGGTCCATATATATATAATTTCATAAAATTAAAAATGTTGAATTAGTTAATGCAGTTTGCAAGACAGAATCCCAAAATACTGGACTTACCAGTAATAAAGCTAGGAGAAAATGAGGAAGTAACTGAGGAGGCAGTGGTAACTTCTCTAAGGAGAGCTATGAGTCGATATTCTACGCTGCAAGCACATGACGGCCACTGGCCCGGAGGTTATGGAGGTCCCATGATTCTCATGCCTGGCTTGGTAAATTTATTTATTTCTTACTTCCATATATGTTCCTTTGTTTCTGCTTACCAACCTTTGACTTTTGAAGTAAATCAAAGTTTAATTTTTTTGTTTGATATAAGGGCTCTTGTTAATCCTAACATTTATTTTTTTAAATATTTTTTATGAGACTTAAATCTGTATCTCTCCATAGATAGACAAAACTTATCATCACTGTAATAAACTTATGGTTCTAAATCAAAGTTTAATTACCTTTGACATCACTGATTTATTGAATTATAGGATATATTCAGATGCTAAAACACTATGGAATTATTTCTTATTGCAAGTTAATTTGTTAATCTAGACTACAAAGAGCAAGAAATCCAAAGATACAAATGAGAAATCCTTATCAAATAGTAAAAATTGCTTTTCTGTTCTCATTGGAGGAATGTGATCCTGATTTTGTGATGAACTATTCTAAAAGTTTATCTTTCAATTTTAGAAACTTTTTCCCGCCCATAAGATGCTGATGTTAAGTTATTATTTCTATGCTATTTAGATATCATATTAGCATTCTAATGTTATTCTGCATATTGAAAGTTCGAAAGCAATGCAATTATTATGAAATTGCTTTGAAAAAAGTAGATTTAATTTTCATCAGGGCCCCTTTCTTATATTGAGCAAATTATCAAAATTCAAAAGGTGATACGTTTTATTTAGAGTAATAGAGAGGTGTATTATCGTGGTGGTATTTGTTTTATACAACTTAATTTATAGATGTATTATCAACAATTCATAGTTATGAAACATAAAAATTAATATTAAAATGCCTAGTTATCATAGTTTATCGACCACTTTGTCACCACTTAATACTAAACGGCTACATACTAAGGACCAGTAAACACCATAAAAAATCTTTCCAAATAATAATTTCTTTTTTCTTGATTGTTCTCTTCTTCAAACAGATAATAACTCTGTATGTGACTGGAGCTTTGCATACTGTGTTATCAACGGAGCACCAAAAGGAGATGCGCCGTTATCTCTATAACCATCAGGTAAAATATATATATATTCTTTTCAGTCCTGATAATCTTATACCGATGTTAACAATGCAGATACGTAATCAATAATTTTGTACCAAAATTTACAGAATAAGGATGGGGGATGGGGATTCCATATAGAAGGGCACAGCACTATGTTCGGCTCTGTGGTATCATATGTCAGTCTGAGGTTGCTCGGTGAAGAGGCAAACAGTGGCAATGGTGCCATGGAGAAAGCAAGGGACTGGATCCTAAGCCATGGCAGCGCTACTGCTATTACTTCATGGGGCAAATTTTGGCTGTGTCAGTACTAAATTGTCTTCTCTTCGCTATTTAGTATCTTATTTTTTTCATTTTAGTTGTATTTTTTTTCACGAACATGTACATATCATCTGTAATTCTTTTTCTTTGGTTTAATGAAAAAAATCAGTAGGCTTTTCACCTACTACTTCAAAAAAATTCCTCCAAAAGAGGTATGATCTCACTTGTGACATGAACAATTTCAGGTACTAGGAGTCTTTGACTGGTCTGGGATTAATCCTCTGCCACCTGAGATATGGCTACTCCCTTACATTCTCCCAATTCATCCTGGTACCTGTACTTGCGATATCTTATACTACAATTTATCTTGGTACCTATAGTTACGAGATCTTATACCACAATCGTGCGACTTACTAATATTTTTGAGTTTGTCTGACTCCTTTTGGTTTAAAGTATCACACAAAATTTTAGATTCTTGAAATTTGTAGAAAGGAGTTATACTATTTGCATGTAAAATTGGCAGGAAGGTTGTGGTGTCACTGCCGGATGGTTTATTTGCCGATGTCATACATTTATGGAAAAAGGTTTGTTGGCAAAATCACGCCACTGGTATTACAACTAAGGAACGAACTGTATTCTATTCCATATGACAGGATTGATTGGAATAAGGCTCGCAACGATTGTGCCAAGGTTACTTTGATTCAAATTCTCATGTTGAATTTCATTATAACGTTACATGATCTGTTGATACATCACTGAGTTCAATATCTAAATTTAATGGCTGTCATTTTGATTACTATAGAAATGCTCTCTGCTTGTTAATGTAGGAAGATCAGTACTACCCTCACCCAATGATACAAGATATACTGTGGGCCACACTTCACAGGTTCATAGAGCCTGTTTTGATGCATTGGCCTGGTAGCAAATTAAGAGGGCGTGCTCTTAAAACTGCTATCCAACATATCCATTATGAAGACGAGAACACTCATTACATTTGCCTCAGTCCAATTAGCAAAGTAAGCTTTGTAATTTTCTTGGTCATGATTACCAACTTTCTGGTTTGATATTTCATGAAATGATAATTCGGTACAGGCACTGAATATGCTGAGCTGCTGGATAGAGGATCCGAGCTCGGAGGCATTTAAGCTTCATGTTCCCAGAATCTATGATTATCTCTGGATTGCTGAAGATGGCATGAACGTGAAGGGCTACAATGGGAGTCAACTGTGGGACACTGCATTTGCTGTTCAAGCAATTATCACTACAGGTTTGGCTGGAGAGTATGCAAATACCCTGCATAAGGCTCATGATTTCATAAAGAATAATCAGGTATCCATGACTTATGCACTGATTTGTTATTACTTCTCTAATCTTCTGAAAGAAATAGAATGTATGTGTGATAACACAAAACTTTATTTTTGAAAGGTACTTGAGGATTGTCCTGGGGATCTTAATTACTGGTACCGTCACATATCAAAAGGCGCATGGCCCTTTTCTACTGCAGATCACGGCTGGGCTGTTTCTGATTGCACAGCTGAAGGGCTTATGGTAGTTGGCAATTAAATATAGAAAGAAAGAAAAAAAGCATATCCTTTTCCTCAGGAACTTTTAACATTAGCTGTGCTTAAATGTAGTTGTGTGTATTTGTTTTTTCTCGGTCAGGCAGCATTACTATTGTCAAAGTTACCTCAAGAGATGGTGGGTCATCCAATTGAAGAACACAGGCTGTATGATGCGGTCAATGTTATTTTATCCTTCATGGTACGTGCACTGCACTAGTACTATTGAGAAATCAATTAATACTAATTGAAAGTGGCGTGATTTACTGCACCTGGATAGCAATAATCTGTGAATACTCTGGTAATTATAAAATGAGTAACAAAAAGTTATCTTGGAAAGTTTTTTATTTCTCGGTTTTACTGATCCAGTGATATGATTTGACAATATGATTCACTTGTTTCTCCTTTTTCCCTGTACAATGCAGATGGTAGTTTTGCGACCTATGAACTCACAAGATCTTATGCATGGATGGAGGTGAGTACTATTCGTTTATCCTGTGCTGCTGCTTCTTTTCTAGTTTCTTTCTAATCTGTGTACCAACCGACGATGATTTACCAGCTTACACTAAAAAAATGAGTACTAATGTACATGAACTTTTTATACTAGTTAGGAATTTGTACTAATATTCCTTTATTAATGAAAATGCAGCTGATAAACCCTGCGGAGACATTTGGGGACATCATGATCGACTATCCGTAAGGATAAATTAAAAACATCACCACTTTTTATTCTAATTTTCCAATTAAAAGGCAACAAAATTGAGAATTTTACAATTGCAATGGCAGATATGTAGAATGCACATCATCTTCCATACAGGCTCTGGCTGCATTTAGAAAGCTATATCCGAATCACCGTAAGAAAGAAGTAGATACCTGCATCAGAAAAGCAGCCAATTATATCGAATCGATCCAACGACCTGATGGTTCCTGGTTTGTATACTCTATTTAATTCACATTTGCTTTTTTGAAAAATATATATATATATATGTGTGTGTGTGTGTGTGTGTGTGTGTGTGTGTTCAATTTTCACTGGAAGATGTCTGCCAAAGATATTATATTGTAGTTGATAACTTTGATTAGAAGAGAATGGTGGATATCACACTTTAAGATAAGAGAAGAGATGGATAAAATAAATTTTTCTTTTTATTAGAAATTCTTACAACTTTCTTGCATCTTACAACAACATAATACAACTCCTTTTATAGCCTAAAACAAAAGAAAACTCTAGAAATTCGCATTAAAAACAGAATATCAAACAACTTCTGTTTCAGCTGACCTCTTTCCACTAAAACAGTAATAACTCTTTGTAGAGAACTCCAAACGGCTTGGAATTTGAACCATTGGAAACTAGACTTCAAGAGCTTTAAAACCATAGTCATTTGTAAAAAATAACTATCGTTTGCCCATTCAAATCCCTTCATCAATCAACACTAAAATTCTGACAGCTGCTGAAATTTTAAGAGTTCCACTACTTTTTCTTATTTACTTCACTTAATTACATATATTAAGTTTATTATTTCAACACCCCCCTTAAACTTAATTCCCTTTTTATCCTTCATGCCGATAAGATTCTTGAATTTCTTAAACTTAACGGTTGGCAAAGGCTTTGTGAAAATATCCGCAACTTAATCATCACTACTTACATATATTAGCTCGACTTTCTTCTCCTTCACTTGCTCTCGAATGAAATGAAATTTCACATCGATGTGCTTGCTTCATGATGGACCGGATTCTTAGCCAACTCAATTGCCGACTTACTATCCAAATAAATCGGTGTAGCTTTATGTTGAGCAAAATTTATCTCCTTGAGGAGCCTTCTCAACCATATCGCATGACACACACATGCGCTGCCGCGACATATTCCGCTTCACATGTCGAAAGGGTTACGACCGGTTGCTTCTTTGAAAGCCACGTGAATGCCGTATCTCCCATGTAAAATGCAAATCCCGAGGTGCTCTTCCTATCATCTATGTCACCGCCCCAATCGCTATCCGAATAACAAAAAATTGCAAAATTGTTAGCGGATGAACTATAAAACAAACCAAGGGATAGAGTACCTTGAATGTAACGAAGAACTATAAAACAAACCAAGGGATAGAGTACCTTGAATGTAACGAAGAATCCGTTTGATTGTTTTCCAATGTGTCGATCTCGGCTCCTCCATGTATCGACTTACGAGGCCGACTGCATATAAAATATCCGGCCTAGTGCATGTTAAGTACCTCAAGCTACCAACTAGACTCTCGTATAAAGTCGCATCAACTACCTTTCCTTTGTCATGCCGAAATAACTTAACTCCACAATCAACCGGTGTACTAACCGGATTACAATCATCCATTTTGAACCTTCTTAAAATTTCTGTAGCATATGCTTCTTGTGAAACAAAGATACCTTCATCGCCTTGCTTTATCTCAAGACCAAGAAAATAGGACATAAGCCCCAAATCGGTCATTTCAAATTCACTCTTCATGGCCCTTTTGAACTCATCAACCATGTCACCACTACTACCCATAAAAATTAAGTCATCAACATACAAAGATACTACTAACATATCTCTATTTTCAATCTTCACATACAAAGTATGTTCATAAGGGCATTGCACAAAACCGTGTGATTTAAAGTAGTAATCAATTCGGGTGTTCCAAGCTCTAAGAGCTTGTTTTAAGCCATACAAAGCCTTCTTTAATTTTAAAACTTTACCTTTACCATCTTCTTTCATGTACCCGGGGTTGCTCAATGTATACTTTTTCTTTCAAAACGCCATTAAGAAATGCCGACTTGACATCCATTTGATAAATGCGCCACTTTGATTGAGCCGCAAGAGAAATCAAAGCCGAATGGTTTCCATCCGAGCCACTGGTGCAAATACCTCCTCATAATCGATGCCAGCTTGTTGGTTGTAGCTTTTTACCACCAATCTCGCTTTGTATTTCTCAATTTCGCCTTGAGGATTCATCTTCTTTTTAAAAACCCACTTGACACCAATCGTCTTATGACCTTCGGGAAGAGAGGTGAGTTCTCACGTGTCATTTCTCTCAATTGCATGCATCTCATCATCCATAGCGGCTCGCCACTTATCATATACAACCGCCTCTTCAAAGGAAATGTTATCTCCTTGAGCCAAGAGACACACCAAGTGCATCTCGCTTGTCGCCTCGTACAAGTCACGAATGCTTCTTGTTTTGGGGGTTCTTGCCTCGTCATCTGATGAAGACGTATCATGTGTTGTAATTGTTGGTGCCTCCTCATGACTGTTGGGTGGAATGTTCATCGGTGAGTGCATCTCATCTCGTGTCTTCTTATGAAAAGTTTCCACCATTGCATGCCAATTCCACATTGCTTCTTCATTCACCTGTACATCACGACTAATATGTATATTTTTGTTAGTGGGATCAAAAAATTTATATGCTTTAGACTTCTCATCATACCCAACAAAGATCAACTTCAAACTTTTGTCATCCAATTTTACACGCCTTTGATCTGGTATGTGCGCATATGCTACGCTACCGAAAACTTTCAAATGTGACACCGTCGATTTTAAACCGCTCCAAGCCTCTTGCGGTGTTATATTCTCCAAATTAGATGTCTTGCACCAATTTAGCAAATAAACGGCACAATCTACCGCTTCGGCCCAAAATTCTTTTGGCATGTTTTTACTCTTGAGCATACTACGGACCATGTTGAGAATAGTCCGATTCTTGCATTCCGCGACTCTATTTTGTTGGGGTGAGTATGGCGCCGTCAAATGACGCCGTATACCATGTTCTTCACAAAAAGAATTAAATGCGGTTGAAGTAAATTCACCGCCTCGATCCGATCTCAAAACCTTGATATAAAAGCCACTTTGTTTCTTAACAATAATTTTGAACTTCTTAAAAACTCCAAAAGCCTCCGATTTTTCTTTTAAGAAATAAACCCAAGTTTTGCTAGAAAAATAATCAATAAAAGTTAAGAAATACCGATTTTCACCAAGTGAGCTCGGCTTGATTGGACCACAAATATCGGTATGCACCAATTCGAGGGGGCTCTTTGCTCGATATTCTGTCACTTTTGGAAAGCTACTTCTTGGATGCTTGCCAAGCACACACCCTTCACAAAACTTGTCGATAGAATCAACCAATAGCAATCCATACACCATCTTCTTACTAGCCATTTCTTTTAGCCCTCCAAAATTCATGTGTCCAAACCTTAAATACCATAACCAATCTTTTTTTTCGACTACATAAGTCTTTAAACATGTTACTTCAATATTCACCAAATTAAACTTAAACATTCTATTAGTGGCCAGTTCAACTTGGGCAATTAACCGGTTACTTTTGTCATGTAAGTAAAGAGACCGATCTTTCATAAAAACTGTGTAACCATGTTCCAACAATTGTCCCAAACTCAAAATATTGCTCTTCATTTCCGGGACATAATAAACGCTTGAAATAAACTTTTGAGTGTCATCTTTCAACTTAATCAAAATATTACCTTCACCTTCTACACGCACTTTGGAGGCATCACCGAAAGAAACATGACCATCCGCTATCTCTTTCAATTTGGTAAATATATGCTTGTACCCGCACATGTGGTTGCTTGCACCCTTGTCGAGATACCACACATTCTCCTTCTCGGGACCGTTTTCCTCCTTAGCTAATAACACCACATCATTGTTCTCTATTTCCTCCTTAGCTACAAAGTTAGCATTCTCCTCCACCTTCTTTTCGGAATAGCACTCACTTGCGTAATGACCGTATTTACCACAATTGTAACAATCGATATTGTACCGATTTGTTCGACCACCTTTTCCACGACCGCGTCCTCTACCACGTGTAGGGTTGTTGGTACTTCTTTCTTCATTTTCAGCTTGTCCACGACCTTCTCCTCGTCCTTGGCCGCGCCCACGGCCTCGTCCTCGACCTCGGCCTCGTCCTCGACCTCGGCCTCGTCCTCGACCTCGGCCTCGTCCTCGACTTCGGCCTCCTTTGTCATTCCTCTTTTGATTTGAGAAAAACTTTGCTTACAATGCTTGATCCACCGGCTCTTGTTGGTTTCTCTTCATTCTCTCCTCATGAGCCACCAAAGACCCATTCAACTCATCAACCGTCATGGAGTCGATGTCCTTGGACTCTTCAATCGCCACCACCACATGATTGAATTTTACATTGAGAGATCGCAAAATTTTCTCTACTACTCTCACATCTTCTATCTTTTCACCAAGCCTCTTCATTTGATTGACCACCGCCAATATTCGGGTGAAGTAGTCACCTATAGACTCACTCTCCTTCATCACAATCGACTCGAACTCAGCCCTTAGAGTTTGTAGTCGTACCTTCTTCACTTTTTCAGCTCCAACCACCGAGTTGCGAAGAATCTCTCATGCATCCTTCGCTCGCGTCTCATTGACAACCTTCTCGAACATGTCATCATCCAGCCCTTGATGGATGATACTTAGGGCGCCTTGATCTTCTTTTCTCTTCTTTTGCAAGGCGGCTAACTGAGCTACCGTAAGCCCCGTCTCATCTTCGGGATCTTCGTAGCCGTTTTCGACAATGTCCCCAAAGCCATAAGCGCCAATGATAGCCTTCATTCGCAACGACCATTTATCATAATTGGTTTTGGTTAGAACTGGATATTGGAAGGAAATATTAGAACTTTTGGTAGCCATGTTAACGTGGCTCTGATACCACTTTGATAACTTTGATTAGAAGAGAATGGTGGATATCACACTTTGAGATAAGAGAAGAGATGGATAAAATAAGTTTTTCTTTCTATTAGAAACTCTTACAACTTTCTTGCATCTTACAACAACAGAATACAACTCCTTTTATAGCCTAAAACAAAAGAAAACTCTAGAAATTCGCATTAAAAACAGAATATCAAACAACTTCTGTTTCAGCTGACCTCTTTCCACTAAAACAGTAATAACTCTCTGTAGAGAACTCCAAACGACTTAGAATTTGAACCATTGAAAACTAGACTTCAAGAGCTTTAAAACCATATATCATTTGTAAAAAACAACTGTCGTTTATCTATTCAAATCCCTTCATCAATCAACACTAAAATTCTGACAGCTGCTGGAATTTTAAGAGTTCCACTACTTTTTCTTATTTACTTCACTTAATTACATATATTAAGTTTATTATTTCAACAGTAGTAATATCTCTTTTATTCTGTAATTAGTTAATTTGTTTGTTGAGCAACAGGTATGGTTCGTGGGCAATTTGTTTTACGTATGGAACATGGTTTGGAATTACCGGATTAATTGTGGCTGGGAAGATGTATGAGAACAACAACTCTATAAGAAAAGCTTGTGATTTCCTGCTCTCCAAGGAATTGCCTGGGGGTGGCTGGGGCGAGAGTTATCTGTCCTGTCAAGACAAGGTACTTATGCGCATATTCCTGTTTAGTGCTGCTAACATGAGCTTGCTATTCACGTGTATCCTAAATATCAGATCATGCTTATATATCCTAATCTGAATCATCTGATATAAATGCAAACAGTCCAATTTTAAAGCACATATGGGCCCTTTAATCTTGGATGTTCACTGACAATTGTTCTAGACTTTCTGACAGAAAAAAAAGGAAGTTCCCTTTGACTTTTTGATTGCAGTATAAAGTTGTCAGCATAATAATGTATGTATGCATACAATTCTTCAAAAGATGGAATGGAATTAAGATAAAGTTTGAAATTAGCTAATGATTTGTCATTCATGATGGCAAAAGGTGTATACGAATCTGGAAGGGGACAGGCCTCATGTTGTGAACACGGCATGGGCTATGCTGGCTCTTATCATTTCCGGACAGGTAATTCTTTCTTCTGTGGGATAAATTGATTCCAATTTGATATTTCATTGTCAGCTTTATGAGGTTCTAGAGCTACCCGGGTTTATGCCACAACCTGCCAAATCTCTCTTACAATAAAACAATAATTATCAAGTTCAATGGATTTGGATTCTTCATTTTGTATATGTATCTTCTTCATTAATAACACTTAAAGAGTTTGTAGTAAGCTGTGATACCAGAATACTCTGCTAATTTTTAACCTTGAAATTTCACTTGATAACTGATGTTGATTCTTAGCGTATCGTACTTGTCTTACTGGGCTTAGGCTTATAGAGACCCAAGGCCATTGCACAGAGCAGCTAAAGTTTTGATCAACTTACAAACAGAGAATGGCGAGTTCCCTCAGCAAGTAAGTGTACATGTTTAAATTAGACTTAACTCTTCATTTAAACAATTGTTATTGTATTTTTATACAAAATTGTTACATCATGATTGCCAAAAATATGATGTATTTATGTGCTTCTTAATTTAATTAATCTTGTTTGTTAGGAGATAATCGGGGTGACTAACCAGAACTGCATGATGTGCTACCCGCAATATAGAAACATATTTCCGTTGTGGGCTCTGGGTGAATACCGTCACTGGGTATTACTCACGGATAAGAAAAATTGATAGTTCGGTAGCTCTTATCTCATTTGGTAATAGTTTCTTGACAAAGATAATTTTGTCAGATATTCCAGTTTATGGAAGTCAGGAGATCATTTGGTTATATATAGTTTGGTATTTGTTATCTCATTTTGTGCATGTGATGTATTCCTCTCAGGACTCGGAAATTCTGTAAGCATAGTTCTTGTTCTTGATTGAATTGTTGTGGTTAAGAGGAATAAAACAAAATTTGAAATAACAGAAAATGTTTAATTTTTTAATGAAAAATAAGGGTCTAAGCCCTTATTTGCATTTTATTGAACCAAAGATGATTGGCACATTGGCATGTTTCATTGAACTTGTATTAGTTTATTGTGCTATCGATGTCTAGTTCAATCTGTATGGATGGACTGAACATCCAAGATGCTTCATGAAGGAAAAGAAAAGCTACTCTCAAGGGAAGAACAGAGAGATTTTGCTTCCAGACCCAATCAAAACCTAAGAGACATCTAGAAATATGTCACCATGAAATCTACAAAGATATAAAACCTTAAGATTTAAATATGTGCCTGCAAATAAAGGAAATATCATGTATTCCTACCCCATGTTCAACGAAGCTCCTAAAATCCCACCTTCTTTATCTCTGTCTAGCGAGAAAGGACGGTCAGTTTTGGATAACTTTAAAACGTAAGGAAGCATTTGCCCTGAATAAAGTGAAAAACTATGGATATATGGATTGACTCGGCACACACAAAATTATTTTGTTCTATTAGTTGTATCTGGTATGATTGAGGAACATGCAAAACCATCCCCCTCCTATTGTGTAAACTACATGTTTTCATTACAAAACCCTTGTTCCCTTTGTCACCTCTCACTTGGGATGTCGCCATCCTCATCTTTGAACTCATATACTGTCACGGAATGATTAGAGACCTCCATTTGTATCTCATCTTTGCAAGAGTTGACAATAGTCTCTAGAGTCTGAACAACTTGGTCCATGGTTGGCCGTGCTTTCGGATTGTGATTGAGACAGTCATATGTCAATTTACCAACCATTTCTGCACAGCTGCGTGAGAATTGCCCCTCCAATCTTGGGTCAATTACTTTCACAAGCCTGCCGGGGCGGATAAGGAGGGGCCGGCCCCATTCGACCAGGTTTTGTTCCCTTTCAGGACGTCCTTTATCCAATGCTCTTCTTCCGATCAAAATCTCAATAAGTAATACTCCAAAACCATAAACATCACTCCTCGTAGATAAATGCCCTGTCAAGAAAATTTATGAAAAAGAGTTACGTACGTAACCTTTGTTATCTCCAATATTGACTCTAGCTGGATCAGGATACAAATGATCAGGCCTACCAGATTGTCCCAATACATGACAACTTTTTACCATGACCAAGAATTACCTTAAAGTATTGACATCCAAATATCGATTCTGATATTAAAGGATAATTCTAATAACAAATATTAATTACCAGTATTGAGATATTCAGGGGCAGCATATCCATATGTTCCCATAACTTTTGTTGAAACATGTGTTTTTTCTCCAGTGGGTCCCTCCTTCGCCAGCCCAAAGTCTGATATCTTTGCATTAAACTCCTACATTAATACAAAGAAGAGTACTGTTATAGCTTGATTCTTCAGAAAGGAACACAAATCAATCAAAGTGAACACAGTGATGGTACCTCATCAAGCAAGATATTAGAGGTTTTAAGGTCACGATAGATGAGCGGTCTTTCTGCCGCATGAAGAAATGCAATTCCTCTTGCTGCATCTAATGCTATTTTCATGCGAGTCGACCATTGTGGAGCAGGATACATTCCTATTGCAAACATTAAAAATGTTGTTTGAACAATAACTTGGAGAGCAAAGAAGTAATGCAAGAAGGTCATACAAACAAAGGAAGCACCGTGCATTAATGCTTATTTTTGTCAAGTTTCCTCAGTTTAATGGAACTTTCAATTCCATTTGAAGATCATGTAAGCAAAGGATTGTATTTCAATGTGTTTGATACTAAACCAATCAGATATTCAGATTAGATTTGGTTCGATTCATACTTGTGCAGTTTCAGCATACAGAACAATTGATTGACTTTAATTCAGTTAAATATGCAAAAGAGCTCACAAACTCATATGTGATCTAAAATGACCAAATCACGCATTATTGAGCTAAATTACTATTTTGTAGGGACTAGGCAACTTCACACCTAACTAAACAATAATAATAGACATAAGTAAAGAACTAAAAAAAATGTCAGAACATACTCGAAAAAAGGTGCTTGTCAAGGCTTCCAGAGGCCATGTACTCGTAGACTAGAAGGCGGTGTTCATTCTCACAGCAATATCCCACCAGTTTTACCAGATTTTTGTGTTTAAATTGCCCCAGAAAATTCACCTCTGTCTGAAAATTCATGACAAAAGAAATATAAACATAAGGATAGATATGGTAATTAACTCTTAAGTACATAATAAAAATCACACAGCCAGTTGTAAAGGGGAGAGAGAGCAAGAGGGGGAAAAAGTACCTACCAACCATTCTTTGTCACCTTGCAAACTGTCACTATTCAATTCCTTTACTGCCACATGGGTTTTGGGGAAACCCGGCCGCACCAACTCATCAACGACTCCTTTATACACAAACCCAAACCCGCCTTCTCCGATGACCAAATCTGGCCTAAAACCTTTAGTTGCCGTGGTAAGTTCGTTGTATGTGAATATCTGTATGTGCCCATAACCAGACATTAATCGGAGGTCCTCTATATCTTTTGCCGCAACTGGTACAGTGCTCGCCTGGCTGCTGATCTCTGATTCCACCTTGCTCATCTTTCTCGATGATGATGTGGATTTCTGGTTCTTGTTTGCTGGAATATATGAAAAAGATAAAAAAAAACCATTTTAAATTAAAGGAAGTATATATGTTAATTTAAATATATGCATTATCTGATTATACAAAAAGACATTTCTTTATTCATATGAGTGTGCATACAAAGTGCCTCTGATTTTGAAGTTCAATATTTGAAGCAGTAATTCAGCAACTCATGATTATCCTAATGTTCTCTTTGCAAGGTACACAACGACTCAAAAAGTCAAACAACCGATGCCAAATGGTAATTCAAAACACAAGGCAATGTGACAAGCTCCAGGTTTAGGAACCGACAAACCGTGTGCGGTGCAATCCATGAAATTCCTTCTGAACATCCTAAATAAAAAGAAAAACTCAGACAAGATCGAAATGACTCACATAGCGTGGTGCTTTGATGTTTGCCATGTGACCTTTTGGAGGAACGCGCAGCGCAGCAGTTCCCCATCTTGATAAATAACGCCAGTTTTGCGACGGCTCTGGTCGGCGCTGTGGCCAGAGATGAGAGGCGAAACGACAGCAAGAGGAAAAGCGATGAATGCAATGCGAGAACGAAGAGAGTGGAGAGCGTCGATGTTTTTGTGCAATTTTTTTGTATTTTTTTTTCTTTTTTGGGTTGTGGGGGTTTAGCTTTTTCTTAAGAGACAGGAGAGTGTTGTGCTGTTAACAGTTGGGGATGAATGGTGTTAGTTGCGCTGCGCGGGTAGAGCGATGGCAACGTGTAAATTTATATTATTTAAAGCGTTTTCTTTTTTCTATTTTTGTATATTTTGTACTTTAATGAATTTCATTTTATAGATTAATAGATATGTATATCTCTAATAATAATGTTACATTGTTCCGACTTCGCTAGCTGTGACACGCCAACAATTGAACAATTGTTCTTCTTTCCCCACAATTTGCTTTCGCTGAAGAACAATTTAATGTTTTAATTGCGTTATCATGACTTGATTTATGAGCGTTAAATATATTTACATGTGCATGAATTTTGTTTGCATTAAATGAAATATATATGTACAAATATTCTAAAATGCAGGTACTTTATTTGTGTCGGTTCATGATTTTAAATAATTTGACCCAGATTTATTAGCCTAAAATCATAAAAAAAATGAAATATAATCTCTAGTTTTTGTTTTTATCATTTGCATAAATTTATTTTTGCTAAATAAATCATATACATCAAATATTGTGCATAAAATTTCTCAATGATGCATGTGCAGGACGTGTGTGTCACCTCATGCTTTTAGTCAACTCGGGCCACATTTAAGACTCCAAAATCACCAATTTTGATAAAATAACCTTTAACATTTGTCATCTAAATTATCATAAATTTAATTTTACTAAATCAAATAGATGTATTAAATATATGCATAACTTTTGTTAAAATACATTTACAATGTATCGTGGATGGTAGATCCTGTTTTTAATCAATTTTGACATAATTAAGATATTAAAGTCACACAAATTAGCATATATAAGCTCCATCAATTGTCTTTTACATATGTATAAGTCTATTTGTGTTGAATCAAACAAATTTATTAAATATTTAGTTTATAATTATGTTAGAATTATTTTAATGTGTGTTTGGTGGTATGAGTTCAAACTTTTAATAATTAGGACCACAACATAGAAATAATCTATAACTTTTTTCGTTGTGAGCATAATTTTTTTTGTACTTAAATTTAAAAGAACCTCAACATTGTCATTATAAATTAAAATGCAATTTCGTTTGGTTATTTTTTTATGACACATAGTAGTGGACAATGTTTAGAATACGACCGTATATGTTCATGCAATGAAGATTGCATGCATAAAAAGCATGCACCTTACTTTCAACAGAAATCTTTAGTTTAAAATTTTATTTTAGATATAAAATTGATAATATAACTCTATAATTTTAATAAATCTAAAATTATATTAGTATCATGTCTTTTTTTTTTAACTTTCAACTAAATTTTTTTTAAAGAATTCTATTTAGTTTGTAAATATTTTATTATATTGGTAACGGGAGAAACCGTGAGGACACCAATAAAAAGATCATTGAAATATCACCATTTATTTTTTTGCACCTCTCTTCAAATTCATCCTGGCTATAATTCGACTAGGTCGAAAACCGTGATGCAGGTATGATATAGTAATTTCATAATTCAAATAATATATTAAAGTTATACAAAATAAATAAAAAAATTCACAAATTTTATGAATGATATAGGATAAGTTATCATATTGTTGTATAATTCATCAAATTTGAAAATATACGACCTCGTCCCTCCTGTCGCTTACATTCAGAAAAACAATATTCCAGCCATCTATTCCTTGATTTTCAGTACCCCGAAATGATCCTTCTCTTCCAGTAGATACTACCAATGTCTTTTTTTTTTTTGAAAATAAAAATTCCCATTAACCCCAATTATTTCCTCCTTTCCAAATGTCCTTTACAAAATTTAAATCTACGTCTTTCTATTGAAAGACGAAATCTATCACTACTGTATTAAACATAGAGTTCAGATACTACCAAATGTTGTTCCTCTACTTCAAATATAAGTATTATCTTTAGGTAATATCCTATCATATAGGGTGTCCACTACTCTTGGTTTGCTCCATAATTATCTCGGCATGCCTATCGGCTACCGGGACACGCACACTATCTTTTGGATTAGCTTGTCCATCTTATTGATTTTGGGTGTGATAGTAACGAAACAACATCATCATCTTATTTTCCTCAAGTCTCGATGTTGGAACAGTATCACCATGACAGCGGGTTTTTTTTTTAATATAAGGGCTCATGTTAACCCCGGAATCTATTCCTTTTCAAATGCCTTCATCATGACAGCTTTAAAGCACACATTAAAGGTCAAGCTCTTTAAAAGTTGACGACAATACAAAAGCCCGCCAAAGAGCGTACTAAAGAAATATCATCTATACCTTATCAATACCAAGAATGTGAGCATCAATTGAGTAGCTTTTTACATGACTAAAAGCTACGACTTAAGATTGACAATTACTCTTAACTAATCTAAAGTAAAATGGGTGAAGTAGAAAAATACATGCTTATCTTTGTAACATCAAAAATGTTGCTGGAAAAGGCGACGTTGAGGCAACACGAATGATCACAAGTACAATGAATTGGCGAACATGATGCCTCTGCGTAAACTCTCACTTGCAGATCCAAACTTTTTCTCTAACTCCAATTCTCCTACTGCCTGCGCAGCTGCACGCAACTGACACAACAAAAAAAAAAACAAAAAATGGGTTACTCCTGTAGTAAAGCAAATATAATCCCTCAGCTCTTGGAAAATGTCAACTAACCTATCAGAAATACTGGCAACAAGTTGGGATCAAGGAATCATAAAAGTTCGAGAAGAAGTTTGCATAATAGTACTACATTTAAAAGTAAAGTATATACAACATAGAAAATACCAAGGTAAACTAGACTTAGAGTATACCTGATTCAAGAACTCATCCAACCTTCTGGCAAGCCGAATAACACTCCCCTCAAAAATATCAGTCATATCTATTACCTCGGCAAAAGAGGCCCCCTACACAGAACAGAATGAAACTCAATTTATCTCAGTTTTTGTTGTAGAGCGGTAATAAAAAATGAGTAGAAAAGACGATGACAACAAAGCCCAATTAATTTGGTTGCTATCTAATAATCATTAAACTAATATACAGAATGGTACATAATAAAACTTTTATCTTGTAAACCAACCAAATGAATGCTGGAATGGTTGAAGATGCATGGTAAAATGTCCAGACTGTCATTCTGTAACAAGCAAAAGATTGTGAACACAGAAAAATCAACCTTTGACCAGCAGAAAATAACATCCATCAAGTATGGTTTGCATGTGGACTCAACATACTCTTCAACATTCACATCCAGCTTGCATTCCCGTTGTATCTGGACCAAACAAAACAAAACAAGATTACCAATC
The DNA here is from genome assembly GCA_037678475.1 of x Bolboschoenoplectus mariqueter. Lineage (NCBI taxonomy): Eukaryota > Viridiplantae > Streptophyta > Magnoliopsida > Poales > Cyperaceae > x Bolboschoenoplectus > x Bolboschoenoplectus mariqueter. The sequence goes on along the minus strand of CM075260.1, from coordinate 2,610,689 downwards.
AGAAAGTGCATTTCCCCCCATAGCAAAAAGGGCTATACTGCACAATAAATGTTATATTCCCAGAAGCAATAAAGGGAACATCTATTAAGTACCTCAGCAATTCTTCTAGCAGCATCCTGGAGTTGCTGTAAAGGCTTGCTGAGCTCACCTCTCAGGCGGATTTGCTCATTTGACTTGTCACATGGGATAAAACAGCTGGCAAGTGCTGCCACTTGGTGAGGATCCAGGTCATTAAATGTTCCATTAAACATGAGCTCTGTCACAAGCAACTCATCCCCTGTATCAATCAAGCAGGCAGCACGTCCCTTCAACTGGAGAACTCCATCAGCGTCTATGTGCCCCAGCATCTTCAACACACGAGATCGGTTCTTCAGCTCATCTCGGAATTTTTGCAGCTGTGTCAGAGTAACAACATAAGAAGAAAAAGAACAGCCATATTATTTCTTATAATTAGTCAAGAAATCTGATCAGCTATGACCAGTGGGTCCAGGAAGAATTAGCACTCTTTCCAGTAGGACCAGGAGATTTAACAGTCTAGAAGAACAAGGATTGAACTTGCATCAATATAAGTACAAATAATATAACCAACCTGTGAATCTCGCATCCTAGATTTAACCTGCTGGATTTCATGATTCAGCTCCGCTTTTCTTTTGTATGATGATAACTGCTGTTCATTTTGTCCAACCTAGATAGTACAATGATAAATGAAGAAGATAAAAAGAACCGATCGTTATATTTTTATCACTTCACGTAATATTATTTCACATTCAAACGGAAATGCAAATACTATCAAAAACAGACCTTATGCAAAGGATGGCTACATATTTTTTTGTCAAGATCTTCAAGTTGATGAACCAAATCAACTACTTCCTGGTCCTTGATTCCCATATCCTGCACAAACCACCGACACATTCATAAAAGTCAAGGAACGAACAAAGCAGTTAGTTAATATTCTACAGTTTAACTACCACGATTTGGTTTCTCAAAAAAAAAAAAAAAGATAAGTAATACCAACCTCAAAGAAGGGGTAAACAAAAGATAATATTAATAGAATTAACATAACACACTAAGTGAAGTACCTTTAATGGATGTAGCTTAGGAAGGCCTTGCGGATACCTTTTGGCAAGCTCTTGCACAGCAAACAAAACGTTCTGCCTTGCTTCTGAAGGGCGCAAGTCGGAAGGAATTGCTATCCTGACACTGCTCAGACCACATAGAAAAGGCATTGGCACTGGCACCTGCCCAGTATTTTGTTTAATGTTGTGAGTCTATTTTTGATAGGCAATATTTGCACTCATACACAAGCTCGTAAATAGCTTGTTCCACAAGAACGAAGCATATATAAATGAAATCAAACCAACCACGTGCATTTCGCCCTTCTCATCAGCACGGGGCGGACATGGCTTAGAAGTGGAACCGTTCTCTCCTGACAAACTGGAAGAACAGTGAAGCAAGGTATCTACAATGTAATTGCTGGCAACCCCTCCAGCTCCCACAGTTGACGATAATGATTTCTTCACCACATTCACCACTACCCCCCAGCCCCATTCTGTTGTCCCATCTCGCACCTTTACCTGTTATTATTACCATTAATATCAGTATATTGATTTCAACTAAAAAAGGTTCAAACTGCTATTAGCTAAGTACTATTAGCTAAGAATTGAGAAGAGACATATAAAAGAACACACCAGTCTTCCAGGAACCAAATATAAAAGGACTCTTTCAGGCCGAATAATTTCAGAAATTATCTTCTTTTCTAGTTCGGCAAAATCTAGCTGCAGCTTGTGATACTCCATAAGTCCTGTCTGTACAAGTTAATAAATTCAAAACAAAAGTTTACCACTGAGTAGGTTGATTTGGAAAACATCTTAAATTTGGAGCCATCAAAATTTGGCCTTCTACCTAAAAATGCTGTCTGTATGACGGTTCTATCCTCCTTAATTAGTGAAAGGTTCTAACCCAGAGATATGAGTAAATGTGTTCTTAAAGAAATGAAGACCTAACGCAAGAACTGGCTGACAGGTTGAAAGTTAGCAGCACCAATATTATACATATTTCAGATTTGTAAGCTAACTCAACTTTTTAGTTCAACATATAAATTAGGAGTTAATACAAAGACATCAGCATGTACCTCGGCATAGGAATCATCAAGCAGGCTAGCTTCCTTTTCCAACCTAGTAATCTTTTCTACCATCTCTGGTAGAGCCTAGATCAGAGGTATAAACAATTGATCACAGCATTCATATTTCCGGTAAGAAGAGAAAAGGAAGAGATGAAAAGAAAATAGAGTAAAAGAAAATATGGCAAAGCAACCTTCTCGTATTGAAACTGGTGGAATGAATGGCGGATGACATGTTCAGCAGTAAACTGACCCTCAGCACGGCTCATCAGGTTCAAGATGGTGTAATAACTCAATCTAAATGTACTAACTAGTGGCGCTGGCCTCCCCAATACCATCTCCTTCAATACATTCATTTCCATCTGCATAAAATGGAACTTCATTTAGTTCACATTTACCAGAAATTAATATCTCAGATTAGTTATATTATAAAAGAGTAATGCCATCACACTCCCTAAACTTTCCATTTGTGATAATCACTACCCCCAACCCCCTCCTTACAGTTTTTTATGGATGTCCTGAGTAGACCTGGGCGGTCCATTTCAGATCGGAAGCGATTCCAGCCCTGACCATATACCTGTCCATGCATGATGCGTTAAGCTCTGGACTGTCCAAACTGAGATGGACAGCCCAAATCTGCCTGAAATGGCCCAATGAATTCCATGCTACAAGCCAAATTTCTCCCATGCCACCCCAACAAATCATCCACCATACCCCCCTTCAAAATAAAAAAAAGAGTTTGCAACAATCACCCCTATCCAAGTCTGCCATCAGTTTTAACGCCGCTAGATTATTTAACACCACAATCCCACTAAAATAACTCCCCCCCCCCCCCCCTGAAAAAAGAAAATCTCAGTGCCATCAATTTTTAAATATTCTTTATTTCATGTCTTACTTCAGAAAAAAAAAATTATTATTTTTTAATTACTGGCAAGAAATTTCTCTTTTGCTGAGTCATCAGAAGTTTGTGAGATAACATATGTTGCAAAGGAAATAGAAACATATCACGTAAAATAACAAATCTAACATAAATAATAATGTAGTACTTAACATTTTTGAAGTAATAGTTTTCCGATTATGTATTAATTTGTCTCCGCATTTGGGGGGAAGACATAAAACTTGAGATTTTTCATTGAAGAGTTAACAATATTAATCCAAACAAAAGGTAAACTTCAATTTGGAGGGGGCTTAATTATGGCAGTACCAAAGTTTGATGGAGGTGTTTGCCGTGAATGGAAACTTTGGGGGGCAGGAGAGGCATTGCCCCTATTATGAATACAAGAGATGTATGCATACGATAAAAAGAAAGAAATAAGAAATTAATTTACCCCCTCATCAATCATAATAACGCATATTCCACGTTCATCCTTGCCACGCCGACCAGCTCTTCCGCTCATCTATGCATGTTATTAGTTATTTTCATCAGGATTGACAAAATCATAATACAATTCCAAATCAGAAAGTAAGAAACCAAGATGCAGTGAACATCAGCACTGATCTAAATATACATTATATCTCCTAAACAGTAGTCAGTGCTCCAATCAGAACTTACCTGGATATATTCCCCAGATCCAATGTAGCGATTGGTATCGCCATCCCATTTCTTTACAGACGTGAATACTACTGTCTTTGCTGGCATGTTCAACCCCATTGCAAACTACATCAAAAAAATTGTTAATCATTATTCTAGAAACGGACTACCTATCTAGTACATACTGGAAGAGCAATTAGTACTTACAGTTTCAGTGGCAAAAAGGGCTTTGACAAGTCCTTCCTGAAAGAGAAGCTCAACCAGTTCCTTAATTATGGGTAATAGACCAGAGTGGTGCACGGCAATGCCTCTCTGGAGAATAGGCAACATTTGTTCTATAGCTGGCAAGTTCCTGTCTTCTTCACTAAGGCACAGGATGGCACTATGAAAGACCTGGTCTATGGCATCTTTCTCCTCTTGGGTATTAAAATCAAGCTTAGCCATGGACAAGGCATGGTGTTCACAGTCTCTCCTGCTGAAGCTGAATATAATCACTGGTTGGAATTGCCTCTCCATAATCATCTGTTAGTTCATTCATTTGTTCCATAAACAGCATTAGTGTCAATAATGGGCACCTCATACATAAAGCAAATATTGAAAGGAAGATGTACAATGAAAAATAAAAATGTACCTTGACAATTCGGTATATGTCAGAATCACTAGAAGCTGAACCACCTTTTGATATACGGGCATTAGTCTTATACCCGCTACCCTTCTTCCCACTAAATTGTGATTTCTGTTTGCTGAACGTATCTTGCAATTTTAGGAAATTTTCCTCTTTAAATTGCTCATTCTCATCCACTACTAGATACAATCCCGATCCCCCCATTGGAAAAACATAGTGTTGCAAAGGTGTTGGTCTGAAATCAGTATACACAACATGGCAGGGTTGTTTGTGCAAAAAACAAATCCACTCAGCAAATTCAGTTGCATTCGACATGGTCGCAGATAAAAAAACCATCTTTATAGCAGGTGGCAAGAAAATTATACTCTCTTCCCAAACTACACCTCTTTCTCTATCCTTCATGTAGTGTATCTCATCAAATATAACCCAAGCAACCTCTTTTATCACCTCAGATCCTCTGTAGAGCATCCCACGGAGGATCTCTGTGGTCATGACGAGACAACTCGCATTTGGCTGAAGTGTCACGTCACCGGTCATCAGCCCCACATCAGAGAACTCCTGGCTTAGTTCACGGTACTTCTGATTGCTGAGAGCTTTTAGAGGTGATGTGTACACAACCCGTTGTTTGTCTCTGAATGACATGGCAATGGCGTACTCTGCCACAGCAGTTTTACCAGCTGAGGTGTGAGCTGACACCAGTACTGACTCTTTTCGTTCGAGGCAAGCCACGGATACCCTTTGGAATGGGTCAAGTTCAAATGGGTAGCTCTTGGCCATTGTGCCAGTGTATACTGGGTTAGAAAGGGTGCCATGGATGGTTTCATCCTTTGTTGAGGTATACCCATTAGGTACCGCAACTTCATGGATGCAAGTTCGAGCAAGGGTTCTTCTTTTTGGCGGTGCAATTTCAGGATTTTGAGGCTCACTAGTTTTGCCAGAATCCAGTTCTGACAGCTTGCGCTTGCCTGCAACTTCAGGTTCTTCCATTTTCTATGTAATACTATCAGATATTAAAATTAATAAAAGAAGAAGAAATTCAGAACAAACCATAAGCTAAAATTATGCCAAAAATGATAAAGGAAAATGCACATTATTCAAAGCAGTAAAAGTTCCTAGCCAGTGTGGTAATGCAAGAGAGGAGTGCAATGGGTTAATTTGTTCTCTTAGAAATTAAGAGGAAAAAGCCTAAATGGCGAAGAGTTCTAATTAACATAAAGGGGAAAAGTGAAAAAAGACAGACAAGCTTCTATTCTTCAGTGATACACAACGATTGATTATCAAGTACCCACATTTTTAAATGAATAATGTGATACAAGTTAAATACCATGACCAACTCATATTTGATAAGATTTTCTCGATTATTAGCTCACCGATCGCAACAAGACTCAAGTACCACCCAGCAACGATTTGAAATGAAATAATTCTAAGGAATTAAATATCAGAAAGCGTTTCCAGGGATTAAGAAGAGAAAACGAGCATAAAGCAACGACCAAAAGAATACTTGATCGGAGATAGAGAGATTACCTGAGCCTAGCGCTTGGGAAAGGTGGAGACTGGAGAGTGGGGAGTGAGAGAGAAAGAGAGAGACAGAGAGAGAGAGGGTTAAGCTAAGGGTTAGGGTTTTGAGAGAGCAAAGAGGCGGGGGCGAGCTCAAGTCGCGCGGAGCTGTTGGTTTGTAATTTTTTACGCATCATTATATTTATTTCTCCTATTTGAAACAACTCCGTTGTAGTCTAGCTGGTTAGGATACTCGGCTCTCACCCGAGAGACCCGGGTTCGAGTCCCGGCAACGGAAAATAATTTTATTTTGACGCGTTAAATTTTCCTTTTTTTTTTCTCTCAATATTCAGGTTTTGTTTACGTTTTTTATTTATCAAATATTTGTTCTCGGGCAGTTAACCTTATTTATTCATTTAATGTTTTTACTTTTCAATGTTATTTCTTAGCTATTAAAATATTTCGATATATAGGCCATGGAACTTTGCTCAATGGACCTCTATAAAAAAATTTTGTTGTTAACATGTATGCGCTTTAGGGTTTAGGGTCTAAACCCTAAACATATTATTCTTTTTATCTGCCAACTGTATTTATAAAAAAATTCTTCAATGCTATTCCTTAGTGTTTAATCTATGTCAACAATAATCTGTGAAGCACTTATGAATAAGAATACAAAAGACAGTTTACTCTAAGTTACTGGAGTATGCCATAGTTAACCATGTAAGCTTTTGGCAAATCAGCATTATTCAAATCAGCAGTGGTTCTAAGTATTATTCAGCTGCTTTTTTTTTTACACAAATGCATTTCCAAATTAACTTGTTTGTCTATTTATTATATTATAGTCATCACAATATGTAGATTTTGTATATTAACCACGAAAATCAGAAGTGCTTGTTTATCTAATGTTTGGTGTATGTAATCATTTATTGTTAATATATTACCCAAAAAAATTAAGTCACAAATTGTATATGTCGATGATATATATAACTATTTTTCGGCTTGTCTGGCAATGAGTTATTTAACCAATGTCTGATCTTGTTCATCATATTATATCCATTACTTAAAAAGTTGAAAAAAAAAAACACTACTATAGAAATGCGTCTAATTTGGCATTGAACAAGTTTCATGTGACTCGAGATGCGTGATATATATGTTCAGGATTGAACAAATCTATTCAACATTTCATGATCCGAAGGAGCATGAAAATATAGCAAATTGTCCAATTATGTAGAGCTATGGTGGCTATTTGAAGTGAGACATATGGACTGTAATCGTAAGAATGTGACAGTTCACAAAAATTATGGTAATAAAAGGAGTTAAAAAGCAGATCGCACGATTGTGAGCACCTGAGATTTAAAAGGACGGCCTAGATGATTGAACTATTGTCTATCCTATTTATCTACGGTTTAAGTTTGCCCAAGCTTTATACTATTAAATTAAATTAGAAAATAGAACGCGCTCTGTTACGTCATGAAGAACTTTTCATCAATTTTTTTATCACGTATGGAATATGATTATCAACTAATTGCATAAAAAATATAAATAATATTGTGGATGATCAGCATTCGGGATACTATTCATCGCTACTGTAGATAAACAATACTCTTCTTAAGAATTTATATTATTATAGATTATAGATGTAATGTCTATACCAATACCCAAATTATAGATCTATTGTTAACCTTTTTCTATATCAAAAAGTTACAATCTAGAAAATAGATAAATAAGTCGTCTAGAAGAAGAAGCTATAGAATTTTCAGATCTATAATGGAAAAAAATTGCACATTCTTGAATAATTAGACTGTTGTGCAACTAGCTTGGTAATATATATATATATATGTTTTTTTTGTTTGGATCGTATGTGTAGTCTTTTTGAGACGTGAATATAATTTTGGTTTAACCAAACAAATAGAATTAACTTCTATTCATTTGGTTCGGTTTTGTTCTATTGAGTATTGTAATTTTATTGATTTTATTCTATGAAAATGGGATATTCATATTTGATTCGGTCTGTACAAAACCAACTAATGACCACCCTAATTACTGATCTTTTTTTAAATAATTGAAATTATCCTCGAAATTAAATCTTCAAAGTTCATAGTAAAATTAGTAATGAAATATGTCGATGGACCTTGAAATATTGTCCCTAACTTATTTCCATCATCCGTCCTTGAATTTTAGGATGAGATTTAATATAACATCCCAATCAAAAGATGTGATTTGGCACGACATTTCAAATATAAGAGTACAATAACATGATAACATATTACGTCCTAAGGATGTTATTTCATAATGCAACCCATTCTAGAGATATGATGTTGTGTACATCTAATTTCTGTCAAAGAAATGGGAATTAGAAATAAAATTTTAAGACTAGTGTTTCTTAATGAGAGCCGATGCATCAGTAACATAGAATGGGAGGAGTTTTAATATTCAGGATCAAATTTCGATTTGATGGATAAAATAATCGTAATATCAAAATTTTACAAAAAAATTTCGCTCCTTCCCTTCAATGATGATACAAAATATTAAATTTAACAATTCAACGCCCGCCCTTCAAATTAAAATTTAATTTAATGACGTGAAAACTCATTCATATCAAAATATCATTATTACTATCATCTTCGCTGCATCCATTTTAGCGTTGCCAGGCAATCGCTGGATCGGCAGTGATTAGGTCCGGCCGGCCTAAACTTCGTAAGAGACCCAAAGAGCCAGGACGCGCGACGATTTGAAAACAGGAGCCCAGTTAAAAAACTAGGCCCATACCATTGCAATCAAGGGAGCAATAGCAAGCAAGAACCGGTTCGAACTTTTGAATGAACTCTCTCCCGAACTAATGCTGTAAGTGTAACAGAAGCAAAAACCCTAAACCCAAACCCAAGGATGCGCGCGATTCAATTTATTGCTCCTTTACCTTTCTCCGTCACTCTCCAGTAGCCGTCTCTCTCTCTCTCCTCCACCTTTCACCGTCTTCTCTTCTCCAGCAGCTATCTCCCATTCGGAAGACCTCGAGAGAGAGAGAGAGAGAGAGAGAGAGGGAGATCAAAGTGAAGGAAGCGAAAATGCCTCTCGGGCAAAGAACAGGAGACAAGAGCGAGTCGCGCTACTGCGGCGTGGAATCGGGATTTGAATCCGACATGCCTCTCCTCCTCACCCGTTCCCTTTCTTCAGGGTTCGATTTCCTTCTCGCGCCTCTCGTTGACCCGAGCTATAGACCTAGCTTGGCTGGGACAGGTGGGAGTGAGAATTTCGCGCTTCCAGTAGCTGCTTCTGATTTGATTCTGAGCCCTTCTCAGTGGAGCAGCCACGTTGTCGGAAAGGTGAGCACGTGGATTGACTTGGATGCAGATGAGGAGCAGATTCGCATTGATTCTGAGATTACACTCAAGCAAGAGATTGCTTGGGCCTCACATCTTTCTCTCCAGGTTTCCCTTAGTTTCTTTGACTCTCAGTCTTCCTTCTTCCTTCTTTTATTTCATTTCTCTAATTGATGTCCAGCACACCTGTCTTTCTGATAGATATATTAAATTGTAGGCCTGTGTTCTTCCCCCACCAAAAAGGGCCTCTTGTGGAAATTACGCACGATGCGTCAATCAAATCTTACAAGGAGTGAGCAACATGCAGGTACTCTACTTTAGACATGTCTGCTGATTTTTTTTGTTTAGTGTCTCCTCCTATTGTCTTTTCTTATAGTTAATTGATGTTTTAATAGTTATGGCTGAGAATTCCATTAGAGAAGGCTGAGCCTATGGATGATGGGTCCAATATAGCAGATCATGTAAGTACATTGATTGAGATTAATTATTACTTGTCAGAGTTGTTACATTTCAAAATTTTGTTCTGCAATGGATAGTCTTAACCTTTTCACATGATTTCACATGTATAGGAAGGAAGAATGATAGACACATGGGAATGGTGGAATTCGTTTAGGCTTCTTTGTGAGCATCACACCCAACTTTGTGTAGCTCTTGATGTTTTGTATGTTTGTGATTGAACTCTTTGTTCTTAGTTCTTGAAATTTGCTCTTTATTCTTCTAGAAAAAAAAAAACATGGGGCTTGTTATCTTTCTTTCAGGAGCTCACTTCCCTCTCCAAACTCATTGAATCGGTGGTTTGGCGAACCTGTCAGAGCTGCAATCCTACTTACAGATGTAATTTTTGATCATATTGACCATCTTCTATCTCATTCCTTTTTTTTCTTTTTGTGGGGATGGGGGGCAGCTGAGGGTGTTCAGGTTGGAATCAATGTGGAGTTGTCTTTGTCAACAAATTTTTGCTAGTACCATCGGAACTTGAATTCCATCTTTATTTCCTACTTATTCTAAGCTAAGGCTATTTTTTAAACAAATGCTTACTCCCGGACAATACCAATTGTACATGGTGTAGGAGAATATATGCTGTTAACCTGTTGTTTCCTTGGTTTCACAAAGATGTAATTTCATACAAAATGATGCAGTCGTTTATGACAAATGCAAGAGGGTACCCATGCTTATCCAAGAGGCATCAGAGACTGGTTTCTCACTTTTTTGACCATTCTGTTCAGGTACTCCTTTCCTCCCTCCCTCTCTCTCTCTCACACTCACACAAATGCACGTGCACACAAACACATACACATCCTGAATTAAATACATGATAGGTGCTGTGAGTAATTTAAGTTCATTATATATTTTTTTTTTATTCAAGTTATACTTTTGGTCTTTCGGTTATTAGATCGTAATATCTGGGGATTGTCATCATAATGTTTCTCAACAAGTTCCCAGTGACAGCATGCATGACAGCGACAATGAGAACTATTTTGAAGGTCTCTCTCTGTTCCTATCTCTCACAGTCTCACTTTCTTTCTTTCTATCTGCATACATTATTCCAAAAGAATAGAAACTAAAGATAAAGATTGAGAAAAGAAATTTCTTGCTCTGCTAGGTGCTGTTAATAAACATGCATTGAGGCCATATCTAGACTATGTTGCATACCTTTATCAAAAGTTGGATCCAATTCCTGAGCAAGAGCGTTTTGAGGTACTACCTTTTCCTATCTCTAATATTCTCTTTTGTTGAAATTTTGTTATTGTTGCTTATTCTTTCTTTCTTGTGCTTGTTTCAGCTTGGTTACAGAGACTTCTTACAATCTCCATTGCAGGCAAGCTTAAATGGTTTTTTTGAAGTTATTTTTCTGGCTAGTCCATTTTTTTTGTCCTTGCTAATACATTGTGAAATTTGAATTTGTGTATATGTGCAGCCTTTGATGGATAATCTTGAGGCTCAGACTTATGAAACATTTGAGAAGGATACTATTAAATATAGCCAGGTCTGTGTGTGCTGTTTGTTTTCCCATCCATTCATTAAAATATTCATTTAGTTGACTTGAGTTGTATTTTTATTGTGATGACTGGACAGTATCAAAGAGCAGTATCTAAAGCTTTGCTTGACCGAGTGCCTGATGAAAATGCCTCTACTACCACAACAGTATGATTTATCTTGCATCATGAGTCTGACGTTTTTATGTTTCAATTTGAATGTTTGGTTTTGACTGTATGGTTCCTAACTTTATGAAAGGTTCTAATGGTTGTTGGTGCGGGAAGAGGACCTTTAGTAAGAGCATCACTTCAGGTGCAAATGGTTCCTTTTTTCTATGTTCTGTGTTCTGTTTTATTTGTTTATTTTTTTATTATGTTTACTCACCATTTTGCTCCCATTCAGGCAGCTGAAGAAACAGGGCGGAAATTAAAAGTGTATGCTGTTGAGAAAAATCCAAATGCGGTTATAACTCTCCATGTAAGTCCTTGCTAATTACAGATTTTGATTTTTTAAGGAAAAGTGTTACATTTGGGTAGGGTCTGCTCTGGACAGAAGGGACTGGTGTTGGTATTTAGGAGTTTTCATGGGTTATCCCCAGAATTATTTTAGCAAAATTTGGCTTGATGGATAGGTGATGAAGCAAGGAATTGAATTATGTGATCTGTTGGAGGTTTCTAGGTGGTTTGAGCGGTGAAAATTGGCTTTGAAAGGGGGCTGTATGTGTCTGTTCAAAAGGTGGTGACAATGGTAATGGCTATATTTGGTAATTTTTTGGTAGTAAAGAGAAAGTAAAATAACATAAATAAAGTTAAAGATAAAGGAAATAACAATAGAAAAGTATTGATTTGATTTTTTGTTTTCCTTGCATTATAAGTACATACAAAGGCTAGAGGGAAAAAATGAAAGAAATAGCAATGGAATCTAGAGGTAAACTTGCAAGGCGCTAACCAAACTTGGGCAGCAAGCGGAGGCACATTAGGGCAGCAAAAAGCCAGCCTTCTGTTACAACCTATTTGTGTCCAGAAGGACATCCAGAGAATACTTGGGATGTTTTGGGTTGCTTGAGTTTGCATTTCCTTTAGAGTTGTTGAGGCATTGTTGCTGTCTAAAGAAAGTAGACAAGACTAGGAGCAAGTTTAGGGTAGATTCGTGGCAATTTGTGGAGGTTTAGTTGGTCAGAATGGGCTGTGAAAGGTGGCTGGGGGTTTTCAGCCTGGGCAATTCATCTGGATTGAGTCATAATACCTTCCCTGCTTATAAGTGGCCTTAAAATTGTCGCTGGGTTTTGTCCTGTACTGGGCATAGCTTGGCCTGTTGTTGCACAGCTTCTGGATCCGAATTCAACCTCATGTTGGACCGAGTTGTAGCAATGTTATTCTAATTCTTACACAATAATAATTATATGAAGACAACATTGTTAAAACAATTTATTTATTTGACGTGCCATGCAGGTTATGTAACAAAATCTCATTTCATTATGTGTTATCTTGTGGGATTGCAGAGCTTGATTAAGTTGGAAGGCTGGGAGAGCTTGGTGACCATTGTCTCCAGTGACATGCGTTGCTGGAATGCTCCTGAAAAAGCTGATATCCTGGTAATTTCAAAGTTTGTCATACTTTTTTATTCATCCTACTATCGATGCTTAACAAGTTGTACTTTATTTGGTAAACATGATCAAGGTAAGTGAGCTGCTTGGTTCCTTTGGCGACAATGAATTATCCCCGGAGTGCCTTGATGGAGCTCAGAGATTTTTGAGATCAGATGGGATTTCTATTCCATACCGGTATGTAGTTATTTTTGTTTTTTTTATGTTGTCAAAGAAATCAGATTAGCCAGTATTTTGTATTTGCTTTTTGTTAATTTTGTTTATTTGCAGTTATACAAGCTTCATTGAACCAATAACAGCATCAAAGTTGTACAATGATGTAAGCATTTAGTAAATCTAATATCTGACATCAAGTGGTCACAGATGAGCTCCCAACATAAACTACAATACTGATTATGCAGGTTAAGACATACAAAGACATAGCACATTTTGAGACAGCATATGTTGTCAAGTTACACCGGGTTGCAAGACTTGCTCCTCCCCAACCTGTTAGTTTCTTTTATTATCCTTCTGAAAATTGGTAATTCAAACCTACTAATGCCATGGTGGTTTGAAAGTTGCTTAGTTTACAATTCAGCTTTGCTGAGTGATAGTTTCTGATAAGCTTGTCCTATCAGCTGGAGAAATATTATCTTTGGTTAATTTAGGTTATCACGGTAATGAATGTTTATCTCGTTTTTCAGGTATTTACTTTCACTCATCCGAACTTCTCACCAAAAATTGACAACCAAAGGTACAAGAAATTGCAGTTTCAGATGCCTTCAGATACAGGATCTACGCTAGTGCATGGTAGGCAATCAGTGTCTTGTTTTTTCCCATTTATTTACTTTTACTGAAATTCTGTATATGTGCTCTTTTTCTTTACATGCCATTTTCATTAAAATTGCATTCTGAATATCTAACAGGGTTTGCTGGATACTTTGATGCGGTATTATATAAAGACGTGCATCTAGGCATTGAACCATCAACTGGAACCCCAAACATGTTTAGCTGGTAATGCGTCACACTTCTTTTTCTAATTAATGTTTTTTTTTTGCTATTATGCATCTCTTTAATGTTTGAAGAGATGTGAACACCAACCAGCTGAAGCCAAAAAGTGAACTGTTATTTTTTGCATGAGCAGGGTTCAGTGCTACACCTGTCACAAGTTGACACCACCTCTTTTTGCAAAATCCAAATGCCAAATTTGAACAAGTGTTCTTGTTCTTCATGAACGCACCGGTGCATTCACATGAATTTTATTATTTGTTTTGTTTCGCACAAGATAAAAAAAGATTTATGAAACGAACGGACCAAGTTATCTGTAATACATAAGTTATAGTCTTTAGGGCATTCGTCTTTTGGCCTCTTTATCTTTGTAAAACAAACTAAAAAAGTTTATAGAATTTTAAGTGGGCGGCTGGGCACATATCTCTGGAAGAAGACAAAAGTAATGTTTTGGATCTCTCATTTGGACTACAAATTTTGAAATATTAATGCGAACAAGAGATTGTAGAAACTTATGACACTCGGAACCCTCCTAATCATTTTTATATTGTCAATACTCTCATCTTGTGTGGCAGTGGGTTCAGAGACCCATCCCATGCAAGACTATTAAAGAGACTATTTTTGTAATGGAAGCTTTGCATAATTTGAACTCGTTTAATATAAAACTTCTCCATTTGATAGGTTTCCAATATATTTTCCACTGAGGAAGCCTATTCATGTGCCAGTACAATCTCTTTTAGAAGTCCACTTCTGGCGGTGCTGTAGTCCCACAAAGGTTCTCCTGTTTATGTTCTCTCTCCTTGCATTAAATTTTGGCATTGTTTCATAAATTATCACCGGAAATGAATGTTATCTGTGCACCTACACAAGACGCATCATGAATACAATAGAACGTAATCCTTGAGTGAATTTGTTTACTTGGAAATATGTCAAACTACTGGTTTATTTTTCGGTATAGAATGAGGAAACAAGCAGGTGGATCTGGTGAACTTTTTTACATTTTTATTGTTCATGCTTTAGAGGTTTGTGTGGCATTTATCATTTTGCAGGGGGGTATAGATTGATGATCATCCTAGCATGCATGAATTTTTTTTTTTAACATAAATTTACTTCATACTAAATAGAACTTTTCTTGTTTTCTGTACCTAGGTATGGTATGAGTGGTGCGTAACATCACCTTCTCCATCTCCCATCCATAACAGCAATGGCCGATCATACTGGGTTGGGCTCTGAGTTCTTTTTTTTTCATTTATTTTAACCTTAAGAGATTGCTGCCTCTTCATGATTATCATAAAAGAAATTCTTTGAGTTGGAAATTGGCAGCAATGTTAGAGATTTGAAGAGTCTCTAACTGTTGTAGCTCTTGCACTTGAAAGTAAACAAAATTTTGAGTTTTATGGTCTTTTTTTTTTTAGAGGAAAGAGTTTTATGGTCTATTAGTTGTTGCTTCTGCAATCAGTGGTTTTGCAATTAGTGAGGTTTAATTTTTTGGGAAACCTTTATTTATTTCTTTACTTCTATTTATGCTTGCAAGCTATTGGATAAAGAAGCTCTATTCCTCTATTTTCAATGCAAGGGGATTTGAAATCTCCAATCTATGTCTACATTGTATGCTATTATTTTTGCATCTCAGAAACTGGAAAATGGTGTCCAAGACCAAATACTTTGCTTCATGATGAGTTCAGACTTGGTAGGGCTCATCTCTCTTTATCTTTTTTAGAAAAGTCTCTTAATGAGGCGGCATGCCTCTAATTCTTTCTCGCGTCCAAGCCCCTCCCATTATAATTTCTTTGTCGGTTCAATCATGAGCTGGTTGGAATGTAACAGTCCCTTGGGTTGATATCATGGTGGATAGGACAGAAGTTGTATCAGCCGCATCAACTCAACTCTTATGAGTGATGAAATTGGAAATGTTAATGTGAGACGAATTAAATTTTTCTTTATAAATCTGAACAGTTCAAATTGCTCAGCTTATAAATCAGACCAATGGTCCGAAGAATAAATGCATTTGCAAACTTCATGTACAGCAATTTCAAATCCTCTGCTACGCATGTTTTTTGCAATTTTTCTCTTTTCTTCCCCTTTTTGTATTATATTAGAAACTTCTTTTTCTTTAAACTACAAATACAGAAAGATGTTAGGTTTTCAAACTCCATAGTAATACTATAGTCGGTTGTATTTTTATCCGTTTGATTTTTATTTCAATTTTTCCTGTTTAATTCGATCAGATAATTCAATTATTTTTTTAAAATTTCAATATCAATTTCAATTTGTTCTCATGCTTTTCATTTAAGAGGTGTACAAATTATTGAGAGACTCTTCAAATTTTTACAATGAATTTGTATTCCTTTGGAATCTTTGCTCCATTTATAGTATTATTTTTACGGTATATGTCTTTAGAGATTTTAAAGTCATATTTGCTCCATTTATAATATTATTTTATTGTACATGTATTGATAGCTTTTAAAGTCACATTTATTTGTGTTCAAGGTTTATTAAATACAAGGCTCTTATAAAATTATTTTATTCTAAAAATAATGTTTTCTTTCACAGGAGTGAAGCTTGACTGCTTGAGGAACACTAGTTGATAAAGCAATCAATCCAACAGTGAAAAGGAGTTCGTATTCGTACATTTGCATATTACTCGTATTTAAACGTTGCATGAATCAATCCGCACACATTATCCGTATATAACTATATATTATTGCATACACATCTGCGTATTACTCGTACTTAAACGTTGGTTAAAAATAACGTAAGACTGATTGATCCGTGGAAACGTTTTCAATTGCGGTGTCATGTATGATGTATCTTATCCTTTTAGCGGGGAAGGTTTGTAAGATTTGTTCTATACTTAATTCCAGCGTTGGAGGCTAAAAAGCGAGAGAGACTCGAGAAAAGCTATTAGAGCTCTGGAAGCATCGGGAAGTCTCCCGAATTGGTTTTACCCCAAAACACAGAGCCCAAACACATGGGATGGGAGGAGAGTACTAGTCAACAAAAGTAGCGCTTAAAAAGCGTCCGTGTCTGCTAAGGGAGTGTTGGGAGGCGCATTTTTCCCAATTCGGTTTTCGCTCTCGTTTGCGCCTGCGCTGGATCTAATCTGGTCGTTGGCGATTCTCTGTTTGATCGCCGCTCTCTCTCTCGCGTTCCTGTACCGATCGAACAGGACAAATCCGAGGAGGATTGAAATGGAGGAGATGAAGACAGCTGCGACGGCGGCGGCGGCGGAGGAAACTAAGAAGTCTTCGTATAGGTATTGGGTTCGCGAGGCCAAACAGGACGCAGCGCCGCGTCCGGTGCCGCGCAAGCTCTCTCCGGATGACATTCCCAAGTTGCAATCCAATTCATCTTCTCTTGGATCCGTCTGGAATCAGGTCCTTTTTCTCATCTTCTTTGTTAGTGTCTGGTTAGTGATTAATGCACTAGATATGCGTGCTATTGATTAGCAATGGTGTTTGATCGATCCTCTTTCCTTGGGAAATCCGTAGAGCAGACGCTTTTGTAGCTAGATGAATCCATGAAACTATACACGTATTTAATTGATGGATGCTTGTATTAACGATGCTAATTGCTCAATCATATGGTCTAGTGCTAGCAATTTGTTACTGTTATTATACCGTATAGAATTGTATTGCAACATTAGCTTTGATTTGGTAAGGCTGCTTGTCAATATGCAGCTGAAATTTATTGTATCATTCAGGTTGCTCATTTAACTTCTGCTTATATGAAATTGTTGTTTGGCAGGCTGGAACTTGGGAGGAGAAGAACCTGAGTTCTTGGGCAAGTAATAGGTTAAAGGTACATTTCTTTGTTACTGATAGCATTCAAATAGCTAATTTCACTTTTCCTCGATTTAGTTGAATAATGAGGTATGTATTCTGGAGCAATGAAGTCAAATCTCACTCGATTCAGTTCCCTTGGGTGAGTGATTCAATTTATTGTCTATGATTCGTTGTCTGGGTTGGCAGTTTTCGATTCACTAAAATTTGATGAATGTCTATGTCACGTACCTTCTCTGCCTCTCAATTTACCTGTATCACTTCTCTGTGCCAATAGAAGGCACAATAGGAGCATGAGAGAGCAAAAGGCATATGAGACTGTGAACTGTGAACATTACTGTAATAACTAAAGTTTGTGATCTAAATTGTTAACAAAGTTCTCTAATAGCACACATTTTTAAATTAGGTATCATATAGTAGTATTTTCATGATTTCGTAATAAAATTTGTCTGCAATATGTAATAACTGATTGTTCTTGTTCATTTGAGAAATAGTTACTAGAGAGTATTACCAATTTGATTCAGTTGGTGGTTCATATTTTAATAACACTGTTCAGGAGTTATTGGGGTCCTTAGGAGCACTGGAGTTCTCGAGTGGGAATGCAAGTATTGATGGAGTTTCTAATTGTTCTGGTGATGTGAGTATGCAATCTTTTTTCCGCATTAAATAAATTATTTTTGTTATTATTATGTGTTTGGAAGTTCTTTGTGTAGTCGAGAGTAGAGACACTCTGTGCTGACTGAATTTTTTATTTTTTAAATTTTTTTTGCATTTGGCCGTCAGGCATTCCTGGTTACTGTACGAAACAAGAAAAAGGTGAATTATTCCTATGAATTAAGTTTGAAATTCAAAGGTTGGTTCTCTTCTCTTTTCTCTGTCCCATCATTGCATTATCTGCTGTTTTCACTATTTGCTCATCTTAGTGAATACTTGTTGATCTTATATGCTTATTTTCTTGCCAATCGAATTGCAGGGGAATGGAAAATTAAAGATGAGGATAAAAAGGTCAAGGGCCACTTGGACATTCCGGAATTTTCTTTTGGAGAACTTGATGATTTGCAGGTATGAAGAATGAATTTATGCATCTTCTCTTGTTTCTCCCTGTTTGCGGAAGTATTGCCTGTGGTGTAAGAATTGCTCTTACATATTGCAGATTGAAATAAGGTTTAGTGATGAGAAGAGCCTAGAAACAGAAGACAAAATGAGGATTTGTAAGGATTTAAGGACCTTCCTCTCTCCTATCCGTCAGAAGTTGAATGCCTTTGAAGAAGAGCTCAAGGATAGATAGGGTCGGCTACCAATCAACAGTCTGACCTCCACAATATATGTATTTGCCTCGACCATTGTTGTTGCAAGATTTTAGTTTAATCTGTGCTGCACAGAACTTGCAATGTCTTATTTTAATTAGAGAAAGACATGGATCTGTAAGACTCATTTCAGCAATATCAAATTAAATTCCAAACTTTTCAGTGATCTATGCGCGTGATTTTGTAACACTGGGATATCATCGTCTTACATCAGCTCGTTTGCTGTTTTTTTTTTTTTTTGTGTTGTTAAAAGAGGCGAAGTTCTTTCTTACACCTTTTTTCTTAGATATAAAATAATGATGATTCGCCAATCTGAGGCAAATTAAATTTTTAATGTTAATTGGTAATTTAAGGACAGCGGCAGGAGGGGTAGGGGAGTAAGATTTCTGATTGACGGCCTCTTTAGTGTGCTTTGTTTTGGGCTCACTTTTGGGGCAGAAGCTCTTGCAGTTGGCCTGTTTGGGCAGGTTTATGTGGTCGAGCCGTGCACGTGTTCGGCCTGGTGGGATTCTATCCATCCTTGCTTCAACAACTTTTATCGTCTCCTTTCCTTGGCCCTTGCAGCCGTGTGAAGATGGCACGAACATCAACAGTTCACAGCTGTCTCTGCTCCTTTTGCTATGCCGCAGATGATTCCATCCGACTTTCCTCTCTCCGTCTCTTCCTACTCGTTTTTTGAGGCCAATCCTGTGGTGGTGGCTGCTCTTTGTAACAAGACTTATAATTGGATTCGTGCTTTGTCATTTGGATCTTTGAAATCTGAAAGGTGTAACCGGAGGGGAAATTACGCAGAGAGAGCAAACCGTGCATCAAACCAGCCACAATTACACGTCTACTGAAGCAAACCATGCATCATTGGAAAACCGTCCAGCAGCCAATTTTGGCAGTCTGGCAATTAAGGAGAAGATGCGGCTTACAACTTGTTTTACTTTACAAGAAGAAGGCATACTTTTAACATTTTTAATCCCACAAAATGAATTGCATAACTTGGTTGGAAAAAACGATGACTTTGCAGTTTGCATATATAGATCACTGCACTTCATAATCGCCATTGGACGCGTAGTAGCAACTTGGAATCCATATCATAATTTTCAGCTGCTCCACTTGGTTCAACCACAAAACTACTGTTGGGCTAAATTTAGCTCAGCAAGCGAGGAGAATTTGCCATCTCTGAGGCTAGACGAAGGAAGGAGAGGAAGCCTAACTAGTTTTTTTCCAGGTGGGCCCACTAAGCCCATTCAGGTTTTCTTTATCAAATTATCAAATACACGGTGCAGTGTGCTGAGTGCTGACCTCTCAAGGTCGAGTTGGTCAAGCTGAGGATGAGAACGCGGCGCTCTGTTTTATTCTCAATAATTAGTCCAGATTTGGAATTAAAGATCAAATTTTTATTTTATTTCGTCTCTTCGATCTCTCCAAAACCTACTTGTACATCATACATACCTATTAGATGCCGTAAATCACAATTAGCTTATTGAATTGTTGTGATACGCAATTATGCAGCATTCTGCACACGCGTTGCTTTCTTTTTTTTCTCATTACTACCAGTAAATTATAAGGTATCTTTCTTTCTTTGAATTCTACCTCTACACATATTGGGCTTTTGTGTTAATAAATATAAAACCAATAAACCAAGAAAACTTTATTCTTTTTATATTGTGCCCTCATGTAAATTTTGGAGGCAAAAAAAAGAAAAAAAGAAAAAAACAGGGTGGAAAAGAAAATTTCTCATGTGCTTAAATGAGTTGGAACACAACAGATTGATATATCTTTTCTCAAAATCCCAAAATCATCTCTTGTATACAGCTCCTTGTTATTGAGAAATGTTAATGTTCCTTCCAATTTACCATAAATTTTTTTTGTGACACTAAATTTACCTCAGTTGTTGTCTTCATCACCTCAAAAGGAGATTGGCAGCAATTACTGTACACTTTTCACTGGCCCCTCCTTTGGTTGCCAACTTGCCATTAATTCACACAAAACAGGCATCACTTTCCTATAACTAGCCAAATTGCTCCTATTTAGTTTCTTTTTGATACATATATAGATGGGGATCTTATACTTTCATTGATGAGTAATCAGTTATGCTTTGAAATGAACTAGGATTCTAGAATAATATATCATTTTTTTCTCTTTTTAGTGGCTAGTAAGAGGGTTTTTTTTATAAATAGTTCCAAACTAAATATACTGAAATTGAAAGGCAGGGTTTCATTTTACTTTCAAAATATGAGTTTTCTTTTTCATAAGAAAGAATCACAAAATACTGAGTCCTGATGTTAGAACTCTGGGTGTAGAAGATCTAATTTATTGTGTGTTTCATTGTCACATTTCTGTGTCAAACTTTTTGAAGACAACGACAGAAAGGAGAATTAATTTATATAAAAAGATTAGAAAATAGGGAGAACAAATAATTAATAGAGGGAAAAAAAAAGCTTTTGTTTAATCAGTCCTGGGAAGAAGCACTCAATACTTGATTAGAATTCTAGAATTTTTTTTTATATAAAAGTGGATAAAAACTTGCGTAACTTCCAATATTAACAAAAAAATTATTGTACAGATTGCAAACTTATAACTTTAATTACATACAAAAAATATTATTTTTCCTGTTGGATCTCTATTAACATTCGAGAGTTGTTTCTCATGATCAAATTTAGTGGTAATTATTAGACACTGATGGTTTTGATAGCATGAAGTATTTTTTTTTTTTTTTTTGGGGGGGGGGGGGTTTACACAGTGAATTAGGTAATGCAATTACTCCCCATTCAAATGTAGAATAAAAATGATTTAAATATTTTATGATATTTTAATGTATCAAACAAATATGATTTAAGGTGGAGTAAAGTTAAAATTATTTATGAAGATAAAATAAAACTAAATCATTAATATCATAATTTTTAACATTTTTTTACTATCACTACTCCATCTATTTACTTCGTTACCATCAAACATCAATAATTTAAAATAATTTAATATTTATTCCATTTTAATTTTATTTTATTTACCAAACGGACTGAATGATTATGTTGAGACAAATCTATGGCTTTCTTTTATATTTGTTTTAGGCGATGCAAAAATATTCCACTCGGACTAATCAATGCACAATGGCGAGCACACAGAGAATATTCCATACGATGTTTGGTATATACTTTCCAACCAAGCTACCAATTTTTTAAGAATAAATATTATATTGGTTTATGTTTTTGTACTAGGAATTTCAGACATATAAGTTTATGTGGTTCTTAAAATGTCTACTAAGATTTTTAAAAATATTTAACAACATTTTAAATTCGAGATGTCATTTAACATTTAGGTGTTTTTAAAAATTTCCAGGAGTCCAAAAACCATTTAATTTCTCTAATCTATTTGATAGCAAGTTTAACCATATTCTCTAAAAGGTAAATAAGAAATGGATGGCATTAAAAACCATCATATGATTTAGTGATTAAACTAATATCCTCCGTGTGGGAATCATATTCAAAATTTAATTAGACAATTTATTGTGAATATTTAAAATTGAAAAGCTTGTTTCGTCTCTGTCTCAAAAAAAAAATGTATAATATTTTGGAGCCAGGAATGTAACATAACCCATGATATTTTAATGATCTGATTTTATTTTCAACTATACCATTTCTTTCATAATCAAGCAGCAAAAACAAAAAAAAACAAAACCAAAAAAAGAAAAAAGTAACTTTACTGTATAAATAATCTCCTTGTTTGTGATAGATACGTACTTATAAGGATACAAATATACTCAGAAATTAAATAGAATTGGACCCTTTTAGCTCCAAAAGACATCAAATTGATCTTTCCACAATGATATATAAACTGTGGCACTTCGATCTTGATTCGAACATGCTTCAATTTGTTGCCTACGAGCTTTTTTAAACCCAAAAAAAGAGAGAAAAAATGTTTAATTTTGGTGGTCCTTGGTGATTTGGTCCCAGATAACGACCCCCAAAATTAGGAGGGGAATTATTATTAATTTGGGGAAGGGAAAGGTTCCTTGCATTTTTCAATGATACAAAAAGGCAACAGAGAGTGATGTTGTTTTGTGACTTTGTGCAATGAATCTTTTCCTTTTCCTTTTAATCTGATTTAGGTATATTTTATAGGAAAATGTTATAGAGATATTAATATCTTCATCGATACAGATTTGTTTATATATATTAAATAAATTATTATACATATTAATGATTTTATTATGTATAATATTATTATTATTTAACTTAAAAATTATTAATATGTATAATAATTCACTTAAGTTGCATAATGATAACACTGTACAGAATGAATTTGCATAATAAAGCTATTACTATGCATTATAATTCACTTAAGTTGCATAATATTAATATTATACAAAATGAGTTTGGATAATAAAATCATTAATATGCATAATAATAACTCATTTAATATTTATAATTAAGCCAATATCGATGACGGTATCAATAAACGTATCTGTGTGTATGAGCTCCCTATTTCATATATTATTTTTTGTTAGTCTCCTAACAATTATTGGAACAAAATTATGATAGATTGTAGGCACGAATTCAACATGCAAAAGGAGAGTGCGTTCTCAGAACAATATTAAATTATAATTTCATAGATTTAAAAAGAAAAATTATTATGTTAATAATTAGGAAAAGGAGTGACACGTGTCCGTATTTAGATTAAATAGACCAAATTTATAAAACTCATATCCAAGTTTATTTCCATTTTTCCTCCTATTTTATTGGGTAGAATCTTTTTTTTTTTCTCCAGCCTTATCCGCTTAATTATATCCATACATGATGTTCTACACTTAGTCTAAATTAATTTCACGGATGCTACTTCCATATTATCATATTCGTTTCACGTCATAATATTTTTTTCGTGTTGACAGGAAAATATATATTTGCTTTCAGAAAATTAAATACTATTCTCTAACTTATTTTTCATGTTTTATTCTTATACCAAACATAATAACATGAATACTTTTTTGAAAAATCTGGGTTTTTTTTATACATGTAATATCACTATTTTATTTATTTGATGCTGTGTGTATTAGTCAATTTAGTATCATGCTAATTTTTTTTAAGAATAGCAATAAGAATTCAGGAGGCTCCAAAAAAAAAATTAACATTTGCTTCTGCAAAATTTTCTTGTTGTCATGTTACTAAAATATAATAAATAACGAAAATATAAGAATTAGCTAGAAAATCTCAAATTAAGAGAACTTTCTAAAATCTAATCCAAAATTATCAGATCTTCTAATTATTTGAAAGATGAGTAATACAAAACGTCATAACTAGTACTTATTAGATTGTATATTTACCACAAAATTAAGGTTAATGAAGATTAAAATGATAGTCTTTTGTAACCATTCAAAATTTATTTTTTGTATCCCTAATTTGTAACAAAAGAAAAAGAAAATAAAAAATGAGGTAATCATTCTCTTTCCATTCCATCATGTTTATTTTTCAAGATAAAATTAGTAGTCAAGTTACTCAATATTAAATATTCACAAAAAAATTTCCATCAGTATTTTGAATGTATAACTTTTCACACACAAATTTATTTATTAACGTCAATTATATATCTGTTAACTAAAAATATATTTAAATTAATTAATAAAAAATAATAAATTTTATATACAAAATTTATATAAATTTTGTACATAAATAATTAAAAATTATTAATTAACAATAATACATTTTAATTAATAAATACACAATCAATATTAATACATAAATAATGCACAAATAAATACACAATAATAAGCATGAATTCCTCTCAGCGCTATTGAAAAAAAAAACATTCAAACAAAAGGAAAAATGCACTTGCTTCTCATAATGTGGATAAGATAATGTTATTTTCGAACCAATAAAATCACCACCTCCGTTGCGAGATGAGAGTAAAAACATTGTCACGTGACGCATCAACTACATGCCAAAAAAAACAAAAAAAAGAAAAAAAGAAACAACAGCTTTGTTTGTTGTTGTCGCCAAGTGAAATTTATCAACTCTAATTTTTGGTAATAACGCTCCGGAGCTAAGATCAATCGTTCATTTATTTAATTGAGTTATTGTTGAGAAATTATTTCGTATTTTTTGCATATTTTATTGTACATAGAAAATATTTATTTATATTTATATTTATATTTATATTTATATTTATAGGTATTTATAGTTAGTATAAAAAATATTTATTATTTTTTTCATTCCTCAATAATTATAGAAAAATTCGAAACTAAAATTTTTTGTTGTATAAGTAAAAATACAGTTTGCAGAATTTTTATTTTAATAACGTAAGATATAAATATTTTTTTTCATTAGATATAAACTTTTAAAAAAAATATGAATAAATTTAGAATATAAATAACAGATACAGTTATCATTTTTTTATTAATTTACTTCTCCGCAAATAAAGTATATTCATCAGTCATCACTATTGATTTTTCGTGCATTTCACTAGCTAATTGATCTTATTAAAAAAAAATTAAACAAAGTATATGCATTGTGACAACTAGTTCATGTACTTAATCATAATTAAATGTAAATTTCAAAGGTGCATGCATCTAATCATTAATTTAAATATAAATTTCAATGGTTCGTGCACCTTATCAATTC
The DNA here is from genome assembly GCA_037678475.1 of x Bolboschoenoplectus mariqueter. Lineage (NCBI taxonomy): Eukaryota > Viridiplantae > Streptophyta > Magnoliopsida > Poales > Cyperaceae > x Bolboschoenoplectus > x Bolboschoenoplectus mariqueter. Next base: position 2,585,333 of record CM075260.1, on the reverse strand, counting down.
TTGTTAATCATGAATCTTGTCAACTCAAATGATTAATTATTCATATGATTTTAGCTGCCAAGATTATTTTCTCAAAAAAAAAAATCTTAAATTTCACTGGATAAAATATGACCAAGAAAATTTGGCAATTCTCCATTAATAAAAGAAAAATATTAAACAACACAATATTATTAAGTTCATATAGCTTCAACATTAATTGATTTTTAGTGCCAAAATTTTAATGTAGTTATTTCAATTAGGAAAATAAATATTAGCAGAATATTTGTCGATAAGTAATTCAATAAATTACATTAAAAAGCAGTAATATGAATTTCTGATTTTTGTCGTCTTGTGCAGGAGCGCTTTAGTTTCATAACTTAAATTAAACGAGTTACCATAAAATTTGCACACCAGCTCCCCTCTCTTTTATTCTTCTTTTAGTCTTTTGTTTTTGTAGCTAGAATGGAATGCCTATTTTATTCCATAGGAGTAAATAATTTTTTGCTAGTGACGAAAAAAATAGCTAACAAAAAGTACGAAGAATGCAACACTTATTCTTTTCATAATACAAACGTGAATAACTCATGCAAAAGTAAATGCTTAAACACGTGTATAATAATGTCTCTTAATTTAATTCATTGCAAATTTGAAACGAGCTGCTTCTCAAAAAAAAATAAAATAAAAAAATGCTACTCCTGTTGAATACTTCTGTATTAAGAAAGTAATTTAGTTAGCTAATTTTTAAAATTCTCTTTGCATAATGTAGTAGTCGTTGTGTACTATTCCGTGTACTTAGATCAAATTTTTAGATAAACAATATGAATACAAGAGAATTGCGCTTTAAGTCAGTTAATCCGCCTGGTCTCATGTCTATGTCATTTATTATGTCATTTATTATACCATTAATGGGTAATGGGCATAGTGGAAATCTAAATATGCATTTCCGTCAAAGGATAAATGAATAAAAAAGAGGAATGATATTTAATTTCTTTAGTTCTCCGTCCTTCAAATTTATGTTCTATGCTAGTGAATAAAAAACATGAAGTGTTATGCCGTTCTGTGTAAAGATATGACGTGTTTCGATCACGTGATGAATTGTGACGTGATTAAAATATTTTTTTTTTTACGTGATATGATATGACGTGTCAAAAATGATAGAGTGAAGAAACGTCATGTTTATGGTACGGCACGCATAAGATACATCACGTTTAAACATGCTATATTATACTGTGAAGTAACGTGACGTGACACACATATAATACGTTACTTTTTTTGAATTTTATCTTTTCATTGAAAAATATTAAAAATTATTTAAATTTGTGAAAAAATTATAAAATTTATTGTGTTGGAAAATATTTGAAATTTTTTTGTGATAAAAATATATTTCATATTTAAATTAAAAACTAAAAAATATTTGAAATAATGGATGTATGATTTTACGTGATCATGTGACGTGCCGAAAAATTTCACGTGATGTTTTGTGACGTGTCAAAATTAAATGATGCATTCTCAATGAAAAAATAAAAATAAAAATAAAAATAAAAATAAAATAAAATTTTAAAGAAAAAAAATATATCATAACTTACTCTTAATAAATATGCATGAATGCATATTATTACCATAAATACATTCATACTTCAATTATATTCTAAGGATCTCTAAATTCATGATATAAACATAAGCACACACACCTTTTTTTGAATTATTTTTTGTCATGTCATAAAGTACAATGTTTGTCCAAAAAGAGTTTTCAAATCAAAGGGGACATGTTTCCTTTAACATTACAAGCAAGCATTTGGACCTTACAAAACATTAAATCATTGTTTCCTTTCATGCATTGCATATCATAAAGACATCTCATCTATAAATACTCTCATGCATGAGCATTCATCTTCGTGGCTAGGAGGAGTGAAAAAAAATAAGAAGTGTAGTCTCAAACCAAAGTTTTGAGTAGAAAAAAAGGAAAAAATCAAACAAGTCTTGATTGATTACAAAAAAAAATGAGTGAACCATAGAAGGAGAGGTTATAGCAAAGCTCATTTGTTGACGTCGGAATTCCGTCAACCCCTTCAGTTATGTCCACTTACACAAAAAAAGAAACTAATCATCCAAGTCGTTAGGTAGTTCCTTCCGGTATTCAGATAATATTCAGTGGAGGGGGCTCTTCCCGACTTGCCAACATTTTGAATTCTCTTGAACTCTATATCCATTTTATCTATTTTAGTTTTTTATTTACTTTCATTTTTTCTTTATTTTGTGCTTTGTATCTTATTATTATTAATTTTTCCTAAAGGTCAAATTAGTAGAGACCAATTTATTTGGATGAGTGCGGTGCCTAACACCTTCCGCATTCATAACCAATGAACGAATCCAACTTATCTGCAGGCTAAAATAAAAATTAATGTTGTAATTTTCCCGATGAAAATCGGGTGGCGACTCCCCAAAAAATAAAATAAAATACCAAACCAACGGGTAGAGTCAGCATATAGTCAACGGGTAGCTACAAATGGAAACCCTTATTTAAAGGGAAAATCGGATATATACCTCTAAAAAATTATCTAATTAGATATTTATCCCTCTAAACTTAAAATTTGGATATTTTTTCATGAAAATATTGTCATTTAGGATATATGTCCAAATCAGTGGAATCCTAAATAAATGAAATATTAAAATTAATTAGAATTATCATATAATAATTATATCCTTCTCGTCATTTTATCTCAATCCTGAATAAGAGAATTTTTATTGTCCGATAATAAAAATTTGAATTAGATATTTTTATAAGTATATTCAATGGAGCCAAAGTTAAAGATGAAACTGATACCAATGACTTAAAATTAGAATTAAATTTTTTTAATATTGTAAGAAGTATATATGTTTAAACTTTCATAAATGATTGAAGGATATTTTTGTCATATTATAATTTTAAATAGTTTTTAATTATAATTTTGTGAAGATATAACCTGTTATGGGTGAATACTCAAGATTTTGATATTATTATGGATATATATCTAAGGTTTTGATATTTTTATGAGTAAATATTTAAATTTTAAATTTAGAGGAGTAAATATTGAATTAGATAATTTTTGAAAGATATATATCCCATTTTCTCTAAAAAAATATTCATCACCAATATTAACAAAAAATATTTATCACCAATATTAACAATATAAGTTATAGATATAATTAACAATCACCAGGAACCCGTTACAGGTTTGAGCATGTGCATACGTGCGTCAGCGCTAATATATTATTTATTTTTCCAGTTCTTGTAGTACAAAACTATCATTTGTTATTATAAATGATAAAACTTAAAATAGATGGGGTTTGAAGATTGGATTTGAATACTAACATCAGTCGCTTTCATTAAAAAAAAGGAATTCCAGTGAATTAAAAAAAAAAAAAGAGTTGTGGAATGTGGACAAAGCAACGGAGGCAAGTAAGAGAGAGAGAGAGAGAGGTAAGAACATTTTTTGGAGAAAATAAATACAAATAACAAATAAGGAAAGAAAATAAAACAGAGTACGGCACTCCGCAGGGTTAAACGAAAGGATGACCAATGGATGATTTGCAATTGGTTAGTAGAGGAAGAGAGATAGTGGGAGAGAGAGACTAGAGAGAGGAGGAGGTTTGTAATTGGTTGCCTTCTTTTTCTTGGATCTGCGCAACTCAGTTAGACAGAGAGAGAGAGAGAGAGAGAGAGAGAGAGCATTTCCTGTGAGCTTCTATCAGCAAAGGTGAGAACTTTGAATCGATCCCTCTCAAATTTGACCTTATACTTCCAAATTTTTGCGTTGGGTCTTGTAATTTTGGATATTCTCTTCTCCGCTTACTTTGTTCTACTATTCTATCCCATTTGAGAAGTAGAAGTTTAGATATGGATTAAGATAAGATGATTCGTCCTATCCATCTCTGTTTCCAAGAACTTTGTGTTGTTTTTGTTTCTCCTTTTAGATTTGGATAATGCTACTTTAGGTATCGATGCAATTTATCCAAAAAAGAAAAAAATAATCAACTTTAGCAATCTAAATTTATGAGCTGCATTCTTTTGTACTAATGCAGCGCTTTGACCTTCTTGGTTTCTTGCTATTAGTCTCTATTTTCTTTTTCTTTTTTTGTTTCCTAACTTCATAAATTTTAAAATTTATCATCAACTGTTATATTTTCAACATGCAAAAAAGAAAGGACTGAACATATTTTATAGTTTGATAGTTTTCATGAAAGAGAGAATTTTGATTGATGGGTACTTTATAGTAAAATTCTCCTCCAAAAGTTAAAAATTACTTATGGGATTAAATTACCCTGTAGTTATATACGGATCCAGAAATGCAACCTGCTTTGGGCTATATTGAATTTTTTTTTAATTTTTTTGTGATTTCTAGATTGACTGAATATGGTGGCCACATTTCCGTAATTTTTTAATTTTTTTTATAAAAGACACCAATACTTAACATATGAATCTTGAACAAACCTCTTTCATTTATCCATTTTAATCATGATAATAAAAACTTCTTCCTCTCAATTTGAAAAATTGCAGTATTAAGACCTAAATTAAAGAGGTCAATCAGTAAAAATGAGCAGCCAAAGCATCCTGACAGTAAAGGATATCAGCTCACCGGAAAGAAGAAGCCACTCATGCCAGACCTCGGCACCATCTTTCTTTCACAACATATTCAAATCCAAGTACAAGACCAGCTTGTCAGACGACGGCAGTCTATCTTTGACCAGCAAATCTTTCTCCAATAAAGATGAACTCTTGAGCGCTAAATCTCCCCATAAACCCCTCATGTCAACTGAATCAGAACGCCCGATTTCTCACGTGTCTAATCCCAATTTCTCTGATGCGGTATTCTCTCGCTGCTCCACTTTCTGTACCAGTCTGTATTCTTCCTCTTCCACAAGCCTGGAACCATGCAAGCATATGAGCAGTTTACCGTTTTTACCCCATCCATCTCCATCACCTAAATCTGTGCAGCGGCAACAACAATCTTCAATCTTCAGTGGAGATGGTACAAGTAGCGAAATGGTGGATGTGTTTGGTGAAGATGAGCAATGTGATGACGATGTGAAAGATTTTCTGAATTTAAGTGGAGGTGATACAGATGTCCATGGCGGTACTTGCGCCCAGAATAGCTTGGCACTGAATGAACAAATGGATTTTCAGATCTTGTCTGAGCAACTTGGAATTTCTTTTACTGATAATGAGGAAAGTCCTTGCTTGGATGTAAGTTTCTACAGTTTCATTTTTATATCTCTTTTTTTCCTGATTAGATTTATATCCATTGATGATATTCATGTTCTAAAATATAGGATATATATGAGGTTCCGCAACAAGCAGCCTCTCTTGAAGTCTCGCCAGGTTGCCACCAGCCTGAATCAGGAGCATTTGAGGAGACAAAAGGGTCGGTTGCCAAAGTCCAATTAAGCACGACCCGATCCGCTTCGTCATCATCTGGATCTGCAAATAGTGCTAATAATAAACCTAGGCTGAGGTGGACACTTGAACTCCACGAGCGATTTGTTGAGGCTGTTAACAAGCTCGATGGACCTGACAGTATGAATGCTCATGTTTCATCTTTTTATTTTGCGCATGCTTGTAAGGTGAAAATAAAAATTAATTGTATTTGACTAATTGTTGGTACAAAACTGAAAATGTAGAGGCAACACCAAAGGGAGTGCTGAAGCTTATGAATGTGGAGGGTTTAACTATCTATCATGTCAAGAGCCACTTACAGGTTATAATCTTTATTTTTCCTGATTTCATGGAAAATACATTAATTATGTTGTGCGGGTCCACTCATACTATGTAAATCATGTGTAGAAGTATCGGCTGGCAAAATACCTTCCTGAGACAAAAGAAGGTATGTGAAATTATAAGTGTGCTCTGTGTAAATCATCTGTATTCTGGTATTTAGATGAACTAAACCTCATATAAATTGCAAGTGTGCTCTATATCACTGAACTTATGTGAAATTAGTTGGACCTAGAATATAAATTTTTTTGAATCTCTTTACTTTTGTTGCTCTATTACATTTCTGCATATCCAATATAATTCAATTCTTCATATTATATAAAGACAAAAAGGCATCCTCTTCTTCGGCCTCTTCCGAAGATAAGAAGCAACTGCCAGTAACTGATGATAATGGTACTGGCAAAAAAAGGTATTCCTCTCTATCTTATGTTGCATTTTAACTTGCACACAAGGGAACTTTGCATTTGACTTGAGTACTAATTTCTGTAACTCTTTATTAATGTAGGAACCTACAAGTGACTGAGGCTCTTCGCATGCAAATTGAGGTTCAAAAACAGCTACATGAACAACTTGAGGTCTTTTCTATAACTTTTATTATCCTTACATTCTAGTTTTTATATATATATATATATATATATATGATCTGTTCAAACCGACTGTTAAAAGGGCTGAAATGGTTTAGTAATCCTAAAACTAAAACAGATACAGAGGCAACTGCAGTTGCGCATAGAGGAGCATGCAAGATACTTGCAGAAAATCCTAGAAGAACAGCAAAAGACGAGCAATTCCCTAGCCTCGTCTATCGAAATCCCCTCTGCTCCTACGGAGCTCCAATCCCAATTCAAATCCCAATTGCCTGACAACGATGAAGCCACTCAGGCAACCAAAAAGCACAACATTGCTGACTCTGGAAATTATTGTGAGCTGCCAAAGGAAGACAACAAAAGGCCTAGGCTTGAAGCTGATGAACTAAACAAGGAAAAAAGTTTGTAATATTCCAAGATTTATAGATTTTTGCTGGGAGGACATTGCTCCTATGCCAGTGTGCTGTTGAAACTTGAAATTTCCTGTTTATTTACTCGTCTCATCATCCGACTATTTTGCGCTTTTCGCTAGGGTAGGTGAGAATATTGGTAAATTATGTATATATTAACTAATCAGTCAGTTATGATAATGAAACTACTACAAGCCAATCACGGGTTGCCTTGGATGTATTTGTTAGCCTATGCTTAACGTAATTTCTTTTTTTTTTTTTTTGCATAGACTATTGACTGTTCATCATGCAAACTCAGTAGCAACTTATTATAAATCCCTGGAGAACTTCTATTTGCAAGAAGAAAAAAATTGGGTTAGATTCAGTTTGCATATGCAATATTCAAGAATATATCATATATGGAACTGTACAACAAAGAAAATTAACAGCGGAATTAGGATTGACACCTACAGCAAAATAATTTGAGGTCTCATTCTTAATACACATTAAAGTAAAAATAATTAAATAAATAAATATATGCAATCAGTTAAAAACTTAAAATATATCATCTGGTACTAACTGGTATCTATTATTCTCTTAGTAATATACTGGCTATGGCATAACTGCTGAGGATGCTGAAAATGGTGCATAGAGGCAATGAGGAGGACTGAAAGACACTGAGAAAGAGAGTTACTGTCTCAGACAATTTATTGCATTCCTTGTCATCCATCTTATCAGTACACTTACTGGTAACTGCATGCAGCAATTTTCTAATTTAGCACATTAAGATATAAGCGTTTCTGTCTGAAATGGGTAATAACTAATAAGGTACTTCAATTCAGTTCCTGTAAAAACTAGCACCATGCTAATACTGACAAGCAAGTACAGTACTGCATGGTCATCGTTACTTAGCCACCCATTGTCATCTTTGTAATGTGTGTATTAAATTTGATGAAATTTATTTTTTACTTTAGGCTGGAGAAGGCCTCTGAGCCTTCTTCTGTTTTTTCTCTTACGGATGGTAGGCATGGGCCTTCTTTTTTAGTTGAATTTGTTCAAGCCTGGTAAAATCTGATTACTGTCAAAATTGAAGATAATACATGTTGCGACTTTAACAATTAGCAAAGTAATTGACATTCTTGGGTTTCTGCTGCTTGATTGCCTCGCTCGTTGTAAAATATCACCAATATACACTAATTGGTGTTGTGCAAAATTTTTGAACGAGAAATATCTCATATAGGTAGGATCCTTGTATGAATATATGGGCCAAGCAAAAGAGGCCGTCAAGATTACTTTAGTCAAAATCGGGCTGAAAGCATATTATTGTCAAAAAGATATAAAGTATTAATTCCAAATTTCAACACTGCTGAAAATTTTAAAATAGCAAAAACAAATGATAATTTAGTTCCTAAACATTTTTTGGGAAACTTGGGAATTTTTTCATATCATTAGTAAGAACATATAACCATGAGAATCGTGGGAGCACTTTCTGTTTTTTGCACTATCTGTGGAAATTGATATGATTGTCATTCTCCATAAAACAATATCTCACACTGTATATTCATCGGCATTGTCGTTCTCTGTCCCTTCGTATTTGCGTAGATCGGAAGCCTGTGTGTGCATTGTCCATCTGTTTGTGTTGTTTATCATCAAAACGGATTCAATGGTGTGCAATGTTGCATACCACACACAAGGCTGTAAATGATAAGCACTATGGTGTTATCGTTTTGAAAACTTCCGTTACTATAAAATGCTCGAAAGAGCATATTGCCGCGTGTTCACGTAATAAACAGTTGTGCGTTACGCGCACATTGATATGCACTTATGACATGCCAATTAGTGGATTGCACAATAAATTTTATACTATATATAATAATATTTTTCATCTTTATACTATATAATAAATTTTATACTATATATAATACCTTAATAATTCTTTTTGGTTTTTGGTACGAAGAATTATTTAACACCCATTTTATGAAATACATGAATATAAATATTAAAAAAGTTCTCAGGGAGTTTATTTTCATAAAGAACGGTCCAATTTGATAACCGATTAGAGCATCATTCTTGATCACCTATCATTAATGTAGATTTAATTTTACACAATAAATCTCTTAATTTTAAAATATCTTCTTCCTACAATGAAAATAAGATAAATGTCAGAAGAAAGCTCTTCAAATAAATTTATCATAATAGAGAATTTCTCTTCTTTTTTTTATGTATTTTTTTTTTCCATTTTTCATGCATTATAAGGAGCGCAACCAAATCAAACGACCCATGATTTCCAAAAGAGAAGGACAAAAAAAGGAAAAAATCTCTAAACGTGCATGGGCATGCACGTGCTTTCAGCTCCCATACATATATTATCGTATATCATTAGATGTATATTTTCATTAAACGTGCTCGTGGTTTATATTTATTTATTTAATGCAGGGATTTACTTCGCTAGCTAGATATCGAATGGAAAAACAGTAAACTTCGGGGGTGCGATATAAAAAATTACCCTCCGTTGTTTGTCGTTTTGTAACCCGATAAAATTTTCTCGCTCCGTTTTAACACCCCGTCTCTTTGTTCTTCTCACCACTACAAACACATTCCTCCTCTCTCCTCTCATCATCCCCCCCCCCCTCCCCACCCCCCCCCCCCCCCCCAAAAAAAAAAAACCTTTTCTTTTTTCTTCTCCCGGTTGCATTCTCAACAAAAAGGAACCCCCGCTTTGGTTGATTAGCTGTGTTTGGGCGACTCAAGTTAAGGTATTTCTACCTTCTATTATATAATATTCTTTATTTGTTTCATTTGTTCCCTTAAATTTTGAATTTCTTTTTTCCTTTTGTGTAATAGTAACCATTATTTTGATTTGTATTTCACTTTATGCAAAAGGGGTCATTGGTCCATAGCTACATTTCTTGGTTTTTGTGTGCGCTACAAGTAGATATCTTTGATATCTCTAAATCACAATTTTTTTTTATAAATAACACAATTATGAAAGAAACCTTTTTGAGGGTATTCTCTAAAGTTGGAAATCAATTAGTCTCTTTGTTTACGAAAAAGCGTACTTATTAAGTGTCAAAACTCAAAAATGAGCAGAGCATTAGTCCCAACGCAATTGGTATAATGGCATACTAGTTGATTTTAATTGATGGATGTTTTAAAGTATTATCATCATGGAAAATTGATGAACTAATAGTACACTATCCTTAAATTAAAACTCAAACTGAATTTTGATTTAATTGGGATATGTACTTGTACACCTCTCCTATTTTGGTATTTATTCAGATTTTGTCTTGTATTAAAATCTGCATAGGTTTAGTGATTCAGTTTCAAAATGTGAATGTCTAAACTTATTGCATTTTTTTGTGGTCGCATGCTTACCTTGTGCATATATTTTGTGACAAGCCTATTCAACCTGGAATTAGCAATTTATCAAACCGAAAAGCCAGAAAAATAAATTATCGAACCAGGAAAACCTCTATTCCCATCCCAACACCATTCCTCTTCTCCGCTTCCTTCTAATTTAGCGGTCCATTACATTGTTTGCATTTTGAAAACAATTCAAATATCAATGCATTGTTATTATTGTTACATACAAAATTATGCAAATATCTTGTTTCAATCTGTATATTTAGGTATGAATAATTTATTGGAGCAAGTTGTGTTAAATAAATCTCTTTGTACAAGTTGCCAATTATGAAAATCTAAATGAAATTATTTTTTAATTTTGATAGATTTAATAGAAACAGGTTTCAATGTTCATCTCGACGCACATAACCCTACCCAATCCAACCTCATGGAATGGCCCGGCCAAAAATCTCTGGGCTTTGCCTTGTTTTAGGGAAAATTTTGCCAGACAAGCCTGCTCTTGTCTCTTGTTTTTTGTTAATGAGTAATGACCCGTTTGTCTATGGGAACTAACTTTTAAAGATAGTCTGAAATGCATTTGGGTATCATAATCATGTTTCTCATCATACTATTGGAAGTATCATTGTTTCAAAATGTACCAGGCTATGAACTTTTGTGCATGCATGTTTAGCCTTATTGCTGTAGACAAGGCCTTTGCTTCTGTGTCATGTCCTTTACTCCCATATGCTTGGTTTCATATGTATATTAGTATAGCATGTGCATACTTGATGTGATGATTTTTTTTTTTTAAAAAGAAGGGATTGAAGATCACTAATTCTGGGTACATTTACTGACACAAATATTTTTGTGTGGTTGATTGCATAGGTTTAAGCAAGAATTGGAGGAAAATGAGCGGAACATTAGAGGATGAAGATATGCTGGAGATGGAGGAGCATGGTATGGCTCTTGATGAAGAAAAGAAAAGAGTCAAGTGCAACTATTGTGGCCGGGAAATGTCCGGTGGTTTTGTCTGCCTCAGACGCCACCTCATTGCATCTGGAAAGGGACCGCATTGTTGCTCTGAGGCTTCCCAAATTATCAAGTCTCGCTTAAGGAAAACAGAGCGTTTGCGTAAGCAAGTTGACCAGCTAACCCATCCCCATCTTCCCCTTAAGCGCCATTTGTCCTTTTCTTCTTCATCATCCTCTTCTTCTCCTCTCCATATTAACTGCCAGACCAATGCAGCATCGATATCTCCCAAGAATGGTAAAATAAGTATTTCTGAACCCAGCGTGCCTATCACATGTATACCTGAGCAAATTGAAGTTGACATCGCGATGGAACAAGATACAACAATACCAGTTTCCAAAAAAGAAGTTAATGACAAAGACCCGGTGAATTTTGCGGAGAAGGCTGTTGGTGATTTCTTTCTCGAGGCAGGGCTTGACCCCATCAAGGTAAATCTACCCTCCTTTAAGAATATGATAGATGTGGCAATAGCCTATGGACCCCAGTTCAGGGCTCCATCTTCTGAAGATATCAACGGATGGATCCTGCAACAGCAAGTGAGAGAAACTTTGGCTCATGCTAACCGCATGAAGGCATGCTGGAAGGAGACTAGCTGCACCATCTTGCTTGACACCTGGGTTGGTCAAGCTGGGAGGAGTCTAATCAGCTTTCTTGTATCTTGTGCTCAAGGCACGGTTTTCTTGAGATCAGTGGATGTCTCAGATGACATTCATGATGTGGATGCCATGTTCTTTTTGATGTGTAAAATTATAGAAGAGGTCGGTAAGGAGAATGTGGTTCAGGTGATTACGCATGATGTATCACCGCACATGCAGGACATAGGCCATAGGGTGATGGATAAGTATAACATCTATTGGAATTTGTGTGCAGATTATTGCATTGACTTGATGCTTGGCAAGATAGCTGAGATGGAACGTGTAAGCCAGGTGTTAAGCATAGCAAAGGCTTTCACCTGTTTCATCTATAGCCGTGAGGGCCCATTGCAACTTTTGCATAAGCGCCTCAATGGGATAAATCTTGTCAAGCCGGGTTGCTGGAGAAACGTGGCACAATTTGTGACCTTAGATAGTATTGTCTCACACCGAGACAATCTAAGAGGAATGTTTAACTCTCCTTCATGGACCTCTGCCTCATGGGCTTCTAGACACCAAGCAACAACTATCGTTGAAAAGTTAAAGCATGATGCCTTCTGGGTTTCTGCATCTAAAATCTTGAAGGTCACAAACCCTCTAATCGGTGTTCTGAATTTTATATTTGGGCCCGAACAAACCCCCATGGCAACTCTTTACGATGCCTTGGACCATGCCAAGGAGGTGATTAAATCCAAATTAGGTGGTGAGGAGAAGGTGTTTTCACCTTACTGGAATATAATTGATGATATCTGGGATCATTATCTTCATAGCTCAATTCATGCAGCTGGTTGTTTTCTGAACCCAGCACTCTCTTATGTGGCAGAGTTTTCTGGTAGGGATAGAAATGAGGATGAAGATGAGGAGATTACCAAGGGACTGTATGACTGCAATACACGCATGGCCGGGGACTTGCGTGAAGCCACTGAAGTGTTTAGACAGTTAGATGCCTACAAGTTGCACTCTGGTGCTTTTTCAGACTTTGAGGCAATGATTCGAACAAAAACTGTTCCTGCGGGTAAATGGAATGTATTATTTTCTTCTTATGCATTAGTTCCGTTCTTTTTTGGTTTCTTTCTGTTATTTTTTATGGTTGGGTACTATTTATTCTTTTTAATAGAAATGACAATTAGGCTTTATTATAATCTATTATATGTCAATTTAAAGATCTGAATTGCCATAATTTACTTTAGCTTAGTTCTGTTTGCCTGAGTGTCCATAATCTCTTTTGAAATTACATAATTTCATTGTTGGTCATCTGTAAAACCTTTTTGAGTTCGATTGAGCACACCAGAGATTTAAATGGGTTATCAGCGACCAATTTACCTGTGATAACTGATAAGAGAGTTAACAGCTTTATCTGCTTGGTAAGTACCTTTCCTACTTGAGAATAAAGTAAATGTTAACTTCAGAAATAATAAAAAAAAAATTAAAACTTCAAATGGGTTTTGCAGTGACATGGTGGAAGATGCACGGGAATCACTGCCCTGAGTTGCAAAGGCTCGCAATAAGAGTGCTAAGTCAGCCATGCTGTGGTGCATCGAGATTCAACCTCGACCGACGCCTGTCTGAGGAGTTGCATTCATCAAAGGGGATTACTTGTCTCCAGAAGCAGCAGTTGCTTGATAGAGAATTCGTTCGCAACAACAGAATCCTCCGCTATCCTGATATGAACACTGCATCTAGCATCTGCCAAGAGAACTTCAATGTTCTCAGCGATTGGGTCCTTCAGTAAGATAGATTAGTTCTATAACGCTATAATTAATTATGTCTTTCCTCTCTATATATTGTGTGCGTCTGTTGATTTCCATAGCTAATCGTTGTTATATCTCTAATGTAAACTCGGTGTTTAATTTGATGTGGATAGTTCATCAGCTTGTGGCGATTACCTTTTTGAGTTTAAATCCAGTGCTGGTGGGAGGCCTAAATCAGATTACTATTTAGTATTTGCACAACCCAGTCCTAACCTAGCCCCAGCCCATCTGTTGAAATCAGCGCTGGTCCAGGCCGACGGTAATAAGATATTTTCGGTAGGTCAGATTTAGATCCATTACTGTCAAATCAATTAATTAAATAAGAGGATCCCCCATACAATCCGGTTGGTAAGCCGTGTATACTCTGCTTGGGTTTCTTCTTATGTTTATGTTTAGATTAGGGTTGTAGTAGTAGCTTGGGTAAGAGATCTTAGTTGTTATTTATTTTTATGCTTTTTAGGTTTTATGTATTTTATCTTCATGTAAGAACTGTCATGTCATCTGGCAAAGTATCAATGAAATAACAACTAAGATCTCTTACTCAAAAAAAAAAAAGAAAAGAAATTCTAGATTGAATAATAAATTTACAGATCAGTTAGCAAAAAAGTTGAAAATTTTAGATAATGATTTTGATTGCCAATAAATTTTATTCCTATTTTCATCTAATACAGGGGTAATCTAGTTCATGTGCTAGTTAACATCCCTCAAAATTTTATTACACAGATTATTTTAGGTTACTAATGCAGTAGTGCAGCTTTAACTGAGTGTCCTTTTTTACTTTATTTATTGTTGGTTGTACACGGGTTGAGTTGGTCAGTCTATATTTTCGATATGATTTATGGTAGTTGGATTATGGTACTTCAACCCATGCAAACCATCATTACTTAAAATCTGTACTCTTTTTTTAGATGGAGTTTTGCAAATTTGAGGGGTTTCATTATTAAAAAAAAAATTATATGTTGATATATATCAAAAGTAAAAACATGACTAATTATTATTAATAGTAAAAAACAAATAATAAACCCAACAAAGTAATAACATAAATGAAATTTCTAATAAGAATCTAAAAGATAATAATAATTATGCAATAATATTATATATAATCCAACACAACATATTTTTTTTAACTAACAATGAGGAAATGTTTAATTAAATAAGACTATAAATATAATAATAAATAAATATATATTTTAAGCAAAATAAAAGATAAATAAAGTCAACAATGCATAAGAGTAATTAAAATTATGTTGATTTAAAAAATAACTTAGAACCATTCCGAAATTTTTGGAAAATACAAATTCAATTGTAATTCGGGGTTGGGATTTAATCAATATATACTTTTTAAAATCGATAACCAATATATATGTGGTGAGTAATTAAAACCCAATATGTATGTAACCAATAAAATTCAAAATTGTTATTTTTCAAGTTGGATTAGTTGGTTTAGGTCAGGGGGGTTGTTTGTACATTCTAATTCATCGGATAATCTTTCAATTAAGAGGTGGAAAAGGATGGATTCTAACCCAATTGAATTTAATTGTTAGTCATAAATGAAAAGGTTTTAGTCACAAGATTTTAAATAGCGCCGATATAACAACTACCTAAAGCTATATCGTTTATGATGAATTTTGCCACTAAAGCAATACAAATTTTTGTCTGTTATATAACGAGTAGCAAAGAATTATCGTGTAATTATGGTGTCCTCATGACAACTAATTTGGTGAATTTATTCATATTGTAATACTATATTAATATCCAAGTATTTTTCACCCTATACAGAAAAGTTAGACCAAATTTGGTGATCAAATAATTTCTCTTGCTAATACCCAAAAAAAAAATAACACAATAATTAACGCAAATTTGGTGATCCATTGAATATGGATTAGTTTTTTTTTACAATCTTGACTATCATAAAAAATAGCTTATTTAAAATCAGAATAGTAAAATGCATTCTATACTTTATATATATCATATACATTAACATAATGAAATTTAATGCAAGTTTCATTGTTAATCAAATATCCATATTTAATAGAATTTGATCAAATGTTAAATGATATTTAAATTACTCAAAACGAATATATAAAGAAAATAACATGTTTATAATTTTTTTCTACTTATTTAAAAAAATTGACATAATTAAAAAAACACTATTAAGATTATCAAGATAAATTGTTATCAGAAGAATAAATTTTTCTTTAAATTCCAATTCCTTATGTTTCTCTTTTATTTTTTCTTTCTATCAGTATCATTATTCATTTTTGTATGAAATCGCTATTTAAATTTTTTTTATAACACATCATGACAACTATAAATTCCACCACCTTTTTTTTATTTCAAATCACCAATTCTTTTATTTTGTCAAAAAGGTTTCTTTCATTTTATCGATAATTTAATTTATAATAAAAAAATGTTGTGAAAATGTTTTAACATAAATCCGTGGGCACTCACGAGTCACAACTCACAACTCACAACTCATCCACTTAAAATTTTCAATCCATTTTCTTCTGACACTTGGAGTTAAGGATGGAGGTACAACGAGCATTTAATCCTTACTTTTACTATCCATTTAAAGTCCTAAACCACAGTGATTAATTAACATTAGTTACATTACCAACTAGAAAAGTTTAATTAATTAATTAATTAATAAACAATAAGATCCATCTGGCATGAGTTAAGTATCTCGAAACTCGAGCAGCATCAGCGCCTCGGAGCGTGCTCAGTGCTCACCCAATAGCCAATATACGATCATCAAAACAAAAAGAAACAAATCTAAATTCAAATTCACTTTAAGAAAAAACAAAGGTGGTATGTATGGACACACTCTTCTTGTCTCGTTGCACCCGTGCGCTTGTTCAAGCAGTTGCGCGAGCGAAGAGGAGGAGGGTCTTTTTGTTTTCGCGGATTTGGCGCCTCGTTCCTCTCGCACAACCCACAAGACCTCTTCTCTCTCTCCATCGATCGTCAGTACCTCTTTGTTTTTTGTTGCATCTCTCAGTGCCTACGAGTAGTGCCTTGGCCCCTGCCTTGCGCTCTCTCACTTGTCCCCTTTTCATTTAATAACATTAATTAATTATATACCCACTGCTGTAATGTACTACTGCCTTCCGCGGCTTCTCAGTGACACCATTTGCTTCGTTTGAATTTTGAAAACACTCGTCACCTGCTCCCCCCCCACTTTTGTTAACCAAAAGGCGACTTGGTTTGTTCCAGGTACCTTTCTTCTCTTCTGGCTTTTTAATCTTTCACCTTTTTGTTTTTGTCGGATTGATACTATATATATAAATTTATTCGTTTATCCATATCTCCATTTCTCACCGCCTCGCCTCGCACTGTGTAAAAGCTTGTGCCTTTTTGCTCACTTTTTTCCTTTCTTTTATTCCAAACTAATTAGGTAAGAATTCATTTTTAGCTTCAGTCAGTGTGAATGACTGAAACAACCATCCTTGTACTGTATACATCATTATCAATTATTGCGCCAAATCCTCAATCAATAACCATGAAATTAGATGCTATTGGGAAAACCGGAAAAGGAGCTAATGCCTTTTTACCTTGAGGCTATTATTCAAGTTCAGATCATTCAAAAGAAGTTCATTTTTCGAGGCTGTTACTTCAACACTTGATCCTCTCTCTTTTGGTTTATACAGCTGAGCATATAATTTATAAGAAGCTGAAGAAGCAATGCAATGCAGTTCGAGGTCCTCGAACTCTTGTCGGATGCAGCTTGAGCACGATGTAAGTGAGAATGTACCTTGTTACCATGTACCGTGTGTTAATTTTGTTGATCTTAAGCAACTCCAACTTTGTATATTGTATTAGGTAAGAAGGCTCGAGCGATTGCTAGAGGAGGAAAGGTACATGCGTTCTGTACTCGAAAATGCCCTCGAGCATGCTGCCGTGAAGTTATCCGATCTCTCTCTTCTTCCTAATGAAGTAAGCTTGAATTATTTTATAGTGGTAGTTATGCAGTCCGATTGAAAATCAGTTATGCAATTAGTTCCAGTTCTCCCCTTTTTTGGCATTTTCCTTGATTTGGTCCTCTTTTTTCACAGGCTCAAGAGCTTTTATCGCATATTTTAACCTTAGAGACGACCATTACAAGGCTAGAAGAAGAGTTTGTCTCTCTTCATTTTCAGCTCATTCAGGAAAGGAATGAAAGGAGGCTTGCCGAGTATCGCTTAAAGCAAGTACCTTTAGAGGCGCTGCCACTCTGCTCTCATCCTCAGTCACATATTATAGAACCAACTGTATGTCATTTTTAACTATCCTGCTCCTAGTCATGTCCTTTTTAACAATTTACTGGGAACAGTATATTTCTTATTTTGTTGTTTCTTTGTTTCAATTTAAAATGTTCTTTTTTAATAGGTGAATACGACTCTAATTAAAGACAAATTGTTGCCATTAGATGGCATTAACTAAACCACAAGCCAGCTACTTAATAAAGTTTTTGAGTTCTTGGTTGTGGTTCTCAGTTGGGGCCATACTTTCCTGTTCCATACAGAGTGGAAGGTCGAAAGTAGCAAAAATTTGTTTATTAAGATATTTATTTGGTAAAAATTCTGCTTTGCATCAGTATCCACCATCTGATGCCCCAGTTGTGCAGCAAGAAGCAACAACAAAGTTGCCAAGACAGATCTTAGTGATAGGGTTGAGCAATCATCCGAACCTTCTGTCAGAAGAGATAGTGCGTTGTATGAGAAACATATTTCTGTCATTAGCAGGCTCATGCAAATCTGCCTCAGTGTCTGACATAGTGCCACAACAATCAACCCCTTCTCCAACAGGAAATTATTCAATTTCCCCCT
The DNA here is from genome assembly GCA_037678475.1 of x Bolboschoenoplectus mariqueter. Taxonomy (NCBI): domain Eukaryota; kingdom Viridiplantae; phylum Streptophyta; class Magnoliopsida; order Poales; family Cyperaceae; genus x Bolboschoenoplectus; species x Bolboschoenoplectus mariqueter. The sequence continues at coordinate 2,567,070 of CM075260.1, read as the reverse complement.
TTTGGTCTTCCTCAGAGCCACCTGCCATATCATCGTCTCAGGTAGAAAGCCCCCAAATTGACTTGCAGTGCCACAGTGACTTACTGGCATCAGAAAATTCTTTTGATCCGTACAGATCTCGGGACAAGCTGAGTTGGGCAGATATCGGGAACTATAGTTTTGTAAATGAAGTTTCCTGGATGTCAGCTGGTAAAGAGCAGCTTGACTTTGCTGCTGATGCACTTAGCCAATTCAGGTTAACTTTTTGCTTATCTTCTACAATTTGACATTTTCTGACAATTATGTTTGGTTAGAGAAAATGACCATAAACCTGACTATTCAATAACATATGATATTCTATAGTTGTCTTGCATTGGTTTAATTTATTATTGGTTGAATCAACTTTGTAGTTCCTAATATAGATTAAATAGAGTTGCCTCTCTGGTGTAATTTTCTTATGCTTTAAATTTCTAATATGGATTAATTAAAGACCAGGTTGCTAGTGGAGCAATTGGGGAGAGTAAATCCAATTCATCTTGATGGTGATGAAAGGCTTGCATTTTGGATTAACATTTACAATGCCCTTATGATGCATGTGGGTCATGTTGCTCAACACTCTTTTTCTTTTAATTTACTATTTAGTCACTGGCTTACTGCCTATGTAGCATGAACAAGTTTGAATTGCAACCATGCCCATGCATGACATGCATGGACATGCATCCGACACAGTAAATGTGGACACAGATCACAGTCAAAGCTCTGACACATCATGAACACACTGCAGTAGATAATACATGGTCTGGATTGAAGATAAGCCACAGAACAACAGGCAATTTCTGAAAACATAACAAAAATATGTTTGCACCAGTTTTGAACCCTGTAACCTTTAGGTAATAGACCAAAGGTTCAATCACCAGACCAAACATTATGGATTTCATTAAGTCCAATTTTTCCGCTTAAATTCCAACTTGAAGATCACAGAGGTACTAGTTTTCTCTGTTGTTTGAAAATAGTATGTCGGCAATTTCTGTGTCCATGTCGTATTTCATATTTCTGTCTTTATCAGTGCTACATAGGTTAGACTGAGTGCCTGACAACCCTTTCTTGTTAAATCAAGTTGTATAACATAGAATCTGGTAAAGTTTAATTATTCTGGTAATTGTAGGCTTATCTTGCTTATGGAGTTCCACGAGGTGACATGAAGCTTTTCTCCCTGATGCAAAAGGTTTATTTGTTACCAATATCAGCTCAATTTTGTTTCTTTTTCTCTCTTCTTTTGCTAAAACATGATCAATTGGAAGATCCATGTTGTTTAGGCATAGAGGATTATTGGTTAAGAATTTGACAATAATTACTGGTGCCCTTAAGTAGGAGCAGTTGTATTCGTACATGGTTTCTTTTTCTGAAATGTTGTTTAAAATTTTATTTATCTGATTTAGTTTTGGTTTACTGATGCACAATATAGGCAGCATACACTGTAGGAGGACATTCATTCAGTGCCAGCTGCATTGAATATGTGATCTTGAAGATGAAGCTACCAATCCATAGGTCACAAATGGTATATTGATTTTCTATTTTCTTTTTCAATGGATGACTTGCCCTTAAGTAAATAAGATCTATCAGAAAAGCAAACAAATGACCGAATCTAATTGATTTTCATTTACAATTTTCTTGGTTGGTATCTTGAGTTAGTCGTTGCTTCTTGCACTCCAAAAGTTGAAGGTATCTGATGAGCAGAAAAAGTTTTCCATTATGAAACCTGAGCCCCTCGTAGCATTTGCTCTCAGCTGCGGCATGTACTCTTCCCCAGCGGTATAATTTTTCTATGTTTTGTGCAAATATTGAATTTCTCTTATGCTTGATGTTTTTTTTTTCTTTTGCTATGCTTTTAATGACAAAAAGCTTTGTTGACCTGATTAACATCATTCATTATTGTTTCCTTTTTTTGTCCTTTGATATGCCTCAATGATTAACGTTATTGATGATAGAATGACCCTTCAACCAGATATTTTCTATGGTTTGATTAGAAATATAATGCACGAATTTGTTTGTGCAGATCAAGATATATACTGCTAGAAATGTGAGAGAAGAGTTGGAGAGCTCCCAACGGGATTTCATGCGAGCATCTGTGGGAATAAGCAAGAAGGGGAAGCTTCTCATCCCCAAGTTGTTGCACTTTTTCGCACGAGGTCTTGTTGATGATGCCAACCTGCCAGCATGGGTCTCTCATTTCCTCCCTCCTCGTCAGGCTGCTTTTGTCGAGCACTGCATGTCACAGAGGCGCCAGAGCTTCCTTGTCTCTCGTACTTTTGGTGTACTTCCTTTTGAAAACCGTTTCCGCTATCTCTTCTTTCCGGACAAGCTTCCTTCTTGACTCGTATTTATTTGCTCACCACCTGGCAAGTACAATATGTCTATACGACCGGTGGTTCTTTCTTCGTCTTCATTTTTGGTGTATCTGATTTGTCTAAGGTCAGTAACATTCACCAGGCAATCCATCAGTTATGCCTGTATTATCTCCTTGATGATACCCTCTCTCCGCCTATGTAAATTCGTTGATGCAAGAATGACATAATTGTTCTTTTGTTTGATTATTGCCTGATTATATTTACTCCATGTTTTATGAATCAATAAATGCAAAGCAACTTCATTGCTAATAATGTTTCTTCTTGTTACATGTATGTCAGGTTGGTTTTGTTAGTCAATACATTAGTTTCTGAAAAATGATTTGATACAAGAGATTTCATTGCATATAATCAGCTTAGTCAGGCTATGATACTTGCTGGCAAAAGAGTCATTTCGCTTACAATTTCTAATGTGGGAGCATGATGAGTGTGTACTGTTTTTGGAAGTTGTCTAAATGGTCATCAGGTCGGTTCTTTTCTGATGTCGCCCTCTTCAGTTACAAAACAATGGTTTGGATTCTAAAACTTGATTGCAGTCTGTATGTCTCTTGTCAGGCTTGTTTCATGAGGCGTGATTTCTCTGTGCGTTGATCAATAGAGTGGAAGGCATCAATTAAGGACCATCATCTCCATCCTTTATTAAGTTGCATATGTCCGTACATTCCCTCAAGCTATGCAAATAAGAGGGATTTTAGAACAAAAATTCTGAAGAATATATGGTAGGAATATTGTCTGAAATGAACTTACCAGTATCTGCGGCTGCGGAATTCTTCCTTGAATACAACGAGAGGCCTGTAGGATTATCAAATTGCAAAGCCGGAAAAATACTCAAATTGCAAAGCTAAACAAAATAAAATTCCATGCTGTGCTAAGTGGTCAGGAAATTAATACATTGGAGAAAAGAAAACCTGCGAACATTGAGAGGTCCTTCGCCAGGAGAACCAGCACCGCCTTGGATGCACGTGCCTATGCATTTTCCAGTACAACGTTCCGCTTGTTTTGTTTTGGGCCGTTGGATTCTTACTTTCTTCCTGACATCATCTCCTATTTTTAGGCCGCCCCAGGTCAATACAACATACTGAATTTAATGAATTATTACAGCAAGAAATTGAATTTCGGCAATTTATACAATGATGCAGGATACCAACCAGAGAGAGTAGGAGGCACGTTCAGCCATGTATCATCAGGCGACGGAAGGACGACAGCAAGTGCCAGCAAAGTAGATACGAGACAAGAATTAACTGAAACCACGAGCTTAAAGTTGCCTAATCTGGAGCACTGGTGAACTGGCATTTTTCTTATTGTACCGGTTCTGCCGGCATAGACATTGTTAGCACAGATAAGGCTTGAGGAACATGGTAAATGGATGGCAGTCAAAGAAGAACCGCTGAATGTAGAGAAGCCTCTTACAATCATCTTAATTTATTATGTCACCTTCTCTCGGATTGATTATCTTCACTTCCTTTTTCTTTTTTTGGGTTTGGTAGGAGCAAAGGAAAACTGGAGCAAGTATAGAGGCCATTAGAGTGGGTATGGGAATGGGAGTATGTGGCTCACGGCTGTTCAATTTTTCAAGTGCACAGTCAAAAAAAGAAAATGAAACGCTCTTGTCTGGCACAGTATTCAGCTTGAATGAATGAATGGTGGTCATATTGCCAGAGTAGTCACTTCCTGTGCCTTGGGACTCGGCCACCAATTCGTGATTTGTAGAGACCCACGCATACTGGCCATTACTGATAAGTGGGGCCAGTTTCATTTTAGTCTGTGTTATCTATCCTTTTCTCGATACGGACCCCTTTTGATGTAAGAGGTCCTTTTACCCTCTGGAAATCGACAACAATTCAAGTCGAAAATGATAATAAAATGTTTAATGGGCTTATTGAGCCTATAAGGCCGAGGAGGAGGATTTAGTAGGCCCTTTCTAAACTGCCAATCACAGGTTATATCAGTTTGTATCGGGTTCTAAAATAAATTCTGACATTTTACTTGGGATTATTATTGAGTTTTCGATCATTTCGGGTCGGATCTTGAATTGTTTGACAAGAGAGGATCATTTCAGATTTCAGGGTCTTGAGTTATTTCAAGTTTAAAGGGATGTTTGTTCTTTTCAGTGTTGTAGTATTCGATCTACGTATGTTCATTCTTGATTTTGTTAAAAATTCAAATTTGAGAAGAAACAGATCTCCAATTGAGATGTGTTCGTTCGATATTTGTGGTTATTTTTGTGATTATATTTCAGATCATAATGCCATAATAGTGGTCTTGATCAAATCCTTCGCTTTGGAAAAGAAAATAATTTTTGAGGAGTTTCTATTAACTAGTTGTAGTTAGCGCTTTGATGCGAAATGACAAAAAAAAAATTCCAAACTATACACATATATAATTTTTTTTCTTTTTAAACTTTTCAAGTTCATAAAAATAGAAGCATACACAAATGGTTTCTTAGTTTAATGGTCAGAGGAGCGATAATTGCGCTATTTATCTATACCTCAAATGTATTTATATTTTTTTAAAAAATATTAATATCTAATAATAAAAATATTTATACATTACATTATTATGATTATGATTAAAAGTTATGCAAATTGTATTTTACTTATAAAATAAAGTTTTTAACTTGAATTTTTTTATAATCATTTAAAAAAAGGGACAATTACTTTTTATACTAATTATGAACACTTACAAATTAAGATACAAATGAATTATTTTATTTAGTATAAATATTTTTGAGGTGTAGATAAAATGTGCAAAAACATAGAGTGCAAAAATACTCTGTTGAGAATTATTTCTTTGAATTTTAAATTACATCAAATAAGTTCTTAAATTTCTAAAATAGAATGAAAGAATGTATATTTTGATCTTTGAATTTTTTTTAAATTAAATTAGTTTCTAAATTTTCATTTGCATCTAAAGAAATACAAAATAGTAGTTTTTCATCGGCCTTCAGGTTACTTCTCTTTCCAATTTCCTTTCTCTACTTGAACCAAGACAGTATTTATTGCTACAAATGACTTCATAACATAATCTTAGCCATAGAATAACTGTAAGAATACAGATTAGACATCGATGTAGAATATGAGAACAACAGGCTTGAGAGGTTTCCATTGAAGGTGCACAAGTTTATACATCACTCATATAGCATGATACATACTGATGTTCTGTACATGACCTGACCAAAAATAATACAAAAAATCAAGACTATATTCCAGAGTTGTATTGAGAAAATAGAGAAGATGTGATAATGCTGCTGTTTGACACACACAGCTTCAATGAAATCTCCTACAGAGGTGAGTTATCCCTGTTCTGACATCAGAACTGATTCTTTCTTTATGTGTAATTATAGGTTTCCTGCGCCATCAAGTGCTTCTCAGCCTTCAGAGTAATTAAGTTTTAGTCTTTTGCTTTGGCTGGTGTTTACTGTGATTGCTTTCCTTCATTTCCTTCTGGATAATTTATATTTGAACCAATTATTAACTGTTAGTGGATGTATGTAAAACTTCTGAGCTAGCCATTTACAAAAAGATCATTACTTGTTGGTTAGAAGTACATAGAGAACAAAGTCTAGGTACAAAGTAGATGGTTTCTACTCCTGTAAATATAAATGCATTTTTTTGGTGAATGCATTGACGAAATATTGCAACAAGTATGTGTAAGTATTATTGTGGACATATAGAGAGAACAAAGTCTAGACAAAGCAGATGGTTTCTACTTTATTCTCCTTTTCTTTTTCTTTCTTCTTTAGGTTACCTTTGTTCTTATTCATGGTTTATGAGAATATGTATTACTCTGACGTACGCCCTGGGAGAGTTTTCTTTTTGTTGAACGTCGATTTCCGCAAAGAAAGCAAACGAGACAACATTAATTAAAAGCTTTAAGTTCTTAATTGAAGGGAGGACACAAGGAAAAATAAACAAAAAGAGAAAAGAACAATACAAAAAAATAATAATAATATATTTCTTTTCGTTCATCAAACACACATTCAGATTAAGACCGATGAAGCAGATCTTCTCTACTTTTTTTTTTATAATTTGTATGTAGAAAAAATAAAAAAAATCTTATTTCTATAAACATAGAGCACACACGAAACAAGCAAAAGAGAGAAAGCAATAAAAAAAAAAATCCGACCTGCCGGATTCGAACCAGCGACCTAAGGATTTCTGCGACAACTACAGTCCTCCGCTCTACCAACTGAGCTAAGGTCGGTTTGATGGTATTCAGATAATAAAGAACTTTTAAACTTTGATATTCTGTGCCATGGTCAATTTAATAATGGGTCCAAAGAACACCCATTTGTAAGGCGATCTAATTTTGTGTTGTATAAAATGGATTGAAATCTTGCTAAGGTTTGTATAATAATTAAAGAATGACAACATCATATATTCATGAATGCAAGTATAAGGAATAGATTAAATTGATAAGAAATTTTAAATTAGATTATATAATCTGGGGAGAGATCACTTGATAATAATTATTTTGAAAATCTTGACAATAAATTTGCAAATAAATTCAAAAAAATCTTAAAAAATAGAAGAAAAAAACATTATAGATATATTCTTAAACTTATAAATTGATCGTATTTCAAATTTCATATAATTTAAATTTAATTTGATAGTCTATCAAACTATTAAAATTTATACAATTTACAACAGTTTAACGGTCTTTGATACAATATCAAATGTAACTTAAATTATATGAAATTTATAATACAATCAATCTATAAGTTCAATAATATGTTTACGAAAGTTTTTCTATGTAATTTTTTTTTGAATTTATATGAAATTTCATTTTCAATATTGTCAAAATAATCATTGTGCTAATTGTATTTGGCCCCTTTATCAGAAATTCCTAACTCCGTCATCTCTGTATGTTGCTAAATGCTAGGGCCACAGCATCAACAAATGCACACATAGTTCCGTGTTGCCTTTTGTCAACACTAGACATATTTAAAGTTATTCTTTTAACAAACGGGATAAACGAGTGAAAATTCCATCGTCAGCTTTTAGCCTCGTGTTGTCATCATATTTGCGTAATAATTTGTGGACCCTGTGGTACGCCTGCTTTGCTGTAATGGCCGACAATGGCAATATGTGTTCAAACACCATTGAGGGGGCCTGGTTTTGTATTTTCTGTAGAAATCAGGGATGGAAGAAACGCTCCTTCTCAAAATACCTGATTTCTGTCGTCTATGAAACACAGTTTTGGAAACTGAAAAGTAAATTCTGGCTGAATATGAAACTGATGCTCAGAGAAATTGTCAAACTTGCATTTCATGTATTAAACAATAGCATGTCGTGTAAATTGTAATAGGATAAGCTCCAAACTTAGGGTGGGCCCCTAGAATTAACATTAAGAACAAGTTAATTAATTCCAAAATGGCTCTTCACAATTATCACTTGCGACTACAAGGTGTTTGTTTTGTCCAAATGAAAATCCTACTTCTTTTGTTTACAAGTCGAAAACTTACACAATCATATGAATAGGCCTATTTGGTTAAACCAGATCATGAGTGACCATGCCCAACTGGTTCTTCAGCATTTAATATCAAGCAGTTGAACTCTTAAGAGAAATCAGAAGTTTTATGGGCCCACCATTTGTTAGTGCGGGAACTGCGCACTCGCTGGAACCACCGATCCCATGATGAGTTTTCTGGGCCAGTTGTGCTGATAAAAAGAAGGTATTTCAAATTTACGCATAATTAGCAGTTGTCGAATCACAAGAACTACCAGACTATTAGATTCTATCAAACCTCAAAATCCAAGAAAACACATAGGAAAGTATCACTTTGGTTTGAAAATACCGGTACCAAACTGACAGCTTTGTACAAAAAAAATGATATCTACTTTGGTGGCTGCATCAGATTTAATTGCTAAGAAGGATCAAAGATCAAGTTAGTTGCACTCACATAGGAAGGAGGGGATCTGGTTTGCCCTCAGTGCTTGCAATAACTCTACAATTATATTTTTTTAAAGTAAAGTGTTATATAACGGTGCATTAATAGCAGAAACACACTGATGAGAGAATTGAAGAATGTAGAAAAGTGGGAGTCCTACCCCTTGCAAGCAGCAGAAGAAGGCTTCATTGTTTCAAGCTCAGTTAGTTCCTTCTGCAAAAACCACAGAAGTCAATCATCTGTTTTGCATTTTATTGTGTCAAAAAGATGGAACTCCCAGTGAATATCCAAAAAGCTCTGGATATTGAAATATTTGATATTCCTTGAATGTACTGACAAAATGAAAGTCAGATGCATACAATAGCTGATCCATTTCCGGGATCAGATACTATTCTGTTACCAAAGTATAGTTACAAGTTTGTATATATTTTCCGTTGTACCCAATTTGAGCCAACCCAAGTCCTATCTACCAAACTTCTATAATTCCAAATTGATTACATAACAAAGACTAGTTCTTTTGAACCATGATGGATGGGTGCATTAACTTATAGTTACAAAAGAGAGCACAAATTTAATTAAAACATCAAAAATAAATATGTCATGCTGCCAGTCAAATGTGAGTTTGGACGTTAGTCTCATCACAAAAAAAAAAGAAAAAAAAAAGAGAGAGCATACAATTTAACATTGGTATGTCAATGACATAATATTCCTTGCGTCCAATACATCTGTTCATTATATATTTAACCCCAGACCCAGTATGCATCTGCATACAGGAGAAACATTGATAAACCTTCTAAAAGATCCCGGTATTGAATTTACACATTTTCCAATATCTATAGAAAAAAATTGGAATATTCCTATCTATGATATATAGATATGGATTCATGCATCATACTTTTACTATATGGATATGAATGTCTAGCAATTTTCGAAATGCTAAGATACCATAAATTTGAAATACGTACAATATGTTTGTAACCTTTTATTTTTATGTATGGAATAGTCTTTTAAAAAAATAAACAAACTGTTATTTGGAAAGAACATATACGTTTTCCTTTTTACAAAAAAAAAAGAAGAAGAAAAGAACACAATATACGAATAAAAAAAATAATCATATAGTTTGCTTCTTTAGAAATTAATATCTGCATGCAAATTATGATAAATAGATGAAAAGGAGCAATTGAAAGAAGACAACAAAAAAAGTTAATAAATATAAAGAATGGATATCTAAAAGTCTGGTTTTGACTTTCTACACAATAGGCTGGTTGGCTGCTCAGTCCCACAATGTACAAGAAAGAGAACAATCCTCCCAGTTGCTATATAAGCCCACGAACCGCTAGGGCCTTTAATGCTCATAAAGGAGGCTGCCTTTTTATGCAATATTCTGTGGCCGAAACAGCTATATGCATATCCTATTGTATATGTCAGCCTTATCGTATGTGTATCCTTATCGGATATCAGATACGCATACATTTGCCGATTCGGCATATCTAGTAGCAGTTATTCCTATCGTACATATATTTGATTAGATATGAATGGAACAATAATTTATCTCCTAAAAATCTATGCACACAGATTTGGACATGTTGCTTATGGACCTAGGCTTCTCGGAGGAGATATGTATGTACAGTGCGAGTAGCATACCAATATATGTTGACATAATTGTGATACAAAATCGGGACTTTAATTGTAGAAGATACTGACTATGTTTTCCGGAACATTAGTATTGAAACTTAAATTTCTTGATGTAAATGTAAAATTCTTGTTGAATCCTATTTATGGTAGGATAACTGTTTCAATTTTTTCACTACCCGGTCGCACATGGAGTACGTCTTGTCCTTCCGCTGGTGCATTCCAAATTCGAGACATTTTCAATAACTGGTTGCACAGAAAATACAGAAAACTTGAAAGTAAATTTTCCGGACATAATGTGGAAGTCTTGTTGCATCCGTTTATTGTAGAATTACAGAGTCAATGGTTTCAATTAGCAGGCAAACGAGTAGTGTCTTATCACTTCCATTAGGGATTAGTGCATTCGAGACAAACAACCAATGTGGATCAAAACTGGAATCAAAGAAGACGATCAATTCAATATACGGCGGGTCATCTCTCCAACCAATACGCCGAGGTTACAGCAGCCCCAAATCATACACAAAGATCCAGGGGAGAGCCCTACACTATGTGGCTGTTGTTTCTAATTTTCTAATTACAGCTCGGATTGCGTAAGTTTGCTAAGCTCAAATTAAAAACCTAAGAAGAGAAAACCTAGAGTGGATACTAAAAACGATTCACAGCCATATATAGCAGCAGTGTATTGTACTGCAATCCACAGTTGAAGGGGAAAAAAAAAGGCAAATTGAAGTCAACTAGTCAAGCTACTACGCAGAAATAGAAAAAAAAAAGGGGCGAAAGGTAGATCAGTAAGTTTCACTTCCTACAAATCAGGCAAGTTCTCAACTCGAATCAGTAAGTTATAAAAGGTACTAGCGATGGAGAGAATGAGACAAGACCTGAAGGGAGACGATCTCTTGGTCGAGGCACGAAATAGCAGCAGCGAGTCTATGCTTACCTATGAAAACTCCTCCTGCTGTCGATCCTCTCCCACTTGCTGCCTCCGACGACGACGACGGTGGGGGCGGCGGGGGCGGCGGCTGATCCTCCCCCACCGTCTCTCCATCTACTGTTCTCTCGTTTCTGGTCCCCATTTGTTTTGTTCCCTTTATAGTTTGTTCGTCCTTTTTCTTCTCTTCTCCTCTTTTTCTTCTTATTCCAAGTGATTATTACTCCGTCTTTGTTTTCCCGTCCCAAGTTCCTAGCAGGACGGATACCCCACCCATCCGTCAGCACACCTCCTACTGACCTATCAGTCAGTCCAAGTAACGAAATTTGATATTTCATCCCAACCAGTCATGATGATCCACTCTTAAAACAAAAAACTCCGTTTGTGAAGTAAAGTAAAAATAGTTTAAGTATTTTAAAACGTTTTAATATATTAAATGAAAATGATTTAAAGTAAAGTAGGTTAAAATATTTATAGAGACGGTGTAAAATTAAATTATCAAATTTCTTAGTTTTAATATTTTTTATTCTCGTCATTTTATCTATTTATTTTATTACTATTAAACACTAATATTTAAAGTGATTTAATCTCTTACTTTATTTTGATTTTACTTCATTTATCAAACGAAAGGAAAACTTATAATAAATTATTAGTGAGTTTGATCAGGTCCGTCTGTTTTAAATTGGACTGTTTGGATCAATCACGTGTCATGTTTGGAATTTCTTTTTTTCTCCCTATCTCGACTGTAGATTTTTAATGATTTCTTAATTTTGAAGTTTGATGGCAATGTGTAATTTTTTTAACGCTTGCAATCAGATGCTTGTGTTCATAGTGAGTCATTTATCTTTACCTCGCTATCGCTTCGTATCGGATTTTAAATATATAATTTATAATTTTTCTGAATGTATGCGTTCATTATAACAAATATATACATTTCAAATTTCAAATTTAGATTACAATCAATTGATGTATGATAAATGATTTCATCGGGAAAAAAAGATAAAGGTGTTTATATACATGTGCACCGTAATATGACGCACATTATTTCGGAAGATAATTACAACAAATGATTTTAGCCATTTTTTTATGATAATTTAATCTTTTATGCACGCATTGTTTGCGAAGATAATTTGCCTTATAAGAAATTTGTTGTTGTACTCCGACTCATGACTTCTGTTGTCACACCATGTCTTATAATGACATGTTACATATTGTGATTTCTTTGCATGTTTATCTAGCTCCATGTTTGATTGCATATCACTAATACTCAGTGTTAAACTGGTACCAAGCAATCTAAAATCATGAACATCAACTGATTATTAACATGCTCAAGCTCCTTAATTGGGTATTTCATTAGCTTATCTATACAAAAGGTACCAAAAAACCGGTATCAACATTAGCATGTACATTCATACTTCCTTTTTCTTTTTCTTTATTGCTACATGTAGTACATTCATACCACTGGAAGCAAAATTTCCAACTTTACATACTATTTTGTGTAAGAAGAAAAATCTTCAAAAAGAGACACTGGACTTGCAAATAATCAAAATCAGGTGTTCTTCTCTAGAACAGATAAAGCAGGTGTGAGGTAGTTATTTGCTTTGTCTGGCAAATGAGCAACCTGCATTCAGTGCATTATTGAAATGATTATATGAAATTGAAAAAAAAAATATTTGGACAAAAGTCTCAGATTTATGGGACGGTTTGAGCAAAACAATTTCCATATATGGTCTACTGGCTACTGCTCCATGGAATTCCATAGAGACCCACAAATTTACAATGTGGCCATGAGGTCCTAAGTTAAAGCAAATACAAATAGAAGAAACAAAATAATGTAGGACAACGATCGTTGACTGGTACCAGAATGTGGGTACTGGTTCCCTATAAATGCAGGACCATGATCTGAGAATTAAACCCCTTGTTTTTAACAAAGATGACTTACAAGTTCATAGAGCTCCTGCCCTTGCTCTGCGACATACTCATAGCACACCTGTTGGATCATCATCCAATCAATTTAAAATTAGTAATTAAATCAATTAAATGAATTTAAGCGTACTATAGAACACATAAAGAAAGACAAATCTTACATCAAAGCTTTTATTTCTTGCAGTCGAGTCATGCAATGCCTTCACGCATATGTCTGCCACATCAGCACAACTGATATTCTGAAAAAAAGTTGATACCAACATAAGTAATCCGCTAAAAAATAAAACATGATCAATAATGCAACTTGTAACAAATGCGAGCAGCAATGATGATATACCTGGGTAATGCGATTTCCTTGATCAAAGATCAATGCACGTTGACCACCAGGTTCTTCCTGTAAGTTATGAAGTAATGATTAGATACTAAAAGAAATTATTCGAACACCAGAAAACACATGCTAGCCTTAGTTTATTCTGAGAGCAAACACTAAAAATCTATCTGAAATCCTATGCCTAATTAATTACTGCTGTAAACAAAATACTATACCTAAAGTGTCCACTCCGTTCACACTTGACCATTTCTTACTAATAACTAACGTTTCCAAGAATGACATAATTATCTCAAGAACAAATACTATTTTTAATTTAAACCTAGAGAAATGATATTCACATGCTTCCTAGTCAACAAATGAACATCTGAAGCTTATGATGTCATAATATATATTGTAGTATTGGAAAACCTGTTACCGTTGGTAGTGATCAAATCATATCTTTAATTTTCTATAGAAAAAATGATGGAGATATTAGCATTATTACCTGCAGTGGACCAGGGCGAACAATTGTATAACCAAGGCCTGATCTTCTCAGCGCATCTTCTCCTGCCTGAATTTGAAAGAATTTAATTCCTCCGGGAAATTAAGAAAAATAAAAAAGCAACATTTATTCGTTCCAGAGATAAAGAAAGTACCCTCTTGGCTTTAAGGACTTGCTCTCTTCTGGTCGGTTCAATAGCAGACCCTGTGCATGAAACCAATATAAAGTCTGTTTCTTGCCCCGTCTGAAATTACCAAAGCAAAATTATTTGCATTATCAGGACCAGAGAATATCAATTTGAAAGGAAGTGAAAATTAGACAAAAAAAGAGAAGTAACAAACTCACAGGTAAAGCTTTAATGAACTCCATTTTCAATTTGAAATTTCTTGGATCCTGCTGCCTGTTTTCAAATTTTTCCCCCGGTTTCTGCACCATGCATGAATGAATAATTAATAAATTTGAAAAATAGTTACTCCTATCTTGAAGAAAGGGGGTATAACATGCTAGTGAACTACCTGTCTCCTGGGTTCAAACCGAATGGTTAGTGTATGCACAAGAAATGGGTCAAGGGGTGGGTCATCTGGCTTGATCGGCCGAAATGATGAGAAAGGAACTCTTATCTGAAAATTGCACATTTTTATGCATACATCAATTTTGTTATGAAGTCATGTTAGAACCAAAATTGAAAGATGAAATGGTATATATCAAAATTGCTTACCCTGCAGAACCCTATTTTTGTGTTAATTCGAGCATAATACTTTTTGCTTCGAGCGGTATCATCCAAGGGACCAGCCTCTAGTATCAATATATATGATCTTCCATTTCCACCAACCGAAAGAAGCAACCCATCATACCTAGTTTATATGTCATGCAAAATATATATATTTCAGCAACCACTCAGATTGGTACAACTAATAAGCATACGATAAACAATATATCATCTCAAAATAGATTTAGTGTTTTACCTATCAAGGGTAGAACCAAGTGGAAGGGAGAGTCTTTTGGATAGTTCAACATAACCTCCTCTTGTGGACACAAATCCTAATCAATTCCAGCAATTTTAAGAAATGAGATTATGAACTCAAAATCCTGCTATGAGTATTAAAATTATTCCAAGGTGGTTTCTCTTGTATAATTTTATAACTGAAGTTTGGTGGGAACTTGATTTTAGGACAAAATTAACCCCATATTATAGACCATATTACCATCACACCAAGAACCTCATCAGACTAAATAAAAAGATAAAATACAAGTAAAGTTGTTGTGATGAGATGACAATGCCACATCCAGATCTTTGCAGCAGTACATCTCAATTTTTTATTCTACTGTTGTTGTAATATAATAAGGAGCATTGCTTTACTTTGAAAACAAAGAAAAAAGTGAAAAACCTGAGAACACAGCTTCTCCTTCATCATTGAAATCAAATTCAGCTTCAATTCCCTCACCATACTGGGGTGCGAAAGAAGAGTCGCTAAAGTAATTGCCCTCGCGAACCTCCCAATCATCCAGTGATTTACGGGTTTTGAACTTAGCCAGAAGTAACTTACTCTTGCTACTCTTACCGGCTCTTAACTGAGCAAGTTCGTTGTAATAATCCTGCAAGACAATAAATTAGACAACTATAAATTCAATTGTAAATTTGGGAAAAAAAACACTAGATCTTACCATCTCAAATTGTGAACTGTACCCCCTAGGTTTAAGATTGGTACACAACAACCAGCTGAAATCTGACTAGTGCTCTTCTGGTCAGATCAGTTTCCTAATGTCTCTTATATTTGTATACTTCTTTTCCATGTTCATTGGTGATCTACAATTTAGTACTTCACTGAGGCTCTACAATCAAGATTCTGACCCAATTTTAAAGCTGAAAAAAAGATGCAATTTAATCTAGGCCCCATATCCTGTGATTGAACAATTATCTGCAGTAGTATAAAGGCTTGACAAAAGCTTCAATTTTATGTAGCCGCATCATCCTTTGATAAGAACAGTCAGATATATAGTTTAGATGGCTCTAATCTGAATTTAGTACAAAAAAGCTCTCTTTAGTGTTGTTACCAATATAACCCAGTAAGCACAACTCAAAAACAATCAAAAGAAGTTTTATAAGTACAAAATTAAAGGCATTTGACAACAAACCTGAAAGACCTTTGCTACGTTGCTAACACCCTGATTGTCCACTCTGTTAAGGTCGCCCGTAATGGTAGTTCGGGCAGTTGCACAGTAAATGACTTTATTACAACCACTAACAGCCTCCCTGAGAGTTGACAAATCACCGACGTCTCCTACCGCTACTGTTACTGATCTTGGAAGCATATCGAGAACTTCAGGGTCATCTTTTCTTACCAATGCCTACCAATTTATAACCAACTATCAATACGTACTGTATGGAGCAAATACTGCTTAATTAGAGACATTCATCAAGAGATCAATTGTTTAAAAAGAAAGTACCTTGACATTGTAACCTCTGAGCAAGAGTTTGCGAATGACAATGCGACCAATCCTGCTGGTGGCTCCAACAACCAAGACCATGGTATCTTGGGCCTCAGGAACAGTGAAGTCGCACATGGGTCCACGTATAAAGACGGGGTCCTCCAAATTAGCAGGGATGGTCGGGGTTCGGGAAATCTGTCCCAGCCCAGAGAATTTTCGCCACACCTCATCAAAAACCTGCCTTGACTTGCGCCCCAGCCCCACTGGATTCACATCTTCCAGGTCCAGGTTCAAGAGGTTAGGCGATTGAGAAGACTGTACCGGTATTGGTACCGGAACATCCTTCGTAGCTTCCACTTCCGGGACATTTTTCTCAGCTTCTACTTCTATATCTTTTTTCTTCCCCTTTCTGCCTCTCCTACTGGACCGGGATCTCGATTTCGATTTTGGTTCCGATGACGATTCTGTCTCTTGCTGTCTGTTCTCCCCATTGGTGGACCCGATGGCATCTCTTGGTTCAGGCAGACAGGCGGGACGCCTTAGGGAGAGAGAAGGAGAGGTCAAGTTAGGACCATATGGGTATGATGGCACAACACAATTCTTGAATAACACCAGCGATGTGTTGGCCGACGATGCACTGGTGCCAATGCCAATACCACCACTGGTTAACACTCTCCCAAATTGCATTGCCATATAGAAACCTCACTTCTCTTAACTTTTTTTTTTCCCTTCTTTTTTAACAATTTTTGCAACAAGTTTTATTAAGTGCAGAGAGAAAGAGAATGCAAAAGGAGGACAAGGATGAGGAAGGAATTGAGTATTTAAGGGTTCAACGGAAGTAGGAACACGAAAACCAATACTGTGTGTGCGACAAGGCACCACATCAGCATATTTGAAATTAGTGTGATGCGCGCTAAATCAGGAAAAAAAACCACATTACCATGGGTCGAAAAATGCCAAAGATGAGTGTATGTGGATATACACGAGAAATCCTGAGGTCTTCGTCTCCTTGGATATAATTGAATCTTCCTTCCCCACCGCTTGAGATGAAGATGCACCTCTCTTTTGACTGACGTGGCTCACTCTGCTTCATTCCTTTCTCGAGGATGTGCCTGCCTTGCTCTAGCGAATCGTCCATGCAAAACAGGAGGAAATCAACAGGCCCAGAAAGGTCCCCTTTGACAAGTAATTATGGCCCAATATCTGTTTACATTTGTATTATGTACACCATTTATAGTCGCTTAGCCCGTTTTATTGATCTAATTCCATTGCCTTTGGGCATTTAAACAGCATAGTATTATAGTAAAACTTAAGATCAGCACATACAAAAAAGGACAATCCGAACCACAAACCTAACACAATAATAATTAACAGGAAACCTTATTTCAGAAAAAAAAAGGGGACAATTTGATATTTCGTCAGCAGCTGCCATGTATTAAAATCAGACATGGTCTGTACAAGGGAAAAAAAATAATGAATACAAATAAACAATATTGCTCCATTATGTTTAAAAGAATGAATGTACATACCAAAATTTCATCATCACAAGTATACGAATCCAAAAATACAAGTAAGACCTGCAAGGAAATGAGCATTCCTCGTCTAACTATCTGTGGCTTAGAGCGCAATTAACTTGCTAAATATTTGTAGCAAGTAGCACTATCTTCACCGGCCGGTTGCTCCAAGCCACAGCTAGTTAGAGACCCATCCAAATTTACAAGAAAAATTAAAGCAGCAAATGCTTTCAAATTGCAGGTGGCAATCAAATTAGCAAGTTGAAATTGTGGCTTTGGCAACTGCACGATGGTTGAAGTCCCTGGATTAAGCTTAAGAAATGTAGAGCATTGAGAAATCATCCTGGACTAGAAGGCTTTTGTAAAACACGTAGCTTTGCACTTCTACATCTCGGATTAAAAGCCTCTTCTTTCAGTGCAGGCGTGATTGGCCTCTTCGTCAGAATAGTTCCGTACCTCCCACGCACCCTATCCTTAAACCATGTCTCTCCATCTCCATTAAGTTCAACTTCACTAATATTGTCTTTAGAATGATGATTATCATCTTCATGTTGGTTAGCATTTGGTCGGTCACCATGATTAACCAAGTTAAGAAAAGTCTGCTTGACAATCCTGTCCTCTAAGCTGTGGAACGAGATGACAGCAAGGCGACCTCCAGGGGCCAAGCAATCAAAGCAAGAGTAGAGGGCATCTTCTAGGTTTTCCAGCTCGCTGTTTACTGCTATTCTCAGTGCTTGAAAAACCCTCGTTGCTGTTTTTATCCACCCCTGCCTTCCTGCATTTTCATTTTTCTTTTAATTATAAAGAAACGGCATTCTGATCAGTTGACAAAACAAATGAGTGGGAAAGAGCATGCATACCTCGAGTGAGGCTAGTGCTTTTTTGAATAAGCTTCACAAGTTGCTTAGTGTTGTGAAAAGGGTTGCTGGCACGAGCTTTGACAATCTGCCTTTGAAGATGTACCCAGTTGCTTTCCTCTCCATAATCACGCAATATACGCCCTATTTCATCTTCTGGCCATGTGTTAAGTATATCCTCAGCCCTCAAACTCCCCTATATAACAAAACATCAATAATTAGAAGTAGCTACCACATTCTATGTTATAATATAATAACAGACTTTGCTAGAATTCACAAATCAAATTAAATCATCCCAACCTTTGATTCCATGCTCTAGGAGTCATGTTTAGTACAGAAGAAACCATGCTGGTATGTCCAGGCTTTTGGGCAAACAACAACTGTGTTGATTTTAATTGGCACCTAACATTCTATTTGTTGATTGTCTATTAACCAATGACCAAATACTGAAATTTAGCTTTCCTTTCTTATTATTGGCTGCTTCTTTCATCATTTATTTAATTATGTACTAAGCCGTAGCTATTGCAAGAATTCATATTTTGGTCCATATGATCCATATGAAGGTGGATTGCAAAAAACCTCATCTTTAGAAAAGCAAACAACAATATCTAAACAGGTAATTAACGACACAAACTAGGATTAGTATAAATAGGAAGAAAAATAAGTGGGGAACCTGAAGGTCCATACGCATATCGAGAGGCCCATCATTGAGGACACTAAATCCCCTCTCTGAGCAATCCACCTACCAAACACACACCACACTTGTTAGTAGGAATTGGGAAAGTAATGCACAAGAGAAACAACAACTGCAATAATCAAAACTAATATAGAAAAGGGGAATGAAACAAACAAAACTAATTGTGAAGAACGAAAAAAATAGTGTTATGCCTGCATGGAAGAAACCCCAAGGTCCATAAAAATGCCATCAACACCAGAGCTGATGGCAATTTGACCGTCTTTAATTGCAATTGCATCCAAAACACTCTTTATATTCTTAAAATTTGTGAGCCGAGTATAAGCCTTTAACTTTGGATCTCTTTTAGCAACTAGACTTTGGATATGAGGCAGCGCCAACTGATGAGCGGCAGGATCCACATCCATTCCCACATAGAGCTCCATTTCCTCATGCGCCTCAATCAACTACCAATCAAAACCAACAGACACCTCTATTACAAATATATAAACTAATAGATACAAAAAGGAGAAATAGAATCGAGTGAGGGATTACAGCTGAGGAGTGTGAGGCAGCGCCGAGAGTACAATCGACGAAGGAACGGAGTGCAAGAGGCTGGAAGGCACGCAGCACCTCGCACAATAAGACAGGAAGGTGAGGGGTATTATCGTCCTTGTACCGTCTGAGAAGCTTTAGGTCCACATCTACCCCCGACCTCGTCCGCCTCTTCTCCAAAACTAAAGCTTTCGGTTTTGATTTCGATTTAGACTTCTCTGCGCCAGCTGACGAAGCTTTACAGTGCTTGAAAGGAGTCGCAGTGGTTGTTTTCCACCGAAGAGATTTAGGTGAGAGTGAGAGGAGGGAAGAGAGGAAGGGCCGTATAGTCACGGCCATAACCGGACCCTTTTACTGCAGAGTACACAGTCACAGAGCGCCTGTAGAGTGTAAAGACGGAGGAGGGAGAGCGTCTTATTTCTTTTCTTCTTGATAAAAACTTTCGTTAAGTTCAATATATTTTTTATAAAATTTAAATATGTATTTTTTTTTAAAATATAAAATCTATCGAGATCTATCGTCATCGTATTAAATTTATACCACTATATTACTTCTATTTCTTATCTGATATTTTTAGATTTTACTACTTAGAGCATTTTCTTTCTGGTTGCGAAGAAATTGCAAATTGATGACTGTGATTATGATTATAAAGATATAAAAACAAATGTAAATTCTATAAGATTACTACATTAAGTAATAATATTAATATGTTGAAACATCACATCAACTTATACTTAGTTTGTAATTGATAATTATAAGAATATAAATTTCAAATTTACAAAATTATATATACAATTAAAATTAGGACTTATTATATTTGTTGATGGGTAATTTATAGACCATCTTGTATAATGACGGTTAGGGAAAATTATAATTATAGTTATAGGGATTGAAATGCTTATGAGAAGATAAAGGCGCTTTTGATACGAACACCGCTGCTTTCACGCCATTCTTTCCAAATGCTTGCGTGGCTAAATATCATTCGTGCGGATTGTGATAGACCAACAGAATGAATGAACCATGTTAGCCGAATTAGTAGAATGTCGTAGATATACGATGTGGAATAATAATGGAAAATAGCCCACCTGGAGCTCATGCCCTATTCAAGACTTTTTCTTCTTCCCAGTTCTCATCCAAGTTAAAAGTATATTACTTGTAAGCGAAACCCTGCGAAATTAATCACGAATTGAAATAACAAGTGCGAGCAAGCGAGAGAGCGAGAGAGAGAGAGAGAGAGAGAGATGAACTGCGAAACTTGCCAGTTGAAAGAGCTTGTACGCGCATAGTTTTCTCTCTCAATTGTAGCATTATTTCCGTTAATTTTCTTTTCAGATGCGTTATTACTACTAATTAGTTAGTTTTCCCTTTTTAACTCGCGTTGAATCGATTTTCTTTGTACCATGGTGTTGTTCTTTTGTGGTACCCTTTCATAGCTATACATCTAATCCTCAATTTTTGTTCAAACAATTTGTAGGAGCTTGATCCAACAGAAATTCGAGATGTGTTGAGCTGTAAGTCACTTCTCTTTTTCTGTTCTTTTTTATTCCTTCAATTTTGAAGATGGTATGGCAGAGTTATTCCTGGTTCCTTTAACCAAACAACTAAATTTGCTTTTTTTTAAAAAAAAAAGTAACTAAAGAACTCTGAAAGCAAATCAAAATGACAGAATCAAAAAGCTTCTAATCAGGTCTCAATTTTTGACCTGACAACATAAAATTTTCGACTTACAGAGCCATATAATCAACCAGAACATATCAAGATGAATATCAATGTAGATATATACATCATGCTGATTCAAGGCTTCATTAGTTTAAGTGAAAGATTTTTCGCATGAGATGAGAGCATCTAATTCAATTTAACCTGCCAATTCTCCCGATGTACCCTAGAGATTTCATCTTTTTGTACATTTATGCCAGGTGTTGTGCATACAATTTTCTTTCACCGAGCTTTGGGTCTCGTTCGGCCAAAAGATGTTGATTGTGAACTCTTTGAGATAACTTATGTGAGAGCTCATTAAATATTTCAAAAGCAGTCTTTCTTGTGATTTTGAAACTTCTAAAATAACTAATTTTCGGACTTATCCTTGTTCAATGCCGGTTTCTTGTGCTTTTAGGTTCAATGTGGAGATGCAGAGTTAGAAAAGAAAATAGATGAAAAGATCGAACAGTTTGTTGCCTGGTCTGAGAAACACCCCAACCGGAAAAGCCAGGTTTACACCTCTCTCATTTTTTGCCTTCTTTCATTAATTTGCATGATTTAGTTTGATTGTATGTTCTTATTACATTAGATTGCTTAATTTCAGGTATGCTTGTCTTTCTATGAGGTGAAAAGCAAACAGTCGAGTTGGTTTGGCAGCAAAGTTGAGCGTCAGTATTGGGAGCATTGGATTGTTAATGTTAATGTGCACCCCATAAATCCCCCTAAATCTTCTTTCCGCAATACCAGAGGTAGATAATAGATGTGGTCTTTCTTCTGCAAACAGTTTCATTTGGAATTAAGCGGAAATTTAGTTAGTTTTACTTTGTAATTAAGTATACTAACTGAAAATATGACCATCTCAGAAAAAGTACTGGAGGAGACCAGTACGAGAAGATCTGCACTGGAGGCATCTGTGCGTGAGGTCCTTTTCCAAATAATAAAATTTGCAAACGAAAAACAAGAACATATCCCCCCAATTACAAACACTGAAGTTGTATCTTTCCCATATGAGATCACCACCCCAAGGTATGTTTTGTTAGAACATTACCTTCTTAAACAATTTTCTTAATTTTAATTAAGGTTGGTATGCACTGGTACAGGATCTGCCAGTTTGGTTTACTAACTGCTCATAGTTGCTGTTAGATGGCTTTTTACTTCCAATTCATGTTTCGTACACAGAACCTCAATGAAATGCAAAAGCAAAGCTCAGATAATAGAATCAGAAAGAACAATAAAAGAAGATTCTAATTTAATATCATTTAGTAGCAGTCAAATGGTTTCAGGAAACAATTTCTAGACACTTTGTTTCAGTAGGCTTATATTTTCTTCAGAAAATACTAGGGTAAATTTCACTGGAGCCCAGTAAACCATAAGCTACGTATCAATTTTGCTGCTCAACTTTTATTTATCCCCCCAAAATTGGCTGACTTTTCGTTTTGATCCAAATTAGGTTAATTTGTTCATTTGGAACTCAAATTGCACTCATCTGACAACGTGTTTATCAAATTGTTGAACACATTCAACAATAGGAGTCAACAATTGTTCTGAAGTTTATATGAGAATGCATGTTTTATTTAGTTTTTCCGGGTTAGTCAATTCTTTTAACAAATCAATAGCATGAAGTCTTTAAGAAAGTGTGAGATTATTCACATCCCGTGAAGTTTATGTCTTGATATGTATCTAAAAATTGATTTCTTGAAAATTACTTTTTTTTTGTATAAATTGAATTTGAGATAAATACAAAGACCCAGTTTGGATCAAAATAAAAGTTGTTTTGTTTCTTTTTTGGGTGGGAGAGGGGCTTATATCAAAGTTTGATGACCAAAGGAAATATATAGATGTTACTGGACTTGTTTGTTTGTTTGTACTTTGTAGAGAATAGCACTGTAGTGGTACGATTATTATTTTTATGTAAAATGGTATGAATCTCCAGGTGAGACCCAACGAGTTCACTGGAAGTGTGTATATGTGTGTTTGTGTGCATGCATCTCTGCATGTGTTTGTGTTGTGTGACAGCTCATTGGAGTCGCAGTTTGGCTGGAACAAAGATGCTATCAAGAGAATTATCCAATCTGGCCACCTGTATTTTTTAACTTAATCCTTTTTCATTCCTTTTCCTCTATGCACATCATTAATTTTCTGCTATGACCTTGTTAGGAGAGAGGTGCTATTTAGTTAGTATCAGTGCCTGTAACATTTGTAAAAAATTGAATGCTGAGAGAGCTGGAAATGTGGAGTCATGCATGCTTTGTTTATGCCTAGGTCATGTATATATAATATATCTCACGTTTTATTGGGATTTATTTCTGATTGTTATCTTAATCTCAAATTGTTGTACTAGCTAAAATAACTAATGGACTATTTTTTGTTTGTTTGAAAAGGTGGCACATACCATACCACCAGTTTTAGATTGAAACTAGAATTGTTTTGAGTATTACATCCCTGAGTACTCAGGGATTGCAATCTAAAATATCAACTAAACATCAATCCTCCTAATTTCTGTTCAATGTACCAAATATAAAGCAAACCATTACTGGTACCACAACCCCGTATTAGGTTTTCACAAAAAACCTAATGGACTATTAGAAGTAACTTTTAGTGTTCTTTTTTTTTTTTACCTTTAATACATGTGCTCGAATGGGGCTTCAACTAGAATATAGAGAAATGGTCTGTGTCGAGGTTAACCTCCGATTAAGCGTACTCATGACCTAAAATGTTATAGCTCAATGCTGCTTTGTTTGACCCAGCTTCGCGTAACAACTTAGGTGAAAGTTTTTCATCCCCAGTGAATAGTCATTTCGTTTCAGTTACAATTACTGCAATTAGGTCCTGAATTTTTATATAGACATCGTTTCAGTTACAGTTACCTCAACAATATGTACCATTTAGATTTTAAATATTTACCACTTGTGCTAAATGAAAATTTCATGAACGTATGGTCCTTCAACAGAGTAGAGTTTCCGTTCCTAGTTGTATTGGGTGCAAATTGCCTCATAAACATTTTTTTTCTGAAAAAAAAAAGAATTGCAGCAAATTCTAAGTTATTGCATCAATTTGTACAAGTCTTGATCTAATTATATAAATTTGCACCGTTCATTATGCCATAAATTATATTTTCAGCACATTTGCAAAGTACGTTTCCGTTTGTTTTGAGCGTTGTTTGGTTTATTAATTATTTAATAGATTAAAGGTACATATTAAGAATTGTAACCAACTGTACATAATCCTGTTGTACATTCTTATCATTTTTTATGGTTTGCTAAATGATATTTCTAGCACATAATATTGCCCCATTTATTTAACCTAAAAACTGGAACTTGAGATGTACTTTAGTTATGTATTATTTATTTATGTTTTAGTACAGTGACATCAAGTTCCACTCATGTCATTTTACTCATAAAACAATGAAAATACAATAAATAGTTAATAGTACAATCACAAATTGGATCAAACAAGCTGCAACGAGATAGAACCCACATTCCCCTAAGCCCTAACCCAATACTTTATTTATTTAATTTTGATGAACAAATTTTTGGCGTGAGAATATAATTTGTTTGAGAAAATTGTCAGTAATAAACATGTCATGCGTGTGGGTATGGATCAATTAATTGAGGTATTAGGTGTTGCAACACCCAACTTTATATGATATTTAATTTCTTCGACCTTTTTTTTTGTTTCTTTGGTGGTTATGACCTTATTACTGTTTGTCGGAGGAGTCCGGATTGTATGTGTCGCTTTTCTGTGGATTAGATTTTGTTACTGAGCCACTGACAGACTTGTTGACCAGTTCCTGTATACAATTTGAGTGAGAAAGCACTGCGTTGATGCTTGTCTACTATGGGAAAATCTGCATGGAATGAAATATGTTGTATTGATAACAAACATATAATTTTTTTATCAAATTGAAGAAAAAATAAAATGATGACGCATAGCATGGATGGGGATCAATACCATCATTCTATGCAAAAATATATATTTAAATTTCGTAAGAGTCATTTAAAATAAAATAAATGTTTATATTAATGAGAACACTTATTATAAAAAATTAAAAAATTAAAAAGACGGGTATATTTACTATTTTTTAGATTGATCACGTATTAAATTTTATAATTGAAAATTAGTTGGTAATTCAAAAGTAGTTTGAAAAATTAACAACTTATTTTATTGCCCATTATTTGGTAATGAAATGCTTTTCAAATTATACCAAATGGTTTTTTTGGAAATTTTGGTTTTAAATGTTTGGATTTTTTTTTTTTTGGTGAAAAGAAGGGCTCAAGGCCACGTTAATTAATTCCAGCTGAAGATGATCTTGAATTTATATCTTTCACCAGAAAGTAGTTTCTTAACCAATTGTATTAAAATAATTTTCAATCTTGAAATTTTTTTTATTTGGATCGCTGTTATAGTCGTTAATAAATTTAGTTTTAATTTCTATTCTTTCCATAATCTGAATTTTTAACAGAGAAAAAATAGGTCCTTTGTTTTTCTCATTTCCATCTCATCCCTTAAATTAAATTTGCTTTTCAATGAAGCCTCTCCACTATAACAGTTTTCTTGTGAAAAGGCCTTACTTATACATAATGTCATTTTGCATATGCTAACAAGAATGAACATAACTTGGAGCAATTGACAAGTCTTTGAGTTGGTTTGATCGAATTAATACCATTGTTTTACTTGAACCATACTACACATCAATCTCCAATTATTAATTAGGTTTTGGACTTTTCAGTATTATTACAACATTATAATTATCTGTGCTCTTGCTGCATGTCATTTTGTTCCATTCTTTTGTCACCCAAAAATTCATTCTGTGCCAAAAAATTTCCCTTTTATATAAAACTAAGAATCAGGATTTACAGGGATTAAGTGTATGAAACTATGAATCATGAAAGATTACCAGAAGCAAAGATTAGAATCAGTTTTAGAATTGTTCTGTTGCTTGTGTTTTGTATCTCTATTCATGCTGCTGTGCCGTTTTTCCCGACCTACACCAACTCAGAAGACGGTATCTAAGGCCTCTTCATTTCTTTTTCTCATCTCAATTCTTATATATCCTTTGCAAATTCCTATTACTTATACTAATTTCCTTTTATACTGCTTGAATTAAAAACAGTTTATGCTATAAATAAGCTATACTCTGCTCTTGGTTCGCCGCCTCTATCTGGATGGACTTCAATTGGTGGAGATCCCTGTTACGAGCTATGGCAAGGCGTTCAATGTACCAATAACAGCATAACTTCCATGTACTATTACTTTACTAAACTAATACCAGATCAACCCCCTCTCATCGGCTTCTTTTCACATTTTTCACCCATGCACACACAGATACACACAGTGCAATATACTTGAATTAGTAATGTATAAATTGCATTCCCTCCTAATCTAAAATGTGAAGTACCCATGATATTTACAGAGTGCTGAGCGGAGCAAACCTAGGAGGGGAGCTTAAGGATGATTCTTTGGTTAATTTTACCTCCATTTTAATAATGTATGAGCATTAATTTGTTTTCTAACTACTACAAGTTCCAAACAATGAATATTTTTAACATCGTTTTTTCTTTTGTTTTTTGGGCTAGGGATCTGAGCGATAACAGCATAGATGGTGCCATACCGCAGAATTTGCCTTCAACTTTAAAAATATTGTACTACATTATTATGCTTTGTTTTATTAATTTTTTTTTTCAAAATTCCTTAGAATTTCAAGTGTCCTTTTCAATAGGGGCCTTAATTTCTTTGTTTGTGACAGTCTCGGGCAATCAGTTTACTGGTAGCATTCCAATTACTTTGTCATATTTGACATCTCTTTCAGACCACGAGAGTTCCCAATTCTGGATTTGTAGATTAATGTTACAGAGAGTAATGTTCTTGTTTCTTTGACAAAATAGGTCACTACATGGAAATCATTTAAATGGAGTATTACCTGATGCTTTTCAATCGCTGACCCAGCTTGTGAGCTTGTACTGTCCTTTTCTTGCTTCTACCTATTTTTGCATTTTCTTTTTTCAAAAGCAAAAAAGAAAGAAGTACATAATGAAAAACAACTAAATTAGTTGGAAGCTGATTCCTGATTTTCTGATTTTTATGTAGTATATTATGTACATTGCTCAGTTTTTGTCTGTTTTCTGTAGCATTGAACTAACTGGTCATTTTTCTATATTGTTTGCAATTCTGTTGATACAGGAAACTTTCTGATAACAAACTGAGTGGTCATCTACCACCTTCCATGAGATACCTGACATCTCTAACAACAATGTGAGTTATATATGCTTTTTCTGATTTTCATGAATGAGAAACAGAATGTGGAAATGCAAGAATTATGGTAACACAACTCTCCTTAATTTTCAGGCATGCACAAAATAATGAGCTGTCTGGGACCCTCGACATATTGCAGAAACTTCCTTTAAAAGACTTGTACATGCTTCCTAATTTCTTTCATCATTTGTTATATTGCCCGTTAACGTTGGCAATTCAGTAAAACTACACCGCTGAATAAAATTGCAAACTATGAATACACATTTGTTGTGCAGCTAAATTGACCAGTTTTAATTTCTTCTTGTTATTAAATTTACAAGATATTGAATTCTTCTCTCCCATTCATTCTTGCATGAAACAAGTGGGCTTTGGATTTTCTAACCCAATTTTGCATTTTGTTTTTAAATTGACAGGAATATTGCAAATAATCAGTTCTCAGGAGTAGTACCAGAAAACTTGCTTAAGATCCCAAATTTTCAGTAAGCCATATGCCCCTCTGATTGTTTACACAAGAATTAATTAGTACAATTCTTTTTATCTCCCAACAGTGTAACAGATAAGGGAAATTTTCTAAATATTTATTAACTAGACTGCAGATAAAGCATTATTATCCTTCAACTGATATCAGCGTATAGATGACTAACCTTTCTTTATGTTACAGAAGTGATGGTAACCAACTAAACATAACCATTTCTCCATCACCTGAGCAGCCACCAGCCACCGATGGACCCATGCAACAAAACAGCCCTCCTTCACCTGTTTATAACCCTCCTCTTTACCACAAAACAAAAACTACTGATGCAAAAGCAATAGTTTATATTGTTGCCATAGGCAGCTCACTCATCATTGCAATTGCAATTTTACTGGTTACAATTTGTATACCTACTTGGAAAATAAATAAGAATGCTTCTCTCAAGAGAGTAGAAGTGACAACTTGCACCAAACTGCCTGATTCTGTTAATGATACGACACAGTGGGTACAAAACGACCAAGGTATAGGGCTCTTCTGGTCGTAATTTTTCTTGAGACTGATTTTTACTCACTCTTTAGCTTTAGATTTTTCTTTACATTTATTGAAATGCTGCAATTAATAGGACAAGCATGTTTAATTTTCATTTCAGATACTGGTGGAAAAGTTAGAGAACTAAAGGCTAATATCACAAATATACAATTGATTTCAACCGATAGAATACTGTCAAATTCCGATGAGAGTCGAAAACTTCAAAAGAGGTTGGACAATACTTCTTCCGTCACATCATTCTCAGTTGCAATCCTTCAACAATATACCAACAGTTTTAGCGAGGGAAACTTGATTGATGAATGCAACTTTGGCAAATTGTACCTTGCTGAGGATGAAATGAAAATGGTACATCACTATTTGTTTATTACACAATCCAAGTTATTAATTTATATCTAAATCTGACTGCATATATTGCCTCCAGCTATATACAGTCTTGAAGATTGAAGAAAGGAAATCAAACATCCCATTTGAAGATTTTCTGAGATTGGTGGAGTATGTCTCAAAGATAGAGCATCATAACATTCTTACACTTGTAGGTTATTGTGCCGAGTATGGGCAGAGGCTACTTGTTTATAGATATTTCAGCAAGACAACACTAAATGACATCATCCATTCTCATGATCCTTCTAAGAGAACAATACTCGTCTCATGGATGTCTCGCATCCAAGTAGCCCTTGAAGCCGCTAAAGCTTTAGAGTAAGTTTTATATTATTTTTGTGAATTTAAGTTTTTGTGCATGGAACATCTTATTCTCTTGGCTCTGTTCTTCTAAAAATACTGTCATATTATTGTAACAACAAAACAATAAAATGTTGATATGAAGGCATCTCCATGAGGATAGCCAGAATTCAATTGTGCATCGGCAATTTGCGCCCTGCAATATTCTACTAGACGATGAACTACGAGTTAAAGTATCTTGTTGTGGTCTGGCATCATCCCTTTCCTTCATATCAGAGCTTCAGGTATACCATAATTAATGGTTCATGACTTTTGTGTACAAATGAAAACTTGCTGTGCAACAAGTAGTTCCCTAGATTCATAAATTGAAACATAATACAACTTATTTTAGTGGAGTCGATAATTAACCATTTGAGCAATGGTGAAGCAGTCATACTGTCCCCTTGCTTTAAGCTACAATGCCCCAGAAGTAAACGAATCAGAAAATTGGAGTGTTAAGAGTGATGTCTACAGTTTTGGAGTGGTACTGCTGGAACTCCTTACAGGGCGTGAACCATATGATAGGTTTGTAATATATGTTCCTGATTCCTTTCTAGTAAAATTTAATACACATTGCTCGGATAATGACCAAGAGAGAATTTACCTCATTAATTTGTTCAGCTCACGACCTAGAGCGGAGAAACATCTTGCAAGATGGGCTTCTTACCAACTTCATGACATTGATGCATTGGTGAAGATGGCCGACCCGACTCTTGGAGGAAGGTTTCCAATCAGGTCACTATCCCGAGTTGCAGACATTATCAGCCGTTGCATACAGGTAAAAACAGTTGCACAACATAACTAAAAATTTATTCATCTTCTTAAATGAATCTTAATTATTTACATCCTTTGGTGCTTTATGCAAAATTGCAGGAAGAGCCAGAATTCAGACCAACCATGTCAGAGGTAGTCCAAGATCTGACTCAAGCCCTTGATGCTGATGATGTCTCAAGCAGCAATCTTTAGACCATTTCATGTTTAGTTTGTATATAAACATTCCGCGAGGACCATATGAGATAGAAGTCCATTACTTTTCTATGTTGTACATATTGTTCAGTTCAACCTCCTCATATTATTCAAGAAAAAAATGTTCCTCTTTTGAGCAGAAGGAACTCTCTTTCACTAGAAGAATTAATTAGTCCCTTGTTAAAAGTTCATAAATTGTACAACTACTTAGCTAGCAGTTTTATTTCAGTTAAATGATCTGAAATCAGTTCATGACCTTGATGTATTAAGCAAAGAACAGATTGGGACTTTACAATGACATATGAACTGCAAACAAGTATTGAAATTAACCATGAACCATGAACCATGATTACGTATCAATTGGAACCAGTAACAGGCATATATGCACTGGAGCAGATAACCACAAAAGTGGTGCCCAATACATCTCAAAAAATTAAAGATGCAAACTATACTTGCTAATTATTAACATTTCTAAACCAAACAAGAGAAACTCTGCTCTGAAGCTCAAAATTTCATAAAACATACTAAAAGCAGTACACTTATTTTGGTAATATTTGCCAATGGTGGCCATGGAAAGAGCTAGTGTTGTGCCCATTGGATGGACTTAATGTCAATGCCAGCCTTAGCCATCTCGTAGAGCGGGCTCATGTTGCGCAGCTTCTGCACCTGATGCACAGTAAGCTCGATCGCCTTGTCTATCTCAGCCTCTGTGCTGAATCGCCCAATTCCAAATCGAATTGAGGTATGTGCCATGTCCTCATCCACACCCAACGCCCTGAGCACGTAAGATGGCTCCAGGCTGGCACTGGTGCATGCACTCCCACTAGACACCGCCACCTCCTTCAACCCCATCAAGAGGCTCTCCCCCTCCACATATGCAAAAGATAGATTCAGATTTCCTGGGTACCTGTGCTCCATGCTTCCATTCACCACCACCTCATCCAGCCTCGATTGGATTCCCTTCAGCAGCCTCTCCTGAAGGTTCGTGACTCGCCGTGTATCATACTCCATCTCCTTGGCCGCTATCTCACATGCGGCTCCCATGCCAACTACTAGTGGGGTTGGCACTGTGCCACTACGGATCCCCCGTTCCTGCCCGCCCCCACTCATCTGTGGCTCCACACGCACACGTGGACGCCTGCGCAGGTACAGCGCCCCGACACCTTTGGGACCGTATATCTTGTGACCACTCAGAGACATGAGGGCTATGCCCATCTTCCCAACATCAATTGGGATCTTCCCCAAGGCCTGAGCAGCATCAGTGTGAAACGGAACACCCTTCTCCTGGCAAATTCTTCCAATCTCCTCCAAGGGCTGCACAACACCTATCTCATTATTAACAGCCATGACAGAGACAAGACCAGTATCAGGACGGATCGCAGCCGCAAGCTGATCCAGGTCAACAAGTCCATCAGACTTGACTGGGAGGTAAGTGATCTCAAAACCCTCCTGCTGGAGGTGTCGGCACGAGTCGAGCACGCACTTGTGCTCGGTCTGGGTAGTCACGACATGCTTCTTCTTGTCACGGTAGAACCTCATGACACCCTTGACAGAGATGTTGTTACATTCAGTGGCACCAGAAGTGAAGAAAATTTCCTTCGGATTGGCGCCGATCAAAGATGCAATCTGGGCACGAGCAGTCTCGACTGCGGCCTCGGATTCCCAGCCGTAGAGGTGGGTCCGAGAGTGGGGGTTACCGTAGCGGGAGAGGTAGAAAGGGAGCATGGCGTCGAGCACGCGAGGGTCCACGGGGGTGGTTGCTTGCATGTCCATGTAAAGGGGGCGGCCGGATATGCGCACACCTTTCATGCCTACGATCCCCTCTTCATCCTCCCTGACAAGTGGGGGCGGGGACGGAGATGGGGCTGCGGCTGCCGCTGTGGCGGATGAGAAAAGGCGCTGGTGCTGGTGCTGGCTCTGGTAGAGGATCGGAAGGCGGCGGATCAGATTGCGAGCCATGACTTCGACTTGCGAGGAAAGGGGGGTGGGTTGATTTGTGGAATACTGGAATTGGCCTAGGGTTTCTCTGGTTTCCTTCCTGATTTCTGGGAAGGGAGTTCTGAGTTTCCAGAGGGTTCGTTATTTAAAAATTAGGAAATTACGGTCGTGTTAAAGACGCGATTGGATGAGATTTTTTGTGAGGGAGGTCGGATAAAAGGGATGATGAGAGGCGATCAGCTCGGGAGCTGTGCACTTGCGACAGGATAAGAACGAGAGTTACGAGACTATATGAGAGCGAAAGAAAGCACCACCACCGAGAGCGGTTGCTGGATTCCGCACGGAAGGCTGCCTTTTGATCCAAACCGTTCATCATCGTCTATACGAATCACTTGTTTCCCTAATTGTACATTGTCGGTTTTTGGTTTTGATGAGATCGGAGAACTTCCAATGATCAAAGAGGAAAGGTCCAACAATAATCAAATGACAAAGATTTTTAGTGATAAGTTGTGGATCTCCACCTTCTAATACTGATCTAATTATTGTGGGGAGTAAACGTGCCGATCAGGGAAGGCCCAGGAGGATTGAACAGATACGGGTCGAAATGCATATGCACAGCCCATTAGGCTCAGAAATAGTTAACATTAATAGGTGTAGTAAAACGAGTTCCTTTATCCTTCCAGCCTTCCTCTTCCGCCCTTTCCCCTAATTAACAGGTGAGATATGTGATGTCAAATTATGGGAAGGCGCTTGGTTTTAATCGGCTCAATTCTCGTATCGATTTGAAGTTAGTTTTCTCTCGCTTTCTGTTGCCATTTATCTATTATTGTATCCTGTTTCGGTTCGAATTGGACACCCTTTCTAAACTTGATGCTTTTGTCAACGTGGAAGGTAAAATATGATCTTAATTACTCAGCATGCATCAAGAACCTTCATTTTACTATTTCCTAACTAGAAAACTTTAATAATAATTTTGTATCCGATTTGACATTTGACTTTAAAGTGACATTGTCTACCATCATTTGGTCTGCACAATATTTTTGATTCTCATTCAAATA
Source organism: x Bolboschoenoplectus mariqueter (assembly GCA_037678475.1). Taxonomy (NCBI): domain Eukaryota; kingdom Viridiplantae; phylum Streptophyta; class Magnoliopsida; order Poales; family Cyperaceae; genus x Bolboschoenoplectus; species x Bolboschoenoplectus mariqueter. The sequence continues at coordinate 2,533,819 of CM075260.1, read as the reverse complement.
GTCCTACCTGGAGATTTGATATTCAAGTGCTCTTTAGTCTTTAATATAACTTTTTATATATTTTTTTGTTTTTTGGACTGTTTTTATAATGTCTGACATGCTTAGTGCATTTGAGCGTCTGAATTGTCTTATCCATACTATCTTCTGACATTCAGTCAAAAGGAAAAACTGTTTTTGTTGTACTATAGCACAACATGCTTATCTAGAATAAAATTTTTGACAAAAACAAACAAACAAAATAGTAATTTTGATAGTCATTCACCACAAGTATACGTGTATTTTCAATACATCAATGTGAAAGTACATAGTGTCAGTTAACAAGGATTATCGCTACTGCTATTACTAAGTGGAACATATTATCCTAAATTAATAAAGAAATAGGAACTTTAAATAATGATTGCCATAGTTATTTAGGTTGGTGCTATGATGTCGCGGTTGTGCTCTCCGAAAATGTGGTTGAGATACATTGCCAGTCTGACTCCTCCCTGTGCTATCCTCTTCGCCACTATCGGAAACCTTGTTTCAAAGTATTTCTCTGTTTTTCATTCAAATGTAAATGCAAATTCATTTACATATACTATGTTAGATCAGATTACTCTCTCTACTATTTGATTGCTGAACTTATCTATTACTGGATTTGAACTGCATATTTGTAGCGAGGCGAAAGAGACAGGCTTACGTACCAGAGAGTGTATCACCATTGCTGACTCCATCATAGCCCCACTTGCATGCTAAATTTATGCTTTCTGTTGCATATCTGTTGTTTAAACATTTCAGGATCAATTTTTTTCACTTACTACCTCGAAGAGTAATTGTACAAAAATCAATTTTGTCCATTTTTTTCCATTTAAGCAGACTTCAAATTACCTAGTTGGGCAAGAGAGGAGATCATCGCAGTCGCCCCAAGTAGAAACATCATCTGACCATGCTCCCTGCCAATTTTAGAGACAATCAATAGAATGCTTTGATCTAACTTTTGAGTACTAAACTTTGAACTGTTACAATTTAGATGTATCAAGTTTTCGGCTTACGGCAGTGTAATTGTTTTCAAGATCCTTCTGGAAGACATCTACATCATTGCCATAGTAGTCCTTCAGTGCTGTCAGTATTATCTCTCTGTCCCACACCTTCATTTTCATTTACTCAATTTTAAGTACAAATGAGACATTTAAACTTTCTTGACATTCAAGAGATGAGTCTTATGAAAATTTATTTTAAAAGGAGTGTTTGTGAGAAACATACATGATGTAGGTTAGACTTGTGCCGATACCAATGCAACTGTATTGTGTTGCCACCTTCATCTCTTGTAAACCCAACATGCATTGGCTGTGTTCAGTTTGGTGCCAAAATTTTAGCAAATGAAGAAAAAATGTACCATCTAGAATTCATCACTTATAAGATCTTTGTTACCTGATGAACATCTCCCATGAAATGGGACAAGAATAGCAAGGCTTCGGTCAAATTGTCTGCATGGTTAAATACATCTCTTAGCACCAGTCAGTCAATCAGTAAAATCCCTAAATGTCTCCTATTATACAAATTTTATTCCCAATGATGGAAAAGTGTGACAGATGAGATTTATACATCTGCGATCAGAAGTCCCATGCTTGTAATGCAGAAGCTGAGATGTGAAATTACTTATTGCACCGGCCACACACATGTCCATTTTTCCTTTTGGATCATGGCAGTCCCCTGTTATCATCGAAAGTGGACTTTTAGAGAAACTTTTCTTTATGCTCTATCTTATTTTTAAATAAATTCAGTATTGGGATAATGCACGAGCATAATTGGAAGTCTTTATCTTAAAACTTGACTGTTAACAACTACGAGAATACGGAGTGAAATAAGGCTGTACTGGTACATGCAGGGTATGAAACCATATGTCAGGACCTGATCAATGCCATAAAATCAAACAAAATATAACTATGTAAGGGATGGATTGCTCCAAATCTCCACAGAAACACATAACTGGTGCATAGCTGAGAGTACCAGAACTGCTTATGTGGTACCATCATAAAATAAATGCTAACTCACATATGCTGGTCTTCACTGGTAAATATAGTAGTAGTTAATGGTAGTAGAATACTTGGAAGAGTGTGAGACAACGATGTAATCATCGATTAACACAGTTATTAAGAATGAAAGGTAGGTAGTATTACTCAAGTAGACAAAGGAACAGGCTTTGTCAGGGGTGTCGATGAAGTGGAGGGGGCTAGTCCACCTGTACTTATACCAGTGCCTTATCTGATCAGCCCACACACAAAGTGCTGATAGATCGCCTTCTGCATAATCTGGCAATAGATTTCTCACTGCCTCATCAGCATCTGGCTCCAGTAAATCCTGCAATATGCATGATATTATTGCAGAAATAACTCTTTTTCTTTTCTTTTCATGAAAGTGTATAATGTCAGACATGAACAGCAGGGACCTTCTCTAGAAAGACATCAATTTAAAAAAAAAAAAACAGAAAAGTTGAAACACATTTTTTCTCTTTTTTTCAGTTTTGTGTTGTCTGGATGTCTTTTATCATTATCTTTTTTTTGTATTTAATAAATTGGTGTAAGAATTTAAATGTTGGCCCCTCATTTTGTTAGTTGTTTGTCATGTTTAATGTATAAAGTGTTCTGCTATGGAACAAAAATTTGAACAGTTATTGTATTTGAATGAGTCAGAACCATTAATCTTGACCTAAATCTCTATCTATAATGCAGATTTTGATCCGTAATAGAATTCGACTAAATTAGTAAATTTATATCAAGTTCATGTTCTTGTATTCTCCCTGTTGTTTATCTATTACTATTGATCCATATTGGAATTTATGCCATTGTAAAGCTTCTTTTTGTCTTCTTATATTTAAATCAAGTTAATTAAAAAAACAAAATTTTCCTGTATCATCAAAAGAACAAACAGTCTGCCCTCTCTATATAAAAGGAAAAGAAAAAAGAAAAAAGAAAAAATATCCCTCAAATTTACCTGTGCAATTCTACAAGTCATCACGTGGCCCTCCTTGCTCCAGCAAAATGCTGAAGGGGTTGAAACTATAACCAGGGCAACAATTACAAGAAAATCCTTCATTCTCTCTCTCTCTCTCTCTCTCTCTCTCTCTCTCAGCAGCAGTACACCTGAAACCATAGCCAGTTGGTTCCTTCCATGTATTCCTCTATAAAATACCACCTTAAAATAAATAATTAGGTTTATTTACCTTAAATTAAGGAGCTCGTTGAGTGCAAGTATCAAATTGATAAATTAATTATGCAGTATCTACCGTCCCTTGTTCAGCATTCCATCCACATGTACAATTGATACTTGCATATGAATTGCTTAGCTTTGGTAAAGAAGCAAAAAGGGATAATGGTGAAAGGTGCATGGTAATTAATATTCCTGATGCCAAAAGCATCATCTATCTTGTAAAATGACACATTTATCCATATATTGAAATGAAAAACACGCAACCTCTTGTATTCTACACCAAAATGGGACTGGTACTTGTCTATTCATCATGAAATCAACCTTGGCCCGTCTTTCCTTTATTGGAAATTTTTTCATTAAAACTGGCTGTTAACTGAACCGCAGACCTAACACAGTGGTGATGGATCTCGTCTCTCTACCGAGAGATGTAGGTTCTGGCCTCCCAAAAGGCATTTGAAAAGGAATAAATGCCGGGATTAACGGAAGCCCTTATTTAAAAAAAAAAAAAGAATTGGCTGTTAACTATCTTTGACTTGAATTTGAAGTGAGAGAGCTCAATCCCAACCACCAAATAACAAAACTCCTCCTTATACTTTTTTTTTAATACCAGGGAATATGAAAATTTATTTTTATTAATTGGGGAATGTATTAATTTATTTCCACATTCCTATTTTATTTTAGTAAACAGGGATGACCCGTTGGATCTACAATTTTCCAAGTTGTGTTAGTGAAAATTTAAATATATGACCTATTGAATATACAATTTTCATATATATTGTATGGACTCGATCCAACTGTAAGCATACTTTGATCACCATTTTATTTTATTTTTTATGTGAAGTAAATTTATGTATTCATATTTCTCTCCCAAACTATGTAGATTTCACTTACTATTCATAAGCAAACCGGGTCTCCATACATAGACCCAGTTAATCTCATATCCGGTATATAAGCAACTCAAATTCATATAATCTGATATTTTATGTGCATATGTAGTATGGCAAGGAAATCAGATTTGTATGTTCTGATCAGTCTGCTATTAGTTATAGATATCAGACTTTCAGAACCAATGATAACACATGATTCACAGCAAAATAAACAAATGACATCCAAAATCCTTTTGACTCTAAACTGTCGATCGATGTTATCATAAGTGCAATATCCTGGAGTGCTCGTTTCGAACTTTAAAGGGGGTTTCACATTACAACCAAAACATAAAAGGATACATTCCAACTAATTAGGAAGGTAAGGTGCCTTTTCCCATCCCTTACTTTCCTTTCCTCATTTGACATCATATGAAAGTTCGAGTGCTAACCTTGACACAATAACAAAATAAGCTCAACGTCGCATGCATCACAAGAGATAAAAAATTAAAAATCAATGCAAAGCAAGTACCAAAGGCCTTCTTTAAAATCAATGAGGAGCAAGTACCAACTACTAATGGAACACATCAAACTATGGCCTTCTTTAACGAGTACATGTTTTTTTTTCAAAACCAAAGGCCACTGACAAAAATCTGCTAAAGATGTACAGTTATAGGTATGCAGTAGAATTTTTGCATACATGATAATAATGTCATCATATGTCAGCATTAGTAAGGAAATCGACGCAAGTCTGGCAGTTGCAGTCTGAGAAACGGCACATCTTGCAACCGAAGCAAACACATTTGGTGCAACCACTGCACATTGTGTCTTTGCAACATCCCCTTGCACGTCTCTTACTTTCCCTTTCTTCTTTATCAGCACAAGTGATTCTGTCAACCAGTAAAACCAGTCATAAAATAAAGTCAATTGATGGCGCCGTGATTAAAGAAAATAAAATAAAGTTTAATGACAACCATTATCATTCTGCTAGTAATGGAAGTTTGAATGAAATAGGTTGCCATTCAGCACTTGCTTTAAAAAAAATAGTAGTAAGATATGCTTAAATTAAAATTTTCCTTTCTAATTATTGTCCAATATTATCTATTTGTTTAGAAAGTGTGTGTTTCTCTTTTTGAACTGTATCGAGTATATTAATAAAAACTAAATCATTTGATTTTTTGTTGCATCTACTGCAAAATAAAAAGAGAAATAAAATAAACATACTTGCCGTTGGGGTAGTGGGAACATTCCCAATTGCCATCAATCTCTGCATCATGATACTCTCTGTATTGTTTTTCTGTACCCACCACAAACCGGCGTCTTTTGCTGCACTTGGCGCACTTCACAAATTCATCTCTATGTATTTTCCGTTTGGAAGGACGAGTCTTTGAATTTACTTCACTGTACCTCAACAGCACCGTTTTTACCAAAGGAACCTTTTCACTTCCTATAGTGACCCATATATTACTTCTCCATCTTCCCGGTGTTTCCTTCAGCGCATGTTTCTCAAATTCAGTTGGTTTCAAGACTGAAAAAGGAAGAAATGTTGAAACCATGTTATCTTCCACATGATGGAGATTATAAAAACAGCTTGTTGAGCAAGGGACAAAAGAGAAAATACCTTCATGGCATGTAGGGTTGCATTCACATTCAATCTCGAGTGCACCAGATGCATACACTCGGAGTTTCCCGACAGTATCACCGTACCTATAGCTGGTGCACCCGCATATGACATCAATGAAATCTTCTCCTCTGTTGAACCCATACATGTCTTTTACCTCAAAGTCCTGGAACATATTCGCACATTCTTCAATTTTTACTGAGACGCTGTCCATTGCTTCCTCCATTCTTGTCTCTGGGTGCAAAGAAATTTTGTCATCTTATATATCTTATTTTTTTTCCCTTGAATTTATTATCTATTGTTTATAAGCTTTTGCCCTGAATAATTAAGTTGAAAGCTGATCAATAGAAACCAGTAAGCAGAGAGCATTATCACATATATGCATATCCAATGACATGAAATGTGTATATTCTATCTTCCGTAACAGCCAATTTACTTTTCTCCGTTGCTTTAAAGATCAATGACGGAACCAGCATGGATTCTCTTTTTTTTTTCAATTGATAACTTAAGAACCTAGTAATTTATGTAAGCAATTATCTATTGCTCAGTGAAATTAACAAGGAGAGTCTATTTCAGCCTATAAAGAAATCAACAATCTTATTTCACTGACACACTGCAGAGAGAAATCAGACTTTAATTTCAATCCATGAATATGATAATACAAGTGTTTTGTCGGGTCCATATCTGCTGCCATTAAAATCTATGGCACATTCGCTGTCATAGATTTTAAACAGTCTGATTTGATTTAAACGGTCTAGATTTAGCTACAGGGATGTCTTTTTTATTTATATTATAGTGGGTCCTACATGTTATAGACCCAAAAAAACTATGGCAGCAGATGTGAATCCTTGTTTTGCCATCAAATAATATAGTTTAAAGCTGTGTTAATTAGGAGTTTGCAAGCTATCGGAATTCTGACAAGTAATAGAATTTTCAAATTAAGAAAATAAAGGACAGACTAAATGAACTAAAGAAAAACGATAACAATAATCTGTACATGAATACTGTTGCTTCTTCTTACGGCATGAAAGATCAAGAGAGCATACCTGAGAGCTAGATTTTGGAAATTCTTCTAGCAATTGAGGAGGAAGAAAATAAAAAATGAAGGAAAGAGGAAAGGTAAATGGTAGAGAAAAAGACTATATTTACAGGTGGCGTCGACTGAAGAGTAACCGATGAAACGCCTCCGGACCGTGTCCTTTCAAATTTGTTGTTTTTTAAATGCTAATGCATTCCTTTGCACAATTAATGTAAAATAATTCAATAGACGGCTTTTCCAAAGTTTTACTAAATTTGAAATGAAGAAGTAAATCATGATCATTTAATTTTGTTTTGAAATTTATTTCCCGCTCCTTCAAAGGACAAAATAAAAACAAAGGAGATATACTCAAAGTGAAAGTTCATGGAAAAGCACTCATGAATTTTTACTAAATTTATATGAAAAAATACATTAATTTCATTTTTACTTTGAAATTTACTTCCTGCTTGCTGAAAGAAAAGAACAAAGAAAATGAAAAAAGAACAGAGAAAAGGGGGAGAAATACTCAAAAGGGAGCACAAAATTGCTTATATGTATTGAATAGAAAAGATGCTATATGTTGAATAAGGAAAATCTAATTATTATTCAATATATGACAAGAATACCTACCTGGGAAAATGAAAAGGCCCAAAGGAAAGATCAGCACTGCATTATCAGAATAAGACCACAACACCCAATTCTCTAAAATATAGTTGGAATCCTTAGTGCAGAAAAATGATAATTCTGTAAAGCTATTTTACTGGTAATTTTCTCCATTACTCTTCATTTATCTCTTTACAAGTAATGCCAATTTTCATAACACCATCAATGATGTAAACATGGTTCTATATTAGATAGTCTCTTTTCTATTTCTCCTTCGTTTTGCTATCATTAGCTATACATAGACCGTCTTTATGTGGCTTTCTACAAAATTGCCATAAGTAAATACACTATAATTGGGTGGTAAAATTTTAAAAACCATTTTTAAATTCTCATAACTTGAAAGAAGTACAATCCGAGTAGCCACATTTACAAATGGGAGCTGATACACAGATACAATCATTGATATCATTGTTAATACAAATTTTATTATATACGTTAAACGAGTTATTATGTATGTTAATAATTTTATTGTGTAAATTCATTTTGTATAGTACTGTCATTATTCAATTTAAATGAGTTATTATGTATGTTAGTAATATTTAAGTTGAATAATAAAAATATTGTACAAAATAAAATCATTAACATACATAATAACTTATTTAACATATATAATAAAATCTATATTGACAATAATATCAATAATGATACCTCCATTATATTTTCCTTAACAAATTACAATCCTTTATAAAATCATAACCTTGGACTTTGGGAGCAATTGCTACATACATCTGAGCTTTACAGCCCAGCCCAATACTAACACTTCCCGCCTTAAGGCCCATTTACAAGCATTTTCTATTTTCCTCTCTCCGATATAACCTGATACTATTTTTATTTTCGTTGCAACCAGTAGTAAGTTCCAGCCAGTGTGAAGGAAGGCCTATCTCTTTCGCTGTTCCCGCTACTGGTGCTGTCATGGTGGCCACAGCGCTCCTTTCTATACCCGGGCAACTGTCAGTGTCTCCCGTTCGAATAGTCCGACGAAGGCGCTTATCCTGCTCCGCATCTTCAACTTATTCTTCGCCTTTTCATCCCGAGGTGAGTGGGGTGTTGCTCCTCTGATCTCTCTCCTTTCCTTTCTTCATCTTCGTTTGCTACTCACTTGTGCATTGTACGCTGGTGCTCAAGCTCAACCTTGTCTGTATCTCTTGGACTGGTGTTGGATAATGTAACTAATTTTAGGTAGAGAGAGCAATTGAGTCGCTGCATGGGGCGTACAGAGAGGTCGATTGCAGGGTAGCTATCAACTCAGCCCGTGTTCTTAGTGCTTTCAAGAATGCCAGAATTGCTCCTCATGTAAGCTATCCACAGTTAAAGTTTCAGTCTTTGATGCTAAATTAAGAACGTGTTAGGGAACCATTTAATATATTGGAATGTGCGGTCTGAATCAGGTAGTTGAAGTATTGAATTTGCGATAATTAGTCCCGAGTTTGGTCTCGAACCAAGTCCCAAGGGACCCTTTAGAATCTTTATCTTAAACCCAACAAATTTGAGTACTGTTTTCATTTAACCAAAATATCTGAATATTTTTCTTGTAGCAATGTAAGCAAAACAGATTCAATATTTGCAGCTTAATGAAATGTGAATAAGGATACAAATATTAGACGAATGTCATAATTCAAAACCAATTATGCACCTAAATGGATATGGATACAAAACAAATAATTGAGAAATGTGAATCCGGATAATTGAAAATTATCGATTATTACCAACAAATATACAAGCATAATTAAATGTCAGTATGTTAGAATAATCAATTAAAATTTTAAAATAACAAATATCCATATTTTGTTTGATATTTATAATAGGTAACAAGCATGTACAATATATGTACAATATAAGGGTATTTCAACAAAGGAAAGGAAAAAAAACTAAAATTAGAATTCAGATGCAAATAGAAGTTATCGCCTTTGTTTCTGTTAATCCTCCAGGTTCAGATAATTCTGCTATTCACATCTTTTTATGGGACTGGTAATTATACATAACTGTATCACATCATTTTGTGTGGGTATGGATGCGGATTTGGATAGTATATATTTATGGATAATTATGTGAATATGGACTGTTCACACCTTATACGCACTTGGCCTATGAATAATATCCTTTCAGCACTTTGGTGGATGTACAGGATATGGGCATGATGATGGTGGCGGCCGTGAAGCTCTAGATTCTGTATTTGCTGATATTTTTGGGGCTGAATCAGCAATAATTAGATCTCAGGTCTGATCAGTAAATAGAAATTTATTTGATACATTACCAAATCTATAACTATTACATGTAGAACTCCTACTGCTACTATTGTTGTTATTATTGTCAATTTGTCATCATTATTGTATATCAGTTTTTTTCAGGTACTCATGCCATCGCATGTGCTCTATTTGCCATTTTGAGGCCTGGAGATGAGGTCATCATACTTTTTAATCATCTAATACATTTTTTTGCTCAGAAATACATTAGACTCTAGGAAGATAAATATGAAAATCAGGAAGGAAGATTATAATTGTTGTTAATGCTAATGCTGAGCAGATATTAGCCATAGCTGGTGCTCCTTATGACACCTTGGAGGAAGTACTTGGGATAAGAGGGCCTTCTGATTCTAACATTAACATCGGATCTCTTAAGGACTTTGGTATCAGTTACCGTGAGGTTCCTGTACGTTATCAGCATGTAATTCTCTTTAACAGTACATAATTTCATATCATTATATATGGATTCTGAAATGAAATAAATTTTCAGTTAGCCGCTGATGGTGGGCTTGACTGGGATGCTCTGGGATGTTCTGTTAGGCCAGAAACGAGGTGTGCATTTATTCAGAGATCATGTGGGTATTCATGGCGCAAAAGTTTAGGTGTTGCTGACATCCAGAGAACCATAAATCTCATCAAGGTATATCAATATTACTGTTTTATTTTTCCCATAGACAGCATATGCAAAATTCCTTCACAATTTGAAATGTTTTCTTTTAAATTTGGTATCAACAGGAGCAAAATAAGAATTGCATAGTCATGGTGGACAATTGTTATGGCGAGTTTGTTGAGACATCTGAACCTCCAACGGTGGTACAACTCTAATACCCGATCAAACTAAACATCTCTATTCTCCTTTTACCCTTTTTTTTTTTTTTGCTTTTTCTTCCGATTAGCTGGTTTCATGCTAATTTGTGATTAATTGAATTGGTAAGGGAGCAGATCTGATAGCAGGAAGTCTGATAAAGAACCCTGGAGGGACGATAGCACCCTGCGGCGGCTATATTGCAGGGATGAGTGGGTTGGTGGAGGCGGCGGCAGCACGGCTCTCTGCACCTGGTCTAGGAGTGGACTGCGGATCAACTCCTGGTCATGTGATGCGCTCTCTCTTTCAAGGTCTCTTTCTCTCTCCCCAGATGGTCGGAGAAGCTCTCAAGGGAGGTATGCTAATAGCAGAAGTAATGGCAGCTAGAGGATATCAGGTGCAACCCCAACCTCTTGGACCTCATCATGATGCTGTTCAGGTTTTAATCTTTTTTGCACCATTTCGACATGATATCATGAAATACAACGAGCATTTGACATTTTGCATCTCATGAATTAGTTTATGTTCAACATTATGTAATCAGCTACTTATGTGTATTAGGCAGTTCAACTTGGAAGCAGAGAGAAACTGATAAAATTTTGTGAAGCTGTGCAAAGAAGCTGCCCAATCGGGTCCTTTATCAAGCCAACTGCTGGTTCTACCCCTGGCTATGCTTCTGAGGTTATTCTTCCATTCCATTTGTTTTTATTCTACGCTTTACACACCTTCTGCTTTTGCAAATGTACATACTGTAGATGCAGGCAAAATATTGTTTTGCGAGGCCTGTACATGCCAAAAAAATTGTAACATTTAGTTAATTAACGACATTAGCTATGGAGTGTGCATAATTTGGTGAAATTGAGAAAAATAATTGTGATGAGCATATGACTGATGCGGGAAATAAATAGGTAATATTTGCGGATGGAACATTTGTGGATGGGAGTACAAGTGAGCTATCTTGTGATGGTCCCTTGAGAGAACCTTATGCTGTCTTCTGTCAGGTTCTGCTTTACATTTAACGTTTTTCTTTTGTAAATTCAATTTCACAGGTGGTATAGTGAACAGATGTATTGAATTGCATTAGAAAGAAAACATTGATCCCAAACTTCTCTCAATATTTCTGCAGGGTGGGTCACACTGGACACAGTGGGCCCTTGTCCTTGGCGAAGTTCTGACAGTCATCTAATTTCCTTGTGTTGAAAAAGAATATTTCTCTGGCATTACTAGGCTCAAATATTCTTCATGAGTTGATGCAGTTATCATGACATGAATTGCGCTAAAGCTGTTAAACAATGCAAACAGTCGGATTCATAGAACAAAGGCGCACAAGCAAGAGCACTGAATCAATGACAGTGAGCTGTAACCGGGCAAGCACATGACATGTCATGTGTGTTTGGTTCAGGTTTCCTTTATTTTCTCTTCTAGATTGTTGGAATTCGTGGTTTTTGTAGTTCAAGTATTATATATATTTTTTTGTTGATTATTTTCAAAGTGTAAATATTATACTACCAGTCTTCCTCTGCTACCGCTATATATTATGAGATGCTGACAGTACTCGTCTTGTACAATGAGATTCCATATCATTTTTTGACAGTAAATTTAATTATCTTTCTCTAGCAGTCTGGTAATCTTGCTGGTTTATTTTACAACAAAGTCAAAAAAAACTTTGATACCTTTTATCATGGATTTAGTACTCGATATGACAAATGAGCATTTATAGAACGACTACGAATCCTATGCAGCTTGATTGATTTATTAAATGAATTAAGTGTGTACCACCCCTTGTTCCTATTAGTTTACATTATGTACTTATCATAGAAATATTCAGGTTTTGCGACAAGCCTTTCAAAAAAGAAATATATACATCATAAAATATAACTGTAAACAATTAATTCGGAAAAAAAAGAAAATGTAAACAATTGAATTCCAGTTTGTTTGTTTATGCAATGAAGTATTGATTATAAATTCCAAAATCTTTGACAATGATTTTTCAAACAAATTAGAAAAAATCTTAAAAAATAGAAAAAAAAATTATAAACACATTCTTAAACTTATAGATTGATTATTTTTTTTTTACATTTCATACAATTTAAGTGTTATTTGTTATTCCATTAAATACCATTAATTTCAACCGTTCTAAATTTCATACAATTTTAATATTTTTTTATGATATATCAAATTGCATTTAAATTATATGAAATTTGAAACACAATCAACCTACAAATATAAGAATATGTCTATAATTTGTTTTATTTTTCAAAATTTGTTTTCAAAATTATTTGAAGGGGCATGAGCACTGGGAATCTCATCAGATTGAAGATCACTTTGGATCTTTCCTCACGAACTTTCTTACCACATGATCCTCACAAATATGAAAATTTGATGAGCCAGTCCTCACTATGGTCCCTATAGTATTCTCAAAGCAAGCAATAATTTCACCCAAAATGAATATTTAATTTAATATCAAGATCCACCTAATTCATGCTACCTTTTTTGAGCCAACCCAATTTCTTGTTATAAAAAAGTAAATTAAACAATAGATACAATGAGTAACCTAAAAATACCCAATTGGGGCATTGTTTGTGCTTGACACGGTGTAAGTGATTATGAGCATCAGCATGGTTGATCACTTGATTGTATCGGATAGTGGGAGCGGTCCTAAAAATGAGAAAGGCATAATTTGGTGCTCATCTCTTGTACAACTATCATTAATCAGCGTCAAACGTAATAAACAATGCAATCAATTTGATCAAGCTGTACAGTTTTCTTAGAATGAAACGTGAATCAAAGTTTTGAAATCACCTTTATATAATGTAAGGCTATGAGCCTATGACGGATATAAATTTCACATTCATCGTCTATTATATGAAAAGCAATGTCCTTATGAATTGATGTCAACTTAATGAACTCATTAGTTATACACAATTCATACTGTCTGATATTATATGTACGATTATAATTGTCTGAACCTCTCTATGATAATTTATAGATCAATGGAAATAAAAGAGTTAAACTCTATTATTTTAATTTAAACTGTTAAATTGAAATGAACGGATCAAATTTATTTAAAAAAATCTCCTAAATTTCAATTAGAGCAAATTTAATATATTCATCTTGATCTATTAATTCAAATTAAAATAATAGAGCTCTAATGATAGGTGATACGGACTCGTAAATCAATAAGGAGCCGAGCCATGACAAAAGAGAAAAGGAAAATAAGCGTTTCTTTTTTCTTTTCTTTTTTTGACCTTTTTCTTTACATCAAAATGAGGGGGTTTGATTTGGAGGGGAGGAGGCACACGCACATGGCGTCATGGCCTGATCCCCAAAGCACGCTGTCCTCTGAGCCTCTAATTAACTACTTTTTTTGCTGCCTAGAGATCCTAAACCCCTTTATTTGTTAATACAGTCTTCTGGAATCTGTTACATCTTACAAATTAATGACAAAAAAAAGTACCCCAACTCCTAACGAAATTTTCTAAGGTAGGAGTGCACGTGATTTTCCGAATCGGGTCAGCGTTTGCGTTCAGATCAGATCCTGGCTCCAAATTGGACCGGTTTATAATTTGACGGGTACGTTCAGATCAAATCAAATTCGTGTGTCGTTTTAAGATTCGCATCACATTGCAATTTCTTTTTGGATAGCATCACCGGATTATATACAACTAACTAGTTAAGTCTGATAAAACATTTGTAATTCTAACTACGAGTGATAGATAACACTTGTGTATTTAGTAATTTTATTAAATTAATAGGTCTTTTTCAAATATCAAATCAACTTTTTATATTTCTTTACAAATAATATGAACAATTTCATCTACGTAATTTTGAAGCTTGTTCTCTTTATTGATTTCTATGCCTTTTTTTCTTTAAAGAAGTTAACCCTATTCACATTTTTTAATTATATATTATAATTATTTATATCCGTATTCATTATAATATGAATAAGACACAAATATAAATTCAAATGGATGTATATTATAATCAATTCTAAAAAATAATCAAAGAAATCCAATTTAAAAAAATATTTTAAAATTCAATTTCATTAACACTTTCCTATATTTTATTTTTTTGTTCCACTAGCCGACTAGCAGCACTAAATACTATATATACGACCTACCCAGCAGCGCACTGTTGAATGTCATTTTTTAACGGGAGCTGATATACAGATATGTTTATTAATATTGACATCGATACGAACTTAATTATACACATTAAATAAGTTATTATACATATTAATGATTTTATTATATAAACTCATTTTATACAATATTATTATTATTATGCAACTTAAATGAATTATAATGCATATTAATAGTGTTATTATGTAAATTCATTTTGTACAATATTGTCATTATACAACTTAAATGAGTTATTATATATATTAAAAATATTATACATAATAAAATCATTAATATATATAATAACTTATTTAATATATATAAATAAGTCTGTATCGATGATGACGGTATTAATAATGATATCTCCGTAACATTTTGTTTTTCTAATAACATTTATTATCTTGCTCCAATATAATTACTTGTGCACACCGTGAAGCGTGCATCAATTTCTCCGGCAATCTCGCCATAATGTATCAAAGTCCACGCGTATTACCTTCCTGCCAAAATGTCAATGGTCAAACAAGAGACGGCCGTTTTTGGTCTCTCCGATTGACACCATTTAAAGAGGCCGCCTGCAGCGAAATATATATTAATTAATTTCGTTGTGCTCTTTAGAAAATGGTGCTTTCAATTCAAGTCGTGGCAAAAATTGTTATCTAAGAGGCTGTAAGACGCAGTGCAGATAATGATGATGATGATGATCAAATATAGTGGATTAGTGGTTGATAAAATCATAGTAATACGTCTAACCCTAAATAAATTATGACTAAACTATCCTAAAGTAAATATGTCCACTAATATTGTACTCAAGTGTTTCTTTTAATGTTTTTAACATACAATAAATTAAAACAAATAAAATTAATTTCTCTTAGCTCTTACTACTTTTTGGCACTCTATCTAACCAAGGTTCCATGTTCCGCGCGAACCCCCGACTTTCCCGTTTGCACTTCTCCTGTTTCATTGAAATGGCGACGAGAGAAATTGTAGCCGAGTCTAACGGCGTGCAGGCGTGCACTTTATAGCTGTATTATTTTACATTCAAAGTTTCAAACCATTCGCTCCTTGCTAAAATCTTTAAAACCTATCGGCTTTTCGAAAATTTTATTTAAAATTTGTGTCAATTAACGGACGATCCGGATTCCAGATTGGTTGGATTGAGACGAGTGTGGAAGGCATGGCATCTAATACATCGGCTGGTTCCTTCCCTTGACCAAAATTTAATCGGAAATTCGGAATCTTTTCTCTCTCTCTCTCTAAAACAAAACAATTAAGAAAATATAAAGCGAGGCTGACAACTTTAATTAAGAATTAAGATGGAGAGAGAGGGAGCGTGGACTTAATTAACAGCAATTATTAAAAGAAAGTAAATTTCATCTCGTCTTTTTTTCGCCTTGCAACAAACTGCATCTCAACTTAATCAATCAAGCGACCGAATTCAGAGGAGGGGAGGGAGCTCTCTTTTTCAGAAACTGAAGCAAGCAAAAAGGCATCCCATCTAACTTCTCAGTTGGGCAAACAAGCAAAGCAGAAAGAAAGACAGAAAAGGGGAAGGGACTGAAGAGAGAGCGCTCACTAGACACCACCAACACAAAGAAGAGGAAGGGGAGAGAGAGAGAGAGAGAGAGAGAGAGAGAGAGAGGATTAGTTAAAATGACAGATGGAAAGGGAGATAAGGGGAGAGGAAGAGGAGGAGGGCTGATGAGTTCGGGAGGGAACAGCAACAATGGCAAGAAGAGACCGTACGCGCTGTTACTGATCCTGGCGCTTGGCGCCGCCGTGCTCAGCGTCGTCATTCTCCAAAAGATGCGAGAGCGCCGCGTCTTTGGCATCCTCCTACAAGAGCGCGACAACCAGTTGCTCTCTCTCCAGCTCCTTCTCGAGGTAATCTCATCTCATTCCCTTCTAGTTTCTCTAATCGATTAATGGTAGTATGATGTTCTTTCCTCCTCTGGGGTTTTAGCTCTTATACCGAATAGTTCAGTGTCAATTTCAGGGTGATTGCAACTGATTGCTTTGAATTTGTTCCTTTAAATTTTTTTGAATTATAATTGGTTGATGATTTCGAATAATGTTATGGTATTATTTCATTATATGGACGCTGACCCCTGGGTTCTTCCTCTCTTTGTAAATACTGATTCTGATTCAAAAACTGTTTATGCTTCATTATTGTTGCGGTGCCAGTCCGTTTCTCTTTAAAGAGAGTTTGTTTATGTCTGTTTTATGATGATTTATCTTTTTGTTGGTAAGCTTGGTAAAATTGCAAGGGGAAGGAAGTTGGGTGGTGTCTTCAAATAATATAATACCTAAAATTATAAGATACCACACAAAGCTAAATGCGAGCCTATGTAGATCTTTTGACCTGTTTATTTTACAAGTCCGATACAGACAACAATGAACCTGCTTTCCAATTTAGATGGAAGGGGAAGCGATTTAATGAATTTGACATTTAATACTTAGTTCTCCTTGTTAGGAATGGAAAATGATTTTTCCTGCAATGTTAAGAAACAATTTTTGGTAAACTTCCAAAATTAGTCAATTAATATTACCCAAAAAATCATGTTGCCTGTTGACATTACAAAAACATTCCGTAGAGAAAATTAATGTGGCTCAAAGGAAATCTAACAATATTCTAAGGCAATTTTAGTTTGAAATAATGTATCTATTTCCTTGTTTCATTGTATTTTTGTTTCAGTTTCAATATGAAGGTAAACTAATTACACTTGTTAGCAATTTGAACAAGGAGAGTAGTGCCTTGTCAGTATACTGATCCTTTTTTACTTTTATGATTGAACAGAAAGAGAAAGCTGCTAACAAGGACATCAGAAAGAAACTTGATGAAGTAAAAGCAAAATCAGGCTCATTGAGGACACAACGTATGGAACTGAACAATAAGCTCATGGAAGCCGAGTCGGCCACCACTTACCTCAAAGTGATGCAACAGGAACTTGAATCGGCGCTCGTGGACAAAGAGAACCAAATCAAACAACTCCTAGACAAACCCTCAGATGGCTCCAGCAACCGAGTAACCGAACTGACTCAACTCATCCAGCAAAAAGATGGCGAAATCGAAGACCTCAAAAGACGCCTCTCAGACCTGAACACACCTCAGAAAACTGAAGAACAGCCGAAGGTAACTGAGAGTAGTACAACTACTGAGACCAAAACCAACGAAACTGACCAGACTAATTCAGGTGAATCCAAAGAAGAAAACTGGGTCACATTCACAACCAATTTAGAAGATGAGTCGAATCAAAATTCAGATGAGCAAAAAGAAGGTCGGCAAAATTTGGAGGTTGAGTCAGATGGTGAAGGTGTGGAGAACAACCAGGAATCTAATGTGAAGGAAGAGCAGGTGATACAAGGCAACACATTTAATGAAAATGTAAAAGAAGACACCACAGTTGCAAGCGGGGGCGAGGGAGGCAAAAATGAAGATCAAGGTCAACAAGCAGCAGGTGGTTCGGGTGCCAGGAAATTGAAAATGTTCACCTCATATGGCGTTTAATGCCGTTAAGTTGTAGAAAATGACTAAACTATTGAAAAAGAATATCAAACAGAACAAAAGAAGGGATTACATTGGATATTGCCTCTGTAATAGAAAAGCAATGCAGTGTTGAGGAAGGCAAATAGAGGGATTTGTTTGATTTGAAATTTTAACGTTCGTAGATTTGTTCTCTCTTTTTATCAATAAGATTACATGGGACAGCAACAACTTTGTCTTTGGCTTTAATGTCATCTAGAGTAGCATAACCTATTTCTTTCATGTGTTTTTGGCTGAATGATATGTTTATTTTTTACTTTGTTATTGAGGTTTTTTTTTCTGGAATTAATTTTGTATGCTGTAGAAACTATTCTGGAATGCTGTGGCTATGACTTGTAATAGTTATCATATGCTTTGTTGAGAAAGCCCCATAATTATCTCAAATCAGGAGTTGTTCTCGGCATTTCTGATTGCTTACCAGTAAGGTAGGAAATAAATAACAACTTGCATGACTGATATGAGTCTCAAAAAATGAATTTAGCATAATTTAGAATTTTCTAGTTATTACTCCACTACATGGATGAAATTTATGTTCAAGACCAGAACTTGTTCCATTCCAATTATGCTAGTAGTTTTTTCTTTCATTCTTGTTTTCTTGATTAACGGCTTTGAGAAATTATTAATATACCTCAAGTTTTGCATCCCTTATCTGCATTCAATATTAAATATAAATATTTTTTAAAAATGCATATTTTAGAATTTAAATTAAAAATTATGCTAAATAGTTCAAAATGCTTAAAATTCAAAGGATGCACTCAAAACCTTTCTAGCTCGGTCCCTGTTCGGGTCGCTCAAATTCTTCTGATATTGTCACAATTATGGGCTTTCTAAAAACAACGACCCAAATTTCTCTTCCTACAATAAGAGCCTCTTTCAATAATGGGGGAACTGAAGAGCCTCTGAGTCTGGCCTCGGTACTTCCATTTTTTGTAGGAAGAGAACATATTTGCACATGTCAGCACCAATCAGCCAGGAGAGGAGAGATTGTGAGTTGATGACACGCTGACGCGGTTGTATTGTCAGAAAACAAAAGGGGGGAGCTCGATTTTGCATCTACTTGGAAAGGGAAAGAGAGAGAGAGAGAGGGAGAACAGAGGAAAAGGAGATCCATCATCCATCGAGTTCTGAATAGTGGATTTGATTAGGTGTTTCGGATCCTCTCCAACCAGCTTTCGGTCTTTTCTCTCTCCTCCTAAATGCAGATGCAGTCGTAACTGAAGGGAATTTCATCATCTCTTCCATTGCGACTCCATTTCTGATCGCTTGGGTTTGAGGAGATCTGGGAGAAGGGAAGCAACTAGGAAGGAAGGAAGGAGGAAGGATGAACGAGAAGGCATCTGTTTCCAAAGAACTTAATGATAAGCACCGAAAGGTCTCTCACTTCTTTTTTTTTTTTTGTTTCTCCTCACTTTTCCACGTGCTCTTTTTCAATTTCAATTCTTCATCGTCATGAATTTGTGTATATTTTTATTCATCTTTTGATTTTCACTCGGCATCTTTAGATTCAGTCCTCTGAAAATTCAGTGGAGTAAAAAGCTAATTCTTTTCTATTTGATTGGGAACCAACTCAATTTATTTGGTTTAATTACGTCTAGGACTATTATCATATTACAATTGATCCAGTTGTAGCTAACTATGGCAAAATTTTCAAAAAGAACTTTTCTTTTCAATAGAAAGCTCTAACCCTTTTGATACCATAGCAATTACAAAACATGCCAAGGGTACCAAAATGTATGAACTAAAATATGGATTTAGTTTGACATTCAGGGAACTGTAAATGTAACTGAAGAAAAAAGAATGTTAATCTCCATATAACAGCGAAGAAGATTATTTTTCTTCTTCTTTCCTTATGAACTGAATTGAATGAAATGCAGATATTGGAAGGACTTCTGAAATTGCCGGACAATAAAGAATGTGCAGATTGCAAAGCCAAGTAAGAAGCACCTGACTATACTTATTTTGTTAAAAATTTGCGAACTGTTTATTCCCCAAAACAAAAATAAAATAAACAGTAATGTCTTATATTGCTTTTATTGAGTGAATCTAATGATGGCTGTCAGGGGACCACTATGGGCAAGTGTCAATTTGGGAATCTTCATTTGCATGCAATGCTCTGGTATCCATCGTAGCTTGGGAGTTCACATTTCCAAGGTTACATTTTCTCGATGTACTTCCATGTTTACATAACATATTTCATCTAAATCTTGTTCCTCAAAGAACATAATAAGATTAGATAGCAAGAATATTTGGATTGGCAATCAGATGCTGCATGGACAGGTCGATGGATAAATTTATATGGCCAAGTAATTGGTGGAATTCTTTCTTAGAGCCTCGATGTTGTAATAAGCTAATTGTAAGATAATACGGCGCATCTTCTGTTCTCGTTTGGATGCTTATAGAAAATTATTGCCAAAAAGTCAAAAAATAGATGAAGGGGTTCATCTGAACCGCTTAAAACTCATTCGATCCAAAAGTATACCCCATTTTGTCTAAATGTACAAATAGCTAATTTTTAATTAATTATGGTAATTCTTCAACAATAGGTAAGATCAGTAAGATTGGACACATGGCTTCCAGAGCAGGTTGCTTTTATACAAAGTAAGTCTCATGACTGCTCTACCATTTTAATTTTACAATAAATAACCAAATTTTGTTTTCTTTTCCTGCGGTCCAACAATTTTAATTCGTCAATTAGTTTCAGTTATTTATTGGAAGGCTGAAAAATACACTAAGTTTATTAAAATCTTTGATTGTGCATTATGCAGCAATGGGAAATAAGGTTGCAAATAGCTACTGGGAAGCTGAGCTACCTCCAAACTATGATCGAGTTGGAATTGAGAACTTCATACGTGCTAAGTAAGAGTCTTTTCTCCACGAATTCCTTGTACCTTCTCCAATTGTAGGCTCCTTTGTCTTGGCTTCTTGTGATGTATTTTATTTTTAATGCAACATTGGTTTCTCACCACTCTAGGTATGAAGATAAGAGATGGGTCCCCCGGGGTAAGGTGCCTCCACCATCTTTCCAGGAGCCAAAACCAAGCGATTTCAATTTAGACACCAAATCTGATAGCAGTTCACGAGTTGTTATTAAATCCGTCCCGAAGCAAAGTATGACAACTTCACCTCTGACAAACCAGAAGAAAGAAAATATTTTAGTTCCTAAAATACCCTTCCCTGGCCGGGTAATTTGTAAAACTACTAGTTGAGAGTTTGCATTCACATTTTACAGTATCCAATCTTCTGTTAGTACTGATACTATTCAATTTGTTAATAGGTATCATCTGAACATATAGAGGAACAGCCAATTACATCAAAGAATACCACGTCAATAAGTACTTGCGAAATATTTGATGCACCTCTTGCAAACGTAGATGGTCCAGATGTACCATCGAAGGTGATAGATCAGACAGTTGACCTATTTGGTGAGCTTTCTGTACATGATACTGCTGAGAAGGTGGAACAGAACTCTTCATTTGATGATAGTGGATGGGCTAATTTTCAAGGTAATTACTCTTTTCATGCTAACTAGCTACCCAAATAATTCAGATATATCTCATCCCTGTCAAGATATCATGTTTGATTGTCCCATCCTACTTGTGTTCTGTATGCTAAGGAGCTGATAATTGTTCTCTCTGTTAATTTCTGCTTCTTTGAAACCTTAGCTCAGTGGTTCATACTTCATACCAATTGACATGGTATTTGTTTCAATTGATTTTGCAGCTGCAGAGGCAACAAGTGAGAAAGAGAAAGCAGGTGCAAAAGTTGAATCTGAAAGTAAACATAACAAAAGTAAATCCAGCATTGAAGACCTGTTTAACAACTCACCAGCAGCAGCACCAACAACATCAGTTCCCGAAAACTTACATAAAAATGCGAAAAGCACGTCCAGCATTGAGGACCTGTTTAACGACTCACCGGCTGTTCCGCCAACAACTTCAGTTCCTGTGAATTCACAGAAGAATCTGAAAGATGACATCTTGAGCCTCTTTGACAAGGTTTGATTTGGGTCTTCTTCTGATTGCAGTTCGTGATTGGAGCTGTCAGAATTCATTAATATGTTTGAAATTATTGTAGGCCAATACTATGTCTCCTTTTGCAATGCATCAGCAGCAGCTAGCATATTTGAGCCAACAGCAGGCCCTCTTAGCCGCTGCAAAATGTCAAAAGACAGATAATCCTATCTCTGCCCCGGCTGCATCCCATAATGGCAGTTTTTCTCTGCCAAGCTGGCCCAATATGGCTAATCCAGGTGTTCAGCTTCCCGGAATGACTCCATCTGCTTCTACTGTCACACAGGTCCAGGTAAATTTTTGTCGCCTTTTAGGCCTTCACCTTCT
The DNA here is from genome assembly GCA_037678475.1 of x Bolboschoenoplectus mariqueter. NCBI lineage: Eukaryota > Viridiplantae > Streptophyta > Magnoliopsida > Poales > Cyperaceae > x Bolboschoenoplectus > x Bolboschoenoplectus mariqueter. The sequence goes on along the minus strand of CM075260.1, from coordinate 2,511,418 downwards.
GCTCTAAGGCTGTGGAATGACTACATATGTTTTTTGTCTACTTTTTAGTATATTCTTTTGTGGATAAAGGCCTAATATTGCGTAGCTTTACTGAGAAAAAAATTCTTCTTTATTCTCTTTGCTTAGTTGCTAATTAGTTTAATGAAATAAAATCCCTTTATGCAGGCCTTTCCGCCAGGAAACTATGCTTCCCTTCCTACAGTCGGGTACTTCCTCTCTCTCTCACGCAAACACACACACACACATGCACACAGCCACACACACAGCTTCGTTAGCATATAATTAACTTGGTTATTTATTTGTAATGTTACTTTGCAGCTTGTACACTAGCACATTGAATAATCCACATAGTGGGTTAGCTGCTAGCAAGACGAGCCAGCCATCAGCATCCCCATCCCCATCTACGACTCCAAACCAGTCTCTAAGTGACTTCGATTTCTCTTCTTTGACGAAGGAAATGTTCACTAAACATTGATTGCCACCATTGCAGAGGCCAGTCTCTGGCTACTTATCTTGTTCCAAGAGAATACTCATATTTCACAGTTACAGAAGAAAGTATTGCAACTTCTTTATATAGAGTTTGTGGTTACCCATTAGTGTTTATACACGGCTCTTCTTGAAAGCTGTTTTTGTTGTTTGAGATATTCTATTTTTTTTTTTTTACAAATGGGATACGATAAAGAATATACGTGAGGTCTTAATTCATTTGCAAACTCTGTACTGGACGAAGAGATGGTGTATTAATAGCCGCAGAAACTGTTTCGATTGTGTTTGCTCAAATCCAAACTCGCTAGATTTTTATCCGTTGCTTTTATACTGGTCAAGATTCTGAATAGAATCCCGACTGAGCACTTTTTGCATCTCATGATTTCAGCTAAATTATTTCAAATTGTACCAAAAAGCAATTTAAAACACAAATCAATTATAAAACTTGGCTATAAGATTGATCAGCCTACAGATTACGAGGTCAGAAGCTTAAGCTTAACAAAGTAGTGACACAGCTCGGGAACTATTTCGTATTTGTTGTTCAAATCTCCACTAAGAAATTTTGATGCACAAATATTCAAAAATATGCCAAGACTCAACATTATCAAAACACCCATCGCAAAGTCGAATAAAATTTTGGAACCTTATTATTCAGTTATTTGTATTGGTTGTATAATATACCACCCTTCATAGCATTGCACTCATGATCACCCTTACCAAAATATTCATTATACTCAAACAATGTTCATCTTGATGGCAATAATATTTTCATTAAAGAATAGTACAAATTTCAGCTTTTTCAAAAATAATTGTAGTAATAATCAATACACACAATTGGAAAATTTTCTGATAAATAAACAAAAATCAATAAAAAATCAGCTACCTGTTAGAGGATCATGAATGTTACAAATTATCCTCGACCAATTTCTTTTGATAAGGAATAACACGAGGCTACCCATCAGCAGGGGCGATATCAACTGCATCGGTGCTGTCCACAACTTACAAAGCGAAACCCCATTTGCTGCCAACTATAAATTCCATCAGGATGAGCCTCCATAGAACAATGCTAATGACATGGATAAACTAAACAACGGCCCCATAGGAAAGTCCGTCAAAACCGGATCTAATCTATTGATCCCAGGGAATTTTTCTATTTAGGTGCCAAACCCCTTCGCCTATACCTGTCAATTTTCAAAAGGAGGGAAGAAAATACAGCCAAACGCTATCAATGCACCAAGCACCGTTGCAACAGCGGGTGAGAGTAGTCAACATACTTATCCCAAAAACCCTTGTACTTCTCCATTCCAATCTTAAGCCATGGTTTCAAATTCCCATTGTAATGCAACACAGCTCCTTCCTTAATAGCTGTTGGGTCCACATTTGTGTAACCCAGACCCAACACATGCCACTTGGGGTCCAAGGGTTGGACCAGACCGTAAAATGCTAGCAAACCAGGTGGCAATGTGCCAAGTTTCCACAGTGTGTGATCAGAATTTCTCTCTTGCCAATAGTGGTATATACCTGTCACGTTTTTCTTTCTCCACTCCCTCAGATCCAATACATTCATGCCAAATGCCCAGCCACATGCATCAGGGTCAAAATGTGCCCGAATCAAGGGGTGGGAATAGTTCAGATACTTGTGGAATCGGTGAAACGTCTCCATACAAGTCTCAACCGCTCCCATCACATTTCCATTTAGGTCAATTGTGAATAAACCTGAAAGGTCTCTCTGGACTACCACATCATCGTCCAAGAATACTACCGTTTCCAAATCAGGGTAGATTTCAGGGATGTAAAATCGGAGATGATTGAGCATAGACAGGTACTTGGGATTTCTGAATTTGATAGGTGTTGCACGTTGGCCATTTGCAGAGAAGTAGAAGGTCTGTGTCTCAGCATCCTGCAACTGTTTTAGGACAGGTACATAAGATGCGTTCAACCAGGTAAAGTCGTCCACCTTCTGGACCTCCACAGTGGCACCTTCGTAATTATTCATGGCAAACCAAGCTTTCATTGGCAGATAGTTAACCTCATCAGTTACCAAATGAAACACAATATTTTCAGGATTTACTGAATTTTTAGTTGTGGAATTGACCACCACTGATACCGCCAATATGTTATCTGAAAAAACACAGAAATGGTAAAGACTATTATCTCTTAGCTTGTCCAATGAATGCTCCCCCTCTGTCAGAAACTTGTTATTCAGTGCAGGGTTTTTGAACCACTCCATGGTTAGCCTCACACCAAGACAGTACAACCCTTTCGGGAGGGTTTCGGCAGCAATCTGGCCGAATTTGGTGCTTTTATCGACTTCAGATTTTGATTTCTCCTCGAGCAACTGTATTTGCCCTTTAAGTTTCATGATTATGGAAGCAGTGTCGTAATGGAACTGCTGTCCTTGGAACAAAAGGAGAGCCATGTTGCGTATGGTCTGCTCTGATTGGTCTGCTCTGACGTGGGAGGCGTCAGTTGCAAGGAGAGACAGGAAAGATTGAGAGTGGCGGATCTGTGCAGTGAGGTCGGCAGCAAATTGGAGGTTGTTGCTCTCTTTGGAAAGGGCAACAAAGGCTTTTGCAAGAGAGATCTGCTCCACCAGCTGACGTGTGAATGAATATGGGCTCAGCATCTCGTCTGTTATGTTTAAACCTTCTACCAGGCTTGTAAAAGTTGAGCTCTGTTTACATTTGTTCATGCATGAAATTAATTAGACTTAAAGAAATGGTTTTTGGATAATCATGTAAATCAGGAAATTTAGATTAGCTCAGATATATATGTTCGCTGTAGAAAAATATGACAAACACCTTTTTAGAAGATTGACTGGGGTACGAAAAAATTATTAACAAGTTTTTAAGGAAGTTCTTATGGGAGCTTAGTAGATGTTACTTGATGCATAGCCAAGCAAAATTTTTATACATTAGAAAATTCATCCAGCACTAATATTTTTAAATGCAAACACCTTTAAAAAATATGATTTCTAGAACTGGCAGTTAACATCTGACTCAATTTTAAAGGATCTCCAAATACCACCTGCAATCCTGTCTCATTTAATCAATTTAAAGCTAGCTGGTATATGTTTGCTCTGTCTTCTTCAAATATAAGAAGATTAGATGCATGAAACTGATTGTGGTGTTCTGATAAGTTGCCTTCATAACTGTAAGCCTAACTAATTGTACACTGCAAAATACCTCAATTGAGCTACTAGCCTTTCCCGAGCCTAACCAGTGCACTGAAATTTAGCTATACTAAAGCTACTTCACCCAATTCTGTCTCAACTCAGTCCAAAATAATTACTTGCTAAGATAATTTAAACTCTGTACTACATGCCAATTCTAATAATTCGTCTCAGAGTGACATTAATAACAATCTCATTAGCTATGAAGTTCAAATATAACATATGAGAAATTGTTTCGGATGGGAGTATGGGGGAGTAGCAAGACCTGATTCAGAAACTGGTCTGATCGGGGCTGGCTGTGGTCTCGGCTGAGAAGAATGATGAGCATAAGAAACCCGAACCCGATAACGATAATCCATGCCCAAAGAGAGCCGGGGAAGGAGGGCCAGCGCCGCCTTGACGACCGCCTGAGATCGAACGGCCTTCTTCTCATTCCGACCTCCTTTTCTCTCCTAGTCACAAGTCCTGAATCCGATCTGATCCGATCGGAGCATGTGACAGTCGACGCACCCACCGCTAATAGATTGGATCGGATCTCGGACAGGACACGAGTGATAGCTCCACCAATGGCTGGCTTATACTTCGTCCCCTTTTGCTTTACTATAACATCAAATCTCGCCTCGCACGCGAGAGAGAGGGAGATAGAGATTGACTATGCGAGATGGTGGAGCTGAATTATATTTGTTCTTTCTTTCGTCTCCGCTCTTTGATTGACACCCACAGTCTCACTTGGTCCATGCAAGTACTAAACATAGACTATATGAATTTGTGTATGTAACCAGTATCCGTGATGTTTTATGACATTGTCATGGTCTCATGGACGCGTTAACATGAGGACAAATTTATTTTAGTTTTCCTTCTTAAAAATAATTACTTTCTTAGTTCTTTCTAATAGAACTAGTGATTAATTGCTCAATTGACATAAGAATATGAATTATGATATGGGCAATATATTGTATTTGATAAATATTTAGAAATTTATTAATTCAAATAACTCTTAATGAAGGATTCACTAACAGTGCCAAAAATCTTCAAAAAGGATGATAGACTCAATTCCCTATCCCGTTTAGCAAATAAAGTAAAAAAATGAAAATAATTAATTCACATACTTCAACTTTAATGCATTAGATATTTTATTTTCTAGTTTATCCCAATATATTGTAAATATTTTGATGCATTCAAGATTTTTTGTCTATTAAATATTTTCATTTTTGTTTCAATTCGAAATTAAATATTTTTGAATAAATGTGTTCACATATAATGTGTGAGAACATGAATTATTACTCATATGTATGTGTTCAAGCTCATGCATTCAGACTTGTACATTCAAATATAATGTATGAACGTACTGTGGGCCAAAATTATAATGTGTATTCTGTGAATATTTATATTTCAAAATCTTCTAGCTTCTAACTGAATAATTTTTGTGTATAATAGATGTGAATGTAAGTATTTAAATCTTATTTGGAATGTGTTCTTCCGGAAAAAAAAAACAAATAGAATTTTTTTTCGTTACAAAATATAATTGTATTTTAACCGTAATGAAGTGGAGTTACTTTACTTTACTTTATCTATTAAGGTGAAATAAAATTACTAAAGTATTATGTATGTGTGCGGCAAACAAAATAAATATGAATTTAATGTTTTAATGTGCTTTAATATACTAGAAAAAAATATTCTAAGGCGCTTAAAAATGGAGTAACATTAATCATCAAGTATATGATGTTGACAAATAAAGTAATGGTCATTTTAAGTATTATAAGGTCCTCTAACATATCACATAAAATGTGTTTTAATGTACTTAATAAAGTAAAGCTAAATTAGTTTTATAAATGAGTTAAAGTTAAATCCTTAATTTTTTTTTAACTTTTAATACTTTCTATTTTCACCATTTCACTTACCAACAGACTATAGAAGCGGATATAGAAATTTAATTATTTAATGGGGACCAATTATTTATTACTTTAAAAATTATATACTATTGTTTTAACAGCACTTATCTTTTTATAATCATGAGAATCAAAGTAGCCAATTTAAGAATGAAATACAAGGATCAAAGACTCAAAGTGGATTTATATAGCAATTTTTTTCCCAAAAATTTTAAAAATCAAATACATTCATCAAAAATTTTTGAAAATTAAATGATGGTCAATTAACACCAATTCACATCCTATATGTCCGCTAATACGGATGTCTATTGGTATATCCGTACATGTACAATGTCAACAAATCACGTGACAATTTTTAGGAGAGACGAATACAACACGTGATGTGTTAACATGCTAACATGTACTAAACCATATTTTTTAACATAAAAATTTGTCAGCTCTGTATCAAAGTTAACGGATAACAAATGAATAACTATCAATTACTAAATATATAAATATATAATATAAATAAAATCAATATTAAAAGAATTAGGATACAAAATCATTCCATCAGATCCGTGTCGTGTCCATTAACGTCGTTACTGACAAGCAATATATCGTGTCATATATGTCAAACATCAGTGTGTGTTATCGTAAGGTTGTAAATTTTCCTTTTTTATAAAGATACGGATTCCTTAACAATTATTATTTTGTCAATTTTGACAACGGATTTTCAAATAATTTCAAAAAATTTTAAAAAATTTTAAAAATAGAAAAGAATTATAAACATATTCTTTAAATTATAGATCGATTGTGTTTCAAATTTCATACAATTTAAATATTATTTAATACTCCATCGAAGACCATCAAAACTATATGATATTTACAGCGGTCCATATTTAATAGTCTTTGATAAAATATCAAATGATATTTAAATTATATAAAATTTGAAACACAATCAATCTATAAGTTAAACAATATTTAATGATCTTCATCAAATTTTTTCTATTTTTCAAAATTTTAAAAAAATTTAAAAATCATTTACAAATTAATTATCAAAATTTTCAAAATAATAATTATCAAAAAACGCGCTCCTCATAACAAACCTCATGAATTTATAATTGACCTTAGATAAGGATTCATGATTCATCACACAGGCCTTTGGGCCAAGGCCCAGCTATGCATTTCAAGCCTTTACCATTCCCACACTAGGGTTTAACGCTTGCGATTTCTTTTCCTATAGTCGTATAAAATGGTCTTCCCTTCCATCTGTTGAGATCTCCGCTACGATTCCTGCCGCCACACTCAGTTGAGTTATTTCTTTCTCTCTCTCTCTCTCCCGATCGATCTTGATTTCGATCTCAATGTCGATTGTTCCTTCTCGTATCCAGGAGAATTTTCCCGATCGATCTTGATTTCGATCTCAATGTCGATTGTTCCTTCTCGTATCCAGGAGAATTTTTCCGATCGATCTTGATTTCGATCTCAATCTCGATTGTTCCTTCTCGTATGCAGGAGAATATTTCCGATCGATCTTGATTTCGATCTCAATCTCGATTGTTCCTTCTCCCATCCAGGAGAAATTTTAAAATCGGACACTGATGAAATGATTTAAGATTTGCCTCACCACACCTTTGGCTGATTGAGAAAGTAAATTGCTCAAAACAGCCCAGTCATGGAGGCATATATTCAATTCGGTGAGATAACGTGGAAGCATGCCCTTTTATATGGTTTTGCTTCTAAAACCTCCCACCACATTTTTCTTCGCTCCATTCATATATCATAAATAATATAATCATACTTATTTTCACGTGTTTAATTTTTTTTTAAAGGATAAGTTATTGCGTTTTACAAGTTTGATATGTCATGAATCAGTGTCTTTTTTTTTTAAAAATGTGTTCGGCGGACGGATATCGGCAAATGAATACTTGTTTTGTGCTCAATTAATTAAATTTTTACAGACAATTTAATGTTCATATTTTGAGATATATAAATATTCATAACTCAAATAAAAATATGTTATTTTTATATTCTTAAGATTAGAATATTTACTTTTTTTATTTAAAGAACGATAAAATAGAAATTGAAACATCTAAATTAAAAAAAGTTTATCCGTATTTAAAATAAAATATGCACTTACTTTTATCAGTAATGTTTTAAAAATCTATCGTCCGGATAGAAGGAACCAAAAAATATAAAATAACTCTTTTTCACAGTTTATAATTGTGAAGTATGGACAACAAAAAATTAATCACTTTCAAAAACTTGTTGAAAATATTCTAAACATCTAACTGACAAATGAATTACACTTGTAATAAAATAAGTTGCACTTCAAAAATTCATTAAGTATATATTTCATAAAATGTTAAAAGTCAAATTAAAAAAAAATCCTCATAACATTTTTTTTGAAACAGTTACAACATAAAATAATTATCCAAAATTTAAAAAGCTGCGGCAATTTTATAAATGTCTAAATGAATAAACTTATAAAAGTTAATATCAAATAAAATTTTGAGAAAGTCTAACTTTTATTGAGTATGTAATAATCAAAATCTAAGTTCGGATGAAAAAATAATGACACAAAAAATACAATGTATAGTTTTAAAAATTAATCGGTTTGATGGTTGACTAATTTATTTTGGTGGCCGATTAATTGGTTAGATCCGTAAAATGTCTTTCAAATAAACTATGACCTTTATTTTTTACAACGCTGCAATAAACTAAAGAAGAGTCCAGTATTGCATTTAAATTAAAGTAATTTTAGTGTATAAATTTTAAAGAAATATTAGCTAAATAAATAAACTAAAATTATAAATGTGTTTTTAATTATTTAAATAGAATATGTATCAAATTTGAATTAATTTGAAAGAGAATTTGTCTTTCATAAAATAATTTTAAAATTTTAATAGTGGAATTTTAATAATTTTGTGGTGAATGACCAATTAAATTTTAAATTGACTCAAAATTGATATACGTTTTATTTAAATAATTAGAAACACATCTATAATTTTAATTTTTTAATTTGAATTATATTTCTTAAAAAAAATGTATACTATAATTACTTTTTAAATTAATCAGGATGAACCTCACGTTGCTTGAATTAAATGTATATAAGATGGAATTTTAGATCTTATATCATGGATTCACTAATTTGGATAGACATGATGTAAAACAGTAAAAGGAATACTTGCATTAAAATCAATAAAAATGGTTTTATAATTAAAATGGGCAAACTATTAAAGAGCTTTTATAAGTGTTGTACAAAATGGTCAATTAGACCGATTTATTACGAACAGTATATGTTGAAATTATGTCAAATCACATTTTTGAGAAATTTATGTATTTTAAAAGAAAAATGAGTTGAGTCCGTTGTTAAAATGTTCACCTCCGAATATATCTAGTATCTAGGTTCTTTTAATACACATAAACATTTTGCTAGTTGTCTTTAATAAGAAATTAGTTGCCTTTTCATATGATCACAAAAAAATGATCATCGAGTGTTTTAATATTTAAATTAATGTTTTTGTAAATATTTGGTTATTTAGTTCCTTTTATAATTTCCGTTCTACTATAATATGTGTCTGCAATGATAACTTGATAAATAGTGAATAAAAAACATAATATGCTGTGTTGTTTCGTGTAAAAATATGACATATCTCAATCGTGTGATGTGTCATGACATGATTAAAATATTTTTTTTCACGTAACGTATCAAAAATGATAGAATAGAGACACATCACACCTATAACACGATACACATAAGGCACATCACTTTTAGACATACCGTGTTATACCGTGACGTGTCAATATATGACGTGATGTGACACACATATAAGACGTTACTTTTTTTAATTTTATCCTTTCATTAAAAAAATATTAAAAATTATTTAAATTTGTGAAAAAATTATAAATTTTATTGTAAAGTGTTGGAAAATATTAAAAAATATTCTATGATAAAAAATATATTTCATATTTATATTAAAAATATAAAAAAATATTTGAAATAGTGGATGTATGATTTCATGTGATTACGTGACGTGCCATAATGTGATGTGTCACATGACGTGCTATAACGTGTCTAAATAATTTCACGTGACATACTGTGATGTATCAATTTTAGTTAAAAAGAGATACGTCACGTAATAGATATACATACTGTGACGTGACTAATCACGGCGTATCATTTTTTGAATTCAATTGATAAATATCTATGCATGTTTGTACATATTTATCAGCAAATGTGTCTCGAGACTTATACTTGTATGTGTTAAAAGAAACAAAAAGAAAAATAAAAGAAACTAGCTAAGTACTTACAGGAACAATACTCTTATTAAAATTAACTGGTTCGATATTTTAAAAATACAAATTACATGATGATTTTTTTTCATGTTTAGCACAACTAGTTTAATATTAAATCTAACTATCTGAGTATTTACATGTTCAATATGTTTGTTACATGAGATGAACCCATAGTAACACTTAAAGAGACATCTATTAGGATTCTAAATGAATAAATACAACCAATATATTATTGAAATTTATCTCCGATAATACATCAACGTAACATTTAGCCATTCTTTATAATTTTTTCAATTGATATTATATTATATATAATAGAGATTGGTGTAGTGAATGAGGCGCTTGGTTCCTCTCACAGAATACGTGAGTTCGAGTCATATTATCTATGCGATCGTATTTAAAAACATTATTTCTAAGTACATCCAAAATGAGGTTGAATCAGTATGGAATCAGCAGTATCAAAACTTAACAAGTTCGAAATAAAAATAAGGGTCTCTAAAAGATATTTTAACTAATTTAGTTTATTAAAAGACTAATGATACTTCCCATTTAATGTGCAGAGTAATGAGAGATTTAAGAGGTATGCATTTCAATTGTGAAAAACAATGTCATATAAAAGAAAAATACTAGTATTAGAAATGTCTTCTTTGTTCTTTGAAAATTAATGACTATTATGCAGGATGTATGTTCAAACTAAATGTATATATTCAAAATTGATGGCTATTAAATGTGCACTAGAAACATCCTTAAAAAAAATTTAAGGTGAGAAAATTCAGAAGTATATCTTGTTCAATTAATATCTATTAACAACTTAAAAAAAGAATAAGAAAACAGAGAGAAAGAGATGAAGGAATCTGATGTGGATACATGCTTTATTCATATGTTGCAATTAATGCGTTAATACACAGTTTATCAATGTAGACAGAAATGCAGAAAGGAGAAGTAACAACCGAAGAAATATAGACCAATCATTAAAATGACGACAGCCTTCTCAGATTAACCGTTTATTAAAATCCTCAATAGATAAATAATGGATTTTGCTATAATTGGCAGGATGAGTTGCAAATCCTACTCACAAAATAATTTTGCTATAATCCTCAAAAAAAGGACAGCAAAACTTCACAAATTTGTAAGGCTGGATTTGAAGGTACAAGTTGCTAATCCACAACCATCTGTACAAAATTATCGGACGATAGATATCGTATACCCGTCATCTTACTCGAAATCTCACCTATAAAAGCAGAGCCAAAGTTCCTTTTCTGCTCATCCACATCACAATCTCCTCCCCAACTTTGTTTTTCCTGCCTCCTCGGTTTATACCTGTATGCCATTGTAATTATACTGAAAGTTAAATCTTATTGTATACAATGGCAGGAGGTGTAATCGTCGACACATCTGGAGGGAAAGAATATCCCGGCAATGTGACTGTATACGTCATTTTTGCCAGTATTGTGGCGGCATTTGGAGGACTCATCTTTGGTTATGATATCGGTATATCTGGTACGATACTCTCCTGATCTAAACTCTCAATCGAACTTTTGTGAATTCTTAAAATGCCTAGATCATTTTTCATCGCTGGTTCATTTTTGTTAATACATGTTTCGGCCTTTAGGTGGTGTGACATCCATGGATTCTTTCCTGTCGAGTTTCTTCCCCTCTGTCTATCACAAGGAGAAGTTGGACGCAAGCACAAACCAATACTGCAAATTTGACAGTGAGTTGTTGACTCTCTTCACATCATCTCTATATCTGGCAGCGTTGGTTGCCTCATTCACCGCATCAACTGTCACCAGGGTCTTTGGCCGTAAATGGTCCATGTTCGGTGGTGGTATTGTCTTCCTTGTTGGTGCAGCAATAAACGGTGCTGCTGAAAATGTAGCCATGCTCATCATTGGTCGCCTTCTTCTAGGTGTTGGTGTAGGCTTCGCCAACCAGGTATATATATGCACATTTTTTTCTTTTTCGTTGGCCTCTTTCACCTATCTGTATTTTGCGCCTTACATAGTTCCAACTAAAACACAACAATGTGTATAATATGTATAATCTTTTTGTCTGCAGTCCGTCCCTGTATACCTTTCGGAGATGGCACCCGCAAGACTGAGAGGAATGCTCAACATATTGTTTCAACTTATGATCACAATTGGCATCCTTGTTGCTAATCTCATCAATTATGGAACAGCCAAGATTGCCGGAGGCTGGGGATGGCGTGTGAGCTTGGGCCTTGCAGGTGTGCCAGCCCTCATGATCACTATTGGAGCGCTCTTCCTGCCCGACACACCCAACTCCCTCATTGAGCGTGGACACTCAGAGGAAGCTAAGGATATGCTCAAGAAAATCCGTGGCACTGAGGACATCAATGCTGAGTACGAAGACCTTGTTGTGGCCAGCGAGGAGGCGAAGCTCATCACTCACCCATGGAGGAACATTCTTGAGAGGAGGAACCGGGCCCCACTCATGATGTCGATCTTCATTCCCTTCTTCCAGCAACTCACCGGTATCAATGTCATCATGTTCTATGCCCCTGTCCTTTTCAAGACCATCGGTTTTGGCGATGATGCGTCCCTCATGTCTGCTGTTATCACTGGCCTCGTTAACGTGGTTGCTACCTTTGTGTCTATACTTGTGGTTGATAAAATGGGTCGCCGGTTCCTCTTCCTCCAGGGTGGCAGCCAAATGCTGTTGTGCCAGGTACACTCAATAAATTAGGCTATATTAGCTTATTATTTGTACAATTCAAAGTCGATTTCCTTGCTCCACTACTGAGTTGATCAAGATGTTGTGATCATATGTATCTTTCAATGCAGATTATCGTTGGCACTCTTGTTGGATCTGTGTTTGGAACTACTGGTGAAGGTGAGATGGGCAAGACCAAGGCATATTTGATAGTGCTTTTTGTCTGTCTTTATGTCGCTGCCTTCGCATGGTCATGGGGCCCACTAGGATGGTTGGTGCCCAGTGAGGTTTTCCCTCTGGAAATCCGATCAGCCGGCCAAAGTATGAATGTGTCCGTGAACATGCTCTTCACCTTCTTCATAGGCCAATTGTTCCTGAAGATGCTCTGTGTAATGAAATTTGGCCTCTTCTACTTCTTCGGTGGATGGGTCATTATCATGACTGCCTTTATCTACTTCTTCCTCCCCGAAACAAAAGGTGTCCCGATTGAGGAGATGGTCCTCATCTGGAAGCAACACTGGTTCTGGGGCAAGTTCATCTCCGACCAGGATATCCATGTCGGGAGGAAGTCTAGTGCTTGATTTATTTTTTTCTCAGTTTGTCACCAAGTGTCTTTATTCGGGTTGAGTCAAGGGAGTGTTCTCATTAACATTGCCTGTATTTTACTTTCTTTACTCGCTTTGTTGTCCATATGCACGCTAATTGTTATATCTAATCAGAAAGGAGTTTAAATAGTTATTCACTTTCCATCTCTAGTATTGGATTTCTTCCATGTTTCATATCTCTCTAGAAAAAAAGTGGTCAAAAGCACCATATAATCTAAGACCTCTCAAACAGGATATAAAATCAACCAACCAACTGACATAATTTATTTTCATTACTGGGACTGGATATCACTACGATGACATGAACTAAACATGGCAGAATCTTAGATGAACACAAGATACCATCCTCTCTTATTGAAAAAAAATAGATATATATTGCAAAATCAGATAAAAACTAATAAAGTGCCAAGTTTGCTGAGCCCTAAAATAATCAAATGCCAATTTCGCTGAGCCTTAAAATAATCAAAAAGGAAAAAAAAAAAAAAAGAAGCAAAGAGACAAGTTAAAGCAAGTAAATGACAAGATATCCAGTATCTAAAATTTTCCTTGTGCAGTTGTGTTTTTCTTTTCTTTTTCTTCTTTGTCACATTACAACATGCACAATAGTCGTTCAGTGGGCAGAGGTGGAGCTTGCTGTAGAACAAAGTGGGCACAACATGATTTTAAGAACCACCTCTAAATCATTAATTGTCAAGTTAAAAAGGCTAGTTTAAATGATATTTCAGTACTATACATGTGATCCTCTAAATTTTTTTGTTGAAGCTTTGTTCCTCTTCATGGGTGCACGATATGATTTTAAGAACTACCAATTGAAACCCCACGATGGATTCAGATGTATTGGCAAAACCTTCACACGTGTAGGGATGAAATCATATGTTTCTTCATGTGTGAGGTTTCCTCATTCAATGGACTGCATTTCAACCCTTTTTCAATTGGTACCTAGATTTATTCAACTTTGTGCACAATAAGGTATTTGACAAAAAGTCTGAGCGGCATTGTCGTCAGGTATATCAATGAAGACCAAATACAGGAGTATTTTCATAGAAATTGCCAGAAAGAGATAACGATCAAAATTCATACCTATTTATTCTGATCAATAAAGAACTTTCTCCCTCTTACTTTTCTCTTTCTCTCTTTTGCTATACATTGAAAAAGGTCGGAAAGACAAATGCATTAAAAAGCAGGGTCATCCCATTGTAGAACAGCGGATTCAGGATTCTGCTCCCTCTTGAGCTTGTCTTTCAGGAACCAATCACATATCAGACCAGCATTCAGCTCTTCTATGGCAACTCCCTCCTGTTCTGATATTACTCTCAACAGATTCAGTGATGATATCTGAAATACAAAATGAAAATATTATATACTTCACAAAAATCACATACCATCAACAGGTACGAAATGGTGGACTTGTTAGAGGTGAATCCTTGAGAACTTAAAACTAAGTTTAAGAATTTGAACTTTTCAGTAAAAGGATGAACTAAACTAAAGTAAAGAGGGGGAAGAGGTGAATCAAGGTAAGAGAACGAACCGTGAGACGACAAAGGAAGCGCTCGTGAGTGCTCAGACCTGACATCTCAACCAGCCCTGCCTCTTCTAAAGTAAGAAAAGTTCTCTTTTCATTAGTCTTCTCCTCTTTGGGTTCTTCTTGGCACCTCCTCACAACTCTCCTCTCACCATTTCTTCTTCTCGCTACATACACAAAGAAACACCCATTCAATGTAATCAACAAGCAATTGTCTGGCCTTTTTCATTTCTCTACTACACAAACACAATCAATACAAATATCAATGTTCTTCTAGAACTATCAAGACATCGATATGATGAATTCAAATCAATTACCTGAATGAAATGAGGTTGCGGGATATCTCACTAGTGATCTAGCAGAGTCGAGATGCAGGGGAATTTCGAAGTAGGGTTTGCACAGGGACTGTAAAACCACCATTACTCTCGATTCTCGCCTGAGAACTGGTGCTTTGATTTTGTGGTGGAGACTGGCGGGGAAGAGAACTGTTGCTTTTTGTGAGATGAGGCTAGCTACTAAAATAAGTCATGGGTTAAATCGAAAAAAGAAAAAAAAATCATGGGTTAAGAGAAGAAAATATTATCAGCCCATGGGCCATCTCATCAAAGTATTTCTCACTTCATTCGCATTAGGCCATAACCTCATTATCTTTTCCTTTGAAAATTGGATGCATTATTATTGCTCCTCAATTTGGAATGTCTGGCCACAATGGTGCATGCTGACATACTTTATTCTTGCGAGATCTGCTACAATGTTCAATGCATAGTTCTTTCCTTGCGATTTTCGTAATAGTTTTTATTCACCTTTAGATTAATATTATGTGGCATTAGCTTGGCCCCTGGTACATCCTCTTTTGCATCATGTTTCAGGGTTCCAATTTTTTATTTATTTATGATGTCTTCCTCGATTGTATCGCTCCCAGTCTCCCATACTCTCTCTCTCTCGCTCTGTGGGAAGAAGAACCCTCCAATCCTCAAAAATTTGGGGTTAATTTGAATGTTTGTGGATTGGAGTTTCTCTTCTCTATTCTTTTTATTTTTTTTTATTGTATTGGGTATGAAAAAGTTCACAATCGGATCTGCATATAGATGCCTTATCTACCTTAATCTTGAAGGAAAAAGGTGAAAAAAAAAGTTGAATTTTGGGTTTTTGGTAAAAATATGTTTTTAGTTTGTACAATGAAAAATAAAGCTTAAATCAGATATTCATGTTGATGCTTTATTTGACCTGATCTTAAGAGAAAAAAGTGGGAAAAAAAGATTTTAAGAGGGTCTTTTTTTTTAATAACGCCTTTAGTTTGTGATGGAATGATTTCCATGCCACGTATATTAGAAAATACTGCGTATTTTGGTACAAAATAATTAAACAAACAAATTTTCAATTATTTATTCAGTGTTTATATATTATGGTGAACTACAAAAAAATAATTGATCTATTATTTGACTAAATTTAATGGTAAATTTTTTTTAAAAAAAAGATTAATTATTCAATTGCTTAATTCAGAAAAACAACATTATGGTTGCAGTGGAGCCACAACTACAAGTCTCCAAAGAAAAATGTTATGAGATATCATTATTGATATCATAATCAGTACAATTTTTTTCATACACGTTAAATGAGTTATTATGCATGTTAACAATTTTATTTTATACAATATTTTTATTATTCAGCTTAAATATCACTAATATACATAATAATTTATTTAAGTTGAATAATCACAGTACTATATATAAAATTAATTTACATAATAAAATTATTAACATGTACGATAATTTATTTAACGTATATAATAAAACTTATATGTATCAGCTCCCAATCAAAATTCATATTTGAATTGCACTAGACCGATTTTCAAATTTCAACAAACCGTTTGAATGTCAATTTCGTATATTTGGGCTAATTGTTAAAAATGTACGGACAATTTCAAAATACTCTCAGAGATGATACTGCATCAGCACTTTTGTTAATGTTTTTTTTTTTTGCTCTATCTAAAAAGGACATATATAATTCAGTGAATTAATTTGAAAAATTAATAGTTCAATGATTTGAGCCAAACGGTCAAAAGTTCTCGTATCATTCGTTATCATTTGTTTGTGCCTTTGTGGCATGGAATACAGTGACCGATACAATGGAGGGGTACCTGTATTAAGCTGACCATGAAATTAAGCAGCTCCAAATAAACAATTTCTTTTGCTGATTATTCATTAATTTACCTACTTTGTTCACTTCAGTAGAGGGCAAATAATAATAATAATAATAATAATAATAATAATAATAATAATAATAATAATAATATGTGAGTGAATAATAAAAATGGAGCAAATTGACAATTATATTCTTTATTACTTTTTAATGTTTTTTTATATAATCCGAATATATGTTTCTTCGTAGAGAAATGAAGCATAACATCATTTGTGTTGAATTTGCGATTCTTCTCAATTGCGTTCTAATTAATATTTCTGAAATCGTAGTGAAGCAAGTTCGTGTTACTAAGAACTTATTTAATAGATAAGTTTTCAGCAGAAGTATTAAGAGGAGGAAGCGAGACAGAGAAGCTGCTCCGTGCCTTGCCACAAAGAGAAATTAGGAGATGCTAACTCACTCTAATTGCTAATTAAAGCCTTGATCGTCATGGCTTACGAAACCAACTTGCGAGTTGATAATAATATATTAAAAGAAAGGAAATCAAAGTATCAGATCAGAAAATGTTTGGATTAGAAGAGACCGTTTCGTCTGGTTTAGTACCAAAAAAGGAATTAGTGAACTCATGTTGTCTCAGTGTTGGATTTTGGGTTCAAGTAAAGGGTTCATAAAGCTATCCATTTTTACTCCTTAAGTTTGAGAAGAGATCACTTGAAAATAATTATTTTAATAATTTTAAAAGGAATTTAAATAAACTTGATAATTAAAAAATAATTTTATAAGTATGTTATTAAAATATAGATAATCTAACAATCAAATTTCATATAATTTAAATCTTGTTTAAAAATGCATCAAAGACTATTCATTTTAGATCGTTTAAATTTCAAATCGCTTATACAATGAAATGTAGAAAATCTCATCACATTTTATAGACATGATATGTAGATAGCATTCATCATCCTATAATGCTAGATTCCAAATTTAAAGTTTATTATTTTAAATTATCAAAATAAACAATTGTCAATTGGTCTACTTATTATTCTTTATCGATCAACTATTTAATTCTAACTACTAACCCAGTAATTTGTGCCTTTGTTTGTTCAGAGATTTTTTTTTTTTTTTTGGTGTAACGAAACTAATCTTATATGTTCATCTTGCTAGTCTATTTACTCAATAAGAATGAAGCTAACACCTTTGGAATTAAAAATTTAGAGTGAAATATGTAATTAAAAATTTGATGATTTAAAATAATCTTATATGTTCATCTTGCCAGTCTATTTACTCAATAAGAATGAAGCTAACAACATGATATGTAGATAATATTGATCATCCTGTTTGAATGATTTGGATTTATTGTTTGTCTAACAATTCATTTAGAGTGAAGTATGTAATTAAAAATTTAAGTTTATTAAAGTGATTGATAAATTTAACTCAAAAATTTATTGAATACATCTTAAACAATAAATCCAAATCATTCAAACAGATCTACATCATAAGTAATATATTTACATTACAATTTCTTAATTTTTTTTAATTTATTTAATACAAAATTAATTCATTCATTTTTTATCATTTATTTGACCGCTTAACTTTAATTAAAAATTAACAATTTTACCATATAAATACATTTCTTATGAAATAAATTAGTTTCAATAATTTAAATTCGTCATTTAAAAATTAAAACCAATTTAATAAATTTTCGAATTAAACTTACCAGTTATCTCACTAATAACACAAACCAAGAACTACTAACTTATAATTTATGTCCGCTCCAATTTTGCAGTAGAGGGAAGACGTGGGTCCCTCCATACAAAAGGTTCTCGGAATTGATTCATTTCTCCATAACTGCTTCACCATACTGGGGTTTAGGGTTTCATTTCATAGCTGTTTAATTTTTACTCGTCGGTTCATTTCTTATCTGTTAGTACGATGTATGGGACGCGGTTTCAAAATCCGACCGAGGATAATTAATCTCCATTTCTCCAGTGACCTAAAAAGGTAAATGTACGCGTCGTCCTGTCCCGATTTGCTTGAAACCAGGTGCCAGTTTCCTTGGATTCAGGCCCAAAACCATCAAAGCCCAGCTCATGGTTTCCCTCTTTATATATAACAAAACCATCCTTCAATTCCATTTCCTGCCTCAAATCAAATGCCACCAGCTCACGCAGTTGTGAGCTCAAACCATTAGTTTGCATGATACCGTTGGAAGGGGTGGTGGAATTGTAGATACTAGATAGGGTTTTTCTTATCCGGTCCATGTTTGGGTTCAAGTCTGCTGCTGCTCTGATGCATCCGTCGACGACCAAGGGCCAATCGAATGAGGCCAGGTGGTTCTCTGGTGGCGCAACCGGCGCCCATCCGATGAAAGACGCACCGGCGGTTGAAGAACGGGCGACGAAAGAAGATGAAAAGGTTCTGAAGTTGATGCAAATCATATTGTGGGGTCCCAAATGAATCACTCAGCTCTTGTGGTCATATAATTAAGTTTGTGAAAATCTCCAATGAGAGTGAAAAAGGATGCTTCCGATTAATACATGAATTAATAGATTGAATCGATCAATCAGAGCTTGTATGTTAATTGGCATGCTTTGTAGGCTTGTAGATCTGTAACTCCCAAAGTCCGTACGTATTGTCCTAGCTTGTATCTGACTCGAAATTAATTGAGAGAAGTTCACAAAATATAACAAAAAATCTTCTTCTTTTTTTCTTTTTCTTTTTCTGTCAAGTTCCCTTTTCTATCATGCATAGGTATCTAAAAAACCAGTTAGAATGACTTCCAGAAAGAAAAGCGCAACAGATGCAAAGTATATGATTACATGCAGCTGTAAACCAGACTCTCAAAATAGTACAAATTGTGAAATTAATTACTGGAAATAACCTGAAATATTAAAGGAGATTACACTTCAGGCCCCTCATGTCTACAACTCTATAAACGAGCAGAGTAATTAACAATTGAAAAGAACAGAAAAAATAGACAATAGTCTAGTTTCATACTGTCTGAGCTCTCTGATCTTGTCCCAGTATACCTCTTTGAGAATTTTTAGCTTATAGTTATATCCCAATATATGTTCTGAGAATTTTTATCCCATTCCTCTTTTAAAATCCAAGATCGCTGTTATACTTACAAGCCCATATATCTATTGTAAAAAATAAAATGCAATAAAATTTACATACGCCTCTCCAAAAAATTGGCAAAATTCGCCTCCAAAATTCCAGATTAGACGATTGCTCATCAAACCACTAAAAATGATCTGTCGTTTTGTCTCTGTCACAACGCACGATTGAAAGATCATGCGCTTCTAGACCTTTTGCGTAAAGTATAATCGTTTAGAAATTTCTAGATCCAGTTTAATTAAATTAAAAAGATGCCCTTTTTATATTTAACAAAGTTATATTGATTAGATTTTATTTAATTGAAGGAATCATTCAATTCACAATAGATGACATGAATGGGTTGGATCAAGAACGCATCCCGCACGGAGAGGAAACGAAATCCAACGTGAAGCCATCTTTTAATTAAGATATTATATCATAAACTTAAAAAGTTTAAGCTATCCGGAATTTATCTTTGCAAATGATCTATGTATAGTTATTTGACAAATTTTGTATCTAGTATTAACTGTTTTTCTTCCAGTTTATACAAATGTCACAGCCCACAATATATTCATCTATACTAGAAACATATTATCCACACGTGCAGTCAGGAAACCAAACTAAACAGAAACCTAAATCCCAAAATCAATCGAAAAAAAAAACAATAATCCAAATCTCAAAAGAACCAGGAACAAAATTTATTTACAATTCAGTATATAAATAATAACATCCCTTTAATATCCAGGAAAACCAAAACATTCTCTAATTCACAAGAGAAATGAAAATATATTACAATTTCATTACATGATTTACATCAATTGGGACCCCAGACACTGAGAAACATGACAGTTCTGAGGGATTCCTCAGCGCGCTTCCTCTTCGCATCAGCTACAGCTTTCTTAACAGCGGCGCGCTTCGACTCGAGGGAGGTGGAGACACGCCTGACACCTCGACTCGACGATGCGCCGGCACCGGAGTTCGACGCGACAGTTGCGGATTCTTTGACACCTCGCGCCGCCTGCGCCGCACGCGTTCCTGTCTGTACCACAATACGACTCGCGTACCTCAGACTCATTGATTGCTCTCTCACGCAAAGCGTTTGATGATTGATTCGTCGACTTCTTTTTTCTCTTCTTGTCGAGATCGATGTTAATCGATAAGTTTGAGAAGAAGGGTTTTATAGAGGTGGATAAAGAAAGAGGCGGTGGGGCCAACAGATTGGTTGAAAGGTTTTTACGATGGGTGAGAGCGAGTTAACGGGATTGAAGAAAAGGTGACCGGGAGAACACAAAACAGTTGGCGGTAGACGGTGGGTTTGGAAGGGGGAGGAGGTCGATGCATGGGGAGAGGAAGGACACGTGGCGGTTTAAGCGAGCAGGAACGGGATAGAAGACCGGAAGGTGGTTTTTGAAGTTTATTTTTCTTTAATTATTTCTGGATTGTGCAAGATGGATATTATTGTTGGTTTCGGACTTTATTGTGGACTTTTTGGCTGGAATGGACCGAAATGGTTTTCATGATAATTTAAACAAGTATGATAACTTTTTAAACTTTTTTTGTTATTTCTTTTTGAAAATTTCAAAGATGGCTTCTTAGACTAAAAAGTAGTTAAAAAAAATAAAAATATTTGTACATCAAATAAATCTTTTAAAAATTAAAAAAAATATTTAAAAAGTTTTGAAATAGTAAAATTTGATATTCTATGAGATTTTGATATGAATAATTTGTTGAGCATATTACATTGATATTTTGGACGTGAAAAATGAAAATTTGACTTGTTAACACTTCTCATGATTTGCTAACATTAGTATATTAAGTAGAACTCATTATAAACCAATGTTCTTTACTACAACTTGTGTTTAATTGATCGTGAAATACTATGTTCTTAAACTTTTTTCTAAAATAAAAACTCTCATTCATTTTCTTTTAAAATTTTTAATGAAAATGGAACTGTGTGTGTTTTTTAAAAAGGTAAAGTTTATCACTGTTTGTAGCATTTTTTTTAGTAAAACTTTCATTTTTTTAATTAAAATAATGTTGTATGATCAACTATTTTGTTGGACCTTTAATTATAAAATTTTGATTATGTTTGTGCTAATCTTTTGTCATACAACACACGCACTGCGTGATGTATGCATGAATAAATTTATAGAAAAAATTGAAATTTATTTTATACGAATTTTAAAATAATTGAATAAATCAAATTTTACGTGCCACTCATGCTTGTAGCAAAGAAAAAATATGGCACCAAATATGTCTTTTAACTCAATGTTATCGTTTGATAACATTTCCTTTAACTTCTTTAATTATCTGAGTCGCTTAATCCTTTAAAACATATATTCCTTAATGTAAATTACATTAAGAATCTCTCTATCAATTTTGTTTTGCTCGAACCTTTAATTCCCGTCCAAAATTTAAGACACCTCTATCTCAAAATTAAACCTTCTTAATTTTATTCATAAAATAAAATAATTAATTATAAACTTCTTAACACAAATTACAATTTAAATCAAACGGTCCCAATTTGATCGCAGACGGGCAATAGCTGTGGCCCAAGCTTGATCCCGATCCGCATCTTTCCTGCCACGACCACTTTCGACGATCTCGCTGTATGGTTGGCGCCTTGAGGTTGAGGGGATACGCATGGCACGTCAGCCCCACGGAGCTCATGCACCAAATCCGATTCACTGTAATACTCGTTAGATCCACCATTTGTTGGCCCGCTACTGCCACTACTCGATACTAGCCCCACTAGCGCCACGAACGAGGCAACAGGCCTCAGAAAACGGAATCAAACACGAAACAAAGCGGATCTCGTACTCTTTGTTTATTTTATTTTTTTGGATTTTCTGATCTTTTTCTGTTTTCTGTCGGAATTTTTCTGATTGCTCGTGGCATTGAGAAAATTTCCCAGAGAGAACTCTAAAGATGGCAAATGAGTAGTTCGGAAAGCAAAAAGGAAAAACAAAAGAAACATTTGAACCTTCGATGAAATTTGATACCAATTACCAAACCTTGAACTTCACGTGTATTCAGTTCAAAATAAAGATAAAAAAAAATCTAGGTGGCATACAATTGCCCCCAGTTGTCAAATCAGATTGTATCAAATGCAATGCGCACGCTGTTAACAAAAGAGATGAAAAACCAAAACTAATCACAGAGAAACTGACATAAGCATTTATCCCTAATAAACCTCAAAGCAACGCACGACGTTAACTGAGGTGAGAAATATCAATGTCATCAGGGATCTTGAAAGTCTCAGCTGCACCGAATTTCTTGCTGCCTCCTTCCCACTCTTCATCACCACTGTCAGCATCATCATCCCCATCATTACTGCTCTCACCGTGATGGTTGCTGCCTGGGGTCAGAGGGTCATTAACGCTCTTAGCCTTGCAATGGCCGTGGGCTAGCACGTTGACCTGTCCCAGGTGGGATATCTCCACCACCACCGTGTCGTCATCAGCTGGCAGCGGCTGCTTCCATGGCTCCCCATCTATCCTCATGTATGTGGTATCTGCTGCTGCTGTTTTGTGGAACTCGAATCTAATCCTATGTGTCTGTGTTGAACATTATCTTTTTCAGTCTATTAAAAAGATGGAAAACATTCACGTTAATATTTTATTTGTTTGTTTGCTCATGGGAAACCTGTGCAAGACGAGTTCCATGGCCTTTCGGGGCAAGCAGAACAAGCCCATGCCAAGCATCACGGAAGCCCACCACTTCTAGAAGCCCATCATCCACATATGGCGGTGTGTAATCTTTCTGCAACCATTATTTCAAGCTTTTACTTAGATATGAATACACTTGTGTAAAATAAATAATTTTATGTTAGTCTAAGCAAAAGCAAGGCAAGAGAGCAAGAGAGTGAGAGAGAGATTGAAACGCAACTGAATTCCGAAAACTCAGCCTGCTTGGAACACCCCATGGATTGAATCCTCCAGAAAAGCTCGGCAAGTTCAGACATACAATTGACTGAATGCTGCGAATCAAATAAATAAACTTTATATTAAACAACCCTTTGGCTATAGGAAAACTAAGCTCATGATAAAACATATAAAAGAACTATAATAGATGATGGAGTATATAAGGATAGGATTGTGGTCAATTGCACATGTTCTTATCCTTAGTTAATTTATACGAATACAAAATAAATAAACCTTGATGAAAGTCCAATTCATTGTTACTAATATACAACTGGATACTGAAATATGAAATTATGAATGCAAATATGTTTTGAATCTCTAAATGGATAAATCCTAGAACAAGTTTTAATTCGAGAAGAAGCCATTTCAATTTGTAAACCGTTATCTCTATCCCAATCTCCAAATCTGTATCATATGAATAAGATAAAAATAAAAATGATGCATCACTTGACAATGGATTATCCCGACATTGACAATATTTTAAATCAATCCAAATAAGGTAGAAAATTACAGAATAAATATACGCATATGGTGTTGGAAATATAAATAGCCTACAATCAGAGTATCATTTGGTGATGCATCAAGGGTTGTTAATTTGAGATAAGTAAAAGGTTCAAATGACTTATTGAACAATAAAACATGTACAAAAATCTCATCAGTATTTGTAGTGATATACCCATTGTCAAGTAATACTTCCCAAATAAAATCCTCATCTTTTATATTCCATGTCGGCTCCTAAATACTATAATATATCAGTATTCATATTTGCATAGATTCTATAAGCACACACATCCTTTCCTGTACCACACTGGGATAGGAGATTGTGTGTCCATATTCTGATTTTCTTGTTTTCACATAATGATTCACAGGTCAGAGCAGACAATATCTGATCTGTTACTTGAGACCAAAATAATTATCAAAATGGACCTATAGTTCCATATAAATGCAAATTAATAAAATTGTACTCTCAGAGAAAGAAAAATATATATATGGATAACAATGCAACTGTCCTGTTACCTGCGAGGAACACGAAGTTCTTCCCATTGGCCATTTTTCATGATCTTCACTTTAGCTAATTGAGATATATTTCTGCATTTTATACAATAAATAGAAATGACTCCCAGCTTAACCATATTTTAAAGCTTATCATTTGCAATTATGATATGAGGATTACCTTGAATGATGGCCAGCATTAGCAAAGAAATGTGAAACTCCAAGCTTGGCATATGTTTGCTGAATTAAATGAAACCTTAATCAATCAACTCTATACATTTCTCTGTCAGACTTTAGATAAATGAACCCCACTAACCTGGTTTGTTAACTGGTTCTTGAACTTTTCAGGATGAAGCTTTCGCTCACTATGAAATGCATATGATACTTGGGCGTCCGTACCTACGCCAAACAATTGCATATTACTTATCAGGACCAGATGCCAAAACTCGGTCAATATAACTGTCCAAGGTTTGCAGAGAATTATATTCCCAGATATTGATACTTCCAGGCCTACTCTGGTACAGGTACATACTAAGTGCTGCAACTGTACCAAGCAGGTGAATACTGTAGAGGCTCTTTCTTGTTTCTATTTGTTATGTGCTTATTAAGATTCTATAGTCAGAATAGGAAAGTGAGTAAGGTCATAACAAAATGTTACTCAAAGACCGCACTAAAAGTCACCGAGTCAGGTATGAACCCTCAATACTGGCAACTGCCACACAATATTCTAATCCTTGGTCATAATTATAGTAATCAGATGTTCGTGATTAAAGGCTTACCCATACTGAAATAGTTCCAAAAGCCTCCACGGAATGTGTGATAACCCTCCTGCAGATAAAGAAATGATGATGTTTAAAATTTGAACTAATCCAAGCATATATTAAAATAAAAACCTGGCATAAGGGAAAAGAAATGTACCACATTAAGAGAATCAGAGGAAGAGACCCGCTTAAATGCATGCATTGCGTGTGGTAACTCAAGGGGTGCAATTGGATCACAAGCACCATGCTCTGGAATTTTCGTCCTCATTATAATATGCCAGCTGAAGTCATCAAGAATGGAAACAAATAGAAGGTAAGAATTTTTATTGAAGTTCATATGTAGAAAGACGTTACATGATTTTTCGTCCTTTCATGACAGAATTAATGACCAACCTATCAACTTTCATTACTTTAGCTTCGTTAAGCTGATCAAGGAAACCTTTTACAGTTTGAAGGTCTGTCCCAGGATTTTTCTTCCCCTGCAACATCAGCACGCCCCTTTTTAATTCATGAAAAATATAATTAATATGAAAATACATATTTTTTAAGGAGAGCTGACTCATACCCATCCAAAAGAGAAGGGGAGATTGTTTCCTGTTCCAAGAGGAACAGTAACAACGGGAGGTGAAGGGTCAAGCTTAAGGTCACTAACAACTCCAAGAAGCCAACTTGCAGTACCATCACCTCCTGCAACCTAATTTACATGGATGTCTGTAAATACAAAAGCACGTTGACCATGAAATTGAAGCAATTAATAATTTTTTTAACTCACAATCAGCCTTAAGTTTCTCTTTATATGAACAGCCAGGAGATCACTATGAACTTTCAGCCTCTCCAAATTTGCATATATTCTACTAAGCACCTTCTCTGGTCCCTCTTCACCTAGATCAAAAACCTTAAGAAAGAGAAATAAAAAAAAAAGGAGAAACTTTGTTCATTTATCCAAAAAAAAAAAACAACTACAAGAAGAAGAATGTTGTTACAAGTTACTTGAATAAATATCCTTCATGACTGTTCCAAATGAAGAACAGAACTTAGGTAATTACCAAATAAAAACTTAGTACATCAAATAGTTCACTTGCCGGTTGCCGTGGCTGGTCGCCTGGTTTAGGTAGATGGTATAATCACTATACAGATTCTGACCTTTCTTCGAACATTTACTTTTCAACATGAATTGCAGCATCTGCATGCCTCATTTCATAACTTTAAACAATAAAATACTCAAAAGTGAGCAAAACATTTTTTACCTATTGTGCCGAAAATTTGTCATTACCTGTACCAGAAATCACCAACCTGGCATATACTCATACCAGCATTACTCAATGCTTGTCAATTAATACCTGTAGCTTATTGAGCAGTTGCCTGTAGGTCTTGATCAATTCACCTCCGAGCTGACCGCCACTTTTAGAATTGATAAAAACTAGAACAGGATATTTCGGTTCTTCGGCAAGCACCTGAACTTCTAAATCAGGTATGAGAATGTAATCCGGGATGTAGAATTGCTTGCACACTTCATCATACGTCTCGCTGCCATTTTTCTCTATCCCTGTTTCCATCCTATGTATAAAAAAACATGATATTGACATACACTAATTAAACAGCAATTCCAATACAAGTTCATTTCAAGAACGTCTTTATTGAAACAAAGACAACCAAAATCACCACAGTTCAATAACAATGCGAAGAACGAAATACAAAAACATGATCAAATGGTCAAAAATGGAGCCAGCAAAGCTCGATCGTTAATTTATTCAGGAAATTGAATCAAACGAAAGCCGATCGTAACTCTTTACTCTCCGATAAATTCAAAATTTAACGAAAAAAACAAATAAGCGCAACTAATCGGGATCTTTTCCGACAAATAGAGAAGGAGAAAGGAAACTGAATCTTTAGAGAGAAATATCATGGTAAATTTTGCTAGTTCTCAGCTCCCAGCCATTGACAAATTAAGTAAACAACTTAAGATCTAACTCATTGGAGGAATCCTCTCTCGTTTCAATTCAAAATCATAAAAGAAATCGAATCGATGAGCAAGTATTTTTACCTAGGAATTCCCTCTGAATCTTATCTCGCGCTCGGAGAATAAACAAGATCCAAAAGGTCCAAATCTCAAAAACAAGTCAGCGATCTCCTTCCTCCTTTCCTTTTCTTTTCTTATATTTAATAATCCTTGAACTTTGCGCGTACACTGTCGTTTTTTGTGCTGGAATAGGAAATTCCGAAATTGAAATCGGATTAATAGACAAAAATCGTGGATAGGCCAGCAGCCAGCTCTGTTGGATTCCCAATCGTTGACGATTTTGGACATTCAATCAAACCAGGTTTTAGGGGTTTTTTTTTTTGGGGAAGGGGGAGGATTCGAATGTTTTTAAATATGTATTTATTTTTAAAGTTTTTAATAATTAAAATTTTAAAAATAAAATATTGAAATAAAGTTGTTATATCATTTTTTATATTCGTGGAGAAAATATTACGAGATTTTTATATTATTTTATTTCATATCAATTTTTTGTAAAAAATACATTAATATGGATAATTTTTAGATATTGAATTTTCAATTTATTGATTTATATAAAATGAAATTAAAAAAGTAAATATTTTTGAACGTGCACGAAAAGAATATTTTTTTAACATTTTAATTTTAATTTTTTATTATTAAAAAGTTAAAAAAAAATGAAAAGCATGAGGAGACGAAAAATATGTATCATCCCTTTTTAGAAAATACAAAATTTAAAAGTATGGGCTACGATGTTTTGACTCTGACTTCACATTATAATATAATTTGCTGGTCAAAATCCATATTGTTTGTTATACCCGGTAAAACTATCCGTTTCCAAAATTTGCTTCTAATTTGTAAATAAGTGTTCCGAATATATTGAACTTGATTTCATATATATGCTATTTATTAGTTAGAGCAGTTATATTATGAATTAAAATTTTTAATAGTTAATAAATTATCATTATTATCTAATATTTTCATTTATAATATACATTTTAATTCATATCAGAATTACCTTATTAGTTAGAGCAAATAGCCCATGTCTCAATACTCAATAATAAATGAAACCATGGAAAATATGTTAAAAATGATAAAAGAGCATCCTTATAAGTTTAAAACAGTTCGTCAAAATTTAATTGGACAATGTACATTGAATTTGAATGGAACGTAATTGCTTTGAATGATTGACTGGATCAAAGAATTTTTCAACCATGGGCACCCGGTTGAATGGGGATTTCTAAATAAATTAGGTCAGAATGTTATGTGAAATTAGTGATAAAATTGTATTATGAGTTTTAAGATTATTTGATTTGCTTTAAAATTTATATACAGATTTTAAAACTTCTATTTGAAATATTTTGTACGAATTTTTAAACACAATGAACGTTCCTAAAATTCATAATATATTTTTTTTACTAATTATGCGTAGTATCTAGTCTACTTTTTTATAAAATGTGTTTTTCATTAAATATGGATGTAATGTAATTCGTCCTTTTTTTTGTTTTAAAATAAGTGCAAATTGGCGCCGCCTGTTTTGAAACCAAAAGGTTTACAGATAGACAAACACAAATTTAAAATAGATAGGTTTCACATCTCTAACTCCTACCTAATCCAATCTATCTAGAAATAAAGACTATCAAAAAATAAAAATAAAAACAAAACAAGCAACCATTTTCTTTTTTTTTTTTTTGAGAGACGAATCCATGAGCTATGAAGTTGAATCTCAGTAGATCATGACGGCAAGACCACTCTTCCATGACAAACGGCCGTTTTCAAAACACACAAAATAAAAATCAGTGCTTTTGTTCGAACAATACAATCAAGATCAGAATCAGAACATCGCGGTGTTTTGAATTCGCAATATTTACCAGTAAGCCCCTCTTTTACCCAAAAGGACAAAACCAAATTATTCTTGTAAATGCTGTATTGCAAATTGTCACAATTCATAATCAGTTTTGAGATAATTTCTCATGCTCCAAATCTTTCTGACAAAAGAGGAGGCAGAGAGAGGTGTGGCTTCAGAGTAGAGCCCTCTACTATTATTATATTTTCATTATGTTATAGTGATCGTTACATGTTAGTACTGTAATGAATATTCATAATTCGATTCAAGCAATTCAAGTTCATATAAATAGATTTGTCTTAAAAATGTATACAAATTCGATAAATAGTAGTGACAAAGGACATTTCCACTTGTATATATTGCACATCAAGTGCTTCAGTTTTACAAAAGTTGATTTGATTGTCATAAAAATTAGTTCAATTTTTTTGCTTGAAGATAAAAAAAATATAGTTCAATTTAAGTTGTGTTTTTAATTTGGACTTTAGAATGTAAATTGAGTTGTGTTCATTCCCGTCATACATACTTATGATATAAAATTTACATACTATCCGAATTCAATTCAAAATTCGCTATGATAATAGGTTTCAAATTACATGTAAATTTTCATATTTCAAATGAACATGAATCTGTAAAAAAAAATATAACTTGTAAATTCTTAAAGAATATGTATTTGAAATGTACTAATTTAATCCGCTCCATTGTCAAGATTTATGATTTTCAGATAGCATTATGCAATTTAAGGCCGCAACTTCACCTATTAAGACCATCTTATTATAAAAAGAAAAAAAGAAAAAGAAAGATATGATCAAGAAAGAGGCTGAGAGTTGGCCCAAAGTGTTTTCAAACAGCCCAAATAGACAAATTTTGGGGGATAAATTTTTAGATTTTGAACAGAGCAGAAATGAGATGTTCTGTTTTATGGAACTGCATCAAACAAGTTTTTCGCATTTGAATTCTTTGATTACTAGCTTTCCCCTCATTTTGTTCTTAGTCCATATATTTTAACACTTCACATTCTCTGAAAGCGCCTCACTGCAATAGACTATGTCTGAACCATTTATTATGAATTTCAAAAGAATCTATTTTCTTAAAAAAAAAATCATAAATTCATCTACTTTCAAATTAAAGAAAAGTAAGATTCTATCATTATGATCTGAATGTTGAAATATTAAAACGAACGAATTATTTTTTTTAAATTCTCTAAAATTCAAATTGAATCAATCCAATCCGTCCATTTCGATTCAAATGAAAATGAAAATAATAAGACACTTTCTTTTTCCCCTAATAAATGGAGGATACAGATCCGAATGATACGGACTGTTACATACATACACACAAGTCAAAAGAGCTCGTCAAAAATATTGCTATCACAATCGAAGTTCAAACATTAAAAGCACAAATCGACAACAAAGTACAAACCCATGCTTGATATAATTGTTTCTTTTGTCTATAGAACATGGTAGGAACCACAGCGCTACGATTTTTTCAAGTTTATTTTCTTCAAAGAAACAGTAGTTAGGAATTTAATTTCTCCTAATTCCTAGCTTATATTATTTAGCTAAAAGTGGTCCTAAAGTAACCACCAACAATATCATACCATGAAAAAAAGATGGGATAACCATACCAATTTTTGAAAAATACATTTTGATTTTGAGTTAACAAAATAAATAAAACTGAACCAACATGCTCACAACAAGCCACAACTCCATTAATAGCTGCAAATACTTCACAAATTTAAAAAACTTGGTCCTTGCAAAACCCCTCCTCCATATCCCTACATTACATTATCATCATATTCCGAGTTAGTTCAATATAACAACAACAACAAACTGTTATTAACTCCTTAGCAGTCAAGTTGACAAGCTATGTTTACCTCGTCTCGATCTTGCGGTTCAAGTGGAGATTATCACCGTATCCAATTTATCCATGGTTAATTTCTTGCAATTTTTGGTATTTGTTTCTTCACTGCTTTAGTTCAGAGAGTTAGAACTTGGAAGAAGAAGTCGCACAAACAAGAGTCATAGCAAAAGATCTCTTCCTACGTTTAGATTGCTCTCGGTTTCTATCCATAGACAAAGACAATGATGTCGCCTCATGCTCAGCTGCACTGCTCTCTGCCTCACTAGATCTGGAGTCGCTCCTTTGTGTGGAGGAGCATGAAAGTTCATCCTACAGAAACAAACATTAAATCAAATTTTTAGTAAAGTGATCTTCTTTCATTTATATATCCATTTCCATTCCCACCCAAAATATCTCCAAAGTACTGCAAATTTTGCCTCATTCTTTTTTTATTTTTTCTATAAATTAAGAGAATCAACACATGTAGTTCCTCAATAATTTCTTTTAATGTGATTATACGAAGAGAACAAAATGTCTGGTTCCTCAATAATTTCTTTTAATGTGATTATACGAAGAGAACGAAATGTCTGGTTCCTAGCAATTGGAACAAAGAATAATTTGTTTCACGAACAAGGAAATGGTTTTATGTCTCAAAATCGGACAACGAAACGTTCAACAATATAAAAAGAGTAAAAGAAAAATAAGGTAATTTGGGAACCAACAGCATCTACTGTCAGCGAAATTGTGTTTTCTCCGAGGGCATAAATGCAAAATGAAGCTTTTCGCTCTGAAGAACACAAACCGGATATCTTTTCTCTGTACACGGTGGGTTCACAAATTGCACATGAAATCTATAATTAGGAATTTCAAGCGTAAACTCATCTAAAAGAACTATTATTCTGAGGCATCTGTAAATATCAGAAGCAAAAAAAATAAAGAAAAATGTGAACAAACACATACCACAGGTAATGTAGAAGAATCTGACGAGTCATCGCTGACTGGTGGGGCCAGCTTAAGAGGCACGACCTGATTCTCTCCTTCTCCCTCTCCTCTCTCGACACCGTGCTCCTCTCTCTCCGAGCACCCGCAACAGAGTGACGCAGCGGGGCCCACTCTAGCGCCAGACGCTAGCCAGGCAGTGGGACCGAGGCACGCGCGACACATCAGCGCGCGCACGTGTCTCGCCACGAGGAAGTTCGCGCCATGGACGGCCGAGTCGCAGCCCCAACACAACGCGGCCTCGTCCGATTCGCATAGCACTCGCGCCACCGCCTCGCCGCACAAATCGCAGATTTTCTTGCTCCTCTTCTCCTCCATCGGATCGAATCGACCTTTCCTTCTCTCGAGAAGAAAAGAAAAAATAGTTTCGATTCTCCGTGCGGTGTGGTTTGGACTTCGAAGAGAAGGTATTCGCTATCACGAGAGGGGAGATCTTTAAGGAAGGTGGTTTGAGGTTTTGATTCGAAGAGTAAGAGAAGCGAAGAGAAAGAGAAGAGGGATTGATGACGTGGGAGAAGAGAATGGCGTGAAATGACCGAAATGGGGCTGTGGTTTTTTCCCAGCCACAAGCGCACAATATAAGGCCACCTGCCCCGTGTATTTGCCACATATCATCGGGCTCTATTTTATGAGTCGAATTTGGCGTCTATTCCGCTTAATTTGTCGCTTTTATGTTGCTTTCGGTTTTTGGTTGGTTGATTCGTTGGGTGGGAAGTGTCTCCTTCTATTGCACCTTTTGCTAATCATCGCTGAAATCTGTTTTGTTTCGTTTAATACATGTATAATTTTTTATAATAATTTTAATCATTTAACAAATTTCGTTTAATTTCATTAAGTACAGAGTCAACCATTGCATTGAGTGAAGTATGAATGACATTTTTGAGCGAAAAAATATTTGTTAATTTTTGTGTAGAATTTCTTTAGTGAAAGAATATTTGGTTCATCTCTTTATACGTATTGATATCATCTCCCTTTTTAAATAGACAAAATTAGGAACTTATTATTTCAATGCAGTGCATTCGATTAAAACGAACAGATCAATTTTATCCGAAAAAAGTCTCCTAATTCTAAATCATATTGATCTGATTTTTACGTTTTAATCCAATAGTTCAAATTAAAACAATATTAATCCTACTTTTTATTTGAAAAAAAAGTAAAAAAAAAAATGCTTCTCTTTACATTCCACCTGAAACATAGTCTAATTTAATTTAAGCTAAAAAGTGGATGGGGGTGTTAAGAAACAATTTTTAATTGGACTCACAATTTTAAAATTTCCTGTTTGCTTACCCTCTGCCAAAGGAATCTTAAAAACTGTTGTTGGAGAGCAAGTAGATGACTCATGAGGTTCATGAAGGCATAATTAATAAAGAAGTACAATTAATTTAATGAAAGGTAGTTGAAGCAATTTATCAACAAAATGTGTGTGATTCAAAGAGTTTCTATCAACCAATTGCTTATTGTATTTTATTAAAAAAAATTAGTCGTTGCACTTTTGTTTAATAATTAGAGATTGAAATTATATTTGAAACAACAATATATTTGAAATTTCTATCAAATTGATTATAAACGAAAATATCATATTAAAATTAACAGTTATTACTTATAATTCATTAACCACTAAATTTTTATCCATAGTAAAAAATGCTTTCATAGTAATATAATAATAGATAGTTAAATCTGTGGATAAACTTTGCCATTGATTGATTCTCTGTGAAATATGTTAATGCTGTCAAAGAGGGGCGATTTCTAATATATTCTAGATTGTGCACTCAATCTTGTGCATGCACCAAATTTAAAATCTTATGATTCCGATTAATAGATGAGTTCAAAAATTCAATGTTTATCCAGACTCCACAAAGTGACATGTCAATTTTGCCAACTAATTGTTTATATATAGAGAGAGATTCATGCCTTTTATATTATATGAATTAGCTCGCTTTTTTTTTGTTTAACTAATATCCTAGTTTATACTTTGTTAGGATGCATGGATGGTCATTTAAAATTTATATTAATTAATTAATAACACAAGATTAATTTATACTAATCTTGTGCATGTTTCAATTCGGACCACTCTTGTTGTAAAAAGGTGGTTGGTTGATGCTTATTTTCTTTGTAGTTTAGACCTTTCCTTTTGCATGGAGCATTTTCATTTCATACTCCAAACCATATTCTTCACAAGGTTATTTATCACCAAGAGATAAAAATGTATGAAAATGACTGCGTGATTGATTGTGCTAGTTTTGATATTGACATTTGTTGGGTCTAGGGAGTACAAGAACTAGAAGCCAAAATATTAAAATCAATCATGTGGAGCTATTAGCTTAGGCTAATTAGTAAACATGTGGTTGGTTTTATTTCATATAAAGCAACGTGCAATAATTTGTAAGAATATACCATGTCGTACTACTAATAAAAATATATAAGTTATTTTCATGAAAACAAAACATGTATAAAATGATGAAGCTTCTAATAAATATAGACGGGGCTTAGTAGAGATAGGAGATAACTATAATTCTTTCAAAAAATTTAAAAATTAATTATATATATTAAAATTTTAAAATATTTTATTATAATTATACTGTAATTAATTTTTTGAAAAATATTACAAATAATTTATGAACTTAAAATAATATTTTTATCTTTTTTGAATTTTGATCGAGCTTTTCACTATCAACAAAAAAAAGAACGCACATCACATGTATAAAAAGAAACGCGTGTTTTAAAAATTGACCATATATGATGTCGTTTTTTTTTTTTGTAAAATTCAATAAGTTCAATTATTCTAATTTAAGGTTAAATTTGTAATCTCCTCTGCATCTGATCCAAGCGCCAAATTGCTTTTTTGGTATTTCAATGCGCCGTGTTACTCTTACCTCGCATTCAAACTTAAAAAAAGAGAGCAGCGCTGATTGAGAACCCAGAGCAACCGATCTCTGACACGTGTCGTCATTATCTGCCAAGAGGCGAGGCCAAGGTCACATCATTCCCACTAGATATTTTTGCGCTTGCGATGACATGGCGAAATCTAGACCTTCTCTTAGGTTGCTCCACGTGGGTCCACACCACGCTTGTGGCTCTCCTGCTCTCTTCCGATCACACTGGACCCCACTTGATCCCCGACTTTTTGCGTTGCGTATCGATCACAACTTTGGAATAATTTCTTCGCTGGACGCGGTTCATGTGGAGCTGCACGCTGGAGGAAGGTTGAGAGATGAAACGAGCGGATGAGAAGGAACGACGGGTCTAGGAGGTGGAATGCGAGAGATTTGAGGTGATGCTGAATTGAATTGAATCGCTGATATTTCAGTTCCTGCTGATGTGGAAGATGCACGTGAGGCGGTTGCGTTGGATGCCCAGTGACGGTTCTTGCTGTTTTTGCTTATAGGCCCTCGACTATTATCATATTTGCTTGTTTTTGTGGATCTTTATTTTTAAACTTTCCCGCCCGTACATTTTTTTCCCTTTCAGATAATGAAAAAAATTAAAGTACTGTTCGATTTAGAATTTTCCTACTTGTGCAATTGCTGGTAGAAATACGTAAGTTAAGTGTTTTTTTTTTATTTTAATTGATGAAACGTAAAGTATAATAAAAAAAGTTTTTTTTGGAGAATAATAGTTCTTTTACATGATTATGGACTTATTTTGGTAAGTTTATTTAATTGCCATTTGTGCAATACAAATTTAATACACGCACACAAAAATACTTTTTATGTTTTTAAACATTAAGGCTATATTTGGTTGAGGTATAAGTGAGGAATAAATCTTTTATATCTCATTTATAGAGCAAAATATGTATAACTTAAGGAGTCATAAGCGAAAATAAAGAGAAATTATGACTTCATAACTTAAGGAGTCTAGGAAGGCTTTTTAAGTTATTCCTCATGTTATGCTTTGGTGAGACTCACAATTATAGTGATGATGATAATTATCATTTTATTATTGTTATTATTATTATTATCATCATTATTGTTATTATTTTTCATCATTATGATTGTGATTATTAATAATATTATAATTATTTTATCATTATGCTTTAAGTATGATATTTTAATTATAAATATTTGATTATTATTACTAATTATTTTATTATCATTATGATGATTACTATCATTATCATTATTATTTTATTATAATTATTATTAATATATTATAATTATATTGTTGTAATTTTTCATTATCATTTTCATTTACATGATCATGATTTTGGTTATTAATATATTATCATTATTTTTTATTTTTTAGTTATAATTATTTAATGATAATTGGTTAATTATAATTAGTTAGGTATAAATATTTAATGATTATGTTAATAATTATTTTATTATTTTATACTTTTAATATGATCAAATTAATATTGTACTACTATTTTTTGTTTATAGTATATTGTTATTGTTAGCATTATTTTGTGATTGTTATTTAAATAATGATACTAGTAATGTTATTTTTATTATTGTCGTCATGAAATTAATTTTATTGTGGACATTATTATTATTATTTTTATATGATAATAGTGATATAAAGATTATTTATTTTTTATTCTCTCAATTGCTCAACCAAACAAAAATAATTTATGATGACACAACTTTATATAAAAAATTATGTCTCCATAATTTTATACCTCAATCAAATATGAGCTAAGGAGTTAAAATGTTCTGACACGTGAAAAACAATTTTCTAGCACTTTACCATTTAAGGTAAAAAGTTACTTATAGTGACATGTAAACTCTCAATTGAAGTTAATGCAACCACGATCAATAAACATCACTATCCTTAATTTGACAAAAAGATTTATTACAAGAAATAAGGGGATCGAAATTGAAGTATCAATTGACGAGATACACCGTCCACAAAAATCATATTTGACAGCCTGATAAAATTTTCACCTCTTCTTTTTTACGTAATGTTCTCTATTCACGTCTTCTTTGTAATTCTAACAAATAAGGGGGCTCATGTGAAAATAGTTCATTAGCGTAGAGGAGGATCCAATTCCAAGCCAGGCGTCACAAATTTTACATCAGCGTGGAGAAAGATATTTTCAGAGATCTCGAATCCTTCCATTGTGGACGCTGTGCTCGGGCAAGTCCTGGCCAAGTATTCATATATTTAAATATTTCTTTTCTCGCAGTCGCAGACTTTATTACATTACAGGACCTTGTGGGCCCCACAGGCCGAATTGAGAGACGACTGATAAAAATATATATATATATAAATAGCAAAGGCGTTGAGGTTGAGGTTGAGGTTGAGGTCGAGGTTGGTTGGCTTTTGTCGAAGCTGTCCAATCGAAATAAAGCACTTGATGTGAACCACCATATCTTTGACACGTGTCCCTTGGAAAAGTGGCCTCCACCGACCTCTAGTCTCATTCAGCCCAAACAAAAAATAAATTATTTTGGTTATATTTTGCAACTAGGCCATTATCAACATTTGGCCCAATTTCAACGCTCTCATAAGTCCTGATAAATAGAGACGAAGAGGGGGAGAGCGAGAAGGCGAGACTTCTCTTCCAATTTTCGATCCCACGATCAGACCTGGTAGAGATCACAAAGGGTTTAATTGATCATGTAAGAAATTCTCGGGTCTCTTTCTTTAATTGGATTTAATTAAGAGCAAATTAAGAGCAGTGATGGTTGTATTCTTTAACTGTATCTCTTATTTACATCTGATATATATTTGTATTTCTTTTAGAAAATACTTATATGTAATGATAGAAATATTTATATCTTATATTATTATAATTAAAAATTATAAAAATTATATTTATACTCATGTAACAAAATTTTAACTTTAATTTTTTTATAATCATTTAGAAAAGAAAAAATAATAAATACTTTTTATACTAACTATAAATATTTACAAATTTAGATATAAATAAATTATCTATTTAATATAAATATTTTTAATATATAGATAAGGGATGCAAAATATGAAGTGTAAAGATAATTTTTCTTAATCTTAAATTAAATGTATATCTTAAGAGTAGAGTAGATTAGAAATATCTGATTGGATTTGCTCAAGGGGAAGGATAGAATTGTGAGGTTGTATAAAAATACCAATTAATAGCCTCTTTGACTATGTTTTATTTGTAAATAACCCTTCCCATAGGAATTAATGACAATTAAAATGGGATATTTATGTTGGAAAAACTGGTCTTCAAATATGAAATTTGATCAAACAAATTAAATTAGTAAAATTAAAATAATATAACGAAATTACCCAGAGTTGCATTAGCGGACCTAAAATGACTCCCCGTCCTTACACAAGAATAATCGGGTAAGACTGGCCCAAGTTACGCCGGAATTCCTTTACCTGCGAGTGCGCCCGTGGTAGAGGTTTATGTAGCCTCTTTCAACATGATTATAGAATAATTTATTTATTTAATTAATTTTGTTTGCGGGAGAAGTAGATTAATTATAAGAATTATGAACTACAGACGATTGCTAAAATTTCTTTTAATCTTGTAGTTCTCGGATATCACCGTTTGAATAGTTGTGTATCATATATATAGGCATTGATCACCAACGGTTCTCTTGCAGATTTATTATCATAAGTTAATGCAATATATTGCACCTCTAATTACCAAAAAACCGTTGGTCACCAAGCCCCATCAATGTTAGAAATAAGGATAATTAGTACACAGCTAATTCTAACGTATCTAGACCCCATAATTCTTATAATAATGAAAAATATTATTGCTTAAAGAAACCATTAGAAGATAATAAATAATTAAGAAGTTTTGAGTTTTAATATTAACATATTTCTAACAATTTGTCTCTCATTTCAACTCTTTGAGCTTTTATAATTAGCTTAATTATATAGTTTGACTGTGACTGCCCGGGTATTCTGGTACTATCTGAAAGTATTTATTAATTACTTAATTGTGTAGGATTTCAGAAAGGAGGATCAATTATTTGCTCAACGTCAAGTTTTAAACTTTAAGTAATCCTTATGATTGGGTGCTTTGTTCTTGACAAGTAATTAATTTCTTCCCAAAGAAATCATTTATTTACCTAAAGCGTGTATGCTACATATACGGTATATAGAACTTTGTCTAACAAAAAGATATGGATAGAAGTGCTTATATGAATAAATATAAGCTCCTCCTGGTCACACGGTGTGAATAGACATTGTCAAAGTTTTCTTGCTAAGCTTTTGATGTCAACTTCTGATT
Organism: x Bolboschoenoplectus mariqueter; assembly: GCA_037678475.1. Classification (NCBI taxonomy): domain Eukaryota; kingdom Viridiplantae; phylum Streptophyta; class Magnoliopsida; order Poales; family Cyperaceae; genus x Bolboschoenoplectus; species x Bolboschoenoplectus mariqueter. Next base: position 2,472,033 of record CM075260.1, on the reverse strand, counting down.
AAAATAAATTGCTGCAGTTGTGTCATTTGATTAAAATAAATTGCTGCAGTTGTGTCATTTGATTAAAATAAATATATAAGCTTACTATGTAAATTGCATCATTCGATTATTTATATGCTTATATCCACCATAGCCACCAGTTGACTTGGACACACCAGGCTTTTAAAGGGTGGTTTAGGTGCTAATCTCATTTTTGCTAACAAAATTGATATCATTCTGGTAATAATGCACTTCTGTATAACCAAGTTCATACGGAAACAGATACACAGGCAAATAGGTAATCCTTTATCCTTCAACCATGTAGATCCTTATTATAACGATTTTCTTTTGACCTTTTTCATTATTTTTTTTACTTATTATGTTACTTTTAGTACAAAGAAGAAGAATACAAAGCAATAAAGAGACACTATCCCGAAGATCAGGTTCCGATTCGACAGTTTCAGATACTGGCGTGGTGAAAGAAGTGTGTTCAAGCTCGCTGTTTTTTGATTTCTATACAATTGCAGAAGCAACTAACAACTTCAGCCACAAGCTTGGTGAAGGTGGTTTTGGTCCAGTATACAAGGTAAAATGTCCCAAATTTTTACTGTTTGTTTATATAGATTTGATGAAATTGACAAAATTTGGTAATTTCCGCAGGGCAAGTTACCAAGTGGTCAAGAAGTTGCAATAAAGAGACTGTCAGCAAAATCGGGTCAGGGATTGAAAGAGTTTCAGAATGAGGTTCAAGTTATATCCAAACTCCAGCATAGAAACCTGGTTCAACTTTTGGGTTGTTGCATCCATGGAGAAGAGAAGCTTCTTCTCTATGAGTTAATGCCAAACAAAAGCCTCGATACCTTTCTTTTTGGTACTGATAATTTTACTTTTTAGTTTTTATCCCTAATACTTCTTTTCAAAATGTATGGGTTTGATTTTTGTATAATTTGACTTGTTAGATGAAAAGAAGGCGAGCGAATTAGACTGGGAGAAGAGGTATAATATTATTCAAGGAGTAGGCCGGGGTTTGCTGTACTTGCACCAAGACTCAAGATTAAGAATTATACACCGGGATCTCAAGGCAAGCAATATTTTGTTGGATGAAGACTTCAACCCTAAAATATCTGATTTTGGAATGGCACATATATTTCCAGATCATCAGATTCAAGCTATGACCAATAGAATTGTGGGAACCTAGTGAGTACTGATAGTGTCCTTCTCTTATTTGTTTCTTTTTTTGCTTCTTCTTTTCATAACCTTTTTTCTACTTTTTATTGACTTTTCTGTTGTGAAATTGAAGCGGATACATGCCGCCTGAGTACGCATTCCATGGGAAGTTTTCAGAGAAATCAGATGTTTTCAGTTTTGGTGTTTTGCTATTGGAGATCGTCAGTGGCAAGAAGAACACCTCTATTGATTCTGATCTGTCTCTTAATTTTCCGGGTTATGTAAGTACACATCTTCTATATAGATTTCTTTATATTCTACATTCTTTTTTCTTTGTTGCATCAAATCTCTGAGACTTTAATTAATACAATAAAAACAGGCATGGTCACTGTGGAAAGAGGACCGGTCAATTGAATTAGTTGATCCTTCATTACGCAACTCGAACTCCAATGAAGAAATCTTAAGATGCATCCATGTGGGACTATTGTGTGTGCAAGAGCTACCAATCGATAGACCAACAATGTCCTCTGTCGTTAAAATGCTAAACAGTGATTCAGCCCTCCTTGCTCCAAAAAATCCCGCTTTCATTTTGAAAAGTTCAAATTCGTGGGGTGATAGATTGCAAGATGCTTGCTACTCCCTGAATGGTCTAACTTGTACCGATCTAGATGCCAGATGATAGCAATTTACTGTACTCCCTAGTATTTCTTAGTCATGTTTGCTAGGAAATTTTAACAGAAGTTGATTGTTTGCTGGCGTAATCTTTTGTGATCATAGCAAATTCTATATTTTATAATATTGTATAATTGTTTTTTTCTCCTATTGTTCATGCAGAATTCTAGTTCTTTCTTGTTGCGTACAAAATATCCATTTTTGTGATGATATAAGCATTAATTTACTCCAATTGATGATCAGGCACCGCACTTGAGTCGTTCTTCTTCGTGGGTGTATTTCAATTTCTTACTGTCAATTATTCTTCTCTTGCTGTAAGCGAAAACAGCAGTACAAAGAATACAAAAAGAACAAAAAAATACACTTGATTTCATTAGGAGATGAATCAAGGTATTACATCACAAAGTTTTCTACAAATGGTTGATATAGCAGTCAAGAATTCAATCTAATATATTTGCACCCAAAAGTACAAAACCAACCAAATAATATAGAAAGAATTAAAATGGGACAATGCCATATATAAACCACTGATCCAATGGGCTCAAATTTCACTATTTCAGCAAATATTGGGAACAATTGCAAAGAATCAAAACCATATGAAGACGAACCAGTGCATCAGCCACATTGTTGAGCAAGATGAGCCGCACCACCGACAACATCTTTGATTGTTCCATTTTTGAGAAATCCATTACTTTTCAAGCTGCTATTACCGGGTTATGAGAAAGACAATCATGCATCAATGGTCTACAAGTATTTTATTTTATTTTTCAAAGCACTTTTTGTTCATACTTTTAGTAATTTGAAAATTTGACTTGACTTTTTAATTGCTAAAAATGTTAGGAGAAGAGAAGCATGATGACTTTTTTCCCTGTTGTCCATGAAACATTTCATTTCTTTATCACCTTTATGCTGACAAATTATATCACAATGAACTAGGCAATTTTTTGTGCAGGTATCAATCTAAAATGAACTTCTAAATTTGCACATCTGACTTTTCAGTTTAACTTCTTATCGGATTAAATTAATTACTTTCTGTTTGTCAAGGCACAATCTCACCACACTTTTATCAAAAAAGAAAAAGAAAACTAGGTAAAATATTGTTTCTATATGAAGTGACTTTTCAGTGATGAAGAGTTGAAGAAAATTATTAGTGACTTCCATTTCATTGATCTTGATGTAGATTACATCATTTCAACTCAGAGGTTGCAATTTCATCTGGCCTTTGCCATCAATAAAAAGCTTTTACCACACTTCTCATGAGAATGAATCAATGCCTCAATATCAGTATTAACAAACAATTTCAGTTAATATTTCTTATGAGTGCTGCTACGAGGCTTTACTAGCAGAAGTAGAATTAATCAAATAGAGGTGGGATCCAACAAAAAAGAAAAAAGAAAAAAAATAGCTAGTAGACCAGTATGAGGTATGGTACCAGTACCTACTATTGCCCAGTTTGCAGTTCGTACTTGCCCAATTTTTTTTGATATAAAGATGAGAGTTTTAAGTTATTAAATTTTAAATGTCCATAAATGACTTTTATCTGAATTTCGAATCTGTGACCTCTCATACGGAAAGCATTGTTTTTGCCTACTGGCAAAGGTTGGTTCTCGTACCTGCCCGGGTTTGTTTCCAATTTTCTTGTCCACTGTAAAAGGTACACAAAAATGCGCATGTGTAAATTTCAGCAATGGGTATTATTGGATGAAACTCAATTTTGGAAATAACAAGTCTCTAGGGGTATATATGGGACTGAAATCTGAAAAAGATGAGGACAAATAAGAATCACTCACGGAATTTGGTTGTTATTATTGGATCAATCAATAAAAGACATTGTTAATTGATTGAGTTGTTACTTGTTGTCCAAGGCCAGAGTTGTCAAACAGTCCTTTGAATTCCACCTTTTTTGTTCCACATTTGATAGGGATGGGTGTTGAAAATGCTCTCTTTTCTACACAATTTTACTCTTAGTTAGCTATTCAACTTTTCTTTCAATTTTCTGTTGTAGCTAACAGACTAGTATACCATTAAGCTATGCTTTATTTAATTATCAAGCGATTCTGGAAAACTCGATTATAGAATTAAAGGGAGAAAATTGAAAAGAGGGGAAGGTCCAAAAGAGTGTGTAGATCCTTAACATCGCACTGAAATCACGTCTTTTTTTACCTATTATGCAAATTTGCAAATGGGGTTATGTCACTACATTGGTTAAAAAAATCACTGCTGATGTGCACAGCCGCTTAAATTTACAGAATGCAACAACAATCAACCTAAAAATGTTAACCAGAACTAGAAAAAGGCATCTGATCAACTAGCTTTCATCCTATATATCCGTCATTGTTCGGTACACTTCTAATAACAGCCAAGGAACACAAACATTCCGGTTTAAACACCTTTTGCCTTCCTTCACTAGATTCCTATTTCTGCACAAGTAGGAAAAAGAATAGAAAAGGAAAAAAAAAGGGAAAAATGGGGACATATACACCTCCATTAAAAAAAAATTAAAGAAAACAAGGAAAGAAAAAACTAAGAAGATACATGTGCACCCAAGCCATCCCGTCTCAGGATTTAATTTAATTTGTTACATTTTCGACTTGGTCCATCTCCAAGCCATCCCGTCTCAGCTGAATGAATTGCGTTTTTAAGCTGGACTCTTGGACCTACATTGTAATACAACCAATTATGGTCACGTCTGTAAATATATTATCATATCAGTAATGGTCTGACTGGCACAAGACAAAACCTGCTTTAACAATCCATGGAACATTACTTACCTGCAATTTTGCTACAGTCACAAGGAGCTCTCTACCTTCTTCCAGCATGGCCTTTTCTTTTGCTGAAACAATAGCAAGCTCCTCAACCAGAGAATTACTATTCTCTACCTGAAAACCATAAGTCTGGTCAACACTTTCTCTGAAAAAAATACTCCAAATGGAATCAATTCTCTGTTGCAACAATCTCGCTGTAGTAGCCAAATATGTTTCCTAGGTTTGGTTCCTTGAACAGTTTTTCCGATTAGGAAAAAAATATTCTGACAAGTCCTAAGTAGTTGTCAGAACTGTTGACTTTTTAGGGGATCAAGATAAATATGGTCATTTTACAAAAAGAAAAAGAACTTTCTAGAAATTCCTTTCTAAATTTAGTATTCTTTCTTTTTAAAAAAGATGACAATAGTGAAGCCAAAAAAATGGCAAACCAAGTGCCAAGAACAATTTTCACATCCTATCCTGAAAGAAAACTAACAAAAGTAAATGAAAATAATTTCAACCTTTGATAATAAGCAGCAAATGGAAGAGCCCATTGCCTGCATAATGTCAACAGCTGAGCTGACAGCATTCCTCACCGCAAGTACATTAGCCTGCAATATAGCACCAATATATATAAATATATCAAAAGTAGTAACTAGTTTGCATAAATTTTACGACATATAATAATATAAATGGACCGCGTACATCTTGCATACACAGATTGAAGGGCAAAATATATAGCTAGATGGGATTATCATGTTCAATTCAGTTTCTAGAGCGTCAGTGTCTGTTGGACATGAACGCCATAAATGTGAGGCGCAACTCTAGATATGGTCGTGCTACATAGTAGTCTGTCAACCTATTGTTAATCTCTAATGGAATAGGACTTTGAAGGATTGTGTTATACCAATGTTTGGCGGGAAATTGGGAATTCCTTAGTTATGATGAATATGCAAAAACTAATTGAAGTCCATAAGCTTTGTAAACTAGGTGACTGGTAAAAAAAAAAAAACACTATGGGTACTGACACAGCGCCTCATGCTTTGCCCCTCTATTTCACCCACTTTAACTGTGCGCAGCCCAACATGCTCAAATCTTGTAGGTGGCCTTTTGTCAATGAATGTAGGGGCTATAGGGGGGCATTGACCTTGGGCACTTTACATTATTCCAAAAACTTTTACACTCCCTGCTTGTTAGCATAGTACAGGTAGCCTATACTGAACCCATCCTGTGCAACAGCAGTAATTAAGTTACCTTATTATTCAATGAAGCTTTTAATGAAATGAGGAAGGCTTAAATATCCATTTCAGTTATGTCATGTACTTTCTATTCTCTTGTGCAGAATTCAAGATGCTGATAAGCTGGTGTTGGGTCCCTTGAGAAAACATTAATGAAAACACGGAAAAATCTAACATCTGAATGGAATTAAATACCTTAGCACCTCCTGTTAGAGGAAGTCGTATGGTCGTTGCTCGAATAGCTTCAATGGTCCCTGCCAATGAGGTGCAGTGCTCCTTTTCTACTTCTGCCCAGCTATCAAGGTAATCAATCTGTATCAGATAAAATTAAAATGAATGTCAAATACATATGCAATATTGCTAGTAGCAAGCACAAAAACTATCAACAGATGATAAACTTAATGCACTCTCCCACATTTGTTCTCAGACCAGGCTACGCATGTTTGGTACATACAACATCAGTCTTTGGCTATCTCTTCATTGTTCTATTTATATTTTGGAGCTTATTCAATCTCAACATCAAAAGTTCAGTACATGACAGCAATAGCTCAGTTACAGTCAAAAGGTCGGCAGATATGTCAAGAGATCTGAAGCATACAGTCTACACAGCATAAAGAATAAACCATCCAATAGCAACACCTATTCATAAAATACACTGGACAGCTCTTAATTCAACCATAGAGAAGATAAATATAACCTATCTTACTTGTTCATTCAGTAGTGCTGCCCGCTTTGTCTCTTGTGTTAATTGATGCACATCAAGTCTTTTCATCAGCACAGAGTCCCGCAACTCTGAGATGTTACTCCACATGCCATAAAGCATGCTCTGCTTCAAGCAAATAGCATTAAGCCAATCACTTCTCAATTCAATTTATAACGAGTTCGACAGTAAAATACTAAAAGCAAACACCAAATGCATAATAGATGTGATAATATTGCAATGTTCACTGCAGAAAAAAAAAACATTACTAAGGTGCAAGAAGGGAAACCCAGCATGGATAAGTGTATCAAACAAGACAAGTGCAAATTTATGTTTCCATAACTAAGATCATGACCAAAACACTTTTGCAGCTTCCTATTAAAATTTTGTCCTATTTTAGGTTTAGAGCGGTCTTGCAACAAAGGTTTTGTATTGTTTTAAATATACTGTCATTGCTTCCATTGGGCCCCACAAAAGATTGCCTTCTTTCCATATAATTTGTAAATAAACAAGCAATAGAATTAAAAAAAAAAGGGAAGAAACCAATTATCATTTTATTTGTTATCTTGTACCTCAGAGCTTATCTTCTGATTCAAATGCATATCCTCAACACAGGCATTAACAAACAGCCATTGCAAATGCCTGCTATGCAAAAGCCGCAATTGATGCAACTCCTCCATCTGATTCCCACTTACTTTGTTCTTCACTTTTCTGGTTTGAGAAACACTATTAACAAGAGAAGAACGTGAAATAGTTCCCCTTGTACTTCCTCCACTAGATGAGCTAGATGTCGAACTAGGTGTTGAGGGTCTCCCTCTTGACGGGCTTTGCATGATTCGTTTAGAGGAAGGAGATGATGGCCGCCCAAAACCCGATATCGGTGAAGACAATGTTCGACTGGCACGCGTAAGCGACTTAGATCGTTCGGAGCTCTGTGGTGGGGTGTTTGGACCCAAACCCATTTTTTCATTCGCTTCTGAATTTCTGTTAGAAACAGATTTTCTTTGGCCAGATGAGGAAGCTGGTCTGTTGCTCCTGCCAAGATCCATGCTTCTTGACATGTCACGTGCAGGGAACTCACTGAAAGAGTGTCTTTCCGGTGAAGCACCTCTTATGGACCTTTTCCTCCTGTTGCCAAGATCCATACTTGCTGATAGGGCACTTGTTGAATCTTCACTTGCTGGACTTCTTCTTGATGAAGAACCCCGTGATTCTGGCCTTTTAGTTATGCCACTTGCTGTAACTTCACTTGCAGGAATCCTCAGAGGTGAAGACCCATGTGACTGGACCAAGGGAGAAGAAGATACTGGTCTTTTTGTCTTGTCAGCGGCATCAACACTTTTTGACCTTGCAATTGCACCTATAGAAGCACCCGGGACAATTTGTACTGGGGAAGACCCTCGTGACTCAGGTCTCTTATCCTTCTCTTTATGGTCCATGCAATTGCTTGACAAAGTTCTTCTTGGCGAGTTGCCTCTAGTGATAGGTTTCTTAGGCCTATCAGGCAGGTCTACACTTCTTGATGTTGCATTTGGACCCAATTGAGCTAAAAGTTTGCTTACCGCACCATTTTCTATGCTTCTTGACATGGAGTTTGACACGTCAGATACAGGTGAACGCTTCGGCGAAGTCCCCCTAGAACGAAGAAGTGACAAAGCGGGTCCAGGTCTTCCAATTTTATCAGTGAGGTCAACACTTCTTGACAAATTGATGGATGCAGTCTTCCCTCCAGCCATACCTGGCCATCTTTGTTTTTCCATCATTTTAGAAATCGGGTTATCAGTAACATGCATGTTCTCAGATTGACCCAGAGGAGTTCTCTTCCTCTCCAGTTTATCTGAACTCAACACGGTGGCATCGGCCTTGTCCTTCTTACTTACAGGTACAGACTCGAGCTGGAATGAAGAAGATAGGTTCCTCCTCCTTGTGGGCCATAATCCCTCAGATGGACCCTTCCTGGCAGGACCATAGGTCTCTGCTGATGTGTCATGTGCTGGTGTGGTAGAAGGTGAAGAAGACGTGGAGGAAGAAGGGGTGGAAGGTCGTCTTTCTGCCGACTGGGCCCGCTTGGGCAAAGAGGAGGTGGAAGGTCGTCTCTCTGCTGACTGGGGCCGCTTGGGCAAAGAGGAGGTGGCGGTTGTTGGGTTTCGGGTCGCATTTGGAGAGGGATACCTTCTAGGGGTTCTTGGAGTTGAAGGTCTCTCTAGCTTGTTATTGGAAATTACTTCCTTAGGACGGGGCTTGCGGATAGGACTGCTGACATTTCTCTTTTGTGGTAAATCCAATTTTGACTTCAGAGACTCTGTCTTACAACCATCCATGAATTTTTTTCTTTCAAACAAAACCACATTGGTAGTAGAAGTACTCTTAAAGAGATGGTGTTAATTGCAATGGCACCAGGCTGGATATGCCTACATAGGAGTGAAGTAAAAGAACAAAAAAATTAGTTGGTGACATTATTAAATCGGAAAGGTCACCATCCAAAAAGACAAATATCAGAAAGCAAAGGATCAGAAGCTACATTAAAAGCAAAATAAGCTTCTTTTCTTCAAGGAAAAACAATAATATGGGCCCGTTTGATTTGCAAGAAAATAAAAGCATCTTATAAAATACCAGAAACTTTTTTCTATTATCTAAGTTTCAGGAAATTTAAGTTTCTGATATAGGTGTTTGTTGTTCAAGAATCTAAACCTGGAAAGTACTTCTCAACGATTGAGTCCTGGAGGTAGAGGAGGTGGCGTGAAACAAAAAGTAGGCACCAGATTGGAAGGACGGAGAAAGGAGGAAGACGGAGGAAAGGAGAGCATTACGAGCTAAAAGCGCTGGATCGTGATTGAATCGTTAATTTACGAGCTAGCTCGGTTAGCTCATCAACATCCCGTTAATTTAAAGAAAAAATGAACTTTCTTACCTCGGCTCAGGCTGTCGGAACAGAATCCGGCGATAGGGCGAGAGGTAGGCTTCGACGGTCGGAACAGGATTCGACGGCGATGCGGCGCCTGGATGTAGTGCACTGGCGCGATCCGCACGGGGGAAGCCAGTGCGGCGGCGCAACGGGGAAGAGGCCGATGCGGCGCGAAACAGGGCTGAGGAGGTGGGGGGGGGGGGCTGTCGCAAGAGAGGAAGGAAAGGGAAGGAATTAGGAGAGGAGAGAGGGGAAAACTTTTTTTTTCTTTTACGAAAATTGGAATAAATGAATTAATTAAAATTCAAGTCCTTCGTCGCGACTTGGTGTAGCGGGTCGCTATCCGGTCCCACCAAACCAACTTAGTACTGAATTAATCAACATCAGGAAAAACAGCATTCGAAACCGCCACAGGGACCATCATAACTGATACTTTGGTGCCGTGCACATCTATGGCAAAAAAAAAAGGTCGTTCTCACGGGAGCGCCATGCTCAGTCGGGCTTCTTTGAAAAGGAAACGAATTAAATTGGGCCTACAAGTTAGCTACCGTAAATTATTTTTAAAAAACAAAACATCTCAATTTGAAGGAAAGGAAAGTTAGGTAAGATGTGATTTCCAGTTTCCAAGTACATTACAATTTACAACTCTCACAAAAAATAACATCAAAGCGTAGAAAATCATGGAATTTTGAATTGGATGGAAGCCTCAAATTGGCTCGAATTGACGAGAATTTCGTAATCAGTAGTATCAGACAATCAAGCGAAGATACAAAATCACGATAATAAGAAACTGAAGAAGAAGGTGTTGCAACTAAATTTGAAAATAGAAGCATCTGATCTAACCTCAACCTCGCGAGACGGAGACGCTGATAATGCGCCAATGGGGAAGACGAGAAATTCCGATTGGCGCGAACGCGGGTTGTTATAATTAGAGGAAAGATAATGGTTGGAGTTAAAGAAAGAAGGAAAGTAAAAGCTGTGCTATTATTTTGTCGCGCTCTCTTTTCCTTTTCCTCTTCCCTAGCTACGCCGGAAATAACGGAACGCTTTCTCTCTTTTATTATTAATTTGTTTTTTTTTTCCAATTTCCCTTTTTGAGAGTTTTGAGAGAAATAAACGAATTGAAGAAGGGTCTTTTGTTGGAAAGAAATGGCGTTCAACAACAAATTGTGTTTTCATCTGTTAGCATATATATATTTTTTAAAATATTATTCAAATTAAAAAAATAATATGATAAAATATGTATTATAGATGTATTATTAATTATTTAGATAAATTATATATCAATTTTAAGTTAATTTAAAATATGATTGGTCATTAATTTTCAAAGAGTATGTACAAGAAGAAACAAAACAAAATATTTACATATTTACAAATTTACAGAAAGAAAAAGGCAAAAGATACTAGAATAAATGTCCTCTATGATCACACCTAGCTAGCAGGAAAAGAAGGCCTTGAATCATCACTAAATATTCTTCGATTGCGCTCCTTCCATACGTTCCATCAAATCGCATAGTAGGTCACGTCCCGTCTTCTCCTTATTTGAGTCGGATAGCTAGGTACTTCCGACGGTTAGCCATAATTGTATGCATTATTTGCTGTAACTTCACGTGTTAAATGGATCTTTATTGAACATATTTTGTTTTATGATTCAGAATCTTTATTTATAGTACATATTTTGATTTAAATTTCTTTCGATTATCTTCACTTTTGTTATAGACTTGTAATACGTGAGGACATCTTTTTGTCTTTTTTGTTGTCTAATTTCAAAGTCATATATTTGTTGTTCAATTTAATATTCATATTAAAATTTTATAGAATATCCAATAATAACAAATTTTCCCCCATCCAAAAAATAGCAAAAAAATTCCAAAAAAAAATGTAAATTTTAGTATTCTATAAGATTTTAATATGAAGATTATATTGAGTGATTTGAATCGATCATTTTTTACTCCAAATGTAAAATTTGAACACGTTGTATGGATTCATCCGTATAACGCATTACATTTTAGTCTTACTGTTTTTATAATAATATATATAAGGCTTCCGTAATGCATTTGGCGCTGTAGGGCTTATCTACATTTTATTAATTGCTTGCTTAATTGGATCTGTACAAAGAATAGATTAAGGGAAGAAGAAAAGAAGGAGATTGAGGGTAATTTTGTCCAAAATATTATTCATGAAATTTTAATGTGAGTTTTGTTACTTGTAAGCATATTGTGGGGAAATATCTAATATAGTCAATCATATTTGAATGGGTAAATGTTCAAATTTGAATTTTTGATGAGGAAATATTCAAAAAGCTTTAATTTGATGGGTATACACCCAATTTTACCTTTTTTTATTACTATTTAGTGTTATTTATGTATTTAAAATCAACACGTCGGCTCCACATTTTAAGGCATTGAAACAAAAAAAAAAAATATAACATAGTGATTAAATAAGACAACGACGCAGCCAAAATAGTTGATCCTTAAATTAAGCTACTAGCTAGTAATATAATTTTTAGAACTTATTTAAGAATCATAGAGACTAATTAGTTATATACGTATTAATATAAAATCATAGTTGACTTTGAAATTTGAACATATGACTTTTGAATGTAACTTCAACAATATATAGGACTTATATCAATCTATATTAAATCATTTATATATATTTTTTAAACTCCCGCTTTTCATTTATCTTAATCTTAAATCATCCCAACCAAGAGATTGCAATTTCATCCCCAATGAATATTTCTCATGACAATGGTGTTATTGCTTCAATTTCAGTCAATACTTCATATCAGAGCCACTGTGAGTCTTTACTAGTAGAACCAAACAGAGGCTGGATCCAAACAAAAAGGGGTAAAAGTAGGTAGATCAGTATCAGGTATGATACCAGTACCATCTGGTACACACAGATTGCAGTTCATACTTGTCCAGGTTAGTTTCTTGTTTCTGTGTGTCCCTTCTGGTATGTACACGAGCAATGCTCATGTATAAATATTAAAAATGGGTATTCTGGGATGAATTTATTTGTGGAAATAATAAGTCTTTAGGAGTATATATAGAAAATGAAATCTGAGAACAAGGAGGACAAATAAAAATCACATCCAAGGAATTTAGTGGTTATTAGTTACTGGATGGAAAATGTTTGGGAGATACCGTCATTGATATCATTATTGATAATAATTTTATTATTCATATAAAATGAGTTATTATTTATATTAATATGCAACTTATTTTGTATATTATTTTATTATTCAACTCAAATATCATTAATTTGGATAATAACTCACTTAAGTTATATAATAAAACCGTTAATCTGAATAATAACTTATTTAATTTGAATAATAAAATTGGTATAGATGATGGTATCAATTATATATCAGCTCCGTGTTACTGATACATCAGCACGAGACATTGTTAAATAATTGAGTTGTTACTTCTTGACCAAGGCCAGGTTTATCAAATATTCCTTGTTTGAATTATACCTTTCTTGTTTGATTGTTTCACATTTGAAAGGGATGAATGTTGAAAATGCTCTCTTTTCTATTCAATTCTACTCTTTAGTTAGCAATTCAACCTTTCTTCCAATTTTCTTTTCTATCCAACAAACTAGCATACCATTACGGGTTAATTGAATTATCAAGCTATTATGGAAAACCCAACTACAAAATTAAAAAGAGAAAATTGAAAAAGAGGGAAAGATCCAAAAGGGGGTGTAGATCTTCCGCATCACACTGAAATGATGTCTCTTTTTACCTATATGATGATCAAGTACTACATCAAAAAGATTCGAGGTAACACAGAAATTAATTGTTTCTTTCTATATATATATATCCCCAAAGCATTGATCATCCCATATACATATTGTTTATTGATTATTTTTCTTGGAACTCTCTTTTGTGTATAATACATCAGCAAAAAGGAGAAGAGAGATCTTGGATATAAATTCTCCGTATAGCGTTGATGAAGCCACGACGGCATCGATAGAGGAGGGATTGGGCTTGGACTTCACTACTTTTCAAATTGGAAACTGTATCGGCCGCAACCTGCCATTTCAGCCTGATAAACAAGCTGGGGGAGGGTGGATTCGGTCCTGTCTATAAGGTACTTAACTACTTATTCACTAGTTATAGGTTAGAACCTGCCAATCTGCCTCGGAATGTCAGAAACCTGAACAGGAACTATCCTATCAATCATTTGCCTCCAGCTCTCACCGGGAATGAAGTGAAATAATCATAGCAGCAAGGGACCTATCTGTGGCTTAAGTGTCTTATTATCAAAAGACCTATTTTCTTCTCATACCAGGAAACCCAAATAATTGCACCAATCACCATCTCAGCACATTTTCTAAATTGTCCCTTGAAACTTTCAGTAAAAACTTACATCACTTAACTTGGTAAAACAAAATTACACCTATTATATCTAGCCAACAACTGTCATGTTGGATGAAAAGTGGTGCACTGTATGAATAAATGATCTATAAGTTTCAGTATTGTTACAAAAAGCTTAAGAGGTGACCTGACTATACTTTCTTAAGTAGGGCTTCTCTTGTCAGGATGCTGGCTTTGCAAACAATAGTTCTTGTTTTCAATGTTATTTAATTTTTCCAAATTCTACTAAGATTTTTGTCTGCTGCCCACACCAAAATTAAACAACTGATGGAAAGATCTTGCTATTCTCTCTTACTTTCCCATCTCCAGTGAATTCTAGGTTTATCTCAAGAAAAAAGAACCTCTTAATTGTAACAAATTGTTTCTGCTTCTGCCTAACCCGAGCCAAATTATCCTCATTAACCAAAGCCTCAACCTCATTACAGAATTTGTATAAGAATGGAAAAGTAGCCAAAGAAGCTTCATCAAGCCATCTTTCTGTCCAAACTTTTGTGTAGAGCCATTAGTAATATTCACATTACATTACAGTCAATATCAACAATGTCTTTGATATCCTGAAGACCTGTCTGATATTGTGAATTTTTCCTCATGAATTGTACACTTATCTTAATAAGAAATTTTTAATTATTAAATTGTACTCACCTTGCACGTCATGAACTTGATTTTTTTTTAGATTGATCTGAAAACTTCATCAAACCTATGAAACAAATATTTGTGAAGGCATCTTATCCCATTACTTGATATAAAAAGAAAGAATAATCAGAGGGTATGAAACTTGGAACAGGGAACTCTAGCAGATGGCACAGAAATAGCGGTGAAGAGATTATCAAGACAATCTCACCAAGGCATGGAGGAGTTTAAGAATGAGGTTGAACTCATATCCAAACTACAACATAAAAACTTAGTGCGGCTTCTTGGTTGCTGTATTGATTCAGAAGAGAAATTGCTGATATATGAGTTCATGCCAAACAAGAGTTTGGATGTCTTTTTATTTGGTATTGTAATTTGCATCTTTTATTAAATTTTATTTAGAATTCATCCCATTTTTTGCTTAGAGATAATTACAAATGGCGGAAAGTTAAAAGGTAATGCAATGGAGAGCAATAAGGAGGTCATGATTTTAAATCTATGTTTTTAAAATAATTAACTAATTATCAGATAGGGGAACTTAATTGAACTTTCTCATTTCACTAGAATTTTGAATTTGAATCCAATTTATTAATTTGTTCCTTTTTTTTCTGCTTAGATGTCAGCAACAGAGGAATATTGGATTGGAATAAACGATACAACATAATAGAAGGCATAGCTCGAGGACTGCTATATCTCCATCAGGATTCAAGACTCAAGATAATACATAGAGATCTGAAAGCAAGCAATATCCTTCTAGATGCTCATTTAACTCCAAAATCTCTGATTTCGGCACGGCCAGAATATTTGGCGATGATCAGATGCCAGAAACGAGGAAAGTTGTTGGTACAATGTGAGTCATTTGTTCTACCTTTTTATATTTACATGATAGTTATGCAAGTTGAAAATCAATATATATTCTTCCTTTTCCTGTGCAATTACTTTCTACTTTGTATATTTTCTGATACAGTGGTTACATGTCACCTGAATACGCGATGCAAGGCCAAATTTCAGAGAAATTAGATGTATTTAGTTTTGGTGTTCTGCTTTTGGAGACAATCAGTGGTAAAAGAAACAATTACATGTTAGATGAGGAGCAAGTGCTGAACCTCCTTGGCTATGTAAGTTCAAACATAAAAAAAAACTAAAAAATATCCTATTCAAATAAGTTCATTATTATTACAAACAGTAAATACCAAGTGCATGATACTGGCAAGATACCTTTCTTACCCTTTTGTGTATCCTTTTTCAATTTTGGTTGCAGCTAGTTGAGTCTTCATAGACTGGTACTGAGACATACCAGTAAGTATGAATGAAATCCTTGAATCATGCTGACATGTACTTTTGATACAAATAGGTGTAGACAATGTGGAGTGAAAACCGTGCTCTCGAAATAATCGATCCATTATTATGTGGAGATGCGTCGCCAAACAAAGACCGGATTCTAAAATGCATACAAGTTGGTCTGCTATGTGTGCAAGAGCACCCAACGGATCGGCCTAGCATGTCTCTGGTTGTGTCCATGCTGAGCAGTGACATTGTCATACCGTCTCCAAAGCCGGCCGCATATTTCCGTGGAAGAAGGGGTCGTACCTCTTACTCGTTGTCATTCACAGAAACCAATGAAGCACAATCTCTAATTGATCTCACCCTAAGCAGATAGGAAGTTTGCAATTAATACATGAAATCAAGTGATTGTTTTCTAAGGAATTAATTTTGCAATATTTTTTTTTTATCTTTGTGTTGTTTGATTCTAAGCTTATCTATCTGGTGTTTTGTAGGAATAGTTTGCTATTTGTCTGGTTGTGCTGTAGAGATTTGACATCATGCTCATGCTGAAGGATTATTTTTATAAACAGGAGTGATAACTGCACCCCTTAATTGTACTCATTATTTGCACTCCATATGTATTCATATTTCTTTCAGAAAATATTTATATTTAATCATAAAAGTGCTTATATCTTACGTTACTGGTATTATAAGTTTTGCAAGTTATATTTTTACTTGTATAATAAAATTTTTAACTTCAATTTTTCTATAATTATTCATAAAAAAAAATGAGAAATATTTTTTATACTAACTATAAATACTTTTAGATTTAGATATAAATAAGTTAATTATTTAGTATAAATATTTTTGATGTGCGGGTAAAGGATGCATGAATAATTTCTTTTTTTTTATAAAATAAATTGGAAATTATTAATCAACAAATTTTATTAAATAAAATAAAAATTTAACAAGAAGTACAACACACAAAAAAAGAGAAATTTAAA
The DNA here is from genome assembly GCA_037678475.1 of x Bolboschoenoplectus mariqueter. Lineage (NCBI taxonomy): Eukaryota > Viridiplantae > Streptophyta > Magnoliopsida > Poales > Cyperaceae > x Bolboschoenoplectus > x Bolboschoenoplectus mariqueter. The sequence goes on along the minus strand of CM075260.1, from coordinate 2,455,344 downwards.
GTTTGCATTAACAATATCATCTAAAGTTTGTAAAACTTTGTTGTCCAAAGCAAAATAAATGGTCAGTTCTTTCAAAATTTGTTTATATTTCGGGCTTTAGCTTCTATATCTTTTTTTTTATATTTTAAAAATTTGATAAGATTTCCAGCCTTGGTGTTCATGCTATATAATAAAAGTTTCGGTTAGATTAAGATATTTTAAACATTTGTTGAGTCAAACAGACATCTAAATTCTAATAACATGTGTGATTTAAAAAAAAAAACTTAGACACAGTTTATGCGGCTACTTATAATTTTTCTATAATTACTATTTAGTGTAATTTTATTTCTATAAAATCAACACGCGGGCTTCACATTTTAAGGGATTGAAAATAAAAAAACATAGTGATTAAATAATAATGACAGACATATATATCAACAAGACAACGACGCAGCCAAAATAATTGATCTTTAAATTAAGCTACTAGCTAGTACATATGAGTAAAATATTATAGAACCACATGTTCTCTTTGTGAAGAGATATATGTTTAAATTTTATAAAAAAATATTTGAAAATAAATAAATATTGAGATTAACAAGAACCCTTATATTAAAAAAAAACTAGTACTATAATTTGTAGAACTTATTAATATAAAAATTAATATAAATATATAGTTCTTTCTGATTTTGATTGGTTGTGTTAAATTTAGTACTACTTGAAGATTAGATATAATTAAAATATTTTCAAAACTAATTTAAAAAATAGATCTGCGTGAGCGTGTTGCTAGCTAGAGAAAAAAAACTAGCATATTTTTTTTGGGACCATAGAATATTTTAAAGCGTATAATTAATGATAAATATGTATCGAATTTCATCATTAATATTTTATACGCATTCTATATATGTTAACATATACATATCACCCTAAAATTTTCCTAAAAATTTTGTGCACAAATCTAAAATTAAGTTAGTATAATAGTCAAGATTGTGAATGGATCATCTCACAATTAATATTTTATCATTAGATGAGAGCGTGCACCTATTCTTAATTAATTAATTAATTGTAAACTATCCGGCGTGTTCAATTCTTTTAATGGATTAATTATCTCAAACAGATAGCTATCCGTTAGATGTTCGTGCTCAACGAGGGGAGAAAAAAAAATGTAATAATGCGAAGAACAAAATTTCAAAGAATGTTCAACACTCAATTGGATAGGATTAATTATATTTAATTAAGAAAATGTGGCACGAGGTTTCCCTCTATCTTTTATAAATCATAAATTCATAATATATAGATATGTTCACATATGCAAATGGAGATATATATGCCAGTTAGGAGAACTGGTTGAATGGATACTATACTACAAGATATACAAAAAAAAAAAAGCAATTGTGATTTAGATCACTTAAAAGATTTCATTCAGTTTAGTCCAATATATTGCCAATTTTTTTTTTGATCGGAAAAAGATAAACCGTGCACATTTAAAGAATGAACCTTACATGATTTTCTAACGAGAAAAAAGATTAACATTTCCATAGGAGCGTTGTACACAACTATAGTTTGATAATCAAATGTCACAAGCTCACATATATACCCCACTTCAATTATATTTACATAGACAAATCATTTTTACATCTCACATTCTGCATTTTTATCTGTATTAATGTTAAATATAAGTATTTTTCAAACAAATATATTTTAAAATTTAAGTTAGAAATTATAATAGATTTAAATATCCGGAATGCAAATAAGGATGTGGATAAGAGAGTGTAATTATCACTCCTTCATTTACATAATTAACATTTCAATTATCATTGTATTTAATTACTATAGAAAAAGGAGACATGTAGCACAATAATAATGGCTAACAAACTTATATATATTTCAACTATCTTATGTCTCTATTAAATGGACAATGATCAATTAATTAACCATTCATTATTTTTCGCTTCCATGCACCATGGCCTAATAACTTCCTCATATAACTTTGGCGCCACAACAGAGAGGTTCTCAATCAAATATTCAAATTTGACATCGCTAATGAGGAAACTAATTCTCTTCTCGTTTCTCTTGAATCTTCTGATCTCGAACTCAATTGCGCTTGATTCTTTCAAACAGGCTCAGTACATGACAGATGGACAGAATCTCACCTCAGCCAACGGTACCTTTCAGCTCGGTTTCTTCACACCCGGCGCATTGACTGATCGCTTTCTTGGCATCTGGTTCTGTGCATCTCCACAGACAGTTGTGTGGATTGCGAACCATGATCAACCTCTCAATGACACCTCTGGAGTTCTTTCGATTTCTGGCAATGGAAATCTGGTACTTGCTGATACCTACACGGGCAATACCGTGTGGTTATCTAACTCTACTAACACAACTAACCCGACAAGTGTGCGACTTCTCGAGTCGGGAAATCTTGTCTTGAGAGATTTAATCACAGACAGTATTTTGTGGCAAAGCTTTGATTGGCCAACAAACACCATCTTACCAGGTATGAAAATCGGTAAGGATATAAAAACTGGTCATAAGTGGTCTCTCATCTCCTGGCATACATCTGAAAACCCGGCAGATGGAAAGTACAGCTATAGAATGGACACACAAGGTTCACCTCAACTTGTTATGTGGGCTGGTACCACAAAGTGGTACCGGACTGGTCCGTGGATTGGGACACGGTTTAGCGGTATACCGGAGATGACTACCTATCAAGACATGTTCAGCTTCAACTTTACAAATGGTCCTGATGAAATCTCATTTGGGTTTTCGAGCAAACCCGGTTCCCTGCTATCTCGTGTTGCATTGAACGAATCAGGTGTGGTGCAACGCCTGGTATGGGATCAAAATATCAGTTCATGGAGCGTATTCTGGTCAGGTCCAAGAGATCAATGCGATTACTACTCAAAATGCGGTGTGTTCGGTTTGTGTAATGCAAACGATGCAACAATATGTAGCTGTTTACAAGGCTTCGAACCAAAGTCCCTGATCGACTGGTACCTGCGGGACAATAGTCAAGGGTGCATGAGGAGGGTTAAACTAGATTGTGGTAACAAGGATTACGGATTCTACGTTGTTAAATGGGTCAAGCTACCTGACACACAGAGTGCAATAGTTGATGCAACAATCAGTCTTGATCAGTGTAGAGAGAAATGCATGAAAAATTGTTCGTGTGTGGCTTATTCGTCGGCGGATACGAGAAACGGAGGGAGAGGATGTATTATGTGGGTGGATGATTTGGTTGATACAAGGTTTATTGATGGAGGCCAGGATCTCTACATCAAGATTGCTCAGTCGGAATTAGGTACATTTATTTTCATTTGCCTTTCAGTTATTTTATTGTTTGATTCATTATTTCTGGGGTTTAGATTATGGACTGTGATTTATTTCCCAAAAAGTGAATTTTCGCACATGAGTACGCCGATGAATTTGAAAAACCATGAAATGTATTAACAGTTCGTCTTCTTTATTATAGGAATTAATCTAGCTCCTAAAATTTATCATTATTTCCATGACAAATGAAATTGGTATGTCACTATTATTTTTTTTTTAATTAGTACCGTTGCAAATTGACTTGTTCAAAAGCTATAAAATAGTTCAAAGCAATGAAGTGGAGGCGAGGCAATTTATTTATTTATTTTAATTATTATATTGATATTAAGATCCAACTTTTAATTTAGTGAAAAAAATAATATTTTTCGTATAAGAAAATCACAGATTCAAAATCCAAATGAGGAGGTTCTTTATGGACATTTGAAATTGGGTGATTTAAATCTCTATTTTTCATTAAAAAAAATTATTATACCGGTACCCATATCAGTATCGATCTAATAATATTTGTGTGTGTGTGTGTGTGTGTTTGGGGGGGGGGGGGGTAGCCTTAAATTAAACATCAGCTGCATTTTTTAGATATATATCAGTTGCAGTTTTTTAGATGAAAAGTTCCTTATCTTTATGATAGTGATATAGATACGTGGTAGACAAGTTGCATTTTTATGTCTACCGTAGCCAAAATATTGGATTTTAAAATTGAAGCATTCAACTCATGCAGAAAATAAATAAATAAATATAGAGGATCACGCTTTGCTATTACTACTCATCATAAGAGTAATATCAACATTATTTGTGTCAACTTCAGAAAAACTGAAAGTATATTGACTATTATTAAACAGTATTTTTTTTTATAAGATCATTTCTTTTGGAAATCAAAGGAAGCATCCCTTGTCACCGTTCTCTCTCTCTGTTTTTTTTCCTCAATTAAAAGATTCAATTTCATTTTAATTCTAGAAAATCTTCATTTATTAATTAATACTATGAATCCTAAATAAGTTACTTTTTTTATCTGATTTGACTTGCTGAATTTGTATGAACAGAAATAAGCATGAGCGGCAAGTCGCATCTAGCTATCCTTATAACAACATCGACGATATTATTTGTTATATGTCTGATCTCCCTCAGTTTTATTGTTTGGAGGAGAAAGAGAAGAGGTGACAGAAAAGGTAAAGCAAAATTATCAACAATGAATTTGAAGCTCACATAAATTATAACAAAGAACAGTTGAATTGTGAAGTTAATTAGCATGTACTGATGCAGTTATCAGTAGGACCGACAATAGCTTCGACGAAAGTGCCAGTTTAAATAGCACAGAACTCCCTCTATTTGATATGAACACAGTAATGTCCGCTACGAACAATTTCTGTTTTAGGAACAAAATTGGCGAAGGCAGTTTCGGACCTGTGTACAAGGTACGGATTAATTTGTTCATAAGAGCCACAATTCGACATAAAAGAAGTTACTAATTATTATTTTAAACTATGTTGATAATTAATTGACCTTCAGGGTCAATTGCAAAATGGGCAAGAGATAGCAGTAAAGAGGCTCGCAAAGGAGTCACCACAAGGTATTCATGAATTCATGAATGAGGTCTCTTTAATGGCCAAACTACAACACCGGAACCTTGTTCGCCTCCTCGGCTGTTGCATCCATAACAATGAGAGGATGCTTGTCTATGAGTACATGAGCAACAAAAGCTTGGACTTCTTTATTTTTGGTAAATAATTTGTTCATCTTCTGTCTCCAAATTGTGTTTACTCAAGATTATAGTTACTTTCTCCCTGATTAATTAATGATGACCCAATAGTTTGTCAACCAATGTACAAAATTTTGATCAGAGATGTGTTTTGATCATACAAAATTTCTCTCACAGATGAAAATAGGCGATCTTCAATGAATTGGGCAATGCGATTAGATATAATTCTCGGCATTGCCAGAGGAATTTTGTACCTTCATCAGGATTCAAGGTTTAACATAATCCATAGAGACCTCAAAGCTGCAAATATACTATTAGACGACAAAATGGTTCCGAAGATATCTGATTTTGGGACAGCACGATTGTTTACTGGTGATCAGGTCGAAATAGCTACACGGACAATAGTTGGAACACAGTATGATTTTTATCTTGCACTTCTATTTTCTTTACAATCTTTTTTTTCTCTTTTTTTGTTTTTTTTAAAGATAATTTTCTCTCTTTTTTTGAAAGTTTTTATACAAAAAATTGCAGCGGTTATTTGTCTCCCGAGTATGCGATGGATGGCAAGTTATCGGTGAAGTCTGATGTGTACAGTTTTGGGGTTCTTTTGCTGGAGATATTAAGTGGCAGAAGAAACCAAGGGAAAGTAAATCTTCTAGCATATGTAAGTCTATTAAGAAGTGAATAGAACATAAAAATGCTTACATAGATATCTTCAATAGTACAGTTGGTACATGACCAAATGAAGCATCCAAAATATAATTCTCATCCTGTACAGAGACCTGATCACCAAAAATAAATAATAAATGAATTCAGGTACCCAATTAACAGAAACAGACATTCCAAATACTTGAACAAATTTTCACAGTAGAGCACCTTGGACAATGTTAATTGACATGTTCATATATGAAAATACTGTTTTAGACCTGGTCACTCTGGGAACAATGCGAGTTGCGGAAACTTCTGGACCCGATTGTCACTGGGCCCCGGCCAATGATAGATCTCTTGCGGTGCATACAGGTGGGTCTGCTCTGTGTCCAGGAATGCCCCGAAGATAGGCCCCCCATGTCGTCAGTTTTGCTCATGCTATCAAGTGAAATTCCAGCATTACTGCAGCCGAAGAAGCCTGTGATCTGCTCTAGAATGTGGCCGATTCAGGCCTCAATACTGGCAACCCGCAGCGTGAACTGGATCAATTTGACAATCCTTGAAGGTCGTTGAAGGACATTTTATTGACTTCATATTGTAGATATAATTTTTTACATATACTGGCTTGGTTTAAAATTGTTAAAAGGGCAGAATGAGAGGAAAATTTAATGCTTCAGTTGGTCTCATCTCATTAATTAAGAAAAACTATAGATCTGGAATTTGGTTGAGTTAAATTAGAATATGAGGTAAAAAAAAGGACAACGAGGGATGGGTAATTAGCAGGATCCATTTAAGTACACGCCTCTCTATTATTTAAATTATTGTTCTGTGTGGTTTCCGCTAATTGAAAGTCAAGTCTCAACTCTAGAGTTGTTTGAAGCTACATTATTTATTTCATACATTACTTGGAACTCAAAAAGGTTATATTTTTTACTTGATCATACGGGGAGACCGTAATATATATATATATATAGTAAATCCCACTTGGACTCAACTACCCAATTAAATGCAACATAAGTTAATCTTCAACATGTAAACATCTCCTCTGTTTCTGTGTACTATACATGTACTTAATTCTTAACTGCTGGTTAAAGTATTTAGCATGACAACTCATCTGTTTGAATTTACTAGTCCTTCAATAGTCAAGTCTATAGTAAATTACCTTGTCAATTAACTTGAAGAATCAGAGAGAAAACAGGCAGATGAACCTCAATTATCAGATTTGCAAATAATAATATAATAATACACTTTCTTTTTTAATTCAAAGAGGTAGGTGTCAGAACTCCGAAATGCACAATCTACGGAACTAGAATGCCCGTGTTCGTTGTTTGCAAACCATCTTACTTTACACACAAAGTAGGCGAATCACACAACAAACTGCAATTCTTTTTACATCGCGCAGGTTCGTAAACATTGTATGAAAACTGAGTCTATTTGTGAATAACGAATACAAACCTTGTTGAGGCTTTAGTTCGTGATTGAAGGCGAATGACCATAGCTTGTCCAATCAACCTGCCTCAACCTACCTCAAACCAGCCTAATTAGCAGATTTCTGGCCTAAAGCGAAGATCTATTATCAAACGAATTTGCATACTTTGATTGCAGACTAATGTAATTTCAGACATTAAAAGCGAACTTTGAACATTAAAAGTGAACTTTCTAGTTTGATAAATCCTACAGTTTGAATTTTGAACATCTACCCGCTTAATTCAAATTATCAAATAGAAAAAGAGGTGATAATAATTTTCTTACCTGAATTCGCAAGGAAAATTCCCAACTAACCTAAAAATTCTCAAGTACAAGAGACAGAATATGCTTCGCAATTAATTAGGAAAAACAAATTTAGTCAGGGGAGACTTGATACAAAGATAGGAAATAAATATTAGTTTGACAAGTACTTAATTATAATAAAATGTAATAGAATAAAGTAATTAACCCATCCATGAGAGATGATTGGTGGATAATTTATACAGCTCTATTAATTAAAAATCACCTTTGACATTGCCATTTAGGCCTTGGCTTCATCTGAGCTTAATATATATATAAAACACTATTTACCAACTCTAATCATAACTCCTTTTGCTTATCTTTCGAACAACTCTCCACCAAATCTGGTATCAAACTTATGAGGAAATTTCTCTTGTTCTCACTTTTGATTCTTCTTGTAAGCTTGAGTGTGGCGGTTGATTTGTTTAGACAACATCAAAACATAACATATGGAGAGAAGCTTGAGTCAGTTGGCGGCACCTTCGCGTTTGGTTTCTTTGCAACTGGTGCATCAACTAAGCGTTATTTTCTCGGTATTTGGTTCAAGGTCTCACCACAAGCAATTGTATGGGTTGCTAACCGTGATTCTCCTCTCATGAGCAGCTCTGGAGTTCTTTCAATCTCTGACACCGGAAATTTAATACTTCTAGATAACTCCAATGGCAGTGTTATTGTGTGGTCTTCTAACTCCTCTTATACAACTAATCCCACATCTGTACAACTCCTTGACACAGGAAATCTAGTGTTAAGAGACTTAGAAACAAATCGTGTTTTATGGCAAAGCTTTGATTGGCCCACAAACACCTTTTTACCTGGTATGAGAGTCGGTAAGAATTTAAAAACTGGCCACGAGTGGTCGCTTACCTCCTGGAGTACATCTAACGACCCGGCAATTGGAGGATTCCACTATAATATGGACACACATGGTTCCCCCGAACTCTTTATGTGGGATGGTAACGAAAAGAAGCGGTACCGGACCGGACCATGGAATGGGTTACGGTTTAGTGGTATACCAGAGATGACTACCTTCCAAGACATGTTCAATTTCAGTTTTACAAACAGTCCGGATGAAATTTCTTATGGATTCTCTAACAAACCCGGTTCTCTTTTATCTCGGGTGATGCTAAATGAAACAGGAAATATGCAACGTTTGGTTTGGGACCAGCACACCAGTTCATGGAGCATATTCTGGTCTGGTCCAAGAGATCAATGCGACTACTACAAAAAATGCGGTGTGTTTGGCGTGTGTAATGCAAATAATGCAATGGTTTGTAGCTGTTTCCATGGGTTTGAACCAAGGTCACCTAGCGGGTGGTACATGCGAGACACAAGCCAAGGGTGTGTCAGGAAGACTGAATTAGGCTGCGCAAATGGGGGTGATGGGTTTAATTTGGTTAAAGGAGTCAAGTTACCTGAGACGCATAATGCTACTGTTGATATGACTATTGATCTTGATAAGTGCAGAGAGAAGTGCTTGGCAAATTGTTCGTGTGTGGCTTATTCAAGCGCAGATATCAGAAACAGAGGCAGTGGTTGTATTATTTGGGTGGATGAGTTGATCGACACAAGGTTTATCGATGGTGGTCAGGATCTGTACATTAAAGTTGCGCAGTCTGACTTAGGTATGTTTCTTATCTTTGTTTTTCCAGTTTTCATAATTCAGCTCTTCCTTTTTCTCTTACAATTTTAGTATTTTGCTTTGTAATTGTCTTCACAAAAGGTTCCAGCTGTGTTTCTCTTCTTTTAGTCAAAGGAACAATCACCCAGTTTTGTTTCATTTGGTTGAATAAGGATGTGCAAAAGTCAAATTGAGTATGAAGTATGAACTATTAGTTTATTTCCAATTGCCTAATTTTTCTCCCCTTTGACTTGGAGAATTAATCCCTATTTGCATACGCTACTTCTTCTATATTTTTCAAATAAAAGTGGAAATTTTCAGCTCAACATGGCTGTAATGTGGTAAGCTTGAAATGCAAATTATTTTCAAAAAGAACATGAAAGTGAAATTAGGTAGCTATCAAGCTTTACCAGATATTTCATCATTTTGTTAAATTTAATTGTTCAGTAATTCTTAAAAAAAAATAATGTAGCAGAAGACTATAGAAAGTTAGAAAGCAGTAACTTGATATCCCTAATGTAATTAGTGATGCAAAATTTTTAAATAGCAATTCCAAATTTATATTATTTGTTGGTAACAGCGGTCAGATGGGGGGTAGTTAGGCCTAAGCTGTCCATTTTTTGGCAGATCATCAAATATTTTTCTTCTACTAAAGGATAAGAATGGATGACATATATACTACATAACTAATGTTTAATTTGTAGTATGCCATTACCCTAAACATTGAACTTTCAGTAGCGAACAAATGTGGGTGAACAATTTCTTTGTTGGCTTATTATATGTTTGGTCTTGAAGACCAACTTGTACGATTACATCATCACTTAGTAATCAATTGTAAGAAATATCTTAATCACAATATAGTTTTACATTCCATCTTTTGAAATGATATAATATCTTAATTTCACACTTAGCATGAAGCGTTTTAGTGTCAGCCATAAAGTCATATTGTCATTCAGTCAATATATACTTATTCTCTCCAGTAAGGAAGAAATGGAGGCATTGATATATCCTTCAAGACAAAAGCATTTTTTTTTCCTCTCTCTCTCTACTTGCAAACAAAATTCTTATTGTTCAATGTTAAACCAATATCATATCAGTCATGAGTCATCCATGATGTTAAGAGTTCAAACATGATCTACTAATTCAATTTAAAGTGCTGACGGAAATATTTTAATTGTGCAAATTAACAGATGCAATCAAAAGCCGCGAGACGCATCTAGCAATCATCATTTCAGTAGGAGTTGCAGCATTTGCTGCCTCTCTGTTCTCACTTGGTGTTTTCATTTGGAAGAAGAAGAAGCCAAGAGATAAAGGGAAAGGTAACACTACATCTAAATATGTCATGATCAATCTGAAATCATGAAGAAGCAAGAAGTGAATAGTCAATTAACCGAACTTCTTTTCTTGTGTAGTCAGTAGTAACAATTATAACTTCAGTGAGAATAGTAGCTTCAAAGATGCCGAACTACCTCTATATGACATGGAGACGGTCACACTGTCTACAAATAATTTCTCCATTATTAACAAAATTGGAGAAGGCGGCTTTGGGAGCGTTTACATGGTAAATAAACTTCTTTGACAAATTATTATTTCTTGAAGAAAAGCAGTTAAAATTTTTTGTAGTAGTAATAAGTGAATAGCCACATGTAGTTTTTCAAATTTATAATTTTGGTAATTATCAGGGTCAATTGCCAAATGGGCAAGATATAGCAGTAAAACGACTCTCAAAGCAATCATCACAAGGATTACATGAGTTCATGAATGAGGTCGTGCTGATTGCCAAACTGCAGCACCGTAACCTTGTTCGCCTTATTGGATGTTGCATCCATGCCGATGAGCGGATGCTCGTTTATGAGTACATGAGCAACAAAAGCTTAGACTTCTTTATTTTTGGTGAGCAATCATGCTTGTTTCCAAGTCCTTGGCTACATCATCATTAAAAACCAATATATATATATAGATTAATTTGGATTTATCCATATTTTATTGTCCCAATAATTTGTTGGCTCCAGCATAATTATGAATTATATATCTCATCAAGCTTTATTATTAATTTACTGGTAGGACTATTGAATACTTATAGAATCTTTAAGCAGAGTGAAAAATTGATCCTCCAATATTCTGCAACAGATGAAACGAGGCGTCCCTCCTTGGACTGGGGAAGGAGATTAGACATTATTCAAGGGATCGCTCGGGGAATTCTGTACCTCCATCAGGATTCGAGATTCAACATAATTCATAGGGATCTCAAAGCTGCAAATATACTATTAGATAAAGATATGGTCCCCAAGATATCTGATTTCGGAACGGCGAGGTTATTCAGTCGTGATCAGATTGAAATGGCTACACAAACTGTTGTCGGGACACGGTATATATAACTCTTTTTCTGTAATTCTCATAAAAAAATGCATTCCACAGTATCATTATATTGTTGTTCTAACTTTATAAATTGTAGTGGTTACATGTCTCCCGAGTATGCAATGAACGGCACGATATCCGTCAAGTCCGATGTGTACAGCTTTGGGGTTCTTTTGCTGGAGATACTGAGTGGCCAAAGAAATAATGGGAACATCCTTCTAGCAGAGGCAATTAAATTTACCAGTAACATTAAATTGTGATTTCAATTCTTTTCTTCATTTTTTTTTATTCTAATGTAAATCTCTACTTTCCTTTTTAACTAACTGGAACAAACTAAAGATACCGTTTACTAAGAAATAACAACTATTTACTAAGGAAAATATGAGAGAGATACCATCATGATACCGTTATCGATACCGATTTTATTATTTAAGTTAAATGAATTATTATTCATATTAACGATTTTATGATGCAAATTATTTTATATAGTATTTTAATCTGAATAATGACTCACTTAAGTTGAATAACAAAAATACTACACAAAATAAATTACATAATAAATTCATTAATGTGAATAATAACTCGTTTAATATAAATAAAAAAATCGATATCGATGATATCGATGATGATGGTATTTGTATACCAGCTCCCATTTACTAATGTTTCTATATATCAATGTTCAGGCTTGGCGACTCTGGGAAAGAGGCGACGCTCTACAGCTTCTGGACCAGACTGTCAGTGGGCCCTGCCCAGTACCGGATCTTTTGCGGTGCATACAGTTGGGCCTGCTCTGTGTCCAGGAATGCCCCGACGACAGGCCCCTTATGGACTCAGTTCTGCACTTGCTGTCCAGTGAAATTCCAGCATCGCGCCGGCCCAAGGAGCCTGTATTTTGTACCAGAAATTGTTCAGTTCATGCCCATGTACTGGAATTTGACAGTACAAACCAGGTCACTGTTACAGACCTTCAAGGTCGTTAATAATGGGATTGATTGATTGTATTGGAAGTTTGGAACTTAGATTGCTAACCAAAGATTTTGTTGATTTCTCCTTATTAGTTATTACTTATGGGAGCCGATATACAGATACTATTATTGATATCGTCATCAATACTAATTTTATTATTCAAATTCAATGAGTTATTATTAATGTTAATGATTTTATTATACAACTTATTTTGTATAGTATTTTTATTATTCAATTTAAGTGAGTTATTATTCATATTAGTAATATTTGTATCTCAGATAGATTTATATTTTTTTTTTCAAAATGTATTTGTATTTAATGATAAAAATATTTATACTTTGTATTATTAGAATAAAAAATTATACAAGTTATATTTATACTTATGTACCAAAATTTTTATCTTTAATTTTTCTATAATCATTTAGAAAAGAAAAAGTGATAAACATTTATATAATAATTATAAATACTTATAAATTTAGATATAAATAAATTATCTATTTAGTATAAATATTTTTGATATGCAAATAAGGGGTGCAAAATGTGAGGTACAAAGATAATTTCTCCATAATAAAATACTATACAAAATAAATTACATAATAAAATCATTAGCATAAATAATAACTCATTTTTATATAAATAATAAAATCTATATATCGATAAAGTATCAATCATCATATCTCCCAAACATTTCTCATTACTTATTACGCTGTATGGAACCTTTCTTTTTATTTCTATTTTGGTTCAAAGATGTCACAAAGGGAACTAGCTGCTTGTTCTTTGGGCCTCATCCAATTACAGAACTAATAGATCTTCTATTGCTTCGGTTAGAAGAAGTTTGTATTATACAAGGTAAAACAATTAGGTCCATTGTAGCCCAAATTTCCCCCAAAGATAAATTGGGCTCCAGTTGTTAATTATTAAATTTTTTTTTTTTGCATGTTGATCAAACTCATGTTTGACAATTAATTGACGTAAACTTTTCGTGATGCTTGTGGCGTTTTAGTAAGAGATCTATATATACATATATATATGCATGCTATATGTGTTGGAGGACGTACGCCAACTATTAATGAGAAATAAAATCAGAATATCAATAGCAGCCATATGTTGCATAAGAGTTGACAATAAGATATATATGTTTGTAGACTAAATCAACAATATTATCACAGGACACAGCTGGATCAAAATAGATATATTGAAGTGAAGCTACACTTTACATGCATGAGCACAGTTTCACTCCCAATATTAATTGCTGAGAATAATGCATGCAAAATAACCTGTATATCAAAATTTGTAGCTTATTATACATATATAACATAATATGTATATATATATATGATGTTATATGCATCAGGCGTGACTTCATATCGTCAACAAAAAGCTAAGTGGCTTTATAGAAACATTTTTTACATGTAAGATATATAATTAAGAAGGCAAGTTAGTGGAAATTAATGAAGGTTTTATGCATGGTGTAGAGCGATGTTAATTAATAGATCACAAAAAATTTAACCACGAGTAATTATTTATAACTTGCATCGATCTTCAAACCGGGAAAGGTCCAATGGTTATTGTACCAACTTTTTAGTTCGATGGGTGAATCAACCGTTGGATTGCATTAAGATTGTACCGAAGTTTCGTCAGACGTTTCAATAGTCATACGAATTATCAAATTTAACGATCTAACGGTTAGAACAGCGCATCGAATCAAATTCAGTTCGATAAACATTAGACCTTCTCTTGTTCCCATCCTATTGCTATTGTTATATTAATCTTGCATTCAGGTGTCGCCAAATGACATTTAATTCGCCATGCCCCGTAGTTTTTAATTCATCTAAATTATTTCAGTTGTCGCCAAAACACACACACACACATTCATTAATTCATGTTTTATTTCTTTCTTTCCATTATACATTAACACTTTGTTTCTTTTCCAGTGCACATATATTTTTTGGGAATAAAATAAATAAATTATTGTGTATACTCCATCATAATAGCACGTATATCAAATATGACAATAGCGAAGGGTCCCAAATTTTAATATTTCCACCAGTTTAGCTTTAATGATTCTCGAAGGGTCCCCAACATATATATTTCAAATTAGACAAATTAAATTCATTTCTATCATAATTAGAAGATAGACATTACATTTTTTTTAATTTTGACTAGTTTGGATCCATAGTAAACAAAAGCAGCTTTACATCGTATTTTTTATCAAGAACATCAAATGTGTATATCATACATACAAAATATATAGATGGATATATATAGTATCGATGGACAACTTTTTTCAATTCCTTCTCAGCTGTTAAAATAATGCTCATTATATTGTTTATATTGTTGCTAGGGAATATACATGTTTCAAACCCATTCATTAATCAAAGCAAAGTTTCATCAAGAACATAATATGTTATAATTTTAAAATATTTTAGGTGAGCTTTTACAAATATATATATACATTCTTTTAAAATTAAGACTGCCGTGTAACGCAGAGTAGCGAGTATATATAAAATTGGTGCAAAATATGCTTCTATTAGTGTGATATAAAGATCAATGTTCTCAAATTGCTCTCAATGCAAGTACTAAATTTTGAACATGTGACTTTGATATGGAAGACAACGCCTTAATTAGCTAGCCACTGCATAAGTGCAAAAGATTATAATGTATATAAAACTGAAATTTCATATAAATTATCAACTTACACATATGAGAAACCAAATGAATGAGAAAAGAAGCAGGTAATACCACTCCCTAATGGTACGAACACTTCTACAAATACAATATGTTTAATTAGGCCCTATAGTCATCATGTCCTTCATTAATTAATAAACTAATCCTCAAACATAATCAAATTCCTCCTGCTAATCATAATCGTATCCTAGCTTTTCCTTAAATTCTGCTCTCATCTTAGTTACTTGAAGCACTATTTAATTTTGTGTATTTAATTTATGAAGTGGTATCTCCTCCTTCTACCTCATTCAAATTCATCAGCTACCAGTAAAAGATCATATCATGACACCTTAACAGAGAATTAATTGTTCTCTACCTAAAGTTTGCACCAAAGACAGGAGCCCAAATATCAACTGGTACATCACTCGCCACGGCAAATGTGCTAGAGATCGGTACTAGACACAATCCTCGACTTATCAAGTCTCTTTTTGCTCCTTCATTTTCCTTTGAATTGTCCAGGTTCTGAGTTTGCCAAAAAATAATTAGAGAGAGAATAAACTATGTTAATTCCGAGAACATACGAAATTAATCCAAATGTTATATATATATGCTAGATATTTTACTGAGTTACTAATGTTATGTATGTGATTGATGCACCTTATCAGTCCCTCCAAAAATAATAAAAGAAGTTAACTGATGCAAATATTTATTTCTTACCTTTATTTGCTGCATTTGATGGCCATTCTTCAAATATGGAGCACTGAGCACCTATATATACGGAAGCAAACGTGTAAGAAATTAATATGTTAAGGTACTTATTATCTTTGACAACAAATCAACAATATAAGTAGTACAAGACAAAATTTGTTTCAATTAGAATGTTTTCAAGTAAAATTGCAAAACACATTAAATTTCATAAATAATGTAATGCAATAACAGTATGCCAGTTTACATATCATGTCATGAATAGAGAGAGATAGAGGGGGGGGGGGGGGGTGGATTCACTTACACCAACTTGATCATGAAGGAACTTGATGTACTCAATAGTTTCATGAAGAACAGATGCTGTATCAGTCTGTTAAAGAAAGAGAAAAGAGAGAAGTATAGCATGATTTAGTTCTGAAGCAATACTACCGAAAGGAGGAAGGCTTTTTGTAAGAGTAGCAATGGGATAAAAATATATATTCAACATGTAGTGGAGATGTAATCAAAAGCTTTCTTCACCTTTCCAAAAGGAGAGACCAGTTGCTGGAGTGTTGTGATTCTGTCGCCTAATTTCTCTTTCCTCACCTACATATATGTTATATGTATACAAATTAATATACCATAATAATATATATATCATGATCCTTTTAAGTTCCTAAATTTCACCTAAGGAACAAGAAGGGGGAAGTATAATTTAGAAAGACAAAGAAAAAGCGAGTGTATAAACAATTTTCATACCTTAAAAGTTGGCAACTGAGATGGTGTATCCATTCTAGGTTTCTTTAGTGTTGAATTGTTCTCTGTCTTTCTTTTAATCATTGAACTTGATTGTCCTACACCTTCCATTGCTGTCTGGAGAAGTAAAGAAATTTAACAGATGTTATCATGACAGTTAGTCTCTGATAAAAGCTCCTAAATTAATTAACAAGTATCACAAGCCAGAGAAAAAAGCTAACAAGTTGCAACTATATACATTATGTAACAATCTTTTCTCTTAAATGCTCATCGTGCGAAAATACTTAAATATTTTTGGTGTTAAGAAATACAGATCCGTACCTTCAGTGCTGAATTATTTCCATTAAAAATTGAATTTCCAACATTTGAAGCACCAGACATGGCGCCTGACGGGCTCCAAAATGGAGTCTCATTAGAAAACTGAAGAGGTTGCCTCATAGAAGAAACCTTGTCGAAATATGCCGCATTAACATTCGAGTTCATCGTACTCTCTAACCACTTGTTTGGTCCATCACTGTCATTTGTCGGAATACCCATTGGACTGTTTTGATGAAATGCATGGGGAGGTCCAACTGATGGTGCGAGGAGACTACGGAGCACACTGGATGGGAATTCAAGCGATGCCGGCAAGCTCAATCCTGAACCCCTTGATTCAGGAATAAATTGATTATTTTGTTCTTGTAACATTAGCCCTTGATTTAAAGCGGTGTTGTCACCACCAATGGTATTTGGATGAGCAAAGTAGGGTTTCATGTTCATGTCTTCTTGATACATAGTCGAATAACCGACTTCATTCTGCGCACCGGTATTGCTGCTCCTGTTCAAATAAAATTGCAGTTATGATATTAGAAAACCCGGTCTTTTTGAACACCAAGTAAATTAGCTAACATATGATATAAGTCAAATTAAGCATATATAAATTAATGGTGCTTACATAAGAGGTCGGTTCCAGTCCGACACAGGAGAAGCTAAATCGAAACCCATTAATTGTGGAGTTGAAGCCATCATAACTGGTGAGGTGAAGGCTTGATCTGGCATGATCTGCGCTTGATGAGTGCAATCTTGCATGTAAGTTACCGAGCTATTTGAGGCCGATCCAGGAGATTCCATTGACGATCTCGATTTTGTTTCAACTGCCAAATCACTGGTCATAGCCTGCCAAGTGAATCCACCTGTGGGGGGCATGTTATCTACCGGGGAGCATGTCACCGGAGACGGCATGACGTGACCTTCGAAACCAACACCAGTTTTCATGGAGTTCCACCAACCGGTAGTTGCGGCGGCGGCGGCACAAACACCGGTTTGGATCATCTCTTCACCCATGGTTTAGCTAGGTTCTTCCTCTCTCTCTCTCTCTCTCTCTCTCTCTCTCTCTCTCTCTCTCTCTCTCTCTCTGATCTCTTCTGTATCCCTCTCCGATCGATGTGTGGTTGGATTTTGTTTCTAGTGGAGTGAGGTTGGTGGGATAAGCTAGCTAGCGTGGGTTGGAATAAGGAAAGGAGAAGGGGTGTGTGTGGTGTCGCTTCGGTTTATATAAAAACCGTTGAAAGAGAGAATGCATCAGATCAGATCAGGAAGGATTAACAGCGTAAAACCCTGATTACGAACGGAGTATCCGGTTTGACATTTGTCTCTGAATTAGTCAGTGCCCGAAAAGAATGTTTTGGAGGTATATACGTTATCCTCATTACCCCGTAGACCTGTAGCTGCGATCACAGGATTAGATCCATATTATTATAATAATCCATAACATTCGCAATTATTGTCGTAAAGGAAAGTAAATGTGAACACCCAGCAATGTTAGATCATTAAAGAGATCATGCAATTCCTACCTCTCTCTCTCTGTCTCCACCGTTGGATCTGTTGCGTCAAGATTCGGACGTGATTATTGGATCAGATATTATACATCAGAGCAAATTAATGTGTGTTGTGGCATCTCGGTCGGAGGTATATTTGGGTACCGGTGCATCATTGAATATAAAAAAAAAAAGAAGCAATGAGATTCATCATCAGAATAAAAAATAAAATAAATACAGAGAAGTGTTAAAATTGATCATTCACTGCTAACTGATTGATTTATTATTTCTCTCTGCTTATTTATCTTGATTGAATTATTCATGCATGTAGTGTGTTTTGTGTAAAGGTGTTACAAAATCCTTGTAATAATGGTTGTCAACTCTTTTTATTACTTTGTAGAAACTTTCACACAACTAATTAATTATGTCGTTCTTCATACATATACAGAGTTTTAGTAATTCCAAAAATATATTTGTGGATGTAGCAGGCGATTGCCTACTATGCAAAATTTCATTAATGAAAATTAAAAAGAGTTATTACAGATATAAACATAGAATCATTAGAATTAGAGAGAAGAGGGGATGAGAAAGAAGTAAAATATGTGCGCCATATCTCAAAAATATTTATGTTTTTTTTTTATCCGCATGCAGAAACTTTTATAAAAAGTGTCTCATTGTAAAGTTCAATTTGTTTTCCAATAAGTATTTTTTAAAAGTGAAGTCCAAAAAATAATCTAAACAGAGTGCCAAATTGACCTCCAAAGATTTGAAGAAAAGAATGGCTGCCAGGTAGTAAAACATTAATTGATTATTTTATTAACCCAAGACGACCATTGACCTCCTTTAAATTAAGAAGACCTAATTGAGACAGCAGCCTAATCCAGAGATTTAGATTTAGATTTAGATGGAATTAATTGTTGCTTTTATTTTTCTAATTTGACGTTTGCACTCGCCTACTTTCTCTCTCCATTGACCACTTAGACCTAATTTTGACGCCTCCATTTCCATGCCACCATGGCCAGATCTTCTGTAACTTTAAGTTTTACAGTGTATAGGGATATGTTAATATATATGAAAAGAGATCTAATAATAATTATGTATTTTATCATTTATATTTTAATTAATATATATAAACCGTTAGATGTATTCTAGTACGTCTAAATGGCATGTATATAAAAAATTATTTTAAATTTGATCCGTCGATTTTTTTTATTAGTACTTGATGCATATTAAAATAAAGTTGAAATAATATTTTTTTATGTACTTATATAGTATGATATATAGAAAATATTTAATTAATTAATTTTATTATTAAAAATTTAATAAACAATTATTTTAAATTTAATTTTATAATCATTAATATAATACCAATAATTATAAACATTAAATCCCTCTCTCCTCTCCTCTGTATATATTACATAGTCTTGTGATGGGTTTTCTCAACTATGCTTAATTTATACATATATTAAAGTATATTCCGTTAACCTACTAGTCAAAAAGTACATAGATAAGCTTATAGTCTTCTAGGGGATCATCATGCTCGAATTTTATGCCTCTAGAAAGGTACTCAGATCATACACCGAGTGCAAAAAATGTAGAGAACTTTTGCGTAGATTTGTCGTCTCATGTGGCCACATTAACTCCGTGATCAAATGCTTTTGTTATTTTCTTTTCTCTTTTTGTTAACTTTGGATGCAAATTAAGACTAATAGCAACCCGAGTTTCAATAAAATTTTTACTTTTTTCTTAAATTTTTCGAGAGATAATCTACGATGATTAAAAAACATATAATATTTGCATATTAAATATGATCATCTTTGAAAAAAAAATTAGGAAACTATAAAGATCCAAAATCAACAAAGATCTATTTTGGAAACAATAAATCTTTAAACTATTTAGGAACCACCCAGAAATCAATTTTAAATCATGAAACTATAAACAAAGAAGTCCAAAATTGCAGTGGCTACAATAGTCGACAGGAAGGAATAACATATCAATCGGTGCATACATCATTAAGAAATGATCATGAATACATAGATCAATGTACTTTAGGTGTACGAATGAGAATATTCATCGAAATTAAATACCAAATTTCTTGCATCTGCTGTGAATTGTGATTGTGAAAAGATTTAGGGTTTCTTTTCTTTCTTTCTTTCTTTCTTTCTTTCTTTCTTTCTTTCTTTCTTTCTTTCTTTCTTTCTTTCTTTCTTTTTTTCCTTTTTTTCTTTCTTTTCTGGTGAATGTTTTTTATTTATTGAAGGTGAACTGAATGCAGAAAGCACAGTGGCAGTTGATGTAAGAATGGAACTTAAAATCAAAGAGTTGCTAGCTGAATTACAGAAAATTTATCAAATAAATCGTTTAATTATTCAAAATTCTGATAAAAAAATATTTTTGAAATAAAAATGAGAGTCTAAGCTATCTACTTTTATATATTTATAAAAGATCTCTCATCCGAATTTGAAACTTATAATCTTAATACAAAAAAATTATAAGGAGTGTGAACAAACATTTTTTTAGAGAAATATTAAGAAGGTATCATTGTTGATACGGTCATTGATATCGACTTTATTATTCACATTAAATGAATTACTATTCATATTAAATAAATTATTATTCATATTAATGACTTTATTGTGCAACTTATTTATAATAATTTTATCATTTAACTTAAATACTACTAATATAAATAATAACTTACTTAAGTTGAATCATGAAAATATTGTACAAAATAAATTGTATAATAAAGTCATTAGCATGAATAATAATTCATTTAATATGAATTACAAAGTCGATATCGATGACCGTATTAATGACGGCATATGTATATCAGCATTTTTTTTAATGGTAATGTGTAAAAAAAAAAATTCGTAAAGTGGCCAAACAAATGAATTTTTTTTTTTTTGACAAACAAGCAAGATCAATAAAAAAAAAAAGCACGGCCTGACTTTCTGATACCATATATATGCCAATTCTTTTTTTTACAGGTCCTTCCTTAAATTACAATTTTCACAAAATGTTGCCACAAAAAAGTTTAGAAGTTTGATATTAATTTAATTTCGGATTCTCAGATTTCTTGTAGCAAAAAATACAGTGATTTTTTTCCAAATAGGACCAGTAAAAAAAATATATCTAGTCATAGATTTTAAAAAGTAGCAGAAGAACTCATTTATTTACTCACTTTGCAAAACAAAATTATGATGCATTACCATTTAAAAAAATATAAATGAACTGAAAATTCAATGGATGAGACAAATTTTGGCCCACGTTTACACCTTTAATACACATTTTGCATTGAAGTCCTTTAAGAATTAGGTTATTACACCTCCATAAAACATGCCTCAAAAAGCTAAAGACGAAATGCTCTTATCAGCTAAACTCCGTTTTGCATTTCTTGTTTATTTCTCTTAAGATCCAGTAATGGAGAACAGTCTAAGCGAATCAATTGTATTTGTTTTCTTTCTTTTGATTTTGATTTTTTTGGGTAAAATGTGAGATTAAACATTCCAAATTTAAATATTCATGAGAAATCACTAATCAGATTTAGAGAATGTTATCTTTATCACTAGATTAAACACTAATTTTCTTAAAAACATTCATTTAATTTCACCACTCAAGAAATAAGAACACAAAAAATCCAATCCTTTTCTGTGAGCGAAATAAACAAATTAAAATTCAGCAAAAGAATACCTCGTATATAATGTTTTAAGTTATTTTTTTTAGTAGAAGTCCATGAACACGCTTTTAATTTAAATCTTTGGGAACATTTTTGTGAACTATATATCCCGGACTAAAAATAGCACCATGGATGTTTAACTATGTCACTAGAAGCACTAACTTATACATACAAAAAAATAATGAGATCTAATACTTATTTCATTATTTATATATCAAATTTACTTCAATTAAGTTGTTAATTCAACTACTTGATATAAAATCAAAGTATTTGATACTTAAATTACATAAAACTTTACATGCACTCTTAAATTCATCTAAAATACTTGCCTAAATTGTTCACATAACTTCTTTCATGGAGAGATTAATTCCATTCTTAGGTAAATTAAATCAGGTGATAACATTTGGTAACCAGAATAAGAGAGAATTATCCGTGGCTCATTAAATCCAGCATATGATGAATATAATATACATTGAGACAAATTAAAAAGTGGAATCCTTTTTTGACTTGGTGCAGTTGTTCTGTTTTCATCGCTTAACAATTTCTGCTCCATTAGATTGGTCTCCTCCAACCATAGCCATGCACACATCCCACTTGCTCTCTTTCACATAGTATGTGCTTCTCATTTTCCCATATTGACCCCCTACTAATTATTAAGCGAATCAATTTGTTCTTGTGGCGTCTGTTGAGGTGCATGCATGTCTATCAAATGTATAATGAAATGTTGTTTTGAGACTGCGTGTGTATCAAATGTATAATGAAATGTTGTTGTGAGACTGCGTGTGTATCAAATGTATAATGAAATGTTGTTGTGAGACTGTGAATGTTGGTTTGTTGGTTGATGGATGCAGTCTCATTCAAGTGAGAAACGTTTTTGATTGATTGGAATTTGGAAGATGCCCGTTTAACGGTTGACTGATTATACTCGCATTAATTTGTTTACATATTATTTAATATTTCTAATTAAATTTTATCTATCGGTTTATATAAAAGTATAGATTCAATATTTCATTATTAAGAGTATCTTTATCCTTGTAATTGCTGATTTAATTAAGCAATTCTCTACATATTAATTTTAGAATATCTCTATCCCTACAATTGTTAATTCGCTGACGTGACAATTTTTAATTGGTAAAGAAAATAATCTTAAGTAATTTCAGAGATGGAGATATCTCATACCATTTTCAAATAAATTGTAAGTGCTTATGCGACATTTTAGTAAGGTTTACTAATTTAGCGAGATTGTTAAATTAATAAGTTTTCTCCATCTCTGCAATTACAATTATAATTGATATATAAGATTTAGTAAGTCGATTTAAAAGTAAAATGAAGATGCTCTAATTATCAATACAAAAACTAAAAACCAGGTGCAAGCATTGAAATAGTTTTTCTAAAAAGATAAAATGTGATCAAATTTTATAACTTTAAATATTAACAAAAAAAATCATTACAATTTAATTAACATTAAAATAGTTATTATTAATTTAAGAAAACTGATAACATCTAATATCATCATCTACTTAATAGTCAAAATAGTTACTACCAAAAGCAATCTTCAATAAACACTAACTTCTAATATAATCTACGCACCAATTTGCATAACTTTACAATACCTAAACAGAATAGTACAATTTCCTTTCTGGATGCAGTCCCTATTTGCTAGCTATACAGGAGAGGAGATCGAGGAGGCCACAGAAGATCAAGAGGGGGAAGAAAATGCGAAGACTAGGTGACGTCACGATGATGCGAAGAGTGAGGTATGTCAAAGTGTGGGACCCACACAGGCGCACGCGTGTTCTCCCTCCGCCGCCCACCCACGATACACCAACAGTCACTCTGTTTCTCTCTCTCTCTTTCTCTCTTTCTCTCTCTCTTTCTCTCTTTCTCTCTTTCTCTCTCTCTTTCTCTCTTTCTCTTCCTCCCCCCATGTCGGTGGGACCTCCATTGATCGCCAACAAAGTGATTGCAGTATCAGTATTAGGGTTCTGATAAGGAAAGGAAGGAAGTGAAGAAAAGGAGAGGGGTTTTATAATCTGAAACTAATTAATTCCATGTGTGCTGTTTGTTTGTTGTGCGCTTATGCTTTTTGTATTGGTTTTTTTTTTATTTATATATATATAGGAGGCGCCTATATGGTTCTCCCAAGTGTGTGCTCGTGTGATCATATCCAGTGGGGATAATACTAGATACTTCCCAGTCTGAAACGAAGTAAATTAAGTGTCTACACTTTATTGTAATGGTGTGATTATCTTAGAGGAAGCAAATTAGGTTCTTAGTTGCGGAGTAACATTGAGAAGCTTTTATTACCATGGACTAAGAAAGTTCAATTAAGTTTAATTTAAATGATGAAGAAAACAATTAACTTTATGTGTTTGAGAAGGCAACTTCTAATAAAAATAATGAAGATTAAAAATTATACTATTATATCTTGTAAGGCTAAAAATTTCAGCGATGCATAGAATTCAGCAATGAATTCAAGTGCTACATCATTTTTTTTTTCTAAAAGTGATATTTTCTATTTGAAGTCCTTTTGCAAGTTAAAATTATTTTGATATTGTTGTAGTACTATTAATAATGAGTATAGGCCAACAAAGATAGTGATGGGCCCTCTCTTCTTTACAAATATATTAAAATGAAATTCTAAATAAAAAAAAATAGTATGGCAAAAGTATTACTCTTCACAGTAATTGGGAAGGATTAAATACCAAATTACCAATTAATGGTTTTGGTACCAAACTAATTCCAATGAAAATTAGATCTCAAAAGCTATTATTCAAACTTTCAAATACCAAAAAAAATCATTTAGTAATTCATAGATTTATATACTACATTAGGTGCACACACAACTAACTATATGCATCATGTCTAGCTATCTTCTTTCAGTTTGTATCATAGGCTAACAATTAGCAAACCAAATTTTCACAGGCTTTTTTCCATCACTTAATACCTATAAAAAATTAAGTTAAATATCATGAAATTTTAAACACATATGATTCATATGATTTTTTTTTTTAATGAATTTAGAACTTGGTAGCGCTAACATCAATAGCAATGATATCGGATCCCTTATATATAGTATTATATACTTTTGTAGAATATAATTTAGGAAAAAAAGAATACAGTGAAGCAAACATTTGAATCATGATTGAGGAGGGATCACTCTTGACAATTATTTATTTTGATAATCTTTAAAATAAAATTGAAATTTGAAAAAAGGAATTCAATATTAAAGACATAATCTACATGGTATACATATCATATCCATAAAAAAAATGATAAAATTTAGTATATGTTTTATCACTCCTCAAGTGGCTTATATTTTCAATGCTGTGAATCTAACGAGTATTAATGCATCATCAAATAATAGTTAAATTATATGAAATACGATTACTAGGCCATAATTATGTGTTCAATAATGAATTCATAATTATTATGGTCTAATAATCACATTATGTCAATAATGTACCTATAATCAGACATGAATCCACATTTGACTCATTAGGTTATGTCCCCAATTTTATGTCAAGATATAGTTTAATATGTAGTTGATCTGTTTAATATAGATAGAAATTAACTAATTGATATCACAACATTATTTTTCAAAGAAGAAAAGAATGACATCACCATATTAGGGGAGCACACGCATTAATTTGGTTGGAGATTTGTACAATTTCCTTTTTATTTAATGAAATTTAGATCCATGTAACGACAGAGATAGCTATAGCTTGGACTTGAACCAGCATTCAATCCCTTTAATGGGACCAAAATCTGTCCATTCAGTCAAAACTTTGTCAAATAGCATTGTCTAAATTTCAAATAATCCATCATTTCTCTTTTAGAAATTTCAAAGAAAAGAGAATTAGGTAATGCCTAGCTTTTTCTTTTTTTTTTTTTGGGTTGAGATCTTCATCCCCAACGCTGTAGAACTTTCAACATAGATGAAATGGAATTATGGGGAAATTATTTATACTAACTTTATTAAATTTCTCAAAATTATAAATTATAAAAACAGAAGGGAAATTGAGTTTTCCAGAAAATTGGACACGTCTCATTCGTGATCATATTCTATCATTCATATGATTTTGTTTCTTTATTATTACTTATTATAATTTGACAATTTCTGAAATTAATTATAGAAATAGAGACATTTTTATATGCAAAAAGAAATATCAAATTAATAATATGATAAATAAATTTTATTTTTGTAATTGCAGAAATAGAGCTAGGATAACCTCCTTAGAAGAGTCTGACATCAATTTTTTTTTTTTGAGATAAAGATAAAAATATATTATTTTTTTTTATCCTACAACAAAGACTGTTTAAGAGTATAATGGTAAATTAGTTACTTTTTTTTTAACTTCAGATGCTGACAAAGCGCTATAATGTTTGTTTCTATTAATCGAAGAAAACAGGTCGTATGTTTGATACCATCTTTATCAAAAGACAAAAAAGAAAAAAAAAACAAGTCAGAATAAGAGTTTTAAAAAAGAAGGAAAATGTTACAGAAATACAATTATTAATACCTTCATTGATATATATTTTATTATATATGTTAAATGAGTTATTATGCATATTAATGATTTTATTTTGTACAGTATTTTTATCATTCAATTTAAATACCACTAATATGCATAATAACTTATTTAAATTGAATAATGACAGTACTGTACAAACTAAGTTTGCATAATAATTCATTTAATATATATAATAAAAGTAAAGCTAGCGTGAGCTTAAGCTCACCAAAGCTATTGGTGAACTTAACTCAGAAAATTATCGAAACAATTTCAAACGGAAAATCTGAGAAGCTCAATAAATTCTTCATACCAAAATCTTATAGAATACCAAAAATTTTCATTTTTGGAGTTTTCTAACTATTTTTTCAGATTTTTTAAGATGGTTCCAAAATAATAATAAAATAATGAATGTTTATATATTAGAATTCATCATTTTGAAAAAAATCTGAAATAAATACTTAAAAATTCTAAATATAGAAAAAATTTGTATTCTATAAGATTTTGATATAAAGAACTTATTGACCAATTTGGATTTGAAAATTTAAGTCGATTCAATAGATTTCTGAGTTAAGTTCACTAAAAGTGTTGGTGACAGATTAAGTTCACGCTAGCTTTATTCATATAATAAAACTTATATTTACGATAATATCAATAATTATATTTGTATATCAAAAGAATCTTATTAAAAAAAGCAACAACAAAAAATATTGTTACCCTCACAAACACGGAGTAACTACAGAAGTTAGAATCTAACTAGCTACCAGAAACACAATTTGACAAGGCAACAAGTCAATTATTGCTCTGTATTCCAGTTCTAACCAAAACTAGCCTTTTAGCCTTATTTAGGGTTCATCTTAGTCAAACAATAGTATATTTGTGGTTATCAGTTTTAAAAAAAAATTTAATCTTAGATAGTTTTGTTGAATTATTTTTTTATTATTCAATTAGAACTTAAAACAAGTATATACGAGTGGTTTCTTTCTTTTGAGATAAAAAATGAAGATCAACTACTTAAATTAAATATTCATAAAGAATTTTATATCTAAATTTCGAACATGTGATTTTCTAAATGAAAAATATTGTTTCTATCTTTGATATAATTCTCATGAGTAATTTTTTATTGTACATACACACATCCAGAACCTTCTTCTTGCTCAGAGCTTACTTAAGTTAATTGTAGTTGTTGTAATCATCATATGTAAGATAAACTGATAAACTGATAAGCTTTGTAGTCTTTGCTTTGAAATAAACAAATTTTCAATTATAGTGCTTTCTCTACCGAAAGGCTTCTGGCTTTCCTTTGTATAAACATTAAAAGATTCATGCTTATAAATGATTGATCCATATTTTGTGTCATTACTTATAATTGGTTAATTTCCTTCACATTGCTTCTACTATGAATATGATAAATTTAAATTAATATATAGAACCTTTTTATGAGAAAATTATTTCTGACGAACTGAAAGTAAATAGGCCAAATGAAAAAATTATGTAAAATAAATAAAAAAATATAATAAAAATATTTAAAAAATAATAAATATCACAACTAACAGAAATCTTTATTAAAAAATAGATAAAAATGTAATCACGGCATAGAAAATTAAAAATTACACGGCGTGTCAAGACACGGCACGTGTCAAAGGCGGCAAGATACGGCACGTGTCAGACGTGGCACGGCACGATACGGCATGTCAACACGTGTCATGTTATGCGTGTCATGTGCCGTGCCGTGTCCGGTTTTTCTCACTATAAACATGGCACGGCACGCACAGATAAGGGAGGCGACACGGCACGACACGTCACAGAACACGCATAGGCACGGCACGCACAGATAAGGGAGGCGACATGACACGACACGTCACGGAACACGCATAGGCACGGCACGGGAACACGTGTAGGCACGGGTAGACACGTTTAATACGGTTAGGCACGGCATGGATAGGCACAGGTAGGCACGGTTAGCACGGATATGCATAGTATGTACGGATTGTGGGCCGTTGAATGTTGATCGGATGGTTAATTTTATAATTTATTGGGGGGTTTTGTAATGGGATTAAAAAGGAAGAAAATTTTGAAAAAATTTTGAAAATTTTGAAAATTTTGAAAAAATTTTGAAAAAATTTAAAAAATTTTTAAAATAATTTTTGAATTTTTAAAAATATTCTTCGGATTTTTCTATTTTTTTTGCAATTTTGACAAAAATAATATTTTTTCCAATTGTTTGTTTAAGGTATTTTTTTAGCCGCAAATAAATTTAAAATTTTTGAAATTTTTATATTTTTTTAAGATTTTCCGAAATTTTTACAATTTTTTCCGATTTTTTCGAATTTTTTTCCCACCAAACACGTTTAGCACGGTTAAGGCACGTGTAGTACGGCGTGTCAACTCGACACGGCACGGCACGGTTAAGGCTCGTCACGTTTAACACAGCGTGTCGAAACGACACGGCACATGTAGCACACCGTGATTTAACCGTTCCGTGTTTTATCCATGTCGTGCTTTATTCGTGTCGTGTCTTATCCGTATTTTATCGTCATCTCCTCATTTTTAACATGACACGATACGTACATCAAAAAAAATAATCTTTCATATCGTACCGCAGCACGCTATGTTTTAACACGACACGTACGAATTTAGAACTCTATCACAATATCACAACATTTGAAGAAATTAATCGCTAGTGGCGCAAACGCGGAGACGAATAGCGTGTAGGATTGGGCATCTCAATTCATGCCCACAAATTAGTCTCTTTGTTTTTCAATTTAAATTCCATAAATTAAATTGCAGTCCAGAAAAGTTTGCCACTGAAACAAAGAAAGATTCCATCAGGTTTGACACGTGGACTGTTGTGCTAGTCGAGTTGACTCTCCACATTCCAGCAAACAATCAATTATTGAATTGACCTTTACCAAATATATATATATATTTATATAAGGCCTTTCAAAGTTTGAATATAATAAAATTGTGTGGGAGAGGGGGGGGGGGTGGTTTTCAATTGGGTTGACAATTTCACACGGTTTTTGCGTTGGCATTTTTGTCAAAAAGTGTGATAAATATGACACATAGCATGAGATGTGTTCTGAGACAATGTGCTAATTAATATCTGAGAAACCCACTTTGCATATATATATTTTATATTTTTATAGAAATTTTAATTCGGAGTTACCTAATCCTCTTGTCTTATCAAAGGATGTTATGGAAGAATTAATCATTAGCTTCTCTTAATTATTATATCATGTTTTAACCTTTGAAGATTTTGTTGTCTTGTCAGTCTTTTATCTTTGAAATATTCTAAGCATCATTAATTGTTAAATTAATAATATTCAAACATGTGATTTTGAATGATAGTTGTATGGCTTGTGGTATAAATTTTGTATAATTTCATTGTTAGTATCAAGTTATTTCTCATCTAAAATTTATATATATTTTTTATTTTATACCTTAGCTAAAATGGGTTTGTTCATAACCTTTAATCATATAAATCCTGAACTGTGTATTGTTGAATATATTTTTGTATCCAACATTCTCAACGGTAAAAAGAAAAATAATAATAATAATATATACATGTAGTGAAAAAATTCTGAATGCATCTTGCTACATAAAATTGTAAATGAAACCCAATATAAATAAAAAGACATATAATTGTAAAATAAAAAAATAGAAAAAAAACAAGGCCCATTTATCTCAAAAGGAAAAAAAAAAATAGATTAATTGACCAAATTAAAGCATATTGTTTACTGGACCGGGCTGAAATAATTTTGACCAACTATATTTTTTCAAACAAATTTATATCATTTTCCCATGGAGAAATTTGTCAATTTTAAGCCCGGTTTATCAAGCCCAAAATTTATGGACCCATATTTCCTTTTTGAGGCTAACAACACATTCTAATCCAGGATTATTTTATGAAAGGAAACTAGAAAAAGGTTTATTCTTTTTCCTTTCAGTGGGCCCAACTCAAACTAATTCTGAGGCAACTTTAGGAAAACATAAACCGAACCAAAGAACAAAAACCGAATCGAACTTTTTGAGCTGAAAAATCGAACTAAATAGTTCAAAATTTAACGGTTCCGTTGAAATTCAAATAAATCAATCCATTTGCACACTCTAGAGGCAAACAAAACAACCAAGCACAAATTAAGAATAAACTCAAAAGCTTGGTATTAGAGATTTGGAGATAAGGTAGAAATGTACCCAAATGACAACAAAATTATAGAAAATTAAATAAAATTCTATAGTTAAACAGAAATATGCAACCAGAGACAAGTTAAGATCTGTACTCTTTAATTTTCTCCTTCGTTCTTTCATCTTGTAATTGTTTTTATTTTCTTTTTGCTACCATAACTGAATTAAACAACTAACAACATATCAGGATCTATCTTTACTCCACAAGAGAAGGTCGAAATCGAACTACGATTAAACAAATCGGCATCACACCTTGCTAACAACAACATCATCCCTCTTTCGAGTGACTCGAATGTATGCGAAGATCGCAAGTGCAGCGACGACTGCCAAGCCTCCGAGCATCACTTCGGCAAACACGATCGACTTGTCAAACGGTCTCTTATGATCATGAGTCGTTGCCATATCCAGTTCAAACTCCGTCGGCCCATCCGCCTCGGTGTGCATCAGTCTACGTGCCGCTGGCGCTGCCTCCGACATCATCAGCATGAGGTTTAGAGCAAGAAAAAGAAAGAAAGGGACCATCTTTCTCTTTTTCAAAGTTGGATGATTTTGGTTTGAAGTGAGCTGGAGCTCAAAGGTACAGGACTAATTTATACTGACAGAGTGCCAGAGTTTCTTTGTTCATTAAATGCTCTTTTTTTTTTCCTTTTTTATTTAGAGAAATTATTCTTACCCCTCATATTTTGCACCATTTATTTGCATACTAAAAATATTTATACTAAATAGATTATTTACTTTATATCTGAATTTGTAAGTGTTTATAGTTAGTATAAAAAGTATTTATCACTTTTTTCTTTCATAAATGATTGTAAAAAAAATTATTATATAAGTATAAATATAATTTACATAATTTTAAATTCTAATAATGTAAAGTATAAATACTTTTATCATTAGATATAAATATTTTTTTAAAAATATAAAAACATTTAAATTACAAATAAAAAATACAGTTAAATAATACAAATATCACTCATCTTTTATGTATTGGGTTATTCTATTAGTGTTTTGGTTGAGACAAGGTGCCTTTGATATTATCCCCTTTTACAAACAGAGAAGATGTAGTGGGGTTGCTTCTTGCTGTTTGAAAATAACCTAGGTTGGGTTGGTGGTGCTTCATTTATTTCTTTCATTTGCAAAATTTTGTCCTTTTCAAGAAATGCGGAGAGATTTTTCTCTCCAAACTCTGTGCCTAATTTTTAAAATAAGAAAACGCGCAAACAATTTATTATCAAAATGAAAATGCTTGTAAGGCCACAGCTACTGTTGACAAATGACGACAACACATATTAATTATAACTTAATTTGTTTGGTTAAGTTTGAAACAGGTGCACAAATTGAGTACATGCAGACATAGAATTAATTGTGGTGGTATATATACCATCAGAATTTAAATATAATTGAGTGATATACATGTAGACATAGAATTAATTAGGTATATATATATATACATTATTCTAAACATGATTTCAGACATTAATTCTGAGCACCATTTTGTAGACATAAAAAAGGAACTTGAAATGTGAGAGAGGAATACAAAACTGTACAGGATATTATTTTTCTTCATTTATGTCATTTTTATGTTAAATTAATAATTAAAGAAGGCTATAATAGCACTTCATTACTTCTGTCTCTTTTTTACTATGCTTCATGGTATCAATTTCACTGATACAAAGACATGCATGCTTCATAAATATACAAGAAGATGTCATAAGAAATTTATTGTACTAACTAATAAATGATATTTATATCATCAAGAAGCAGACAGCTGGATGCTCTCTTATGTTTAATTTCTTCCTACAGAGAGAAGCTTTGTAATTATTATGAAATCAAATAATTCCTCAGCTCTATTTTAAAAATGAATTTTCTACTCAGCCATTTTAATACTGACATTTTTCATTATTACCATTATACCCATAGTATCTTCAGAATTTAAGTCAATTTCAAAAATGATATTATGATTCATTAAATGACTTAAAAGACACATTATTTGAAAGTTTTCATATCTAGCATGAACCAAAAATATTAATAACAAAAGAATTACAAATAGCAAAAAAAAATAAAAGCAAAGGGATTTAAAACAGGTTTTGTCTAAACTAAAAATATATAAATCAACAGATAAAAATAGAAAGGAAATGCTTTCCTTGAATCTGTACAATCTGAGGGGCTTATATGAGCACCTACTTTTTTTTTCTTTTCTTTTTATGAAAAGATGAGGATTTGAATTTTGAGCACCTCAGTTAGTTACAAGAGACCATTATTATATGCATGTATTAATTAAGATCTCAAGTATCATTTCAACTAAGACTTGGTGTGCCAACGGCAAATATTCTAATTATTTTAATCAAAATATATCAATTATGAGTTACGATTAGGAATCCGTAAACAATTAACTTGAACTGATACCGCGATCTTCTTATCAGAAACCAAATTCAAATCCTTTGTCAGAATTTCGGAGACAAAAAGACTCAAATAAACCAAGTAACTTCGGAGACAAAAAGACTCAAATAAACTAAGTTCTAACTATCATGTCGTTTTGGAAGGTAACAGAGATCTCCCCAGATACCAAACCTGTTCTTTGCACACGAAATCATTAATTGTTGTTGTACGGAATCACTGGTCGAATGGAATGCATGCCGTGACAAAAACCACCTCTTTGAGACTTTGACCCCCTGGAGGCGGCATCAGGCATTGCTTGCTCCCCTTTCTCGCACCGACTCAACAAACGAGTTATCATTAGGGCTCCACAAAGTAGTTTGTGATTTATTTGGGATCTGGCTCGAGATTTAACTCGTTAAAAACTCGTTCGAAATTAGTTGAAGCTGGCTAGCTCATTTGGCTTGTAAGCTGAGTACAAGCTGAGCTCAGTTCGCTCATTATCAATTTGTGGCTTGTATATATGTATTAGCGACTATAATTATATAATATTTTAACTCAATAATTGGCTCATCCAAACTTAATATTAACTAAGATCTAAAGTAATTCTCTAATCTCTGCCGCACTCTTTTTCAATGTCTCCCTTCAAATTTTCTATCTCAGATTGCAATCGCGATTCACCCCTCCCCTTTGTGATTCTGCTTTCCGTTCTTCTGCTCACCCCCCCCCCCCGGGGCAATACCCCCATCATTTCGCACGGCGTAGCTGGCGCAACAGCAATGTAACGGCCCGCCTCTTCCCGACATGACGCTGTTGTCCCACGTCTTTGACTCACCAGTCGCGCTCCCCCAACTCAAGGCCTTTCTCTCTTACTCTCTCGGCAACAATCCAACTCCAAAAAACCCTGAACTTGCCTCGTACTTTGCTGTCATCGCCGACTTCGAGAGACTCCAAACTATTTTATAAGCAACGAGCTAGCTCGAGCTTTTGACGAGCGGATTACAAGCTAGGCTTTTATCCTAAAGATTAGGGGATGGAATCCGAGCAGAGGCTGTGTAAGGGGACGTCGTGATAAACAAAAAATGTGTGCATTTGATGACATGCTTAGCTTAACCTTTGACAACTTCCAGCCGAACCGACTACTACTATCGTATTTCTCCTCTCATTTTGGGCCCATAAATCACAACAGGTCTAGTCAGATATGTGTGCTAAACGTATTAAACGTGCCTATCCGTTCCTACGCGTGTCTATGCGTATTTCCGTGCCGTGTCTATACGTATCTCATGCTGTGTCGACCCTCTTAACCGTGCGTGCCGTGCCGTCGACGATGAAAACGCAATACGACACAAATAACAGCACGACACGAGACACGTGTAACATGACACAGGTAGGCAGGTTGTATCGTGTCGTGTCGCCCCCGACATGTATCATGCCATGCCGTGTCTTGACACGGTGTGTAATTTTGAGTACACCACCTATATATATAAGAGAGAGTGAGAGAGAGATTAAGAGATGGCTCTGTGGTAAGCCAGCCACGTTTTTCTCTTTTTTTCTTTCTTTTTTGAACTTTTTGCAAATGTAGATTGTTTTATATTTTATAAGAAAATCACTAATTAGAAGCAAAAATCTTCAATTTGTTAAAAAAAATCATTCATAATAAACTTTTTCATAAATAATGAGTATAGATTATAATTTTGTAATCAATATGCTAAAATTCATTTGAAGATGACGCTTCCTCAATGTGGCGCAAAAAAGGGCAAAAAAAATATCAACTGGAGGTCATCTTACAGAGAAAGCTGGGAATATATGAGAAAGAAAGATTCCTTTATTTCTACTTTTTTCTCCTTTTCTTTTACACCCTCGGATCAAAGTATTCTCCACATTGTTAGGATCTTAGAGGCGCAGGAATTCTCCAATTATGCTTGCGAGTGGGGGGTGGGGGCCATCAACGCGCATTGGCATCGGGTGAATTTAAAGTGGCTGCCCGTCAACGCAGCGTCACGTGCAACGCTCGTGTTAATTGTTTTGCTTAATCTGTAAGTTTCGTTTAACTTCTCTCGGTTCACCATTTAATAAGTACAATACAGAGGGAGGACAAGAGACCGACTCGAGAATACTATTCTAGTTTCATTTGGTTTTTACATTAAATGAACACTGCGTGTATGTTCTGAATCTACCTTCCGTAGTTATTGTCCCGAAATCCGACCAAATTACCAAAGCAAGACTTGGTTTTTTTTCATTATCCATCAAAAAGAAAGACTGTTATCTTTTTATTTATTTTCCCTTCTGTGGAAGAGATAAAGACTCCAGGATCTGCTGTTATTCCTAATGGAAAACAGGACATGTTATTCTCCCATCCTGCTGTCCATTATAATCAATGGTACGAATTACTTATCTAATTTTTTAGTTTAGGATAAGGATCCCTTCATAATTATTAATGGTACGAATTATTTATCTAGTTTTTTTAGTTTAGAAAAGGGATCCTTTGTTATTTTGATAAATTTTACAACGAATTTTTAAATAATTTAAAAAAAAATCTTAAAAATAAAAAAAATTATAAATATATTCTTTAACTTATAGCTCGATTGTGTTTTAAATTTCATACAATTTAAATATTATTTGATACTCCATCAAAAATCATCAAAATTACATAACATTTACAACGGTCTATATTTAATGGTTTTTGATTGAATATCAAATGACTCTTAAATTAAATAAAATTTGAAACACAATCAATCTATAAGTTAAAATTTTTATTTGTCAATTTTTTTTCTATTTTTGACAATTTTTTAAATTATTTTAAAATATTGAAAAATTAATTGTCAAAATTATCAAGATAATAGTACTCAATTGTTTCGCTAAATAGATACCAACTTTTGAATAATATTTGAGAACTAAAAATCTGTTAAATTGGATATCATTTTTTTTCTTGTTTTTTGTTTTTATTTATTTCAAAACACATTGACTTTTCATTTACTCTTGATATTTTGTTGTGTGAGGAGGGGGGGGGGGGGGGGGGGGGCATCCTTTTGGACAGACAAGAAAAAGGCAGTTTGTAAGGGATTTATCTGAGCTGTTCATTAAAATAGACGGTGAGGATGAGGGAATAACAGGATCCTGTTATCCGTTGAGA
Organism: x Bolboschoenoplectus mariqueter; assembly: GCA_037678475.1. Taxonomy (NCBI): domain Eukaryota; kingdom Viridiplantae; phylum Streptophyta; class Magnoliopsida; order Poales; family Cyperaceae; genus x Bolboschoenoplectus; species x Bolboschoenoplectus mariqueter. The sequence goes on along the minus strand of CM075260.1, from coordinate 2,419,201 downwards.
ATAACAGCAGATATGGACGCAAGACTCAAAATCTCTCTCGATCCATCTTCTCAAAATCAACTTTCTACAACTGATAATCTCTCCTCCGACCTCTCTCCTTCCCTCTTTCATTTCGCCTATTTATCTCGCCTAGGCTACGAGTTTATCAGCTTGACACCAATCTGATTCGATCCGATCTCGCGACACGATGGGTGGAGGAGTGCTACGAACCGCCACAAAGGCCGCCGGTTTAGGCGCCTATCGTCCCGCTCTCGGCCGCGCCACCTCCGCCGTTGGTAGGAGATCCACTGTCTCTGCGCCACCTCCCTCCGCCTCCGTCGGTGTTGCTGATTCTGCCCCGATCTCGATCCATCTGGAGGAATCCAAGGGGTTGAATGAGTCCGCGAATCCGGGCATGTCACGGTTCGAGCTGGATGATTGGGAATTCACGGGGTGGAAGAGTGAAGGAGAGGATTTGTTCGTGGAACCCCCGCCTAGACTGGTTTTCGGCCCTGTACCTACGCTCGAGGAAGCTATGGAAGCTACTGGAGATGTAACTCGTTTCTTTGAGAAGTGAGCTCTTTTACTTTGGAAGATTTCAATTGGTTCAATTGCTTTCTCATAGAGTATATTTTTGTTGGAATTGTTTGTGTGGAATTGATAAAGTTTGTTATAGGATGTTGAACAATTCTTACTAGATAGTGCTGATATTGGAAAATTATACTCTTAACTAGCTGCCTCTCTCCCTCTTGGAGAAACTTTAAGATGCAACAATTACAAAATATATTAAACTTTTAGCGGAATCAGCTATCAAGAACAGGATTTGTTATTTGACTATAATTCTCCAGGTTAAAGGAAATATGATTCTCAAAGTTTAAGTAATAATGTAATATTTGCTTATTAATATTTAATTGCAGAAGCTCTTGTTCAGTACCAATATTTCTGAAAATATGCAATTTTCATCCAGTTTTCATTGTATGCATTCAATATGGATTTTTTGATGTCATGTTTTTAGGGCAAATGAGCACGGGCAAATGGCCATATTCCAAAACAATGTGATGATACCGGCAATGCCAAGAGGGGTAGCACAGGCATTTTCTCTTCTCCAATCCAGCCCTGAGGCTCAGGTTCTTGCATCTTCCCTTTGCTACTGAATGAAAAAAAATTTAGAAATAATGAATCTTATCCCCTGCTCTTTCATCTTTATTGTTCCTAATATTTCTTTGCATCAATGTGCAGACTGTGGTGGCATCTCTTGCATCAGACAAAAATGTTTGGGATGCTGTACTGAAGAATGACAAAGTCATTGAATTTTACCGCAATCACCAATCCAGTATGCTTTTCGGCAGTCTATTAATTTTGATAAATGCAACTTAATCTCCGTTAGTCTTTGGATAAAGAAATCTCTCAAAGTATTTACCAGTTCCTGTTTGATCTCGGAAGTTTCAATGCTCCTATATCAGTCCCTGAAAATTTCCTTCTTTTATTTTGGCCATGTCAATTTACCTCATTTTTCAATTAAAATGTGAATGCTATTTTTTTATTTTTTGGGTATCATTGCCCGTAGGTTAATGCAATTCTTAGTTAGTGCTGACTTGGAATGACCATTTTTTAATGCAAGGTAGCTTGTCAAATAATACACCTTGCACTTGTACAATTGTAGTGTTTACTAAGAGTCTTTTTCATTTTTTTTTAAATAAAGAAAAATTCTAGAGATAAAGAAGTTGCAGATGAAAATGTTAATCAGGCAATTCTGAAATTTTAAGTGTAAAACCGGAATCATTATTACTTTCAGAACTTTACAGGGATAAATCAACCCCAGAAATATGCACTGTCAACCATTTTTGATATTTGGGTATTTTTTTTATCTATTGCTTACTTAGCACGTAGAAAAACAATGCAGGTTTGTCCGACAATATTTTTGAAGAATCACCCGAAACCAACCAGAATGAGAGTTCGGAGTCTGATAGCAAGGCTGGAGATGCTCCACACGGCAGCAATGGTTTCACCGACTTTATGAACCGTGCAAAAGTGGGGGCAAGGGAGATGATGAACAACATATCAAACTTTATTCAAGATATTTTTGCTACGAAAAAAACTGATGCCAGTAGTTCAGAGGACGGTAGCAGCTCTGGTTTTCAATCACTTATCAATCCAAATACCTTCTATGCGCTCGCCATGATGGTCATCATGATTGTGTTGTTTAAGAGAGAGAGGTGAAACCAGAGCTTAATGGTTCTCTTGGTTTTAGTGGATGTAACCTTGTGTCGAACTTAAATACTATGAAAATCTGTCGAATAAGCAGTTGTGCGGGTGGGGTTGTTGAGGTTTTATTTTCATGATCAAGTCATCTATAAAGTGGGTGTGTATATAAAATATTGTGTTTGAAGATGATCAAAGTCTTTATGTATGGGGAATATTACAATAATCATAGTACTGATAATATATGAGTTGTTAGTTGCTCTTTCCTTTCTGCCTCAACAATGCATGTGTTAAGTGTGTGTGTGTGTGTGTTTTTATTGCGGTTATTTTCGAACTGTTTGATTCCAGCCTTATCTTAGCAACATTTTTATAGCCCTTTATGACCTATTTGTCTCTTGGCATATATACTTGAACAGAGGACAATAAAGCTAAATAATTATTCAAAGTTTGAAAACCATTGATGCTCTGTGCTTCCTCGTTAGTATGAAAATGTCCTTTTTAGTTTGAAAATGCCCTTTTATCTTTCAATACTATGAACTTATATTGAAAAATAAAGCTTTCAATTATATCATATCAGGGATTTTGGTGTGTGTACTTTCAAATGCATACGCTCTTTTCAATATTAGTGTCATCGCGTAGTTCAAGTCACAAAGATTAAATTCCTTGAGAGTACAGAGAACTAATGCGCCGCTTTGCGAGATCGCAAATTATTTAACGAGATCACTTCCCGTTGTTTATATTTCTTTAGTAGCCTTTAAAAGGTTAAAAGGGCACACGGTCAGTATGAAACTTCTAATCAATGTGCTCGAGGAAACCAAACAAACGAAAAGCATTTCCATTAAATTAGACCACAGACAGTGGTCTTGTTTTTTTACAAAACATCCCTAAACCCATAACAGTTAACTTGAAACTAAACCAAACAACTAACAAATGAAGAACAAAGAAAAAAAAAATACAACACTAAGCTACAGCCACCTCCATCTTATTCTTCCACTTCACAACTAGAAACCAGCAGTTCCACATTTCCGAAACCAACCCTCCACTTTCCTCTTTTGACAATTGACACCATCAACGACAAAAAGAAATATCCCAATCAAGCCACTTTGACTAATGCGCACACTCAGCAGGTTGAACTGGAAACCTGTCAGGATCACTGCAATAGTCATAGACCAGGTGCTTGGACCGAGCCCACAGGAGCTGATGGCTCTGGTGCACATTCAACATCTCCATTTCTTTTTCCTTCCACCAGTACCTCCCTTCCTTCCCCCACTGGCTCTCACTACACCTCTTCACCTCACTTTCCCAATCGACATTGACATTGTCAACCCCCCATTCGCATCCATCAATCCTAACCTCTCTAAACGTAGTCACAAATGGCGCATGGCTCCAATCGGTCTTCACTCTGCCTCCCTCCGTGGCCCAATCGTCTGCGTTCCAGATAGAGCTGTACACCGCCATGGGCCGATCGCGGGGGAACGGGATCCCTTTCGTCGACTCCTGGTTGGAGTAGACGCGAACGGGGGTGTCGTCGATTAGAAACACCACCTGTTGTGGGTTCCACAAGACAGAGTACGCGTGGAAATCGGTGGTTGGATCGAACCAGAGATCCATCCTCTGTTCTCTGTTCCCTGTCCCGTTGATGTAGAGATTTGTTTGTACCAGATAAGGCTCTCCAGTTCTGTTGCCGAGAAATTCGAAGTCGAACTCGTGGTGGTTGTCACCATCTGTCGACAACTGAACAAAAATACAAAACAAATTCTTTCTATGTTAGTTTAGTTTGTTCCTCCAGAAACATATATGATATTTGAAAATGAAATGGTCTGAGATCTTTTTTATTACTTACATAAAAGGCAGTGACGGTACCGGCAGAGTCGCCGGGTACAAGCTTGAGCTCGGCAGTGGCCTTTCCATACAGGTACTTGCTCTTTGATGCAAATCCAGATCCTATATCAACATTTCAACAAAGAGAGATTTTGAAACTTAGAATACATCAAAAGATGAGAACTTCTGGAATGTCGGAGGACAAAACGGTTTGAAAGATGAGTGTTCGTACCAGAGGAGTTGTCGAGCTTGAGCATGAGGAGATCACCATCGTAGATGACATGATCGTTAGCCCAGCTCGGCTGGATGACGTCATCGAACTTTGTCGCTCCCATTGCCAGAGTGCTCGCCATTGATATCCATAGTACAAGGGATATCGCCATTGCTTGTCTACAAACAGCCATTGGAAGAAGAAGAGGAAGACGAGAGAGAGAAAGGAGATCAGATCAGATAGAGGTGAAAGAAGGAAAAGAAAGATAACAATAATGTGAGGCTTGTGAATGTTGTTTGTATGATATGGGTTTCGTTCTGGTGTGAATGGTGGTGATTTTAATTTTTGTTATCTGCAACAGAGAGGTGAAGGCAGAAGCTACTTATATAGGCGTTGGTAGAAAGAGGAGAGGAGAGAACCAATGGGAGCTTACGTGAGAAGAGACAGATTTCCCGTGAATGTCACACGTCGGATGACACGTAGGATGAAGGTTTAGCTGGTTATTTGCTGGACTCCACTTCTCATGAAATGAAGTGAACTAAACTAGCCGTTGCATCACCTTTTGCGGTGTCTATATATCTGATTTTGAAAATTGTACAGAGAACTCAAAGTGCAAGTGTGACCCGTTAAATTGAAGAATTTATATACACCGATCATGCTTGTTACTGGACCGGTGAAATTGGAAAATTTACAATGGTTAATGTCCAATCTATATACGTTATTTATACTGCATAGTAGTAATGCACTGTCTTAACATTTGATATTTTTGCGAGATACTGGTAAAGAGTACACTGATTGTTGGATTGTTTTCATATCTGAAATACAAAATTTGAACTTTCTTCACGCGGGAGTTGTATCCTCATCTGGTACATACATCATTGGAAAATGACAAATTTGAATCACTCATTTTAGATCAAACGATCTGTATTAATTGTGAGTGTATGTTGATCTCTACTTATTTATTTAAACTTGTGACGCATCAAATTCGATCATTCAATATGAAAAAGACAATTCCAATATATCCAAAACGTTTAAATGTAATCCTTATTATTGATAAGGAAGTAAACTTCTCCAATTTTAAATCAGACCTATTGGACATTGACCATAATTTTGAACTACATGTCTACATTTTCTAAAGGCAATTTATCAAAGAAAAGAAAAAACTAAACTGATTGTTTTTTTTTATACAAAACCGTGAATCTATCAATGAAATAATTCGGTAATGAGATCATTTATTTACTAGAAATAAAAATATATTTTCATCCAAAATAAATGCACACAGAAGAAAAATATCAGTTCAATTATGTGATCTGATAAAACATAAAAAAAAAAAAAAAGAAGGTCAGTAAACAGTCCAATAAGAGCAACCTCCCCAGAAATTTGAAAAAAAAAAAAAAGGGGGCCCCTGTTAGAAAACTAGAGACACAAAAAAAAAGCCGTTATACCAAATAGTGAAAAAAAGGTAATGGGTCAGGGACTAAAGCGCAAAGGAACCTCCGTACGGTGGGGTCCATTTCCTCTCATTGCACGAATTCTGTGCATGTCAACCAATCAAATTCCTCCACGTGTCACCTCCAGCTGTCTCCTCTGACAACCCAATAGCTGGAGTCCACCCGTACCACCTCTCGGCGTAAAAGCGTGACTTGCCTTTAATCACCTCTCTGGAGTGCGGGTCCCAGTCCTCCCTCTCACGTCATTCTACTTCTGAAATGTGGGTCCCATCTCCCATATTTATCTCATGTGAAGCGTATTTGGTGAGATCTCCCTCGTGCAAAAAACAATTCGTTGCTTTATTCGTTTGCTACATGACATCAACATCCAGCTGTCAAAGTAGCGCTATGCAGCACCCGAGAGATAGACCCCTAGCGTAGGAAGGTTTGTTTATTTTTGTGAAAATGGGAGTATGGGACCGTGGTGTGGCATTTGGGGTACAAATTGGAGTGCTGGAATATTTTAAAGCATTGAGAACTGCGTCAAAGTTTATCCGGAAAAAGAAAGAAAAAAGAAAAGAAAATTAAAATGTGGGGCCCAGTTGTTACTGTCATTATCTGTTTTCTTATATAGAGAGTTATGATTATGGCCGTTTGATGGGACAGAGAAATAGAGAACGGACAAGCTAATGTCCACGTCATCTGGTAAAAATTCGGAAGTAAATCTACGCGTGAGGTTTCATCCATGGCATTTTCTTCTTGGCTTCTTTACTACGAATATTTTTTTTTTCAGATATACCCTTTTAAATTTCAGATTATCAATTTGGGGGTGTTTCTCTGTTTGGCACGATTAAATAGAGGAAATTTGAATGAAATATAAATAGAATAGTTATTGCAAAATTTAGGAAATGTGATTGGAACTTGTTGGAATAGGTAAAGATAAAAATAGAATTCTACCGTCAATTTTTTTCGGTTTATAATTGTGTCACGTTGTATTTTATTTATGAATGGGAATCTCATGATAACTGTATATTTTAATAATTTTGATAACGATTTTTAAATAATTTTAAAAAAATGAAAAAATTTATAAATATATTCTTGAAGTTATAGATCAATTGTATTTCAAATTTCATATAATTTAAGTATTATTTGGTACTCCATCAAAAACCATTGAAACTATATGATATTTACAACGGTCATATTTAACGGTATTTGATGGAATATCAAATAACCCTTAGATCATATGAAATTTGAAACACAATCAATGTATAAGTTAAAAAAATATATTTTGTCAATTTTTTTTATTTTTGAGAATTTTTAAAAGTTATTTTAAAATTGATTGTCAAAACTATTAAAATAATAGTTGTTAAGAGATCTCCTCACTTGATTTATTTAGTATTCTCATTTAATATACAGAATATTATGGTCATACTTGAAATTGGATCAATTTCATTCCTTCATTTAGAATATCTTTATTTATAAGGAAGATAAAACATGTTAAAGAAGACAGACCATCTCATTTAATACATAACATAATAGAGTGAAGCTAACATTTTCCTAGAAAGATAGAGTTTTTTTGTGTTCATAACTCAAAAATCTATTAAATCGACTTTAAACGAAAAATCCGAGTTGCTCAATCAATCTTTTATATCAAAATCTTATAGGATACCAAAAGTTTTTATTTTCAGAGTTTTTTGACTATCTGTTTTGGATTTTTTAAGATGATATTAATAATGATAAAAAATAATATTTTTTTGTATATAAAAATAGGCTATTTTAAAAAAAATATGAAATAAATAGTTAGAAAATCCTAAAAATAGAAAATTTTGATATTCTATAAGATTTTGATATGAAAAATTTATTAAGCAAATAAGATTTTTCATTTGAAATTAATTTAATAGATTTTTAAATTAGAAATATTAGAGATTCCGTGCTCCTAGAAGTACACTCACTTTACTCCAACATGATATCATCGTACTTGAAATTTGACGTATTTCATATTTTTTTAGCAGAGTTGTAATATAAAGATCGATATTCTAAATTTAATTCACTCTTCATAAACGTGTATTTTGTGAGGAAAAAGGGTTGAGATATTTTCAGAAAAAAAAAATAATACATCTCATTTGGTTGGTATTGCTAAAGCTAATATATCAAACATTTAAATTTGGAAAGCATGCAATTATATGCTTCAATAGCTTATCCATCCATCATTTCGTTTTATATTCAAATATAGTATGACTGAGGTTTTAAGAATCGTGAAAAAAAAATTCATCTTTTGTAGTACTATGTTAAATAATAGTTTAATTTTACGTCAAGGTCATTGTTAGCTATGAATTTATTATTATCTAAAAACAATCTTAGAGTATCAACGTTTCGGTATTAAAGAATAAATCAGAATAACGAAATTTAAAATTGGGAAGATCCATGTTTTTTCCCCTTGAGTTTTAAAAAAAATCAAATTAATTTATAAACATTAATTTGTATTAAATTCGTCTTTGAATTTTTTAAATTAAAAAATTAAATTGGTGAAAATAAAATTTTTGGGATCAATTTGATTTTTTGAGAAAGTTCAAAACTAAAATCTGAATTTTTTCATTCTTTTTTAAAAGTTCAAAAACTTATTTGATATAATTTAAAGTCTAAGAATCAATTTAATTTTTCTGAAAAAAAAATCGAAAAATCAATTAGATGTAAATAAAAGTTTAAAAATCAATTTAATTTAAAAAAATTAAAGGATCAAAATATAAATTCTCTCTTTATCGTCCTCTTCCATCCGAATGGACCCCTCAATTTTAAAATTAAACAACACATGTCCAGATGTTCTATTATGTAGTATTACATTACACGGCGTACGAATGAATGAATTATAAAAAAAAAATTTAATTTATTTTATACTAATTTTAATACATGATAATATATTGTGTTGTTGAATATAACCTAACGTAGGATACAAATTGTTCACATTTTTATTCAAAACTTTTTATCTTATAGCCTACAGTGATCAGTAATAATTTCCTTCTACCATATGCAAAGCTTTTAGAAATGTTTTATTGAAACTAGTGCTCAATATAAATGAAGGGGTCAAGCTGCTTGTAGTTGCAGAATATAAACTTACAACTTGTTGAAATTTTATACCCCACACGTACAGTGATCTAAATTTTTAAATATCCGTACACAACAAGTCTTTCGACATTATTGATCAAAAGTCGCAAAAGTTCTCTTCTTCGCTACTGAGCAAAGGTAATTAAACGAAATTATTACTTTTGTCAGACCCCTGTCACTGTCATGTAACAGTAATAAACCCATACGCAAAATGAGGTAGGAATAGTTGATCCGTGTAAGTAAGCAGTCGGATAGACTCGGTGCACCATACACCAGTGAACCAGTGGATCTGGTAAACAATGTGTCAGAATGGGGTGATCCTCCTGTTAAGCAGCTGACACGGAAGAGAATGGCTGTACGGATCTCAAGCGTGCAAACCTCCGTTTCCATCGGAGATTCTGTGCTATTTTTCTTCTTCTCGGATCAGCAAATTAATGCATTTCGAAGCTCATCATTTGTTTTAGATAAAAATAAAATAAAATAAAAATAAAATAATCTAATTTTAAATATTTATAAAAAAATTTGTTCAGATTTTAAATTTACTACCTACTTGCTCTTGATAAATATACGCTGATTTCAGTATATATATATATTTTTTCACTATACAAATGTCCACTTGAAACAGAAAACAAGTAAATTACGTACATGCAATTTTACGTAGCAGGAAAAATATAGCTAATTAATTTTACGTTTGCTAAGTACATATCTGGCCGCACTAAAATTTTGCAAATGACCCCTCTGATCTTTCTTCTTCTTTAAATAAGATATGGATCAAGTCTCTTGTAATTTTAAAATTACAGTGGGCTTTTGAGAAGAAAGAAAGAGGAGCCTCAACAATCAACGAATTAAAGAGTAAAATTTTTTTTTCTCCCTGATAATTTGAGCTCATATGTTGTTACTTCTGTTCAATCCTACTTAGTCGCACGTGTGAAATTCCACATGTGTCTGACTACAGCGATCTGTACAAATGAGCCGGTAAGGAAAATTTTTAATTAAAGAAGTATTCTACTTAAATTTCTAACATAAGAACACAGGAGAGGATATAAAAAGAAAAGAAGCTATACAAACTGTGAGATGAAACAGCTTATTCTCACATCTAGAAAAAATTGAAAATCAAGCTAACAATGGAGAACAAATAAAAAAAAAATTCTAAACTAGCCGTAGAACACGTTTTGTCGTGTCTTTAACCAATTGACTAGATCCCTATCTAAAGAAGATGCATCCAAAACCACATCTAACATCGGACTTCCAAAGTATTTTGGATTATCTTGGAATTCCCAAATTAGTTCCTTAGGCCACGGCCTCTGCGGCTGCTTCTCCTGTTGAAAGTAAAACAAATAGCAAATCAATTCACAACAGAGCTCACATTACATCCGAAAAATACCCAACGAGAACTGACCTAGTCAACTCCAGCCGTTAGTTCCAACAAATTTAAGACCATATAGCTCTTTTTGTTTCAATCAAGAAATATGTGAAAGGGAGCAGAATGCAGGTACCAAAGACCAACCCTATTGTATTATTTTGGTACTCCGGACCCACTGGGTTAACTGATCATGGGTAGATACTTGGTCTCTTCTAGGTTGCTACATATTGAGCTGCCAGTGGAACAGTTCATCACATTTGAGACCCATTGACATCACTAGTTCCTGTGATTTTTCATGACAAAGAATACATACCATGCGAGAGAGCATGAAACGAACGGTTCTAGTGCCATAAACACGTTCACGGACAGTTTTGGAAGACTTGGTGTAGAAGGATGAGATGTCGGGCAGGATCAAGCAGCCCTTTCTAGCCCTAGCTAGTCTAGAATCTGGGTCAGCATTCGTCTGACCGAACCAATAAATCAACTGCCCTAAAATGTAATTTGGGCCATAAGTCTTAGTGTACATTGAGCCCGTCTTCTCTGTGTACTTGGGTCCCATGTCCAACGGGCTTATGTATATTGCTGGTGACTTAACTGACTTGTATTCCTGCATTTTTGGTAAATTACTCGTTGGTCAAAACTCACACCAAGAAGAAAAAATTATTAATAATACAAGATTCAACTCTGGAATATTATGAATTTTCAAAATTGTGAAAATAAAAGCTCAAGTTTGATATTTAGAATTTTGCTGCTTGCTTCAGTTTTCTTTTAAGAAGACAATCACACTCTTAACATTTGTTCTATTCTAATTGCCACTCTAATTTAAAAATCTCAGGGAAGATCAAAGTAACGACTGCAAAATATGAGAGCATCTGCAAAACAGTACAAAGTTTTGTGGATAAAAGTAAATAGAATATTACCCGAACTTTAAATAAGCATTTGGTGTAGGCATATATGTGAATGAGGTCTGCGGCTGCATCATGACGGCACTTATATGTGCAGGGCAGAGACCTCAGCTCATCCCTCAACCTATTATTGACAATACTTAGGTTAGTTACCTTTATAAACCCTTAGGTCAGTTACCTTATAGACCCTACAAATCGATGCCTGGATATATAGAAGATCTACCGATTTATATCCCACTAAGAATTGAATTGGCCTAAACATTTCCCATTTTGCCCTCAAATGTAATTATCCGTGACAAGAACTTAATTGAGCCTTTACATCGATTTACTCTGAGTTGATTTATGAAATGCAGAGCCAATTAATCAAACAAATGTGAGGCATGGTAATTAAAGAAAAGAGCCAATCAGATGGGTGCGCAAACATTCTTAACTCGATTATAAGGGTGCCCCCAACAAAGGAAATCACAAAGCTACTATTTTCTTAATAGAAAGGAAAGGACCGGTACCATAAGAGGCAGCGATGGAGGTTCATAGGAGAGTCATCAGATCCAGATGGATCATGGGTGCAGATCTTAGACTTCAGTTCAGAAAACAAATCTGCATCCATATGGGGTTCCATGGATTCAAGCATGTTGCTCACCAGTGATCCCTCTCCCTTCCACAGTGCAGACACCATTTCTTCTCCAGATAACCTCTCTAATGGAGGTGGTGCTTTCTTAGCATCTCCATATAACTTCTTCATCACATATTTCACCTACAACAATGAATAATAACATTTTTGAACCACATATCCCACCTAAGCAAACATATTCTTAATACATCGAATAAAACAATGTACCTTATCAAGGGTAAGAGCGAGATTTTGAAGTCTAGAGTTATAGACACCCTCAGCCTGAATCTCAGCATCAACCTTCTCAGTTTCAATGCTAATGTCAGAAAAATATTTCCTCTTCTCTTCCAGGTTGCGCCGGAATATCTCATCAGGCAGCTTTGTCCTCTCAAAGTTGATGAATCTCACCTAAAGAAACCATGTGCCACAACTAAGCATCCCAGAATAGAGCAATGGAAATAAAAAGACATGATAAGTATTTCAGGGAAATATGTACCAGTTGGGCTGAGTAGGCAACAAGCCAATCAGGCAAGCCAGAGAGTAAACAGGTGCCAAGGCCGGCTTTGGCCAAGTCTATCAAGTCTTGTTCAGACACTTGATTGGCTTCACATGCCTCCAACATTAATTTGTGGCGATCTAGGATTCCATGAGACTCTTGCAATGTCTGTCAGTCAAAAGGCCGTATCCAAACAAGATTAGTTCCAAATTAAACTCAATACATATTCAATTTGAATGAATGCAATGTAACATTAGGATATATAACTGGTATCCTGGTTCAATATGAACCCATTTTTTTTAAATAACCTTCATCCAAGGCCTATAATGGCAAATAGTACGGAATATCAAGATATAATTGCTTCTCAAGTTCCAGTATGCAGGAACAAAATGTACCCTGCCAACTTTTGGAAAGGAAATGACGAAAAAATAGGAGCATACATTCTGAAAAGCTTCTTCACTGGCCAAACTCAGATAGCTTCCCCTGCATATTTGACTTCCACAGAGACATACTGATGCTTCATATTCTTCTTTACTCTACAATCAAATGAATTATAGATAGGAAAGTAAGTAAGACAAAACGGCCGGTCTAGATCATGAGCTGAAAAGTTTCAAGAAGAAAAGGCATACCTCAGTTACTGAGTTATAATCAAATGTGATTTCTTCGCCATAACTGATTGGTCGAGTTGCATAAATTCCAATCTGGTATTGACCATCAACAGCTGTCACCCTTTTACAAAAGATAAAAACAGCATTTAATACAAAAATATATCAACTAAATGTAGAAATGACAAAAAAAGAAAGAAAAGGACAAGAGCTCACTTGGCTTCACAATTAGGGCGGCATGAGTGACATATCCTGCTAGCATAGTTTGCTTTGTGCATGGCATCAACCACAACCAAGTCGTACCCATCACGGTCACCCTATGTTGGTAAAGAATAGAGAATATCAATAGGAAAATATTAAAGTCAACAGAGTAAATATAGCAGACATATTCCAGGTTAAATTTAAAGAGATAGATGACTAACCTTCGGTCTCTCAAGGTAAATGTTATAAAACTCTGGAGCTGGTTCTTGATTATTCTTTTGTAAAGACCTTATTCCATCTTGCTTCTCATACCATCTCCAGGCAGGGTACACCTAGGAAAAGGCAAATACATAAATAGGATTAAAAAAAGGAAAACAACTGAATCCCATTCCTTTTATTGAATCAAATTAATTGAAACTACAGACACAAATAGTATGATGCAAAAAGCTACCTCCCCCAAAAATTCAACAACAAAGTCTTCAACACCAATCCCTTCCTCTTTATTGCAAACAACTCCCAAGCCCTAGAACAAAATTCAATGATTAGCAACTAATTACAATAACAATAGTATAATCAGATCTAACAAAATAGATATCCATGCACAATATTGTACCTTCCGATAGGCAACATAATTATCATCTGGACGATTTCGCATAGCACGTAAGATGGCCATGCACATCTTAACAGTACGTGTGTCACCTTGTGCTTCTGCAAATGTTTGCATCTCTTCAAAAACAGGTTGTAATGGGTATACCATCGGGGTATTCCCACTCCCTGTAAAATTCCTCACTTGCTTGTTTAATGTCTTCAGCATCATCTGAAAGAGACAAGCAGTTATATACAACTATGGCATATGAATAGCACATAAACTTCTTCAAGTCCTGCAGAAAAGTGGTTTACCTCCTCAATAAAAATTTGTTTGTCAGTAAGTGGCCAGTTAAGCTCCTCTGGCATGGAATCAAGCAGGAGATTGTGTGTATATGGGTCAATACCATACACCTCTTGTTCAATGACCTCATCTCCGAGGGCTTTTCTTGGTTTATAGTCCTTGACCTCAGGTAACTCCAGCATTTCCAGGTCGTCTGTGCCATTTTTCTGCAACTGCACCTTTTCAGAATAGTCCTCTGGCAATGTGACAGTCATTTTCCTTTTCACCTCCTCTTCATCTGTCACAATCAAATACTCATCTATCACTTCATATTTCCTTGTGACAGGAGGGACTAGACTTGCTTTTGTCATGCGCGCGCCCCACTCTCTCTCATCTGCAATGTAATCCACAGACTCATCTGTCTTTGAGCTACTGTCGTATGGACCCCGTGTGTCAGATAGAACCGTGGTGTCGCTCTCAGTCTCTGATGAGGAACTGTCGCTCTCAGCCCCATCTTCTGAGAAATCATCAGAAGTTTCACTGTCTGAATCTATTGCACGCTTTTTTAACTTAGAGAGGCTCCTTTTAATTTCTCGATCGACCTTGCTAGTTCCCTTCTTTTCAGTGGTTCCCTTGACTTGTTTCTTTTTTGGTTTAGATTCCAATGAGTTGTCCTTTACTAGTAAACTACCACTTTCATCTCTGCCATTAATTGGCTTTCGATCCTCTAATCTTTTTGCAAGTTGGATGAAAGCCATGATAGTTTGCTTCATCTCCCCCGTATCTCCTCGAGTCTTAACTCTACATCATTATGAAGTTTTGTCAGGAAACAAATCTTGAACTCAATTATTTGATTATGTTATAAAAAATATCTCTAAACAGCAAGTAAAAGGAGAAACAGCATACTTCATAGCTTCACGGCACATGCGGCTAATGTCATCCTTCAGAGAACTCAAACCACGGCGAGAGTAGTAACCACCTCTCAGCTTATCTTCTATTTGAGCAACCTATGTAAAAAACATGTGTTAACCATTCTCTCCTCCAAAAGTCAAAACCACAAAAGTGAAAACCAATAACGGTTGTTACACAAGGCATGCAGAGAGAAAAAGGGTAAATATTAAGCTACAATAATAGAAACTACTTACTTTGGGGTCGAAGAAATCGGATCGGTTTCCCTTCATGATTTCCTTCAACTTGTTGAATACAAAATCCTTCTTTTTCCTATACTCATATTCTGATTTTTTCTGAAGCCACCGCTTCATCTGAGCATCGCGTGAAAGAACTTCAGATGATTTTTTCGAATCGAGCAAAAACTTGGACCGCTTGTAGAATCCAGGTCTGAATCGAGCTGCTTCACCAAAATTGAGTCTCTTATCTGTTATCTGCCTGAGGCTTCTCATCTTGAAGTAGGAGTCCATGGAATTATTCAGATAAATCCATTTAATGTAATGGAATTTATCTTGGAGGTCCCTCAACTGGATGCAACCACGAATGTCCACAAATGATATATTTGGGAAGTGACAGAGGGTTTCTTCTAAAGCACCAGAGCTAATGTTTGTGCACCCAAGCAGAACAAGGGTTGTCACATTATTCAAGTCATATCCACCCTATAAAACAGAATTTTAACAATATAAAGTCATTACCGGTTTAGCATGTGTGTGGTGTCTATGTATTTTGTATCATGAAAGAACGTCAGAGAGATAATATACCATTATGGCCCTGAAAATCATGTCATTGCATTTAGTACCAGCAGAAGACAGATCAACAAGCTGACACATGCTCTTGTAAAACATGGCAGCATCATACCAGCTCTTGCAAGTAGAGGCAGATGATTGGATTGATCTTATATCAGCTTTCAAATAATGGAATACCCTCGCTAACAAGCCTCGGTCAAGTGAACCCCAGTTCTCTCCGGCCACAGCAGCAGTGGGACTCTCTTCTGCAAGATGAGCCCCACCTCTTAGTTCCTCAAAGGAGCATTCTTTCATTTGAGTAACCATTGGATCCTCATCTCCCCAAATATTAGAGTCTTCATCAGCTCCTTGCAATAGCCGCGCTCTTTTTGCTGAACGGTAGACTCCATTCTCTATACAGATAGCAAACCAATAAAGTAAGGTAATGTTAGCCTCATAACACACCATTAGATTACAAGCATAGTATGTGCACCAAACATGTCAAATTATTACTGTAGGGTACCGGTGTTCCCAGTGGCAGAGCTACATTAGCTTCTGGGTGCATATGACCCCACTGATTTTTACAATTTTACCCTTCAAATGTATATAATTGAATCGATATTTCTTTAAATTAGTATAAAATACATGTCATGACCCCACTGAATATTTTATTCCCTCCACCACTGAATGTACCTGCACCGACTAATGCAAACTCTTAACCAATCAACACGTCATCAGGAGGCAGTGTTTTACTAGAAAAATATAATAAAGAGATAGCTCACCAGACAAGTCATGGGTTAGGCTGGAACTATTCTTTGTGACAGTTGAGTTAAAAGGATGCAATTCAGTTTCCTTTTTTGGCTGCTTAGAAGTAAGCCATGGATCCAATACTTCATTTATAGTTGATGCAAGCTCCCTGGTCTTGAAAGACTTCATAACCAGTTCATGTAATTTCCCTTTCATGTAAGCAAGAAATTGTGGGTGCTTAACGTTAAAATCCTGAATATCAGAAGGCAGCCCTGTGCCAGACTTGGCACCAGAACTTGAGGCACAGGCGGTCCTAGCAGCCTCGTAAGGTCTCAAATCCTTCACAGCTGGTAACCAGGTGTTATCAATCTTTCTAAAAACACTCATTTGTTCCACTAAAAAGCCTCTTCTGACCATAGACTGCAATTCAGCATATGAGTACGGGCCACGCTCTTGACCTGTCCCATCAAGATAGAACCAACCACCCACATCCACAGAGAGTTCATCCACAGTGGGTACATGATCTTTTGGTATGACCAGAGTCCTGCAATGGTGCAAGCTCTGAAAATCAGCCTCGTGGTGCCTCTTGGTACCAGAGTGAGAATGGTGAGATGAGACGCTTTCATAAACCAATCCTCTGTCACTGCCTATAGAGTGGGACCGCGTTGATCTAGACAACTGGCGCTCTGTAACAGCTCCTTTTGCCACTTTGGCACCAGTACGTGAATCAGAGGAGTTGCCCTTGTCTTTCACCACACAAGCATTAATGCGAGTAACCAACAATAGTGTCCCTTTTGTGCCGCGAGGAGGTTTGGCAGGACCTTTGCTGGCGTCAGCAGTGGCCTCAGCTGTATCTTCATTAGAGGAGAAGGCCCAAGAGGGGAGGGTGAGATTCTTCGTGCGAGAAACCTGATAAACATCAGGTCTGGAACGTCGGGGGTCTTCATGTGTACCTCTTGGGGGCATTTGGCAAAGAGGGAACCCATCATTGACAATAATTTTCCTCCTTTCTTCATCTCGCTTCCAGTCACCCCCTCGGCATGGCCATTTCCCAGCAGTGCAGGTTTCTTCATTAAGCCTGAATTGCTGTGAACATTCCCGGGGCCTCAGTTGTAATTTTGAATATCCTGTCAATTAATATGACAAAAGAGATTCAGTCAGAAGTCAACATGCCTGTCTTGTCAAAATCTTGTACGGGCAGGCTAACTAGGTACAAGGAGGGCATAAACAGATGCATTTAATTTGTTATAAAAAGAATTTGCTGAAATAATACAATAATAAAATCACAAGGATGTTCCAGAAAAGAGTTAGACAAATTGATACTTAAACAGTAGTGGAATATAACTTTGTATTTGCAAAATAAACAAAAATAAAAATAAATTAAGGAAATTTAGAAGTGGAATAAAAAAGAAAAATGAAATTATGAGAGCAACTGATCTAATAAGTTGAACAAAATTGTATAAAAAAGTAAACAGCTTATTAGACACAGATTAAAGGATCTATAACATGTATAAAGAGAGTAGTCGTCAGTGCTAAAAACAAAGTCAAAAGGTATAAATATAAGTCAACACAAAGGACTTATAAGTCATATCTAATAAAAAAATGAATAACTCCAAAAGGCAACAAAAATAAATGTAATGTGTTACCTTCCTGCTGACACCATCCCTCCAAGTCTGCTTCCTTGAAATTGGATTCCAAAGCTTCTGCAAAAATCAAAACCATCCAAAATCATATTTAAACAAATCATATTTAAATAAAAAAATATAAATCCAATATTTAACATATTTTGGGCCAAAATGGGCTCAATTGGGCTTGATGGACAAACATTTAGGACCAAAGATTTGATTAGAACAAGAATTGGTAAAATTCAGATCCAAAATTCATAATAAGGACTACAGAACAACAAAAGATTTAACAAAAGTATACAGACCACATAATAAAATATACAAAGCGTATAATAATAAGATCTAGAGGTGCAAAGTATTAGCCCCCCATGGAAATACTTTACACATGGACCCACCAATGATGTGGGACCCACAACATCATCATCGTACAGATGTACCATGTTTCAACAAAAAGAGAACAGAATCCCAACCCGTAAAATCATGCCAAATAATTTCCAAACTAGAATAACTACCACCAATAAAAGAAAAAGGAAGCACCAAAAGGGACACAAAGAACAAGAACGTTCCAAAAAAGAAATAGAGAGAGAGAGAGAGAGTGTGTGTGTGTGTGTTAACCTGAGAGTATATCAAGCTCAGTTCCTTCTGTGAAAACATATCCTTCCAGAAAAGAGGCAACCCTCTCCTCAATACGGTATTCATCATCCATCTCCAATTCATCAGCAGTGCCTATATCCAAGTTCAAGTCTGGGAGACCTGTATCAAAACGCGGGGCTTCGTCAAGAGCAACTCCGGTCTCAGCATTCAAATCAATTGGATCAATAGCTGCGCCAACAATAGAAGGAAAGACAGGTGTCACCAAAGGAGAGGCCGCATTTTCAACCGTGAGCCAGCAGTCACTGTTCTCATGCTTTATCATGTGATCAGGCTGAAGGTAACCCTCTTCGACTAGCGTCTTAAGATCAGCCAATGTTGAAGGCCCCTGTTCCATACCAAAATTGTCTAAATAGAACCACTTGCCAGGAACTGGAATGGGAACTGGAACTGGATTCAGGATCATATCGGAAGCTGTACTTGCATGCGGTGGTGTGTCACAGATATCCATATCCTCTTCCATGTCAAGTTGTGCTATTGCAGAATCTTCTTGAAGAGAACCCGCATTTCCATTGGCCAGGAGAGGCGGCGGAGGTGGCGGTGGAATCACAGGAGGAGGTGGAGATGATGGCGGCGGCGGAGGTGATGGCGGCGAAGGTAGAGGCGGCAATGATTCATTTGACTCACCTTTTGTAGCAGTACCACCATTTGCTGGTTTTTCCTTGCTAGCTCTCTCCTCGCTGCTTCTGTTGCTATCACTCCTGCTCGACTGCCTAGTAGAATTAGACTTTTGCTTCTGTTTTTCTTCAACTTTACTGCTCTCAGTCTTGTCAGTTGACCGGTTTGGCTTGACAGATGAGTTTCGGTTACGTGGGGACCTGTCTAGGTGGGGCACTGGTGTTCTCTCGCGGTGTTCATGTCGCCTGAACCGCTGGTGGGATGGGGTACGGTCCCTGCGAATGGGCTGGCGGGACCTGTGCTGTGGGGACCGATCATTATATACTGGGCTCCTATCCCTGTGGTCATGGTGGTGTGGCCGATCATGTTGCGCCCAGTCAGAACTGCTTGGACGTGAAGAGGGATGTCGACTGTTACTCCGACCACCTCTTGCATTTTTATAAGGAAATCTATCTGGGTAAATTGGGCGGCTACTCGAGCTATTCTCTTCTGCCCTCCTTTTGTTATCAGAGTCCACAGGGGGCCATCTAGGCCATTCTTTATTACTGCCATTGCTGTTGTCGGATTTGATTTCGCCTGGCTCCACATCATCAGAACCTGAAACCCGTGAGCTCGCACCACTATTTTCACACTTCACAATTGAGGAAGGAAGCCGCTTTCTTTGTTCTTCAGGTGATCGCCTTGGCTCAAAACTTCTGATGCGGTCTCCCTCAAGTTTGCGTCTTTTCTCTGGTGCAATCTCTCCCCATTCAAAATCGCGTTTGTGGATTGATTTACTCCAGCGGTACCGGCCTGGCCCGGGTAATTCACTGTTGTTGCCTCTTCTCCATCTCCTGTTGATGAATTCGCCTTGTTCAATTTCATCCCTGCGCCATTTTTTAGGAAAAGTTCCTCTTTCAAATTCGCCACTGAGTACCTCTCCCTCTTCAATATCGTTACGGCGCGCGTGTGCATTCCTCTCTGACATGTCTCTGCGCTGAAATTCACGGTTCCTTTCTGTACACTGTCTGAGCTCCAAGTCACCCCCACCTCTTCGCATTATCGCGCAGTGTGATGATGGTGAAAGCACGTCTTTGTGTGGTTCTGGTAAAGGCAAGCTCTCCATGACAACACCTCCATCTCCCATGGAATTGCGTCACAAACCTCCAATCAAAAACCCTAGCTCCGAATCCGTTCGCCAGGGCTTCCAGCGCACATCTCAGATTATATATCTCATCAATTCGTGGATCCCCACTCTTGCAAAGTCGAAACCCTAATCACAAAAAAGAAGAATAACGAAGGCTTCAAATTCTACAATTTGAACCGAAGTAGCACGGAATTGAAAAGAAAAGCAATGCAAAGAGAAAATTAAGAGCGGATCGAAGGAGGTATATGACTCGAAAAAAGAGAGGGGCAGCTCACCGGAGGGGGAGGAGAGAGTCGGATCGGAGCTGAGTGAAGCGCAAGATCCACGGGATAGATTCGCCGATGGAAGAGAGTAGCTCCGATAGAGAAATTCGCGATGTTTATGGCGTGAGTTGTGGTGGATTGATGCGCTCGTTCGCGCTTTGTTCCTTCTTCTCCCGCTCGCTCTGGTTTTTTGGGAAGGGGAGAGAGAGAGAGAGAGAGAGAGAGAGAGGAGCGATATAGAAAGAGAGAGAGAGAGAGAGAAGGAAAACTAAGTCGAGTTGCAGAACATTTCTTTTTCTTTTTTTTTACGGCAGTTATGTGAAATATAAGGATGGAGGTAAGCACACCGCCCGGTGATGTTCTGTAAACGGGAAACGGGTCTAGAAATCCGTTAACCCTGTTTGGAATTGGGCTTGGGCCGGGTTTGCGAACAAGTGGGAAACCCGACTGATATCTGCCCGACTCCAGTCCCAAGCTGCCACGTTGCAAAAGAGTTCTGAGTTGTCTCCCCCCGACATAAAGCCCGCTTTCTGTTAGCAATTTCGATGTCATCCATCCCATGAAAATCGTGGAAATTTTGATCCACTGGTAAAAACCTATTTATATATTCTTATATATTCTTCTGCGTTGCACCTGAAGGTGCGTGATATATGTTCGATTTTATTAAAATTCGTATAAAATAAATTAATGTTTTTTATAATTTATTTATTTTTATGTAGTATAGTATTACGTAGTAGTAGAAGATTAAAATTTGGAAAAAGTTCTTTTTGCTAGCAATTGATTATTGAGATCTCATTTTATGGATATGTTTTTTGAATTTTAGCGTCCATGTACAATGGATTTTTTTTTCAAAATCAAATTGTCCGAAATGTTACATATCATTATTCGGTATATTGAAATCGCAATGGATATGTTTTACTAGATTAGACAAATATACTATATAGAATAAAAGTAGCGTGTTTCTAAGAGCATCGAATTTTTCGGTACTTTTAATTCAAAATTTATCGAACCGGCTTCAAACAACAAATCAAAGTTACTTAATAATTTTTTATATTAAAATCTTATAGGATACTAAAATTTTCTATTTTTAGAATTTTTAACTATTTGTTTCATATTTCTTAAAATGGCCTATTTTTATATGCAAAACTTTATTATTATATTATTATTGTTAGAGTCATCTTAATAAATCTGAAAAAATAGTTAGAAAATCCTAAAAATAGAAAATTTTGGTATCTTATAAGATTTTGATATGAAGAATATATTAAGTAACTTGAATTTTTTGTTTGAAATCGATTTGATAGATTTTTAAATTAAAAACACCGAGGGGCTCCGTGGTCCTAGGAACACACTAGCTTTATTCTACTATATGATATATCCAACTATATTACTTGCATTATAATAAATTAGCATGAAAAACACAATTTTCTATAAAATCTTTATTTAGTCTGTTGCAAAACGATTAATTGCTTGACAACACTTAAGTCAAATGCATTCTGTTTTCATACAATTAACAATAATACTTTCAAAAGATATAATCATAACTTTCAATTAATACCGTCATTAGACAATAAATTCCCGTCTGTGTGGATCTTAAAGATGCATTCAATTTTCACTGGCTTATGTAACAACATGAGAGTGAGTTCAATGCTTTGTTGTACTCAAATTCAATTTGGATGCCAATAATATAACAGTAAAGTTAAGGTGAGTTTAAGTTCATTAAAGAGGTTGGTAAGTTTAATTCAAAAATCTATTGAAATAGCTTAAAACGATAAATTTAAGTTGCTCAACAAATTCTTCATATAAAATTTTTATAATATATCAAAAAATTTCATTTTTAGAGTTTTCTAACTATTTTTTTCGAATTTTTTTTAAGATGATTCTAAAATAATAATAAAATAATTAATAGTTGTATATGATAATACATCATTTTAAAAAAAAAAATATGAAATAAATACTTAAAGAATTCTAAAAATAAGAATTTGATATCCTATAAATTTTTAATATGAAGAATTTAGTATTTGAATTTATCGTATGAAATCGATTTGATAGTTTTTGAGTTAAACTTACCCTAACTTTACTCATAATATAATATGTTTATTCAAATGAGTGGATTTTAAAGATACTTCCATAAGAGACGATTTTTTTATTTAAAAAATATAATATTTAAAATTAAATAAATAAGAAAATCAGATGAAAAATTACAAAAATAGGAAGGACGGATTTTCGTCCCCGAATATACTTTTAATGTTTTTTATAAAAAATATTTTTTTTTTAGGAACGGATTTTCAAAATCCGTCCCCCAATAAAATATTAATTTTTATAAAAAATGCGAAAATTGTGTATGGAGCTTCAAATATATATAACTTTTCATAAGAAAGCCATAAAAAACATTTAATACCAATTCGGATAGATCGTTTTACGAGCTTTCCGAATTGACATTAAATGTTTTCTACAGATTTTTCTATAAAAAGTTATATCTATTTAAAACTCAATACACGATTTTACCCTTTCTTTATAAAAAAATTATATTTTAATGTGGAACAGAATTTGAAAATCTGTCCCTTAATAAAAAATATATTTTATTAAGGGACGGATTTAAAAACCCTATCCCACATTAAAATATTATTTTTTATAAAAAAATGGTAAGACTATATTTGTGATTTCTCATTTGATTTTTATTTATTTAATTTTGAATATTAATTTTCTTAAATAAAAAAATCGGCCATAAGAGCCGCAATGAAGGCTTTTTAAAAAAAAATAATTATAAGATCTTTCTTATTATCGTTTGTGGGGATTACTTAACAATGTTTTATTTTGATAATGTTGATAATCTTAAAAAATATAACTTAAATTTGAAATCAATGTCATATACATCATCTATATTATTCAGGCATCATGTCAATAAAATATTTTTTCAGGTGAATTGTTGATGTAATCAATTATTTAGAAAAAAAAATTAATTAAAATATTTTACTAAAGTTTAGATTGTACAAACAGTATGTATGAACCAACACATATCAATTCTGCTCCCCAATTGGAAAAAAAAAAGGAAAGAGAATGAGAGAGAAAATTACATTTCTTACTTTATAAATTAGGAAAGAGCAAATGGTGAAAAGAATGAATAGATAATTCTCTCTATTCATCTTTTTGTCGTCTCATTTCATCTCTTAGCAATGTTAACAGTTCTCATTGTAGCATTGTAGCGTGACAATTTCACGCATTTCTTGTCATGTATTGGATAAACATGTCTTTCATGCATTGCCATCTTTCGTCGTGCAAACTTTAGCTTCAAGTAGTATAATAAAACGAATAAACGATGTTGTTTGATGATTCTGGTAAAGGCAATCATCACATGTCCTGTCTCAAATAAATGGTTTTAAAATTTTTGATGCGACATTCATGATTTCTATATACATAGCATCAGATGCCCTCAAATTTTGATGCGACATTGGCCAACAAATTAGTTGCCAAAAATGAAAAAGAAAATCACAGAATCCTTGCTTTGAACTATACATCAATACTTGTATCAGTCTTTGATCATATGAAATTTGCTAGGGTTTACCCTGAAGAACAAGGAAAAGAAAACAGAAAAAAGATAGAGAGAAAACATGTATAACAAGCTGCAACACATCTTTGGCAATTTAAATGTTGTATACCAGAGCGAGGAAGTACAAGAAAACCATGCTATAATCAAAACCTGAGACAAATTACATTCCTTTACTAGTAATAAATGTTCTCCATACGGAAATGAAACACAAAACTATTAGAAAGCATGAGCGTTCCATGCAGAAACATAAATATCAACCCTTTACTACCGCAAGTTCAACAATATTTTACAATAATAGAATGCAGAAAGGGGTCCTCACAAATTAAAATTGTGGTGGCATATCATCAGCAGCTGTTGCTTGCTCTTGCGGAGGTGGCGCTCTTGGTCTTGCATACTCCGCGAAGATTACCCATCCATCAAGAAACTGCATGAGAGAGAGAGAGAGAGAGAGAGAGAGAGAGAGAGAGAGAGATGAGTATTATCCAAGTCACCAAACTATGATCATAAAGAAATCAAGCTAATATCAGCTAGGATAAAATTTCCTATGGTGGAAGAAAATCTAGTACCGGCTTTTGTTGGAGAACAGATTTGATACCCTTTTTTTCCAAAAGTAAAACAATTTTCCCACAATGCTCGTATATTTGTTACAAATAACAGTTACATATCTCTCAAGCATAAAGTCATAGATTACAATCGGTGTTGGTTAACGAGTTCCATAGCATTCTTTTTATTTTTCAAATACTTCTACGACTAAATCTGACTCTAGAGCCAGATTCCTCAAATTTTAGAAGAACTGTAGTCCACACATGTACTACAAAATCACATTATTGAAGTCTATACAAGTGCCCATAAATGTAATCCGAACTTCAAATAATCATCCAAACACCATATTGTAGTAAAAAATATAAATAATTACAAGAAACTAGGAATAAAAGTATGTAATATGAATAAGGCAATTTTCACATGTGACCCTAGAAAACCTTCAGATGTCACTTATACCCTCAATATAAGAAGTATCATAAACAAACACACAAAACAATAGAAATATCAAAAACATTCCAGTAGTAAAAATGTTGTGATTATTTTACCTTCGGATTATCACCTCTAGATAAATGAGGGGAGTATGAAAATACAAGACAAACAAGGATTATTTTTTCCAGATCTACACATATATGCTGAACTTCATGTCCAGGATTTTTTTTTTTGAGGTTCTAAGGTCTCAATGAAGTATTTAAAATAATATTTTTCTTTTGCTTGAAAAATATTGAAATAATAAACCACAAACCTTGCCATCCATGCCTTCAATGCCTCTTGCTGCTTCCTCAACTGTCTCATACCGCACAAAACCAAAACCCCTAGAGTAACCCGAATTATGGTCCGTCACAACCCTAGCTGGAAAGTACAATAAACCGCGTTCAAAATTTCCGGCCTTGATCTTCCATGGAGGAAAATAAAAAATTCTAATCTAAATGGGTAAAAAAGATACCATGAATAACTCGGCCAAACTTTTCAAAAGCTTCTCTAAGTCCATCTGATGTCGTTCTCTTACTCAGCCCTGGCATAGCAATCCATATTAGCTAAAATTTGTAATTACGTTATATGAAAATTTCAGATGTTGGTCCTGAACTACATAAGAAAATAACAGTAGGTGATATTATTTTAATCATAATAATTTCTGGACTTCCAAAGGAAAAAATATATCTGATTTTGTCCTGTATAGCGGGCTTATAATCCAAGGTGATGCAAACATTGTAAACTGACAATAACATAGCTTACTGCCAACGGTGAAGCATAAATGATGAAATCAGGGAAGTTTAATAGACAGTATGCATCAAATAAAATACATAAACCAACTTGATCAGGGAAATATCATGAAGCAAACCTATTTCCGTCTAAATTATAAGATGTGATGTGCCTACTATAACAAAGAAGCCGTCCGTAAGAAAGAAAGATCACCGACGTTGTTTTCGGTGGTATCTTTTTGGAATACTATGTATAGTGCAAACAAATAATAATCATCATCTTGAAGCTAACAAAACGGGATCAACCATTTAATCAAAGAAATAAAGAAAATTATTGACCACATTCTCAGTTCTATGTTTTTGAACAACAACGTTGCTCGGCCCAGTAGGAAAAAGCTATACAAAATTAAGAAAGGGAACCAGCTAAGAACTGCCTAAACACCACTAAATTATTACACTGATTTGAATCAAAGAATAACAGGTAACAACTAAATTTGTAATGCAAGGAGGTCCTTTTGGTTTACAAATTTACAACATCCTCACACGGTACCTACATGCTCCACACTTCCACTAATTCCCTCCAAATTCTAGAACCATCACGCATAGTACAAACAAAACTAAAAGAAAACACAATCCACTATCCAGAGTATATACTAACCTGAGACGAAGAGGTTAGGGGAAGAATCAGACTTGGGAGGAGGTAATGGCGATCTCGAATGAGCAAAGGCGGAGGTAGAGAACATTCGCCGGAACCCTTGCCTCGCCGCCGCCGCCGCCGCCGCCGCCATGGCTCGAGTCTTCACGCTGCTAATGCTGTACACCTTTCTCTTCTCTCTCTCTCCCCCCCTCTCCCAAGTCACTTCCCGTCTAAAACCCCTCTGGGCCTCTACTGTGGGAAACGCTCTTGTACTGTCAAAAAGGACCTAGAATAGATAACTTAGATTCAAGCCCGTTATAGGCCTATTAATTTGTGTGGGCTTCGATCCATAATTTTCATTTTCACCTTTGTGTTCGACGATTTTCATACCCGATCTATAGAGGCCACGAGGCAACGCAACATTAGAGACCTTGTACTGTATGCATTGACAGAGAGGAGAAGATCTCAGATTCTCAGGTCCACAGTATTTCTTCGCTTCGTCTCCGTCGAAATTTCTCTCGACGATCTAAGGTAACTGAGTCTTTTCCTGTCTCATTTACTCTGTGAAACGAAAAGTGTCGATTTCTGTACTGTACCTGGATCGATTTACGCGTTCGCTAATCAGGGTTTATTAGTAGAGATTGCTTTCCGAGCTTCTATTATTCCATAGGATTTGTTTCATTCGCTCTAAAGCAAATTCTACTTACTGGTGTCCTCAGTTGGCATTCACTAATCTGTTAATAGTTTCAGAATTTTGATTAAATCAATGAAGTTATTTCTCATTGATTATATTCTGCTGTTAATTTGGATTTCTTCTGTCTTGAACCAGTCTATTTTGAAGAAATTAGTGTTTATCACTGGAATCAAGATGGAATTGGGAGATAAGGCAGTTGGGGCTTTATTAACAATAGTCAGCCTATCGATATTTACCTATTATACCTTCTGGGTCATAATTTTGGTTAGTTTTGTTACTTGAATCCTTCACATTTTCTCCTCTATTTATTGTGTTTTGTGTTGTCAGTATGCAAGTATGGTAATAAAAGAGCAAATGCAAAACATGCTTAACTTTCTATATTGATATCTGATACAATACCGGGATGTAATTCTTGAAGTACCTTAACAAGAATGAATTGGTCAAACGAAGTACTTGTTGCTTTGGCTAAAGCAATGGAGCTTAATTAAGTGTGTTGTTATAATTTTCTTGTAAGCCAGAAGCATTCTTACCAGCCAGCAATTGCTAAAATAACAAGCACAGCAAAACATCCAGGAAATGTCAATTTTTTAAAAGGAATTGCATTCCTCATTTCTCAAAATAACTAGTATTTAGTTGTCTTTATCATAATCCATTGCTTATATTTATAAAAGCTGGGTTGGTTCAGCAGGTCTGGTCAGAAAAAAGCAGAACTAAAATCTTTTGCATTCGGTTCATTGATAAGACATCATCATATGTAATATAACCTGAAAAGATAAGCCAGCCCGAAATGTTTATTCCCTTAAACGTTAGTGAGAACTGTTTGAAAACTGGTGGTCCTTCATTATTTGCATCGTTACCAGTGAAAATAGGTACTTTAATTTTGTGTTACCAATTAAACCAGCATTTCAGTGACCTGTATCTTGGTGCCTTGTTGGTTCAGATAACATTATACTTGTATATTTGTAATTATGTGTGCATGTATGAGATCAGGGAGTGAGGTGCTCAAGCTTGTCTGGTACTGACATCTGTGCTTGATATGCTAATAGTTATTTCATACCGGCATATATTTGCCTATTGAAAGAAGAGAAGTTTCTGATGAAACCCCTACATTACCAATGAAAAGATTTAAAAAAAAAGAAACTGTATATCTATCATCTGGAAACATCAACCCTCTTTTTGAAGAAGCTAGAAATGGTCCTTATTGATCTGTAATCTTATAAGTCATAAAGGGGTTAAATATAATGTAGTGAGATCACCACCATTAGAATTTTAAGAGAATAGTATGGTGTTATTAATATACTCTACAGCCAGTACCAACCTAGTTAGAGAGAGATGAACTAAGCATGTACTAAATTTGCATTTGTTTCTTATTTTTTCAGCCATTTGTTGAGAGCGATCATTTCATACATCAGTACTTCCTCCCGTCAGAGTATGCTGTTCTCATTCCTGTTTTTGCTGGTGTTGCACTTCTCTGCTTCTTGTCTGTTTTTGTAGGCCTTGTCATGCTCAAATCCAAGAAAAAGAAGGCCTAGTTCCAGTTTAGATTTTTGCTGCTTCTCTACTTGAGAGTTTTCTGTGTTCTTTTTTAATCCTCTTCTTTAAGTGTCTGTGTAGGATTGTGTAGGATTGTACTGTCGTGGCGTACAGTTTGCTAATCTAATTGGATTTTAGATACATTTTAATAGAATAGAGAAAATGTTAAAAAGAAAAGACCTTGTTCTAACTAGTGTGTGGCAATTGAAATGATGGAATAAAGGCGACTGATTTTTTTTATTTTTTATGATCTATTTATTTTGCATTGTTAAGAAACTTAACTATATTCTCGATTCAGCAAATTTGTTTGTTTGGTTATAAGAGTTTGTGATGAACATCTACATCGCATACCGTTTTCTAAGGAAGTAGCAACGGAAAGGTCGACTCAATTTAGATGCCGTTATAAGTGTTTATTTTTTTGGTCAATTCAAATAGCTTATGATTTTTATCTGATCCCTCATGTTTTCCGGACTAATTTGCTCGGTACTGTTAATAAAGATTTGTAAACAATCCTCCATGCATTCCTGGAAATTCACCGCAAAAGTTAACAGACTCTCTGAGAAATCCAATTGTATGACGGGGAAAAGGCTTCTCTACCTGTTATTGAACCACTTTTACTTTTAACTCGATAAAAATGGGAAATGGTATGGTACAAAAATAAAATCCTAAAAATGAAATCAACAAAACTTATTAAAAAAAAAAACACAAGATCACTGTTAACTCAGTTTTCTCACCCCTCATTTTCCTGTATCTCATTTACTTGAGAATCTCATGCTCTGCCTCCTCAATACCCGCCATTGTATCATACAACGGCTTATTCATCGTCTCTGGCAAAAAACTGACCAAAATACCTCCTATTATTCCTGATGCACCGAACAACAGAAAAGGATACAACTTCCCCAAAAGTACCACAAGCGGCGCTAGAACCGCTCCCAACTGGCACGCTTGGGTCGCAGAGCCAAGCGCTGCGTTTCTTACAACTGTGGGGAAAAGCTCGGCTGTGTAGATAAATAACAAATTATATGTCGCAGCCATACCGAAGATGCCTAGCACACCACATGCCATTTTGATAACCTCTATCGCACCAAACACCCCCATCAAGAACCCTAAAAGGCAAAATGCTCCACTCATTGTCATGGTACCGATTGATAGAGGTTTTCTTCCAAGATAATCCAATAACAAGGCGGTGAGTCCATATGCTGGAAGTTCAGATACAGAGTTGATAACTACGTTAATGTATATGTTTGTCTTCAGGTTAACCACATTTAGACTAAGTCCATAGTAGACAATTGAGCAGAGAAAATTAATGATGACCGTGATAATTAGTCTATGTCTGGTTACCGGAGACTTTAACACTTCTTTTATAGAACCTGATTGAATCTCATTCTCTTGTCCCGGCTCTTTGTTTCCGTTGGCTTCACCATCTAATTTCAAGCTGAGATGACTAGGTATTTCCTTCCCATTTGTTCTTGAAATGTCATGCATCACATCCACTGCCTTAGCTACCTTACCACGAACAAGATACCACCTAGGTGACTCTGACAAGAAGGGTATAATTGTCAGAAGAAACAAAAGAGAAGGAAGGGAGGTGACGACATAAAGGGACCGCCAAGATTGGACGTAGTAAGCGATGCCAGCTAAAATGGCGATGCCACCTGAGAAAAAGTAGAACGTAGACATGCCAGCAGCTCCACGCTTACTGGGTCCCACTGGCTCAGTGGCTAGGACGAATGCGCAGAGGCCGACACCGCCAGTGCTGAAGCCAGTCAGGAACCGAAGGAGAAAGTAGACCCAATAAGATGGGGCGACAGAGGTCAAGAGGCCGAAAATTGTGTTTAATGCACACACAACTGTTAGAGAGCCCTTTCGGCCAAGGAATGAGTCTGATAAGTGCCCAAAGACACCAGCACCTGAGAGGTAAAATACAAGATTTAGAATGCAATTTAATATTATTATTAGATAATTTTTTAATTAGCTAATGCATGATCTGTAGGAAAACCTATTTATGTCTCAACTTTTAAATTACTAACCGAAACCTCAGGTCGTAGCATAAAACTATATCATACTAGATCCTACTAAACTAGTTCAAATTTTTCTTCTGTGTTGCTTCTTCTTTCTCACTTTGTTTCAGTTCTACCGATGCTATTCGGCTGGAATGATGCTCTTAAAGCATATGAATTATTCACATTTAACATAAATTTATTCACACAAATCCAAAAGTTTGGAGATAATTCCTTGATAACTAGTAGTAACTACACCAGTGACAGTTTGTTTATCCGCACCAACTGGAAAATAAAAACAGTGCCGTGCTGAACTACCAAACAGAGGAGACAGTTGCATGAACTAGTTAAAGTAAGTTACAAAAGATAAGTTAAAGTAACAGATATAAAAGTGACAGATCTCTTAAGTAAACTAAAAAAGACAAAGTTCAAGATAGAGACAAAAGTTTATCTAACATAGAAAAAATGTGTCATAGAAGAGAATTTAAAATTTTTAATTGTACTTTTGTCTCAAACGTCTTAGTCCAAACTCCAACTTTCTTTGATAACCTTCATACTTATCTTATTTTGACGCCTTTTGTTTAATATTATACAAACATGAGATACTGGTATCATTCAAAGATTCCTGTGTCATAAACTAAGCATGCAAATAAACAATTGACAGCTCATTTAGTCAGTATTGTTTGACATCTTTTACCTTTTGTTCTCTCTCCTTATTTGGAATTACATGGAGCAAAATTTACAATACTATAGTTTAGACTCTCATTTCTATCTTAAAAAAAATTACAATACTATCTGATGTTTCAATATATAAATATTATTTACTAAATTGCACAACTATAATTTTAAAATTTATTCTTATGAGAGGCATCTATAAAGAAATGAATGTTGCGATAACATGACTTTAAAAAAAGGCTACAAAAACTTAATTACTGATTATTGATACGGAAAAGCCTAAAAAGAACTGAAATTACAAGGTGAAAAAGTTAAATGCCCGTTTATATTTGTACGATTTAGCCTTGACTATTCTTATAATAGGACCCATGAAGTACATATTTAATTATAGGAATATTCGTTCCTATTTTTATAAAATGATATATACAATCTAATATAGCGCCTTTCCACCTAAATAAAGTCGTGTTATTTCAAGTAAATCTTGATACCATGAACATACCTAGAAGATATATCATTTCATTGAATTTTGCAATAATTCATTTAAGAGAACCATTCAAAGTTTATAATCAGAAAGGGAAGTACATTAAAAAAGTTACCAAACAAAGAGAACCACCCCAAGTGAATTCATCTAAAAATATTTTGAATCAAATAAAACACTTTAAAAAAAAAAGATTCAAAGACCATCTATGAGAAAATGTACTGTCCATAAATTCAAAAAACCAATTGACACCTATAACCAATTCAAATTGAAGAAAACAAAACAAAAATTTTAACATAGTTCAGAGCCCAGATGTGTGATCGTGAATAAAAAACAAAAACAAAAAGATAAAAACAACTATTAAAAAATTTTGTGAGCCAGACAAAAACTATAAGCCACCTATATAAAGTACCAAGCAATATTAAAATATTTATATACTAGAACAACAGAACAAAACCAAACATACTCTCTCAATCCCAATCCTAGCATTGTCACTTGTCAGGCGCCTTATACAAACCACTCCTTGCTAGAAATTCTATCACTTCTTTGTACGGCAGCCGCAGCCTCACGTTTCTAGCCCCCACTGCTGTGTAGACATTTCAACAAAATGTCAAAACCATGGGTTTTGATCTTCTACAATGCAGCACTACCTTATATACGTATAGACGGATAGATTATAGAGATATTTTTTTTAAAATTTATTTTGTACGAATCTCAATATAATATGATAAATAATATGTTATATTGTACGGTGTAGCGCAACAGAGGACGGGAAACTCAAAACCATCTCTAATCTTTTTCAGATACAACCCTATGATTATAATATTTGAATTCAGATCCCTTCTCTCTCTCTCTCTACCTCTTACTGTACCGTGCGTATATACCGCGCTCTCTTCTGCTAGCTGCTTTCGTCGTATTTTTTATAAGATAACGAATGAATTTGATCTGAAATTCCTAATTGACTTAAAAAAGGAGAAAAGATGAAACATATATATGTATGTATATACAACCAAAACAATTGAACAATTGAAATGGAATTAAATGAAGGGAAGAAAGATGAGAATTACCGAATATGCTTCCAACAAAGAAGATAGACTGCACTATACCCACCTTGTATCTCTCCCCACATATCAGGCCCCACTCCGACACTATCGATGTACCGGGGCCGCCGACCCAGTCCCAGCCTGAACCCGGTCTACACGGGTCAATACCGGTACAGTCCGAACCGGTACATAACCGGTCGGGTTCCCTGTCAGTGAAGATCATGATCATGGTGTGCATAGCCTCCAGGGCCCACGCTGCTGATGTCAGCAGGAAGTGGCGCAGCTGCCATTTGCCGAATTCGCCGGTGTATTGGCTCAGCATGTCATCAACGCTCATTCTCGTCACGGCGTCGCCGTTGGTACCGTCAAGGAGGGGATCCGACGCACTGGACCCCATCTTGTATGGATTCTTCTATTTCGATTTCGTCGACGTGTGTTTGCTATTTTGTAGTTCTTTGTGAGGAGAAATCGGAGAGAGAGGAGGAGGTGCTCTTCATACACGCGCTGTATCCAGTGGGGTTTTAGATTAATTACAAGGTTATCATGGATATTTCTTTCTATTTATAGAGGTTCCATGTATAATTTTTATTTTTGCCCCCCTCTTAATCGTTAATTTGTGTGGAATTTGTATGCCATGTGCTCTTGTCTCTGTGGAGTGCTGATTTTCTGCTGCGCAGGACTATATTATATGATGTATAAATGGGTGAATTATAGGGGAGATTTTTTTGAGATTTGCTTTGTGTAAATTCTTGACATGATCGAACGGATAATATATTATATTGTAGAGTGTAGTGTAGCAGAGGATATGAACTCGTCTCTTTGGCATTTTTAACGGCTAGGCTTTTTGTCTCCAGCTATTAATAAGGTCGTTAGTCTCCATAATGCTAAGGTGAGATGGCTAAGATGAAGTGGGTAAAAATCGCACGTGTGGGCATTGTAATGAATAGCATCGAGATTTATACATAAGATTTTTAAGAAGTATTTTTTGCCCAGTTAGATGAAATAGAATTTCAACTCTACAATGTTATTATATCGCTGGATAAGAATTGTACTACAAATTAATTGTGTATTTAGAATTTTAGATGAATAAAATATATTTAGAATTTTATATGGATGGAGGTTTAATTAAAGAATACAGCTAAGAAAAAGAACGGTATTTTACTGATTATATAAAACCAGATATAATTAACATTGTCTTTCATCTGCTAATTATTGTATATAAAATTCTCGTGTGAAAGCGTTGATTGGTGTGGGGAGGATAAATACTTAGTGTATTTTACTGATTATATAAAACCAGATATAATTTTGCATTTAACGTTTCATAGTTTTGCAGTCATGTTGCAATCATTGCAACAAATGACTATTAAATTAAAAATAATTAGAATCACAAATTTAATATATATGATGATAAAATATTACCTCTTTATAAAGAGATGTATTTAAAAATAAATTAATATCTAACAAAAGCAATTTAAGAGGTACCTCATCCTAGTGAAATATCTATTTAAATTCTGAATAAATTTTTTGAGAAATATCTATTTAAATTCTGAATAAATTTTTTGAGAGGTCACTGAACTATAAATAAAACTCAGATTTAATCACTAAATCTTCAATTATCCATTTTTTGACAAGTGTGGCGTGAGTAGCCTATGAGGAACAAAAAGAGAAAGAGACAAATAAAATAAATGCTAAATTAACAGTAGTTTTTATTTTAAAAAAAAAGTAAAAGTGATTAAAAATTGGACAATAAATACGGTTATCTACACAAAAAAAAAATTCAAAATCAAATTAGTACTTGAAATTTGGTGTGTTTACTTGTTGAAATAGTGAAATTGTTGGTTCATACATAATTTGAATCCCACTTAAAAAAAGTATTATATAATTCAAATAAAACTAATGCATGATGTATTGCTATGTATAAGCAATATCTTGATTATATGGTTCTGAATTTTCATTCTGATGTTTTCAACAAGTAGTTCAAGCAAAACTCAATGTGATCGTTGTGCTTAAATTTTATAAAGTTTATAGAGAACTAATTTTATATTGTAATAGATTTCTCTGGTCATACTTTTAGTAAGGAA
The DNA here is from genome assembly GCA_037678475.1 of x Bolboschoenoplectus mariqueter. Lineage (NCBI taxonomy): Eukaryota > Viridiplantae > Streptophyta > Magnoliopsida > Poales > Cyperaceae > x Bolboschoenoplectus > x Bolboschoenoplectus mariqueter. Next base: position 2,384,275 of record CM075260.1, on the reverse strand, counting down.
GAATAATTATCCAAAATTGATATATTTTTTAATATGAAATAAGATGCAAAATATTCTAAAAAATAAAAATTAATATCAAGAATTCAAACCTCCAAAATTAACACTTGATTCGTTCATAATAACTTTTGATTTCTTGGAAACATCAATCGTAAATTTGCTATCGTTCCATCTCATATATGTCCCCAATACAAAAAGTATATATATCTGCATTACATAACAAAAATGATAAATCAACGCAGTGAACCATAATATGAATTTTCAAATTTCTCTAAATGTGTGGGGTCTTTTGCAAATATGAAAAACAAAAGTAAGTGTTATTTGCAATAAGACAGGGCTCTATTTGCAATATGTCCGCAATTACATATCTTTGGTTTGATGGAAGATGACAGAAACTTCGATAATCTTTTTTTTTTCACAGAGAGAAAAATGATTTCCTAAGTTAAGAGTTTTAATTTTCTACTGTGTAACATTATATTATACGATAAATAAATAAATAAATTATAAATTTTTAAAAATTTATTTTGTATAAATTTTAAAATTGATCAGACGAATAATATATTATTCTATATAATACAATGCAGTAGAGGATATCAGTAAAGACTGAGAATAAACACGACACATGTCTCTGTCATATATAATATGATACAGTGCTGTAAAAAATATCAGTAAAGACTGAGAACAAACACGACACGACACGTGTCTACGCCGTGTCCTATAGCGTCCTTGTTTCTTTTCTCCTATCTTTTTTTTCTTGTAGACTCCTTTATAGTGGCTATTAGTTGTTCTTGTTCTTGCCTTTGTTAATTTAAGGCTTAGTTGTAAAGATTTCAAGCATTAGTTTCAACTTTGAAGGTTAAGTTTATTTATCAGCCACATAACACTTGTGCACATGCTCAATTTAATGGCCTTAATTATTAGTTAACGAGGTTATTAGGAACTCATGATGGGTTAATAGAGCCGTGACCATTTTGTTTTTAAATTATTTAAACGAAGTGATGACTCATCATCTTTTTTCTTTTTTTTTTCTTTTTTTTATCTTGAAGAAAGATAATGTACAAGTCTTTTCTCCAAAAGATAATTCCACAAGTTTTCTTAGTAATTGAAGAATATTGTAGAACATGTCTTTTCTTTTTGTTTTTTTTTATGGCATATGCTAAATACTTTAAAATAATAGAACTGTTTGACATGAAAATGGGATGAAATTTTATATAATCTAGATTTAAAACTTACGATATTTTACATAAAAAATATTATTTTTGTCACTAGATTAAAGACCGATTTTTTATTTATTTTAACTTCTGTTGAAATAGTAAAATTTAAAATCATAGGTTTAGTGTAAATGATGATATACCTCGTTTTTTTTATAAAAAATATAGATTCAAGTACTGCAAAATATATTTAAAAATAATAAATGTCGGGAGTAATGAAAATTTTTATCTTAAAAAATATGTTGGTGAGATTTAGGATAAAAACCTAAAAAATTAGAAAAATTAGCTGTGAGAATTGTCATTTGCCAATTTCTTCAATTTATTGATTTTAATAAGTGTAACATGCATAATAACATATGATCCACATCTAAAAAACTAATAAACACGAAAATCATACGAGATAAAATGGAGCTATGAAAATTGAAATGTTTAACTAATGACCGTGTATAACAGATTAATAGAAAGAATATTACAAACGGATTATTTTCTTTAATTAGATATTGCAAAAAATACAAAATAGATCTTTTATATGGTGATCTGATTAGCTAACCATAATTAACATATTGTAAAATGCATATCAACAAATTTTTATATGATTTAGTATCATCATGGTGTAAATTTACAAATTTTTCACTTAATAACTGTGACAACCGATTAAATTGATATCAAAATAAAAAAAAATAAAAGTTATAAAAATCTTCTCTATAGTTGACATACATTGCTTATTAATTTTTATACAACTTAAAAATCAATTTTGTCCTTTATCAAGTCATTTGAAAAAGAAAATAGAAAGAATTTTTTAGGCATGAGATAAAAATCATCAATTCTCAAATCATCCATATCAATATTAAATTTCGAACATCTCACCTTCCACACATGCAAAAAAAAATGCCATAATCAACCGCATTAAATCTAGTTCTTGAGTTGTTTTATAAAATAAAAAAAATTAACATGATGTATTTAAAACATGAAGAAAAACATATTCATATTTCTTATATTTTATCATATAATAATTATGTTTCGATTAATGTAATTGTCAAATAAATATAATTCAGAACATATTCCTTCCCTTACAAAGAAATATTTTGAATCACATGACATGCAAAACATGAAAACATTGGTATATATTCTTCTAGGAAATAAAAGCTGGTATTATACAATGAGAAACATTTATCCTCCAAAAAAGGTAAAAAAGGCTTCAATTAGGTATTCTGTTTCCATTTTTCCAGAAGTGTAAACAAAAGTATGTTATCTTGCCTTGCAGCCCCAAAATCCAAAATTGCTCAAGATTTAATCCTATCATCCAACTTTTGGTGTGAATTCGCATCCTCTCAAGTACTACACTGCGTGGAGTATTTGTCTCATAAAATTTGAATTCTTTAAAAGATAATGTGCGAATCTTAATGTTGTCCGTTATAATAACCGTTGCAGTAACCGCTCGTTTTTTCTGCTCACTTCAGAGGATGTGGACTCGGTGTGGTGTGTCCAAAACACTAACTTGCCTAACTATTTTCAGTGTTTTCTATGAGTGGTAACATTTTAGATGAAATAATTTGTCACGATACGAAATAATTTTAAAATTTTTTTAAAAATAGAAAAAAAAAATTATAAATATATTCTTAAACTTAAAAATTGATTGTCTTTTAAGTCTCATGCAATTTAAGTGTCAATTCATACTCCATTAAAAATCGTTAAATATGAGTTAGTGTAAATATCATGTGATTTTGATGATTTTTAATAGAATATCAAATGACACTTAAATTATATAAAATTTAAATACAACCAATCTATAAGTACAAAAATATATTTATAAATTCTTTTCTATTTTGAATTTTTTTCAAAATTAATCAAAAATTCATTGTCAAAATTACCAAATTAATATTTATTAAAAAATCCCACCTCTAATCTATAATATACAATCTGTAATCTATAATAAAATAAAACTTAAGAGCTCTACTGTTGCGCCACGGTGCTTAACAACGGTAACAAATCTCGACCGTTCACTCATTCCTTCTCGCATTTAAGGCCTACAATCTGCTTTGAGCGCCAGCTTGATTCTCTAGATTTAATTATATGCTTTATGTGATGTGTCCGCTAAAATGGAGATCTCTGATTCAAGATATCATTTACAAACCATCTCGATTTCTAATCTCAAATTAAAAGAACATTCTGGATTCACATGGCTCACTCATGGAGACGAGACAGAAAAACAAATTTTAGTCTTCTCGGAGTCAAGCAAGAGAGAGGAAGGATTTACATTTTGCACTGTTGTGCTCTCACATGTGTGTCAACATCTTTCATTCTATAGTTTTTTTTTTTTTAAAAAGTTCATTATTTAGTTGGAGTAAAGGGACAAAATTTGAATTAATTAACTAAAAAATGTCACAAATAATATAAAATATGTTTATCATCATCTGACGCATTTGATCATTGTAAACTTTATACAACAATCAACAAAGTATGTTTTGCACGTGTTTGGAGAAGACTGTACTTTTTTTTTTACCACATTGAACTTAGCTACAAAGTAATTACGAAATATAATATAATCACAATAAGTATATTTTGCCACTATATAATTTTCATGTGACCAAATTCCATATTTAATCAATAATATAGTTTATTTCAAAAATGAAAATTGTCAAGCATCATTATTTCTATATTTAAAGAAATAATATCTATGTATGTTGTTTTATTACTTCATGGTGCTTATTGTGAACAAATATCTGAAAAAGCTTCTTTAAAGAATGTTGACAAATCACATCTCATATTAAATTAAAACTCACTAAATTCTTCAATTTACAATCTGCATTTACATCTCATGTATTATTTCAAAATAAAACAAATCAATTTAGCATTTCCATACATGCATAAAAACATCTAAAAATGAGAACAATAATCAAGTCCTAATTAATAACATTACAAATAACACTTCAGTCATCCTAAAATTATAATTAAGTGCAACCAAAATAAGTAAAACTATCAAAAGTATTGTAACAGACAGTATTTCTCAGCATCACACCTAGAATAGAATTTATCACACCTTCTGCTTTGCTTTGTAGGCATCAGTCATTAGTCTAACTCATTCTGCCCTTTTTGTATCGTTACAAGGAAAAAAAACCCTCTCGCAGCTTTGAATTCTCCATAGACATTGTGCTAGCAAAACAATAATCCTACATGTCAAAACATTGAAGTTGTTCGAAGACATTATTCATTGCAGCTTGAACCGAAATCCGTCTTCACGCTCGGCGCTCAGTTGTGCACTCGTTAATAAGGTCGCTTTTAGAGTTGCAACATCCATCTGTGAGGTCTCCATTAGTGTTGCATAGATGAAACTTGTCTCCTCCTTTTTATATGTCAAATATTCGTCATGAAATTTATCAATAGCTCTTCTCTTTTTAATTTGCCTTTTTTTGCATTGTTTAATGTCGATTCATGAATAGCATTAGATGTCTGAGCACATGGTGACATCTAATTGAGGGAAGATCTTGATGTTCTGTAAAGATAGAATGTTCTTCTATTAGAGCGCTAAAAGGTTCGTTATCAATGTCTATATATCGCGATCCCGGAGCAGGAACTGTTGAATTAGGAGACTGAAATCTTGCTTCGTCATTCATGTTACTTTCTTACTTGGTTTACTTCTCCTTCGACGTGCACCGGTAGCAATAGAACCTAAGTTTAAATACCAATTACTAAATATAAAATAGAAATTAGCAAATAATAACAAAGTAAAAAATGAACTTGTCTACAATCATACCAAAATACACCTTATGCAGATCATCATAGTATGGGAAGGATTTATTTTACCACCTTTTAATCTCCTTATCTTGTTAGAGATCAAGACTGATTTTGAAATATATCTTTAACCTCTCAAAATCAAGATAATATGTTTAAATAACTAAGTTTTACTACAAATACTTGTCATAAAAAAAGGCAAGGCCTGGCAGATCCTAATCTCGATTAGAGGAAATTAAAAGGCAAATCAAAGCTTGATGGAACCAACAATTAATCACACACAACAACAAATAGCAAACTCCTTCCTCAATCCTTAATTGCTAATTAAGAACTGACGAAACCAGCAAATAAAGAAACAGAGTCTGTTCAAATTTCTACAAAAACTAGAAAAGATGAAGTATCAAGTAAGTCAAATATCGCCTTCTTCAAACCCCTTCCTCCTTGAATCAAACCCCCTTATTCTAGGTAATGCTAGAAGAGGAGAGTTGCTAGAAACGGAGAAGTAATTTCTGAAGAGAAGTGAAGAGTTGATGTCAATAACCTCTTCTCCCGCTCTAACTTCACGCTAAAATCTGTGCATCTCCATAAGAGAAGCGGAGAACAGAGCACAAAGTGAAGTAATTTCTGAAGAAAAATGGGTCGGAGCGAATTATTTTTTTTCTCGTCAAATTGTGGGAATTGATCCAAATTTTTTTCCCAAACCTTAAAGTAACAAAAGTGCGCCGAACAGGTCTAGAGAAAAATTTCCCATTGGATTAAAATACCCATAAATTCTCATGAGATAAATAGATATGTTATTTTTCCGTTGCAGCCTCAGAGCACAATTATAACATGCATTTAATTTTCTAAAACATAAAAACCCCTCCATGGTTATATATTCCATTCAGTTAAAGGGACTACTTCATCTTTATGCGATACCAAACAATTTTTAAAAATCACTCGCTTTTCTTTGTCGACTCTTCCCATTTTGTCTTAGAACTGATGAGTAAAAGATAATTTTATTCGATAGATTGGATATTTGATATGCAGCTGAGAGGTGAGCTGATGAAATTTAAGGCACCATTGCACTTATTTAGAGAAGAGTGTGTTTAAATTATCTAATGTTACATATGTTAATTTTAACTCAATTAAAGAATATTTGATTTTCAGAAAAGGAATCTGATCTGTCAAGAACAAGCAATCAAAACTTGGCGGGAGGACAAACAAAGCCATTAAAATAAGCCCAGGTTATTAATATACAAAGTCTTAGTATTTTCTTTTTCTAGCATTTTATAATTTTGGAGTATTTTCATTACCCAATCAAATAAGTGATGATGTTGACTCAGCACACTATGGAGAAATCATATCACACATAAAAGGATTGTGTTTATATATTTACTGGTATAGTTTCTTATTATTTGATACCAACCAATTTATGTATAACAGAAAACAAAAATAGCGAAGACAGTGTATTGAAAAAATTATAATTTTTTTAAAGATATTGAAATTGTTGAGTGTTGTCTTTGATAAATATAATGTCACATCTACAACGATATTATTTAAACATTTATTCTAAATGATATAAAAATAAATAATGGTATGACATGTAAAAGATATTATGATTTATCTCATTTTCTTTTTCAACTGAAATTGAATGTAGATGACTAACTGGAGTCTGGAGATAATATGAAACAATTGATAATTTTATTGTTTTGTTGTCTTTGATGCTCATTATACTGCAAAAACATAATTTCTTGATTTATTTATTTTTAATTTTACTTCAAAAGACTATAAAATTTAATACAACTAAATATTTCTGATTGAGACGCAGCGGAGTGCTTTCTATTTCTAGTAATAATAATATTGCTCAAAAGAAGATAAGATATATTTGGGCCTAAATATCTTATAATGGGCTAAAAATTATGTATAAATAAGAGGCCTGTTTTGTAAAAATGCGACCTGATCCGTACAAGTTTCCTTCCCAAATCCCAATCCAATCCATCCATTTCTTACCTTCCTTCCCCAATTTGATGCAGACGCTGCTTCCCAGCTTATCTCCATATCCAAAAAGAAACAACCAGTGAGAGAGAGAGAGAGAGAGAGAGAGAGAGAGAGAGAGAGACTGTGAGAGAGACGGAGACAGAGAAGAAGAACAATGGCGACCATAGCAGCGCTTCAGAGTTCCATGGCGTCTCTTTCCATCTCGCCTTCTTCCTTCCTCGGAAACCTCCAATTTCCCTCCCTTCGTTTCCCTTCCTCGGTTCTCCCTCCCTCCCTCTCTCTCTCTCTCTCTCCCCTCAGTTATTCTTTCACAAATTTGTAGGATCCCTCCTATGTTAACTCTTTTTGGAAGGTCTTGTGATTTATCTGTCCTTTAATGTTTACAATTGTGGTACTTGTGTACTTAGGTCCCTTCTTTAACACATTCTCTCAGTCTGGTAATTAAGAAGGATCAAGAACTGTTCTTATTGAAAATTATATGATAGAAAACTTTGCCTGTACACCTTGATTTAGATGAAATGTTTAGTCCTAAAACAAATTTTTGAATAGTTTAACCTTGTCCATTTGTTAATTTGCAAAAGCAAGGTTCTCTATTATTTATGTTGTATGCATATTTTTATAGTTTAATGTATTTACATTGTCTATGATTTTGTTTATGCTTCTGTATCTGCAATTTGATTCCAAGCTTTTATAACAATATATAACCCCTATTTCTTATATGCAGATCAGAATTACACCGAATAAGCCATGCACCGTGGTGATGAGGGTATATCTTTTCCTTGTTCACCTCTCTATAACACCTGTCGCTCCGTATTTTTTTTCATTGCATAGAAATATTCTCTGAGCAGGTTGTAAAACTTGTTTCATATAAATTTTAACTTTCTTTTTTTTTAATTGCAGCTTAAGAGATGGGAGCGCAAGAAATGTAAACCAAACAGTCTCCCAATATTACACAAAATGCATGTGAAGATTGGTGACACGGTTAAAATTATATCAGGCCGTGAAAAGGGTAAAGTTGGAGAAATTACTCAATTATTTAAGCACAACAGCACTGTGATTGTGAAGGACATGAATTTAAAGACAAAACATGTCAAACCTGCACGAGAGGGTGATGCTGGTGAAATCCGAAAGGTAGTTTTCTCATTTTTGTACAATGTATGTTACTACCTTTGCAATTCTTCTTTTAATCAACATTATCGAAGATAAGTCACCTGATATTTTTGAATTTTCTGTTCTCATATTACAAATAACCTCAGAATATTACCTCATTTTGTAATGGTTTCTTGTTTAGATGGTAATTTCTGCTTCTCTCCTGCTGAATATTATCATTCTTTTTTCTTTTCTTTTTTTTGTTGGTTATGCGTATGATTTCTGGCCTTGGTAGTTAACAGCAAGGTCCCATAAGACTAACAAAAGTTCGAGGGTTATATAATTGCTGTGAAGCAAGGTTTTGTTGATAACTAGGTCTACTATATAATATCATTAATTATAAAATATTCTTAACTTTGTACTTATTGCAAAACAGATTGAAGCGGCAATTCATAGCTCAAATGTGATGCTTTATTCATCTGAGCAAAAGGTTGCAAGCAGAGTTGGTCACAAATATCTAGAGGATGGTACCAAAGTACGGTACCTTATCAAGACAGGCGAGATAATCGACAGTGTTGAAAATTGGAAAAAAGCTATAAAAGAAAGAGATGATTGAAAGAAGGGAGTGGGCAGAATGTCGATATGGCCCCGCATGGTAAATTGTGAAGTCTAGCATTTTTCTCTGAAAGTTGAAGTAATGTTGCTTTTTGTCTTTATCTTTTTTTCTTAGTGGAGTTCTTTTTTTTATATCTTCTGTCTAAAACATTTTGTATAACTTCTATTGATGTAATCTACAAGAGCTATCTTCTTATATAATGTGCCAAAGAATATCTTCTATCACAGCAAGTTCATTTTTATTCAGACCTTATCATTGTTATCTGTAGGTGCTTGTTGTTGCATATAAACCAGTTAGAATATAATAAATAATTATGACCCCAAATAAATATATGTCGGTTCCTGATTTGACAATTACTTAGCCAATTGACCATGCATGATAGCAAATATTAACAACATGCAATGAAATGCTGTTTATTTGAAGTAAATTGGGTCATTTCATATTAGGTCAGTAAAATATTGGATAAATTCATATGTTGGAGAATCAAATTTTGGAAGCTGAGTCCTGATGTGGAGGCACTGTATACATGTAAATCACTAAAGAAGGTATGCATGATTTCTCACATTATTGAAACTGAAAAAACTGAGAAAATGAGCCATCACTCGTGTAAATAATCAATATTTTTTGTTCTTTATGTCTTTTTCTTTTGATTTAGTCATTTGCACTTACAGTTCACTAGTCAAAGACTACGGTGCACATCACAAACAGGATTTAGAAGTTATGTAATTTTATCTGTTCAAAATACTTTTGGTTTCTTCCAAGAAGAAATTGTTATGTTTCTCACCTATCTAAGGTTATATGTGAGCTCTCAGAACCATTTTAATGTTCATTAGTAATTTACTTAGCTCTACTGTCTTTTAGTTGTAAATTATGATTTGTTTACTGTCGCTTCGGTCCCAATGCACGTTGTGGGTTGTTCGGTCTGAGTATAAATATAAGTCCAGCATTGAATGAGGGTTTTTCTCTTTATGTTATAGTAGTTTGAAAGCCAGAAATATTTTTTAATGTTGAGAGATTGTCATGTAACCAGTAAAGTATTGTTAGCAACAGTAATACTGACTGGTAAACCCACTCGACTGTTCCGGTACTGAAATTGGAGAAGAATGAAAGCTGCAGTTCAGTCATAAATGTTGGTGCCATTGTACTCAAAATAAGCCAACTCTAGTACAGATAGTCCAATCAGCTCATAACATAAACAATTTCACAACCTAATAAGAGGTATACTGTCATATTGTATCTCTCTCTTATTTCGACCACCTCTCTTATTTGAAACAGAGATGCATACAATAATTGTACGCACAGCTACAGACGGCTAGAGCTAGTCACTCTTGCAATAAACTCAAAGGTCTTAAGCACAGATTTTCTAGTTGCTGAGAATTCCTTTAGATTTGGCATATTCAACTACGTCATCATAGATTTCTTCAATATGTTTGTAGTTAAACTCAAACCCTGCCTTCACCAATTTCTCCGAAGAAAGACTCAGCTTCGCCTTTTCAGGAAAATCGCCAAAGCTGTAATATTATGATTTGTCAATGAAAATTGTAAAATTTCAAATGTATGATTCACATAATTGAAAGGGATTTTGGACTGTCCTGGAACTGGAAATCTGGAATGAAGGGGACATATATCAAGTAGTACCATATCAATGCTAGCAGTTCTCTTTCTACTTACCAGAATTTCTTTTTAAGAATAAACTTTTTTGTTTGAGATAAAAATGAGAGTCAATTCATTCAAATTTAAATGTTTATAAAGAACTCTCCATCCGAATTTTAAACCTATGACATTTTATATGAAAAGCATTATTTTTATCACTACATCAAATACCAGTTCTCCTTTTTAAGAATAAACTTTATTCCTTAGTTTAAAAAACAAAAAAAAGCAGTTACTCCTATGACAAAATAAACGAGGAAAATGAGAACATACTCTGTAGGTACATTATACTGAGGGTATCTCTTTGAGAGGAATTGTGCAAGCTTGACAAGACTAGTATTAACTGCGCAGCAGATGTACCGGCCTGAAGCTGCAGGATTCTCTGCGACAAAGATGTGTGCTCGGCATATATCCTCCACATGCACAAACGAGATTGATCCAGAAATCATTTGCATTCCTTTTAACCCGTTTATAAGTTCTTCAGTGCCTGCATAATTTTATGTTTAATTGAATTGTATGACGAACTTATATTAACTTGATCATCTCAGTAAATTACGAATAGAAGCTAGAAGGAATCAGTAATTGATTATTCTTATTTGTTTTCTTTTACCAGTAAGTAAGGAGAGACTAAGAGCAATGCTCGTTTTGACGGTTGGGATTAAAGAAGGGCCAATGGTGAGAGTCGGAAGCATAGTAACTACACTCAGATTGTTTTCTTCTCCAAATTTGAATGCTTCCTTCTCTGCTAGAACCTTTGACACACCATATCCCTGCCAATACAAACAAGCATGTTGTGAAAAAAAAAAATAACTTGTACTCTCAGACCAAAAAAAGAAAAAGAAAGAGAAACTAAAATTTATTAAAAAAATAATTATTCAATAAAAATATATGTGAATAAACTTTAAAATTGAAAAGTTTTATGGTTCGTCTTACCCAAGTAGGCGGCTTGACTGTACTGAGAAACTCCACATCAGACCACACCTCTTCATCTAAGACATGTCCGTTTCCTTCGAGATTCTTCATTGAGACTGCCGCAGCTGATGAGGTCAAAACCACACGTTTTACCGATTTTGCTTTTGCACATGATTTTAGAACATTTAGCGTTCCTTGTATTGCCGGCTCAATTAGCTCTTTCTGAGTTATTTTTGTCGGGACCAGAATAGAAACAGAAAAAATCAGTACTTGTAAACCTCTTAATTTCAACCGGTAAGCAAATATTTATGATTTGAATCATTATTTTCTTCAAATGCAATGTAATACAGTACTAAATTAGAAACTATAATTAAGAATGAAAATATCACCTCAGGATTTTCAGACATGAGGTTAACCGGTGCGGCTACTAGAAAGACAAACTCGCAACCGGCAACTGCCTCGTCAAAGCTGCCTTCTTCATCCAAATCTCCTCGTACAACTTTCAGCGGACCAATACTTTGCATCTCTCTCAGATGAGATGTTCTCTCCAAATCATCTGCACCCCAAAGATTAATCAACAGACAATACAAAAATGTATGTGTACATATTACAAGAAAAAAAAGAAAACTAAGGCAAGCATTTATTCTGTTGCAAACCTGGGTTTCTGACAGTAGCATTAACAGCATATCCTTTCTGAAGCAATTGTTTGATCAGCATTGATGCGATGTACCCATTTCCTCCAGTCACACACACCAGTTTCTTATCCATCGTCATTTCTGATTATATAATTTCGACAGTGCTCGTTCTACTTCCAGTTGTAGAGAAATTTCCAGTATATATCAGATGGGATATATACTAGCAGAGAAGCCGTTGTGGGTAAGCATGTAAATATAGCGGAAATAGAGGGGTAGATTAGATTGGTAGGTAAGGATCATACCTCCTCGTTTATTTTATGGAGGAGAAATGCTTCGATTAAGCACCTTTAACGGTTAGGTGAGGTCTTGGGAACCGCATTAAAATGTAACTGAAGACAGTGAAGAGATTTTTTTTTTAGTAACAGTAAAAAATAAAGAAAAATGAATATCGATTTTATTATTTATATTAATAATTTCATTTACAATTTATTTTATATAATATTTTATTATTCAACTCAAATATTATTAATATGAATAATAACTCATTTAATTTAAATAATAAAATGAATATTAATGATAATATCAATGTATCATCTCTCAAAAATAAATATCAGATAGGTAGCTAGACAATCCTGATTGACTGTTCGGACTGGTTGCTATCACGTGCTCTGACTGTTTTTCTTTTTTCTTTTTCTTTTTAATGTTTCCTGCTCCGTTGCTTTTTTTTAATATCTGGTTGCTAACTTGCTATCACATGGCCTGAAGTTTCTCTGTAGTTAACACAGCTCTTTGTGAATTCTGATGTTCTGGCTGTTCAATTAAGGTCCTTGAGAGTTTTCGTTTTAGTTTAATTAGATTTTGTTCTTCTAGAAATGTCAGACAAAAAAGACCACTAAAATATTATATTACCAAAAGAGTGTTTATAGATGAAACGTATGTGATGATCTAACTGGATCTTAAAACTTTGAGCATCCATTGTACTAAACCCCTTCTATTTAGCTGATGATCTTGATTAAGATAGTAGCTTTCACTATTACAGAAAACGTATATTGTCAGTCACTGTGTTCATGACTGATTTTCATTAACAATACTAATCGATGGGAACAACCATATTGATCAATTGATTTGATCCAAAGTTCAAACCAACTTTCTTTTGTAAAATAGTTGCATGGGGAATGGGGAATTCAACAAACTGATTGCACGAATCAACCGAAGACTAATACTTTTCTGAAGAGCAAGAACAAGTGTAGTACCAGGAGTAAAATCAGACATCGCTCGTTTTGAAAATACTAAATTAAGCACATTCAATCACAGAGGTACAAGCTGCATAACATTATTAGTCATGTAACATAATCCTGCCCCTATGATAGTTTATATAAGAGCAGAAATCTCTTAACAATTAAATATTTAACATCCTTAACAAAGATTTTCAAATAATTTCGAAATAATTTTAAAAATAATTTAAAATAAAAAATTTATAGACTTATTTTTAAACTTATATATTAAATGTCTTTCAAATTTCATACAATTTAAATGTCAATTAATATTTCATTAAAGACTATTTAATATGAATCATTATAAATATTATGTAATTTTAACGATCTTTGATGAAATATCAAATGACATTTAAATTAAATTAAATTTAAAACACAATCAATCTAAAATTTGAAAAACATGTTTATAAATTTGTTTTCCTATTTTGAAATTTTTTCGAAATTATTTGCAAATCCGTTATCAAAATTATCAAATTTTCAGTTGTCAAATATCCCCACTCTTTATATAATGCATTAGTTATATTTTCATATAGCCATCTGCTTTCTACTTCACGGAACTGAAAAATGAATTTCCTTCAGGTGGGCAATTAAGTCTCAGCTCGTTGAATTCGTACCGAGTTCTTCAGGATACTTGCAGGGATGGCCCCAAAACTTGCATGATTGTCTACTTTCTCCAGAAAATGCCCCAAAAAAGGCATCCACTCATATTCAGCTTACCAACAACTAGAATCATCTATACAACACAGCAAATGCAAACTATCCGTAAATACTCTTCTTTAGAAAAAGTTATAACAGATTTTAGACTGAGAATTTCAGCAAAAAACAAAAAACAAAAAAACAAAGCCAAATAAATGTGAGAGAGAGAGAGAGAGCAAAATTTGAGACAAAAAAGAACAATCCCTGCCTCACTTCCAAGCCTTTCTACCAGTGAATTGCTTGCTGCTATGCCTCTGCTTCTGCTTTCTTTGTTTTCTCGACTTTACCTTAGATCTCCTTGCAGCCATAGGCATAATCTTCTTGCGCTCTTTCTCTTTGTTACTCGATCCGGCTTCCTGGGTGTGCCAATTTGACAGGGAGTCAGTGTTAGTAATGTTATATCACACAAAGGTGTTATAGATTAGACAAAATGGCATGTAATGACATAAATGCATGTAAGATTAAAATCACAACCCGAAAACAAAAGCGGTACACAATTTTAATTGGAAAAACATAAAGTAGGCCAAAACCAGCATTGGACAAACATATGCTGTGTGAAAATCATGACATAAACATATTACCAACCACACAACTGCAACAGTTGCTGCAAAAAAGAAAAAAAAATGATATTAGAATGGAGGATGGCACCTTCTTATGTTTTAGCTTAGTGCGTGCTTGGTATGGTAGTCTCTCCTCCCTCATACTTCTCACATGTTCCAGCTTTTCTTCCTTTGTCATTTTCTTGCGTACATGTGCCTAAACCAAATTCCAGACAAACAAATACATGTTAGTGTTTTAAAGATAATAGGGTTAATGACTATGTGCATGGGTGTACTTCGGAGGGTGAGTCGGCAGAAAAAGAGAGAGAGCGAAGGGGACCTCAAGTTTAGCTGGATCAAACGGCTTGTCAGAAGTAATGCTTCTGACCCCATGTTGTGCCATGGCTTCCTTTGCTTGTTTCTTAGCCTAATAAAAGTCACCGTTAATACAATTACAAGAGAAGTAGCTTCCTTTTTTATTTTTTCAAACAACCTCATAAAATTATAGTTTTGCACAATTAAACAAATACCTTCATTTCCTTAATGCGTTTGAAATCTTCATTAGAGAGAATAGGGTCAGCTTCCTCTGACATTTCTGATTTAGCCATGGCCAATTTTTTCAGAGCCCTGAGACTCGCATCAGCTGCATTTATTTTTCCTATGTATTCATCAAGCTTCCTCTTCTCTCCTTTAACACTTCCCTCTTTCTCCTTCAAATCATGACCACCCTCATCAACAAGGTCATCATCATCCCCATCATCAAAATCATCGTCTGATAGGTCACCATCATCACTCCCACTACTAACAAGATCATCCTCAGAACCATCATGCTCCTGTTCTTCCTCCTCTTCTTGTTCTTCTGATGGAACATTTGACACATCATCTTCATCATGGACATCGACACTAGACCCACCATCAACATCATCATCATCATCTTCATCCTCAATTTCATCAGCAACATCATCATCATCAGAAGAGATATCAGCTTCTTGTAACAACTCCAGATCAGGTACATCTGAAGCAACTGTGATCTCTCCATATGCTTTTGGTCGGGCATTTGGGTTTGTTGGTCGGCCACGGTCTTTCTTCACCAATAATGAAGGACATATCTGAAAAAAACAGAGAAAATGAATCTTATTTTGCAAAAAATTAAATGAATGAAAGTACTGAAGGTGTCGAAGAGGCCAAGAAGGCAATAGAGACCTCCCGAAATAAAGTGATCAATGAACGAGCAGCAATAGAGACACCCTTGTTGCGTATCTTCTTGTACAAAACTAGGTCTTGCAGCAAATCTTCATTCATCAACTGAAAATTAAGTAACATGAAAATGATAAATTAGTGCACTTAGAGAAACAAACCAAAAGTAATGTCGGTGCCCTAGAAAAACAAGGAGAAAACTCACTAGAGGCATCCGCAAACAAATCTCTCTAATAGTGTTCAAGCCCACTGTAATTGCCTAAAAAAAGGTTAACCAAAATTGTTATCTTAATATTTGTTTTATGTATTCTTAGAGTAATTCAGTACACAATTCGAATAAGGGACCCACCTCAGGGGTAGCATGATCATTCACAAAGTTATTTACTATCTTTCTGAAAAGAGGTTCCACTGCATCTGGTGGTACCTATAAAGACATATTCAAGTTGTAGTAGTTGTGCAAACCTTCTCCAACTGCTCAATATTAATCATTTAGAATTTCAAATCATCTGCATTAATCTTAAATTTTAAGAAAAGGGGAGAAGGGGTATAATTTTGTGATAATTTTGTCATCCAAAACTTATATTAAGGGAAGGGAAGAGGGGGGATGAGGGAGAAACCATGTCATGACAGGCCTGAACAATAGCAGCAAGCAAAATAGTTACATCGCGCTGATGAGGCTGCATCGCGCAACAAATTAAGTAAAAAAATCAATAACACAGCAAAAATATCTCCTTGATTAATCCAATTATAAATATAACGAACTTACTTGAGCATAATTTGCTAAATTATCGTACAGCTCTAACAAGATAAGACGATGCAAAGCAACTGTCCGGCAAATAACTCTCAGCCTCATCATTTTCACCTAAAACAGCAATATTATATAAGAAAAATAAACAGTGCAGATCAGCTGCAGCTCAGCTAGCTAATAACACAATTTGGTTCAAGCATTTAATCATCTAAATCTATAGTTAAACATAATAAAGATTGAAAAATAACGAGGACAAGAAAATAACCTCAAAGCGCTCTGTGTTTTTCTTATCACTTGCATGATGAGACAACAGCTTCTCAGCAAAACCCTTTGAAACAAGATACCAACCATTAGTTTACTAATAAAATGACTTACCTGCATTTATTAGATTTCCTTGGATCATGCAAACTATGATTTACATCAAACTAACCTACCAGTTTCCATTAACAAAAGAATTACGATACCAAAGAGGAAATTTTTATTTACAGATTGGACTGCGCCCTTAGCTTTAGTTATTCCATTTTTTGGAATCAACACATAACCAAGGTTCCCAAGGGTAAACCAGTGAAAAAGACCAACCTGGGGATCTTTCAGGTACGTCAGGGGAGAATAGTAATTAGAGCCGCTATTCTCAGAGGATATGCGCTGTTGCCTTTTTATGCTACGAACAACACGCTTCAATTTTGCTTTCTTCTTTTTCTTACTCGCAGATGTGCCTTTCTTGTTTGCCTGATACAGAGAGAAAAGAGAAATGTCCTAAAGTCAGAATCCACTTAACAATAGCAAGCTATGCAATTATTTGTTAGACCAAATAACAACAAGAAAAAGATCCTCATGGACCATTTAACTTCCAATAGAAGATTGAGAAATTGCATTTTCTAATAAAGGATTCAAGAAATGGAAATGATGATAGTTTTGTTTAGATCGACAACTGGAGGAAGGAGAGACCTTGTAAACATCCTCTTTACTGAGGAGAACGACAGGCTTTTCAATTGATTCATCATCGCTACTAGAGGCATCACTCTCATCTTCCTCTTCAATGTTCTCATATCCAAGAAGAAATGAAAGTGCCGCCACCATTATCCTAATGTATAACAAAAATCATGTGCTTTAGAAAAGACTCAGAGAGGAGGAGGAGGGGCGGAAGGAGGATGGGAAGTCTGGTTGTTTTGTATATTTCTGGTTAATTTCATTTTCATGACAAACAGATCAACAGGATAAGCGTTTAGGCTAAAATGAGGTAAAATCCAGGTGTCCAGTTTATCTTCTTGGGTGCCATGAATTCACATTCGGTCAGGTTTTGACATAACCTATTTCTGGTGTAGTAAACACCTCGTCATTTGGCCTCATTTCAAGGTATGAAGACTAAAGTACCTAGAAGAAGAGTGGAAACAAGCATAGCAAATAGCATTGGCGGTTCTCTCATCAAACCAAACTTTGCGCCTGTGCAGCTCACACGCTACAGTCAGAGCCCTTTTTGCCTTCAACTCATCCTCACTCTATACATACGAGAAGCAAAAAGAGTTAAAAAAAAAAAAGGAAGGAACTCATCACCATCTCTACAAAAATAAAAAAATAAAAAAGGAGGAAAGTGTGAGGTCAAGGAATTCATTGTTGCTCTAACAACTTATTTAAAGAGACTTAAGTTTTCATTGCCAAGGTAGTACTATGAAAAACAACACGATTGCTGCATAAGATGTGGTTTTTCTCTACTTTATCCCATTTATCCATCTTTAGAACTGGATTTGTAGCAAGCAAAGACTACTTTTAGCTAATCAGTGCAGCTATTGCTCCTTTACTTTTCCTCTTTTTGCACACAGAGAGCACAAGTGGTAATGTCCTTGATCTTTTTAAAGGCAGAGTCTAGTATCAATCACCATGCCTCTGTAGTGAATAATGAGTACATGCATGGTTCTGACTTCTAAGAAGGCCAGCATAATCATCCTACAAACAAAACAAAAATTCAAAAAGAAGTTCAAACCTGCAGCATTGGGAAGATGATGTTTTGTAACTTGCGGTTTTGGGTTACATTCTTGTGTTTCTTGTTCATGCGCCTGATGCTGTGTACAATATGTGAAAATGCCAATTTTCTCAGAGCACGATCACCGATAAGTTGAAGATTCATAAAGAGCTCTAAGGTTTCTTCCAATCCAACAACCTGAGAGTAAGACGGCAGTAAAATTAAAATGGAAGGAATCAGAAAATCTAATATCCACGTGACAACTCAAAAATCGTCCACAATCTATACTCAAAAAGAGTATCGTCTAACAAAAGCCCCATGGAGATAACTCCTAGCTCCCAATTCTATACATATCTAATCAATCCACCCAGAAATTTGTAAGCCAGTGCATTTATTATCGTTAATCATACATAGATTATACATACTATCACACAATTTGCCCACAGACGGATCAAAATTACAAAAAGAGAACTATCTGCTTCAATTCATAGATAGACATTACCTTATTCCTGAAAATCACTTCAGTCCTTCCTTCTAAATTTAAAGCTATTTTTACTGATTAAAATTACATTTGTAAGCAGCTGCTTCCAATTAGTACTTGAAATATAAAGAGAAGATTAGAAAATTCTTACCTTCCGATTTACCAGTAAAATCAGCGCTTGGACCAGGTGCAACCTCAGCGAACTGGGCAGATCTCTTCCATCAGATCCCAACAAATTGGCAATCTGTCCAGGTAATTCCTCAAGCTTGCCAGGATAGAACGGCGTGAGATGAGCTAACACCATAGCCAAATCCCCCAAATTCTTCGCAACAACTGGGTCAGAAGATGGGTTAAGCGCAGATTGGTGGCGAAACAGATCGAGGGATGACTCGAAGTGGCGCAAGAGAAGTTGTAATTCGGGCTCGTAGAGTGATGGATCCGCCTTCATCTTCGATTGCAACAAGGGGAGGTTGAGTCTACCTGCGCTGAGTCCGGCGGCGGACACGGACTCCGGCGATAGAAACGACGCCGAGGAAACCGGCGGCGGTGCCATGTCGAGGTAGCAAAGATAGAGAGAGAGAGACCGCGCGCCGAACGGAGAGCGCCGTTGCCAGTTGAGTACTAGGTTTTGTTGGGGTTTTATGTTTTTTCTTTTTTCTTTTTTTTTGATAAATTATGGTCTACGCCAGTAATTTTAGCAATTTGTTTTCGGTTGTATTGCTTCCTTTTGTATTTTTCACAACAAAAACCACGATTGAGGTTTAAATATTAAGAGATGTGATAATTGTATTTTTTATTTGTATTTTAATATTTAAAGTTATTTAATATAATTTTTAATTTAAATTTTCAAATATATATTTTTGAAATATTTTATATTTAATGTTAGATGCAACTAAGAGGTGTAAAACTTAGAATAATTTCTCAAATATTAATTACGATAATAATTTCGTAGGATACAATCTAGTTGTCTTGCATAAAAATTTCAAAACACTTTAGCAAATTATGTGCAGTAAAATATAATATTTTTGGGAGTTGATACATAAATACAGTTGTTTATATTGTTGTTAATACGGGCTTTATTGTACTAGGGGTGTTCATGGGTCGGTTCGGGTCGGATCGCTATTATTTTATTATTATTTTTTATCCGACCCGACCTGATCTGATTTAACTTGTATCAAAATTCTTTGACCCATACCTAACCCGTTTGGGTCACAGGTCGACCCGACCTAACCCGACCGGACCTGAGTAAATTAAATAAACATTTAATAATTATTTTTTAATATTTTTATGCAACTTAATTTTAATTACTATATAATTAATCTTGATTAGTATATAAATAAATCTTAATTAGTGTAAATTTACAAAATTAAATCTAAAAAGCATAATTATCCGGGTCATTTTCGATCGACCCGACCCGACCCGAGACGGGTCAAAAAATCTTGCCATACTCGATCCATTTTCTCTCAGGTCATTTCGAGTAGGGTCGGGTCAAAAATTGACATTCCTAATTGTACATATTAATTGAGTTATTATGCATATTAATGACTTTATCATGGAAACTCATTTTATACAGTACTATCATTATTCAATTTAAATAAGTTATTATACATACTTAGTGATATTTTAAGTTGTATAATAGAAGTACTATACAAAATAAAGTCGTTAATATGCCTAATAACACATTTAACATATATAACAAAAGATTTATCGATGATGGTATCAATAATATTATCTCCGTAACATTTTCCAATATTTTTTTATTGTTGTTCTCAACTGCTCAAATAGATTGTACTGATGACTTGAGACCGTTATTGCTCATTTTTTCCGTATAATCTGTAATTGTTCGGTACCAGTACGAACTGGTACATACAACTAGCGGAGGTAGAAAACATTTATCTATAAAATAAATACAAATATTTTTCGAAGATTATTGTAAATCATATTAATAAATGCATATATCTATAAAATAAATTTGTTAAATTGTGTGGGGTTATTTGATCTTATAATTTATAATGTGGTCATTTTGATTTTGACCACCAAGACCCATGGTATAGCATCAAACGGTGTAAGCTTAGTTAAAAATTTGAGGAAACAATTTTAATGTAGCTTAGGTAAGAAATTATGTAGAGAAACTTAAATCATTGTTTACCGAACTATAGTTTTTATTTATGTAAAATATTTTGTAAGCTTTTATTTTGATTGTTCTAGATAAATCACTTGGTTATTTATTCGAAGGAGAGATTCAATGTTTATGATCATTGACGTCACATCAATGATCATGAAATTAAATTTTATATAATTATTTATTAAATTTTTAAATAACAAAACTAATTAATTAAATATTTTGTATATATATCATGCTATATAGGTATACAGAAAATTACACCACTTCAACTTTATTTTGATATGCATTAAGCACTAACAAAAATCAAAGGATCAAATTTTGTAATTTAATTTACTCTTGATAACCATCGAAATAAAGTTAAAATTTAATATTTTTTTTATATGCATGTTATTGAGATGTATTATAATATATATAACGATTTATATATATTAATTAAAATATAAATAAATAAATACCATGAGCACATATAATCATGATTATTTGGAAGGTTTTTTACATAAAACTAGTCAAGCGCTCATGCGTTGCAATGTGATTGATAATATTGTATTATTGTAATATCTAGTGTAAAAGAAAAATAAAGATTGCATATTGCTTCCTACTATCTTGTAATTATATAATATTTAAAGTGGCATAAATAAAAAATGTCTCGAAATAACATTAATCATCATATGTTTGAGATTTCATAAAACATTCATCAAAAGAGTAACAAATGCTATGATGAAAAAAATTATCACATGAGTGGGTAAATTTTTATGCCCCAATATAACAACAAGAAGAATTCTTATCATATGACTATATTAGATTAAAAAAATAATAAAAACAAAACATACGTCATTGCGAATATTTTATTTTAAATTAGAGGAGTGATAATTATATCTTATTCGCAACAGACAAATTTATACTTATTTTAGAAAATATTTATATCTAATGATAAAACTATTTGTACCTTGTATTGCTAACATTAAAGGTCATATAAGTTGTATCTTTACTTGTGCAATAAAATTTTTAATTTGAATTTTTCTATAATCATTTAGAAAAAAAAATGCTAAATATTTTTTATACTAACTATAAGCACTTACAAATTCAGATATAAATAAATTATAAATTTAATATGAATACTTTTATTTTACAGATAAAAGATGCAAAAACGTAGGGTACAAAAAATAATTTCTCTTTAAATCCTCCATACATATACTTTCTTATCTCCGTCTCAGATGGAATCTCTCCTCTTTTAAGAATAAACTTACTAATTAAAGGCTTCTCTCCAACAAGAGTTTCTATATGTACATAGCATAACCATCCGATCAAATAGATATACGAACATACACAAAGAAGAAATTATAATCTAGATTTGAATAAAAAATAATACGCAAAAAAAGTTTTAACAAGTTCATAAATAAGCACAACATCGTTGACATTATCAAGTAAAAAATGGCACATACAATCCTCAATAATATACATAAGTCGTCTAAATATTCTGATCAAACATCAACATCTAATTATAATAAAATCCATGAAAATCAGCGACACAAAATAACTACTTGAGATAGCAACAGTTTCATAATAAAGCAACAACACAACCATAATGTTTGTTTTCTTTCAAACATATATAATTTTATTTAACTTCGTAGTGAAGCATAATTATGCTGGCATATATATTAATTCTGTTCTAAGTAAAGAGAGTTTTAATAAGCAGGAATGTCTCAATTGATTAAGGATATATAGCAGCGAATAATGTGCTTTGAACTTAGAATTACCTATGTTTCATTACCCAAATTTGTGACATCATAGGATCAAAATGAATATTAAAATGCTCTCCGTATGAGAGATCGTAAGTTCGAAATTTTATTGAGAATTTTTTATGAATATTTAAAAATTGAGTAGCTTAAACTTTCATCTTTATCTAAAAATAAATAAATTCTATACAATTGTATGGTTTACATGTGCATAACATCGATGCACATGTAAACCATAAATAGTAAACAATGGGTTGTATGGATATATCATACAAAACCGTTATTATTACTGACTTTTATAAAATGACTGCAAAAGAGCTAAGCTACAAGTATACGATTGTTAATAAAATTAGTTTGAAACTTTGAATCAAGTATATAATGGTGAAGCTATTGTTTTACCATGAAAAATAAAGATTAAGTCATATACTAGTCTCTAAATCTGTATTTGTGACAATAACACCCTCCTATTTTTTAACACAACCATTTTGGGATGTAAAGTTGGCTCTCCTAATTGAGATATTAGGTTTAAAGTATTCAAAAAGAAACAAAAGTCAGGATGGCCGAGTGGTCTAAGGCGCCAGACTCAAGTTCTGGTTCTCGTGAGAGAGCGTGGGTTCAAATCCCACTTCTGACATTTTTGTTTTTCTTTTTTCTTGTTTACAGCGCAAAAGCCAGAAATGGTAAATAACTACCTACCCGGCGTTTGTCTAAAGTTCAAAATTTTCTAATGTTTCTCCAATCCGATCTGTTTTGTAAAAAGTGCAAAACACACATTTTTCATATAGCTTATTAGGAAAATATATTTTCCTTTA
The DNA here is from genome assembly GCA_037678475.1 of x Bolboschoenoplectus mariqueter. Taxonomy (NCBI): domain Eukaryota; kingdom Viridiplantae; phylum Streptophyta; class Magnoliopsida; order Poales; family Cyperaceae; genus x Bolboschoenoplectus; species x Bolboschoenoplectus mariqueter. Next base: position 2,360,885 of record CM075260.1, on the reverse strand, counting down.
ATAGTTCACGAATTTCTATGAAATATATTGTGCCATTTTCCGTTCAAATCATATTGCTTATTGTTTTAGATGAATTCTTGAAATAGATGCTCATCTAAAATTCATATTAGTTGAGGTTGTCATTTCTTTGATAAAAAAATAACCGCTAAAACAAACCAATACTTAAAATATATTATGCATAAAATTATTCTAAAATATATTTATAATGTACTTGTTGTGTGTTTCTTAGAAACTCTCCGTATAGTATATACTCAACTTTGTTTAGAATTCATATTGAGTCACCGTATTATGACAAAAAAGTCAGTGTTTAAACATATTTTATTATTTAAATATTATCAAAATTAACGAAAAAATGTCCAATATATGTTCCCTGCATGCTAATAAATTGATTCATATAAAAATCAAACAAATACATGAATTATTATGCATATAATTATTCAAAGATGCATTTACAATGCTTTTTTGTATTCTTGTTAATGCTTGAAATCAATTATAGCCGTATTTATGACGCTAAGATCATCAAAATGGTTGGATAATGCCCAATATGTTTGCTTTATGTGTTCATAAATTTATTTGTACAAAAATAAAATGGAAACACGATGCATATATGAATCCGTTCATTCGAATTTGAATCAAATTATGAATGACAATCCTATGTAGCCAATGGTCGGTTAGGTTCAAACCGAATTAAAATTTCTCCAATCAAATTTTAATTTAGTTTAGATAAATATAAACCAAATCAACTAAATAATTTGATCAACCGAAGTACAAACCATACTAAATGAATCAAACTTTAATTTGATTAAGCTGAATTAATATGAAACAAATTACTCATAACCTATAATTAATAAAAGTACTAACCTAAAAATTCATGTATTGATATGTATATTATTATAACACTAATATAACATTTATTAATATTTTGTTTAATTTGGTTTGTTTAGTTTATTTGATTTTTAATTGTCAAAATCTAAATATAAATTTAATAACAGAATTATCATAATTTTTGAATCAAATTGAAAAAAAAATAAACTGAACGATTTAATTATTTTATTAAAAATATGAGTGACTTTGACCCTCCTCTTTATATAAAAAAAACAGTTTTATCCAAAATATATTTGATTTGACTAAAATCAAACAAACGAGCTATTGATCCCTCCCAACTCTCAACTCTCGAGTCTCTTACACTAGGAGAGGAATGGAAATGTCCAGTACATTTGACGCCGGAGACCAAACGCTGGATCTCACGTGAGGAGATATGACCGTTTAACGACAAGCCTTCATATAACCCTCTGTATTCAATTTAATTACCAAAGTACCACCATTTATTAACACTGCTTTACTACCAGAACGCATTTTTGTTAAAGGGTACAATAGTCAATTCATCCACCAACCCCGCTCCTCTTTTCAAAATATTTCGAATCCCTCTCCCCTCCCTTCTCCGATACTCAGAACCCCTCTACCTCTGGGCTCATTTTTTCCCCAAATCAGAAACCCTAACCCTGCTTTTCTTTTACAAGTCTCCATCTATCTCTTCGGAAAGCGCCATTATTAACTCCTCGTTGCTTGGCGTCAAAGGAGAGAATTCGATTTGACGATTTCGCAAGGAGTAATACCGAAATTTTGTGTTTGCTTCCATCTCACTCAAAGCACCGCCTAAAAATCAAAAGCACCTTCTCGTTCTCTCTCCACCTTTAGACACTAATTCAACTCTGTCATAGTAATTTCTACTAATTTACTTAACTCTCCGAGATCCGGCCATGTCTTCGTTCAGGCCTCCAACTACACCTCGTAGCCCTTTAAAAGTAATTTTCTTCTCTCGATCTGTTCTAAATTTCCTTAGATCTGGTATATTGGAAATTGTACAAGTTACAGAAACCTTTTCTTGATCTCTCTTTTTTTATAGAAGACCTTCATTCTCATTTCTAAACAAACTGTGGAAAAAAAATTCTACTCAGAATTAGAAGTGGCTCTTGCTCTTGACAAAAATAGCATTACTTTGGGTTTTGTCTTTCAAAAATTGCAGAAGGAGAACTTTGATGAGGCATCCAAACGAAGGCGAGTTGGGTTAACAGCTAAGACAACCGGGCCTGCAAACCCGAGAGCCCGTTCCGTACTTTCTACTATTAATGCTGGAGCCAGTGTAAACGCTGGAGCCCATCCTGACAACATGTCAGATGCGGCAAGCACCAATGAAAGCGTAATTGAGTTCACGTGTAAAGAAGACGTTGAGAGGCTTCTGGCTGAGAAACTGAGAACAAAGAAAAATGATTTCAAGGTATGTCTTATGTAAACTCTTTTTCAAAATGGGGTGTTAATATTTATTGATTGAAATGTTCAACTTGATAGATGCAAAAACACAAAGCAGATTTTAGTGCCTTCTTGTGCTATATTACATCAGTCTTTTAATATTAAGCATACTATAATTTATGTTCCTTCAAAGTGTCTACCCCTGCAAAGATAAAATGATCTCATAAATCCTTGAAGATCACTGGAAATACTGACATCGTCCTTACTGTAATTAAAGTACCTGACCTATATCTTCATTCTCAAATTGTCTTGAAAAGCGGTATTGGAAAAGGAGGGTATGGTGTGTTTTCAAGGAGACAGTGAAATGTAGGTTATACACATTCTCTCTCTAGTACCGGTAATTTCTTTTTGCTGATGGGTAATATTTATATTTTACTAATTTAAAAGGGGAAATGCGAGCAGCAGAGCGAGTACATTAAGAAATTGAGGCTATGTATATCTTGGTTGACGGAGCAAGCTGATAGCCACCTGGCTGAACAAGAATCTCTCAAGACAAACTTAGAGGCTGAACAGAAAAGGCACTCTGAGCTAGGTGAAATTTGAAAAAAGCATGCCCTTTGTTGTTTTCCTTTCTTTACATTTGGTACACCACCTTAAGGGAAAAAAAACACTTTTTCTCTTGGTATTAATCTATCTCTCTTCCCCCCACTAGGGTGTGGTTTTTTGATTTGTTACCAATACGACTGGTAAATTGTGTTTTAGCCTTACAGTGATGGAAAACCTGGTTAATCAAACAAGGTAGTGTACTTTCTTATTTTTGTTTCCTAGTTCTTCATTGAAGTTGTGGGTTTCTGTGTTCATTTAGAGTCGGCATTGAACAGCAAGATTTTGGAGCTTACTGCCACTTTAGAAGAGTTGACAAGAGAGATGAATTTTGTCCAAGAAGCCTTGAAGAAAGAGGAGGCCGGCAAAATAGTAAGAACATATCTGCAAAGAGTGTCTACTCACAGAAATCAGATTTAAATTTTACTGTAGGATGGAGTTCCTTAGGACATGCTACCATTTAGTTGTTAAATGGCGGCAGTATTTTTTTTTCTTGTTCCAACTATTATTGTTTAACTGCTTCAGGCTGCCATTGAGGCATACGAGAATGAGAAATCCTTGAAACAAGCAGCTGATAGCTCTCTCTCAAACCTTAGAGAAGAGCTGGAGAAGGTCAGAGAGGAGGCAAAATGGGTCAGAGATCAGGTAATGAGGTTTTTTTCAGACAAATTTTTTGAAACCAAGAACTATTCTACTGGTTTGTAGTTTAAAATTACAAATTAAATTGGTGGTTTTCAGCTGAAGATGGTGCAGGATAATGGTAAGAGACTGCAGGAGTATAATACCAGCCTGCAACAATATAACAGTAATTTACAGGAGGATAAGGCGAAACATGAAGAGACTATTCAGAAACTAACACGGGAGAAAAATGCCATGAATGAGCACAATTGTAACTTGAAGGATCAGGTTGGCTCTCTTCGCCTTCAGCTTGCAGCATCCCAGACATCCCAGCAAGAGGCGTTGAGCCAGAGGGACAGCTTGCGTGAACAGTTGCAGACAGCTACAGCTGCATGCAACACTGCTTGTTTGAAAGTTGAGAGCCTTGAAGCCCAGCAAGAGAGCTTGAAGGAGAGGTTGACCAAACAGCTGGAGGTGGCTATCACGGAGACTAGCAAACTTGAGGTATGCTTTCTTGCATGTGTACAGAGTACATTATTGCTTTTTTTTTTTTAATAAGTGATTACTGACATAGAGTTGGGTTTTTTCAGAGAACGTGTGAAGCACAAAGGGAGCAAATCCAGACTCTCAATGAAAGACTTAAGGTTAGTTCTGGCACTGGCTTCAGTATTCTTGCTTTGCTGTGTTAGTATAAGATTTTTGACAAGAAATTCAATTTTATAGGAGACAATTACTGCTAATAGAGAGCTCCGAAGTCTGCTTGATGAATCTAATGAGAAATTAAAGGTTTGTTGCTGCTAAAGACTTAAATTTCCTCTCTTTTTCATCTTGTTTTAGATAATTCTGGTCAGCTCCATGGAACAAGTACTGGTCTGTTCTACTTCTTTTTTGGATAATTGTAAAATGTTATTGGTTTATGAATTTGACATTGGATTTTACTATGAAGGAAACTGTTGCTGCACACAAAGAGCAAGTAGAGAGCCTCAATATAAAGTTGAAGGTTAGTATTTTTTGCAATTTCTCCTATATTGTTGTTTTGTCAATTACCCAGTATGCTACTGGTAAGTTCCAGTTTTCCAGACCAACTCTTAAATGGGATCTGCATCCTTCTGTTTTCATTGTATTTCATATGGAAAGAGAAGCTGAGTTAATGACCCCATTAACATTATATACCTACAGGTCAAACTTTAGCTTGAATTTGTTGTGCAACTATTTAAGACACAATTCGCTCGTCTATCTTGTGACAGCTTGCAGACAGTTCTGGAATCGAGGCCATTACTCGATTTGAAACTGCGGATAGGACAATTAGGGACCTCAGAGAACAGCTAGCAAGGGCTGAGGCACGAGTTTCAGAAGGGGAGGCCCTACGCAAGAAGCTACACAACACAATTCTGGTTCTCTCTCTCTCTCTCTCTCTTCCTCAATCTGTGTTTTTTTTTTTTGTGTGTGTGTTTTCTACCAATTGGCCTCAGCTACCGCTTTTTAATCCACCATTTTTATTGGACCGTAAATGCAGGAGCTAAAGGGAAACATTAGAGTCTTTTGCCGGGTCAGACCTATTTTTGCTGATGGCAACGAGTCTGATGGATCAGCTGTTTCCTTTCCCACCAGTACTGACTTAGTTGGCAGAGGAATTGATCTGGCAAACCAAAGTATGAAGAGAATTTGCATTTGTTTTTTAGTCTTCTTAGTACTATTCTTCCACTTTCTGACGATTGTATTTTGTGTAATAACAGCTCAGAAATACTCATTCACATTTGATCGGGTATTTGGCCCCGACTCCTCGCAACAAGATGTATTTGTTGAGATTTCTCAGCTTGTGCAGAGTGCGCTTGATGGCTACAAGGTTCGTTTATTTCTTTTTTAATGTGATGTTTGGATGAATTGGGATATAGCACTAACCAAATAATAGTGATGCTTATTCTCATATGGATAGTATTGGGTTAGCACCATTCTGCAATACCAAATTTTGTAGGAATAGCGAGGCTGGAGTCTTCAGTTTAGTGCTATTCTAAATCATTCAATCCAAATAAGATGTATAGTATTCCAAATATAACAAAATTAACACTATTTTCCCACTTACCGAATTAGCGCTATTCTTGCACTATTCTCACACCACTAACTGGAATAGCACTATTCTTTCAACATTTTTGTATTGCTTCTGATTTGTGCTCTATTTTTCTTTCTTATGTTGTTCCTTTTTGAACACTTGCAATGTAGGTATGCATATTTGCATATGGGCAAACTGGGTCTGGCAAAACATATACAATGATGGGAAGACGGTCGTTAGAAGGTGAGAAGGGTATGATACCGAGGTCACTGCATCAGATTTTTGAGACTACTCGTGCTCTAACAAGCGAGGGATGGGAGTACTGCATGCAGGCATCCATGCTTGAGATTTACAATGAAACTATTCGGGACCTGCTCCTGCCAGCTCGACCCGGTATGGGTCCTGAGGCGGGCAACAGCAAGCAGTACAATATCAAGCATGATGCGAATGGGAACACGGTTGTTTCTGATCTGACTATTGAGGATGTGTACAGCCAACAGGATGTAGACAGGATTCTGAGACAGGCTGAGCAGAGCAGGTTTTTTCTACTCCTTTAATGCATTTTTAATTGTTGAAAGCATATCAGATTAACAATTTAGAAAATGTTCTGGTTTTGTGCGTTCTCTTGTAATGACAATTTAGTGAATGTTCTTTATGTAGGTCAGTAGGCCGAACACAGATGAATGAGCAATCATCTCGGAGTCATTGTGTCTTCACTCTGCGCATATCTGGTATCAATAAGGTCAGTGTTGTCCACTCTACTAAAGTTGAGTACCTGTTGTTTTCACTTATTGAGTCTAACTTAAAAAAACTGTCTTTATTCCAAAATTATCTTTTTTTGTGTTTGCTTTGCAAAAGATCAGAGGTCCGACAATGAATTGTTTGGTCCATTAATTTTCCACAAACTTATTGGCCTTGATCTTATGCAAAACAAGCCTGAAAAATGAAATGATTGAAATATAAATGTTTTGCTTGCTAGGTAGATCAAAATCGCCATTTAAGTTTGTTATTTGAAATGGGATCCAATGATTTTCTAAGTTAAGCTTACGAACCTTCTTGCTGAGATTTAATGTGCGACTACTTGTTGGTACAAGCAGAGAACTGAGCAGCAAGTGCAGGGTGTGTTGAACCTAATTGACTTAGCTGGAAGTGAGCGCCTTGCGAAGAGTGGAGCTACTGGTGACCGGCTCAAAGAGACTCAGGTTTTATTGCTTATACTGGCGTTCATACTTCATATTTTGTTTGGTTATGTCATTACTGCAAGTACTAATAAATTCTGATTGCATGCACCCATCTAATTTAGATGAAATTAATTGCTACTGCTGATCAATAGCTATAACCTTTTATTTCTATTTGCTAACATTTATTTTGCTTTTTATATTGCATAGTCCATAAATAAAAGCTTGTCGGCATTAAGCGATGTCATCTTCTCTCTAGCGAAGAAAGAAGACCATGTTCCTTTCCGGAACTCTAAGCTAACCTACCTCCTACAGGTAAACTTTTATCACCCTTTTATGCTCGTATGCTTGGAGCATTTCTTATTTACAGATTTGCTTTTATAATCCGTACAGTTAGCCCGTCCTCAACTGTAGGTTAGGAAAGAAGTGTTCATATTTAATATTACTAAAATCTTCTAACTCTATTTATTTAAAACATATCCACAGCCTTGTTTAGGTGGCGACTCGAAGACACTTATGTTTGTGAATGTCTCGCCAGAGGTTTTGTCGGCAGGTGAAACCCTCTGCTCTCTTCGGTTTGCAGCACGGGTCAATGCATGTGAGATCGGTGTCCCAAGGCGTCAAACTCAGCAGATGAAGCTTCTTGACTCACGTATGAGCTATGGTTAAGCTTTCTGCTAGTTTCATGTGTAGTATAGTTGTGGCTTTGATTATTTTTAATTTTACTGCTGGTTGATTATTTTTTTCGGCTTTTGGTTGGTGAATATTTCATAGAAAGCTTGAGTGCTTTCTTGATTGACTTATTGATGTGATTGTTTCGTAGGCTTGTTAACTGGTACGAAATCTACTCCTGGATATTTTGCAGCTTGTATTTTCTAATGTATGACCCAGATGAGAACTTTTTTTTTGGTTCTTTTCTACAGTAGATAAAGATCTAATGCTGTATTCATTTTGGGTTAAATTCACTGGTAATGTGTGATTTAGCTGCTCTTTGGTCCTCTTGGACCAAAACAGATTTTATATTATAAAAAGCTCATATCTCTATAAAAAATAAATAAAAAGGATAAGAAGGAAAATAGGGCAACTGATAGTACTACCAGTGAATGAGATTTGGGGAGAGATGGAAGCTCAATGATATTTCAGAGAAAATGTTGAAGAGATATCACCATCATGGATATCTTTTATCAATATTATCATGATTACTCAACTTAATAATTTAGTACCAAGGTTAATTATTTTATAATTCAACTTATTTTTTCAAAGTACTTTATTAGTTAACTTAAATAATTATTTAAGCTGAATAAAAATTCAAATAATAAAATTATTAATCTAAATAATAATTTATTGAAGCCTAATAAACATATCAATAATGTTATATGTATACAGCTCATTATTTCAGATTATAAATTTATAAGAGAGCCAGAAATAAGATTGGAATGTCAGCCTTTACAGATTAGAATGACCTTAGCAATTTTATTCGAGAGTTACGTTTTGTCCCAATTTGGGAACAAATTATAAGTAGCGATCACTAGTAGATAAGAACGAGCGAACGACTAGACTTCACGAAATATCACTAATAATTTCTGCTCCTTATCTAAAAAAAACAATAACAAAAAGAGAAAACTACTTTCTGTTCCATCTCGGGAACAAGTTGTATCTTGTAGGTGAAGAGTTTAGAGCCGCATTCTATTAATCACATTATTAAAAAAAATTGTGAATAGTAGCACATATGGGTTAAAAAAGACATGCAGATTGATGAAATTTTTTGTATATTCATTTACCATTAGAATGATTAGATCTATGCCTCGACCTTTTTTCAAGCTATTGTTCTCCTTTTTATTTTATTTTATTTTTTTATGATTATATTTGTATTTCAACTTCATCTGAGTTGTTTTTATTTATTTTTTTCTATTCTCTCCTATCTAGTTTGTATCAACTCTTTGTTAATTTGATTTAATAAAATTTATATAGTAAATTATTGGCCTGCTATTTAAAAAAAATTCAAAATTGAATTCCAACAAAAGTTGGATTGGAGTTAAGTATTAGAAAGGGGTAATGTAATTAGTAATATCTTTGGACTGAAAAAAAATAATAAAACAGAAATGTCACATACATTTGTATGTGAAAAGAAAAGAAAAATATTTTGATTGATCTTAGACGCACTTTAAGCCGTCAATTTAAGATTCTCTTGATATTGTCAGTTTGTCAACTATCCTTACTCATTTTGATATTATTGTGTGAATGAGAAATTATCAAAATACTGTTCGAATGAGACATAATATAATTCGTTTTTGCAAGTTGAATGAATTGGAGTTATCTATTATTTTGTTTCAGATCGTTAAACTAAAATAAACAAATAAAATTTATTTAAAAAATATCTATTTTAATTTTAAATCGATTCGTTTAAAAATATCTATCCAATTGATTCGTTTTGATTTAACGTTTCGGATTTAAATAATGAATTCTTATTTCTTTCATATAAAAAGTAGGGATTCTAATTCTGTATTTAGAAATACTTCATTCAAAAAAAATTCAGTATTCATAAATGAGGAGAGTTCAAATGCTTCTATTTTTTTGTCTCTATCATGCATTCACTTTTTAATTTGTTAATAACTAAAATTTTAAAATTAAAATGTCAAAAATAAAACCGTCAGATATGATCTATATTATATTCTCTTCATGCACAAAAAAAACATTGACTTCTTTATTTTCATTTTATATAAATCAATAAGTAAAAAAAAATCAACATTAAAAAATTATCTACAACATTACATTTCTTACAAGATCTTGATATCAAATAAAATAATATTGAAATATCGTAATTTTTAACATATATATAGAGAAAGTGATATAGATCACATTCTAATAATTTTACTTTAAAATTTTAATTCTAAAAATTCGAATTGTTAACAAATTAAAAAATGAAAATACAACGGAGACATAAAAAACGAAGACATTTGAACTTTCCTCTTTATAAATATCTAGAAAGATAACAAATTTCAATTTAGAAGGGTCTTATCTGCATAAACACCCAATGGTTTCTGTTCCTGCTCCTGTTCTGGTTTCTAAAGGCGGGTGCGGCGCACTTGCACGCTGATTCTGACTCTGGTATCTTTTTTACCTTTTAGATTAGAATTTGCGCAATACGATAAACTCTCTCCAATCCCCTTCCTTCAACAAGCGAGAACGAACACAGAGAGAGAGAGAGAGAGAGAGAGAGAGATGGCAGCGCAAGAGGAGGCGACGAAGGCAAGAGTGGTGAAAGTGGAATCGGAGGAATCATGGAATCTCTTCCTCTCCCAAGCTTCGAACCAAGGCTATCCTGTTTGTTCCTCCTCCCTTCTTTTGTTTCTCTTCTTTTTAAATTGGTGATTGTAGAGGTATATGAATGTATTATTTGTCTGAAGTACCAAAATATTGTATCTATGTTGGACTAAGCTGTTAAGCCCTTTTGATTAGAAGTAGCCACCAGATTATATGGTTGGATTTGGTAGCTTTAGCCTAATTTTCTTGTTATCATATTGAAATTTAAGATTAAAACGCGTGATTTCTTATTTATGTTGGGGGAAATCATGATTTGGGAAGTATTCAACCGAAAGTCACTTCGAGTTCGTATACTTTTTTACTTATATTAAAAGTTGTTGTTATAAAAGTTGAATTAGCCGACAATTTATGTGAAATATTGAATCATTTTTTTTTTGCGCGTTCAGGTAGTAGTTCATTTTGGTGCATCATGGTGTGTGCCATCACTAGCCATGAATGGATATTTTGAGGAATTGGCTCAGAATTATCAGGATATTTTGTTCCTTGTCATAGATGTTGATGAAGTTAAGGTATTTTTTTTTTCAATGTTCTTTTTTGTTATTTACAATGGTTGTCTAATCGAACCAAACATTCCTTTCTCAGGTTTCTTGTTCCGTTCTAATTTGTGTGGCTTTGATAAATGAACATTTTGGTTTTGTTTATTCTGTGATCGGTACGGGTTTTTGGATGATTTAGGATTGAAAGAGATGGAAGTTCATCGTACATTGTCTTAGTGAATTGAAAATTTTTCAGAGAAATAGGACCACAATAAGTTTGACCAAATCAACTAATCAGAGGAAACAGTGGAGAAGTTATCGGCTTTCCTTTTTCCTGAAAGCATATCATCCAGTAGTTTTGAATGAAATGTTGACTCAATCACTGGAATCTTTTAATCAATTCAACCGGGACCACAATATTTGGTCTGGAAAGGATATCATGTGGATAAGCTTGTGCTTTTATTTTACAGCTCTGCTCATATCATATCACTGCAAGTTAAAACTAGTGTATATCACAAATCCTAAAGGTTTCAGTGTCTAACTGTGAAAATTTGTAAATAAATAAATTGAATTGATTCTAATGTTCGGCTAACTTTCTTTACTGTCACTTGACCTTTCTGATATGAGAAGAATAAATAAATAAATAAATAACAAGCTTTTCTAAATTAGTTATGTAAAAAGTTATCATTGTTCTTAAGCCACCAAAAAAACAACTATGAAAATTTGAAAATAAAGAAATTAAATTGATTGTAATGTTGGGCTAACTTTGGTGGCTTCTAATATACTATGTGAAATTAAAAAATAATCCAGGGGATCGCAAAAAAGATGGAGATAAAGGCAATGCCAACATTTGTTTTGATGAGGAATACTGAGGTGATAAGCAAGATCGTTGGTGCCAATCCTGAGGCAATCAGGAATTTGGTTGAATCCTATGTGCAATCCACTACGGTTCCTCTATCCGAGTCAGTTTAGTTATCAGTACCTCTAGCTTCTGCTATATTGTAAAAGAGTCCCTTGTCAAATACCAACCGATGCTTGTTGCATCTAGTTGTTCCTTATGGTAAAAGGCCCTTAATTTGTACATATGATTGTACTACTACTGTTGTGCTTATTTGAAGGTTTTGATTAAGTCTCTCTCTCTCTATATATATTTTCTTTTTCCTTTTTCCTTTTTTTAAGCTTACCTTGTCTAGTTGTCTTGATTGATCCTTTTAGTGATCAGGAAGAAAAAACTTGTGAGCAAAAATGGGCCGTTTAATATTTGTCAGTAAAAGGGATCCACCTTATGAGTTGTACCTTTATTGAGTTCAGATTCTCTATAGTACTTCACTTATATTGCACAAAAATCTCCTCTTACAAATTATTCAGCATGAATCTCAAAGCTACCTGTAATAGTGTTTCATATAGCTTTTCCATTCAATTTTTGCTCACTCCATTGGACTCAACCTTATTAGGAGCTGTTCTGCAAAAAGGAAACAAGAATAGGTGTTGATCTGGAAGGAATTTAATTCTGTTGCAATATTGTGATAATAATGGGGTTTTTTAACAAATACACAAAAGTTTGATTGCTTCTTAGTTCTTGCAGATAAAGCTATATGGGTAATTTGCAGAAAGAAAGTAGTTTGAGAAATCTTACCACACCAAAATATATAAAAAAAAGAAAGAAAGAAAAGAAGATGGTAAAACACAAAGTCAGATGAAAGATTCTGGAGTTGATAGCTCGATACCAGTGTGACACTTGGCTCTGCATAATTATCTGTGCTGTCAATTAAACTAATTACGGTCCTACCAACTACTAATAATTTAATATTTCCTATCAACTAAATAGTACAAGATACAATGGCGTAACTTCTACGATGACTCCTGGGAACTTGATAAATGGTGCTCATTTTTTTTTCTTTCTTTTTTTCTTTTAAGAGCAGCTGGTTCTGATGTCCATGTGCCATTAAAACAAATGACATATAAGTAGGTTTAAGTTTAAATGAAGATGATTAACTGTGATGATATCTCAACGGTTTGTGAAAGTACCAAAAAAAGAGGTGCCAGAATGAAATTTGCTAACATGCAGGGCAATGTGCAAAAGTTTCCAAAAATCAAGTATATCATTATAAAGAGGCCCCTGACAGGAACCATCCACCAACCTTTGTACCTATAAATGTTCTTTACTGTACCAAATTGATGGTCCTATCATGTGCTCTAGTGGGCTCTTTAGGCTTCTTTTGATGGGTTGTTTTTTTTTTTTTTCGGTTACATGTCGTTTGCTTTTCCAATGTTTCCACCTCCGTTGCCAGTTGCCACACTATGCACAGAAAGATCAAATGGAGATTGGGTTTACATAGTCTCCATTCCTTTTTAGACTGGAGAGGATGTTACCATCTTTCCTTGCCTTTTTTTAATTTTTATTTTATCTCCTACTTGTTCTCTCTGTGATCTCCAGGCCTCTTTGCCTTCACGTGAAACCATAATTTAGCAAAACAACACATCCAACAAAAACAAAACCTAGCACTAACTGCCCTTTCTCGTGGTCTCACCCCTCCCCCCCCCCTCCCTCTCTGTGTAACCTTTCCTTCTTCTCCTCTTGTCAGACTACACTCCTCAGAGAGTGAATCACAATCAACAAGCATTACACTTGCAAAGAGTAATGTGCTACATAGGCAAGGCTACCAAGATCTTCTTTGGTCTGGTAGCAGCACTTCTAATTGTGGGTCTCGTTGTGGGCTTTGGTATTGCTCGTCGTTCTTGGGTCCATAAGACCAAACCGGCATGTGAGTCAGCGAATTGCCGGCCCATTTATGCCGATCCCATTCCGGCTGATGCCGGTACCGCACCCAATCCCCTTGCAACACCAGTGCCTTCATCGAGCAGCTTTGATTCGTCGAATTCCAATTCAACATCTGTCCCGGCTTTGAGTTCTGGATCACCTATACCGACTCCCACGCCTGTACCAACTTTGACTAATCCAGTTGGGAATCCGCCACCTGTACCTGATTCAAATAATGTTAATGGGCCACCGCCACCTTTAACAACTTCAACTAGTGTAAGTGCGCCACCACCATCTCTAACTACTCCGACAACTGTGGATGCCCCACCGCCACCATCAGTGGCTTCAACTAATACCGGTGCACCACCACCAGCAGTGACTTCAACTATTACCAGTGCACCGCCACCATCTGTACCAGATTCAAGTAATGCTGGTATACCATCACCCCCTGTACCAGTTTCCTCATCTGATGCTGGTGCCCCGCTGCCCGCTACAACTGTAAGCCCGCCTAGCCCGGTATTTGTAGCTATGAGCCCGGACCATGTCTGATTGCTGGGCCCAGCAATTGGTCAATTAGCCTAATTAGTCCTTATTTCTGACTTGTTTTTGGTAGCTAATTCGGTTCATTTTTTGTTAATTTTTGTTGAATATTTAGAATTAGATTCTTCCAACTATTTTTTATTACTTTTTGAATTGCCACACTTATTTTACCTTTTTATTGTTTGTGACTTTGTGAATATATGTGAATGTGCTGTGAAATTATTGACTGAAAATAACATGTATTCAAGTTTTTCCAATTTATTACTGCCATGCATGTTGTTGTCAGGCTTCTCTAATTGAGCGAGCATTTGATGAATGCAACATTCAAAACTATACATTGTAATTTATAGTCATATATTTCCTCATGCAAATGTATGGTGACAGTTTCTTGTTGCTAAATCAATTCTATAGTACAAGGGGCCTAATCATGACCTCCTTTTAACAAACATGACAAACTCTCCTAGTACTCTAGCTAATGATAATCAGTGTTACAAAAGCTCCAATTTATCTGAAATGAATTTTGCTTATAAACTTTGCATCTCAAAGATGCAACAAATCAAGTACGTCTGGATTTGTAAAAATCTCATATAAAATTGAGCATTTTTATCTTTAATAGTCATTTACAAAATCATAATATATTGCAACTGGTATATATATATTTCAAAAATTTTGGGTAATAAAATGATTCTGAAAACCAAGAATTCAGAAGAAAAATCCATAAGCACATATAATTAATGAAAATATGTGACGTCCACACATTAAATGTCCATCTATCTATCCACCTCTTTATTTGTTAACGTCAATTATATATTTATCAACTAAAAATATATTCTTATTAACTAATAAAGTTTAATTATTATATATATATAAAATGATTAAATTTTATTAGTTAACAATAATATATTTTTAGTTGACAGATACTTAATTAACGTTAGAAGTGAATATATGAGTGAACAGTAAAGGTGGACTCCTCTCACCGCTCTATAATTAATATGAGTCATGATTCATCTGTCTTCTCTATCCAATAATAATAAAAAAAAAACTAAACGCAAAATTAATTGCATGATATAAATAAAAGAACCACAAACAAACATAAGAACTGCCAATAGAAAACCCATACGTATCATACCTGTTCTGTTCTTCTGTCAGTCCTTTGCTCTCTTGTGATCTGCTGATCTGTGATCTTAATTCACGGGTTCTAGAAAACGAAGTATTTCCGGTGGCGGCCTCTTGTTCTGCAATTTTTTTTAGAAAATATTATGAGAATATTAATATATACAGACTTATTTATATATATTAAATGAATTATTATATAAAGAAAATTCCTTGTTTTACAATAAAAAGCACTTCCTTCACAAGCGCATTTAATCTAGGAAACCGCGATCTGACGAAGATTATACTGCCAAATCAGAGCAGAGCAGAGCAGTGTGATACTGTGTTCTAAGAGTGGGTTCTTCTAGGTAAATATATATATAGAAAGAGAGAGAGGGAAAAATTATTGAATTGATTGGGCCACTCAATGTTGCCACTCTTGCTAGGAGAAATGAAAACAAAAATTTCTGAAGGCTGCTGTATAATGCAAGAAAATCAAGTGTTAAAAAAGCTAGGTTAAAACCTAAATTTTTTATTATTAGAAAGAAATAATATATAATTGATTATGAAGGAAGTAAATAAGTGGATTTTAATGTCTGAGAAGTACGAACTTGACAATTTCATGTTCAAAAGTTGAGAGTAGGATTCAGAATTGGTAATTATGCACTCAGATTCTGGATACAGATTTGTCAAGTGCACACCTTAGACTCTATTTTTTTCAAATATATTTATGCAAAAAAAGAATCACACTTATTCTTTTCAAAACCAGTATTTATTTCAAATATATTTATGCAAAAAAAAGAAAGATCAAAGTTGGTATGAACACATGGTTGTCAAATCCGTGTTCAAGATCTCAGTATGGAATTATCAACTGCTCCAAACTTTTTAAACTTTTTGGACACGACATTGTTAAGTCCGTAATTCTTAAATGTTAAAATTTTCTTATTATTTTTTATATAATTAAGTTTATATTAATTATTTCTTATAATAAAAAATTTCGGGTTTAATGTTGATTTAGAAAGGTAGCCTTAAGCAGAGCTTACAATGTAGCAAACTATGTAATGGTTCAAAATTCAAATATTAATGAAAATACCTAGGAGGTTAATCTCAATTTTTTTTCTAAACTAAAATGTAAAAAAAAAATGAATAACAGTTGATAAATGAAATTTTATTCTAGGGCAGTTAAAAGAAAAAAAAAATTATTAACATTGAACATAGGAATTTAGGGAAGGAAGAATTTTATTCGACTTAAAACAATATATAATAATTTTAGTACTTTTTTGTCTTTCAAATTCATACTTAGATTTTCCGTATGCATGTATAGGCTTGTATTGTCCACTATTTCAAAATTTTCTTACAAGGCCCCTTATATTTTATAATATTAGAACATCTATTATTTTCCGGTTCCTGTTGGTTATTTATTCCTCACAAGTTTGGTATGAACTTAAAAAAAAAAACAGTTTACTATTTATACAAAAATTATACATTGATTGGTTGCATAGATGGAGTCAATCCAAAAGGGGAAAAAAAATCTTTCTAAAGGCAAATTGGTCACAAAAACAAAAGCAAGGATAATTATACAGAAAGAAAAGCGATACAATTCAAACATGTTGTCATATTCATTAAGGAAATAAATGGACGAAATTAGTAAATATTGAGATAAATAAATTTCATCATATCTGCAGTTCTGTTCAAGTAATCAAAACTAAATTAAGTAATTAAACAAAGATCATCCACGTAGCCCCCAAAACAAGAGCAGTTAATGCCGAACGGGTCCCGACACCATTCACAGCTGCCGCTCCATTTGGCGATGGAGGAGGAGGAGGAGATGGGGTGCTCGGCTCAGTTGTTGAAACAACCGTGACCGCAAGCTTCATTCCATTGCTGCAGTGGCCACTAACGCTGCAATAGAAGTATTTCGATCCGATCTCCGTCAATGCGACAACAGTGTTTCCGCCGCTGTACTGCTTTATCGGACTCCCTATGTTGCATGTTTCATAGTCGCTCTTTGATACCTCCCAGACATCGTGCGCCGACGTATAGGAGAATACTGGAAACAGGAAAAAGAAAAGAGAGGTAAACTTGTTATCAGTATGAGAAATTCTTGTTGAAAAAAGAATGGCAATTAAGTTCCTCAACTCAAGTTGCAATTAGGAAGGAAGATTATATTACATAGTTGAAAATAGCAAAAAGTTCCAAAAATATATCTAACTTACTGAGATTGTCGCCTGGATAGAATGTGATATCAGAGGCCCATTTGGTGTAGTTAGTTGAAAGATCCCACGAACCGCCGGGTGCACCGACGGTGTAGTTCGTGCTGGCCGCAAATGCGAGTTGCAACGTAACAGCGAATGCAGTAAAAGCAACCAGAACTTTACATATATTCATCTTTCTAATGCAACAAATGGAAGGGGCAGTAGAGGAGTTTCAAACAAAATGGTTTTTCTTTTTTAGTCCTTTTTTCCCCCTTGTTTTTGCTCTGGTTTTGAAGAAACTCATATATATGCATTGTATATATAGGGATATATTGAGATGGTTTCTTTGAGGTTATGAACCAACCATAGAAGATTACATGGAAAATTTCTGTTTTGATCCTCAAATTTAAAAAAAAAATATCAAGTTAGTCCTTAAACTTTTATTTACATCAATTTGATTTTTTTGAACTTTTAAAAACAGACTAAATTGGTTTCTTACCTCTTCAAAAGAAACAAAACTACATTTTTTATCATTTTTGTTTGTTGACATGAACTATTTTGTTTGCTACATAATTTTTTTATTTGCTGACATGGACAACTCTTTTTTTTTTGTTGTTTTAAAAAATAATAAAAACTACGTGTTTCATTTAACGATACTTAATGTTTTGTAACGATGATTTGGATGAAATTTTTTGTTTAGCATAAAAACTGTGGTATGGTAAACTAGACGGTTTAATTCTATTTTTATTATTGAAGTGAAATAAATTTGATATACATACCAATTTAAACATGATTTATAATGGTGTGGTGAATAGTAAATCTAGGTGATAAATAAAAAAATCTATGTGGCAAATAAAATAAAATAGTCCATGTCAGCAAAAAATGTATTAAAATGAATAGTTTGATTTTTTTTTTTAGAAAGTTAAGGGACCAATTTAGTTTATTTTTAAAAATTTAAGAATCAATTTGATGTTTTTGAAGAAGTTTGAGGATCAAAACATGAATTTTCTCAAGATTACAAACTCTGCTAATTACATGTTAGTTGGTTAATTAAACTATTATTATGTTATTAGGATCTTCCAAGCTGTTACGTGTTATAATCATATCCCGATTGTATGTATCTCTAGTAATTTGTTTCACCAAATCATTCCTTTTGTCAACTGACAATTAATGCGAAGTCAATGGAATTGTATTTAATTGTTTTGGTGCCAAATTGGTGGCCATAACTCGAATGTTGGGATTATAATATAATAATATATATATAAGTATTAACTACAAGATAAGATGCGTTAGAGAATTATTGAAGCAAGTCAATGTTAGCCCCTCCTCTTGGTGATGGCACATTCGTTGATTAGCATTTAAGATCAAGACTCAAATTAAATATTCATTAAATTTAGTGTTTGATGTCAAACTTTTTGTTCTTGTTCATTCGATTATAAGAAGAAAAAAATGAGAAGAATAAGAGAAAAAAAGGTCGGAAAAAGAAATTCTTTTTCAAGGAATCGGAGAGTTTTATCACCTATTAGGTTAAATTTCGATTCGATCGATAAAATAATAATTTGATGATATTAAAATTTACACAAAAATTCTTCTTTTCGTTTCAATAATTATGCGAAATATTAGATTCGATAATCCAACCGTTATTCCGTTTATCAGACTGAAATTTAATCTGATGGGTATTGAAACTCCTCCCGTTTTCTTTTTCAATATACCATAATACGTGACATGCAAAACTTGCTATGCATAATTGGAAGTCAGTTCAAACTTTTAAATTGAAGTATTTTTGGAAGAAAATATATTATTTCATTTCAGTCGTGATAATCAATAAAACCTTCCGTGTAATTTGCTGTATAATTCTCATTCTCTGGAGACGAACAATTCTGATGTATATGTCATTTCCATATATTAAATTTGAAGAATCTTAAGCTACTAACATTTAATTCGACATATATTGCAGTTAGTTGGATTAGCATGTTAGCACATGTTAGCAACCAAACAGAAGGAATGCTGTGCTTAGATAAAACATTTCAACTAATTT
Organism: x Bolboschoenoplectus mariqueter; assembly: GCA_037678475.1. NCBI lineage: Eukaryota > Viridiplantae > Streptophyta > Magnoliopsida > Poales > Cyperaceae > x Bolboschoenoplectus > x Bolboschoenoplectus mariqueter. The sequence goes on along the minus strand of CM075260.1, from coordinate 2,341,760 downwards.
TTGTTGGAGTTATAATTGTATCATTAACTGTATTTTTTATTTATATTTTAGATGAATGTATATTTTTTTTAGAAAATTTTTATATCTAATGATAAAAGTGTTTATATCTTATATTATTAGGATTGAATGTTATGCAAATTGTATTTATATTTGTATAACAAAATTTTTAACTTCAATTTTTCTATAATTATTTAGAAAAAGAAGTGATAAACACGTTCTATACTAATTATAAATACTTATAAATTCAGATATAAATAAATTATCTATTTAATATAAATATTTTTTATGTGTAGATAGAAGTTGCAAAAATAATTTCTTTTTTTTGTAGAGCTAAAGCTTTGTTGTGTTAAACAAAGAAAAAAAAATGAAATGAATAAAATTAAATTAAAAAAATATTTTGGATAGTTTTATCTGATCCGCTAGTTGGTCTAGTAAGCTGGACCCAATTGCACATATACAAGATTTTTAATTTGAAAGAAAATATTTCACAATAAAGAAAGCAAAAAGTAACATTTCAAGCGTCAATAAATGCGCTTAGAATAAATTGGATGGTTTTGTTTTAATTTTGCTAACTTTTAGGCAGTTCGGAGATTAGAATTGATTGCTTTCTTAATTTTTGTGAATTACTCATAACAATATTAATAGAAATTGAATTGAAAACAAAATAAATTAATAAAATGCAGTCTTTCTACTAGTTTACACCTGTTTTCATATTGTTGGGTAGAATTGTCAAAAAAAAAAAAAGGAATTTTGACTTGATGAACTCTTCTAAGTGCTTTAATTACTTCTTTCGAGTAAAATTTTATTAACTTAGGGTTCATTTAGCAAATCAAGGAATAGCACTAGAATAGTGTCATTAGAATAATAAAAATAAAATAATAATAGAATAGTAATATTTGAAAGAGTGAACAGAAAAGTGTTATTCTCAAATTATTCGAAAAAGTGAAATGTCGTTTGGTAAAAAAATAAGAAGTTTTTGCTATTCCGTGTGCTGAGGAGGAGTGTTATTCCACTATTTGAACCATATGGTCGAATAACAGAATAGCTTATTCATGCCGTTATTTCAGTTCATTTTTTTGCATTTGGCAAGTTGCTTTAGGCGAAATAGTGTGTTATTTCGGTATTCCCCGTTGAACAAGGGTGCCAAACGGACCCTTAATGAATTGTATTAACTATATGGAAATAAGACTGCATAGTGATAATAAGTCTCACTTTTTTATGAAGAGATACATGTTTAAATTTCGTAAAAGACATTTGAAAATGAATAAATGTCGAAACTAACGGAAGCCTTTACTTAAAAAAAAAATACTGCTTATGAACTCTCTCTTTAACTTTGTTTGAGTAAAATAGACAAACAAATAAATAAATTATATTAACTATGCAGAAATGAGATAACACCAACTATAACAACATAGAACCAAAAATATCATTGCCAAATAATCACCAACAAAAGCTGGAATACAGATGCAATTAATCATGCAAAGAAAAGAAAAGAAATGTGAAAGCCAAAACCAATTCTCACATCATCTCACAATTATTAACAGTACCGCAAGTAATTAATTAACATATAATAACTTGATCCAAAACTTAATAAATGTGCTGATCAACAAGCCCAATTAGGTTGATCACAACTCAGCAAGCATCAACCCAATCAATCCAAGCACAGAATACACAAGAACACCAGCTCCATGTTGTGCAACTGCTTTATCGGTAGCAACCGGAGGAGCAGCAGCTGGAGTTGCAGGAGGTGGACTTACCGGGGAAAGAGTAGGTGCCGAGCTTGTACCAGAAACTGGTGGGGGGCTTGATTTAGGAAGCACATCAATTTGGACCTTCATGCCATTGGAGCAGTGTGTCGGTATAGTGCAAATGAAGTACCTGGTACCAACTTCTGTCAGTTCAATTACGGTGGTACCGCTGTCGTCTGAACTGAGCTTATCAGAGGAGGAACAGGAAGCGTAGTCATCTTCTGTTACCTCTGCCACGTCATGCGACGGAGTACTGTACTGAAAAACTGCAATGACCGTAGTCATGTATGTTCATAATATATACATAGAAGCTATGTATTGGAAGTGCATTACTATTTACTAAACATGAAGAAATATAGAGGATGCAAATTATATAAGTAGAAAACTATTCAAGTAATGGAAATAATTTTGTTGGCTAGGACAACTGGAAAGTTTTAAGAAAATAATTTAAAAAGTAATTATAACGAAAGTTATGTTAGAAAATAGATATATTGGTTATACATAAGTAATATATAGTAAAATCATAATATATTTTAGCAAAAATTGCAATGATATAACCAGTGCTGTAAAAGAATTATTTATGATTGGCGGACAGATATACAACCAAATGATTAATTAGATTTTTGTTGACAACTTGTCAATTCTTACATGTATAAGCATGTGTTCATATAAATTCCAAAATATGTTTTAATTACCTATTCTAAAATAGTATATATTTGTTAACAACACAGTTCGTAAGAAATTTGAATCAATTTCTGTACATTAAGCATCATATATCATGGTTGAGAATAAAAAAATATGATCATATATATCCTTAATTTGGGCTGATTAATTTGAAAGCAGGTTGCCTTGACAGTCAATTTGGTGTTGAAAGATACTTCTATATTATTATTCATTACTTAAAACTATATATTTTTTAAATTCATATGATCGATTAATCCGAAAACAGATGACTAATCCGTTTTGACGACCGATTAGTCATATAGATTTTGCAAAATACTTCCCATATGTGACCTTTTAATTCAACGATCGATCGAGCCGTTTCTTTTTTTTTTTTTTACAACATGTGATATAATAACAGAAGTTGCAACTCCAACAATTAAGCAACAACCCCAAATTAGTTACAGCAAAAAAATGGTTATATTTTCCAGTACACATGCACAGAAAATCATCAAAAAATCATATATATATATATATATATATATATATATATATAGTAAAGTTAGGGTGCTTCCATAAACATTTTGGCTCGAAACGTTTACGGGTCAAATTTCAAAAAATCTTGTATCCGAAATGTCAATTTAAGTAGTTCAATAAATTCTTCACATCAAAATCTTGTAGAATACTAAAATTTACCATTTTTAGTATTTTGAAACTATTTTTAATGATTTTTTAAAGATAACCATTTTTTGACATTCAAATATTAATATTTTTCTATTATTTTTAGGATCATGTTTAAAAAATTATTAAAAATAGTTCTAAAATCCTAAAAATGGTAAATTTTCGTATTCTATGAGATTTTGATGTGAAGAATTTATTGAGCTACTTAAATCGACATTTCGGACACGGAATTTTTAAATTTGACCCGTAAGCGTTTCGACCTGAAATAAATAGTATACTTACTCAAGATGTCGCCGGGATAGAATTTTAGATCCTTAACCCATTCCTCATAGTTGGTGGTAAGATCCCAGGAACCTGCTGGTTCACCGACAGTGTAGTTTGCGGAAATTGCCACGTCAGCAAGCGCCGCGATTGCCATGAGAGCGATGAAAGGTTTCAGAAATAATGGCGCCATTGTAGTTAACAACAAAGGGGAAGGGGCAGCAGAGAAGATATACAATGAATTATTCAAAAGCCCCAATTCTTTGTGTGTTAAGTTTGTGCCATGGTGGTGTGCATATATACTAGCTGAAAATAGGAGATGGAAAAAATTAAAAAATAACAATGTGCTATCATGACTTGAGCCATGGAATTAAGAATTGAATTTTGAAATTGTTGTGTGGACATGAACAGTAGTCTCTTTTTTTTTTTTTGGTGTTTTAAAGACATGGAGAGCTGTCATAAATAGGTTTGATATGTTCCAACTAAAATACGTGCAACATTGTATTGAATTTTTTTTTAATTTTGCCATTTTTTCGCTCCCATTATTTTGATGAAAATATATTGGAGAGCCAGGTGATTAGTTATTTTTGACCAGTAATAATTAATAAATAATTATTTTTTGGCCAAATTCAAAGCCTTTTCTACCATATACTTTACTAGCACCACAAATTCATAATTCATGAAGAATATTGATCGGACGACTCGAGTCTTTTGTATATATCTCCTCGTTAAAATTGTTGCGTTTGAGATATCTAAAGTGCAATTTAACTTTTAAATGAAACTAGCTTTTTTGTATCTGTTTGTATGAAATATCGTGTGATTGATTATATCGGTTTTTTTTGTATTCTAATGCAATTTTAGATATAATATAAGTCGTATTTCTTTAAGTTAGCTCATTAAAGACATATAAATATTTAACAAATAATCTAACAGTTTATCTGTGAATTTTCATGATATTACAATTATAAATTAGGCTAAAGTGATTAAAAACATATATAAACATGATAAAAAAAATGCTTAAAACGCATTCTCATATAATTTGAGGCATAATATAAATTGTGTCTTTTTAGTTTAACTCATAAAAACTTATAAACATTTAATAAACACGAAAAATAATTTATGTATAAATTTTGACGATATCACAATAAAATATGTGGACCTAAATTAATTAAAACATGAATAAACATTATAAAAAAATGTTTTAAATACATTCTAATGTAATTTTAAATAGTATCTCTTTAATTTAGCTCATAAAAAATATAGATGATATTTATTTAATTTAACTCATAAAAAATGTATAAATTTAATAAACATATATAATAAATAAATAAATTATGTATGAATTTTAATAACAATATTATGACAAAAAATAAGGCCAAATTGATAGATCCGCAACTACAACTACACCCGTGTAGTCTTTCCTGATTTACGGATCCCCCACGCAATTATACCCGTGTACCCGAATCCGACTGGTTTTCTCCAAAGATTAATGAATCCCTCCGATCGAAAACCCTCGAAAAACCTTCTTTTGTTTCAGAGAGGCAAGGCGAGCTTGGAAGGATTCTGATGGAGAGCGAATATTCTGATCAAATCGCTGCTCTTCTCGCACCGCCGTGTTCTCAATCCATCATCCAGGTCTCTGACATCGCAATCTCTATCGTTTACTAATCTAATCGGTTTTATCTTATTGGGATGAAATAAAATGTAATCGGTCTGGGGTTTTGAAATTGATTGCTAATGGTAGTTGCTTTTGCGTAATTAGGAATACTACAATACACTGAAGGAAGGGGGGAAATGTGATGGTCTATGTGTCAGAGATAACGGCAAGCATGGCAAAGGTATGTAAGCATTTCTTATGCTTCTCTTTTTTTTTTTCCTTTTTTCATATGTTAAGTTGTTTATGAAGTTATTCTGTTGTTATTACCGTTTTTAAAATTCTTTCATTTATTGATTGATATTGTTATTCTTTTGAAGCTGTTTTTGCAAATAGCGAGTTCAAGGAAGGAGAACTGGTACTAAAGGACCAAATGCTAGTCGGTGCACAGCATAGTTCTAACAAGGTTGATTTTATCTTATTATTTATAGATTAAAAACAAGTGTTTATAATTTGATTAATTTCCTTCATATCAATGCCATGCTATATCAAGTATTCTGTATTTTAGGTCGATTGCCTTGTATGTAGCTACTGCTTTCGCTTCATCGGATCAATTGGAACCCAAATTGGGAGGAGGTTGTATCTGCAAAGTCTAGGAATATATGGTGAAAACGAATGCGATAATAAAGAACATCTTATTCACTCTACTAAAGATAAAATGGAAAGAGACTTGCCTCCCAAAGAGGTGATTGAATCACTTTTGAATGGAGATCTGAGTCTTCCTTTCACTGATCGGTTTCAATTGCCAGAAATTGTTTCTTGTCCTGGCGGCTGTGAAGAAGAACAATATTGCAGGTTTAAGAAATTTTTGTCCCTTTGCCTTATTGTTCTTATGCTTGTTCCTTTTAGTAATTATTTGAAGGAACATTACAGGTTATTGTATTTTGGTATAGTGATCTTGATTTTTAACAAATATTATGCATGTCATTTGGCTTCAGGATCTCCCTGTTGAATATGAATACTGAATTTGTTTGTTTGGTCTTTTCTCATCCTAAAGAAGACAGTGTTTAAAGTTAATGCTATGAATTTCTTTGTTGCTGCATGATATTTGTTAGGTTCAGAAGTGGTGATGGAACTTAAATATCAATTCATTTTGAATATGCATTTCATTTTTATAATTTTTTTTGTTGTAGCCAATCATGTGCAGATGCTGATTGGGAGACTTACCATTCTTTACTTTGTACAAGCTCTAGTAACAAGCAAAGCTCGGCACTTCTCAAGTTTACAGAACATGCTAATGGTATGGATTTGTACAAGACACTTTTGTGCTGATTTTCTTTTCTGTAGAAAGTAGTAACGCCTGATTAACTTGCTCCTTCTCTTTGCTTCTTATTTCAGAGACGAATGATATTTTCATTGTAGCTGCTAAGGTATGCTTTAAAAGATTCAGATGCTTTGTTTTATCTCACTTTTCAAGTTTTCTTAATCTTATATTAGTCCTAAAGATTCATTACTGCTAAAAAATGAGTGATAGAAGGATTGCCATTATTTGAAGGATGCTACGAGTAATTGCAAAACAATGCATTGAAATAAACTGAAGACTCTGTAATAACTCATAAGATTTTACTTGTCAGGCTATTGCTTTTACTATCTTGAGGTACAGGAAGCTGAAAAAATTACAAGTGAAAGACAAAGGAAAGGGGCTGCTTGGTAAAATAGACGATGCCAGTTTTTCTTTGCTTTTGGAAGCATGGAAGCCTATTTCAATGGGTTTCAAGAGAAGGTAATAGCTTGCTTACTTTGCTATTACAAGAGTCAAGAGACCCATATATAAATTAGCGAATTTGCTATCATTCTGCCCAGAAATTTAAAGTAGAGAATGTAATGTTTTCTCATTTCAGGTGGTGGGAGTGCATTTCTTTGCCAGAGGATGTGGATCCGTCAGAGGAGGTGGAATTTAGGACTGAAATCAGAGATCTTGCTTCTACTGTAAGTTTTACATTTTTTATGCTAACATTTTTGTACTATATTTTGTCTCATCTATTTGTTATGTTCTGTTTTCATAATAAAAATAATTAATTCTTTCTTGAAATTACTAGTCGTTAGGACTCCTGAAGGATGCCATCTTTGATATCGAATGTGCTCCATGTATCCTTTGTTATAAGATCTCAATTCAATCTTATTCATATTTTACGAGTTATCTTTGTCACCATATATCTTGTTTTCTGTTCCTCCAACACTGTCACTAAGATGAAAGTTCCAAAGTGCTGAGAATTCTCCCATAGATAGAAATCATCCTCTTCCTACAGCTGAACATATTGAACTTGTTCCCATTAAAAGAATTATAAGATAGTATTTTCTATTTTTTGTTTTGTTTTTTGATATAGCTTAACTAGCTGTAGTGTTTTCACTTGATGTGTATGGAAGCATTATTGGCATGTTTGAGCTTAATAATCTGTAAGTTGACAGAATCTGGTCCTGATTTCCTTTTGTGTTAATATTAGTTTATGGTTCTATGCTCAAACTTGACAGAGACTGTCAGGTTGTATTATGCTCTCTCTCTCTTACACACACACATTTAAACCTGTGCTTCAGTGATTTAGTGGTTGCATCGCCGATTGAAGACTATTTTATTTATATTGATGAGCTTCCAGACAAAGAAAAGGTTCTCTCGAATTAATCTACCTTTCAATTTAAAACATTGCTCTTAAATCTGTGCTGCTATTCTCCATAGGAACAAAAAAGGTGTCAGTTTATCTGATGCTATTAAGCCATTCAACCAAGTCAAAAGAACAAAAAAGGTGCTGCCCAAATTGTCTCTAAAATATCGCCTACTTCATGCCTTGCTTCCTGTCATTTCAGAGTTTGATATCAGTTTGAAAGCATTCCCCTGACTAGAATGAAATGATTCTAAGCTCAAAGGTGATGGCATGGAGCAAAATCTGAATTTAACAACTTCAGGATTTGAAACAGAAATTGGACTATATTTTGGGGACTGGTTCTGCAATGCTCTAAAATAAAAGGAAAAACTTTATTTGAAATTTCTGGAGAATGATCCTTTTGCAGGAAGAGGCTCTAAGAGTAATGCAGACTTTTGTTGATGCATTAGGTGATGATTATTCTGTTCCTTGTCAAGGTAATAATTCTCTCTCTCTCTCTCTCTCTCTCTGTCTACTTTGGATATGTGTGTTTCCTAAGAGATCCTACTTTCAGATTCGTTTTGTTATTTTAATTCTCAGGTACTGCTTTCTTCCCTATTCAGAGCTGCATGAACCACTCATGCTGTCCAAATGCAAAAGCTTTTAAAAGAGATCAGGTGTGGGTCCAATTTATGTTTCTCTATGTATATATTACAAAGTTTTGGCACGTTATATTTGAGCGGGTGAAAGCTATTGTTAAATGCAGGATATAGATGGGCATGCAATTATATTAGCTTTGCGACCAATCTCAATCGGAGAGGAGGTATATTATTATATTAGAAGTGTTCTTTTTTTTTCTTTTGACATTGCAATACAAATAAATGATAAATGATGAGAAATGGTAACATGGCAGGTAACTTTGTCATATATTGACGAGGATGTACCATACAACGAAAGACAAGCTATGCTCGCTGATTATGGCTTCACTTGTACCTGTCCGAGATGCTTAAAGGATCGACCCAATTAACAGTTTTCTGATGGGAAATATATGTTTTGAGGAGCATCCCAATTAACAATTTTCCTATATGCTTTTCAGTGCGAAGTCGACCTATTTGTCATTTCCCTTCTGTCAGGGCATGCTGATCTTATAAGAGATCTGAGACAATTATTTCTGACTGAGGCTGTATTGTTATATTTATTTTGGTTTTGATCATTAGCAAGAAAATGTCAATGGAAGTTGATTTTGAAAAACTTCCATACACAGTTGCCTCTGCATATGTTCGAGCTATTGTTGTCACATTTTTTTACTATGAACGATTTTGCTACAATCTAAATTTTACTCCATTATTACTATGGCCCAAGTTTTAATTTATTTGCTGAGGTCCATCTTTCATATTCACTGGTGGAAAATTTCTACGTCTAAACAGCCTTCTAATACCGTTCCCAGTTTTAGACTAGCAAATATAAAATGAAAGATTCTTTATCCTACACTAACTATTTAATAGAAATTACAAATCATACACTTTAAACCTTACATTACAACACAGGATCTCCTTAATAACCTCACTAGTTTATGTATAAAAATGGAACGGGCAGGTGCACTTAGCTTTCAAGTCCATAACCTCTTCTTTAAAAGCAATCTAGTGTCCTTTCATTCAAGGAATATAGCAAGTTTGCAAGTTATTCTTCACAAATATTGAATAAAGTTCTCAGCATGAACCTCAACTCAGCTTCATTCTGGTAAGAAATGAGAAAAGGTTAGTTATGTAAAGCCAGCATATGACACGTGAACACAACCTTTCTTATAAGTTAAGACTGGTCAATGAATGTTTAATGATGTGGTAAATAAAAAACAAGATCAAAAGAAAGATAGCAATCAGAACAGTTAAGTCATGGCCAAACAAATAACTCATTTGCAAAATAGCCCCCAAACATTAAGCATCCATATTTCTGATTGCTGACGAATTCACTAAAAACTTCTTTTTATTTTTTTAGACATCATGACAACACCTTTTTTTTGCCTTCATGACCAAACTTTAAAATTTCAAATGATAGAATTAGCATCCATCTTTGTTGATTACGAGCACATATTTATCAAAAATTATAAAATTTAGAATTAATTTAAAGAAGATCAGAGCAATCAGTTAATTGTAGAAGGTGAAAAGTTAATGGCTAATTTTAATATATTATTTGTGTTGATAATTTAACTTCCCAAATGAGTTCCAAATTGTATAATTTTCAGAAAACAAGCACTTGACGTGGAACATAGATCAATGTTCAACTGCTCAAGTTTGTTGGAATTATAAATTGGATGGTTAACATAAAAAAAATATTGTATGATGTGTCACGAAAAGAGCTGTTGTTTGATCCCCCTAAACATTTTACAATTAACTGAACATTTTCTTTCTTTCTGCTTTCAATATCCAATGATTGACAGGAGATAGAAAATCTTGCCCTTACTTTGTCAACATCCAACCAAATCATTTCAAGTTTCGACAAAGTTAAAACATGGCATGCCAATCCTCTTCCTTGATGTTAGCTTAATTTGGATTTGCAGGAGAACGGTACATCAGAATTGAAGGCCAAATTCTCAAGATGTACAGAATATAACTTTTACATTAGTTTGTAAAGGCTTGGAGTGTAGCTTGCACTGTCTAAAAAATCTTGGAGTTACCATTGTAACTTGCAGATACATAACATGTTGGTGTAATTTGTATATAACTGCCATTACAAATGGTAGTGAGAAAGCATGGGGAGAGAGGGAGAGAGAGATAGAGAGAGTAATTAGTACTGACTTCATTATCTCTGTTCGAGGCCTCCAAAAAAGTTCTCTAAGCTGGTAGAGCTATACACATTTGTAGCCATTCTTTCCACCCTTTGCGGTGATATGTGTAATTCATACTTTATAAACCTCTACAGAAAAGAAAAAAAGAAAAGTAAACATAAATGATACTAATCACCTGATATTCATTTCCTGATTTGAATACTATTGCGAAAAGTCTTACAGCTAGTTGCTGTACGATTTCAGGATTTGAATCAACATGCCAATCTGGTTCAAGCTGTCTAACAAAAGATATGCGCCCATTCTCCGTACTACTGAAAAGAACCTACAATAACCATAACAAAAGGAAATAATTATGAAGTAAGAGAAAATTTACCTTGCTTGGTTCAAAATGTAAAATTCTAAAAATCTTCATATAGATATTTACCTTTTCTTTCATCAAGCCACCAGAAGTGAAAACTCCAGCATCAGTCAATGCAGAAAGAACCTTTTCCTAATGTTCAACATAGCACTAGGATAAGTAAGAGTAACAAACAAAAAAATGGTAAACTGCATATCGGTTAGCACATACCCCACTTTCATCATCAAGAATACGCTCCATGAGATATACGTCACAAAACTTCGCAATTTCATGTAGCACCTCTAGCACAGATGACCTTACTGTCACTTTATCCTGCATTTGGTACAGCAGTAAAAGCACAATATCATTATATTAAACTAGAGTAAAAGAATAAATTAATTTTTAGAAGAGCCATATTCCATTACCTGGAGTTCCTCTGGGGTGGTTTCCTCAAGAATAACATCAAGCAACCTACAAGTTACCTGACATCACCAAACGGGAATAAAATTAATTGCAAATTACTCATGAATGCACTAAAATAACCAAAATGGACCATATCTTAAAATAATAAAAAGAAAACTAAACGTAACGTACCTTTCGCCCTTCATTCAACTTATGCCTTACAATTTGCTCAAGTGTCAACTGCATAATTTCCCAAAAAAAAGAGAGAAAATTTAACGGCTCCCCTTGCAACTCAAGCAATAAACAGAAACTTCATAAAACAAAATCAAATCATACATTAACTGGCTGGAAAAAATGATTGATAGCATCCTGTGCTCTTGAATCATCCGATGAAGAACATATATTGGGAGAGGGGTTAGCACTTGAACTAGTTCTACCTGTTGTACCACTAGATGATGGTGTGGCACGTCTGCGTGGTCGCCTTTGCGGCTCTTGTAGGGGAGACCTCAGTAATTTCCATGCTAATACAAGCGTGATTGCAAGTGCAGCTAGGGTTGTGTAAGATCGAAGCTTCTGAAATTGTGACGCCAAATTTCTTTTAAGATATTTCCTCTTAGAAGGGTTTTGAAAGGAATTTGTTGAAAAAGTAATTACTGGATAAAAATTTATATTAAAACTTTAAGAGGGGTATTTGTTAGTCCAGCAAGGTGCAGTCACTACTCATTCCTGCCCTTCTGACACTGACAGTCTAAACCCTAATTGTACCGATCATCCATACTGCTGCTGTGACACCAGCAAACAGTACTAATCAATTGAGAGTTTCTATACAGATCAGAGATAATAGAAATCTATGATATTACCCTCATCCTTCATCTTGCATCCCATTTTTTCATCTTCTTCTCCCAACTAATACTAATCAAAACCAAACAGCTGCAATTTGCAGAGGTGATACTCACATAAAGGCAAATCGACCATCTAATCCTAACAAACCAAAACAAGATGACAAGCAATCCGTAAAGGCACCTAATTCGAGAGGAGAATTAACAGACCTGGCGGTCAACAGAGAAAGGTAGAAGATCCGAGTAATCAGCTAGCGAATTGATGAATCGATTCATCAGATCGGCCAGGTCATCGTCTTTTCCCTGGTCAGAAGGAGAAGATGCGGATCCACCCATGATTGCACCAGATCAATCTCTCAATCGCACCTCCGACAGGCCGCTTCTCTACGGATTCAGCGTTTGATGAAGAAGCTCTCAATCCCTAACCCTAGGGGTGAGAGAGAGAGAGAGAGAGAGAGAGAGAGAGAAGCTAGAGAGGGAGAGAATCCAGACGTAAAGACAGGCTGGCTGTTAAACGGAGAAATCTACAGAGATGGATGGATGTACCTCACCTGGTCAAGAGACAAGAGGTTGAAAACAACAAACACGCAGTTTCGAGATTCTAACAGTTCTACAACTTAGAATAGGTACTCATCGTTTATATTTAGCAGGTGGCGGGTTGAGCAAAGATCATGTCAAGTGTAAAATCAGAGTCGTATATATAATACGAAATAGAGGATCAATTTTTAAAAACTGATTTTAGAACATCAAAATAAAAAAAATTATAGAAGGTCAAACTAATAATTTTTTTGTTGCGTATTATATATAGCATAAATCTTTGACTTTTATTTATATACAACGAGGAAGACTAAAATATAATATATTGTATAGATTGATCCATATAATGACTTCAAATTTCACATTTAGAGTAAAAAAAAAAATGACTCATCTGAGCTGTTCAATGAAATCTTCATATTAAAATATTATAGAATATCAAAATTTATATTTTTTAAAAAAATTTGTCGTTTTTTCAGATAGGAAAAAAATTTGTCGTTATTGAATGATCTGAAATTCTCAAATCTATTGAATTCCTTTCCATCCGAGAAAATAGTAAAAAATTCTAAAAAAATATAAATTTTTGTATTCTATAAAATTTTAATATGGAGATTAGATTGAACGGTTCGAATCGATCAATTTTAATTTCAAATTTGTTATTTTGAGTCGTTGTATTTTAGTCTTTCTTATATATAATTATTAAAAGTGAAGATAAAGAGGCCGTTGACTATGTTGACCGACAAAAAAATCCATCTTTACATTTAGTATTTCAATTATTACAAATTAAGTAATTACATAAGTTTTTAGGGTCTATAGCATGTAAAATGATGGCAAAAAATCCAAATCCTTTAATGTATTTTGCTAAAGTAAACCGATGTTATGAACTCACATTTACCCAAATAACTACCATATATATAGTTCTTAAGTTAAGTCAGATTAAAGTATTTTACAAACTAAAGAAGAGTTTTTACTTTGAATTCATGTTTTAAAAACCGAAGTTCAAATGATCGATCCAAGTCGTCAAATACAATTTACATAGAGCCGGTTTGATGTGCCGGATTTTGTAAGAAAACACCGTATTTTCCCGGAAACAACTTTCTTTCAATCGTTTGATTTTACTAAAAGTACCGGATTGTCAAATCCTATCGGCACTCTGTCCCCTGATTTTCCTTCGCTATGTTTTCATTATTATCGGAGCAGAAAATGAAAGAAAACTCTCATTGGTAGTGTCCACACAGGAAGAAGTAATGTACCTTCACGTGCAACAATGTAGCGGGTCACTATTATGTTATATACATGACTCACCATATGAGTAAATAAACATTTGTAATTAAAAAGATCACCATATTGGCAACAAAGCATCGTTGTATGTCTCAGTAAATGTTAAAAGTAATGCACCTGTCTTTCATTCTTTCTAATAGTTTTCCTCCAGATCAAACAACTCACTAAGAGCATAAAATCATGAGAAATTTTGATGAAAGAAGCTTAAATCTAGTATTATTTCAAAATCCTTTACATTCTTACACATCAAACAGCCCCATATTGAAATCTCATGGAAGACCAAATTTTATTATTTTTTAAATTTGCTTATTATTTTTTATAATTTTTGAAAGATAACTCAAAAATAATAATAAAATAATACCATTTGCAACTTAAATATTGTCATTTTTCAAAAATCTAAAAAAACAATAAGAAAACTCCAAAAATAATAAAATTTGGTCTTTCATGAAATTTCAATATTTAATTATATCGGACGACTTGAATCGACGATTTGAATTTCGATTTTTGAGATACGAGTTCAAAGTAAAAATCTTTTTTTATTTTACAAAACACCCTTAATCTAACTCATAGTTCTTTCTAGTGTGCTTTGTGCAGATTTGGATCTTCAAATAATTAGACCAGTAATTATTATAGGTATAATGGATTAATTTGTCAACTTAATTATATTTTTTCAAATTAAGTAGAAGATTTAATGAAAATATGAAAAATTATAGAGTGTTGTTGTATTAGAAATTGTTTAGTCCTTGCCAACTTTGGATGCAATATATAATGCAGATTGAATACTAAACAGGTATTTAACCCTTTCACTCATCAAACTTAATTATATTTTTTTTCCCAATCTAAATATTATATTTAAAAATGACTAGCCAATATATATGTCAGTTGGTAACTACAGTGGCTACCTTTTATTCCATCAAAAAAGTAATTAAAAAACTTGCTATTGGTTTCTGAAATTGTTTATACTATTTTGCAGTTGATGATGCTAAATTATCATAAGGAAATAATCAAGTTCATTGACAGTTATCAAATATTATATTCATTAATTTACCTTGGAATTAGCCTTCTAGGTTACTGTTTAAGTGGTTATTAGAGGAAGCAGGATTATGATTTTAGCAATCAACTATAGTGGTCATAGTTGTATTTCTCAATTTCTTTTTCAACCATGATGATTTTACATTTTGAATGCATTACAATTTTGAGAGAAAAATAAAAAAAAATATTAATATGACTTAAGGATACACTAAAAATTAATCCTAAAAACAAATATACTAGTTTTACTTAAAAAAAACAAAGTTTCTGAATTTTCTTATAGCAATAACTAGCACTGGGGCTTCCATATATACTACAACAGGATTTAACCCAAAAAGATAAAAAAAAATAATATGTTTACAAAAAATGTTTCATGTTGTTCTCTTTTTTGCTAATATTTTTGCTTCAATGAAATTTAAGATGTGGTGCCGACTAAAATAAGAGTTCATATAAGTGAACAACTACTTTAAAAATACAATAAACATAAATTATATATTATTATTATAACAAATATTATAATAAACTGTGTTGAAATTTATACATAATTTATAAAAGAGGATTTTTTTATCAACACACCTTCTAATATTATAGAGATCTGAATTCCTAAAACAAAAGCAAACAAACAAACGAATGCGTGTCACTAAAATATATCCTCGTACTTAAAATAACTTTTTATTAGGCGACTAATCACTTTACAGCAAGCGACTTACTCTGGCACATTCAATTCAAAAGTACAAATTCACATGTTTTTTTTTTGCTTTTTTTTTTTGAGTTAGCGATACAGCTGGTGTTTGTCTGTTTCTATATTTTATCGTAATATTAATTTGAACTTGTGTCTAATATCTGTATGCTTTTTGGGAAGCAATAGAATTTTGGCACATGCTTGGAGCCATGCTGGTTGCTCACCACATATTAAAACACTTCTACAACAAAATTAATTAACAATTAACAATACAGTATTGTAATAAGAATCAATTTTGGTCTGATGACAATGCTTTTTTATATAAGATGTCACATATTTAAAACTAAGATAAAGAGTTCTTAATAAACATTTAAATTTAAGTAACCTAATTCTTATTTTTATTTTAAAAAAAATAGTATTTTGACTTGTACATATATCCGAACTGGTACGGTGCTGTCATTAACTGTGGTGGACTGATATTTGATCTAACTGGTACAGTGAAGAATCTAAAAAAACTAAATTATCAACAGTGCAATGACTGATGATATATGTCACAATTGATAATTGTTTTGCCCCTTTTTTGTGACTGCCTACAATCATGTTTTGGTTTGAAAGATAATTATTGGATTATGGATACAATCCTGTTAATACTTGAATTGTCTCATGACTCCAATAATTAATTGAACAGGCCATAAACTTTTAGAATTTCAATTTTAGTATTAATCTTTTATATTTGATAAGTAAAATAAAAGCAAGGTAGATACTAAATTACTTTAAAACAGTGTTATTTGATAATAACAATAGTATAATAAATAGTATTAAATAAAAGAAACAACATGTTTTCTTTTACTAAATATTACTCCACCTTAATTAAATCATATTAACTCGGTGCATTAAAGTGTGTAAATACTTATGTACTACTATTTCAATTATAAAACACAACTAATTGAAAGGTTCCTGTTTCTTTTCCAGGATAACAAAATTGAAACATTTCATAAAGAAGGCCACAATAAAAGAAAAATGTAGTAGTATCTTTATCAGCCATCAAAGGAATGCCAAGGTTGTGACATAGAATGCCTGCGGGGCCCACTTGTCAGACTGATCTGATTAAGACCATTGGGCCAAGATCTGTCATCCTCTTCTTGCATTATATCCTCTGGAAAAGCATTCAAATTCTTCTCAATCACACAATTTCTAGACATTTCCATTTCCATGTGGGAATAGTACCTTTGGAAAACACTTGAGCTGACATTCAATCTGAAGTTAAGCAGGAACAGTAAATCCAATTCTAGTTTGTTTATTTCTGAATTGCTTATGCCTCCAATCCTTGCAAAGAATGCATTGTTGTGATGCCTTATAATTTGCAACAAAAATTGATATCAGAAGGGATAAGCTTAATTATTTAGGTGCTAAGTTAGCAATAATATAAATGAATGAATGATGTTTTGATTAAAAATGGGGAAATGTAACACAGCATAGCATAGCATACATGTCATCAAGCATCTTGGAAGCAACAAGCAAACTGGCAAGTGTTAACCTGTGTACATTCATCGAGACCACGATCAGATCTGGATGAATATGGACCGTCCGATCGATGTACACAAACGCAACGATGAAGCATGCCGGGTCCAGATTCGCAAACCGGTCAATCCGCTCCAAGTACCTATCCCATGATTTTTGTAATTTGATTTGGAAAACTTTATTCAATTATATAATCAAATTCAAATAAATAAACAATACATACAATGTCAATAAGAAAATAAAAACGAACGAACGAACGAACGAACAAACAATATACAAATTTCTTTAATTACCTCCGTAACGCTATGGTCGGTGTACGAGTTGCCATGAAAGCCGATAAGCCATATTTTTTGTTGTCCAATTCGGCATGAACCGAGGTTAGTTGGTTATTTCGTGCCACGAGCCGCTCAAGAGCATTCGACAACATAAAGAGCTCCGGTGGCGGCGCTTTGGGTGTCGTCGGGCCGCTCTCCATTTAGATACTTCCATTCATAATTAGTACTGCTCCTTGATGAGTTTTGAAATATCAATTTTCTCTATACCTCTCTTTCTCTTTAACCTCTCATAGTCATAGAGGAATTAATGTCTTATTTGGTCGGATATTTATTGTGGGCTCGTCACACTCTGTAGGGATAAGGTTGGAAATTTAGTGACAGAGGCAGGTGTTCAAAATGATAATATTGGACTTCATAATTTCATGATTTTGATTGGATTGAGAGAGATTAATTTTCAACCAAGTACAAGCAAAGGTCATGGATTTTTTTGGGTCCTTTTATTGATAGGTGGTCCACATGTCTCACACCAATTTGTGTAAGATATTTGACAAAAGATATCCATTGAAAATCAATATTCATAGATACCACCTTCCTACGGGTTAATTAAGAAAGAGAAACAAATACTCAACATTTACAAAAAGTAATTGTAAGTGATAATAGTACTAAATGATTATTAATTAAGCTCATATTTGGTTGGAGAATAAATGAGGAATAAGATCTTTATTCGTCATTTATGAAGTGAAATATGAATAATTAAAAGAAGTATAAAGAGGAACAAATAGGAAATATGATTCTACAATTTAAATTATTCTTCAAGTTGTGTTTTAATGAGACTCATAATTTATAGTAATATAAAATGGTCTTTGGATTCAAAATCATTCAAGTATTTATTTCATTTAAACAATGTATAAGGAAATACAAAATGATTTTTTCCTCCAAAACAAATTCTTTTCGTTTAATCCATGATTTTCTATTTCTTATGCTGGATTGCTTTAAAACTCGTACAGAGACACCGGAGAAGGAAATTTCCTTCTAATGCCAAATTTTCTTTTTCCAATAAAGCCCTTGTCAAATATACATAGCCCAGTAACACACCGTTTAATAAGTTGGACCCTGTCGGCAATAATTGTCCATTTAAAAGGACGATCAAATGTAACACGTTACGAAAAATACACAAAATTTGAGTCGGGGCGAGCAAAATCAGTTCTTTTTTTTTTAAATTAGGTGGAACAAATCTAGTTTTGAAATATCACCAATTTAGATCCTTGTATATATTTGCTTTGAAATTCTATATGTTGGGTAAAACCGTAAAAGTACCAATTTCTCCTAGCTGAATGGAGGATCTGGATGTCAGCGAGTTGTGACAAACTATATTTCATGGAATCTGCAACAGAAAATCCGGAGTCGGAACGGAGGAATTTCAGGCTTTCAGCGAAAGCGCAGCGGTCGCACGTGCAAGAGCTACGGCCCATGTGCTTTAGTGGAGGCCCACAATATTGGATACCCATTTCTTACCAAAAATGATCCCCACGGAGAAAAGTCTAGATTGTTTATGACATACGCAGTATACCTCACGTGTAGCGAGAATCTGACAGGATGACCCCTGACAAAAGAACTGAGTTGGTTGGTGTCGTCGGATTTGTGCGATTCATCACACATTTTACACTCACAATATTGGACTTACGCAGCAGTACTCTTAAGAAAAAACAGAGGAGAAAGGAAGATCAGATCTAGCTTTTTAGCTTTTCTTTTTCTTTTATGAAACCCATAGGCATCTTTTATTGAAAAAAAAAAGTGTATTAGTTTCATAGGTGTCATTCACATAGGAAAAGCAAATTTTTACCTTTCATTTTTCTAAACGCTTTCACCATTAACGAAGAATTTTTGCATGAATTGATGAAATTTGACCATGTCTTATCTATTTTGACTTTCTTTTTTTTTAACTAGAATGTTTTAAATTTTATGCATGATTCTTAAATGCATGTTCAACAATTTTGACTAAATTGTATTCAAAGCCATCAAAACATCTAACCTTTTTATGACGTTTAAAAAATATTTAAATTTACTAAATCGTTATATAACACTCGGTCCTTAAATGCTATATGCATTCATAAATTGTCCCTGAATTTTTAAAATCTGAAATGTTAGTGGTTTATTGTTTTACAATGCCTGATAAAAGAAATACAAATTTCTTCATACTTATTTTTATATATTTATCTAACATGGGTTAAACTTTTTTGTCTTTGAAAATTTGGTTTCTCTATATACTAATACATACTTCATAATGTTAGTTAGAAATAAATATCGTTTCCAATGACATGCTGTTGGTAAATGTTCATAGAAATATGACATTTCATGCATGTGTCATGTGAGGAATATACATGATACCTTTATGATTTAGTGGTCATAATATTGACATTATTTTGACACCATTACATTTGAAGATTAATGGTAGTCATAATATTAGATAGCTAATAGTGGATATAATAAAGATAGTGACAATGTAAAAGAATAGTGTATTTAGTTATTTTATTGGCTATATACACTATAGAGAAATGAAGAGTTATAACCTTTTTGCTACTCCAAAGGTCTTCTAATGGTTACTTGTTGAGATTATTCAAAAATATATTTTTCTCTCTCTCACACATAAATCACAATGGCTTAATCTCTCTCTAAGATTTCCATCATTTCCTTGGGATTTAGAGTGTGAAAAGAGTGATCAATTCTAGTAATTATTCACGAGATTTGGTGCTTGTAACGTATCATCGATTAAGAGAATCATCAACGGAAAAATCCGGATCAAGGTAAATTATTTATATTATTTACCAACATATTAACAAATAAAAAGAAGTTTCAGTAAATATTTAGTCTCACCTTTAAATATCCAACACTAGATGTATTATCGCATTTGTGATGCAATTTTTTATAAATGTCTAGTCATATAAATTATATGGTTTTCAATAGAATTTGGATAAAATTAAGTCTCTCGTCTTAAAATATCCACGAGATATCTTTAGTTAAGATTTTCAACATGCTATCTGTCATGCAAATAGTATGATCTCAATCATTAAATCAAAAATTAATTCTCATTTGTATTAATACAATAATCTATTAATTGTTCACTAACTAATAGACGGGTTAGCTACATGACTCTTTTTCATGAAACATTTATTTTATATTGGTAAAGTTTGTTGTAGCATGATGATTAATTCAAAATTTAGAAATAACTAGGGTTTGCTCAGGCTTCATGTTGGTCACCACCAATATTACTTAGAATTGGTAATTAATATGCATTTAGACAAAAATCAGTAATTGTCTTCCAAAATCTTTTTGATATTTGTAGATAAAATTGAATTTAAAATTAGATGCTTAGGAGAAAACGTATGCCAAAATTTTCATGAAGTTTCTTTCTATGCATTCTTGTGAATCTTAACTCTAAAAATGAAAATATTGTGAACATAAGAAAATAATGTTATCATTTTCATCAAATACTAATACATTTCAATGTAACTATTTGTATTATGACTTAGCTTGCATGTATTGCAAATGTAAAAATAAGAAAACCGAAATAAATCATTTGAAAATATTAAGAAACTACATGCCAATTTTTTCCATTACAATAAGCATGATAATATCAAGGTGTGACATGCAAAGTTAATTACATATTTACATTACAGATACATTATGATTTTCTTCAGGAAGTAATTCGTCTACTCATTCCAAAATGTGTTGAAAGAATAATAATTCACAAATTAATCTTGTTACTGTTACTTAGGTAGCATTTACAAACAATTTAATAATACAAACGCTGTACAAGATGTCATGATCTGAACCTACCATTTAAGATTGATGAATTATGATGCAGTTCTTGTACTTCACATTCACATTCAATAATTCGTCAAATTTTGGTACGATCTCTCACAGAAATATAATGTGGATCTGCCATGATTATTTCCATTCGAATTTTCATGGATCTTCTGTAACATTTTCGACTGTTGAAGAAGCTGCATATAGCTTATCATCAAGCCATTGCAGGTCGTTAAACACGAATGACTACAAAAGAGATACAACAGAAGATCTCAATTCCCAAGCGCGCACTGTTCATTTCTTCGGTGCACAATACAAAAAAAGTATGATGCAACTGTTCGGTGTACGTTCGGTGTACACTGATGTAATTGAATATTAAACTTTATCAGGGTACATTTCTTATAAATGAAAAATAAATACTTGCTTATTTCAGTTGAAAATAATTATTAATGATTGTTATATTATTTTGACCAATGTTAAAACATGTCTTGAGAGTTTTTAATTTTTTGAGATAAAAATGAGAATCTAATTTATCTCACTTTAAATATTCATAAAAAAAATACTTTATCCGAATTTTAAACTTGCGAACACGTCTTAACACAAGTTGATAATTATTAGCAAATTTCTAGATTCAATTTTAGAACCCTTCATAATGCATACTTATTGAAGTTAGAATCAACTGAAAATAACATTTTTTTTTCTTTATGTTGAATTATTGTTCAAAAAACAAATGAGGGCCATATAATATTTTAAGAAACCTATATCTAGTTTTGGAAATGTGTATCGTACAACAAAATTTGAGAAATAAAATGTTAATATATAGAAATTTAGTTTTGTAGTTTTTCTCCGGAAGAAAGCATCTTGTTACTTTGTAGCTTATGATTATGTGATTGTAATTAATTTTGAATGTGATATGGTCAAATATTTATCTAAGAATATTTACATTCTACTTGTAATACAATTGCAAATATTACTGTGATAATTACAATTTCAATTATAGAATATGGAGCAACATGGTTATAAAATTTTAAATTATCAAAGTACAGATTCAATTGAAATCGGAATGCAGCTAATGATTAGGTGATTGTAATAAATTTAGGATGTGATTTGATCAAATACTTATCCGAAAGTATATACATTCTACTTGAAAACAATTACAAATATTGACGTGATAATTATAATTTAATTATAGAATGTGAAGTAGTTGCTAACTCGTATCAATTTGCAATTGACAATTATATGAATATAAAATATAAAATTATAAAATTACAAATTAATTCATTTGAAATTAGAATTAATTATAAAAATAAAAATAATGTGAAATTGATTAAGACATAATTATTAAAATTACTTATATCAAAAAAATAATTGTCTTTTTATAATTTTAGCGACGAAGATTTTTAAAAGTCACCTATCACTAAAAACAATAACAGCTGTTATCTGTAAGATTCTTTTAGCCGACGATTTGTACACTTCAGATGGAAAATGTAAAGTAAAACCCCGGGAAAGAAAAAAGTTATTTCACAACACCCCTTCCAATTTTTGGTTTTACAAATTAAGTCCTTCAATTATTTCTATAATTTCCGATACAAATTCGTTTTCATTTTTCAATGGTATTATTGACGCAAGACGCCAGATAACATTTATTGTACTTTGCTTATCGTTACCGTTACAAAGCGAATTTAATGACACAATTCGTTCGGGCTCCGTTTTTCACTGGCTACGTACGAAAAGCTACTTGGAAAACTAATAGTGAAGCAAGACCTTACTTTTATCAGGGGTGGATATGTAATATAGCAAAAGAAGAACCTTTTCTTTTCTCCTCTCCTCGCTCTCTCAGCACATCTCTCTCTCTCTCTCTTCCCCGATCTCTCTCGGCGGAACATCGGAGAATTTCACCGGATCTGATATCATCTGGAAACTACTAGAAGTTTCTCGACGCTGTGGAGGAGGGGGTCGCAATGGAGTCGATCATAGCTCGAGCGCTGGAGTACACACTCAAATACTGGCTCAAATCCTTCTCTCGCGACCAGTTCAAGCTTCAGGGCCGCACTGGACAGCTCTCCAATCTAGGTTCTTCCATCACTTCTCGAAATGATTTCGTTCTTATGCAAAATTTTTCTTGATTGTCTGTTGTGATCGCGGAATTGGGATGTGGTGTAGATATAAATGGTGACGCGTTGCATTCTAGCCTTGGATTGCCTCCAGCTCTTAATGTGACCACTGCCCGAGTAGGAAAGCTTGAAATCACGGTATAATTTTATTTATTTTCTTCTTCCTGATATGCTGATTATGATGTAGGAGCTGTAAGAGAGTGGAGAAATTGTAACATATTTGTGAAATTGGTTTAATTTTCTGCAATTTTATAGCTTCCTTCAGTTTCAAATGTGCAAGTGGAGCCGATAGTTGTGCAGATTGATAAGCTTGACCTTGTTTTGGAGGAAAATGCAGATTCTGACAATCTAAAGAGCCCGAGAAGGTTAGTTTGGTGATTAAGATTTATGAGCAGTATTGTATTATTTTTGTAATAATTCTGTATATTGGTCTTTTCTAGTGCTCAGCCTCCTGCAGCATCGACAAAAGGAAGTGGATATGGGTATTCCGATAAGGTACATGGCTTGATTTTAGATTTGGATTTCATCTTGTCTAATCGAACTTTTTGTGGATTTTGCAAAAAAAAAAAATTTAATATATGATGTACTTGCATATCTTATAAGGTTTTGTAGTTAACACCCAAGTGCTGATGCAAAAGATACTTCCATTAAATACTGGCTATTATTTCTCTTAGCCCTGATAAGTTGCTTATAATGCTAAAACTAAACTAAATGCAAAAGCAACCACATAGGATGCTGGCTTTGAGTATTATGCATGGAGAGATTTGGCTGACCTTGTCTTAAAATGTTAAGGTTGATTTCATCATTTTCTGCTTGATCTATTTGGGAGCGAATGACCCAAAAATATTGGGATTTATTTTGAGAACTTGAGAAATATAAGCACTTCTGCAATGTGGTTACTATGTGCAAGATGATTCCACCTCCATCATGCCTAATTGCCTACCTATTTTAAAAATTGATAACTGAAACAAGTTCTCAAATTCAATGTAGACAAATGAGCCATCTCATATATGATCTGTACCTCTTTTCTATACGCACATATATATATTCCGAAATTTTAGTGTCATTTTGGTAGGAATCAAGAGCACGAAAAAACATGTATCTCGTTCACATAATCTTAGTTTTTCACAATCCTTTTATTGTCCATGAAAAAAAAAATCGAATTATCGTATTCTTATGCATACACATAATGTCAGTGTTGTGGAACCATGTACCCGCATTATTGTGTATTGGGAGTTTCGCTCTCTCTTATTGTAAATTAATTAAAAAGTGAAAGCATGACTATGGTACAAAAAGTGACGGCATTTGAACCCTCCTCTTTTGCAAATAGATTTATGATATTAGGGAAATATTCGAAAGAATAGGTTGTACTAATAGCAGCATCAATGACTACTTTCAGATAGCAGATGGGATGACCGTACAGGTTGGTACTGTTAACCTTATGCTTGAAACCCGAGGAGGTTCCCGCCGTGAAGGTGGCGCCACATGGTACACTTTTTTCTTTGCAAACTCTGTTAATTTGATCTTTTTTGTTGTTTTGAAAATTATAATAGTTAAATAAAATTCTTTAAACTTAAAGGAGATAGTTGAAACTGGAAGGAAGGCTTGATGTTTGCAAAGCTATTAGAAAATATCAAAGAGAAACAATTGTAATGAAATATAATAGGAAATATGTATAATATCTTTGCAGAACTTTTGGAAATTTTTTGCACCATTATCATTTCTTTTCCAGGTCACCACCACTGGCATCCATCACAATCCGGAACCTCATTTTGTATACCACAAATGAAAATTGGGAGGTACTTTCTTTTTTGCTTTCAAATTTGTGCAGTTATTATTTACGACATTAAGATAAAAAAGATAAGCTGATTTATTTTTAATTTTTGCAGGTAGTCAATTTGAAAGAAGCAAGAGATTTCTCGAACAATACAGGCTACATATATGTCTTCAAGGTATTCTTTGACCTTACTTTTCTTAAATGATATCCTTGTTTTTCAGAACCCTCAAATTTTTATTTCTTAAATGCAGAAATTGGAGTGGCAGTCACTATCAATAGACCTCTTACCGCATCCTGACATGTTCACTGATGCACTCTTCAACTCCTCTAATGGCGGTAACAGAAGGGATGATGATGGAGCAAAACGAATGTTCTTTGGAGGAGAAAGGTTTCTAGAAGGCATATCTGGCGAGGCTAACGTGTGTATATATGACCTTTTCTACTGTTTTCCATGCCCCCTTAACTCATACTGATGATAAATTTTGGTTTTCTTTTGATTGTATTCTTATGGATATTTTTGATTTCAGATAACTGTGCAAAGGACAGAACAGAACAGCCCACTTGGGCTTGAAGTTCAGTTGCATATAACAGAAGCTGTTTGTCCTGCTTTGAGTGAACCTGGTAGATACCATCTTATTTTAATAAATCATATGTTAGCTTATTTGCTTTGGTTTGGTTTTTCAGTAATTTTTTAAATACAATATTGGGTAGGTCTAAGAGCACTTCTTCGATTCATGACTGGGCTATATGTCTGCCTAAACAGGGGTGATGTGGACCCTAAGGCTCGACAGGTTTGTCATCCCCCCCTCTCTTATCTCTTCTCTCACTAAAGTTATATATTTTCTGTATTTACTTTGCCTGTTCTCTAAGCAGCGTAGCACAGAAGCTGCAGGATGTTCTTTGGTTTCAATCCTTGTTGATCATATATTTTTTTGCATCAAAGATGCTGGTTAGTTTTCTTTTGCTTCTGCTTTTTCCCCTTTTTTATTTAGTTTTCATGAACTATTGCATATTGCAAGTCAATGCTTTTTCTTTATCAAAATTTCTTTTTCTCTGCCAGAGTTTCAGCTAGAACTCTTGATGCAGTCCCTCTTTTTTTCTAGGGTAAGGTCTTTCCCTCTTCATATTACCACTACTACTTTTATCAATACTAATGTTGCTTTTGTTATTTTTTGATGTTAACTATGCTTATGTGCAGTCTAGTGTGTCATACGGTGAATGTGCGAAGAACCTCACATGCATTAAGGTTGGTGGCCTTTTTCTGAGGTATTGTCTGTTCAGATATTCTTGTGTATCTTTCTTACTATTGCTTCTGTCATTTCTGAACTTAAAGAAACAGACTTGTTCTTTTGTTATTTCAGGTTTTATCTGTTCAGATATAAATTAAAACTGCCTAACCAAATGTAAAGGATTTCTTCAGAAACCAAGTCATTGGCATATGTAGCTTTTGTTAAGCAGCAACTCATGTTGGGGATATAATTTCCTTCGTCTAAATATACCAAAGTAGCTGTATTATATGTTGCTCTTACTTCACTTATTTGTCTCTGTTATATATTAAAAGTAAGGGAATCAAAACTAAAGGCTTGTTATATTTTATGCAGGGATACCTTTTCCCGGCCTCCTTGCACATTGATCCAACCATCCATGACAGCATCTACCCCAGAATCTCCTCCTGTGCCTGAATTTGGTAATTTTTAGAAGTATTTTCTTATTATGTTGAGTTGGACACCCAAACTTGAAATTTGTCATAAATGCAGCTAGTAATACTTTTCAACTGATACCTTGTTAATTTTTTTTAACAGGTCAAAACTTCTGCCCTCCAATCTATCCGCTAGGAAACCAGCTGTTGCAATTTGATGCAGGAGTCCCTCTAATTTGCCTATATTCTCTCCAGATAAATCCTTCACCTCTCCCCCCTAAGTTTGCTTCTCAGTCTGTCATTACTTGCCAATCTCTTATGGTAAATCCTGTAACATCACATGCACACAGATAATTTTCTATTTTTACTGACATTGTTATTCATATTTTCTTGACAACTTCTTTTATATGATCCAGATAACACTTAAAGAAGAAGCTTGCCTGAGAATCTCATCTTTCCTAGCTGATGGTATCGTAGTCGGCCGAGGCTCTGTGCTCCCAGACTCCTCAGTCGACTCTTTCCAGTTCATTTTAAAAGAATTCGACCTTTCTATTCCTTTGGACACTGCTAAGTTTTCAGACGTGATCCCCAAAGAAAACAGCCTCTCATATATGTCCTTCTCCGGTGCCAGACTTCATGTTGAAGATCTTTTTGTCTCCCAATCCCCTTCTCTTAAATGTCCCTTGCTCAATTTAGAGAAAGATCCAGCTTGTTTTGCACTATGGGATTATCAACCAATAGATGCTAGTCAGAGGAAATGGGCAGTAGGGGCTTCGAACCTTAGTCTTTCACTGGAGACATCCAGTGGTGAGAACAAGGGAGAAAAGAGTACTAAGGGTTCAGCAGGTTTGTGGAAATGTGTAGAATTAAAGGATGCAAGGTTTGAAGCTGCTATGGTGACTGCAGATGGGAGACCACTTGTAGAGATCCCTCCACCAAATGGTATTGTTAGAATTGGTGTTGCTTGTGGTAGCTACACATCCAATACCTCGGTTGAACAACTATTTTTTGTCCTAGACCTGTACTCATATTTTGGGCTAGTAGGAGAAAGAATAACAAAAGCTGGTAAAGGCAAGAAACAGGTAGCAAATAGTGATTCTCAAGGGGATATATTCATGAAGTTACCAAGTGACACTGCTGTTAGCCTATTCTTGAATGGGCTTGAACTCAACTTCTTGAATTCATCACTTGGAGACACGCAGGGCACACCATTGGTTCAATTTTGCGGGACTGACCTCTTTCTGAAAGTGTCACATCGTACACTAGGTGGCGCTTTTGCAGTTTCAACGGACTTATTATGGAAATCGGTTTCTATAAATTGTTTAGAGGGAGAAGTTGAAACTTTAACTCCTGAAAATGGGTTTAGCAATGTGGCTTTAATCCCAAACGGCACAGACCTATGTCCTAAAATGAGAGCGGTATTTTGGGTCGATAACAACAATAAGATTACTAGTCTGAAATCGAAACCAGACAATTTTCTTGATGTGAATGTGGTGCATGTGATGCCACATAATGTTGTGCAAGATTTAGAATATCATAGTTTGAATGTGAGTGCTAAGATATCAGGAGTAAGGCTTGGTGGGGGAATGAGTTACACAGAATCACTACTGCACCGATTTGGAATTCTAGGTCCTGATGGTGGGCCTGGTGAGGGCTTGTTGAAAGGAGTTAGGGATTTGTCATCTGGCCCACTTGCTAAGCTTTTCAAATCATCTGCACATGTCAATTCACAGAAGCACGGTATTTATAATTTATTGATTTATTCTCATTAGTTTATTTATGTCCTGATGTTATTGTACTTTTTGTTCTTTTTTGGTTTCCATCTTTGTCATGCTGCTGATATTCTTATTATTATTTTGCTCTGGTGTCTCTATCTCGGATTCAATAACAACTTGACATGATTCGGTTACTAATTAATAAATTAATAATTAGAAATTTTGACACCATCCAATAAAGAAAAGAACAGGAAAACTTCCTCTCACTATACAAGGGAAATATTAGGCAGAAGACTATCTATTGTTGATTTTGTTTTCTGTGGGCATACTCTTTCAAAGCAACCTTTGACTGTTTCTTTTCTTTTTTCACTAATTTCTATAGAGGATAATCACGGGGGACAACTGGAGTTGGGTATACCAGATGATCTTGATGTTTCAATTGAGTTGAGAAATTGGCTGTTCGCGCTTGAAGGAACAGATGAACCCTCCTATAATTGGTCCCCACGTGTCAGTGACATAATCAGAAGAGAAGAGAAGTGCTGGCACACAACCTTCCGGAGCCTTCATTTATCAGGAAAGAGTAGTGAGAAATCCAACAATGCTAATCCAAGCAGCAAGAAACAGTTTCCTGTTGACTCTTTCTTGGTAAAGTCTGCCTCTTTTCATTATCTTTTGTTAACTATTTGTTCTTATCAATAAGAACTTCAGAAAATATTGCTTAACTTGAAGTAACCCAATTAATAGATCACATTAATTCATTGGACCATAAAGACCCCACAGACACACTGATATTGCAAAGGTGGGTCACTGGGGCTAGTCATTTAGAAAATTGCTCCAAAAAGAATCTTGCAAAAGTGCCGAGCATGATGTCTTAGTTAAAAAATAGTAATCTTGATGTGCGTTGTTCTAGGTTGGAGTGGAAGGTCTTCAGGCAATTAAACCACGCCACAAAAGCAAGATAATACAACATAATACAATAAATGCTAAAAAAGATACAGGGGCAGAAAGTATGGGAGGAGTAGATATCGAAGCCACTGTTATCAACTCTCCTGATTTGACTGATGAATCTGCCATGTGGACAGTTGAGAATATCAAGTTCTCTGTCAAACAACCGGTAATCACAGAATCCTAGTTTTCATAGTAAATTATCTGTGAATGAATCTTTCATTTCAAATTTCTATAATGTGATGTAACAGATAGAGGCAGTTGCCACCAAGGAAGAGATAGAGCACCTTGTGGAATTATGTAGAGCAGAGGCTGATTCTATGGGACGAATTACAGCTGCAATTCTAAAATTACTAAAGCTTGACAAGTCCCTTGGCCAGGCTACCTTGGACCAACTCAGCAGTCTTGGTATATTTTACATTATTTTTGTTTCAAATCTGACCTAAAATTTTAACATAGTTATCTCTACAAACCAAACGCCTGATATTATTATTATGGGCACCTGATGGCCCGAACAAGGTAAGCAGGCAAAAGACTAAATTGTTTCTGAATGAAAAATTATACAAGTATATATCATGTAAATTCCCTGGGCTTGATTTCAGTGGAATTTTTGCTTAAAGAAAATAAAATATCTCCAGAAGTTTTGTGGGTTGGTTGAAATTTCTTGAGAAATAAAAGATATCTGTATTGTTTGCTAATAGATAAATGTCAGGTGTAATTATCAAATTGTGGAAACAATTTATTTTTTTTGAACTTAAAAAGTCAATTGATGCAACCTGAAAATATGGTATTAAAATTGATTTTCAGGAAGTGGCGGTGTGGATAGAGTTTTGACACCTAGAAAATTGAGTAGACAGAGTAGTTTTGGCAGTATAAATTTCACGCCGTCAACTCCTACATCGAAATTATTGAGAGAAGGCACTAGTGGTACATTAGAAGAAACTATTACTTCGTTAGAATCTGAGATCTCTGATTCACATGCCAAGTGTACCTCCCTTGTATCAAAGATGAGCAGCTCAGATGATTCAAGGCTGGTAAATGAAAGTAGAGAGTTGAATCAAAAGCTAGAAAACATGCAGATGCTGTTGTCGAGACTTCGTGGTATGATTTAATTTATAAGTTTAAACATATTCTTGTATATTTCTTCAGCCTGTTGGGTGTACTGTATATCAGGGGTGCAATAAAACAAGTAGATTGTAGGTACAAGAAATTTTGTTGTTATACCTGTTCAAATTTATTTTCTGGAGAGAGAGTTCGAGAAACTTTTTTGAATTGTATTACAAAATAGAGAATCGAAAGAAACATTTCTAGTTATGTGTTGGGCATTTGAAGTATTGTAAGTTAAATTATTTAGTAAGGTATGTAATTACTGAGTATGATTTGTAAGATGTAATTATGCAAAATGTGAGCCAGTTACTGTCTTCATACTGTTGATATCTAAACAGATTTCCATCTTGTTGGAAAATTTCTTTCATATTATTTATAACATAATGGACTTTGATATTGGTCTCCAGAAGGAGCTCATAAAAAAAATTATCCGGCACCAACAATTCAACAAACGATTAATTTTAAAGTAAGACAATTTAATTCAAGAGTATGTTGTGCAGGGATGGTATAAATTTACTTTAAAGCTGAATCTAGCATCATAAAGTTTCAAACATTTTTTTGCACTAATGTTGACGGGCAGCAAAAATATAGGTAATTCACACAAATCACGTCCAAATGAAGTACTGAATACTTTTGAATATGAACTACACACTCATGCACAATATAAAGCAAGGTTTCTGTTTCATCGTCCCCATACAATCCGCTGTGTGTGTGGTTTTTAAATAGAAAAATATTATGGATATATTACTATTGATATTGTTGTGGATACTGATTTATTCATATACATTAAATGAGTTATTATACATGTTATTGACTTCATTATATATAATTTTTGTATTATTTAACTTAAAATATCATTAATATACATAATAACTCATTGAAGATGTATAATAACAATACTGTACAAATGAGTTTGTATAATAAAGTCATTAATATGCATAATAATTTATTTAAGTTGTATAATGATAATACTGTACAAAATAAGTTTGTATAATAAAGACATTAATATATATAATAACTCATTTAATATATATAACTAAATCCGTATTGATGATGGTATCAATAACCGTATTTTTATATTACCTCTCTTTTAAATAAATTAAAAACATAGAAATGTAAATCTGATATTTTTTTCCCCCGAAGATCATTATTAAATTCGGAGAGCATCAACAATTTCTTTTGTTGTGCAAACTCAAACTTTGACCAGGGAACCATCAACCACCACACTTATATAGTTATATTTATAAAAATTTCAATCATCATGCTTCTCATTAATTAATTATTCCAGAAACCTGTGCACTAAGTTGTTCACTTAGTTCACATTAAATTGGAACTAACCAAGTTTCTCTGTTCGTAAATTTATTTCTGCGTATATCTAGTTTTTTCTAAACTAATTTAGATTCACAGAATTGATATAATTGCATTGCATGCACTTTTAATCTTCATGTAAAGTAGACTAAACTCTTGGTAAATAAGCTGCTAGCTAAAAACGCAGCTATAGATCGGATCCGGATCCGGATCCCTAATAAACCTTCACCTTAAAACTATGCATATTTACGAGAAACACGAATAAAAAGGTTGAAATATGGATCGGGTCGGATCGGGTCAGATATTTGAGGCCCGAAAGCGATGTGTGTTGTCATTAAACAAACTATTTCCATGTAAATGTATTCAAAAAGATGAAAAAAGAGTAAAGTGACGAAACAGGTTTCGGGTTTCAACCCGCTACAAGCTATTAATATTTTGAATAATTGATAGTTGCAACCCACAGTTCAATAGAGGGAAAATTTTTGTTTGTATCTTAAATCTGGAAATATTTGTACACAATTTATAAAATATGATTTTACAGCCAGATGAAATTTAACTTTACTGAATATAACCCAGTGCATGCAGAATTGTAAAAAAAAAAAAATTAGAAAATACTTGTACTGTTACACAATCCACTAAAATCAACACCGGTACAATTTATTTTGGTATTAACTAAAACCAGAACAATAATTACTTGATTAACAAACATACAACAAAAGTGTGTATCATGTACCAATCTCTTGACCCAATCCCAAATTAAACTAAAACAAAAACATAAAATGAATGCTGGTATAAAATTTGTATTCGGCGGTACCGGTACTCACGTCATGAGTTTGTGTAGACCTCGTACAGTCCAACAGCCAGCACAAGCATAAGCTGAGCTGCCCGAATCGCGATCCTCATTGCAACATTGTAACGATCTTCGGGGCCATCAGCTGCGAACCAGCCGAGCACTATAAGCCCGATTCCAAAGAGGAAGAGCATAGCCAGAGAAATGTAGAACACATAGAGATTGAACTCGGTTCCAAGAAACCCGACATGCGGTGGAGGACTGAAGACGGTGAGTACCACAGTGGAGGCGATGAAAATACCGATCCTCACAAGAATTGTCGGCTGCGGTGCCGGTGCAAGCTCGGGGATAAACCCATTGTTTGCCATTTTTTGGGGTTTATTGAAGAATTAATGGAATGAGAATTGATGATGGCTTTGGCCTTGGAAGAATTGATTTGGTTAAAGCCTCATGGGGTACTTAAAGATTAGAGAATCAATTGGTCAAGGTCAATTAAAAAGGGAAATAAAATGATAACAAAAATTGAATAATAGATATAATGAATAAAATACAATCACAGTGGGCTTGAGATCGGGCTCGGGCTTAATCGGGCTTCTCTTAATTTGATCTTCACAGTGTCAAAGCGTTAACTTTTTCTTTTTTTCTCTGTCGTTTTCTTCTTTGTTAGTTGTTAAAAAATGTTATGGAGAGGGACGATTTTAGTTGTTCCAAAGAAGAAAACGAGAGAGAGAAGACATTTTGGAACAACTA
Organism: x Bolboschoenoplectus mariqueter; assembly: GCA_037678475.1. NCBI lineage: Eukaryota > Viridiplantae > Streptophyta > Magnoliopsida > Poales > Cyperaceae > x Bolboschoenoplectus > x Bolboschoenoplectus mariqueter. The sequence continues at coordinate 2,308,540 of CM075260.1, read as the reverse complement.
AGTGATGCAAAAAGATATTTACTTTTCTATCTATCCTTTTCAAATTAAAAATATATGGTCAAAATATTTTACAAAAGTATGCCTAAATTTAAGAATTTTCAATTGCTTTAAGATTTTTGAAGTGCCTTTAAAATTTCTAATAGTCAATATATTGCCATATTCCAAGAATATGGAAATATTATGAAGTATCAAATGGTGTCCATCTCTATAGTCATTTGAAATAAAATTATAAAGGTATATATGTCATGTATATATTTTATTTCTTTTGAACATGAAAATAACTTTTCAAGTAATTAATTAAGAAAGATAATCGAGAATCTACATTTGATCTATTGGCTAAAATAATGTTTTGCGTGAGATATATTAACTCTATCTTTGTGATTATTTAAAGTGAGAAATAACTTTTGATCTAATGGAGAATGTATTAACTCTATCTTTATCAAATTAAAAAAAAATTAAGAGCGACAGTTAAAGCAGTAAAAAAAAAAAATAGTTCATACATCTTTTGGTATATTTTGTGGAAACAAAAAGAAGTGATATGAATAGCAAACAGGAATGTTAGAAAATACTTTGGTTCTGCAATTCTAAAAACATAATAACATCCTTACCAATTTGCCCACAAAATAAAATAAAATTACCATTACAAAAAAATGGAGAAGGGCACATTATATAATATAATTAATGCACATTGTTTAATGTAAACATACTCGATATCCTATATTATGCCTTGTTTATAGCTGATTGTTCACAATATTTATTATCTGATTGGGTGCATTAAAATAATATTGTTTAGTCCTTTACTGCTCCAATCATTCATCTACAATTAAAAAAAAAATCTGAAGTTGGGATATTATAATCATAACAAATTAAGAAATTAAGAGATTCTTATGGGTACAAGAGGGAAAAAAAAAGAAAAGCGGCTTGGCTTGAAAACTTGAAAGCCCCATAATTTTCTCACAAGTCACAATAAGGCCCGATTGGATATTTGACTACAAATTACTAAACCAAAACAAATAAATGGAAATTATTCACAGACTAAAAGAAGGATTCGAATTTTCTTCTCTTTCAAACAAAAGAGAAAAGAAAAGAAAAGAAAAAAGAAGGAAGAAGATGCTTTTTCTTTGGTTGTGACAAAGGGATTGCCACTTATCCAGGCGAATGGAATTTACTGAAATGCCATACTAGATCTGAACCTTAATCTCAGATTGGACGGTGCAGATCAAGTGATCCCCTTCTCTTCTTATAACATTTCCAATTATGTAATTATAAAAAAATAAATTTATTTATTACACCGGCAAATTTTTTTTATGTCAATTTCATAATATTTTTATCCCTGTAATTTTAATTCTGTTGATGCGGGGAAAAAATAATTCGCGAAATTAACAAAAAGTAATCGTTTACAATTATAGAAATGAAGATGTTCATGTTTCTTGTAAAGTAATTATAAAATCTTAATATGATACTTTTAAATATTTTATTAATTTAGCAAAATTATTACATTAGCAAATTTAACATATTCCTGCAATTAAAATCACAAATGTTGCAAATACACACAATTCATTTATAAATGAGATATCCTTAGCTGCAATTCAATAATTAACGCTGCGTTGACCTGGTTCAGTCCTGAGTGATCCAATCTCTGAAACTTGCAAGCTTCGCACCAACTTGAGATCAAGCCACTTCACCATATTTTATTAGTCCGTGTGGGACCCGCTGTGAAGGATTCGTATCCTCTGCTGCGCTACACTGTACAAAGCAATGTGTTGTCCGTCTGATCGTATTGAGATTCGTATTAAGTAAATCTCAAAAAAAGCTCCTCTATAATTTATCCGTCCGTATGTTATGCAGTGCAGTGATGCGCAATAGAAGATCAAGATTCCGCTACGGATGATTTGTGTGCCATCCATGGGACCCGCTTTGTCAGACTCTCATTCTTCAACAATCTCTTCATGGCTAGGAGAGATCAACACATGATCGCTCTCTACTCTGTCATGGTGCATAAGCATGATCAGAAGATTTCTTTTTTGGATTATACCAGAAAATTTAGCCTTGATCAGGGCCATGGATTCAATCCTAGACTAGAAACCGGATCAGCCCAATGGCCCGGTACTAGCCCGTTTATAGATAGAGAGCTTAATTATACTTTATCATAATCATGACTCATGCATGCTAGTATTTTTAATTAGAACTTTAATATGTTTCTCAATTGATCAAACTTGAGCAGGTTATGTTTAGAGCTTATGTTGAAGGGAAGAGGAGTTTCAACGTCTATTGAACTAAAATTTGATTATATTAATAAAATAACTATTTGATAACATTAAAATTCGTACAAAATTCTGCTCCTACACTTTAATAATTGTGAAAATTATCAAAATATAGTTTGATGGACGTTGAAACGCCCATCAGAATTTGAGACAAGCCCAAAAATGAGATGTACCTTCGGAGAAATTGCTCGCAAATAAAATGTACCATATTTCTAAGCCTAACAAACGATGCTTCCCTCTGAATTTGAGATAAGCCCGCTTAATTAACAAAGGTTTATCTTTTATGTTTTGCTGATTATAGTTTGCTTAGCAAGTTTAGTATGTAGTTCTAAGAAAATAAAGAAAAAGAGAAAGAGAGAAAAATAAAAGATGGAAGGAAAGAAAGAAAGAGGAGAACAAGTTATTGAGAGGTTCATGCCGATCTACATTTCCGAAAACATGAAAGAAATTAATAGAATAGAAGGGAGGTAAATTATTGAAATTTAATCTAATAATATATATATATATATATATATATTTATTTTTACAAAAAAAATCTTATCTAGCCTTCTCTGTCATAACTTTTCTTTATTTTCCAATAAAAGCATCACCTATTATCCTATCTACATTTTGAAAGACACTCATTAATTTTGCACTCCATTGGACAACAAATAAAATACATCCTAATAAACATATATAACATATGCACAATGAAAATTAAAATGCCGAAAATTTTGATCTCGTTTTCCTCGTCCGATCCTTGGTCATTTGTGAAGCTGAGAGATGATGGAAATGGCAACCTTAAGGCTGACGACAACCACCGCGAGGGGAACGGATGCCCATAGAAAGGTTCTTTGGATGAGAGCATAGGCCACCGACACTTCTTGGGTCCCGCAGAGTGCGAAAAGGAGTAGAAACATGCCCCACAAATAGAGAACTTTGGAAGTAATATCGATCGCCTTAAGGAGGTTTATCGGCACGCTGGTAGGGTCTGGCAACTTGATGGTGACCACGAACGCTATCAACACAAGAAGAAATGCTATCAACAGCATCATGCAAGACATTCTTTGGATGTCGAGGTCGACCATTGCTTGTCCATGGCTGTCGGATGCCTCATTGATATCAACATTGCCGGTGGTGGTGGTATCACTGATGTTAGTGGCTACACGGGCGTCACCGGCCGCTCCACGATGTATAACATTGTTGGATATGTTTGTTTCAAAACTGTTAACATTGACAATTACTTGATCAGACATAGAGCAGAAAATGGAAGGTGACGACTGACGAGAGTCATGGCCGGGCCGGGGGTGGAACGGAGATAGAAAATGCATGGAAACAGTGATGATTATGATAATTTAATGGAAATCCAGAGAATTTGCTAAATTTGGAGAGGTCAGGATAGTAATTATCTATTATTAATCCAAAAAAGAACACATGAATTCTCTAGTGTAATTCTCCTGGATCAACCCTGTTTAGGTTGAGAGATTCAGTAAATGCACAAATCAATCTCTCCCATGGCATGCCACATCAATCAATATAAATCACAATGTTTTGTTTGAACTGTGGTAATTTGTGTTGAAGCTTAATATTTTGAACCTTATGTTAGTAATTTTTTTTTGTAAAGTTCTAAGTATATAATTCTGGTATGTGCAGTGCGGATGTTGTGACTTTTGAATAAAAAACATGACGTGCTGTGACGTTGTATAAAAATACGACATGTCTCAATCATGTGACGTGACTAAAATATTTTTTCACGTGACGTGATGTGACGTGCCAAAAATAATAGAATGAAAATACGTCACGCCTATGACACGATACATATAGGACATGTCACGTTTAGACATATCGTGTTATACTATATATGATGTGTCAATACATGACGCGACGTGACACATATATAACACGTCATTTTTTTTAATTTTATCTTTTCATTGAAAAAATATTAAAAATTATTTAAATTTTTGAAAAATCATAAATTTTATTGTAAAGTGTTGGAAAATATTAAAAAAATTTTATGGTAAAAAAATATAATTCATATTGATATTAAAAATTAAAAAAATATTTGAAATATGGATATATAACTTGACGTGACTATGTGACGTGCCATGACGTGTCAATTTTAATTGAAAGAAGACACATTACGGGACACACGAAATACGTCACGTAATAAACACACGTATCGTGACGTGATTAGTCACGACGTATCATTTTTTGAATTTTAGTTGTGACTAAATATTTTAAATGATCTAAGAGAATAAGTACCCAAAAAGGCCCAACCAAAATATGTGGGCCCCTGATTCCATGAAGCAACACGCATAGACTTTGCTAGCTAATAAACTATGTCGGCCCCTGATTCCGCCTATTAACATGCATATTTGGTTAAGAATATTCTTTTGTTAGTTTATCGGATAAGAATATAATTAAAAAAATATTTCGTTAACTGATATCAGATAAGGGGGCAGTAATAATAGTAGTAATAATGATGATGATGATGAGAATAATAGGAATAATAATAATAAGAAGGAAGGTTCAAATTTATATATTTTTTTGTTTTCATTGTGCCTTCATTTTTTAATATTCTAATAAAAAAAATTTAAAATTAAGATGTTAAAATTAAACCGTCAATGTGATATTATTATTATTCTCTTGATGCACATAAACAAATATTGATTTCTTGACTTTCATTTTATATGAAGCAACAAGTTAAAAAATTAAAGTTCAAAATTTATTCATATTAATATATTTTTTGCGAACTCATGATATCAAATAAATAATTAATATTCAAATGTTGTAATTTTTTACTTGTACATAGAAAAAGTGATGTACTTCAAATATAATGATTTTATTTTGACATTTTAGTTCTAAAATTTTTATTATTAAAAAATTAAAAAAATAAAGACATTTAAACTCTTCTCTAATAATAATAATTTGATATATATGTTGACTTCACATCCTCTCTGAAGTATTGTATTACAATGCACAGGATCTTGCTCATTGATTACTAATTTCAGAATGTCCGCTTTTTAAAAACTTACCCTCCAACGATTAGAATTGCTTGGTTCCCAGTTTTAGTCTTAGATACCCAGCATGCAGATACGGACTCATCTTCATGTGTATCTCATTCCAAATATTATATATTTAATTATATACGATCCAAGGCAACAAAACGGGTCGAATAATTAAAATGTGCTAGGGTTTCAACTATCCATTATTGGCATCTTGTCCATTACAATTTGTTCCTTCCTTTGACCTCACAAAAAGCATGCCATTTCCAAGCAGGAAACACTCTTACACAAACCACCTCATGACCTGACATATCTTCTCTCTCCCGCCAACTCCAAATGCCAATTGGAATTTTCTCTTATAAACCACAAATTGAACAGGATGTCATCACCATGAATATATAATACGTACAGAAAGCAACCGATACAAGACCTCGATCTCTTGTTTTCTCTGGCAATGGCACTGCCAACCCATGCACCGGTACAGTTCGTATCCCGGCCGGTACAGGAGAGTCTCAAGAAGCGACTCTCGAAACACCTCTGCTCATTTGTTCTCTCAGTGCTTTTCATGGCTGCATTCATTCTGTTTCTTCTCTGGCTGGCACTCCGGCCCCACCGGCCCCGTTTCCACATATCGTCCTTCTCCACCTCTCCTTTCCCACCTCCCGAATCTTCTTCGCCTTCTTTCTCAGTTCAAATCGCTATCCGCAACCCGAACAAGAAAATCGGTTTCTTCTTTGGATCCATACAAGGTTCGATTTACTACCGGGGCGACCTGATTGGTTCGAACACTGATATGGGCGGGCCCTTTTTCCAACCTCCGAAGAACACGAAGACTGTCGGTGCCCACTTGAATAGCGGTTCGATCAGAGCACTTGACTCAGCCGGGATGCAGAATGATTTGTCAGAAAATGGGTCTGTCAGGTTGAAGTTTGTTCTGAAAACAACTCTGCGATTCCGGCTTTCAGCTTGGGAATCGCACGGGGCACGCGTGATGCACGTGAGTTGCGATGTTGTGCTGGGTCCAGATGGACAGATCATGGCTGAATCGAAGAGTCGGAGATGCTCCATATATTTCTTCTAAATTTGATGTGATGCATAAGAAGGATTCCTTTATTCGTTTTGTTCTTCTGATTTCTTTAATTCGAAGCAAAGCTTCTTTTCTTCTTCTTCTTCTTCCTGTTTTTTCCCCTCCCTGATTTGTGTGTAATATTCTTCTGTTTCACTAAACCGAGATGTAGATGAGATTTTTCAATGGATTGACTTGTGACCTAGCTTTGACCCAGAAGTATACTTCTTTTCAGATTTTCTGTATGTATTTAAAGATGAAATATTAAAGCAAATCTTATATAATAAAGTATCAATTGTTATTGTAAAGAAGGAAAAGTTGGGAACAAAAAGAATCTAAGACTTCATTTGCTTGCATGGAGAACTAATTAGCGATCTCGTCAATGGCCTCTGAAGAAAAAAAATTATCGGAAGTGATGACATTGACAAGAGAGAAGGAAGCAATACAGTATTGCCGGATGATTCGCAAAGCAAGCGAGATGCAAATCACCCACAAGGCGAGTAACGGGCGCTGCTTTGCGCAGCGTCAATTTGCCCGGAACAACTTTACAACCTTCCAAATGACAAAATTAATCCTATCTCTTTTAACACAATTACACAGTCTCTCCCAAACACTCCTTTTGTCCTTCTCCATCACATACATCCTCTTGTTATGCTCTATTTGGAGAGACGGAAGGAACAATTAAGGAGGACCTCTTATTTTGTTTGAACTGGAGTTCCTGTACACAAATAAGTTGAGGGAGGAGAGAGTCGTTCATGACAAAAGTGTTTAGACAATCGGATTTCAGGGAAATTTTGTCATTTACAAATTTTAGAAGTGTTCTGAGTATTTTGAACGCTGCCCAAAGCACCACACGCAAGCAGCACGTGTTGGTAACATAAATTCGTAAGATTCAACAACATATTAGAATGCGCGTGGGATTTAAATTTTTGCTAATTATGTCGTACAGAATTGAAACTATTTTTTTTCCTAATTTTTTTGAATTGGAAACTATTTTGATCCTGGTATAAAATACATGTATTACTGAATATATATATATATATATATACATACTTGGGCTGTGTAATTGGTCCACCTTATCAATACTGCCTGATAGATTAAATCGAAATAAATCTCATTTTTTAGATAAAGATAAAATCAAACCATCTAAATTTAAAAAACTTTTATTCGGATATTGAATTTACAACCTTTATATGAGAAATATTAGTTATCAAAGTTATCAAATTAATAATTATTTAATGGATTCTAATCCATTATTGAATACTTGTTTTTATGCAACGAATAGAAGTTTGAGTTAGAGATTCTAATATGGTGACCCAATGCATGTCTTCAAATCCATAAAAAAAGAATGCTAAAAAATCTGCAGATACCAATCAACTGCATGGATCAAGAATAAAAACAATCAATTTTCACTGAAATCTAAAAACCAAGCAACACCAATTGGTACAGTCCCAACTCCTCAGACAAAGAAGAGTGCACCAATGCACCCTACACTGCAACCTAGAAGATTATTTTTAAGTTGACAACAATTAGCAAATAATTCTCAAATCATAACCTAAAAATCAGACCTAAAATAAATAGCCTTGATCAACCATGGAAGCTAACATGAAGTCATGACAAAATGTGAGTTAACCTAGCTAGTTAACGAAAGCACAATGCTTTCTTATCTCTCCTTGTGTGCCAGTCAGAACTTGCATATTCCCCATTTTAACCATTGACACGGCGAAATCACTGAAGAACTCTGTGTTGTTGCCGCCGTTATTTGCTTGACGAATGATGTAGGCTTTATTTACTGGATCGAGCATTAGAGTATCGTCAGAGAAGAAGAGACTTCTTTTTTTGGCCAGTTGCTTGAAATAGCCATTGTCAAATCTCAAGAAGCTACCGGGATCCATCTCTACGAGGGTAGTTTGGTCATTAGGCTTGCATTTTGCTTCTAATTTTTTCAGGTAAAACTTGTCTATTCTCGGGTCAGCTTTTTTTGTTCTGTTGAAGTCGTAGAGGCGGTCGTTGAAAGATGAACAATGTGAAGTTCCAAGGGTGTGTCCTCCTATTTCAAAGAAGAAAGAAAGAAAGAAAGGCAAAAAAATAAGAAAAAAGTTTGTATCAAAAGAATTCTGCTGCTTCTATGTACTATTTTACTGATAGCCAAGCAAATTCTTTAAATGATTTTTACTCAACTGTTTTCTACATATGTGCAAAATGTTCATAATGAAATGTGCTTAAATTTAATTTTTGGTTAAATAAGCAGATTACTTCATGCAGATAAGTACAAAGTTCTAATAGAGGAGGTAGGATTTGTTGCAATTCAATTGAGACTAGTAATATGTATGTACCTGATAAAACCAATTGATCTTTAGCATCTAAGCCTTTCGGTATGAAGAATTGGTTCAATGCTTGCTGGGCACTTACGAACGGTGGTGGAAGGTTGTTCAGAGCATCTTGAGAGACCGATCGATTACCATCCCTTCGTCCTGTCGGCACATCCCATGTGGGTCCATTTGTCTAATTCAAAATAAAATGAGGATTAACTGATGTTTTCGGTTTTCACACACTCATGACTTTTTAAGCATTTCAAGATATTGTAAATTAATTCGTGTTCCTATGATGTATGTGCGCTTACCAAGACAACAACATCTCTAGCCACAATAGCTAAGGTATCAGCACAAGATACAATTCCTGGACAAGCAGCCTCCAATTTTGCCTTGACCCGATCAATCACGCTGAATCCTCTAAGACTTATATTTGGTATGGAGTCCTTTTCAGCCGGATTTGCCGCTGTGCCGTTCAACAAGATTGATCCATCACAACCCTAAAAACAAATTGAAAACACTCAATTCGGACAACATTATATTATTCAAGAAAGTTCAAGTAAACAAAACACGAGTAATCGTGAAAAAAGAATTGCATACATTGACAAAACAATCATGAAAAAACATCCGAAGAAGGGGGCCTGCAAGAGACCGTGCTTTATACATTATATCGGTCATTTCCTTGCGAATGATGGTTTCAGCATTAGGACATGTCGAGTTATAGAAACCAACAACTAAACCTTGAGCATTGATTATGGTCGAGAAAAGCAACAAAATGGCCAAAAGAGGAAGGAGAGGCTTTGCAACGGTAACAATGGCCATGTTTGGATATAAAACAGAGAAAGGGATATAGTTGTTGTTTATGGTTGCCTTCTTTTATAGTGATGTGTGGTTACTTAGTGCCTAGGGGTTAAGGGAAGTATCCGTTGCGTGATACTATTAATTTATTATATTTTAAATATTTTGCTACAAAGAGTTGACGAGAGTACAAATGAAGTGATGTACAGATTGTAATTAAACAGCGCCGTTGTAAAATTTCCGGCTAATGTCTTCTAGTAAAGAAATTATCTAAATAAGTCCTTGAAGTTTGACATAATTAATAATGTTATTGGCTAAGATTTTGTAGAACATTTGGCAGAGAATTCATGTCAAAAATTGCACAACCATCAACTAACCAAAGACAAAGAACAGCTATCATAATTTATCTAGTATAAGAGTCCAAGTTATACAACGCTCTCTTGGAGAACTTTTCTTTTTTGTTAAATAAAAGGTTAAATTGAGCAAAGACCCATGTAATTAAAAAAAAAGGAAAAAAAAGAGAGTCGAATTCACAAACGTAATGGTTCGGTCCTCTGCATCAAATTTGGCAGAGTATTATGTGATGAATTTTTGCACAAGTATTGAAGTAAAGTGATTAAAATAATAACCAACTATAGAAATATAAAAAGGAAGTGCAAAATTTCTGCATTGGCCCTTAAAGTATCTAATTATTTGATCCAACTTGAAGTTAAATACAATCCAACTTGAAGAATTTTTGGAAGTTAAACTAATTTGAATTCGGCTTGATTCAACCGAGACGAACTAACTAAAACTAAAGATTATATGAAACCATATGATTTACAATTTCGTCAATTAACTATGAACGACTTGAAATGTAAGAGCATCTCCATATCTGAAATTATAACTATAATTGTCATAAAAATTAAACAAATTAATTTGAAAGTAGGATGAAGATGCTCTAAGATCATCCAAAAACTAACAACTTTCAAACCTAACTTAACTCGAATCCAAACGACTCAATACCTAGGAGGTTAGGAGAACTAAATCAAATTAGGATGATTTAAAGATCCAACATGATCCAACCCGAATGGTCCAAACTTGATCAGAAATCAGACAACATCAAATTTGCGCATATTTCAAATCAGACGACTCAACTTTCAAATTGACTTGAACGATCCGAAATTAAAAAAAATATTCCAAAGTCAGAAGATTCGAAAATCAACTTAATCCAAACTTGAATGATTCAAAGTTAGAAAAATAGAAACTTTACTAGACAAGATCCAAGACAACTTGAAATTGAATAATTTGAAACTAAATAATTTGAAATCTGACTCGATCTGATTTAAAATAATTTATGACCCGAACATTATATGAAACTAAAACAATATGAAATCTGACTTGAAACGAACAATAATCCGTCAATTTTCTAAAAACAAACTAATTCAAATCAACCCAACTTGAATCGAAACCCGATCTAACTTGTGTAATCGCCACATTTGTCTAGCCACACAAATCCCCACACCATACACTAAAATTAAACTGTCATTGTCTTTATGATAGATGTAACCGAATAAACTAAAAATAAACAAAAACATGCACTCATTATAGTTTAAATTCAGACTATTTAAACTAAATCAAATTATTTAAAATTGATAATATTTTATTATCATTAAACAACTACGCCAACCCATACACTACGTAACTATAGCAGATTTGGTCTTGTGCGTCCAATAAAAAAAAGTATAGCTCTTCTAAAAAAATATATAAAAGAAAAGAAAAGAAAATTAGCCCACCTCATCTCATCAAGGTGTTATATTATTTTGCCAAGCAGTGATTTTTAGAAACTTGGTCTAAGAATTTATTGCGCCTTATTGACCACACACACCCCGCCCACGTGCTTTCGCATCGGATTGCGTTGTCATTCGTCGATTACTAAGAAACGCCAATTTGAGAGTAGAAACTTCGATAGCTGCGGAGCAATTGTCGTTGATGTTTATTATATATAGACTAGAGAGACTTGGCTCCAATTAATGCCATAATTGTATGCATAACGTTACAATAGAGACTTGCACCATCTACGGTTTTAAGTTTGAGGGGGCGGGGGGGGGGGGGGGGGGGGGGATGACTTGAAAATGGTTATTTTAATGATTTTGATAATAAAATTTTAAAAAAATTTTGAAATTTTTTTTTGTAAAATAAAAAAGTTAAATATGGATAATGCCTTAATCCCATCTAGGGAAACAACTTTTGAGGCAAAGATAATGTTTGTTTTAAGGGAGGCTGCATATTTAGAATCCAAAAAGAAATTTTTATATGTATTTAAAGTTGAATGAGTTGATTTTATATTTACCTAAAAGAATTATCACATCTAATTTATCTAACAATATTAGATATATTGGTAACTTAGAGTTTGTTTTGGATTTCTTTACGATTCACTTTAAAATCTTAGCATTCAAGTTTTGTTTATAATATCTAAATTATATTTGTATTAGTACTTGCACTTATTTTATATTCAGTTTGTATTTATATTCGTTTGATATCCTATTTGTCCTCATATTCAGATCATTGCATCAATAATTGAATAATAAAATGATATGAATATGGTATGACAACTAGACAATCCAAATTGATCTATTTTAATTCCTACTTAAAAAGGACTTCATCACAAGCACTTGTACTACTCACATTAATATTCAATTTGAGATTTAATATATCAAATTTGTCAAAAGAAAAGTTTGCTGGTTAATTAATTTTTTTTAAATAAATGACTGCTTAACAAACATGCCTTATGACAGAAGAAAGTAATTAATTAATCATTAATCCACAGCAATTACATACTACAAAGTTGAAAGCGCATGCACATAATTGTAGTTTGCTTTATGATTACTCACACCTCATTAATTCTTGGCTAACTAAATTTAGGAATAGCTAGTGATATTATTCAATCTCATAATCATCACTGCAATTTGCTCCTTGATCTCTCTTAAGCTTTAAATGCTCAGTTTCCATCTTGAGTTGTGTTATGTACTTATATATATATTTATATATTTCTTTTGCTTATACCACACACAATTGAAGTGCATTTACCAAAAGTTATTAATTTTTTTTTAAAATATGCTTAATGATTTTTTTTTCTTTTTTTTTGTCTGTTCATGGCGAATAATTGGTCAGTCAATCTTATTACAACGGTACTCATCAAATGCTACAGTAAGTATTATTGCATTAATTATGGTAATTTCGGTTGTGAAATTCGTGTCTAATTAATTAATGGTCAAGGAACATGTTTCAAGATTGGATACCTTAATTTCTTATTGAAGGAGTGTGTAGAAGTTTCTAGGTCATGAGATGCATTAATTAAATATTGTAGCATGAAACAATGTTGAATGACAAATTATGTGATGCTTACATTTATAAGATAATTTATATTTAGACATGCTAATTATTTTCAAAATAACGTGCCTCTATGTGACACTACAGCATCAGTCATTTGGCATGTTAGCAATTTTATTTTACTTTAGCATTTACATTTAATACAAAAAATATAAAAAAATTAACATTGTCAATTGTTGGTTCTTAATTTTTTCCATACATGATTCACAATTAATATATATTAATACACTAAAAAAAATGAACGGTCAGAATAATTTTGATCAGATAGATGTAATTCAGTTTAAACAATTACTGTTAAAGAATACAAAAGATATTTGAGTAATTTTACTATGCAAAATGGAAGATGTATAATCATAGATCTGTTATCAAACACAACATAACTGAGAATTTTTCCTCCCAAAATACCCTTCTTGTATCAAATGGTGGAAATCAATTTAATTTTTTTTTTCTCCACAAAAATGATAATATACTGAAAAGCATAACTCACACTTATCGAAATAACCGACCATTAGTATGTCAAATAATAGTACTAATTGTAAGCAAATAATTTTTGACAAACGAAGTTGTTTTATATAATTGGTTGAAATCTATCAAAACTCTAAAAAAAAACTATAACAACGAATGTATTATAATTTTTAATGACAACGGATACAACCGTCAATACCAATATAGTAAAAGAGAAAATCTGAAGGATATGTGTGATGATAGTATAGTAACGTCTTCATATTTACAACTAGTAAAGTAAGTTTGTTACTTTCATTTAATATGTTTGAGGGCTGATAATTTCTCCAAAGAATCATGCATCCTCAAAAATTATCTCCAAAGTTTGGCCTCAAAAATTATCTAGCGAAAAGGTGCGAAGACGTCTCATGTTTGGTCCAAATATAATGTATTTGAGCTATTTATATTTATGTAATGAGCTATTTATGTTTATTAAACTAGCTATTAGTTATTATATAATAGATCTATTTATAGTAATTTAAAGAGTTATATATACTGACTCTACTGAACATTTATTTTCATGCTAAATCTCAAGGGTCGACTAAGTTTAGTTAATGTAACATTTTATAGTCAGATCCAATATTTAGTCTAATGTTTTATATTCTATTTATATTAAAAGTTGGGAGCTATTTATAGTTATGAGCAGTCTTATTTACAATAATTACATTAGTTATTGTTCGTTAATATAATAATCTATTTTGTATAGCATTGAGCATGTGGTATAGAGCAATTTATATTTGTAAAATGTCTTATTTATAAGTTATTCGTAGCTACTACAATAATCTATTTTATATGATGCTAAACATTTGAGTCATTACTATTTATAGTTACAAATGGTGTAGTTTATATCATGTTTGTTACACTTGACATAAAAATAAGTAAGTAGTTGTTAGTTGGCATTAAAACCATTGTTCGTTGGAAATTTGGAATATAGTTCTCGAGATATAATAAAAAGAGCAATAAATGACCAACACTGACTCATATAGAAACAAAGAGAATATGTGAAGAAAAATTGTACAGTAAAAAGAAGAATAAATCATTGGTTGAACACTGAAACAAATAAATTAATCTTTTCTATTTTGGAGCTCATCAACAAACGGCATGCAAAGAGATCTAATATTTATGAAACTAAATTTGAGTCGAGGAAAATTTTTGTAATACAAACAGTTACTTCATTCCTTTTACATATTGAAACTTCAAACGAATAAAATAAGATGTCAGTGAATAAATACCAATTATCTGACCAAAAGCAATGACAAAAACCAAAGTTCAAAAAGAAAGTGCATAGCTTACCATTGTTGGAGGCATCCTAATTCGGAAAAAATATCAAAAATAATTGTTTAATTTTAGTGTCATATAACAAATGAAGAGTAGACATGAAAGAAATATGTCAACTGGCTTTGAGTGATGAAGAGCGAAAAGACATGCAAACAAATTAGATAGAGAAAGATCATTATGGAGGGAGTGCATCTGGCATGGTTTCGTAGAAAGCAGTTAATTTTTTTTTTGAACGATATTTAAAGTTGAATTTAGCTCATTTGACATTTTGAACGATATTTAAAGTTGAATAAATAACTCATTTGAACGAAAGGAAAAAGAAATATATATATCCTCTATTTTTTTTTAAAAAAAACAAACGAATTGGATCAATCCGATTTTAAATTTTAATTTTTTTTAGATAATTATAATTCATATTGTTTTAATTTCATAATTCAAATTGAAAAAAAAATTCAATTCTCCTTTCTCATTTTAAAAAAACAAATGATTCTAATCCGAAAAAAGATGCAATGAGGAACATGTTAGCAACTGACCAATTTTGATAGGCTTAATACAATGGTGATAAGTCTCGTCTATTTATAGAGAGACATAAGTTCAAATTTTATAAGAGATATTTAAAAAAAAATAAATATCAGAGCTAACGAAAACCCTTATTTTAGAAAAAATGACCAATTTTGAGTTCGGGAAAATTAGTTGGGACTTGGGAGAGAAGTAAGATTCAATCTCGTCCATTCGTCATATTCAACATCTCAAATTAAAAATAAATTATGGAAAGATGCTACCATCAAACTCAAAGAATGGCACTAGCAGCAGATGTGAACTTAGTTAAGGCTATACAAAATATTCATAACTCATGACTCATTCGAAATCGCCTTAGACTTTAGCTCGTCAACAACTCGCTCCAAATCAGTTTGAGCTGGCTGGCTCGTCTGACTTGTGAGCCGAGTTTGAGCTGAGTCCAGCTTACTCAGAATCGGCTCATTAGCTCGTATATATTATAGTATGGACTGTTTATTTCAAATTTGTAAGTTCTAACCCAACCCAACTCCAGAACCAAACCCAACCCAAAATTCTAATGTCCCACCCCTTTCTCTCTCTCTCCAGAACCAACAATGCTCCCGAGTCTCCACCCCAAATCCCAAATCACCGTCGTCCTCTGGCCCACACTCGCCTCCCTCCCTCTCCCTCTCTCCCTCCCACACCCCCCCGGCCTCAGATCGCCGTCGGCAGTCGCCCCCCCACCCACGCCCACCTCTGACCTCTCTTCTCTCGCCGTCGTCGGTCGCCCGCGCCCCCAGCCCCCACCAATCGATCGTCTCTCTCCGCATCTACTGAGCTCGAGCTACACGAGCTACGAGCTGGCTCGAGCTTTTCACGAGCCTATTACGGAGCTAGTCTTTCAGCTCGTATCTGCAATGCTATTTCGAGTTAGCTCGGCTCGTTAGTTTCATGAGCTGAGTTCGAGTTGTCTCCAACTCGCTCGAACTCGGCTCGTTTGCAGCCCTTGTCTCACCTAACTCATCGAAGCGTTCCCCAAAGATAGTCAACGCTATCCGAAATCCTCTTCCGATCCGATCAGCAATCCCATCAAATTTGAAGAATCGGTAAAACAAAAAGAAAGAACAATCAAATCTGAAGGTCTATCAGTCACAGACAAACTAGACTCTAGAAGGAAGGAAGAATCAGCATAAATCGGACATTAGGTGAGTCTCTTCCAGTTCAATCTTTTCTTACGCCCAAATCCGAAACTATGGTAATCGGTTCGGGAAACCATGTAATAATCGAATCGCGAGCTGCCGATAGATTCTCCAAACCTTACTGGTATCGTCCATGGCTATTGCTTGCTATGGTACAACTTCCTGATTTACATTGTCAGTTTGGGGTGGGGGGGTGGGGTCGCATTATTTTGAAAAGCAATTTCTAGGTTTTAGTAACTCCAGGCAAAACTAACATATCATATCTATTGCTATTTGCTTACAGCTTCAATGGCATTGAGACACGGAATGAAGCAGCGGCATCTCTTCGAAAGCTTCTTTAACCACTCTTTCATGCAAGAAAGATATTATGCGTCTAAAATAAATTGGAAGGAGCTAAAACCGATGATTCTAAAGCGGGTCAGAAGCCGGGCAAAAGACTACCCGATAAGACGCATGGTACCAGTAGCGGAGGAGGTAGTTAGAGCAAGGGAAGCATTGGTACAAGGTGTTTCAACTCTACTCAAAGTTATTGCTGTGAAGTCATGCGAGTAAGACAAACTGACATGTCAGCTCCATCTTTTTCTGTTGTGAAGTTCACTAGGAAAGTAGAAGGGAATTTTACTTTTGAATTATTGCATATTAACTATATTGCCAGCAGAAATTACTGGAGATCAATATGGATTTTGTTTGAAAAATGTTGTAATGGTAGCCAGTTACCATAAATTGATGGGGGTGTATACCAGTGTTTTTGTGGTAACAGCATGATACTGAATTGATAATTATGCATGATTGATCTATTTCGAAGAATAAGAATTATGGGGAATCATTTTGTAGCTTCTTGTTTAACTACTTACCTATACATAAAAGAAGTTTGTGATAAAACAGAAGTTAAGTCTAAAAGAACACAAAATAAACAAATAACGAACTTTTCGATATTCTGGTAACAACTTGTAAAGACCATTGTCATGCAGTTCAGATTGGTATCAATATGTATTGGACCTAATTGAGATGGTGCTGGAACTGTAAAGGGACATGTTAGAGTCTGGCAGCAATATACAGGCAACAACCACCCCTTGTTTCCAGTTATTGTAGTTCTGTGCCTGTGGTTAGTAGCAAGTCTTTAATTGCCTTCATTTCGAATTTCGCAAAATTGATGTGAACAGATTATTTGCTCTCTGACAATTCAAATAGTTTGAAGAAACTTCTAATTGATATATCAATTTTTAAACAGTTTTCTCATTCTAATGTTTTGTTTCCAGGTTTTGCCCTGAAGTATATGTAGGTGAGACAGGTCACTTCATGAAAACATGCCCCGGTTTCAGGCAGCTGGCGAAGAACCAGCCTCACAAGTGGAACCAAGCCCAATTAATTGACATCCTGGTACCAGTTGAGACATACCACCTTATCGACCCCTTCCAACCTGAAGTTATAAATCACAATCAGCGTTTTGATTACACTCGCATCCCTGCTGTTCTAGAGCTCTGCTACCAGGCTGGTGCTGACCTCCCTGAAAATGTCTTTGACATGCATATCTCCCACGTGGTGGATGAAGAAAATCACTTTAATTTAATCTCTCCATCTCTTTCTATGCCAGAAAGGTATAGGTCCCACCAGGCTGGCTGTGGTATACCAGAGGACATGGAAAATCAGAAACAGATAATTTCTCCTTTATCTACCAGCGAAATCTCTTCCTTAGCAAACATGACTTTGGAAGCGTGGGAGAGGCTTAGACTTGGTGTTAAGAAACTGCTATTAGTGTACAATGCAAAGGTATGTCAACACTGCTCTGAAGTTCATGTGGGACCCTCAGGACATAAAGTGAGAACATGCGGCATGTACAAGCACGAGGCATGGAGGGGTGCTCACATGTGGAAACGTGCAGAGGTGGATGACATCGTACCAGAGAAGATTGTGTGGCACAGACGACCACAGGATCCTGCTATGCTTGAGGATAGTGGAAGGGGGTTTTATGGCCATGCACCGGCTGTGGTTGAAATCTGTGCACAAGCTGGTGCAAAAGTGCCTGAAAAGTACTTCTGCATGATGAAAATGCATGGTTTAGCACCAAAAATGTAGTTCTACCAGAAATTCTTTCATCTAGTGTTATAGAGTATTGTTTTTCTAAAATAATGGGCAATTTTGCTTAATTTCAATTATACTGCTAGTCTACTCAGGGGGAAAGAGTTGAGCAATTGTAGTTTAGAAGATGCATACCTAATACGCAGATTCCGGTATACATAAGATGTATGCCAATTAAATTTTGAGTGATATGCCTTGATGTATACATAAGGGGTCCTTGTGGTAAACCCATTACAAAGTAGAATAGCAGAATATCATACTATTCCGTCTAAAGCGACTTGTTAAACGCAAAAAAAACGAATCCGGATAGCGGTATAGATAGGTTATTTGCTATTCGATCATATGGTTGAAATAGTAGAATAACACTCTTTTTCGGTACACGGAATAGTAAAAAAAATTTATTCTTGTATCAAATGATATTTTCACTTTTTTGAATAATTTGAAAATAATATTTTTCTGTCCACTTTTTTAAATATCATTATTTTATTACTATTTTATTTTTATTATTTTAATGATATTATTCTAATACTACTCCTTGATTTGTCAAATGAACCCAAGATGTATACCGATCATTTGTCAAGCTCCTGTATGAAGCATTGATAGATTCAATGGGTTCATTTAAAACCTCATTAGCTAAATTTATGTGTCTAAATCTTAAGAACATATGCTCTGTGTGCTAAAATTAAGTAATATTCAGGTTTCAGAAAAAAAAATTGTATTTAACAGAAAATAATTTGCAATGTGCATACTTTTGTATTTCTTTCTCTATTTTAGTTGCTTTTTAGTGATATTGGACTTGCTTGCAACGAGGCTTAAAAATACAAAAATCTAAGTTTAAGGAGAATGTGATTGTCAATGAGGATGAAACAATGACGAAATTGTCCCTGAAGCCAGTTAGCAAACTTTTCTTCTATTTTTTCTTTTTTCTCACAAGAAGCCCTAACCCATAACATCGGTATTTAGATTAGGGTCAAATTTTAGACCCGACCCAAGAAGCCCATCCAATAATTTAGTAATTATTTATTCTCCAGTTCGATTGTCTTTGGGCCGTTTTACTCAGTTAAAAAAACCCTGTAACAAATGTCAAAAAGACGCAGTAGTTATTGAAATCTATCTTTCTGTGATCCATTTTTCTTTTGTCCTATGATCTCCCAGTCATCATCTCAGCTAACTTCCAAACGTCATCTCAGTTGTGGCGTGAGTACATTCGCTGGTCCGCGTATAAGTCAGCATACGGATTGAATAAAAATGCACGACAAAGAAATCTAACGGTGGTGATAGGTCCCGCATAGATCATCCTATGTTTCTATCCGCATAGATCATCCTAGTCCCCTTCCCTTTTCCAGATGACGTTTCTTAAACCAGGCTCATTTTATTTATTGATATGATTGGCTCATGGTTTTATTATCATCGCATGCAGACAAAGTGAACAGTGTCGAAACTCGAAACGCCTCCAGTTTTCCTTTCAGTCTATTTCATACGATATACACCAGGTGCACGCAATAAGTAACAGAAGCAATAGTATCTTCCCCTTTATATGGACGGCGGAGGGAAGAACAGTTCTTAAATAAATAAATAAAAAACGAGAAAGGAACATTTATTCTACCCCTGTATTTTCACGAATTTTATTCGAATTAAGCGAGCCCCGTCCGATTTTCTTGCGATTTCCTTCGATTTTCGTAGCCCGATCTCCGATCTACACGAAGGTGTGTGTCAATTTCTTCTCGTCTTTCATTCGCTTCGGATCTTTCTAATCTTTTGTTGATGTAATCAGCGTTGGCTGTGTTGATTGAAGTGCAATTGTTAAGTCCTACGATCTATCTATAGTTTGATCGGAAATAGTTCTAGTTAATTGCAAGTATCGCTGCGGATGTTTCCGCACCATCTTGTTTTCTTTTTGAATGTAGAGGGTATTTGATTACTTCTGCTCGGTAATCTGATTACAGTAATTGTTGCCTAATTGCGGTTTATCGAATTAATATCGTTCGTACAAGAACTGTTTTATTGTTCTTTAAGAAAATTTCGTTTGATTGTTGTATGCCTTAAGAAATTAGGGTTTTTGATTTATGAAAATAAAATTGCCAGGTAGGTAGTTTCTTACTTTGTATTTAGGTTTGTAATCAAATCCGGATTGGGGTTTTCATGTATACAGCATTCTTTTTACTAATGAACTGGATTTTGGAAATAATTGCAGTCTAGTGCATAATTTTACAGGACAAATGCATATATTGAAAATGAAAAGACACCACTAACCTAATTAAAAACAAAAGGTTTCAGATTTATCACAAGCGTGTTGTCTTTTGCAAATGGTTCACGATAAATTTTATGATTCTTAACATGGAAGTGGCGGTAAGGATAAGTTCCAAGTCTAAAAGAAAATTAAGAAAAGCAAGATGTTGGTATAGGTGGATATTAACTATCGTAAATTACTTCAAAAACTTTTAATAAGTCTTTTGTATGTGCTTCTCTAAGTTTGTTGCATTCTAAATTTTCATTAATTCTCTGTCAGTTATGCACGGAGGTTATTGTTGCTTACCAGTTAAAACTAAAAGATAATACAGGAGATAACTTGGTTTTAACTTTTTTCTTACTTACTCAGAGACAGGACCAGACGTTATTGTTGCTTACCAGTTCAAGATTTCAAAAAGAAGCCAAGAGTTCATGTCTGATCTCGAAGCTGAGCTCCCAACTGCTTTTGGTACACAATTATTTACAAACTGCTAGTCTTCTTGTGCTTAGAATTATCTGGATTGATGACTTTGATCTGTAAAGAATAAAACGCATCACTTAAGATTTTAGCATTTTATTTGTGTTGATGGTGTGCTGATACTTTTTTTTTTTTGCCTTGTCTAGTAGTAATTAAGGTAACTATGTGCACCTATAATCAGCTTGCAACATCTTTGAGAAAAAAAATAGGATAAATGAGATAATAGAAGTTGAATAAAACAAACCACAATATTTTAGCATTTTATTTGTTGATTGCGTGCTGATACCTTTTTTTTTTGCCTTGTCTAGTAGTAATTAAGGTAACTATGTGCACCTATAGTCAGCTTGCAATGTCTTTGAGAAAAAAATAGGATAAACGAGATAATAAAAGTTGGAAAATGAGTAACGAAGCACTTCTTTTTTTCTTCTTTTTTTTTCATTTTTTTTTCCAGTTTTACCCTGAAAAACATTTACTTCCCCAATGTACTAAACATAATTTATGCGTGATGGATTCTAGATCCGTTTGCGGAGGCAAATGCTGAGGACTCAGGGGCGGGAGCAAAGGAGTATGTGCATGTGCGCATACAGCAGAGGAATGGTCGCAAGAGCCTGACAACTGTGCAGGGCCTGAAGAAGGAATTTTCTTACAACAAGATACTCAAGGACCTCAAGAAAGACTTCTGCTGCAATGGCACTGTTGTTGAGGACCCTGAGTTAGGCCAGGTTTGTGTCCTTACTCTATTTGTGCATAATTTTGTGTAAATATAATGGGAAAAATATGTAGGTTGTTGGGTACCAGAAATTCAAGCTAATAGCACCTCTGGTTTGCATAGTGTGTTTAGTGAACTGAGCAAATTTTTTTTGCCTGGATATGTAGGTTATTCAGCTCCAAGGCGACCAGCGCAAAAATGTTGCCAACTTCCTTATTCAGGTAGTACCTCAATACTTATTATAAACCCTCTCTTATTCATATGTGTCATGATCACATCTGTTATATAACCAAAGTTGTACCTGCACTTGGCTTATTACACAGAACTGCAGAAAATTTACTTTCTTCACTATTTCTGAATGAAACTTTCTGATGTTATTGAAGAATTTGAATTGACTACTGTTCTTTGTTCATTCAGTGTAATATAATGGGAAAAATATGTATTCATATTTTGGAACATTTATGAATAAATTAGATTGAACTTACCAGAGTTATTTGGTTAGTGTTATGTCATTTTCATATTTAAATAACTATAAACAAGTGGAAGTTAACACTGCTAAAATACTGAACTTCCAAACTGGATGGGTGCTAGATGATTTACACACTGATAGTTGGGAACTTGCATGGAATTGCATGGAATGATTTTGGCTAAGTTTTGTAATATCCTAATAACATATATATATATATATATATGTATATTTCTTTTTGCAAACTTAATAACTTACACTTTTCTGGTTCTTATCATTCCCCTTGAATTTGTTGTCTTGCAGGCTGGAATTGTGAAGAAGGAAGACATCAAAATTCATGGTTTCTGAAGCCCTTTGCTTGGCTTTGAAAGAGAGCTATATATAAATAGTAGTCTGAGAACATTGTGTGTATGTGCTTGTCTGCTTAGATTGTGTTGCTTAATACCCTATTACTTTACTGAGATTTTGCTGGCATTATGTTGCTCAAATCTCTGGTAACTGGTACTGGACCAGATGGCATTGTACCATTTGCACCTTTTCAGTCATTTTATTGTGCTTTTTGCTTTGTTTCTGGATGAGATACTGCTAGTAATACATACTATCCATGCCCGATCTTTGGTACTACTACGATTATTGATTTTGTTTAGTCTTGTTTTGCCTGTGATTGTTGATATGCCCGAGACCCACCAATTCACATTTTCTGAAAGAAGCGGAGTTCAGCTTTGTTCGAACTGTTTGTTATTAAGAGACATTCTTACAAAGGATCCCAAATCGATGCGATACCTATTTGATTGTATTAAGTCCATTTGATGGGTTCTATCTAATGCAAGTTCTAAGTAATGTTGATATCTGAATTTTTTCTGTTTTCCTTGAATTTAGCTATCAACAGTATTTTGTAGGTTGCTTAGTTCTGTCTCATTTGAAATTAAATTGATGAAACCTCTTCATTGCCAAATCTGAAGAAATTAAAGTTGATGTAATCTCTTCATTGCTAAATCTGAGAGTTGACACAGTACAAATCTTGAAAAACAAAGACCCTATGTCCTCTTGAGGAAAAAAAAGAAGAATAACTTATAAGTGGTACAGCACCATGAAATTGACAAAGAGAGAGTGATAAGCAAGATTAGAGATCTTAACCAAATCATTTCATGATAATTTGACTAGGGAAGCATGTTCAGACCAAAGCTAAATCCTAAAGCCTGGTTCATGCTATATAATTTGATTGAGACTAAGCAAGACTCGATCTTACAGCTACCAGCAATGGGCCACATAATGGCCTGATTCAGTGTTTGAACCTCAAACAGACGTGCTGTCAACAACACAAAAGAGACAACTGTTATCATAATTTCTATATTAAAAGCCGCAAAACCTCCAATATCTCAATTTTAAAATTCAAAAGGACACCTCAGTAGATAGATTGCTTAGAAAAGTTTTTCAGCAGGCCTGATCCGAATTCCTATGTTGAGGCACATAGCTGCCAGAGAAGAGAAGAATCAGGCAAGCATGTTAAGCACATGACAGTTCGCTCCCAACTTTAGTCTCAAAAAACTAAGAATTGAAATAGCAATCAAGTTAAAATAATTAATGCAAAGAGTTTAGGAGAGATCTCTGGTTTGTTAATCAAGCTCCTCACTATGTGAATGTTGAACTCCAACTCTTCAAGCAGCCCTCTAACTATAAGTTTAGTACAGTGTGATAAGTCTTGTCTTTTTATGAGGAGACGTATGTTCAAGTAGGATAAAAAATATTTAAAAAAAATAAATATCGGGATTAATGAAAGTTCTTATATAAAAAAAACTAATTAAGGCAACTAACTAACGTCATGTTATATATTTAAACGGATAACATCATTCTCTAAATCTATGACGAACTATACAAGTATTTACCCTTATAATTAATATGTACTTATTTGAAGAATAAAATTGAAAATAACTTGTTGATTTATAGCTCTCAAAATCGAGTTATACTAAAAATATTATTTCTATCAAGTTGTATGGACACTTGGACAGACTGGGCTTAAGCAGTATTTTTTTCGAATAGATAAATATACAACTAAGAACTGTGTGTGAGCAAATGACAGAAAGAAAATAATATTTAGATATCTTATTAATTTAATATCACATGGGAATCCTATAATCCTACCACAATTTACATATGCTCCAAAATTGAAATGTGCTAAGAGTTATAATTTTAATTTTATTCACTAAATTACCTTATGAGAAATCCATGGTACATAATGAATTTTGTTGTAGTTTTTAGGTGGCAAGTCACTTAAATGATACATGACGAAAAATAATCACTCTTGATTTACACTATTTTATTTTGATCCTAAATTTTGCATACTTAAAATATGTTATTTTGCTCCATAAAGATTTATGTGGATTGTAAAATTACTTTAATGACCTTCTCCGCCTTCAATGGTAAAACTTCTAAATAAAAGTTGGCAAAAAAAAAAAATTCTAACTAAATGTTGGACACTTGATTAAATTCATTCCGACCCTTCAAATTTTTTCAATTAATTTTATTCTTGGCGTTCAAATTTTTTCAATGTACTGGATAATCATTCAACTTTTTAATATATCTAATTAATTATAGTTGGTTGTCTTTATAGGTTTTGTACCAATTGCAAATGATGTATATTAACAGTGAGGTTATTTGTCAGATTATATATGGTATATGAATATTTGAATCATATATTCAGATCATCAGAATGAGATTTGATATTAATCATGATAATCATGTGAACTTAAGAATTAATTTGCTTATGTTAGCTGTCATGATTTTTTACAAACAGTGCCAATAAATTCTAAGTTTTTAATTTATGATTATCCAATTTCTCTCTCCTTTTGGAGCTAAAAAAATTTCATGAACTCTAATTGAAAATAAACTAGTAATTAACTCTATGTACCATATGAACAAAAGAAAATTAATTTCCAAGAGTCATGTTGGAGTTACAATGCTTCCATATTTAATGGTTTAATTATTTATCTTAATTTCTAAATCCAAATCCAATATATCCAACCCCCCCCCCCCACCCCTCCACACACACACACACACACCCACACCCTTCTCCTTATCTCTACAGCTTATATATAATAAAATTTTGTATACAAGTTGTAGACAACCTATAAAATAACATAGCAGGACATGTCTAACAGGTTTAAAGCCTATTATATCAAATGATATTAAAGATGGATGGTCATGGAGGATCTGTTCTTACAGAGGATATCCTTTGTTGATCAAACTTTTCTGGATTCAAGCATCAAGGCTATATCATCACAAATTGAAGGTATTTCTCAATATCATGCTTTGCAAACTTCTTAGTATATATATACCGATGCTAGACCTCGTATCGAAGAACTTGTTCTTCGTTTTCTTTTAATTCACTTCTAAATACAGATCATCTATGTTGAGCTTTTCCTTTAATGTATGGTTGAAATATATGATTGTACACACAACATAGTTTCTTAACTATAATTATGCATTGTTTTCTTTGTTCTTAGGTGCTTTTTCGTATTAAAAAACTCGGTTCATCTACGCAATTTTTGTTATTAATTTGTTTCTTTCTTTTCTTTTTCTTAACTGAAGGCTAGCTTGTTAAGGCAGTTCATCTCATCCAATGTCGACCAAGTTGAAAGGAGTCTTCAAGGGTCTCAAATTGATCTCTCAAATATTTGGTAGTTAATCCTTTAATTCTCTGGTTTCTATCAACATCTATAATAAATGTTTTCTTCCTTGTGGTTAGACATAAATTGATAATTCTTTTTTTGTACCCAAAATTTGACTTGCAGTAGTAAAAGAAACATCATCAAATGATATTGAAATCGGGTATCCGACAGACGTGAAACATGTCGCACATATCGGTTGGGAAAGCCCGACTGGTCCAAGCAGCTCCCCTAGCTGGGTAAACTTACCCTCTTCATTTTTCTTATTATATTTGGAAATTTTTCCTAGTAGCCATGTCCAATTGATTAGTGATTCCAAATTTACAACTCTACATTTTACTTTCTTTCTCTCTTTTTTTTTTTACCATAAGGCAATGCCACAATACAGAGATGAATTGACAAAGACATATATAATTGTTACTTATATTACCCATCCTTAAAGGTTCATGCATGCCAATATTAGGTTTTACTCAGAGATATAATTAATCTGTGATTAATTTGTTTGTGAGAACAGATGGGAGAGTACAAGACATCAGCAGATTTTTCAAGCACAGGAACCCCAGATAATTCTAGAGGCACCTCAAGAGAGACCTCTTGGGCTTCTCAAGGTATTATTATTATAGGGACTTAATTACCTTTTCTTTTTGGATACAGTTTTTGTTTCATTGGTTTCAGGTTGTAGTAAATCAGCTATATAATGTTGTACTGATTTTTATTTTCTTTTTTGTCTACTACACTTTTATTTTTTCCTAGTATATCTTTCATAGCTTAATTCATTCCTGTAGAACAAATATAAAAAAATAATTAATGTATCTGCATTGGAGGAATTAGACTTCAATTTGTACTAAATTTAAGTTTAATTACTAATGGAGGAAAATACTTTTGTGGTAAAAGGAGGGAAAAAAAAAGCCATTTCGGAATTAGGCAAGTTTTGATTAGATTCTGAGAGAGAAACATATTGGGACACCACACATATAATTATTTGTCAACTTACACAAAGAATAAGACCTCCGCATATTTATTTATTAATTAAACAAGTATATATTAGCATCATGGTACACCACTATATGGAAATGACTAAAAAATAAAGCCAATGACTCTAAGACTTGTGGCCCAATAACATATACAATTTGTTTTCAAAATAAATTAGTGAGATGGTTCCATTTTCTTCTTAAAGTAAGCCGCCCCCCCCCCCCCCCCCCCTCCCCCCCCCCCAAGCAAGCAATCATAAAAATATTTTAGGGTGATATTATTTATAATGTTTTAACAATTCTTTTACAGTTATTATTTACTAGTCTTCTTGATTGAGTTCTTAAATTTTCCTTCTTTATTGATCCTTAGACTTTTATGATAATTACTATGCCTCAATTTCTATTACTTTTCACAAGTGCGCACTTTTTCATTTAGAACCCCTAATTTATCATTAATTCTTCATGTTTCCATTTTCATAACATCACTTTGCTCAAGAAGAAAGATTAATGATTCTGCATATTGATCTTGCATTTTCTTTCTCTTTGTTTGTTAAATAACAGATTTTGAACAGTCTCGAGATGGATCGGTATATAGTTTATTTTCAGAAAATTCTTGCTCAGAGGCTCCGCCTTGTCCTGACATCCCGAAACCTCCGAAAAAAACCCGACGAAAGAAATCCAAATCTAAGACCAACTCGCCTTCTTCTTCCGCGAGATCATCGAGATCTTCAAGGTCAAAAGAGTCGTTTTCCACCACAGTCGAAGATGTGAACAACATAAGAGCTGAGATCAGATTTGTATAAATTTTGAGCTTAATTAATTGTATTCTTTTTAAAACTCTGTTGATAAAGTAAAAATACCAAAAAGAGTGGCTTGGTGTAATGATAATTGGTTTGTTGATTATTTATTTATTTCATCTATTCTTTGAATGATCATACATATTGGTTTTCATTCTTTTGGAATAAAAATGGTTCGGCATTAATTGTTGTAACTCTGTTTTTTTTGGCAAGATTAGTATTTAATTGTTAATAATTATTATGAAGATATTTTAATTACTGAACCATAACAATTACAATTTACAATATGTAGCTTAAAATTATTTGAAAGCAACTAATAGTACCTCCAAGCCAAATCCTTCAAAAAATCACCTTAGCTAACTTTTTATTTTTGACAAAAAAATACATTCATATGCTCTCATGTGTTTAAGTACAACAAATCCAAATATTTGTATTATATATTCAGGTGTATATATAAGTAACTTAAGTGTTTATATATTTGACTTAAGTACTTATATAATTAAATAGTGAAAATAATTTGAAGATAGAAACTTTCAAAAATGAAAATGACAAAAGTCACGTGGACCAACTGAAATTAAAAAAACGTGAGGGACAAATTGGAGGATGGAGCTCGGGAGAGAAATATTTTCTCAAATTATTTCAACTACTTACAACTATAGAAACTGGGTATTTAATTTTGAATAAAACAGAGACAAATAAAATACCATAGGCGTTAAGAAATAAATTATATTTTCTCAAATTATTTCCTTTTTATTTTTCTTACTTTTTTTGAAGTAGGTTTTCTAACACCTTTCGGACTACCAGCTA
The DNA here is from genome assembly GCA_037678475.1 of x Bolboschoenoplectus mariqueter. Classification (NCBI taxonomy): domain Eukaryota; kingdom Viridiplantae; phylum Streptophyta; class Magnoliopsida; order Poales; family Cyperaceae; genus x Bolboschoenoplectus; species x Bolboschoenoplectus mariqueter. Next base: position 2,280,067 of record CM075260.1, on the reverse strand, counting down.
TTGAACACTTTTTTCTACGAAATAGAAAAAAAATATATATTTAATAGGAAATAAAAAGAATTAAAAGTGCCAAATACTTGAATGTCACAACATGTGATACAAGCATTCCTAAGGTAAGAAATTTACATTTCTGAAAAAAGAAAATTGATTAATTAGAGCTGAAGGCAAAAAATCAATTTAAATTAAATTGAACTGCAATTCTAACACAGTAGTGATAGGTTTTGCCTCTCCGTAGAGAGGCGCGGATTAAAGTCTTATAAAAGACATTTGAAAAAAAAATAAATGTCAAAATTAACGGAAGCTTTTATATAAAAAAAAAATCGAACTGTTTACTAATAAAGAATCACTCTAGAGAACTTTTAAAAAAAAAAGCAAAAAAGAAAAAGGTGAAAAACGAAGAAGAATGTGGGTCAACAAACACACATCTCTGGCCATTTTCCCAATTGGATGCTCTTGTGTTGAGATTACGGCATCAATGCTCTTCTAAAATTCTCTCCATCTCCTTTAAAAATGCAGAGGGGCATGTATAAACAAGCCCAATTTATTGCAGCGCAGCAGGGATTGAGTACCCGGAATACAAGGCTTCTTACTGGAATGACTAATGAGGAAAATATGGCCCATAGTTCTTCCATACCCAATATGTGTTCCAAAATCCAATGGGCCTAATTATTGTTGGATAAATTTTGTGCCAACCTGATATATGTCCAGATCTAGCATTTACAACGGACTAGCAAGCATTCGTTTTCTGTTGCGATGTATTTGTGTAGATTTTTATTTTACATATATATTTCTAGCGTATATTTAAATTTCATAATATATTCAATATTTATGACACATATATAATCGGAAAATATTATTCCAATTAGAAGTTAAATTATAGATATGTTCTTAATTACTTGGATAACGATGTATCAAATTTAAGTTAATATGAAATTCTTCTAGCATTCCATCAAACGATATAATTTTTTTAATTATAGAGTTTTAATGAATTTATGATGAATGACCAATCAAATTTTAAATTGACTTAAATTTGATATATGACCTAACTAAATATTATGTACGCATCTACAAATATTTTTTTAACGTGAATAATATTTTTTAAATATGTATACAGTAAAATAGATATATCATAAAAAATAGATGTACGTTAGAATTATTCATTTTATATATATAGAAAAACCATCAAAAGAAAAATAAGAGGCAAAACGAAAATAATAAAAAATTGAGAAAGATATTTCAAACCTAATAGGTGGATAAAGAAATACTAACTTCTCAGAGTAAAAACTAAAAAAATAACAACAAAAGTAAAAAGAAATATAGAAGAGAATGTATAATTTTTAATTTTCAAGGAAGAATTTAATTAGTTAGAAGAATTAAGTAGAAATTAAGTAACGGAATTTTTTTCGTATTCATAAGTTCGACAGAGAAGAAAATAATATACTTTTATATTGTTGTACATATAGAACGGAGAAAAAAAAGAAAAAAAAGTATTTCTAATAAGACATATAGCAATTCAATTTCAAATAAATGAGATAACACAGTGGCTATGATAAAAAAAATAATTATGATAATATGTTAGTCAACACATGTTAGAAAGACACAAAAAATAAAATAATAATATAAAAAACTTAATAAATAAGCGGCTTGTCCAAAAAAAAATTAAAGGAATTGTTCAAACAATTGAGCCGTAGGTTTAACACAATGGTAATAGGTCTCGTCTTTCTACGAAGAAATAAATGCCGGCATTAACGGAAGCCCTTATATAAAAAAAATGCTGAAACAATTGTAAAAAAAATTATGTTTGAGCAACTGTAGAAACAACAATATCCAAACATGCCCCCAATATTTATATTTGAAGAACTACAAAAAAAACTATTTAAATAACTGTAGAAATTACAATATCTAATTTGAACAATTGAAAATAAAAATGTTCAAACAACTGTAAAAACTACAATGTCCAAACCATCCCCTAATATTTATATTTTTTTTACTGCAAACAATTATAAAAAAATATTGTTCAAATAACTGTAGAAACTACAATATGTGAATCATTCCCAACATTAATACAAACAAACAACTATTAAAAAAATAACACTGTTCATTCAACTATAGAAACTATAGTGGTTCAGAAATCCTCAACCTTTGTATTACACATATACATACAACTGTAAAAAAAAAAAATACTGTTTATTCAACTGTAAAAATTACAGTATTTTTCGGAAGTCTCCAACCTTTATATTATTATTATAGATTCTAGAAGAACAATGCAAATCCTTGGAGGGTCCGAGTCTGTATCCTCTATAATTGGTTAGTACATCAATCCGGGTCGTCCGATTCAGATCATAAATCGGGTCATTCGATTCGGATCACGGGTACGGATAGATTTATAGAGGGCGGGTAGTTTTCGGATTCATAAAGGATGGTTAGGATTTTGATCATTCCAATGAAGCACTTCACTGAATGTGAAGCCGGTCTGAGGGTTTAGGATTTAGGATTTAGGATTTTGATCACTCGTATACGCTGATTTTTTCCTTACTTTGAAAAATAAAATTATGTTTAGTTCGTTTCATCAAAAATAGACTAAGCACATAAACACATTGACAGAAAAAATTTCATTGATTTTAGATTGGAGGGACTAGATAAAAAAGAAATACAGACCTTGCTTTAACCTTCTGTTTTGAAAGTGAATTAGTTGCAAAATAGTTTAACCTTGTTTAGTTTTGTAAATTGTACATAATTAAGCAACCCTTGTGTAGAAACCTTTTCATTTGGAAGCCCTTTCATATTGTTCCTTCTGCTTTTCATTTCATTTCATTACAAATTTAAAGGTTTTTCTATTTTAATACTTCAATATCTGTTACAGAAATTCTATTTGAAATATCTCTGTTAATAAGAACCAATAAGAAACCTGTTCGTTGTGCTTATTTCTTTAATTTATTTTCTGAAGGACAACTGCAACTTAAAAGAAGAGTTAATTAAGCTAAAATATACAAATATTTCTATTTCATCCATATATATTTCATCCGAAATACAAAGTGATATCCATATATATAGTCTAATATAAGACTCTATGGTGGTGATGGTCAAATTATTTTTCCAGATGGCATCCCTCAGAGCTTGAGGCCTTGCATGGTCTTGCAAGGAAGGCGCTAAATTATTTTTCTAGAAAATATTATACTTGGTCCCTTATATATATATATATATATATATATATATATATATATATATATATATATAAGGTACATTATATGAAAATATTATATATATACACTGTATCAAAAGAGGGTACATTCAGTAGGGAAAGAATCTAGTTTTGCCATTGGAGGTGGGGAAAAGGAAGGAATCATTTGAATTTTTTTAATCTTTTATAAAAGAAAGTTTAATGTACCATATAATCTAAAAATTTCTTTATATAGTGTTTCTGTTGTCAGACTGTAACATGACGTATTTTTCTGACAAATAGCCTCTAATTACCAAAGTTGCCAGATAAAAACTTGAAGTTTGAGTTGAGTCCCTCTGTATCATACCAAGCAATATACAGATAATGTGGTTGATATTATCTTCGAATATCGACTTTATTATTTAAATTAAATGAATTATTATTTATATTAACGTCTTTATTATTCAACTTATGTAAGTTATTATTTAAATTAATGATATTTAAATTGAATAATAAAGTACTGTACAAAATAAATTGCATAATGAAATTGTTAATATAAATAATAACTTATTTTATATGAATAATAAAATTTATATCGATAACGGTATCAATAATTATATCTCTCAGACATTTTCCAAAAAACAATAGACAAGCCAGCTACTGACGTTTACTAATTAAGCAATAGAGAGGTTGGAAATTGAAGTCTTCATTAAAAAAAAGTTCTTCAGAAAGAAGTAATCGGAAATTAAAAAGAACTCTAACTGTTACTTGAGAAAACTAAAAGACATTTCAAATTAAAAAAAATCCAACTGATAACAATTATTGGTTTAATTGGGTAGGAGTAACCACCAACTAACAACATTATTCTATATATATAGGGAGGATTTCATTGACATCTTAAAATTTTTATGATATTTTGCAAACTTTGACAGGTCCAAAAAATAGAAAAAGAGGAGGAACTAATTTCCACAAATCCTTGCAAACACAGTAAAGGCAAAAGGTTGGTTGTTGATTCCTTTTTAACTTGATATATGAAGAGAATGCAATGTTTCTATATTTTCATTACATATAATTGTCTGCTTTTTTTTTTGAAACATTGAAACTGATTTATGTAAGAGAGGACATTTTTTTATAACTATTTATTTGACAATCTTGACGACGAATTTTTAAATAATTGCGACATAACTTTTAAAAAAATTTAAAAATAGAAAAAAAATTATAAATATATTTTTGAACTTATGGATTGATAGTCTTTCAAGTTTCACACAATTTATATATCAATTAATATTTCGTTAAAGACTGTTAAATATTGACTTTTATAAATATTATATAATTTTATGGTCTTTGATAAAATATCGAATGACATTTAATTCTACGAAATTCGAAACACAATTAATCTATAGGTTCAAAAATAATATCTATAAACTTTTTTCTATTTTTAAGATTTTTTCTAAATTATTTGAAAATTCGTTAATAAAATTATCAAATTAATAATTATCGAGAGACCCTACCCTTTATGTAAATAGTAAAAAAGCCATCAACTGTTTATTGTTTAATACTTGTACAACTAACAAGTTTACTTTATTAAACTACAAGTTGGAACCGACAGATATGGATCAATCAATTTTATTTATTTTTATTTTTTGAAAAAACAAAGAAGAAATCTGCAGTTCTGAACTAATGGATAAGATCAAGAGCTTTTTTAGGGGTGTTAAAAGTTGCTCCTGTTGAGGCAGACAGCGGAAAGAATCAAACAATAATTATAATAATTCATAGAATATTTAGAGTTGCATCTGAACAAGCTACAAAGGAATCAAATTATTCCCTTTTTTTTCCGTATAACCGAGTTGATTCTTCTAGTTAATTATAAATGATTAATTACAGTGATCTGATTTCATTTAGTATTTTATTACTGTTGAGAAATTTGAGTATTTTGGTAAATTTACTTTTCCTTATGGATGCAATTAAGCTCATAATTTCATTAATTTATATATTTATATGTTTATATTTTAGGAGAAATAAATAAAGTTAATTATATATGTTTATATTTTAGGAGAAATAAATAAAGTTAATTATATATGTTTATATTTTAGGAGAAATAAATAAAGTTAATTATATATGTTTATATTTTAGGAGAAATAAATAAAGTTAATTATATATATACTGCCAGTATATACATAGTAGCGAAATTTAGGATGACTATGCATGTGGACAGGAATGTACCATGTCACATGCCATCAAATTCTTCTTTTTAATTAATCAAATTGATTAGCTGGAACGATTCCAAACATGTGATGTGCTTAGCATTGTCAATGTTTTCTGGTCTGATGAGAAGTATATTCATTTGTTTCTTTTAATTACTAGGTCAAGTCTCTCTCTCTCTCTCTCTCTCTACACTGTATTATGGTTAGCAGCTCTACTGGATAAGTTTGAGCCAACTGATGGCTTTTTTTTTTTTTATATTCTCTCTTTTTCTATTTTCTATTTTCTATTTTTTTGTTTATTTTAGTAGAATTATATGGTACCTGTTCTCCGGTACGTGTTTTACGTATATTGAACTTTGTGGACCTTTATTGATCAACAATTAAAATGATACTAACAACCGGAAAAATTAAATTGCATTACCAACTCTGGTATGGTACATTGCAAATAAGAAGGGACATTAAAAAGTGAATCATAAATTCATAATAGATATTAGATAATTTGAAGGAAAGGGAACAGAAGCAATGTAATTACCAAAACATGTCAGTAAGAATAGCCTGTACCAGTCACAGTGCATTAATTGTGACTAAAGCATGCATGCAACACTAACCCGATTACCCAAGTCCATAATAGTCTCATACCAGTCACGATTCGTGCCGAATGTTACTGGGTCAGTAACTGATACCACTTCATACCAGTCTGTACCAGTCGTGATGCAATTAAATGAGCTACAAGCTGCATTACCAGACAGCAGGTATAGCAACTTATGCTTTTATCATAAGATAATATAATGTTTGGAACCTTTGGATAATCAAGTGCTGTGCTTAATTGTTAGAAAATTTTAGTAAATTAAACAAAATTTTCTATGTTGCATTTGTTTTCAGATTTTAGTGATATTAATATACAACTGTAGAGATCTTATTTTACTCGGTAGGTTAAATAGAGAATTTAATTTACTCAGTTAGTCATAAAGCTTATTACCGTTACTCTTCTAATAATATCATTATTAAATTTCTGAACCGTTGCTTGTATCATCTGTGTGTGTGTGTGTATAAGTCATCTAGTTCTTGCGTTGAGAAAATAGAGGAAAACCAAGAAAATGAAAAAGATTAACACAGCTATTAACCTGGAAAAGGACAAGAGAATTATGCAAAATTTTTAAAAGATATGCAAAATTTATATTCCAATTTCTTGAGCTATTATTGCAATTAAATTCGGATTTGCTCCTTATGCAGGGTGCACCGCATTACAGGAGGCAAGGGTCGAAATCTTAGGAGGAGATCACCACGGATCCACTGCACCATATGGGGCGAATACTTCTCTAAAGACAATAGTCGTGTTCTCACGGGTATGTTTCGATTTTCTACAATGGAAATCAACAGCAATTTGTATACTAGTATGAAAAAAATGCAACCGATAAAATATTCTCCAAATCACTGTTTGAAATTTCTCAACTCTATTTAATTTATTTATTTAGGCTTAATTTTTTTCCAGTATTAATTTCCAATGGTTACTTCTGTTTGTTTTTCTGGGTCCAAAATTCCAATTAAGCACTTACCATATTAGGTTCTGAAATGTTTTGACCGAAGCTTTGCTGTGCTCATCAGGGGCACAGTTGGAAATGCCACAGGGTATATGTCACAAAAATAAAGGGCGGAGCATATAATGTCTCGTACTTATCTATAATTACACACACATTTTTGCAATTTACAAAAAACCATTACTTTTGTAAAGCTAATTTGCAACGATTTAAAAGCAAAATTGCATGAACTGGATGTGTGTGTATATATATACACTATATATGTTAGACACACGAGTTTACACATTTACGAGTGCCACAGAAAACCCAACCAGACTGTTTTGAAGTTGGGTCATGGACTCTGGATGAAAGAAGAGCCACGCAATATTTCAAAATGTCCACTTGGAAATTTTCAATTAATTCAACACGCCACTGGACTAACATATATATATTTTCTAAGATTTGATCTGTTTTAAGTCATTGTTCCTAACCTTTCTATAATGCTCGAACACATGGTATTAAGGACGTAGTTTCCAGTGGAGGTGAGAGAGAGAGAGAGAGAGAGTCAACTTGCACAGCCACTGTCAAGTATCAAAAATTATTGGCAACCGCTTCCAATAATTTCAAAAAAGAAAAATAAAGAGAGTCAGAGAGAGAGAGAGAGCATCAGTGTATGTATGTCTCTGTATCGCATTTGTGTGTGTGTGTGTGTGCGCGAGAGAGAGAGAGAGAGAGAGAGAGAGAGAACATTTTCATTTATTTCTTCTTTGAAAGTTTTACATATAGAAGAAAGGTAAATATTTCAACTAAGAAAATCTATCAACATGGATAAAGGAACCAAACAAAGGCCTCTCTTCCTAAGTGCATTACAACCAGATTTTATCTCATTAGCATTATTACTCACTTCATGATGCGTTTCAATATCCATGACATGCTTTCGTGAATCCGGGATCATAACATTAGCTTTCATCTACAAAAGCAAGAAGCGTAAAATATAGTAGTACTCCAAATGCTGAAATAAAAAAGAAGACAAAAAGAATTCAGTTTCAAAGATTTCTAGCTGGTACCTGAAAGATCATTCCGGCATCGTCTTTCTTCTTTGTCGGGGATTTCAAATTGTACAAGTCTTTAACCTACATATATTGAACATAAATGCATTAATATATTTGCATCTACATGTATTTCTTTACATTTCAATTTTGAAATATTATTTTTGAAGGAGAATAAAATCTGTGTATTGTACGTGTTGAGCGGGTCGCTACAAGTATACATCTTGGAAGTTTTCTAATGAACTTGTACTTTAATACTTGAAAGTGTAAAGCCATTGAAACCTTCCAAAGAATGATACAAGCACACACAAAATGTGTTTCTAATTACATATTGAGAAGTCCTAGAGGCTAGAGGACATGTTCAATGTTTATGATAACAATATGGAATTCATAGAACTAAATATTATTGTACTATAAATCTCTACTATCTTTGAAAGAAAATATTAGTAGGCTGGCAAATTAAGCCTACTACTACAAAAATAAATAAATAAAATTGTTTTGTTAGCAAATTAAGTTCATTTTGAAACAAATACAATGGCATGCATGTAGGGAAATAAACCAAAACGAAGGAAAAAACACAATGAATGATCATGTCATGAAAAATGGATGTATTTAAGATTTAGCAAGTTAATTACCTTAGAAAAATCAACAGGAGAACTGGCAGTATCTTCTAAGGAGTCGTCGTCGAGTTGTGTCTGATCTCTTCCTCTTCTTCTCTTCTTAAACCCTAAATATTCCTTCAACAAATAGCTTGTATCACCTCTACTGTAGTTAGGTTTATGGTGATCAGGATTGCTCGGATTAACCGCTTTTCCTTCTGATAACAACATGAATTGATCTATGTACAACTCCCAGCTGCTGTTGCTCTCTATGGAATTATTTGAAGATATTGAGTTCTCCATTTTTATCTAAGCTAGCTAGGTCTAAATGATGGACACTTAATTTGGGGAGGCAGGGCTATGGTGCACTACCGCTAGGTTTTTAAGATGGCCTGTTAGCTAGGGGTATCAACATATGCAACTTGTTTAGTAGAAAGAATATATTATGGTTTTAGAGAGAGAAAGAGAGAGTATAATATATATCAATCAAGGTCAGAGAGGAATAATTTGACGATCCCAAAGTTGGTAAAGTTTAATACGATAGTATTAATTTATTCTTTTTAACAGGAGTGTAATTAGAACCGGAAGAAGAGTGTGTAGCTCGTACACACTGAACGAGTGAGAATAACTTTAATAACTATTTCCAGAATAGCATTAATTGTAACTGGTGATATTATTGTCTACCAAATTAAGCAACTTAAAATAAACACAAATCAACTTTCATGAACTTATGGACCTAACTTTCTATTGATTTCCCAACGACTGTGTTTGATTTCCGAATGATGATAATTACATGATGCACAGGCAAAAAATAGATGCAGCGATTAATTCCTATTGATTAGACCAGAAATTGTTTAGAAAGATCAATGCCTTGGGGCTGATTAGCTTAAACTTTGTTTGGGCTAAACAGATTTTCAAAATGCGCTACATCCAGATGCCTTCCATGTATGAGCAAATAAATCCTATTTAATACCCCCATAATTAGTCATCCAGATATAAAAAGGAATGAACAATTAAAATTTCCTTTATTTTCCATCTCCAAACTATCTAATCTACATTAGAATTTCAAGTTACTTTAGATATTAAAGAGAATAAATCATAAAGTTGCTCTCTAAGATGACCACAATATATCTGCCTTATGAAAGACAAATAAAATCTATTATATATATCCTATTACCTTACTAACAGTAATATCTTGATCACTAGCTAACTCAAATAACAAAAGAAATCGAACATATAAAAAACGTTCTAAAATCTATTTATCCTTTCAAAATAAAATTTTATTTCTATTCCCTACAATTTTATTTATTCTTAAATTAATAAATAATGGCCTTAAAATGAACTAAATAGTAACTTCTCTCTTGATTCTAGTATTTATGAATAAGACTTTAAACACAGGGAAATTGAGAGAGACGCTATTATGGAGAGAGAGAGAAAATTTGGACAAGAACTAGAGAGGTCCAGTCATTATTTGTATTTAGCAATTATATATTAAATCTTATATTTCATCATTTAAATAGCGGAGTTTGTTGGTTTATGACCATCCGACAAAGTTGGCCTTGACAAACCCACTTGTAATCAGGGTTGTAGTATTATTTAATTTCTTTTTTACTTGTTTTTTTTTGTAGTATTATTTTTGGATTTTGCCTTTTTCTTATGGTTTTGATAGTTTGTTTAATGTATGGTTAATTCGCTTCTACTTTTTTATTTAATGCAGGTGTGTATTTATTGAATTTTATTGCGAGCTTTTTGGTCACAAGTTCAGGAAAAAAAATGAAAAAACCAAGTGATGTCTTGATATTTTGGACAGAAAAGATGTTTGAAGAATTGTCAAACTTAAAACTTTTGTGGGTCAAATTCCCAACAAGTCTGCGTTTCAAATGGCTCAATCTCTTGTTAGGATAACAGTATATTAGTGTTATTTTGCTAATATGATATCTTATAAGAATTACAAATTGAGCTCTCTTTCAAATTTATATTATTCCCAATCATACAGTTCAAATTGAGCTCTCTTTATTCTTAGAGTGAATCAAACAACAAGTTTGAAAGTTCTAGATAATAAGTATCCACTGCCAAATAACACTTGTTCATTTGGGTCCACGAAAGTGTTTATGTCTGTTCAGACAAATAAACATTTTAAAAATCGGATAATGGATGTGAAAAATTCAGAACACCGATTGATAGTTAGTTTAAATTGAAATAAATAAATGTTCATGGTTACATAAGCGAGATGCACATGAAACCGCATTAATCAGCATCTATTTCTCAAGGCTAAAAGGCTGCTGTTTTATATCAGGACTATTTTAGTGTTACGCCCAATGTACTCTTCCAATTGTATAGCGGACAATTAATCAGCATTTATTTCCCGCAGATTAGCAGATAAGGTAGCATATATATAATATGTTTTTTTTACTACAACAATTGTTCCTAGAGATCTTTGCTATTGTTTACTCTTTATCTGAAAGCGGGAGTAAATGAATTTATAATATGATATCCTAAGAAAACCATATTTCGACTCGTTTGTGCGCCCCAGAAAAGAAGGGAGAAATGAAAACCAATAACTTATAATTTGGGTATACATAATTTCTTCAAACAACCACATTCAACTTGTTCACGTAAACCATAATGAGACTGGTATGGGACCAGAAAATTTCTACCAACTTCTAATGAACGATCAAGCAATTTTGATGCTATAATCAAGATGATAAAAAGTACAGACAATTAGAATATACCCAATTGAAACCGCAAGCTTAACACTGATAGACCTTACCTCTCAACAAAAAAACAAATTTAGATCTCATAAAAGACATTTGAAAAGAAATACCGGAGTTAATGAAAATCCGTATATCAGAACAAAAAAAAGGACTACCCAATTGGCTTTTTTTTCCTCAACTATAACCAATCAACACCAAGTAATAATTCCTAGCAGTCATTGATTTCATTATTTGGGCCCCCCTTGAAGATGACAAAGTATACTGAATAATCCAGAAAAATAATGCAAATTAAAAGAAAACATAATAATACAAATAAGCCTCGTCTTATTTGAGACATGGATCTAATCCGACTGTAAAATACAATAAAGGTTAATCATATAACTCAACGTCGACCATAACCTGGCGGGGGTGGTTGATGCCTCCAACTCGAGCTGCGGTCAAGTGCACCATATTGATTATTGCTGTAATTATTATGCTGTGAGCGTGGGCCTTGACCCCTTCCGTAAGACCCCCTCCCACCATCATTATGCTCATTATTATAATAATTACCGTTATTATTATTTTGATGATGACGATAGTTTTGTTGCTCCGAATAATTCACTCCATAAGGAGCTCTGTAATCATAAACAGTTTGATAAGGAGCCCCAGGTTGGAGAGACTCTGGATGGTGGTGGGACCCACCATTTGCATAGTAGCTATGTGGCACTGGTTGGGTCCCATATTGAGACCGGTCATAGTAGTGATTGCTTGAAGAAGAGGAAGGGTAACCATGGGGATGGCCATCTGGTAAAAGGTCCCTCCGGTCTCTGTAATCCCTGTTGCGACTGTAATCCCTCCTGTCAGCTGATTGGTGGTGCCGGCTACCGGGATAAGGTAGAACTCCATTTGATGGCATAGTAGCATCATATGGGTATTGTGAGGGATTGCGTGGCGCCTGCAGGCTGTTTATGACAAGACGGTGGGCAGCATCCCCCAGCTGGCGACCCGAGATTGCACCCGGAGGGTTTTGCCTGAATTTCACAGGAATTAACAAAAACAAATTCAAGGGTCATAAAATATTACAATTAAAGAACACAATGGTTCTGGTAACACCGCATCGAGGACCAGCATCAGACACAACACAACAAACATTATATGCAGATTTTGACTTTTCATAAGGTTTTCTTAATCTGAAATTTTTACTTTTTTAACTAATAAATCTTTCCTGGTACTGAAAAGTACTGACAGGCAAGTACTCACATATTCCAACAACATATTTGTTTAAAGTTACCTGTCATGGTCCGGAAAAGGTCTGCGTCCATTGTCTTCATGCCAAAGAACAGGTGGTGGTTTCAGATCTGTTGATTCTACAACCTTATAAAACAAAAATGAAATCATATTAGAGAATGTTGTAAGGATATCCATAAAAAAAAAAGAGTACTAATCTAGTTCATAATTTAAAACCAAGTATGTCTGATTCTCAATTAAGATGGAAGTATTCATAGAATAATGACAACCAGAACAGTATTATTAATATCCATAATATCAACAACAACAAGAGCATACCAAAACCAACAATAACATACCTTCTTAGGGAAAATAACGCCAGGTGGAGGCAGAGTTATGTGCTTGTGTGGATCTGGAAGTTTGTATATTGCACATCTGTCCAGATGATTTTACTTGGTACATTAACATCAATTAGTTACCAAATATAATAACAAAGAACATAAGGTATAAAGGGCTTTACATGACTTGATTATCCGTTATGGCTTGCATCCCATCAACTGGAGATGTGAAAACTAGAGGACACGGTTCTCCATTGCATAAAGATAGATACCCATTCATACCACCACTGCCCCAAAATAAAACCATTAGAGATCAGACAGTACCAAAAACAGAATTACAATCAAAAGAAATTTTTAAAAGAAAATTTAAAAGATTAAAGATGCACCATGTCGAAGAACTTACACAAACCTTGCTTGCGGATCTATCTTCTCTTTAATTTGAGCTCGTTCTTTGCTAGGAAGTTGTCCATGACTGCTGTGCATTGAATAAATGTAAGGGGATAAAGGGTGGGAAACATTAACAAATAGCATGTCGAACAAAATGCTGTTTCTCCTTGCTTCTTCATCCTTTGGAAGCAAAATACAAAATTAATATTAGAAATGGGTAAAAAAAAATGAAGCAATTTTCACTTCTTGTTGAGCAAAAACATATATATATATATTTAAAGTTCCAAGTACTCACGGTCAAAGTATGCTCCACTTTCTTAATCTCAGCAAGAAGGCGATTCTCATCAATAAAAGGTAGTTTTGCAATTCCCTTCAAGATTTAAATGCTTTTGTTAGAGACATTCCCTAAATCATTTTCAATCACAGTAAAACTGAGCATATGATCTGAAGATTACCTGCCAAGAGTACCTTTTCCCATTCATATCCACCTCAAAATCTACACAAGGTAAGAAACATAATAACAAAATAAAATTACAGTTTTCTAAAAGCTCAGAAAATTATAGGAATAAGCACATTCTATTTACCAGTTGGATAAAAATCAATAATGGGCGAATTCAGATCCGTCATTAGTTTTCTGTATTGCTCAGGAAGTGCATGAGAACTGCAGTTTAACAACTCAAGGTAACCATCAACCCCATAAAACTGTTTCAAATAACGTAAATTAAGCAAGTTCAGAAAGACAAACCTTGCAGCAGGAAACACACCCATTAGCTGATCGAATGGTTTAAATGGTGTGCCGAGCTCAAACTTTATGTCAAGTTGTTCTAAATCAGTCAAATCTGATGCAAATGGTGCATAATGATAGGGATAAAACCTGTTATAAACAAAAAGAAAAGAGGTATTACCAAGATATTCAGAATTATACAGGCTAATGACCCTTTTAGCTGGGAAATTATATGTTCCCTGGGGAACAAAGTAAAAATATACCAAACAAATAAGAAATAAAGAGAAATGGGAGTACCATTGCCAAGAGCAGACACCATCATAATAATAATGCATGACCCAACACAAACCTTCTGTATACTTTTGCACAACATCTCTACGTATGCTTTCTATTTCATATGCATTTCTTGCCCCAAATTTCTCTTCGTAATATCTATCCTTCCATCCTGGCTCTCCTAGTTTGACCTTACAGGAAAAAATAAAAAAATAATTTAATTCATGACATTAATCTAACTTGCTGGAATAACAAGAGAACAATAAAATAAATAAAAAGAATGAAATGAAAACCTTGTCCTCCTCAGGATTTTCAGAGTTAAAAAGATCAGACTTCTCTTTGAGCGCTTCTTTCAGCTTTGTTTTCAAATCCTCTTTGTTCTCCCGTTCCTTACAAGTTCAAACAAAAAAATTTGCCATGTCAGATTTTAAGAGGAAATTTTGAGGAAAGTAAAATAACACAAGGGATTAAGGCCACTCTAATTAAAGAAAAGTTAAACAACAAATGCACATATAGAAGAGAGTACAACATTTTCAAGATTGTTCTCAGCCTCAACAATGGCTGCAGCAACAGTTGACCCCTCTGATGATATCCTAGCAACCTTTGTAGCACGTGAACTGCTGCTTTGACCTCTGTTCTGTTGGAAAGGTGCTGGTGCAGCACCAGATGCAAGGCGGGACCCCTCAAAGCGGGCCACAGGGACAATAATATCGTCTCTCACACGTGGGTCCACATCATCTCCCCGCATGGCCTGTTCCTTCTGTCTTTTCCTCCTCTCTGCTTGTCGCTACAGGACATGCAAAAAATTAACATACAGCTAAATTTTTATTTATATATTCTTCAATTAGATTTTCATGAAATATTTTAGTTCATGTGCATTATTTTCCTTATTTCAAAAGCACCTTTGATCAGCACTTTTGAGTGGATGCAGAGTTCGATTGGAATTTGATTCAAAGGTCAGTTAATTGGAAAATAATATATACGAACCTGATGCAGCCGAGCTCTCTTCTGAAATATCCTATCCTCAAAAGATCCGACTGCTTGAATAAAATGCTCTACTCTGCTCAAATCTGGCTGAAATATCATTACAATCAAATGTTTCAGCAACAATTTGCATATGATTATGTTCTTTTTCAAATTTTAGAAGACAAATGGAAGTTTACCTTGCTAGAATCTGTCATATAACCACCCATAACTCTAAATTCTTTTTTATAAACAGCCATCAACAGATTTATCGCTCCCTGTTTAATCAGCCATCATACAAAATTTACATTAAATCGACTCAAAAGCAATACATATCAACAAAGGGAATAACACCAAATTAAATGAAATTCTGAAAGCGAACCTCACGAATTTCTAAAGTGGGCATGTGGGGTAGAAAATCATTTCCAACAAAAAAGCAGATGAATATGAAATCATCTACTATTCTTTCCAAATCAATCTTAAATGGTGGATTAGGGATTCTAAACTCGTATTCCAGATACTCCCGAAGAGTCCAAATATTCAGAAACTGCAACAACAAACCATAGAAGAATAAAATTAGATAGTGCAGTACAACAACGATTGATATGCAATAAGATATTGTTTATGTTCTTCATACCTGGAATGGTTTTTTGGGTGCAACAGATTCTTCACCTTTCTCGTCAAATTCACCAGATTTTCTTTTTGCACTTCCCCGACAGTCAGCAGCTAAATGCCCCATTTGACCACACAAAAAACACTTGTCTTGTTGCCCAGGTGTGAAAACTATCTGATAACCATAATGCAGATCCTTATTATCACACACTAACCATTTTTAAAAAAATAAACAAAAACTAATTAAAAAAGAACAACACTCTCACTTATTGAATTTGCAATGAAAACCAGGAATTTCTTCAACATGACAGGGCCAACTTAGCCCAAGAAAAAGGAAAGTGTAGAGTCATATAGAAATTCATGGTATTGTTCTTAATCTGTTTAAAACAGGTACTTTTAGCCAGTACATAAATATCTGCATTAACTTTTTAAGTAGAAACAAACAGTTGATTTGTTTCATCTTTCAGCAAAAGACCATAATTTCATAAAATACATAACACAGACCTCTCTTAATATAGAAAAATGCACTTCATGAGTAGCTAAAGCCAACATGATAAGATCTGCATCCTGCACAGATAATATATATTAGATAAAAGTAAAAAATAACACTCAGATTAGATTACTTGATAGAGAGCAAAATTCACAAATGACAGCTGCGCAAGTACATACCAAACCATATAGGCAGTGTCGAGTATTAGGATTATATCCAGGCAAATTGCGTTGGAGCCTAATATATGACATTATTTTATGTTCGCCTTCACCAGGTACATTGGCATCAGAGAGAATAACCTTGCATTTAAAAAACAATATTGTATCAGAACTTCTGAATTTTTCAGAATAGTCCCAAAAAACTAGAGGTACTTCCAATAGAACCAAAATTGACTAATGAACTGCAAATAAAATATACAATATTTCTCCATGACTAAAAAAGAAAACTAAGGTGTGAAAATAAATATTAATTTGTCACTCGACTTTGTGGTATTAACAGAAGCAAGATACTTCGTAGCAGGTTAACGCAAAATTTGAATCAACAAACAATTTATTTGACATCAAACCGTTTCAAATTCGGACTTCAGACAAGATAAAGCATCAACTTGTTGACAACACTCCTCTGATCAAATCTAACAGGGCATAAATTTAAAAACCAAAAAATTTTGGGTGGTAGTGGCATAAATTACAGCTGGCAAGATTTCTTTTTTCATTTATCAAAAACTGCAGCAACTTCCAGAATGGACTATAGATTTTTTTCTTATTCCCCATAGAACCTTGAAAAAGAAAACTATAAGAAAAGTGAATCAGGGAAATAAAGGGTATACTTTGATTTGCTTCCATCCAGGGTCATAATTGAGCCTCAAGTGAATATAGTACTGGAGAGCAGTAGACAAAACAGCCATGAAAGGGGTGCCAGGCGTAATAACATTTGAATCAAATGTCTGAGATTCCTGTTTTGGAGGTAGCTTTCTCCCTTCCCTCTCAAACTCCTCTCTCAGCCTTTCTTCTTCTGCAGCCTATCATATTTACAACATATAATACCAAGGAATAGTTATTTACGAAACCAATGTTCTTATCATTGCAAATAACTCCTAATTTCTTATTGATATTTGTAAATAACATCAATTCTTATGTTGTCAACAAGAGAACAAACACACAATATCATCCCGTTAGTTAGCATTTTCCCCAAATGTAAAATTGAACTAAAAAGATCCATGAGGATGGTGTAAACACAATTCATTACAAAAGTGTATTCAGTGCATTCACGAATGCTGCCACAATTGTGATGGCGCCATCATTATTATTCCCTTTGTCGTTCCTATTAAATTCCGATGGTTTAAATCAGATAAAAGAATTGGCCCCTATTAAGAAGTTAGACTGATCTAGTTAAGTCAGATAAGATCATACGGCCCATACTGAATAATATAAAACAGTGCCATCATAACAACAGCAGACAAATGCAAATTCACATAAGCCATTTCCACTTATACTAAACAAAGAGATACAGTTGATTTAATGTAAAAAGTCAAGAGGCAATTTTCTTTCAATAATGACTTGACCTTAGTCTTGACAGCTTGAAGTTATTTGCAGATTAAAAAGAAAAAAAGCAAGAAATTGCTTCAATTTCACATTTAATAAGGTAAACACAGATAAGTTCCAATTTAGGTTAACAGAGTATAATTTTGAATATACTGACCGCATCAGAAGCATCTTTAGCTGCTCTGAAACGCCTTGATCTCTGCTGGTTCATCTTTGCCCTTGGGGCCACACCATCTATGCATAAATTAATTGATGAATTTATAAATACAAACTAAAGATGCTTTCAAAAAAGAAGTACAAACCAAGTGATGCAAATCATGACACCCCATCATAGTGGACTTTTAGCAACTCTAAGAGGTGTTTATTTTGATCTTCTTTTAATCAAAGTTGGCAAAGGACTAATCCTACAGTCTATTTTTTTTTCTTTTAGTTCATTTAGTTCAGACCGATAGATACCAAGCATAATTTAAATGACATAACAATCCTCTGTTAAAATAACTTAAAACGGATAAATATTCAAGTTTCAATGGAACTAACAGTGTCATCCGATTCTTCCCAAAAGAGGGCAGAAGGAAGGTAAAGAGAACAATTTATGCTAAAAAGACGAGTGCAAATAAAGAACACACCTATAGCCATGTAAAGAAGCTTGCGAGGGCGGACCATATTAAAAAGTCGGTCAATATAATCAAATATGCACTGGAATACCTCATCGAATGTCGTTGGAGAAGGCTGCCCCAATGAAAGGAGAATCATAGTGAGGATCACAAAATAACAGGTAAAGAACAAAATAAATACACATCCTAATTTCTATTCACACACAACACAGTTTAAGTCCAATATATAAGTCTCAGCGTCCAGGAAAATATTGAAATTGCCTTTGCCAGTAAGCAAAATTCTCCTAAATACCAAGGCAACCCTAAAATCCAGCAAATTTCAATAACGAAGGAACCGACAAAGACCAGAAAGAGTAGTCAAGTTTGCAAAAATTAAATATTTTTTTTTATATAAGGGCTCCCGTTAACCCCGGCATTTATTCCTTTTCAAATGCCTCTTGCGGGACTTGAACCTGCGTCTCTCTGCAGAGAGACGAGATCTAACACCACTATGCTAGGCCTGCTGTTCCAAAAATTCAATATTTGCTGGTACCAACTGTTTACAATATTACAGGACTTCGAAATGAGTTTATCAATGAAAAACTTGTCCCTCTATCCAACGAAACTCAGATATACCTAATCGTATCAATGCAAATTCGCCCAAAACCCTAATTGTTTGACTCAAAAGAGATCCATATTCACAAACCACCTGACAAAAAAGTATACCAGACACCAAAAGAACCCGCGAAGCAACATCATTTACTGCGGACAACCCTTATAGCATCACCAAAAGACCTAAAAAAAAGGTACGAATTGAACCAACATACCCGATCCTCAGGATGGAAACAAGGATGAATGATCCCATTCATATCGAGGTACAGATTATCATATTCCAATCCATTCGGGTTTGGCTTAGACATGTCGATCGGCACCTTCACCCCGTCTATCTCAACCGCTTCTTCTTCTACCACATCTACAACCACCATCGGATACTTCTCAGCTAGCCAACGGTAGAACGCTGGTACGCCCATCTTGGCACGATCCGACCAGATTAGGTCTAACGGGAAGAAGGTTTCGAGATCTGGTAAATCGAAACCCTAAAACCGAGAAGAAAAGCGGTAGAAAGAGAGAGAGAAGGCGGGACCGAAAAGAGAAGAAAATATCTGAAAAATAAAAAAAGGATAAGATACGGTGATCGGCGGCTCGACTGTATATATCTTGCATTTCTTACAGATATATACCTAGAAAAAGTATTTTTTATAAAGGAACCCCTATAAGCTAAGGTTGGATGTGGATCGGATCCTCTGCATTTACTCCACACGTGCCGCGTGGATTTTGGGTCCAGCACAGATCTTGATGCATACGAACGGTTTGGATTTCTGATGGGAAATTCCAGCGCAGCAGGTGATTTCGTCCGCAAAATTTATAGAGGTACTTCTAAGCAAAAAACCATTTAGAACGGGGTACGATTGGAAATTGGCTCGGAACTGGGGTCAATTGTCACGAAATATCTCAATCAGATTCAAATAGATATGGACCCTTTGATTTACTAGTTCAGCAAATCAAACGATGTAAAAAGTCTAATAATTTCCTAACCAGATTTTACATCAACTGTTTGATTTGATCCGTAGATCGACAAGTGTATTGATTAGGATCTTTGCTATTTCTTAACACTGGTAGTATTTAAGGAAGCTCGCATTAGTTTCGTATTGTAATATAGAAATCAATAATGTTTTTCATTTTAATTTTTATTTGGTGATCATTTAGTATAAATGTGAGGCACATGCACCCGAGTTTTGAAACACTTCTTCTCCTTGTAGATTAGTAATTTCAAGTGTGCAAGTTAATTGAGGACTTGAGTCAAGTTTTGAAACACTGAAAAGAAAATTCCGAAGCAAACCTCAGAATATTCCAAAAGAATAAGGAGGTATCGAAACTCAGTATAGGTTAAGGCATTTGTTAAATCATGGAGCAAATGATAAGCGCCTCTTTTGGAGATATTCGATTATGTCAAAATGTGAAAGCGGTGTGTTTCTTTTTTTTTTTTTTTGATGAAAAAAGCGTTGTTTCCAAAATACAAAAGAAGCTGTTATTAATTTTCTTTGTCATTATTTTGAATTTGAAGTGTATAGATACTAGACTACACACCCTCAATTCTTCAAAGGTTCAACCCCAAGTCCTAACGCAGGTCTTGTTCTATTTTAGAAAGAGGAATGTAACTGTATCTTTTTATCCGCATCCTTTATTTATATTTCAGTTATTTAAAATTATTCAACACAGTTTTTAATTTAAATTTTAAAATATATATATATTTAAAAAAAAGTTTACTTAACATTGAGTGCATATAAGAGATGTAGAATTTAAGATGTAAGAATGATTTTTCTTTCAGAAATCAAATTTAAATTTCTACAATGACTGAAACAAACATATGGCTACAACATATTTTTGTTGAATTTGTGTTTTGGTTTATTGCAGTAACCCCAAAGTCTGTGCAAAGAAAGGAAGCGACCTTTTGCTTCTTGGCTTCATTGGCTGGTTTTTTTTTCTCCTTGCTGTCCAGTCTAAATCAAGATATACATTTTCATTTAGATATTTAGTATTTATTTCTGTTCTAATAGATGTGTTGATTCTACTTGGAACTGGCATTAGTCAGTATGTGATATTTTGGTGTAAGATCTTTGAATTTAGGAATACAGTTTGACAAATTCTGATTATGAAAAATTGCTCTTGAATGTAATTGTAGTCATTGGTATGTTGTTGTAGTATGTAATCGATGCACTGCTAACTTTCTTTATTTGAAACATGTTTAATTTCTTCACAAGATTCTTTATTAGAAACATGTTTAGTTTCCTCGCAAGTTGCTAATATTTACTTTGATTTTGATCAGTTCTATCTTAGTTGAGCAGTTTTAAATGAGTTCCATTAATAAGTTCACTGTATTCTAAATTAGAGACACAAGCTCCAAGAGTTGGGCAGAAATCCTCTTTAATTCTGATTTCTCTAAATTCAAATTGCAATTTTTTTGATGGGGGTTTTGTAAAGCTAACTAGATGTAGTAGTTTCAGAGGATTATTTGATTTATGTACTTACATTGTAATTTGTACTCCATTCAAATTAATATGTTTATTGATTTATTTTAAATGAAGTTGATCATTTTTTATGAATACTATCCAATTGAGATTTTTTTTTAAATATAAAATTGAAAGAAAAAACTTGAAATGAAGTCTTAATTAAGGCTTAGTTATGATACTTCCTTATGTTAGTTCAGTTGATAGTAGCATTGTTTCCATTTTTCTGGTATGGACGTTTTGTGAAATTGAGGGCTTTTGTGAGAAGTTTAGGTCTAACAAGGGTTTGTTTGTAATTTCAAAAGAAAAATGCGAGTTATCTGATAAAAAATGAAAACAAGAATACAATGAGACTTTTCACAAGTTAATTGTGAAAAATGCTATGATTGCCGATGTTGCAGTTTGACATTATATTTTGATAGCTTTGGTTGCTTTTTCTAGGCCTCTCAGTCAAAATATTGTGAAAATCACGTCTTAATATTTTAACTATCACAACGAGACAAGCGACAATTCTCCAAGCATGTGTTCATGGCTGGATAGAGGGGTGTTTCTTATGCTTTAGAGAATGATCCAATTAGTCTGCTAATTAGGTTCAATTCAAGCTTAAATTGCTCTCATAAGTTATTTCATCATGGACAGTGTTTCAAGTAATTTGAAATATCTGTTTAGAACTGATGTAATTAATGTTGAAGATGATGATGAAGGGGTTTCTGTTGCTGTTGTCATGTCTCAGGAGATTGCTGAATCAGTTTATAGGAGATGAAGGCTTGTTAGATTACTGATGTTCTGATTATTATTTTTTCTATCTTGCTTGTAATAATTTGGGAACTAGGTTCATTTTGGAAGTTGGGGATTGGGGATTGAGGATTGGTTAAACCTGAGTTGTTGTTACAATTTGGTTTGTATTTTTATTTCTTTTGTTATCTTGTTAGTTTGGTATAGAACTCTTATACCATTATGATTTATTTTGTAAACATTCGTTTTCGTTAAAGTAATAAAAGCCGGTATTTCATTTGGGATGCTTTAATAAAAAAAAAATTCACCATGGACATGAATAGCTCAACGAATGCAGCGCAATTTGTGGTTTATTGAGATTATTTTTTTTTATGAAAGGTTTATTGAGATTTTTGATAATTAATAGCTCAGGCATGTAGTAACATGTGTTGATTAATGATTTTAATAACATGTTAGATAGCTTTTTCTTTTGTATCAGGAAATTAAATAAATCAGCTGTAGCC
This sequence comes from x Bolboschoenoplectus mariqueter, assembly GCA_037678475.1. NCBI lineage: Eukaryota > Viridiplantae > Streptophyta > Magnoliopsida > Poales > Cyperaceae > x Bolboschoenoplectus > x Bolboschoenoplectus mariqueter. Next base: position 2,257,391 of record CM075260.1, on the reverse strand, counting down.
ACAAGTGAATATTCAGTTTCTATTACAATAGACCACAATTAAATGATGCTATGCCATGTGTTGCAACAAAAAAAGCACATATCATATCATTTGATAAAAAAAATGTTTGGATATTTATTTAGTATATTATATGTTTAGTAAGAAATGGTAAGTAAAGACAAAAAATATCATATTTTGATAAAAGAAATTCCTTAATTTTAGTTTACAATAATATAATTTCTAAACAGAAATTTACATTTGACAAACTGATGGAAAAAATATATATATTTTGCTCAAAAAAAATACTATGTATAATTAAAAATAACATACTTAGTTGCAAAAAGTCTATACATAATTGATTTTACAAAAAAGTTATATGATTTTAAAAAATTATATAACAACTTACACATAATAAACACATTTTTTTAGATAGAATAACCACATTTTTAATCGAAGAGAGAATGAATGATGTAAATCATTCAATCAAAATAAAGAAACATATCGAACGGTCAATATTAAAAGTGACACGTCTAAAATATCATAAAACTCAACGTATAGATTAATTATCTAGGGGTATTTCATAAGAGGACTGTCAAAATGATATTTTTGTACTGCATAAGAATTTACTGAAAACATGGTTACTTTGATCTTTGACACTTCACATTAGTAACGAAATGTAATATCAAAATGAATTGTGTTAAAATGACAAACACAGAAATACCACATAGGCACATAAAGTATCACTCTTAAATTACAAAAATTACCTTTAAAATATATATTTTTTAATGTTTTAGTCCTTAAAATTTAAAATAATATTATAATTATTAAAGAATCACTCATGATCATTTTGGTCATCAAATTTTCAGAAATATCATTTTGGTTGTAAAATTTGTATTATGCACAAAAATGCCTATATTTCACATTCGTTGGGAAAAATAACATTTTAATCTACTATAGTGTCATTTTTCTAACATTAAAACAGACATCAAACAATACAAATAATGTCAAAATAAATATTAATGACAACATATATTAATTAAATTAATATTGCCACTAATTTTCATGCTATCATAAATTAATTTAAATAGTATTAATTTATATTTATATATATATATATATATATATATATATATATATATATGCTATCATAAGTATCATAAGATATATCATTATGATATGGTTGATCTTCATTTAGATTTTTTTTAAATCGATAATAATGCTAGAATTAACTTGTTATAAGTAAAAAGAATTTGAGAGCCAAAACGGTAATGATTCTTTAAGAACTATAATGACACCTTTAAAACTTTAAAGAGTAAAATGATAATAAAGTGATATTTCAAAAATCAAATTGATACTTACTTGAGGAATCAAAAATGATAAATTAGTAACATTTTAAGAACCATTTATTGGTTTCTTTTTTCTTTCATATACTAATCTCAAGTTCTTAACAAGAACATTGACTCGTTATTAGAATAATATAATTATTTTAACTATATAAGAGTCCACTATTTTTTCTTTTATCGGCCTACTATTAGATCAAGTTTGTTGAATATGAACCTTATATTATAACAGCCCTATAAAACACAGCCTGTGTAGTTATTTTGGACTCCTAATTATCCTTTTGTTCAAATTTGTTTTATTATTTCTTTGGATTTAAAGACAGCCCACAATCATAACTGAACAATAGTCTAATTAGAAAACTCAAAGGATTACCAATTGCAATAGAAAGGGAAAAAAAAATAACTGAAAATCAAAAATAAAATTTTGTCAATGTTCAGTAACTTAATATGTGAAGGTATGTCTTTCAAATTGGTACTAATCTATCCAATTTAACCATGCTAAGATAGCTTCTATTAATAAAAGATAGCCATGCATATAATTCCAACATGTGGCAGTAATATGAAAGCATATATATGAAACTCTAGTACCAGTTTAAACTCATATATATATAAGGTCTTTTATCTGTCCTATTTATTTGATTATTCCATTGAAAATATGTTAAGTGGTGACCTCTAAAAAATAATTAAAATGATACAATTAACAGTACAAATATGTTAGTAAACATTATTACTATTTCATTCTACTTGCAACTATTAACATCCAACAATTACTATTTTTCAAGATTAATTATTAAACTACAATTAATGTGATTCTTCAAAAATAAAATTAGATTTAATGTTCTACATAAACCACACATTTAGTGCCACAAAAAACCTTAAGAAAATGTGAGTGCTTCTGGACCTGAAGCAACCAAAATTAATGATTGTGCATCTGATAGTGGAGGCAAGCAAATTAGCAATGGACCAAATGATGCTACTTTAATTTTTCTTCTGTGTAGCATTAATTTTTTTTTGTTCTGTTTCGGTGAACTCTTTCCCTTTGTGCATTTGAATGATGGCACAATTTATTAACAAGTACAACCATCAAGTGAGTTTTGTACATCTGGATCCATATCAAACTTCCCACAAAATTAAATAATCAATCATATAATCTCCTAACATTTTCATCCTCTCATGTGTTATATTGTATAATATAATGTATTATAATATAATATATAATGTATAATATAATGTATTATCCATTTAATCGTATTAAGATTTATATAAATTAAATTTTAAAAAATTATATTAATAATTCATTCATGCGTATGTTATACAATATATATGTTGTATAGCAGAACATGAGCATCCTACCTCCTGAGCTTTAGCTATGTCGGTTTAATTTTTTTTTTTTCAGATAATCATTTTGTTATTTCTTTGCTCGTTCATGGCCTTCCTGTTTGATTGTTTATTATGTTTTATAGCAACTAAAACTAATACCTAAAAATGTGTAATTTACTAACTTAGATATTTTATACTGGATCTTATTTATATTGACAATCAACATATTTGACAGTTATTTCAAGAATCTAAAATGGTGGAAAAATATTTTTAATTTTAACCTTTTGATTTTACAAATTTTAATTGTTGTTGTCATAATTAATCATCAAATTTTAGGTGTCAATATAACTTATTCAATTAAAAAATAAGCATATTACAGAATAAAAAGAAAAGAAAAGATCATGTTACAGAATAAAAATTGAAAGATAAGCATATTACCAATTAGCAGATTTTAATTCTCATTAAAAATTCAAGGACATTTCTAAAACTTAACTATGTGAATATCAAACAAAAAATAATTACCTAAAAGGATGATTGAAAAAGTTTTGGGATATACTAACAACAAATTAAAGTACCAAACCTTAAAATATTTCCCATATCAAGTAAAAAGAATGTGAAAACAAATTGTAGACACATATCACTATTATAGATAGGTAGTGTATCAAAAACTTTAACAATTTGAATGCTTTTTCATATTCATCAAAGACAATTAAAGATACATCATTGTAGATTATACGTAATTTGATGAATGGTAAAAATTTTCATCAAATATTATGTATATACTATACATAAAGTAAGATAACATTTCAAATATAAAAAACTTCAATTTATTATTTCTATGGTTGCAATAATCATCGGAAATCACTACTTGATGGATCCTAATTTTACAAAAAATAAATGGGCAAAATAACTAACTGTTTAGAAACAAAACAACCAACAATAATTGCATAAAAAAACGCCCTGTTTTGCTAACTAGGAGTTAACATTGCACGTACAAATATTAAGTGAGAAAAGAAAATTAATTGAAGTACATAAATTGTTCTTCTAGCAAACTCATTAATCTCGAAATGAAATAATTATAAAAGTTGAGGTCAAATTCGAAAAAGAATCCACAAAACTGAGAAACACCATTCTCCAGTGGTTCTCTCTGCCTCTCATTCCCCTTCCGCCGGCTCGAAGTCGAAGAGGCAATTGAAATCCCCCACCCCATCCCATCCCCTTTCCCTTTCGCTTTCCCTTTCCCTTTTCCACCAGAAATGAAGAGGAAAGCGAAAACCAAGAAAATGGAACCGAAGAGGCAAAAACAGAAACAAACCCCGAAACAGAAAGACAAGGAAAGCGCCTCTAACGATTCCAATTCCTCTCAGAACCCGAATCAGAACCCTTCGTCTCTCGCCTACTACCTCCTCGTCGTCCCTCCCGGCGCCTCGCCTCCAGCTGGCGCGGCGGCGCTGTCTGGAACGCCACCTCCAGCAGCCACTGCGGCGGCGACGGAGGCTGTGAAGCGAATTTCAAGTGGCGGAGTCGGAGTCTCATCGGATGCTAAATCCGAGAGTGATGATCAGGACTTGAACCAAGATCCCGATCCAACCCCGAGTTTGAATCCGAGAGGAAGGAAGAGGAGGTTCAAGCGTCATACACCTCATCAAATCCAGGAGCTGGAATCGTAAGGCTTATTTGTCTTTTCTTGTTTTGGATCAATCTAACATAGTGTTATTAACGTGGTGCTCCTTGGAAGAAATTTGCACCATTAGGTTATTATGTGGGATGTTGGAGTAATTAGGGCTGTTAGAGCGTTCAATTAGGCTTCTTAAATAACACAGAAAAACAGGAGAAATGAAAAAGATAATTAACTCTGACTGGAGGAAAGTTGTTCAATTTTTGCAAATAAGTGTCCTGTTTACGGTGATATCCGTTTCTTTTTATTTACATCCTGCGGGAACCAATTCAGTGTTTCTCCATAGAAAGATGAGGTCCATCACCATCACCAGCACAGAAAGAGGAGAGTGCCCCCCCCACCCCCCTGCAGACCCTAGCGCGCCTTAATATGTGCAATGTAGATAGCCCCATCTGTAGTTAGATGTTGAAGCTTATTTTTCTCTTCCCTTTGTGACTGAAGAAATGGAAGGACACATCTAGTGTGTTATCTCTAAAAGGAAAGATTTAAAATGCAAAACAATTTGTAAAAGGGAAGAGCCATAGTTGCTAATTAGCCCATATTTTCTTTCCATCGTTCGCAACTATGTCCCTGCAACAGTAAACTGAAATCACAAGAGAGAAATTTGTTGGTGTGGTGAACAACTCTGAACACGGACTGTCAAAGATCGATATCTAGATTGAAGGTATTAGTTATTCTTGGTAGTGCTTTAGAGAGATGAAATTAGGGACAAACCTTGAGTTATACTTTCTATATTATTTCTTTCGGGTGCAGCTTATAGCGAGTAAATCAAGGATTAACTTTTAGATATGGAATCAGAGTATTGAAACCCTAATTAAGTTGAGATGTCAAAAAACCTTTGCTTTTATTACTTGTTAATGAGGTCTTTATATTGAATTGCATTTATTATTTTCAAGTGTATGATATACACTGTGCATCTAGTAGCCAGTAGGCATGTTCTAATTCTATATTATGATTGTCCCTTTGCCCCCCAAGCAATACTTTAATCCTGGCTCCACCCTCTGACCATGACAACAGTGCTAGGCCTACTGTTTAGTTACTTGATCTTTTAATATGCTGTTAATTTCGCACTTAAGTTTGATCTTACAATAAGGCTTCATCTGGATGAAAGATTTTGGAGTTACTGTAAGTGGTTTGAAATTCAAAGCTTACACTGCAGTAAGCTGTACCCCTTTTTTTCTGTTTGGGTGTGTAAAAGCAGCAACTGCTGCAAGCCATATTAAGTATGTCATTAAGAGGCATCTAAGCTGTGAGGCTCATTTTGAGAATCTTCTTCTCCTTATGCAAGAAATAAACATGAAAGTAGAATGAGAAAGGCATATTATTTCAGGAAATATTCAATTCAATTCTGAAGTGGATATATTACTGACAAGTTAGTTCCTTCAATGCAAGAACTGGAGAGAGTTGCTCTTTTGTTTCAACGTGTTTTTCATTTTATACTTATTGTAGTGCCTCAAGATACTTGGAATACTTTGGCATTCAATTATGTTTTTCTTAGAAATATTTTCCATAATTTCTGAAGGATAGAATATGTTGCTGAATCGTGGGTCAATCACCTGGCATGTATCACAATTAGGTGTTATTTTTTTTTAAAAAAAAAATATGTTGAGATTATCTCTTTTCCTTTTGATGTTTTTTTATGGTATCAACTATAACGGCCTAGTTGAAACTGATGAAATTCTTCTTATTTATTGTGTTTACCATCCTTCCTTTCTTTTGTTTACTGGCTGTTGTTGTGCCAAATATCAACACCAAATTGCTTCTTCATTTGTTCTTCTTCTTCTTTTTTTTTCCCTTTTTCATCTCATCTGCATTCTGTTTTCATCTTAAAGTCACTCTTTATTTATTGCTTTTGCTTGTTTAGTTTGTATTAAGGACCATGTGTTACTTTATCTTTAGATAACAAGTACCATACCAATCAATGCACCATTAGGATCAAAGAGAAGATATAAATAGGGATATTAAACATGGTTGTTATTTGAACCTGGCTAAGGGTGTTTACCGTGTTTACTTACGCACACTAAAATTCATCTGTTAATTTGCGTTTTGTGTTTTTCTTTAATATGTATAGATATTTTATAAAGAACCCACATCCAGATGATAAGGCAAGAGAGGAGCTGAGCCGAGACTTGGGTTTGGAGGCCTCTCAGGTCAAGTTCTGGTTCCAGAACAAGCGGACCCAGCTCAAGGTACATGCTGGTTCCATTGCTTAGGCCCAGTAGCTGATTAAACCCAAAATTAGCTTAAATAGCACCAACCTTTAGCCCTCTTATCCTCATATAGTTTAATAAAACCTCATCCAGTGTAGTCACACATCAAACTATACGTGAAAACATAAACAAACTTGGAGGAACTTCTGATGTATTACTATAATCTAACAGATATAATACTTTTCTTCTGTTTAGAGGTGCATTTTGATAACTGTCTTTTTAATGATGCATTTTTCACTCGATGACTAGAAATTAGTAGCAGTAACATGGGCAAACACCTTCTTGGTTCTAATATACATACTTTTTCTTGTGCTTAGATCTGACTATTAAAGCTTTCTCCATTTTGGTATGATATCACAATTCTGACCTGCATATGCTGGTTGATTACTTTGTGAATAGCTAAAGTTACCTTTAGCGTGAGTAGCACAAAGTTTAGCCGTCTTATCCTCGAATTGTTTATGGAAACCCCATGCAATGTAGTTAAACATCAACTATATGCAAAAACGTATAGTGTTGGTGAAACTGCTGATATGTTATTGTAATATTAGTATCATACTTTTCCTTTATTTTGAAGGCAAACTTCCTTAACTAAGTTCTTTCTGATGAGTGGGGGTAACATGCGCAAATGCCTTGAACTCCATAGTTCTAGTACACAAACTTTTATTTGATCTTGTGCTTACACCTGACATTTAAAGCTCTCTTTATGCTATTACGCAGAACCAGTTTGTGTGGCAGGAGAACACACAACTGAGAGCAGAGTTAGACAAGCTGAAAGCTGAGAATGCGAAATTAATTGCAGAAAACAACCAATACAAGGTGATGTTGGCCGGCACATCCTGTTCTGCATGTGGCGCTTCAGTGGTACTAGGTGAGGTGTCATCCGATGAGCATCGACCCAGTACTGGCACCATCCCTCCGCCCCGACCCACTGAGGAAGATGATGAGGTACTTTTATTTTATAATTTTAAGGAAATTTGCAAAAACACCTCTACTTTTGTGAGATTGCAAACTGTCCAGAAATTCAAGACTGTGCTCCTCTGTTTGTTCTTAAGCATTTTGACAGAACAATTTAGTTTAAGACTTTGTCTTATAATGGCAAATCTTTTCTCAAATTAAATTCTCCAAGTGAGGAGAATCTTTTTTTATTTATGACCACAATATTATATAAATTTTTAAGGAAATCAGCCAAAGCACCCTTACTTTGTGAAATTGCAAGTAAACCCTCTTCTATTGACAAATCTAAAACTGGGATCCTGCAATCATTCTTTGACAATTTTGGTAGAACAGTATAACTAGTTCAAGATTTCTACCTGATGTGGTGAAATGGTCCTCTCAAATTAGATTCATATGTTTTCTCTTTCTATTTATTTATTTTTAATCTATCCATTAAGGTTAGGGACATTTGCCTTACATGACCCTGTTATTAACTTAAAAAGATATTGAATGGATAATCCAACCAACAATTGGACTTCTTTCTGTTTCTCAGTGAGTATGTTTTTCCGAACAACAAGATGAGGAGCGCTTTTATAAAATTCTACAATGCAGTAGTCATGGTGCACATTCTCTTTTGTTCATTCGAATTACCATTTAATAATTTGCATTTTGGCTCTGCATTACAGTCTAGAGGTCACCATTGTATGTCTGGTTCTTGATACTATAGGCAAGGATACCACATCTAAAGTTATCTTGATATTGGATCTTGCATGCTTTACTCATCAGCAAATATTTTGTTTATTTCAATCGAGTTCCATGTTACAGGTGGGTGCAACTAGATCAGAAGATGACCAATTTATCTTCAGAGATATGAATACCAGAGACTTGAGTGGAGTGTAATTAAATGTAACTCAGACCGGTGGTTTTAGTGTAGCCTTAATTGCTCTTTTTTTTTTCCTTTCATTTTCTATTCCCCCCCCCCCCCTTTTGACAAGTAGATGTGGTGTACAATGGATACTTGTTGTAGTGCTGACTAGTAAGCTACGCTCTGATTACATCTTTTCTTTTTCTTTTTCTTTTTTCCTTTTGGGTTGATATTGATGGTGATCAGTGTGGTCCTGCAAAGATTGATTGCCTGATTTTGATCAGCTAATTGTGCCCCTCCCCACCATAATTGTCCCTGATTTTTGTTGTCTTCTGCTAATGGGAGCATTTACTTCTCAGCACCAGCACTTAATTGATTTCTGAATGCTTATTTCAATAACCTGGGACCCATGTTTTTCTCTTATCCTTTCTAATATTAACATCCAACTATTGGGTATCATTAGGAAATTTATCCAACTGATGTAAATAGCTCGTTGTGTTCTCATCCTGTATGGCTTTACCGTAGTTAAAAAAAGAAGAAGATACTAACATTACCAGTACTGTTATTAGATGACATCTTGTTTTGTTTTTTTCACTTTTACTTTTCTTTTGTTATATGACATTTTGTTTTGTTTTTTTTCACTTTCACTTTTCTTTGTTGACGTGAGAATTCCCTTGTAATCTTTTATAATTTTTAAAGTTTCATTTCATTATCCAAAGTTCGCTAAGATCATTTGAGTTACAATGATTGCTCTCAGTAAAAGTGAAACCATAATAAAACCAAACTGGACCAAATATTCATAGCAATCCATTTTGTTTGGCGACATTTTATGTTCTCTGTCTTGAACTTTAGTTGGATTTGCATGGTCGGCAGTATATACAATTATTATGTCTTCAACCATTTTAATTATGGGAAAGCCTTTTATTCTATAGTTCTACTTGTTTATTGGTAATATGAACTCTTCAGCATATTTCAGCATTTATTTCATTGTAATCTCATTAAATAGGAAGCTAATTATAGTGTTTTCTATTTGCACTCTATAAAAAAAACAATGAACAATTTATATTTCACTTGTCCAATCCTCCCTCGGATGTTTTTTATCACCATAGAAAGCCCCTTATTCTATAGTTCTACTTGTTTATCACCATTTGAGCTTGTACCAATAAATATGCGCATTAGTTAGGGGCATTTAATACCAAAGCGTATTAATTACAATACATTCTTAGTTCATTGGGGACATGGGGAACATGTATTAAAGTGAATTGTGGGATGTGTAGACCCTAAAAGGTGGGAGTGAGACACGGAGGAAAGAAAGGGTTGAAGCTTTCTTATATCATATTAAAAAACAATATTTTTATGACACCTCAAATTTGCAGTCTAAGCTTCTGCAACTTGAAGTCTTGAACCCATGGCCTGCTACTTCACAAGTCATTCCATATGAAAAGACATGTAGTCTTCAACTATAGTATTAAAAGAGTTGATTTGCAAATTCTTGACACGTGACTGATAGATTTATCTTCAAAATATTAGTAATGGCGGGCAGTGGAGTGTTGCAATTTCATAAATTTTTGGGATTATAAATTATAACACTAAAAATTGTCATAATATTTCTTTTTTTTTTTGCATTGATATTTAAAAATTGAAATTCAAGCAAATACAAAGAACAATTCTTAATCTTCTTATGAGCAATGTTTGTACTATGAAATTTGTAAATTTTTATTTAATTTAGTGCAAATCTAAGATAAAAAAAATATCGGGTCAAATAATTATTATACATAAATTTAAGTTGTCTTGTTTCTTAACCATTTCATTTCGTACCAAACTAACTACAAAGTTTATGAACTTTTTTTCACGCATTGCTTGCAAGGAGGATCATGATAATAGTTTGAATTGGTCTTTTAATTTTGATTTGAAAATATTAATGCATAATTAAGAGGTCAGGATATAATACATATCATCATAGTTATCGTCATTATATTTTCTTCTTGTTGTTGCTATCGTTTTTGTCATTGTAATTAGGATAGCTCTAGCTTATATATGTCGAACTTTTAGAGTAAAAGTTTGACATATATACGCTAGATTAAAAGTTCGATGTATATACGCTAGAGCTATCAAGCAAAATAGCATGCGCATCAAATTATAACCAATTTAAAATTTGTATAACTTTTTATCAAACAATTTAAAATTTTTAATAACAAAGTTTCATTAGTTTTATGATAATTGATCAATCAATCTAAAAATTTACTTAAATTAAATTTGATGGACACAATATTACCTAAAAAATAAAAAAAATCTACAATTTTTTATATTAAATAATATTTCTTAAGATATTAAATTATGGTAATATAAAATTTAGATATATGCTAAAATTATTCTTAAATTTATTATTAAGAAATGTAAGCTCAAACTTGATCTTGCAATGATAAAACAATGAAACACTCATACCTATATTTATTTTTCATTAGAAAAATTCAATATAATTTGTGTTAACTTATTTTGTTTTATTTTTTTGAGATAAATATGAAAATCTAAGTTATTTAACTTTCAAATGTTCATAAATGAACCCCATCGAGATTTCAAATATACGATCTTCCACATAAAAAATATTATTTTTATCACGAGACTAAAGGTTAGTTTTCAATCTGTGTTAACTCATTGTTTTCTGATGTAAATATATGGTTCCCAAATCCAACATATGACATAATACAAACCACAATTTCAACTCATGGCCACTTAATTGGCATCTTGCTCCAAGTTTTAAAATACACCATGAAAATTCAGTTGAGATTAATTATTGCTAACAAAAATCCACGTATATAGCTCCATGTGTATATCCCTCTTGGTAATACCATCATTAATTAATTGTAACCACCTTGATGTTCATAGGTTTACATCATATGAAATGCAATTGCTGTTTCTCTTTCAATACCACAATAATGGAACAATATGTGGGCCCATATGAGAACGACCTTCATGTCATTATCAAGGTATCCTTCCAAATTATGCTACTAGCTACTTTAATTTGATACATATTATTTTAGACGGTTTATTGATTTCACAAGCGACAAATTAAGAATTAGGCCTTTGGATTGGAATCTAAAGTCTCAGGTGCTAGGATGTAAAGTGCTAATTGCAATTGGGTATTAGTAATTTAGGATAGGGATATAAATGATGTAATGCCAAGTAACAACTTTTTCTCTCATGATACCATTCAAATAATGGGTGATCTCTCTTCCCAACACACACACACACACACACACACACACACACACACACACACACACACACAACCAACTTCTTTTTTTTCTTTTTTCTTTTTTTAAAATTATTATCCTCTGTGCTAGGAAAAAGAATGAGAATTTTGGAGGTAATTTAGAAAAATTATGGAGAAAAGAAACCTAGCAATCTTCTAGCTATTAATTAGTTGATAATTTAATATCATGAGAATTTTTTTTTTAACTTGACTAACTAGAGATCGATATATGAAGAAGAATGATCAACATTTCACAGGAATACAATTGATTGCTTTTAGTGATTAAATTGGATATTCTCACAAATCAAGATATGCACACATCTATACGAAATGCTAACAGTGACAACTAATGTGCAAATGCATGCCCCATGTATATATCGATCTTACGAATAATTCTATGGCCATATATATATATAGAGTAAAATTAACGTACTCCTAGGAATATAGAGTCTTTCGGTGTTTTTAACTAAAAAATTTATCAAATTGACATCAAATGAAAAATCCAAGTTACTCAATAAATTCTTCATATTAAAATTTTATAGAATACTGAAATTTTCTATTTTTAGAATTTTCTAATGAAAAAAATCTAAGTTACTCAATAAACCTATCAAAATTTCTATTTTTAGGATTTTTTTATATCAAAATTCTTCATATCAAAATCCAAGTTACTCCTAAAAGCACGTTAACTTTACCCGGTGCAATTTGTCTTCTTGGTATTATTTTAGCAGAGATAAATAGTAACATGCCACATAAGGCATGCATTATTTAGAGGGTATCGAAGAAATTTAGAGTCATATATGACCCAACTAATGGTAAAAGACCAAATCAAAATATGATTAAATTAAGTAGGAAGATATTAAACGCAAGTAATTAAGTTTTTTAGAAAGAAAGAGGGGTGTTGATTATTGATTAGGAATTTTCATCTATTTCTTGCTAGGTACAATTACCTCTTTTTACTTTTAAAATCATACAAAATTCACTTTCTAAATATGATTCATTCTTTTTTTGAACAAAACAGGATTGAATCCTATACCGAACGATTTTCTCTAAGTGATCGACATCATAATAATAATAATATATTATTATTATTATTATTTAAGGGTTTCTATTGATTCCAGCATCCATTTTGTTTAAAAAGTCATTTATAGTACTTTAATAGATCATCTCTTTGTATATAGAGAAAAAAACTAATTATCATATGTGCTAGCTCTATAGTTCAAATAAACTAATTGAATAAGGATATATTTGAACATCATTAGTTTTACAAATGACTATTTCCAATAGGGTTAATATCATATCTTTCAAATTATTTATTCAAGAATCACATTTAGTACAACTTGCTAAAAAATTATTTTTCATATAAAAACCACAAATTTATATAACCCTACATTTATATGCTGGAAATTCGAAAACTTTGCTCCGCATATGAACTAAAAAGTGTATCGGTTAGAGAAAATTATCATTCAAAAACTCTATGTAGGAAATTATTAAATAGAAACAAGAAAAAAGTTTTGTGATGCAAAAAAAAAAAATGCAAAAGACTACAACAGATTCATCCTCTCTCTTTCCTCAATATGCGAAAAAACCACAGCAAGTCCAAGCACAATTTGCAAAAAAAAAAAAAATATATACAATAGCTGAGTTAAACAAGTGTTTTTTTTTTTCTTTTGGATAAAGGCAGTTATACCCTGAAATTTAAAATAGAGAGTACAAATAGCTGACTCAAATAAGTGTTACTTTGTACTCGCAACAAAAAAAAAAAGGAGAGCAATTCAATTTAATAAAAAAATGTTTCTTATTTATTACTAAGGCTTCATAGTTTGCTATAGAGAATACGTCACAGAAAATCCTTCCCCTTAGTACAGTTGCAGAACCTATTTTATGATAAAAGCCAACCACTGACAGTACGGTCTCCGCGTTGCGCACTGAAACAAGAGAGAAAAAAAATTTCAACCCAGCAGCGCAAAGCGATAAAAGTCAAACAGGAATATTACAGTGAAGTCCTTAAAGAATTTTATTTTGTGTTGACTTGGACTAAATTTTTGCAGAAAAGCCCCTGGCAGAAGCAGTGGCTGTGGCTCCATGGGGATTTAGTAGTAGTAGTAGAATACAGCTAATTGTGGGACCCACTGTTGTAAATGTCCTTCTGAAATTTTCTGACTTGGTCTTTTTGTCCTTTTTTCTTTAAATTTCTTTCTTTTTTTTTTTTGAGAAGTTGAAATTGTAACTGGAAAATAACAAGAGTATGTGTTTTTTTTTTTTTGGAGAAGATAAAATTTTATACATTTTCGAATTAAATAGCTCCTAATATATTTTAAAATTTAGGGACTAGGAGTCTGATGTGTTTTGGCTACAAATTTGCATGAAAGTATTTAATGTATTTTCATAGACAAAAGCTTGCGTCAAATATATTGAATCTATTTGATATAAAGTTGTCTTTGAAGTACTTTGCTCGCAATCGAGCATTTATAAATAAGGCATCAATTGAAAGCAGAAACAAACTGCTGAGTTGTTTGATATTTTATAAAATTATTGGTCACATGAATGATAATAGTTCATATTATCTAATATCAACAGAGATAAGTTTAATTTTCACAAAATATATCAAAATTTACAGAATTCCTTATAAAAAAAAGTTAGTAGTTTTTCTATGAATTAAATTCTTTAAAAAATACTGAATCACAATCGTTAATTTTAATTTAATATTTTCATTAATAATATAAATTCTAATCTATATTAAAATTAGCCTTCAAAAATTATAGCTCCTTATATAATTTGGCTTGTGCTTGACTGAGTTAGATTCTCTTGTTGTCTTCTCAGATCCCATCCATCTTTTTACTGTCAATTCATGTACATCTTTTCTCCCTTTTGATTGAGCTTCTTTGTACCTTTTTTATTGATATTATAAATTACTGAAGTAAGTTCATTAACCTATTATTAGTATATCAACAAAAATATATAACACCTGTACACGGTTTAAAATTTGACTATATCAACAAAATTACGTGATATTTCATTTAATACATGTCCAAGCACAGTTTATACATGATTTAAAATTTTGGTTGTATATATGAGACTCCAACGTGTGATTAAACTGAGCCTTTTGTTATATCTATAATACTCCATTTCTTTGTATAATACAATTTATGGCTTATGGTTATTCATGATGCAGATAATATTATTTTTTATAATTTTTTTACACTTCCTAGAATTAAAAGAAAACCATTTAGGATGACGTGTTCATCAAAGGAGACATAATGTCCCATCTCATTAAAAGTTTAAAACATAAGTCAAACCTTTGATTAAGTCAAGTTTGAGCAAAAGTAGGACTAATTACAAAGATTTCAATTGACAAAGAGGTCAAATGCACATGTGGATTTCAACTTAATTTAACTATTTAATTAAATTGGCCTCCCCAGCTTTTTTAGTTATATATATATATATATATATAACAACCTTAACGAGCTAGTTCCTTCATTGATTGCTCTAGTCAACTATACAAAATATGATTTAAGTAACACAAAGACATGCTAATTAATCAAGTGGCTCAATGCTCATTAATTGTTCCAGCCAAAAATATATACCTATTTTTGCTCTTTCATTCCGCTCATTAATTGTTCTACAAACTATACAAAATATATTTTAAAATAAATTATACTGTATGTGTCATTAAATATATTAAATATATAGAATACATAAAATATAGTCATCACTACTAATCATTTCCAACCTTTCATTGTTGCTCAGTTAATTTATACCAATTGTTCCTAGCTACTCTTTTTGTGTATGGAGGACTCGTTATATGTTATTTTATGTTGGAATCGAAACCTTATATTGCATTAGTAGCTAAATTGTGATGTTAGTGCTCCATATATAAGTTCTCCTAATATTTTTTTATAAATATTTCGTTCGGAACGCCTACAAATCAAAGCTTAAAATTTCATTTTCGGAACGTCAATCCAAGTAATATATTCAATAAAATCTTTATACCAAAACTTATAGAATGCTAACTTTTGTTATTTTAAAAAAAAATTTATTAATTTTAATATTTTTTTAAAGATTACACTCTTTGGCATACAAGTATTGCTATTTTTTTTATAAGGTCATCTTTCAAAAATCATTAAAAATTGTAAAACAATTTAAAAATAGTAAAATTGGTATTCTATAAAATTTTATATAAAATTTTTATTGAGCTACATGGCTTGATGTTTTGGGCATATAATTTTAAATTTTGGCTGCTATTTCTTTGATTATCTAAAGTTAATTTTAGAAAAGTAAGCAAAAAAAAAAGAAGTTATATTTTGTATAGATAAAATGCAACTTCATCACTTCTGCAAGAAATAACAATCTTATCCCTTCAATTTGTTTTCTTTCCAAATATGCCCTCAATGAAGATCTAATTTTAATCAAATGATAATCAGATTTATTAAAAGTAATTTTAATCAAATGATAATTTATTGATTGATTATCAGAATGTATATTAAAACTAATTGAAAATAGTAATTTAAGTTAAAGCAATTAATTAATCAAGAAAGGTCAACTAAACTCTTGAATTATCAAATAACACTTAAACTCGGACCATTGCAAATTTCATACAATTTTGATTGTATTTGATCAAATATCAAATGACACTTAAATTTCATGAAATTTGATGCTCTAGAATATGTCTAAATACATTTTTCTATCTTAAAATTTTTGAATTTATTTAAAAAATCATTGTTAAAATTGTCAAATTAATCATTGTCTATGTATTCCCACCCTACAAAAATTTGATATTCTATAAGATTTTGATATGAAGATTATATTGAGCGGTTTAGATTAGTCATTTTTAAGCTCCAAAATTTGATATTTAAAGCCGTTGTACCAATTCATTTATACAACGTGTTTCATTTTAGTTTTTTTTCCTGTATATATATTATATATACATCTCCCGAAATACGGGTACATGTATGTTAATATTTTCTGTCTCTACGTACGTACGAAGGTCCCATACTCCCATCCCATGTGTATAAAAACAGGGAGATAATGCAAGCGAGGCATGAACGTATTTAATTGGTGTATTAGAGGAGCTACTAGGTGCACTGTTGCCCATTCGTAGCACCCCATGCAGTGTTGCTCAGAAAACATTTAATGAGAGGGGTTGAAAGGTTGGAAGGGGAGCTGCTGAGCTGCATGTGCGTTTGGGTCTCCTCTGGCAATCCTATTACATGTTTCTGTGTTGCAAGTTACATGTGGTTTTGAATGATAAGTGCAACAAAATATATAGCTGGTTTTTAGAAGAATATGAATATATTTATGGTAGAATATGATATATATTTTCTAATACATACATATACTTTGGATGAAATTGGATTATTTTATTCATCAAAATATATGAAATTTTATCTTAGCATTGAATATGGAAAGAAGTTTTTCCTATCTTATATACAAGTTATCTCGGAACTTATTCCTAAATATTTTTAAGTCCGTAAAAGAGGATGAATGGAGAGGTAAGAAGTCCTGATCTGTATAAATATATCTTTTAATAAATTAGTTATTATATTTAGGAGTGAAGAAATAATTTGTTGAAATTTTGGTTGAATTATTTCTAATTCGAGATAAGTTTTTGAAAGTCTTGCTGAGTTTAATTAGACTAAGTCAGTTTTGAATCACAAGATTTTAAGTTGGTGTTTTTTAATTATAGTTGTGAACCAAATTAATTAGTACATTTTATAATAATGGATATCTATCAAGTTGCAAGTTGTTTGGACTTGAAAACAACTTACTTTGTAAGATTGACTGTGTATCAATTTGTTGGCTCGAATGTGAACTATTAAACTATTATTTTAATTAATACAATAATTAAAAGAGTTTTAGGTTGGTGGAATCAATGAATAATTTTGTCGGATAAGATCAGTTTTGTTTGGTCCATTGTATATATATTTTGCCCAATTCGTCGATATATATACATAAAATAAAGCTAAAAAGTTTCTAGCACCGGATCTAAAATAGAGTAAATTCTCATTCCTCAATGATCTGCTAGATAAATCAGCACACCTCTTGAAATATGAGTAATGATAAAAATAGAGAGGGAAGATCGAGAATACAATACGCGGTCTCATTTAATGAGTGGTGGTGGGGGGGGTGGGGTGTGTGTGTGTGTGTGTAGGGGGGGGGGGGGGGGGGGGTGCGCTCCAATCTGTACATGAAAAACAGGAATCCCAAGGCTAGCTCTACACCTTGTGTTTCATATATAGGGTTTTTAATTATTATGAGGTCCCAATTGCATCTACATTGGAACTCTTTTTTTTTTTTGGGGGTACTTACATTACATGGAAAAGTTTGAGATCGTCTTCATTTTCTACGCTTGTAAATTAATGTACCAGACTACTGTACATACGTACTTATAGAGTGGCTACCTAGCTAGTGCCCATTGAGGTGGGATATTTAATCCTCATGATGCATGATATATAGGGAATTAAATAGCATGGCGTTTCAAGATACGGCACAACACGGTACGTGTCAGAATGGTACGGCATGACACAGTATGTCAATGTGTATTGTGTTATGCGTATCGTGTGTTGTATCGTTATTTATGTCGTGTCCGGTTTTTCTCACTGTAGACACGCACGGATAAGGGAGGCGACACGGCATGGGACACACATAGGCATGACACGGGAATACGTGTAAGCACGGATAGGCACGAGTAGGCACGATTAGCACGGATAGGCATGAATAGGTACGATTAGGCACGGCAGGGATAGGTACGAGTAGGCACGTTTAACACGGATAGACATAGTATGTATGGATTGTATGTCATTGGATGTCGATCGGACGGTTGATTTTGTAATTTATTGGCGGGATTTTGTAAAAAAAATTTGAATTTTTCAAAAATAATTTTCGGATTTTTTAAAAAAATTTCAGATTTTTCTAACTTTTTGGCAATTTTTACAAAAATATTATTTTTTTCTAATTGTTTGTTTAATTTTTTTTAGCAACAAATAAATTTAAAATTTTTGAATTTTTTATATTTTTTAAGATTTTTTCGATTTTTTCGAATTTTTTCCTACCAAACACGTTTAGCACGGTTAAGGCACGTGCAGCACGGCGTGTCAACTCGACACGACATGGCACAGTTAAGGCACGTCACGTTTAGCACAGCGTGTCGAATCGACACAGTACGTGTAACACGGCGTGATTTAACCGTGATGTGTTTTGTCTGTGTCGTGTTTTATTCGTGCTATGCATCATCCGTGTCATGCCGCCATCTCCCCACTTTTTGCACGGCACAGCATGCACGTCAAAAAAAACTTTTCAACCTCTTGTATAGTATCAAAATTGTGTCGTATCGTGGCACATTATATTTTGACACGATACAACACGACATGCACGTTTTTAGAATACTAATGATTTATAACAAGTTGTTGTGCAGATCAAACTTGACAATATTTCATTAAATTCGTGCCATTCAAATGTCCTCTATAAATCCAATGGTAGGGAGGGAGGACTGTAGAGTTTGGCTCCTTCGTGTTACTCCACACGTTAAGCATGCAGCCCAATCGATTTGAATTAATGTTATTTATTGAACATATTTAATAAAATGGACAATAATAAAACTTGTACTAAATGATTTAAATTTTGCCAGCTCCATCTATAGGATGGAATAAAATGTTTCCAAGAGCAGAACATGAAATAGGATGGAATAAAATGTTTAAGATAAAACCTAAATAAATTTCAATTGACTAGATTATTGTTCTATTTTCAATTTGAGATAATTATTTTTTTCCTGTTGACAAAATATGAATAAAATAAAGAAAAAAGTAGAAACCTAAAAAGAACTTTTTTAAGAAAACATTTACAAATATTCAAACAATAAAATTTAGCATTCCACAACACAATAGAAAAATAAATTTTGTGCTAGTTATTATTAAAAAAATATAGTTGAGTCAAATTCTTTTCATCTCCATGAATCTTTCATTCAGTAATACTATCAACATATAGTACAAACATCATATACATAATTTCTTTTCGCTTAGAGAAAAGATATAATAATAATTTTTATAATTATTAGAAGGCTTATAACATTAAATAGAGAAAAAAATAAAAGAAATAATGTTGTATTTTAATGGAAAATTTGTCTATTTTGATGATTTTAATGAAAAATTAATGAAAAAGTTGGCTATTTTAAAAAAAAAAGTTATTCTTGCATTTCATATTTTATACTCTTTATCTGCACATTTAAAGTGTTTATATTAAATAAATAATTTATTATATTTATATTTCTTAGTGCATGTAGTTATTATAGAAAGTATTCATCAATTTTCATTCTAAGAATTCAAGTCAAAAATTATGTTTCACAAGTAAAAATACAATTTGTAAAATTTTTAATTATAATATTGTAAGGTGTAAATATTTTTATAATTAAATATAATATTTTTTTCAAAAAAAATAAAAGCATCTAAAGTGCACATAAAATATATATTTAACAGATACAGTTATCATTTTTCTTTTAAAAAAAATTGATAGATACATTGGCAACTAAAAAATATGTATTTTTTACAATATAAACCGAGGTGAGCAGAAGTGTTGAACGCGCTTAATTACTCTTTTTCTAACTAAGCCCTCAAAACTTTTTATAATTGCTTATACTTTCCATTGCAGTGGCATATATATATATATATAAGTCAACTCGAATCAACAACCTAGCTAGCTAGAGTTAGGTTCTCTATTCATCATGCATGCCTTCAGCCTCTTAATTAATTTCCCTTGATAGATAAGGAATTAATAGGTATAGTACATGACGGTGCAATGTTGCTTTCCTGTGAGATTAAACAGAGTATAGTGCATAGTGCATGAAATATAAGATTACGACGTAGTAACATATATATTATGTTAGCATAATTAAGTTTGCGAGCGAACACTACCAGAAAAAAAGATTTTGGTAATGGTTGTAAAATACATTTGGCAACAATTATGAAACCGGTGTCAATGGCGGGGTCGTTAAAAATTGACAACGGTTGTTTGAATAATCAGTATTAAAGATCAACTTTCAGCATCGGTTATTCACTAAGAATCAGTACTGAAAGTAATTTTCAACAATTGTTGTTTACTAAAAACCGTTGCCAAAAAAAATTTTTTTTTAACCTTCAACAACTGTTATTTACTAACAATCGTTACCAAAAGTATTTTTTAACTTTTAGCAACTGTTGTTTACTAACAACAATTGCCAAAAGCTTTTTTTTTTTAACCTTCAACAACTATTGTTAGTAAACAACAGTTACTAAAAGTTTTTTTTTAATCGGAGCAAAATATTTTAGAAAGGAGGACAGTCAATAGTTTGTATTAGGTCCACTGTTTTTTTTTAACACAATCATAAAATTCTAATTTACATATACGATAAATCATAATAATAACATACAAATAATATTTACACAATGATAATATTAAAATCATACAATCACACAATTAATAAACAAAAAATATAATTTCAACGTACAAAAATAAATATTGTAAGTAAGAAATCTTACAATCATATCTTATACCTCCTCGGTGTCACTCGGAGAGTATGACAGGGACTTCATAATCCGTAAAATGAAAAATAAAATTTTCGGTTCAAGAAATAAATAACATCTAATTAAACTAATTACTTAAAAATATTAGGGTACTAACCTCAAGAGAAAGAGAGAGGGTAGTCGAGAGAAAGAGAGGCAGGGAGAGAGGTGAAAATGGTGGCTCAGCTGGGCGTGGCGAAGAAGGGTTGTGTACAGCAGCTCGCCTGGGAGAGAGGTAGTGTTTGAGAGAGAAAGAATATATAGTTAAGAGATAGAGAAAGATTTAGAACTTAAAAGGCTCGGCGTGGAGAGAAGGGTTTTAGAGGGAAAATATACAAAATCAAGCACACTTGACACCGATTATTAGTAAATAACCGTTACCAAAAGTTTTTTTTAACCTTCAGCAACTGTTGTTTATTAACAACAGTTGTCAAAAGTTTTCTTTTCTAGAACGAGAATAAGCTTTTGGCAAAAGTTTTTTTTTTAACCTTCAGCAACTGTTATTAGTAAATAACAGTTGTCAAAAGTTTTTTTTTTAACCTTCAACAATTATTATTTATTAACAATAGTTGCCAAAAATTTTCTTTTCTGAATTGAACGAGATCAACACCGATTAACAACGGTTGTTTGTAAGAAACGGTTTCTAAAGGGTACAGATTCAGCACCGATTTTTTGTATATGAATCGGTACTAAAAGTCTTTCTTTCTTTTCTTGATAGCCATTTGGCAACCGTTGTTTTTGGGAAAGTTATTTTTGTAGTAGTGGAAGTAATATATAATAATTGTTCTAAAAAATTCAATGTAATTAAATCATTATTCTTAATTAATTGAAAGGAGATTAATGGAGAAGGCTGCAATTAATCAAGTCCTTGACTCCTTAATTATTTGTTTCAACTTCCTCATGTTTTTGGAAATAGGAACACTTAGGAGTTAGGACTGATAATCTGATATCAAGAGAAATAGACATGTTGACTCAATAATGAAAAACATGATTAACAACCTTCAATAGAGAAATCAAAAGTATGATGGTCAATTATTATAAAAAAAAATTAATTTATATATATGCTTGGCAGCTCATTATTCACAGCAAGAGGATAAGGATAAATATGTGGATTGACTGCAGTTGTTTTACTTCTTATAAACAAAATAAAAGGCATGGTATAATTAACATATATGAAAGAATGCCTGAATTACTGGGCCAACTATTATTAATTATTCACACGTGTATCAGAATGGTAAAAGACCTCTATAATTGATTAAACTCATTTTACCATTCCTTTTCATTGAGAATATCAACATTGTAAGGAGCAAAGGGAGAATACAGAGAGACAGAGAATCGGTCTTTGATTTAATAATAAAGACAATATTTTTTTTATGAAAAGTCACGAGTTCAAAAATTTTAATTTGAATTTTTATAAATATTTAAAATTAAATGCTTTGATCCATTTTTATATTAAAAAGAGGAAAAACATGAAGAGAGGGGGAGGAAGGATATAAACATCACAAAAAAGTATAAATATTTTACCACCAGTATATGCTCGGAAGCAGATGAAATGTGTATATGAAATGACTTTTAACAGCAAACAATTCTGTAAATGAAATAATGAGGTTGTTATAATGACATAACTCCACCCCTAACAAATTCTTGGTACATGTACAAAAGAAATATGTAAATGGAGTAATGAGGTGGTTGTAATAATATATAATTAATTAATTTATCAAGTACCTAGCTAGTGCTTTTCACATTAATAGTTCTTTTGCCATGAAGAGTTAATGCTTAATCTTTGATACGAGTATTTATGACTAGCATTAAAAGTAGTATATTTCCTTATAATTAATCTGCATATAGGTCATAAATATATATATAATCAGTAACATGCGCGTCCAACTCAATCCTTGATTAAATTAAATAAACTTTCCCTGTTAGCAAATCCACTTTAACGCATATTTGATATGGGACAGGTATTATTGACATTCATATTTCATTGATAACCTTGACAATGTATTGTGTATTAAACTTGATGTAATTTAATTAATAAAATGATTGGTCATTGATTGAGTGGTATGAAAAATTGACAATTCTGTTTTATTGGCACTTGATTTATGACTAAACATATTTGAAATTGTATCAAATTTAAATTTGATATGCGACTTATCTAAACTAAATCTTTGCATACATACTGATACATACATATATTATATGTATACCTACGACGAGTACATGTATATACACCGGAGGAAATGAAGGTCAATGTCCTCCTTTTTTTTATTTTACCACCCACCCATTTACACACAGTATTTTTTAATATTTTACATGAATGTTTTTTTTAATTCATATATTTTACTTCTATAGATATAATTATTTTATTATTGACTTCATATCTTATTATAATTCATACTTTAATATGATTATTGTATTGATATCAACATTTAATATGATGCTTGACCCTAATTTGATAACTCTGAAATGAACTTTACTTCTGATTTTCATAAAATTGATCTTTTATAACTATACTTGTATTAATTATCGCCTAATTTGTTGCATAGTACATACATGCATACGTATGTATAAACCCGCATTCTTGCTAGTGGCAGAGCCACATTATAGCAAAGGGGGGCACTTATTCCTCCCCTGTAGAAAATTATTTTTCAAAATATACCTTATAAATTATATTTCTAATGAAGAAAATAATAAAACTATGCTTTAATTTTAATATGATTACAAAAATATGCCTCGATTCACAAAATATTTTGCAAAATATTTTTAAAACTATCCTTCTAACATAAAAATTACAAAAAATATACTTAATTTTAAAAATAATTACAAATTTATTCTCTATCCTAAAGTTTTGTCTCATCCTAACACCGAATTTGGCTCCGTCCCTAACTATTACTCTCAATAGATAATTTTTTTTATAACAAGTGATATATCGTTACACCGCCATAAAGATTATCTTTCATACTATTAGACTCCTCGTGAACGATTTAATCCATTAATTATTGATTAAGATTATCTTTCATATTATAAGACTCCTCATGACCAATTTAATCTTTGGATTATTTGAGTTATTGTGTTATTATTTTCAGATAATCGAACGAGTTATTTCTTCTCCAATTTCATTTAGTAATTTCATTTAGTAATTACTAAATATATAGTATAGTGCCGTGCCGTTGCTTTTTTTTTTGTGCATGCATGAGCATGAATGCACCCCTTACGGTAAAAGCTGAAAAAAAAAAAGAGAAAACTAGGTACTTCTGTTCTATCAGTAATTTTTTTTTGATATAAAAGCTCATCTTTATTCTGATATTTATTTTTTTTCAAATATTTTTTACGGGATTTAAACTTATGTCTCTCCGTAAAGAGATGACGTCTATCACTACTGTGTTAGACTTACGATTCGTTCTAATAGTAAAAATATAAGCATGCATTACAATTCCCTCCTACTTGTGATATTTATTAATGAGGCAAGGTATGACTCGGTTGAATTAGTAAAATATTGAACATTTGAAGTTTGAACTGACTTTTTAATTTGCCTTACGTAGATATTGGTAATGACAATAAATGACGCAAGTAGTAAGCAAACTTATACATATTATATTGTAAATTGTTTCTAATTATTGCATGTCAACGCATATCACATACATTCCATGACATGTACAAAAACCTAAAGCGGTAGCAACCTCATCAGCATATATATCTTCATCTTCATCTTAGTAAAAATTTCTTGTGGTTTGGTTTCTCATGAGTTAAGGCCTTGTATATATGTTACCCTCTCATAGTGGCAAAATTTAAAGCACAGACAGGTACCCCCCCCCCCCCCCCCCCCAAGTCTCTCTCTCTCCAAAGCAATAACACCATCTCTTTCTCTCTCTCTCTCTCAATAAATGCAATTGCACCCCCTTCTCCACGCTCAGCAATAACTCCTCTCTCTCTCTCTCTCTCTCCACATTCTCTCCATCTGTTCTCCTTCCTGCCCTTTCCTCTTCGCTAAGCTCTCTTCGCCTCCCCTCTAATGGCCTCTTTCTAATAAAACTACATCCTCTCTCTCAGATACATGTACTAGATTCACCTTGCTTTTCAGGCAAGTAAGATATATATGGAGAGAGAAAGAGAGAGAGAGAAAAAACCAATCTATATATGTTTGCCATAGATCTGTTATTTTCTTGAGTTCTCTGGCGCAAAAGCTTTGTATCTCTCTCATCTCTTCTCTCTCTCTCTCTCCCCCCCCCCCCCCCCCCCCCCTCCTCTTTATATCCTCCTAATTTGTTTAATCATTTTCTGAAGTAAACCAAAAGGTCTTTTGCCACTATTAATTTAAGTAAGACTGATTAAGTATAAAACTCTTTTCAGCTTCTTAGGAGGCGCTGGAAAGGTATTTGTGTTTGATGACTATATAGTAATTAAGCCATTTGAAGAAAGAGAAGGAAAGTCAGAATTAGGGTTTCGTTCGCGATAATATAAGTATGCCTTCTGGGATCATGATACCATCGCGGCATGTTCCCTCTATGATCGGTCGGCCGACCAACACAGGCTTCGGCTCCTCTTCTCCTCTCTCTCTTAGCCAGGTAAAACTAAAGATTTGACTTTAATTTCAGTTGGTTCTCTGTTTCTTCAATTTATGGTTTTTTCGTTGATCCTTCTTGTTTCGATAGTCCTGTGTAAGTTTCCTTTGTTCACCTTTTTTCGTAAATTTCTTTAATCATCTATTAGTATCTTATCATGATAGATCTGTTAATTCGAGGTTTAATTACATGTTCGCCTAACAGCAAGAAATCAAAGTCTTGATACTGCTGAGTATGACGATTAAGAACAAAAAAACAATTAAATGATTACAATTTTGATAAAAGAAAAATTAAGAAAAAGCGAAAATCAAGAGCTAATCCCCCATAACCACAAGAATGTATGAGTCTGTGGTTCTTTTAAGTCAGAATCCCCTGTATATCATTTTCTTCTTCTTAATATTTTTTTTTTGAAGTAGTAGGGCTTATGCTATATATATATATATCATGTTCATTTTCTTCTCATTGGAATAACCTCCAAATTACTCTCTTTTTCAAGTTTTCAACCCTGCTTCCAGCATCTCCCTCTCCCTCTCTATTTTGTTTGTTGAACTTTGTTTTCCCACTTAAATATAGGCGAACCTACTGGAAGCACAGCAACTGCAAATACAGCAAAACCAACAGCAGCCGCTAGGGGAGATGCCAACAACACTTACGAGCACTGGAGAAAGTGAGATGATGAATCGGGCACGGGAGGATGAGTTTGAACTAAGCAAATCAGGAAGCGAGAATATTGAGGGTATTTCTGGGGATGATCAGGCAGACCCAAATCAACGGCCAAAGAAAAAACGATACCACCGGCACACCCAGAACCAGATCCAAGAAATGGAAGCGTAAGTTACTCTTTTAGGTTTTGAAATCAATTCATATTAGAATTAACACTATTTTTTCTTTTGATATATACTTCAAAAATCAACTAATATCTTCTAAGCAGCAAAGTTTTACTATTAAGATTTGCTTCAGTACATCATTTTTAATCAAGAAATTTTTTAATTTGATATTTGACCAATAAATCAAAGATGATATTAAAAATTAAATATAATCAGTAAAATTTTGGGGTAACAAATCTTATTATTTGGAGTGCAATAACTGAGTGTATTGAAATTTGTCTAAATACTTAAATAAAAAATGAAAAAAAATAGAATGTTTCTTGTTTAGTCGATCTTGATTCTCGCCGGATATCACGGCAGATGCATGCATATTGAAAATAATATTATTGTAAGAAAACTTTCTCATCAAATTACGTCCATCTGATCAAATCAATAATGGTCATCCACATATTCTTTGTTGTACTTGAGACTCACTCTTTCCTTGAAGGAAACAAATTGATACATCTCTATGTATTGTTTCTTTTTATCTCCTAAGATTTGTTTTCAAAAGCAATTTTCAAATTTAAATTCATATTCCTTTTCCTTGCTATGGAATGAAATTCACAAGACAGTTTCATTTTGATTATATATATTTGTAGTTCTTATTCAATTTCCTCACACATTAATTATAGATACTTTTATCAATTGTCAGATTCTTCAAAGAATGTCCGCACCCAGATGACAAGCAGAGAAAGGAACTTAGCCGAGAACTTGGTTTGGAGCCGCTCCAAGTCAAGTTTTGGTTTCAAAACAAGCGTACTCAAATGAAGGTATGCATTAAATATGCCAGTTGTGTATGTACAACACATGCACGCACACACATCTCATTCCTCGTTACATCTAGACAATTACTATACATGTCAATGCATCATCAATTCTGTAGTAATCTTATATAGTACTATACCATTTCCTTCTTTGCCATAGAACCAACATGAAAGGAGTGAAAACTCACAACTCCGAGCTGAGAATGACAAGCTCCGTGCAGAAAACATGCGGTACAAAGAGGCTTTAACAAATGCATCCTGTCCTAATTGTGGCGGCCCAGCAGCTTTAGGAGAGATGTCTTTTGATGAGCACCATCTTAGGATGGAGAATGCTCGCTTAAGAGAGGAGGTACCGATTTCTTTTTTCGCTGTATATAAATTCACATATGATTTTGTTATTCCAGTATCATCATCGCATGCATTCTCATCGTCGTCGTCATCATTATTACTACTATCATTAGTATTATTAAACTTAAAATTATCTCCATATTATAATTTAAATATATTTTGTACATCGAACAAAATTTGCATTTTGTTGATGTTGATGCATGTGCTGTTATTTGAGAACACGATCTATTGGATCAGTAATTCTACTTCATGATGAATTTTTCAAGATAAGATGTATGTAAGACCACCATTGTATCTGACATGCTACATTATGTTTCTCATCTTTTAGCATGTTTTATTTTACTTTGCCTTTCTTCTATTTACAATTTCAAATAAGCCTTCTTTTTTTTTCTCAAAGATTGATAGGATATCAGGAATAGCCGCAAAGTATGTTGGGAAACCATTGGTCTCCTATCCATTTTCTAATCCAATAACCTCTCGCTCACCATTAGACCTTGGAGTTGGTGGTTTTGGTGTTCAACCGGGTATTGGAAATGAGATTTTTGGAGCAGGTGATTTATTAAGGAGCATGTCTGGCCAGTCTGACATTGAGAAACCAATGGTAATTGAATTAGCTGTTGCAGCCATGGAAGAACTCTTACGAATGGCTCAAATTGGGGAACCCCTATGGACTCAAGGAATAGATGGTTCAAGTGAGACTTTGAATGAAGAAGAGTATGTAAGGATGTTTCCAAGAGGGATTGGGCCGAAACCGTTAGGGTTCAAGTCAGAGGCATCTCGGGAAACTGCAGTGGTGATAATGAATCATGTTAATCTTGTTGAAATACTAATGGATGCGGTATGCCTCTCATTTCTTTTCATAATATTTATTGAAACTTAAGTTCATGATGAAAATACCCAATAAAGTGAATTATAATATCTCACCGAACAACTTGGCAAATAATTTTCACTGTTAATATAAATAATTGTACTTGGTCAAGAAACTTAGAGGCAGATCCAGCACTCTACTTTGGATGTTACAAGAACATAATTTACTGATCTCCAATGTATACACTAAATATTACTCCCATTTTTATGTTCTTAAGAATTGGGGATCTAGTGGACATTTGTAGCTTCAAATAATTTTTGGGTCAAAATCAGGGTATCTATACAGTTACCAGAAAATAGCATTATTTCTGATTTGTGAAAGATAAATAGGAGTCAATCTTTATTCATTTCTGAAAGAATAAAAAAATATACTTCATGTGTGCTAATAGCTTATTTGTATCTCCTATCATTTGAAGAACCAATATTCGACGCTATTCTCCAGTATTATTTCAAGAGCTATGACAGTAGAAGTCCTATCAACAGGAGTAGCTGGGAACTACAATGGTGCTTTACAAGTGGTATCATTTTATGACTCCTCTGTCATGTGTGCTTATATAATTTTTCATCATGGGCCATGGCATGATCTTCATGTATTTCTGCTAATTTGCAGGAAAAAATGTTTTAAGTTTCTGCACTGAGCATTTACTATCTTTGTACTACACTAATTCTCAATATTTTCCCTCACTTGCATCTTTGTAATTTAATTTATGCTATAGTAATGTGGTTCTCCAAATTTATGATTTGATTAGATGTCAGCAGAATTCCAAGTACCATCTCCCCTCGTTCCTACTCGAGAGTGCTTATTCGTGAGATATTGCAAGCAAAATGGAGATGGAACATGGGCGGTGGTTGATGTATCCTTAGATGGTCTACGCTCGAATCCTGTTAGCCGGTGCCTCAGGAGACCATCTGGTTGTTTGATCCAGGAATTGCCAAACGGCTATTCCAAGGTAAGAGTAATAAGTCGCATTAGGAACATATAATACAGGCCACATTTATATTATTTCAGGCTTTCAGCTACATGAGCACTGTTTCATTGTTAACAAAGGGAAGATTTACTGAAAGTGTTTACAAATTAGGACTAATGGCAAAACTCTTGGATTCGTATAGGTCACTTGGGTTGAACATGTTGAAGTCGATGATAGGTCTGTGCACAATCTATACAAGCCTTTGGTCAATTCAGGCCTTGCATTTGGTGCAAAACGGTGGGTCGGAACTTTAGATCGCCAGTGTGAACGCCTTGCAAGCGTCATGGCTAGCAATATTGCTTCTGGAGATATTGGCGGTATCATCCCTTGCCCTGAAATTTCTAGCTTGAAATTAATTCAAGTACCAAACATAAAAAAATTTTGTCATTTACATGTTTTTGGTTTTGTGGATTGATCCCCCCCCCCCCCCCCCCGCCCATAATTTGTCCTCAAAGCCTTTTCTCTTAATGTTACTATTTTAGTATTTTTTTTAAAGATGTTTTTTGAACATATTCAATGATCAGTTAAGGTTTTCATTATATAGCATTAGAAATTAACAGAAGTCGGAAAACTAAATTATCAATTCAGTTGGCTACAACAGAAGTTCTTCTTATAACTTGCAAACACTGTATCTTAAAAAATAAAACATTTTTGCAACAGTGATAACGACTCCAGAAGGAAGAAAGAGCATGCTCAAGCTAGCCGAGAGAATGGTGATAAGCTTTTGTGGTGGCGTGACAGCCTCAACTGCACACCAATGGACTACTCTGTCTCGTAGTGGTGCCGAAGATGTGCGAGTAATGACTCGAAAAAGTGTCGATGATCCTGGCAGGCCACCTGGTATTGTTCTTAATGCAGCGACCTCCTTCTGGCTTCCAGTTCCACCAAAACGAGTATTTGATTTTCTAAGAGATGAGAGCTCTAGAAGCGAGGTACTATGAAGAAGATTTTATCTATAAACTAATCAACCTTCTTTAGCTGTCTTCTTGGAAATCCACATGCTTAGAATGCACAAGTGAAAATTTTGGAAGAGCAAATAATGCAAAAAACCTATAAGCTTTAAAACAATTCTCATCGTCATGTTTTTTTCGAACTTTGTAAGGAACATGCATATATAAATGATCTCTATTCTGTCTTGAAAAATGTTTCCTAGATTTAGCTTTTTAAAGGGAAAAAAAATGCACACAGGACAACAGTTTTTTTAACACATTATTGTATTAATATTATATAATCTGATGATAAGAAAGCAATGAACATTAACTCAATATATATCTTTGTTTTTGAAAAAGTAGCATAGTTACCTGTTTCCTTTAACAGGAACAACATACAAAATTAACCCAATAGTATGTGGTACTTTTTCTGCTTTTATGTATTGCAGTGGGACATCCTCTCTAATGGTGGTGTGGTTCAAGAAATGGCTCATATTGCAAATGGTCGGGATCATGGCAACTGTGTTTCTCTGCTCCGTGTTAATGTCAGTATAACTTAGCCTTTAAATTTAACTCACTAAACTGTTTGTTTAAATTTTATTAATGTCCAAATTCTTTATTTCTAGAGCACAAACTCTAACCAGAGCAATATGCTGATACTACAAGAGAGTTGCACGGATCAATCGGGCTCATATGTAATTTATGCACCGGTTGATGTAGTAGCCATGAATGTGGTGTTAAATGGTGGCGACCCAGACTATGTGGCACTATTACCGTCAGGATTCGCCATATTGCCTGATGGACCCAACATGCAAGTAGTTGGCCCAGTAGTCGGTGAGATGGGTTCAGGTGGTGGGTCCCTTCTGACAGTGGCCTTCCAGATTTTGGTTGACTCAGTCCCTACAGCCAAGCTGTCACTCGGATCTGTAACAACTGTTAATAGCCTCATCACATGCACGGTGGATAGAATCAAGTCGGCTGTCTCAGGAGAAAGTAATCATCCTTAGCATCTGTTGTGGCCTTGAAGGAGATCTTTGTATGTAGCATAAATGGTAAGCTGCTGATCATGTCTAATTAAATTCGTTTCTTAAATTGGCATTTGACAGGTGCATATATATCCAATGATTGTCTATTGGATGTTGCTATTATTTCCAATCTTGTTGTTTATCTTGCCCAATAATAATAATAATAAGCTGGTCTTCTTTTCTCTCAAGAACCTTCTCTACACCTTTTAAGATTAATTTTCTGAGTTATATTTTCATGCAAATCTGTAACATGTTAAAAGAACATGTTTTTGGCAGAAAATTAAGTCTGCTTAAAACATTCAAACATATCTTCCAGTGGATTTTCATGGAAATTTATAGAACACTAAAATGCCTTTTTCTTTTCTCACGGTTTCTATTGAAATTTGCTTCATCTTGTTGCTATCGACTTTGACACTGAAGTTCTTTAATTTTCTTTTTCTCATTGTTTCTATTTTCAGGAAAGATGAGGAATGCAGAAAATTGGAGCTAATTTGTGGGAAGTCAAGAACGCACCTCAAACTCTCCTTGCCTTGTGGTGTTTGGTTTATTTATTTTAGTTTCCAAATCAGGGTAATTTGAAAAGGCTAGCTCTCCATAATCCACCACCACAATGCAAGGGGGGTTGGTTCGGCATTGACTTCTCGTATCATTACTAGAAGCTAGTATTAGTTTATTTTTGGTTTCAAAAGACACTACCCTCCTCTATTTATAATACTGTAACAAATTTCTTCTCTTAGTTTGGCAATGTTCTTTTTTTTTCTTTTCTTTTTAGTGATGCTTTGTTTTGTTTAGGTTTGAAGTTTTAAATTGGAGAATTAAAGAGTTATGTAGTAGTGTCTGTATGCTACTTCAACATTTGATGATTCAGTGACTATGTTTGTTTGTTTGTAACCTCTTTGTGATGAATGATAGCATGCTGGAACTATTTTGCTATTATTACATTTCAATTCGTTCGATCATTCCGTAACCAGATATCCGTAAATTGAATCCTCATTATTGATATTATATTAGAATCATCATTTTCATTACCATCATTATTATAAAAGATGAGGGATTCAATGTATATGATTTATATTTTTATATTTGTATTTTAATTAATATATTCTAATCTATCTCAATAATATACACATAAAAACTACTGAATTTTAGTTTTATTTAGATAATCATAAAGAGAACAAATTAAATCAAAAAATTTAGGCGGTCGGTTTTTGTTAGCGTTTGATGCATATTAAAATAAAGTTGAAATGATGTAATTTTTTGTATATCTATATAGTATGATATATACAAAATATCCAATTAATTAGTTTTGTTATTTAAGAGTTTAATAAATAATTATTTGAAATTTAATTTCATAATCATTAATGAGACAACAATGACTATAAACATTGAATCTCTCCTCATTATAAAATACCTCTCGAATTTATATAAAAGAGTAATTGTTGGATAGCCGGGAAAGTTTTATCTCCGGCTTTTCGGTCTGTAGAGTTGAGTCATTTTCGATGCACAGTAGATAAAAAAGTGTGAATCCTATTTAAACGTACTGCAATTTGTATAAGTTTATCTTCATCTGAATAATTTGATCAGCCGAAATTAGTTTGATTAATTTAACGAAATCAAATTAGTATTAGAAAAATTATTTTGTAGCTAACATATACTAAAATACTATCTTAATAATTCGTACATTACTTTTTTGTTATATTGCAATACTGATACATTATTCGTACATTACTCTATATTCAATTGTCAAAATCGAAATATGAATAAATATTTTATGAGTGTTGTACGGCAGAAGCGAAGACTGCATCGTCTCCTAGCAAAGTTCCCAGTTTTGTCTTAGGTTTCATGCTATGCTCTCCGAGGCAACATTTCTTTCAAAAGGCATGTCTTCCTTTGACTTAGTTAATTATTCTAGTGCTTCCAAGTTCCAACAACCCATTTCCCATTTGTAATTTACTAATTTATCCTCCACTACAACATTTCCCCTTTTCTCCCATAAAAAAAAAAGAAAAGAAAATATTTACCTTCTTTTTGGCGAGAAATAAGTAGGCAAGACCACAAGTAATTGTTTTCTTTTTTGTTCTACAGCTTTGCTACTTGCTAGCAACCCATAATCGTTATATTTAAAATGTAGGATGAAGTGACCTATTCAATTACCTGAAGAAGGCTTTTTGTAATGATGTATGTAGTAAGGAGGCCGAAAACCCCATTCTAACAAAAAAAAATAGGATAGTCAAAATGAAGGCCATTTTTGTCAGCCCAAGTAATTACTGTGCGTAGATCTGAGTTCCATCAAAATTTTGAAACAGCTTACCATGGCCTGGCTTTATAATAATGTCTGGTATCACATCGATGCTCAGGTCCTCAAATCAATTTTATACTCTTAATTTTTAAGATAAATCTAATTTAAGAGAATTCAAATGATTATCCACGTTTCCTTACAATATATCATCGCAAAGAGATGAAGTGATATCTCAATTGGACTCCAAAATAAAAAAAAATAAACCATCAATACACAAACGGCCTTATGGGAAGCCTGCCATGGTTTTGTACTTTTGCATGACATTTATGTACTCCAAAAAAATATACTGTTCACAAACTATAGAATTTTAGCTTGTCAAATCAATTACCTGTGCACACAATAATCTACTGATCTCTATCAGAAAGAAGCTAATGGCTCCCCTGTCTGATCTGGACCAGAGAGTAACAGACCATTAGACTACCAGAAACATGCAGCACTTTGGCCAAATGAATTTACACCTTTTTCAATTGGAAAAACATGATCAACAAATGACATAGCATACACATCTGACCGGTTGATCAAAAGAAAAGAAGCGCTTGACCACAATCAGGCAACCACAGTGCATATGTACAAACACTGTCATTTTCTTTTTTTTTTTGGGATGAACAGGAGAACCTATTGAACTGGGGCAAAAAGTGGGCACTAAATGGGACCTTTACAAACCCAAAACAGAGGTAAAAACATATCCTCAGTAGGGTTCTGTACATTATCAGTAAACCTTGGAAAGTTTAAAGAGATGACTGTGCACTTTAAACAAGTATTGAGCCAAAACAATATTACACTAAATCTAACTTCTGTTGGTTGATTCTCATTCTACTGGAAATATATCACCAAAAGAAAAATCATGATAAGGTGCACCTACAAAGAGAAAACAGAATATCATAATTTCTACTTATGTTTGGCTATAATAAGAAAGCACAATATTTTTTTTTTCCTTTTTCTATGAGAATTCAGAAATGTTACCTTCTTGCTCAGCTAAAAGGTAAAATGGAATATGGGCAACCATTTTGGAATCCCCTTCACTCCAGTTCACAATACCAGGCCCACTTGCTTCTCCAGTGCTGGGCCCCAGAACTGATAGACATAAGGCAGGTTCATCCATGAAGCCCAAATAATCACAGGCACGTCTCCACACTCTTCTATCAACTACTTTTGACCTTGCAACCTAGGAATGTAAACCAAATTTATTGTACCAAATGTACCAAGCACAGCAATAAACAATTTGTTGAATATCATTACAATAAGGATTATGTACAGTACAAAAGTTATATGATTATAGCAAGAATTACTGTTTCTACATAGTTGCTTCCTTTCTTCATTGACTGGTTTTGCTAGGAGTTTTCAAGAGGGCTATATATTGATCTTCGCAGATCAACAAATATTAGATCCTTCAACTTCAAAAAAAAAATGATTTGTCTATTGTCATAGTGGACAAGAAAATGAAAACAATACCTTAGCCAATGACACACGAGCACGAGGGAGCAATTCATTATGACAAGTGGCAAGTTTGGAAATTGCTGTTACCACAAAGCAAAGCAGTCTGGCTTGTGATGACTTTGCCGAGGAATTCCCCTTTGGGTCAATTGCTGATTCCTGATTCAAACCCAACCGGCTTCACAAAAAAAAAAAAGGAAAAAACATAGCTAAATATATGATAGGGTGTTCAAGTATATTTTCTCTGGATGTTGTTTGAACTAGTGTCATCTGGTATTAATTTCTTTCTTTTGTTTATCTAGTTTTCTTTATTTCTTTTCCCCTTTTTTCAACCTAAGCATGGAAAAATCACATTAAAAATCTAACAAAATTTTTGTCATATTTTAAAATCTAAGTTGGATGTTGACTGTCAGCATCCATAAATTGAGATTTGTGAAGAAAAAAAAAAGGCAAAGCAAAATAGTGCTAGATTCAGAGGGCATTGTCCACATAAATCACCAGCATCCAGCTTAAATTTCAAAATCTCCCCTTTTTGAGCTTAATTTTTTTAAATGAACAGACAACAAGTGTCCCTTTTTTTGTGACAGAAGGTACTAACCTGGTAGCTAAGTTCTCATATAGAAGCAATTCTAAGTTCTCAAAGAGTACACGAGCCACATCTTTGTGTGATGTACCACCCGCTCCATGCTCCCCTATTGCCCAACATAGATGCAACCCTAATTCTGTCTGGGGATAAAAGAAATCATCAAAAGTTCAAACAACAACATACGCATGTGCACACAAAACCTACTACATATGTAAAAAGTAATTTTGTATTAAATTGAACAAAAAATATAAGTCACCTTAGCAGGGCTGTCATAAGCTTCAGCCAGTCTATCCATGATAGGCTTCTGCAAGTAACATTTGAATTAAGATAGTAGTCTGGCTATCATATTATAAATAGTCAATAAAAGAACAAATAAATAAATAGTTCAATGAGACAAACCAGTGTACTTGGCATACCTTGAGCAGTGCAATGAAATGAGGACACCTTTGAAAGACAGCTAGCATGAAATCAGATAACCTCTTCCGAACCTAAAATTTTTCACTTCCATCTCTCACTAATGATGATAATTGAAGCCTGATATTTATTTGAAAAAGGAAAAAAAGGAGGGGGCAGCAAACCTCGAAGCAGAAAGTCTTATCAGGACACATGGTGTCATAGCGTGACATCAGAAGTGGAATCAGAGCACACAAGAGAGCTGCAATACATCAAGAACAATCAGCAGTACAGTACTGGTAAATGCTTTAAGACAAATTCAGATGAATCAGGAGAAAAAGAAAGTGTCTTGCCTGACCCCAAAAATTTTTTAAGTATACCAATCCACAATATGAGAGAATAATTTTGTTCCAAAAAACTTTTTTTTTTAAATTAATTTAAGCATCTCTTCCTGGCTAAATATGCTTTGATTCAACCTGACCAAAACTGAGCAACCCAAAAACCTGAATCAAAGTAATATGGTTTCTGACCCAAAAAGAAACTTGGCTACGACTGAAAACAATTTTGTTAGGCTAATACCCTAGAATGACCTCAAAATCAATGAACCTAAAGAACACAAGAAATGAGACCAGAACTCTAAAGTGAACTGAACCAGAAAAAAAAATATATTAAATGAACTTCAGCATCAGAAGCAGGGAAAATAACCCAAAGACTTGATAGAAACCAATACTGACCCAACTAGAATGACCTGAGACCTTAAATTGAAACAAGTTGATTTGAAGCAACCCAAAGACCCAAACCGTAGACTACACATACATTTGCCCACCTCTAAAACCATTTCTCATCTACTACATAAGATAGAAAGAAGAAGGCTATTTTGGTCAATTATTTAACAAAGCTGACGACAAGGCCTTCACGATTGTATTATTTTACTCTTTCCAGGGTGTAACTAGCATTGCTTTTGCAACTTTAGTCCATGGGACATTTATCTATGTTACAGAAAAGCATAAATAAACAAATTAGCTAACTTACAATCATTGATATCTCTCAATGCAATAGAGAAATACAAGCCAAGAAGGCGTGGGGTCATCTGAAGGGTTTGTTTTAATCTATCTGACTGTGGATTGTTCACAGCTGCTCGAAGTGTTGCTGCCATCGTAGGAGAAGTCCAGTGGCGTTCCTGAAATTTCAGAACATTGAGATAAATGTACATCATGCATTATTTGGACACTATAGCATGCATGACAAAGAATATCGATCACCAATTACAGAAGATATTCTTTATAATTCAGCAAGAGCTTAATCAGAATATCCTTTACCAGCTATCATGACTGAATGTTTCACAGTGAGTGTTGAGAAAACAAACTCTTTTTGTAGTACAATATCTAATAGCATCAGTCTGTTACAATAAGGAATCAATACCATCATACAAGAGGATTGGCACATACCGCAATTCCATCATTTTCATCTTTCAAAATTTCAAGAAAAGTAGGATCTGCCCAATCAAAAGATCCATTATCATCCAAACCTGACCCATCCTCTAGAATTTCTATTGCTGATCCAGTGTAAGCCTCGTCCATTAATGCAAGAAGCATCTAGCAACAAGAAAAGGAAAAAATGGAGGGCTTATGCAATGAAATTGAAAGAAATATAAATAATACTTAATGTAAATCACACTTAATGTAAATCACCTATTATGTCAGGGTTTTTGCAAATAGAACAACATATTAAGGTCAACTCAGGTAAAAACTCTGTTCCTCAACTTTTTTTTAATTTTGAATTGAATCCAAGCTTCTAAATAGTTATGATAAGTGGAGTTAGGCACTTTTGAAGCTTTGGCACAAGAAATATGCATCTTGTAACATTCAGCATTAATGCAATTGTTTAGCAGTAAATGAGGATAATAGATCTAAAACCATGACATTACTTCTCTGTTGAATTTTTTATACTAAAATTCATTGACACTTCTTCATTATTATTTATTCAAGGCCTAAAATGATACTTAAGATCCATATATGATGTAAACCCATAATTCTATGCAAAGCTATCTGGGACAAAGGCCTAAATCGCTGTCTTGCTGTTGTCCAAACAAATTTATTATATTCTTAAAAGATACTAAATTAAATAAACTGAAGTTAATCAGGGTAAATGATTAACAAATGAACTTAACCTTAGTATTTTATTTCCCTGAATTATGCAAGGTGTATACCTAGCTGATTGTTTAGTAATGTTCATTAGTCCCTCATCATGGTCATAACAGCCTAATTGCATATACTAATGCCAAACAATTCTTAATTGAAACATCTGTCGTGCATAACGGAGGGTTGTTGGATGTACTGTTAGATTATTTTTCTAGGCTTTTTGCATTACTAACTAAAGCTTAATCAAGTCATAAAAGGGGTTGATATTGCAAATCAGTAAATTTGATGCTGATTTTGCAAATTAGCAAACTTGAGGCTAACTCTGTTTTTCTAACAAATTTTGAGGCATTTCAGGGTCTACCAATCTTATTAAATTACAAGTACTAATATCTGTTGAATTTTTTCAGCTTATGTGCACACAAAGAACAGAGCTAGAACCAGTGTGCTTACTTGGCATAATTGCCATTGTATTGTACTTGGAATTGATATAACATGAAGATATTGTGTTTAGATATTTACATATATAATATTTATAAGACATGGGTTTATTGACTGCTTTGTCACCACTAAGGACTGCTAAACACCATTTTAAACATTGATTCAATCAAATTCATAAGTAGTCCTTGTATGGCAACCATTGATTGAGTTTGCTTGGCTTAATTTTAGGTTAACTAGTGCTTAGGAATAGACATTAGTAGCATCGGGGCAAAATTGTCCATGGCTGGCAAAATACACCTTTACCATCACACTTGAGGTTTCGTAGGATGGATGGGGTTAGCAAATATCCCATGAGTATTGAGTGTATGATAGTAAACATCATATTCTTCGATTGGTGTTGTTAGCTAGTGTGATGTTCTTTTTTTTTCTTAATAAAAAGAAGAAGAAAACCAAACAAAGTACCTCTGAGCCTGCACTCTTCTGAATAGAGGCAATACTGCTTCCAATTAAAGTACCTGAGTTTTTCTTCTCAACCTTCTCTAATGCAACCACCAATACTGTTTAAAATCAATTTAAAATGCCTAAGAATTATACTCTTCATTCCCACTACCTTTTTTTTAAATCATAGATGATGTGTAATCTTTCAGTTAAAAATTACGAAATATTGAAAATAATGTTCAATAAAATTTATGACCAAATCTCACATGGCAGATCTAAAAGTGATGGGAAAAGAGGAAGAAATGACCCTGCTGAAATCATCAACAGAAGAATGGACAAAAATGGTTTCTCTAGACTGAAATAATCAAGAAAAAGAATCCCATCAGAAACAGTATTCCGCTAGAAAATGGAAAAATGAGACAGAAAGAGCATACCTCTCACCATTCCATGCAATCAGTTTCAATAGCAAGGGAAAGAACTGGAATTGAACAGCCAGGAAAAAAAAAGGCATTTTAAAAGTCGTGCAATTGTAAATGTACCTTATTTTCTAATAAAAACAAACAAAATGTAAAAAACTTAGGAGAGACTAACCTGGGGAAGTAAGGCTGGAAAAGATTTGAGAATCTTTGTTTTATTGACATTAAGAAATTCAAGAAAGCATCCTGCCACCACAGGATCAGCAAATTCTCTGAAAAAGATGGGACAAAAGAAAGAAATAGAATGAGAAAAACAACATTTTTCTCTTTTATCATGCTAAATTATAAACTTGTTTGCACAATTAGTCATAAGCAATAAAACAAATACAGAAGGTAACATTATCATGCACAAATTTCATACCTACTTAAGCAAGATCTAAAGAAGCTTCTTAGGCTACTATCGGTATCATGCAACACAACATCTCCAAAATCCATAAAAAATTGAAGCATAGTCTGCATCAGAAAAAGAGGGTTCAAATTCACTGAGAGTGACGATCACAGTTAATACAATTTTTTCTCTTTTGTTTTGAAAAAAGTAGCCTACTTAACAGCAATCTGTTTCCATTCTTACAAAAAAGAAACAATAATGTAAGACAAATATCAGTTGCAATTATCTCTTATACCTTATTTACCCATTTATTATTCTAGAAAACCCCAAATTTTTTAGGACTTTCTGTTTCTCAGTACAAAATTAACGAGAGGTAAGATTATACTAAAAGAAGGTTATTTTAATACTTCAAACTAGAGAAATATATATATATAGAGAGAGAGAGAGAGGGAGAGAGTAAAACTAGTGTGAGCTTAAGCTCACCAAGGCCATTGGTGAGCTTAACTCAAAAAATTATCAAAATGGCTCCGAACACAAATCCGAGTAGTTCAATAAATTCTTCATATCAAAATCTCGTAGGATACAGAAATTTTCCATTTTTGGAGTTTTCTAACTGTTTTTTCGGATTTTTTAATATGGTTCTAAAATAATAATAAAATAATGAATATTTGAATATTAGAATAGGTCAATGTAAAAAAAATCCGAAACAAATACTTAAAAAACTCTAAAAATGGAAAAATTTTGTATTCTATAAGATTTTGATATAAAGAATGTATTGAGCAAATTGGATTTATCGTTTGAAGTCGATTTGATAGGTTTTGGAGTTAATCTCACCAAAGGTGTTGGTGAGCTTAAGCTCACGCTAGCTTTACTCTATATATATATAACCAGTTAACTCAAAAGGCACAAATTATATGGAATCAGAGTCGTAACATACTTTTTCTGAGGCTCTTTTGCAAGTTACAGATGTATCCACAAAGTGAAAGGTCTAAAGATCAAAAGAGTACCAGAAGAAGAACACCATTAGAGGTCTGTGATCGATTGGACACAGAAATGTATCTCTGGTAAAGCTTGCTCATTTGATTAAATGCACGAGTAACCAGCTCATCTGATTCCCCCTCTTTGCACATTTCATGTATCTTTATAACCTATTTTATATAGAAATGACAACATTATATTGTGGTCTTAGTTAGGTAATCAATCACCAGTACCATAAAGATGGGGTTTATATATTAACATAAAGCCAGGTACCGATCCAATAAGGTGCAAAACATTCACTACAGCACTAGTATTAGCTGGTTCTAAGTTCTAACACAATGAAGCATACAAAATGTAAGTTAATATATATCACCAGGCCAACTCTATAGTTAGAGTAGCTATATCAAAATTACCCCCAAATGATCTTTTACTGCGCTAATGGTTGAGTGAGTGACAGCGAGAAAGAGAAAGAAGGTGTGAGGGAGATTTACGGACAGATGAAAGAAGGTAAGGATCCGTGGAGGGATCCGGGCTGGAGGAGTCGCGCGTTTGGGAGGAGAGTGCTCGAAGG
Organism: x Bolboschoenoplectus mariqueter; assembly: GCA_037678475.1. Lineage (NCBI taxonomy): Eukaryota > Viridiplantae > Streptophyta > Magnoliopsida > Poales > Cyperaceae > x Bolboschoenoplectus > x Bolboschoenoplectus mariqueter. The sequence continues at coordinate 2,215,872 of CM075260.1, read as the reverse complement.
TAGAACTCAAAATCTCCATTGTTTTTCGCCATTTTTCGATTGATTGCTTCTCTTTCTGTATTTCGCCAAATCGCCTTGGCCAGAATCGGCTCTGCCTCCGCGAATGCTTCTCTGCGGAATGTGAACGGATCGGATACTGGGAAACCGCATCCGCATCCGTTTTAAGTTTACGAACCCGAATGCGGATTCAATTAGTTTCGAATATTCGTATGCAGATCCAATATTAAATGAATACAAAAAATCAACATAACTTAATATCAAAATAAAATTAGTGAAATGATAACTGTACTTAAGTTTTGTTTATATTTTTTTAAAAATATTTACATCTTACGATTAAAATTTTTAAAACATATACTTTTAAACTATTTAATAGAGTCTCTAACTCTAATTTCATATGATCTTAAAAAAAATAGAAAGTAGCAAAAACTTTGTATATTAAATATAAATAGTTTTAAAATAAAATAAAAATAACAACTATATTAAATATGAATATTTTTGGAGTGTGGATAATGGTTGTAAAATTTAAAATGCAAGAATAATATTTAAAAAAAATTATATATTTGTTATTATAAAGAATAGTAGAACAGAAAAGACAAATTTTATGAAGCCACATCACTTTTTTAAATGAAAGCCATCAGATAATCTAATACTTTTATTCAAGTTTAATTAAAGTCCATTTTTTTGTTTATGCGTTGCACTTATTGTTTTATTCTATACGCTTTAATTTCTTTATGTTATAATGGTCACATAATCTTAAGTAAATATGTGATGAAGAAAGATGTAAAATCTATTATTAGAATAACATATGATAAAATTAAAAATTTGAGTCACAAGAGTAGGAGACTAATTGACTTAAAGATAGAATAATTTAATTTAAAATATTTTATAAATTGAATTCTTAATGAATGCATTATTCTTAAGTATCAATTTTAATTGAATTATCATTTAGATTTTTTTAAATAGTTACGCTAATTAGATTTAAATATTTATTTAATTCAATTAAAATAGATCATTAAAGAGTAAAGCTAGCGTGCTCATGAGAGCATGGAGCCCATCGGTGCTTTTTAACTTTAAAAAACCTATCAAATCAGCTTTAAACGACAATCCAAGTTGCTCAATAAATTTTTCATCTAAATTTTTGCATATAAAAATAAATCATTTTCAAAAAATGAAACAAATAGTTAAAAAAAATCTAAAAGTAGAAAATTTAAATATCCTATAAAATTTTCATATAAAGAATTTATTAAGCAATTTAAATTTATCGTTTAAAATCAATTCAATGGATTTTAAGTTAAAAACACTGAAAAAATCGATGTTCTTAAAAATACACTAGATTTACTCTATCATTAAACACTGCTAAGTCAACATGTTCAAATTTGCTTTTCTATGAATTCAACACTTCAAATATGTCATTAGATAAAATTATACGCTTGCAATCTAAAATTGTTAAAATTGTGACCATTATGCATCTCAGTTAACAAAGCGGGTGAGCATTATATAAGTGCCAAATGTGCATTAAATATGCATTTAATAATTAGTAATCTGTGCGAAGTAAACGTTTATGGTATGACTTGCATTTTCAAATGCCATCTATGTATGTTAATACTTTCAGGCATAAAAATAAATAAAAAAAACTGACAGACATGGCAGGTTAGCATTACATGAACTTGTAATCTAATTCTGTAATGCACAAGAATATTGACACGCAACCTAATCTTGTCAAATTTGCTATTCCAAAAATAAATTTGATGAAAGTTTTTTCTTATTATTAATTAAGAAATAATAGGACGTAGAAAAAAACCAATTTTCAACCTTGTCAGCTTCCTGCAATATTTTAAATTTAAATATTATTATAATTTCGATAATTGTTCCCTCGATCAAAATAATTATATTATAAAATAATGTGCGTCTTAAATTTTAATATCCTTAACGGCATGAAATCAAATAAAATTGAAGTGATCACCGGGTGTTTATAAAATTTCCCGTCAGAAAATGACACATTCTTCGCCATATTAAAAAAAGAAAAATATTTGGAAGATATCGACATCAATTTTATTATTTATATTAATCATTTTATCATATAATTTATTTTTTATAATATTTTATTATTTAACTCAAATACCACTAATATAAATAATAATCCACTTAAATTAAATAATAAAAATACAATATAAATAAATTACATAACAAAATAATAATTCATTTAATTTAAATAATAAAATCGATAATAATATTAATTTCATTATCGATTACAATATCTTTCTATTATAATACCTGTTTATTATAAAATTTTATTATAATATCTGTCTATCAGGACAGCTCCCATAAAAAACAAAAATCCACCCAAAGTTCTGAGACATTTGATAAGATATTGTGAAATATCTCTAAAATTATTTTTTAGAGTTTCATCCCACTCTTCAAACCTTGAACATGACAGAAGGAAAAGAAAAGGTTTTTGATTTTACGTCTCCGGTAGTTAGTTCTTCAATCGTCAGGTGACTCTAAGACCGACTTCTGGGCTTAATAGAAAGCCGCCACTTTTTCGCTGCTCAAAAAGCCCGGAACAGGAACGACAGTATTTTTACACTTACACCCTCTCAAAATTAAATATTACTCGACCAAATACTGGGCACAAAGGGGGTTCCTGATTAGTCTAAAATTGGATGATTTAAGTTTTTCAAGTAAAGCAGAAAATTAAATTCGTCATGCTTAGATGTAAGAAATTTTTTTGAACTGATATGATATGATTAGTGCAAAACTACAAATACATATTTGTCGATTTATTTAACTTCCACCTTTTGTCGTATTCTCTCTCACCAACTATCCGTTTATGTAAAGCTAAATATGCGTTTCTATTTTTTAAGGAACGTAATTAATAAACTCACGCAACATAGAGATTAATTAAAGTAAAACAGAAAGCAAATCTAATTATGTGAAGTGTTTATTAATCTTTATAGGTGTAATGAAAGTACATTAATATGAACACGCAAAATAATGAATTTATGCAATGCGGTAGGTAGTAACACGTTGTTTGAAATAATATCATTATGAGAGAAGTAAATAGATAGTGTTTATCTAGACATTCCATTGAAATTAAATATTGTATGCTTAGTCACAAAATTATGTGAATTTATATAACAAAAAAATATATTTGTTGATTTTTGAAATTTATTTTATTTTTAAGTTTCTTTTTACCAACCATCTATTATAGTATACTATCCCGTACACACAACCGAAGTTTGTAAAGTTCACGCAACATAAATATAGAAGCAAAATAATATAAAATATTTCTAAGGTCCATTGTGCAATGTCACCAGTAAATCAAGGAAAGATAAAAAAAAAATCCCTAAAACAACTAAAAAAAGATGGTCACGAATTGTTATTAACTATGATATGCTTTATCTAAACCGTTGATATTCTGCAAATTAAATTAAAATTGACACAAACATTCAACAAGTTCTCCAACACTCACATGGTTAGCAGGGGCATATATGAAAAATAAAGAAAATAACAAGGGCACCGACGCACAGTATTGGAATATTCCCACCAAACCTTTGAACATTTTTTTTACCCCCTCCCCTTTAAATACTTAACTAAACCAACCACAAATTCCACCCAACCAAACCCCTCTTACCTCCCCTTCTCTTGGGATCGCCGATCATCGTTTGCTCTTTCTTTCTTCCAATAAGCCCCCCTATTATTTCGGTCTTCCTAATAATAACCCCCCCCCCCCCCCCCCCGACTTTCTGTGTTCTTATGCTATTCCTGCTATTTCTCAGAATCAAAACCGATCTCTGAATTCACCACCACCACCTTTCCGAAATCTTCTTAGAATTTCACCTATAAAACCGATCAAAGTTCCTGCCTTTTTCCTCGGCACGAACTTCTATCGCCTCTTTTCTTCCCAACAACCAGATCGAATCTATCAACTCCTCCTCGTTTCGATCGCAAAAGCCTCGGTTCGAAAATGATGTCCATGATCAAGAGCTCTTCTATCGCCACCTGCTCAGGTGGTCTTCGCCTCACAACAGGATCCAGTTCGAACCACAAACCAAATCGGGTCGTCGTACAATCCCTCAATTCTTTGACCCTCAACAACACCAACAACAAGCCGATCCTCTCTCTCAAACCGCTTTATGTCTCCGCTGAGCGCAGCATCAACTCCAGCGCTCAATCCCAGCCAATTCTTCGGGACCTCCGGTGCAAGGCGCTGCACAAGGACGAAGAGGAGCAGCCGCCGGCCTCCTCTTCGGCTCAAAAGGTGAAGATAGGAATCTATTTTGCCACCTGGTGGGCCCTAAACGTTGTCTTCAACATATATAACAAGAAAGTACTCAACGCTTTCCCTTACCCATGGCTTACATCAACTCTTTCCTTGGCCATGGGTTCCTTGATTATGCTGATTTCGTGGGGGACGAGAATTGCCGAGACGCCTAGAACAGATTTTGACTTCTGGAAGGCACTAGCCCCGGTATGTCTTGGATCTTTGTGTAATTTGATTTTCTTTCTTTCTTTCTTCTTTTTGCATATTTTGGTAATTGATTCAGTCAAATTGGGGTAATTGGCAGAAAATTAACTTTATTGTTAGGACCATTAGACTTCGGATTAATAATCCGGTTTAGTTTTCTAACCCAGGCAGGTTTGACGTTTTGGTGATCGCGTCAATTGTCCGTTTTTTCCCCCCCTCTGATTTTGTTGATCTGGTTTCCTAGACTTAATCAACAATTTGGTTCCTTTTGTCGGATCTTAGTAATTGGGTTCCGTTTTCTTTTTTTGATCTAATAGGTTGCTGTGGCGCACACTATTGGCCACGTGGCAGCTACAGTTAGCATGTCCAAAGTGGCGGTATCCTTCACCCACATAATCAAGAGCGCTGAACCAGCTTTCAGCGTTATTGTGTCAAGGTTCTTTCTTGGAGAGACGTTCCCTGTACCAGTGTACCTCTCACTGGTACCGATTATAGGCGGTTGTGCCCTGGCAGCCGTCACTGAGCTGAACTTCAACATGATAGGTATTATTTGGGAAATTTTGTGTCATTATAATTATTTGAAGCCTCCTGTTTGTTTGGCGATGTCATTTGCAATTTTAAAACATTACATCTGTGTAGCAGGTTTCTGTTTGTCATGTCATCTTGTTGTTTAATAACTAGTTTCATTATCTCCTAGGTTTAGGTCAAGTAAGAAAATATCTCTAACTTGACAACTTGCCTTATACAATATTGCATTTAGTATTCGTGGTGACAACAAATTCTGAAATGGAGCGGAACTGTGAAGCTTGATTACCTTTAATCAAGTTCTTGTTGTATAAATATCTGTTGGGTTTCCTCATCATTGAATTACTTTTGTCTTCTAATGTCATTGTCAATCACATGTTGCATACCTCATACAACCCTTTTTATTGACCATGTTGATACATGTTTTTAATCATAGTCAATTTAGGTAGGTAGAGGGTACAATGTGTAGTTTGTTCATTTCCTGGAGTGTTAACCATGAATATTTTTCACTTGTTTTAGGGTTTATGGGGGCCATGATTTCGAATCTGGCCTTCGTCTTCCGCAATATCTTCTCAAAGAAGGGCATGAAAGGTAAAAGTGTGAGCGGAATGAATTATTACGCATGCCTTTCTATTTTATCCCTCATTATTCTTACTCCATTTGCAATTGCAATGGAGGGCCCCAAGTTGTGGGCTGCTGGGTGGCAGAAGGCGATCTCCGACATCGGACCGAATTTCGTATGGTATGCACTTTCTCTAATTGACTTTATCTTGTTGAAAATTCAAATTTCTTATTTGACTGGTAAGTTGCAATGTGCTGTGTGGGTTCAGTTTGTTCCAGGAGATCTGATCGGACCACTTTTGTCTTCTTTTTGCAACCTTTTCTGCTTTTTATTTCGGAGCTATTAAGGAGCTCATGCAATTTGTCACATGCATGGAGGAGGTATCATTGTCAGTTTCCTGATTTCAGGAAATCTTGGATTGGTTAGCTCCAAAAAACGGTTCAGAAGAAAAAAGTCCTTTGCAAATATTTTACAGATTTTTCCCATCTAAAGATAATTCAAGCTCTACATAATGAACGGGCACTAGCTTTTGACTTTTGACTTTAACTCGAGACATATGAAACTTCTCCACAGCAAGATTGTGTCATACCAAGTAGGTTTTACTTTTTAAATGTGCATCAGGATCGTATCTAACATCTTCAAACCGATCTCATGATGATGTATGTAGGTGGGTGGCAGCACAGAGCATCTTCTACCACCTGTATAACCAGGTATCATACATGTCTCTGGACGAGATATCACCGCTGACTTTCAGCATTGGAAACACGATGAAGCGCATCTCAGTGATTGTCTCGTCGATTATCATCTTCCACACCCCTGTCCAGCCCGTAAACGCCCTCGGTGCCGCCATCGCCATCCTTGGTACCTTCTTGTACTCCCAGGTGTGTTTTTCTCTCAGCTCCCATCATCCACTTTTAATTTAATTATTATATCCAATGTCTTCTGAACTTGAATTTAGTGTCCTTACACAATAGATTGCGAGTAATCTAACAATTACCTGCTGCTGTTCGCCTCTGTGCATGCCAGTTTTCAAATCTTGTACAATATTGTCTTGCTTGGATTTGGTACAATATTTTCAAATCTTGTCCATTTAGTCCTAAATTAAGAACTAAAACAATGCCTTGCTTGAATTTGGTACAATACTTCAATTGTTCTGTTGTCCATATTTTTTAACTGCGGTCTTCATATTTTATCAAAGGTATAATAGACATTAATTATATTATGTTTATTTTTCTATGTAGGCCAAGCAATGAGGGAGTGTTGGGGGGTGATTAGAGAACATGTTTTGGTAGGATAGTGTTTGAATTGGGAGGTCAAAGTTGTTGTTTTTCTGGGAGTTTTTGTAGGTTCAATTAGTTATCTAATTTGAGAAAGAAATAAAGTATCTATGGTTTTTTCCTGGTTTATGTAACCATGTATGTTTTGTTTAAAATCAGAGTGTATGTAATTGGCAATAACGGCTAAAGATGCCATTTTATCTATTATGCTTGTCTTTGCCCCTTTTGACTGTTTTTTTCATCTCCTATGAATAGTTGTTGATACATTTATTTATCTTATCCTTTATGAAATGAATAACGATCACCAAGGGGATTATGAATGTAATAATTTGAGGTTCAAGTGGCAAACGTGATATGATCTGATAGAAGTTGTCTCAATAGTAACAGCAGAGCTGCAGACTTGGGTCAACGAAGTTGACAATGACACAACTTCATATAGCATACAATACAATGGGTTGAACTTGTGCCAACTATGGCTTACATGATTGAGCCATGACATAAGCCTGGATATAGACCAATAAGATACTCCTTTTCTACTTATTAATGATGTCATCGGATATTCCACCGCCTAACAGAGACGAGAACCAAAGCCAACATTCCATTCTGATCCACGATGCATTGCACATGTAATTTGACATGCCTAAGAAGAGTTATGAAACTTTTGTCCACTTCACCTAGCGTGTGTTACTTGTGTAACACTAACACATAAGTGCACGTAATCTACTTGACAAAAAGCACCAAATGATAGCATGTCATTGAACTCGTGTGATAGAAACCCAATGTACAAACCCGGCCCATTCTCAATCTCAGCCCAATGTACAACTCACAGATTACACGATTCGTTGTACTGCCACAGTAAAATCCGGATAGGTAAGAAAGAGAGCGCTTCGCTACGCACTGTCAGCTGCCAAAATCCAGAAGAGAGCAGCAGCTCTCCATCTTCTTCCGTCTCCTTCTCTTCATGCTCCCTCTTCTTTTTTCTTTCTGAAATTGAGTGCTATTAGTTGAATTTTGAGAGATACAGAGAGAGGATATAACCATATAGGTCATTTATCGTATGCTGGAATGTCTCTTCTGCAACTCTCGTGCATTCCCTCTCCACTTCCTGCTCCTCCTGTCAGGTAAAAGTGTCCCAAATTTCATCCTTGGTTTCCTTTCTGGTATTTAATCCAGAATTGCATTAAATTTTAAGTTATTCGCGTTAAGAACAAAGGCTTAGTTCTTTCTCATAGATTGAATTTAATGTAGTGTTAAATTGACCCCTTGCACTCAACAGTGCTGTTAATCTCAATTCTGTTTGCTAATATATGAATTACTTGCGTTTTAGAAAGTCTATCTTCTCTTTCTTTTCCTCTCAGAAAACTTTCGCAATGCTCCTTGAGAGAGATAAAATGTAGCAATGCAGCTGTTCAATGTAGGAAATTGGTCTCTTGTCTTTCAGCATCTCTTGTGCTCATCTCATCATCAAGTCAGGTAAACTGAAAAAAGAAGTATAACAGATAATAAGCCCCACCTAAATAAGAAACTAATAAAGAAAAAGCTAGCATCAGAACCAAAATCATAATATATGCTCATTTTTTTTCTCAACTAGGTGCTCCATGCAGAACCAGCACGTGATCACAGCATATGCCAAATAGCAACAGCCACAGACAATCGCCCAACTCTAAATTTTGACAACCCATCTGATGAAGCAAGCATGAAATTAATGATGCAAGGCATGACAGCTAAAAATTTCGACCCAGTCAGATACTCTGGTAGGTGGTTTGAGGTGGCCTCCCTTAAGCGTGGGTTTGCGGGTCAAGGCCAAGAGGATTGCCATTGCACTCAGGTAAAATCAAATATTTCAGAGTTCAACAGTTGGTATCTTGCTGGTCATGACTGGTTCTGGTATTTACCGTAATGTACCAGTGTTTCTGTGAGACTGGTGTCAAACCTTATGCAATACCCACCGGATTTCCTTATTATGCCTCTTAATGAACTATTACCTGTCTAACGGGGTCTCAGTTAGTTTTGCTTCTATTGGCCCTAAATTGCATGGTTCAAGTCTCTATTTTGCTCTCCTTAACTGGCCTTAACCCCCATTTAGCCTCAGTTAACCATGACCATTAAATGGTGCGGCTTATTTGAAGTTATCTTGATTAAAGCAAATTTACCAATTTATCCTCGATTGATTGCATGAAGAAGTCTCAATTTCACTCTGTTTGAACACAGTTCGGTCACAATTGACTCCTGACTTTCCAATTGGTCCTACATAATCCACTATTTAACACATTTAAGCCTCAATTAGCCCTCAACTTCACAAATAAGCATCTTAGCATCTACTAAAGGCAGATTTGCATGAATACAGGGAGTGTACTCGTTTGATGCAAAAACCCCATCAATCCAAGTCGACACATTTTGCGTTCATGGTGGGCCTGATGGTTACATAACTGGTATCAGGGGGAGGGTACAGTGTCTCTCAGAGGACGATAAGGCTAATAAGGAGACTGATTTGGAGAAAGAAGAGATGATAAGAGAGAAGTGCTACCTTCGGTTTCCAACTCTTCCCTTTATACCAAAAGAACCTTATGATGTTATTGCAACTGATTATGATAACTTTGCACTTGTTTCCGGGGCAAAAGACAGGAGCTTTGTCCAGGTAAAAACATTTCTGTTGACCTAGTGATACATACAGTTCCTTTGTACAAACATTGTCCATTTTAAGAATTCTTGTGTAAAACCTCATACGTTATGTATACTCCTTAAAATCAGTATACATCCTTGTGCTGGTAAGAGATGGTATCATCATGTATGTCCCTACTTTGGTAGCTTGTTCCAAAAAAATACCCAAGATCCCTTCCTTTTGTGAGGTAATTTCTAGGGATTTAATGATATTTCAGATTAGTTGTGGTGGTATTCAAGCTTTTTCAACCTTTCAGGGTTATAATTGGACAATTGAGGTTTTGTAGGATATATATTTTATTTTTTGTTTATGAAATTAATGGTTATCTGGAAAATTACTTCTTCCTTTTTATGGAGGAGAAGTTTAGGATTATTCATATTTATTGTTATTCTCAAAACAGATTTACTCAAGGACTCCTAATCCGGGCCCAGAATTCATAGAGAAGTACAAGTCATACTTGGCAAATTTCGGGTATGACCCAAGTAAGATAAAAGATACACCTCAGGATTGTGATGTGCCATCGAGCCAGTTAGAACTAATGATGTCAATGCCTGGGATGAATGAAGCTCTGACAAACCAGTTTCCTGATTTGAAATTGAACGCACCGATCGAGTTTAACCCCTTTACGAGTGTTTTTGATACTTTCAAGAAACTTATTCAGCTCTACTTCAAGTAACCGAAAATCTCATGTATCATATCTCTCTCTTTCTCCCTCTCGTACATTATTAATATTGTATAATGGTGGAGTATGTTGCAGCTTTAAAATACATTGCAACATTCGTGTTAATCACTGCATATAATTTGTTACATCTCTTACTGGAATAAGGAGCTTATAAATATGCAAAGATGCTCAAAAAAGGAGCAGAAAAAATGCATGTAAACTCTATATTGCTGATTTGGAGTAGTTTATTGCTGATACAGATAGCCAAGTCCTTTTGTATGTCAGTACTGGTATAAATTTTTGGTTTCAACCCATAATGAGCAGGTCACATGTCTGAACTTAGCTGTTAAGAATTAACTTCTCCATTGAATACTGATGCATGAGTTTTGTTTTCACTTTTTTTTTTCCTTTCCTCTTTCTTCTGTTTTGTCCTTTCTTTTGTCTACTTCTCCAAAGTTGATGACTTTTTTAACCTAGCTTATTGCTCAAACTACTCAAGTCAGGTGCTAACTCGACATGGAAATTAATTGACTAAAAGAAACAGTTCATTTGAACAAATGTCAATTTGCTTCAGTTCTGGTTCATGTTGAAGTTCAGAAGGCAATTTCAAACACGTTTGTTGTATTGTGATCATATTTTCAAGTTTTAACCATTCATTGTTTGTATTCTTTAGTATCTTCAAAAACTTGCAGAAAATGCTATTGCCCTTTAATGAAAATCAGCCCAAACACGTTGAACAGAAGTTCGACAATAGTTAAATATTAGACATAGTTAGCTGCAAGCACCTGTTGTTTAAAGGCTGTGAAACCATGAAACACTTACATGCAGGAGGAACAAAAAGAAAATAAAATAAAACTACTGAAAATTGAGTCATATCTCTTCTATGGGTGCAACAGTTCAGGTCAGGTTGGATTTTGGGTGAGGTCAACAATATTGAATTGTTCTTTTAAGAATGGTCAAACTTGACCTGCCAGTTGAGAGATGACCCAACCCGTACTAAATCTGATGGTTCTTAGGTCAATGGGATCCAACCGACATATGTCTGAACCAGAACCTTTAATTAATTTATTATTTCATATATAACAAATCTAGCAATGGTGGGCCCTCCCTTGTCAGTTGGGTTGGTCAGGTGATCCAACATTAATCTTAACCAGACTACAGTCCATGAACATTGTACTTGAACCTGATCGACTAGCTCATATGAGTGATGAATCAATCTTGCTTGGTTGCTGGTGCAGGTCAGGTAAACTTGTCAATTTGGGTCTGCTATCGCCAAATTTACAAGGCAGCAGCATGTCTATTGATTTATGTCTTTGACTTGATTTGAAAACTGTCTTCAAAATTATCAATTAGTTAACTCTTTTTCAATGGATCCAGACTCTTTCTTTAAATGTTAAAAGGAAAAAAAAAAAGAGGGGTAAGAAAAACCTTCAACCAGTCAGCGCCTGGAGATCAATTCCTTTAAGTTTGCACGTTATTGTGTTTAATATGAACACAATAAAAATCATACTATGGCAATTTTGTATTTACAGTATCATTTGCAGATTTGCTACCATTACAAAAACTGAAATTTTTTTGTTGTTGTTGTTGACTGATTTCTTCTTAATCTTACGTCTTATTTCCATTATTCTTTTTTTTTAATTCGAGAACAACCTTTGCTACATCAGTTGCTTATTAGTTAACAGGTTATGAAAAGATTTGGGTTCATTGGGTCACCCTATGCTTGCACACCAATGAAGACGTGCAGTGCAACTCTCAAAACAACGTAACTACGTAAGCTCTTAATTCCTATGAGTTTCTCATTTTTTCACATGTAAATTTGCACTCACAAGTACACTTAATTACAGCTATATTAATAATAGTTTCATATATCCAACTTGACACATTTTTTCATGTTTTTGAGTAATGCTTCAATACATTAGACTAAGGCATTATATTTTTAGGGTTCAGACTGACACTAATAAATATATATACCATGTTTGCACTTTATGTTGTTAATAAAAGTACAGCAAATTGAGTTTGAATGTTAAAATTCTCTCTAGGTCGACATTAATTGACATATATTTAGATTAACAATTGACTTAACACTGGTGCTGGTATGGCATCTCCATTTGATAAGTGATTCACAGACCAAATAGCCTTTCATGACAGGAGATTACTAACATGGTAACAGTATTGTTTGTAATTGAAATGATGGGCTAGGTGGTGAATACTGTGCACCCACATCTGTGCACTTCAATAGAGCACCAACCAGTATCTTTAAGGAGTCGCCTCAGGAACTTAGATCCTCAATGAATCAGCTACCCAAATACTGATAGAATCAAAGTGGATACCTGAGCTATTGTTTCTCAGTCCATACCATAAAATCACCAACGCAAAACAAGTAAAACCAGAGAAATAACAAACTACCATGCAAAAGAAAAAGGGAACAATAATCAAGCAAAAAGAATCAAATAAAGAAACGTAACTTTTACATGCGCTCCTCCAGTTAGCTTACTTAATCTTAAGCATATCTACGTAAGCATTACCTTGTAAATCGAAGCCTTGATTAATTGAAAGGAACCTTAGAAAATCCCTCAGACTACTCTCTTTATAGCCCTTGGGAGAGTGCTCAGTTACCAGCTTATCAGCCATTCAAACCTTCTCATCCATAGACAAGCTATGTAGACTTGCTATAGATACTCTAGTGCTGCCTCGGTTTGCAGAAACTTTATGGACCACGCTTTTGTAAAGCCCATTGCTAATGACTTCTAGATGATTACCTACATGAACACATAACGAACCGTGCTGATGTGGCAGTAATTCCCATGTTTTTGTTTTTGGATTAAGTTCTTCTAATCCAGGAGAGTTTTGGAGTACAATGGTTATTATCGAGTAATCTGAGTGAGGTGCAATGCAGAATGATGGACAAGGATCTGTATTTGTGCACAGTGGGTATGCATGTAAAGCCATTACTTGGATGCCATCATGCAGTTGATTTCTCAAGTAGTTGCAACCCAAACCGAGGCTTTCTACAATTGTTTTCATCACTTGCAGGGCTACTTTTCATACTTTTTTATTTTATTTCTACAAGTACTTTTCGTACTTCAATGGAATAGGTTCCGTGCTCCAGAGGCTCTGAAGGCCACATATGGATCCATTCCTCCAATGGATGTGCATAATGCTTTGGAAACAACCTTTGAATTTGCTCTTGACCCATGATAATTTCCTTGATCAAACTAAACCGTAGTGGCCTGGCAATGTCAAAACAGACATCAGTTCAAGCTTCTCATCAGTTGCTAAATCAAAGAAAGCAGTTGCAACTTCTAGAGCGCCATCTAGAGTCGATGAAGCTATGCTATGGTTTATTACCTGTATCATATAACATAATTAGGTTCAGAAAAAAGGATGAACTCCTACAAGCTTGTCATGTGCCCTGGAAGGTACTTTTTTCTTTACGAGCCGGTTTGCCGTCTGCATATTTCAATGAAAAAGAAAATGATGCATTCATGTTAAAGCTAAATTGATATGGCATCAGTCTGCTCAATATCTTTTCACTGTGGATATGTGACAAACTCTTTTTAGTGAAATGACACAGGCTTTAACCTCTTCAAAAGAAGATTAAACAAAAAGAAAGAAAAAGAAATCATGAGAATTTGTAAGACATAATCATACCTGAAAATAGCCCTTTTCATGGCAAGCCTTGCTGACATCACTTACAGTCCTGGATCTCAACGATCGCTGCAGTCTATGCATGTCCTATCACCGGCACAGATTGGCGAGATATGCAAAATGCTGTATAGCGAGGGGTACCCTTGCTACAAGAATGGTGTAGATGCACAAAGAACAGAGACCGCAAGCTTGACATATGATATGAGAATGCAAGTATTGTTTGATGTGCTGGAAGCTCAATTAATTGATTAGTGAATGAATGTGTTTTGATGGCGAAGGGGTACCTTTATTTCTAGGATTAAAACTTTCAAAATCTCTTGAACCACCTTATCATTAGTTGTGCAATTATCAAGTACAAGACTGAATATCTTTCGATCAATATTCCACGAGTACAATTCCTCAATGATTATTTTTTATATTTTCTCAGCAGTGTGAGGTGGTTTAACACGCACAAAGTTAATAATTCTTTTTTGAAGGTTCCATTCATCATCAATATAATGACAAGTTACAACATAAGAAACCTCTAGAATCATTTGATATCCACATATCAGAAGTAAGACTTAACTCTACAAGAAATTTTATCAAGTATCTTATAGAGTTGAACTTTCCACTGTTCATGAAGTTTTAAAATATCTGCTCTCGTGGTATTTCTTGTATTTAATTTGAATTGTGGTTGAAGATTTTTAACAAATTGTCTAAAGAAATGGTGGTTACACATTGCGAAAGGGTACTCGCGGAATGTCACCATTTTAGTCAAATCATCCCTGCTTCTTTGTTGATTAAACTCAATGCACTCAATTTTGGAGGTTCCATCATCTGTTCTCTCCCCCATTTTTAACACCTGTTGAGCAATATTTCTCTTTTCTCTTTTTTTTCTTCTGTATGCAACACAATGGTTTGGATGGTTTTTTAAAATAGGTGGTACCGCTCCGACTCTTAGCAGTCAATTTCTTATTGCAATGGTTGCATATGGCCTCAAACGATTTGTCAGGCAATTCATTTCTCACAAAATCATTCCAAATAATCAATCATAAGAGAAGAAAGCATTACACATCATCATCTACTTCTTCATGCTCCATATTCCTCAATTATAAATCTAGGAACGTGGCGGAAGTCGGAGGTAATTTTCTGAACAGAAATAAAAAACGATGGAGAAAGGAGATGGAATTGCTTATTGCATTGATTAAATTAATGATTTTTATTGAATTAGCATAAGAGAAGTAATTGATCTATAGAATTTACAGAAAATAGAATGAAATAATGGGGATTGATATGATAGCTAATTTAAAAGCACCAATTATCTCATTTAAGATTTATTGCTTTTGTGAAAGGTGAATAATATTGCTCTTTAATTTAACCTAAGTTGGAGATGTCCATTTTATTATTTATGAAAGGTGAAATTTTTTTTTTATTATATTCATTTTATTTATCGGATTCATAATGAATTCGGATTCGGATCCTATAAGATTTACATGCGAATTCATTATATTAGACGAATCATTTTTTAAAATCAATATACGAATCCAATAAGTTATTAGATATATTTTTAGAATTTACATGCGAATTCATTCATACAGATTCACATCGAATTTTTAGATTATGAATATCTATTGACAGCTCTAGTGAGCGGTCTACACGACGCCGCAAAAGACAATGCAATTTTTCAAATTTCAAAAAAAATAAATATCAACCGCAAAATATGGTGGTTTTTTAATTTGACAGCTTCAATAACTTTTGAGGTGACTGAAACAGTGCAACTCTTAACAACTATGGGATTTTTTTCCTGTCGATTCCGCTTTTTTTTTTCATATTTTTCTGTGAATTGTATGTCTATCTAAGGATAGAAATAGTATTTAAATAGGTGAAACTACAATTCTAATATGATTTTAATTTGTGGACTAGCACATTATATATAATTTTGATCTTAATCCGTGAATTTATTAAATTTTAGTACATATCGAAATAAATTTAAAATAATATATTTTTTTGTTTATGCATATTGTATGATATATACAACATAGAATTAGTTTTTTTTTAATTAAATAGTTTAAAAGGTAGTTATTTAATATTTAATTTTATTGTTGTTGATTTTTGTACTTATTACTATTTGTATTGAATCCCTTTTTATTTCAAATTCAAAATCAATGGGATGAGAAAAAAGAAATAATCAAAATAATTCCATTAATGTGCACCGTCTTGCAGCACAATTATTATTGCAATTATTAATTGTTTTTAGTATGCAACACTATTATTATATTCTAGTTAAATATATACACTATATCATGCATCCAAATAAACCAATAAAGTATGTCATGTGAACAAAAATTAAGTAAAAGTTACCATAAAAAAAAACCATTATCCTTATTAACAAGAGAATTATGAAGATTGTAAGTTCAAACTTCGATTAAAATTTCTTTTATAAATGCTTAAAATTATGCGGTTTGCTTTCATTTTTTATTTTTAAAAAAAACGTGGAAAAAACGACATAAGAAATATCTGCACACACCAACAGAGATTTCCGTAAAATGGTAATGCATAACTTCGAAAAAGAATTCATATAACCAAAAAAAAGTTACAAAATGATTCTATTTGGAGAGATTAAGTTTAAATAACTTCGATAAAGTACCAAAGTACAACAATACTTTGTAAGAAACTGCTCAAAATAAATCCCATAACAGAAAACTAAAACTAAAACTCATGAAATTCAAGTCTAACATAGTTGATTTTCGACAACGGTCCACCTATACAAGAACTACGATTTTGAAATTCAGTTCCAAATTAAACAAAATTTTATATTAAAAAGAAAAGACGTCAACGTCTTCCTTTCAAATAGAAAAAGAAAGCAGCAGCTATTTAAATCAGTCGTACATCAATTTCAATAACTGCAAAAAGATGCTTGCAATTTCCTTTGCAAATTACAAACTTCTCCTACAATTAATGGAAGAAATATCGAGCAATGTTTTCTCCATCCGAGGAAATTAGTTGAATTGAACCGTGAATTGGACGAACATGAAAAAAAACAAGATTTACATTGTTATTGAATTGAAGAGTACTTACACTTGTGGCTGTGCTTTGAGCTCTTTGACATCAACCTTGTATGTCAGTTCCGCTTGCAGTTTATTTTTTTCATTTTTCATAATTCCTAAAATAATTTCGAAGAAAGTGAAAGTGGTACATGGTTTTATATTTACGTTGAAATGAAGGCTTCTTTGAGTTTTCTTAAAATTAGGGGAAAAAAATTTCAGCTAATATCATTTAGCATAAAAATTAAACATATTTAAGAACTCAAAAAAACCTTAATATTGCTACCGTTTTTATATCATATGAACAAAAATAAACTTATTGTACAAGTTCAACAAAAAAAAAAAAGGAATTTAGGTTAACAAGTAAAGGAAAAGGGAAAAGTTTGGGAAATACCATCATTAATACCGTCATCGATACCGATTTTATTATTCATATAAAATAAGTTATTATTCATGTTAATAATTTTATTATGTAACTTATTTTATACAGTATTTTTATTATTCAACTCAAATATCACTAATCTGAATAATAAAAATATTATACAAATAAATTACATAATGAAATCGTTAATATAAATAATAACTCATTTAATCTGAATAACAAAGCCGGTACCGATGAACATATCAATAATGGTATCTATATCTCAGCTCCGAAAGGAATAAGCTGCTCACTTAAGAGTCACCCATGCATCCATGCACCCAACATTATTATAAGGAAAAGGATTGCTAAAAAAGAAAAAGAAGAAGAAGAAGAAGAAGAAGAAGAAGCCACAGCGCATCTCACCTTCCTGGCCACATAATTAAAACATTGGTCTTATTGGTCTAGCTGGTGTCTAATAAGTGCATGCATATGGTTGCACACTTGCACTGGAAGCAAGCATGTATCAAGTTAAAAATAGTTCAACTAAAGTCTGTATGCACTGCTCTGAATCGAATTAAAAGAAGAAGAAGATAAAATTCTAAATGCGATTGATGTAGAGGTACTAGATTCTGGAAATGAGATGGTAAAAACAGAATCATACATGTATTCATTCATGATCAATCCGTGCTAATTACATGATCATCTGCGTATATGAAAGCCTGAGTGAGTTTGCCATCAGTTTCTGAGAGGAAAGTTGTTGAAATTATGGCATTTGAATCAAGAACAGATAGTTCGGATTATATCAAGAACAATAGTTCCGAATGGTACAATTTGTTTGGTTTTAAATGAACTAAATTCATTTCAGATAAAACAGTTTGATTATTCGGTTTATTTGATTCAGTTTGGTTAAAAATTTTATGATAGTTCAGTTTTCAATTTTTGATTTGGTTTTTACAATTGGAAATCAAATTAATATTATATTATTAGTTATAACTTAAAATTTTTAAACTAATTCGGTTTAACCGAATTAATCAAATTAAAGTTCGATGCTTTTTGTTCGGTTTATGTTTTAATTGATCAAACCTCAAAAACTGAACTTCAATACAATCATAGGATATTTGTCAGTCCATACTAACATGATCGGAATAGTATCAACTGGTACATTTTTTTTTAGATAAAAAATAAAAGTCAAACAACTCAAATTTAAATGTTCATAAAAAACTTTCATCCGAATTTCAAACCAATGATCTCCCATACAAAAAATATTATCTTTATCATTAGAATTTTTCTCGAAATCAAGATTTTACAAAATTAGTTTGCTAATCACATCCAGTATTCTAAGAAATCAGTTTGCTTGTTTACTAGAACCAAATTGCGTACAAATTGTTGCTATAAAATGTCTCAATGAAGATTGAATAATACTTATTGTATTTTAATTCGTCTCTCAAAATATGGATAATACAGTTACCAAATGTCCAAGATGTTGAAAAGTATTGTTAACAAATGTCTGGATATCATTTTCTAACGCGCACGTAATATCATTTTTAATGGACTTTGGAGTGCAACTACAAGTCAGTTGTCCCATTTGAGGAGCTTACCACCACAACTAATCAGAAGGATTAAAAGGAACAGAATGAAATAACTTAAAACATTAATTCTCTGTTCAATATTTGTCAAACAACTTTGTCTAATACTCCATTTCGTCAATTAACTTCAAAAACTGTCAGAGTAATTATTTACAAATTAGATTATAATTACGCCCAAATAATAATTTTTCATAAAAACAATTAAATCTATTCAACTATAACATGTCAAACTAATTTTTATAATTTCCTTGAATTAGTTTTTCTTCACATTATATGAGTTTTAAAATATGAAAATTTTCACATATCAACGTTATATAATTATTATTAAAAGAATGAGATTGTTTACCTGAAATAGCGACCTGACGGAATATGAATTTGAAGCTAATAGCTTGAAAATTGTGCAAAATTATAGTTTAAAATAAAGATAACGACCTGATTCAGACAAATTGAAAGTAAATAATCAAAAGTTGAATGACCCAAAAAAGAGTGAAATGATAAAATGATAGAAAGTAAAGTTAAAACCTGAAAAGTTACCAATAAATCCAGCTCTAAGCACATACATATTGGAAATGGGTGTGGAAAAGCTGCCCAAAATTGAAAATATAGATTCTTTTTAATAATATCATCATTAAGAGTAATTAAAACAACTCAAGCAGGCAAAATAGGCAGACAAATTATTCTTGTGATAATGAGTTGAAGAACACACAACGAAGAAAACAAAATGAGGCATTCAAAACTGAACTAGAAGGAAATCATGTGTTGTGTTGTTATTCAACTCAAAATCCCCACAGAACAAAGGAGACAGAGGTGATGACAACAGCATTAGATCTATGAGCTTCTGTAAGCCCCATTGACATTTTAAGATATCATGAGGAGGACATCTGAGCTCAATTGTTACCGGCACACAAGTTTAACACCATACCAGTATCAACGTGACAACATAAATTAAAAAGCAAGTATCAATGTTGTGTTGCTATTCAACTCAAATCTCTTATCTCTTTACATCCAAGAGACGAGGTGATGGCAACACTACTCTCTGTATGAGTTCTGTAGTCCCACTGACATTTAATCTACCAGCAGGAGGACATTTGAACTCAATTCTTTCCTCAAATGAAAAAAAAAAAGTTACAACAATAAATGATTTCAGGCTAATGACACTGAAAAACAATAGTAACAAAAATCTTGACATAAGAGAAAGTGGCTTCTTCTAGAACTTATCAGATAGTCTAAGTCCCAATTTTACAAAGATCGACATAATTACAAAATCACTAAAATACCATCCACAGAAGATGTTGGTGCCCAGCCGAAATTGGCAGCGACACTAATCCCAATGGACAAAGCAGCAACATGTAGAAGTAGAGGAGTCTTAACTACTTTTCCCTTCGCTTTCTCTCTCTCAACCTCTGTATACTTTCTGAGTATTGCCCAATGACAAAGATTTAAAAGAATTGGAGCATGGACCTATCCTGTACAGGCTAAATGGTTTGTATTAGCATTACAGAACTGATGCAACCATTCATTGTTGGCCAAGGCCCAATCAATTCTAGTCCAGACTCTCATACCATCAGGTTGATTATTACACCAAGTAAAACAAGGACCAGAAAAGCTTGCAAACCGATTGTGCCGATTTCTGGTTGAAATTAGCAGAAAAATGAATTCAAGGAGCAGGTTCCTATTCTAGCAGCAATGAAATTAAAGCAAATTGAAATCAGTGCCAAATTAGCATTCCAATTATATCCAATCACATTTCTCATACAACCGAAAGAACGAAAAGGAACCGGTGAAAATGTATATATTCTACCGTGATAAGAACATTTCAAAAACAGAGATCCAGATCGCAAACCAGAAATCAAGAGCCGTTTATTGGGTGGATCAGGCGCCTCCTTAATGGATGCTTTAGCTGATCTGATATAGAGCTCTCTCCCATCCATTCTTCCCTTTTCCAAGGCATTACAACAAAACCCTAACCACTAACCTTACATTTCTTCTAGAAGACGGCCCAAAGGAAACTAAAACCCCTTCCGACAAAGTCAATGGGTTTAGGAAGGGACAACGGATAGTCCGGATTTAGGCTCACGCAAGAAGCGCAAGCGGAGAAAGATGGTTGATGGATGAGAACCGGAGATGAGGTAAGAGAGTAAGGTCATGATGAAGAGAGGAGAGAGGGAGAGAGAAGAGGGGAAATGTCAGCGAAACCCTAGAAATGGATCCACAGTGAGAAGGGAAAGGTTTTGGAAGACAGAGAAACCCTAGTTCACTGATTTATAGTAATATGAGGTCATTTGAGCTTTGATTTCTTTTCAACATAAGGCTTTAGTTTGGGCTAGGCCTATAATACAAGGCCTTGTACGGATCTGTATGATAATTTTCATGGTCCATGAAATTAGGCCTTCTAACTTTTAAATGTGACATGATATAATCCAAACTTCGCGGTCAAAAATGATTTTTTTTTTTGAGGTGTAATTCTGATATGTAGATGGAAGACAGAACGTTTAAAATTTTTAAGATTCGTTTTCTATTTTATATATATATAAGAAATAAAATATTTATATTAATATTTAAATATATTTA
The DNA here is from genome assembly GCA_037678475.1 of x Bolboschoenoplectus mariqueter. Classification (NCBI taxonomy): domain Eukaryota; kingdom Viridiplantae; phylum Streptophyta; class Magnoliopsida; order Poales; family Cyperaceae; genus x Bolboschoenoplectus; species x Bolboschoenoplectus mariqueter. The sequence goes on along the minus strand of CM075260.1, from coordinate 2,194,525 downwards.
TATAGTATTTAAATGTATTTATTACTAACAATCCAATATGTTTATATTATTATTTAAATATATTTATACTAACATTTAAATGTATTTATATTAATATTTAAATGTGTTTATGTACGGAATAAACACAATAAAACACATTGTTACAGGTCTTAACACATATTAAATTATATTATTATGATACATAATATTCATTGTTATCATTGGATTATAGGATGCAGAAATGAAATATAAAAGGTGAGAGATAACAATAATTTCTCTTTTTTTTTCTTCTCGCTGATAGATCATTGAATGGTTGAGCTATTTTCAAAAGTAAAAAGTTGACATTAAAATTGTTTCCAAAATAAGAGTTTGACAATGAGAAGGAAAGTAAAGGCTGTCAGTTCTCAGCGTATCTTTGTGAGATCGGACTTTTGTTTTCAGCTAATTATCCCCTCTTATTCAGCAACAAAATTTCCGAATTTTCTGGTTCTTTTATAATACAACATCAGATTTCTGGACTTTCTGTCGCAGCCGTATACAAAACAAATCCCTAAACACCACACCTTTTGTTTTCAAATGATGCGCGCTTTCCTTTCCCACGTACCCTCCAACTGCACCACAAACAACAATATTTCTCACTTCTCCACAAAGCGCAAACACAAAACGCAAACACAAAGTACCACAGATACGTTTTATTTTTCCTTGCGCCAAACCACAGTCACAAACCCAATTTGTACATCTCTCTGTTTCAAGCAACCTTTTTGAACCTCTCTTTCTCTCCCTCTCCTTGCAAAGCCGCAGAGCTCAAACATGAGCTACGTACTACACCGAACATCCAAAATGTACTCCTCAACGCCACGCTTCCAAATCCGGCCACATTCCTTCTCAGTCATTACATGCCGAGCTGTCAGCACCGCCACCACTACTGTCACTCCTCCCACAGAAATTAAAGCGAAACGAGCCGACCCAATCAGCCTTCAAACCACATGGCAACACCGTGCGTGGGTTGCAGCTGGTTCAGTTGCCATCCTATCTCCCTTCTATAAATCAATCTCGTTGATTGCCGCGGCACCATCTCCTGTTGCTATATTGGAGCCGGCCACGGCAGCTTTATTTGGATACTTTCTGGCTGATCTTGGCACCGGCTTCTACCATTGGGCAATTGACAACTATGGAGATGAATCCACCCCTTTCTTTGGCTCTCAGATTGAAGCCTTCCAGGTAAATAATAATCTAAACATATCTCAAATTCAGTTATTTACCCAATCAACCGTTAAGTTAAATCCTCGTCGAGTATTAATAAGCTGCTTCTACAAGTAAAAAATAGTACAAACAACAACTCACTGGTGTTCTAATTTGTCATCCTTTATAAATGCAATCTTTCTAGCTGACAAATTCCACGCAGGATACTTGCAGTAAATCAAATTAATAATTTACGGTCGCATAATGTACTATCAGTTTTATAGTTATAAAAAAAAAAACTAATCTGACTGCCTTATAACTCAGGGTCATCATAAATACCCGTACACCATTACCCGCCGGCAAGTCTGCAACAACCTGCATGCACTTGCCCGCTCGGTGGCTTTCGTGGTCCCTCTAATCGACATCCTAGTTGGCGACAATGCAACAGCACATGCTTTCATCGGAGCATGTGCCGGGTGTATAATGTTGAGCCAGCAGTTCCATGCTTGGGCTCATGAGAAGAAACGGAAGCTCCCTCCGATCGTCGCTGCATTGCAGGAAGCAGGTGTGCTTGTGTCGCGCACAGAGCATGCAGCTCACCACCGGTCACCGTACAATTCAAATTACTGCATTGTTAGTGGGGCCTGGAATGATTTTTTAGATGAGTTAAAAGTGTTTGAGACTTTGGAAATGGTTTTGTTTTTCAAGTTGGGAGTGAGGCCCAGGTCTTGGAGTGAACCTGAGAAGGAATGGAAAGTGGCAGAGAGTGAAGGAATTGGTCAAGATTACTATTCTTTTGAAAAATGATGTATGATAATACAATTTTACTGAACGGCTGTGATTTTTTGGGATTATTCTTCAAAATATATAATTTGACAGTCCTCATGAAAGCTCATGATGATGATTAAAGCACTTCAGAAAGGGTTGTCAATAGCTATAGATTCCATCAATTTGCATGCTTTGCACCCTCTGTGCCTACAGGTTACATCTATTTCACACGATATATTGCAGTAGTAGTACCAACGCCCAAAGGACAATAGTTAGGCTTGCTTGATATGCTAATAAAGTATCATTCAAACTAGGCTCACCTATAGAGATCTACCCCGCCATTTCATGGTATCTCCATTCCATAATTAACTGTCCCAACTATTATATTTGGAAGTATTAATTCTTAACTTGTCCCAACTATTAAGTTTTTTAAATATCAGCGAATAAACTAACTTGTGTCAACAAATGTTAATTTGTAATAAAATATTATATACTACCAGATTTTTATCTTAAAATTTGTGTTAAAAAGCAAGTATGAACTATGATATTTTAAGCATGTAGCTCAATTAATCGACCTCTGAAGTACAATATCATAAAAGAATTTATTGCACAACACATCACATCCGCACAGATTGAATCACATAAGATGATATATAAACTACTCAGATAATCGATCAAAGTGCAAACGGTCAACAAAATATAAGCCTCTTCCTATCCAAACACACAAAAATATAGGTGCTCCATCTATACTACTAACATAACTAAAGAACAAAATACAGTTAGCACAAAGGCTTTACAACACTACTTCAACCACAAAGGTATCACAAGTAGCTCATACCAGCCCCTCCTGACAGCATTTAGTGCCACAAGTCTCTCTCATTTCTCTCTCTCACACTATCTCTCGCTACAAACTAAAAGAAAAGAAAAGCAACCCAAAAAAGGGCGAAAAAATTTCTGAAATCATACTTGGACAATAACACGGAAACTCAGTCTTCCATAAGGTTATGAATCAACCATCTCGTCCTGCAACTCACTGGGAGCAATGAGGCCAGGGATGGATAGCATCCTTTGTCTCTCCCTCTCTCTTTGTGCTGCTGCCTCCTCTGCGTACAAATCTTTATTATCCTGCAATATTATCAAAACAAAAAACACAGTAGAGCACTAGCATGAGTACTGGACCAGTCAACCAGACACATTACTAAATAATGACCTTAAGCAAAGAAATCATTACTTGAGCAGAGAATTCCTTTGATTGTACAAGGAAGTCCCTAATGTGGTTCTTAAAGGTTGGTAGATCAGTCTTTGATTCAAAAAGTCCATCTACAAATCGAGTCACCTGACAAGAAATAAAAACAACTATACATCATTAATTCTATCAAGACCAAAATATAGTATCTCAGTACAAAGAAGGAAATGAATAAGCATAAGCATCTGTACCTCAGCTGGTGTCATGTTAGGAAAAGAAGAACCCAACAGCTTAATGGTGCAATCACGAACATACATCGTGTTGTTGGGGTAAGGGAGAGCCACTGCTGAAGCATCCCATAGTGGCTCCGTTAACCGACCCGAATCCACCTAACAACACAAAAAAGGTATGGAAATGTGCCTTCATAAAAAAAGAACGCGAATGAAGGAAATGAAATTATGTGATACTGTTTGAACTATTTACCAGGCAGAACAAATGTTGTAGGACCAAAACATGAAGCTTAAAGCCCGGCTTGTGAAATGTGTCAGTAAGGACAGCAAAGATTTCTTGTTCTATGTTTAGGAAGTAAGTTCTGTAGAACTGATTGCAGAACTCAGACATCTGCAGTATCCATTTAAGAAACAAAAGGATCCCAGTAAATCCAATAGACAAGAAGGTTTATTTTTTTTAAAAAAAACTATAGTATAATACTATAATGTAAAATGTTACCTGAAAGTTCTTCAGCAGTTCAAGTAAAAGACTGAGGCCGGTCTCAGCAATGTTTCTCTCTGTATGCCTAAAGGCCCAATTTATTGAATCCATCACAAGCTTTAGTTGCTGTCACAGATAAAAAAATAAATTAAAAGACTAATCAGAGACGAGAGGCACACCAAGCTCAAAAGAATACTAAATAAAATAGAAAATTACAAGTGTGAGTGTTAAAATGGAGGGGTATGTAGATAACTCTTATCCCATGTATGAGTGGTGGTAGGAGTTATCCCTCTACAGACATGGCCTTAAAAAGATTAAGAAACCAACCTCACTGGAAAGCTGGATTAAAGCTTGGAAACAATGAGTTCCAATAGCCCGAAGCAGAGAGAAGAACTTAAGGCGATGCTCTGGGTAGTCCTCAAAGTTTTTAGTTATCATCTGTAGGAAGTTTAAATTATTGTAACTGTGGAACAAGAAACTTTATCATTAGTCCTTCCAATAACAGTGCATTTCACGTACCTCCAAAGTACACTGGAAAACAGCTTCAAAAATGCGACGCACGTCCTCCATCATTGCACCCTTGTATCTATCAAGTTTACAGAAAAAAATATTAACAGAGAATAACAAATGAACTTGAGAAATTGACAAGAATATAAACGTCATGAATTTAGGAACTTTACTTGTTTATAATAGTGGCATATAAGGACAAGACTTCAGATTCTCTTGCATCAGGTACGTTTCTACTGTAGTCAGCGAGAACTGGCTCCATCATGGGAGGAACAAATTGCTTACCAACATGTGGCTGATCTTCAGCCTTCTCTAGGAAAGTCTCAATTAATTTTAGTGTCTCCCGCTTCACAGATCTGTTATACATTGGTTAAGCTTTAATTGAGAAAAGCTGAAATACATTGACAAAAAAAATTTATCCAAGTTTCAAATTTTTATAACTAATCATGAAACTATACTGGCATCACTTATGATTAAATAGAGGGGCCCTGTGTTGAACTGTATCAATCTCCTATGAACTAGACATAGCTAATGAGAGGACATGATCCATCTACAGTTCATGAAATAAAAACAAGAAAAGCACGCAGCGGAAATAATCATAACTGAGACACAGTAAAGCAGGTTAGAGCACATTTCCTACCTCAAAAGTTTTACAAAAGAAGTTTTTGAAGCATAAGGCCCTCCTTCAGCAATTGTGTTTGACACAAGCTCGCTGTACATTCTGATTTTATTCACAAATAGAGTTATTATAGTTGCCAAAATGCACAGTATAAAAATACACTTTGAAAAACATCAAATTCGAAAGTACCTGTAAACAGTGAGCATGTCCAAAAATATCAAAGAAATTTGCGGAAAGAAAAATGGCCCAAGAGAACTAGCCACACTGGTGTTTGTCTGGAAGGAACAAAGAGTTAACACGTTCAATACACTTAGCACTACTTACTACCAACTACAGCATGTAGTGTTGTGAAAAATTTGTTAGTACATCTATTACTATTTTAGAAGCCACACAATTTACCTGCAAAATATTAAGAACAGTTCTAATGACATCCTGGTTCTTCAATACATCAATGCTGTGACTAGCTTGCCCAATTATTTCAGCCCATTTCTACAAAATACATCAGATAGACCCTAGTTACTGATCTATTCTAACAGACAGATAAAAAATGAGTCACATATTATTAACTATTGCCATCTCCGTCATAACATAGTGGATTTACCTGATTAGGAAGATCCATTAGCCTTTTGAGATACTCATCCCTCTTACCAGCATCAGGCTCCGCCTGAATCATGTGGCCCACCTAAAAGCACATTTTGGTTGCAGAACATTATCAAAGGGCAAAAGTCTCAAAAGAACAGGAAATAAAACATGTAATTTCTGTACTCAAACAAACATACTGATTCATAGAAGGTATGAATTTGGTGTGGCTCCAGATCAGCAATCGTTGTTGGAAGGCTGTTCAGTAGCTCAGATACGAATGGTTCATTTTCACCAACCTGATTATAAAAACAGATGTCAGGGCATTCCACAGAAGCTTTTGCTATAAATTGGTACAACACACTTGACCAGTGTTCAACAAATTATCTCAAAGAAACCCATTGTGTAGTGTGCATTTGGTTGGACAAGAAGCTACCTGAGTCGTCACAAACTTCCTCTTGCACTTTTGGACTATTTTGAGGAACGTATCACATGCCATATCCTGTATATTCAACAATTAAATATTAGAATTCATAATGATACAACAATTCTAATACAACAAAGACGCAACACAAGTAATCATGACTGTTTCAAGTTACTACCAAAGAAACAATTAGCACCTTAATGCAAAGAGAATGAGATGGACGAGTTGACTATACCTGAACCCCTGGATGTGTTTCATGCATGAACTCAAACAATTTGTTGACCACGGTCTTTAGAAACTTCCAGTGTGCTCTGAGAAACCTTGGGTACTGACCCACCACATACCTGATCATGTAAACCAGGTAAATGGAAGTATTAGGAGCTAAATAATAGTAAAATTCAATAATAACAAATTATAAAAGGGAGATAAGAAAAAGTGTGTACATGATGTTACTCGCAATAACAGCCTTGTTATCCTTGCCCTTTGTAATTTCACAGAGATTCAATAGATCACGAATTACCATAACCAGAAACCGGTTCTCCTAATAAATTCAGAAAGCAACATCTCAGAGCAGTAAAAAGGGCGAAATGAGCTGATTCAGCAAAAAATATCACCATCTCACAAAAAGGACTTGAGTTAATATAAGACCTGTTCTTCCATCATCGAACCAGATATTGACCCAATAGCCCAGCATAAGGTATTCAGATTGTTCCAGCTCCAATCCTCTCCATTCAGTTGCTTGCTCAACTTTTTTAACATCTAAAATATATCCGACGCACAATGATCAATTCAACAAATGATAATACATCCTCGCATCAAATAATAACATAAAACATTTTTTTGTCAGTTCATACCTGCTGTTCTGTATCCTCATGGTCCAGATGTGCCAAGTATATAAGTGTTTCCCTCATGATCTACAATTCGGATTGCATCACATAAATAAACAAATATCAGATAAAGAAGTTACAAGAAACTTATCATAAATCAAATAAGTTTCAACTCAATCCATATATATGACAAAGAAAACAAAAGGTAAATAAAACCTTGTATTGAACAAGAATGTCAAGATCCTTCATGGTCTCTCTAACAATGTTTCCATTCTCATCCTCAACAATGAGCACCTCTTCAGGTTTTGCCATCCGGCATATCATAAGCATTCTTAATTTAGAGAGAGGGCCCGCGTAAAGCTGCCTTCTTTGGGTAATTGCTGAACCAATTCCATCCACCATTCCGGGTATGGATGTGGGCTACAATTCATCAAACATAACAAGAAATTGATAAACAGTACCTACAATTTACTATTACAAAGAGCAAAACAGCATATTTTTAGCTTGATTTCCTTTCTGCCCAACATTAGTTCACTCAAGGTTTTGCGGTTGATGCGTCCATATTCATTGCAATCAATTTTGCTATTTATAACTTCCAATTTTAAAATTCAACATTTCAAGATATGGGGTCTGCTATCTTTATGCCATGCATGTGAAGAAAATGGAACTTCATGCAAATATTACTGTTTAATAAACGACATGATATTTGCAACTCTACATGTAACAGCCTTTTGCGAAATACCCAATAAAACTCTTTTAAGTTGCATGAAATTTGATATATAACCAATCCATCAGGTCAACGACACATATATGAACTTTTTTTTTTTACTTTTTGAAAAATTTTAGCTCAATTTTAAAAAAAAAGTATAATCAAGATTGTCAAGATAAGAATCCTAAAGATAGAGATAATTGTAATTGTATAATTTGTTCAGGATTTATTTTCGTTATAATTGTAATAGACAAGAATCCTAAAAAATCAAAATAGAAGTACCGTCAGCCCCATCATACTGACAGCAGCAACAGGGTCCATCTGATGGTGGTGGGCTTCAAACAGCTCCAGAACAAATAAGTTCCAATAATCAAGGCAAACCTATGAAATATGAAAAACACAAATTAATGCACCAAGTTATGATTACCAAAATAAGAATTTAGTTTCTGATGTACAACTAATACCTTAAAAACCTCAGTATCATCAACATATGATATTCCGATTAGGTATTCAAGACCCACGAGTAATGCAGCTCTGTTTTCAGGTGCAGTCTCTAGCACACGTATATGGACCTGCATATAGAAGTTTTGAATTATAGAATGAAGAGGAAACTGCTAATGAAACATTATACAATATCATTACAGAAGACTTCCAAAAGAGCACTTGCCTTAAAAAATGAGGTAAAGAACAGTGCGAGGTTATTGATAAATGCCTGGAAAAGAAGAACAATAAAATGTCTATTAGTTAGCTTCAAAATGCTAGTAAAAATAACTGACCGGAGAAAGCGAGAGAGAGAGAGAGAGAGAGAGGTTACTTGCTCCTCGCTGGAGCCATTAGCATAGGCATCTGGTATGTTCGTTCCAGGAGGAAGAATATTCTACAAGCAGATAAATAAGAAGCATTATGAGCTATGCAAGTAGAATCAAAATAGCAAAAATATTAGCTCAAGCACATTGCAAGTAATCACCTGTAATTGCACCATGAAAATATTATACATCTTGACATACTGAATGTCATAGAAGTCCCCAAACTGAAGAGCAGCCACCTATACATAAAAAAGAAATTCTGAACTGTCGCAAAAAAGCTAATTGAACATGAAGTTACATTAAATATGCTAATTGCATGTAATCATAATCAATACATAGGCTCAGCAATTACTTTGGGCTTGTACCTCTGTTAGACATTGAAGCGTAAGATTACGGTAAGAAGCCACTGGGAAAAACTTCAGTAGCGTCTCCAGCTATTACAAACAGAGTATCAGTTAAGATCTCAACTTCAAAAAAAAAATAACTATATGAAATTATTAATAGTAAAGAGATCAAACCAGTGGTGATTCAAATATGTAACCAAGAGGAATCCATGAGAGGAAAGCATGCAGAGTAGCCAATGTGGCACGAATCAATTCTGATCTCTGGGATGCCGAAAGAACATAGAGACATAACTCATGAATCAGCTGAAATTCACTGTAAATGAACAATTTAATAATTAAATTCAATGAACAGGCATAAAAAGGTAAGTAGAAACTCAGGTAAAAAGGGTAAACAAGTGTTGGCCTTAATGTAACAAAAAAAGTTAAACATTTTGAACTCGCTTAACAAGTGTTGACCTTAATGTAAAGAACTTTTCACAAACTATCGAGCACAAATTTTTCATGGCAAAATTTTACATGGACACATTAAAAATAACCGCATAGCTCCAATTATTTACCTGTTCAAAGACTGCTTAAGCTCCTTGATCTTTAACTGTGTCATCTCACCTCTCGAGAAATCGAAAACTTCTTCACTCAGGAGCTGGAATTTGTCAATATAGAGTTAGTTTATCTATATGACGAATTTCAGTAAGTTCAACAAATAACATGAATAATTATTTACCTTCAGTATGGCCATGCAATTTTCACATATAGTCTCGCTACTTTTGGCGGCTGAGACAAGATCAGGAATGAAGGTTTTCCACCTTGCAGGCCACTCATGCTTTAAGACCTGGTTTCCATAAAACAAATGGTCTTACCAAGGAGCGCATGTTAACAGCTGGTATGTTTCCGTCTGTTCTGGTAGTAATATACTTATATTCCGATACTTCTGGTTCTCAGTGTAGCTATTACTTATGTAAGTCCGGCACAACTAGGTAAAGCCTCCATAGCTTGTAGACTTCACTACTAATAATTCATAACCTATGTTGCAAGGATATATACTTGATCAAACCCTATAGTATATAAGCATGCTACAATCAACCATCGTTGGATAAGCATGCTACAGCCTACCCTCGCTGTGTGCTTATCCAATAAGAATTCACATGTTTATATGATATGCCAGATGCCAAATGGACAGGTACAAGTGTATTCCCCTCCACAGGAGATCCTAGCCCATCAACTTGCTCCGGACACCCACATGAAGAACTCGCTGCCCCATCTTGTAAATGTGGACAAAATATCAGAGCTCATTCTAAAAAGAATGTCGCTCCTCTACCAATTTATTGTAACTGATTGTGATAGAGATTTAGGAAACAAGTCCCCAACATGGTACTCTCTTAAGCATGTTCTCATTTTTATCGATAAGATTATTTGATCTACTTTGATGCAACATATACCATAAAGTAAAACCAGTCACATTCCGCATGTACAGACCAGTTTATAACACTATATGGTATTGTGCCCGCTTCTGCATGTAAAACAATTACCTGGACCAGTATGACATTGAGTTTGTTAACATAAAGCCTTTCCCTTCTAAATGATACTTCATTGCTTGAAAGCTGGCAAGAAATCAACAACTTACATTAGAAATGGAAAGAAAAGTTTCCATGTCAAGAGATAAAATGAATAAGTCAATGTTAACAACCTGTACAATAAGGTCAGAAATGTAATTTTTTATTCCATCTCTTTGTTCAACTGGCAGCGCATTCCATCTGTACTTGATTACACTTTCTAGGACCTAGAGGGAAAAAACAGAAGAATTTTATGAGGTAAAAACTCAAATAAGAATCTGAACAATATAACATTACAGGGAATCCAGAAAATCAAGATTATGTAGTATCTCACATAATATTTGGCAATTCAAGAACTTCTATAACATACTATTTTGGCAATTCAGAAACTTCTATACCAAACCCAAAGAAGTAAAACAACTCACTTTCCTCATATAAATTCAACATTGGCACCTAAAGCTATTAACCAGGAAAAGCTAACAAATGTTAGACCTAAGCATGTCATAAGAAACAATGAGCAAGTCAATGCTAACTCTATATGCATTCCTTAAGATCTGTGTGCGAGTTGTGTATCATACATAATGAGAGAGAGAGTGAGTGATTACCTGGAGGGCAAAAAACTTGGTATTAAGGCTCTGGGAGTTCTGCAAAATGTGTACAACTTGGAGCCATGTATCTGGATTGTTCTGCAGCTCCCGCAATATCTGATCTGCAGCTGCTCTCTGCCACAGTGTATACACATATCAATACAGAAAGAAAGATAAAAAATATAAACAAACTTCATCTTATTTCCAGGAATTATTAGCCTGTCTTCCCTGTCTTTTGTGAAGGAAAAAAAATTCATATGACTGGCAAAATAGATTTCACAAACCTATACCCAGAAGTCTAAATGCAATCAGCCAAAAAAAAAATGTGCACGCCATATGTGGCATGTCTTATGAATGTTGTAAGCACGCCATATCAGCCAAAAACTAACTAGTTGGAAACCATCTCTAGCACCAGAGAAATTACTAATTCAGAGAAGGAACATTGATTAAGAGCCACAATACAAACTAAAATACCACATTAGATGAACGGATACATCTTCCTTTGATGAAAGGATTTGACAAAAGATTAAACTACAGATAAAAAGGAAATAATGAATACATCCATATTTTTATCTTTCCTGGGAGATAGTAGGAAAGATGATGCTAAACACTAACATCCCAAATACCAATATACACTTAATATATATTTGCTATAAAATGTCATTGTGAAAGTACAATTTTGTGTTAGTAATCATACAACCTTTGCGCTATTAGTACTCTCACACAACGCTAATACAAGTTTGGACCTGAACCATCCAATTCAAACCATACAGAAATACTTATTCAGAACACTAACACCGCGGTATAAACCACATTACAGATCAAATAACCGACAACTATGTAATCCTTGCCTTACAGGAAGAATTAAAATGAACACCAACTAAAAACTTAAATCTCAACTGGCAAAAATAACTAATAAATCCCAAGTAAATCGGATTTCCCGCCCCTAATCTTTTCAGAACAAAACCCAACCTCAGAAGAAACACTTGGTACTAGTACTCTAGCAGACAAACCCACAAAACAACGCCATTACATAAGAATCAGTATCCTCACCTCGTCCTTAGATCCCGTTCCATAGAAAGCCGCTACGGTGGCATCCAGCAACGGCACATCGATTGGCTGGCTCAAATCCCTCAATTTCTCCGCCATGGAGCGCAAAGGAAAGAAAACCCTAGGGGAAGCTTCTAGAACACGAAATTAGGGTTTAGCGATACTTGACCTAAACCCTAGTTCTCTTTCTCTTTTATCCCGGGTCTTACAAATGAAGATTCGTGTCTCCCTCACTTTCTCTCTCTTCTTTCTCTCTCTCTCTCTCTACTTTCTCTCTATCGATTCGTCGTCACTTTCGGTGGCGAAGGAGGCGAAGAAAATAAATCGGGAACTGTCTCAAATAGAAACGTAAATAGGGTACGGGATTCCACACAAATTACGAGAATGCCACCAGAGAGAGAAAATGTACGAGAGTCGTTTGACCGCCTCCAGAAAGGCGCATTTGAAAGACGGATGCTGGGGGAGGGTGTTTTAGTCATTTCCACTCAAGCTGTTTATAGACATCGCGTTTCTTTCACGCTTTGCGGTCGGTCCGGTCTCCTTTGTTCAAGGGAAAAGAGGGAAAAGAGATTTAGCCATTTTTTTCAAAAACTCAAAAGGCCCAATTTCAACTTTATATTAAAAAAATAGTAATAATAGAATTCGTCTCTTTGTACATAAACACGATAAATGCGAGTTCAAATTTCGTAAAAAATATTTAAAAAAATAAATATTTGGAGCTCTTTTATTAAAATAGAAAAAGGTAAAATACTAGACAAAGTCTCGTACTGTTTTTTGGTCTATTTGATTATTTTATGATGATGATAATTCTTTAATCATAATATAAAATTTTATGTAATAAAGAACTTGTGTTTGTTGAGCACAATTATTGTTTTTTCTAAAATATTTGACTTGATTGATAGGTCTTGATGAAAATATGTATAGCTGTCTATTTCTTCTTAAAACAAATAGAAATTCTTTCTAGAAATAACTCAAACAAATAAAATTATAATATAGCTGTCTATTTCTTCTTAAAACAAGTAGAAATTCTTTCTAGAAATAACTCAAAAAACAAAATTGTCTAATCAAAAAGTTACTTCTTAAGAACGTTGTTATATATTAAATGAAACGAGATGTATTTTGAAACAGAAAGATTACTTCATGACACATATTTGATGGTCAGATCTAAAATGTATATTCTATTATGTTTGTGTCAACTTTTAATTTCACCAACTGTCGACGCATCATCATTTTAGTTATCAAACAGAAGAACTATTTCATATTAAAATATTGTGAAATATTAAATTTTATATTTTTAAAATATTTTTTACTATTTTTTTAGATGTGAAGAAAATCAATTGATTTAAGGAATTTAGATTATCCAATAATAATAATTTTCTTCTCATCCAAAAAAATAATAAAAAATTCTAAAAATGTATAAAATTAATATTCTACAAGATTCTGATATGAAGATTAAATTGAGCCACTCAGATCAATCATTTTTTCTTCCAAACTTGAAATTTAAAGCCGTTGCATGAATTCATCAATGCAACATATCATATTTTATATATATATATATATATATAATGAGCAGTGATAAAACATTTTTCTATTTAAAACAGGCAATTGTCAAAAATAAAAATAAAAGCCAGGATTTGTGCTGAAGATCTAAAACATGTGTTTAATCACGCTTATGAAAAAAAAAACAGTTTTATGTCAGTATTATAATATTATTTTTTGGGTACCATCCGACCATGTCTGATCGCTTAGATATAAAACTTCTTTCACATAGAATGTGTGATGTCGATTTTGTTTCTATTTCATAACGGTCAAGCATTAAAAGTAAGAATTTTTGTTGTAAACCTTAATATTTTTCAAATGACCAAACAAAAGCAGACATGTATTAATAAGACCATTATCCGTATGAAAATATTTCATATTATATATCTTAATTTTTTGAGCCTCTCAAATGGCCAACATAATCTGTATTGAGATCGTTTAGCCTTGGATGGTATGATCAAAATAATAAATATTCGTATATTTTAATGTGTTAATTAAAAATTAATATATTAGTTAATAAAATTAATAACTAATTATTATTATCACTAGTAAAAAAATATATTAGGAAATCACAAATACTAAAAAAAAATGAGATACGATTACTTTGTAATTAAATAATTAGATTTAAAATTAAAATTGGATACATAATAAAAAAAATTATTGTACTTCAAAATCCAAACTAAAATGGTACATAACACATCAGCTCTAAAATTGATATTCAAATATATATATACTTACATCCTGATGCAAATTCAGGCGGCGCCAGCCTTCGGAACCATTCAATTGGATTGAGATTCGTACACAGCACTAATCGAACCATTCATATTTATTCACCTTTTTTGTATCATTTATCGCGCTACACCGTACAGCGTAACGTATTATTCGTCCGATCGCATCAAAATTTGTGCAAAGTAAATATCAAAAAAGTTCCTCTATAATTTATCCGTCCATACATTGTGCGGCGCATCAAAAGATCAGGACCCACAAAAGAGGTACCAGCAAGGGCAGGGGATGGGTCTGGAGAAGAAGTTAACCAAATAACATATTTTATCGGATTTTAGTTGTTAATTAGCTCTGATTAATTTGGAAGGATCAGCACTGTTATATTCTCTGAAACTTTTTGAGATTGTATTTCTTGTTGACAGTTGTTATCAGGAAAATTGTAGCAAAACGAAACGTCCACATTACTCTCAACAGGAGTATTTAAATGTGGCGATCTAACGTTGTCAAGGGATGATCTGATATAAAGCTTGTTCATTTTGGCATGTATGAGGAAATGAGATTGTAGTTTTAAATAAATACTGTCTCAATCTGTTAATCTTTTGTGATGTTTGCAGAAACAAGACTATTGTTAGGAGTTAATCTAGTTAAAGCCCCAAGGGTACCACTGTACTGGGGTGTGGTACCCAGAACCGTTTTTGGTTTCATAATGAAACAGATGGTATAACCACTTATTTTTGAAAAAAAAAAAACAGAATTACTAGTTCATGAAAAAAATAAGATCACAAAAGCCTATTTACTAATCTTCTTTTATTATTATTTTTAATCTGAACCAAACTATTCATCATGTCTACATAGTACATACAGACCTTTCAGAGGAAAAAGGAGGGTAAGAAATTAACTAACATCATATTTTTACAGTTTAGCTTATCCAAAACCCTCTAAATTTAAACAATCTCACCAATTCTAACACCAAAATTGATTTTTGTTTCTCAAAAATTCACACAGCAGCTAAGAATAAAACAATATTAGAGCAGAGCTAAGCACCTCCTCTTCCAAAATTGCGAAATACATCTAGTATTGGAGTCTTGTAAAGCTTCTTAGAACTTTGGCTGAAACATGCTAGCGCCAGTAGGAATCATATATGGTTGTACAGGTCGAAGAGCTGGTGCAATTGGCATAGGACCCGGTATGACAATTGGTGTGCTCACATTTGTCATAGGTGGCGTCATACATACTGGAGGCACACCTGGAATTAAATAAAAGATGATATCATTTGCATACAACTCTGCATGCCAAAGGAGAGACACCTTATGTTGTCTCAATTAAGCAAAAGAAACAGGATCTTTAACATCTCTGCTGTGCAATTTAAGAAATTTAATAATATTTCATTACAATATACTATGTACAACCAAAAATAGATAAATATTAAGAATGGATATATCTGTAGATTCATTTCCCCCAACATGCCAATGATGCTAGGCATGTATTTTCCCTCTATTATTAGATTGTTTTCCTCAACCTTTCCCCCATATCGCTCCTTTCTTCTCCTTATTACTAGGCCTGAGTCAGCTAACTATTTTAGGATAGCATTTGCATTCACAATCTTGACACTGCATTACATATTAAATAAGGCTTGATCTTAAGAATGCATCTTTAGGGCTTCTTTGGAAATTAGGTAAAATTCCCCATAATCAATAAAGAACAAATGTTATGTTGCAGATCTAATCTTCACAGGTAATTGAACAGATTAAGTACCTTGGAATCTTGGGACGTTAGGTGGGTATGGGTTGAACATAGTACGGGGCCAAGCTTGAGGAACAACAGGCGCTCCTTGAATTCCAACCTTCAATTTTTAGCATATAAATCAGTCTAGAGAAAAGTAATAGAAAAGGCTATTACAAGGATGTTAAATTAGAGGATTACCTGAGGAATAGAATGCATGCACATAGTTGGACCAGCTCTTGCAGCCATCATCTATGAAAACATGCAGTAGCATTATTTTTCTTGAAAGAATTAATAAGTACAAAAAATAGCACTATAAGTAAAACCCGAGCGCAGTTTCAAAAATATTTACTATGGTAATACAAGCGACCATGATTTTGTTATTAATTATTATTGTAATCACAAGATGGCAATAGGAAATGAAATAATATACTAGAAAATTAGTAGCAATGTAAATAGTAATCAGTAAAGATAAAAATAACTTACAGCTGGAGCATTTGGATTTATAAAAGTCGGTGCAATTTGAACAGGACGGTACTGGCTCGCAACTCCAACAGGGTAAACATTTGTTGCTTGGCAACCCAGAATCTATATTAAATAAGAGAATTTGTCATAGTAACATGGCAAACTTGGTAAAGTTTGTTAAATTTAAAAGCAAACAAGTACCTGCTGGGGATATGCAGGCGCAACACCCGCATTAACAGAAGGGAAGTTATTATACAGCAATGGTTTTTCTGAGACAAAAGGATGGTGTGGAACAGTGTTATATGCTCCATTGGGAGGTGTACCAGCACTTTTTATATTTGGTACATTGTATGGGTTCGCAATAGGAGGCATGACAGTATTCACGGGTCTAGGTTTCGCAATTGATGGCGAGAAAGATCTTGCACCTGGATTGAGCTTTGATACCTGTAAATAAAAAAAATAAAAATAATAAAACACTTAAACACCAGTAACATGAAGAAAAATAGTAACCCATCCTTTTTTTTAGCCTTGTTGGTCTTATCAACAATTGGCATTCAATGCGTTCAGTAGAGAATAGAGATAAGAAAAGCAGAAATTCAGTTATTGCTCATCAATGAAATTCTTTTTGCAATCTTAAAACGCTACTTTACTGTTCCATAGCTTAATCGAGCTTTTTCAGAGCCCCATTGATTCCAACAAATTGTGATATGTCAATTGATATATAACTAATCAACTTACTTTGATAATAGCTTTGTTCTGTGCATTTCCCTTCATTGATGGTGCATCATTGCATGAAGAGACTTTAACATGTGTCCTGGAAACTCTCTCTTTAGAAATGCTCGATTTATTTTCAACTTGATTTGAATTTGCTAAGCTCTTATTTAGAGTTCCTTCCTTTATGTTAGTACTGTCCATTTGTCCTTCTGGTGTGAGTGCAAAATCCTTCAGAATTAACAAAACTGTCTCATCAAAACCATGATAACATCAAGAGGAATAAACATACTTCAAGATTTGCAATTGGTCATGTTTCCTTGGCTCAGTAGGTTCTATGGTTGCATGACAGGATTCATCAAGTGAGCAGAACACCTTGTCTTGGTGCCATCTGCCTTTGTATCATCAATCATGTCAAATATCATCGTGTCCAGGGTAAAATCTTAGAGAGTTGTTAAAAAATTAACCCAAACACTACTAAGGTACTATTCAGGCCGTCATCTGAATGTACCATGTAGTTCAAATAAAGTACAATTTAAAAACTGACAGATCTTGATATCCCCGTCATTTCTTTTCTTTTTTAGCTTGATTGGTATCAATTTCATAGCTTAAGTCAAAATGAGCCTCTCGCACCAGTTTGCAAAAAGAAAAAGAAAATCACAATTATAACTACTCATAAGGCAATTCTTTATCACATATGAATTTAAAACAGAAACAAAAAAGGTGCATACCTTTACAAGTAGCTGAACAAAATCTTGAGAGAGGATCACAAGCGTATCTAGAAAAGATCCTAAAGGTACGTTTCCACCATGCTTCCCTTCGCTGATCTTTCTTGCTTTTTTCAAGACCACACCTATTGATCACATATTCACAAGTACACGAACCATCAGGTACATTGGTTTCTTAAATTTAGAATGGAAAAGAATAAAAAGACCAACATGAGGATAATTATAGTATATCATATAATTAGAGGTGGGCCAGTATATATTCAGATTCACAAGTCTTTTGTGAATTCACTTTCATTTCGAATTAATACTTCCCATATTAATAACAAATTTAAACGATGAATCTTGTTCTATTTTGCAAACCGTGCATCCATGTCAGGAATCGCAGCCATAGGATTGTATTTCATTTTCACAAAAGATCAAGAGGTTGAAAAATCAATGCACTGAGCTTGTTGGTTAAAATGTTGATCTCTTGGTTGATCTTGCACAAGCACTCTTCACTTTTGGCATAGAGCATACCACTTTGTAGTTCAAGGAATTTTGAATTTTTAAAACCAAAATTAAAGTTAAGTTCCACAAATAGCTTATAAATCTGAGTTAATAGTACTCAAACTGCATTCGAAATGCCATAATTGGTATTGCATCTCATTTTCAGCACTGCTATAACATCTCTTAACAAGATTATGCCCGTGCTTGAGCTTCATTTTATGGTCAGTTTTACTACAATGAAAGATTGGGCTCGGAAACACTAAGTTCCTTCCAAACAACATCTTAGAACAGAAATGTAAGATACCGTCCCAGTTCGTACTGAACCAAAAACCTGATCCATGGCATGAAATTTGGGATAATTTGAATTAAAACTATCAAGTTCCATCCAATTGGTTCAAATCCAATCAGCAAATGTTCGATTTTACAAGTAATACGAGGTCAATTTCTGAGAAGGTAAACCATCAAATCCCTGCATTCGGAAAAAATCATGAAATTACTAAAAGGATTTCATGTCAACCGACGAGTGAGTAACTTCACGGACGGATCTACGCGACGACAATAAGAAAACTTGAATTGAGATTTGAGAAAAAGCAAAGACCATGAGATAAATTGGCGGAGTGGAAGATGCCAGAGTAGACAGATCCATCCTTGACTTGTACTTCCACTGGAAGCCCCACGATACACAGCATCGCAAACACGAGCGCCTCTCCAAGTGTCTCTTGCGCTTGCGTCTTAGTACCAGCCATTGGGGATTGGATCGAGCTCTCTCGCTTAGACATGGCGGCTCGTGTACCCTTTTCTTCTTCTAACTTTTCAGCGCTGGTCGTGCGAGCCATTCGCAAGGAGAGAAAAATAATACGAGGGGAAAAAGGTGCCTTCGCTTTTTTTTTTTTTTCTTTTCTCTTCTCTCACGGGGTGGCGCCGTTTACTGTTTTCTTTCTCCTCCTCTCCTGTAAGCCATTGAAATTGATCGGCGCTTAATTGATCTGGACGGTCGGATTTCGATCTGACGGTTTATATTCTTTCCAGTTTGTGCAGGTTTGGATTGAATGGATCAAGAATTAATTAACAAGGTGAGTGTCTGAGGGATCATTGATCAGAACAAAGTGGTGGATAATTTTTTTTACTTTAGGGTTATATTGGAAAAATGGTAAAAAATAATAATTTATCTTGTTTTATGGTTTTATCAGCACTTGAGAAAATTAAGAGTTAGCTTGATTCAAAGATCGAGAAAAGAACATGTTCATTGTAATTACTTTAGTTGGACACCTATAGACTTTCTATAAAACGAATTCTATTTTTTTTTAAATTTTGGCACCAATATATTATTTTTGTCTAAGATTCGTGATTCAAATTGTTGTCTTAAATTGTGATTTTTACAATATCAATACCAAAAAGTAAAAATATTTTTTTCAAACTTTTTCAAAAAAAAAAGTCTAACTCATTTTTTAAAAAAAAATTATATCAATTTAGACCTTTAATTTAAAAAAAGAAGTAAATTAGTTCTTAAATTTTGAGAAAAAAGATGCAAAGTTGGTATGAACATTTATTCGCACTGTTAGTCATTGGATTTTATCGATTCACTTTCAAAATAAATAAAAATTTGGTCTATGTTAGAATTCCGAACAAAACTTAATTATCTGGGAGAAGCTAAAAAAAACTAATCAAGATACTTTTAAAATAGTTAAGGGCTGAATTTTTGTAAATAAAGTTATTATAATCAATATTTTACAAAACACAAAGATCAATCGATCCAAATGGAAGTTTAAAAGTCAATTTGATTTTAATAAGAAAAACTTACATGTCAAAACCTCAATTCTTTCATAAAGAAATAAAAACTTTAGCCGAATGAGGAGCAAAATATATGGTTCCTTGAATACGTCAAAACCTCAATTCTTTCACTATCAAGAATGATATAGACTAGTGAATTCTATGGATGTCAAAATTTTGCGTTGAATCGCGTTCGAATCAAGTTATCTTCATAATTCCTTGAATAAGTCAGATCCAACTCGATTTGCCTTCGACTAAAATAATTTGCCATGTACTTGACTCGTCAAGTCACGTGTCAACCAGATCTGATCCATTTCGAAGCAAAATTTAGTTCAACAATATTCATTGTTGCAAGTAGACAAAACGAAGTAGGTTAATCGGACGCATAAAATTATCTAATACGTTAATCGGACGCATGAAGTTTATCTCAGATCCTCTCTATTCCAAGCCGTCAGAAGAAGTATTTAAAATCGAGGGGAATTGCAGCTATTAACGCTAGAGCAGTATCGCGGTATAAGTGGACAACAATCCAACAAAGTGATTCCGGTCACTTCATTTTTTTTTTGGAAATTGTTTACAGCGTGTGGCCCCCAATTTCGGTCTGTACACTGTACTTTTATCATATCTGATGCTCAAATATTTATTTTATGGGCATATATAGGCATATCTACAGGTGTCATAGATACTGAGAACTAACGCCGGATGGATTTATTTCTTGGGACGGTCCGAATACAGATTTGTTGTTATGCCGGTGTCAATAATGTCATGGATCCTCGTCTTTGTTTTTTAATGTTTGTGCTGAGGCGACCATCATGCTTCTCAGTGGAACAGCACGTTGGCGCTGAGCTGTAACAATGCGATGATTCTGTGAAAGTGGCGTTGGCGCTGAGCTGTAACAATGTGATGATTCTGTGAAAGTGGCGTGCCTCCATGAGAGCTTACAAAAATACGATCTAGCTTAAGGCGTCCTCTTTTTTCTTGTTTAAGGGCAATCCGATACCAGACAGATGAATCAAACGATATGCAGATTGATTTATGGCTTCATTTAGCTACTAATCTGTCTCGACTCTTGAAGACAAAGATTAATCAAAGCAATCAGATCCAATGCAGAACCTGGGAGAATTACAAAAGGTATTGAAGAAAGCATGGCAACCCGTCAATAGGAAGTTGCTGTTTAAATTTTCTTTTTGATGTTTCTTTCATGGATGTAATGACTCTGAAATGTCAAAATCAAACTAATAGATAAAAAAAAATAAACAGAACAAACAATAACCATAAGCTTGTAAGAAACAGAATATAAACGATACCAACAGTAATTTAGTATGTCATAAAGAAAATAAACCACCACATCTGCAACAGGTCTCACCATAAATGTCACGGGCATGTCCCAAGCACACAACACCTAACGAATCATCCGATTTAACCATAAACTATAGCCTCCAAGTAATTAAAATGAAGCACACTCAAATGATGACTAAATGGAGAAAAGAACATGACACCCAGGGCGACAACAACCCAAAACATATATCTAATCAATCTATAGTAACACGAACTCTATATAGAGCGCCATAGAAGATTACAAGTGACATAAGATCACATCAATATCTGTAACTCCCATCCAATCAGCTTTAAAGCCGCAGCAGAATGAAATCACTGTCGAAAACAAAAGCAAAGAATGAGAATGCATTTTATCAAAATATAGGACTGGATATATTATTGTACATGAAAACATCATCTAGGACTTGTTTGCAAACAAGCATCCTCCCATACAAAATTTTTGGCACACCCTGACAGGATAACATGCACCGAAAACTCCACTGTGTTTAGGGTTTAGGGTATACCCAATGTAGGAAATGCAATGAAACTCCACTTTATGTTTCTATCTTTCCGTATTTTTGTGTGTCCCACCCCGTGTAGAAGTTGGTTTCAATTGATGAAACTATGATATCGGAAACTGCATTTTAACATTTTTGATGGCATAGACAAGGATGATATATCTTATCAAGGATGCATATGTTCTCCAATGATGCATGTTGAGGATGATTTTCTTACCTGCTGTGGTTGCTGCTGCTGCTGTTGCTGACCATAGTTAGCATAACCAGGGTATGCACCACCACCATAGGCAGCATACATGTTAGGATCTTGCGCGGCTTGTGAGTAGCCATACGCTTCATAACCCTGGCCATAGCCTCCATAGTATCCCCCAGCCCATGAGCTTGCATCATGTTGTGGCTATCAATTTTCAAAAACAAATCAGTATACATTTCCAATGCACAAAAGGTTTCTCAAGATAAGTAAACCCATGTATTAACAGATCGCATGCATTAACAAAAAAGAAATGTTGTCCATATTAGCAAATATCAACACCACTAACTCTCCTAGTCTCATAGGTAAAAACAAAGCCAAATTGCCCCCTTATCTCATTTGACAAAGTGTAGTTAATGCCAGCTTGAACTGGACCAGAGATGGAACTAGAGAGAATAATTTGAATATTTAAAGTTAATAGGGTATCTTGGGAAGGGGGTTATGGCCGGGGGACATCTCACTGACCAATAATTTAAAAACTCTCATACAGACCTGCTTGCTGGTGGGAGAGCGGCCCCAAGAAAGACGAATGCTCTGGCCTCCTATGCTTGTTCCCTGAAGCATCAGAAGGGCTTCCTCTGCACATGCCCTGCACCCAATCACAAACAAACTGAGCATCTTCTTTTCCAAAAAGTACTAGACTGTATATTATTCTTTAGCTATTACCAGAAGTTCATTCTGTACATGTCAACATTCTTTGAAATTCAAAGCATATTTCAGTATAGAGCCCTCATTATCATTGACTTGCCACAGGAATATGGAGTCTATCTCTCATAGGCCTCGAACACTATGAAGCACAAGGCCATAAATGAGTACTAAAGATATAAGCTAAACAATTAACAGACCTATTGGCAAACTGGACGAAGGCGCATTTCTTTCCAGCGGGAATCTTAACACTGACTAGCTCACCATATGTGCTGAATACTTGTCTAAGATGCTCTTCATTTATATTCATGTCTATCCCGCCTACAAACAACTGCAATAACATGATGGCATCATTTATATCAGCAGATGCATCATTACTATCTCATGGATGTATTGGAAAATTATACAAGGAAATAATCACACACTGTTGTGTTTGTAGGATCAGTTGGAGTCTGAGGTGTGGCAGTTCCATCTGAAAAAGACAATCAAATGAGATGAACACACATCAGCAATTGCCAGAGTTGGAAAAGAAACATTTTTCCAGGATTCTAGGCTGTGAATTAAGGTACTAGTTTTCTTTTTCCTTAGTCTCTATGCAACAGTTGCAATGCACGCTGCATCAAATACCGTGTAAATAAGATAGTAGTTACCTCACATTAAACTTAAACCACCTTACCACAAAACAGGGCAAGTATTCAAACCTTCTAGACGAACAGATAGAGAATTGTCTTCAAGAAAAAAGGGCATCTGCTTTTGCTAACCAACTGGTTGGTTTGAATCATATTTGATGGTATATCATTGCATCAACAATAGTTTGACCTATATCTATGGTACCTTATATTTATCGTATATTGTTCAATCAACAACATAGATACAATTATTTTACTGTAGTACTTACTGATATTGACCTGGTAAGACGGCAGGAAAAGATATGCAATGTGAGATGATAAATAACATCACTCCTATTTGTGCACCTTTTCTTAAGAAAAGGAATTAAATTCCAGAGACATCTAGAACCTATCATACTGACAGTGACATAGATACCATGGAATTTGAAGTCCAGGCGGAATACTCTAAAATGCAGGAAAATGACTTGCTAAGAAAAAGAAAGGAATGTACCACGAACAGAAGATAAAAACTAACAACTACCGTCTAACATTTAGTTGACAAATCAACCCGGCAATAAACAGTAGTAATTCAACACAAAAAATTTCAGTAAAGTATATAGATCTAACATTTGCTCAGGAAAAATTGGACGTAACACTGGAAAAAAGAAATGACAATCTTAAAGTAAGGTGCTGGAAAAAATAAATAACTACTAAATGACTGCTTATCTAAGATAATGAATTAAAAAGATAATTTTGAAATTAAACGGTGCTTAAAGTAAAAGAAATTAAATGAGAAAGTACTGGAATCCAAAAGAAAGTGAAAGGCCAAATGTTACAAACATAACAACTGACCTAACCGGGCCACGCATTACAAATGGTGATATGCATCTCAGCCGATGTCAAGTTTCCTTAGAAGGCTCCTCATTCATTAAAAGAGAGCCTCTTGGCCTCCTGCTCCCATACAACATTATAATCCCTTATAAGTTTTACTTATTTCAACCATATATTTCAAACTAATCCAAACGAAGGAAATTGACTTGTACAGGAATTGAATGAATGATTGAATGAATGAATGAATGCCGCATATCTTCAAATTGACCCGTAAATAAATGCTAACCAAGCAGAGAATAGATTTCATGCTAACAAAAATAGATAGTCACATCAAAAAGTAAAATCAGTAATAAATTCACATAACATTAATTTATGCATACTAAGGGTCTATAGCATACCTTTAGAAAGGCCCAACGATTTCTTATTTGTAGCGGGACCTATTCTCATAGGTCTAGTGGATAAGAACATTCCATTCATCTCGGCCATGGCTCGAGTTTGTTCAGTAGCATCACCAAATCTGACAAACCCGTACCCCTTAGACCGATTTGTTAACTTGTCAGTCACAACCTTGGCACCTCTAACAGAGGGGTAGTTGGTTTTAAATGCCTCTTGTAACATGTAATCAGTAACATCTGGCGCCAGATCACCAACAAATATGGTGTAATCTGGGGTGTCCTCTCTCTTTTCACCAGCGGATGCCCAATTCAGTCTGAAGGGCAACTCTGTGTTGGGCATGATTTGACCATTATATGATTGTAGGACCCGTTCTGCTGTGGCCCTGGTTGCGAATTCAATGAACCCATAACCCTGAAGCTGACCCGTTGTCTTGTCCCGGATTAGTTTAACAGATTGAACCTGTAGTGTTATGGTAACAAAGCATGAGAAGTGTAAATAAATTCAAGCAATCCATCTTCCTTTAGTTTTACTTTGTCTTTTTCCTTCTCATTTTTTTGGCAGCAGAGACGATAGAAGGGTTTGGAATATTTGGATCCTTTCTTCCAGTTGAAGGATGGTTACTGAAGGGATGAGGACTAGAGGGGACTTTAGTGATAGATCTAGAGATCTAGCAGCAAAAAAAAAAAACACCATTGACTTGTATTGATCAATGATATATATGCACTGGTACAATTTTCAGCATGCCTCAAAGCACTTAATTAATGTTCAGCAGGCCTCTGCAAAATTTCAGTTTACCATGTGCTGCTAGATACGATCTAAATGAATTGGAGGTCCGATTCTCAACAATTTTCATGTAACAAGGTATCAAAATTTTAAAGAGGCGAGAAGAAATAACCAAACGGAAGTAAGATCGCTTTTCATACCTCGCCGGTCTGCGCAAAGCAGCTATAGATGTAGTTATCGTCCATCCAGTACTGGAGATCTCCAATCCAGAGGGTTCTAACCTCGTCAGAACCGCCAGACGAAGCAGCTGCAGCTTGTGAAGGCACCGCCACGCCGTACTGCTGAGAGAGGGAAGGAGGGGGGATCTGAGATGGTTGCTGGCCCCACATCGCCTGAGGATGCGCTTGTTGGTATTGCGTCGGTATCGGCGGAGGAATCGCGCCCCACTGCGGCGGCGCCACTCCCTGAGGCGGCGCCTGACCGCCGGAGGGCGCCTGTGCCATTCCTCCAGCTCCCTGTTGCATCATCTTGATCCGAGAGAGAGAGGAAAGAAAAACGAGTTGCGGAGAGAACGACAGAGAACGAGAAACCCTAACCCTAGAACAACAGGTGGGAAGTTTGGGAGAAGAGAGAGAGAGAGAGGCGGCGAGAAAATACAGATATGGGATAGCGTATTTATGGGGGCGATAAAAATCATAATGGTTCAGAGGAGGACCGAATTGTAATTTTAAAACTTTACAGTGTGCTCTTCCTAATTTCTTTTCAAGGATGCCCCCCTAAGTTTAGCAAATTGTTTGTGACGGGTCCAACTATGATAGATGGTCATGGACTCATTAATAGTCCTAACCTTTTTACTTGAATCTCTCATTCCGAAAAAAATAGAGTCAAAACTAATTTTATAAAAAAATGAAATTCGGTCATTTGTTGTTTTAACTGGTTCTCTAATTAGAACAAAACGAAATGAGACTTAAACAATAATAATTTGCTAATTTTGTCATGACTCTAGTTCTAATATAGAAACTAAAGAGAATCAAATGAGTAAAAAAAATGAAAGAAATATATTATAGAAAGAAGGAAGAAAAAAATCACTTTACCTTTTTTTGAAACGATAGTTCCAACTAAAAAATAAAGGAGGCGGTGGATCACGTTACATTTATAATTTGAAAGCAACTAATAGTATCTCAAGTTAAAACTCTTAAAAAATCACTTTAACTAATTTTTTATTTTTGATAAAAAAATACATTTACGTATACTGATTTTTCATTTTTGACAAAAATGTATGTTCATGTACTCTCACTTTTTTAAGCATAACGAGTTAAGTATTTGTATTTATATACTCAAGTATTTATATAAGTGATTTATGTGTTTATATATCTGACTCGGTGTTTATATACTTTAAACAGGTCTTTGTATTTTATTTTGTACTCAGGTATTTATATTTCAGACCCAGACATTTAGATAACGAACTCAAGTATTTAGATATGCGACTCAAGTGTTTAGACAAATTACCAAGAAGAAAAATAATAAGAGAGAGAAGGAAGAGAAAGAGTCTTAGAAATAAAATCACATGAAACAAAAAGTCAATTACAGTGACAGGAGAGTGGAGAGAAAAAGTATTGGAAAAACAAAAACACGCGGGATGAGGGAGATAAAGAGAATCTCGGAAAACAGAAACGTATAAGAGATAAGTTATATATACTGTTCAAATGTTTATATAAGTGATTCAGATGTTTATATAAGCGACTCGGATATTTATATAAGTAATGTAGGTGTTTATATATATAACTCAAGTATTTATATAATTGAATAGCGAAATTAATTTGGAAATATAAACTTTCAAAAGAAAAAAAAACAACAGTCACGTAACCAACTAGAGTTAAAAATGTGTAGGGGACAAATTGAAGATGGAGCTTGGGAGAAAAATGTTTTCTCATAAAATTAAGTGCATACATGAAAATTTATTTATATTGCTCTAAAGGCATAAAATTGATGTTCTTGTGCAAGAATCACACAAATATTTTAGAAAAAATATATTTATATTTTTAATTTATTAATTTTTTTTTGAAAAATATCAAGTAAAATTAGAGGTCCAAACCGGGACAAATTCAAATTGTCCTCATGATCAAACATATTTGTCCATTTACCTCTGGTAAGATTTTTCTAGTGGGATAAAATAAAAAATTATGGATTGAGCAAAATAATACAGGTGGTTATGTCACAAGTGAGTTCTTTAATCAAGCTCGACCAAATATTGATGGTATTTATGGATGCTCTTTTTATGACATTGAACTATTCTTTAGGTGTAGATTAAATTCTCAAAATAATTTAACTTAACTCGCAACATACATCATTTCTCTATTTTTGAGTCTCGGCTGAGCTTTGGAGCTTAAGGGGGAAGAAAGAGAGGGAGAGAGAGAGATTTAATTAAGGGTTTTGTCTGTTTGAGTTTGGTTCACATGTATCATTCTTTGATTTTTAATTTGTTAAAGGGAGGGAGAGAGTGCGTCGTGTCCATTCCCTTCTCTCCCTTCTTTCCTTTGTTGGGCGAAGCGTTGCTGAGTGCTGGGGCTCACATGTAGAGAGAGAAAAGAAGAGAGGCCTAGCTGTCAGATTTAATGAGACACAACCCTCTGTGAAAAACTGAGGGTTAAGCTGTGGTCTAAGCCTTTTTACACCAAAATGAATTTTCAGTAGCTTGGCTCATGTGCATTGAGTCTATTCAAATCACATCGAATGTTTTGTGTGTATGACAAGAGGATTCAGAAACTTGTTTAACCTTTCGAGAGCTCCAGTTTGCACCCAGAATGTTATTTATTCTCAAGTTGCACACATAATAATCTCCAACTCCGATTCTTTTTTTTTTTGTATTTTCTTTATTCTTTTGCCTTTTTTATTTTATTTTTCATGTAAAAATCCATAAAATTCACTAAAAAAATCATAGAAAATTTCTTCTATGATTCTATTATTTTTGGTATTTTTGGGTGTGAAATTAGACATTAATTTCACTTAATTCATTAATTACACAAGATTAGACATATTAATCTTATACAATTAATATTTGACATAATTATTTCAAGGAATTATTTCTTGGCTCCAAAAAATAATATTTGGGATTTTTTTCATGAATAAAATTCATGATTTTTGATTTGGTATGGTTAACTATATGAAATTATTTTTTGATTTCATATAATTAGAGTTTTGCACGTATATTTATTTTTTGCACACATGTTGAAGAGGTTTTGATATGATTAATTTATGAAATTGTATCTTAATTTTATAAAATTGAGATTTGTGCATGTTTATTTGCACATTTGCAAAGTTTTGACATGTTTGTTTAGAGAGTTGGGTTTTACGGGAATTTCATCGGTTTTGACGGCTTAGGTCTAGCATAGCATTTCTGAAGTTTTTTCTCAGAGTTAAGACTTATAGGTTTTCATCTAATCAAAACTCACATCTTTTGAATTTGATTTAATTTCAAATTGTAAGAACATTCAGTTAATTTTTAAGGATAAATGCTATAATGTAACAATAATTATTCATCTGTTTTTTTGTTTTAAATGTCTCTACTTTTTAGCAAGCTTCATTTCTTCAACGCTAAAATGATATACTTTGATCATTCAGTTTTATATGGTTGGATTTGATATTCCCATGTTTTGTTGATGATCTCGATGTCATTGAATGACTAATAAATAGTTATTTTTTATTATTGTAATTTTTAATTGTTATGTTGTTGTTTTATAATTCTTAAATTCGAATATGCGGATGAATTATTGTATGAATGTGTAATCATCTATACTTAAAAAATTGTCTAATTTTTTTTTTTGCATTATTAAGTTCTATCATTTTCTTTTAATTACAATTTATTCTCAACATTCTTAATTCTACGAAATTAAACTATTAACTACATCAAGAATAACATCTATTATAGATTATATTGTTTTATAAAATAAAGCATTCTGCTGCATGATATAGGTTTCTTACTATATGTTTATCTATTTGTCTATATGATACTTTGTTGTTTGTCGATAACAATAATGGATTATGATTTATCTAACTACACTAATATCAGTTAATAAAGAATGAAATGATCCAGACATGAATGAAATTAAAAATAAAGAATGAATGAATAGAAAAATATTAGAAAAGCAAGTTTTGTAAATTTAAGGATCCAATCCAAGACGGGTTGTTTTACTGGTAAATAATAAATAAATATATACATGAGCTCATTTCTAAAAGAAAAATTCCTGACCGCGCCACCAAAACCCTAAACCCCATTCTCTCCTCCTCCAATTTCTAGGTTTTTTAAGCCCCCAGGCTGGACTGAACCAGTGAGAACGAGAAGAGCTTAACTAACACTCCGATGGAGGCGGGAGATTTTGCTGAAATTGAGGAGAAAGAGAGGGCTCTTGAGTTCTACTTGCCTGATCCAGCAGCAGCAGAGGACTCGAACGGTACGTTGACAGCCTTCGTACTTAAAAAATAACAATCCTTCGTGTGCATAGAGCAGAGCTTGCATCCATCCTGTGTGTTGAATTTTAGAAACAGATGTACAATGATGAAAATGATGAGAACGAATTTTTATTATTGCTGTTCTGATCTTTTAACAAGATGTACAATGGCGTTTTTTTTTTTTTCATCCTTTTATCTTCCTATTAATTTTATTTCTCGACTAGAGCTTCCTCCCGCTATTGCCGGTATTAGGGTTTCGGAGGTTGGGGTGTTTTGCACAATCGGCTATACAGGTCTGTTCCTCTGTTGTTGTAGCCATTTGCTAGTATTTTTTGTGCGAGTCAGTTATGTTTTTTTTTTTTTTGGCTATTGGCTCTTTTGCTTACTGATTTGCTTCTTTGGATTGAGAGTTGGTTTACCAGTTCACTGGTTTTGCTGATAGAGAACAGTTGCTGGTTCTGACTTTGGTTTGCTGATAAGAACAGTTGCAACCTTGTTGTTTTCTTAGCTTTCGGGCTTACTGGTTGGTTTGTGATCTGAGGCAGTTCTTTCGTTAGCTCAGTTTTGTGGTTGGTACAGTTGGCTCTTGTCCGGTACAGTTCTTTGTTATCTGTACCAGCTATTGAGGCTTTGTGGGTTCTTGCTGCTTTTTCTGACAGAGGTGGCTTTTGACTCTTCTCGATCTACACCCTCTCTCTGCCTATGTGATTGTTGCTTTGTGTTGGTGCTGGTACAGGGCTCCTCACTGTTTGTGGGTTGTAGCTCTGTGCCAGTCACTGGTATATGGTTCTATGGCCTTGGATGGCTCTGTGGTCTTGTTGGTTTTGCTGGTATTTGGTTCTCTGGCCTTGTTGTGATTTACAGGTTTGCAACCTGCTCTGATACCATGGTAATTTCTAAGAAAGGAAAAATATATTGGGTTGCTTTTCCTACAATTAGTAGCTCTTTATTTTTTACTAATTTAGCATATGATGAAAATTAACCGTCACGGGTCTGAGGCTAAAATCCCCATTTTATCCTTTAATCTTCCTAATAATTTTATTTCTCAACACTGTGTTTACTAAATAAATTTAAGTTTTGCTGATATAATTCATAATTATTTATGACATGGAAGGCCACTTGTGCAATTAGAAACTAAATGACAAATAGCGAAAAAGCTCACTCAAAGCCTGTTCTCTTCGTCACCATGTTGCATGTTTTAAATAAAGAAAAATGTTAATAAATTTGACTTTGCTATTTTTTCTACACAGATGGCGACATTTTCGAATTAGATGAAGGGCAAGAAGTGGAGGGAGGAAATGGAGAAGAAGAAAAAGAACAATCAAATACACAGATGGAAGAATGGGAACTATCCATCGGTTTCTCAAACCGAGCCAAAATAATTGAAATTTTCAAAAACCTACAATCTCCGGAAGTAAAAATCTACTCTCATGCCTCGAAAGAATTTATTGGGCTCCTGAATGGCGAAAAGGGTAATGAGTTTCTGGTTGAGCTGATCCAATTGTCTCCTAATTGTTCCGAGTTGATGGATGCATGGCGGATACACCAGGGCAAACCTGGTATGGCCCACATTTTGGCTCTTCTATCAACCATTGTTGACCACCCAGCTGGAAAATCCAAAAATGTTGCAATCAGAAAAAGAGTGGAAAATTTGGCCCGGTTACTTGTAGAATCAAAGCTTGATGATATTTATTCTGAATTAAATGCTCAAGAATTGAGACGTCAGAGTGCAGCACTTAACTTATTAGCCTCAGTTGTCAAGCGTGGGGTTGGTTTAGCTTCAGAGGTGGCTAAGAATTTTGATTTTAAATTAGCAGCTCTAGGAAAATTATCAGGTGTTGCAAAAAAAGGTGCAAGAGAGTCAAAAGGTCGGGTCCCGAAACAGTCGAGCAGATGTTCATTTGTTAATTTTGCCATGTCATTTGTTGAATCAGCTAACCCTAGATTACTGAGGTGGATTCTGCAACAAAGGGAGCTATTTTCTGGTGTCTTATGGGGTATATCTAATGATGACGCTGATACAGTAGTGTATATTTTATCCTTATTTCGAGATAAGGTATTAAATGAAGAGTATTTGATCCCACCTGGTTTGAGAAGTGTGTTATTTGGCAGTGCAACTCTAGAGCAACTGAGTTATATCTCCTGTAACCCTGAGGGGGGAGTTGCTGCTGATGTGGCACATCAGGTGTTGATGATGGTCTGTACTGATCATAGAAATGGGTTGATGCCGGGCCCTGGTTTGAGGGGCAATGAGAAGAGATTGTTTGATTTAATGAAGAAGCTTAAGGCAACTGAAGTTGCTTATCACAAGGAGTTGCTTTTAGGTATTGTTTGCTCAAAGCTTTCTCTTTGTTCGGCTTATTTCGATGAATTCCCATATCATCTCGAGCCACGGCCTTTGCCTTCATGGTAAGCTAAAATATCTCACTTTTTGGTATCTGTTGGCAGTGAACCTGTGTTTGTGTGGTTTGTGTTTATGGGTTCTTTTCTCCTATGTGACTGAATTAGATTGATAGGTAAAAGAAATATTGTTCAATAGTATCGAACAAGCCAAACCACCATGAGTATCAATCCTTTCAATACCAATAATGGTTTGGAAATTGTACTGCTTTTGCATGCATGCACTGCAGCATTACTTAATGTGAAATTTCTGTACTATACTGGTGGCTAGCCTCTTTTTTCCTACTTTTGTAGGGTTGACACTGATTTACCAATTGTCATTTTAATTTTCACTCTTTTCTACCTCATGGGGTATGCAATGCAAATAATCAATAATCATTTCACTTTTATAACTATGCGAGCCTTGGTATGGCCTATTAACCTAACTCTCTTTCTTGCCAGGGTTTCTGCCATTTCTCTTGTGGCTGACATTGTTTCATCTCTTGACGTAGATCTCCTCATTGCATCTCTCTCTTCCACTTCTGAGGAAGAAGGGTCGAAACTGGTTTTAAAATGCATCGCTCCTCATGTATGCTCTCGACTCATTCTAAACAAGGGTTTGCTTCACTCTAACAATCTTGTCAGACATGGGTCTCTCAGACCCGTGCTTGAATCTTTAAAGAGCCTCTGCAGCCTCATCCATGCAATAGATGGTGTTGCACCATGTGATGATAATAACAAGTGGGCCTCCATTAGATGTTACATACAAGATGCGATGAGAGTATCTCTACCTGATCCACAAGTTTTGGTTAAACTTCTTTCCACAAAGAGTCAGAGAGATTCAAAAAACTCAAAAATCTGTGGGTCTAGATTGAAAAGGTGTGCAGAGTTGGTGCCACCTACTGACATGGCACTGAAGAAGAAGAGAAGTGCTTTGAGTAGAGATGGTGATGATGATATAATGATTGGAGTAGTTGCTGATCCTGATGAAAGCGGTAATATTGAAGAAAAGGAGTCTGAAAGCAGATCTAAAAATTTGGAGACAATTTATGAGATATGGGGTATAGATGCTGGCACATTAGTTGGTGACAAAGTGATAGAAGTAGAAGACATTTTCCAATCAAAGCTTCTTGATGTTCTAACGTTTTATTTGGTAAGGATGTATATATTTATAACTTTTTTCCTTTTTTCCTGAGTTGATCTACCAACACGTGACACCCTATGAAGCACACCCTTTTGCACCATCCTGCAGATTCTGTTGAGACTGACAACAAAGATACACAGTGGTACAGGTCTGTTCGCTGATTGGTGAAAACAGTTTAATGTAAAAGAAAAAAATTAAGAAAATAAAAATATAAAGAAAATTCAACCACTTATGTAGTACGACCAGTTCCTTCTATGCAAAATCAGATTTTTCAGGCACATGAATGAAATGATGTCTTTCTGTAGGGCCAAATATCTATTTCTTTTTTGTGTACAAAATTTTAGGTGTACAAAGCTAGAAATTCATTTTACTTGTTTCCAATGCTAAGTTGCTATCTATTTATGCAGAGGGCAATGCCAGCCTCCTTTGATGGAACCTTCGACTTCATAAAAATAATACCTTCCGACCCCTCAACTCTCTCTAATTATGAAATAGCCTCTCTATTGCCTCTACTTACTGAGTATGTGCTACCTGGTGGTAACTTTGATAGAGTTCCTGAATCAATGTACAAGCATTTGCAACCACTAATCAGTATCTTCCTATATTCAAAAGGGAAAAATATTAGAGACCCAGCTTATCAACTGGTACGTGCTGCAATGATCAGTACTGGCGCCTTCGAGGGGAACCTCTGGGAGATTGATTGTTGGCTTGTTTTTGAACAATTTTTTGAGGTATCTTCAGTTGTGATACCCTTTTTGTGTGATGCGGTATCAACAGTTGGAAATAGCTTATACAAGTACATGGACCAGATGCGCAATTTGATATCAGGTACAGTATTAGTTTTAATGGCGGTACTAGACTTCACGGGTCACAGTCAGATTGGTATTACCCTTTTTTTTTTGTTCAGGTGGTGTAGGTCTTTATGCATTGGGCAGTACCTTTACTTAACCAGTCTGCACTAGGTATACATACCTGGTTTTTCTTTTTGTTGGTTGTAGTAATAAATCTAACTCCAGGGAGCTGGTGTTATGTATTTGTTGGTAGAAATGCCCCTACTATGGCCTTATCAGTAAAGAGTGATTGGTACAGCAATTGTTGCTATTTTTGTTTTTTGGTCTAGCATATTTATTTATTTATTTTATAATGCACCATTTATGTGATTCTTGTAATGTAATTAAATGCAGATAATAAGCCTTGTTTTAGCCCTTTGGTACTGTGCATTCTAGAGAAGTGCCTCAGGCTTCTTGATTCAGAGTCTGGCAGTTTTAAGTTGCATGAGAGGTCCATTATTTCTTTATACGTCGGCAATACACTAAGCTTAATCTTGCAATCTCAGGTATTATATACCCTTTGTTCTTTAGCAAGTTATTATGGCTTTTATGTGACAGTGTACTTCATTTGATGATATATTACCTTTAGCGAAGTGTGTTATTGAACTCAACAAGGACAGAAACAATTATCAGTTGCCAATCACCAAACCGAAGTGAATATAAATGAATATGCCAATAAGTGGCATTTGCCATGACACTGGTTTGTGCTGGTACTGTACCACATTGGTGTAAT
The DNA here is from genome assembly GCA_037678475.1 of x Bolboschoenoplectus mariqueter. Classification (NCBI taxonomy): domain Eukaryota; kingdom Viridiplantae; phylum Streptophyta; class Magnoliopsida; order Poales; family Cyperaceae; genus x Bolboschoenoplectus; species x Bolboschoenoplectus mariqueter. Next base: position 2,159,730 of record CM075260.1, on the reverse strand, counting down.
ACAAGGATACCTTTGCATGGTTCCAAATAAGCAGAACTGGTTGGTTTTGAATAAGCTTGTGTCCGGTAGGGTGAGTATATACCTGCAACAGACTAGTATGTGGTTTGATTCGGTATAATGCTTTACCAACTTAATTCTGATTACAGGCAGATATGAATATGTTACCGGGTTTAATAAGCTCAGTGTTGACCGAAAAACTGAAGGATTATTCATCTGAAGAACTAGACATAAAGCTCTCTCTTTGTGAATGGAGGCCATTGAGGAATCTTCTTTGTCTCTCCCAAAGTGTGAACAACCAACTATACCGCAGCATGTTCTCTTTTGAGATCTCTATTGACAAGCCACCAATTAGCAATTCTCTCTCTTCTGTGCTCTTTAAAGTGGGTGAGTTGATAAACCACAGCCGGGCAAGTGCACTACCTAGTGTTGCAAATTCGTTTTTATTTGCAATGATCTGTGCTAAACCTGACGATCTGGTCGAAAATTTACCTGAAATTCTTAGCTTCACAAAGCAACATTTCCCATCTCAACTTTCATTTTTGGCATCTGTCTTCTTTCTAGAGAGAGGTAATCTTGCCAGAATAGTTGATAGTTGGCCTGAATTACTTTTCCTTAGCCTCAGAATGACAAAGGTTGACATCTTAAATAGTAAGAATGATGCTGGCGCATTTGCCAAGTATTTACTGGAGGCTTCATTTTACACGCTATTTGGTGCAGTAGTTGGATCTGGATATTGTGTGGATTTGATTAGACCAGTTGAGCTACTAGAATTGCTTAGAGAAAAGTTATCGGACAGACCGGTGCATGAAATGGCATCTTACCTGAAATTTGTTCTCTTTTGGAGTTATCATACACTGTCAGCCTATATTTCTGAACCTTCAGATCAAATGAAAGGGCTTTCAAACCTGTGCTTTTCTCTAGTTGAATTTATTTTTGATCGACTTATCCTTTCATATCACAGTGAGGAGTCTTATTCTTTTACGAGGTTTATGGCTAGAGACTTGGTGGATTTTCTCTTTGAGCACCCTTTAATCACTAAATTGCTATCATCCTCTTTGTCAACTGGAGTTGTGCTCTCAAATGGTGGCCTGGATCAATTTAGGGCTTTTTCAAAGGAAAACCTACCCCATGTCAGCCGGTGCTTGTTTCGGCTTTTAATTAAGGTGTACATTTCTTTGGAAAAACTGGGAAGTAAGATGGATTTAAAAGCACCAAAACTACTACTGAAGAAAATACAACTTCTATTCAGAGAAATGTTCCTACGTTGCAGTGAAAAGTCCACATATGGGCATTTGTTACCTGTTTATTGTATTTTACATGAATTGGCGTCATTTGTTTCTCCTTGTGAGCTTTTGGACCTTACAAATTGGATGTTTTCTGTGGTAGAAAACCAATTTTCAGTTTCAGGTTTTGGATCTGAAGCTGCTACTACTTTTGCTTTTGTGTGCCTACAGCTGGCCGATAAAGCCATGAAGATGTTGTTTCATTGTGACCCGGTATGTTATCCAACTAGGGACATGGAGGGGGAGGGCTTTGATGGTACTGCCCTTCAAAAAGTGTATTACCAGATTCTCAATTCTGTTCTGAACGTGAATTTAGAATTTGGTGATTTCTTCTTGTATGAGGCAGTTGAGCGCATGTATAGGTGCAGATGCAGAGAGTCCATTACCTCTTCTCACCTTTGTTTGGCAGTATTGTCTGCTAATATTCTCACTAACTCTCCGCTTAAACTGATAAATTACTGTATTCTCCCCTCAAGCAAGGTCAAAACTAGAATTCTTGAGTTAATTATTGAATCAAGCCCCGCTCATTTGAAGCTTTTCGGCAAACTGTTTATGGGGTTGATGCTCAGGGACCCGTCTATTTTGAATCTTTTCATGGGGAACAATTTGTCAGAGGATGATTTTGTCAATCTGTTGCCAGCGGCTTTGTTATATGTGAATAAGAGTGGTTCAGAACAGTCTCAAGAGATGCTGGCTTTTTATGCTGCAATTTTGTTGAATGGTTTTTCTGATTGGAAAGGCTTTGTTACTAGACATGGACTTACTGAAATATGTGAGCACTTGCATGAATCTGAAATCACGTCTCTTGATAATTTCCAGGGGCATTTTGAGAAAACTCTCTTGGGAAAGGCAATTTCAATGCTTAGCAGTTTTCTCCATTTGAATGTTGCTTCAATTACAAAAAAGCAGAGATTGGAAATACTGGATTCCATTTTCCCCAAATCATGTGAAGTAATAGTTTCTGATCTGAACAAAATTAACTTGCACAGTTCAATTGAGGAAACTACAAGGATTACAGGTGAGATTCATGCCAAGGTTTCTCTTGCTAGGTTGCTATTGTGTGACAAAATGGCACCTGATATGGATTCCAAAAAGGTAAACAGTGTAAGGCAGAGGTTCATTTCAATTTTGATTAATTCACTAGATCGGATTGTGAGAAACTTCCAACAGAAGATTGAAACATTGGAGCATTTTATTTTGCATAATATTGTTGAAATGTGTTTGGAGGCTCAGTGTCATCTGGTTGAGTTAAAGTCATTGCCTTTCTTGAGTACATTTGTCAGATCTTCCCTTCTTCACAGATTTGATGACCCTGTTACACTGAAATCGCTTCGTGGCATTTGCATCTGCCTTTCAGATGTGAATTTCTCAGCCAATGAAATCCTTGAGCTGTTATTGGGTCACTCTCAGTTCATAACTACATTTACATGTGACTCTTTTGTCTCATACCCTTCTACCCTTCTTCAGCCGATACCAAGCATCTTCAAGTCCCATTCTCTTGATAGTAGGCACGGCAAATCAACTCACAGAAGTTCCATATCAGAGAGGAGAAAACTTGAGCTTCTTAGGCTGTTGAGGGTACTATACCATTTAAAGATTAAGCAGAACTGTGAAGGATTGCAAAATGAGTCGAAAGAACTGCTGTTCCTTCTTTTATCAGTGTATGGTGCCACTCTTAGAGAAATAGATCTGGAGATACTTAGCCTCATGCAGGAAATCGAGTTGTCAGTTGGGTTGAACTGGGGAGGTATAGCAGAGATGGACTATCTGTGGGGAATTGCAGTTACAAAAGTGAGGGAGGAGATGAAAGTGGAGTTGCATGAATCTGAAAATGGTGGGATTGAAGATAGGAGGAAGTTCCTTTTTAGAGAGAATATACCGGTTGATTCTAAAATGTGTGTTGCAACTGCTTCAAGCTTTTGTTATCAAAGAAATTTGCATGCTGGAGTTTTTTCTATTGAAAAACTTCTCCATAACTCCACTGTTGATTCTGAAGAGGTAATGTTTAACATGAGCAGTGCATAATCAGTTTTCTTTCATGGGTATGGCCTTCAAAGCTTGCCCTTCATATCCAAACAACTTATCATTCTCTTTGCATTAATGTTTATTATTTTTGCCGCCTCTGGGTTTTGGGGGTTTCTCCTTATCAAATTTAATTTAGATATCCTTTTTATTTAGTCTATCTCTATGTATTTTATTGTAGTCATAAGCTGCACACACCAGCTGATACCAGTATTAGTAGGTCCAGCATTCCTGGTATTCTTTTACACTTAAACAAACCCACAACATCCATGAATAATTCACAGCAATCTAAATATACATTTTTTAACAGGTCCTCTCAGTAATTTAATTTAATACAGAATTGTTTATGGAAATTCTTTTTTATTTACTTTAACTGGCTAACTTATTTTATACTTCATGTCTGTTGGCAGATACCATCTCCTTTGACAAACCCAGTACAGGGATATGACCTGACATTTATACTGCAATTTTCAATTCATAGTCTTCTAATGGGTTACATTGAGCCCATTGAGTTTTGCCGATTGGGTCTTCTTGCTGTCACCTTGGTTAGCATCTCGTCACCCGATGATGAACTCCGTAAGTTGGGTTATGAGTCTCTTGCTATGTTCAAGACCTCTTTGGAGGTAACAAAAATATTTATCCCTTATTTGTATTATGTTATTTCAATGACTTCAGTACCAGTTACAAGGGCATTAAACTTTTTAAACTCTTGCTTTTTACTGTTTTTTGTTTATATTGGGCTTTTTGTTTGATTCTTGCAAGTGTCTTTTGTTTCTTTTTTCTTTTAAAATTGGGTGGTGTGATGTATATTTTAGCTCAATCCTGATCCCAAGACAATGAGAAAGGTATAACAAAGCTGTTTTATTAAGTTAGAAGGCTATGCCAGATCAAAGTAGATCAAAAAAAGAATGTCGGTGCATTTTGCCAATGCTTTATCTTTTGTGGAAAAATAATCATTTTTTCTTCTTTTGAGTAATTTTCAACATCTGTTTTATGGCTTAAGCCTTTCTTGTTCAGTTCTAGTATGTATTTTCCAGCAGTTATATTTGCATGAATTAATTAATGACCCCAAATATATGAATTTACAAGTATACTATGTTTAGTAAGGATGTAGCATGCTATGTAAGTTTATAATCTTTGCTATTTTATAACAGAATTCTGGAAAAAGCAAGGAAAAGTTGCATATACAGCTGCTCTTGATGTATTTGCAAAACGGTATATCTGATCCATGGCAGAAGATACCTTCTGTTATAGCTATATTTGCGGCTGAAGCATCTCTCACACTATTAGATGCATCACAGCATCTTTTCTTCATTATCAGCAAATATTTAATGCGCACTCCAAGTGTCAACCTAAATGTAAACCCACTGCCTATTCTTTTATTTTTATTGATTTCCTCTTGGGCTTACTGATTAAATGTAATGTTCAGATTCTAAATACTATGGATTCTAGCTTCAAAATTGTAACATGTCAAATATCTATTAACATGTGTGCCTTGTGGTGTAAAAATCATCCTCACAAGCTTAGGAACTGGTAATATTCGTAGAAATTTATTGTTATTTAAGTATTTATGTCAAATCTGATGTTTTATATGCTTCTGCAGAGTATACCTCTATTTCATGCCTTATTCAAAGGTAGCTCCATACATTTTAGGAGTGAACGCCTCTGGATCCTTCAGCTACTTTATGCTGGTTTGAATTTACATGATGATGCCAAGATATACAAGAAAAACAGTATTCTGGAGCATTTATTGAACTTCTATTCTTCTTCTGCTTCGGACCCTGACTCAAGGTTTCTCATCCTTGAGGTAAATTTTACCGTTTGTTGCTTACCATATAATTTAAAAAATTATAGATAATAAAACTAGTGATGACCATTGTCAGTCTGAACTTAATGGGTTGCAAAACTTTTGCTGTTTCAAAGTTGCCGATAGCACACAATATAAAATTTATTCATTGGGAAGATTATAACATTCTTGGAAACAAATTGCAGATAGTAAAGAAGTCGGTTAAACTACCAGCTTTATCATATCATCTGCTGCAAGAATGTGGTTTGTTGTCATTTCTCTCCTCTGTGCTTTCTTTATATGGAGAAGGAATCAGTAGTGATAATAGGCGCTCTGCAGTTATGGAGTTGGTTTTGGAGGTAATATCCAATCAATGTTCTTGGTTTGGTTCTGCTAATTGCCAAATATTAAAATATATATTTTTTGCATTCTGCTGGCCTTGCTTTTGTTTCTTCATTGGGTAATTGCCAAATATTCCTATTGATATCTTGAAAAATACTGTCCAAATTATAAACAAAAAAAAATCTTAAATGTGTTCTCAATTATTTAGATAAGGCGTGTATCAAACTTGAATCAATTTGGAATTTGATGTGTTATCTATCATAAAGCCATTAAAACATTACTGTTAAAATTATTGAATTGTCTGATGGAAGGCTGAACTTCTTTCAAATTGATCAAATTTGATACAAGTGCTATTTAACAAGTGACCAGCATATCTACAATTTTTAGTTTCTAATTTGAAAAATGTTTTTCAAGATACCAAATTGATGTACATTTAAGCTGAATGAACACTAGAGCTACCTTTTTCATTATATCTTGACTTTTTTTTTTTTTACGAATGGAAAGTATCAGAGAGCTTAGTCTTCATATCTAAATAGGTTTAAATGTGAAGTTGGCTCTGCTCCAGAACTGATTGCCTGCGAAAATCTACACCAGGACCTGACCTGCTGCCCTGGCAGGTCTGGTCCCAGTAGAGATTGCTACCTCTCATTTTATCCTGTTTCTTTTATCTCAAATTTTATATTGGTTGCCTTTTTCTTTTCAAAACTTTGTAGGTGGTAAATGACGTGTTATCCTTGAGAACAATTACAGAATGGCTACAAGATACTGCCCTAGAACAACTGTCGCAAATTTCATCTTATTTATTTAAGCTTCTGACAGGAGAGACATATTCACTGACAGAGAACATCCACTTGATGAATTCTATGTTACGAGTAATTGTTTCTGTCCTGAGATTGTCACAAAAGAGAAAGATTTATCAGCCACATTTCACCTTGTCTCTTGATGCATTAGTTGATTTATGCCAAAGTATCGGTACAGTGTCAAGAAATATGGAGTCTGGTCAGACAGTTTTTCTTGGGTTAGATGTCATTCTCATGAGCACACCTCCACCTGTTTTCTCTTATGAGGTATTAATGCTTTCTTCGTGAATATTCAGCACTGTTTTTCTGTAGATCGACCCTTTAACTCATTCTGTTGTCAAAAGCAAAATTAAAAAAGTACCTCCACTAGAAAATATTATAGATATAACAATAGTATCCTAAATATCAAGGTACACACCAGAAATATCATAGATATAACAATAAAAAATAAAAAAATGTTGGTGTCGATTGTTTTGTTTTATTATAATTATATTTTTATTTTTTCGACACCAACATTTTTTGATTTTTTATTGTTATATCTATGATATTTTTGGTGTGTACCTTGATATTTAGGATACTATTGTTATATCTATAATATTTTCTAGTGGAGGTACTTTTTAGGCCTTATTTAAGATGGGAGAATGCGGTTCAAGCAAGAGATTCCGGGTTTTGCCCCAGGCGAGTAGCAGACTCTGGTTGCAATTGAGAAATGTTAATGAGCCCTTGAACACTCAATGGAAGCTTTAAGGGCGCATATTTGTCTGACTTAGAAAAACCAGATGTATACATTTTTTCATAGGGGTTGCAGTCATGGCATTTGATTGCATATTTGTAAAGATCTTTTTGCCTGCCAATAATCTTAATTGAATTGTCTAATGGCAGGATAAGTTAAAGTTCGTTGAAGTGATTAAGTGGGCTGTTTTGGCTTCTGTAAGGTTAAATTTGTCAAAGGAGCAAGAAGGGAAGGAATGCCTTGTTTCTAAACTATTACGCTGGTTAACTGCTTCAATCATTATTGGAAGAATTTCAAACCTCTCTATCAAATCACGAGAAAGCTTCCATGAAAATAGAATGGAAATTAGAACCCTGGATTCCTTAATAAGATATATGATTGGAGATGAAGATAGTGGAGGAATAGAAGGTTGTGAGGTGAATGAAACATTGGGTGCAATGATTTTGTACCTTCAACAAATTGTCAGAAGAAGTACAAGTGATAGTGCTTCTTCAGTGCTGTTGTCTCTCTCTCTCTTACTCTTGAACTCATGCAGTGAATCAGGTACTAAATGCCCTTTATCTTTCCTAAAAGATTATGTTTTCCTTACACGCATTATTATCTTTTTCAAAAGAGCAACTTTGTTTGGTGGGGGACAACTCTTGAACTCATGCTGTTGTCACTTCTCGCTATATTGCTATTAGTGGGGGTTACCATTTATTTCTTTCCTTTACCATTTAACTTTGCAAGATGTACATTTGGTTTTTATTTCTATGTTTATAGCATTATTTGATGAAGCAAATGTTAATTTGAATGCTTTTTTTGTTGTTGCAGGAAGAGATCATTTGAGGAAGAATAGGGATGAAATAGCAGCACTCTGCTCAAAGATACTTTGTCCGGCAGAGACTAATCCTTCTTGGAGATGGTACTATTTCTTTACTTGTGAAACAGAACCATAACAATTTTTATCACTTGTTTTACTTGAGCCGTAATTTCTTTTTAGCAAACACAATATCATTAAAAATAATCAATAAGATGACCGATATTAAAAGTACTTCTTTTGCTGAAAGTTCATAGCAACATCGAATTGCTTTCGTATGCTAACTTTGCTAGAGGCACCCTAGTTATAAGGACTAAGAATGATTAGGCTCAAATAGGAATCAGTACATCCTACCCGGTATGTCAGTGGCAGCTATAAACCTGAGATGGTTCTATGGCCATAATTGCTTGTAATATTGACTCTCGTGATTCATGAACCAATTGCGAACACCGGTCATGAAAAGATTCTCTTCGCAGTGTGCTGATAGTTATGTTGGTGCATCCTTTAATAGGTCATATTATCAAGCTTGGAGAGATCTAACACTGGAGCAAACAGAAATGGAGAAACTAGAGGAAGAGCATGCTTGCCGGAGCCTTTTAATTTTATTTTCAAATGCTTTTGGTCCTGGGGTCTTAGGATTACCAGTGCTTTCATGCAATGATTTGAACCAGCTTGGGCTCTTTGAATGGGAGAGGAGCTCTCTTTCAGGGCACCACCAAAGGACATGAATTATTTTTTAGTGGAATTTGTTTTCTTTTTTTGCCTAATTATAATGGACTCTGAACTTTACAATGGAGTAGCAGAAGGCTCTGATTGTAACTTTTTCCTTGCAACCAGGCAGAGGCTTTGTAAGTTGAAATTTTGTTTTGTTACTCCAAATCTAGAATCTAATATCATGGAGTTGAATTATGACTTCCATATAAACTTCTCAAATTTGGATTTCATAGGGAATTATTTGTCATGACAACAAAAATGCAGAATCAATGAACAGGAAACAAATTGTATGAGAAATATTTAAATTAGATAAATTATCTAAAAACAATTATATCTGTAAGGAGAGGTTTTTCCAGCGAAACAAAAGTTAAAGTCCAGTAAAATCATACAAGATGGAGAAAGTAATTAAAATTAGATAAAATATTTATTTTCCCCAAGTTTTATCCATCAGACTTTTTAACTCATGACTCTCTTTCTTAGTCCACGTAATTCTCTTCAAATTTCTTTGTTGAAGTTTCACTCTCTTGTCATTTTCTTTCTTGACAGTCTCTCTTCACATTAATTTCACTCTCTTATCATTTTCCTTTTTTATCACTTCCCTTCTTGATAGTATAAACATTGAGTTAAATATATAAACACTGAGTCTGAAATATAAATATTTAATTCACATATATAAATATATAAGTATAAAATATAAATATCTACGGGAAAAAATATAAACATCTGATTTACTTGTATAAATACCGAGTACAAAATATTAATAGACTCTGAAAGACTTTATTGGAAAAGAGTTGGATTCATTAGACTTTTAAGCACGTGGGTGTTGCAAAATATGTTGCAATTTTTTTTAAGAAATTGCAATACTTTGTTTGGAGGGGAAAAAACTCGCAACAAGTGCCAAAAATAAACCCATTTTTTTTGTGTGTAAATGACTTCTTTTTTTTATTTTGAATTATGATTATTTGTGTATATTAAGATATGTACTATAAATTGTCCGTAAAAATCGATTAATCAGCCATTTGACAATTAATTGTTTGGTTTTATCATGTCGACCTGTCATATTCATACCATTAATCATGACATTGGTTGAAATAACAACACCAATCATCTTAATCGTATTAATTGTATGAAATCCGAATCAATGCATTAACCATCACAATAATAATGATATGAAATCGTATTAATTATCACAATAATTACCAAAAGGGATGATTACCGTAACGGATTTGACAACCTTCTTTTGCATAGAGGGAAAAGAAAAAAAAAAGAGAAGAAATAATTATTTGGGAATCATCATCCCCTACTTTCCAATCCAAACCCTCCAAATTAAATCAAACGACTCATACAGTGACACGTGTTGAGACCTAATAAAATGGTTTGATTTTCGGTCCATATCTGACCTAATCTGATACAGCACTCTATCTTGACCTGATAACAATAATCCAATCAGGTAATGCCAAGTGGCAGAAACTAAGGATAATAGCTTCCAGAGCTTCCCTTCGTATCCTTGCGTCCATTCATCTAATCTAACTGTAAACGATTCAAACTTAATTTATAAGAATATTTTTTTATTTATATTTTAGTGGATTTTATGTATTATAAATTTTAAAACAATTATTTATTCTCACCTCACGAGAATCAATCAAGGATTTAAACATGTAGGCCCCATGTGACAGTGATGGATGTGCTTCTCGGCTCCAGAATCTTCTCCTTTTTACCTTTTTTTCTCAGACTGATTCCATTCTCTCTGATCCACTATCATTTCCAACTAATTAACACCTTTCCCACGATTCCAGCTCCGAATTTCCGCCTCTAAATAATACCGATTCGATACAGCTTTGTGTGTTTATGAAAATCTATCTGTATTTCAATATGATGGAGCGATTGCTGAGTTCTCTTTTACGGGGGATTATACCTCACCAGTCCGAATCCAGCTCTGATCAGTTGTCGACGATCGGAGAAGGAAAGAAGACGATCAATAATCGGGGCAATGAGGTTTATCCACGAGGAGAATCGCGTGAGAGTGTGGGATTTGAGGAGGAGGAGGAGGAGGATGACAGGTGGGTCACAGTGGCAGTGAGTGTAGTCAGAATCGTGGCTTGTTTCCTGTCTATGATGGTGACGACCTTCATCTGGGCTGTGATAATGATCTTGCTCCTTCCATGGCCTTACGAGAGAATTAGACAAGGGAATTTATATGGCCATGTAACTGGTCGAATGCTGGTACGTAAGGCAATTCTTTTTTAGTTTGATTTTGAGAATTCTCTTCGTTTCGTTTTGTAATATATTTATGTTTTTCCGTGGTAAATTTGTGGCTTGTTGGTGACGCTGGATTTTTGCTAAGTTGGTGGTTCTTTGGGAAGTGTTTGTTTTCCATGCTTCGGTTTGATTGTTACTTTATAATGCTTACAACTTACAAGCGATGTCTGCTCTTTGCATTTTCAAACAAGAAGGAAAAAAAGAGTATACCTCTAAATAAACTAAGATATATATATATATATATATATATATATTTAGTAAAATTCAACCTATTATTCATCTTCACTCTATTTCATTCACCAATATTTGCATCAGTAGGTTTACTATTTTCCTAGATTGGTGCAGTACCAGTTTGTATCATCTTTCTTTTTTATCCAGACGTTCTCTTTTATGCATAATTAAATGCTTTTTAGGATTTTAGTAGTTGCTACCATGTCACCAATCATGCATGGCCCAACTACCCCATGTTTTGAATAGAATATTCATTTTGGGACACCTGGCTGGCTGTCTTCCACAGTTCCACTTAACAAATTAAGTGACATGTTTTTGTGGTTTAAATTTTAAGCACCATTGTAAACGTCAAAATGCACTTTTGGAATATTGTACTTGTTATTTTGGATGTGCATGTTATTAGTGACGATAGATAGCTGCACGGCATTAAATAATTTGTTATTTTTGATGTCCCTCCCTTGTTTTGAGAATTAATTCAATTCGCTTTCTAGAAAGTGACAACCTTAATCCAGGAAAAAACAGAGAGATTCGGTTCTTTATATTTGACAAGTTTGTTGATTAGTTCCTATATATCACTAGGTTTAATTAGGACTTTCGATTGATATTCATAATTCGAAAATTCGATCTTAAAAAATAATATATCCGATAGTTTATTGGATTCACATATACATTTTGAAAAAAGAATTCATTTTACTTTTACTTTTTGGATTCACATTTGGATCATACATGATCCGAATCCGATAAAATAATATTATTTTAAGTTTTTAATACTAAGATATATATAATAATGATTTATTTTGAATTATTATGACTATTTATAAATATAATTATAATCTAGTAAAACTAGTCTCAATAATTTTCACTATTTCCTATTCTATCTATTTTTGCAAAAGAAAATTTACTTATAGTTACATGTTATATTAAAATAATTTTTATTATGATAATCAAATCATATTAGTTTTACAAAGAAATATTTTTTTAAATCATACAAGATAATTAAATTAGAGTTATTATCTTAATTTATAATTTTATAATGTAAAATTATACACACTTATTCATATTAAACATATATTTTATTATTTTAAACATTTGAACAAAGAATCCAATATATGGTCCGAATCCGATCAGATATTCGCTAAGAAAATGAATATGGATTTGTATTTGGATCATCAAATTCTAATTGAATATGAATCCGCATATGAATCCTATGAATTTTTAATGGATTTGCATGTGGATCATATTAGATCCGATCCAAATCCGATCCATTGGTAGCCCTAGGTTTAATGGTATTAATTTGGTCTAATAAAGGGAAATTTACTTTAGGGACCAATTTTCTTTGGGGCAAAGGGCTACACGATTGTTTGCAGAGTAATTCTAGCGTACATCCAACTTTTAATGTATATCTAACTTTTACGGTACATTTTTTTGAAAAATATTATTCAAATTAAAGAAATTAAAATTATAGATGTGTTTCTAATTACTTAGATAGAATATGTAATAATTTTGAGTCAATTTAGAATTTAATTGATCATTAATCACAAAGTCATTAAAATTTCACCGTTAAAATTTTAAAATTGCTTGATGAAAGACAATCTCTTTCAAATTGATTCAAATTTGATACATATTCTATTTAAATAATTATAAACACATCTACAATTTTAGTTTTTTTATTTGATCAATATTTCTTAAAAATATGTACCATAAAAATTAGATGTACACTAGAATTACTCTTGTTTGTATTTTTGTACTAGTTTGCTTATAGTATTCTAAATACTTGACGTGACGTGACGTGATAAATACGTTATGACTTGGTTGCGTGACATGACAAAATTATTTTCTTTATGTGACTTGACATGTTAAAAATAATAAAGAAAGACACCTCACGTCTATGACATATTATATTTAGTCATGTGTGATGTGTTGGTTCATGACATACCAGTCACATTTATTTTTTTCTATCGGATTTTTTTATCCTATTCAATGAAAAAAAATGAAAAAGTGCCAAAAATTTTGTGAAAATTACAACAATATTGTAAAAAGAATTTTCATGTTAAAAGATTATTATAATTTTTATCCGAATTTTGAATTTTTTTTATTGAAAAAAATGTCTAAAATTGTGGGAAAAATGGGACAATTATTTTACAGTGACCACATGATGTTCCGAGATGTGTCACATGTTGTTCCAAGATTTTCCAAATTTTTAGGCTCCACACTAGTTGTGGGATGATCTTGTGAAACCTGGAAACCAAGGTTCTTTTCTTGCAAATTTGAACGGTGTATTTTATCTTTCAAAATATACATAAAAATTAACACTTCTGATGTTAACTAAGTAGATGCTTGTTATCACATTTTCCTCTCAATAAAAGTGTTGTTTTTCCTATTTTGTGATGCAGATGTGGATACTAGGTAACCCAATAAAAATAGAAGGGATGGAATTCTCTAAAACAAGAGGAATTTATATATGCAACCATGCATCACCCCTTGATATATTTCTGGTCATGTGGCTTACTCCAACCGGTACCGTTGGTATAGCCAAAAAAGAGGTTAGTATTAATTTGTCACTTCTTTGAAAAATCTTCACCCCACTCGCCCCCCCCCCCCCCGGGGGGGGGGGGGGGGGGGGGCTCCCAATTGATTGTTAGCTTTTAATTCTGGAGTTGCAACTTTGGTACCTGACAGTGGTATTTGTACCGGTTCCAGTTCTGCTGGTGCAGTGCTCTGGTACAACAGAGAAGAGTAAAAAGTGAGGCCAAAATAGTTGTTTCAGGTACACGACAGGTATGGTTTGCCTGGATCTGCACCTATCAGGGATTTTAGTGTTAATTTTTTAGCATTGTTGTTAAATTTGTTCAAGTAGGCGCATGTAAAGAACTTGGATTTTGGTAAACTGAAAAATAGCTAACTGTAAATTTTCAGATTATATGGTACCCGCTTTTCGGTCAGCTTTATGTGTTGGCAAACCATCTGCGAATTGACCGTTCTAACCCTGCTGCTGCCGTTAAATCTATAAAAGAGGTAAATTATGTTGTATGTACTCCAATATTAAGAATTTATTAATTTTTGAATTTAGTAATTTCTATTTTGTACTTACTTAAAATGCTCAATGGTAATTCCAGGTTGCTAATGTAATAGTCAAGAAGGGATTATCTTTAATAATCTTTCCAGAAGGCACAAGATCTAAATCAGGAAGGTTACTTCCTTTTAAAAAGGTAAATATTCTTTCAGCAAATTCAAAAAGCAAAATGAAGTAAATAAATAAACTGAGTAAGCATTAAAAAATTTTCTGTGCAAAAAAAAAAAAGAAAGCAATACCTTTTTGTAATACTTATGTATATATCCAGGTACTGGTATTGAAATTATTCGATTATACTCCCCTTTTTTTCCATTTCTTAGTTAAAATAGCTTATGCTCTTGCGGATAAAATGCATGTGCAGGGTTTTGTGCATATAGCCCTGCAATCGAAATTACCGATAGTGCCGATGGTATTCACTGGAACTCATCTAGCATGGAGAAAGAACAGCTTGCGTGTCAGGCCGGCCCCGCTTACAGTGAAATATCTACCGCCTATAAAGACTGATGACTGGGTAGAAGATAGGGTTAGTGAGTATGTAGAGATGGTACATAATATATATGTGCAAAACCTACCTGAGTCTCAGAAGCCACTGGTTTCTGATAGGATAGAAGTATCAAAGAACTGATTCGTATAAAAAAAGATGGTACATAATTCTACATGAGTTTTATTGCATCCATGCAATTATCAATTAGAAACTAATTGTGAGTTAATGTGATATTTTTAGACAAACTACTAAATAAGTCAGCTTGTAATATTATAAATTGCTATGAATATTTTGATGATTAAAATTGTAAGTATCATATTATCTTTACAATTAGATAGAGATGTTTTAGTAGGCGAGAATTAAAGATACTTGACATAGGTCATAATCAGCCTTGTTCATAGTTAAACCATAGGAATGCATGTATATAGCATATATATTAAGTTTTATGTAATTTAAGAATTATTAGATAATATATTGTCAGTCAAAGTTCATACCATTAAAATAAATATTTAACCCATTCAAAGAGTGATAGAAGATATACAATTTTTTTAGTATATTACACAAATGATCCTTAAAATATTATTTATTTATCATCTTTGTCTTTGAAATCTCAAAAATATTAATTTGATCCTTAAAATATTACCTAGTTATCTTTTTTCTTTTTAAAGTTCAAATATATCATTTTAGTCTTTAAAATTTTTCATTATATACTGAATTTTTAATAATTTCCTCAAGCTATATTTATATTATCATCATTAGCGAAGTTTGAGTTAAATAAATGGAAACTTGAATATACCAATTTTCTTAATTAAATTATAACACATGTTTGAAAAAGCTGAAACGATAATTTTATAATATAATACTTTTAAATTTAAAAAAAATATTTCTAAATAATTTTCAGAATCTTAAAAAATCACAGTCTCCTTTCCCAACAAAATTCTGTCCTTAACTAATTTCCGACGATAACTCCACTACGTGTAGAAAAATCAGATAGTCTAAGACCAGTATAATATATTTTGTTATACTCAATGCGTCTGTATTCGCTGTCATAAAAATTTATGGCATATTTACTGTCAAAAATTTTAAACAGTATGATTTAATTCAAACGGCTCATATTTAGCTAAACGGCTCATAGAAAATCATAATTTTTTCTATGACATATTTGTACCATAAATTTTTTGAGTTTATGATACGTGAAGCTTACTAAAATATAAATATATTTTAGTAAGCTTCACGTATCATAAACTCAAAAAAATTATGGTAGAAATATGTCATAGAAAAAAATATGATTTTCTATGGAGGCCATCATTCCCTTCAAAATAATAAAAAAATTAACTATACCAGACCATAAAACAATAAATTAAAGAATATATTTAAAATACCAAAATTAACTATCAGACCATCTTCTTGTCTGTAAATCAAAGGATATGTTCATAAATTTTTTTTCTATTTTTAAATTTTTTTTGAAATTATTTGAAAATTGATTGTTAAAATTATCAAAACTATAATATATCGATTAAGTAAAAGAAATTTTTTTGGGTCTATGGCGCATAGTTTTTTCTATGGCACAATTTTTTTTTTTTTGATTCAAACTACAATGTATCTATTAGCTAAACTTTTTTCTATATCGGACCCATATTTAGAATTCTTTTTTCTTGCAATTGTTTTGATCAAAAGTACAATGTATCCATTCCATGTTGGACGTATCTTCGTACACACACAAAAAGAAAAAAAAAATAAAGACAGAGAAGGAAAAAGAGGAAAGAACTCGTATGAATATCATGTTCACACTGTAGATATATTAATTATAATAATTAAGCACTTTTTTTAATACTAATCAGTTCTTTGCTACTTCTATTCCATCAGAAACCAGTGGCTTCTGAGACTCAGGTAGGTTTTGCACATATATGTTATGTACCATTTCTACATACTCACTAACCCTATCTTCTACCCAGTCATCAGTCTTTATAGGCGGTAGATATTTCACCGTAAGCGGGGCCGGCCTGACACGCAAGCTGTTCTTTCTCCATGCTAGATGAGTTCCAGTGAATACGATCGGCACTATCGGTAATTTCGTTTGCAGCGCTATATGCACAAAACCCTGCGCATGCATTTTATCCGCAAGAGCATAAGCTATTTTAACTAAGAAATGGAAAAAAGGGGAGTATAATCGAATAATTCCAATACCAGTACTGGATATATACATAAGTATTCCAAAAAGGTATTGCTTTATTTTTTTTGCACAGAACAAATTTTAAGGCTTACTCAGTTTATTTATTTACTTCATTTTGCTTTTTGAATTTGCTGAAAAAATATTTACCTTTTTAAAAGGATGTAACCTTCCTGATTTAGATCTTGTGCCTTCTGGAAAGATTATTAAAGATAATCCCTTCTTGACTATTACATTAGCAGCCTGGAATTACCGTTAAGCATTTTAATTAACCGCAAAAGAAAAATTACTACATTCCAAAATTAATAAACTCTTAATATCGGAGCACAACATAATTTACCTCTTTTATAGATTTAATGGCAGCAGCATGGTTGGAACGGTCAATTCGAATATGGTTTGCCAACACATAAAGCAGACCGAAAAACGGGTACCATATAACCTGAAAATTTATGGTTAGTCATGTTTCAGTTTACCAAAATCCAAGTTCTTAACATGCGCCTACTTAAAAGAAATTTGTCAACTATGCTAAAATTAACACTAAAAACCCTCATAGATGAATATCCAGGTAAACTGTACCTGTGGTGTACCTGAAATGACTATTTTGGCCTCACTTTTTTACTCTTCTTTGTTGTACCAGAGCACTGCACCAGCGGAACTGGAACCAGTACATACCCACTGTCAGGTACCAAAGTTGTAACTCCAGAATTAGAATCTAACAACCAATTGGGAGCAGGATTTTTTTTTTTTTTTTGGTTTTTGTGTGTTTTGTGGGGGGTTGGGGCTGGCGGGTGGAGCTTTTCAAAGAAGTGATAAATAAATACTAACCTCTTTTTTAGCTATACCAACGGTACCAGTTGGAGCAAGCCACATGAGCATAAATACATCAATGTGTGATGCATGGTTGCCTATATAAATTCCTCTTGTTTTAGAGAATTCCATCCCTTCTATTTTTATTGGGTTACCTAGTATCCACATCTGCATCACAAAATAGGAAAAACCAATGCTTTTATTGAGAGGAAAATGTGATAGCAATTAGCAAGCTTCTACTTAAATTTACATTAGAAGTGTTAATTTTAAGTTTCTATGTATAGTTTGAAAAACAAAATACACCGTTCAAATTTGCAAGAAAAGAACCTTGGTTTTCAGGTTTTACAAGATCATCACAAAACTAGCGCGTAGAGCCTAAAAATAAGGAAAATTTTGAAACAAACATGTGACACATCTCGGAACATAATGTGGTCACTGTAAAATAATTGTCCAATTTTTCCCACAATTTTAGACATTTTTTTAATAAAAAAATTCAAAATTCTGATAAAAATTATAATAATCTTTTAACATGAAAATTCTTTGCAATATTGTCGTAATTTTCATAAAACTTTTTTGTACTTTTTGATTGAATAGGATAAAAGATCTGAGGTAAAAAAATAAACATGATCAGCATGTCACGCATGATCAAACACAATATATCATAAGTATGAGATATCTTCCTTTATCATTTTTAACGTATCAAATCACATGACAAAAAAATAATTTTATCACACCATGCGACTTCATCAAAACATATTTATCACGTCGCGTCACGTCAAATAGAATAGTTTATGCATACTTTGTACAAAAATACAAACAACTGTGTAGGCTTTTGCCCCAAAGAAAATTTGTGCAGTAAATTAAATTTCCCTCTTAACTAGAAAAAACAGCAGACACAAAAAAAATCTTAAAATAAGAGGAAATAAATGTACAAAGGATCAAATCTCTCTGTTTTTTCTAGGTTAAGAAACAGGATTAAGGTTGTCACTTTCTAGAAAGCCAATTAATTTTCAATTTCAAAACAGGGGAGGGTCAAATTAATGCCGTGCAGCTATCGTCACTAATAACAAGTGCATCCAAAAATACCAGTACAATATGCAAAAAGTGCATTTTAACGTTTACAATAGGGATTTGAATTTAAACCACTAAAACCCAAGTCATTAATTAATCGCTCAATTTTAATTTTATGATTTTGTTCCAGTTAGGTCATTACGCGTCTATGCCTCTCTCTCTCTCTATCCGAGACTCCAAGTCTCCAACTAAGGAATTTTTTTTTGCAAATAATTGGACCTATCAATTTGTCTACACTAATAATTTATTGTAAAATTTATTTTTACAGATAGTTTACAAATGACGAAATTATTGTTCACGCCCTTTAAAATTAGTAAAAAAATTATTTTTTAATATATTTGCACACAAAAAAAGAAAAACTACTAAGGACGTAAATAATGTCTTCGCCTTTTGAAATTATGTAAATAAATACTAAGGGTGCAAAATCTTATAGACACATTGTTCATAGTAACATGTAAAAAAAATGTTTTTTTTAAGAACGTGAATAATATTTTTGTCTTTTGATGTGATTTTAAAGGACATAAATAGTATTTTCGTCCTTTAAAATTATTTTTTTATATATAGTTTATATTAAATATAAATTTTTAATGATTTCAAAGGATGTGAATAATAATTTCATCTTTTTTAGATCATTGGTGAAAATAAATTTAATCATAGATTATTAATGCAAATAAGTTAGTGGATCCGGCCATTTGTAAAAGAAATTCCCCAACTAACAAACAACTCAGTTGCTTCTCCATTGAGAATTTTTTCACAAATGGCCGGACCCACCAATTTATTTATACAAATTATATTTTATATAAATTGTGTATAAAAATAATTTTAAAGGGCGAAAATACTATTCACGCCCTTAAAAAATACATTTTTTTTCATATGTTACTATATACATACGATATGTCTGTAAGATATTTACATCTTTAATATATTCTTTTACATAATTTTAAAGAGTAGAAAAATACTGTTCACGTCCTTAGTATTTTTTTCTTGCAAATATATTAAAAATAATTTTTTAATAATTTTAAAGAGCATAAACAATAATTTTGCTCTTGATAGGTTATTTGTGAAATATATTTGGCAATAGGTCATTAGTGTAGATAAGTTGGTGGATCTTATTTGTGAAAAAATTTCCCTTTCTGCCTATTTCTCCATTTCCTCTCACCCCTTTTCTCCTCACCTTCCTACGTACAAATTATACTATATATGAAAGAGACGAGAGAATGTACAAGTGGAGACGTGGATACGTTAGAAGTAGAAAAAGACTGGAGAGAATAAGTCTTTATTGCTTTTGTTTATTTGTGAAGTGGAAGTGTGGAACTATGGAACTCATAATATATGGAAAGACAGCCAGCCAGGTGTCCCAAAATGAATATTCTATTCAAAAAATGGGGTAGTTGTTGGCCATGCATGATTGCTGACATGAGCTAATTCAGTGGGATACCTCTTATAAAATTTACCCTAAAAATAATACATGGTAGCAATTACTACAATTCTGAAAAGCAATTAATTATGCATACAAGTGAAACATCTGGATGAAAAAGAAAAAAAAAAGATGGTACTGCACCAATCTAGGAAAACTATAATTTGAGATTGGAACCTAGTCACCTACTGATACAATTATTGGTGAATGAAATAGAGTGAAGATGAATATATAATAGGTTGAATTTTACTAAAAAAGAAATAAAAGAAAACATCTTAGTTTATCTAGAGGTATACTTTCATTTATTTTTTCCCTTTTTATTTGAACATGCAAAGAGCAAACATCGCTTATAAACATTATGTATAAAGTAACAACCAAACAGAAGCATGCAAAAACAAACACTTACCAGAGAAGCATCAACTTACCAAAACAAAACAAAAAATCACACTAAAAAAGGAAATTGCCTTACGTACCAGTATTCGACCAGTTACATGGCCATACAAGTTCCCTTGTCGAATTCTCTCGTAAGGCCATGGAAGGAGCAAGATCATTATCGCAGCCCAGATGACGGTCGTCGCCATCATAGACAGGAAACAAGCCACGATTCTGACTACACTCACTGCCACTGTGACCCACCTGTCATCCTCCTCCTCCTCCTCCTCAAATCCTACGCTCTCACGCGATTCTCCTCGTGGATAAACCTCATTGCCCCGATTATTGATCGTCTTCTTTCTTTCTCCGATCGAGAACTGATCGGAGCTGGATTCGGACTGGTGAGGTATGATCCCTCGTAAAAGAGAACTCAACAATCGCTCCATCAGATTGGAATACAGATGGATTTTCATAAATTAAGCCGTATCAAATCGGTGTTATTTATAGATGGCATTTCGGAGCTGGAATCGTGGGAAAGGCGTTGGTTGATACCTTTATGGAAATGAGATGTGGATCAGAGAAAATGGAATTAGACTGAGGAATGAGAGGGCTCATAAAAATATTTATATTTTATATTATTTAAATTAAAAATTTTATGAATTTTATTTTTATTAGTACAATAAAATTTTTAATTTAAAATTTTCTATATCATTGACGAATAAAAAAATAATAAATATTTTTTGTACGAATTATAAATATTTATAAATATAAATTATTTATTTATTTATTTAAAATAATTATTTATAGTGTATAAATAAAAAATAAAAAATATAAGAGAGAATAATTTCTTGACGAATACGCAGGCCAGATAACGAATGTACGTGAAATACTGAGAGAAAAAGATAAAGAAGAGAAAATTTTGGAGTCGAGAGATTCATATTCTCTGAAGTGTCAACCACTTCACAAGATAAAGTGAGCAGAATTTATACGTAATTACTATAACGAATATTATAACTACAATGTTGATATTTACACGGTATGCTTTTTAGAGAAAATTTTTAATCACTTAAAATACTTCATTGAATGTGAACTCGGAGCGGAGAACTGCATCCATCCATCACTTCCACGTGGGGCCTACTAGCGCTACATGGTTCGAGTGCTCTCTTTCGGTATATGCACAGTTGCACCCTCGGTGTACTCATTAAATGCGTAGACTGGTAATTAAAAAACGAAGATTATATTAGATTAGATTAGATTAGATATTTATTTCTCTTTTTTTTATTCAAATTTGATAGAGCTATTTTTTTTACCTATTATATAGATTTATATCTTGTACTATAATTAATAACGCAATATGATATTCATCCGATCGTATTACAAATTATGCAAAATAAATTTTTAAAAAAAAATTCTATAATCTATCTATATATATTATATAACGTAATATTACGCAGCAGTAAATTAAAACTCTGATTATATTGCGTATTATTACTTCTGTTTTATCTTTTTTTGTAAGAAATGCTCCTATTTTCTTTTATTGGTATAAGTTTTAGCAATAATTGTCAACTCTAAATAATAATAAGAGTAATCTGGAAATACAAACCTTTACGTATTGTTAAAATAAAATAAAAATGATAACATTATGTCATCCTTCTATGTAGTAGGAGGTTGTCAAATCCGTTATGGTAATCATCCCTTTTGCTTATAGGAATGCATTAATTCGGATTTCACGTAATTATTATATATTGAGATAATTAATACGATTAAGATTATTGGTGTTGTTATTACTACCAATGTCATATATGGTAAACACTAAATAGTATGCATTTGACGGATGAATATGATACGACCAAACAACTAATTGTTAAATGGTTGATTAATCAGATTTTTACGGACAATTTTTAATATATATCTTAATATACACAAATAATTGAATTTATAGTATATATCTTAATATAAATAAGTAATCATAATTCAAAATAAAAAAATAAGTCATTTAGACACACAAAAAAAAGTTTGTTTTTCGCATTTATTGCGAAGTCTTTCTTTCTCCAAACAAAGTATTATAATTATTATATGTTATATGATATCCAAATTTTAGAACAATTCTCTGAACAACAAAGTATGTGAAGTAAATTTGTTTGCTAAGGAACAATAAAGCACGGAAATAAGATAATCAAATTTATATACAATTAAAATAACATAGTGTTATTTAATGATGTATCAAGGATAACCATTTAAATTTGAAGTCACTTAATGCATGGTGAAATATAAATAATTTTTTTTCATTCTTTTACAAACAATGGATTTCCAAATTAAATTTTACTTTTGAAGATTGTTAAAATAATGGTTATATAAATTGGCTACTACAACATTTTTTTTCCATATATTAATTTTAACCTAAAATTTAGGGGTGTAAACGGGTCGGATTGGTCGGATTTTGTATATGTTGTCAATCCGATTTACTATAGTCAGGTTATGACATTTTCAATCCATAATCAACCAATTAATTATAAATATCATTCAATTTGAATTTCATATTAGACGGTTGGATTTTGCAGATTCGGCGAGTTTCGTTTTCAAAAAATTATTATAAAAAAATATAAGTAAAAATAAGTTTTATTGAAAAAAAAAATACAAACAAAAAGTAACATACTTTAACTAACAATAACATAGAAAAAATTTCAATTAAAAAATTAAAATTGAACAAGATATCATGTTATTTTTATTATGATATTACGATTATAGTTATATTAAAAATATATTTTTTGAGAGAAAATAGTATATAACAGTCGAGTTAGGTTTTACTCAACATTTCTTAAAAAATCCGTAACCAAACTTTAATTATTAGATTTTTCAAAATTTCATCCATACCTAACCAATTAAATATAACATTCATAATTTTTCGAATTGGATTAATCAGATCAGTCTGATTAATCGAATTAAACGGGTTAGACTTACACCCCTACTAAAAATTCATGGATGTTGAGTCCCTAACTTAGCTCATTATAATGAGGTGGAAGGGACCAATCCTGTTGGAGTGGCGTCTAATTAGGGTTAGAGAAAAAGGATGATAATTGGTGCTTTACTATGGTCAGAATTTAACTTCAAAAACAATTCATGTTTATCCAACTTTTAGTTAACGTCAAATGTTTAAGTGTTTTTTTTTGTTAGTTCTAACTACGGAAACATCATAGACGCTCTGTGAAGCATGACAGGAAACATATTCTTGACTTCTAGTCTTTGTTCTTTTTGGTTTTGCTTTGAATTTTCAAGAAGCTGATGCTCTCTCTTCCTTGAGAAAATGTATACTAGCTAGTATTCTCAAATGAAGAACCAAAACATGTAATGTTTGTTTTCCTTGCGTGTCAAATAATTTATGTATGTGCATAGACTTCCAAGTCTTCTATACGGACTTGCTAGCATTTCACACTGAAATAAAGAAGAAGGTTTGTTAATTCTACAAAATGCTAATTTAAACTATTTAACATATTATGTTTAAATTGTGACGATCTTCATTATATAGATTCTTATTTACAATCTCAATGCTCACACTTGTCTAAGAGTTCACATTCAGTGAAGTACTTCATTGGTGTGAACAAAATTTGAATTCTTCTGTATGAATTTTGAAGTTATCCCGCCTAGAAGCTACTTGTGAATTCATCCATAGTTTGGATTAGAATCCTTGATCATTTCATACGGTGAAGTACTTCAGAAGATACCCACTCCCTCTACAAAACAAGTTGACACATTTCCATCTCAAAATTGTATAAATATAATTTTAATTACATTAACAATTTTATCGATTGTTCCTCAACAAATTTCATATCGTCTTTATTTTATAACTAATTATAATAATTGTCACATTTAATGAATTATAATTTAAATTTGACATCCATGCAATTATCAATTACAAACTAATTGTGAGTTAATGTGATATTTTAAGACAAATTACTAAATAAGTCAGATTTTTGAAAATTACCTATTCTTATACGACGGAATTTATTATTTTATTATTGTTTTAGAGTCATACTTAAAAATATGAAAAAAGAGTTAAAAAAACCCAAAATATATTAAAATTTAAAATTTTAATATTCTCCAAGATTTTGATATGAAGAATTTATTAAGCAATTTAAATTTATCGTTTGAAGCATATTCGATGGATTTTGAATTAAGAACACTAAAAAATCCAGTGCTTCTAGAAACACACTAGCTCTGCTTGTCATACTATCTTTACAATTAGATAGAGATGCTTTAATAGGCGAGAATTACATACAATTAAAGTCATAATCAGCCTTGTTCATAGTTAAACCATAGGAATGAATGTATATAGCATATCTATTATTTAATTTAAGGATTCTTGGATAATGTATTGCCAGTCAAAGTTTATATCATTAGAATTAATATTTAACCCATTCAAAGAGTGATAAAAAATAGGCAAATTTCTTTTTTTAATAAATTACACAAATGATCATTACAATATCATTTATTTATCATCTTTTGTCTTTAATATTTCAAAATTATTAATTTAATCCTTAAAGTAATACTTGATTGTCATTTTTATACTTAAAGTTTCAAACATATCATTTCAATTCTTAAATATCTTTATTTTATACTGAATTGGTCCCACATTTAACCTACATTGAAAAAAATGATATTGTCATCTACTGTAGCATTATTTTTAGCATTGAACCTATTACAACTGCAGTCATGAAACAATAGAAATAATACAAAAATAAATATAATTACTTATGACATCAAATATCAATTAAATTAATATTAACATTAATATTCAGATCATCATAAATATTTAAAATAATATTCATACATATTTTACCATAAGTATTATAAAACATATCATTATGATTTAGATGCAAACGTGTATAATGACATGACTAATTCATTACAAACTAAAAATTTTAAGATGAAAACAATAAATTAGTGATACTTTAAGGACTAAAAATATACTTTTAAAATTTTAATTACAAAAATAATATATTAGTGTTACTTTAAAGATCAAATTAATATTTTTGAAAATATTAAAGACCAAAATAATAAGAGTGATACTTTAGGATTATTTATATAATTTGCTCTTTTTTTTAGTTCAAACATAAACTTTGTCTATAGTGAATATTGATCATTAAAATTGTCAAATTCATCAGTTACTGATAGATCCTAATTTTCATATTGGATATCTGGGTTATGATTTTATTGAATTTTATACAATTTGAGCTGTTATCTAACAGAAATGACGCTAAAACCACTACGTGTAGAAAAATCAAATAGAAGACTAGTATAATATATTCAAGTCTCCTTTGTGAAACAAAGGTTAGTTAGGCGCGTTGTGACAAAATAAAAATGACATGTCTTTTTTGAATGGTTATAGTTTCATTGTCTCGATTAAAAGGGACATTTTTTTTTTGCCTCTGACGCGTTCCTTTTTTTTGGTTCTTTTGGATTTTAGGCACTCCATTTATAACTCCCGTGTCACTACAGTAATATGAGATTTTACGTTTGTAATTAAATTAAATATTAAGTATTAATTAGCTATAAAAAAATTCTATCAATTAATATTCAAATATGTTTATATAACATTTAAATATATTTATGCTAATATTGCAATGTGTTTGTATTATTATTTTAATATATGTATACAAACATTCAAATGTGTTTATATATGAGATATAAGTATTTATATTAATATTCAAATATATTTATGTACGGGATAAGCACGACAGATCATAATGTTACGGCCTCTACTAGATTGTCATGACCCGTGACAGTCTGATACAGTTCGTGACATATATCAGATCACATTATTATGACCCGTAATACTTATTATTAGTATTAGATCATGCAATACAAAAATAGGGTGTACAAGGTGAGGGATAATAATAGTTTCTCATAAAAAAAACCAAACATAATAGATAATGATTATTTAATTAAGTGCATATAATATTTCAAATAGTTAATAAATTTTTACAAATAAAATTTTCATATATATAGCATAAATATTTTAAATACTATACTATAGACATACAAGGATATTTTGATCATTTCATAATTAATAATTGAGTATTATACAATAAATTAAGAGTCGGGGGGTCAGTTGCTACAAATTACATAGTTCAGGGGGTGTTTGTCCAAATTAAAATTTAGGAACCAACTTATTACAATTCAAAATTTTAAACGGTCCCAAAATATTACCCCCTTTTTTGTGTTTTTTTTATTGATTTAGGAATAAAAACCTCGCTTCCTCGGTATATCTTCTTCTTAGATTTAGTTATAATCGAAATAACAAAACGCTCCAAACTTTTTCACTTCAGAAGATAGAACTATAGCAGGTTCTATTATTAAATCACCAATTTGCAATATAAGGGATTGGTATATAAGGTTTGAAAAACTGCAAATTCTCTTTGTATGAAGTATCATGTATTAATTATACCTGTTTGGCTGGCCTGGATGTCAAGTATCTTTTATGGTTATTTGCTTTAGGATATGAAACAATTAGTTAAAATTAGGTAAGGGAAAGTAATGTACTAAAATCTCTATTCGTACCACGGAGTTTGTGGTACCATTTCTTGGAGTTGCAATAGAAACCGGTGGATATCCACTATTTCGAAAAAAAATTATACCTGTTTGGCTGTATAATTAATTAATTAATTAATTAATGTAGCGATGAGCTTAATTATCATTTGTAATCAGGTTGGAATTCAAAAATAATTTGACGAGATGCGAAACCTGTGATATAAAAAAAAATAGAATTGCTTGCTTTTGAAAACTCAACTACTATAATATTCGAATATGAAAAAAAAAGAGAGAGATTTGATCTTGTTTTGACAAAATTCATTTTCTTATAATCCATAAAAATACATTAAGCCTTTACAGAACTTTTTGCACAAATAATTTACAAAAAAACAAATGCAATTTATTTGTGAATCCTGTCGATAGCCGTAATAACAAAACTTGAGATCGTAAAATATTCACTATATTGTTACCATCTCTGTAAGAGCCATAAAAACAAGCTTTGTCAGATAAAGATCATGCAAAAGAACAGAAGGATGCAATGAAAACTGAATACTATATGTATTTGAGGACAGTTCAAGTATCCCAATACTTGGTGCTTTCTGTGTCTCTATTTTCAAATGACGAGAGTTTTACTTAAAAATTCACCCCTGAATGGATGACGTCAATACTATCATAAATTCGCCACAAATGATGATCGCAGAACGGAATCTTACAGAAACTCCATTGTTTACCCCGTCAGTGTAATCACATCTCTGAATATAGTTCAGCAACCATTTCAAAGTGACTCAAAATAAGGTTTTGAAGTTCACACGAGTATTATAAAATTTTTGAATTCTAAATTGACCTATGTTAGCAATGCTTGACACCTTAGCCTACCCAATTCTTTCCTTTAATGACTGACCTCCATGCACTGGCCTATTTTATGATTGGGGTTTATTAGAGAAAAGTCAAAACGAAAGTTGGATGCTTTCTCCACCTGAGCAAACGTCTACGCTAGGTGTTGTATAACAGCTGCTGAGACCCAAAAAGAAAAAAAAAAGAAAAAAGAAAAATAAAACAAAGCGCCTCAGAAGAAAGGAAACTAACAATTAAAAAGAATACTACAGGCATTCATAGAGAAATTCATCTCCTACTTACACTAGAGAATAGATCATATGTTTGCTTTTCTTTTTGTTCTTTTTTTTTTCTTTTGATAACTTATGTAGTTTTCTTCTAGTTTGCAGTAATGACCGTTTTTGTAAAATATAGCACCACATTTAGCTAAGAACAGTAGCATGGCAGATTAATTTGCACAAAGGAAACTGATATGATGTTTCTGGTAATACAACATGTCACAACAAAATACTTTCAAATCAAGGTTTGTTCATTTGCCATTTTACCCATGCCTCTTATTGTTTTCGTTTCCTTCTGTTACCAGTTCCTCGCTTCTTTCCCTTGCGGTACTTTGCTCCACTCTCCTAAAATTAAGAGCACCAAAACAATAGATTGAATATTTCATATAATTGTACATTACTCTTAATAGAATAATGCTAAGAATTGACATATGGTCATTAGATTACCTTTCGATATTGTTTATAGGCAAGCTGGCCAGTCATCTCTTTCCCATCTTTTGTCACATAAATCTGGAGTAATAATGCCAAACACAAACTATAAGAGAGTGTATTGGCACAGTTTACCAGATGTAACTCAATGCAAATTGAACTGAAGAATATATCATATGTTTACAAACAATAATGAACATAATACCAAATGGTAAAACCAGGTCAAAATGAAATACACAAGATTAATGACCCAATTGATTCATAACCCTAAACCCTAAATACAAGCATGCAAAGTAACATCTAAATTTATTCTGTTTGACTTTAGCTTAATCTACGCTTAAAAATAAAAGAGGCAGGAAGTCTATTTCCAAACTCACCACAAGCATTTATTGGGAGTTACTTGGTATACATGAGCAATTAGGTGCTATAACAGCACTTGTGCAATGAGCAAAGATTAATGTTGAGCCATATAGGCACTTAATTTTATTTACCTTTTTACCATCCTGTGTAAGCCAATGACCAGCTTTTTGACCAGAAGCCTGGACTCTTCTTTTACCAACATCTGTTGGAGTAGAATCTTTGTGCCGTCCATTCTTTGACCTCCTGGATTTAGCTCTCTCCTTTGGATCAACTTGTTGCCTATCAAAATACCAACAATTTCAGGTTTCTTAGACTACACACTTTCTTAAAATAGATTTGCAATCCAAATTGTCATTTTAGTAACAGATTAAAGTATTGGAAGGGATAAAAAAGCCCTACTCTGTAACTACAGAGTAAGTTATATTGAGGAATGGAAGTTAGCAGGCTCACATGTAATCAAGGTTTTCTCTTCCATTTTGTCCATTAGCCCTGCCATTTAACATTCCAATAGGTGTAAAATGAGGCAACCTTTCTCTCACTAGAGCGTATATCCTTGCATCACTATGATTAAAGTACTTGTAACAAGGAAGATAGTTGTTAGAGAATTCATTGGATGAGCCATCTTTAGGCAAAATATCCTCAAACTCTTTGGTGAATTCAATCGGATCAAAGACCCTAGAACTGCAAGCACTAGTACCAGGCTCATTTGTCTTCAGAGGGGCATTTAGGTCATTCTTCGACCTGAAATACTCTTTGCAAAACTCATCCAAAGCTGGTGTGGCCATGCTTGCTTTTTCCTTCCGCTCCTTACCCAACTTAGCTTCATTCTTCTTTTGGTCAAAACCAGGATCAGAGTAGTTATCAGAATCAGAATCCGTATCAAGTACATGGATCTTTCTGAGCGGGCTGATGGTTAGTTTCGGCAACAGCTTTGTTTTGTGACTTTTCTCTAGATTTGACAAGGTGGAAGAAATTGAACTTGGTGTGATTTTCTTGGTTTTGATTTTGGTTGTTGATTGGCTTGTCAAAACCCCTTGATTTCGTAGTGAAATTTTGGAGCAGCTGGAAGCATCTCTGATTGCACTCTGCATGTACCCATCTGCTAGAAAAATAATTAAATTGATTAGTGAACCGAAAAAATAGGAAAAAAAATGTTACCTGTGAGAGTCCAATTTCTAAGTTTCCACTAAAGGACCAAATAATTCAGTATCAGATCTTGGTACCATTTCTCATTTATTTGGTTTCAGATTGCTTTATCAAAGCAGGTCTAATTTGTATACTTATTGGCTGAATTGGTGCCAGGGAATCAAGTACTCCATGATTTTGTCATGGAATCAGTGACATATTTCAATTTTTTTCCCCATTCTCTCTCATTTCTGTTTTCAAGGTCAGTTCAGATTACCAACTTACAGATTATATTTAAAAAAAAAACAATAGGAAACAATACCAAATGTCTTGAAACAGAAGCAAAAGTACATGTAAAATGTAAGACAAGAAAGTATACATAACACCTATTTGGACAAACTAAAATTTAACATAACGACAACCATTTCAAGCTCGGCTCACCAACGAGCATGATAGAATTTTTCTCTTTTTGGGAGAAAATTTCTTAATTTCTCTTGTTTTCTTCAACTACTACATCAAGTTTCCATTTCAGAGCCTAATTGAACTTCAAATTAAGTAGGCAAAGGATCCCGAAATTCATACAGTACTTCACCGGTACCCTTTTCTGGCGACATCAGTGTAATTCATACCAAAGCGCAAATAAATACAACTAGCACTACCTTTATACTAAAGCAAGTTCTTTATTATGGCAAAAACAAACTCTTATATTAACTTTTCTGGTAAAAGAAAGAGCAATTAATCCCAAGTGGAAGATTGTGTAAAACTGGAGCAGACTAACCTTGAATTTTGGGCTCCTCTTGAGAAGAGAACTCTTCTATCTCATCAATCGGACTAGAGAAAATCCCTGATCCATCAATCCCTCCACCTGTCTGATTAGATTCTTTCTTCGGCAAATAAACCCTAGGAGGCGTCTCAGTATCAGTGGTAGAAGAAACAGTAGAGCTGCCTCTTCTCAAGCGCTTAAAAGGTCGAGGTTCTTCACGATCAAGATCTGAATCTGGTGCTATTACCTGATCAAAATCGACCTCATTTTCCTCGAAAAGCAGATCGGAAGAAGGAGAATTGGATTCCTGCTCCGTTACAGTAGGTCGTTGCTTGTTTACATCGTTATCTTCACGATTCGGTTCTTCTTCTTCTTCTTCTTCTTCTTGATCACTCAAACCGAGGCCCAGAGAGAAGGAAGGAAAATCCGCCATTACAGAGGGATTGAGACTTGAGAGAGGGAAAGGGATTGGGAAGAAGTGTTGTTTCGAAATCACTGGAATCCCGCCATTTTTCTTCTTCGCGATTGTTCCCGCTTCTATTTTCAGATAAAAAATCAGAAAATGATACAAAGGTTTCGGTTGGGTTTGTGTTTAGAATTTGTATTAAGGCGTAGCTTAAATTGTATTTTAGAAAAACAGCGAGAGCGTATTTACACTCATTATCCCAAATGTTATTCATGTTTGCTACTAATAATAGGAGATTGTTAAAGAGAGATCATTATTGTTTTTGTCATCGATATGAATTTTATTAGTTATATTAAATGAATTTTGTTTCAGATTAATAATTTTATTATCTGATTTATTTTGTAAAATATTTTATTATTTATTTTTGGTATCACTAATTTGAGTAATTTGTTTAAGTTCAGTAATGAAATATTATATAATAAGTTGAATAATAAAGCAATTAACATGAAACGAAATTCATTTAACATGAAATGAATTATGATATATGTATATGAGATCTCAACTGTAATCATCATACTAATGAACTTAATTTGACAATTTTAACAGTACTATAAATTAAGTTAAAAAAAAAATAAGAAAACAATAAAATAAATTGCAGATGACAACTAAAGATTCAGTTTTTAAATGTTCATATTTTCATGAACATGCTGTAAATGTAATCATGTTGCTTTTGTTTGACCAATTTGAAGCATTGTTTTAGATTGATACAAATAATTATTTAACGCACCGGATAACAACTAAAGATTCAGTTTCAGTTTTTAGTGATTTCATGCAGAAATGAAGCCGAATTAAGTAAAATACATCAACATCTAAATGTACATAAAATATTGTAAAATTAATTCTAGCAGTATTTTGACACAAAAATTGACATGCCATTAAAAATTAGCACTAATTATTTTACGGAAGTGTCAAATAATAATTTGGGGCTACTTCTGATTTGATGGTTGTAAGGCAAAATGATACTTAAAAACACCATAAACAAATCAAAACAAAGGGACACACATGTTAAGCTGTTTGAGGCACAATT
Source organism: x Bolboschoenoplectus mariqueter (assembly GCA_037678475.1). Taxonomy (NCBI): domain Eukaryota; kingdom Viridiplantae; phylum Streptophyta; class Magnoliopsida; order Poales; family Cyperaceae; genus x Bolboschoenoplectus; species x Bolboschoenoplectus mariqueter. Next base: position 2,127,557 of record CM075260.1, on the reverse strand, counting down.
TTCACTCAAATTTAACCGAATTTTAATTATTTGAATGCTAAAGGTATCACTTATCAGGTGCTGATTATTATAGCTAGATATCACTGGAAGCAATATATGTGTCGCATTTTTAAATTTTCTTTTGACACAATTTTAGTAATCAGTTTACGACAAAATTCAAACAATAGATAACAATTTGATCCTGAAATGTGTTTGTGTGGTGATAAAATAGTAGTGGGCCAGACCCGATTTATTTTTGGGCTTAGTTTGTGCACACTATCAAGACTCAATTTGTGCATAACCTTATTTTTTGCTCGGTGAGTTTAAACTCATCAAATTTTTTAATAAGATTAACTTAAAAAATAATTGAAACAGATTCAAACGATAAATTCGAATATCTCAATAAATTTTTTATATTAAAATCTCATAAGATATCAAATTTTTCTATTTATAGAGTTTTCTAACTATTTTTTTTATTTTTGAAAATGTTTCTAAGATAATAATAAAATAATGAATGTGTTTATATGAGAATAAATCATTCTCAAAAAATCTGAAAAAAAATAGTTAGAAAATTCTAAAAATAGAAAATTTTGGTATTCTATAAGATATTGATATGAAGAATTTATTGAACAACTTGGATTTAAAAATTTAAGTTGATTTATTAGATTTTTGAGTTCAACTCATCAAAAATATTGGTGAGCTAAACTCACACTAGCTTTACTCTCTCTCTCTCTATATATATATATATAAAAGCTACCTTAATTCAATTGTATTCATCGTACTAGCTTATTTTTAATTGTAGAGTTCAAATTTTTGCACACTATCAAGACTCAATTTGTTCATAAGCTTATTTTTGCTCATAGATTTATTCACTTATGGAGTTCAAATTTAATTTAGTAATAATTGACGTAGATAAAATCTGAATTGTTTAGTACACATATGATATTATTTTCTCTATTAAAATTATTTCGTGAATAATATCACACGTTCCAGATTGTTTAGACTATATAATTTACATCGTGTGCTACTACAAATGATTCAGACTCTTTCTTGTAAGTAGGTTTAATCGCACCTACATAACTCTCGACTTAAAATATGTTTTATGCTGATATTATTTATGAAATAGAGAAATGATAACTATATTTTTTATTTACATCCGGGGTATTTTAAATTATTCAACATAATTTCTAATTTAAATTTTAACATATGTATTTTTAAAAAATATTTATTTTTAAGGAGTGCAGAATTTGAGACGTAAGAATAACTTCTGTATGGTACGAGATAATATTTTATAATCCTTGGGCTGAGATAAATAAAAGTAAAGCAGATTAATAAATTATTGTTCAAATAAAGAAGTGATAGCTCTATGTGTACACAAAACTCTCATTCAAAGGCAAAAAGTGGGGAAGGAAACATCACACACACACACACAAAAAAAGTACACAGTATTGTATCAAAATTCTATATGTATCCTACCTCCACCGAGCATCCCTAAATATGCACAAGCTATAAATGCTCAGTGTTATTTAAGGGAGGGGAGAAATCCAAAACAGAAAAAAAAAAAGAGTATAAAATAATAAAACAAAATGATAATTCTGTAAAATTATCACAAAAATCGGCATATCGTGTACTCATCCGGTCATCCCGCTACTCGGCTGCCTCCGGAATGGTCTTTAAAGCCGGTCGCCAATGCCAATTCCTGTCCCGTAGCGACTCCTGATCCCCTAATTTGTTCATGACTTGTTTGAGGAGTAACTCAATCGGCAAATTCCGATCGGCATTGAGCCTGGTTTTTCCTAGCATCTCTTCTAGCTCCTTCTTTGTCATCTTGATCTTTACAATCGTAGAACCACCTCCGGCGACAGGTGGAGATTTAGATACCTCTTTGTGATGATGTCGCATTGACTCGTGACTCGTTGATGCGATGCGGTCCCATTCATCATCGACGGCCCATGTCTTTGCACCTTGACTGAGGCAGAGGCAGTTCCCCATGTGTATGTATCTCTAGGTCTCCTTGATTGATTTGTGATTTCTGTGTGTGCACTGGTTGAAGAGAGAGAGAGAGAGAGAGAGAGCAGAGGGGAGTATGTGCACTGGTTTAGTGATTGATAGTGGTTTAATTTGAGGGCTTGGTGCTGACTCTGCTTAGTGCTTCATTTTATAGAAGAGAGGAGGCAAATGGGAAGATGAGATTGCTAAATTTTCTGTACTCTTTCGTATGAGGTTCTTCCTGTGGCGAGTCATTTAGTTACAACTTAAATCATAAGCAACTTAAGAAAATAACTTGAGTGACTTGTCACAGGAAATATCGCATACGACAGAATACAGAAAGGATCAAGTGCATGGTCACCATCCGGAGTGAGCTACACGTACGGTTCCTACCAGTCCAAGTACGCAGTCAAACACCGAGAAATTTCCATGGGTACTATATTTATTAAAAGGAGGAATCAGTTTTTCAATTCAACGGGGTGAAATAATGGAGAAATGACGTTGAGTTGTTCGGTAATATATCGAGAATTAAATTTTAATTTATATTAAAGAGTTTATATTCGATAATTTTAATGTGTGTGTGAAAGCTAAGGAAATTTAATTCGGAGAGATTTTTCTTGAGGAACGGACAAAGAATTAAAATTTGGACAAAAAGAGGTTAAATGAGGGGGTTCTTAATTCGCGCTAAGAAACACGTGTTTGAAAGAATTAAGTAATTGAGAAAGTTAAAAGAGGTTTACAGAGGCTAAATAAGAGGGATGCTGACCGGTCCCATTAACGTTTGGATCAATATTTCACTTAGACTTTTTAATAGTCATATGAAATATCGAATTTAACGATCCAATGTTGAAACTGTTTTTCGAAATAAATTTGATTCAATAGACATTGAACCTCCTCGTAATCCTTAAAAAAATATTTTATGTCCCTCCAATCCTGTCAGTCAGTAGCGTTGTAAAATGGTACAACACTTAGTTATTTATTCATAATAAACACTTAATTAGCTACATTTAACAATAAATTAGTTGCCTCTAAAACACACACATTGTTATGTGTTTTTAATATTAAATCATTTTTCCCATTAATTGATACTAATATACATTTTTTTACAAATAATAAATTAGTCTGCGAAATATTTTGTATCGTATGGGATACTAAAATGTTTCAACCAGCGTGATATCCTTGCTTTCATGAAGGATAATATATAATCCTGTGTGGTACAAAATATTTAGACATTATACTGATGTATATGCCTTAAATTCCTGAAAATAATTGAGCACTTCTTCTTCTTTAAAAAAAATAAAATAGGAATTAACATGTAATATAACAAAATTAACAAATTCAGAATATTACAAGGTATGAAAATTTTCCTATATCATTGGCAAGTAATAATATAATTCTATGAATCAGCAACTATGCGTACACCAACTGATTTTTATAACTCCATTTAAAAGAGAGATAAATAAAAAATAAAATCATCATGATTTCTCACAGAAAATAACTTTATTTTCTAGTTATTCTCACTTTATTTTTCTTCCACACAAAACAAAAACTATGTATAAAAAAAAATTGAGTCAATTGACAAAGGGAGTATGAGCAGCTATTTCTATGCGGGGCCATGCCTATACCTTCTTTATTTGTGATTTTGCAATTTCTTAAGGGGTCGCAAGAAAAAACGACCAAGTCAGAATTGCTCTTTGGACCAAGTCTTCTTTGATCATCTGTGGCAGTGCAAACTGCACCTCTTTGTGTTGTATATGATGTTCAAGGCAGTGAGGCACTCCCATTCTCACAGTGCATATATGATGTGTATAAGATGTAAGTTTTATGTAGAGGCGGAGTTTAGTGGAGATTATGAAGGTGGTATTTTTTTTTTAATTTTTGAAAATTAGGTATATGTATAAAGAGTTAAAGATATTTTATTGTAATCATACTGCAATTAGTCTCTTTAAAAAAATTTAAAATATATGATTATACTAAAAATAATATTTTGGCTTCCTGCATTAATTTTGGTTAAATTTCATCGGTGATTTATGAACGTCTTCTTTTCCTTTTATTTGTTTTTCATAATGATGGATATTTATTCTATCGTCTTAGTTACTTTTCTCAAATGTATAATTATCACTAATGACTCATCTTAAAATATTTTATTAAGAAGAAAACTTTTTTTTATATCATGAGATGGCTTTTAGTTTAGATGTTATTGACTAGTAAATTAAAAAATCCATTTTTTTTCTTTCTTTCTTTTTTTTTATTCTATTTTGAAATCTGACTCAACATGTTTATGAACTATACAAAGTTCATGTAAAAGCACCAATTTTTCCATTTTAATATCTCAAAATAAGTGCCTGAAAAACACAAAATTAGTCCATCCAGAGGCATGTGTTCATAGAAGAACCAAATTCTAGGCAAAGAATTAGTCAATAAAGATTTTCAAGCCTTGAAATTTCTTGAATAAATTAAAAGAAGAAGAGATGTTAGATGCCAATTTGTGATGATTTTTCAACATCATGGTAAAATTTCAAGGGGCCAGGGACCATATGGATAGAGACGAGATTTATTTTATTATTATTATTTTCTTCTTCTTTCTTTCAATATTTTAATTAATAATTTAATGTTTAATGATCTCTTATATGCAATATAGTTTTTTTTTATGCTATACTTTTTTGTATATATGATATATGTTTTTTCAAGAGTGTAAAGTTTTGAATTATCCATACAGATTTGTTATAGTTTTAAGAATCAATTTTTTGTCTAATAATAAAAAAATATTTTATATGTGAAAATTACAGATTTAAAATTTGAATAATTTTTCTATAAATATTTAAAAATTAGACAACTTAATCTCATCTTTCATAAAAAAAAATTTGTTACATTTCTAAATGCAGTCAGTAGGATCCAAAATAATAAAAAAGGAACGAGTCAGAGGCAAAAAAAAAAATTGTCCCTTTTAATCGAGACAATGAAACTATAACCATTCAAAGAAGACATGTCATTTTTATTTTGACACAACGTGCTTGACCCTTGTTGTGTCACAAAGGAGACTTTAATATAATAATTATACTGGTCTTTTATTTGATTTTTTACACGTAGTTGAGTTATCGTCGGAAATTAATTAAGGACTAAATTTTGTAGAAAAGAGAGACTTCGATTTTTTAATATTTTGAAAATTATTTAGATGTATTTTTAAAAAAAAACTTAAGGTATTATATTATGATTATGTTATAAAATTATCGTTTCGGCTTTTGCAAACTCGATGTGTTATAGTTTAATTAAGAAAAATGGTATATCAATAGTTAATTTATTTAACTCCAACTTTACCGATGACGAAAATATAAATATATTTTGAAGAAAAGATTAAGATTTTAAAATAAATTTTTTTTACAAGTAATATCTTCCATTCAGTAAATTTCGGATACATTTTTTTTAAGAAAATAAAAGACTGAGATAGTAAAATATAACAATCTAATAAGTTTTGGGTTAAAGTTTAAGTACAATATGATGTGGCACTTATAAGCATCCTTCATCACTCAAAAATTTTTATGCATAAGAGCAGAAAATGTTTATATTATTTTAACAACTGTATGTCTTTATCATTATCATATTGATCACATTATATTTTACATGAGAAGAAAAGTATGAAAATACAAAACCATCTGATCAATAAATAAATCATGAAGATATCAACAATATAGCATGACTAAGAAATAAAAAAAAATTAATTCTTTCCAGGGAGTTGAGATTTAGAGAAATATCTTTATTAGCTTAGTAATTGATGTGAACCTTATAAAATGATATTTTGCATGAAGATATATATACCCTATCCATTATAGAAAGAAACAATGAGGCTGATGAAACTTAGTTATTTGGTAGCTACATGTGATATTAATTAGTTAGATTGGATAAACTATGAATTGGATTGAATAAACATCAGAATACATATAGCACCATAATTAGAACCAGCATATTGGGTTAATATAGTTCTGAGTTATGTTGACAAATTAGCAATGTAATTGGTGAACTGTTAGTTCACAACTTCACACCAGCTTGTGTAGTTTGTGTTTGAGCAACAAAAAATATTTTAGAAACAAGAAATTTGGGTCCTTGTTGGGCTGTTTCTGGTCTCAGTACCATCCATCAGAAACAAAACAACTTATACTTGCTTGTATTTTAAAATCCCCATGACTGTTATACACTTATATCCATGATATGACCTTCTTATACATTCCATATATATATATATATATATATCTTTGTTTTGAAGGAATTTTTTTCAAAATCAACAATGGATTGGAGAACATTACAAAAAGTATGAGAAAATACCTCTCAGGAATGTATTATAGGAATAAGAGAAATGCAAGATATCTCTTAAACTAACCTCACATATGATGCTAGAATTGTGCCTGGATACTGAGAGACAACAGTTTAAACCTTGCCGAAGAGTTCAGGCATGACAGTTACTTTGCTCTGCAACGGAATGACAGCTTGTCAACATAACCATAGAATACGGGACGGAGAAAATCATGACAAGGTTACATTTGTAAATAAGGCACAATGTTCACGCCCACGCACCCATCACACGGTGCACCCCCCCCCCCCCCTCTTCTCTGCATCTATTCCAGTTTGAACCGTTCCGAAAGGTTGTCATAGAGTTAACTGACATTGACTAGTCAGAAAATATTCGACCGTTAGTTAGTTAGTTAGTCACAGTATAACAGTGTATGCAATGATATATAATATATCATCTATGCCATGTACAGAAAGGTTAAGAGTAAGTGTAATTTTCTGATCTCTTAAGTTCTCCGACCCTGATTTATCTCTTCTATTGATATAGCCATTGGCTCAAGCCTCTCTAATCCCTCCTCTTCAAATTCAAATCCAACGAATTACCTCTATACCTTCACCCAAACAATCAATCTAGCCAGTAATCCTGTACCGGTTTTTGGTACCCCATACCAGTAATTAGCTGTGCTAGCTCAACGGTGACATTAAGCTCCAGCAGTGTTCCAGGAGAGGCATCAGGATCCAATCCAGACCAGTGAATTCATTCCGAGCCCATGCCTGACAGTCTCTCGATTTCTCAGAAAAATATTTGCAGTTACTTTCTTTTGTGCTGTTTTACTATTCTTGTTTCTTTTTGGGCCTTTTAGAATTCTACTTTTTTTTTTGAGAATTCAAGATTTCTCTTTTTTTTTCTTTTTGTTAGAGCATGTGGGTGATAGAAAACTGGTAGCTTCTATCAGTATAATCTGTTAATGAAATCATCTTCAGTCAGAAATTTTCTTTCTTTTTTTTTTATAAGCACCCGTAGGATTTTCTTTCAGAATTGTTCCTTATTCAAGCTATTATCAAACTTAAACCTGTGCATCAAATCAATTTGGTGATGATTTATATAATAGCAAAAATGTTCATGATGTGAGAATAGGTAATCCGCTTACTTTTGTGTTTTTCAACGAAAATATTGCATATATTTGCTGAGCATTGGACTATGTCCCTTTTTTACACACAGGTAGGTATATTTTTGCCATGGTGGTATTCTGATGTGTTCAATTATTGTTAACTGTTCGGCATTATGATACACAAGGCAACTCAGATCCTACATACCGGACGCCGTGACGCAAAATTCATCTTCAAAATATCGCCAAGCTTGCTCACAGGAAATCCTGCTGTCAAACCAGAAGGACAAATTCTGGAAGTCGTCGGGGATCACAACGTTATTTGTTCTCCGGAGAGAGAGATGTAGAAGAATTTTCGCTGAAAAATCACAAGATATAATCAATACAGTCAGGGAAATACTTTTTTTTTTACTTTAATCATTTTATTGAAATAAAAAGAAATCTTTGGGGAGGGGGGGGTAAGAATATACTTAGAGAAAGAAAGGATTGGTTTCAGTAGAAAACTTCTGAGTCCAGTTCAACTGTTTGTAAATATTTTCTTTCTTTTTTTCCTTTTCATTTATTTCTTCTGATTTTGATTTTTTACTTTCTTTTTCATGTAACTTGATCACACTTTGTGATCCTTTTTAATAAAATTTGAGGGTCAAACCCTCATCTTTTTCTCAAAAAAAAAAGAAATTATTCGGCATTATGTAAAATAATAATTTGACTTTGCAGTGCATGAGACACTAATTACATTATATTACCAGCTTATGCTGCTTTGGATTCCTTTATCCACCTTGAATTGAAACTAAGATATTTGTATTAGACTTGAAAGGGAAAAAAACAAAATGTGGGTCTCCACATGAGTATGCCATTGAATTGTTAAATCACAATTTCAGCCAATAGATTTAAGCCCAGCATCATATTTTTCATCTTTTAATCCTCTCTTCTTTTTTCCATGTGTTAAATGCTGATGTTATCTTTCTCTTTGTCATCATTAAATTAAAAGATTGGAATGGTAAAGTGAAGTGTCTTTTAAATATGACAAACTTTTATTTAAAAAAAATCTTAATTATTGATAAAAATAAAATGTTTCAAATTAGGTCTAGTTTAGTTTATTAACAAGTCAATAGAGATTTTTGTTTACATCTCCTAATCTTTATGAGAAATTACAATTAGATATTTGTCCAATTGTACTCTTTAAAAAATATTTTATTAAATGCCAATAGAGATATTTATTTACATTTTTTTAACCTTGAAAAAAACTATTACATATTAAAAACTGAAATTATCTCCTAAAATATAGGTATGGAATTTATTAAATGCCATGACATAAATCAAATTAAAAAAAATATCATAGTAAGAAGCTTGTGTTCTATTAAGTTAATTACAAAAAGGATTTAAGATATTAAAATTAGCTAAGGACTTGGTAAGAAGATTTAATCTATGAATATAAGTTCCTTTAGGATTATAACAAGAATTAAAAATTGGACAAAAAGGTTAGAATAGAAGAACTTAATTTGTGCTAAGGAGTTGGTACTTGATATAGGATCAACCAACTAAAAAGACTATATAGATCTTAAGAAAACTTATAGAGATATTGATAGCCATTTACATTTATACTTTTAGATTATATAGATCTTAAGAAAACTTATAGAGATATTAATAGTCATTTACATTTATGTTAGTATAAGTGAATTTTGACATTTGAGAAAAACGAGCTTGAACATAGTTAGTAAGTGCACACTCATATCTTGAACACATGATTGGTAGTGACGTGTTCAGACTCTGAACACGTTATTGTCAGTCACGTATCTAGAACTCAGAACTTAGTATTCATAAACATGTTCTGAGAATGTGATTGGTAGTAGTGTGCTCAGGACATGGGCACGTGATTAATAGTTACATTTCTATAATCTGAATATTGAATCTAAGTTTTGAGCATATAACTAGCAATAGCGTGTCCAGAGTCTGAAAACAAATATGTCAAGTCCGTGCTCAAGAGTTGGAAATGGGACTACTAGTCACATGATCATAGTTCTGAACACAGATTTGTCACTTATGTACTATCTAAATACAAAAATTGTCCTTTTATTTTCTTACATAATTATTAGATATTCTTTTTTTCTTATATTAAAAAAAATCTCGCAAAAATAACAGAAATTTATCGCAGCTAACAGCCAGTGCACAACTGTCCAAAAAACAGTCACAAGATTAGTATGAGTTTGCACTCACAAAACAAATGCCTATTTGAAGTCGCAACTTGTAAGGCGTTATGTTTCACAAAGTCGATGGTGTATGGTCGGTCCATCGAGGCGGCGCGGAAGAAATGTATGTCGGTACACCGAACATAGATGATAGAATCACAGAAAAGATGCACCATGCATTAAGCATATAAATAATTGAACAAATTCTTGTGTAAAAGCAAGTGAACTTATTTTACTCAGTTGTATGTTGCTGTGCCTGTGCGGCCGTGCCACCAAATCTATCTATCAATCTACCAAATAACTGGGACTGATTTTTATTATTATTATTTCTGGATCGCTGAATGCGTTACTCGAGTTAGATAAATGGTTTTTTAATAACGGATATTTTACTGCTGGTGTTTGGCAATAATGGCGTTACAGTGCTGGGACTACCAATGCAAGAAATGAGAAATCCGTTGGTTCTTATCATGGTTATAGCTCAAGAAGTTTTCTCCATGTCTATCTCTTCCCCATTTGTAAACACTGGAGACGTCCATTGTTTCTCCCCCCAACAACAACAGCCCATTTTCTTTTTTGAAAATTGTTTTAAGAACATGAAATTTTGGATTTTCTAAAAATTGAAATTTTGTAGTAAGGATTGAAAATGGTTCGACGACAGTGAAGGAAGCATTACATATTAGCTGTGATATCAGCTATAAAGAAATTTATAATATTTTTAAAAAATATGAAAAGTTAAATTATATCTAATACATTTTTAATCAAGTGAGTGAAATCGATTGCATTCAATAAGTTATTACTAATTCCGTCACTGTTTAACATAAAAGATAAATTTCAACGAATCAATATAGTAGAGTAATTTCAAAACTGCTCTTTTAATTATAACAAGTCAATAATTTTATATGAATAATTTATATTTTTAGTGCTACAATTTCTTTTTTCAGCCCATGGATAGTAATGCTACAAATTTCACTATCCTTTAACATTGCACCGGACATCTCCAGATCTCTTGGAATGGAGAGCAATTAGAATCATTTACGATGGACCCACATAATGGGTTAATAAATGGCTCAGATCTGTCGTCTATTGATGTTGCTGCCGACGTGGCATAATCGAGTCTGACCTCTTCCAAGCCCTCGTGCACTGTCCCTTGGATACTCTTTTTCCCAGTACCCGAGGTTCTTTGCTGATGGAGTGCGAAACTCCACAGAAAACAGCAAAATCTTCCTTTAGTTATGTGACATGTCACATTATAAGGATGATTTCGGCTGTTCGCTGTTCGGTGACCTACTTCCCAGCTTCAGACGAAACGGAGGGTACGAACAGAACAGACTTTTTTCAATGCCATTTATACCCCAATTTATCTAAATGTAGTTCCACTGCCGCTCGAGGAACCCGTTATATGTCATAAGGGCAAAAGAGTAACTTCCTACCTCCTATATTAACAAACTATGGTTTCCAAAGCCCAACAAACAAAAAGACACACTCCAGTAGTGGGTCCATTTTTATCTCACGCTCCCTCTCTCCAACGACTCTCTCTCTCTCTCTCTGATTGTGCTTACCTTCTTTCCAGAACTCTGCCTCCCTGCTTGCTTGGATATGTGTGTGTGTGTGTGTGTCTAGGTTTCAAGTTTTGATTTTTAGGCGCTTTTTTTTCGAAATAAAACCTTTTTCTTCCAAAGAAACCTAATAGGAGAGGAAGACTAGGTTAGAACGGGGAAGAAGAAGCGAGAAAGCCACAATGCCATCCGATCTACCTCACTAAAACCGTAATCTATGCCTCAGCGCCTCTCCGGCGGCGGAAACCGCCACCGTCGCCGCCCGTCAGGCGGCTCTGGTGCCCGGAGGAGCGGACCGTCCACTCCTCTCCTCAGATGGAGTCTAGACGACACGGTAAGCTTACCTCCAGATGGGATTTCTAAACCTGAGAAGAAGTCGGTGAATCACAACAGCGCAACAAGTGGCGATGCTGGTAATGGAGGTGAACTGACGAAGGATTTCTCCGTGAGGAGGCTCGCTGCAGCTGTGTGGCGTCTACGACCCCCGGAGTTTGTTGCCGCTGGCGGAGATGGCGGTGGAGCTGGTGGACCGGGGAGGTGTTCAATGGTGGACTATGAGGTTAGAAAATTGTTGTTTCTCGTCTGTTTTGTAATGATACGGTAAATAGGGAGATCCATTATGTGTTGTATCTAAAATCTGGGGTTAAATGAGGAAAATTTCAAGCAGATTTCAAAGTAATTAATCGACTATTAATTACTTCATTTGAGCTGCGAATTTACTTGTGATGCGTGCGTGCAGCCTCAGAATTTGAATCTTGCAAAAGAAAGGATGTTTAAGTAATGCCTTCCAGTGACAAATCCATTATAGAAATTTCAAATCTACTCTGCAAGCACATTATAGCAGTCCATGTAGCTAATTAGATCAATGCTACAGAGTGTCCTTTAAATGGATTGATGAATCATTAATTCATTATGATGTACTTAAATAGGCTTATTTAATTAACAAATGGCTTGTTTGTCATTAATTGTTCAAGATGATTGCACTCTAAATTAAATAAGCCATGCTGAAAGGTAAAGGTAAGGGCTACTAGCATGATGGTTGGATTGCAATTATATTGAATGCAGATATTTTAGAATTAATTTTTACTCGGACAAATATTCAAAATTTGAAAAAAGTTTCACCTCTTTATAGCATGCATTAATTTTTACTTTTAGAAGGAAGTAACTAACATTTATTTGCTCCCTTGTTGTTTTTTCTTTGTTTCAGGCTATACCAAGGCATCTTCATGTGCAGCTACTCAAACCAACCAACCAAAGTTTCAACCAGATCTCTAAAACTGAGATTTCTAGCCCCAATTCAGTTTTAAACCCCACAAATTGTGATTTTAACAAGGTAAATTTCAAATCTGCTTGTGCTGGTAATTTATATATTGTTGGATTAGGCAAAAACAATAATTTGATTTTTAGTGCTGTTATCTCCCAAAGAGTTTGTAATTTTCTGAGTGAGGTTTAGGATAGATAATTCTAAGTCAAGCTCTCTCTCTCTCTCTCTACTCTCTAGTATAATAATTCCATTATCGAAAGAGCTAATTTAGAGAAAGAAAGCACACATCCTTTTCCAACAAACAAATTGCTGCATCTCATCTGAATCTTAATGCAAAGCAAAGGCCGATTCTATTTTGTAGTTTGAGCAATAATAATTGGATTTTCTTTTTCCGTGCAAAATAGAAGTATGTTTGTTGCTCTGCTACTTTGTAATCAGTTATGTTAATAACTCATTCACCTATAATTTTTTCAACTACAGATAGATTCAGCCGAGAAAGCAACAAAGTGGGACCCTGAAAGTGCATATTCATCAGCAGAGGATGCACACAAACTCGCAACCCAATTAAACCTGACAGAAAACACAAATGACACAAATATAGTTTTGGATCTCGAACTTGAACTCGAACAAGCCCATGCCAAGATAACCAAACTCGAAACTGAGAAGCATAATGCAAAGAAGAAAATCGACAGCTTTTTGAATAAAATTTCAGAAGAAAAGGCTGCTTGGCGTAAGAGAGAGCATGAGAAGGCTAGAGCTATCATAGATGATATGAAGGCTGAGCTTGAAAAAGAGAAGAAAAACCGAAGGAGGTTAGAGGTTCTAAATTCAAAACTTATTAGTGAGGCAAAAGAGAATAGATTGTCTACAAAACAGTTGATGCAAGATTTTGAGAAAGAAAGAAAAAATCGGGAATTGATTGAAGAGGTCTGTGATGAGCTTGCTAAAGAGGTTGAAGAGGATAAGATTGAAATTGAAACATTAAAACAAGAATGTTTGAGGATTCGAGAAGAAGTTGATGAAGAGAGAAAAATGTTACAGATGGCTGAGGTTTGGAGAGAGGAGAGGGTTCAGATGAAACTCGTGGATGCCAAAATTACCCTTGAGAACAAGTTCTCTGAACTGGATAAATTGCAAAAAGAATTGGAGAGGATCCTAATCGAAGCCCAAAATTGTAATAATGGGGAAATTGAGGTGGTCAATAAAGCTGATAATCTACTGAGGGTTGTTAATTCGGTAACTAAAGATAAAGAGATTGGTGGGTTAATTTACGAGCCACCTCGTGATCCTGAAGATATAATTACCATTTTTGAAGAGCTCAAAGGGATTGAACCCTGTTGTAAAAGTAGTCCCGTGAAAGACCCTGAATCAGAAATCCAAGTGGCAAGTCCTGAGACAGATATATTTCTAGAGAATCCCAAAAAGTTATTTGAAAGTGGGATTTCAAATGATGAGAGTGATAACGAGGAGGTGACCAGTTGGGAAACAGTTAGCAGAACTGAAGAGGGGTTGGATTCGAGCAATTCAAATGGAGGTAGTGAAGCATCAGTCAATAACCAAAAACTCTGCGAAGAAATTCACAATGCAGTAAGTGGAATCGATGAGTTAAACCAAATGTATTCACCCGATAACAAAAAACAACCGAGAAAAAAAGAATCAGCAATCTCCAGACTTCTATGGAAACCATCTCGTCAGAAAAACCGAGAGATGGAAGAGGTGTCGGATCCTAGGTTTTCCAATGCCAGGATTTCAAATGCACGGATTTCTAATGCACGGATTTCTAATGCAAGAACCTCAATTGGGAACTACTCACCAGAAGTGGGGATCCATGAAATCGGACTGAGTCCTTCGCAAAGCCTGGGTGACCATTGGAGTTCGCCGGATTCTATGAGTTTGCAATACCCTAGGGGTTTTCGAGGTTGTATCGAGTGTCCACGTAGCATGCAACAGAAGCACAGTTTGAAGGCAAAACTTATGGAGGCGAGAATGGAGAGTCAGAAGGTGCAACTACGTCATGTGCTGAAACAAAAAATGTGAATCTCGGTCTTCGTTTAGTGTTCAAGGAATAATGGCTTAGAAATGTATGTTCATTCCATACTTGATGTAATAGTATTTTTCAGGTAGAGACGTTTATAATTTGCTTTATGTTGTTAGCATGTAGCATAAGACGATGGCAACTTTTAATCTTGTATGAATGTTAATTGAAATCTTCTTCTTTCAGAATTGTTACTTCAAAACTACTAACAAATTGAATATTGCATCTAATTGCCTCACATTGGGTTGATGCCTTTGCTTCAAATAGTAAGGTTATATAGCTATGGTATATGCTGATGTGTTCAATAACTTTTCAGCACACCTATTATCTGTTCCAGTGAAAGTAAGTGAAGGGCAAAGCAAATGCTAGAAAGAACGCAAAATCTGTAATTTTTTTATGAATGGAAAGTTTACGTTGAAAATGCACGGGAATCTCTTTAGTAAAGTTTGCATAGCTGATTAAACTTTTCTTTTTTTTGAACTAAGGATCTTGCATTTATTAATTTTTAAATATTTATTGTGAAATTTAAAGAAACTCTCTCACCTTAAAAAGTGAGATTTATCATCATTTATGCTAAATTGAGGTTAAACTATATGAATGTTATATGTAGTTTTTGAAAAAAATCTAAAATACAAAAAATACAATATGTTGTATGAATAATATCATACAACGGCTCTATATCTCAAATTTAAAGTTAAAATTGATCGATTCGAGCCGGTCAATATAATCTCCATATCAAAATGTTGTGAAATACCAAAATTTTATATTATTTTAGAATTTTTTACTATTTTTTTTATGGGAAGAAAATCAATTGATTTGAAAAATTTGGATCATTCAATAACAACGATTTTCTTCCCATTCAAAAAAAATAGTTAAAAATTCTAAAAAATGTAAAATTTAATATTCTAAAAGATTTTGATATGAAGATTAAATTGAGCAATTTGAATTAGTCATTTTTTCTTTCAAACTAGAGATTTGAAACTATTACTTGAGACCATCCATGCAATGTGCTGTATTTTAACTCACCTCGTAATTTCTTATTTCTCACCCCTTGGAAACTATTATTTATTAATAAAAAGAAAATAAATAAACAAGTGTATACTGATACCGTAGAAAAATGTGTATTGGTTTTTGTGTGAATGTGTGATACTGAAGTTATTGAGCAATTATCAAGTGTATATTTTACGAGTTCTGGAAACAAAAATCAAAAATAAAAAACAGCTGTTGACAACTGTCAAATTGCTTTATAGCTTTATCAAAACCATATGACATCTATCAACAATCATATCTTAATTAAAATATACAAACATACATTAACAAATAAAATTGCATGCGTCAGAATATTGGAACTGTGCGTTACAAGATACACAACAAGTTAATGGAGATAGATAGATAATGAGTTCATGAAGAGCGATTTTATGCTATATTCTATAAAACACAAAATGTGCTTTGCAAACAATGACTTCAAACTTTTTAATATTCTACCAATTTTCTTATTTTTAAATTTAAATTACCTTTAAGTTCTTATCATACAAGGCTCTAATTTAGAAGTCATATTAAACTGCTGCTAGGAAAATTAGTAACCTCTTTTTCAGGCACAAAGGATGTTAAATTAGGAAAAATTCATAGTAGCTAAGTAGCAATTCTTACATTATACAAGGTCTAACCACAATCCAAAAAAATATTTAACTAAACACACTTCAAAGAAAACAAATTAGCTTGTGTTAATTGTCCATTTCAGTCCACAGCCTTGTACAATCTAATACATGTATGAAAATTAAAACAACACAGAAGTAAGATGAATTCGATTCACAGAACATCATCTTAAATCCAATTGCTCTCATATTAACGAACGCAATCATCTGCAAAGCACATGAGGCAGAATACTAATGCTCAGTTACGAAATCCACGAGAAGTAAAATAGGAACTACTACTTCTACATAATTTTCAGATCCATTTAAATTGCCAAGTCATTCTTCACATTTACACATTGCTTTGCTTGTAGAACTTGGTATCCAGCACTTGCTTCCCACACATTGCACAAACACCTATTGATAAAAACAAATATATTACCCCGGGAAAATTATATATGTCAGTAGATTCTACTAGGAGAACATGGGTAACTTCCAAAAAAGAACATAATAATTGACACATGTCAACAAAACAAGATCTAATTTGCAAAGTAAGACGAGGACAATAATTGTTGGAGAATTTGGACAAATGGTTTTGCCCAAGACAAAAGATTCTCTCTGTTATACTTCCCAACAAGATAAGATCATTTCATGACAGGTCAATTTTGTGTGTCCAGATTTTCTGGCAACAATGACATTTTAAGGTCACACATCGAGTTCCAGCATAAAATTTCAATCACAAGGACTGCTGGGGGGGGGGGGGGGGTTGTGGTACCAGCAAGGCATACCTTTGGAATAAGCACAGGTGTGACAGTACTTGCCATCTTGGTGCACTTGTTGTTTGCATATCATGCACTTGGTATTACCGTATGGGGACCATCTATCCAGCAATCAATCAAAAATATACATGAAGAAAATCAGTAATCTTTTTTATTTTCTTTATTGAAGCAAGAAAGAAAGAAAATGAGTAATCATTTAAAACAAAGAAACTCATCATAAGTACAGAATAGAATCTCATTGGGTGTCATCCAGATCTACGAGATCTCAAATTTTTATATTTTAGCTTCTTTTTATCATTGTAATTAGTTTGATTATTGTCTAACTGATATGCTTTATAGGGAACAAAGAGTTACAATTGCTGTGTAATCTCAGAGCCCTGAAAAGAAAGAAACAGAAAGACCAAAAATCACCGAATTCTTGGCATACGAATTGGCCTAATGTGTGCACAATCACATATTTGTCCCTAATTTGAACTGATCTGTCATATGAGCCTAAGATCACTACAATTCAACAAGAAATTAAACAATAAATAATCGGCTTTTGAGAAAAGGATGAACCTTTTCTTCTTTGAGAGTAGCTTATTCTCATTAATCTTGCGACCGCCGCTCTCTGTCGTGTTGCTCGCACCTTCCTTCCACTTGTCCGGTACGATCACCTTCCCCAATTTCTTCTCACCTGAAACAAAACAAAAAGATACGCAAATTAAATGTAAAACAAAACAGAACTTAGGGTTCAAGGTTTCTTTAACACGAACATTTAAAGCACAGCTTCAATTAGAAGCGCAAATTGAAGTGGTAACGGAACTTACACTTCGTACAGACCATATCGTCTCTTCTACTGCTAGTTAGGGTTTCTCTATTTGGGAGAGGAGAGAGAGCTTCGGAAAGGCGAAACGACAGAGACTCGAAGTCTCCTCGATCGTGTCTCGAGTCGAGAATTCTAGATGAACGCAATTCGGTTCGATCGATGTCGGTGCATTCTATGGGTTATTAGGCCCATGTGATAAAGATGGCATGCCATTTTGGATTTGTGGGCCTGGATTGATGGTCTAACCCGAACCTGATACGAAACGAATTCAACTTGTAGATGTTTAGGCGTTGGAGAAGAATGGCCCAATACATACCAGCAAACAAGCTTGGATTAGACCAATCGTTATACCGGGGTTCTGATCTTCTGCTGCGCTGTACAGCGTATAGACTGATGAATTATAAGAAGACTCTTTTTTTTAAATTTATTTTGCACGAATCTTAATGTGATCGGACGAACAACACATTGTACTATATAGTACTGTATATTGCACTAATCTTATAAGAGTCGTCCACATTTAGGTGTTGGAGAAGAGTACGTTTAGTGTTGTCAATGATTGGATTCGGATTTTGATGTGATGAAAAATGCAAATCCATAAAGAATTTCGTAATTATAAAAAATTGAATTTATTTGTTATAATAACAATTTATCAATTTTTTCACAATTAATTTCGAAACTTTTGTATCCTTATAATTTTTTTATTTATTGACATGACAAGTGAATAATTTCCGACATTAACAAAGAGAGGATTTTTTTTGTAATTACATTGATTGATCACTTTGGAATTACAAAAATTTATATTTTGTTTTTAAATAATTTGTTATATGAATAAGTTCTTTACATCTCTGTAATTAAAATTATAAGTGTCAGAATAGTTATAATTCATTTACAAGTGAGATTGAGATGTTCTAAGATCTACTTAACGAATTTGCATTCTTATTCCAATATGAGCATAAATAAATGAACATAATTTCAATTTAACAAACGTAAATATATAGTAGCTTGTTTAGATATCCTAATAGCAAAATGTTCTAAGGAATACATAATATCTACTAAAAAGTTAGATATTATTTTTTCATCGACATTATATTATAGGGTTTGTTTGACAATATTATTACAAAGCGAATAGCATAATAATATGCTATTATGTTTGAAGCAGCATGTCAAACACAAAGGAATAAATCAAAATAGTAATATGAATAAGTTATTCTACTATTTGTCATTGATCTAAAAAATGGAATAGCTCTCAATTATTTCAATGAAAATAACGTTGCTTACACACTATTTCAATAAATATTTTTATCAAATATATTTTCACTCTTTCAAATAGTATGAGAATAACACTCTTTGATTATTTAAATAGCATAATTTTTCTTACTATTTTTGATAAGTGTTATTTTAATGTTATTTTTTTATTTGCCAAACGGATCCCAAATTCATAACATATTTGAATTTAGATCTTAAAATGTGAAAATACCAATTTAAACTTTAACATATATATCCTCTTTCCCATATATTGGAAATAAACACGTGAATTCATTTACCTATAACTATTCATTTACCTATAATTCATTTACAGTCCTACAATTATCCTTGAATTAAAGTCTGGGTCATTACATACTTTTCAATGTAATTTACTAATTTTGAATATATTAATTAAATATTTTTTTTAACACAAGTTGTACTCCAAAGGGAGTTAGAGGAGCTTAATGAGGAGGAGGGGAAGTAAGAGGGAAATTTAACTTTTCTTTCAGGTTTCAATTGAAGAAAATAAAAGAGATAAAAAGATGATAAACTCTCTATGTATTTATTAAAAATTTGTTAACATTTAATTTTAAAGGTCAAAAATTTAACTTCGATCTCTATCTCCATCTATTTTTCTCTCTTCCCCTTCCTTCCCCTACAAACTCTAGAGCACAGTCTTAATATCTGAATTGATTCAATGGTTATTATGGATTTATGGTGGTAGGATGGGCTGCTATTCTGCTAGTACTCTTGCAAACACCCATGCATTCTCGTGCGAATTTTAATAATTTTTATCAATTATCATATATATGTTGCAAATAAAATCACCACATTTGTGACTTGTGACTTTGTGAAGCACCCCATTTTAATCCACCCACATTTGGTGATGACCATTGACCATAAAACCGCTATCGGTTTTGCACCCAAACCTCGCATCCAATTGCGCTCGCCTCGCCTCTCCTCGCCTCGTCTGGTTTTCAAAAACCTCATTTCCCTCCTATATTTCCCCCCAGTTTTTCCCCCACCAATCAATTTCCCACCATTTTCTCCCTCCCTCGCCTCGCTCTCTCTCTCTCTCTCTCTCTCTCCCTCTCTCTCTCTCTCTCTCTCTCTCTCACTCTCCCTCTCTCTCTCTCTCTCGCCCCTCCTCCACCCCGATCTCTAACCATGAAGAAGCGACCTCTCTCTCTGAGACGAGGAATCCACATCAAGAACCATCACAGGTTCCTCCGACCAGGTGCTCTTGCTCGGATCCGTGACAACAAGTTGATCTCTCTCTCCGTCCAGCGATCCACTCCATCCGTTCTTATCTCGCTACCTCCGTCTCCACCTCATCAGCAATCGGCTGCCATTGATGGGGAAATGCCCGGTTCCCCTTGCTTCGTTGGTAAGAGGATGGATGGACCAATTTACCCCCAGAGGAAGAAGCTATCCGCTTCTAAGTATGTGTTGCTGGTACCTTCTTCTCCTAATCTAGCGGATCCGATTGTGGATCTGTTAGGATCCGATATGGTTGCTGCCCATTGATTATCTTTTTTGTTATTTTTATTTTATTTTTGGGTGTTGTGTATGATGCTTTTGTTGTTTGATGTAAATTAATTACTGGTTATATCAATGGGGCTAAATTCCAAAGGAAATTTGTGTCTGTTTTTATTCACAAAACTTATGAGAGGATATACAGATATCATAATTGATATCAATTTTATTATTTTGATTAAATGAGTTATTATTTATATTAACGATTTTATTATATAACTTATTCGTATAATATTTTTATTATCTAACTTAAGTGAGTTATTATTTATATTCATAGTATAGTATATGAGTTAAATAATAAAAATATTATTAAAAATAAGTTGTATAATAAAGTAGTTAATATGAATAATAAAATCGGTATTGATTATGACATCTCTCAAACATTTTCCAAAACTTATTCTCTGTTTTGTTGATTGATAGAGAGGAATACAAATTGAAAAAAAAAATACTAAGATAGGTATAATTATAATTTTTTCAATGGATATTGTATGTATGACCAATTTGATATAAATTAAAAACTTGAAGGACTAAAATAATACTTTTGGAATATTAAGATCAAAATGATAACTAAGTAGTACTCTAAAGATCAAATTGATAATTTTCAAATTTTAAGAATCAAAATGATAAAGAAATAAAATTTTAAGTATCATTTGTGTAATTTACTCTTTTTCTTTTTTCATCTGGCCTGTGTGCGAAATTGAGCACATCTAGCGTCTCTACGACTCGAATCTGTAGTAGAGGTATCCGAAAGGTAACTATATAGTATTATAGTGCCTGAATTGTACATTATAAAGAATCAAATTTGGACAATTGGACTCTTTGACGTGTTGCATCTAATACAAATATATGATGGTAGATCGACCTGTTATGAAATAGACCAAATTTAATGTTCAAAATTCCTCCCCTGTTTCCTCATTCTTACACTGACGCTTTATTTTTTCTCTAATAATGATACTTGGTAATAACAATGACACCAATTCTAGTGATTTCTTAATTTTATTTTTCTCACGTCAGTGTGCTGCTTCTTTTCTCTATTAAAATTAGTTTTATGTTGAATCACGGATTTAGCACGGTGGTGATAGGTTTTGTTTATTTACGGAGAGACGCGAGTTCAAATTTCATAAAAAATATTTAAAAAAAAATAAATGTCGAGATTAACTGAAGTCTTTATTTCAAAAATAAAATTAGTTTCATGTTTCTGTCGAGCAGCTATGGGTAAATTAAAGAACTTTATTGATGCACACAGCAAACTTTTTAATTTTCTAATAAGCTCCCTATAGCATCCATCTCTTCCTTGACGTTTTTACAAATTGACCCCTGATACCTTTGTAATTTACACCTCCTCATGCATCACAGTCTAGGCTCATCTGTTGTTCTTGTTGGAATTTGGTGTGGAGACGGGGTTGCATACACATGTATTTGGATTTATTTTAGGATATTAGGATCAATTCTAAGAAAATTGGATATACCAAAGGGTTGCAATCAATACTGAAGGATTTCAGATTGAATATAGCATGGAACAAACATTTCATCAGGGGTTTATAACCCTCCTTAGAGGCATGTAACAGTTATAATAACCGTTCTAACGGTTATAAGGCCTCCGACAGAAATGCTCGAAGGTGCGATTATATTATGTACGATTTGAAGGGCGTAGATGAGCCCTTTCTCCTCGTCTCTGTGGTACTTGATTATTCTGTTCATTTTCTCAGAGCAAGTAACAGTTCTAAATACACTCCAGGGACTGGAAAAAAATGACAGAAATACCAGATGTGGCTTGTTCTACTTGATTTAAAGAGACAAACAATTCTAAATACTTGATTATTCTCTGCACAAGACATTCGAGATCATGGTCGTTAGTTTGAGAACCGTATACATGAAACATGTTCTTCATCCTGATATGAGCTAGAAGATGCTTCTCTGGAAGTACTAGGACTTGTAACAAGTCTAAACTGTGAAAGAAGTGGGCCAATTGAGAGCAGCGTGCCGTTGCAGTATAGTTCCGGTCACACCCTCTTTTCTTTTCACTTTACAGTTGTATGCATAAGTAGTGAATTTCCTTCGTGCGTCTCCTATCGAAATTCTTTTAAGGAATTGGGCTATCTTGGATTGATATGAACATGTTAATATTACAATTGGTAATAGTTTGCCTTTTCCAGTAAGATCTGGCTAGTTGCTTGATCTGATATATGTGAAATTGTGAACGTAATAGCCTACTGGCAAATTTCCCAAAAAAAAAAAATAAATAATGTGTCAAATCCGAGATTTTAACTAAAAAATGTGTCAATTTTAAACAGAGATCTTCGGTTGAAGGAGTTTAAAACTTGAGAAATGGTGATATCAGACTATCATTTATATAGATTGGTGCACTATGCACTTAGAAACGCTTTCCGTCTTCCAAAAATTGATTTATGACTAGATCAAAACCACATTTGATATATACACTGTCTAATATCTGTAAGAGATAGTAGCCGTATGACTTCATGAAAATAGTTTCAAGTAAGCACACATGTAAATTTGCAAAAACATATGCATGTTTGAGTGGTTCTTGAATCGCTAGTTACAATAAGAATTTTGCTGATAGTGATCCTTTTTTTCTAGTACTTCATCGACAAATACTTTTTCCTAATACCACACCATAAGTATTAAGAGGCTTAAACTTTTCTTTTTCTTGACTATTTAGATCTCCAAACTTAGGAAAAAGTAAGCACAAGTTGTAATATCATAATATGTGCTACATGATCAATGTTAGGAGTCATTTTTCACTTTTTCGCAATATTTCAGACATGATTAATTTTTTTTTTCCTTTTTTCACTTTTTTTTTTATTTTTTATGATAAAAAATATTAATAAAACACATTAAAGTATTGTAGCAATGAATTATAGTTTTCTAAACAAAAATTGAAGGCTCTGTTAACCATCCTAACAGTATACAGTGATTTAAAAATAAAGCTTACAAAAGTGGAATGGAGTTGTAATGTAACATCAGAAAAGGGCCAAATTTTTTTTATTGGACTGTCGGAGATTGCAAAAGGAATCACATTTTCATCATTCCATCATTTAAGATTATAGGCTTTTTTTTTTTTAGGAATCTCGACACGATTAGATAGATAACATATTGTGTTGCACAATAAGAGTGTTGATTTTCTGCTGCATAGCACTGCGTTGCACAATATATGAACGGATAGATTATAGGGGTTTTTTTGAGATTTGTTTGCACGAATTTTGATACGATTGGATAGATAATATGTTGTGCTATATGATGCAGCATAATGGAGGATATGAACTCAACAAGAGTGTTGATTTTCTGCTGTGTAATACTGTTTTGCACGACAGGATGAATTATAAGAGGTTTTTTTTAATTTTATTTTACACGAATCTCGAAGTTATCAGATGGATAATATATTATGTTATACGATTTTAGAGCATATAAACTCATTTAACAAAGGACATTTCTTCTTAGGCTCAGCCCTCTCTCCAATAGGGCTATACACAGTTTTTTGGGTCCTTTAGTTGAAACATCTCTATTAATTAACTTTATTAAACCTTTCCTTTTTTTTTTCTATTTGCACTTTTTCCAACCGCCATAAACCTTGGTTGGTATTTGTAAAACCAGGTGTATAGGGTGTTTTTGGAATTGCAAAAGGAAACTCCTTATATATATTATTATGTGTATATCATGTATTTAAACATATACCATTTGAATGTTAAGTTTTATATTAGCAGACCCTTTTAATTATTGAGCATCAAATTATAATTTCTTGTGATGCCACGTACGGATAGACACGGATAACACGTATTAGGTATTGTGATACGTGGAAGACTAGCAAATTAAAGAGTTGAGGTTACTGAGACCGTTTGTTGGTATAATTTGGAGCTACTCTAATTTTCGAGATACGTTATCTTCCGCAAACACTTTATCAATTAAGAAAATATAATTTTTTTATTTTCTTCCATCTAATTTTTATATTTCCATATACAATTATAAAAAAAACATAAAATCATGTTAAAATAATATTCTCTTGAACCTAGATATTTAAAAACTTGTGTGGACAATTGCTCTATAATTTCTTTCCAAGGGTGCAAGTATGATTACAGATTTTCATGGGGAAGTCAAGGTAAAATTGTATAAATGTTAAAAAATATTAATTTCCAACATGTCATAGGACAGCTGTGCAAAAAACCAGAAGGGCAGGAGGCAGGAGGAGCCATAAATTTCAACCTATTTAAAGATTTTTAAAGTTCATCCATAGCCAGAGACATTAGCGAATGGCAGTTGAGCCCCACTGACATGATGTCATCTCTGGCAGATTGATCTCTCAATCATCAATTTGTTTGCGAATTCGCTTCTTTCTCTCCTTCCCATTTGTTTTTTATTTTTTAAACCAGACTGATTAGAAATTAAACGACCATCCGTAGTTATCTCTTAACAGAAGGTACGTCAGTTTTCTTTTTTAATTTAGTGTTCTTAAATAGTTTTAGCGATTTCTAGCATCCTTCTTTTTCCCCTATCACAACTAGCACGGGATCTCCGTTCCGAGGAGGAGGAGAAGGAGAAGGAGAAGGAGAAGGAGAAGGAGAGAGATATAGAGAGGGAGACGAGATGGAAACGGCGCTTTTCCGATTGAATAGGCCTCTTTGCTTGAGAGGGAAGATGGAGTTCAAGCTTAGGCCTGACATGGCAGCTTTCACTCGAGTAAGCTCCTCAATCTCTTCTTGTTTTCTCTCTTTTTTTCTCATATATGAATATTTTAGAGACAGATTTTGGCTCCCACATTAATTTTTTTCTTGTATGGTTTCAATTTTAGCAGCTATTTACCTGCTTAAATTATATGAATATTTTAGATCATTACAATTGGATTGTAGATATTCTGTTTGATTTTTGGGGCATGGGAGGTTTTTTTTTTGGGGGGGGTGGGGGGTGGGATGGTGTGGAGTCTACATCCCTTCAGGTGCCTGACTTGGTTGTGCAGCATGGCATTTGGCGGGGGGGGGGGGGGGGGTGGGGGTGGGGGGTATCCCGGTACCAGTGCTCTGCAGGACTGCAACCATACAATCAATTCAATTGGCCCAGAAATTGATGTACCTGACATGACATGACCTGATCCGAATCATGATGAGTCGAGTCCTAAGCTTGATTGGACCAGAATTATGAATCCTACCTGACCTAGTATCCTCGAGACTGACTAAGCCCCGATTCTGAACCAAACATGACCTAAGTGGCCTGAAACCTGACTTGACATAACCTGAAGCCCAATTTGACCTGACCTGACGTGACATGAACTGAGCCTTGATGAGTTGATTGTTCCAAAATATGACATGAATCCAAGCCTAGCCTGACGAAATCCATGCTCGCCTCCTGAACCAAACCATGACCTGATTGGTCTGAAACTAGACCCGATATAACCTAACATGAACGTGACAAACTGAAAACTCGGATTCAACCTGGACCTGACATGACATGACCTGACCTGAACTCCCGATGAGTTCTATATTTGACTGATACAGAATTATAAATACGCTTAACTTGATGAACTGGAAGCCTGAATAAGCCTTGATCATGAACCAAACCTTGACCTGATTATGAAACCTAAACTAACATAATCTAACATTAACTGGTAGACTGAACTGAAGGTGACCTGACCTGACGACAACCTAACCTAAAGATAACATTCTTTATAGCTATTCTGATTAAACAGTGTAATTGGACCAACTTTGTTGTATTTAATAATTAGTTATTCTTATATGTTTTAGCAGACGGTACGATTTGATGGAATAACAAGAAGCCGAGTTGTCACTTGTGCCTCATCAAGTTCAGGTTTCATGAATTAAAACTATAATTGAATTCAATCCCTTTCATTTTAGTCAAGGCCCTTGATTTTATTGACTGTGACCTTTAGGTCCTAGGAGAAAGCAAAGGAGAAGCATTGCTCCAAAGACCAGAGACCTCTATGTGAAGGGTTCCTCCCCCATTAACCTACAAGAGGAAATTGAAGAAAAATCACCCCAGAATATTAGTAATGGGAAAGGTACAACTGAAGATGAAACAGAGCCAAGGGTGGGTTTGGAATCTTCCTTATTTGAAGAAGAGGAGATTGAGAAACCTGATTTATTGAGTTTCCTCGATAAACAAACCGTTCATGTTGGAGGCCGGTACAGTGCCATAAGTAACAATGCACTAGAGGAGAAACAAAATATAGTAGAATCCAGAGAAGTTAAGTCTGCTGAAGATAAAGTCAAACTTGACGCATCATCCAAAATAGAGAAGCAGGTGCAAAAAGAGAAGCCAATAATAGAGGTATCAGCAACAAAAGAAAAGCCAAAAATAGATCCAGAAGAATACAGGAGAAGAGTTCAAATCCTTGCTCAAAAAAATTTGAGAAATGGCAATATCTTTTTTGTTTATCCTGAAAATGTGGAGCCCGATCAGGAGATAGAAATTTTCTTGAACCGCAGTGAGTCAGCTCTAAGTGACAGGTCTGATGTGCAGATAAAGGGTGCATTTAATGGTTGGAGATGGAATTTTTTTACTGAGAGGTTGCATAAAACTGAATTTACTGGCGATTGGTGGTCATGCAAATTATTCGTGCCTAAGCAGGCATACAGAATTGACTTTGTCTTCTTTGACGGGGGTAGTGTGTATGAAAACAACAATTCAAGGGACTTTTTGGTAAATGTGCAAAATGACATCGATGAAGCCTCTTTTGAGGAGTTTTTATTAGAGGAGAAGCAGAGGGAAATAGAGAGAATTGCACGGGAACAAGCAGAGAGAGAAAGAGCAGAGGAGGAGAAGAGGAGGAGAGAGAGAGAAGAGGAAGCGAGGAATGCTGACCTCGCACAGGCCAAGGTTGAGGTGGAAAGGAAAAAGGAGGCGCTGCATCGTGGGTTACAGCTTGCAGGGAAAAGTAGTAGTGGTCTGTGGGAGTTTCAGCCGAGTGGGTTCAGTGGCGGGGATCGTGTGAGGCTGTTCTATAACAGGAGCTCAAGACCTCTTGAGCATGCACAAAATATTTGGTTGCATGGTGGGTATAACAATTGGTGTGATGGCTTGTCTCTGGCTGAGAAGCTTGTTAAGACCGATAAGAGAGATGGAGATTGGTGGTATGCTGATGGTACGTGAAAACAGTTGTGCTTTTTTTTCCCCTGATATAAGTTTGTTTGTTACAAGAATTACCTTACCGTTATTGTACTGTATCTATTGGAACCAACCAATACACAGGTTGGTATAGCCTGATGAATGCTAGACAGGTATAGTTTTGGTACTGAGTCCCGTAAGGTAGTGTTTTTTTTTTTTTTGTTGGGGGGGGGGGGGGTCCATATCATCTGTTTCATGCTAATACTGGCAATGTATAAGTGTTCTTATACATTTATTTCCTCTTATTTTAAGTTTTTTTTGCGTCTGCTGCTTTTCAGTTGTTGTTCCTGAGAAGGCACTGATACTAGACTGGGTATTTGCTGATGGGCCTCCGCAAGAGGCACGGAATTATGATAACAACAATTTCCAGGACTTCCATGCAATTGTGCCAAACTCCATCCCAGAAGATCAGCTCTGGATTGGAGAGGAGCTCAGAATCTTCAAGAGACTCCAACAGGAGAGAAAATCTAAGGAGGAGGCCACTCAAAGAAAGGTCTTGTTTTTTTTTTTCTTTTTGAAAGCTTGAACAAGAATAACTCAGTACTTTCAAAAATCATTGCAAAAACATAATTTAGTTGACTCTGCTGTTCTCTTAAACGGTCAAAATTTCCCTGATTGCCCAACTACTCTGAGATTAAGTCTCTGGCTAACCAAATTAATCCTGATTCACTCTAAATTAGTCACTTAAGCACCACACAAGCACCAAGCAAGCACAAAAGAAGAAAAAGAAAAAAAAAAGAGAAAATAGGAAAGATAGAAAAAAGTGAAATTAGTTGATAATTTTATACCAGTGGATGGTCCATGCTGATTCCAAAACCTATTAATTCCTTTCTATTTTTTGTTTTTTCAGGCTGAGAGAATAGCAAGAATGAAGACTGAAATGAAAGAGCGTACCATGAGAGCATTTCTGCTATCACAAAAGCACATAGTCTATACTGATCCGCTTGAGGTAAAAGCGGGAAGTACAGTTACTGTATTTTACAATCCTTCTAACACAGTCTTAAATGGAAAGACTGAGGTATGGTTTAGAGGTTCCTTCAACCGCTGGACCCATGGAAGCGGTCCTTTGCCACCCCAGAAGATGGTCAGAGTAGAGAATGGGACCCACTTGAAAACCACTGGTAAGAAAATATATCTGATTTGATTTTTGTAGCCCGATGCTTTCAGATATTGCTTTCAGAGTAAAAAAGATATATCTCAATCTTGACACTTCCGAAGTCCAATAGGATATATTTTCCTTTGCAGTTAAGGTTCCACTGGATGCATACATGATGGATTTTGTTTTCTCGGAAAGTGAGGATGGTGGGATTTATGACAATAGGTATGGGATGGATTACCACATCCCTGTTTTGGGAGGAGTTGTGAAGGAGCCACCCATGCATATTGTTCACATCGCTGTCGAGATGGCACCTATTGCAAAGGTTATATAAATATTCTCTTTTAGGTCATCCCCATTACTGAAACCTTGATCATAGTGCACCTCTAAAAGTGAATAGCCCAAATGGAATTCATTTGAGTTTGTTCACATGGACGTCAAGTCCAAGATACATATTCTGTTTCTATTGATCTAGGTTTGTCATAGAATATATAGTAATCACGACTTTGTATTAGGAGTTTGAGCTTGTTTATCTATTCAATTGACATATTAGTCAACTTAGTTGACATTTTTCTTTATGAAGGTTGGAGGGTTAGGTGATGTCGTGACAAGCCTTTCTCGTGCTGTACAAGATTTAGGTCACAATGTGGAAATTATTCTTCCAAAATATGATTGCATCAATTTCAGTCTCGTAAGTTCTAACATTCACATCTTCACTTCTATTTCAAATTAAGTTCTTTTGTTTTAATTGTTTACTGAGTGATAGACTTCTTACGGTATAGGTACGGGATTTACAATTCCAAAGAAGTTTCGAGTGGGGAGGGACTGAGATAAAGGTTTGGCTTGGCAAAGTTGAAGGCCTTCCTGTGTACTTCTTGGAGCCCCAAAATCAGTAAGTAATCATAATCACCTCTAATCATTAATGTATCTTTTGTTTTATCTCAATGAAAGTGCATACTAATTGTTTTTTTTTTTTAACTTCTCGTTGAAAATAAATTATAAGAATGTTTTGGGTGGGATGTGTATATGGAAGAGGAAATGATGGTGAAAGATTTGGTTTCTTCTGCCATGCTGCTCTTGAGTTTCTCTTGCAAAACGGGTCCCGCCCGGTATGTCCTTTTTACAATATGGTGTTCTAGCCTTGTCATTTTTTTTTTGCTAATAGACTTTTGAGAGAAGCTTGTTTTTCCAATTTATTCTTTGTACAGGATATATTACACTGTCATGACTGGTCAAGTGCACCAGTTGCATGGCTATTCAAGGAGAATTACATGCACTATGGTCTTAGTAGTACTAAAGTTATCTTCACTATTCACAACCTTGAATTTGGCATCCACCAAATCAGCAAAGCCATGTCTTCTGCCGACAAGGCCACCACTGTCAGTAGCTCTATCTCACTGCTAGAATGAACTTTTGTCTCAGTTATGCCAAATTTCATTAACTAATGGTTAAATTTCTGATGTGTAGGTGTCATATACATATTCCAAGGAAGTCTCTGGAAATCCGGCAATTGCCCCTCATCTATACAAGTTCCATGGCATTGTAAACGGAATTGACCTAGATATCTGGGACCCCTACAATGACAACTTTATCCCTGTATGTCTCCCTCCTCCCTCTTTATTTCTCTCTCTACCTATCTCTATTCCTCTCTTCCATTTCTTACGGTTTAATTAAGCTTTTGGATGCTGGATAGATCATACATACTTATCCTTACCACACACACAAAAAAATAACAAAGATGATAGTTTTAATTTGGTAGATGATGAATAGTAACTACAACTAGATCTTGTTTGAGTCTTAAAATGGGTGAGAAGAATGAATGTAAGCTTAAAATCAGTTTTTGTTTTTTGTGAGGGGCCCTAATGGGTTGTCCCAATCAGGCCCACTTAAGTCTCTAGGGTGTGATGAGAACTTTAAGATTTTGGTTTTTTTTCTTTTTTGGAGGGATGGGGGTGGGGGTACGGTGGAGAGTGGTGTTGTGAAGAGTTGGAATGGTAATTACCTTAGGATTTCCTTAACTTTTAGGTTATAGGTAGGTGAGGTGGCTTCTTTTTATTTAGTTCCTAATGTATCCTTTTTCTTTCCCGAGTAAAGACAAATTGGTCTTTCTTGGAAGTTAGAAGTCCCTTTTCTCTCTTTTCATGGACTACCACGCAAACCCTAATTCCAATCCCATTAAACCTTTCTGCCACCACACTCACCATCACCACACCAAACCTCTCTTGATCTCTAGTTCTTTCTTTCTCTTTTGCTATGAAACTTTCCCTCTTGCGCTCGGATCTGATTTTAAGCAGTATGGTACCAAAATTTGAGACTGTATAACTCCTGGCCACTTTTCTCGTCTTCTTAGCCTCAATCTACATTTAAACGGAGGAATCACCCATCTTATCTGCAACCAGAATTTTGCAGTCTGGTTACATCTGGTCTAACTACTTCCTTTTGCCTTTCTTTCCTCTGTTGATTTGGGTTTGTTGCCTAAATTATGGATTTTGAAACTTTGATGCTTTAAAATATGTTCACTAGTCAGATCTGGTATAGTTGTGAATTGGATGAGGCACTGACCAAATCAGCTTTGTTACTTACTAATCCAATCAGATCTCTGATTCTCTAACCAAGTTTCCAGGACTTCGTGAAATTGTGGTTTGCTTTTTCCTGTTAAAATTAGTTGTGGATGAACTAGGATTTTAGATGCTCTAACTGCAAGTTTTCTGGAGTCTGGACAGATCTAGTACTTGTTGAATATGTATAAGGTGGGATGTATTTTTCTGACAAAATTATTTCTTTTTATTTAAATTTAGGTGCCGTACACGTCAGAAAATGTAGAAGAAGGCAAGAGGGCCGCCAAAACTGCACTGCAACAGAAACTGGGTTTGAGGGTTGCGGATTACCCAATAGTTGGAATTATAACCCGGTTAACTGTGCAGAAAGGAATCCACCTCATAAAGCACGCAATTTATCGGGCCTTAGAGCGTAACAGCCAGGTATTAACATTCTATCTCAATATTTCATTTATTTCTTCAACTTTTTAAAAACACAGCAGTAAATCTAACAATAAGTTGGATTTTTTTTTTAAATTATAGGTGGTTTTGCTGGGTACAGCCCCTGATCCTCGAATTCAAAATGAGTTTGTGAATCTTGGTAACCAGCTGCATTCATCTCATGCAGACCGGGCCCGGCTTGTTCTGACCTATGACGAACCTCTCTCCCATCTGGTGAGTTCTCTCTCTTATCATTTTTCTGCGACTTTTTTAATACTTCGACATATTATTATCTAACATTTTTTTTGGTGTTTATATATTTTTGTAGATCTATGCAGGGTCAGACTTCATACTCGTGCCATCGATCTTCGAACCATGCGGGTTGACCCAGCTCACAGCCATGAGATATGGCTCTATCCCTGTGGTTCGAAAAACTGGAGGTAGTTTTTTCCTTTCCTCTTTTAACTATTCTTATTTTTTCATTCCCAATAAATTGTCCTTTCTTCTTTTAACTGTTCTTATTTTTTCATTCCCAATAAATTGTCGTTAATATTAACTAACTAGATTTTTTTATCCTTGAAATTTAGGGCTCTATGACACAGTATTTGATGTTGATAATGACAAGGAGAGAGCCCAAGCAGCAGGAGTTGAACCCAACGGGTTCAATTTTGATGGTGCTGATGCCACAGGTGTCGATTATGCCCTCAACAGGTACACTCAGATAAATAAAAAAATAATATGAGATATCTACTTATCTTTACACTGATTCTATTATTTCGGATTATTTCAGGGCAATCTCCGCATGGTATGATGCAAGGGACTGGTTTTATTCGCTTTGCAAGAGAGTTATGGAACAAGACTGGTCTTGGAACCGACCAGCATTGGATTACATGGAGCTCTACCATTCTGCGCGCAAAAATTAGAACATTTACTGAAAATTGTAGAATAGAGGGGGGCTTTTCTTGCGGGGCGAAAGAGGGGGGTAGATTAGTCAAGTTTTGTAGACAGTTTTGTACAGCGCCCGTTGGCCATTCTTTGTATCAAAATTGACAATAAGAAACTTGTACTTTTCACTCTATTGTTTACCTTTTTGTTCTCATCTTTTCTCTTTTGTAACATATTGCAACTGTTATCTATTCTTTTATAAGTTTTGTATTGTCTGTTTTTATTAGAGCACTTAGATGAATGCATTAAACAAACTGTTTCTGGGATGTTATTGATAAAAGTAAGAAGTTAAAAACAGAGAGTATTTTGCATTTCCAGGCCTTTTGTGAAACTTGCACTATTGACCTATTCTTTGGAATCTTGGAAGAAAAATGTCAAATAAAGGTGGACTACAGGTCTGCTGCTTTTTCTTTTTCCCTACTAACACCCTTTTTGATAATAAAAAAGCGGGTAACTAAGGTCTACTCATCAAGTCAAGAGAAATTCATTGAATTTAATGCTCGATGTTATTGCTTTATTGGGAAAGGCCCTATTAGTAAGCGAAATGAAAGGACAGGTCAAGTACAGGAATAGGTAAGGTTGTCTGTCGCATTTCTTTCTATAGCATTGCAGAATTGCTTTATGCACTTGTCGGCCAACTCAGCGAATGTATGGATTCGGCCGGGAGGTTGGTAAGGCAGTCTAATGCTGGAAAGGCTGAATTGGAATAAGCGGATAAGGCTTGCTCGCCAGCGAATTACGTGCAGGAATGGAAAAAGGACTGCAGGTGAGCCCCGGGCTTAAGCCATTTGAACGATGGAATGTTGAAGGCGTGTAGCTGGGTGCAAAAGGTTTGGCTGTTAGGAAAGTAAGTTCAAGCAGAAAGAATGGAAAGAAAAACAATTGGTTTAGAATAAGTACTTTATATATAAAGTAGTAGTTTGCTTTCTTAAGCAAAATAAAGTAGTAACGAATATAGAAAGAAGGGTTAAATTGCTTTCTTTCCTACGGAGAAATCCCTTGCTACCAAGTGCCAGTAGTGTAGGAAATCCCTGCAATAAGAGTAGTGAAATCCGTTGCTCGTTGCTAGCGGGAAGGAAGGTAAGGTCAGATTACTGAAAAAGCCTGCTGCATGTATACTCGTAGGAAAGACAAGATCAGATAGAACCGAGAAAGTAAGAAGGGTAAGAAAGCACGGCATGGCTTACTAGTGAGGATAGACGAAGATAAACCATTACTCACGATATTCTATATTCTAATATCATGCCATACGGACAGAGAGGACCAACAAGAGGAAGGTGGAAAGAATGACGAAAAGAAAGAATAGAAAGAAGAAAGACAAGACGCGGAGCGTTGAACCGTTCAGAACAACTACTGAGACGAGTAGACTATAAGGAACACCATAATTGGGGAGAAATCCTACACACCGGGTAGGAAGAGTTTGAAACATCAAGCTCTCACAAAGTTGATATCCTCCTCGCGCCTTATACACTGCCTCTCACCTTACAGGAGTACCCGCACCTAGTTCCTTATGAGTACTGCTTCGCTACAAGAAGCAAGGGAAGGACTATTTTCATGAGTAGATGCCGAGGTAGTGTTTTGGCAAAGGTGTATCACTATGGACGAGATGACTCGAGAACTGAAAAGGGTTCTTAGCGAAGCTAGTTGTATCATTACATCATAAATGCTTGCAACATAGAAAAAAAATGGGCAACTTGGGCTTAAGAGACGAGCTGGGCTTTAATTAAGTAGCACTTAGATAGTGACCTATCGATTTCAATTGCATTAAACTTGATCTATTTTAAAGTATAGAACATATATTTACTCTGTTAATTAAATTTTAAGAGTTGATTATTACCAATTTTTTTCAAATGAATGCTATTGCCAATTTATTCTTTCTTTTCAACATGTATAACCTCAATGTTGATTGACATGTAACCTAAAACAATCCTAACATGATCCACCTGTAAACACAAGCTAACACAAGATTCAATTGATCTGTTATCTGAATCTATCGGGATCAAATTGTCGCGAGATATGATTCGGACCCGAATAAGTTCAAATTAATTCAAATGGGAGATGAAATTACTCAAATCTAAAAAGATCTAAACTTCAAAGATGACTAAAAATCGGATTGGGACTCGAGACGGTCCGAGTTGAAAGTGACCAGAATCTGAAAACCTGTATCAAAATTGAGTCTAACTCAAACCCAAAATGATCGAACTCGACACAACCTAACTTAACCTGACCCGTCTTGATGCAATTTTTTAGGGTTTAGCATCATTAGTAATTTAGTACAGTTTATTCAAGTTTATATTTTGATTTGGCCCAAAATTGTAATGCATATGGACCAAGTGACGTCTAGCCCAGTTAGAAAATAACATGCACTTCAATCATTTTCACCAATTCCAACTATTAAAAGCTCAAAAGCAAAAATATTTTGAAAACTTTTGATTTATTTTGGTGCTTTAGTTATTTTATATCTATATTTTTTTTGAGAAATATATATATATATTTTGAAATAAAATTTTTCGTTATCTTTATATATATTAATTATTTTTAAATGTATTTTTGTGAGATTTAAACCTATATTTTTTTCATAGTGAAGTAAGACCTATCACAATCTATGTTGCGGTTCTTTCTTTTTTTTTTTTTTTTGAGAAATGAATTTTGAATTTGGTAGCTATTACAGAAGTTATCGGTGAAAGAGTTTCGTCTTATTATGTGAAAATTACATTGCATGATATTTGTGGACTATATTCTTCCAACTTTGCACGGAACAATCTTAAATATATATATTTTTAACCATATCTTATGATAAGTTTTTGTCTATGGGATACTTTCTCTTCTTTTATCAATATGGCTTTTCATTTCACAAATGCAAAAACAAAAAAAAAAAAGAAGATGAAAGAAGCTTTTATGAAACAGCATCTTTTATGAAAAGAACTTATCCCAAAGAGTTTGGTTTAAATTGGACAAACAAACATTTCATTTTGCTGAGCTGTATATTGACCAAAATTGTACAACTTGAACAATTTGGGTTGAATATTATTTCCTTTTTTTTTGAATTAAGTACAGTTTTCCTGTTCTTAGTCTATCAAAAGTACTACTAAATGTGATAAATTCAAAGGTTTATTTATTGCTAGATAAAGATCCATCCAATTAATCCACTTGTTCAAGTTATTATGTAACTTGAGATGAGACCAAGTCCTTAAAATCATTTTCCAATTAATGTAACAACTAAAATTAATTAATTCTTGTGACCTTCTACATAAAAAAGCAATAACTTAACCATCTGTTTAGGTATGCTTAATTAATTAATTGGGTCCCTAATTAATTTATTCCAATTATAAACTTGTATATTTTTAATTCATCCCATTATATCAATGCCATTTTTGCTCATAGATCCATGAAAAAGCTGCTATCATGGATATTTGGATAATTGGATTAGTATTTAGTTGATAAATCCAAGTATATGATCCATTTAATTTTTGAGGTTAATTGTGCTCAATATATATATGTAGGTTAAATCTTAGAAAATGATACTAGTACTGTAGAAGGAAATAGAAAAATAAAAGATGCTAGTCGGCACTAAATACCAAACACTATATTACATGTTTGGTTAATCTTTTTTTTGTTTTTTTCAATTTCAAGATTCTGATTTGTAGTTTTGGTAAGTTGTCACTTCTGATAATGTACTGTACTGTAGAGTACTTATACCAGATAGCAAAAGTGAAGATGATATATATTTTTTTTCTAGATTTTTGCACAGGATTTTTTTGAGGAAAGGTAGGACTGATTTTTATTTCGGAAAAAAACAAATCTTAAAATTATAAAAGCTGAAATTGAATTGCCGAATTTATAAAATAAGAAAAAATATTTTCTCAGAATTCGGCCAACTAGAGATTAGATATTTAGAAATCGGCTGGGCTGATCTGTTGGCTAGACTTTGAGAATCCGGCCTTCAAGTGATTTTTTTATATATCGTTTGAAATTATTTTTTTATTTTGAAATTTAATGGTCTTTTCGGCCTGAGAAAATATTATTAAAATTATTAAATATAAAAATAAATATTTTTAATAAATGATAATAATTAATAATGAATACGTACCAGATCAACCTGTCGGTTTTTGAGAAAATATTTCTTTTTTTTTATTTTGTAATAGAGGCAATTTCATTTCAGTTTTTGGAATTTGAGTTTTTTCCTGAAATAAAAATCAGTCTAAAGCTCAAACCCTCTTTTTTTTGTACCTATGATTATTTGAACTTATAATCTTTTGAAAACCATTCTAATTAGCTACCATTTAAGCTACTAGTTCATTTGCTAGGTTTTTGTAAAGAATTAGAAGCTGAAATTTGAATTCACATCCGCTGTCATATTTTTTTCTATAGCATAGGTGTGTCATATTTTTTTGGGTCGACACATAAAGTTCATTAAAAATATAAATTAAAAAAAATACCTCTTATAACTAAATATGAACTGTTTAAATTAAATTAGACCGTTTAAAATCTATGATAGTAAATGTGCGATAGATTTTAATGACAGCGGATAGAAACCCCTCATACAAATAATCTATTTGTATGATGAATATCTCAAAAATTACAAAGAAGAGGGGAAAAACAAAGGGACCAAAAAAGAAAGAAAAATAGAATAAGGTCTTTAACCTTATCACTTTAATTAAAGACACCAATTCCTCATCTCCTGATATATTTCTCTCCAAATTATAATGAAATGGTCTTTAACCTAATCACATATTAGTCTTCTCCAAAATAAAGGCTGAGAAGGATAAGTGAGCAATTGTTTCCTTATCTCTAATTTATTATTATTTAAAAAATTAGGTGGTGCAATCAAGTTGTCATGGTAAGTCAATACTTTTGAATTAACACTTTCATATTTCAATCATAATTTTATTATTATTTTAATAGGATATTATTTTTTATAAAATTGAAATGGACATTAGAAAAGTTAGACTAAAGAAGCTTTTACTGAGCTACTACTACAAAAGTCTGATCCATCACCACCATTAAAAGAACACTTGTAGGAGTAGGAATGCTAGTGGGCATATAAAACTATAAATGAATTAATATAATATATATTTTTTCCTCTTTGTTTAAAATGAAACATTAGTCCTACTCCACAATAACATCATTTAATTAAAAAATAAAATTATTGATCCAACAACTATAATAGTGTTATTTTTAGCTATAAAATTAAATTTAAAATGAAAAAGAGTTAATTATTGATCCGATAATTAAAGATGTTTTTGATAATATAATATGTCTTAAAAGTTTTGAAATTTAACCACAAAGTATGAAATTAGATTCAAACAAAACCTAACCCACACGGTTTGTGTCCAAAATCCAATTTTTTTTTTTTTTGACTGAACGAAATCCAAAACTTATTTATCCATAACACCAATGATTTTGTAATCCGAATTAAAAAAATCAGACACCTTACTCCACCTTATCCAGATTATTACAAAATTCGATAAAACTAAAATCCGCATAATCCCAA
This sequence comes from x Bolboschoenoplectus mariqueter, assembly GCA_037678475.1. Lineage (NCBI taxonomy): Eukaryota > Viridiplantae > Streptophyta > Magnoliopsida > Poales > Cyperaceae > x Bolboschoenoplectus > x Bolboschoenoplectus mariqueter. The sequence goes on along the minus strand of CM075260.1, from coordinate 2,089,509 downwards.
TTGACAACTAGATAATTATTCACACCGGAAATTTAACCGAACTCAAACAAAATCCAACTAACCTGATTTGTTAGGTCTAAAAAATATTATATATCATAGTTGCTCAATAATAATAAAGTGTTATTAATTTTAAATGATCCGATATAGTTTAACTGATACAAACTAATTTAGATTATAGAGTTTGTTTTTTAATCTTAATTTTGTTAGATCTTATCTACTATAAAATAATGATAGTAAACTGTCAATTGTTTATTGTGACAACGAATGTGAATTTCACGAGGATTGGACATGAATGCAAACATGTATCTACACGGGTAAAATATTTGACATGCATGTATTTATTTATTTATTTATTTTTGCTCCTTGACTATGAAATTATTATCTGTTACTATTAATAATAAATTATTAAATTAGTTAGAGAACAAATTAGAGAAATTTATCTATGATACTATTACCATTCCTCAAAATTTAAAATGGAAGAATTTGAACTTATATTATTCCCTTCTATTTATACTAAGTATGTGATCGCATTCCGCGTGATGAAGGAGATATTCCGAAAGATCCATTAGTGTAGATGCATTTTTCATTTTATTGTAGAAGAATAATATATTTTGTAATTTTTTTATTTAAAAAATGATAGATTACATGCATTATTGTAATTTTTTCTATCGAAACAAATAACAAAGGTACCTGGAGAAATTTCTCTGGATAAAGTCACAGATTAATAGCATAATCAGAGATTATAAAAATCATGCATGTAAAAAGTTTCATTACACGATCTTATTTTGCTTTTTTGGAGTTGTGTAAATATGTTTGTTTCATAAGTCATATGTTATAAAGATCGACCATCCTTTAATGAAATTTATATGGATTAAGAATTACATCATAAAATATGATAGGCATACAAAATAATCTAGCAACGTATAATTACCATCATCATACAAAATAAATGCTGACATGTACCAAAAGTTTGTCTATGCTCAGTTTTGTATAATTAATTGTGAAGCTCTCTTTTTAATTATTGTACCAACGTATAATTATTGTCAAAAGATGCTTTTTTTTTAATATAGTACTGCAAAAAAAATAAAGAATTCACTTAATAAAATGAAATTATTGGAGTATAGAGATGTATTGATAATTGTAGCAGTAACTCAAGAAAGCAAAAAAAAAAAAAAATCAACATTGTCATTAAGGTGAAGCAATTTCATACCAAAGTTTCACTTTTCATGTGTATGTATTGGCAAATTTTAACCATTATTGTTAGTATATTGACATGTTATAATCTTAGAAAAGAAATAACACAAAAAGAGAAGCTGATAAAAAAGATTGCATTGTGTTGAAAGAAAATAACTATTGATACAGAAAAATAGCCAAAAATGAAATCCCAATTGAGAAATTTTATGAGTAGAATTCTCATTTAAATAATGCTTTCTTCAATCAGTGACCTCTTAATTAAAATTTCATTCTCGAGCTGCCAAAACAACACATTTTACCAAAAGAAAAAAAATTAGTATTAGTTCCTAAGACGAACTACGGATACAGATCCCATATACTCTCTTTATTTATCCAAACAACATATAAATTGCCAATCTCAATGCTTCAATGAAGTAACTCATTATGTTTCTAATAATATTCAGGTTCGTTTGTGAAGCTTTCTGGTCTTCAGACACTACATTAATTAATTGATCGTTGAGCTAATTGCCCTTCTTAACTCATCCCATAATTAAGCTGAAGCGATAAACTTTGAAAGAAAATGCTTCATAAGCTAGCTCCAAATTATCCATGCTGATATATATTCTTATTATAATACAATTTTCAATCCAATATTAGAGAACTGACTAATAAATTGTTTATTTGTCCCTTCCTTTTTTAAGCAGCACTTGCAGGTGATGGTCTGGACGGAAGAGATAGCGGGGGGAGAGAGAGAGAGAGAGAGAGAGAGAGAGAGAGAGCTAAGTGGTATTCAATCCAAAATAAAAGGATTAAATTTTATTAATTAATAATAATATATTTTTAGTTGATAGATATATAATTAACGGAGATGAATAGATAGGTAAATAGTAAGGAGATGAACTCCTCTCGCTGCTCGAACCTAATCTCTGGCAACTAAACAACCGTTCAGATGACAATGATCAGTCGAGGATGAGATCCTCAACGGCAGAGGAAAACAGATATTGTTGCAGTAACGGAGAAAATTCTCGTGTCAATCTCCGGTTGGCCCGGTAGGCCGAAATGCAGCGAACAGCTCTGATCAAAATAACCATAAATCAAACGGTTAAAGACGAAGAGAAATATATATATATGTATATGTATATATATAATCCATTGGCACGATAGCATTCACAGTACGAAGTATGTCGAGAACTGATTTATATTTTTTATAGAGTTAAAAAAATTCTCATGAGTCAATTTAAACAGATATTAAAACAACCCAAGTTCCTGTAGTTTATATATAAAATGATAAAATAATCTACACTATAGTAAAACAAAAAAATCTAGTAATTAATCTAATTAATTAATGAAGGCATTGGAAACACGTTCAAAGTATGCCACTACAAATGATCTAAAATTTTAAACTTTTGATAAAAATAAATAAATATAAATGAAGGAATGAATGAAGGAAGGAAGGAAGGAAGGCGTCTTTGAAATCTCTTTATTTTCCTCAAATCTCTTTTTCTTATTTCAAGTACAAGATGCACAAATGCATTATTTCAAGCGGTACGAAACATATAATTAAAGAGAAATGAAAAAGAGAAAACTAAATAAATTACAACACAATGTAGACCGGCGATCTTATTTGCTTCCAAACAAAGAACCAAATCCTCTCAACTCTCAATAAAATACGCGCAAAAGGAAATTAAATTAAAGAGAATTCTTCAAACATGCATGATCCATATGCAAACCCATTTTTCCCTTTCAAGGTCACTGAGAGAAGGTAATGCTGATGCTCCCAATGGAGACCTTGTCCTTGGAACGCGGCACGAGCGTGACAAGGATGGTGGGGTCATCCTCGGCACCGATATCCTCCAACAAATCGGTGATGCCAAGCTTGAGCACAGTTTCGAGCTTCGTCTCCTCCTTCCCCTTCTTGTGCTTGTGCGGCACGTGCACGAAGCTGCCCGCAAACTCACTTGCGTTCGGTGTAATATCATCGTCGTCTGTCGCGTTTATGTACACATCAAACTTGATGAATTTGCTGTGGTTCAGCTTAATGCCTGCAATTACAAGGATGTAAAACATTAAATGATTAATACTTTAGTACTTAATTTGAAAATCAGTTTTTAATCCAATAATAAAAATAATATTCTCCATGCGTATGAGAGGTCACAAATTTTGAATTTGAATGAAGATTTTTTATGAACATTTAAAATAAAGTAGCTTTAATCCTCATTTTTTATCTAAAAAAAATACTTTAGTAGTACTTATTTTGCATTACTGCATAGTTTTCTTTACAGTAGTCAATGGTTGTTTGAAATTGAACAAGTTTGTGAATGATAAAATTTGAGGATTTGAGGTAATATATATACCTTCAATAATAAGCACCTCCTCTTCATCCTCCTTAGCCTGGCCGCTTCTTGACACCTTGGGACGTGAGACGGTAGTAGTTACCGGCTTGTTGAGTTTTACCGGAAACCTGGTTTCGGTTGCCAGGGTCTTCTCTCTTTGCAACAGTGACCTTGCTTTGGTTTGCAGCTTCTGTACTAATTTTGGTGTAGGTCTGGAGTTGAGCCATGGGATGTCTACATCTTGGTATGTAAATCTCATGGCCTCATTGTCTAGGCAATCCTTGACTTTTACTTTTACCTGTTTGACAAGTCAAACCGTCAATTATGAATTTTAATTCATTGCATGTTGACCTTTTTAATTTCTTTGTTAGGTAATTATTCTATAATGAGGTTTCTAGAGGGTATAATTTTCTTTTCTTATAAGTAAATATACGAAAATAGTGTTCAACCATGCACAGAGAAATTTATAAATAAATAAATAATATATCTATATGAAGTTTTGTACCAGTTGAGCGTTCTCATCATAGAACAGGAAAGACGTATTGAGCCAGTCTGAGTCGGTGAAATCCCGGTGCTTCCCTCCGAGTTTCTTCCAGACATACCACATCCGATCGACGTTTGAGTGGTGTGCAAAGAAGATCGGGTCCCGTCCAGCAGAGTAGAAAGTGCCCATGTCCTCTCCATTGGGCTGGTTCCGATCGCCTGTCCATACATGCACTGGTCCATGTGGCAAGTTCTCCAGTGAACCGGCACCTGGATTTGGCTTGTCACCGGCACGATATGCTGATCCCATGAAAAGTTCTGGTGTTTTACCATTGGATATCACCTGTATGTTTCACCCAGAAAAATATGAATACACATTGGATTTTAGAAATACTGTATATTAATATACTGGATTCAATCTTTAATTAAACTTTTAATATATATCATAAGTTCATAACATGTCAGAATTATTCTATGACAGACCTGACGATACATGATCTTTAGGTTATGGTCAATCTGTTGATCTTTGCTGAGTGTTGGATCTGTGCCATTATAATCCAGGTCAATTGGGTATGGTGGTTGGTGCTTCGCATCACGTAATTTGTCATATAGCGAGGATGATGGGTTTGCGTACAATGCCGGGAGCTGCATACCGGGTGGTGCATCCCAGTTCCAGAATGGTAGCGCAAAAGTATCATCTCCAATCAACTTCCCCAATATGCGCTCGTAAAAGAAGAGGTAATACCTGTGCCAAGGGAAGAAAAGCCAGGAGTTGTGAACCTGTAACTCGAGATCTGGAAACCCGACTTGGTCATAAGCTCCATCGCAGTACGCACAGTGCACATTCGCCTGTTGCGTGAAGTTCCGCGGATCGTTAGCCGGCAGTGCTTTCATGAGCTCGATAGCTTTGGCATATTTGGCTATATACGCTTTATCCACCGCATGGGCTGCGGGGCGTACACGAAGTGGTTCCGACTTGGGCGGAAGTTTGAAGTCAACTATTGAACCTTTGAATGGTGGGCAGCAATTGGTCGGTTTTGCTGTGCTAGGCAAGTCTTCAGGGGGGCCACACTTGGAGATGTCTGGCGCTTGAATCGGTGCAGCTGATGCACTGCGATTCATGCCAAGGCCGGTTGAGACGCCATATAATCCACCGAGACCGATTAAAACCTCGCGACGGCCGGAGTTGGGTTTTTGGCTATCATCGGAAGCGGACTTGCATGCAATTCTAGGGTTGTATGTTCTTCTAGGGAATGGTTTGTGGGGCTGGAAGTTGCATGCAGAGGAGTGAGAGGGATGGAGAGAAATGGCGGGAGAAGTTAATAGCTTAGGAAAGCTTGACATGATGTATGGTTTAACTATAATTAAGCAGGAATGAAAATGGATTGGAAATGCATGTTGATTCACCTCTGTTTTATAGGAAAGGAGAGGTGGTGTGAAATTGAAAATTGAATTTATAATTCACACGTGTGCTAATTTAGTAAATGGATTGGTTGAGAGGGAGGTTAATTTCTTTTTGTTTTTATTTTCTTAATTTTCTTTGGGAAGTTTCTTTTGGTTTCCTCAGTTGAAGAGTCAAGAGGTTTAGATAGAATGAGATGAGCCAATCATTATTTGACACGTGGTGTTTAACTCTTAACAAATGAAGTGGCATTACGTCAATAAAGCTATTAGCTTTTGTTGTTTGTTTTTCTCTCAACGTTTTACTTTCTCACCATCTGTTGTTATTAGAGAAAAAAAACAAGTACATTAATGAGCCTAATCAAAATCATTAATTCTCTTTAAAAGAATACTTCTTTAGCTGACATTTTTTGTTTTGCTTATAAATTAATCATATAACATTTTTTTATACAATTTTAATATTATTTGATATATCATCAGATATCATTAAATATAGACCGCAAATTTTATTTTCATACCATTCGATTAGCGGTGAAACTTGAATTAAATTATATTGCATTTCACATATACATGTGTATGGACTATAAGTTATATTTCACTTATCTAATTTAAAATTATAAATTTTTTTGTTGTTGTCAATATTATCAAAATAATTAATGAATTCATGTTTAAATTTATAATTCACGGTTTAAATATTTAATACTTATTTTTTATGAAACATTTGAATCAGTCATTTGATATAATCTATTATATAAACACATATACTTTTTTTTTCACTCTCTCCACATGATTTGAATATTGATCGAACAAAAATTGCATTGTTCAATTTTTCATGAAAGATATTCCAATTTCAACAAATATTTTATTTACTTCTCAAAAGTGAAGAATAATTAATACTTCAATAACAAAAAAAAATGGGAAAGTAAAATCATAAAAAAAAAAGCAACAAAATTAATAGATTTATTGTCATAATGCCACTTCATTTAATCAAGGCCATGTGTCATCATCTGATAGGCTCATCTCATTAGTGGGTAGGAAAATCCTGCTCATATATGAGCAGAGGATCCGGCCCATATGATGATACCTAAAGATTAGGTGGCTTGATGACAAGTGAGATATATCTTTTGACCAAAGATATGTGATGGGTTCGGATTTATATTTTCTATTACTTTATATTATACTGTATAGTGTGTTATATATCTGATTGTATTTATTTGTGTAAAATAAATTAAAAAAAAAACTATTTTATAATTCGTATATTATGCAACGCAGTGCGTCAGAAGATCAGAATCATACGTGTTCTGATCCTCTTTAGTTACATTTCTTTTTCAAAACTAGTGAGCACAAGGAGCATTCTCACGTTTTAAATTTTAAAAATGATATCCCAAATCCGGTTATTTTGAAACGATTCATATTCTGACTTTAATGGTAAAATTTGATTGATTAGGAATAACTGTTAATGGAATAAGACGTAAACAACACGTCACAGCTCAATAAATGGTTGCTATTAATTATGGGAGCTGATTCACAAATAGAGCTATTGAAATCCTCATCGATTTAATTATATATATTAAATAAATTATTATATATATTAATGATTTTATTATGTAAATTTATTTTATACAGTATTATCATCATATAATTTAACTGAATTATTATATATATTAATGATTTTATTATGAAAATTTATTTTGTACAGTATTGTCATTATACAACTTAAACAAGTTATTACGCATATTAATGATATTTAAATTAAATAATAGAAATATTATATATAATAAAGCCACTAACATATATAATAAAACTCGTATCGACGACGGTATCAATAATGATATCTCCATAATATTTTTCATTGATTATTTATATATATTAACCGATCCTAAACTTCTATTCAACAAGGTTTATCCGTTTATGATAAATTAAGTTGTAAGGATTTTTCACATGAAATATGTTACAAAGAAGAAAAATGTTAGAGAAATATCATCATTAATACATACTTTGTTATTCAAATTAATTAAGTGAGTTATTATTCATATTAACGATTTTATTATGTAATTTATTTTGTGCAGTATTTTTTTTATTATTCAACTTAAATACGACTAATTTGAATAATAATAAATCACTTAAATTAAATAATAAAAATTATATATAAAATAAATTATATGATAAAATTATAATAACTTAGTTAATTTAAATAACAAAAATTGATAGGTGATGATATCACTGACAATATCTATATGTCATCTCCCCTAAAAAAAACCAAACAAAAATTTATACTAAAAGATTAATTCTGTAAAAGTATTCTACATGTTCTCCTTCCCTAGAATTGATTTGGGTTTAACCTTACTTAAGAAATTACCACATACCACCAACTTGAATGAAGAAAATGTGTGTACAAACAATTTTGAAAAATTATATCAGTAAAAGTCCCAACGGAATCTTTTCTAGAAGTGTTAGAATTGTAGAATTCTAGAGATGATTGATTGAAATTGAGATTTAGACCTTCCAAATTCCACAGCATCTTTTCTAAAAAGAACAAGGCTTTTTAAATCTTCTATGAAAACGTTGGCGTTGATAATTCCTTTTGAACTATAATTTGAATACTATAAATTATTTTCTACGAAAGATCCGGAATTAGATTCTATAATGGGAACGTAAATGAGAGGGATATTAATATAAAATTTTTAAATTTTTAAATTTTTAGTAATTTTTTTTAGACTAAAATATTAATATAAAATTGTTGAATATATTTAAATCATTTATATGTGTACAAATGATGGATCATATGTTATATTTTTATTGAGATATTTTAAACTTTAGGTTAGAATTATTAAAGTTTTATAATGAAAGACAACAAAACTCGAATGCATTATTTAAAAAAAACTATATCACCATGATAAATAGTCCTTGAATTTTTGGTAAAACAATCAAATTCGTTTTAAATTTTAATTTATATCAAATTAATTGGTCCTTATTTTTTGAGGAAAAAAATAAACTGGTCCCTACATTTTATTTACACGAAAGCCGTCCTAAAAATTTCAAAAAGATTCTCAAAAAAATTTCTCAAAAAATTTTCTGAAATTTTTTTTCTAAAAAAGAATTGTAAAAGATTTTTCTAAAACTTTAGTTTGTCATTCTCACAATGACTAATTTAGTTCTTTTATAAAAATTCAAGAATGCATTTAACACTCATCACATATAAATGTCTGTGAAATTCACTAAAATTATGTCTTGGTTTCTAAAGGACATATCGTTTTTTTTTAATCTTTTTACTTATTTATATTAATTATTACAATTTAGGGTTCAATAAAAAGTGCTTGAAGTTTATTTATTTATTTATTTTAACTGCTTGAAGTTTAGTTTTATCTTCAGATTTCTCTTTATACCAGTGCAAAAAATAATAAAAAATAAAAATGTATTGAACAACATAAATCATGAATGTTCTAATCAATACTATTTTTTATTATAAAAAAATGATCATTTCGAAAAGATGATTTAAAGTATTTGCATACTGAAGATAAAGGCATCAGCAATATTAATGTTGGCTCATTTCATTTTCACCTTTTTCTCCTTTTTCAACCCTCTACAAATTAGGAATTAGGTCATGAATTGATAAGTTTGTAATTTTGTATTATAGTTATCACTTTTGCACCTAATATTGTATCCATTCAGGCACTTGTCTATCAGAACTTAAATCTCCTTAAAAATAAGATTAGATGATTAAATTTCTATGGAAGATATCACACCTAAACTTAAATCTCCTTAAAAATAAGATTAGATGATTAAATTTCTATGGAAGATATCACACCTAATCCACTAAATGCTTCAGATTTTTCTTCCTCCTCTACCTTTTTCTCCTTCTTTTGTAATTATAATTACACTATTTTGCATGCAACGTATACACTTAATTTTCTAACAGAATTAGTGAGTTTGTTGGTTAAAGCAGTTTTGAAAAAAAGAGAGAGATTGAAATTATCATATATGCTATCTATAGGCCTTCATGTTGTGATTATCACATATCAACATATATATACTTTGCAATTATCATATATGCTATAGGTTGATGTTGTGATTATCACATTAACATATAGTTTGTAATGTCATGTGCATGCTCTAAGGCTGAATTTTGCTTATAGTTTCTATTACAACATTTTTTTTTAAAATTCAAGATGATGGTCAAGATATTTAACTTTAAATATTTATAAAATATCATTCATCTAGGTTTCGAACTTGCGACGTGTTTTTGTTATGGTTTTTATTATGATTTTGTAAGTTACTAGCTGATGAGTTTCATTATTTTTTTATTATTCAAAATTAATGGTCTACTACTATGCTTTTGAGTTCCAGTGATATTAATTTATCTGTGAGTAATTAATTAATACGTTGTAAAAGTTGTTTAGACATTTTCAGTAAGTTTCATATTAATTAATTTTACTGATCATAAAATTCAACTAGAGCTCATAATTTCTTTCCAAAGATCTGTCAATGACTTTGATGAAACGTAACCTCTAACTCTTCCTCTTTTTTCTTCTCACTTTTTTTTTCTAAAAATGGTACGTAACCTTCAAGGCACTAATTTATTGCAATATTTGACAATATATCTTCTTCTGAAATGCAAATAAAATAACGAAAATATTTAGCGTCCATTTCTGTATTGACCATTCTATATTTGATAACGTCAATTATATATTTGTTAACTACAAATACATTATTGTTAACTAATAAAATTTCATCATTTTATATGTAAACAATATGTATAAAATATATATAATTAATATTAACAAATAAGAGATGAACAGATAAATAAATAGTAAAAATGAACCCCGCTCAACACTCATAATTATTATAAAATAATGAGAATTTGACCGGTCCTTCAAGTTGAATTGTATTAATTTAGTCTTATATACTTACAAATAGAAAATCGTACAGATGCTGATTAGGCAAAATTGACTAACTCATCTTTGACTAACACAGATCAAGTGGTCTCTTTTAGAGTCATGATTTTATGTTGCGTAGCATAATCTAAGAATAACTAGATTATAGAAAGTTTATTTTTTGAGTTTTATTTTATATGAATTTTAACATAATTGACGGATATTATGTTGCATCACAGAGGATATGAATTCTCACTTTTGCCCCGAGATTGTTGTTAATATCGGACAGCGAGAGAGATGACACATCCAACGTGTCGCTAACGTGTCGCGTTATAAAAGAAAAGACAACCAATCCGATGATGTCATTTGAGATTTTTATCATTTTTGAAAGAAAGATGGTGGTAACTAATTACTTCTCTCTAAAGAAATATCCAAAAAAATTGACTGAGTCTTTTAGTCATTTTCTCCGAAATTGTATTGGGGAAGCAAATCCTCAATCAAGTTTTCTCATATTTTCTTTTTTTTTGTTTAGTGCTATTGGCGTCAACAATACTAGTCACAATTATTTTCATGAATACAAACTTATAAAGTATAAGAAGTTAATTAACAATGATAGCACCAGTACTGGTACTTATCAACGAGAAGAAATATAATATTGTATACCAACCACTAATGATGATATTAACAACCACAATAACAATAACAAAATATAAATAGGGTGGGGATCCATATATTGATAACTACTAATTAATTTTGATTATCTAATTTTCAAATAATTCAAAAAAACAATAAATTAGACTTAAAAATCTTAATTTCCACATCTTTTCTATTTATCTGAAAGCAAACCTTTTGTCAAGACTGATGAGATGAGTGTACCGGTCATTTTCCCTTTTAACAAAGAGGAATTTTAAAGCTGTTTGGAGAAAAAAAAGAAAAAGTTGAAGCTCTCCTTTTTAATCCAACCTCCGCTCTCTCTTTCCGATTCATATCCTCTAAAATGAGCAGATACTTTGGAGAATATAGTGGACAGAAATTACTCGTGAGTACTGAAGCGGACAACATCGAAATTCATACGGAATGCTTTATATGAGAGATTTTTTATTCACTATACATAAAGTATTTTAGAAGATGTGAATTCTTCTCTTCCACCTATTCATACAAGTGTATGTAGGAGGAAGACAGTCTAATTCCGGTACTTGTTGCACTCAATATAAAAAATATGCATCTTTACCTGTCAAAATATAAGCATGTGTCCTCTTTTAAATTATTACATATCAATCACTCAAAGTTTTTCTAAAGTAATAATTCAAAGCACCACAAATAAAATATGACTGAATGCAATCATTTTCATCATATCATTTTCTTCTACCTGTTGATGCATAGTTGTAGAATTCACTTCCATTGTGATGAGATCCAGCGAAATAAAAATAAAAAAGTACTCCCTAGCTATAATTTAAATCTAAACTATTTAAATTGAATCGGATAATTTAAAATTAATAATAATTTATTGTCATAAAATTTCTATGTCAGCAAATACAAACTTCATAATCGCATACTCTTCAAAAGGTCCGAAACAATTTTGTGATTTTTTTTGTATGATATTATTTTTTATTTATTTAAAACTCGCATGTAGATAGACCAATTAGTTAAAGGGAGCTGATAGACAGATACGGTTGTTGACACCGTCGTCGATATGAGTTTAATTATATACATTAAATGAGTTATTATGTAAATTAATAATTTTTTCATGCAAACTCATTTTATACAGTATTGTCATTATGCAATTTAAATGAGTTATTATGCATATTGATGGTATTTAAGTTAAATAATAAAAATATTGTATATAATAAAGCTATTAACATGCATAATAACTCATGTAATGTATATAATAAAATCTGTATCGATGACGATATCAATAATATTATCTCCATAACATTTTCCTTAGTTAAAAACTTCCATGATTTGGATTCATGAAAATTTAAAACTGATTCCTTTTTTTGTACACAATTGAACTTTTTTAATCTAATTGACTACACTGCCTCTTTTGGTTAATTAATTATCCGTTTCTATTTTACTTCTTTGTCAAATAGTCCTTGAAATAAATTTAGGTGATAATTGACAAACAAACAAACAAACATTTATAACATTTATAAGGAATTAAGACCAATTACTTCTTCCTTTTTACCACTAATTGTTAATTTGAAAGAGACTATGTACAAATAAGCTAGAACTTTGTTTCAGGTGGCATAAATTTCCGAAATTAGAAATTGGAAGAACTACTTTTATATCCAATTTTTTTGGGAATATTAGAGGACACCAACTCCACAAAATTTGAGTATTTATTATATATTTATTTAGTTTTTTAATTAGGTGTTGCGTCTCTTTGTAAAAAAGTAAATGTTGAAAAAAAAACTTTGCTATATATATAATGGAAATAGAAGAATTTCAATACCATAAAATTTTGTAACTTGAGATGTCACAATCTTATTATTTTTTTCATTTATATTTTAAATTTTTAAATTTAAATGATAAATCAGAACGAACGGTCTTCTTCACTTTTATGAGAGATACATTCACATAAAATTTTAGAATTTTTAAGATTCGGTTTATACCAAATCAATAAATAAACAAATAAACTAATTAATTATGATAGAATAATTTTAATACTTCATTCGTTTAACATTTTGATCTTGTATTTTGTACAATTATTAATATCTGTAAAATTTGAATCTGAATTTAAATACAAATAAATAATATCTAATCTGCTTTCACTCCTAGTTCCACATTGAGAAACACTTAAATCATGTTTCTTAATACCAAAAAAAAAAGAAAAATAACAAGATAATTCTTATCTTTAATCTCACAATGAATAAGAGTTATAAATCTTAAGTCTTTATTTTTTTTCTTGCTTGTAAGTATAACATGTGGTAAAAAAAAAGAAATTATTTCCCATAAATCTAACGTGTCATATTGTGACGGATAAATGTTTTTGGTGCCAAAAAGTAACATGATAAAGAAATTATTTGGAAATTTTCCACTTTATTGCATCTAGGTCCCACATAAATAAAATAAGGCACTGAAAACTTTATCCTTTCGATCTATACATTCATTTATCTTAAATTTGTCGGAGTAATCAAATTGTTAGTTTAATTAATTTATTAAAATTGATAATTGCATGTAAATTACAACATGGAATATATTATGTCCGTACTTAATTTATCAAGGATTAATAATTCAATTTTTAAATTAATTAACACCTTTAGTAACTCGACTGACAATTAATTTATATATATATATATTCTCAGATAAACGCTTCATCCAAACCAACAGTTTAATTATATAGTTTATATTTAAGAACTTGTTTATTTTTAGAAAGATATTTTGGAAGTATTATACTATTTATTCCACATCTGTCATCATATAATCGCAACGATCCAATTAAATCACGACGACTGAGATTTTAACTATACAAAAATTTTATATTATTTTATGACTCTCATCTATCATATGCGAAATAATATTTTATTCTCGTAAAAAATTATGAATTTTTATAGTATTTTATAATATTTTATGAATTTTTATAGTATTTGACTATTAGCAGTTGACAACCAAAATAATAAATAAAATAAAAGCCACGTATGAATTTTTATAGTATTTTCTAATATTTTATGAATTTTTATAGTATTTGACTATTAGCAGTTGACAACCAAAACAATAAATAAAATAAAAGCCACGTAGGCAACATCTGTTCTCATTAAAAAACTATTTTTAAAAAGATATTTAATATTTTCATAGCACTGTACTGTTTGACTATAACTTGTAGCCACTAGCTGTCCCCATTAAAGAACTACACTAAAAATCTCCCAAGCTAATACCATCAATTCATCATCATTAATCTATTTGTCATCATCCAATTAATTGATATAATGTGGATTTGAGGCAAGTAATTAATGAGAGTGGTACCAACAAACATAGCTTCTATGTAAGAGGCTACAATGCCTTTTTTTTTTTTAATGCCTTTTTCTAGGTTTTTTTTAAGGAGGCTGCCTTTTATTTTTTTTTTAATTTTTTTCTATGGTATGTATTTATAGTTCTCATATGGGCTAAGTTAAGTTTGTGTTGTTTATTTTATGGGCCTATTTTGAGTATAATTTTATATGAGATATGAGCCCTGTTTGAATAGGAAATTGGGCTAATTTGTGTTATTTCAGATCAAATCAATTAGACTTGAACAGTAATAATATTGTTCTTCCTGATGCAAATAAGCAATTAAACCACAATATAAATTAAGACCTCCAAGACAAAAATAGAAAATGGTGAACAATATTTAGACAATAAAACTTTATATAAAAAAAATAGAATATTATGTAAGCAGTTAATTAAGCACTAACGGTCAAATTGTGCATGATATGATTTTTATAGATATATGATTCCATAGACATATATAACAGAAACATTTGGAAATTCACTATTCAAATGCATGAGAATTTTGATACAAATTTATTGTATGACATGATGACATAAATAAAAATAAGAAATACTATGCCCATATATTTAGCACCACACTTGCAGGAGTTTTTTTTGGCTTGCAATTTTATTTCTAATTTAAATGGGTCATATATTGCCATATTTATCAGTATTTATTGCAACTTTTTTTTTATGATTTGTACATGATATAATTGTATTTTTATTTTGTATAAGGATTCTTTTATCTATAACTTCGAAATGCTGTAATATATAAATTATTATAGAACACTTTTTTTCCTAAATAAAAGCATATTCAATTATAAATAAGTAATCCATATCGATAATAAATTAGAACTATATCCGTTTTTATTGTTTGAAATTGACTAATATTAGCATCTCATTATTAGAAGAACTATTCTTATGCATATTGGAATAATCCAAACGGAGAATATCTAGATTTTTCGGATGAATTTTATGTTGGAAAAAAATCAAATTGAATTATAAAATAAAAAAATATTTCTATGAATTTATAAAATAAGAAAAACCGCACTCTCAGAATGTGTCCTTAAAATACACTAACTATTAGTTTTCCACAATTCTAATTTTATTATTGTTATTTTATCATATAAAATGGTGATTAATTCATAGATCTAAAAATTAAGATATTTGAAATTATGGTATATAATTTCGTTAATATATCTGTTATGAATAACTAGTATCTATTTGAAAAATGAATTTTTTTACTACTACAATAACCAATATAATATTAAAGTTTACGTTGGAAAAACTGCAACTATATAATTTCTTAACTAAAGCTATGTTATTTTAATATCTTACCGTTCTATACTAGATACTCAGATATAGTTACAAATGAATTTTATTTGGTGAATCCTTAATTTGATTTCTGAAAATTAGAATTTGATTTCCTAATTAGATACAAAGCTTTTGATTTTATGTGTTAAACTTATACTAGATTCGTTTGGCTTATCTAGCTACTGAATAATAAATATTTTTTAAATAGAGAATTCTATTATGAAATATTTACTATAATACAAAATTTACTATTTCTACCGCACTTGCTAACAATAGAAAATTTTATTAAATTTCTTTAGTGAAGTAGACATCACTATATTTATTTATGAATTTTATTATAAAAGATTATGTGGATTACATATCACATGAATTTTGTTGTATATTTTAATTATTTATGCATTACTACTATAATCTGTAATAAATTTATCATAATAATGAAAAAATCATAATGTAAATAATAAATCATGAAGCATGTTTAGTAAGATCTCCTTAATAAATCATGAAAGAATTGGTCAACATTATTAATTCTGCTAACAAATTTCAAAGGACCTTATATATATCTTTTTTTTATTATGCGACAACCTAAAACAGCGAATTATTCTCAATTTAATAAATTAATATTAGGGTTATATAATTCTTTGTTATCCTAGATAAATGATTTAGGGTAACTTTAATTATTTATAAATTTAAATTTAGAAGCAGCACAATTCTATCTAAATCTATCATTAACATATTTCTTTTAATAAGTATCCGAATTATGATAATACACTTAAGATTGTTGGAACTAATTCTTATAAATTTGAATAGCTATAAAATAAAATGAAATTAATTAAAATAAATCCCACAAAAAATCGTACTCCCAGAGTGTAGCCTCTTGCTGCATTCTGAGAGTGCGGCCTTCCTTAAAAAAATCGCATTCTGAGAGTGCGACCTATCTATGAAAGATCTCAGAGGCATTCTGAGAGTACGGCCTATCTGTGAAAGACCGCATCCTGAAAGTACAATTTTTCTTATTTTATAAATTCGTAAAAATATTTTATTATTTTATAATTCAATTTAATTTTTTTTCTCTACGTAAAATTCAGCCAGATTCCTCTCTTTTATACGCACTAAACATTCCCAAAAAGTTCCCCATTAATGGCTCCATACAACATTAACATGTGGGCCTCACAGTCTCTGACCCCACATGGCAGTGATAATGAATACAAGAAAGGGATTTAATAAACCGTACATATAGCATTTCGTTTTCTGAGGTTTCTTGCGCTTATAGACAACCTGACCTATTCTTCGTCCCCGAATTTCTACATCTTTGCCCAATTCCATCAAATTCTCAACAAATCGGAATCAAATCCGCTACTTCGATCAACAATTCGGATTTCGGTATGATGATCTCCCTCTTTCTTGATTCAATGGAGTTGCATATGTTGCGATCTATGATCTATCATATGATTTATGATCATTTTCTTCGGTTTTATTTCTTTGTAGTAGGAAGGACTCGATGGCCAAGAGCTCGTTCAAATTGGAGCATCCCCTCGGTTCGGGTTTATTTTATTGAAGTTATTCCTTCTTTGTTTCTGATCTTCACGAGTTTGCTCTGTTTGATTTAGGGTTTCGTTGTTTCTATGCGTACTTGTATAAAATTTCTGGTTAATATGGTTAATTTCTTGAGAAATTTGATGCAGGCCACTTATTGCGCGTGAAATATAAATCTAATAAAGGAAACAGATCCCTTGCCAGATAGATTTGAAATCATTATCGATAATACAAGAATCTGTACTTGAAAACTTAATAGTCAACTGGGTTCTGGACCATATGTAGGTTTTAGTTTGTCAGGGCTTGATTTGATGCTTCTTGTGAGTTTAATTTGAAGAAGCCTAGTGTAGTTGATACGAATTAGCAAGAAAACTATAAATTGAGATTGATCCTCCTTTAGGCTAAATTTAGGATTAATAATGGGGGATTGCTTTGTTTGAGGCTTACATTTGCTAATCAGGGGTTCTTTTCTTTCTTTCTTTCCCTCCTTTTTTTCTTCTTTATGTCCTTTACTTCTCTCCTCATTCCCCTTGTTCTCTTTAATTCAATCGCTCATGCCCCTGTACATAACTACACTTCTTGTACTCGCATTTTTTTGTTAATGAAATTTAAGTAGGCCTTTCACGGTTTCACCTACTATCTTGAAAAAAGATTAATCCCTTTTGTTTCCTTTAAGTAAAAATATGTCAAGTTAGAATTTTTGCATTGTAATTGGACATATTGATCTAAGTGTGTGCATGGTGACTGTGATTATTGCGGGATTCAAATGTAGAAAATCAGTTGTAACATATCAGTATGTTGAAAGGTATAATAATCTTTTGCTAAGTTGCATTCTTATTTTTTTTTTGCTAAATATTTTCAGAAAGGAGACAGGCTGAGTCTGCTCGCATCAGAGAGAAGTACCCTGATAGAATTCCTGTTAGTATCATTGTTTGTCATCTCTTACATAAAAGATTATAATGTTTCCTATTACTATATAGTTTTTCTGATCTTTCCGATTCTGTAGGTGATTGTAGAGAAAGCTGAGAGGAGCGATATCCCTGACATCGACAAGAAAAAGTGAGCATTTCTTTCCTAGACATTTCAATGCTAACATTTATATGCAACTAACAAGAGGAGCAATGGTACTGATAACCATATTTATTTTTGTTTAGATATCTTGTACCAGCTGATCTGACTGTGGGCCAGTTTGTATATGTGGTACGCAAGAGAATTAAGCTTAGTGCTGAAAAGGCTATTTTCATCTTTGTCAAGAACACGCTTCCACCTACTGGTAAGTCCCATTGCATGAAGTTAGTGCTCAATATTAAATTTCCGGACCAAAAGTAAGGTGTGAGGTAGTAGGCTCACGGGAGACTTAACATATTTCTCTATCTAAATAAATGTAGCTGCCATGATGTCGGCGATTTATGAGGAGAACAAGGATGAAGATGGGTTTCTCTACATGACCTACAGCGGAGAGAACACTTTCGGGTCTTTCTGAGTTGCAAAATCTAGAAGGGCCTGTTTGTAAATAAGACTCGTTTTTATTTCACCTGTTAACTCCCGTGGTGCTGCTGTGTTCATGTGATTTCAGTACATATTGTAGTCCTGTGGAATCATTGTTTCCTCAAGTTTAATGCAATTCGCTGCCGCCTCTGAAAGGCTAGCTTAATTGTAATTTTACTGTCATATAAGTATATGCTTGTGCATTTTAATTGGATAACAGATGAGTATATCTGGTTTATATGCCTCTGAAAGAATTATGTTGGCATGGGTTTTGTCAGTTGCTAAACGATCTCTGCCATTAATTTGTTCACTGTAACTTTTGTTGGTGGTGGCGATGAGGAATCTCTTTTCTAAGAGAATCATTACCGTCTACAATTGCTATTCAAATCTATTCCAATGTAGTGGTACATTTATTATGGACCTAAAATTTGGAGGAACCTAATCTCTCTTTCATTGCGTGACGCACAAATCGTCTCGAGGGATCTTCATCTCCTTCCTCCCATCTATCTATCTCTCTATCCCCTGTCTAGTAATGGCTTGTTGATATCTTGAAGCAAACTATCTTCTCCGTTGAACAAGAAAGAATTGTGTGAAACCAAATCTAGAGAGTGGAGACCATCAAGAGAAAATTCGAGCGCCTTTGAGAAAATTAAAATTAATTTTTGTAGAATCTAATAAAATCGTAATAAATTGCATTGAATTTGCTTCTTGTCATGCACCAACAAGTGAAGACAGATTATCGTAAAATAAATTGGGAAGACAGGATATAACAAAAAGCGTACTTTATATCAGAGTTACAGCTAATTTTGGGTGGCATTGTGTGTCCCACGAATTCTCGCGCCAATATTTGAAATGATTTTTTTCTACTTGAATTGTACAGACTCAACAGAGCGTATTCAAACGGCAAGTTTACAAAAACAATCCTCCTACTCTTATATTACCAATCACTAACCAACCAAACACATCAATATATTATTTATATACTCCAATTCTCATATTGTATGTACCATACCAATCTGTGTATATAACTTGGGACGAAGTTTAATATTGATTATAGTGAGTCATAACTTCCCTTCTCATCTAAAATTTTATACATAGATAATATATTTTATAAACCAATTATTATTTAGATTACGAAATACCCCTCTATCAATTTTGTGTCATAATTTTTTTTCTTAATTAAGTTGACTCCTTATTTTAGACTCAAGTTCTGTTACCGTAATATAATCCATTATTGAAATATCATATTTATTTATATTGATTCCTACGGCCACTAGTAGTCGACGATCGTGTTTCTCCTCTCTTTCTTTCTTTCTTTCTTTCTTTCTTTCTTCTGATATACGTATACAAAACTTTGGAAGTTGCAAATTTGGATGAGTAGGAGGGTTATTTTGCAAAATATTTGGTGGATAGCAAACATGATCTGCATGATGAAATTAATGCAAGCATTTAATAAAAGAATAGCAGGAATCAAACCTAAAAAAAAAAAAAATTCAAACCCTTTTTGGATTGCTTCCAATCTCCCTCATTTAATTCTCCAACTTCCTTTTTGTTTGATCGTTTCCTCATTTATGGCCGCCTCTTCTTTCTCTCTTTCCTTTGCTCTCTATTAAAGAACCCCCATTTCACATTCTCTTTGCTTGCTCTTGTGCTTTCAAACCCCCCTTTCTATCTCTAAAAATAGAATCAAAGATATGTGTTCCTCTATTTTTTTTCTTCCTTTTTTTTTTTTGCCTACCATTCTCATCGCCAAAGAGTTTCATATCTTATATTTGGTTGGTTGGTTGGTTGTTCATTGTAAGTATATGTCATTTATGTTTTCAAAATCTTAGATTTATTTTGTTTGTGTCATTCTTTCTGCTTATAGGTTTTTAAATTCATATTTGATCCTGAGTATGGGTTCTTTATCTTTCATAGGTCTGATTAATTTGCACATTGAAAGAAAAACAACTAGGTTTTGGTGTGGGGGGGGGGGGGGGTATAAAATCTCTTTTGTGGCTAACATTATGAGGTTTAAAAAAAAATCAAGAATGGTGAGATCATTGGTTTGGTTTCTTAAATTGTATTGTGTTTTATATTTAGTACAAAAAACTTACATTGTGAGTCATGATTTAGTTAACAAGATATTGGTCCGGTTCAATTAGAGAGTTGGTGTCGCTGAAATGGGGGCCCCACTCTTTAATTGAGCCGTGCCAATATCACGTTAGTTGCTTATCTGGCTCATTAATTAGTTGTTTATTAATTTTCCATCAGCTGTGGTATGGATGCTAGCTAGCTATTTTTCATAAAAAGAAAAAAAAAGATGTATGCACATATTCTACTTTTCAGTATTTTATTTTACTTCAGGAACTTATTTTGTAATTATATAGTACTAGGGTTGCTTTTTGGTTTTGTCCCAAAAAATATTTATTAAAACAATATATTTAAAATAAAATAATTTTTAATTACAAATTTATATGTGACAAATATGAAAAAATAATTTGTATAGTTAATAATAATATAATTAGTTACAAAAAGTTTTCATATAGAAATACGGAAAAGTTATATCATTTTAGAAAATTATTTAGTACCTTAGACATAACAAACACACTTTTAAATAAAAAGAGAAAAAAATGATAATATGACATGACTAAAAAGTTTTGAAATCCAATTATTTTTATGGTGTATAGATTAAGGTAAGTTTTAATTGCTCTCTTTGTTATAATAGTGATCATTGTGTAAAGCAATTTACGTTATTTTTGTATTAACATGTTGAAAAAAAAAGTGTGTTCTCTCCATTTACATTTTGATTATGTTCGGTTAATACTTAATAGTTATATGCAAGATAAGTTTGGGAATATATGCATAATTTAATTATTGTTCTTTTTGTTTCTTTTGCTAGTCTTCCCTGTACATATGACCTACTTCTGCAAAAAGAGAAAACAAATATTTGTAATTTTGTATACATCTTTGAAAATGGTGTGTTTCAATTTCCAAAGGAATGTCTCTGAATAAATTATTAGTCATTTTACTTTTGGGTTTTTATTTAATAGGCCTTGAAAATATGCGAATATTTAGTGACCAATAGTTCAATTAGTTTTTGGCAAAATTATAATGATTATTCGGATTATTTTTACTTTTGACAGCAAGACTATTAATGGCTGATTGTTTAAAAAATAATAATAATTTGGTGCTGTTTTTGATGAAAATACTGACAAGAAGTCAAGAACGACCAATTTTGAAAAAAAAAATTTTAATTTGAAGATAGAAAAATGAATAGAAAATATGTAAAAGAAAGAGCTATTAATTAATGGCATCAGTCTCCACAGTTACGCCTCCATTTATGGTGCCTCATATTAATATAATATAGGACAAAATGGTTCCATTTTACAATGATTTTTTTTTCTAAAAATATTCGTCAAATTTTATGTATTTAAGTATTATTTGATGATATATCAAGGATTGTTAATGTAGGATGAAATATATATCGGATTCTATCATAATTTGTAGATGTGGAATTTGAATCATATTCATCATAATAATAATTTTAGATTTAAATTTAAACTTTAGTTCTGAAGAATTAATGAATATGGTCAAATAAAAATTTGACAATTGACCTCCCATTTAATTTATAATATATAATAATGATTAAACCTTCAAAATATTTAGTAATGTCATATTATCTGTATCCTCATATATTCAATTTATTTTTCTATTCTCATTTTTCTTGATTGTTATCATATGCATGCTTTTCTATTCTTATATAAAAGATATGTGTGTTTCAAATATCTAAGGTGCAATATAACTTTTAAATATAACTCTCTGGTGTTCTTATGTATGAATTACCATGCAACTAATTGTATTGTTTGTTATCATATGCATGTTTATAATTTTTAAATTTTTTATGCCTAAAATTTCTTAAAGAGCATCCATCCCTACAAGTACAAAAATTAAATTTATTTATCACACCATCAATTAGCAAGTTTATGCATATTAATTCCAGAATACTTCAAAATACTTCAATCACTGCAATTGCTAATTGACTGATATGATAATTTCTAATTAATAAAAAAAATATTTTGCAATTACATGAATGGAGATACTCATATCACTAACAAAAGAATTACTAAATTAGTAAGTTCTCCATATTTTAAAATTAAAATTATAAATGTTATGTCAAAATTAGCAAGTCAAGTGGAAAGGAGATTCTCTCATACAAATCTCATCTATCTCCCTTGAAACTTGAAAGATTAATACTAAGCAGCAAAGTAAAGGAGAGTTTTTACTTCAACAAAGCTCTATTTCACAATGAGGTTTGTGCATTTTTTTCATCAAATTTTATAAAATCATCTTCTTTTAAAATTTTTAACTTTTTTTTTCAGAATCAAAGCCTGGAAAACAACGTTAATTTTTTGAGGATCCGTATATTTGACCTCTATAAAATTTTGACTAACCTTGAGTTCTCTTGTAGAATTTATACTTATATTCATTATTATGTTCATGTCTATAGAATTTCATATGGTAAAATTAATATCAAAAGTAATTTTCTTTTTTTATCTCTATTGAAAGCAAGTTTCTAAAAACATATTTACCACTGTATCATATTCACATGATATACTTGTATTGTATAATTCTTGAATTGTATATTTATTGATTTCCATAAATAAACTGTCTTTTTATTACTCCATGAAAGCCACTAAGATCTAAGGCCTCACCAGTCAAAAACTCAGAAATTTCTTGAATAACGCAGAATCACCGGTCTCTACTTAATTTCCATCATACTTCTTAGAAAAAACATCTCAACTAAAACTCGAGAAAACATGAAACTAAAGTTAAAATTTTGGAAAGCATGTTACATATATACATTGAGGGACTTATTTTTCCTCATCTCGGTTACTTGATTCTTCTAAGACATGGCACAAAAGCGTAGAAGTTACAATTACGCCATTACTTCAACAAATTTCAAGAGCCATAGCTAAGCTTCTAATGTGTACAGCGGCTAATGAACTCATAAATGTTGATAAAAAATTATGTTATGTGAAACCTCCAAACTTAATAAAAACTATGTATCATGAAATCTCAAATCTTGTTAAATGTTGATATGAAACACCTGCTTGTGCCGGTAAAATATCATTATTAAGCTAATACTAGGTAGATTGTTGGAACTTTCGGTCCTAATTTTCATATTGTAAAGAGTTATCCAAGGACAAAATTGAAGCTTAATTTTATGTTTCCTAAAAACTAAAATAAAACATAAGATTTATTGAAATATTGTTTGAATGAATTAGTATTGAATTATTGAAATTTCTACAATATTTTTGACTGGCTGTAGTTTCAATTATCATCTTAAATGTGCAGAATTTTGTTAATCTGATTTGCACCTCGAAAGTTCTTTATAGATTTCCTCCAATAGCTCTAAAAAAATATCTATATCGAAACAATATGCATTTTATGTAATTAGCATATACTATTCTTAAATGTTATATTCAAATAATTTGCACGTCTTCTGTTTATGTCATAATTTTTATGCAAAGATAAACTTCTCTTCCAAAATTATCGTATATATATAACATGTAGCCATGCATGCTTTTTAAGTTTTAGACCTACTAGCTGTTTCATACAAATCATACCACATCTCTGCCTTGTTGTTATTTAGGTGTTAGTTTAAAATGCATTTTGGGTGAAAACAACAAAGATAAAAAAAATTGAAATGCTTAAAGTATGAAAAGAGAAAAGAGTTTAACTAACTATAATTGAATTTGGAATAGTCAAGACTGTAAGCCCTCTCTCTATTTGCTTAAAACAGTGAAATTGGAAGTGCTGTGTGAATTATGAAACTTCATCACTAAGATTTCTAGTGATGATAAATAACAAAATAACAAAATAACATAATATCTATTAATTACTGATAATAAATTAGAAATTGAAAATTTTTACTGTCAAATATAATATGAAACTCAATTATATCACATTTTAACTTACATGTAAAAGAACCTCAGACTTAGTACAATAGTGATATGTTTCACTTTTTTACGGAGAGACGCAGGTTAAAATCCCGCAAGAAACATTTTAAAAATAATAAATATCAGAATTAATATGATTCTTTATATAAAAAAATGCATGTAAAAAAGTGGTGTGATGGCAAGTAATTTAGTTAAGCAATTAAGAGGCATAAAGACAAATGCACAGTAACTTCCCACAAATAATTGGAGCATGAAATTTCAGAATCAAGCATGTATGTGACATTTTCATGATTCTTATTGCTCAAACAAAGCGTCCGTGTTACAAAAATAATAATAATAGGAGCTTAGACACCGAACTTTTCAAAGGTATATATGCAAAAATGTCCTGTGTTCTAAATTTCTGGATACAAGTTACTTCCATAAATTATTAAATAATCCAGTCAAACAACCATCAGGTTTTATGGAGGCTATAACAAGGGTAAACAGCACAACCCCAATTCCAAGGTGTGATCTCAACAAGCCAGCGTAATTGTACCAGTCAGACATCCCTGACATAAATTAATGACAAACTAGTTTTGTAGTGTGCACGACCCGACTTAGAAAAATGAGAATACTTTTTTAGCTGATGAGGAATTTACTCGAATTTCAATTATTCTGACAAAAATAGAGAGGTTAAAATAAATTATTTGTCGGATATATGAATGACCCTGTTATTGTCAGCTAATAATACTAGTATGAAACGAAAAAAAAGGGGGAAAAAGGGCAATTACTTGTTCAATCATTTGATGGGCTGGTTCTCTGATGGTCCATTTCGGATCAATCAATTTAGATGTATAATGGTGTTGAATTTCATAGACAGAGAACAAAAATATGATGAATAGTATAATTGATTATTATTTTGATTTACAAAATGTACAATTTGACTTGTATAACTTTGTTTCTAACGGTTACCTATTATTTCTAACGGTACATTACTTATACCTAACGGTTACCTATGTTAAAAAGGGAAAAAAATGAAAGTTGCTCTTTTTAAATTAGCAGCTCTTTTTTTTCTTAATTAACCAATGAAAATATTAACCACAAACGGATCTGAAATTAATCCCCCATTTTATCCCTTAATCCCATTTTTATTTCTCAACAAATGGGCCACTTATATGGCAGCGTAATCGACCTTCTATTTTGGAGCATAGGTATAGCAGGTCAATTGCATCATATACAGTATGTCGGTATCAACACAGTCGCTGTGTTATTTGTATTTTCTCAGGAGCAACAGTATAATAAAATATGTGAAACTTTGATTGATGCATCATGGTAGAATGCACAAGAACTAGTGTTGTTCACCTTGGCTATGAACCAATTAGGCAAAGATGCATCACAAGACCATGCTTAGAATAACTAGCATGAAAATATACAAACACCAAAACTATCCATGATTTATATGTCTTCATGAAAAGGTTTAAGGGGCGGAGAAATACAAGCACCTAAGTAGCATAATACACTGCTCTCCTGCCACTTATTATTTACTAGGTATAACATCCCCAGAACCCCTAGTAGGTAGGTCTACGTTCAACATAAACAAACTAAAAGCAGATGTAGAATTAAGCCTTTCCAAGTTCCTTCAGGAAATCTACATAATCTACCAGGACCTGAGGATAAGGATAATTCACGAGACATATTTATTAAAATAAATCTAAAATAATTTGCAATTTCTATTTGAATAGTTCAAAGCTGAACTAAGATTCCTATGTTGAAAATTAGGCAACTGGACATGTGCTACCCTGACCATACCAGTACAGTAAGCAAAGCACACCAAAAGATTTGACTTAGGCAAATTAATGTTTTGTGAAATCTAAATAATACCAAGGCCTCCCATAACACCTATTCGGCAACAAAATAAAATCTTAAAGCAGTTCGATTGCTCAGGAAAATTGCATACCACTTTCCAGCCATCAGGATCAAGGAAGGAGGTAATTTTCGTATTTAATCCAGGAATAGGGCCTGGCTGCCTTGTAATTTTGCCTCCCAATTCCTTTGTCATGATATCAACTGCCTCTGCACTCTTGTACACATCCTCTGTGCTAATAGCAACCTACATAAAGATGGTGAAAATAAAATAAAACTACCTACAATTGCAACATGTGAAAATAATGTGCACAGCCCTAGAAAAATAGAAGGTATCAGAAGAAAGAATGTATCGCACTTAACTGTCCAAAACATGAAATTACCTCCAGTATCCTCTCTTTTCTGGTTACCATAGATAGAAAGATGCCCCAAGCACACTTCATCCTCATGGTTTACTTAAATATAACTATGTTTTAAAATATTTTGGATTGGTTTGGTTTTTGTATTGAAAGAAACCATGGAAGTGTGTAAAATATAACTATGTTTTAAAAGGCAATATAATACATCTTATTTGTATTCGCTCCATGGAAAGGGGCGGGGATGTGAAAGTTGGTTTGTTTGCAGTCAACATAAATAAAAAGACATGCCAGCAAGTCACAGTAAAAGAATATGTCAGGAACTACTTATAAATAGAAACCAAATGATCAAGGAGAGAAACACACCTGAGCATATGCATTGCCTTTGGTGTATTCAGTCACACCATAGTTGTATGTCAGTTCAAGAACAGTAGTTTCGTGCTCCTCAGCATACCCCATCATGGCAATTGTATACTATACAGAAGAACACAGAAAAATAAAAAAGAATCTAATATATATGAAGTAACCAGGATCAATTATACAAAGGAAGGATTATAAACAAAGTAACCATGAGTAACTGAGAGGAGAAGTAATATACCTTGTAGTCAGGGACATCCTTTTTCCTCAGCAGCTTCATACCACAAGCCTGAATTAAAGAATACAAATAAGAAATGTTCGAGGGTGCTTAGGCTATTTGACATTTGCAGATTTATTCAAGAAACCGTCCCTTATATAAGACAAATGTGAATTATTTCAGCAACTCTTTCTTCTAGTTATTATTTACTCACATATAACAAAAAGGCTTCTCTTTTTTAAAACCAAGCCCAACATCTTACTATCTTAGCAGGAAACTCATCATTTCACACATTCATTACTACCAACAAGGATATTGTTTTGTATGTTACAGATACCAACAAATTGTCAAGCTATTTGGACTTCTCACCTTTCTTTTTTGTTTTTTGATGGAAAAGATGAGGGGGGACTTCTCAGCTTGATTCAACCATACATCATCTGACAGGTACATAGAAATCAACAGACCGTCCACTTGCTTATGTCGTTTTAGTTAATTTGAATAAGAGTTGGCTTATTAAACTAGGGGCAAAGTTCTCAACACTTATAGCTTCTCCAATCTTAACTGGAAGGGGCCTTTTTTTTTTGTGCAAATTTTTTCATGTAGTCAAGTGTTGCAAATCTTAGAAATAATCAATGACATCAGCTGCAATAAGAAAAATTACTTCTAACTTGCAAAAAGCCCATTTAAGTGACAATGGCATCTACATGAGAGAAGAACTTCACCAGATGTGCACATGCACACATGCAAATTCACTCAATTAAGGTTACAGTATTGAACTACATACCTTTTGATAGAACTGGATGGAACGGTCAAGGTCCCCTACTCGAAGCATGACCTGGCAGAGAGGTTCAGGTGTGGGGCCCCTCTGGATTATTTCAAACTTGTAACCATCAGGGTCTTCCACAAATGCTATTACAGTCGTTCCGCCTTTCACTGGACCTGGTTCACGTGTCACCTTTCCCCCAGCAGCTCTTACAGTCTCCACCAATTTAGTTATCTATTTAATAAAATAGATATCATATTGAGACAATTAGTTGTCCTGATTGTTGCCTTTTAATTAATTTTTTAAGTTCTCAGGTTCTCAATTGAAATTAAATTTGTAATATTTCAAAAATTAAACAACAAAAAAGGGAATAACAAAATGATGTACATCTTGAGTTGCAATGGCAAAATGCCCGAATCCAGTGCCAATATCGTACTTGTCAACTCCATAGTCTACAAATTAGATAAAAAATCAATTCAAATGACAAGTCAACGCATAGAGAATTGTCAATTCAAGAACTCAAAATCATCACAAGGTTGAGTTGGCAAAGGCTGAGAGGAGAAAGATAGATAGATAGATAGATAGATAGATAGATAGATAGATAGATAGATAGATAGATAGAGAGAGAGAGAGAGAGAGAGAGAGAGAGAGAACAAATATTTACTATTGTATATTCAATTGATACTTAATCGTTGCAAGGAGAAGATATGCAAGAAAACTTCTTCTAATTGAAGTGTAATTTATACTATGGAATATGAACCAAAAAAAAAGAACATCACATACTGTATGTCAATTCCACAGCAAAATTTGTATCCTCTGGACCAAATCCAAGAAATGCATTAGAGTATTTCTCCTCAGGAACATCCCTTTTCCTCAGAAGTCTCATGCCAAAGCACTCGGTATAGAACCTATTTTCAGAGTAAATAAACCATGTAACAAAAGGGTATATACAAATTATAATATACATAAACATTTGGAAAATTTTCTCTTGTATGGTAGAGAGTTTTACTTTATGGTACGATCCAAGTCACCAACACGATACACAGCATGTAAGAACCGGCGCTTGTCCTTCTGGACCCACTCCAACGCATTCTCACTTGATGCCATACTTTTCCTTGTCTATATTTATCATCAAAAATCAATGAGGATAAATTAGTCCATATGAAACATGGCTTACGACATAAAGCAAAATCAACCTGGCTTAACAACTGCTTAGTATGAATTACATCGGTTTCCAATTGAGCTAAGAATTTACTTCTCTCTTCCTTTTATTCAAATTTTGAAGCTAAGCTGATTTTATGTAAAGATAAATGGATTTTAAGCAGAGATATGCTAAAAGATAGTAATCTCAGGGCCAACTGTAACAACAGATCAAATTTCAAGAGTAACTCTTGCAAATTCATCACAACCGAACAATCAACTAATAATTCCCTTTGCAAACATAAATTCCCCTCCATAGTAACTAACTTAAAATCATCAATTTGACGAAGAATCATTAATATCTATTCTCCATGACTGAAGTATAGAAGTACGGTTCAGTGCACAATGCTTCCATTTTATGAAAGACAGACATCCGATTACCAGAGACGAAGATCCAAGCTTCAAAAGCAGTCCAAAGAAAACTAAAAATTTGAAGATTTGATTAGAAAGAAAGGGAAGAAGGATGATTCAACTCTTACCGACTTCAAAACGAGACGATCTCAACTCTCAAAGCTTCTTTTTCCGATTCTCCCCGGAGGTCGGGATCAAGGAAGTATTTATGCGGATAATTACTTTCGTGTTGTCTCCAGTGCATTCCTTCTCTATCCGATCAGCGAATTCATCAATCGCAGGATCAAGATCTGAAGCGAATCTAGTGGTCAGATCTCTCTACCAGAAATTGAGAACTGGAGAGGAGAGCAATTTTCCAGAGATATCGCTTGTCAGGGATTTAATGCTCCTTTCCGTACGAACAGTTTCTACGTTCTTTTACGAACACACTGACGTGGCACGTGTACAACCCTATTTACGAACTCATTTCGACATGGGTTTGAGAGAGGAATTGTGAAGCGTCGTGTCTGGAGGAAAGAAACCAGAAACGCAAAAAGAAATGTTTCTTTATTAAAATTTCTAAGATTTTTATTTTAAAAAGGAGTGTTAATTTATTGTTTAAAAACTTTCATCTCTTCAATTAGAAAATTGATATATTGATACGATTATTAATATTATTATTGATATGAATTTATTATATATATTAAGTGAGTTATTACATATAGTAATAATTTTATTATACAAATTTATTTTGTATAATATTATCATTATACAACTCAAATGAATTATTATGCATATTAATAAATTAATTATATAAATTTATTTTATACAATATTGTCATTATATAATTTAAATGAGTTATTATGCATATTAATAATATTTAAGTTAAATAATAAAATATATTATATATAATAAAACTATTAACATATATAATATTTCATTTAATATATATAATAAAGCATGTATCGACGATGATATCAATAATGATATCCCCATAACATTTTCCATTCAATTACTATATAATAATTCATTTTTTCTCATTTTAAAATTAGTATATGATTCATTTTTTTTGAGCAAAAAAAAATAAGTGAATCGTGTAGTGAAAACCCGATGATTTTACTTAAATTTTGTTTTACAATGGATTTTACTTTTATGATTTCTTACACATAAAAAGCAATTAAGAGGGGCAAATTGTCTCATTGGATTAGGTCTGGGATTCCTGCATTGTATGGAACAGAACTATGCTGCTTTTAATTTGCTTATTTGTGTATTCATTGAACCTGGACGCATAAATCAAGCATGTCAATATGTTATTGAATAGAGACGGATTTAGATTTAAATATTCAATAAGAACCGGATTACGGAGCTAACGTCTTTTCCCCTCTTTGATAACTGAACTGAACTAAAATTAAAAAAAAATAATTGTTAAATTATCCTAAAATATTGATGTTTGATAGTAGTGAAATAAGTAAATTAAATAATAAGACTAAAATATGTTAAAAACTATAAAATTTGAATTTTACTTTACCTTTATAGATACTTTAACTAATTCCATTTTAAATCACCCAACGAGGATTTGTATCCTATACTCTGGAATCAATTATTCGTGGTGCTTTTGACCACCTTTTAAGAAAAAAAATAATAAATACTAAATAACTAAATAGTATTAAATAAATAATTAAATTGTTCTCATGTAAGCGTGATATTAAGGATTAAAAAAAGACAAAAATTGGAAAATCTACAAAATTTGATTGACTAATTTGTT
The DNA here is from genome assembly GCA_037678475.1 of x Bolboschoenoplectus mariqueter. Classification (NCBI taxonomy): domain Eukaryota; kingdom Viridiplantae; phylum Streptophyta; class Magnoliopsida; order Poales; family Cyperaceae; genus x Bolboschoenoplectus; species x Bolboschoenoplectus mariqueter. The sequence goes on along the minus strand of CM075260.1, from coordinate 2,058,172 downwards.
TTATTTCCAGAAATGTCTTAAATTTATTCCATCTTAACGTACTTTAATACACTTCGATTTGATACTCCAAAACATCCTAAGAAACTTGTCAAAACACACACTATGTTTGTGAATTTGATAAGACAGATGAATGAAAGAAGAAAAAAAATAGAACGAGAAATTCATTAGCCCAAATTTTATTTTTAATAAGGTGAATGAAGGCTAACAGAAGAATTTTTCAATGAAAAAACATATACCCGTCTAGAGGTAGAAAGAACTTCTCATTGATAAGAAGGCAACATATACTATGTTATGCATCCAACCACTGATAAAAAGGACTTTTGATTGATAAGCTCAAGAGCTGAATTTAACATTGCTCGAAAATTTTGTAAAATGATTACTTATCTTAGATCTGTATATGGGTATCCAAATCTAGCCGTGCCCGTGCTGGTATACATGTAAAATCATGCTATCCAGACCCGAATAACCATCACATCTGGTATCACCATGCACATCAGGTGCAGAACATTGGATCTATATCAATACCCGTCTGGAGATGTCTATATTTGTTAGGGCAAGATTAGAACAAGCCAAATTCACATTTTTGCCTATATGAATTCAGTTTGGATCATATACCATTAGATCTTTCTGACCCCGTCTTCTTCGACTTACAGATCATCATCAATCCTAAATGGGTTCCATTTCTGATTGGATTTAGAACCAAATAATAATTTCCCCAAGGACCATAAGTCAATTTCAATCAATCATAGAGAATTGTAAACAACACAGGTACATTTATTCTCAAATAGGGGAAGAAAGAACAAAAACCACTGTCAGATTGTTAGTTTATGCAATGACAACAACAATTCAAAAAACAGGAATTCGCGGTGATTCGGTCAATCAAAGAAGGAAGACCTCGTTGCTTTTCTTTCCAAAAAAATAAAAAAGAAACACTCACTTTCCTTGTGCTTTTCTTACTTCGGTGGCTTGTAATACTTGGTTGGTACAAAGGGCATTTTAGTCACAACTGCATCATATGGCTTCCCTCTAACCAGAATCTTAGCCTCAGTACCAGGTTTGTGCAAACCCGATTTGACATACCCCATTGCAATATTCTTCTTCAGGCATGGGCTAAACCCACCGCTTGTCACCTCCCCGATCTTCTCACCACTTGTATCTGTTATCTCACTATGGCTTCTCGGAGGGGGTCCTTGAGAGAAAAACCCAACCCGTCTAATCTGGGGACCCTCCTCAAGCTGTTTGAGGATCACTTGTGCCCCAAGAAAGCCTCCTTCAGCCCTGCGACGCTTTCCTATGGCCCATGTGAGCCCAGCCTCAACCGGCGTGATGTGTTGCTCCATGTCATTGCCATACAGGCATAGACCCGCTTCTAAGCGAAGGCTGTCACGGGCCCCGAGACCAGTTAGCCTAACCTTGCCTTCAGATTTTTCTAGGATTGCCTTAGCTAGGTCAACTGCATTTTCAGCTGGTACAGAGATCTCAAACCCATCTTCACCAGTGTACCTGGATAATTATTTATAGGTTATCATTTGTTGACTTTGCCTGTCTATTCAATACAAACACATGGCTTAGTTATGGCACTACATAATAAAAGGAGTTTGATTTGTGTCCTTGAAATTAACAATCCCATGCATACTCGCACATAATAAGAACTATCTCATATGCCCCTTGAATGACTTCATACAAAATCCAAACTGTTCGTGTATAAATCACTATGAAATGTGAAAGCCATAGTGCTTATTTATTTTACTTTTTAATGATTTTATCGCATACATGTATAAAGCGCTATGAAATGGTCTTTTGCTATATCTGGGGGCACATATAATATCCCCTCAAGATTTAATTTCAGCTGAAATGAAAAAGGTCAAAGGGAAGCCAACAGTAGCACAGAAATGCGACGGATATAAAGAAAGAATGCAAAGACAAAATAAATGAAATGAAACTAGATACAAAAGGTAATGTTATACCCTGTGCGAGTAAGATAGCAAGCAGAACCATTGATATCCAACATCTTGAATTCACCGAAATACATCTTGCTCAAATCTTCCTTTGTTAAGAGCTGGAGTGCTGGTCCAGCAAGTGGTCCCTGTTAAAAATATTTCTAGATTTTTTAAACACCATATTAGAAGTTTGTAGCTAAATTAAAACATGGAATCAGAATCCTGCATGAAGATTATGCTTCTACTCAGATTAGAAGCCCACAACTGTGAGGTCCTCTTAACCAATACCTATTGTCCTAATGAGATATAAGCATAAGTTTTAGAATTGCTTTGGAAAATAATCCCGCAAAATACTAAATTTGACATAAATTTTGAAATAACGCTAAAAATTGCCATAAAAGCCCTACAAAATTATGAAATGTGCTATCCATTCTTCCCTTTCTCTTCTTCAAAATTTGCGCAGCTTATTATATACATCAATAAGAAATGAAGAACAAAGTTGACGATTATTAATAGAAATACAAAATGTTTTTCACATTCTTCTGAATTGTATAAGATATTTCTCAGTTTACAGATTTTTGTGATCCGATGGTTTCAAGAGGCATTTGTAAAATTTTCATATTTTAATTTATCAGTGAGAAAGAAAGTTGATTTTGCAAGCATTTACCAACAACCAAATTTTTCAGCAGTAATCTTCTCTAGACACTTCATCAGACAAATATCCAACAACAACAAAAACAAAACCGACAAGAAAACCCCAAATGATAAACAAGTTATTTATATTCTCTTCTACCTGCAGAGCTAGCAGGGATCTTTCGTCATGAATATGCCATGTCACATCCCCACCTTTTTTCTTAAATGACTCCAAGTGGGCCCCAATGTGAGCCAGGTCCTTGTCTCTACAACCCGCATTTACCACAAGGTAAATGTGATCATCAGTAACCTTTGTCACCACCGAGTCGTCAATTGCACCCCCATTTTCATTTGTAAACACAGTCAGACTGCCAGTGCCTGTAGCAATTTTTTGCAAAGATGAAAATTATATGTTTGCTTGTTCTCTTTAAATTTAAGCGAACGCCAGAAAAATTTGTTATCAAAATTTCCTTTAGTACATGAATTGTACAATCTTACTGGAACAATCATTCTTTAATATGGCACCTAGCATAATTGTGATTCTCCTAAAAATCAATTAACAACTAGATGTTAAATGTTAACAAAAAGGTATCAATCTTCCTAAGGAGACACAAAAGAGTAACAATATCAGCCTTGAAGTGGAATTTGTAACAACCAATTGAATAAACCCGCATAATTATAAAAAAGAGAAGTTGGATCGTGAAATAATCAATCAACTGGCAATAAAGAAGATCATTACCACACAATTCATAATGTCACTCCTCCTCCCATGCTATCGGAACGATCAATTATGTACTTGAATAACACACTAAGCAAAGAAAAGTTTGAGAATAGTTACCAGGTTTTAATCCAGCCAAATCAGCAATGACTAGGGTTTCTAGAAAGGACACAGCGTCACGGCCAAAGAGACTGAGGCCGCACATGTGGGAGACATCAAAGAGGCCCCCATGCGCCCGACAGTTCAGAGTAGAGTCCATGATGGAATCGGCGTACTGGATCGGCATGGACCAGCCAGCGAAGGGCACCATCTTGGCGCCATTAGCGACATGGAAATCGTACAGTGGAGTTTTCTTCAGAGAAGCGGAATCCGTTGCGAACTGTCGGGAGAGACGACGGGTGACGGATAGGAGGAGACCTCCGCCCCTCATCGTCGTGCGCGCAAGTGTATGGTTGAGTGTGGGGAGAGTGAACTGAGACTAGAGAGAGAGAGAGGAGAGAGGAGAGGAGAGAATGTGAGAACGGAGATGAGATTTAGAATGTATTTGTTTGTTTGATCGAGGTTTGTGCTTGCTCATGGTGTTTTTGTTTGCATAGATGAGGAGCAAGAACTAAATGCCGGAACCAGTTCTTCTTCCCGCTGGAAATTAATTATCTGTTTATTTGTTATTTCCTTGTTTTGCAAAAGATACTTTTTGTTCCATTTTAATTTGCCTTAGCTTCGATGTCTTTGACTATATTTTTAGTAGTTAAAATCCAATTACATTCATCTTAAAATATTAATGTTTAATGTACAAGAGAGCATTACATGAAATAAAGAAGAATGTCAAAATTCATTAAACATATAATATATGTAATACATGGAAGGATTATTGTAACCCTTTAACTATGTTAAAATTTTTTGATATGTATAGTGACACTTTAAACTCATTCATGCTCTTTCATTATTTTTTTTTTGTTATAACATTAAATTTTTCTTTGGTTATCTTATTTGACCACTGTGCCTTTTGCTCTTTTAATCATATTTAAGCTACTTAATTTCTTTACACTAATCCTTGCTCATGATACTAATACATTCAATTTACATAGTTGCTCATTTTGGTTAGAGACAGAACAACGGACACATATAAATAATAATATGAAATCACAATAAAAAAAAAAGTTTTTCACACAAGTTATCCTATGCTTAAAAATAGTGTTTCAAGATAAGAGTAATAAAATTCTATTTTTTTTGTTTTATTTCATATTATTTGAATTTGTTCTAACAAAACGAATGAAAAATATTTCCTTCTCTGTTGTTCTCCTTGAAGCTCATCTTTCCATTTCCATTGTTAACATTTCCTAGTTTATATCTAATCAGTTTTGCTTACTTATTGTCAAGGAAACAAGATAAGTTTAAAGTTATATTGGAAGTATTAAAAATTTTGGATGTTTTTTTATGAGCATGCCAACAATTATCTCATTTAGTATGTTCAATTATGTCAAAAATATCAAAAACAGTTCATTTCTCTCTATTTATAAAAACCTTACAGATTTTTGAGTCCTAGTAATTTAATATATATATATATATATATTATTTTCTTGTTAAAATAAATTTTAATTTAATAAACTTTTTAATTATAAATCTCTTTGGCAATTTGTTCACAATAGAAGAGAGAGATAGAACCATTTAATGAGGACCAGGTTCACAAAATATGGAGATTGAGTGGGTGTGAGGTGGTGGGTGGAGGATTCCTGACCCAACAGCAGCAAGGTGGTGGGATTTTGGGATGTGGTGCAATTTTGGATTTGTAGTGAGTGGCATCCATTCCTCTAATTTTTATTGAACCTTACTTTCCTCAAATTCATTTTGGATTCTCTGTGCCAAGCTATATAGGGATACACATATATCACAGTTTATAATGGATTTTTGTGTTCAAGTTTTCCTAAGTTGGCTTGTTAAAATCACGGATTGCAAAAACAAATTTGTGATGATAGTATGGTCATTCTAGAGCAGTATTAGAAAAGTAAATATATATATATACATATATAAAAAACACCAATAACATAATAACATTTATAAATTATTATTGTGAACCAACTAATCTCTTTAAAAATTTTCAGTTTGCAAAACATATATGATGACATCTTAAATTCAGTAAAACATTTTCAGGTGATTGCAATTGAGCTGAATATATTGTACAACATAAAATTTCATGGTTTGGTCCATGACCATGCTCCATGATATTTTACAAATAAGTTTGGAGTCAGACCAGCATAATGAAACAGCATTACAACATCAAGTTTTGCATGCTACAACACAAAGTTGGAGATGCATTGTTGCACAAATACAAATGTTCTTAAAAGTGTCAGCTTGAAAGTTTGATTTGTCACAAAAAGTAATTTTGAAGCATTATACAAAACTCATTGGTTTCCTCAACTAAAAGAAAAGCATTTTTAACTAAAAAACCTCAAGAAAAAATCTTCAGAAATCCAAAATCTCTCAGCAGGATAGATGTAATGAAAAACAACAGACAATTAACCATGACCATCACTGGGACACCAAATGGAGAAGCCCAGTTTGATTATCTAACTAAACTAATTATTTAGATCAGGAGGATTTAGCAGTGCTGGAACCCGGCTTCTTAACAGGGGCTCTCTTCTTAGATGGGTCGGGCTTCTTTTCAGGTTCAGTCACCTTCTTCTTGTCCTTTCTCTCTCTCCTTTTCAATGCATCCATGTGCGCTCTCAGTACAGTTGCATAAGATGCTTGAAATTTCAGCTGATCCTTAGCTGAAATCTGTAAGATTTTAAAATAAATATAGTAAGTTTTGTTAGAAATATATTGGAAGACATTATTACTACTGGTGTAATGTAGTTACAATACACTAGCAATGTAATTAGGATACATCGGTTCAAGGTATATTGCAAATTTCAAGAGAACAAGACATACAAAATATGAGCAGAGAAGTTTGGTATAATTCAGTACAGAAGTCGATCTATAGACATTGTTCAATCTGAAAAATGTGAAATTTTTTATATAAAGCTCTTAAGTTAAGAGACTAGTTGTAATTCATATATTGGTAGCTGAAAAACAGAACACCCAAAGATTAAATAAAAATGTGCAAGTACATAATGGACTTGAATTCACAGTTGTTAAATTTAGTTTTTCTTTCCTTTAACTTGCAATTTGAAACTGACGTTTGATAGAAAGTTCCCACAAGGTCCAGTAGCTTTTCAAATTCTAAATTGAAGTACAAATTAAACAACAAGAAAAATTGAAATTTTGTTGCCGGATTCTAATACTGTATCACTGAGAGAGGAAGCAATAGCATGCTGGTAGTACCAGTCTGCACCAAATTATACCAGGAGGCATTCTGGTAAATTTGTTAGTGGTGGTACCATTAAGCATGGAAAATCCCTATATTCCTATGATCCTAAATTCCTAATCAATCAATTAGATTACAGCAAGCACAAACTGAAATACAATTAATAGATAGATAGGAGTAAGAGTATTGAATTTAGGCAGAAATCTACCAAGGTTGAGATCGTCCGTTTTCCGTCAGTAGCACGGACTAGACATTTATACTCAATCTTTTGTCCTTCTTTCTCCATTTGTTCTCTCTTGTTCTTTGTCTTTAGACAAGCTATCAGATCAAAATAATTCCAAAATCATTAAATCTAGTGCAACAGAAAGATTCCTAAATACAAGATTCACAACAATAAAGCTAAAATGAATGAAAAAGAGAAGAGAAATAGCTTACATCGCTTCATAGTGACCCAGACAGATCCACTCTCCGTGTTCTTCTCATACAAGCTCGTAAGCTCGTTGAGAAATGGATCTGGTTGTAGCAAAACCTAACAACGAAATCAAACTCTTAATCAAATACTTGATTCTCTTTTCCCGCTTGGATGAAGACTTATAGAAGGTACATACTTTTAACAATTAGCGAAAATAAAACCACAAAACGAAGATCACGGTATATTTATCAATAAAAATCTCAATATTCGGTAAGAATAGGGTTAAAGAACACCAATTATCTCAGAACAATACTCATCGGAACAAATCAAAGTTTGAAATGTACTACGGAGATCCATAATTTACCATCTTTCGGGTAAACTCGTGCACCCGCTTGCGATCAAAAGCTACGGTCTCGAGATCAGGAGGCGATAGAGTCTCGATCAAGAAGCGAGAGAAAGCTCAGAGAAGGGAAGGGTTTGATTTGTCCGATTGGATGGATGGAGAAGCAATCTTCTCCAGTGCGATCAATTTATCCCTCCATTTCTTAAAAATGGAAGTATCCAGTCCTATGTAGGCCCTTTTAAGGCCCAAGTGCAATGTAATTTAGGATTTTATATCAACAAATCTGGCCCATCTCTTTTTAATCAGCTAGACATGGTCTATACTCTGGAAGCAGGAGAGTTCTAAGACTAAAATTTAATTCCATTGTTGATAACAGTTCGATTGTATTAAGATAACAGTTCGATTGTATTAAGATTTTTATAAAATTTTTTATCTCACATTTTAATAAAGGTGTGAATTATTAGATTTAATAATTCAACGGTGATTTCACTCATCGGACTGAAATATAATTTGATGTGCGTTCTAAGACTAAACTCTAGACTGAACCATGATTCCTTGAACAGTTTAATACTTTAATGTAACCTTAATCTTTCAGAAAATAAATTGGCTAATGATAAACATTTCTTTTATAGGACTTGATTCTTGAGGCAATTCTAGAAGCCAAATATCATTTTGTTACTTCTAGTACTGAATATACTCTTTTGTTTTTGTTTTTTTCTAAATCATTATTGTTTTAGAGGAAAATTCAACTGGATAGTGGTGAATAATTTCTCAAAAGCACTTGTCAAGTGTCATTTCATTGTCCTTAATTAATCAGTTATATATAGATTGTGAGATACTATTCTAATAATTCAACATTATCTTCTTACTTATTGTTAGGTCGAGCAAAACATCTTCAAAACATATAAACATATATGAACATGTGAAAGAATTTCTAAATTGGGATGTGCATCAAAATATCAACCAAAAAGTCATATTATCTTATCTCCTCTCTTCACTATTTTTTTGTTTATCACCATAAAGAAAATGTGGTGGATAACCTTATTGCATTCAATTCAATGTCTTTAAGAGGAGGCAACTAAAATGTTTGAACCGATAAATCCAGAATTTAAGTTCTGTATCGTAGTTGAACTAGTCTTCGGTTTACTGATAAAAACAATACTCTCCGTATAGAAGATTGTATGTTCAAAATTTAAATGGAGAGTCTTTTATGAATATTTATATTTGAGTGACTTGATTCTCATTTTTATCTCAGAAAAAAAAGGTTGTGTATGTTAGGAAATATCAATCTTAGTTATAATTATACAGCCATAATGCAAATAAAATCTAAATTGGTACGTACATAGGTAATGTTTATGTGACTACAAATAATTTTCTATCTCATTCTTTCATTTGAAGCCTTTTTTTATCAGATGGATAATTATTAATTTTATTCTTTCATTTGAAGTTATTTTTTAGGTTTCGCCTCAAAAATAAAAATATGTTATTGGAAAAAGAATATACTTTTAACTTGAGTATGAAACAACAAAATATATAAAAATCACAACAATGATTTTCACAACAATATAATTAACTTTATATATATTAAATTAGATACGTCCCATACAGTAATAACATTATTTAATAAAAAAGTTAAATTATTATCTAGCTTTTACATTTTTTAATTAAGGTTTAGAAAGAGGATCAAAATAGTTGATAGGTCAATTTGGTGTCTATTTCACTAATCAAGTCATTAGACATCTAATAAAGAAAAGCCGCACAGTTTCATATTTGTAATTCCTATCAATTAAAATCTTTCAATCCCATCATTGTAAAATGTGGCACAATTTGGCACGTTGTTATTCCAATTAATGCTATTTTGAAATTTGAAATTTCCACTCTATTCCAAGCGAAAGGATATTTAAAAATGTGACAACATTACAAAAAATGACCACAGAAAAAAAATCTTTTTCTTATATGAAAAAAATAAAGAAATATTAACAAATCATTGTATCATGCATGTGTGTCCAAATAACAAAAAATTACAATCAATATATAAATTTCGGTGAATATGCCAACCTTAATTATAGCAAATTGCCCACATAAAGTTTGGTAGCAATGTTTGGCATTTATTAGTACCAAATGTGACCAACTTATGAAGTTGGCTATCTTCAATATTTGGTTTCTTTATTATATTGTTTTATTACTATGTACCAAAGAAATATTTCTTTTTCAAACATCTAAAAAAATAACGAGAAAAAGCTAAAAATAATAAAATTTGATCTTTCATAAAACTTCAATATATAAATTATATTAGATGACTTGAATCAATGATTCAAACTTCAATTTTCGAGATATGAGCTCAGAGTAAAGACCCCTCTTTACTTTGTAAAGCACCTTAATCTAACACTCTCTCTCTACATATATATAATTATATTAACTTAGATATGTCCCACAAAATAAAAACATTATTTAATAAAAAAAGTTAAATTATTTAAGCTATACAATTAAATTCAAAATGGAAAATAATTAATTATCGATCCGAGAACTAAAGATGTTTGATGATGTGGTATGTCTTAGAAGTTTTGATAATCTAACCACCTTCATGAAATATCAGTTGTATTTATGGAAAGTTTTGTTTATTGAATGAATTGTTATTTATTATATTTTGTATTTTCTAAATACGGTTTACAAAGAGGGTCAAAATAGTTGATAGCTCCATTTGGTGTCTATTTCATTAATCAAGTCATTAGACATCTAATAAAGAAAAGCTTGACAGTTTCATATTTGTAATTGCTATCAATTAAAAATTTTCAATTTCATTATTATGAAACGCGGCACAATTTGGCACGTTGTTATTCCAACATTATTTTTTTTAAGATAAAGATGAAGGTTAAGTCATTTAAATTTTAGATATCCACAATAAATTTCTTATTCGGATCTCAAACTTGTGACATCTCACATAGAAAATATTATTTTTATCACTAGACGAAATGCTAGTTCTTATTCTAACGCTATTTGAATATTGAAATTTCGACTCTAATCCAAGCGAGAGGATATATCAAACACCAATTAACATTTTTTTAGCCATTAGATTAGATATAATTCTTTTTGTTATGTATGTAAACGTTGTGTATAAAAATGTATAAGTCACAAGTCACAACCGAAAATTTGACAACATTACAAAAGATGACCACAGGAAAAAAAAATATAATAATTTCCTATATGAAAAAATAAAGAATATTATAATAATCATTGTATCATGTATGTACCTCCAAATAACAAAATTTACAATCAGTACATAAATTTTGGTGACATGCCAAACATGTAGCAAATTGCCCACATAAAGTTTGGTAGCAATGTTTGGCATATTATTAGTACCAAATGTGACCATCTTATGAAGTTGGCTATCTTCAATGTTTGGTTTCTTTATTGCATTGAGTTTTATTATTTATTTTTCTTTCCTTGCAAGGGTGGCCAACTGTCTGATTTAAAAAATTAAAAAAAATATATGTTTATATTACTATGTTTAATATAAAATATCATAAAAATATGCTTATAATTTTAAAAAATAATGTATCATCCTGATTTCTTTTTCTCAACCTAAATTGTTGTGGCTATTGAAAAATAAACAAAAAGGCTAAGCCAGTACATAAAGATTATAGTACTGGAACTAAAAAATATTCTACATATCTTTAGACTATACAAAATAATTAAAAAAATAAACTAAAATATACCAAGTAAAAATCATAAAGAATAAACTAAAAGAGAAATTAATTATTCTTGCCCCATAGTTTACACATTTTATCTGCAGATAAAAAATATTTATACTAAACAGATAATATATTTATATTTGAATTTATAAGTATTTATAATTAGTATAGAAAATATTTATCAATTTTTTTTAAATTACTATAGAAAATTTTAAGTTAAAAACTTTATTGCACAAGTTTAAATACAATTTGTATAATATTTAATATAAGATATAAACGCTTTTATTATTAGATACAAATGATTTTAAAAAAAATATAAACACATCCTGAATACAAATAAAAATTACAATTATCACTTCTCAAACAAAAAATTGAGAGGGGATAGCCACAAAAGTTCCCCTTAATAAATGTAATGTACTAAAAAAAAAAGGCTGCAGTACCAGAATTTAGGCATTAGATAGAAACCAAATCAACATCTACTACCTATAACCTAATCCAAGAATACTGTTCAATCCCTTTTATATTTGCAAAAAAAAGGATGGAATGTACGTCACAGAAGAAACTAATAGAGAGCCTAGATACAAAGTATATCTAAAGATTGAAAAAATAATCACATGACACATGCATTTAGCACATAAAAAACTTGCATTTCTCATGCTTATATTAACTCCACCCATAACCCCTTCATACCAAACATTCATTATAAACGAAGTACTAAACGATATAAATAGGACCTCATGCTGCTGATATCTTTTTAATTAGTGGGATAGACATATTAGAGAGAGAGAGAGATGGAATATTGTAACACGGAGCTCTGCCTGAGTTCGAGCACGAAGGCAACATCATCTCGTCGGTACGTAATTCTCGTATTAACTAACATTTATAGAGAAAAGGAAGTTCAATAATTTGTGTTTTTTTTCTTGAATAAGTTTTGATCAATCTTGTGTATTTCATTCTAAGTTGGTAATACTTATCATGCTGCAGCTTAAATCAATACTATGTACATACATATGTAGCATTCCGGAGCTTATCTCCATTTAAAAATAAAGCATGATGAAATATACTTCATGTTGAGCAAAGAGTTTAATTATGGTTTTTCATTTTTATTATGACAATGTAGGGCACCAGAAGCTAAGCCAATTTCCATTATCTACGAAGGCCTGATGCTCACTTTTGATGTAACCGAGACTCAGGTTGAATTTTAAGAATATCCTAATGAAATCACAAAATTAAATGTTGCTTTTTCTCCAAAGAAGTAGAAGTTGGTTCTGAAACTTTTGTTTTTCAGAAGATTTTTATAATGGAACTTGTTAAATATATTGTCAAGAAAAAGTAAATTAATTAAGAAACTCCGGTTCTCCAACTAATAGAGAAATAAACGATATGCTGGACAAATTATCTCAAATAAATTGTTCTTTTTTCCATATGGGACCACTAATTATGACATATTTAGAAGTTGCAGGCCAGAGAGATACTACACAAAGCGAAGCAAGAAATGGACAAGAGTTGCAATGATCATTTAGAAGAAAATGAAAATGAAAATTCGATCGTTTATCCGAAAGCAAACACCGGCCAATTAATGAAGAGATCTCTACATAGGTTTCTCCTTCAACGAAGAACGGTCAGAAGGCGCACATCATCAGATAGTAGTAATTAATTCATCTAATCCGTAGTTAGTTATTGTTGATTATTGTCGTGCCAGTACCGGTTCCTTTATTAATGAAATGTGAAATTATTTTTGTGGACTTTTGTATAAAATCAAGATTTAGGTCATGTGACGGCCTTAGAGGCCGGTACCGGATTGCACTATACTATACCAGTCAAAATTTAGACGATGTACAAGAAAGTTGAGACACTTAAAAACTAATTATAACATAAATGCAGAAATATTAAATCAATTAAAAATTGTTCTTTTCTTCAGTAAAACCAGAATCGTTAAGCGGTACCAAGTGATGAAGGCTCTCGTACATATTGTACCTGCCAACATTCTGTTAGAACATTATCCGTGATTCTCTAGTGAACTCTTAATTTAAATTGAAATTACTTTGATTTATGTTGTCGGTCTTATGAAGAGACACAATCCCGTTGATTACCGGATTCCTTAAACCTTCGCGGTGATCTTTTTTTTTTCCGATGAAAAGTTGAAGAGAATCGGCCAGCGGTTTTCTTCTTTTTTCAGAAAACCCGAATTTTAGAGAGAGGATTTTTATTGGTTTCTGCCTTATGACGATCATGGAGAGATGACGGTTCTTGATCCCTACATAATGGGTGTCAATAACCGAAAAGTTGGCAAATCACTGGTTATGTCTTAGCGGATCCATACCAGATCCAATTTCTCTCTTAACGGATTTACTTTTAAAATCAGAAAACTGTCTATTAGTTGTATTCTCCAGGAACCAATAACATAATTGTATTATTACTAAGTTTTATATAATTTAAATTATCACCAAATCATAAAATTATTAATACGTATTCTACACATTAAAAATCTCACTTCTCATGATACATATTGAAACCCGATAAATAATACTTAATTTGATCACTTCATAACGGATTTAATTAGATATTTGACGGTCTATTATTCAATATATATTTATATTACATATGAGCCCATATAATTTTGTAATTAATAGAAATTAATTCCAACACATTCAACCAGAACACAAACCAAACTCAAATTGTAACAGTACTTACTAGTAATCAGAAAAAAAATTACCCTAACAAAGGGGAGTCCAAAAATTTGCGTAGTAACAAAAGTTACATTTATTACAAAGCACTTGACTAGTTACTAAATTACCAAAGAGAGCTGAAGTAAGCTCTATGTAAAGCTTATGAAAAATAAATACCACTAATGATCTCTCTCCCTCTCATATTATAAGAGACATATATATTTAGAGTCTGGAAAGGCTGCGGCGAATCCTATCGGATTCAGTTAGCACACGATCACGGGTTATATCCTTCAAAGAGGTGCACCCGCTAAGAGCCATGGTCATCTCCAGTTCATTTCTCAGCATCTTTAGCACATTCTTTATTCCAGCCTCTCCATCCACTGCCAAGCCATAAAGCACAGGCCTCCCAATCTGAAAAATTCAAAGAACCAATCAATACCAGTAAGTTCTTATTGTCTTTTACATTAATTAGCATATTGTGTAGTGAGCATGTGTATACTTCTCTGGAGACCTGAATCCATCCGATGACAGAATCAGATGAGACCCAAAAGATGACAGAAATTAGACGTGCTTTTGAAGTTTTAGCTAATCATTCTAAGAATCCTAATTATTAGTTACAATTCTAACTTGTTAACTTACCAGAAAATTGGGCATTGAATTATTAAAACTATTTTGTTTCTGAAGCAACTTCATAAAGAACTAAAGTAAAATCCTCATTGAAGTAGACAGGTCATTACTGGTCCGTGAACAGTGATGTGCACAAGTGAAATGAAGAGGAAAAATAACCAGTATAAATATTTAGAAAAAAAAGGAAGACAAGTTCAAAACTGTGTACTTACAAATATGCCAGAAGCGCCCAAGGCGAGTGCTTTGAACACATCAGTTCCACGGCGGACCCCACCATCAAGATAAACAGGGATTCTTCCATTTGCCTCTTTCACAACCTATATTCAAATCATTATACAGTTAAATAATCATCAATTGCTGGACTATGTAGCAAAACACAAAGAAGAAGTACTTATCTTTGATCTACATGGAAATTGAAATAACAAAGTTTTTTTTTTTGAAGCTGAAATAATAAATTTTTAATACTAGAAAAATTATAGGTGAGTGTATATGTTACCTCTTCCAAGCAAGTAATGGTGGCAGGGCTATAGTCAAGCTGGCGTGCACCATGGTTCGACACGATAATACCAGCAGCCCCATATTCTATGGCCTTTCGGGCTGTTTATAGATGCATAATGAAATATTAATTACTTCAATTGTACTTGATTTTCCACAATTAATAATATGAACAGATTATTCTGATCATACTTGAAAATTTATTGTTCTTAAATCTAACTTTTGGTGACAACTTCAATTAAAACCTTGAAAGGAGGGATTTGATCCATTACTATATACAACATAGTAAATATTTAAAAAAAAAACAACTGAGGTTGTGTTATGTCAAAAATATTTTCCATTTTAGTTTGATGTCATAATTATAAATATACATACTGTCCTCAGCAGTAACAATTCCTTTGCATAGTATTGGAAGAGAAGTTATTGTCTGCAGCCATTGCACATCCTATAGAATATTAAAAAAAAAAAAAGATCATTTCAATTCTTGAAGTAAATTTAAGTTATGATTATTATAATTTTACTCTTTGTCTTTCTAAGCACATAAGAAGCAAAGAGGTTAAAAATGTTATCATTTCAAATGCATGATGAAATGAAGATTCATCAGAACAATTAATCAAGAAAATTAATAATTGAAAATAAATAGTTTATCATTTTGTATCTTCATTTGATAATAAATGAATATATCATGTCAATTTTCAACATACCTTCCATGAGAGAGATTGGTCAACTTGGCTAGCAACATATGCAGCCAAACCAGAATCATTTGCCTAAAATGCAAACAAATTATTAATTAAAACATAACACAGAGATTTCAGCCTAGAATTATAAGATTAATTTCAGAATGAAAGATTACAATCTGAACCTTATCCATCTTGCCAAGATCAAGATCCTCAAAGTTCTTCAGTGTCAAATGAGGTGGTAAAGTAAACCTGAAAATAATATCAAAATCAATAATAACTATATCATGAAACAGTAAATAATAAAAAAGAATTAGTAGCATGTCCTGGATAACACTATCAGTCATTATAGTACCATTTTGATTTTTCTCCATTTTTTTCCGTTTTCAATTATGTTTAGCATAGTACAAATGGGTATGGTAGCAGATGCAATGGCTGATTTTAATAGATGCAAAAATAAACCTTCAAATAAAAACTGAGAATTAGGGAGATAAAAGAAATTTGATTCTTTATATAAACTAAAAGAGGAGCAATACCGATTCTTGATGTCGATTTCTCTCCGACCGAGACGTGGTGTATCAACGGTAAGTGCAATTGCCTTGAAACCAGCTTTCTCGGCCCTGCGTACCAGTTGCCTCACTATATTCCTATCCTTGTACACCTACAAATTCCCATACGTATATGTAGTTTAGATAGGAACTAAGATCTAAGATTATACAAGAGCTTCTATTTTCTCAGCTTGGTTCAGGTTCCAAGGGGAGCAGTCTACAAAGAAAAGAAGTCTTGTCACTGGTACATTCATGCATTTACTGGTAAGGTACAGCTATCGTAGTCTTTATATTCCTAACAGCATTGGTATAAACAATCTGGCATATACATTTGGGGACCATTGCAGATTTGCAGTATGTTTAATTTTGGAGTAGGTAATAAAAATAATTTAAAAGTTTTAATGAGAAAAATATATGATAACCAGGGAATTACATAAAGCTGGAAGAAACGAATGCCGGCTCCGGTTGCGTCGACCTCTTCTACACTACAAGTTGCCCAGGATGACAAAGTCTGAAAAAGATGCATAACAGTTTAAACAACTGGCCGTGCATGCATATATTAATATCATATCAAATCATATAAACATTACTGATTTGAGGGGAAAGGTGAGAAAAAAATTTATGTAACTTACTAGAAGACATATGCTTTAACTTAGTCAACATTAAGTCTTCATTTCTCATATAACTTACAAAAATTTTGACAAATCATTACTGATTTGAGGGGAAAGGTGAGAAAAAATTTTATCCTTCTTTCATAAAATATTAAAAAGAGGGAGTTGATATATAGATATTATCATTGATCCCATCATCAATACTAACTTTATTATTCAAATTAAATGAGTTATTATTTATGTTAGCGATTTTATTATGTAACTTATTTTTATATTACTTTTATCATTCAACTTAAGTGAATTATTATTCGCACTAGTGGTATTTGAGTTGAATGATAAAAAATATACAAAATAAGTTACATAATAAAATCGTTAACATGAATAATAACTAATTTTATATGAATAATAAAATCGGTATCGATACCGGTATTAACAACGGTATCTCCTAAATATTTTCCTTAAAAAAAAGGGGGGGGAAAGCCAAACCATAATGGTTCCAGCAGAAGCTGCAGCTCTTGCAGTAGCAAGCTCTCCTAAAGAATTATTCAAACCAGTTTTCGTAAGTTTGTGAGAAATAAAATTTGATTCTTGCTTCTATTCTTATTACCTCAGACTATTGAAAAAGAAAGATGGTTTACATACCATCAGGATGAGCCATCTTTTGCATCGCAGATGGTGCGATCATGATCGGCATCGAAATTTTGAACCCGAGAACAGTCGTAGTCATGTCAATTTGTGTCACATCGACCAACACGCGTGGTCGAAACCTATTCAAATTATGAAAGAAAATTTTAATTTAGAAGACAAGTTATCTTTAATTTGGTGTTTTAGAGTTAGAGGAAAACAACTTGCTGAAGACAAGTTATTTTTAATGCATGATGTCAATTTGAAATTTTTTAATTTAATTATATGAAAGTTATGGGCCTTTTGTCCAAGATTTTTGTCCAATGTAATGGAAGGTTGTGTTGTTAAGTGATTTGCTAACAATTAACAATTCAGTCATTAAACAATATATATCTCCACTTGTATTTGTTTCTTTCTTTAATTTGGTAACCATTTTGGTTTGAACTTGAATTCACTGAAACATATTCCAAGTTGTTTTCTCCTCCAAGCTTATTTCAAGAGAACCCATTAACTTTAAGAGGAGTGACAATTATACTCATAAACTGCATTTTTTTATCTACATCCTAAATGTATTTATATTTTTTTCAAAAAATATTAATATTTAATGATAAAATATTTATACTTTATATTATTAAAATTAAAAGTTATACAAATTGTATTTTACTTGTATAACAAAGTTTTTAACTTGAATTTTTTTATAATCATTTAGAAAAGAAAAAAATGATAAACACTTTCTATACTAACTATAAATAATTACAAATTCAGGTATAAATAAATTATCTATCTAGTACAAATATTTTTGTTGTATAGATAAAAAATGCAAAATATGGGATGTAACAATAATTTCTCTAACTTGAATAAGTGATTAGTCAAGAAAAAAATATTTTTTTTTCTTTATGGACTGGTCAATTAATTAAACGCTCTTTATGTTCCACAAGATTCCATAGCCAACAATTAATTAAATGCTTCTTGCAATCAGATAACATATACAAATCTACATAGTTCATGGACTTATGGGCTTATGGCATGTGGCATGTATTTTATACATCAGGTCACAGCAATGTGGGCCCATCCATGGAAAAACTTGTATTATCTTTTCAATTTGTGGTGCTACAAATCACCCACAGGTTGCTACACATCCTATGCAAATTGAATATTCTGTTTTAACATTATTAACTATGAAAATTTTGTCATTTTTTGTGTTAAACTGTTCACATGTGACACAACAAAAATGAAAGTTATAGCATAAAATTTCAAATCAGTCATAAAATGGATTCATAAGGTAAAATATAGGGGACACTAAACTCTGAGAATTATAAAAGTTTCTTAGTTTAATTAACATGAAAAAGTTTTGTCAGATTTCCACAAAATATTTGTCACCAATAAAGCTAGCTGTCTCTATCTATATATACTGAAGTGCATCAAAACAAAGAGAATCCAAAATTCTAGAATCACTTTTTTAGAAAATAGGCTTTTTGATATGTCAAGAACCCTAGAAATAAGTCTAAACATTTTCTTTTTCTTTTGTAACACTCCCACAAACTGGATCTTTCATTCCATTTTTTGACACTATATTTAATCAGTAATGAATTCAAGAAAGAATAAAAAGAATCAAAGATAGAACCTATGTACAAAAAGAGATAATACATAATTAATTATCAACATATATGCTTACAGAATCCTTGAAAAAGCCTCTCTGTTTTCTTTGAGAGTCCATTGATCCTCCGCTCCGGCCGAGTAGTAATCGTACACCATTTTCGGCAACTTTTGCTTCGCCAACTCTTCGTATTCGCAAACATTAGTCACCGCCATTTTTGTTCTCCTTTGACAATATCTGTTGTCTCAGATTACTGTGATAAGAAAAGAGCAAAAGAAGTTTCACAATATATCTAAGAGATCATAAGCTCTAATACAATTATATACCTAAGAAAGTAATAGCATGAATGATTCTTGAGAAAAAAAACAAGACTAAATTATATATACTGTTTTAAAATCAAGAATCTAATAATAAACACAATGCTCTCTGTATAGAAAGTCGCGGGTTCGAAATCTGAATTCGAGATTCCTTATATATAAATATTTAAAATTAAATGACTTAGATTCTCATCTTTATTTCAAAAAAATAAAAAAACAGATAACTTTTGCTATCACCTTACAAATTATAAAGTTGAGAAAACTTTTGCTATCACCTTACAAATTATAAAGTTGAGAAATGATAAGAAGAGAGAGAAAGGAACTTACAAGGAAGGAAGGTTGAGAACTGAGAAGAGTAAAGAGAAGGGGAAACCTATTTAAACTGAGGTGGCTTGTTTGAAGGTGATGATGTATATAAATAAATAAATTAAAATTACTCGCATATATATATATATATATATAGCCAATAAGAAATGAGATTTTGTTCGGAAATTTAATTATTTCATTGGCTTTTATAATAAAAATTCTGTCTACACAGTATTTCTCTTGTCGTTTCTATGTATGTTGGTTGGAGATGGGTCCATACGTGTGAGATTGTGAGGTGATGAATGGAATATTTCTGACAATATAAGGTGGTGGGATTTTGGATGGAATGCAATTTTTTTATTTTTCTTTCTTTGATTGGACCTTTAATTAAACCTTATAATATAAAAATAAAATATATATAAAGAGAGATCTAATATTTATGAACATTAATATTTAAACGTATTGATTTTTTTTATTTGTGTTTCAAATTAATAAATATGAATTATTATATATATTTTAAATCATTTTAATTACTTGAATAAAAAAATGAAAGTTTATTTTCATTTTGATAGTCATCCAAAGAGGGGGTTTTATTAGCACTTAATGTAAATCGAAATAAAGTTAAAATGATGTATTATTTTTTGTATATGCATATATCACAATATTTACAAAATATCCAATTACATTAATTTGTTATTTAAGAGTCTAATAATAAATAATTAATTGAGATTTAACTTTATTAACATTAGTGTAACACCAACTATCAAAGATTTTTCTTCATTTTACAATTCTTTTGTCAAACTAAATCAATATTAGAAAATTCTCAAACATAGAGAAACGCAAATAATATAATAATATATAGAAATAAATAATATGAACCCAAAAAAAAAAGAACTTCAGTCTGTAAAATATATAAATAAAACCACCCTTTTTTTATCTTTCTAAATGCCACCTAGAATAATTTAATTCAATTGTTATTATTTATTAGTCCCTCTTGGAGACACCAAAGACAAATTGACATGTAATTATGTATTATTATTTCTAGAAATGATTAGGATCTCCAAATTCTGCCCCTAGTCAAGCTTCTAACACATAATTTAGTATTTTAGTTCGTGTTGACAAGCCTTATTTTTTAGTTTTTACCTTTTTTTTAAAGGTTTTATATTCAATATTTGAAGCAGAATTTTGTAGAGATAGAGGAGATTACAACTCCAAAATTTTAAGATCTGATTATATTTTTTAAAATTTTATATTCCATTCCCTCTTTCCCAAAAAAAAATTAAAAAAGCCTCCATGTCCATGGTTTAATTTAAGAGAAGTTATATTATATTTTTTGTAGTCTTTTGCCATACATTTAAAAATAAAAAAAAAACCCCTATTCCCATTATTTGGTTAGTTGAAATTATATAACGTATATTAATGGGCATTTAGTTCTGTTTTTGGAAGGCTAATAAAAAAATGTAAAAAGAAAAAGTGGAGTTCTTTTTCAATTCTTGGAATCTTGAAAGCAAATTGAGGCAGAGCTTTAGTTAATTAATCACTAATTATTAATCATTAGCAGCTATAATCTTATGATTTGTTCGAATTAATTAATTAATTAATTAAGGGATTATGTAAGTCGCACAAAGAAAAGTACAACACACCCTGAGGTTTATTTTTAAAAAGAAGAGTGATTATTGTATCATTTTATTTGAATCTTAGATGTATTATATTTTTTTTCCAGAAAGTATTTATATCTAATGATAAAACTATTTATATCTTGTATTATTAGAATTAAAAATTATGTAAGTTATATTTATACTTGTGAAACAAAACTTTTAACATCAATTTTTCTATAATCATCTACGAAAGAAAAAGTAATAAATATTTTTTATATTAATTATAAGTACTTGCAAATTCATATATAAGTAAATTATCTATTTAATATAAATTTTTTTGATGTGCAAATAAGAGACGTAAAATATGAATTACAAGAATAATATCTCTTTTAAAAAATAAATAATAAACAAGTTGCAACCTCATCTCTGGATGATACACATAATTGGCATTCACGAGTGACGAACTTTTCTTTGTTAATTAAATAAATGAAGAATTTTTCAAAACTTTTCAAATTTGGAGTAATAAATATATACACGGGTGTCTTGAAGTAATAAATATTCTTTCTTCACAGATGTATGTTTTGTATTTTTCATGATTTACTTTGTCATGAGTGTAATTTGATAAGTGGTATTTTTTTCAAATATTTTAAAGAATTTAATTTGTATCAAATTAAAGTGATTTAAGATGTTTTAAAGTGAAATAAAGTTAAAATAATTTCGTCGGTAGAATAAAGTTAAAACATCAAATTCATTAATTATTGACATTTTTTATCCTTATTATTTCACTTGGTAACATAATATATAAAAATAATTTGGTCTTTTTTATTTAATATTATTTTGTATATTTACTTTATTATCACTGTTTTATAATAATTTTGCATTTTTATTTTAACTTTACTTGTCAAACTCAAGGATTTTTTTCCTACAAAGAAAATTATTATAAATTCTAAAAACAATATTAAAAGATTAATTATCAAACAAACTTGGATTTCTAGACTTGCAAGTTGGGCATATTAAACATTTTATTTACTAAAATACAAGCATTTAATTACTATAAAATGCCATGCTTCTAATATAAATGTGGAGTCAAATTTATTAAATAACAATGCCTGTCATTATCATTGAATGGTAATTCAAACTTTAGTAGGTTCATGAATATATGGTTAATGTATTTCAAAGTCACTAATTTAATTTAATTAATACACGGTACCTTAATTTGATAAATAGGTTACGCAACTCTTGTATATTTTACTAGAATGAGGATTTAAAATTTGAGAGTTGATATACAGATACCGTCATTAATACATATTTTATTATTCATATTAAATGAGTTATTTTTTATGTCACTGATTTTATTATGCAATTTATTTGTACAATACTTTTATTATTTAACTTAAATGAGTTATTATTCAGATTAGCGGTATTTGAGTTGAACAATAAAATACTGTACAAAATAAGTTGCATAATAAAGTCATTAACATGAATAATAACTCATTTTACATGAATAATAAAATCAGTATCGATTACGATATCAACAATGATGATATCTCCCAAATATTTCCCTTAAAACTATGCTTGAGAAATTCTATTGATAAGATGATAGAATTAATGATGCGGAATTCAAAGAATGATTTTTTTTTCTTTTTTTCTTTCACACTGCATATAATTTCAATTTCAAATTTTCAATTGAACATAAAAGAAGCCAACAAAACTAAATTCAAAGAATGAAACCTTTTTTTTTCTTTTTTTTCTCATCTTCCTATGGTACAACAGAATATCTGAAACATTGGGTTTTTTTTTATTTATACAATGTGTATAATAAAAGCCCACATTTTTTGGGCTTTTTATTATCCTTTCAAGTTTAGAGAGTGATATTTTTATAATATAGATCCACTGTACATACTTGGGCCAAGACATGTTAGAATTGGTTCTTTCTCAATAAATTGTTTATTTCCGAAATTTATGGAAACAAAATAATGTACATTTTGGGGCTCACAAATAAAAAAATTAACATCCGCTGTCATAGTTGACAATAACAATTTTATTTTTACAATAAATAAAATTCAATAAAATAAAAAATAACAACTTTATTTGTATAAATTAAATCTAATCCGTTTAAATTGAATCAAACCGTTTAAATTTAATGGCAGTCGACTGTCATAGTGCTTTTATGGCAGCAAATGGGACCCACAATAACAAAGCTTCAATTTTTCTTTTTGGAGCACTTAATTAGTGGAACTGTGGAAATGCAACTTTACACAGGAGTCCGTTATTTTTTTCTTTTTGCATGTTTTTTTTTACTTCCTTTTTTTTTTCATTGCTTACATGAGAATGATGTGTTGTGTGTTTTTATTTTTTTAATTTTCTTTTCATGTGACTAATTTTATGTGATATAATCAATCAACATCATGTGGGGTCCTGTCTTGATAATGATGTTAATCCAACTTTTTTAATGTTTTCAACAAATTAATTGCTTTCTTTTGAAATAAGAAAACCAACATGATTTTATTTGTTTGTAACATTGGGAAGGATTTTGATTGCTCCATGATTTTTTTATTAAAAAAAGAGTTAGGTGAGATTATATTTAGGGCAATAATACAATGCCTTTGATTAGCTAAAAAAATGCACCATGATATTTATTTTCATGTAAATTTTAGACGATGTTGATCATAATCGGTCTTTGATGTAATGACAAAGATAATATTCTTTATATAAAAAGTTATAATTCGAAATCCGAATAAAGGTTCTCTATGAACATTTAAATTTGAATGGCTTGATTCTCATCTTTATCTCAAAAAAAAAAGAATATATATTGCATAATGCACTTTTAGTTAGTTAATTAGTGCTACAATATACACATTCTTATTCATTTTTATTAATAAAAAAGGTTGACCAAAAGCATTGTTTATTCACCTTTTTTTTTCTAAAAAAAAATTGACCAGAAGCAATTGAGAATTATTCAAAAATTAAAGGATTAGATGCTATATATAATTAATATTTCATTTCAGAAGACCAGTTACTAATGGAGCAGCAGTAGCAGTAAAGATATGTAATTTAAATTGTTATTTGAAAAATTAATCCTGAAAAATAATGTGCAATTGGGTTTAATTAGATCCAATAGTTTTATCTTTTACTGAAAAATATCATTCTATGTAAATTTTTTTTCTCAAAAGTGGGGTCTGATTTTAACTGATTTTCAAAAAGAAAATAAAAATAAATAAGAAAGGTAAATCAGCTGTTCAACTTTGGTTTCTGACATATTAATATCAATCTTTATAATTGTGGTCTAATTAGTTAACTTATATTATTGAAACTTCAGATCAGATATGAAAAATTGGCTTTGAAATTTTGAAGTCAAATTTCAGCAATTTTGTAAATTGTTTATTTTTGACAACCAATCAAATATCTAACTTTAATAATCAAGTTAATTTAATATTCTCGTTATCACATAAGGCACTAATAGAGGATATATTTTAATTAAATAAATCGGTCATTATGTTATGGATCAAAAATTTTAACGATTAGTGCATTTGAATTAATGATGATTTTTAATTTCGTCGTAACCTCTTATTTGCAGTGTAAATTCTAATTCATATATAGCAAAATTTGCCAATTAATTTATATTATATATTATATTTATTAATAATCACATTTAGTTTAGTGGCTAAAATATTGTCGTCTTATAGATGGTCGTAAATTTGAAATTCAGTATATGTCTAAATTTTATTTATTTACTTCATCATGAATTTTGTGTTTATTCTTTATTAAGATAAAATGGAAACTTCGGAAATGTAATTTTATTTATATAATGCATTAATTCATTGGTGATATATGATGTAATTTCATAATTTGTACTCTTTTGCACTATAAAAATTTTGTAATTATATTCCAAATTCAAGCAACCACTTACAACCATTGATTTTGGTTGCAAAACATGCACATAAAAAAAATTAAATTTTTTGAAATCCTTTGGTACATGATCAGCAAAAGAAAAATATATGCATATTTTATCCATTCGTTGTTATATCTCTTGATCTTGTATGAAATGAACAGAAAAAAAAATTAAATTATTTATATACATAGCATCCGCAAGACTATTATTATTTTTTTAACAATTTGTTTGGACTTTGAAAATATTAAAATATTATGATATAAAAAAAAGTCACATACCATTTGAGGCAGCAGAATTTCATGCATTAATTAACATGTTTGACTTTTGGCAATAGAAAATTTGATATTTCTTTTTAAAACTAACAAAATATTTAAATATAGTATAATTAATTAATGGATAAATGTGAGCTCTTATATATCTAAAACAAAGTTATAAGTAGAACTATATATATATATATATATTTATGCAGTATTTAATTAAAGTGCCTTTGAGAAGAGTACACATAAATTAATTAAGCGTGCACAAGTGGGAAGTAGCATGTCACATTACACTAACTATTAATTACTATTAAGTGTTTTATTCATTAAGGCACATTAATCACAAATGACAAGTTAATGCGTTATTATTAATTTTTATTTCGATTAAGACAAAGCAACGACGACTTGACCAAGCTTGCTAACATATTTTTGTTGGGATAATTTTAGCGCACTATTAGTTTTTTTTTATGGTATAATTAATTTTTACGGTATATATTTCTGAGAAATATTGTTCAAGTTAAAAAATTAAAATTGTTGATGTGTTTTTATTATTTAGGTAGAAATTATTAAATTTGGATCAATTTAAAGGAGATTTTACGTTCCATCAAATAATTTAAAATTTTAACGGTGATATTTTAATAATTTTATAATAAATGACCAATCAAATTTCAAATTGACTCAAAATACGTGTTTTTATTTAAATAATTAAAAAATATATTTAGAATTTTAATTTTTCAATTTCAACATACTACACAAATTACACAAATTAAATATACTGAATATATATTAAAATTATATTTTTCGTTGTACTAAAAAAAATTAATGTTAGGTTGGATACTTGAAATGTAGCCTTCAATTGTCGCTATTTTGGATTTCAATTTTGTACAGAGAAATGGAAATATCTAGAACCCATGTGTTTAACGACGATCTCGTCGTTTTCGACACGTGTTTTATGGGGGCTTAAATAATGTTTCGTGGTGCTATATATTTATTTACTTAATTAAATAAATGAAATCAAATTATATCCTCAGCGAATTGAATTGAATGAGGGAAGCTGGAAAGGTCACTGTGTGAGATAAGAAGTTGCCACGTGGCTGGTGGGGACCAGCAAGCAACGCAAATCGCGAGATCTCCGTTCGCTGACGTCACGCGCGTTGCTTTCTTCGTCGCCATGCGTTGCGACCTGGGAATTGATTTTAGGAGTTCGGATCCGCTGTTGCAGCTGTTATGCGGAGACTGGTGTGCATTCGGATCCGCTGTTGCAGCTGGCATGTGGAGACTGGTGTGCATTCGGATCCGCTGTTGCAGCTGGTATGGGGATACTGGTGTTGCACAAGTAACACTGATCGGAATTTTTGCTGGAGTTGAGAAATGCCAGTTCCCAACGTAACAGTTACTCCAAACTAAAAAGAAAAATTTGTGCGTGGGGCCCATTTGTCGGTTTGACAATTGAGATGGTACGAACGCTACGGATTAAAGATTCTCCTCACCGTCCACTGATAAGTGCGTTTAATCCAAGATTTTAGAGACTTTCAGGTCTTCTGTGGCGTTTAATTCGTGTAAAATTATACTACCATACAAATGGTTTATCTCTTATTTACACTCCTTATTTATGCATAAAGTATTTGAAGTTAACAGATGCAAAACTGAGGTGTAGAATTTTAATTTTAAAAGATGTATTTTTTAAAATGTTTGTATACTAAACATTAAGTGTAGACAAAAAAAAAATGCAAAATTTAGGGTATAAGAATAATTTCTCTATTTAAATTGTAAAAAATATATCTATAATTTTTATTTTTTAATGTAGACACATTTTGAGTTGAGTAGTCAATGGACCATAAAAATAGGTGTACGTAAGAATTATTCTTCAATTAGATAGATTAGATGGATTATTTGTTGTTCCTTATCGTTGATATTTTTATTATTTAATACTAATAATTGTAAAATTGAAAATGATAAATTTTGATTATTTATTTTGTTTACATGGTATTTGTAATATACTTGATTAGCTAGAATTTAGACAATAATATCTCATTAGATCTTATGCTTTTCAGTGTCCTTTTTGACCCAATTTGTTGGAGATTGACATCTCAAATAAAGAGAAATTGATGAGAAACAAGTTTATGAAATGGTTATTGATATTAATTGATGTTTAATTGGCATTGGGGGTTTGAACATGATGGTTTATGTTTGTTCAAAACTTAGATCTTTGATTGATATATCAAGAGTTTGTGTAGGTTTTCTTTAGAGTTTTGAAACAAGTTGAGACTCATTCAAAAGAGGATTTATAAAATGAAATAAGATGGTAGTATTTACTAATGAAGATTAGAGATGGAGGTTTAGCAAAAAAAAAACATAGAATAATGAATGGAAGATTTATGTTTTGTGGTGTTAAGTTATGGAAGAAAAAAATATAATTTTTACAAACTTTTATTATACTACAACTATAGTTAAAAACTAGATTAGAAAAATAACATTGGCTGGAATAGACTTTTTGAAAATTAAATATAATAATGTCTTAAAATAATACAAAAATTATAAAGATAGTGAAATGTTACATACTATAATAATGTCTTTATACTATAGAATAAAATTAAAGAACAATACCTTGAGGCATTGATTTAAGATAGCTGATCTTTAATCTCTACACCTTGAGATTTTCATCTTGAATTTTTCAAAGAAATTATTACTATTAACGAGTAAAGAAATATGATATTACATGTTATGATTTTATTGATTTATGGATTCAAATGCAAACAATAAACTAAACAAACAAAAAAAAAAAGAAAAAAAATTGAAGTATTAGTAAGAAATATATAATCACACAAAATATAATACAGTGGACCCCTATACAAAAATGGGTCTCACCCACTCCTATAATTGATGAAATAGGAGGAAAAATCAAAAGCATAATCCAAAATATTAAAGTAGATGATTTAGACATTCATTTTCCTTTTCTTCTTAATTTATATGATAAATTTTGACTTGAAAATAAATGATTTAATTATAGAAGATTTTTTAAATATATTTTTTCTACAATTCAATTAATATAAAAAAAATGATTCCGCGGCGAAGCACGGAATTTGTACATAGTTTATTTAAATTTTTCTTATGTATCTTTCAAAATTGTACATATCAACTTCACTGACTTAAATTTCTTCCTCTAATGACTCGTTAAAAGTATTCTGAGAATCTGCTCTCAAGTTACATTAATTAAGAAGATAAAACGGAAGGAAAATATTATGGAGATATCATTATAATATCTCCAAAATGAAAATCAAAATTAATTCAGAAAGATTCAATCCAGATAAGAAAAAGATTCCGCCTTTAATTAAAAATGAAAATCGACTCGTGACAAGAAAACAACCACCAATTTGGGGGCGCATTTCCATAATTTCGTTCCAAGGCAACAACCTCACCGTCACCGCCGGTGTACATACCGCCAAAGCTCCAAAGCAATCCACCACGAAACAAACTATAAAGATACCCCCATCCCCGGTGCAATGGGAAAAAAATCAAACCAACCAACACAACACGCCAACGAAACAAACACACAAAAAGATTTCTGATCGAAATCTCTCTCTCTCTCTCCATCCATTAATCAATCACTTTTCTTCTATCGCTCTCTCTCTCTCTCTGTCTTTCACCTAAAAGAGGCACCGACCTTCTTCCCCCAAAATCGCTCCACGGTTACTCCGGTATCTGTCAAATTCGATCGGATTTGAAGGGTTTTTTCGGGTGAAAGTCAATCGAATCGAGTGGAGCGAGGTCTTGCGGGGTATACTGCATGAGCTGGTTCGTGAATTTGGGGCTGAACTCTAACTCGAATCACTTCGTCACTTGTTTTCTCGTTTTTCTCCTCCATTTCTCGCCTCAGTTACAGATACCCCCATTTAATTGTATATCGAATAGTAATTGTCAGTTCCAGGACAATGGAGAAAGAAGGTAGTTCTCTCTTTCTCTGTTTCTTTTTTTTTAATATCCTTAATCACATCAGTATTGTATAATTTGGAAAAATTGAATGTCTATGGATTGAATTATAATTATCTCAACTGGTGTTTTTGAGTCTGTGCTTGACAATTAGAAATTGGTAAAACAACACAGTATATGGGGTTGTTTCAAACTTTCAATGTCAGTAGATCACTCTGAATTATAGGTGAATTAGTAGAACGGAACACGCTGGAGGAGCATACCGCTAACATTTGAATAAGTAATTTTTGTTTGGTAGAGGAACTCAATTCGTGCTCCTTATGAATAACATACAATTTTCTTTTTTTGAGATTAGTTCCTAGGAGAAGACAAGTACCATCAGAAATTTTTTTACCAACTGCATAATTTTAATCTTTTATTTAAATTGGCAAATGATCCATTGATCGACCCGTGTCCAGCATGAGCAGGAATCAGTTCTCTTATACTAAAAACAAAGCAAAACAACTCATTTCCCACTTGTGCAAAGCTGTGATTTCAAATTCTACATAAATATTCCATGAACTAATTGAATTTTTTTTCGTTGATCTCTATGTCTCAAAGGAGACTCAAATTTGAAGTTTTCCTCTGAAGCTTAGTTGCTTGTGTTAGTGCTCTTTCATTGATAAGACAAAGAAATTGAAAATATGTGGTTGCTATAAGTGCACGTAGACCACTTTATGGGGTATATATAGTTTGATGGTCTTCTGATATAAGGTTTATGAAGAAGTTATACAATAAAAAGGGAAAACTTTGATTTAAGTGTGTACCTAACTTATAATCACCCCTCGATTGACATTTGAGCCCCACATTCAGCTGTTATGTCTAGACAAACAATCGCTTACACTTGTCAGGTAGATTTATGTGAAGTCTGGATATGAACTCGTATAAGAAAAATAACTCGTTAATAGGAAAGAAAGAGATCTCAAGGGCCAAGATGTAAAATTTTCATGATTTAAAAGGATAAGGATGAAAAAAAGTACTTGTATGGTGGAGAATGGTGCTCTATTATTTTGTGGTATATTCTTGTGCCTTTTTAGGTACTCTTAGGTGGGACAACTAGTGTACCTGCACTAATGTATTTTAACATTTTTGGTTGGCATGGGTCCTGGATCCTTTTTTTTTAATTATCTATGTATAATTCAAGCGATGCCATTATGGTCTCTCATATCCATGCCGATGTGCACAGCATGAGCTCAGCTTAGTTGTCTTTTTGTTATGTTAAGCAGTTTTATTTGCGAACTACTTTTGTAGAAAGTATAGCCACTTGCAGTTTGACATTCCCAGCCTCTTGGAGATCACATTTATTAATTTACTTTTTAGGAAAAGAATTTTTGATATTTAAGGTCGGTAATATTAATATAGGACACCTAATTAATATATGTGCATTGTTTTCTTTTCTTTTGAAGCATCACGTGTATCAAACATTAGAAGAAAATCACTCTCTCCTTCAGTGATTGTAATCGGTAGTGGTTTTGCTGGCCTAGCTGCTGCCCATGCTCTCAAGAATGCATCATTCAAGGTACTTTATTATTCTTTTCTCAACATTCTTTTTGAAAGGAAAGGGCCCAAAAAGAATGAAGTGTGATTACAGAAATGAAGGGAGCATTCTGGATTTATTAACTATCTCAATTTATATGAATGATATCTGCTGTCATTTACTTTGTTATTTTTTTCTTAAATCTAGCATCTAATCTCACTCATGAAAATGAATAACTTTATCCAAGGTGGTACGAGTTACCTCATTAGATTTCAGTGAAGATACAAATGAACTCTTTCAGCAAAGTGTAGCATTCACTAGATGTTTAGTGGAAAGTATTTGAAGTAAAGTATTAATAAATATTTGTGCCTTTTTCTAGAGTACCATATTGTAAGTTTTTATTGGGAGCTGTATAATTTTGCAATGCTTAAATGGAATTTTTTTTTTTTTGCTTTCTTCTTAAGGTTGTTGTTCTCGAATCAAGAGATAGGATAGGCGGTCGAATATGTACGGACTTCTCTTTTGGCTTTCCTGTTGACCTTGGTGCCTCTTGGTGAGTTGAGATCTTTCTGAAAACTGTTTCGAATTTGTAAATTAGATTACACATGAGTTATGATTTGTATGTTTTTTCAATTTTCTTAGGTTACATGGTGTGTGTGAAGAGAACCCCTTGGCACCTCTGATAGGAAGGCTTGGCCTTCCTCTTTACCGTACCAGTGGAGACGATTCAGTACTGTATGATCATGACTTGGAGAGGTACTGATTCTTGTATGTTTTTTCTTAAAGAGAAAAGCTTGGTTTCAGTGTATATTAGATGTGACTGAATAATTATTCCCATTTATGCATAGCTATGCACTCTTTGACACCAGCGGGCATCAAGTGCCTCAAGAGCTTGTGCAAAATATAGGAGTGGTGTTTGAAACTATACTCAAGGAGGTACTTTCTTTTTTTAAAAAGTATTATATTTGTTATTACAAGAGAAATGTTAATTCCCTTAATAATATTTTCTGGTTCTCTGCATGTACAGACTGATAAACTAAGAACGGAAAATGGCGAAGACATGTCCATTGCAAAGGCTATTGCAATAGTACTGGAGCAGAATCCACATCTGAGGTTTGTAAATGAACACTGTTTTATTTTTTAGAGACTTCCCAAACGACTTCCTTGGCAACTTTATTGATTAGTTCTTCTGGTTCTTTCTTAATTATTTGTCCAATTCTTTATTTTATTTTATTTTTTGTTCTTTCAGACAAGAAGGGCTTGCAAATGATGTGCTCCAGTGGTACCTGTGCCGTATGGAAGGATGGTTTGCCACTGATTCTGAAACAATCTCTCTTCAATCCTGGGACAAAGTAAAGATAAAATTATTTTTTTTCTTAATTTTCTTTTCCATATAATTTTAGTGCATAGTAACCCATAATTTCTATAAATTAAATACAGGAAGTGTTGCTTCCGGGAGGGCATGGTTTAATGGTGCGTGGATACAGGCCTGTCATAAACACTCTTGCTAAAGGCATTGATATTCGCCTACGTCATAGGTTTGTACAGTTCTTGTTCTATGTTTTTTTTCTGGTAATTTCAGCCCATTATATTCAAGGGAAAACATCATATATTTTTTTGCTGGTGTTGAGTTTAAGCAATATCTAGTGTTCATAATATAAGATCAAAATGTTGTATTGCAATCTTTTCCTTTGCCAAGCCCTTGTTTCCTTCTCAGCTGCTGTGACACCTCATAGTTTATTAGAGAGATCTTGTTTTGTGTGAGATTGGTCAAAGAAAAGTTAACAAACGCAACTATTATATTAATTTAAGAAAATTGTTTCTCTTCTAGGGTTACACAAGTGGTGCGTCACAATAATGGTGTAGAAGTTATGGTAGAAAGTGGCAAGACTTTTGTGGCTGATGCTGCTGTGATAACCGTGCCAGTTGGCGTACTAAAAGCAAACTCGATCAAATTTGAACCACAAC
Source organism: x Bolboschoenoplectus mariqueter (assembly GCA_037678475.1). NCBI lineage: Eukaryota > Viridiplantae > Streptophyta > Magnoliopsida > Poales > Cyperaceae > x Bolboschoenoplectus > x Bolboschoenoplectus mariqueter. The sequence goes on along the minus strand of CM075260.1, from coordinate 2,025,495 downwards.
TGCCAGACTGGAAGGAAGAGGCAATAAGAGACCTAAGTGTAGGCACTGAGAATAAAATAGCATTACACTTTGAGAGGGTATTCTGGCCAAATGTCGAGTTTATAGGGGTAGTTTCATCAACTACTTATGGATGTAGTTATTTTCTTAATTTGCATAAGGCGACTGGGTATCCTGTGCTTGTTTACATGCCAGCGGGTCGACTTGCTCATGATATAGAGAAATTGTCAGATGAGGCTGCTGCAAAGTTTGCATTCTCACAGTTACAGAAGATCCTACCTAATGCATGTGAACCGGTGCGTATCTGCATTTCCCTGATATTGTGTTATTTTCTTTTTATAGAAGTTAATAGTATTGCTGGAATAGCTATGGGCTGTGACTATCATATCTCTGTGGTTTATCCATTTTCTATTTGTATTGCTCGTGGTATATTATTGCTTGAATTTGCTACCAAATATAGTTGACTATAATGTGCTACCTGTGTCATATGGCACATTAGGGGCAATATTTGTTGTCCCAGTGAAGATTAATCAATTCTAGTTGTCCTTTCGCCAACTATTGTTGAAAGAGGATTATCAATTCTTTTCTATTCGGTCAGTTTATGCAGTTTTGTCGATCTGTGTTCAATTCGTTATTTTTTAAGTAATGAAAAACAACCGATTCGCTAGTCACAGGTTCTGCTGTTTGTTCTAATGAAATAAAGCTTTAGCTTATAATTATGGGCTGTTCTGCTTTTGGTGGGATAACCCAGGGGTGAGGTTGCATCTATAGTTGCAGGTATAAAAGTTACTCGCAAGTGGACTTACATTTGTCACTCACAACTCCGACCGGTGTCCGGCCGCCATCGGGTGATGGTACCGCGACAGCGGCAAGGCTCTGGTGAGGCAACTCGCAACTACTCTCTGGCAACTAAATTTTCCGTAACAACACTTACATCCTATTTGCATGCACAAAAACATGTGCTTGCCCATCTGAGTGTTCCTTAACCACAGATTCTCAACTCTCGCCCCTATTATTTTGCCACTTTTACCTATATGGCTATATCAGCTATATCTGTAGCCATTACCAAAAAAGCGATACAAACATCAATTTGTTTTTACAACGATTGTTCCTTTACGGAACTAATAACTTCAAGTATTCCTAATTTTTGTTTATTTATCTTATTCTTTTCAGATTCAGTACTTAGTCTCACACTGGGGAACAGATGAAAACTCACTGGGCTCATATACATACGATGGAGTTGGCAAATCTCGTGATTTATTTGAGAAGCTTCGCATACCAGTAGACAACTTATTCTTTGCTGGTGAAGCTACTTGTATAAAGTATACTGGTACAGTACACGGGGCGTTTTCTACCGGTCTCAAGGCTGCTGAAGAATGCCGCATGCGTGTCCTGGAGAGGTACGGGGACCTGAAGTCACTGGAGATGACGTTCCATCCTGTGATGGCAGAGGAAGCAGCCTCGGTGTCGGTGCCACTGCTGATATCAAGGCTTTAAGTATATAAAGCATCCTAGATGAATGAAGGTTTTTATCCTATTGGTTATGTTCTCCACAATTTTAGTTGTGTAACCATTACCCCTTGATTGCTTGAGAAAAGGATGACAAAAGGAAAAGTTCAAAGTATACGCCTTTGCCTCTTGTTGCCTTTCCAGGCATGAGGAGATGTGTTATGTGCTATTTTGTGGGGGTATACGAAGGAATTGAATATGAATAAGATATCGTGGAATAATGTGGAGCGTGCATTGTGCTTGGTTTGTTGTAAGAAGTTAAACTAATTAGTGTTGTGTAGCTACTATTGTTTTGCTTAAAATAAATGCTATCTGATTAGTACCATTGTGGCCATGAGATTTTGCACATGGAAGGAGTTGATATTGGGGTCCAAAAGCCGGATAGCTGGATGCATTTCATCAATTTATTCTTTTTAAAAAAAATATATATTATAAAATTTCATATTTTAAAATAGAAAATTTTGTAGAAAAAATTGTTATTCAACCAAATTTTAGACACAAATTAGTATTTGTTTTAATTGTTAAAAAGCACATAAAATGGAACAACTTCACGATGAGTTGTGTGAAATTTCTGGTAGAAAAACACAAATGAGGATATAAGTTGCACGATCAAAGAGAGAAGCGAAATGATGAGGGTATGAGCAATGTGACATAGATAAGGAGCTTGGCAACTCAAATTATCTTTTTTAATTTGATGATCGATCTGTCAATTTATTTTGATCTAAACATCGGAACCAACAGAAGATACATTTGAAATTCAAATTATCTAAGAATAATAGCTATGACATTTTATGGCATAAGATTAGTCAAGCAATGTGGAAAGTATGTCTGATTAAGACATTAACCGCAATAAAAATTTCACTAAAGAACAATAAAATGAGCAATCCAACCAAATAGTTTGATATAGTATCATAATCTAAATCAATAATAGATAAAATTTTACACACTTCCGCTTTACTTCACTATCAGTTAACAAAAGGAATATTTATACCACCTAATACATGTTTTCTTCTTTCATCCAGTAATTGAGAAAAATATATTGAAAAATATTACACATATAAATAACGCACCATTTTCTACGCATGGATGATGAGATTATATATAATTGATGAAACATCCATTTAAAATACAAAATTTGACGCATTAGTAAAAGTAAGCACCATAAAGATACTTAAATTAAATTTAGGGGAGTGATATTGTAAAAGAAATGAGAAAATAACAAAATGCAGATGGATAATCCCCAAAATGCGGGGCTCAGATAAATTAATCTCGTGTGTATAACACAGTATAGATACTTATATTGCGGGTTGTAGCCACGTTATCTTCAACCCGTTACATTATCAACAAGAAAGCGAGCAATACAACGAAGGGGTTCTCGTGGGGTTTTACAAGAGAGCTGATAAGGCTTTTTTCTCTCCCTGTTCGTTTGCTCTCCATCCATGATGGAAGCAATTGGCTCTCAGTCACTTCTCTCTTTTTCTTCAAGTATCCGGTACCTCTCTCTCTCTCTCTCTCTCTCTCTCTCTCTCTGTGTCTCTTTTTCTCGAGATCATCCTTCTCTCTCTCTCGTCTTCTCTCTCTCTCTATCTCTGTGAGAGGGTGAGGGCGAGCGGGATGGAATGATTTCCTTATTTGATAAGCCCTGAAATGTTGAATTGAATTGGGAGGATGCTTAACCTTGTAAGAAGTAGCCGAGATTTTGATAATTAGATCAGTAATTGTAGAAGAGGAATTGAATCCAAGCTATTAATTGAGTTTTAGCATGGCAATGTTTGGGATTAAACAACAATCAAACTCTGGTTCTTATTTAAGCTATTATTACTCAATTTAGTTCACATGTAAATTCAAGCTATTGATAGAGAAGAAGCTCAAAAGAGGAAAAACTTTCCATGGTGTTTTACTTCAATTTCTGTGTGGCTACAACAGAATGGGAAAATAAATTCTCATCCAATTTTTTTTGAATTCTTCATTATCAGCAAGACAAAACTACCTATTCCCTTTCGAAACCTCAAAACAAACAACAATGCGAGGAGACTTGAGGTGGTCTGCCATGACATGTTGGCCCCACGGAAGTTCATGCGGAAGAAAAAGAAAGAGGAGATTTTTGAAAACTCTGCTGATGAGCTTAAACAGAAGAAGTGGAGAACAATGATGAAAGAAATTGAGCAGTCTGGCTCAGCTGTAGAGTCTCTCAGGAAACAAAGAAATAAATCTGAGGTTCTCCCGAGAGGACTTGTTTTGGGGACGCTTGTTAGGGTTAAGCAGCTGAAGAAATGGGATATTGTCAGTGAGGTAATCAGTTAGTTAATATTTTTTTAGCATATTAAGATACTAAGCTTAAGTCAGGGAGCAGGTTGTCTTTTTCTTTTTTTTTAAAAAAGATATAAAGTTGGTTTTAAAGTTTTGATGTTAAATGGGCAAACCTCAAAATGCAATGTTCAGTTGCAAAATATGACAATTGTCAGATTTTTGTTTTCAAAGAAACTAATTCTTGATCAATTTCCTAGTTAAAAACATGAAGTTTTCTTTCAAATATCGTTGTATTGCTGGGGCTTAGCTGGCAATCTCATTTCAGGTTACATACTGGTAAAGAATCAGATGCACTCAGATATGTTAATAACTTCAAATGCTATAGACAAATTTAAGCAAAGCTATGAGAAGACTGGTGCTGATACAGCCAACTGCATGGTACCAGTGGTGTGGGTACATTCTATTCACTACCAGAATATGTTGAGATGTAACTCTTATACATGTATTATACTATTGTTATTGTTACTGCTAATGCAGTACTGGTACCATTTTTGTGCTGTGCAGAAATGCTTATAGTATTGGTGCACCTCATGCTGATTGCCCCTGCTAGACATTTTCTTTATGATTTTTGAAGGGTTTGAATTTGGGCTTATAATTCTAATTCTTAACTAGGTCATGGGTATACCAGTGTACTATTATGTGTCATTTTTTTCTGTTTTTCGTGTAGATCCTTGAATGGCTAAGGACGCAACATTGGTGGAGCTTCTCTGAGATGGATTTTCTAATGCTTATAACTGCTTATGGCAAATTAGCCTCTTTTGATAAAGCTGAGAGACTCATGAAGTATATGAATAAAAGTGGTTTTGCACCAAGTGTAATTTCTCATACAGCACTGATGGAAGCGTATGGGAGAGCCAAGCAGTACAACAAAGCTGGGGAAATATTTCGTAGGATGCAGTCTGCAGGTCCCTCACCATCACCATTAACTTATCAGATTATACTAAAAAGTTTTGTTGAGGTATATTCTTTTGATTCTCATATTATAAAAGTAAATTTAGAAATAAGAATGAATTTAGCAGAGGAGAGGGTTATTCGCTATTTGTTACTACAAATAATCAGAAATAATTTATATTCAGGGGGAAAAGTACAAGGAAGCCGAGGAAGTTTTTGAGAGCCTTTTAAAAGAAGAGAGGTCTCCTTTTAAACCAGATCAGAAAATGTTTCACATGATGATTTACATGTACAAGAAGGCAGGGAATTATGAAAAAGCCTATAAACTCCTTTCAGAGATGGCCAAGAGGGGAATCCCTCGAACTACTGTCACTTTTAATTCCCTGATGTCATTTGAAACAGACTACAAGGAAGTTTCTAATATTTATGATCAGGTATCTCTTCTCTTTTTAAATTAAGAAAATGTAGAACTCAACTGAAAGGAAGCCCGAGTAGTAAAAAAACAAAATGATTACAGAATCTAATTCTGCCAAGATGAAATCTCCAAACAACACTGAATTGATCACATTCAACCAACCTTAAATGAAAGTGAACTATTCAGAACACAAGTATGTCTGAAAAGTTGTGGCAACTATTGCCAAGGGTATATATGGAGTATACTAAAGAAGATGCTTGTAAAAGCATCTTTTGGAGGGATATATTTGATAAGCATTCCTTTTTTTAATAGATGCAAAGATCAGGAGCTAGACCAGACGTTGTAAGCTATTCTCTCCTGATAAGAGCTTATGGCAAGGCCAGGAGAGAAAGTGAAGCATTGGCTGTTTTCGAGGAGATGCTTGATGCAGAAGTCATGTAACTGTTTCCTCTTATTCATATTTCCTTTTTAACAACCAAAAAAAGAAGCACATTTAAAAACCCAGTTTGTTACAAAAGCTGAAAAACTTTTTCCTCTTAATATAATTCTAGAACTCTGATTTCAGACGAAAAAAATGTGATTTGAGCAAGCATCAAATTGCAAAGGACAATCATCTGAATCGTTCTTTTTACTTATTACATATTTTTATTTTCCTGTTTATACTTCTATTAGCTATAATTCTTTTGACTCTTTGGTTTCTTGTCACCAGGCCAACACGTAAAGCATACAATATATTACTGGATGCCTTTGCCATATCAGGAATGGTCGAAGAAGCCAAAACAGTTTTCAAAAGAATGAGACGAAACAGGTAAGGCAGGGTATAGTACTCGTATTAAAATATATGTTAGATTATATGTTAAAAGTTTAGTAAGTAAAATAATAATCATGTGTTTTTTATCTGGTTAGGTGTGAACCTGATCTGTACTCCTACACGACCATGGTGTCAGCCTATGTAAATGCATGTGAGATGGTTGGTGCTGAGAAATTCTTTCGTCAATTGAAAGATGATGGCTTAAAGCCAAATGTGGTAGTATATGGTACACTCATGAAAGGGTATGCAAAACAAAATAATCTAGAGAAAGTGGTAAAGGTGTATGAGCGAATGCTGGTGCAAGGTGTTAACCCAAACACGACAATATATACAATCCTTATAGATGCGCATGGGAAGAATTTGGATTTTGGTAGTGCAGTTGCTTGGTACAAACAAATGGTTGAAAAGAAAATTGAACCTGATAAGAAGGTGAAGAATGTCCTCTTGTCTCTAGCACATACGCAAGAAGAAAAACAGGAAGCAAATGAGTTGCTGGGTATTGAGGCAAGTTGTGAGCAACTCAAGTTGCAAGAAGGTGAAGTGAATGCAACTGAGGAGAATTTGAAAAAAGAATACACTGAAGAACTTAAGAGTGATTCCAATGAAATTAGTGCGGATAATTTTTCCGATGATGATGATGATGAGGATGATGATTTGGATTTGGTTTCATTTAAAGAAAGGCAAGAACTGACTGTTGCATGATGATTATGGGTTTTTTGTGATGATGTTATTTAAAGAATGATTTTGGTTTGATTTCATATGCCTTTTCCTTACATTCACTGTTGAAAATACAGGATATACTTTTTGCAGATCTCTTCAATATGCCATTTACGCCATCTAACTCATATTGGTATCGGACCTTCATGACATTTTGGTGCTATAATTACAAATTTATAATAATGATATTGCTACCATGAATTAAACCTTCTGAATAAGTGGATTGAATCTTGTTAAAAGCCAGGCATTTGTAAGTATAAAATTTTTGTCTGGTTTTGGTTGTAATAACAACACATCTAGAGATTGGACCAGATTTTGAGAATTACCAATGTTTGACCACTGATTTATATATCCTCCTTTTTTATATCCATCTAAGATATGTTAACGTCTCTTTTCGGCTGGTTTAAGAATTTTTTTATACGTCATGTTGTTAAGGTTTAGTCTGGGCATATTAGATTTTAATTTATGTTTGGCTGGTTTAGATTCACATAGAACGCAGTATTGATTCATCTTTGACTGATTTTGGATTAATATTAAGTATTATTAGTTTTGGTTTTGGATTCACTTATTCAGATGTTAGGTATGTTAATTTAATAATTTTCGTCTGGTTTAAGATTCTTTTTAGCGTATTAATTCACATTGGATTAGTTTGTTAAAGAAATTGGCTTTTAATGTTCATGAACTGTAATCTCATACCTCACATAAATAGTAATGCAACTCACCTCTCTACAGAGTCAGGTTCAATTTTGGATAAAAATGTTTATAAAAAAAATGGATGCAAGGACAACTTCATTCTTAAATAAAAATGTTCACAAACTGATGAAAATGGTCATAGGTTATTGGGTAAAGGAATCTTTGGAAATTGGATGCAGATCATATCAAATTTGAGGCAAAATATTGATCGAAATACATTGAAGTGAAAGAAGAGAACAAGACCTTTTCACCGAAAATTACATATTAATTGATTTAAATGCATTAACTATAGAGCTCACAAATTATATATCAATTGGTTTAAATATGTTATATTACAAAATGGATGCCGTTTTAATTAATTTATGAAACAAATCACATCCAAATTTGATAGAGCTTCACACAACTGGATCATATGTAAATGAACCCCAAAAGGATGATCTAAATTTTTGTTGCATATTTTACGTTTCAGATAGAATAGATCTTTGTTCTGCGAAGAATATTTTTCCAGGAATTCTGGTACTTACTACAAGAAGAACAATATCTACAGCCACAAAACTTTATATTAATAATTTAATACCGAGGCACATACAATTAACCTTCATCTGAAAACAAAAAAAAGAGCGTATTCACGCTAAACATCCAAAAATACACGGATTCTTCAGCGTGAAGAGCAAAACTTTAGTACATACAAATTCTGATGAGTCCCCAGCTATTTGGTTGCAGAAGATAAGGTGCAAGAATTTTTGACGGCAGTACATGGGGACGGCTGTTTTGACCAGTAAATAAAAAACCTTACTGGTAGAATGCAATGGGGTGCAATATGTTTTAACCTGCATGCCTGTAGTACTTTGGCAAGTTATCGAGTGTGGGTCTTGCGACCAGAAACGAATGCGGATAGATCAGATGATGTTGTGATACGAGAACTGTCAATCGAGTCGAATGATCCATCCTCCTCTTGGATCGTGTCTAGTGTCGAATGAATGCAACTTCTCATCCGTGTGATTAGACGTGTCGGTGCGACAGCATCAAATGGAGACTTGGGCCTCAACCGTCGGTCAAAGAGAACAGAGGCCAATTGAAAGCTCGCCATGTGGTTTTGGGCTTTGAAAGAATGGATTTGGATGCAAAAGCAAAAGCTATCTTTTTTTAGTTGGAAACAAGAACTGTAATAAGTGTTGATGAAAGAGAGAGAGAGAAGAAAGATACATATAAGACATCCTGTTACGGACATGCCCCTGTTTGATGCCTAAATTTGGTCATTGTTGCAGCTATTAGAAGGGTATTTTGGGAAACGAGTTGGTTAGAACTCATAGTGGAGATGAGGTGGGGTTTCAAGTTGTTGCCTAAAATAGGAGGCCTCATTCAGTCATTTGGGCAATTTTGTGTATCAGTCTGTTACAGCGTGTTTCAAGCGTACCTAAATGTAACCTACTCTGGATCAGATATCGTGCCTTTCTAGAAACAAATTGGGTTTTCTTATTTCTTGTCAGTTGCCTGATTTCCCCTGTACCATTTGGTGTCACCATATCAGTATAGAGATTATTTGTTACTTGTTATTTGGTTGAAGTTTTAGCAAGGATATATCTAGGACATGCTATTTATCTTTAAGCGAGATACTTCCATGGATGATGACAGATCATGTGACCCGCAAGAAAATATTTCATGTTGAAGCCTTTAGATTTCTACAATGGGACAAATACAACTAAAATGAGTATCTCTGTTCTGGAAAGTGTTTTTTCTAGTTCCAATCTTTTGTTCACTGGTAATACAGAAGTCTCGAATGCCAGTTTGAAATGTAATTGGCTTCTGTCAGATTGTTTGACAGCTTCCTTTTTTTGTGTTTGTTTAGAAGTGGTCTAAGCCTCCATCCGCTAAAATAAGAAAAAGTCTCCTGTATGATACTTTAATTTATCGTTCAAACTTCTTTAATTCAAATCATGCAAATTTAATCAATAAATGATGATTTAACACTATTGTTTTTTATTTCTGAAATCGCCTAGGCACATGTATAAAGATGAAAGCATAGATAGAAACATCTAATGATAGAATTTAATAACCCAAGCTTTCAAGTTAAAACAAGCACTAAAAAATAACATGTAATAATACCCCAACAATTCAGTTTTAACACAGACAAGTTCATTTCAGATATGTCATCCAAAACACCTCTCATAATCCCAACAAAATCTTGAAAGATACATAACATACTCATTCACCAAAAAAACTACTAAAAAAATAAATAATTCCCTTGTGAGGAAAAGATAATCTCCAAAATTGCCAGTTTTCATTTAATCATCGCCAAAAGTTGTCTTCTTGCCTGCATAAGTTGACACAATTAGAAAATGATCAAGTTCCGATTAAAAATAAACAAAATAATAGGAGCACTAATTTTCAAAAACTATTAGCTGCGGTCTACAAGGCCTCGCCTATCTGACCAAATTGAAAGCAACAATTCATCAGCTGCACTCCATTTTTCCAAGAAACTCCTCTGGCTACTCCAAAAATCAATCAAACCATCCTTTCTTCATGATCAACTAGGGCTGAGCATAGAAGGGATGATAAGATGAATGGGAAGTGAAGGCCAGAGAGAAACATGATTTATTTTATGATGAGTTGTGCAGCACCATGGAACTTAGTGTAAAACTTCCAAGGCAAGGTAACACCTAAATTCTCAACAGGATAGCAAAACGGAAATTACCAGTGCTAGCAGTGCCGGCACTCTGCCTGGGGGTCCCAAACCGGCCACCACCGCGTCCACCCCGGCCCCCACGGCCACCATCACGCCCTCCACGACCACTACCGAACCTGCCACCACCACGTCCGCCGCTGTCTCTGCCACCGAAGCGGCCACCACTGTTGCCACCAAAGCGGCCGCCCCTGCCACCACTGAAACCACCACCACCAGAAGCACCATCACCTCTGGGTTTGGCTTCATCAATGTAGAGACTGTACCCATCAAGATCTGACCCACTCAGCTCCAAGGCCTTGTTGAATGCATCTTGCTCACTAAAATCCATGTATGCAATTCTGCAAGTCATGTGAAAGATTCATATTAGCATTCAGCCATTTTGATGTCATACTCCGAAAACATATAGCATATTAAGCATCAGGAAAGAAAACAAAATATGTAGGTCGAAACCTAGCCAACATATACAGAAAATGCTATCAGAGGAACCTATTGTTCCAATAACCATGTTGATTTGAACTCTTTGTATCTAGAAATTATGTTTAAATGAGAACTAGAAAACCTTTTATGTTGGCTATAAGGAAATTAGTTGATGTGATAACCTGCAATAATTATTAAATATTAAAACTAACCCCTTGGGTGCACCAGAATCATAATCCTTGGGAACAGAAACGCGTGTTATATCACCACAAGCACCAAAGAATTCTTCTAGCTTGCTTCTGACCTAAAAGTGATCAAAAGAAGGATTAAGTATAACAGTTAACAAAGTCCAACAAATATGAAAAACAAAAAGGAGAACTCAACTCAACAAAATTATTAATAGAGAAAAAGTACCTGATCCTCATCAAGTGATCGATCAAAACCTCTGACAAATATTGTTTTCCCACCACCGCTCTTTTGGAAGGAGCTGTCCTTCCTATACAGATAAACAAACTTGATCAAATTTGACAAACCTATAACTTCAAAATTGTGCTCTTCTTACAAAAATAGTCAGGAAGAAAAATAGATAACATATACCCTGTACGAGGGGTATGAGCTCCTCGTTCTGCAGCCAGGTCAATTTTCACTTCTCGGCCACTAAGCTCCATACCAGCCATGTTGAGAGCCTAGGTCAAGCATTTTATAAAATCAGTTCAGACAACAACAAAGGAATATCAACTAAATTAGCAAAACAAAATACCCAATAAGATAATAAAAGAAAGATGAATACTTTCTGAGCAGCTTCTGGGCTGGCGAATTCCACGTGGCCAAAACCTCTTAGGGCTCCATCTTCAAAAGTAGCCAAGCGTACATCAACAACCTCACCTACCTCCTTAAAGAACTCTTTCCTATATTTATTAAACGGAGAACAACATTTTACAAAAGAAAAATATATAGGCAAAAGCATTGAATATTGCCTGGAAGTATTGTAATTAGGGTATCTAATATGCAATAGGCTCAGTACTAGAAAGGGAAAACAGGAAAGGGAAGGAAAAAGAAAATAAAGACGTACAACTGATCTATTTCGATGCTATAAGACAAATTCCCCACAAAAATAGTCTTTGTTCCAGTAGCTTGACTTTGATTAGCTGGGGTCTTCGGCTGCAAAAAGGTTTCACGTTAGAGAAAAAGACAACAGATTGAGAAACCAAAATTTCACATGAGAAGGTAAAAGATACCTCTTTCTTCTCAGATTTTGTGACAGCTTGTGGTGCATCAACCATCTTAACATCTTTACTCTTAGGAGTTTTGGTGATCTTTTCATCTTCGCTTTCATCCTCATCAGAAGAAGAGTCATCATCCTCTTCTGAGCTGCTACTGTCATCGGATGATTTCTTTGATGCAGCCTTCAAATAGAAGACAAGAAAACAATTTAGACTAATTACAATAGGAGAAATCGAAATCAAATAAGTTTAATTGTGACAGTAAAAGTACATTTTGCTGAGCAGGAGCCTTTGCACCATTCAAAGCGCCAGAATCCTGTGGACTGGAACTTTAGAAAAGAAGTACTACAAAAAAACGAAAGGCTACCACCAAAACAGAACAATACCTTCAATTTCTTCTGAGGGGGCTCTTCGTCACTCTCTTCATCAGAACTTTCTTCTTCAGAGCTCTCCTCTGAACTCTCATCTGCTTTTGCCTTAGCTGCTGGTTTCTGGTAAAAACAAGCAGTAATTTAACATTGAGAACCAAGAAAAATTGGGAAAATCAGTCAGAAAAAGAGGATGAGAGGATAATAGGTTGTTACCTGAACATCTTGTTTCTCACTCTTTTGGGTAGCCAAGGGCCTCTTTGCTGGTGTGGCAGCCTTTGCTGGGGTCTCCTGGATTACATCAATTTCTTAGACCAAATTTAAGAAATGCATAAAGCAGCATTAATCCCTGATTTGGATAAAATCTTTACCTCTTCTTCGTCAGAACTCTCCTCAGAACTATCATCTGAACTCTCCGCAGCTTTTGCTTTGCTTGCTGGTTTCTGAGAATAAAAGTACACTTAGAGAAGAAAAAAGAAAAAAAATTGAGGTCTCAACAGAGCTACAATAAATTAAAAGAAATAAAAAGACAACTACAAGAGCAGGCTTCTTCACGTCCTCTTCATCAGAGTCAGACTCAGAGCTGGTCTCAGATGATTCCTCTTTCTTTATTGGTGCAGCCTTGGCTGGAGCAGCCTTTGGTTTTGGCTTTTCATCTTCAGACTAAAAAGAAGATCACACAAATGTTGAAATAAACATTGTACAAATACAATAGTTTATGGTAGTATATGCAAAAGAATGGCCAATTATACAGCCTAAAGAAGAACTTGACAAAAATACCTCATCATCAGAATCACTTTCTGAGTCACTCTCACTGGATTCATCCTTCTTCGACCCATTTGTAGCTACTGGCACTGGCTTCTTAACTGATGCAGCAGGCTTCTTTGCAGGCTCCTAACAAAACAAGGCGATGCAGGTCAGGAAAATTAAAAAAAGAGCACAAACAGATAAGAAAAGCAATAAAAAAATAACAATCTAGTAAAGGTTTGTCCCATATAATTATCAATCGATTTGATAAGGCACCCTTCATGTTACCACACTGCTGGTTTTACTGATACTGGTCAGATATATACACTAAATCATTAAAATTAAGACACACATCATCGGATGATGAATCCTCTTCGCTGCCGCTACTATCACTGCTAGAATCCTTCTTAGAAACCTTTGTGGGCAGGGGTTTCTTAACAGGTGCAGCAAGCTTTTTTGCTGGTTCCTAAAACAAAATGCAATCCAGATCAAGGAAAAATTAACTATAAACAGGTCAAAGATCAACAACATAATATTGATGCCAACAAATTTTATACCATGCAATCACCAGACAAATTAATAATGCACAGTTAATTATGGTAGCAGATATCTACTGTAACTGGTGCTAATCACATAAATACACTAAACCCAGAATTAACACTTACATCATCAGATGATGAATCCTCTTCACTGCTGCTGCTGTCGCTGGTAGAATCCTTTTTAGAAGCCTTGATGGGCACGGGTTTTGTAGCCTTAGTAGGTGCAACCTTAACCTATCAGTTAATTTTAACACACCATTAAAAAACAGAGAGAATGTAATATACAGAATGTACAAAAGACCAAGTAAAACAGTACCTCTTCTTCTGATTCTGATGAGGAGTCGTCAGAACTGCTACTTTCAGGTTTCTTCTTGGGGGGAGGAGCCTTATTTGTCTTCTTCACCTCCTCTTTTTTAGGAACTAAATTTTTCTCTTCTTTCTTCAATTTCTTAGCACTGAAAACTTTCTCTGGTGACTGTTCTGCACCCCTCTTGCCTAACAATTGGAATCATGAGAGCCAGATCAATCAGATGCACTGAGGTAGCTGTCTGAAAACCAAATATCACTATAAGAAGTAAAATCCCAGGTGGTACCTTTTTTGGCAGATTTCTGTTCTGGTACTGCAACTGGGGCAGCCACCTGCATGTCACACAAGGATATACATTATTTTCCGAATAAGTTTTAACAAATGGACTTGCATTAAATATTCTAACTATGATTTGAAGGTACTAAAGTTAACAGGCACTTTGTACATACCTCAACACTTGATTTCTTGCTGGACTTTCCCATCGTTGTATGTTTCAAATGACCTAAACACAATACAGAAACAACAAAATCAAATTAATCCAAACAAAAGGAATAGTTTGACCAAATCACCAATAGTCAGATGCAAAAACTTCTCCAATTTGTACAGTTTAGCTTCCTGCCACTCAAAACATACTTTACATCAACGGAAATAGCAGAAACGAGCTCTAATCTTAGGCAAAATCACTCATCAATACATTATAGCCGATTTATACAAAGCAGCAACAAATCAAAGGGATTAACCAGGTCCTCGCACTATCCCATCTATATGTTTTCCAAAGACGAGAAAACTTTCAGGTCTCTAGTCAATCTTAAATAGACTCCAAAGATGGCGTACAACAACAAATCTCCTCTTCGATCCTCCAACTAAACCAAACCCTAAAAAAGACGAAAACAAAACGAAATTAAAGAGCTCACCGAGAAACGCGGAGGAGGTGGCGGAGGAAGGAGAAACCCTAGAGATTTGAGAGGCAGCGACAGCGACAGCGATGGCAAGCTAGGGTTTTAGAGAGGGTTTATAAGAGAGGGGTGGAGGCCGCCGTTTTATAACTTTGAGCAGCTGCGTGTCGACCTAGAAAAAGCACACAAGGGTTTGGAATTCAGATATTTTCGTTTATGGATCTGTGAACATTATCTAGAGATTTTGTATGGATTGTTCTCAAACCCAACTTCTATGTTAAAAAGGCTTAATTCAACCCGGTCCAAAGCCCAAATTTCTGACATTGAACACAAAGTTCAAATTAAGTTTTTAACATATAGATAGATAGATGTCAAATATATTTTTTTTCTTTTTTTCACAAGTAACTACATTATGATTTCACAAATTATATACAGACTTATGTCCTTCAACACTTTTATGTTATTCAAGAATGTAATATATTTTATGTGCCTCTTGAATCTTGCCACTAATTTTGTCTTTTACATTACTATGTTGAATACTCTAAATTGGTAAACCACTGCACAACCATGAATTATGCGTGCTAATTTTCTGTCGTGCTGCACAGCGTATGGATGAATGAATTATGAATAATTTTTTTAATATTTATTTTATATAAATTTTAATCCGATCAAATAAATACATTACACAGTATAGCACAACAAAAAATACGAATCCATGATTTATGTTTTGATTAAGCAACGGAAAGACCAAGATACTGACACCTCCTTCTCCGTTATGTTATTCTTTCTCAAATTTATCTGCTGTTTTTTCGGTTTTTTTTATAATTTCTCCATTTAGAATTTGGAATTCTATGTGGAAGTGTGGAATGGTCTAAGAAATATTAAAATCAAAGAAATTTTAATATAAATGCGTTTTTTGTGCAAATTGAAAAAAAAAAGCTAAAATTAATTTTGTTCCACTAGATACTAAAAGCTCCTTACCAGAACGAATTTCACATAAGAATGTTTAGGAGTTTTTAGTATTGATATTTGGGCTGAAGAGGGATCAGATCATCAGATTTCAAATAAATTAAAAAAATTTAAATAAATAAAGTTTATAGACATATTTTTGGATTTAAAGATTAATTGTATTTTAAATTTCATACAATTTGAATATCATCTTATAGTTCATCAAAAACCATTAAATAAAAATTGTTATAAAATTGCATAAATTTTGATGACCTTATCAGTAAAAGAAATTTTCAAATTTTCAAAATTACCCTTATCAGTAAAAGAAATTTCACCTTACTGATCTTATTCTTATAAGTTGAAGAGTAAAACCAAGCAACCTAAAAATCAAACAAAAGACCCTCCCTTTGCTCTTAAAAGAACAGATAGAGGCATATAAGTTAAGGAACATTAATAACAATTGTATTGTAACTATGGTCCCAAAAATGATAGGGTTCTACAAAAGAATTGCAAAATCCAATCACCATAATTTTTTTTTAATGAAATCAACCTCCAATACAATATTTTCACCATAAAATTAACCTCAACTGTTATGATTTCCATAAATAATGTTTTCATACATACAGTGCTGGAAATTGCATTTGTCAATACAAAAACATGACATCCCCATACATTTCATCTAATGTCGAAAAGGTGTCGATGTCGTGATAGTAATGGTCATAGTTGACGTCGGTGTCGTCACAGTCCAATGGTTCGTAACAGCATAGACATGGCCGGCCATAAAAAGATATGTTACTCATGTAGTCATCGACGACGGAGCTGTCGGGTAGTTTAACAACAACAAAAGAGCAAAGTTGACCTTGTGGCGATGTACAGCAAGAGACGATCAGTGGCCAAACCGTCGGCGTAGAACTCCTCTAGCTTTCCACTCTCCTATCTATGGTAACCTTAGCAATCCGCTCGAGCACATACATTGAGAGCAAGAAGTCATGACAAGTCATGTCGACCTTTCGCCGGAGCATCGGCTCACTGGATGTCAGCTTATTCCAATTCTGGTACGCCAGCCTTGCAGTTGTCAGTATATCAATTGCTCCCAACTTCTCAAATATTAATAGTAAAATATCTGAGTGCAGTTTTGCCCAATTCCATGTAGTTTCTGAAAGTTTGTTGATTTAGCAATGCATAATGACAACAAAATTAAGAAGTTAGCAAGATTGGTGTATTTTTCATGATCCAAACAGGTGGCAATCAGACGGGTCAAGTTAGATTCGGATCGGACTGGTTAGTCTGAACGAAAAGGATTGTCAGGTCGGATCGAGTCGAGATTCAGATCATTTAGTGTCAGTTTTTTTTCAGATCTCAAGTCAAATTGGATCGAACTGGATATCAGATGGATCGGATCTGATTTTGTCACCTCTAAATCCAATTGTCAAGGTCGATCCGCTAAAAAGTAAAAAAATGTGCATTGTTGCTTACTTGTGTGAGACTTTTGCCATCTCACCACTATCCAGCCTGAAGATCTCTGCAATGAATTACAAAAGGTTCAAAATTAAAGCATCATTTGCTCACAAAATGAAATAATTAATCCAACCTTAATTAATTTTTCTTAAAAAAAGGAGCATAGTATTCGCTGTGCCACAACTTCACAATACTTCGTTGGCTTACACCACCTCCTTGACTTTTTGCTCATGTAATTAATCAATGCTCGCTAATTAATACAAAATGGAACATTATCAACCTACAAAGAAAAAAAACGAAGATGACTTTGGGGTTATACTCGCTAAAATTGACTCAATTCTTTTATAAAAAAAACAACACACACACGATGCAACGAGATACAAACATGTTCTGGTTTTGATCCGCTTTCCATTTTTGCGAGAATAGAAATTGACATATTTCCAAATATCGAGTCTGCCACGATCCGAAAATCACTAAAGATATATCTGCGGCCATATACATAGGATTTTGTAAAATCATGGTTCATGGAGCGCAATAATACTTGTACAGTATAATTAAAGAAGGCCCGAATTTGTTTATATAAATTACTTCTTTTTTTTTCAATGTCGTGCTGTAAATTTATCGAAATGGAGAATTAAGATGTAAATGAAACAAAAAATATATTAGTGGAGTGGTAACTGCACTTCTTATTTGAACAATAAATATTTGAAGTTAAAGGATACAAAATTTAAATTGTAAAACTTAAATTTTAAAATTTATATTTTTAAAAATTATTTATACTTAATATTGAATATAGAACTTGAGATGTAAGAATAATTTCTTTAAAATTTTTGGTATGAAAATACGAGTGGACAACCATGTTGCTTTATCAAAACATAATAAATTGAAGCAATTGTAGAAAAATTTCTAATTAAAATTAAAGAAATAATTCTTCTGACTATATAGGGCATTAAGACTCTGAACAAAATCAAAATTTTAAATAGAAAAAATTCATATTTTAGTTCCTTAACTTTTAAAGTAAGAATAAATTAGTCCGCAAACTTTCATTTACAACAAATTGGTTTTTTAACTTCTTTAAAAAAAATCAAGATGGTTTTTTAACTTCTTCAAAAAATCAAATTAATGCTTAAACTTTAAATTACATTAAATAAATCCTTAAAAGAATTTAGATTTTAGTCCTGAACTTACTGAAATAATTCAATTTGGTCTCTAAATTTTGATTCTTACTCTGACTCAATAAGTCGACCTTACCCAACCTGATTCGACTTCAACTTAATTCTCTTTTGTAACAAGAATAAAACAATGGTAAGAATAAGAGTATAAATGAGTCAAGTTGATATTATTTTATTATTTTTTAGGTTGATTAGACTCAATTTGACTTCACTCGATTCAAGACAAGTAAAAAATTTTAAACTCGTATACAATCTAACTTTTCACAAGTTATATCAAGTTATATCTAGTCGGACCGGATAATGTCAATCCATTCGGTAAAATCAAAAATTGACACCTCTTGATACAAATAAAATTTGAAGGGCTAGTTGCTTTTTTAGAAAGTTCAAGAACTAAAATTTAAATTCTTTTATTTTTTTTTTCCAAAAGTTTAAGAATATCTTTGATATAGTTTAAAGTTAAGCACCGATTTGATTTTGTTTGAAGAAGTTAAAGAACAAACTTGATTTTTTTTTAAATTCAAAAATCAATTTAATGCAAATGAAAGTTTAGAGAGTAACTTTATTTTTCTTCAAAAGTTAAGGACCAAAAAATGAAATTTTCTTTTCAAATATTTCACTTCTAAAGAAGATTTAGAATTAATTTTTCTCAACCAGAAAAAAATGTACTGGTGTATGGAATTTATTGTGCAAACAGTTCAAAATATCCAACAAACTTCTTTTACTGCTCCCCAACTTTGACAAACGAAGTGAAAAATCGGGAGGAGAGAAGACGCATATATTGAATGAACATTTTCAGATTTCACATCCAAATCACTTCTCAAACCATTGATAGGGGTAAAAAGGTAAACGTTTAATATACTAGAAACACGACTCAATTGGTTCATCCAGCTACCATTCAACTAAATTGATAACTGAATGGTCTAATGAAGACAGTAAATGCTTTACGAATCCCTCAAATTTTGAGGAACTCGCAAATCCTCAAATTTTGCACCATTGTATTTGTACTTACATACAAGTTTGTTACTTACATTTTTTTATCATCTTCACAAGTAAAGCTTTAGACTCCACTAAAAAGGAACAGAAGAATATACAAGAAAGCGAGGGAACATGCAGAAACAAGGAATCTAAGTATAAAGCTAACCGCTCCATCAATTTCTGAATGCCAAACTCCTACGAAACAACAACATGTCACAGCTCATGCCTCCACATGCAATGAACGTCAGAACATATAACCTTCATCATCATCATCATTATCAAAGATGTCATCAAAGTCAACAAGGTAGTTCTCATAATCATCGTCATAATCATAATCATAATCATAATCAAAAACGATATCATGGTAGATGTCGTCCAAATCAGAGCAATACTCTTGATCAGCATCAGCTTCAAACTCGTAGTCATCCACAGAATCACCAGGAAGCCTCATAATTTTGAGCTTGGCACAGCGGGCCCGCATGTCAGCATCCATGTTCACATTGTAGCACCGGCGTATGTCAAGTGTCTCGAGATGGGGGCACCCATCAAGGATTGCTTTCAGACCCACATTTGTCAGCCTAATGTTTCAAAACAACAAAGTAAATATAGAGAATTTTAAGGAGCAAACAGATCAATGCACAAACTTGATTAGAGAACCATATAACATATACGAATAGAGATAGCAAATGCCCAATCAAGATAGAAAACATGTTCTATTATAAGTCAAATGACTGGATAAGAATGAATCTTATTTCTTTAGCAAACACGTATGGCATTTAAGATATTTGCAAACAAGACCCAATCATTCAATTGTTAAGAATCAAACATCAAATGATTCTAAACTATTATGAAGAGTATGGTTCAAATGCTTCCATCATGCCTTCCGTCATTTTTGACCTTAAAATGTATTGAAGTTCCAATTTTGATCACTATTGTAAATCTGCACAAAATTGGTCACACCATTCAAATGTGTCTAACAGAGAGATGCATATGGACACCATCATGAAAATGTCACAGAATGCTGATTCGATGATCTGCAGGATAAAGTGCATATAGAGTTTTGACAATCAATACAGAAATGTGTTGCTATCAAAGACACACCCACATCATTAAAGTGGCACAGACATTGATGCTATCACCCAAATCATCAGGTATTTATGATGTAGATGTTGTCAACAAAATCGCATCATGCACATCATCCATCCATCCTTTTTAACATGTATTAACCTTAGGTTTAATTTGGTACAAGTTGACAACTTCAGGGGCCATAATGGGTACTATGAAACTTTCATAACAGGAGAAGGATGCTTTTCAGAACCATTCATTTAATCTACCGTCTAAATTGTCTACAATAGACACCAAACCATCGAATCAAAATCCACACAGAATACTTTGACATGAATATTTCACACTAAAAGCACCCCCCCCTCCCCAGAATATCTATCAGCAGCACGTATTATTTGGTGGAGGAATCAACTAGAATATCCACGTTTTTTTGTTTCTTTCTTTTTTAGAATAAGCTGAAACTTTTATATTTTATTTTCAGTCCATTTCATTCTCTGTGAAGTACCCTGAAAAAGCTATTCATTATGTCAGTTGTGTTAAATCATATTACTTCTACAAAATAACTAAACCTTTAGTGAAGAAAATATCTCAATTTATAATAATTCCCATTTCAAGAATGACGCTGTTTAAAAATATGAGGGATACACCTACAGCTTTCTTGGTAACACATCATGACAACACTATTTGTTGCATTAATAATTTAGTTTTAAATTTTCAAATTGCAAGACCAAATCGTTGATCCTGTTCTTTATCTCAAGCAATGTATATGCATAGAAAGTTATTAAAATTAAGAGTTCATTTAGTACAAGATCATGATGTCAAAATATCAAAGGTCAATTGCAGTTAATTATGTACTTCGATATTTCTAAGCTCTTGAACTTTACCAAATGAAATCCAAATTTTATAATTTAAATAGGTGTATTCTTTACAACATATAGGATAGAACAACATTGATAATTCAGGCTTATTAGTTGAAACTTAAAATTAAGATTATTAATAAAAATAAAAAGTGATGTCATGATGTGTTAAGAGTTGTAACTTGATCCCTTCTCTCAAAAAATACTAGTTTGAGGATATATTTATTTAAATAAAAATCCTCTGATCTAATTTTTTTTAAAAAAACACACTATAAGAAATTTCATAATCTCTTAAGCAAAATAAAAAGTAACAAATGTGGCACCTGCATATGAGCAAAAGAGAAAGTAGACACAGACGAAGATGGATGGCTGATGAGGGGTTTGCAGGTTATCCCAAGTTCCATAAGGGAAGCAATTTCAATCAATTTCTTTTGAGCTTAAAAAAAGCACAGCATACTTTTAACCTTGGAGCAAAATTGTAAACTGATAACCCTAATGAAATCAATCACCTGTTACCAATAAGTTGGAGATGGCGAAGCTGATGCATGGTTTTGGCAATCCCTAAGGCCACAGCATCATCAGATACCTCCTCATCATCGTCTGGGTCAGGAGGGGGCACGTTGTACCATGTATTATTGAATTTGAAGCTTTTCAACTGGGGGCACTCTTTCCCTACAATCTCAGTCACTTTCTCACTGAAAGATCCAAACGTGATTTGGATTTCTTCAAGTAGGGGCTGTCTTTTTGCTGTCTCTACTATTGCATCATCGGACAACTGATAGCATGATATCAGGCAAAGCTTCTTAAGAACACTTGTCCTGTGTGACCAATAAAATTGTTATTTTTCTTATTACATCTTTAAAATGCATTAATTGGTGCAAATTATACATTACGAACTAAACTATAAAAGGTTTCTTGAAGTATACAATAAGCAATTCTGAGGCAAGTCTAAATTATTCCATCTCAAATCCCCTTATCTGTGAAAATGAGCACAAAGATGCTATTTGGACACTGGAATTTTAATTCACATCAGGGCTCAGGCTCTCTTTTCTTTAGATTCCAGTGGATCAAAAATGCCATTTAAAAGAAATGGCTCCTTCCCCAAGAAAGAATAGAACCTTGCAAAGCTAAATTATTCTTACTGCTGAAGAAATTAGAATCAGAAGCAAATCCCTAGCACAATATAAGTTTAAAATGGAGGTAAGTAGCTCTTCTACAAGTCTGATCTCAGTAGAAAACTTAAAAAATGAGGAATAGAAACAGAAATGGAGATATCACCTATCACAGAGATACTGGAGCAGGTCACCATCCCCAAAGTACTCAATCAAGAACTCCTCCAGTAGGCCGCCGCTCCGATCAATAGCAAGCCGGGTCGGATACATCAGTGAGAAAGCATCACAACCATAACCATGGTTAGTCATGTCGATTCTTCGCCAGAGACCTGGCTCCTCTTTCGCAACCCTCCGCCATGAGCGACACACAGATCCGGCGGCTCCAAGCACCTCCATTGACCCGATCTTTAGAAAAATCACCGCTAGAACATCTCGCTGAAGATCCGCCCAGTTGCGGTCGCAAGCGGGAGTGGTTTCTTCTCCCCCCTCTCCTTCCATTTGATGTTCGCGTTAGGGTTCTAGGGTTTTGGAAAGGGATTACGCGATGAGAAGAGAGAGATAGGGAGCCATTACCGTGTCTGAACTTGCTCGCGTCTACGTCTACGGTCTACCACAGAGAAAGAAAAAAGGTAGAAACCTGGGAAATCGGTGATTTGGCTATGAGGAATTTTTCACTTTCGATTGGAAACAAGACAAAGACATGTCGATAATTTCCTAATCAACGGACAAGATTTAGTAGATTGGAGGAATCTTTTTTTCTTTTCTTTTTTCCTTCCTTTTTTTCATCTTTTTCATTTTGGCAAAAATGAATAAATGACAATTGACCCGGTTGCGGTCTTGCGGACCTTGTGATTTTTTGGGAAATTTGACAAGTCTATGTTTGATAGGACGGATATAAATAATTTTTTTTTGTTAACTCTTTGAATAAGGTTATGGATAAGGAAAATTATGTTAACTTATTGAATAAGAATATAGATGAACATTATTTTACATCCATTATTCTATAAGGTACTTAATTACTACAAAATCATATATGAAATTTTTATCCATACATTTAGCGATATAATATATTATTATTATTACTACTACTACTACTATAATGTTTTATATAATTTTATTTAATTAGTAATTATGTTCTTTTAAATAAAACAAGACTAACGATTTCAATATTTAATATTTTGTAATTTTATTTATATGATTTGTTTAAAGTATATTTATTTGTTATATTTTTGGATCACATTAAAGTTATGAATTTGTTTGTTGAGAATGGTGATAATAGAAAAGTTGAGAATGGGACTGTGTGATTACACATATTATTTGTTGGGCTGAGATAAGTGGGCTAATAAGACGCATATCATTTCTCAACATACTTTACACTGTAGAATTTACAATGCGAATGAATAGTAGGCTCTTTGCATTTTGAGCCGTTGGATTTGTAGTATATTTTAATTGGAGCCGTTTGTTTACAATATCGCTTATTGGTCTGTGTGGCATTTGATCCGTTGTGCTATTTAGCTGCATCGATATATGTAGCGGAGTATTTTGTGCTTAATTTTGCTGCATCTGACCCATCTTAGTTTGTTATCAAAATCTCCTCCTTTTTTGTGGCTCATGACATTTACAAAAGTTCAATCAGTGGACTGGGTTTTATTATTTACTTTTTACCCTTTAGAACGCTGAAACAAAAGGACGCATGAACCAATTCATACAAAATAGATACCATACATACAAGTTTCATATCATTAAATTCCACACATAGGTCTAATTAAAGCCAGGGGGGCAAGTATTATACAATATTTCTTAGTTAACAAAAACGGAGTCATTAGTCAGCCCGCTATGCCTCCAGGTAATTAAAGTAGTTAAGACATTAAGTTACTAATTCAAATTACAGAGAACAGTAATCTAGATAGAAAAAATCTCCTAAGCCACTATCAAATGATCGAGGCGAGATCCTACACCAACAATCTTCATAGTAGTCAATACTCATTGTATTCTTCCGTCGGAACCAGCCGACCAGACTCAGATGCAAATTCACTTTCTTCCGATAACGAGTTTCCAGGATGTATGAGCTTTTTCAGTCCAGTGCAGAGTTTCCTTGTTTCAGTATCCATTAGCACATTATAGCATTGGCGCACATCTAATGTCTCGAGATTTCGGCATCCTTGGAGGATCGCCTTCGACCCCTCATCTCTTAGCCTGTCAGTTAATTTTTCCCAGCTTTAATTGGGGTTTTTATTGATATGAAAGGAAAATAGAATGCAACAGTATAGAAAATAGGTAACTACCGAGGCAGGCAAAAACAAAGAACAAAGAAAAAGAGATAAATCAAAGATGAAGAATGCACCAGTCACCAATGAGTTGGAGATGGCGGAGTTGATGCATGGTTTTGGAAATCCCAATCTCTGCCTCCTCATTCACTATCTCCCCTGGTATTTCAACACCTGCCACTTCTTTCAGTTTGAATCGCAAGAGGTGGGGGCACGCTCGTCCAATTGCCTCCACCAGCTGTCACTCCGATACGACAATAGGTGAGCTCCGGCTCTTCCAACTGTTTCACATTCTGCAGGGCATCAACCAATGCATAATCTGATGTGTATATGCATGCAACCAGACACAGGCTCTTCAGATTGCCTCCCCTATGTTAAACCAAAATTTAAAGGAAAATAATAATAAATAGGCCAATGGTTTATTCCATTACTATGCACTATAAGGACAATCCATGGATACATCAGGAGGATCAAGATAACAGGTTTTATCACAATTTAACACACACGCATTTTCAGTTCCTTGAATTGCCCTCACCATGCATTTTTTTAACATGAAAATGGTATACAATGAGAAAATAAATGACCCACGCCAATTATATATCTTAATCGTTTTAAGTTTATAATCAGTTCTTGATCTCAAATCATCACCCAAGTCAATTGTTGTTTTATAAAAAACTTTTGGTCCGATGCAACCCATCATAACCATGCTCGTCAGATCTAATCGGATTGGTTTAGGAGAGAGGTGCATACATCCTTCAATTTAATTCCATTTTTTATTCTATTTTATTTGCTATATTTTGGTCGGTTGATTATGCATACAAGTCTCAAATTACTATCAATCAACAGATGTAAACAACAACAAGAGGAACTATATCGATCCCTCAACATGCAACAGTTAATTCATAGTAGTAAATGTTGTGCAAATTGGAAATAAAGATATGCACCTGTGTGCTAGGCTACTAGATTGGCAAGAGATCCATTACTAAATTAAAATAGTTTGGGGTAATTGAAAGTAGAATGCCCCCAAATCAAGATGCAAAGTTAATCAATATTGACCCCACTGCCACACAAAATCATCTAGATAATAGACAATTGAATTTGATATTGTTGAAATTCATAGGGTAAATATAAAATTCCAACAAATTCAGTAAAACTTACAAGCAAACTAAGACATTATAAAAGAAAAAACTACATAAGCATGAAGCATGGCAAAAGGAGAGGCCAGCTTTAACTTCTGGAACCACTGTCTCAGTAAAAGAATATATAGTGAAGTGAGAGATAGATAACCTTGCTCCGGTGTACCGGAGAAGAGTATCATTGCAAAATCCACTGATCCAGAAGAGAGGTAGACTGACTTGGAATATATATCCACTGAAATTTAGTAAAGTTCGCATGCCGGTGAACAAGGGAAGCGTTACGTCCTTTTTTCTTTCTTGTGTAAAGAAAAAGCTTTTGCTGGATCTTGTGTTCTTGTATTGGTTAAATTACTTGCATTATATATAGCATTAATTAATTGGGTTAGTAAATGGATCACTCCTAATTAATTTTTACATTTTACATGTGTCAGGACCATTTTCAATGGGAATTAATATGCATGGTCATGGGTTCCTCTGTTATTAATTTGTCAGTTCCCAGGAACAGCGATGGTTATGTGAGAAAAAAAAATGGAATCCGAGTAATTATTTTTTTTCCACCAATTTCAGTACTCATTATGGATTTGAGCGGATAAATGGACCCAAATCCATCTGAAAAAAGTGCTGGCGAACACTGTATGGGAAAGAAAACCCAAAAAGTAAAAGGTGCTGGTTTTTGTACTGCAAGAAATTAATGTTGTTTTCTTTTTTTTACAATTGATTCTCATTTCTACTAATTATTACACTATATTATTGGTTTGTCTCGGCTTCATCTTGGTACTCGTATCCACTTTGTGTAAACGAAAAATATGGCAAACTTAGCATCTGTAAAATTTCAAACCATCTTGCTTCTATATATATATATATATATATATCCATCTTGGTACTTGCTCAAAAGAGAGTTTCTAGTGTGATAAAAGTAGTGTGTATTTGTAGCATGTTTAATTCACAACATGCATATTAAGGAGCTTGGATTTCGAACTTCAAATATAGTTTTTTCCCTTATTTCTGGATGCAGCATATATACTTAGTTTGATTTCTTCTAGAAGTAGAAACAATTTGAAACAAGCATATTTCTTTCCGCCTTTGAGAAGGTATAAAATCCTACTACTTCATATTATTTAACTTCAAAAACGAACATAAATAATTAATATAATTTGATGTGAAATATATAAACGAGTTCAAATTGATTAAAAAATATATAAACATGTTCAAATTTTTTAAATGTATTTTAATATAATTTGATGTGAAATATAAGTCATAACTCATCAATTTAACTTCAAAAACGAACATAAATAATTAATAAATATACCTGACAGTTTATATGTGAATTTTAATGATATTTCAATAAAAAATGAGGCCAAATTTATTAAAATATGTACAAATATATTAAAAAAATGTTTTAAATACATTTTAATATAATTTGAGAGAAAATATAGATTACAATTAACTAATTTAGTTTTAAAAATACATATAAATAATAAATAAATATATTCAGTAGCTTAACTCTTAATGAGAACCTAACTAAGAATAAATTGGACATCTAAAATGATAAGTTACAAAATGACGTCTAAATCAATCTAATTTATATGACATAGTTCAATAAATTCGTTGAACAAATATATAACGTTCGGCGTGTACAATCATTGTTTAACTAGATTATTTAGAATA
This sequence comes from x Bolboschoenoplectus mariqueter, assembly GCA_037678475.1. NCBI lineage: Eukaryota > Viridiplantae > Streptophyta > Magnoliopsida > Poales > Cyperaceae > x Bolboschoenoplectus > x Bolboschoenoplectus mariqueter. The sequence continues at coordinate 1,998,311 of CM075260.1, read as the reverse complement.
CGTACATTTTATTTTAAATTAGTCGTAATTCGTGATCGACTACAAGTATAACTAAAAAAAAATCACTAAAATGCATGACACGTGTTTAGTTACGCACATGTAATAGGAGAGAATTATACCTTTGTGAAATAAAGTTTTTGTGAATAATTATTTAGAATACGCATCCCATTAACACCTGCTCCTAACCCACAAGCACATCACATGCACAAAGCGAGAGAGTAACATGTTGCACAAATTGACATTTTTGGTAATGGTTTTTTTTAATAAAACTTTCATTATTTTCAATATTTATTTTTTAAAATATTTTTGGTAAAATTTAAATATATATTTTTTGTAGTTCAAACTTACTTTCGTATTAATATTTTTAAGAGCGAAACATTATTTAACAATTATTTATTTAGACAAACATGAAAATCTTCGAAAATAAAATTTCAATTAGATATTCAACATTACAAGCATGATTTATGATGTGAATAACATATTTGTAAAAAAAACATGATGAAATTTGTATATATTTTATTTTTCATAAAGTGACTTAAAATTTTAATGATATAAAATTGACGATTTCTAGGGTAATGTGAAAAATTACTCAAATTACATGAAAACTTCATTATTACAATATTTATATGTCTAATGGTATCTCTATAAATTTATTTTTTATTTTCAACTGTATTCGAATTGATTTACGAAATCATGATAAAAATATTAAGCTGATCATTATCAAGTAATCTCTCCCTCATATTAAACTAAAGTATTTATGAATAATTAATAAATAACGTACAAATCTTTAATGTTTGATATAAGTAGGAGTGGAAAATTGAATAAACTGAATCTCATCATTTACTACAGCCAACTCATCTATTTATTCGTTTGATCTAATTCAAAATAAAATAAAATAAATAGTTGCTTTTTGTAAGGTCAAAATTAGTGGTTCGAAATTTCATTATTTCAACTTCAATTTTAAACTAAACGGATAAAAGTGTTTCTCAAATACACTGCTGCTTCAATTTTAAACTAAACGGACTTTGCATCTCGTACTTCTACAATTCAATATGTTTCATTGTTTGAAAAAAAGATAATTTGCATTCTAATGCTCTCGTAATTACTAACCAGCATGCTCAGCTCAATTACAAACACCATTGCTGATTCGTATAATAACTAAATCTATATTTTCTACCATAAACAGCTATTTTAGATAATAAAATAAGTAAAAATTATACATAATTATTATATTTATAACGAATAGCATTAAAATTTACTTGTAAAATTTATAAAAGGAAATTCTGACTCAGTACCAGTAAAATATTTCAGAGAATACGAATTCATAATAAATAACTGGGGATCTGTTTTCAGTCGCCGAGAATCGGAAGAGGATATCTACATGACCAGTTAGCTACATATCTATACGGCAAGTCGGCAACCGGCACGTGGCAGTGGGTCCCTGAGTGCAGCTGGCCAGGGCCCCACATTGAGCTGTCTCCCAAATCTACGACTTACCACGCGTCGAACAATTACTGATTCATCTCCCCCAGCGCACTCCCGACAAAATCCCACTCCCACCAAATCACTAGTAATTTTTTAAACAGACTCGGTTCATCAGGCCCTAGTACACCATTCTTGCACTTAAGATGCGGTCACGCGGACTACGATAGAATAATGTTTAATATTACACCAGAACGCAAAGGATCTTTTTGCGCAGGACGGGTTCACGCAAAGATCAAAAGAAAGTTTTGCGGAAAGTCTCTGATCCCAACTTTGCGTACATTTATGTGCATTGGCTTCGATCGGAGGGGACAACACAAACAGGCCTTCTAATTCTTAATCAGAGATCTGCTACACAGATTATAACGGAGAATTCGTTACAGAAACTTTATAATATTTTCCTGAGATGAAAACCGCTCCGCGCCTCCTCCCCCTGGATGTTACTCTATAATAAACTGTCGGCCTAACAATCTCTTCTGTCTCTCTCTCTCTCTCTCTCTCTCACTTTCTCTCACTCATGACCAAATAGATCAAGAAGCAAAAAGAAAAGAAAGAAGCAAGATGGAGCGATCGGTGGAGACGAGGCGGAGGTCAGGATCGGACGGTGGATCTAGCAGCGGATGGACTGAAGAGGAATCAGACGAGCTCAGTTGGGAGGTTAGACCAAGCGGTCTCTTAGTACAGCGGCGAGGGGAGGGTCTCTTCGCCGGAGCGGCGGCGCCGCCCCATCCGCCGCCGATGATTCGGGTCAGAGTGTCTTACGGCGCTGCCAGGCATGAAGTCTCCGTTTCTTCCATTGCTACATTTGGTAAGTGATTGATTAACGCTTGAGGTTTATGCATTTTCTCGGTTAATTACTATTTAGAAGGAATTAAGTTGGATTTACTCTTAGTAAGTGATATTGGATAGTTAATTTGATGAAATGTTGTAATCGTAGCAAACTCTCGATCTCATTTTATAATAAAAAAATTAGAAAACAATTTAGTCTCATTTTGTAAAGAAAGAAAAAAATAAATTCGTTGGCCTCGATCAGAGTTCCATGGCATATGTGCTGCGGCAATTGGTGTAACGGATTATTATATCCTGAAACTTCATCCGCTTCGCAGTTTTCTGTAATAATATCAATCTCATAGATAATTTCGAAATATCCAGTCCTTTGGACACTCTGTTCTTCACAAGAAAAATTAGTTCTTTTTTTTCCTTTTTCTTTTGCCATCATCAGTTCATCACGGATCTTTACTAGGTCTAGGTTGTAAAGATACGAGAGAGAGAGAGAGAGAGCACAACAATTCGATTTTATCGAGTCGTTTACCTTGGGATGAAATTATAACAGTGCCCTTCCGTACTATTTGGCGCCATATTTGAAGCCACGTGCAGTGCGATTCCAAAAGTGCACTACTTTCTTTTACTTGACGAAGTACCGGGAATGTACTGTCGAACCAGATTCTGCCACGTGTCCCATCAGTTAAATCCAGCCGTAAATGAGTGGTCATTGTAGTGACAATCTGGTTTCATTCGACTAAAACTGTCCCGTCTTAAATCCCACCGACAAATTGTAGTTGGGTGCAAGAATATCTGGAGGGCATATCCATGATTCTGGATCTTTCACGGAGCTTTATTAAAAAAATCCACCGAACTGTTTGTATTTATAGATATTAAAATAGCAATGTAAACAGCGGAGATGTTAATGGATTGGGTTGATATTATTTTAGTAATATTTTAGATAAATCCGATTTGATACTTGTCAAGATTTATTGGCGCGATCCCAATTTTAATAGGTCATAGGTCGACCCGTCAAGTTACACGTCAAGATGTAACTTGATTAATTATGTAATAATTCTTTTTTTTATTTTGTTTATATTATCTTAATTAATATATTATTTATTATAATTAGAGTAAAAATACATCGTATCTTAATTAGTACTAAATTTTAAATTAAATCCAAAAAAACAATTAAATGAAATTTGTACAGATAATAAGTAGGTCGGAGCCGAACCGGATTGGATCGAAAGTAGCACGCCCACCGTGTATAATCAAAATCCACGGGTGATTCAGTAAATTACTCAATTTAGCTGAGGTGTCCAGATTGTTGAACGAAGAGTTTTAACAATTAGGAGGGGCAGAAGCGCAAAACTGCATACATAAAAAAGCTGCCGAGTTTACTTTTTCTGAAGAGAGCACAGGCTGTCGGTCTCTAACTCTCGTGTGTACTGATTATGGCATTTTGCCCTCTAGGTGAGAGCACACATCACAGCTTGAAAAATATCAGCTGCAAATTGAAGACACATAACGATGTCATATCTCATTTGTACCCCGTTACCAACAAATGCATTCACCCACTTGAATTTTAATGACCAGAAAGAGTCTAAAATGCCTTCAAAGCGGACTCAATTCAGCAATGAACTCACTACAATCACATATTAAAAAAAAGAAGTAAAAAGAAATTCACTGTTTTTATTCTCTAAAACGCCTCCTGATTTTTTCTTGTAACGATAATTTTGTGTTTGTATACTCTTAAAAGTTTTTCTAATTTCTGGAGGAATTAAATCGATGTCAAATGGGAACGATTCAGAGGTTGAAACAGGGTGAACAGAGAGGAGTGCCTCTGAGATCCAGTGCCCCAAAAGAGAGGGAAAAAAAGAAGAAAAGGAAACAATTAAACACAATTGTTTTCACTCAATTTAGAGTGAATATCAACGATTCTGCACAAGACATTCAAAGTTGTGGAATCGCTGGACATTCACAACATACTCGGATTGTCTATTCTCAACAAAATTTTAAAATTTCTAGAAGAGAAAACATTGTGTAAGGGCTTAAAAGAATTATTTATAAAAGGAACCACAAAATCTTGAGCAACAGAACTTAGTGCATTCTCTTTCACCTTCTTACATTATGCCTTAAGGCTCATAAGTTCTTTATCAAACTATGCTCACTAATAAAGATGAAAGACCTTTGCAAAAGTCACCATAATATATAATTGTCACTTGTCATTGGTAGTTGGGTTCAACTGTACCATTGCATTGATATTTAACAACTTCCTTTTATAATCTATTTTGCTTTTTTTTTCTTTTTGCAACTGGAACCTCTGCCCATAGTAACTTTTTGGGCTAAAAATTATACTAACACGTTTCTGGGATACTTTTTTATGCATCATAAACTGAGTCTATTGCAGAGTATTTTGTTAAGTATATAGGATCTTCTTTGATGCTGATAAGCACGTCATTTTTCATTTCGGTGACAGGTGAATTAAAGAAGCTACTTGCAGTAAACACCGCATTAGACCCAGCGGACCAATGTTTGACCTACAAAGGGAAAGAGAGAGGGAACAGAGAATTTCTTGACACATGTGGAGTTAAAAACAAATCCAAGTTGGTTTTAACTGAGGATCCAACAAGTTTAGAGAAGAGATATATAGAGATGAGGAAAAATGCAAGAATGCAAAACATACAACGCGCAATATCTGATGTTTCCTTTGAAGTCGACAGATTGGCTGATCAGGTAATGATCCCAGTTTTGGTCAAAGTTTTATTTTATTTTCTGTATGTAATTAAAAAAAAAGACATATGTAATGTCGTAAAATTTGAAAAACATGATAACAAAAGATGACAAAAGTAAGATATTTACCGGCATAGTAATTCTTATTTGGCATTTGATGCTTTGTAAGGAAAAGAAAGGTACAGAATAATATCTAGGTGTATTTAGCAGTCTAACTTGGGTAAACCTTTTCAAAATAATTACTTTTGTAAGAAAAAATTAAGAGTAAGAATTATATGGGGAAACTGCAATTTAGGATGAGAAATTTTAACTGGATTACCAAAAGACAATTAATCTAGGCCCCAACAATTTCTGCTGTCAGTTGAGCACTCAAGATGTTGACTTTTATATCATGTTCTTATTTTGTTTATCTAATCTAAAGTTTAAAGTGATCGACTATGATGAGCAATTATAGAAGCTCTAGTGGTGTCTACCTAGAAAAAGATAAAACTAATGTTACTCTTTTCTTGAAAGGGACTGTGACTCCAATTAAGTGAAGAAATAATTATACATTATGTGATTGCAAAAGCACCACTAACCAACCACAATAATCAGTTGTCAAAAAAGTGTATAAATAAACCAGACTATATATCTTTCTTCAGCATGGAGGATAAAATATTAGAATCTATGACTGTATTCTCTATTACTGTATCTCAATTTATTATTTTGTTCTTAGGTAACTTCAATAGAGAAATCAGTTTCAAAAGGTAACAAGGTTGCAGAAGTACAGATTACGACTTTGATAGAGCTATTGATGATGCAAGCTGTAAAATTGGAGAGTATACCTTCTGACGGCATCGCCTCTTCTCAGAAAAGTCTACAGGTTGCTACCTTCTTTTATATTTTAGATATTTACCAGATGCACTTAGTCACCTCCATGTGCACTTTAGCTTATTTTATAGTCCTGTCATAGTGAAGTAGATGCTGTTGTATCCTATGCTGATAAATTTGCCTTCTTTCTTCAATTTATAGTTGGGACTTGGGACAATAATCCAACTTAGGCAACTTGTGCTGATTATAATATCCTCTAACAACTATTAATTTGACAACTTTGACAACGAATTTTCAAAGTATTTCAAATTTATAGAAAAAAGTTTATAGATATATTTTTGAAGTTATAGATTCATTGTATTTCAAATTTCATGCAATTTAAGTGTCATTTGATATTTCATCAAAGACCATCAAAATTGAATGAAATTTTTAACAGTCTTTGATGGAATATCAATTGACTCTTAAATTGCATTAAAATTTGAAACACAATCAATCTATAATTTCAAAAATATGCCTATAAATGTTTTTTTATATTTAAGAATTTTTTAAAAATTATTTAAAAATTCATTATCAAGATTGTCAAAATAATAAGCATAAGAAAAGCAGAAGCCTTCAGTCCCATAGGTTAAGAGTTTGAAGGATTCCCAAAGGGGCATGTTTTAATTGCCAAGATAGCTAAACTAAAGTAAAAGAAAAGAATAAAACAAACAAAAGCTCACATAATGCTACTTGCTATAGAAAAAAGAAAAAAAAACAAAAACAAAAGAATAGAAACTACAACTTTAATAAAATGATTGCTCAGACCAAGCTTGCTTTGTTCTCTTCTCTTTTTCATTTTCATCATTTCTCTTTATTTTTGTTCTGAATGTTAGTAGTGGGCCGATAAATTAAAGTTATGAGAACTGAAGCCGTTAGTGGAAAACAGACCATGTCCCCATCCAATTCTGACAAAAAAACACATCTTGTTAGGGACCATAGCTCCCCAAAAAACACACACATATACACAAAGGAAAAAAGTTCCACCAAGCACACTAGTTGAGGAATGACCATCACCTTATCCTTTATTGCTAAGCAAGCAAAGTTGGCGAAAAATTCATACTTACACGCTACATGCTTGTTGGCTAGATTTTTCGTTTTCTTTGGAGTAGAAGGGGAATGGTGCTCTCTCTTTTTGAAGCAAAATAATTAGAAATTTGGGCTTTGAAACATAAAAATGTAGCATTATCCTAATTTCAAAGATTAAATTTTTTTAACCCTCCAGAGATATTGTCCTCTGTCTTTTGAGACCAAGCATTGAACTGTGGAGGTGTTATAATGTCTGTTATACATTTTGTAGGGAAAAAGAGTGCAAAAATGCGTAGAAACCCTGGATGTGCTCAAAATATCGAATGCCAGATTAAGACCAGTAGTGGTAACAACAAAATGGGAAACATTTGATCCTCCTGCCACGATGAGCTGGGAATTGTTTGATTAAATTTATTTATTCGATTGTGTCCTCCTTTCGTTTCTTTTGTCTTTTCCTTTTTTTTAAATTTTGGTACCATATTATTACCTGTATTGTTAGCATAGTTTAGTGTACCTAGTGTTGTTGTATACAGACCTCCAGTGTACGATTCATCTTCTCAATAAAACTTGGCCCTTTTCACAATATTTTTAGCATTTTACTATTTTCGGTGAAAGATTAATTGCTGCGTAGTTCATGTCAAGCATAAATTACTAAATATTTCTTTCTCTATTGAGTAATCCAAAGGTCTAGACATCTTTTATGAAATTGAAATCTGATATCTTTAATTAGAGAGATCAAATTAGTTCAATTTTTTTCGTTTATAGTTCTATAAAACTTTATACATGAAATTAGCCTCCATTCTCTTATATCTTTTTGGAAGAAAAAGGAAAAACAAAATTTCATTCTTTTAGGTCATGCATAATTTATTATAAATTTGTAATTGCATCGTTCGATAAAAAAAGAAAAAAGAAAAGTTCTCAAAAGTGAACACCGTTGTTCAATCAGTTAGAGGTCTACAGGTAATCCTTTTTTTTTATCTCATAATTGCATTCTTCATGTACAAGACACAATCATGTGCCTTAAATTAAACCTTGGTATATATATGTTGAGATTGATTATTTCCTCAAAAGCTTAATTATATGAGGTGCCTGAAACACGATCAAGTTTCAGCCAAAAACTTAAAAGTTAATACCGATCGGAAACAGTCAATAATCTACACACTGAAGAAAAAAGAAAAAAAAAACAATTTCTGACAATTGCGAAGTATGTATTATCTTGAAAAAAGTAGAGGAATTAATTAAGTTATGCAATATAGACATAATAATATGCATGGCCAAATAGTAGAGACTTATTCACCGGCTAATATTCTGTTAATCTCCTAAAGAACCCAGTGCAGCATAGTAATCCGTGCGAAGATGGGACCCTCCCGGTCTGACAAATAACCTGTGCTTTGTGCGCCGCTCTTGCAGCTTGTTTATTCATGCGGGCCTCAGCGGCTGCTCGTTTCTCTTCAGCAGTTTGCTGAGTTATTTTAATCTTCTCTGACATCTTCTCTACTGCCTCAGCTCTCATTCTCTCTGCTTTAGCCTATCCAGAAACAATTACAATATTTATTATAGTCTACTGTCGTTATTTCCCTAGGTACATCGGGCTTATTATGCGAGGTTTATTTGCATGTGCTTTTTCAGTATTAGGTATTTCTCTTGGCTTAGCATACATACCAGTAGAGGAGATCTGTTTGTTACATAAGAAATTTGTGCATGGAAAGTTTTACGAAAAGGAAAATGAGCAACTAGTACAAAAAAGATATAATGTGATTGCATGACTGAAACCCCTTTCCTTTACTTCTGAATTTCTTTAGTAAAAGGCGATAAACCCAATAACTTTTATAGGAGATACCTCTATTTTTAACATTTCAGCTTCGAATTTTGCTCTCTGTTCGCTCTCCCATGCTTGAATCTTTACTTCTTCCCTCTTGAATCTATAAAAGACACCATTAGAGCAATCAAGGCCCCAAAAAAAAACATGAAAGGAAAAAACTAAAGAATGACAGTATCAATACAGGTACAGAACTTGTATCTGGTACCATCTGAGAATGTACAGCTTCGAATTAAATAGTACCTTGCATCATGTCTTGAGTTCTCAGCCTCTTGCCATGCGACTGCACATGTTTCGTAATCTCTTTTCATTGCATCCTCAATTTCATTTTTGTTCTTTGGAGAGATATTACTAGATTCAATTTCCGTCCCTCCTTTGCTAGCCCAAGATGCAATTCTCATCTTTCCTAACTGAACTCCAAGCGCTGCAATCTCCATTCTAGTTCTAATTTGCAAATCATTCTCTGACAACTCCTTGATGCTACCTTTTCTCTTCAAGCAAGGTTGGGGTTGCATTGTATTGGTTGTGTTAGTGTCAGCCTTTTCTCCGAATGGGGTGGAGGGAATGGATGAATTGGGGCTACGGGTTGGCGTGATCGAACCGAGTGGAGTGCAAGTTCTGGAAGGGTCTTGACTTGGTATCGGTGTCATTTCTGTACCGATATCTCTTGTAGAGATTGGTTGCACACTCGGAGTAGCTATGTTGGTGAAAATATTAGAACTTGTTAGAATCAAGGATGACTGTATTGCTCCACAGCGGTGCATAATTTATATCTATGGGGACTCTATATTGTGGCTTTTTATATTCTTTTCAGAACTATGACTTCATAGTTCATAATTAATACTTCCCTCAGCTTTCTATCAAGTAAAAAATGCACCAAACAGTGAAGTAACAGAAGAAATATAAAAAGATAAAAATAGGCAGTTCTTTAAGTGAAAATCAAAATAAATACCTTTTGGGTCATTGATAGGCTCTGGAGCACTCAATTCCTTTTGACCCGTTTCAACCCAGTTCGGCTGAGTAGCTTGGAAAGAAAACCTTTCTAGAAAGCCATTACTAGCAGGATTGATACCCTCGATCCTTTTTGTATTAACCGTATGCGAATTTCTATTTACAGTTCTTAACTCGGAAGAATTACTATTGTGCCCCAAACTGCTTTGACCCAACCCAACAAGCCTCCTCAAGGCATTTGAATTTGAATTTTGCCGATTCAAAACCCATTTTTCAGCATTGTTCCATTTTGACGGGGCAGGTCTACAAAAATTCCCAACCGGTGGATTTTGAGAATTTCTCTCTACCATCATATGATGAAACTCAAAGTTACAACCATTGCCACTGTCCTGACTACTTTCAAGGGACCGGTTCTGGTTTCGATCTTCTTCTAGGGCTTTTAACGGGTGAACTGTGCTCAAACTACTTGCTTGGGTATGACTGGGGATAAATTTTGGTACACTATTTGGGCCGAGATTCCGAATTTCCTTTATAGGATGATTAATGGTCGAACATCTCGAGTCTCTTGAGTTGTCTGTAAAAATATGTTAAAAGAAGGAAAAATCAAGTCATGGTGGTATGAAGAAGATAATGTAACTGATAGCAAAAAGATTTACAAAACACAAAATGTGCATTCAGACAATAAATTGCAGGAAATAAATTCCTGTCCATTTTTCTGTTTGGCATTTTGTTTCTCATTTTATTTATTATTATTATTATTATTATTATTATTATTATTATTATTATTATTATTATTATTATTATTATTATTATTATTATTATTATTATTATTATTATTATTTATTTATTTAACAAGTAGGGAAAGGAATTTCTATTTCAGGTGTCTGATTTATATTTTTTTTTAGAGTTTAAATGAGGTAGCAGAAACAAGGTAAATTCACATAGACTAGTTACTGGTATGCACTAACTATGTAACTGAGTTGCTGGTACCAAAACAGTGACTACATGAAGTAGGCCTTTTATCCTTAACCAAAGTAAATATATGTATAGCAAACAAAACCTTCTTCATCAGTATCACATGACAATAAGCTGCTGTGTGCATTCTCTGGTTCGACAATTTTTGAAGGGGAAGATCTTGACGAGCTTGTACCAGTCACACCACCACCAGTTCTCACATGGTTGTGGGACCCCAGAAGCTTCATTCTAATCTTTGTTGGAGAAAGCACCCCAACCTACAATTCATATAAATTGCCGATTACAAAAATAATAATGTTGTTGGTTAAGTATAAAATCTAATGAGGACCTCCATACATGTTGATCCCATTATTGAACAGGGACTGGATAGAAGACGAAAAAAAAAATAGAAAAAAGTAGGAAAATAACAATTCAATACAGTATTACCAGAACTGTATAGTCTGCTTCAGAACAGATATATTAATTGATACTTTTCCATAAACAAAATTACGGTACTTGATTGAGACTAATTACTTGAAAGTGATAATTCTTCATCTATTTATCTTTGAAAAATGGAAAATGCAAACATTTGTCCCTGATATTCCATATATTTGGACAACACAGTAAAGAACAGAAATGCTTGATTTATAGTAAAAGAGCTTGATTTAATGTAGGAAAAGAAAAAAAAGTTGGGTAATTCATTAACTTATCACAATCTATTAGAAATAGGTAGAGCTTTTATCCTTTATTAAAAATATAACTTACATAAAGACCAATGGATAAAGATTTTTACTAAAAGTCTGACAGAGACATGAAAAGAGAAAGGGCTCTACTACTCAGACCGAAAGGACAACTTTTCTTTTCCTTTTTTGCGTTAAAGATGTAAATTAAAAAAAATCTGGAGTGAGGGGGAAAAAATCCAAAATAGCAATCTATCAGACTGGTGACACTGGTCACTGTACAACTCTTTTTCTCTTAATAAATAATTTTCTTTTTCCTTCTCATTACTGTGTGAAAGTTGATGCAACATAGGTGGTAGACATGCTGTCTTTCTTCAATGCTTTGAGAAAATATATTACAGTTGCTATGAAAGTAGGTAATGATTTCAATGCAGTGATGCTTTTAAAAGAACTGTAATAAAAGAAGCACCTTTTAAGACACTAGAAAAATGTATTAAAGGAAATGTATATATAAATATGTTTCTAGAGTTTAATTATGATAACATGGTAACAGAGAAAAGAGAACTAATTAAATTCTTGGTAAAGCAAGAAAGCATTGATAAAACTGTTTTTCAATAAAAAAATTTCTTCAAAAATGAAAAGGATGAAAACCAAAATAAAAAAATTAACAGAAATGCACTGACAAGAGGTGATTATAGGATCTCATAAGAAAAAGTACAACCTCTTTATATAAAAATTAGCTTCTCTAAGAAATTAAACAGACAATGTACCAACACTACACCTTCTACATCCAAGTATCAGTATAACCTTCTAAGAAGTGTATATTGCCTCAAAACGAAAGTACTAATAAGAAGTATGTTAATAGACAAAAAAGAAAAAAAGGATAACCTCATTGGCATGTTTCAATTGGTAATTGATATATAGAATGAGAGCTTAATTAAAGCTAAGCTAGGTTGAGGAGCTCAAACCTGAACTTTGTGAATCCTCTCATACTCCATTGTTTTGCCACTGGTACACCGAGAGAGAGAGAGAGAGAGAGAGTTGAGCAGAGTGCACTTTGGGTCTGTTATGAGTTTCGGACTGGAGTCTCCAGTGCTGAGGTTTCTGCTGCTTGACCGCTTCGGTGGGATTTAGTCCTGTCTTCTTGGGAAATGGGAACTGCACCTTGCAGAACTAACTAAATGCATATCCAACCCTGGATTTTTATTTATTTGTATCTAACAGAGTATTTATCTTTTGAGAAATTATTCCTACACTATGTGTTTTGTATCGGTTATCTGTGTGTCAAAAGTGTTTATACTAAATAAATAATTTATTTATATATATATTTATAAGTATTTATAGCTAGTATAGAAAATATTTATCAATTTTCATTCATGAATTATTATAGAAAATTTCGAGTCGAAAAACTTTAAAGCAAAAATAAAAATATAGTTTGCAGAACAAATTAAATGCATATGAAACCCTAGATTCTTATTTACTTATATCTAAAAAAATATTTATTTCTGGGTTATTGTATGATATGGTTACTTAGTTCACAAAAATATGTCAAAAATATTGATGAGAAAAGTTAGTGATGCTCTAATAGTACATCACATTTTCTTTTCAGAGAAACTGAGTAATTAATTTTGACCATGCGATCAAAGAAGATAAGTAGAGAATATTCGCCTCGTTATTATTAAGACTAGTTTCTAAATTTTTAGTAATAAAATATTCGCTAATCAATATGAAATTGGAATAAATTTACTTTTAAATTATTGTTATTGATTTTTGAAAATCATAATTAACATAACGTTACTATCATATCAAAAGAATATGAACCGCTGAACACAAATTTAGTATATTGGAACAATTTTTTGAGAAAAATGAGATGATAAGCATTATGCACTCATTAATGATAGACGAATTACTAAGATAAAAGTAGCTTGACTTTTCAAGTTATTAATGATAGACGAATTATTCAAAAATTGAACTTTTCATATTTTGCAATACATTTATTGAGAGTGGACTTTAGGTTTGAGCTCACTTCACCTTTCTGAAAAAGTAAGTCATAAAAAAGTTTTGGGTCCTTTTGCAAATATCTTCAATTAATGAGAGTACAATAATAGAACGTCACAATATGAGATTGGTCAAATGTACTTCCCAAGACCCCTCACATTATGCACTCATTCACACAAAAGGGGCCACATAAACCTCACAAATTTTCCATTTTTTTTTTGCCTTTTTGTTTTAAATTCTGATCTGTCAGAATTTTATATGATTAACCCCATACCGTCAATGACACACTTCAATTCAGTGCTTTTCATACTTATTTTAATTATTTTTAATGGATATGTAATCGAGATTACTAATATGTAAGCACTTTTAGAAAACAAATAAAAATATTACTACTACTAGTACATCAAAACTTTTAAGCTAATGTAACATTTGTTTTTTTTTTTGTTGCATTTTTCCAAATTTTGAGCCGATGTAAATTTTGCTTTTTCTTGCATTATTCCAAATTCTCAATGTTTGGAAAGAGGAAAATCTATATCAATTGGAGTTGACGGTTATTCTAAAAAATATAGTGAACAGAAATTACATATAATTATTATAACTATTATTCTAACAAATAGTATTGAAATTCGCACGAAATATTTTATAAAAAAAAAATTTATGTTCACTATACGTAAAATAATACGGAGAATATGAATCCGAAAGAGGAACCATTGTTCATATATATGTCATAATTTGCATATTTGATTGAACCTCGGGACCTATGATTTATTGATTTGTTATGTTTATTAAATTTGACACACAAGTGAATAGATCTAACAAAAACTATAATCATGAACCGATTCAACCAGACCTGAACCGGATCCGGTCTGGTTTTGTAGGCCACCATGACCCGGCATGCTTGGTGCGTGTCATAGATGCCACATGGTGATGCGTTAGGTGCTGTGTGTTGGTTTTTCAAATTAAGTACTGAAGTATTAATCCAACACTGTGATCTTGGCAAATGCAACCAAAAATTAATGGTCGATTTCTTCTTCATTTCTTCTTCATTTCTCTCCTCCTCTGTCAGTTCCCATGGCCTACATTCTATTTTTGGTCTTTTATTATTTGCTGTCAAGACTGAAAACTCTGAATTTTGGAAGTATCAGTTTTCTTTTCATGAGATTATGACTGTTGTAACATCGGTGCTACAGCTTCATTTTCGGATGTGACTAGTTAAAAGTACTTATTTATTTTGAATTTGAATAAGGTTTGAGTATCATTTCTAGATAATTGTTGCGAAAATTAGTATATATTTTGTTTTTTTTTCATATTTTAATGATCATACGCCATTATCAAATCGGATAATCCAACAATAATTTTTCTCATGGAATTATGAATACTATTTCAAACCTTTTTTTTTTTTTACTAGTACTGGTGCAGAGTGCAGGCAACATGCAGTCCATTCTACTGCAGTGCAATTAATCATTGCTGGGCTCACCCATGTGCGCAGAACTCCGGATTCTCTAGTGCTGATATTTGTAGACTATTGTGTAGCATTTCACTGACAAGCATATCTTTAGATGAACTTGCTTTTTCTTTTCCTTTAATTTTTGAATTGGAAATGGGAAACCCATAACCTTGGATGTTCTAAATGGAATGTGGCATGTTCTAACTTGTAACGAATTAGTAACAAATGATGGTGACTAATTTGCACAACGGTTTTGTGGTCTTAATAATGAGTTAGTTATGTAGCACTTATCATCATGAGCTATTATAATTCGTAACTTGAAATTTTGTTGCCTCTGGAATGATTGAAGTCAATTATTTTTTTGTCTCGTCCCCACACTCCAGCACCTATAGGTTGTTGAGATTGACCGAGTTTGACGATCGAATTATAGAGTGAAATGTTTGGACGGATATTATTAATAATATCGTTCATGATATTATTATTATTATTGATATTTTTATTGATATCGTTCATGATATTATTATTATTATTATTATTATTATTGATATTTTTATTGATATCGTTCATGATATTATTATTATTGATATTTTTATTGATATCGTTCACGATATTAATTTTATTATTCATATAAAATAAATTATTATTGATATTAATCATTTTATTATGTAATTTATTTTATATAAAATTTTATTACTCAAACTTAAATGTTACTAATCTGAATAATAATTTATTTAAGTTAAGTAATAGAAATATATATATATAAAAATAAATCGCATAATAAAATTATTAACATAAATAATAATTTATTTAATTTGAATAACAAAATTGGTGCCGATAACAGCATCAACAACAATATATATATAGTAAAGCTAAAGTGAGCTTAAGAGTATGAAGTTTTTTGGTGAGTTTAATTCAATAAATGATTGAAACGGTTTCAAATGATAAATCCGAGTAGCTCGATAAGTTATTCATATTAAAATCTCATAGGATACCAAATATTTAAGTTGATATAAAGAATTTATTGACTAAAATGCAACGTGTTACATGGATGAACCCGTACAACAACTCAAAATCTCCAATTTGAGAATGAAAATAATCGATATAAACCATTCAATATAATCTCCATACCAAAATCTTATAGAATACCAATTTTTAAATTTTTAGAATTTTTTTACTATTTTTTCGGATGGAAAGAAAATCAATTGATTTGAGGATTTTGAAGCATCTAATAAGAACGATTTTCTCCCCATCCGAAAAAATAACAAAAAAATTCTAAAAAATGTAAAATTTAATATTTTACAAAATTTTAATATGAAGATTACATTCAAGAGCTCAAATGGGTCATTTTTTTGCTCTAAATATAAAACTTAAAACCGTTCTATTTGGTCAAAAAAACTGGTGGTGTGAAGACTGAGTTAAGTATTAGAAAAATGGTTGTCACAAACAGCAAGGAGAGGAAGATGATCTCCAAAATTAATTATTCAAACGGTTTTCTTTTTCCAGCTCAAAAAGTTTTATCCACAGGGAAAAGGGGGTCTTTTATGCCTTACTCCATTGTTGCATATTTGCATGCTTCCATATAGAATATGGAAAAGACATATTGATAATTAAATTCAGTTGAGAACTGTAATTACTGTCAATATGAGAATTAAAAATTAAAATTATAGACGTATTTGATTTTATTATTTTGATAGCTGACGTAACAAATTTTAAACAATTTTCAAATTATTTGGACACTAATCATATACAGATAAAAACTAATTGTTGAGTTTCCAATATTTCACTATGTAAATGATCATTAAATTTTGAATTAAACTAAATTTGATAAGGACTATATTAAAATCATAAAAAACATATAAAGTAAGTTTTGTTTTTTTCTTCATAACTATTATTTCTACTGTCAAATAAATTTGTTGTCAATACAATCTATTCTTTTCACTATAGATCACAAATTCATTGTTCTATCTCATTCACATTGCAAAAAGGAATAACAAATTAACGGGTAAATTGTCAAACCAAAATAAAATTACGACGATTTCACTATAACCATATAACCATGCTTTTGCACAGCGAATTAAAACTTTAAATAAAATTGTGTAAATTAAGAAAATTAGTCTTTAATTTAGTAACAAAAAATAATGCTCTTCATATAAAAGGTAAGGTCATAAGTACAAAATCCGAATGAAATTTTTTTATATGAATATTTAAATAAATAATTTAGACTCTTATTTTTTATCTTAAAAAAAATCATGTAAATTAAATATCCAAATAATTTCATCACAAACTTTATTATACATTCCTCATCCGTGAACCCCTACAAGGCGTTTATATTAGCGAGCGCACAAAAGAAGCTACAAACACAAACACACAAGTCGGCAAAAGGCTATGCAAAAAAGCTGACACGTCAAGAAAAAGCTACTTTGGTTTCTTTTTTATTTTTTATCAGAGACCTAGATGGATCATGGATTTATAGCACTACTGTGCATGTGACGACGCACATTTTATTAAGCGATTGATTGAATTGATTATTAAGATAATGTAGAGTCAGTCAGAGAATGATTATATAAATTATCCTCATTTTTTTTTTTTGAAGTTAAAAAGTAAGTCTGCTATCCAAGCAACATTGCTGCATGGAGCGTAGGCATGTCCTTGTGCCAGTGGTATGAAGATATGCTTTGTAGTAAAATTTACAATGTGACATTGCCCCCCCCCCCCCCCCCCCCCCCCCCCCCCCCACACACACACACACACACACACAAAAAGGAGTAATATCTTCCTTTTTTTCATAAAAATATCTACAATGTGACTGTAGCTAACTTGAAATATATATATATATATATATAGAGTTTGGTTGATGTGCTTTCATACTTACGAGTCAAATTTCAAAATTCTATGTCCAAAATGTCATTCTAAATAGTTCAATAAATTCTTCATATCAAAATCTTATAAAATATCAAAAATTACCATTTTAAAAAATTTTAAACTATTTTTAATGATTTTTTAAAAATGAACATTTTTTGACATTCAAATATTAATATTTTTCTATTATTTTTAGAATAATTTTTAAAAAATCATTAAAAATAGTTTAAAAATCCTAAAAATGATAAATTTTTTGTATTCTATAAGATTTTGATATGAAAAATTTAGTGAGCTACTTGGATCAACGTTTCAGACACGGGATTTTGAAATTTGACCCATAAATCTTTCAGACTGAAATACTTATAAAAATAAAACATATTAGTTAAACTATATATATATATATATATATATATATATATATATATATATATATTTGCCTCGCAGCAGCTGAAATAGTTGTCTACATGTCACGGATTATTTCTTAGGCAGACTACTTGAATGTGATTACGTGATCCTTCCCCTTATATAATATAAGTTAGCAATTGAAATTTATTCTCTTTTTTTTTCCTTGTCAACCTTACTTACTAGGTCGGATCCACTATAGCCCAGCCCATTGGAGGATTATTAGGAGTACTGTTTACATAGATAATTATAGTGTTCTTAGGTATTTATGTGATGAAAGTGTCGTATTATATAGGCACATATAAAATTAAGTATGTATTATATCATATTGTGTTTTTTTATAAGGGTGTTGAGAACAACAATTATAATAATATTACATGTATCTATATATGTTCATCATCTAATACGATACTTCTAAAAATGTAACATGTGACATGTGAACATGATACATGAAAACATATATGCTGTGTCTAAATACGTGCATTTATCAATGCACTAGTTAATTGTTTGAACTTTGAATAAAAGCATTTGTAATTGTACCATGTATCAACTATTGAAACAGATAATCAACATCTAAAATTGGGCTTTTGATGTCTGATCTCAGTTGTACCTGTTCAGCCTGTACCGGAACTGGGCCTCTATGATGGGATTTAATCATTTAATAAAAGAAATGAAATGAATCATTTGACGTCATACTTGTAATTTATTTCTTTTCTTAGTGTCTTTAGTTCATGATTTTTGAGTCTTTCTGTTCTTTGATTATCATGCTGTCATTTTCTTTTGAGTTTTCTGCTCCTCTTTTTCTTCCCAATTTCCAACCTTTTTTTTTTTGACTTGGAAAATTGGTTAGAACCAAGACAATGAGTAAATATACAAAGACACTAAATCATTTTATTTTATTTTTATACTACAACTACTACATATACATATACAAAGTTAAAGAGAACATATACATGTACAGATATAAAAGTGATGTAAAATGATATAGGAGGATTTATTTCAACAAAGTTATGTCTGAAAAAGTACTATGAGTATAAAAGGCACCTTAAAACTCTCTTTTGTGTTTACTGGATCCATGAACCTGTAACCTGTTCATGACCAGACAAAAAGGCACCGCAAAAGAAAGGAATCCGTTGCCATCCATCTGTGTTTCTTTTTTTCCTTTTTCTGTTATTATCTTATCATTTTATAAATATCATGAGAGAAGCAGCATCAGGACCTGATCAGTCCAAGTTGGCAACTTGGGTCCATGTTGTTTCTTCTAGAAAGTGATAATATGTTGTTTCTTCTAGAAAGTGATAATATGCTAATATGCTATACATTGAGAAATGTTGGAGAGATATTATATTATTATTATTATTATTATTATTATTATTATTATTATTATTATTATTATCGTTATTATTATTATTATTATCGTTATTATTATTATTATTATTATTATTATTATTGTTATTATTATTATTATTATTGTTATTGTTATTATTATCGTTATTATTATCGTTATTATCGTTATTATCGTTATTATTATTATTATTATTATTATCGTTATTAATATAGATTTTATTATTTATGTTAAACGAATTAAAATGATAACTCATTTTAGTTGAATAATAAAAAAATTATATAATAAAATTATTAACATAATAATTTATTTAATATGAATAATAAAAAAAAATTTGATTTTGATTAAATATTAAAAATTTGACGCGTTATTGCCTCATTGTAGTTCCGGTTTAACATATGCATGTAGGAAAGAAAAATAAAGACACAAAGGTTGTGTTGATTTGCTGCATCGAAACATGATTATAATATAATAATATACGACAGTGGGAATAAGTCCACTTTTATTATTTTTTTGTACGTTTACCTTTCGTTTTAACTTGTGAAATAAAATTAAAAAAAATAAGTATTAAATTATTCTAAAACATTGATATTTGATAGTAGGGAAATAAATAGATAAAATAATAAGAGTGAAAAATATTAAAAGTTATAAAATTTGAGAATTTCATTTTTACTCTATTTTCATAAATACTTTAATTTTTTTTCTCTTTAAATTATCTCTGTTTGATATATTAAATTCTTTTAAATATTTAAATTATTTTTATTTCACTTGTCAAACGGAATATTAACATCTTCACCAAAACAACTGGAAAATGAGAACTATGAATCTTGGAGAGTTGACTTTTTTTTTCTAATAAGTTTTTGTTTAGGATTAGAATAGACGGTGAATAAAATTATCAGTTTTTTCGTAAAAAGTAATTTATTTTTGAATTATTTTTAATTTATTTGGTTGTGAAGCGGAGCCTAAGGGACTATAAATACTGAGATCAAAATTTTAAAAGCGGCTGATTTCAGATCTTTTTTTTTCTCGGAATTTTCATTGACTCAAATATAACATGAGCGTGCTTCCAGAACGAAGTAGGCGGGACCCATTAGTAAGTGACTTCGTGGGACCCAGGTGAAATCGGCCCACTGCAGTGAAGTACAACATCCATAGTTGCCTCAGAAGATCCGGAGCTGTGGATGAGGCTACCGTCATGCATGATCCCCAGAGGGAGATCTTCTGTGACACTCATTTGTAGTTCTATGCTGTCCGTATACTTATATACGACTACTTGAAATGTATAGAAGAAGTTATTATATTCTTTTATTTTGATTTTTTTTTTTGCTTAAAAGGTAGGATAAATTAATTGTATTATTGATATTTTAATCTTCAAGTTCTATTTGCATTTCAATTTTCAGTTTTATCTTTTTGTCTTTTCTTTTCTTTTTCTCTAGCACAATCTTGATTTGAAACATTTATTTTAAAAAAATAATATTGAATATTGTTAATGAAATTTCTCAACTAAACTATATAATATGTTTTATAGAAGTTCATTTCAACTAGACATTGATCTTATTAAATAAACTATAGTTTGACATTTTAAGATTTAAATATTTAATTTTGAACTGTATTATTAGCAACATCACTTTATCAAATATTAAAAGTATGATTGTCAATATTTTAGCATCTAACATCAAGCACTTCAAGTTGTACGCTTTAGTTTTCAAATTTTGAATTATAAGAGGTGGATGCACATGCAACTAGTTAAACGATTTCTCGATGAATAATTTTTGTCTTTCTGACTAGTAATTGTAAAGATAAAGAACAACATTTTAGATTAGATAAATGTCTTCATCCACAAAATTTATTTATTTTGAAGTTATTAAAATTTAAGTATTTTTTTCATGAGGATTATCATCCATTTTTATATGAAGAATGTTTTACCAAAACTTGCTAGCTTATTTATGGGAAGTGATATAATTTAATATGCTATTTTCATCCCCTTTTTTTTTGTAAAATGAAGTAATATTTAAGTATGTTTTTAAGTCATTTGTTTGATAATAAAGACTAATCTATATTCCATAAAATTGGTTGAATCTCAGAAATTTTTAGACATATCATATCATGTCTAGCATTGACTGTTCGATAAATTTCACTTTGAATTTTTTTTTCGAGCTACTAATTGCATTAAGTTCGATGAAGCAATTTATCTATTTAAGTTATCTTATTTGTATATATATTTGGAAGAAATTGAATTTATGTATAAATGTTCTCTATTAGTACTTGTCATTTATCAAATGTGAAGCGATTTTCTTAGAATTTGAAATTTATAATGTACTTTACAATTTGTGAAATTTTTATTTTTATTTCATTAACATTTTATATAAAATTTTATTCTAACATTAAAGTAAAATTTTTAGTGTATAATAAAATTATTAATTTTTTATCAGATAAAAAATATCTTTTCTAATCTAAAATATGATTCACAATAACATTTTTAAAATATTAGATTTCTGCTAGTAATTAATACAGATACTTTGGCTGATTTATACTTCTCTATACATGTTTAGCAACAAAAGAACCCAACTTCAAACCTCAAGGGGGTAGATTTAGAGACAACCATACTTTTTTGAGTCACTGTTGTTGAAACTTCTCGTTGAAATTATATACATATAATAATATGAAAAATATGAACCTAACCCCTTCAGAAATAAATAATTAATGAATTCTTCACAATTTCCTCCAGGATCGGAGGCTAGCAATTGTTCTTCGTTGATCTGATCAGCTTCGTGGGTAATAAGTTATGAATTATTGGGATCATTCGGCAATACATTGAGATTAAATTTTAATTTATATTAAGGAGCTCGATAGTTTTAATCTGCGCGTAAAAGTTAAGAAAATTTGATCCGGAAGGCTTCTTTAAGAAACAGATAGATAGAGAATTAAAGTTCGGACAAAATGAATCTAAAGAGAGTTTTTAATCCACACTAAGAAATATGTATTCGGAAATATTAAATAATTAAGAAAGTTAAAAAAATTTAAGAAGATAATGCGAAACGCACCATTAAAATCTACTTTTCATGACTATGCAATTATAATAATAATGACGATGATGCAACTAGAGTAAATTTATACGGAGCTATTATTTTAATCATAACAGAGTTTAGGCAAAACTTTGCTACTGCTAATAAAATACTGTATTACAATGGATCGACTAAAAATATTTAAGTCTCAGAATAATACATAATATGGAGAGAAACTCATAAGTCATTTTCATCACTTAATTTTCTAAAGATTATATCTAATTATTTTTAAGGTCGTTATTTATTAATGACAATTAGCACACCGAATCAGCGAGTTAGGTTTCATTCAATTCTTAGTAAGGTAAAGTAAAAAAGGCTGTATAATTTTTTAATTTGTTCAGGATAATGCTTGTCAAAACAGATTTGAACAATTATACTTGACATTTTTTTAACATAAACATTGTATAATATTTTTTTGAGTAAATTATACAAATGGTTTTTAAAGTATCACTGATATATAAATATCGTGATTGATACTATAATTGATATCGACTTTATACAATTTATTTATACAATATTTTATTATTCATATTAGTGGGATTTGAGTTGAATAATAAAAATACTATAAAAAATAAATTACATAATAAAATCATTAATATAAATAATAATTTATTTTATATAAATAATAAAATTAATATCGATTATAATATCAATAAATAATAAAATTAATATCAATTATAATATCAATTAATGATATCTCTTAAATATTTTCCAATTGAAAATTCATTAAAAAAAACCAAACAAATAAAAATGAAAAGGATATTGAAAGATACAAAGTTTGAAGTTTGACATCTCCTCTCCGTTCCCACATTCCTTGCACAATTGAGGTATGATTGTCAAATTGAACACTGTTCAATCATCACCAACTCACCTTTCCTTGGTTCCATCAAACTTACTTTTCAATTAAACCTTTTATAGAAGCAACTACCAAAATTTTGATTTTTTATTGTGTGTTATTAGAATGATTTTAGAGCACTGTTACGTTGAAACCCATGAAAATACCATTTTATCTAACTAAATATGTTGCCTTGGACATCTTTATTTGTGTACATATTTGGTACAAGTTTAATTTTTTTTTATATTTTTTTTCCTGTTTTGTCAATGTAATGTACCCATAAGAATTGTAATTCAAGTTTTCTGAACGAACAAAAAAGTAGAACTGAAGTTATTAAAACCCAAAAAGAGGAGAATCTGTATTATCTAATTTTAGTATTTTACCAAGAAAGAAAATTCCAAACAAATTGCTTGTAACTCCCCGTTTTTAACAAATAACCATTATGGCTGTATGATTAATACAATAATGATAGATCTCATTTATTTACGAAAAAAATATAAATTTAAATCCCATAAAAAAATTAAAAAAATAAATATTAAAATTAACGAAATCTTATTAAAAAAAAAAGACAAAAACAAACCACAGTCCAACTCTCTTGAACTACCCCCCAAAAAATTAATCCAGGATACTCTTACACAGAGACAGTATCGTCTGTTATTATCCGATTTGCAAAAGATTACAATTTCATCTCGCATGGGGAGTTTCTATTGCACCGAGTTGGTAACCTGGGAATAGTACATCGTACCATTGCACCAGTTGCAATTGTAAAATAACAGGGAATGTGGGGATGTCTCCTGCCCCTCGATAGCACGATCTACGAATCAATTGGGCTCTCATCGATCTCTGCAATAATTGAATATAAAATTATTTCGTCGGAGAACAGCCAGAGAAGAATAAGAATATTGAACGATAAAGAGGATTCGGAAGGTTTCCAAATGATGATGGTATAATTATAAGAGTTGTGATAATACGACCCATAATAATTTGTTATCAGATCACTTTATTATAACGACATATAATACTCATTATAGATCGTGAGTGCAGAAATAAGGTATACGAAAGTCGGATAATATCAATAATTTCTCGTAATATAATACCATTGATGTGGTTGGTACACCAGTATATGTTGCATTGTGACCGCAGACACACGATAGACACAAAAAAGAGACTTTGGTGTGCTTTCTCCTTCTCCAAGTCTTTATATTCTCCTCTCCGTTTTTCCTCCTCGACTCGAGCGAAGGAGTTGGTGGTCTGGTCTCTCTCGCTGGTCGCTCCTCCTCTCGTTGTGTCTTTACTCTCTAAGATGATGGAATGCTCACTTGCGAGGATGGAACGAGAATTTTGATTTGGATTTCTGATTTCCGAGGTAAATTTAATTTAATTTGGTTGGTTCTGATTGTTTCGATTCCAGCGGATAATGTTTTAAAAAATTGTGATCCGGAAAAATGAGAAAAAGGTTGTTTCCTTTTCGAGAAAAAGTGACCTCCATGTGTGCAATTAATCAGTTCGTTTTGCATTAATACATGTGCTTTTCTTTCCAAGTTCGTGACTTTTTCTGTGATATGTTTGGAGTGTATCACTCGAAATCATGTGATGAAATAAGGTCGTTTCTCGATTGGATTTACTTTGATTCTCTCTTGTTCATGCTTAGTTGAAGCTTGGTACTCGGTTAGTATTGTTTCTACCGAAGAGGAATTGACTTGAGAAATGAATTTTGTTTTGGTCTAACTTTTCTTCGTTATTATTGGTGCTAATTCCTAGTTACACTATTGAAATATGTTCTTTTCTAATAAATGCAGAATTGCAAAATGGTACCTTTTTTACCTAACCCAGACTAGACCTTTCTATTTTTCTTTACAAGAAATGCACATTAAATTAGAGAGAACAGCAAGAACAACCATTTGGTCTTATCAGTTCAAACAGAATTTTGGAAAGTAGCATTCTTTTCAATAATATGAAATTTTTTGTGTATTCAATTAATACAGGTTCATTCATTAAGCTCTTACCATTAAAGGATCCAAATCAACGCAATTGAAAAACCTAAGTCAGTGCCAAAGATGGGTTTCGATCCTTTGGACTGGTACTGTCAGCCGGTACAAGGTGGCATATGGTCTCAAGCGGTAGAGAATGCATTCGGCATGTACACGCCATGTGGCATGGAGACGGTCATCTTGGGCATTTCCCATCTAGCACTGTTCGGTGTTTGCTTCTACCGTACATGGCAAATCACAAAGGATCTCAAGGTGCAAAGATATAGTATGAAGTCCAAGTTGTATAGCTATGTTCTCATGATCTTTGTGGCCTTTTGTGTGGCTGAACCACTCTTTCGGGTTATAATGGGTTATTCAACTGTTAATCTGGATGGACAGCCAAGTCTCGCACCCTTTGAGGTTAGTGCCTATTAATAATTTTACTGATTTACAATAATTTATTCCTTTAGGTTAAATTTTTGTCTGCTTTATGTTTTTATTGTCATGATGTTGCATTGGCGGCGAACCTATACGGCAGTTCTTTTTGTGTCAGATATCTGATGTTCATAATGAATTTTGTTGAGATCAGTCATGCGGTTGTACTATGCAAGTCCATACTTGATAATTTGCTCATTTTTTGTTTAATTTACATCACATTTCTTGTTCCTCTAGTGCACATAATAGCAAACTAAACTGAGATTTCATTTGGCTGGTACATAACGGTATCAAACCAGGTTGACCAGACTTGAAGCTGGTACAGATTCAAATGCGTTCTCAAAATTTTAGTTTTAATATGATTGCTGCATCTGTATAATATATGTTGCCAAAGAGAGCCATCTCATTGGAATTTACCATTCACCATGCATAGGTTCTCACACTACTCATGGAAGCTGCTGCCTGGAGTTGTGTGCTTGTCATGCTTATAGCAGAAACAAAGATTTACATAATGGAATTTAGGTGGTACATTCGGTTTGTGATGATCTATGTTTTGATTGGAGAAATTACTGTATTCAATCTTGTTTTCTCCATCAGAGACTACCTCTCACTGTTAGTACAACACTTTCTCGGTCTCTCTGGTTTTTTTTATTATTTTGTATATTGACAGCTAATTCTTATGAGTACATGGTTCCAATCACGTTGAAATAAGTTCCCCAAAAATATATATTTAGTGACAATTATAAGTACGATCCAGTTAGTAGCAAAACTCTACGAACTCAAGCCAGTACTTGAAAAAGGAAACCTGTAACATTGAAGTTTGTTGGTTGTTATTCTTTACAATTTTCACAATTATAGTAAAATTACAATTTTGTTCTCTGTTCATTTTACAGAACGAGCCTTTACCTCTACATCACTGAGTTAGCATGCAAGGTGGCGTTTATTCTTTTGCTTAATAAATGTTTTGCATATATCAATCAACGGTGCTTCGGATAAATAAAAGTTGCACTTAATTCCCTACAGAACCACAAATATCACTTTTAGCCCTACAGAGCAGGAAAATGTGTCTCTATTGCCAGCCATTTAAAGATACTAAAACCTTTTCTCATTTTTGTTGTCATTATTTTAATTTATTATTATTGAGTTAATAATATCAAAAAAATATGTTATTGAAAAATATTGTTGAGTTAATTATGTGTCCATTAATTCTGCAGTTCCTTTTTGGGATTTTATTACTGGGACATTTGCCTAGTTTGGAAGCATACGCTGGTTATACACCTCTTAGGAATGAGGCTCTTTCTGATGACACACCTTATGAGCCTCTTGCAAGTGGAGAAAACATTTGTCCAGAGAGGCATGTTAACATTGTATCCAGTAAGTCATCCAAAAATATATTTATTTGTTTGCTGTTGAAGCTTTGAAGTTGTCAAAGATTTTTCTTCCTTGAAAACATTTTCCTGAGGTTTTGCTTACAAAATTCAAGAGTTATAGACAATACCAAGTGGCACATAATGGAGCGCCGTGTCACATTTAATTTTTCTTTTTGAATTTTGCACAGGGATATTCTTTACATGGATGACGCCTCTTATGCAACAAGGGTACAAGCGACCCATTACAGAGAAGGATGTATGGAAGTTGGACACATGGGATCAAACAGAGACATTGTATACTAGGTAAATATTGTTACATTATTTCATCATTATTTGTTTCCTTCTTTGCTACCTGAATTGAATATCTCTGACATTCTTTCAGATTTCATCAGTGCTGGATCGAAGAAGCACAGAAGCCTAAACCTTGGCTTTTAAGGGCACTTAATCGTAGCCTTGGTGGACGGTAATTTCAATGTTCTATGTGTTTTTTGTTTGGTTAAAAAATTTTGTGTTCTTGAATTGAGAAGTAACTTTTTGAATTTAAATGCTTCCTTGCTTTACAGATTCTGGCTTGGTGGGCTTTTCAAGGTACAGTTCAAAATTTGGATTGACACTGTATCAGTGTACTTCACTTGATGGTTGTAACCCATTTTAAGGAAGAGTACACCATACTTTTTTCTATAGTTGGTTATTGATTTCTTCTGCTCCTTTTTTTTTTGTAACTAGATTGGTAACGATGCTTCTCAGTTTGTTGGACCTGTGATATTGAACCTCCTCTTAGCTGTATGTACTTTTCCTTATTATTTTCCTTATGTTTCACATAGCATACATGTGTTTTTATTATCATTTAAGAATGTTTTTCATGCTTCTACTGTAGTCTATGCAAAGAGGTGATCCAGCTTGGAATGGTTACATCTATGCATTCTCGATCTTTGCTGGAGTGGTACGAACATGTTGACTTTTAAAATTTTACACGTCGTATAACTAAAGACTAAGATCATTTTAGTTTTGGTTTTAATTTTGATTCCTCTTGATGTACTCAAAATCCTGACATAATAATAACAGGCACTTGGAGTTCTGTGCGAAGCACAATACTTTCAGAATGTGATGCGAGTTGGCTTCAGGCTCAGGGCCACCTTGGTATGGACCTTTGACTTTATCAAGTGTATCGAGAGAGTCTTTATAAATACACCTCATATTTGTACCTTCTGCAATTAACTCCAGCATTTTTTGGTTCTTCTCAGTAACCGTTCTTCAACCATTAAAAATCAGGTCAAACAAAGGACTGGCTTAATTGCACTGATGTTCTCATAGCCAGGGACCTAAATTTCCTCTTTAACTATTATACCTGAAGCCTAAAGTTGTTGAATTTCTGCTGAGAAGAGCACATTTCATTTAAACCACTGTTAAAAAATGCACATCAAATCTATAGGTATGATGTCATGTGTCTTTGACAGGTGGCAGCTGTTTTTCGTAAATCTCTGAGATTAACTCACGAAGGTCGCCGTAAATTTGCATCTGGAAAGATTACCAACTTGATGACAACTGATGCTGAAGCACTTCAGGTAGTTCTTGATGCATAGATTTGCCTGAAATTGTGATAACAGTCAATAATTCTGGTCGCAAATATATATATATATTTTTTGGTAAAGTTGGTTGCAAATATTAACATCAACATTTTCTCTTATTAAGCATCAATGTCTAACTGATAGTGAACCAGAAATCATGTGCATAATCTAGAAATTTTGTTCTTTGTTTTATTTTCCAGCAAATATGTCAGCAGCTGCATAGCTTGTGGTCGGCTCCTTTTCGTATTATCACAGCAATAGTACTCCTCTACATGCAATTAGGTGTTGCTTCTCTCGTCGGTGCGTTGATGCTCGTCCTTCTCTTCCCTATTCAGGTACATTTCCCGTTTACAACATCAATCTTTACTTTATTTCAAATATCATAATTGTGATCTTTTGTGTGCTTGGACAGACACTAGTGATAAGCCGAATGCAAAAGCTAACAAAGGAAGGGTTACAGCGCACTGACAAGCGTATTGGCCTCATGAATGAAGTATTAGCTGCCATGGATACTGTCAAGTACGTATATATTCCCCATACATACGTATAAATTTTTGCATGCTAAATGCCCTTTTTTCAAAAAATACATATATATTATATATATTGAGTTGTTGCCTAAGTGAACACTTTCTTTTTTCATATTGAACACCCCTCCACCAAAAAAAAAATGATTTGTTGCTTCAGGTGCTATTCATGGGAACAGAGCTTTCAGTCTAAGGTGCAAGGAATTCGTAATGATGAACTCTCTTGGTTTCGTAAAGCTCAGCTCCTTGCTGCTGTAATGACTCAACCCCCTAAAACTCCCCCTCCCCCCAACAAAAAAAAAAAAAAAATAGCTGTATCACTCATGCTGACTGGTTTATGTATTTATTTTATTTTTTGTTTCAGTTGAATAGCTTTATGTTGAACAGCATACCAGTTTTGGTAACGGTTATATCATTTGGTGTATATACTCTGCTTGGTGGTGAGCTTACACCTGCTAAGGCTTTCACTTCTCTATCTCTCTTTGCGGTGCTGAGGTTCCCTCTTTTCATGCTTCCCAATTTAATCACTCAGGTACACTGTTTCATGATGATGTCAGCTCTGTCCCTGTAAAAGATCAAAATGTCATGAATATCCCCTGAAAACAAGAACAATCACATTTAATCTTCTTAGAGCATTGGAATATCGCATATTTCTCATATATTTCATAAAATATCCAAATTACCCCACTTCTGTTCCTCATTTTCTTTCATAAAGTATCATTCAATGGTTTTGATCACTCGAGTTTGCAGACATTTACAAGAAGTTAAAATGAGCATGTAGTGCTGCTTTTTCTAATGAGCATGTAGTGCTGCTTTTTCATGAATATCCCCTGAAATTACTCCTGCATTTTCTTATTTTGAAGGTTGTCAATGCCAATGTGTCATTGAAACGTCTAGAGGAGCTGTTCTTAACTGAAGAGAGAGTGCTTTTGCCCAATCCACCTCTTGATCCGAAGCTTCCTGCTATCTCAATAAGTGATGGCTTCTTCTCATGGGAATCTAATGTACGATCAAGTTATTTCTTAACAAACACTATATGCATGTTTCCTTTTTATTTTCTCAAATTATGTGCAACGTTTTTCCATATATGACCTATTAGTTTGATTATTAGCAGTTTACTTTGGCTAGTTGCAAATTAGAACCGTTCATTTGGTTGGAGGACCCATTAGATTTTGAAGCTTGGCCGAACCTATGTGGTTGATCTTCCTTTCTATACTTGAACTGGGAAAAAATTCAAGCCTAGTATTTTTCATGTTGAGTTTGCAACTTTGCGTGAAATGGTTTAAAAGTGATTTGGTTAAATTGGAAGTTGGAAATGTTAGTTGGCTTATCCTCAATTTAATGGTTAGATTTATCTGCGTATTGCGCTGAAGGTGTTGGATGTTAATTGCAATTATAGAAAATTATTGGTTGTATTTACAGCAGACTTATTTGGCAAATATGAACAAATTAATTTAAAAATTGACAGGCGGAAAGACCAACTCTGTCAAATGTGAATCTGGAGATACCGGTTGGTAGCCTAGTGGCAGTGGTGGGAAGTACTGGTGAAGGAAAAACATCTCTTGTTTCAGCAATGCTTGGTGAATTACCAGCTGTGGCTGGGTCCAACACATCAGTTGTTACTTGTGGCACTGTTGCATATGTCCCTCAGATTTCTTGGATTTTTAACGCAACTGTAAGAACTGCTTTGTAGCCTTCTTTTTTTTTTTTTTTTGCTTTATGTCAGGATTCAATAGGCCATGATGGAGTTCACTGATTTCTTGGAAGTTATGCAATTAATATCAAGCAATTCAAGAAAGAACAGTAGATACATAAAGGGCCAAAAGTTTGTCAAACAGCTGTCAGAATGGGCAATTTGGCATTTATAAAATTGATTTGGTATCTTGGTTTCATCTTTCTGTGCTTGAATGATATATGATAAAGGAATGGCAAGTGATGACATATTGTTAACATTTATTTAACTTTTTGTTAATGTTCATCCTTGTTATTACATAACTAGAATGTTTCCTATATTTAACTTTTAATTTTCATTAGCATCCTGATTGATATACATTTTTATCTATAGGTACGTGACAACATATTGTTTGGATCCCCTTTTGATCCCATGAGGTATGAGAAAGCTATTGAGGTGACCTCACTGCAACACGATTTGGAATTACTCCCTGTAAGTTGGCAAGTCAATCATCCTAATGAGTTTGATTTATTTCCTAAGCTTACTGTGTGTTAATTGTGGATTTTCTTGGTGTTTAGGGAGGTGATCTGACAGAGATAGGAGAAAGAGGGGTTAATATAAGTGGGGGCCAGAAGCAGAGAGTTTCTATGGCAAGAGCTGTGTATTCGGATTCAGATGTGTACATTTTTGACGACCCATTGAGTGCTCTAGATGCTCATGTTGGTCGCCAGGTAATACTTTCTAATATATGATAATCATAAATGGTAAAAATTGAATATGCAATAGTAATTTACCAGAATTGTTGGGTGAGTTTTTGGATGAATCTGATTCAACCATTGCAAATCAATAGACAAATTAACCCAATAAAAAGCCTCAAGGAAACCAAAAGAATGAACCAGGGTAGTTCATGCTGTGTGGGGACTATAAAATAACTAGTGAGACCTCTTTTCCTTACTAAGAATTCTGCATATGCCAGAATATCTTGCAATGTGCTTGTACTGTTACAATGTGCAGACTGGTAAACATGTTTTAGCTACGATACTTAAATAAAGATGAACCGACCCAATGAGACTTCCAAAACCAGAGTGCAGATAGTAAAAGATTTGACAATATTTGGATCTGGCTAACCCATTTAATTTGTTATTTCCCTTAGGTTTTCGACAAGTGCATCAAGGATCAGCTTAGAAACAAAACCAGAGTGCTAGTCACGAACCAGCTTCACTTTCTGCCATATGTTGATAGAATAATTTTGGTACATGATGGTGTGGTGAAAGAAGAAGGTACATTTGAAGAGCTAAGTGATACCGGTGAGTTATTCAAAAAATTGATGGAAAATGCGGGTAAAATGGAAGAACAGCAAGATGATGAGAAAGAGGTAGAGACAAATGGTACAGACGAAATAAAGCTAAATGGAGATGCAGCTGCTACTGGTAATGGTACTGTTACAGAGAAGGCTGGTAAGGGTAAGGAAGGGAAGTCAGTGCTGATTAAGCAGGAGGAGAGAGAAACTGGTGTTGTCAGTGTGAAGGTTCTTTCAAGGTAAGGATAAGCTTCTTTGCACCTCTCAAGATGAATGAAGATACCTACATAGTTATGCAGCAGAGCTGATTGCACTAAAAAATTGGCAACCTTATTCTAAAATTTTTTTACCTGTTTTATGACTGACAAAATTAAGAATTTTAAGTGCAAATTGTAGAGATGCAAGCAACCTAAATTACAATGATGGATGGAAATCTCAACATTGTAGTGCTTGATGTGTCAATGAGCGGTTGTTGACATTTTATTGATGCTTTTTTAGGTACAAGAATGCCTTGGGAGGGTTGTGGGTGGTGCTAATACTATTGTTCTGTTATGCATTAACTGAAACGCTCCGCATCTCAAGTAGCACTTGGTTGAGTGTTTGGACCGATCAAAGTGGGCCAAAGGATCACAGTCCTGGTTTCTACAATCTTATCTATGCAGTCATTTCATTATGTCAGGTAGAATTCTTTTATGTACCATTATTTTGTTTTTGCACACTTGCTGTTTCTTCCCCTTTTATTATCTATTTTATTACTGCCACAAGGAAAAGCATCCCTGTCCTGAAAATCACTCTTGTAGCCGGCAAGCTTACAGGGAGAACTCTGTTGAGTCGGGTTATCTTTATTTTCAAATGTTCATCTTGGATATAAGTACAAGTTTTAGAAAGGTCCATTTTAATTTTTGTGGATGGTAGTTCTTCATTCTTTTTCCCAATTTTCCTTACAACTCTATTTTGAAAGCATCGATTTATTGGAGGATATAGAAAAAGGTACTGACCAACCTGTGCGCTTCTATCTAATCACTTTCCCTTTTTTTGGCAGGTGTTTGTGACTCTTTCAAACTCATACTGGCTCATAGTCTCAAGTCTACGAGCAGCTAAAAGGTTACATGATGCCATGCTAAATTCGATATTAAGGGCACCGATGGTATTTTTCCACACAAACCCACTAGGAAGGATAATAAACAGGTTTGCCAAAGACACAGGCGACATTGATCGAACTGTAGCAGTATTTGTGAACATGTTCTTGGCACAAGTGTCTCAGCTTCTCTCAACTTTTGTGCTTATTGGAATTGTCAGCACCATGTCTCTATGGGCCATTATGCCCCTCTTGATTTTGTTTTACGCTGCCTATCTCTACTACCAGGTATCTATATTTCCTTTTGTTGATTGAATGTTTTTCTTGATTTCAAACAAAGCCCTCTTATTTTACCATTTACAATAACCTTTATTAAAATTGTACCCTACCGTTGTTATCAGTTGATGCTGTAAATTTTAAACATTGGTGCTGATTACTTTTTGGTGTAATTCAATCCATAACATGCCCATTTTCCATAGCTTGTTGTCTTGCTAAAATTCAATTTGATCTTAATTCCGTAAGGTACCTTCTTGTGATTCTAAGTTAACTACATTGATGGGAGTTGGAAATAATGACAACAATAGAAGAAGTCCACACCAAATTTTGCATCTTTTCTTGTATGAATATGAGCTCTATAATATATAAAACCTGAAAAAGGGACTTTTTTCTGAAATTCCTGATCAACCCTCATTGGCCCATTCTTTTGAATGCTTTCTTTGTCAGAGCACTGCACGGGAGGTAAAACGTCTGGACTCCATAACTCGATCCCCAGTATATGCTCAATTTGGCGAAGCCCTAAATGGTCTCTCCACAATTCGTGCATACAAGGCATATGACCGCATGGCTGCCATCAATGGCCAATCAATGGACAACAATGTTCGTTTCACCTTAGTCAACATGAGTGCAAACCGATGGCTGGGTATCCGGCTTGAAACCTTAGGTGGCATCATGATCTGGTTGACCGCAACATTTGCAGTCATGCAAAACCAAAATGCCGAGAACCAAAAAGCTTTTGCCTCTACCATGGGGCTTCTACTGACATATGCCTTGAATATTACCAATTTGCTTACTGCAGTTTTGCGGTTGGCTAGTCTGGCTGAGAACAGCCTGAATGCAGTGGAGAGAGTTGGGAATTACATCGATGTTGTTCCTGAGGCCCCATCTGTCATAGAAGGGAAAAGGCCTCCCCCAGGCTGGCCATCAGCTGGGATAATCGAGTTTAAGGAGGTCTGGTTGAGGTACCGCCCAGAGTTGCCTCCAGTTTTGCATGGTATTAGTTTTAAAATTGAAGGGAGTGAGAAGGTCGGGATTGTGGGGCGCACTGGTGCGGGAAAGTCTAGCATGCTTAACGCACTTTTCAGAATTGTGGAGCTGGAGAGGGGGACAATTTTCATAGATGATTGTGATATCTCCAAATTTGGACTCTGGGATCTGAGGAAGGTGTTGGGTATCATACCACAGTCTCCGGTTCTGTTTTCAGGTCTGTACATTCAATTACAACCCTCTTTTAGATGTTACTACTTACTAGTCTAACATTGTTCAGACTTTGGAAACTCAATGTTTAATTCATAGTAATTTGACAACTATGTGCAGGATCGGTGCGGTTTAATTTGGACCCATTTGGTGAGCATAATGATGCAGATCTTTGGGAGTCCCTTGAGAGAGCACATCTGAAGGATGCTATTAGGAGAAATCCCCTAGGGCTTGATGCTGAGGTCCTTTATTTTTAATTAAAAACCTTTAATTACATGAAAGGGACATTATTGTGCTATTCATAGCACTGTTGACACCAATATTATTCTGGGCTTATGTGGTCCATTACTTTCACCAAAATTAGGATTGTAATTGGTAGATCTTTTCTTAGTTTTATTTCTTTGGCGTGCGCTTGAACTGGAAGGGGAGAGCCTCCAATAGGAAAATAATAAGGTTGAAATCATCAGCATTTGATCTGCCATTTCCATTATACTGATTTGATGGTGCAATATTGGGTAATTGTTGCAGCTGAGGATGTTAAGATCAAATATTTTGTACAACTTTCATAAACCAGAACCTGATTTAGTAGTCTGCGGACAAAATCACAGAGGTACAATGATCTTGTTGTTAAGTACAATATTACATGGTGCAATTTATACTCTTATAGGTTTCTGAGGCTGGAGAGAATTTCAGTGTGGGCCAGAGGCAGTTACTCAGTCTGGCTCGTGCATTGCTACGTCGAGCAAAGATACTAGTGCTTGATGAAGCAACGGCAGCTGTTGATGTCAGAACTGATGCTCTGATTCAGAGGACAATCCGAGAAGAGTTCAAGTCTTGCACTATGTTAATCATTGCACACCGTTTGAACACTGTTATAGATTGTGACCGCCTCCTCCTCCTCAGTGCTGGCAAGGTATTTTTTGTCTCATTTTTCTCATTTTTTATGTAGCACATCCTGTCGATATGTATTAAAGCTAAGAAATCACAAGCGCTATGCCTGCAATTTGACCTATGTAACTGTCCCCCATAGGTTGTAGGGTTTGGTCTTGGTTCAACATTTCCTGACTCAATACAGTTTGCATATCAAATTTATCCCAACCTTCTGGCTAGTTGGGTCTGGGTCAACTTGTATGATAAAAAAATAATAAAATGTTGTTGACCCGACCTGAATCATTCTGATCCTAAGGAAGTAACAAATATTG
The DNA here is from genome assembly GCA_037678475.1 of x Bolboschoenoplectus mariqueter. Classification (NCBI taxonomy): domain Eukaryota; kingdom Viridiplantae; phylum Streptophyta; class Magnoliopsida; order Poales; family Cyperaceae; genus x Bolboschoenoplectus; species x Bolboschoenoplectus mariqueter. The sequence continues at coordinate 1,962,512 of CM075260.1, read as the reverse complement.
GATCTTGGCTGTCCTACTTTTTTTTTTTGTGTTTTGGGTGTTTTTGGGGGGTGGGGGGTGGTGGGGCTGGGGGGCAGCTAGGTAGGTGTCTAGGTGATATATTTCTTGCTTTTAAGGTAGGGCATGATATTTGGATATATTTAAGAGGCACATAGTAAATTATTCTGAAAGATAAAGAAAAATAAAATGAAATGGATTTTATTTGCAAGAAAGCTTTTATTTTTATATGAACTTTGTCGAGACTGTAAAACGATAGACTTAATTAGCATTAATTGAGCACACACATAGAAGCAGCAGAAAGTTAGCATTTTTAGAAAAAGTAAATGTTATATTATTTCATATTTAACTTGCAGGTACTGGAGTTCGACACACCGGAGAATCTCTTATCGACTCAAGATAGTGCCTTCTCAAAGATGGTACAGAGTACTGGTGCTGGCAATGCAGAATATTTAAGGGTATTCCCCCTTTGCTTCCTTGTGCACTTGACAACAACTGCCACAAACTTTTTATTACTTTTAAAAGGCATGCTCGCATAAAAGCAAATTAACACTTGGTAAATGCAAAAAAATATCAGGGTCTAGTATTTGGCGGTGAAGAGGAGAGATCTAAGAGGGAGGAAACAAAGCGACAAGATGGACAGAGACGTTGGCTGGCAACCACAAGGTGGGCCGCAGCAGCCCAATTCGCACTTGCCATGAGCCTCACTTCCTCCCAAAATGACCTTCAGAAGTTGGAAATCATTGATGATGCCAACATTCTTAACAAAACAAAGGATGCTGTGGTAACTCTTCAGAATGTTCTACAAGGAAGGCATGATAGCGAGATAGAGGATAGTTTGAACCAGTATCAGATCCCAGCTGACAGGTGGTGGTCGTCTCTCTATAAAGTTGTGGAAGGTATTGTTTGTATTCATTTTGTTTCTATCATAGTTTTGAACAGTATGAGATCCTAAACTTATTTATGTTTGTCCCTCTGAAGATCTAACCATCATGATTATTTGCTGAAAAGGAGTAGCACTTCAAATGCCCTTTTATATGAGACATAAACATATATCTGCACTAGCTTCTAGTTAAAATATTCAAATGACCCTCTTTCTTTTTCTTTTTTTGGGTGTTGGCCATGGATAATCTCCACAATATTTTTATGGGGTATACTTGTCATGTCTTATTTGCAGGGTTTTATGTAAAATATTTTGGTGGGGCAGACATGAAATTTTCTCAAATTTTAAAACTTTCATGGGCATTATTTGCCTATTTGGTGTAGATACATTCTTGTCTGGTTTATAGGGGTCAGTAAAGGTAGTTTCACACAAAGTACCTCCAAAAGTACAAAATCATGAATGAATTGATCTCTGATCCTATATAGCTTGTAAGATTTGCTGTGGGGTAATTGTTTTATATGTGTGCATACTGAGGGTTTGTGGAATGTTACTTATTTGTCTTTTCTTTTTCTTTCAGGTCTTGCAATGATGGGTAGATTGTCACGAAACAGGATTCAGTCACATTCAAGTATTGCTTTTGAGGATAAAGCAATCGATTGGGACACAGTGGACATGTAGAATTCTTAATCACATGTAAAATGCTAATTACACATTTTTAATACTCTACGTTGTCACCTTTGACTGACAAATTAGTATTAGGGGAGTTTGTTTTTGAATATGGTGTGCCTAAATTGATATACATCTGCTCGCCTCGATCAACATAGTTGAGAAATAGTGCAAAATTCTGGCTTTCTAGAAGGTTTTTATTAGTGTAAGAAATTGTGTTAGTATTTCACGGTTTTACAAAAATAATGACGAAAAGTTTGAACGTTTTGGATTGTGTTTTGTGCTGTGGGATCTTTTTGTTTCTCTTTTCTTTTCTTCTATTTGCGCCGTGCCATTGTGAATTATCTTGTATTTTTTTTATGAAGATTGGATTATGTTTTTCAATTTTAAATATTCATGAAGGATCATCTATCAAATTTGAAACTTGCAGTATTTCACATAAAAAAAACATTGTCATGAATCATATTACTCTTAGCCCTTAAAAAATTTCACTGCTGTAATGCCAACAATTTGGCTGCTTTTTATTATTATGACATGTCAAAAAAAAGTTCATGATAAGCTCCTTGAAAGATAAATCACTCCAAGTGAAAAATAGCTGAGAAGTTTTTGTACAACTAAGTTGTTATCCGGTTTCATTTCGGAAAAATAGCTATTGAATAAACAAAGATGAGAAAAAAAATAATTACTGTGTTTATACTCTTTTTAAAAAATATCTATAATTAATAATAAAAATATTTATACCTTATGTTATTACTGTTACAAAATTTAAAATATATATTTTAAGTTATTCAACATAATTTTCTAACTTAAATTTTTAAAAATATATTTTTAAAAAATATTTATACTTTACATTAAAGTGCAGATAAGAGAGTGCATGATTTGGAATGCAACAATAATTTCGTAGGAGTGATAACTATACTTTTTAACCATATTCCTTATTTATACTACAGATGTATTTATATTTCTTTCAAAAAATATTTATATTTAATGATAAAAAATATTTATTACTAGAATTATAAATATTGCAAATTATATTTTTGCTTGTGCAACAAAATTTTTAACTTCAATTTTTTATATCACTTAAGAATGAAAAAAAATAATAAATACCTTTTAAATTAAATATAAATATCTATAAATATAAATATAAATAAGTTATTCATTTAGTATAAATATTTTTGATGTGCATAATATAAGATGCAATAATAGTATAAATTATTACTATTTCTTTTGTAGATTGTTTTCTTACCCCATCAGCATCCTGTCTGTGGTGACTGTGCAATTGTTTCATGCCTTCTATGAGTTTCAAAAGCTTCAAAGTTCCTCATTATAAATCATAGTTAATTTCAATATTGATTTTAAACTTACAACCTTTCACGCATTTTTTTATTGTTATTTATTTATTTGCAGAGCTATTAAGCCTAATTGATTTACAATATGGCTATTCTGATTTTTGAAAGACTTAGCACAGCTTAAATTGTGGCGTACAAACAATGGATATATCATGGATAAGTATGCAGTAACTTGCAGTTGACGTGGTTATAGGTCCATTACAATAATTAATTAATTAGTAAATGAGTTGTTTTGCTTTTTTGCAATGATTGAATCATCTTAATTTTATAATCTTGATGACAAGCTTGCATAATTATTTGAACCAAATCTCCTCTCCAGTTCTCTCTTTTTGGTAATTGCACAGTGGCTCCACTAAACCATTGATATATATGCCTTAACTAAGAAATTAAACAGTAGATTGTGGATAAAAGATAGATTTAAAAAATGACAAACATGTAGGAAATGGATTAAATGGAAAAATATTAATCGCTGTGTCAGCTTAATTTATTGAATATGTTCAACGGAGTCTTCAACCTGAAATTTTTCTTATGAACATTCAGAAAAGAAAAAATAATAAATACTGTATGTACTAAATATAAATATTTGTAAATTTAAATATAAAGAGCTTGTTCATTAAGTTTAAATATTTTCGAAATGCAGATAAGAAATATAGAACATACGAAACAAAAATAAGTTATCTATAAAAATACATAAAGCTTTTTGTTGCCTTCTTTCTTGATATTATCTTATAAATAACAATGGAAAATTTTCAGATTCTAACGATCCAAAAAATCAAAAAATTGTGTATGGAAATATTTTTCTATATTCCAATTATTATCAAACAAAACAAAAAATAAAACTTTTCCATTTTGCAATCGGCATGTTAATAAAAATAGAAAGATACAGATAAAATAACATACTAAATAATTATCCGATTGGCTCAATTTATACCTACACATAAACTAACCGAATAAAAAAAAATTAAGTCAGAAAAATTCAATTGGGTTTGAACTTTGAACCGAATCAACCAATTGGACGCTCTTAAATGTAGCGCGCATCGTGCACAGATCCCGTCCGCGAATGAGCGCTGCTGATGCTGACGCCGATGCGTCCTTCTCAATCTCACCTGTTGCATGCGAATCCCTTCTTTTTCTGCGTGGTTCTCTTTGGCGGTATTTGTGCATTTATCGTGATGCAGACGAGAATAGTCTGGTGGATTGCACTCGTTACACCTTCCGCCACGAAGAAGTGACCAAAGCAAACTGTGAACTGTGCTTGAAATACTTGCCAAGTTGTGCAATAAAAGCGTTTCTATCCTTATAATTGTAAAAATTGAATTTATTTGTTATAGTGATAATTTCTAATTTGTTGATACAATAAATTACAATTATATCACCCGTAAAGAAATTACAAAATTTTATGTGATACTTTTAGACAATTTTCTAATTTAATAAAATTATTAAATTAATAAGTAATTCATATCTGTAAAATTGAAATTGCAAATATTATATCTAAATTTATAAATCATTTACACGTAAGGTAGAAAAACTCTAAGAGAAAATTTGAAGAAAAACATGCTGACGTGTCGTTACACTTGGAGACACTCGATAAAGAGTGGGTATGATTCGTAAAAAACCCATTAGTCGAAAATTTCATGATGAACAATTGATCATCTATATGTAAAATAAACTTGAAAAATTAGTTTAACATGATACAATATAAGAACTCGATTGTTTGAATAAAAAAGTAAAATTGTAGTACAAATTAAGATAGTTTGATCATGCATCAGAACTATTTCTCTCTTTTCTCAACCTAGCTAAAATATGGACAGGCACCTATTATCTTTTTGTGTTCAATAAATGTAGCTATATCTATTTTTGATCTGTTGTAACTTCTCATGTTATACTTCTTTAATGAGTTCAATTTTATATATATTTTTGATGAAATTTATAGTTTTTTTTGTCTTTTTTTTATGTACTTGTTATCAGCTTTTCTAAGAAATACTGTCGAGTTCAATGAGAAATGTTATTTTTTTTCTTGTCTTTAATGAATTTAATTTTATGTATATTTTTTATGCAATTTATGTACTCATTATCAGCTCTTCTAAAAGATACTTTGGCGTTGAATGAGAAAGATTTTTTAAATAAAATAAAATAACATCAAAGTCAAGTCTCTCAATTTAAAATATCATAAGAGATATCTTATCGGATTTTGAAAGAGGAGTTTATTTTGTTCTCAATTTATTATACACAATAATAAGCTAAATCATTTTATATTTGTTCTCAATTTTTCGCCTTAACTATGGACTTTATTTTTTTTCGAAATAAAGACTTCGTCATCTCGATTTTTACTTCTTAAATATTATTTATGAAAACTGACATTATGTTTTTTTTCATAAAATAACGAAACTCCACCATTTATTACAGAGTGTATTTAGATTTAATGGATTCACATCTATTATCGTAAATAATTATTGTTTTAATGACAGGCAAGGTCCATTAAGAACAAAAAAATATTCTATACAAATTTAATTTGATCAATTAAAATTCAATCAAGTCCAGTGATAAAAAATAACGCTTTTCATATTAAAGGTCATAGATTTTATTGAAAAAATAATTCATCATTGTCATAAATTTATGGCAGTAGCAGGCGCGGTTGCTGTCATGCTGATCTAATATAATATAAATACTTTTTTCTTTTGAAACGGAGTCTTTGAAAATTAGTAAAGATTGAAAGGTCAGAATGTAAAATTACGACGTTGGTCAAATTAGAGATCAAACCCAACGGGAGGCGAAGAGAGGACCATGTATTTAAGCGCTCTGGCAGTATTATCAATTTAGAATATTTGCAAATTTAACCTGATAAAATCTTGTATTTTAATATGTTGCTTTTCAGCTGTATTTCCTATTTTACATATTTTAATTTTCTGATGACACTTATAATAAATTAATAATTCTTGCAAAGGAAATTTTTTAGAAGTCATAACACGTAACAATAGAGAAGCCCAAAAACAATTATTGAAAAGATATAATAGAAGTTCAGAAATGCCACATTAAAACTATAAATCAATGGAAATTATTTTTGGATTAAACTTACAAGTAAACTAAAAGTTGTATTATACTCATTTCTTCATCATGTTTCAACAGATGATATATGTGACATCAATATCTTGCATCATATTCATACATTCACAACTAACAAATCAGGTCATATTTATTTATGATTGATTTTCTTACCTGTTAAATTTGACATATAATTAATTATTTGTTACCGGTGCTAACTTCAAAAATTATTCAAGATAGATGATGAATACTGCAAATAATTCTAATCTTCTAAAAATGCGTGTGTATATATATCTCTATATATATACATTTGTCAAGTTGTAAGAAAAAAAATAGTATTATTATTATAAAACACTGAATGGAATTTTTAATTTTAACAGTACACATTTTACATTGGAGTCCTTGCATTTTTGCATTATTGAACTTGAGTACCAGCGATAGCCCCCATGTAGCAGCATAAGCAAACAAACAATTGATTGATTATTCCACCATCCCTAAAAAAGTCCCTTTTCACATCTCTCTCTCTCTCTCTCTCTCTCTCGCCATTCTCTTCTCCGTTTCACGATTTTCCCCCAATCCCTAATTATCCTCGAACCCTACTCAATCAATTTCAATCCTTCTGGTCAATCACAGTACCTCCGAGTTTTCGCCTTTGATTCCTGTTATCCCTGTACTAATCTTCGTTTTGGCGTTTGAATTCTAGGGTTTTTCATTCGGATGTTTCGGAAACTCTCTTGTAGGAGATTTGTTTAGGCGTAGAAAGCCTAGATCTGGGTTGCAAGTGTTCTTACTGGACCACGTGTCAAGATGTTCTGGCGCATGACCGGGCTCTCGGCCTCCTCGCCGGTTAGTGCACTAATTTCTTCATTTTTTTGTCAAAACATAGTTATTTATTTGTTTCAATTATTGAAAACTTAAGTGTTGAGCTTGAAGTTGACAAGTTTAAGACATTTGAAATGATATACTAGTCAGTTAGAAGAGCTGTTGATTGTTATACAATTTGAGCTTGATTCTTAGTACTATGGTGGTATTTTACTGATTCGATAAATTTGTATTGGCGTGGTGTTTGTAAATTTTACTTTTATCCAAGGAACATACTTCATTACTATTGTATGGTGCGATTAATATATGTGTTTTGCCTACTTAGAGGCATCTAATATTAAAGATCATGACCTTTCGGTATATATAATAAATGAAAATAAGGTTTTGCTTCTGGCACTGAAACAGGTGGTAAGGATTTTACCACTATTTATCAAAAGTTATGAATATAGCAACAAGACAATAGTTAGATAATTAAGTTTTGTTTGCCATGTAGAACACAGTGAAATAAGTAACATCTATTGACTAGTACCTTCCATTCACTTGTCTTTAATTGCTGAGGAAATTTTGTTGAATTTATTTGCAAATTAGTTCCAGTATGGGATTATTTTGTTTCTTTTATTCAAGTTTGATTTTACTTTTATTAATGTGACTCTACAAATAAGAAGGACACTGCTAGCTAATTTATCTTTAGAATTAGTGAGAAAATACACATTAAGTGTCATTTACTTTCTTTAGGATACCCAATTTACAGAGACTTCCTTTTGTTGAGAGAAAAACAGTTAGACATTTAGTAGGATTTTATTGACTTTGAATTAGGTTTGACATTTGTCTTAAAATTGTAATTTCAATGTGCTTGAAAAAAGTCATGTGATTTAAATATGCTTGAAGAAGGTCAGTTAACACATATATTAGTGTAAATACAGAAGGCCTGGGGTAAAATAAAATTGAGCCACTTCTATGAGGGTAGGCATATGTTATATAAATACAAGAAACCCTGAGAGATGATAGAAAGGTGCCTCATGTGATGGTAGTGCACGGTCAGGGCTTGTTATATAACCTAGCCTTTTGGGTTCCAATGATATAAATTTTTGGTGCCACAAAATGCTAGAAACTCATTTTTATTATATTTCAAAATTGGACTCCCAGATGTTGAATCCAAATAGTTGATCTTGTTTATTTTCATGAGAGATGTATGCATGTAAAATTTCATGATTTTTAGGTTCAGTTTATGCTATATCAAGTTGTCAAAAAACGGATGCATTGAAATTATTCAATCAGAGTTAACTAGATTCATTCATTATAAAATGAATTTGAAAAATCATGAAATTTTGGATGCATACATCTTTCATAAATATGAACAAGATCAACGATTTGGATTTGACATTTGGATGCCAAACTTAAAAACATAAATAAAAGAGTGAGTTGATGGCATTTTGTGGCACCAAAAACTTGTGGCATTGGAACCCCCCTCTTCTTTGTTCATATAGTTAGGAAACTTTTGGTTATATATGATTGATTTAGAAATTATAAAAGAATGATGAGTCGATAATCATACCCTTTTATTGATTGTCTCTGCTACCTTTTAGGTTGATGCTATTTTGGACAAGGACAATTATACCCTTGATGAATTACTGGATGAAGATGACATAATTCAAGAGTGCAAAGCACTGAATACTCGCCTAATCAACTTGTAATCTCTCTCTCTCTCTCTCTCTCTCTCTCTCTCTGTGACATAAGTCCCTCTCTCTTCCTCCCTCCCTCTCTGTCTCTTTGTCTGTCTGTTTATCTGTTTTTCCTTTTTGTTAAATTTTCCATACAATAATATGCTTGATTGAACTATTTAAATGGGTATCTTTTTTGAAACATTAAAACTAGTTTGCGGGAGAAGACCCAGGTAGAACAGCTGCTTCGGTTAATTGTTGAAGAAGTTCCTGAAGATGCTGAGAAGAAACGAGTTTTCAAGTAGGTTTTCTTTCTAAATACCCTCTAATATTTGGGTATTTCAAATTGAACATAGTCGCATACTATTAGGTATTATAACTAAAAATTTATCACTTCAAATTTGAAACGTATTTGACATAATCCCTGATTTAAGGGATATGTTTTGTTTCTGAAGGGGAAAATATGAAATTACCACCATAATTTATAATGAGTTTCCTTTTGTCTTGATTTGATTTGATTGGTTTTTCAATGTAGGTTTCCATTTATAGCATGTGAGATATTCACATGTGAAGTTGACATTATATTGAGGACCTTGGTAGAAGATGAAGAGGCAAGTGCTATGTGCCATGTCCATTGTAAACCACAAGAAACTATAAGCTAATTTGCGTTATGCATATATTTTTACCATTTATTAAGTGGTAATTTTTCCAATGCAGCTCATGAATTTGCTCTTCTCCTTTATGAAACCGGATAGGCCACACAGCCCTTTACTGGCAGGCTACTTTAGCAAGGTGACAAACTTTATATTTCACTTGTCAAATTGTTTGTGGTATAAATTTGAAAACTGCATAATTTTGGATCTGATAATCAAGAATGAACTTTGTTGAATATTAGGTTGTCGTATGCTTGATGCTCCGAAAGACCCTTCCTCTCATCAATTATGTTCAAGTATCTTTTCCTCCCTGCATTACTGCACTGCTCTTTGCATTTCAAACTTTGATTTGTTCAACCAACAAAAAAGAACACTACTATGATTCATTTATCATTTTATATTTAAATTCAATTAATAACTTAGTTTTTGTTTTTTATGCAGAAACATCCTGAAATTGTTAACCAACTTGTTGACCTCATTGGCATTACTTCTATCATGGAGGTGAGCCCCTCATCAGCTACTATATGTAAGATATGTGTGTATTCCTTTAAAAGGATAAACCTAACTGGTATCATAACAAATGAATTCATACCAGGTATTGATCAGACTGATAGGTGCTGACGAGACAATGTATGCAAACTATGCTGATGCAATGCAATGGCTAGATGATACAAATGTTCTAGAGATGATTGTGGAGAAGTTTGGCTCTTCGGTATGTATCTTCCCCCCCCTCTGCAGCAATACAACAGCTACAAAATTAATACTGGTCATTTTTAGTATTATTACATATTTTCTGGTATGGTATCATATGGGTTATACTGAGTTGTTTTATAATTGGAGCAATGGGTGGAGCTTCTCGTAAGCAAGGGTATTCATAATATTTTATGGTTACTAAACTTTTCTACTTATCTTTTTTATTTATTTGTCAGGATTCACCCGAAGTACATGCCAATGCGGCTGAGGTTTTGTGCGCCATAACTCGATATGCACCTCCTGGTCTTGCTTCAAAGATTTGTAGTCCAAGGTATGCCACTCTGAACAAAATTGTTATTTTACCTTTCTTGTATTGTTGTTAATGAATCACTTAAATAGAAAATAATGCCAGCTTGTTAGTGCATTGAATGTTCTCTTATTGTTGGTTTATTTTTTTTTGCCATTTACCATAGGATGACATTAACTTCTATTTTATGCCTTCTCCTGGTATCATTTTCATGTGGGGCTGTGAAAAGTCCAACATGCTACAGGTTTATACATTGGCTATGATAATGTACCAATGCTAGTAGTTATCACAGTAAATGTTTTCATGAAAATGTGCTTTGAAAATCATGTAGTTTTGTGGGGAGGCTGTTCCACCATGCCTTTGAACCCTCAAGGCCAAGATCAGTACTGGTGCACTCGTTATCTGTTTGCATATCTCTGTTGGATCCAAAGAGACTGGTATCATCTTCGTACCAGGCATTCAGGAGCCAGTTTAGCCATGGTACGCTTGTCACAGCCAGTCCTGAGACAGTCAATGGCATGCTAGAAAGCCTTGGTTAGTTTTTCAAATTTTTGAGATTTAAACTTCTATATTTTAGATACTAGATCACCATCTCAAAGAATGTAGTTGTTATGAGTGGTCTTCTGAGAATGTATATATGTGTTTCTTATGTTGTGACATGACATGATAGGTGATTTACTGAAGTTGTTGGATATTTCTTCAGCTGAAACTCCTTTACCAACTACATATGGTACTTTGCAACCACCCCTTGGTAAACACCGTTTGAAGGTAATAATTGCATGCGGTTGATATGTAACTTCTTCATAGAAGAAATTAGTTTCCTTCATTTATTCTTTTTTTTCCCCTTTTAGAATACTTGAATCTATTAATGTTTGGTCTATGCCTTTTTTCAGATTGTAGAGTTTATCTCTGTTTTGTTATCGATTGGTAGTGAGGCAGCCGAAGCAAAGTTAGTCAATCTGGGTGCAATAAAACGCGTCATTGATTTATTCTTTGAGTAGGTTTCAGTATCTCATTTAGCTATTTTTGTTTTTCATTGTCAGTACTACCTCAATTTTCTTTGTATGACTAGAGGGATCCATATCTGTGTGAACCTATATATCATTTGGAAATGGGGATTACAATGTGAGAACATTTGCTTTCATTTTCTTTGCAAGCCCAAATCCAACCCCCTCCAGAACTCATCATTTTTATATTGAGACCGATCGGCTTTTTGGGTATTTACATGTATGCCTGCCAAATTAAAGAAAATATCAGATATGACCTTACAAAAGTATCATGGTTGGTGCTTTCTCTTGAGATTCATCTTGCATATCTTTCTCCTCCAACTTTTTAGTTAAATAATCTCTATAGTGATGTTAAAAGTGAAGATGTACCTCTCACAAGTTTGTCAGTGACAGGAGAGGTGCTTTGGAAGTTAATAAAATGGAAAATGATTTACCATTTTTGGTGGATGTATACTGGGAATTTTTTCTTAATTAAGAACTTACAATTGTGATGCAGAAGAGGAGCTCTGGAAGTTTCTGAAATTACAAAATGCTTTACCTATTGGTGCATGTATACTGGAAAACTTTCCTTAATTAGAATCTTACAAGAATGAACTAATTATTGTAATGGTTTATGTAGGTATCCTTACAATAACTTCTTGCACCATTTTGTTGAAAACATCATTACCTCTTGCTTAGAAAGCAAGCAAGCCTTGCTTATAGAACATTTGCTAAATGAGTGCAACCTTGTTGGAAGAATTCTGGAAGTAGAAAACAACCCTACTTTATCGGCTGATTCATCTAAGGTATAATCATCCCTGAGAGAATCTTAGGGTTCACGTACATATGTGAGTATCTGTATCTAAGATTACTTATTTGATCCTAGCTGACAACACCGACAGAGGGGCGAGCACCACCAAAGGTAGGAAACGGCGGCCACATCACGCGCATAGCAAACAAGCTCATCCAGCTAGCTAATAACAACCCTACCATCCAGTCACATTTGCAGGTTGCTTTATTTAACTTCTTTGTTTGTTATCGTGTTATCTCTTTTTGTTTGTTAAACTGGACTGTGATTTGTTTTCTTTCAGGAAAATAACAATTGGGTGGAGTGGCAAAAGGATGTCCTGGGAAAACGAAATGCTGTAGAAAATGTCTACCAGTGGGCTTGTGGGTATGTTTTTGTCAACTTCGTTGTATTGGGTTGTTGCTGGCTAGTATCTGATTTAGACACTATATTATGATGTAATGTATGCCCTTTTTTCTGTTGTTATAGGTATACTTCGCAAAATCTTGCATCTATTATTCCTTTTTCTTTAAGATGCATGAAAACTAATCCATTCTTTTGATCTCATATAGATCTGAGATAGGGAAATCCAATTTGGGGATTCTTTGAATTGATGGGTCTCATTTTTCATGAACTTGTGTTGTACATCATATGGTTGGGGATCCATTAACAATGGTAAACTTGACAATCTTGATAATGGTTTTTCAAATAAATTCGGAAAAAAAAATTAAAAATAGAAAATTTCTTATAGATATATTGTCAAACTTATAGATCGATTGTGTTTCAACTTCTATGCAATTTAAGTGTCATTTGATATTCCATCAAAAACATTAAAATTGCATAAATTTGCAATGGTCCAGATTTATTGGTCTTCAATAAAATATCAAACGACACTTGAATTGCATGAAATTTGAAATACAATCTATAATAAGCTCAAGAATATGTCTATAAATTTATTTTTTCCAAGTTCATTTGAAGAACCATCTTCAAGGCTGTCAACTTTACCACTGTCAATGGATCCCCACCCATATAATATTACCCATCATCCCTTTTGTTTTGACAATTGTCGCCATCATTATTTCAGTAACTATCATCATTATTTGAGATAAATTACAGTGGACTTGCATTAATACAGGAGGCCAACTTCACTACAGGATAGGGGAAGAGACAGTGACGAAGAGGATTTCCGTGACAGAGATTATGATGTTGCAGCCCTTGCTAGTAACCTCAGCCAGGCATTTCGCTATGGCATCTATTCTGACAATGACATTGATGAGGTCTAGTCTATTCTTTCATTCTTCCTTGAATTAATGTGCTGTACCTCTTAAAATACCACCAAAATCATTGACACTACATACACATTATTTTTCCTTTTTTTTTCCTGCAAAAGATATACTTTTACTCAAGACTAATGGATATATATTTTTTTGATAAAATCAAAATCTACTGAAGATGTATGCTGGTCCATCACCAGTAACAAAATGATATTTTAAGTAAGTTTTGAATAATTAGTATTTATGATAAATTGCTCTATGTCAGCAATACTTTTGAGGGTGCTTTAGGAGGTACAAACATTTTTGTTGCCTCTCTTGCTTTCTTTCTTTCTTTAAATCATTCTTCTATTGCTGCATTAGATTTGATGACTGATGAGTGTGCATAGGACTTTTTTTAATAATTGACTTTATTCTTCCTTGAAACAGGCTCAAGCATCTGCTGAAAGAGACGATGAGGTTAATACCTTTTCAATGTTTCATTTTGAAAATTTAGTACCTTTCAAATGTTACTAGTTCATTGTAACACTCAAATAACAAAATAAAATTGTTAGATATGTTCTTATTACTTTATCTACACGTATATAATAAATTATGGCATGCTCGGATTGTTTTGATGGAAAACAATAACTTGAAAAATCAACCTTAAAAAAACTGGCCGTATCGTTAGATTTTTACAAACTCTTGATGCCAGTCTAAATGGAGCAGAAATGTGATAATTTTTTATGTGCGAGTGGAAAACAATAGTAAAGATCACGTCTAATGGTAGTATTTTGATAATTGAGTTTTAGGTTTTGAGATAAAAAGATGGAGGCATTTGAACCCTCCATTTGAAATGTTTCAATCTTGCCTTTTCACATTAAATATCAAATTGATAATGTAAGAGGATCAAAGATATGTGAAGATACTGTTTAGTTCATTTTAAGGTGTTAGAACTTGATTGTCAATTTTTAGGATGGATATTTTGATGATGAGTCTGCTGAAGTTGTAATCTCTTCACTCCGTTTAGGGGGCGAAAACCAAGACAGGTATCATCTCTCAGGACTTTAAACAAAACTTATCAAATCACCATGTGATAATTTTGTCGTTGCTAATGTATTATGTTATGTGTTACTGTAATTTATCAGTGGTTCTCTCTTCACAAATTCAAACTGGTTTGCATTTGAAGACAACACGGCTGTTATGGACAGTTCCATCAGCTCTCTCCCTTCTCCGTCCCCAAACTCTGATGACTTGACTGAAGAAAAAACCATGATTGGTGAAACTTCTGAAATAACTACTGAACGTAACCCTAACCGTAATATAGAGGCATCCCTTGAAGGGGATGAGGAAGAAGATGATGACGATGGCCCCACCATTGTATTAGGAAACGGGCCTGTTGATCCACCAAGTGTAAGTGCAGGTGATAAGCTAGAGTTGGGTGACTCACCAATGAACAAACCCTCTCCAGTTGAAACAGATTCCGGAGAAACTGGAGAGGATGTGTTGCCAGTAAAAGATGAGAAAGATGATGTGGAAATTGTGGAGAAAGAGGTAATAACGGAGACACCAGTCGGTGAAACTGGAACTGCTGAACCTAAAAAGGAGATGAAGACACTAGTTACTGAAACTGGAACTGCTGAACCTAAAAAGGAGATGAAGACACTAGTTACTGAAACTGGAACTGCTGAACCTAAAACGGAAATGGAGATTCCAGTTCCTGAAACTGTAGTCACTGAGGTGGATATTCCAGTTGCTGAAACTGGTGTTACTGAGCTGAAAACAGAGGAAAGCGAGAATGTGCAAAAGTGAAATGTTATTGGGGCATGTTGATTTCTGGGCATCTAGTTGTTTGACTGGATGGCATATTGAATAGAATGGAAGTTTTGTTAATTGGGACTAATAAGCATATTGGTTCTCTGTCCCGAATAAGGTGCCCAAAACAAGTGCTCAAGCGGGTGCCCACAAAAGGAAAGGAAGTTGTATGTCATCCTTTATGTACTTGTATGGGTATTTATTTATTTTTTTCTTTTTTCTTCTTTCTTTTTTGGGTTTTATATGTTGATCTTTTTATTTTTTAAATGGGTTGGTGTCATTGTTGGGCATGTTCATTACTAGTGTTATTATGTCAACCCATCTCTGTAATTTCTGTATGTAACTTTTGTTACAAAGGTGTTAACTAGGGTCAGTGCAGGTAGGATTACATTGGCATGATACTATTGAACCTGACAGGGGCTGGTGGTATTGGTAGAATTGTTTTTATCTTTTCAAATTTTGGTTTCAAGAATTGTCTATTGTTCAGAATTTAATAGTTGGTACGTATTAGACATAATTTTTTTGTAAATTGTTGTCTTTTGGTTTTAAATGTTTAATCCTTCATTTATATGGTGGGCTTGATAGAGAGGAGAGAGCAGAATTATAGAACTGAAGACTGGTGTTAACTACCGGTATCGTTTAAGTATGGAGTTTTGCTGGGGTACTATTAGGAATGTAATCTGATGATCTGGTACTTCTTTTTATCAAATTTGGATGGATAATTTTGTGTTGATTATAGTCTAAATATAAAAAATATTGGCGGGAAATTGACAAAAATGTTCGTTTTAGGTGTCATGCCGACCGGATTAGTTCTATGTTTTTGTTGAAACGGCTGCTTTTTTTTTAAAAAAAAATGAAGCTTTATTAGTGAGTTTTATGGTTAAGAGGTCGATCAAAAAGCTTTGGTAGGGGATATTTCACCAATAAATAACAAAATGCTATAGAATTCAGAGATTTAAAAATTCTGATTTTAGAGCATTTTTGAAAACATGTTAACTCATTAGTAGGTTCAATATGTCATTCTTGGACGATATATTATTCTTGGACCCTCTACAGGTTCAAGACTATATATCCAGTTAAATTGACATGGAATGTGCCTAGTACTACATAGGATAAGAAAATGAAAAGGATTTACAGTACTTATGTGTACATAATCATATCTTTTAGCTTGAATAATTTATAGAGAAAAGTTTTGATCCCGAGCCTCTATTCTCGAATTAATCTTCCAACTAAGTTCAACCGTTATAATTATTTCTTGTTTAAAATATACTCCTTCCACTCTTTTCTCTCTTCTTTCTCTCTCGCTTTCCTTTCTTCTCTTTCTCTTTCTGACTCTCTCTCTCTCTCATCATTTCTCTTCTTCCTTTCTTTCTCTTCATCTCTCTTTGTTTCTCTTCTCCGGCGATCTCCTCCTCCAATGATCTCCTTCTCCTTCTTTGGCGATCGGATTTAACATTTATTTTCCGACGAACGGATTTAGCATCTCTTTCTCTGACGATCGGATTTAGCATCTTCTTCTTCGGCGATTTCTGTTTGGACTTCTATTTCTTCTACTTGTGCTCTTCTCCGGTGAACTAAATCACCTCAAACTTCTACTTCAAGTATTTCTTCCTTTTCTATTGAGAGTTAATTTATTCAATATTAAAATTTGATGCCATAACCATTAGGACTTATGACAGTAGATTTAAAGATTTATATAGTCTGGTATAAAGCATTATTTATTGTATTCAATAAACATGTTCAGACTTGTATTAGTAGGTATTAAAATTTACGAGTATTAGATATAAGTTTCATAGTACTAGATATAAAGGCTTAATTTTTAATTAGATCTGACAGATAAATTTTCTAATTTATTTCTTTAGGTAATGATGTTTGGAATGCAGTTATTTGCATATGGATGAATTGTCTTACAAGTACTGGATTGTCTAAACTCTAATGATTGCATCTCCTTATATATCAAGAGTCTTGAAATGAATTTTACTCAAGTAAGATTTGTTCATTTATATCTAAAATTTATATAATTTTTATTTTAAATTTATTTTGAAATAATTTTTTTATTTGTTTTAAAATTTTATATGAGAGCATTTCAAATGAGAGACTTATTCTTGCATATAAGCTTTTCATTAATGAAACAAATGATAAATCATGGACATTGTGATGTATTAAAATTAAATTAGTTATGTTGTTTGTTTGGCAATGACGTTGTTGTAAGACATTATGTAGTTGAATAATGTGTTGTTTAATATTAAGATTTGTCTTCTATTAGTATATACATCTGTTACTTTTACTATAAAGACATATTATTATTACTATAAAGACATATTATTATTACTATAAGATTGCCATTAAAATCAATTATTTTGATAATTGACTTCAACATTTTGGTATTAAGATTTGATGCTCTTAACTATTAAGAGTTTTTGTAGTAGATATAAAAACTTTGGGGCTTAATATTAAGAGTTCCTTTAGTATGTTATATATTAAGAGTTGAGTCTTTCGAAATGAAAAATATGACTTACATAAGTTGGTATTAAGACTTACAATATGATATATTCAGAGTTTGTTTAATATGTATAAAGACTTGGATGAACATTTTAGTATTACGACTTAATGTCCTAAATATTAAACATTTCTGTAATAGCTTTAAAGATTTTGACGCTTCTAAGTTAAAAATATGACTTATATCAGTAAGTATTGAAACTTTCAGTATGCAGTATTAAGCGTTCGCTTAATAAGTATAAAGACTTGACTGAACATAACGGTCTGCATCTATTTCAAAACATTGTGTTTGCTGTTTAAAAGTTGCCAGAAAAATACACAAATTGAATTGCATGAAATTAATGATATAATTTCATGTGATTTTTATACCAAAGATTTGAAATTATGAAATTATGTCCAATTTCATAATTCACTATATGTGAAAATTATTTCTTGAAATTAAAGAAACAATTTCATGAAATAACCATGTCAAATATTAAATCATGAAATTATGTTCAATCTCATGATTTATCAAACCTCAAAATTATTTCTTGAAATTAAAAAAAAAAATAATTTCATGAAATAATTATGCCAAACCTCCTTCAAAAAAATATATACACATGTGTGCAAAAAAAAAATCTATGCACAAAACCCTAATTATATGGAATCAAGAAACAATTTCATATAATTAAACATGCCAAATCCAAAAATCATGAATTTCATTCATGAAAAATGCCCCAAATATTATCCCTTGGAATTAAAAATGATTCTTTGGGATAATCATGCCAAAATTTTAATTGTATAAGATTAATATGCCTAATCATATACAATTAATGATTTAAGTGAAATTAATGCCTAATTTCACACCCAAAAATACCAAAAATATTACCCCAAAATAACAGAATCATAGAATATATTTTCTGTGATTTTTCAGTAATTTTTCATGGATTTTTGCATGAAGAATAAAATAAAATAAAAAAAAAAGAATAAAGAAAATACCAAAAATCAGAACTGGAGATAGTTCTGGGTGCAATTTGGGGGATGTGCAACACTCTGAGTGCAATCTGGGGAGCTCAAACACGACTTCTGCCCTTGGGACCCGCCTGTCATACACACAAAGTGTTAAAGGCGCTTTGCGTGGACCCAGTACACATGCACCATACCACTGACAATACGTTTTGGTGCACAAGGACCAAGCCCACAGCCCAACCCTCAGTTTTTCGCTGGGGCTGTGTCTCATTAAACCTGACGACTGGGCCCCTCTCCTTCAGTCTCACTGCCAAGGGGGCCCAGCGCCCAGAATTATTTTGGCCAGCGAAAAGAAAAGAAGGGAAAGAGAGGTGAGCGCGGTGCAAGCGCTCCCTCCCTCTGACAAGCCCGAAACCAAAGCACGGTTCACGTGCACCCAACCCAAGCGGGAGAAACCTTTTGAATTTCTCTCTCTCTCCCTCCTTTCTTCCTCCTCGAGCTCCAGAGCTCAGTGGAGCTTCGAAAATGGAGTCTAGGTGTACAATGCGAGTTGGCTTAAACCATTCTAGGGACTTAATCTACATCCTAAGGGGAGTTCAATGCCACAAACAGCATTGAAAATAGTAAAGTAAACAAAGAGAAAATCGAAGGAGAAAGTACCTCGACCTTGAAGGTGACAGAGCAATTGGGAGCTCGAGAAGCCAAACCAACACCTGGAGAAGCTTCAAGACACCTCCACGACGCTGCCTGAAGTGCCAATTTGGGGTGAAAAGCACTCAATTGGCAGGTGCACCACTTGGCACCTTGGTCTGATTTGGATGTGGTCAGTTGGCACAACTCAGCACTCAAGCAGCCAAATTGACACGTTGGGCACACTCGGTGGCACCTTGGTGACATGTCAAGCGCCAGCAGGGCCAAGGAATATTCGGGATATGCTCACACCCGAAAGGCATGACACACTGACCCAAGGAAGAAGACAAAGCCAACGGCTCCTTCTCTCTCCCCAGGCCTGTGTCAGGGACACATGTAGGCACCTCAATGGAGAGCTCTGAGCGCCAGTTAGCTGGAGGAATCTTCCAAGGACAAGCCTCAGGCCAGCACAGGCCTGGCTGGCTCAATCCTGGCCACTTGATCAAACCAAGGGCTGAGATGATGCCAGCTCAGCCCTGAGGCTTAAACCATGCCCTCTGGGCTATAAATAGACCCCCAGTGAAGAAGAAAAAAAGAAAGGAGAGCAAGATAGCCAAAACTCTGCCAAAATCTCAACTCCACCAATTTCCACAAAAAAAGAAAGCCAGCTGAGAAGAAACCAAGTCTTGAATAGCTAGGTAAGGGACATAGGAGTCAAGCCTTGAGCTTGGCTCAGTCCCAATTGAGCTCAAGGAGCCAGTCTCACCTTGCTGGGTGAGATGGCTAGCCCCATGGCTGGGGAGGTGCACATGTGCCTCCCTCCTTCCAGAGCTCAATTGGTGGCTGAGCTTGAGTCTCAGGAGCTCACATGGTGAGTTCACCATGGATTTTGGCAGCATACTCCAACCAATTGGCACATGCCAATCTGGTTTCATGGGGATGGGCACATGTTCATCCCCTTTCTCTCTCAAGCCCTGTGCACATGTGCAGTGGCTATATAAAGCTCAATAATGGCTTTATACAAGCTGTTATGCTGTCAAAATTCCATGGAAAAACAAAATTCCATGTTTTATATGTGTATTGTATTTCAATTTTTTTATGATATATGATATTCTGGTGCAAATTGGTTTTATTTTCCTTTTAGTTCTTTCCTTCATGTTCTCTGATGTACTTAATAGCTCAAGTTCATAATTGAGCAATGGAAAAGCAATAAACATCAATACTGGTTTGAGTCCAGTGAACTCCTGTTTCTGGCCAGCTGAGAGATCAATCCATATCTCTCAGCCTGATTGTTAATTTCTTATGAAATTTCACAGTCATGTAGATTAGGTTTATACCAACTTACCATATAAATTTTATAATTTTTGGAATTTTCTGTGAATTGTTATGAATTTTACAATCTCATCTGTCAAAAACTCCAAAAAGGTCAACTTTGGGTCAAACTGAGAAGTTCATTCTTCTTTTGATTCAAAAATCCAAAATTCCTTGATTAATTCACCTTTATGACACCTCATGTGATGTTTTAAAGGATTTAGAATAATTAAACCAGGCTTTAATCCATAGGTTAAGCCAAATTTGGTTTTAATAAAGCTGAAAGGGCATTTCTGTCCAGTCTGCTAAAAATACAATAATCATACTTTCTTTTCACTCAATTAACTTAAAATTTCATGGGCATCTAGAACAAGTCTTAATGCACTCACTCATCAAATTTTACCATTTTTGGGATTTTCTGTGATTTTCTGTGAATTTTTGAAATTGGGTCTGTCAAAATTGAAATTGAGTTGGCTCTGGACCATTACCAGAAAAGTGCAAAAATGAAATTAACTCGTGTTCAAGTGAAATTCATGTGTGAAATTGATATAAAACCTTTCTAAAACATGTAATTGACCCAAATGAACATAATCAAACATGCAATTTGAGAAGAATGTGATGAAATCAAAAGGAAACCAAATTGAAAATAAAACCAGAAATGACCCAATGTGCATAAAGGACAATGCACATCTAAATTGATGAAATTGATCATCCAAACATGTTCAAACATACTAAACGACACTGTTTGGAAGGTTAATTGAAAGAAAATTGCAAAGGAAAGCTATGAAATACCATTTGGTACCAAAGCCCCGAAACCAGTTTGGTACCAAATGGCCAAAGTTGCAAAATTGATGGATTAAACTCAAATTAAGCCTCAAAATCTTGATAAACATGTTCTGACGATGCTATATGATAAAGGAATCGAGTCAATTTGTCAAAAATCAGCTCAAATCCCTCAAAATCTCATCTCAGCCAACTTCCCAACCGAAACCAGGTGGTTACCCCCATTTCCGGCGATCCAGGCCGCCGCCGCCGTCGAGACCACCGCCGATGGACTCCCCACGCTCCGGCGATGCCAGCCATGCCTCCTGATCGGAGATCCGACGCCGGCAGGGCCTCGATCAGTGTCGGGGAGGATGAGCACGAATATTGATGCATCTCAAAGTGCGAATCTTGATGAAATTCAAACAGCCCAGAGAAGGCTTGATGCGCGCCAGAGATCCAACGGCCCAGTTTAAAAGATGCTTTAAAAACTGAACTTAAGTTCAGATCTTGATGCATGGGCCCAAATCTGACGGCCCATATTAATCTGTTTTGAAAATAAACTTTGAACACCAAATAAAAATGATTTCTCAAGCCCATAAATTATGAAAAATATATCAAAAATCATGATTTCATTTATGAATATTTTTAAGACTATAAAATGTCAATTTTGATTTTATTTTATTTTCTTTTTTATATTATAAATAAAAGAAAATTCAAGATATATGATATATGTATAAAATAAATTCAAAATACCAAATAGGATATTTAAAAATAAGTGAAAATTATGATAAAACAAATCAGCAATTTTCAAAATAATCAAATTATGTTATATTTTGATAAAACAAATCAAAATATTCAAAATAATTAAATTACATTATATTTTGACAAAACAAATTGAAATATTAAAAATAATCAAATTATGCCATATTTTGATAAAATAAATCAAAAATATTCAAAAATGATTGAATCATGTCATAAAACAAATCAAAATGTTCAAAATAATTAAACTTCATTATATTTTGATAAAACAAAACAAAATATTTAAATGTGTCAAATATGTCCAAATATTTGACCAAACATGTCAAATATGCAAATGTACCCAAACATTTGACTAAATATGTCAAAAACACAAATATGCCCCAATCTTTGACCAAACATGTCAAATATGCAAATATACCCAAATATTTGACCAAATATGTCAAAAATACAAACATGCCCAAATCTTTGACCAAACATGTCAAATAGGCAAATATGTCTCAATCTTTGACCAAATATGTCAAATACGCAAATATACCCAAATATTTGACCAAATATGTCAAAAATACAAATATGTCCAAATATTTGACCAAATATGTCAAACATGCAAATAAACCCAAACATTTGACCAAACATGTCAAATATGCAAATATGACCAAACTTTTGACCAAACATGTTAAATATGCAAATAAACCCAAACATTTGACCAAACATGTCAAATATACAAATACACCCAAATTTCTGGCCAAACATGCCAAATATACAAATATGTCCAAACTCTTGATAAAATAGGTCAAATATGCAAATATGTCCAAATCTCTGGCCAAATATGCCAAATATGCAGATAAGTCCAAAACTTGGTGAAAACATACCAACATACCAAATCATATCAAATCATGTTTCGAGAACATTAAATTGGCAGTGCGCTTCAGGTTTAATGTACCTCATTTTGGAAATCGATAAAGAATTATATGTTCCCGATCCTCCAATTTTCCCAGGTTTCGAATTGGCATAGCGCTTCAGATTCGGGACTTGGAAGGTCAATAGACTGTTTAGGATTATACGTCCTTGTCTTTGACATGAACCTTTTTAGAGATCAAACATCTCTGGTTCTTTGAGTATCGAGTTGGCAGTGCGCTTCACATTCGAACTCCGTGAGATCAATAGGATTATACATCCTCGATCTCTGATTTACGAGAAATTATACGTTTCTCTGACTTTAGATCATACGTCTTTAGTCTTATTATCCAAAGTTATACCTTTGGGTTATTTCAAGTATGTATTATAATAAATTGGAAGGGAGAAATAAAGCCACAAATCTGATCCATATATTTTGATTAGTTTAGCCCATTAATCAGAGGTTCCCGAGGCGAGAGCCGGGGTAATTAACGGCGGGGGCTTGCGCCCGTCGGAAAATAAAAGTTCCCACAATCACCTAAATAATAAGTCCTTGAGCGCACAAACACGCGCAGGGATGTACCTGCACCTTCTTCCCCCGTGAGCGAGGACGCCGATGCCTCGCGCGTGGGCCGCGAAAAAGGGCCGCACAGGTTCTGGCACGCCCGGTGGGACATATCTTTCTCCTCTCATCTCTTGGGCTAAACTAATTAAATATATGGATCAAATAAAAATATATATCATAAATTTTTAATGAAATATGGCTAATTGATTTGTGGAGTTTATGCTTTTCAGGAAATGATGTCTGGAGCAAATTCTCCGTTTGCAATTGCTGTCCCCGTCTCCCTCAACGAGGCGGGCCATATGGTGTTCTCATTTGGGGACTTTCCCCAAATGATCGTTCTTCCTCCTACTCCACCGTCACCGACCCCGACAATGGTCGAAGATGATAGTGAAGAGGTCTCCTTCAGGATCACCCAGAAGGGGATCGACAACAAAATCATGGCGCTTCCTCCCAAACCTCAGCGCCCCAGGAGACACCGTTCTGAGAAGAAAGTCTCCCCGACCCTCTCCACACCGGTGGCCCCAAAGGTCACCAAGAAACGGGCTCTCCAAGCCTACCAGGATGAGCTGGTGGCTGAGCCAAATCTCCCTGTCTCCAATCCCTTCACATCCCTAAGGATTGTGAAAAGGAACTCTCCAACCGCTCGTATCCGGAGCGTTTGGGAGGTTCCACAACCAAAACCTCTCCAAAACCAAAACTTCTCGACCGAGTCGGGAAGACCCTCAGGTCTTAAACAGGTCAACCTAGGTAAGTCTCTGTACGAGACTCACCAAGCTATTAAGGCGCGTAAACAACAGCGTCGAAACAAGCCTCAAGCTTCTGTCTCGCAAAACCAAGGGAGACAGGTCCATTTCCCCCGGGAATCGGGCACAAGGGACCAAACAAACATGGATCCCAAAATCTCGTCTGACCCAAACAAGCCAGACACCATCCACCTATATACAGGTGGCTAAGCCCAAAACACGGGCTACGGTCAAAACCACCGCTCTCTCGAAAAATATCGAGAGTGAAAACGTGTTTAATAGGCTGGGGTCAAAGATAAAACCCCAAGCCTCGAGCACGACTGTGTTTGACAGGCTAGGGCCAAAACTAAACCCTAAGCCATTAAAGCCAAGCAAAGGACTGGTTATCACTGTTCCTGATCAGGCCCGAAAGAAAAGGCGGGTCTCTCGTCTGGCACCCTATGCTGATGACGAAGAAGAACACTTCACAGTCTATACTGTGGGGGCGTATGACGAAAGCTCCTCTGACGATCAAGAAGAACGTCACGCCACATATATGGCTGACGATGAAGAAGTGGGCCCATCCCATGACCCACCACCTGGTCGAGATGTCGAGAATGCTCATGCGGCCAGGACCAGAGCCAGGACCAAAAGAGGGCAAAAAGGGGGCCCTCCAACTGACGACGAATCAGCCCACAATGAGGCAGAAATGGAAGACACCGGTGGCTCCGCGAATGACTTCGTCGCCCAACTAAAACGACAGTTGTCTATACGAGAACGAGAAATGGAGGAGTATAGACAGAAAAATGAGCAAGAAATGGGAGAGCTCAGAAAGCAAAATCAAGAGGCTTTAAGCCTGATCAAGTCCTTAAGTGACTTCCTGACCAAAAAGGGGATCACAAATGAAAGAGTGGAAGATGAAGGACCCTCCAAACATACGGGACCTCAACCATCGCAACATCCAAGCTTCAGAGACCCCGACGGTCACAAAGAAGACCTCCCATGTGGAGGAGAGAGCTGTCGAGTCAATATTGCTCGGGGCTCCAACACTCGTATATATACCAACGAGAATCAAGGATTGACTAAGAAGGAGATCCAAGAGATAATTAGTCAACAACTTCAAATAGCGGGCGCAGGATTTACCGTCTCACCCTTGAAACGAACGGGGAGGCCGTACCCAGCCGATTACGACGCTATACCTTACCCAAAGGGGTATATAGTCCCGAAGTTTAAATCCTTCTCGGGAGAGGGTGTAAAAGACACAAACCCAGATCAACACTTGGCCCATTTCATGGCCTCGTGTGGGAATACAGGGAGCAATGATGCCTTGTTGCTGCGTCAATTCCCGCAAAGTCTAACGGGTCCCGCCTTTGAATGGTACTACTCATTAGAAAATGGGAGTATTAAAACGTGGGATGATATGACCGATGCATTCAGGGTAAAGTTCGCGGTCATGACTGACAAAATCAGCATTGCGGACTTGGCCAATACCAGGCCCCAGAAGAATGAGAAAGTTCTGGAATACATTAGTCGCTGGCGAAACCTCAGCATCAGGTGTGATCGCCCGATAACCCAAAGGGAGGCGGTCGAACTAATACTCAGGAACATTGACAACTGGATGACACCGTTCTTAGGGATAGCCAAAATTACGACATATCAGGATTTGATAAACTGTGT
This sequence comes from x Bolboschoenoplectus mariqueter, assembly GCA_037678475.1. Lineage (NCBI taxonomy): Eukaryota > Viridiplantae > Streptophyta > Magnoliopsida > Poales > Cyperaceae > x Bolboschoenoplectus > x Bolboschoenoplectus mariqueter. Next base: position 1,936,831 of record CM075260.1, on the reverse strand, counting down.
GTCCAGGCTGGAAAATGCACCTCCAAATTCATGGCCCAACTACTCGGGTCAGAGATTCCAAAGAGGAGGGAAGGCCGAGGCCAAGGTAGCCAGTACAAGCAAATCCGGCGGCAAAAATACGACCGCTAATGTCAACACTGTGAACAATGGTGGCTCGTCAAATAAAAATGACGGCGGCAGCAGTGCAAAACCCGTATATGGAAGCGGGCAGCCTCTTAAAAGTCTGGAGGAATTGAAGGGCAAGCCTTATTCATTCAAAAGGGATAAAGTCGCGCGACTCTTCAAAGATGCCTTGAAGGACGGGCTCCAATTACCTAAATGCAAACGGCCCGCCGACATGGAGAAATCCAGTGACCCGAACTACTGTCCATATCACAGAGTGCTTGGGCACCCCATAGAAGATTGTTGGGTGTTCAAAGACTGGATAGAAAGGAGGTACAAGAATGGCGAGATAACTCTAGCTGATAGTATCCTCCAAACGCCAGCCCCGCATGAGCAGGTGAACGCGGTCTCTCATATAGAGATCAATATTGAGGATTCTTCGACCGAACCTTGGAGTATCCACCTGTCCCGGAAAGCAAAGAAACTCCTCAAAGCCATTCAGAAAGAACCAAGTATTTTGTGGAAGAATGATGTAACTCCCATTATCCCTGAACCACCAAGAAAATCGGTGGCCTTCTACAAGAAAGCGAACAAAAATGGCAGCCGCAAACGGGACAAGAAGCCAGTAAAGCCAAAGGAGTATCCGGAAAAGTCAGAACTCCAGAAGTACATTGATGCGCTCGAAGAATACGAACAAGGTCAACCGATACCGGCCATGCTTCGAGACTTCATTCCTAAACGAATTCTCAACAAATTAATGGGTATAGTCGATGAAGACGAAACCACAGATGAAGGAGATGAGTTCTGGGATGAAGAATGCTGTGTCATCACCCACGTAGAAACTCATGAGGTGAGTGAGTCAGAAGACTCTGATACTCTCCCTTGTCGGGAGGAGCTTTATCTCAACGAGCTTCTCGGGCAAGTTCACCATTTTATGAATGGCAGCAAAAAGACAACCAGCATAGACTCAAAGTCGACAATTCGGAAATTCAAACCCGAAGGCATAAAAGGGCTAGTGGAAGACATGCCCTGTCGAATGAGAAAAGAATGCGAGAAGGGACCTGAAATGAATGGGTTCCTTAGAGTTGGATTTACCCGAGACGAGGGAAACTCATCTTCGGGGCGCCCGAAAGAGGACATGGTGATCATAGTTTCTCATGGGCATCAATCCAGAAATGAGGCATTTCGGCCAGGTCAAGCCCGAAGGAAACCTCCCAATGTCTTTTTAGTAAACATAGAAGACAAAGAAATGCTGGAAAGCATAGCATGGCAAGATTGCGGCCACGAAGAAAGGCTGACGATCGAAACCACAAGTGAGGAAAGAGGTGGCGAGTCTCAGGCCGTTTCTACTCAAGCCAGGAATATCTCCGTTGTGAACCCAAGGAGAGGGTCAATAAACCCTGAATCAAGGAAAGAGGGTAGGCCCGTCGACGGCCGAAAACGCTCTTTTAAAATAGAGAACAGGGAGGAAGGGCAATCAAATCCTCACAAATACACCCGTTCCGCGCCTAACCAAAAAGAATGGTGCCATGCAATACATCATAATAGCGATTCTGAAGAAGACGCACACTTTCCCGGGAGTCTATTTTATCCCGAAGAAGGTAATGAGGCCACTACCTCTGAAAAGGAAAAGACAGAATGTCAGGTCGTTCTGCGTTCGGGCACCTACATCCCTGAACGTCAACCTCCAAAGGAGTCCGACCGAAATGTCGCGAAGACCAAAAGTACAAGCAAAGAACCAGAAAATGGCCTACCCACCCGTGAAAAGTCAAAACTCACGGTAGGAGATTACAATGTGCTGGCGCATCTCCGTAAGATCCCAGCCTTGCTTAGTGTCTTTGATGCATTGATGATGTCGAAGGATATGCGCGACATATTAATATACGCGCTCCAAAATCCTGAGCAATTCCAGGCCTACTTTGCTGAAAAGCAATCACATGAGACGGCATACGTCAACAGCCGTTCAACGGGTATCCATTTCACTGATGAAGACCTTTTGACTGGCACCGCCGATCACAACCGGCCGTTGTATGTAACTGGCGACTGTGAGGGGCAAAGATTGAATCGCATTTTTGGTCGATTCGGGGTCATCGATAAACATTATGCCCTTGAGGATCCTGAAAACCCTAATGCTGGATACCAAACCATTGTCGAATGAGAAAGTGACCATTCATGGGTTCAATCAACATTCGCAGAAAGCCATGGGTGCGGTGACCCTAACACTCCAATTCGGGGGCCTGATAACCTCGACCAAATTTTATGTCATTGACGCCGATACGTCATACAAGGCCTTACTCGGTCGCCCTTGGCTGCATGAAAACCGGGTGGTACCATCAACTCTTCACCAATGCATGAAATACATGAAAGACGGAAGGCAAAAAAGGATAAATGGGGACATTAAGCCGTTCGGGGTCCATGAAATTGGCCTTAGCGACGCCCGTTATTTCTTAACGCAGGAGGAGAAGGATCAGCATAAAGCGCTGATGGAGTCTCTAAGCTCCGTCTTACAAGGAAATGGCTCGGAAATGCAAACAAGCCAAACCAAATCCACGCCTGAGCTGGTGTCATCTCATGAGAAAAAGGCACCAACTTTGAGTAATAAACCCGTTTACGGGTTATCCTCTGATGAAGAGGAAGACAAGAAGGAACGAGTGTATGGTATCACCCCCTTATTTGGCGCCTCTTCTGATGAAGAAGATGAGAAGATCTCGACGCGCCGGGTTATCCCGCTATACGGGGCCTCAACAGACGATGAGTCAGAAGAGGAAGCTCCTATAGATGGAGAGGTGTATGAATCGGAAAGTGGATCAGAAGAAGAAATCCTATTTCACGTCAAACCGACATACAACTTCGAAACTGACGAGACCCATGCTTACAGGCAGGTTGGCAAGATGGGCCATAATCCTGACCGAGTTTGATATAACTTTCGCGCCACAAAAGGCCATAAAGGGGCAAGCGATGGCTGATTTCCTAGCGGCCCATCCAATACCCGACGACTCTCCTTTGGCATGCGAATTTCCAGATGAAGAAGTCTTTCATATCAAAGATGAAACCCCAAGTTGGGAAATGTACTTTGATGGGGCATCATCAATACGGCCCACCGCGGGCCCAAACATCCCGCAAATACGGGCCGGGATAGGCTTAGTCTTCGTAACACCGGAAGGAGGAATCATGCGTCATGCCTTAGCATTGACCGAGCCTTGTACAAATAATGAGGCTGAATATGAAGCGCTCATAGCCGGGTTAGAGCTTGCGCTGAATATGGGGATTAGAAAACTCCATGTGTTTGGTGACTCCCAATTGATAATAAATCAAATCACCGGAGCATACAAGGTACTAAAACCAGAGTTGGTGAAGTATCACGCTAGGGTTTTGGAATTAATAGATGAAATTCCCGAAATCCTATTCAAGAAAATCTCGAGAGCCACAAACGGCAAAGCTGATGCACTCGCTCGGGTGGCTAAAGAATTAGGCGAGCCTAGCGACGAAAATGTACAAATTGTTGTCAAAAATCGACGACCCCTGTCCTCATGCTTCACGGGGACCAAAGATAAAATCCAGGTGGCTATGGCCGAAGAAATGGAAAGTGACCTGGAAGATGTCATGGTGACTCAGCCGAATGACGATTGGCGCCAACCTTTCGTTGAATACTTCAAATACAGGGTTCTCCCGAATGAGAAATCAGCGCGAGAGCAACTCAAGAAGAGAGCGCTTCGCTATGCCTACGTTAATGACACCTTATACAGGCGATCATACGACCAAATGTGGCTTCGCTGTGTGTCAAACTCAGAAGTCCACCAAATCATGAAGGAAGTTCATTCGGGTTTATGCGGAGCACATCAGCCGGGACCCAAAATGCGACTTAAGATAAAGCGCATGGGCTATTATTGGCCCACCATGGCACGCGATTGTATCGAGCATGCCAAGAAGTGTCACATGTGCCAAATACATGGCACGTTCATACATCAACACCCAAACCCGTTACACCCGACTGTGTCATCTTGGCCGTTTGATGCATGGGGTACTGATGTAGTCGGGCCCATTGACCCGCCTTCCTCCAAGGGTCATAAGTTTATCTTGGCTGCGACCGATTACTTCACCAAGTGGGCCGAGGCAGTCCCGCTTAGGGAAGTGAAGGCAATCGATGTCGTGAATTTCTTCAAAAACCATATCTTATACCGATTTGGGACCCCGAGGAGAATCATTTCTGATAACGGGGCCGCGTTCAAAAGTGCTAAAGTATACGCACTTGCGGAAAAGTTCAAGATTGATTGGAAATATTCTTCCATATACAATCCCAGAGCAAATGGTTTAGCAGAGGCCTTCAATAAGACCTTGATAAAAATCATGAAAAGGACGTTGAAAGGAAATCAGCGCGACTGGCATGAAAGGCTACAAGAAGCGCTTTGGGCATATCGAACCACATGTCGAACCCCCACTCAAGCGACACCATATTCCCTGGTGTTTGGTGTCGAAGCTGTCCTGCCGCTTGAGGTGGAACTCCCGTCCTTAAGGGTGGCGCTCCAGAACGAAATGTCGTTAGATGAGCAGAAGCACCTCAGGCTCGATGAACTCGACGCTATGGATGAAAGGCGAATCATAGCCCAACAAAACTTAGAAATATACCAAGCGAAGATGGCACGGGCCTACGACAAAATGGCCCGCTCAAGAACTTTTCGTCAAGGGGAATTAGTACTCGTTCTCCGAAGGCCCATAATTGGCCGGCATGTCGGCCCAAAGTTTTCACCCAATTGGGAAGGCCCATATGTGGTTGAGAAGGTGTTTGATGGAGGGGCATACCAACTCATAGATCATAAAGGCGAAAGACCATTACCTCCTATAAACGGGCGGTATCTTAAGAAATACCATGCATAATACACCAAGAAGAAAGGTGGCTAAACCCATACACCAAGAAGAAAGGTGGCTAAACCCATACACCAAGAAGAAAGGTGGCCAAACTCAAACACCAAGAAGAAAGGTGGCTAAACTCATACGCCCAAAAGAAAGGTGGCTTAAAGTCCCGGGGTAAAAGGTATTTATCCATGTCCCGCCGGGTGCAAATCGGCCTTGTTGCCTTGAGCCGTTAATCAAGGGACGTGGATGGTGTCCACTGAAGAAATACCTCAAACAAAGCCGTCCCATCGGGCATAAATCGGCCTTGTCGCCTTGAGCCGTTAATCAAGGGACGTGGATGGTGTCCACTGAAGAAATACCATAAACCAAAATGTCCCCTCCGGGCATAAATCGGCCTTGTCGCCTTGAGCCGTTAATCAAGGAACACATGTGGTGGCTAATACAAAAGATACCAAAACCTCTGACAGGCCAAGAAGAAAGGTTTTGTCCACATCGCCGGATGAAGTCGGCGCCCGAACTTTGGAGCCACTAAAGTGGGGAAATGGTTTTGGTACTTGTGCCTCCAATACAATTACCACTGTGTTTGTCCATTTGATACAGAATAAATATGAAAATGGGCAGCGTTATGATTTGTCGCTTTAAACAAATCATTGCTGAATAAAACATTGCCTTATTAATTAATAGTAAGGCAGAGTATTGGAGGCATAAATAAAAAGCCCTATAATGAATGAAACCTTCTTATCCTTATGATAAGCTTGGATAATTTATCAGGGCGAAATCCCCCTCCAAATACATAAATAAGTATGCGTGGAGAATGAGTGAAATGTGAGGATTCCACACTTAATAATGAGTGGAGAGAATAGAAAGGATCCACATTAAAAAATGGTTTTGCCAATTTGTACCGTAAACAATTGACACTGGTATGTTCATCTGACCAGTCATAAAGAGATGAACAGGCTTTTTATCTTGTGCCTAACAAAATAACAAAATACCAAAATACCGATAATAATATAAATCTTCCCAAAACATATACTCAATCCATACATCGTACAAAATATGATAACAAACCTAAGCTCCTCAAAATAAATAACCAAAAACCATGTCCAAAACAAACGAAACAAAAAAAAAATTATATAATAAATACAAACAAACCCATCCAAATAAATGAATAAATAAGAGCAGAGCGATACAAGGTTCCACCAAATAAATAAATAAATGAAAGAGAATGTAAGGTTCCTTCAAATAAAATGACATTGGTATTTGTGTCTTTAATACAATTACCACTGGGTTCGTCCATTTGATACAGAATAAATATAAAAATGGACAAGTGTTTGCAATTTGTCCCTTTAAAACAAACTGCTGCCTAACAAAAGGATTATTTCATTTTTTATGATGAGATAGACCTTTGAAGGCAATCCCACTAAATAAAATTGAGTGGAGAATGAGCGAAAGTGAGGATTCCACACCAAACCTATAAAATGAGCGGAAAGAATGCGAGAATCCACTTCAAAATGGTTTTGCCAATTTGTACCATAAACAATTGACACTGGTTTGTTCATCCGACCAGTCATAAAGGGATGAACATGCTTTATATTTTTGTGCTTAACAAAATAGATTGTAGCATTTTGTACGGACCAACTGCGAAAACCTCGACAAATCATGCTACAATCAAAACCAAGCCAAACATGCTAAAACCAAAACAAACCCTGGGCTTTGAAAGCTGATGAAATTCATGTAAGCCCCAACCATTTAAACCAAATCCCAAATCATGCTTAAACCTGGGCTTTGAAAGTTGATAAAATTCATGTAAGCCCCAACACTTTATATCAAACCAAAACCAAACCTACATATGCCAAACATACTGAAGCAAAACCAAATTTGTGGAAGCCAAACATGCCGAAACAACCAAACATGCAGACGCCAAACATGCCGAAGCAACCAAACCTGTGAAAGCCAAAAATGCTGAAACAGAATCAAACTTGTGAAAACCAAAATTGCCGAAGCAACCGAACCTTGCGAAGGCCAAATATGTTAAAACAAAACCAAATATCAAAGAAAACATTGGTGCACCAGAGCAGGCCCTTCAGCCTCTACGGTCTTCATGACCTGCTCTGGTGGGTGGCTCTTTGTTTGCTGTTTAAAAGTTGCCAGAAAAATACACAAATTGAATTGCATGAAATTAATGATATAATTTCATGTGATTTTTATACCAAAGATTTGAAATTATGAAATTATGTCCAATTTCATAATTCACTATATGTGAAAATTATTTCTTGAAATTAAAGAAACAATTTCATGAAATAACCATGTCAAATATTAAATCATGAAATTATGTTCAATCTCATGATTTATCAAACCTCAAAATTATTTCTTGAAATTAAAAAAAAAATAATTTCATGAAATAATTATGCCAAACCTCCTTCAAAAAAATATATACACATGTGTGCAAAAAAAAAATCTATGCACAAAACCCTAATTATATGGAATCAAGAAACAATTTCATATAATTAAACATGCCAAATCCAAAAATCATGAATTTCATTCATGAAAAATGCCCCAAATATTATCCCTTGGAATTAAAAATGATTCTTTGGGATAATCATGCCAAAATTTTAATTGTATAAGATTAATATGCCTAATCATATACAATTAATGATTTAAGTGAAATTAATGCCTAATTTCACACCCAAAAATACCAAAAATATTACCCCAAAATAACAGAATCATAGAATATATTTTTTGTGATTTTTCAGTAATTTTTCATGGATTTTTGCATGAAGAATAAAATAAAATAAAAAAAAAGAATAAAGAAAATACCAAAAATCAGAACTGGAGATAGTTCTGGGTGCAATTTGGGGGATGTGCAACACTCTGGGTGCAATCTGGGGAGCTCAAACACGACTTCTGCCCTTGGGACCCGCCTGTCATACACACAAAGTGTTAAAGGCGCTTTGCGTGGACCCAGTACACATGCACCATACCACTGACAATACGTTTTGGTGCACAAGGACCAAGCCCACAGCCCAACCCTCAGTTTTTCGCTGGGGCTGTGTCTCATTAAACCTGACGACTGGGCCCCTCTCCTTCAGTCTCACTGCCAAGGGGGCCCAGCGCCCAGAATTATTTTGGCCAGCGAAAAGAAAAGAAGGGAAAGAGAGGTGAGCGCGGTGCAAGCGCTCCCTCCCTCTGACAAGCCCGAAACCAAAGCACGGTTCACGTGCACCCAACCCAAGCGGGAGAAACCTTTTGAATTTCTCTCTCTCTCCCTCCTTTCTTCCTCCTCGAGCTCCAGAGCTCAGTGGAGCTTCGAAAATGGAGTCTAGGTGTACAATGCGAGTTGGCTTAAACCATTCTAGGGACTTAATCTACATCCTAAGGGGAGTTCAATGCCACAAACAGCATTGAAAATAGTAAAGTAAACAAAGAGAAAATCGAAGGAGAAAGTACCTCGACCTTGAAGGTGACAGAGCAATTGGGAGCTCGAGAAGCCAAACCAACACCTGGAGAAGCTTCAAGACACCTCCACGACGCTGCCTGAAGTGCCAATTTGGGGTGAAAAGCACTCAATTGGCAGGTGCACCACTTGGCACCTTGGTCTGATTTGGATGTGGTCAGTTGGCACAACTCAGCACTCAAGCAGCCAAATTGACACGTTGGGCACACTCGGTGGCACCTTGGTGACATGTCAAGCGCCAGCAGGGCCAAGGAATATTCGGGATATGCTCACACCCGAAAGGCATGACACACTGACCCAAGGAAGAAGACAAAGCCAACGGCTCCTTCTCTCTCCCCAGGCCTGTGTCAGGGACACATGTAGGCACCTCAATGGAGAGCTCTGAGCGCCAGTTAGCTGGAGGAATCTTCCAAGGACAAGCCTCAGGCCAGCACAGGCCTGGCTGGCTCAATCCTGGCCACTTGATCAAACCAAGGGCTGAGATGATGCCAGCTCAGCCCTGAGGCTTAAACCATGCCCTCTGGGCTATAAATAGACCCCCAGTGAAGAAGAAAAAAAGAAAGGAGAGCAAGATAGCCAAAACTCTGCCAAAATCTCAACTCCACCAATTTCCACAAAAAAAGAAAGCCAGCTGAGAAGAAACCAAGTCTTGAATAGCTAGGTAAGGGACATAGGAGTCAAGCCTTGAGCTTGGCTCAGTCCCAATTGAGCTCAAGGAGCCAGTCTCACCTTGCTGGGTGAGATGGCTAGCCCCATGGCTGGGGAGGTGCACATGTGCCTCCCTCCTTCCAGAGCTCAATTGGTGGCTGAGCTTGAGTCTCAGGAGCTCACATGGTGAGTTCACCATGGATTTTGGCAGCATACTCCAACCAATTGGCACATGCCAATCTGGTTTCATGGGGATGGGCACATGTTCATCCCCTTTCTCTCTCAAGCCCTGTGCACATGTGCAGTGGCTATATAAAGCTCAATAATGGCTTTATACAAGCTGTTATGCTGTCAAAATTCCATGGAAAAACAAAATTCCATGTTTTATATGTGTATTGTATTTCAATTTTTTTATGATATATGATATTCTGGTGCAAATTGGTTTTATTTTCCTTTTAGTTCTTTCCTTCATGTTCTCTGATGTACTTAATAGCTCAAGTTCATAATTGAGCAATGGAAAAGCAATAAACATCAATACTGGTTTGAGTCCAGTGAACTCCTGTTTCTGGCCAGCTGAGAGATCAATCCATATCTCTCAGCCTGGTTGTTAATTTCTTATGAAATTTCACAGTCATGTAGATTAGGTTTATACCAACTTACCATATAAATTTTATAATTTTTGGAATTTTCTGTGAATTGTTATGAATTTTACAATCTCATCTGTCAAAAACTCCAAAAAGGTCAACTTTGGGTCAAACTGAGAAGTTCATTCTTCTTTTGATTCAAAAATCCAAAATTCCTTGATTAATTCACCTTTATGACACCTCATGTGATGTTTTAAAGGATTTAGAATAATTAAACCAGGCTTTAATCCATAGGTTAAGCCAAATTTGGTTTTAATAAAGCTGAAAGGGCATTTCTGTCCAGTCTGCTAAAAATACAATAATCATACTTTCTTTTCACTCAATTAACTTAAAATTTCATGGGCATCTAGAACAAGTCTTAATGCACTCACTCATCAAATTTTACCATTTTTGGGATTTTCTGTGATTTTCTGTGAATTTTTGAAATTGGGTCTGTCAAAATTGAAATTGAGTTGGCTCTGGACCATTACCAGAAAAGTGCAAAAATGAAATTAACTCGTGTTCAAGTGAAATTCATGTGTGAAATTGATATAAAACCTTTCTAAAACATGTAATTGACCCAAATGAACATAATCAAACATGCAATTTGAGAAGAATGTGATGAAATCAAAAGGAAACCAAATTGAAAATAAAACCAGAAATGACCCAATGTGCATAAAGGACAATGCACATCTAAATTGATGAAATTGATCATCCAAACATGTTCAAACATACTAAACGACACTGTTTGGAAGGTTAATTGAAAGAAAATTGCAAAGGAAAGCTATGAAATACCATTTGGTACCAAAGCCCCGAAACCAGTTTGGTACCAAATGGCCAAAGTTGCAAAATTGATGGATTAAACTCAAATTAAGCCTCAAAATCTTGATAAACATGTTCTGACGATGCTATATGATAAAGGAATCGAGTCAATTTGTCAAAAATCAGCTCAAATCCCTCAAAATCTCATCTCAGCCAACTTCCCAACCGAAACCAGGTGGTTACCCCCATTTCCGGCGATCCAGGCCGCCGCCGCCGCCGAGACCACCGCCGATGGACTCCCCACGCTCCGGCGATGCCAGCCATGCCTCCTGATCGGAGATCCGACGCCGGCAGGGCCTCGATCAGTGTCGGGGAGGATGAGCACGAATATTGATGCATCTCAAAGTGCGAATCTTGATGAAATTCAAACAGCCCAGAGAAGGCTTGATGCGCGCCAGAGATCCAACGGCCCAGTTTAAAAGATGCTTTAAAAACTGAACTTAAGTTCAGATCTTGATGCATGGGCCCAAATCTGACGGCCCATATTAATCTGTTTTGAAAATAAACTTTGAACACCAAATAAAAATGATTTCTCAAGCCCATAAATTATGAAAAATATATCAAAAATCATGATTTCATTTATGAATATTTTTAAGACTATAAAATGTCAATTTTGATTTTATTTTATTTTCTTTTTTATATTATAAATAAAAGAAAATTCAAGATATATGATATATGTATAAAATAAATTCAAAATACCAAATAGGATATTTAAAAATAAGTGAAAATTATGATAAAACAAATCAGCAATTTTCAAAATAATCAAATTATGTTATATTTTGATAAAACAAATCAAAATATTCAAAATAATTAAATTACATTATATTTTGACAAAACAAATTGAAATATTAAAAATAATCAAATTATGCCATATTTTGATAAAATAAATCAAAAATATTCAAAAATGATTGAATCATGTCATAAAACAAATCAAAATGTTCAAAATAATTAAACTTCATTATATTTTGATAAAACAAAACAAAATATTTAAATGTGTCAAATATGTCCAAATATTTGACCAAACATGTCAAATATGCAAATGTACCCAAACATTTGACTAAATATGTCAAAAACACAAATATGCCCCAATCTTTGACCAAACATGTCAAATATGCAAATATACCCAAATATTTGACCAAATATGTCAAAAATACAAACATGCCCAAATCTTTGACCAAACATGTCAAATAGGCAAATATGTCTCAATCTTTGACCAAATATGTCAAATACGCAAATATACCCAAATATTTGACCAAATATGTCAAAAATACAAATATGTCCAAATATTTGACCAAATATGTCAAACATGCAAATAAACCCAAACATTTGACCAAACATGTCAAATATGCAAATATGACCAAACTTTTGACCAAACATGTTAAATATGCAAATAAACCCAAACATTTGACCAAACATGTCAAATATACAAATACACCCAAATTTCTGGCCAAACATGCCAAATATACAAATATGTCCAAACTCTTGATAAAATAGGTCAAATATGCAAATATGTCCAAATCTCTGGCCAAATATGCCAAATATGCAGATAAGTCCAAAACTTGGTGAAAACATACCAACATACCAAATCATATCAAATCATGTTTCGAGAACATTAAATTAGCAGTGCGCTTCAGGTTTAATGTACCTCATTTTGGAAATCGATAAAGAATTATATGTTCCCGATCCTCCAATTTTCCCAGGTTTCGAATTGGCATAGCGCTTCAGATTCGGGACTTGGAAGGTCAATAGACTGTTTAGGATTATACGTCCTTGTCTTTGACATGAACCTTTTTAGAGATCAAACATCTCTGGTTCTTTGAGTATCGAGTTGGCAGTGCGCTTCACATTCGAACTCCGTGAGATCAATAGGATTATACATCCTCGATCTCTGATTTACGAGAAATTATACGTTTCTCTGACTTTAGATCATACGTCTTTAGTCTTATTATCCAAAGTTATACCTTTGGGTTATTTCAAGTATGTATTATAATAAATTGGAAGGGAGAAATAAAGCCACAAATCTGATCCATATATTTTGATTAGTTTAGCCCATTAATCAGAGGTTCCCGAGGCGAGAGCCGGGGTAATTAACGGCGGGGGCTTGCGCCCGTCGGAAAATAAAAGTTCCCACAATCACCTAAATAATAAGTCCTTGAGCGCACAAACACGCGCAGGGATGTACCTGCACCTTCTTCCCCCGTGAGCGAGGACGCCGATGCCTCGCGCGTGGGCCGCGAAAAAGGGCCGCACACATTGGACCTTTCGAAATGAAAAATATGACTTGTATAACTTAGTATTAAGACTTGGAATATGAGATATTAATAGTTCGTTTAATAAGTATAAAAACTTGGCTGAAAATTCCATCTGCTGGTGTTCCAGAACATTGGAACCTTCGAAGTGAAAAATATGACTTGTATAAATTAGTATTAAGAATTGCAATATGAGGTATTAATAGTTCGTTTAATAGATATAAAAACTTGGCTGAAAATTCCGTTTGCTAGTATTCCAAAACGTGGTCAATTTTCGTTTGTTTGACTGGCGATTGAATTAGGAGTTGTTATCTCATTCCTAATTTATATGCATGTAAAAATAGTAGTTGTAGCACATATATGGGTTTTGATGATATTATAATTATAAATGAGATTTAAATTAATTAAAAAACATGAATATACTCACAATTCCCTTTATTGATGGATTGTGATACATGTTTGAGAAAAGATAATTTCCTCCAATTCTCATCCTCAGATTTATTCCCCTAACTGTCTCTGTCATTTAGAGTAACAAATAATAATTCCTTCTAAGCATTAAAAATAAAATGTGTCATTTTCATGCTACATGCAGAAAATCATGTTCTCAATTCGCATCCCACGTGCGATGTCTTTGTCAAATAGGTGTTTATACTTTGAAACAAATATTTGTACTAGCATAACAGATGTTTATACTTCAAATTATTACGACTTGTGTTCATACTAATAAAAGTTGATAATAAATAAGTTATTTTGTTTGTTTACAAAACTTGAAATAATACTTATAGGAATGTTTATACTTATAAAAGAGTTTTACTAATGTGTTATTGTTAGCATTTCGGCTGAAATGTTAATGATTCAAATTTAAAATTTTTGTGTTCAAAATTTCGATTTAACTAGATCAATAAATTTTTAATTATTTTTTTCGTATTTTCAAAGATGACCTTAATTGACATATAAATATTTTTTATTTTTATTTATTTTTGAGCCAAATAAAGTCAACTTTGAAATAAAAAAAAGTTAAAAAATTGTAAAAATGATAAATTTTGGTATTTCATAAGATTTTGATATGAAAAATTTATTGAGCTACTTAAATCGAAATTACAAACACGAAAACTTAAAATTTAAACCGTTAACATTTTGACCAAAATGCTAACGATAACTCATAAAAAATGTATGTTAGACTATTACAGTAGGTGTTTATATTTTTGAAAGTGGACAATAAAAATATTATTTTCTTAAAGAACTTAAGTTGGCGTTAACTATTTTAAATTGGATATTATACTATCACAATAAAGAATTTGTTCTGTTAAGAAAAATTAACTTGATATTTATACTTTTGAATCAAGTATTTATACTATTATGATAAGTATTTATATTAATTCATTAATATTTATGTTAGTACAGTCTTATTTGAATATCTTAAACATTGACAATATAATGGATATACAAAATCTCATAAAAAAGAAGAAATAATTAATGAAAGTTGTGAGATTTTAAGACAAAAAAAAAATGAGAGAATGACCTGCTAAAAAGGAAGATAAAAAGATGAATAATGTAATTGCTAAAATTGAAATTACAAAAAATCTGCAAAAAGCCAATAGTATAAACACCTCTTATAATAAATATAAACATCTAGTTTGTTGAGAATGTGATTATCAGCGTAGATAATGAAAAAGGGGTAATGCTACGAGTGTCCTCAAAATTTTTGAGTTGTGATAAGCTGGCCTCGGAACTTTTAATTTGGACAAACACCCTCCTAACTATTTAACTTGTGACAAATGATTCTAGCAGATTATTGTTATTATCTAATACTTCATTTTAAATTATAAAATGATCAAAATAGCCTTGTATATATATATATCATGATATTTGAAATATTTCATATTTTATAATTTTTTAAAATACCCTTATATACATATATTTAAAATATTTATGTTTTATGTTTATATAAATATATACACTCAATTAAATATTTACATACATAGATATGTTTGCTATTTCATTTTTGTTTTTGTTTATATGTTTTATTTATGTCCATCAGCAATATATGATTACATAAATAATTAAAATTTATAGAGAAAGATTATGTTTTAATTTTATAATAAATTTCAACATCAATTTTAAATTAGTAAAATAATTTTTTTGCCATAATGTTAGTTATTTTTATACTTAATTAAAAAATTATCAATTTTAATTATTTATGAAACTATATATTTTACAATGGTAAAAATATAAAATATAAAATTTCAAATAAAATGAGATAAGAGACACATTATATATTGTGAATATTTAATTAAGTATCTATACTTTTGTTAAATAGTTGTTAGCTTTCTATAAATTAAAAAATTCATAAAACATAAATATTTTAAATATCATGCTATATACATATAAGGATATTTTGATCATTTCAATTTTGAAATGAAGCATTAGATAATAATAATCTTTTTTTTTTTTTGGGGAGGGGGGGGGGGTTGGGGGGGGGGGGGGGGTATTTGTCCAAATTAAAAGTTCGGGGACCAACTTGTCACAACTCAAAAGTTTGGGGGCCACCCGTGACATTAACCTAATGAAAAAATAATGCATTTTTTTCATTTTTGGAATCATGGAGACCAATATTTTATTTTTGACTATAAAGGACAAAAACAATTACAGACTTTTTAGGAGGATTGTAATTGGAATAATATTGATCTCTCCCCGGTAGAGATTTTTGTAATAGTTTGTGGTACTTTATTGTTAATTTTCGTGGCTTGTAATATTCATTAAACATACCTATTTTTTTACCAAAAAAATAAAGAATGTCCGAAGTCTTTAAATCCAATAACATTTCTTCCTTCCAATAAAAATCTCATTTGGATGGCATCTCCTTATAGCCACTTATGCTAGTTATAATTCTCTCAGTTGTACTAATAATGATTATATTTTAAGACCAACTAACTATAGTAACATTCTTAGAAGGCACTAAACATATTGCATATTTGATGTTCTACTCTTACTGTGTCATCAGAATGAAGCCTTCATTGCCAAAATGAGAAAGAAAAATCGAATTATATATCGCGTTCGACATGATCGGAAAGGCAGAGGGGAGGCGACACGAGGAATCGACTGGATATGGACATGGACATGGTGAAATCCCCCATGAATTTGTGTGAAAAATTGATTCTGTCCTTCTGGAAAATGCTGATCTTACTGCAATATATAAATGTTGTTCCATACATTATCATATGCAATTAACGAGTTGTGAGATATTTATTCAATTAAATATTTTCACTTAATCATATATAGTGATTTCCATTCAAAGTTACTAATTTATTTTCACAAAAACGCTTTCCTAATTTACAAAAGATACACTGCACATATATTTCCACTGCGCTGGGTGCATACGTATACAATAGAACATTTCAATTTCATGCTACGTATATAAAGCACCAGAGGGACACATTATCGAGTGATTTAATTGGCATGTTCCTTTTAACTAGTAGAACTGGTCCATTTCTTGTTTTTTTTTTCTAGCTTGGTCATTCTTGCTGCTGCAGAGAAAACGTTTCTATGTGCGTACTACTTGTGAATTTTATCAGATCCTCTCAAGTCTCAGAAGCACTGGAGAGAGGCTGGAGGTGGTGCACCAGTAAACATGCATGCATCATTCCAAGTACCAGTAATTATATCTTCGCCAAGTATATATAGCATGCATTGTATATTTGTCATGGAGATAACAATTATGACATATACTTAACACACAAAAGGTTAAATTTGGCACACTAATTATTATGAAGTAATAATATATAGATACATTAGACTGCGCAAATTGAATTCGAAAAGTCTATTGCACGCTCATGCTATATATATCTAGACAGAGTTTAGATGCTATGTTCATATGCAAAACGGCCAATGTTACGAATCTAGTTCTGCAATTAATTATTTGCCTAGAGGCTTATACTCATGAAAAAGAGTTGTGCCATTACTGGTCAGTTCTCTCTCCATTTTGTAGCAACTAGAGAAGAGATAAAATATAGAGTGAGGAGTTAATTTTAGATTAGCAAGAAATTAATGAAAAGTATTGCTTTTACACACACTCTCTCTCACACTCCCTCTCCTCCTCCCCCCCCCCCCCCCCCCCGACACCAAAAAAAAAAAAAAACAAATTAATTGACATCTTTCCCAAATCCTCTCTCTCACGAAATTCACAATTTTTCACCAAATAGCAATGGAGGAGGCAAAACAACTTCTGATTGATGTATTTGAACCCCAAAAGAGAGAAGAAGCGCTGCTCCATCTATCCAGGGCTTGCACTCTCTCTTACACCCACTAATTAATTTCTTTTCTCATCTTTTTTTTTTACCTTCCTCATCATAAATATGTAGAGATAAGGAAGCTTTTGAGTTTTTGCAATTTTCCGAGCTTGTATAAATCTTTAGATTTGTGGGAGTATCAGCAAATCTAAGGAAATAGAAGAGATCTAGATAGCTAGGTGTCTCTTTTTCATAAAATTTCCTTTGTGAAGATAATCTCTAGCTAGAAGAAAAAAAATAAACTTTGAAACAAATTACAAAAAAGAAAAAAAGCTCAGTTGTTCATGAACAAGAGCTTAGTTTAAGCACTGAGGGAAGTAGGTGCTCCATAGTGATCATCTCAGTTCCAACAGTAAGAAGTACCAACGGTCGGAAAAAAAAAGTGAAGATTAGATTTCGACCGTTAGAAAAATTTTAAATTAAAATTATATAAATATAACTTTTTCCTATTTAAAGGTACATTTATACAATTTTAATTTACAAAATTTATGATGGTCGAGATCTAATTTTCACTTTTTTTTTGTCCATACATATTGTATGTATTCTTTAAGATAGATAATTTGTCGGCTTCAAAAGAGAAAGCAACTTCTACACAGAACAATCTTTATTTCTCAAAAATGACACATTTATTGTTCTAATTCTGCTGCAGAAGAAGGAAACAATACCTGGTTTGGCACTGCTGTTGTGGAATACACCATGCCTTGTAGCTTTGCTCATTCAGGTGTAAGAAAAAACTATGTTTATTGTTGTTTTCATCTTTTATTATCAGAATTACCAGCATGTGTACATAAAATCATATAACAGGAGAATACACAGAGGAGTTACTATTTCCTTTTCTCAGTATTGCCAGAATTAATCCTGTTTTGATTTTTTCTTAGTATTTTCAGTACGTGAATATATATTACAAAATTATAACAAGCATAAAAGCACAATATTTCATATCATGGTCATCATTATATAATATATATGCTTCTTTTAGTCGTATAATATTTGCCCTCCTCGTTATGGATGGTATATGCATAAGCATAAAATTCTTTTGAACACATGTATATATAACAACATTGAGAGTGAAAGATAATTAAGTTTATTTTTATTTTTCTACTTTTTTCAGGAAATAGTCAGAGTTTATCCCTACCTATCACCTCCAACACTATCATCGGGGGATTCAACTCGAGTATGCCATGCACTTTCCCTCTTCCAGGTTCTTTTCCATCTTCTCCCTATTTGTAATTCTCATACAGTTCTTAATTTTCCGAGTAGGAATAATTGCTGTTTAAGCTCGACATAACTTTATTCAAAAAAATAAATAAATTTGACACTTAATTAATAGTACATATGTTATGAAGGGTAAGATAGTAAGATACAATGTATATGTGTGCAAAGTCACTTCCTTTTTTTTTCTTCCATATATGCAGTGCATTGCATCTGAGCCCTCTCTGAGATCGAAGTTTCTCAATGGTATAGGAGAGTGCTTCCTTTTCCTTTATGTTTTTCTTTTCTTTTTTTTTAAGTAAATTAAGGAGTTTCCTTCCATTTTTCAAAATTTTAAATTTATTTGTAAATTGATAGTTAGCTAATTATCAGATTTTTTTTGCAGCACAAATTCTCCTCTATATCTACCCCCTCTTAAGCACTGATACAAGCTTAGAATTTGAGCATTTGAGGATAACCTGCTTGGGTGTTATCGGAGCTGTATTAAAGGTGCTATCTTCCACAAATAATTTTTTTTATCACGCCAGTTAAGTAAAAATTCTGTCAACTGCACAAATTGATTCTGAATTCTGAATTCTCATTTTTCATTTTTTTTTGTTTTCTTTTTTCACAGGGAGGTTCAGATGTGGAGGTTGTTGTGTATCTTCTTGAAACTGAATTCATGCCTCTCTGCCTCCGCTCCATTGAAAAAGGAACACAAGCTTCGAAAGCGGTATGTAATCTGGTCTTTACACTGTTGACACTTTGCTATTTTATTCTCGGGACAATTAATTTGATTTCTTGGCAATCAGCGTGGTCTTTGTAAACCAAATTACAACAACCAAGTGATCATGACTGTTTCTCAATTATGTAATTAATTAAATAATTATTTGTTCTATATCCTAAATTTGTTAATTATCTATAACTCTTAATTCTTTCTCTGCTCTTCCATTATTTATCTAGGTGGCGATGTTCATACTTGAGAAAATCTTGGTTACTGACATTGGCCTCAGACATGCTTGTGCGACTGTGGAGCGGTTCTTTTGCCTCCATCAGATTTTGGATTCTATGGTTGCTTCTTCTACTGAGAAACCCTCGTTACGTCTATTAAGGCATATAATTCGCTGTTATCTGCGTCTGTCTCATCATGCAAGGTACCTTCAAGTAGAGTACTCCTATAATTTAAATTCTATATTCATTCATTCATTTAGTTTTTTTTGTTTCCATGGTGGTAGCTAGCTTCCATATATGCCCGCAAAAATCATAAAAAAAACAAAAAATAACAAATTAACTATATATATATATATATATATATATATATATATATATATATATATATATATATATATATATATAGTTTTGTCATTTTGAAAGCAGGTATTAGTGAATATCTCAAATATTTTCAGAAATATGCCAAAAGGTAGAGCTGTTCTATTAGAATATTTTTAACATATACTTAATAAGAAAGAGGGACTAGAGGAAGACATTTCCAGTGTATAAATGAACTTAGGTTTGGAAATTTTCATAGAATGTCTTTTGTCAATTAATTAACTTCTATACTAATTGATGCATGTAACTTGACAATCCTTGTGTTGATTTTTATCATGAATTGCAATCTACAAACTTGCATCTGTTTTATTGTATTTTATTTATTTATTCCATGCTATTATTTGAAGGGCAAGAGAAGTTCTGCATAAGGAGCTGCCTACTGCACTGAGAGATGGCACATTTAATCAGTTGCTTCAGGCAAGTAATCTTCACAAAACTATATTTAGTTTAGCATCATCATGAATTATTCATAGAGATTCAGATCACACAAATATGAAAAAGTTATATTTTTAAGGTATATATTACCTTGAACACACAAAATATATGATCCAAGATGTCATGGCTCAAACACCTGCCATGAGCACAGATAGGGATTTGGGAAATGTGAACCTTCTCTGTTTAGTCAAAATTAAAAAAAAATAATAATATGATCCCTTCTAATTAAGGCTTTCATTTCATAGTGGAATTATTATAGCATTTCTCTGATCTCTCCAACAATTTGCAGGTTGAAGATGTAACCAGGGTGGCTCTTACACAACTTCTCGACAATACAACAGATGAGCAGTGACCGTGCGGCGAGCTACAGCCGGTGAAAAGAAGTAGATTGCACCAAACCATGTGTCTGTAGGGGACGCATATTTTAAACTATGTAATGAATAAACGTGTCCCAGATTAAAATAAAATTAAGAACCTGAATTTAGGCCCTTAATTTATCATGTCATGAAAAAAATTAGACTTCTTCTAGAAGTTTCTTGGGCAGAACTTCAACTAATACTTTGATTATGTTTATGCTCTTCTGTCGTGTCTTTAAAGCTTTCCATTTATTTGGAGCCAGAAACTTAGCAAGTCTATATAATTGAAAAGATTCAGCAATTAATTAAGTATTATTTATGTAATATTTGGTTTCAAATTTATCTCTTTTATTCAATTAATTCTTCTCTAGGGTTCATAATAAATAGCCTCTCTTCTGAATTCACATCCTCTATAGTATTTTATTATATATTGAGCAAAAAAAATCCTATAAAGCATCCCACATAAATATCAATGCTGACTGCTACAGTATTTATTATAGTATTATATTTTATTTCTGTCCACTAGAAATAAATTCCTTCTAACCCTCTAACGTAACCGAAAAGTTAAATCTAGTAACGGCTCCTTCTTCTTGGAGTTATATCTCACCAACACAGTGTACCACTTTCTACGCTCAAACCGTATAACTAATAAAGGATCCTTCCATTTCATCCGTAAGAAAACTTGGTAGCTTGTGGCATGATGTCTGAAGGCATTAAATTACTTCACACAAGTTAACCTTTAAAGTTAAAGTAAAACGAAATAAATATTAAATCATTCTAATATATTGATTTTTGATAGTTATAAAATAATCAGATAAGTTAATGAAAATAAAATATATTAAAAATTATAAAATTTGATAAATTAACTTTACTTCATTTTCATAAATATTTTAATTTACTTTACCTTAAATTATTTTTATTTAATACATTAAAATACCTTAAAATATTTACTCTTTCTTTATTTCACTTACCAAATACACTCTAAATATACTGAAGAGGGGTCCGACTAACCCAAGGGAAATTGCTCCGTGCACCCAGAATACATGTTTATATCACGGATGCACCAATTCATTTCCCGGTTTTTAGTGAGTCTAGTTTAGACCATTATCTAGACCAATTGCACCAAAGAAATTTCCAAGAACATAAAGCTAGTCTCCATTTCTTCTCTCGATCATACAAATCCCCACAAATCTTTACTGAAATCCCACCCAACCTACGCAGTATGACACGGACCAATAAACCAATCCTACATACTGCGTGAACAGAAACTTGTAAATCTCTTAGGTGAATCATACAAACCCATTCTCAGTTCTATAAATACAAACGGATTCAACGAACGCCACAGCACTAGCTAGTGTCAAGACACTCACCTTCTCTCTTCTCCGTTGCTCCCTGTATAATCCAAATGTGGCCTGGAGCGGGGAGGTTTGTTCCTCCGATGAGGAGAGGCTGTGGCAGTGGCTTAAGTGTGACGGCGCCGCCATATCGCCGGATTCCCAGGCAGATCAAAGAGGTGCCTATGGAGCAGCTCATAGAGGACGTGCTAGATCCGCAAAAGAGGGGACTGGCGCTGATTCACCTTGCCATGGTATCTTCTCCAGTGATATCGATCACTGTCATCTATCCTTTTCTTTTCTTTTCTTTTTAACCAGAAAATGTAGCTTAAATTGAGAAATCAGGTTTTTAAATTTGCTTGATTTTTCACATTTGAGAGTCAAAATTAGATTAGACATGCGCACATACTTTTTACTGTTTTCCACTGAGATTTAGTAAAGTTTGCATGCCGACAAACATGGGAAGCGTTACGTCTTTTTTCTTTCTTGCATAAAGAAAAAGCTTTTGTTGGATCATTTGTTCTTGTATCGGTTACTTGCATCATGGTATTAATTCAGTCAGTAAATGGATCACTCCTAATTAATTTTTACATTTTACATGTGTTTGATATGCAATTCAAGCCAGTAGAAAATACTTTCTTAATTTAGCATAGTCAAACCACACTAATTGATGAAGGCGCTAGTTTTTGTACTTCAAGAAATGTTGTTTTCTTTTTTACAATTGATTCTCATTTCTACTAATTATTACACTATATTATTGGTTTGTCTTGGCTTCATCTTGATACTCATATCCAATTTGTGTAAACGAAAAATATGACAAACTTAGTATCTGTAAAATTTTGAACCATCTTCCTTCTATACATCCATCTTGGTACTTGTTCAAATTAAAGAGAATGTTTCTAGTACAAAAAAAGTGTGTATTTGCAGCATGTTTAATTCACAACATGCATATTAAGAGTCTAGGATTTCAAACTTCAAATTCATGATTCTAGAAGGTAGTGTTTCGCTAATATCGTTGACTTGACAGTCTTAATATTTTACCTATTTATTCATTTATACCATTTGATTTTCAAACTATATGTTCTGTTTATGTTTTTTTTTGTCCCCTTATATTAAACTCTCAATCTTTTTCTCGGTGTTTTGTGTGGGCAGAAGAGGAAAGCTGTGCCAGATTTTTCTCTTACAATATGGCGCACTCCTGCAATTATCGTTTTGATTCTACAGGTACATATATATATTTGCCTTATCTTACAAGCTGAATTTTTGTGTATCATCACATTTTGCAATGAAACTAATTAAGCGGAGGCCGGGAAGGAGTATTCAAATCCACATATCAGGATAAGTGCTTTCTGTGTGTATCATGCCAGTACCAGAGATCTCTATTTACATGGGACTGCAACTGGGACCTACCATCCTAATTGTTATCAGCAGTGATTTGTGATGCTGATTAAGGAAGGACTTGATAAAAGAAAACACAAATTTAACTAAAACTTAAAATGGTAACTGTAATTTTTAGGAGATATTGAAAATATATCCATACATGGATCATCAAGAACAGTTGCCAGATGATGACTGCCATCGAGTTTCCTGTGCTATCGCTCTATTTCAGGTAATTCCTCTTCTTTTCTTCTTCTTTAATTTCATAGTCCAATCTATCTTATTTGAACCTTAATTTTCTTGTATTTGCCCCTGTATACTGAGATTTCTTTTCCTGTTTGCAGACTATAAATCATTTTTCATTGTAGTCACAATTTATGTTTTTTGTATTGTTTTAATTCTATTAGTTGCTTGTTATTTACAGCCATTAGCCATGGATGATCGCTTAAGAACTGATTTCCTTAAAGGTACACTTTTTTGCATACAAATTTAGTTTATTTTCAATGAGCATGATACTAGATTTTTTTTTTATTATATCCATTTCTACTGCAAGCTGGCAGGTATAATAATTCAATCTTATGGCATTGCTATATATGAGTAAACTAACTTGAGCTAAATTTGCACAGCTGAGATGCCTCAATACCTATACCCCTTCTTGAAAAATCTGAGGCAATCAGCAAGCTATGAAAAATTGAGACTTACTTCTTTGGGGATTATCGGTTTTCTTGTTAAGAAGGTGTGTTCCTTTCTGTTCAAAATATTACTTCCTTGGTTTTCCATCATAATGAAAAAAAAGAGAGAGAGAAAAAAAAAGGAGTTACTGAATTTAATTCAAGCACAGAACTTGAGATGATTGATGAGTTCATTCTTTTCTTCATTTTATTAAATGCATATACAATGTCCTGCATAGGTACAGTGACATCTGGGTATAGTTGCCTCAAATAGGGATTTATGGATAAAATGTACTTTTGATGAAGTTTTTGTTGAAACTTATTTCAAAATGGCCAACAAGGGGATCTTTCTATACCAATATTAGTGCAGGAACAGATCCTTTAAAAATTATTAAAAAAATTCCACCATATTCAAAATGCTAAAACTGAGATACTTATTTACATTTGGTTTTTTCTTTTTTCCCTTTTTCTCAATTCTCAAATTTGTTTTCAATTTGTGCAGTTAGATATTGTAGCTGTGAAGTATCTTTTAGGGACAGAAATAGTTCCGCTATGTCTTTGCTGCATGGAAGTTGGCACTAACTTATCAAAAACTGTAAGATATAATTAAGATTTAAACCTATTCTTGTGGAATTAATTTGACATTCTCTGTTCTGACTGCTTCAACCGAGGGTCGTCGTGTTCGAACGGTGCCTCAACTGGTTCGTATACACATAATCGACTGACGTGAAATACAAATTAATGTGCGCATGCAACAACAATATGAAAATGGAAAAGAAAGGAAATAGCAGTGAATTTTTGTAGGCAGTGTTATACCAGTTTTTTGGCATGTAACTGGGCCAGAATAGATAACATCTTTCACGTTTTCACCACTAAATTTTTGGACAGTAAGATTGACAAACTATATATGATTTCATTTTTTGATATTCATTATATAACTTATCACGTGTCTCTTTTTTGCAATTTCTTATAGGTTGCAGTATTTATATTGGAAAAAATTCTAAGTACTGAAATCGGGCAAAAGTACATATGTGGCAACCGTGACCGATTTCTTGTAATCAATCATATGCTGGCTTCTATGTTCATACTTCCCCATGAGAAATCATCTTCAAGACTATTAAAGAGTGTAATTATTTGTTTCTATTTGTTCTCCTGCAATCCAAGGTTATTTGTCTTCGTCTTTTTTCTAATTCTTCTTTTTCTCATCTTTTCTATTGGCTGAATCGGTGGCCTAAATGTCAATGGATCTTGATCAAGTTATTTGGCCTTGTTTGTAGGTCAATTTAATTTGAGTTTGAATTATTTGAGTAGGGCTAGATTCAAATCAAACATCATTTGGATTCATTTCGTGTCCGATACAAAGTTTGGGTGATCGAAATTTGGAACGCAGGCCATTTCGGGTCATCATTTGTTCAAACTATTTTGAACTTCCAGTCAAATTCTTCCAGCCAGTTGGGTTATATTGAATCTGGTTGGTTTCAAATCATCGGCCAGTGGAGTTATGGGTCCATCAAAGTATAGATCACTCAACTTGAGATAGACCTGGTTGCATGTTAGCTTGGTAACTGGTACTCAATTCAAATTTGTATCATATTATGTTTGATATATCATTGTGTCAAGTTCCTTTTACATTTGTAACTGGTTTCATGCTTTTTAATATACTGGTAAGGTTAAGTATTATACATGTTCTAGATGTAAGCTTCAACTTCTTCCTATATATTTCTCTTCTTCTTCCAATATATTTCTCATCTTCTTCCTATTACCTGTTTTAATCTACTGGTAAAGGAACAGGATTCTCTTCCTTTGCACAATTCAACTTACAAAATTCATTTGTTTAAATTTTGACAGCATGTCTGAGACCCTATATAATATATTGCCCGATGCAATTAAAGATGGAAGTTGTTTTCACATGTTTCAGGTAAGCAAAGTCCAGTATTAATCTAAAACAGCTTGTCTATTCTTGCCTTATTTTTTTCTTAAGAAGTTTGCAATTTTTTCAGGATGATGAGGAAACATTAAATTGTGTTTATCAACTGCTATGGAATTCAACAGGTGGCCAATTGAATTAGAATGGATATGACAAGATACTATACTACTAAAAAGCAATGAGAACAAGTGAAAAAGAGAGAAGTAAATGGATATTTAATTAGTTTTAAGCCTGATAAAGCCTACCAGTTCAGGACTATTAGAACTAAAATTTTAAGCTTATTTTATTTGTTTTGAGTTAACCTTATAACAGCTCAGCCTTGAAGTTTTGCAATGTTAGTAGAATTTAGGAGTTATTAATATCTAGCTTCCATTTTTCTTTTCCTTGCTTCATTATCCCTTGCTCTGACAAAGAACATGCACACTGCTGAAAAATAGTTAAAATGGTTAGGCTTGATATATATTTTGATCAAAGATAACATACATAAGAAAGGATACTTCTAGCATGCATCGAGCTTTTATGGTATATTCAAATTTTACGGTACATATTTTAGAGAAACAACGTTCAAATTAAAAAAGTAAAATGGTAGATATGTTCTCAATTACATGAATATAACTCATATTAAATTTGGGTAAATTTGAAAAAGTTCACTCGTTAAACAATATACAAAATGTTAGATAATTTGGTCTGCCATGTCCAGACTAATTTTAGGTCATAAAAAATCTTATTTATGGCTCCCAGCTACAGTTATTAATCATATTCTCTTCTGTAATCGTACTGATTAATAATTTGATGTGAAAGTATTATGTTAGGAGGTTGATTTTTTTTCTGAAAGTCTCTAAGATGTAGTTGTGTATGTCTAGGTATAATGGAAGAGTAGTGATAATTCCACCCCTTATTTACACTCTAGATATATTTATATATCTTTCAAAAAATATTTATATATAATGATAAAAATATTTATACTTTACATTATTAGGATTAAAAGTTATATAAGTTATATTTATACTTATGCAATAAAATTTTTAACTCAAATTTTGTATAATCATCTAAGAAAGGAAAAATGATAAATACTTTTTATACTAACTATAAATAATTAAAAAAAATCAGATATAAATAAATTATCTATTTAGTATAAGAGGAGTGATAACTATACCCCTTAATTATATCTCAAATATTTGAAGCTAAGGGTTGCATAACTTGGAGTGCAAAATTTAAAATTTGAAACATATTTTTGAAAAATATTTATACTAAACATTGAGTACAAATAAGAGTGCATAATTTGAGGTATAAGAATAATTTCTCTTAATAATAATATTTTTAACGTATAAATAAGAGATATAAAATATGAGGTGTAAGGATAATTTTTCATAATGGAAAGCGTGGCTTTTACAGATTTACAAAAAAAAATATATGAATTATCCGTTCTAAAAGGCAAAAAAGAAGAAGAGGAGATTATAACTTATAGGTTGCTCGTTTTAGAATTTTATAAGCCTGGCCCAAATAACATGGGTCTAGTCAATAGTCGCTGAATTGGGTTGCTCAATTAGCTCACACTTTAGCATTTCTTCTTTATACCCTTTATAAATCAGAGGCCTCTTGGGTTCTAGGTGTGGTCCACTTGTCGTGAGCATATACTCTCCCTGGAGTAATGGACCATGTCCATCTAGATCTATTAGTCAAATCCTGTATCTATATAAACCCTAACCCGGTCTATTAGGGTTTCACTCTCCCGCCGCACCGCCTCATCCGTCTACCACCTTCGTTTCCATTCGAATCTTAGTGATTCTCCATCAAATCAGCCATGGCCAGGGCGAAGAAGGGGATGTCTAAGCAAGAGAAGAAGGTCGTGTACGATCAGAAGCTCGTATCGTTGCTCGAGGGTTACACCAAGGTGCTGATCGCCATCGCCGACAATGTCGGGTCGAATCAGATGCAAAACATCAGGAAGGGATTGAGAGGTGATTCGGTGCTGCTTATGGGGAAGAACACGCTCATTCGTCGATGCATCAAGCAGTATGCTCAGCAATCTGGCAATACCGATTATCTCAACCTCCTTCCCTCCCTTGTTGTATGTTTATTTCTTCTCTCCTTTTTAGTGTTTACTTATCCGTTTAGTTGTAGGAATTAAAGTAACCTGTGTTTGTACCCACTGAGCACTGATGTTTAGGCTAGTATAGATAGGAAAATTGTCAGTAATTTTTCTGAATTAGGTTACATTAAAATTAGTTTAAAATGTTGTGGTATAACAGCATGGTTTGTAGGCATGGTTATCATTTTAGGATATTTTGTGCTGCTCTGTACTGAATGATGACTGATGGACATATTTTTGTTTTAGTATACTGAGATAGGTGACTAATTTTATTATTGAGTAATGATTGAAAGCCTTTAACTGCAGGGAAATGTTGGGTTGATCTTCACAAAGGGTGATTTGAAGGAGGTCAGCGAAGAAGTTGGAAAATACAAGGTAACATTTAGTTTTAATATAAGTTTGTGAATATTTGATATAACCATTGCATAGATGATCTGACATCCATTTGATGGTTTTCTAATGCTATTATATTACAAAAAATGAAAACAGGTAGGAGCACCTGCTCGTGTTGGTCTTGTTGCTCCAATTGATGTGGTGGTCCCACCAGGAAACACTGGTCTCGACCCATCGCAGACTTCTTTCTTCCAGGTTAGTTCTTCTCTATCCCCATTACAAACTCTTTAGTGGGCCAAAATGCCATATTTCGGGGAAAGTAACTTGGTAGGTTATAAAGTGTTGTCAGTACAAATACTTCGATGAAATTTTCCATATGATATCAACCGGAACAATATTTTTGTTTCTGATTTTGGGTTTGTTATCAACTCCAATTTCCCTGGATCTCGAACTTTACCATAATTAAACGTAGTTTTGAATTAGTCCCATGTTTAATTTTAACTATTGGTGCTGTTATAGGTGCTTAACATTCCAACCAAGATTAACAAGGGAACAGTCGAAATTATAACCCCAGTGGAGCTTATCAAGAAGGGAGAGAAGGTCGGATCCTCTGAGTCTGCGCTTCTTGCAAAGCTCGGAATCAGACCCTTCTCATATGGTCTTGTGATCACCAATGTGTATGACAGTGGGTCTGTGTTCAGCCCAGAGGTGCTTGACCTAACAGATGATGACCTCATGGCGAAGTTTGCTGCTGGTATCTCAATGGTCACCTCCCTGTCGCTGGCACTTTCCTATCCTACTCTGGCAGCTGCACCGCACATGTTTGTCAATGCATACAAGAATGTTCTTGCCATTGCACTTGAGACCGAGTACTCTTATCCTCAGGCTGAGCAAGTCAAGGAGTACCTCAAGGTATTTACAATTTATTATGTCTCATATTGAAGGTTTACTTATTATAGCTACTTTCTGGTATGTCAATTGAAAACAATCTTTGTTCATGAAACCACAAAACCTTGAAAAACCTGTGTAACACCCCTGAAAGTCTTTCTCGAATTAATGTAAAGAGAAAATAGAGAACCGTGTGGAATGATTTAATTAAGGTTTTTGTCTAAAATGGTCGTGGGCAGTTCTTTAATTTATTCTTATGTTGCTGCAGATAAACATAATATTGTCAGGTTTTTGCAGCCAAACTTGAAATGGGCCCTATGGTAATTTGGTGCATTGTACTTGCGTTTTAATGCCCTAGCTATAATCTGTACTTTGAACTGTCAAACAGGACCCCAGCAAATTTGCGGCTGCAGTACCAGTTGCAGCTGCTGCAGATGCAGGAAGTGCAGCACCAGCAGCTGCTAAGGAGGAAGAGAAGAAAGAGGAGCCAGCAGAGGAATCTGATGACGATATGGGCTTCAGTTTGTTTGACTAGACAACACCTAGGATTTAGTTTCTTCTATCGGTCTGCAGCTGGTAAAAACTTAGTCTTAAGAAGGTTTAAATATTTTGTTCCATGCTCTTTTTTTGTTTTGTGAGGGGATTATTTTATGAATTTAGCAGTTGTAAAATTTTGACAATGTCAGAGTCTGTTATTCTGTTTGGTTTTTGTGATAATTTATGTTTGAAATACATATCAGATCGTTGCTGATTATATTCACTGGGGAACATTTAATCACAATCTTGAGATTCTGAAAAAGGAGAGCCCACGAATAGGAGCCCTCTATCACCATAAAATTTCTTGATATGTAATGATCAAAATTAAGTCGTTTTTAAATCTTGGAAAAAGGAGGTATTTATTATTAGCAAGCGCGATTAGGGGGCTTGGTGCTTACTATCAAGCTCGTGCAATTGGAGAGCGTGTTGATTCTGTGCCGAACATAAATTAAAGCCCGGCAATTTGCTAAACGATCTGATATATCCAAATCTTAAAGTAATCGGACGGTGTTAAGGAGAAATGGAATCTGCGAAATTTGCATTACTTGAAAAGCCATGTAATTTGTCCCAATTTATGGTAATCTTTGGTCCCATTTCAGTCATGCAACCTAACCCTAAACCCCATCAAGGTGTTATCCGCTGTAACGCAAAACAAATTCATGTCAGTCATGAAACATAAAGAGCCCCGATGCGGTAGGACATCGGTGGCTGCATGCTAACATCAAGGCAAGTTGGTATGTCAGATCCTCTCCAAGATCTGGCTCAGATCTAGAAATTGGGAAGGAATGTAATGGGAATGACGTCGTAGATTTTTAGAAGAAATTGTAAGACATTAATGAAAGATGTCTGAGTTAACATTTTATGCCACTGGAAATGCAAAGGAGAATGGAAAAGCCTTTTAAAAGTTCAAATAAAGTAGAGCAGATAATACTTAGAAAAAAAGGAAATAAACTTGAAACAATAAAATGAAGCAGTTAGCCCAACGAAGCCCACTTTTGTCTCCTGTATTTATATTTCTTCTTGTCAGTCCGGATTTCACCTAAACCTCATCTTTTTTTCTATTTTTTTTTAAATCTTGACAGTATTCACCTACCGATTTTTTTTATTAAAAAAATATTATTTAGAATTAAATAAATAAAAAAATGTGATGTGTATTTTGAAAAATAGGAGGGACGGGTTTTAAAACCCCGTCTCTAATATTTTTTTGAATTTTTTAATGAAAATAAATATTTTTATTGGGACGGTATTTATTTTCCCGTCATGTGTCTCATGAGTTTTTCCAACCCAAAACCTGGACAGAGAAATAAAAGTCCGACCTGTTTTTTTGTGGAACGAATTTTGAAAATTCCTCCCCGAATAAAATATTATTTTTTATCGAGAGACGAATTTTTTTTATAAAAATGCTAAAACAGTGTTAAATCCGTCACTCAATAAACAAATAATATTTTATTCGGGGAACGGATTTTCAAAATTGTCACTCAAAAAAGCGGGTCGGAATTTTATTTCCCTATTCAGACTTTAGGCTGAAAAAACCCATAAATGAGACGGAAAGAAATCTCATCCTAATTAAAATATTAATTTTTACTAAAAAATAATTAAAAAAATTATTGAGGACGGGATTTTAAAACCCACCCTTATATTTTTCGAAATGTACGTCATTTTTTTCTATTTATTTAATTCTAAATAATAATTTTTTTAAATAAAAAAAATAGGGTTCACCTAATCCTCCCCAGTCCTCTCCTCTAAAACAAAACTACATCGCCAGAATTGTTCTTCGATCTCTGACTGTGGATAGATTATTTATTAATCTTGAAATTTCTGGATATGTTATGGTGCTAATATACTCTGGAGGTGACGCACTAAACTATCAAATTTTATGGTATTAATATACTCTGGAGGGCTTCTTATACAAATTTTAGATAATGATTTTACTCATTCACCAACTGACACGCAACGTCACCTATAAATACAATTTTTTTTTTGAGTAAAACACCTGTAAATACAAATTATGTATGTATCAGGTGTAAAACTTTGGCGATGGTTATCATATCTCGGTGGTACATATTTATTAGCTATATTTGGTAGAAGGGAAAAAAGATAAAAGAATAATGAGATGAATTTTATTTATTTGTGCTTGGGTGTTTTGTAAAGTAAAAAAGTTTAGTCCATACTCTTTGAGTTCAATTTCAAAAATTAAAAGAACAATTCAAACTTGCTTAATATGATTTGTTATTGAAATATTTTTAAACTTGCAAATATTATTCCGAAAAACTAAATGAGATGGAACTTATGTTACTCCAAGATGAAAATTATTGTTCTTAAATATTCTTTTATTTTGACATTTACTTCTTATCATTTGAATTTGATACCGGTTTGGAGTCATTTTAATTGGATTGTCTGCTTTCAACGTCCATTCATATCAGTTAGATTTGGATTAGATCGGATTTTCAAATTATCCAATTCAAATTATTTTGAATTTCAGATCACTTCAAATTAGATTAATGACGTCAAAATTAGATCAGTTTGGCTTTTTCTAAAATTATTGAATCAATCATTTAAATTGGGTCGGATTTTACCACATCTAAATTATGTTAAGGAACGGCTATAGGTTTCTAAGTAACAAATTGGAAGTGGTGATACATACAACTAGTACAAGGTGTCTATTTTGAAATATAAAATTCAATGTTACATTATATGATTACACAACACAAGGATTCGCTTCACGGATCGATGAAGAACACGTCGTCATAAACAATTGCAGAGATTCCATCGCCTCAACGCCAAACACAGTAAAACAATTGCAGGGCCTTCACATGCTCACTAAACCCACTTCCCAAGAGAATCCATACAGCATCACAATACCTTACAACCCCTGTAACGAGTCACTGCTCGGGGACATGGTACGAGATGCACACGCAATGCGCAGTTGGAAAGGGAACAAAGAATCTCAACCTTATTGTAAAATGGCGCGGAGCAGAGAGTTGGTAGGCGCGTGAATAAAGGGGGAATCCGGATTCCTAACTCTTAACCCTACAATCTTTGTCACATTGCAGAGAAGGAGACAAAAGAGCCAACCAAGAATAGTTGCACAAAAATTTGTAGACTTGTACAGCGAGAATTTCGGACCATTTATTCAATCCGACAAGAGCAATAATATATGGGAATTTAACCACTCTAGCATGGCATGCATGTGAACCGTCTCCATATGGCATGACCATCCAAATTTGACCATGGAGCTTTAGTAAATGCAATACTTGGTGTGGCACGTTGTTGTGCATGTTTGAAATTACATAGCGTTTTTTTAATATTTTTGTTTATTTGCATTATGTACACATTATATTAATTCGCATGTTATTTCATGGCAACTAAATTAAGGTTTACTATTCTAGAAATGATAATATAGTATACAAAATTCTAACATTACTAAGCTTGATAGATCGAATTAGTTGTTATGTTCAGTCAAGTTTTGTTCATAGGCAGATTTATGCAATATCTTAAAATTTTGAAAATTAAAATACATGTACTAAATATAAAAGTTCTTGTGCTGTGATTTTAGAAAATTGAATACCCAATTTTAATTACATTTCGTATTCACTGTACAATGAATAACCAAACAAAATTTTGGTTCCATCTTAATTATTTTAACATGACAACAACAAGAAGACATCTCACCTTTTTTAATTGAATAAAAGACTATGACTTTGGTCCAATAAAAAAAATTAAGAAACACTAAAGATAGCAATTGAATTGCTATAAAAGTAATCAAGTTAGATCCCATTGATTTGCCATTTCCAACTACCTTGTAGGTTTAATTAAGCTTCAAATTATCAATATGTACCTTCAAAAAAAAAAAAAGAATTATCCATCCATGCCATAACAAATTGACATTTAAACTACAAAATATATATTACAAAAATTTCACTGCTAGATACAATCTGACACATTGTTTATAACACACAAGATCGCCACAGATAAACCAAACTTAGTATCACATGCATGAAGAAGTTAACACCTACTCCTCCTTCACTGCACTAATAAATATATAATATATATATAAGCTTCCATTGCCACTTCTCTTCACCATCCATCTCAATCCATACCTAATCATGCACTACTCCGACAAGAACAAAGAGGAGAGTTAATTAAGAGAAACAGAGTTCATTGAAGAATTAATAATTTGGAGAGAAAAGAGGAAGAAGAGAGGAGAAGATTGTGGTTCTTGAAGTATTCTGTGATATCTTTCTCAAACCAGCCGATATTAAACAAGGTATATAAGACATTGTTGATTAATTAATGCAGTATTTTACTGCTCTTTTTGTGAAAATTTGTTTCTAGTAATTAGTTTGGTTGGTACATTACAATTAGGATTCAAGTTCTAATCATTATTGTTGTACGAAATTTAAGGACAATGAACATGTACTGCACATTTTGGCTGTTAATCAATTCGTCTTATATAATTATTAGATGCCAATCAGATCATTAGTTAATCATTTTTTCAATCCAATCATATACCCAACAATCAATTCCAATTTTGTTTTTCAAAATTTATGAGACCAATGAATCATAATGTACTTAGTGTATGCTATAATGCTAACCAATTCAATAATCACAGAGGAGTACCAATGGCAGCCTGCCACGTGGCAATCGTTTCAATCTCCGTTCTCCTCCTCATCTCCAGCGCCAGTTCATTGCCAGTGGAGCTCATAGAGCCATCCGACCACGGTTTGGCTAACCAGCGGGCCCCACTGGCAGTGTCTCCGGCGATGCTCACCTTCTTCAAGAGCGCTCACACCACTGTAGAACTACCGGAGGCGATCGACTCCGCCACGATTGCACGTGCCTCGCACGAGACCCCCGAGACACGTGAGGAGAGCGTGAGTGGAGGTGGTGGGAGCAGGAAGGGGAACAATGCGGTGCTCGCTGGTGTGATCTCTGGTGTGGTCTGTTTGGTTGTGGTTGTCGGCGCGGCTGTAGGGTTCTTGGTGTATAAGAGACGGAGTGAACCGGGAGTAGAAGAAAGTGATAGTGATACGAAGGTACTGAGCTTGGTTCGGTGGAGCCGTGGAGGCTCGGAAGTTAGGTTGGGTTCATCCGGGCCATAAAATGTCTCTCTTGCTCTCAATTTGTTATCAAAATGGAGGTATCCATTTGTTTAGGATTTCTCATCCCACTGAGGGTAACTCTGTTAGTTTACCAGTATTAATATCCTTCTGTGACACCTTAAGACCTTATTACAGTGGATATCTCCTATTTTTTCAACGGAGAAAAAAAATAGGAAGAACGCATCATATATAGAGAGAGCAAGCGTTTGATTTCTTGTAGAATTTATGTAGCAATTACTAATTGTTTGTGTATCGATGATCGATGATGTTATTTATGTTTTACTCTAGTTTATACTCCACCACTCGTAGTTAATTAGCACTGGAGCTTAGTACCATGTTCTTTTTAATCCGAGTCAATGAAAGAGTTTAGGTCTTTCATGAAGAGCATTAGTATGGAGTGTCATTGTTAACACTTTTGCTCATACCTAATTTGGATGCATTTATAAGCATGTATGAGGTA
Organism: x Bolboschoenoplectus mariqueter; assembly: GCA_037678475.1. Taxonomy (NCBI): domain Eukaryota; kingdom Viridiplantae; phylum Streptophyta; class Magnoliopsida; order Poales; family Cyperaceae; genus x Bolboschoenoplectus; species x Bolboschoenoplectus mariqueter. The sequence continues at coordinate 1,901,758 of CM075260.1, read as the reverse complement.
TCAACCTGCATTTTTTTTTTTTTGGAGTTTTTATAACAGCTACATTATGTTTTTGTGAAAATTCCAAATCTTTCTCCGTTTAATGATCGACATTAATTATTTGTAACATCTGCAGTATATGTATGTCTATAGAAAAGCATGGGAAGTAATCAAAGAAAAATTACCGTGTAAAAGTAGGTTTTTTTTTTTTTGTTGGGGGGGGGGGGGGGTCTTATACCCACTGGATCAAAGTAACATGGATATGATTGACAGCTGTTAATATATATATTTTTTTAGTACGTTAATTGAACAATTGTTTATTCACCAGATTAATTATCTTGTGGTCCCAAAACAAGTGATGCATGTAATTTCTGCGTATTTACTTCACCTATGCTCTTTCATACAAAGCTGAGTATATAATCAAGTTTATAAGAAACTCAGAAAGGAATTCTTGGAACATCATTAAATTCATGTGTTAATTAAGTGTTCTGCATTCGATTCGCTTATTTTTACACTTGAAAATTTTATTTCAATATCTTTATACTTTTCTTTGTGCATAAATTTAATATAAATCATGAATATATACATATACATCAGAAAATATACATAAAATTATCCTACTTTTATACAACAAAAAATATTATTCTTAAAAACTTTAAATACAATATAGAGAAAAAAATTTTCCCCTAATTTCCGGGTTTTTTTTTTTTTTATAAATACATACATGGATACCCATACAAAGAGCATTGAAGAGTCCACTAGTCTTTTAAGCCCACTAAGCCCAGAATATCCCTATTTTATTCCTCCACTAACCTTTTAAGCCCGCTAAACCCAGAATAAACCTCCTCTATTATTCCTCCAATTCCTGGTCGGATCATAACTGGATGGCTCTAACTGAAATGGAGGAGACTGGAGAATATCGGGTTTATTTGAACTGGAGATCTCCGTTGCGTTAAACCCCTCTTCCCTCGTTCCCTGAGCTTCACTTTCCCAAAAGATATATAATATTTTTCTTCTCCTGTCCTTGCTTCCCTATTCTCTAAGTCTCCTTGTCTCGATCGCCAGCCATTACAGCTGATCACAGTTCATAGAAGGTAGGTAATTGACCTCCTCTCTCTATCTTTCTCTCTCTATGTGATTGGATAGGTTGCTCTAGCGAGTTATTGTTTAGTCTTAATTTTCTTCCTTAAGAAATGCGGGTTCGATTCGATTGGGTGCTCAGTTATTGTTGCTCCACTCTTCTCATTGCTCCTTTCTATGTCATCCAATTTTTGACAGATGCTTTGTAAGGTTTTCCCTTTTTGGCACCTAGATATCGATCACTCTTTTGATCTAGGTCATTTATGTTTCAAGGTTTCTTCTCACAGTTTACCTATTATTGGAAATCAATCGATGAGAACCTTTGTTCTATTATAAAATGACATACATGAAGGTTTTCTTTGTGGTTTTACCAGTACCATAATACTTAGTTACATAATCTTCTGGGTCAAAAGTCAAAACCCCCTTTAAATGGGAAATATCATCCCTTGTACCCTACAAACTTGTAAGCACATCCTCATTTTCTGATGTAATCATGAATCTTTGAAGAGATGCAAAAGGAAATGTTACTTTTAACAAATAATATTGTGTTTCATGGTTTCCATAGCTCACTGTTCTGATTCAATTCTAGTTTTCCAAACTTTTGTAGGGTCTCAAATGATGGAATCCGAAATGGATGAGCCATTATCTCAGTCCAATTTGGATATAGAGAGCTCGGTTTTGGGAAACTATCCTGACTCCTGCATCCAATTCCTGATGGATGATTTCGACTCCACTGTTGATGAGTTTAGTTCTGGCCTTATCATCTCCCGAATGGTTTCTGATTCCATATTTAAAGGTGCAGTAACTGCAATTTCTGATGAATATAATGAGAAGTTAGCATCCAAAGAGAAAGAGATAAATGATCTGTCCGAAGAATTGGAGCACCGTAAAATGGAAGTAGATAACCTGACCCAGAAAATGAAGAATTGCAAACAGGTGGAATCGAGTTTTGCAGATTCAGAGTTTCAGGAATTAGAGTTGATGAAGAAATGGTGCGACGAGTTAACGGTGATTAAAGATCAATTGGGGGATATATTGGAGTTTTTCCCTTCGTCAGAGCTGGGCGCTCACATTGCGAATACAGGGGCAAATTTTAAGGTAACGGTACCAAATTCAGAAGAGCGCATCAAAGAGATTTTTAGTGCTTTGTTGAATTTGGATAACAAGAAAAGGGAGGATCTGATAAGTTATTTCAAAGAGGAGATAACAAAAATGAAGCGAGAACATGATTTGTTGTTGCAGCAAAAAACTGAAGAGGTTTTTGTTTTAAAAAGAGAGCTCTTAAAGGAGAAGGGTTCATCAAATCCTTTACAATCTGAAAATTTGAGGAAAAAAATTTCTAAACTCGTTGCAAAGTTGGAGGGGATTTCATCAGAAAAAGAATCGAGCGCAACTCGTGTGAGTGAAAACCATAATAATTTGAGTTTAGTCAATGAGCAAGAGGTGAAAATCTCAGCCTTAGAAGAAGAAAATCAAAGGTTGAGAAATATAGTTGCTGAGAAAGAGAAGGAATGGAAGGCGAATACTTTGATTCATTTGAATTTTGAAGAGAATATTTTAATAGAATCTGAAATTAGTGAAGAGGTTAAAAAAACTGTTTTCAGAGAGATGTTTGAAGAGTTTGGAAGTAAAATTCAGGGAGATATATCTTGTTTTGAAGCCAGAAAAGATAAAGAAGTGTGCATAGCAAAAGAGGAGAATGAAAAACTGAAGCAAATGGTAGATTCCCTCTGGAAACAGGCTGAAGAAAAGGATAAATTTACATGTGAAGTTGAACACAAGTTTATGCTTCTAAGCTCAAAGTTCAACTTATTTAAAGAACAATTCAACAAGCTTGAAGAGAAAGTCAAGGAGCAAGACTTGTACATCTCAAATAGCAACACGGACCTCGATGCTATCTCTTCTAAAATGGAGCAGATTTTGGTGGAAGTGCATGGACATGAAGATGATTTTAAGAGACTAAAGGAAAATTTTGAGAATGTTTTGAGTAATTTTGAAAAAGAGAAACAGAAAGAGGTTTTGGAAGCAGTTATGGTTTCTGTTGAAAAAATGTTAGAGACGGTAGAATGGAGGCTTATTAACAATGTTGACTGTTGTGCGTCAAGGTAATATTTTCTTTTTTAATTTCCTGATTTCTTTGGATTAATTTATGTTTCTGCAAACTAAATGTATAACCTTGCAACATTTCCAATATATTGTATAACCTTGCAAAAACGGTCACATTACATATGTATGATTGTTTAATAAAAGAAATGTCACTATGCACCTTCAAGTATGGAAATTATCCTCCATCCTTATTGCTGCCGCTACAGGTGAGGAAGAAGTGAAGGATTGCTTCCATACATAAAACTTTTGGAGAGGAATGCTATTAATGATATTACTAAGTTTCACATAGTTGCATAAGATGTATCTCTTTTTTCCATCTTCTTTTATTTTGTTGACTTTGGGGGTGGGTTGATCTGAGTGATTGTCGTGAGTATTGCTTCTGTTTGTATCTATTTGTGTCCATAATCTGAACCAAGCTACCAGAACTGGCACAAGTATATACTGGTTGGTAGTTTGGTACACAAATTTGTAATTATGGTATAATTTGCTCTTTGTGAACAGGATATTAGTCATGAAGAGCCAATTTGACCAGTTAGTGAGAGGAGCAAAATTTTTGAAACATGAAAAAGAGTGGTACAAGAAGGCCTCTGAAGTAAAAAGTGTTAATCTTCACACAGCTGAGAAAGAGGTACCATGCTTACCAAATTCAAAATACAAATTTACTCTTCCCTGCCTTTTAAGTGAGCGAACATCTGAAAAATGGTCGGAGAAAATGGAGTCCTTGGGGTATTTTCAGTTTTTGTAGGGGTTATACTTTCCACTCCTTTGAAGAAATAATTTATTTATTTGTTTTTATTTTTGTGTTTGATAGGTTGATTTGCTGGGAGATGAGGTGGATGTGTTGACATATCTTTTGGAGAAAGTATTTGGAGTTTTGAATCATTACTCCTATGTGTTTCAGCATTACCCTGGGGTAACTTTTTTTTATTTATAATTGCAATTCAGATAATATTATTTTATACAGGTCTGTGAATATATGAAATTGTACATGATATCAAATTTTAATCAGAATATCTTATAGTTTTTCGCTTGTACCATATTTTAAGTGAATCTAGTTATATTTCTCAATTAGAAGTTTGATTAAGCAGATATGGGTTGTTTTGCAGGTGCATCTGATATTTTAGTGTTTAATAATGGTGCTCATGAGTCATGAGCCTATATTTTTTTAAACTTATTGAACATGTTCATGGATAATGTTACTGAATTCTTCTTTCTTTTGCTTGGTATAACAGGTTACAGAAATGTTGAAGCTGATCGATAACTACATGAAAGGAGAGCCTATTAAAATAGTAAGATCCCAGGCCCAATCAAATGGTCTTTTAACCCCCAAGTAATTTTATCTTTGTAGTTACACATACCTGGTTTAATACCTGTCAGTCATGTCAGCAACTGGTACTGAAAATTACCAACAGGAAAACCACCTTATATTTACATTTTGTGTTTTAGTTTTAGTTTTTTTTTTAGTTTAAAGCTAGTGGAGAGATTTTTATGTAACATGTTCAATCATTTTGGTAATGGTTGGATTGATTTAATTATTGGATGTGAATATTTTGTGTTGCTTGCTGTATAAGCACATGAATGTGAATGTCAGATTGCAAGAGGGAGAATTTGGGGGAGAATTTGCTGTTGTTGGAAATCTAACATAAATAAGAGAGTTATTACTTGTAACAAAGTTTGTGCTTTTGTGGATCTTTTGCTGTGGTACAACCCCCTCTCAGTTTTTGTATATCCAGGTCAATGTTTCTTGGATTTTTTTTTTTTTTTAGATAAAGATGAGAGTTTAAGTTGTTCAATTTTTAAATATTTATAAAGAATTTTTTATTCGGATTTCAAATCTATGATTTTCTACACGGAGAGCATTATTTTTATCATTAAATCAAAGGTTGGTTCTCGTTTTTTTGGATGTTTCAAAGGGGCTTATGATTTCTGTTCTGAGCGCTAATTTTGCACCACCGAGAGCTACGAGTTGATAACAATTATATATGCCATATGATGATTTTTTTCTTAATTCCTCTTGAGAAACCATTCATTGTTTTGCTTTAGTTTTGTCTTACTCTCCCATAAAATAATTTGTGCGGTATGTTATTGCATGTATTAATTACTGATAGTTAAATTATTTTCATATCTGTCGTTTAGTATCAGGATATAGGGCAGCAGCGGAGCTTGAAAAGAAATTTAGAGGGGCCAACAAATTTTCAATTAATTGTATCAATAAAAAGTTGATACCAAAATAATCTGATTATACTAAGAGTCTTGTTCATAATTTAAAGACAATTTTTCTGATATGTAAAATCAAAAGTTAATATAAAAAAATCATAATATTTATAAGCTACTAATGATTAAGATGAAGACATCAAAATAAAACTAAACTAGAGAAGTTAAAGATTTACTCTTTGTTTCTTCAACTTTTTAAAGACAAAGAGTAATATCATCATAGTTGTAGCTCTCTGCAATTTCACCTTCAATGTGCATTAGCAAGAAAATCATCTTCCATCTTGTTACGCAATTTTATAATGCACGTTCAGCTTGTTGTAGAAATAGGAAAAGTGACAAGTAAACGGATCAATCTATCAACCAAATTGTGGACGGTATGTTTGTTTGTCTCAACAAGACAATGACACAACTCAGTTAAAGTTGCTATCTTTTTCAAATCTGCGTTGTTCGAAATGTCCACAATGAAATGATTCAATTGTTGCACCAATTCAAATCTTTCTTGCTGAGTAAAATCTTCAGGATAGTACTTTTCCACTAACCGATATATGTCAGCAGCATTGAAAGATTTGAAATTATTCTTTGAAACTAACGTAACACCAACACCAAGAGACAAAAGATCCATTACCTTCTCATTAAACCTATAATTTAGCTTTTGTAGTTGTGTGTCAATCCTAACTAGAAATATCTCTACTCGAAAATAACGGTCCTTAGTAAAATAATTGGGTTGACAATGAGCCCGACCACCACGTAAAATATAAAGCTCCTCCATGTTTGGAACATCGATGCCGTGACTTTCACAAAATTTAATGACTTTATCAAAGAAACTTCTCCGACCATCTTCTCTCATTTTCTGAAGAAACACTTTTGTGGATGATATCAAATGGATAGCATTTACTATGTTTTGATTTCTTTTGCAAAACTTGACCAAGGATTTCGGCAATTTCCAATATTTCTCTCATAATGCACAAGACAAACACAAACTCAAAAGATATTAGATGATTAAAAGTTATATTTGTCTCTGCACGGATTGAACCAGCTGATGCAACTGCACATATATTTTGAAGTACGGAACTTATTGCATTAAACATATTCATAAGGCTAGAAATAGAACCAAGATGAGAGCCCTATCTAGTATTTCCTGATCGTTTCAATGTGTCAATTTGATTTGTTCCTTGACTTGTCTCAAGCTCATCAATAGCTAGCATGCGTGCAAGCTCAACAACTTGCGCATCATGGAGTTTATCATGGCGCTTCGCCGAAAAGTCAACAACATTTATAATATAAGTTAACTTTTCAAAAGATTAGCAAACAGGAACACGTTCTTAGATGTGGCTACCAAAGCAAGTTTTAAACAATGAGCATAATAATGAACATAATGAGCATAAGGACACTCTTTAAGCAAAAGAGCTTGTAATCCATTCAACTCTCCCCTCATATTGCTACTACCATCATATCCTTGATCATGGACATTTTGAACATCAAGAGAATGGTTAGACAAAACAAAGCACAATATCTCTTTAAGTGTCAATGCTTTAGTGTTCTTCATATGTATCAAGTCAAAAAATCGCTCTTACAACACCCTATCCTTATCAACAAATCTGAATACTACTGTCATTTACTCTCTTTTTGCTATATCACATGTTTCATCTACAATAATAGAGAATTTGAAATCCCCAATTTCATCAGGAATATGCTTCGGTATTTTTGTTGCATAAATACTCAACCTTTTGAATATCATGTGATGTGTACTTAGAATTATAAGAGACATTTTCTAGCACGACTTTTGCAACTTCAGAATTGAATTTTGCTAAAAGCTTTATCATTTGAAGAAAGTTATCTCGATTTCTTGATTGGGTACTCTTGTCATGACCTCGAAAAGCATAAACTTGAAATGTGAGCCACCTAACAGATGCAATCGATGTTTTTAACCTCAAATGATTTCTTTCCATTTCTTTCTTGTTCTGCACCTCTATGATATTCTCTATATGACCGGGCTGATTCAATAAAGCCTGACATGCTGTCATTGTATTGTTGTGTTGAGAACAATGATCAGATCCTATGTGAGTTAAGAACGCATAACTTTTTTCGTTATTAACTTTCTTCCAGCTTTCAAAACCTTTCACTGTGAATACATCAAAACCAGCACGTATGTTCAAATTGTTATTAAAAAGAAAACAGAACAAACAATATGAATGTTCGTTGCTCTTTGAATATTCCAACCATGATGAAAAAAAACCGAAATAACTATACTGGAAATGACGTTGGTGTCCTTGCGGTCCAGAAGGTTTGTACTTCTTCAGTTTAGGTTGCATATGACCTAATTTCAAATATGCACGCCGCACTTCATCTCTTTGGTGAATTGGATGTTCCCAAATTTGTGGGCGCAATCTAGGATCCCGCTCTAAAAATTCAATCCCTTGAAATATAACCGATTCAATTCTTTGAAATTGTTATGGATTGTGTTCTTCTAATTCAAAAGTAGGAGGTGGATGATCTTCAATAGATGCTGATGTAGAATCTTCAGTTCCATTCAGATTTTCATCTCTTTTTCTTTTGAAAAATGAATGGATGATTTTCTCCTTAACTATTGTAATCTACATTTGAATTTATTAAAAATAGTTAATAATTGACTGAAAAATTAGAATGTCTTTCGAAAATTATTTAGTCCAATAAAATCATAGTCTTAACCCTTTACATTTAGCCCTTCCCAATTAAAATTTAATAGGCTGAAATCTCAGTTAATTAGCCCAATAATCCTCTCTAAGTTGTGTCAGAAAACAATATTCTTTTCTTTTCTATAATAATATTTCAGTTAACTACATACCCCTTCTTGAGTTGTGTCCCGTTTATATCAATATTCATAAAATTTCTTTCTCAATTAGTGAACTGTATTGAATTTCTTTTCTTTCAAAATCGCACTATGCTTCAGTGATCCAAATTTCATATTTGCTTTTTATTAAGTACAACAGTTGAGCACTTGAGTTTTGTCCCATTTGTATTATCTCTAATTCCCAATTTGTTCAACAGAACTCTCAATTTAACAGTTCTTTGACTTTGAGCCTTAAATTTATTTCCTAATTCTCAATTTTATCAAATTTGGTACTTACAATTTATTAGTAGCACTAAGCAGTGACAAAACTGTTGTGTCTCAGCTCACATTTCACATGGGTAAAAAGTCGAGAACACTCTGAGACCAGAGCAAAGGCGTGGTGATTGGAGAGATAGAGGAGACAATGGAATTTGGGAGAGTTCAAATGTTCAATTTTGATCGGACAAGAGAACAATTGGAGAGGATTTAAGAGGAGTGAGGAGAAATCGTAAAATCGTAAAAATTAGTTGTAGTGTACCGGAGTGAATTGGAAGAGAGGGGATCATTTTTGTGGCCCAAATAAAAATTAACTCAAAAAATAAATAATTCAATATATATTTTTAGATTTTAAGATAGAGTCATGACCCCATTGTAACCCAACTGAAGCTCCGGGTGTCTTCGTTATTATATCAACTATCAACTAGTTATGATGCTAATTAAAATGACAAAAAAACAAAAAAGGAAGGATCTTCCATTTCCATTTACAAGTGGAGGCTGTCGAGCCAAGACCGAGAGCGCCTTTTATTACGCCACAAAGAAAAAGTTCTGATTCCAAAAGAATCCATGAATGCTTGTAAGCACGATCTGTACAGTGGCGACGAAATATTCCCGAACACAAGAATCAAGAGTCCAGATCAAACACATTTAATAACCTAAGAGTTAATCTGGGCCGTTCACTTCCATTTCAAAAAGGCGGTGGGTACTGGGTAGTAGGCTAATAACCCGGTTTGGAATTCGTGGCCACCAACACGAACCGACTAAACGCTAGAATAAGAATATAATAGAAGAAAGATTATACAGAAATGCCCTTCCGAAATATAAATATTACATAATATATCACGTTGTTATGATTATTTTAACAATCTTCACATATAAATTCGAAATAATCTTAAAATTAAAAAAATATATAAATGTACTCTTAAATTTATAAAGTCAATTATTACGAATTTTATGTAATTTAAATATTATGTAGCAAACGATTTGAAGTTTTCAATCAATGACTTTTAATGTATTATCAAATAATGTTCAAATTATATAAAATTTATTTTTTATTTTTTAGATTATTTTTGCGTCCAAAATATATCTATTAAATTATTCCTTGCTTTGTACTTCATTCAACTTAAGCGTAAATATAATATTCGAAATTTCAAAGATACAATTATAAAATTATAGAGGGTGTATACGAAACTCCCAACAAAAAGGAAAGGAAAAAAAGAAAATAAAAGAAAATAAAAGAAAAGGTCGATAAAATTGATAATACTGCAAAATTTGTCTTTTTTCCCCAACTGATTGAATCTGAATCAGTAATTTACTAATTTCTGATCTCTTAATTCTAATTCTCTCCGCTTCCTCTTCTCGCGCAGATCAGGTTGGAAGTATCTCTCGGATTAGGGTTTCGATTTCTCGATTAGAATCTCCATTGTTAGGTACTTGTCCCTCACGATTCTCCCTTAGCTCAGGCTCTTGTTCGTATTCGTGCAATTTGCGTTCTCCATTTTTTAGGTTATAGTTAGTTATTAGAAGCTGGTTTAGATTGATCTTTTATAGTCGATTTTTCTCCTGAACAATTGTTACAGAACCTAGGGTTAGGGTTAGATCGAACTTTTCCTGTTCATAGCCAACATCTATACATTTCTTCCTTTCTTTAGTCTAATTTATTTCCCCAGTAGTAAGATTTTTCCCAATTAGAGATCAATTCTTTTTAGGTGATTATTTTGATTTGCCCCTTTGAGAGAATTCTCTTGCGGGTAGATTTTACTGTCTGTTTAATTCTTTTTTATGGCCTTTGAATCCCACAAAGAAATTGGAGAGTTGTCGAAAAATCACACTTCCAGTGATTCCCATCCTCAAAACCAGCTTGTTCTTTACCGAAAAAATATTAGTTCATTTCCTATACAAAGGTCCATTTCTCATAGGAAAAACCATTTTAAACAACCCTTGAATCAAAGCCAAACTTCCAAATCCAGTTTGAAGAGCGAAGAACCTGAATTAAATTCAAGAAACACAGATAGTACCAGCCCAAACTCAACTGATCAATCCTTTACCGACCTCCCGAGTGCAGTAATTTGTGAAATTTTAAAATGCCTTGATCCAAAAGAGCTAGGCATTGTTGCCTGTGTGTCTAACCAGTTAAACAATCTTGTATCGGACCATCATGGATGGAAGAAATTTTATTTTGATAGGTGGGGCTTGCCTCCATCTCCTGTTGACCCTCAAATGGAGAAGCTTAATTGGAAGGAGATGTTTGTGGAGAGAGAGTTTCGTGCCAAATGTTTCATGGGCCGTTTTACTATGGATACCTTACACGGCCACACAGAAGCAGTACGATCTGTTTTCGTTCTAGCATCAGCCAAGCTTATATTTACTGGTGGGTATGATTATGTGATACGCATGTGGGATCTAGAAGAGGGGTTCTCAATGGGAGCTTCTAGAAGCCTTGGTTGCACAATTAGGGCTATTTCGGCTGATTCTGATCTCTTAGTAGCTGGTGGCACTGATGCCTTCATACAATGTTGGAAGACCGTTGAGGGAAATCCTCATTTATTTGATCTAGCTGGTTCAAATTCAGACTCAAATTTTGAATATCGGTTGTGGGGCCATGAGGGGCCCATCACTTGTCTTGATTTAGACTCAACGAGGATTTATAGTGGATCATGGGACATGACTGTTAGAATTTGGGACAGGAGTTCAATGAAGTGTGTCACAAAATTGAGGCACAGGGACTGGGTGTGGGCCCTGGCACCACGTGGCACTACAGTTGCTGTGACGGCTGGTAAGAATCTGTACATTTGGGAGATCTCCACTGGTGAGCCTTTAGGATTAGTGCTAAATCCACACAAAGGCAATGCCTATGCGCTGGCTCGGTCACACACTGGTGATCTGGTTTTTTCTGGTGGTGAAGATGGGACAATCCACATGTATGACCTGAACACAAGAAGTGATTTGGTAATATCCTCCATGTGGGCCCCACATACAGGCCCAGTGAACTCTCTCTCCTTTGAGTACCCATGGCTCGTTTCATGCTCTACTGATGGTAGAATTGCACTAATTGATGCGAGAAAGCTTGTAGTGAATAGGAAGAACAATTGTACTTCTAGAGCAAGGACAGCAGTGGTGGGGACAGGTGATATTGAACCACCACAGAGAATGCTACACGGTTTTGGGTGCAATCTTTTCTCAGTGGATGTAGGGTTGGACCGGATTGTTTGTGCCGGAGAGGAAGGGGTGGTCAGGGTTTGGAATTTCTCGCAAGCAGTTGAGAGGGAAAGGAGGGCTCGTGCTTTGAGGAACGTGCGGCTGGAGAACAGGATGAGGAGGAGGAAGGCGCAAATGGAGATGATGAATGGTGGGGCTGGAGGTGGGTCTCACTGTTCAGCAGTGGTGAAGAAGAATGCTATCAATGGAGAGAGGAATGGTGTTTGGCATAGTAAGAGAGGGATTGGAGGCAAATTGAAGGCTTAGTAGTTTTCTTCTTTCTCTTTTCCTTTATTTCTATTTCCTCTTTTCTTTTTCCCTTTTTGTGTTATTTGGTCGGTATGAAGAGCGTTCGGTTAGGAAACCTTGTAGTTGTAAGTTGGTAATAGTCTGATTTAGAAAGTATCTTCCCTGCCTTTAATCAGATATAAAAGAAGCTTCTACCTTCTTATTTTCAGCAATGGTTAATCTGGGTTTCTGTAAATTGGATTTCTTGAAAGGAAAAAAGAAAGAAATACTTTTCTGTTTGCATCAGCTCTCTTTTTCCTCTCCGAGTTATTCATGTTTTGCCGTTTCGGTTAAATGGTAATGCAGATGTAGCATTTGTGTTGTCAGTCGATTGATCAATTGATTAATAGATGGACAATAGCATCAGTACCAGTGTGGTTTCATAATTAGCCAATGCCATCTATACGACATGTACCAGTGTATACTGCCGATAGAGGACCTGAAGAATACCATTCTGGCAAACAACTTTGTTTCTTCATTTTTTTTAGCTCTTTACAACATAAAAGCAGGCCTGATAATTATATCAGACTATAGACAGTTGATATAATTTGTTAATTTATCAATGCAAATATGCTATGGAACTATGGAGGTGGAATTCTAATTCCCTTCTTGCCTCCATGTTGTAAAATGAACTGCCCATCTTTCCTTATACATGCAAAAACATGAATCAAAGGTTTTGTCCAGTTTAGTAAATACTGAAGGTGAGTTAGAATAATCCACCTAATTGGGGTTGGTAGATCAGATCTCAACACCTAGCACAGCTTATAAAATCCACCTATATTTATCTGGTTAAATTGTTTGATTGCAGGAAAAGATAAGGTCAACCTCTTAGCATTTATCGGGTTCCTAGTTTCTAAAGAAAACGAAGTCAAGGAACCTCCTTCCAAATATATGAGGCCATTTAATAAGTAAAGTAAAATTAAAACGGAATAAGTATTAAATTATTTTAAAATATTGATATTTTGTAGTAGTAAAGTAAGTAGATAAAATATTGAGGGTATAAAATGTTTAAAATTATGAAATTTGATAATTTAATTTTACTTTATTTTCATAAATATTTTAATTTATTTTATTTTAAATCACCTCCGTTTGATGTATTAAAATATTAAAATGTTTTAAAATATGTAAATCACTTTTATTTTACTTATCAAATGGAGGGATAAATTGGAACATAAAGGTTCACAGATGGTTTGAATTGAGTGAGATTTCTTACTGCCTCAGTATTGGAATCAAACAAATCAAGACTGTTGCACAATCATGTAAGACTTAGATTGTCCAATCATAGAACCGTTCGGTCTAGCACCAATGTTAGTCTCCTCTCTAAAAAAATATATAGATTTAAATTTTATAAAAAATATTTAGAAAAAATAAATGTTGAGATTAACGAGAGTCTTTATTTGAAAAAAAAAAGATCGTTTGATCTTACGGACTAAATTAAGTTTGACGGATGCCATCTAATGGAATCTGTACAATTAGAGAGGATACTATATTTTCTTAGTACTCTCAATCCATAGTAAAGAAGTGAGATCACCTGAAGGTAAATTAATGAATTTGTTGTTTGTAATTCAAATTAGTTTTGACAATTTTCATTTGTCATATAATAAAAAAATTAATTAAACTACAGACATTTCTCCTTGGTATCAGCAAATTCTGACAACTGTTTCTGAAATACATCAAAACAGCATATTTGTGCATGTTCTTGTAAATATGAACTGCATCTATGGATCCTATAAATATATTTTAATTATTTATTTTTCTGAACTTCTTGTGAGTAGCAAGTTTGCCAACAGAACAATTAATAAAGTATCCTGCTAATTTTCTTGCAATAATAACATTAACATGTTATTTTTTTTTCTTTTCTACCTTTTAAGCTCTATAAATGCCAGAAAAAAAAATGTAAATAAAGACGTGTGTACATTTTTATGTAGCCAAGTGATAGTGTTAGCAAATATGTGTAAATTGGATATGTATGCTGGTAATGCTGGGACCTGGTACTTATTGCATTTCAAAAAAATTTCAATTGAAAAATGTTACGGAGATATCATTATTGATATCGTTTGTCGACTTTATTATATATATTAAATGAGTTATTATATATATTAATGGTTTTATTATGTACAATATTTTTATTATTTAATTTAAATATCATTAATATGCATAATAATTTATTTAAGTTGTATAATGACGGTACTATACAAAATAAGTTTGTATAATAAAATCATTAATATGAATAATAATTTATTTACATTATATAATGATAATAATGTATAAAATAAATTTATATAATAAAATAATTAATATACATAATAATTTTTTTAATATATATAATTAAATTTATATCGATGATGATATTAACGACCGTATCGTTTATCAGATTATCAGCTCCCATTCTTATCTTTTCTTAATTTCTTTAGAGAAGGCTCTAATTAAGGATGAAAGTAAAGCGCACATCTCATAAAACGTGAATGATGATGTGCGCAGCTGATCTCACATACCAAATCAGATGAAAAAAATGGATATCAAATCAATTACATTTTTTGCTAGGAATCTGAATTATATATCCTCTTCTGGCTAAAATATCTTCTTATCCTGGAGCAACTTTACAAAATGCACATCATTTTAAAAGGTTAAAATAAAATTATCCTCTTATCATTATTATTAATATTATTTTGCAGAATGCTCTTGTAGACACTAAATGGGTGCATATTAATTGCATAACGCAAGGCCCACAAACTTTTTTCCCCTTCAAGCAACTGACATATACAAAATAAATATAAACATAATTGAACTGCATGTATCCATTTCTGTAATCTAAAAAAAATGCAAATGCAAGGGAATAGATGTCCAATGAAAAGAGGCTGAATCATGAACAAGGAGGGTCTTTCCTCCAAAAAACAAAAAACAAAAACATGAAACAAAGAAAAAAGGTCAAAAAAAAAAAAAAACCAAGGAGGTTGGCAGCATGAGGCATGAGGCATGTGGTTGAAGGCTTAGTAAAAGAATACTCTTTATCTGAGCAGAGACATTTCCATGTGCCCCCACCATGCATGCACTCTCTCTCTCTCATCTCTTTCATGTTTTTTATTTTTTATGTGAGCACAGATCGGTGGAAGAGAGGGAGAGACCCCACACGTAACAAAAAAAAGGGAAGATAATTTATCTAACTGTCCCCTGTGTAAATAATGTAGAAGCTAGAAAGTAGAAACTATACTTATTTTCAATATATTCATGCAGTGTTTGAGATACTCAGAAACTGTGTATTATCTAGTTTTTGTAATAAGGAGATTTGCTAATTAATCGTTGCTTTGAATTTTGATGTGTTAAATTATTACCTTATTACTTTTCTTAAATTTCTCACAGTAGGAACCCAAATTATAACAGTTCAGGAGGATCATTTTGCTTAATATTTATGCTGAAGCATATACCCATTAAAACAGAGTCTGTTGCTCATTGTTATAAAATCACAATGATTTATTTTCATCACAATGACTTAAATATTAGCTAATTGAAGAAATTTTTTAATAATTAATTTATAAATTTTATTTATCATTAACTCAATAATAATAAACTGTCATTAGTTTAAAAGCAACAGCAGCAGATGTGAATTCCAAAAAATGCCTCTTTCTTCACAAAATGGTTACCACTTACCACGCAACATCAATATGACAACATTTCGCTCTTTCTCGGAAAAAGGCAATTTCATTTCATAGAGAGAGTCATTATTTTTATCATTTTATGTTAATTAATGTTACTTATAATTTATTCAATCCGTACAGACACCCATACACACATACACTGGAGCACACGCAGAACTCAGCTACAACCATCTCTCTCTCTCTCTCTCTCTCTCTCTATCTCTCTCTCTCTCTCTCCTTCCTTCTCTCCATCCTCTCTCTCTACCATGTTCCCTGTCGGTACTCCACACATTGCCTGCGCCATTTCCATCCCAACTTTTTCGTAACTCCACAAAACCAAACCAGCGTTTCCTCTCTCTCTCTCTCTCTCTCTCTCTCTCCCCCCATTCCTTGGTCTCTAAAAATAGAAACCCATCTGTCAGGAGTTGACAAACATCTGTTTCGTTCTCCGCTTCACTAACTACTTCCCAATCCAAAGAGAGCTGATAAGGAACCAATCTTACAAACCAGATTTTCTACTTTTGATCTTTTATTTTTCTTTTTTTCTTCCGAATTTTGTTATTTTTTTTGGATTGATTAAAGCTGAAAACTTTGATAGATCCATCCATTTTTTTTGCTGAAGGTGTGTAACTTTCTTTTCTTTTTTTTGTTTTTTCTCCAAGAGTATTTAGAATTATTTTTACAAAATCTTTAGAAAAAATTTCCCTAATTCTTTTTTCATTTCTCATTTGCATCTCTTTTGGTACAGGTTTCTGTTATGGGCTGGCTCTGATTTGGATCTACGTTAGAGAGCAACAATGACATAATGTCAGGTATCTCTCTCTCTCTCTCGTTCAACCAAGTATTCAAGTAATGTTGGGTTCCTCAAATTTTAGTTTAATTTTATCTCTAATTTCTCTTTGAACTCTTTAAAAGGTCTGAACAAATTCTTCAAAAACTTGCAACAAGCATCTCAATTTGGCCCAACTAGGATATGAAGTCACTACTACCATTGCTAATTGTATGGTTTTCATTCCTCATTTTCGTACCGAGGCGAATTCAAGGAGTTCAGTGTCTTGTCAGTTGCGGATCCAATTCTACTACGTATGCTGATACCCGGAAATGGGCCAGTGATTCAACCCCGAATGACAATTTTACCTTGAGTGATCCCGGAGTTGCAGCGTTTAATTCAACTTCAGTTGCAGATACAAGTTATACTGGTTTTGGGTCCTTGTACCGATCTGCCCGGTTTTTTAATACATCTGCATCTTACAATTTTACTGTTGACCCAGGAAATTATTGCGTCAGACTACATTTCTACCCATTTCAGTTTGGTATTTACAATGCAAATGATTCAGCATTTGATGTGAGTACCAATGATCTGAAATTGGTTACTAAATTTAACATCTTGAATGAGATTTCATGGAGAGCTGAAAAAACCAATTCAAACATTACTTCTGTTGTGAAGGAGTATTACATTAACGTAGACCTTAATGGATTGCAAATCAAGTTTGTACCCAACCCGAGTTCCTTTGCATTTATAAATGCAATAGAAGTTCTCCCCTCACCCAACAATTTATTCAATTCCAACATAACCAAAGTCGGTAGCAATGGACTCACAACAATAGCTGATAGAGCTATCGAGACAATGTACCGGTTGAATATCGGTGGGCCAGAGTTGAAGTCGACTACCGATCCATTCCTGTACCGAAATTGGGACACTGATGAGAATTTCATGTTTTCTGTTAATGCTGCAACAGTAGTACATAACACCTCTGCCATCAGCTATGTAACTCAAAACTACTCATCAATTGCGCCACTTTTTGTTTATGAAACTGCACGTGTAATGGGAAACACTGAGGTGGTAGAGAAACGGTTTAACGTTTCATGGAGATTTTTTGTGGACCCAAGTTTTGATTATTTGCTTCGGTTGCATTTTTGTGAGTTGACTTACAACAAACCAAGCCAACGAATTTTTAAAATTTATATCAACAATAAAACTGCAGCCGAGAACTATGATGTATATGCGAGAGCAGGTGGGATGAATAAGGCTTACTTTGAGGACTATTTCGATATTGTGCCTCAGCAGACTGATACTCTCTGGCTCCAGCTGGGGCCTGATTCCTTGGTGAGCGGGCCTGGTACAGATGCATTGCTTAACGGATTGGAGATTTTTAAGCTTAGTAAGAACGGAAACCTCGCGCATGTGTTAGACTGGACTGGTTTAAATATCCATTCGCATGATAATTCAAAGAATAGAGTAATGATAGAAGAGATTTGTATTGGCATTGCTTGCGCTCTAATTCTTGCTGTACTCTGTGGTGGGTACTGTTGGTATGTTAGAGGAAAAAAGAAGAAGAGTAAAATGGCAGCAGATGCTCCACCAGGTTGGCACCCACTTGCCCTCCATGAAGCCATGAAAAGCACCTCAAATGCACGTCCCAATAACCAGGTGGTAAAAAATATCATTTCTACCCCTAGTATTAATAATCGTACCGGTCGCAAGTTCACTCTCTCCGAGATCAAGGCAGCTACGAAAAATTTTGATGAGTCGACAGTCATTGGTAATGGTGGTTTCGGTAAGGTGTACCGAGGTGAGATTGATGGTGGGTCGAACATTGTGGCGGTCAAACGGGCAGATCCATTGTGTGGCCAGG
The DNA here is from genome assembly GCA_037678475.1 of x Bolboschoenoplectus mariqueter. Lineage (NCBI taxonomy): Eukaryota > Viridiplantae > Streptophyta > Magnoliopsida > Poales > Cyperaceae > x Bolboschoenoplectus > x Bolboschoenoplectus mariqueter. The sequence goes on along the minus strand of CM075260.1, from coordinate 1,883,537 downwards.
GTCTTAAAGAGTTTGAAACTGAAATTGAGATGTTATCAAAGCTTCGGCATAGGCACTTGGTGTCTCTAATTGGGTACTGTGAAGAGCAAGGAGAGATGATTTTGGTGTACGAGTTCATGGCAAATGGAACCGTGCGGAACCACCTTTATGGAAGTCCACCTCCTGCAAATGTGCTTACATACAAACAACGTGTTGAGGTGTGTGTAGGGGCAGCCCGTGGGCTCCACTATCTCCATACTGGGTCTGAAGTTGGTATCATACATAGAGATGTGAAAACTACTAATATTTTATTGGATGAAGAATTCGTGGCAAAGATGTCAGACTTTGGGTTGTCACGAGCAGGACCTACATTGGATCAGACTCATGTTAGCACAGCAGTCAAGGGTAGTTTCGGGTATTTAGACCCGGAATACTTTAGAAGGCAACAACTAACCCAAAAATCGGATGTCTACTCATTTGGTGTGGTTTTGTTCGAGGTGCTGTGTGGTCGACCTGTTATTGATCCAAGCCTGCCGAAAGACCAAATTAACCTTGCTGAATGGGCGCTGAGGTGGCAACGTCAGAGATCAATTGAGACAATTGTTGACCCAAGATTGGGGGGAGATTATTCTGTTGAGTCACTTAAAAAGTTTGCTGAAATTGCAGAGAAATGCTTAATGGATGAAGGAAAAAATAGGCCATCTATGGGGGAGGTGCTGTGGCAATTAGAATATGCATTGCAATTACATGAGGCCTATATAAGAGAGAGAGAGTCTTTTCGAAGCACTGGAGAACTTCCTTTTGGTGATGCGACATTTAGTTTGTCTCGTATTAGAGAAGATGAGTAGTAGGGTTTGTAGAGTTCATATGAATTTTTTTCTTTCTCCTTTCTTTTATTATTGTTTTTTTTTCTTTTTTCCTTCTTCTGGGTTCTAACTTGATAGTTTTACTGAAGTATGAAGTGAATTTGTGTGTTAATTGTTAGTTTTGCGTGTGTTTATAACTGGGAGTCAGTTGTAATTTTTTGGGACTAGTCCTCGTGACAATTTGGTGAAAAAGGGTTCAGATTAGTCAAGTAAAATAGTTTGAATATGATTTATTTTGGAGGGTGAGGTTTTGAGTATTTCCATTTTTCTGTTGATAGCATCTATTAATTCTATTTTCAATTGTTGAAAGTTGTGTTTAGAAATTATGGAATGCCTATTCTTTTCTTCCCTTATATCTTTGGGAAAGGATCTGGTTAATGTTAGAATGTTTGATGTGAAATTATAATATATTTTGTATTATTTTACTCTTGTGTATGCTTCCGTTGAGGTTGTTGTGCAGTTAGAGATATTGCAGTTTTTAGCTCCATGACAACAGAAGAAAAGTTTGTCGAAGGTGCTGTTCATCGGCAATGGAATTAATGTTTCCTTCTGCAGCTACATTACCAGATTTTTTTATTTTATATTAGTTGTATTAGCTACCTGTTTCCATTCATATATAAAAGAGTTTAATCACACTCATTACTCAAAAAAGGAAATTCAATGCAAACTTGGAAAAAAAAAACCCATAGAATTCTTATCGGCACATAAACTGAACATCTCAGGGGAAAGTAACAGAAAATTTAGCACAGAGTATCATCAATGTATACTAGTCCATGTCCAGCAAACTCAAGCCCTTTTAATTAGATTGGCTCATACCAGTAACCTATTTCTCCGTACCAGTATCTGTCAAGCTGGTACATGGGCTCCAATTAAGCAGAATCAAGCATCCATGCAAACCCACAGAAGACAAATTTAGCCCAAAATACTTCATTACAGAGCTTCACAGAAAAACCTATAACAACTCATAATCTAGACAATAAATCCTATTGGCAGTTTTTGCAGATTGCCCCTTCTAAATCCTCTAAATCTCATGTGGTTGTGACTGTGCCTGGTGGAGCTACCAACTGAAATGGCAAACACCAAATTTCTCAGCTTCTGTTTCACATTCTGTCCATTTAGAGGTCTTGCAAAATTATACATAACCCCCCCCCCCCCCCAAACAAAAGAAAAAACATATATTTTTCCCTTTCTTTCTTTGTTATTTTTTTTTTCCTTTCTTGTAAGATTTGCAAGTTTCCTCTCCTCCTTAACCCGGGCTTGAGACCGGCTATGTTACATATCACATAGGCGGAGTTAAAAACTTGGTAAAACTGTTAGTATCATTACAAAACAAAACCAAAATTAAGTTTGAAAAGAGAAAGATAGAGAGAAAGAGAGGATATATACCACCAAATTAAAGCTCAAGCCCAGAAGTGCTGTGATGTTAGAAGAATCCAAATCCTATACACAAATCATGATTTCATTTTGCACTTTCATATCCTCTGTATTGATTTACTTGACATCATCTTCTCGCAACGTCCTTTTTTTTCTTCTCAAATATGCTGAACTGATAAAGTTTTCTCCTTCCAATGTCTTCTTATATATTTTCTTGAACTTTGTCTCGCATTTATTTATCGAGTCATTACAGTTCGTGATGTCTCCTCTCCTCATTTTTATAACTTGTCTCATTTCTTTGCTCCGTGTATCTTTCTTGGTCAATCACTATGTTTTGAAGTTCAGACTTAATATTCTCGCTTTTCTACTTTCTTTCTCCAGCCGTGTTTATTTGTCGTGTATCTTCGTCTAGTGGCTCCTCCTCTTGATTCTAATTATCTTTTTTATGATAGAAAGACCAGTTGCATGAAATAACTCAGATCAATAAGGAAGTCTTAGGGTAAAATATTTGATGATACCTCACTTGCATCCTCTTCTTCTTGCCATTATTACTTTTTCCTTTTTGATTTCTCTGCCTTCTTTTTTTTTCTTGTCATCTTTCTCTTTCCAAATTTTTAGCGTCCGGGTTTCCCCTCTTGTCCTCTAGAAGATATCAAAGAATGAGTTTATTGATTTTAATTATATGATTATTTGTTAGAAAATACCAGTACTAAAGCTGAACAGCTACCATGCCATCTTGTTTTGATTAGAATCAAATTAAAACCATAATAATACAATAACCATCAACCAATTAGCTACTGAGATTTGGGTTAACCCATTCTGACTCAATTCACCATCACTTAAATGCCAATCAAAATCTGATTCTTTTAGAAAGTTCACCGATACTAATTCTCACTGTACCGACTCATAAAACTGAATATATACCATTATTCGTATATCAAGAAACTAAAAGAATTATTCATATATCAAGAAACTAAAAGAACTATTCGTATATATATCAAGAAACTAAAAGAAAGATTCTAGAAATTCACACCTCAATTTCTAAAGGCTAGAGCTAACAGCTCGACTAATCCAAATAGTATGATACTAATTGCTCATCTTGATCAGAAAAGAACAAAGGAAAACCAAAAAAAAAACGAAAATTCATACAAAAAGAAAAAAATTAAGAAAATGTTAAGAACGTTGTACCTTGCAATCTTGCATCCAGTTGTGGTGATCTGAACTCTGAAGAGCGTCAAAGAATTGTTACCATGTGATTTGCGAGGTTCTTGATAGTCAAGAATTGCACTAGGCCACAAAGTCGAAATTTTCTTGAATCTTGAGAGATTTCAATTCATGGTAATATTGCACCAGATGTTGATCCAGATAGACACTCTCTTATAATGGAAGAACTTGATAAAACTGTTATTATCATTATAAAACAAAACCAAAATTAAATTTGAAAAGAGAAAAAAAGAGAGAAAGAGAGGATACCACCAAATTAAAGCTCAAGCCCGGAAGCGCTATGATGTCAGAAGAATCCAAATCCTATACACAATTCATGATTTCAATTTGCACTATTCATATCCTCTGTATTGATTTACTTTCACATCATCTTCTCGCAACGTCCTTTTTTTTCCTTCTCAAATATGTTGAACCGATAAAGTTTTCTCCTTCCAATGTCCTCTTATATATTTTCTTGAACTTTTTCTCGCATTTATCGAGTCGTTCAAGTTATATCCTGATGTCTCCTCTCCTCATTTCTTTAACTTATCTCATTTCTTTGCCCCATATATGTATCTTTCTTGGTCAATCACTATGTTTTGAAGTTCAGTCTTAATATTCTCGCTTTTCTACTTTCTTTCTCCGGCCAACCAGCCATGTTTATTTGTCTTGTATCTTCATTTAGCTCCTCTTGATGCTTATCTTTTTTATGATAGAGAGGCCAGTTGCATGAAATAACTCAGCTCAATAAAGAAGTCCTAGGGTAAAAATATTTGATCATACCTCACTTGCATCCTCTTCTCCTTGCTATTATTACTTTTTCCTTTTTCATTTCTCTTTTCTTGTCTTCTTTCTCTTTTCTATTTTTTTAGCATCTTGTTTTTACCCTCTTGTCCTATAGAAAGAAATCAAAGAATGAGTTTATTGATTTTTATTATATGATTATTTGGTTAAAAAAATACATGTACTAGATTTGAACAGATAGCATGTCATTTTGTTTCGAATAAAATCAAACTAAAATCATAGTACAATAACCATTAACCAAGCTACTAAGGTTTGTGTCAACCCATTCTGACTCAATTCACCATCATCTACATGCCAATCAAAATTAATCTGATTCTTTTAGAAAGCTCACCGATACTAATTCTCATAAAAATATCCTAACAACTGTACCGACTCATAGCAAGACATAGTAAATGCTAAAAAAAAAAATTATTCGTATATCAAGAAACTAAAAGAATTATTCATATATATATCAAGAAACTAAAAGAAAGATTCTAGGAATGCACACCTCAATTTCTAAAGCCTATAGAGCTAACAGCTCGACTAATCGAAATTGTACGATACTAATTGCTCATCTTGATCATAAAAGAACGAATGAAAGCCAAAAAAAAACGAAAATTCATTCAAAAAGAAAAAAATGTTAAGAAAGTTGTACCTTGCAATCTTGCATCCCGTCATGGTGATCTGAATTCCAAAGAGCGTCAAAGAATTGTTACCATATGATTTGCGAGGTTCTTGAAAGTCAAGAATTGCACCTAGGCCACAAAGTCGAAAACTTTTTTGAGAGAGATTTCAATTCATGCATGGTATATTGCACCAGATGTGGAAGAATTATGGGATGAATTGCAACTGATCAAACATTGAATTGAGAAACCAGAAAGAACCAATTAAGAAACAGTCTCTCGCTCTATGTTGATTTTTTTTGTTTTCTTTTCTTTCTTGTGAGAAGAAGACGAAAGCGAATTTCAATTTTCAGGAGGGAAGAGAGAGAGAGAGAGAGAGAGAGAGAGCGGTCTTTTATGATAGAAGAGGAGATGAAGATTAAAACAGAGTATAGACTAGTTCTACATGAAGACCAGGGCTATCTAAGAATCTGTCGGTCCATAATGCATCTGTAGCGAAATTAGATCAAGCGATGATTGGTTTCCAGCGATCATGGAAAATACCAGGTCTATCTAAGAATCTCTGTTTAATCTTGACCAGCCAATTTTGGTTTTTACCATTTGTCGATAACACGTGGCGTATGTAAATGGGGCGCTTCAGTGGATAGTGGAGGCCACTTGCAGTGAAACCAGATCTCTCCGTGCAGAGTAGACCGAGTGTAAAAAGTATTAAGGTTTTTGTTTGTAACGAAAATCGCTGTTCACTGAGATAAGTAGAGATTCTCTGTGGCATAGTGGACATACGTATCATGTGTCAAGTCAATGACACGGGCCCAAAGAAATTTATTTATTGGGCTGATATGTAATTGGGCCGATACTTATAATTTGTGATTGGGCAAACAAAATATTAAAATCCCATATTTTTTTATATAAGAGCTTCCGTTAATTTTGATATTTAATTTTTTTTAAATATTTTTTATGAGATTTAGATTTGCGTCTCTTCGTAAAAAAATGAGGCCTATAATAATTATGTTAGGCTTGTGATTCGAAATAACATCCCACTAACAAGAACTTTGCAATTGCATTGGGGGAAAATAATGAATTGATAAGGAGTCTTGTATTCAAGAAAAAATAGTTTATATAATTGTTTGCGGTATCTTGAGTATGACTATAGAACTAATACTTAAAAAAATAGTGCAAATGTTACAAAATCTCCAAATTGTTGAAGTTCAAATATAAATACATGAAGAAGGCTAAAGTTTCAAATTTGCTAGCTATGTTATACCTATATCACCAATGACTTTATATGTTTGAGTATTGTTTCTCCTTATTTAAATAAAATGTAATTTATGTATTTTGAATGTAAAGGAATTGTAAAAATAAAACAACTCATGTATTTATTTGAAAAAATTATCAACCGGCTTATCGTACTATCTTCCATCTACCGATCTTTAGAATTTAAAAAAAATAATATTTATTTATGCAAAAATAATTTTCTCAATGCAAATTTGTATAGACATTCTCATTTTCAAAATTCTATTTTTTTTTCTTTAATAGATATCTCCAAGACCACTTGTAGAATTAGTAATTTTACATAATTTTTTTGTGTGCTATATCTCTGATAAGGACACACACACATCTATATATTGCTAATGTGCTATTGTTAGCATTTCGGCTAAAATGCTAATGACTCAAATTTTAAATTTTCATATTTGAAATTTCGATTTAAGTAGCTCACTAAATTTTTCATATCAAAATCTTGTAGAATACCAAAATTTACCATTTTTAGAATTTTTTAACTATTTTTTTTGAATTTTCAAAGATGATTTTATTTGGCTCAAAAATAAATAAAAATAAACAATATTTGTATGTCAATTAAGGTCATCTTTGAAAATAAAAAAATAGTTAAAAAACTCTAAAAATGATAAATTTTGGTATTCTACAAGATTTCGATATGAAGAATTTACTGAGCTACTCAAATTGAAATTTCGAATACAAATACTTAAAATTTGAGTCGCTAACATTCCGACCGAAATGCTAATGATAGCACATTAGCAAAACTCTCTATATATATATATATGAATGAATCAATTTTGATTTGGATCATCTCTAATTGTACAAACAAAAATGAATCAACTTTTATTCAAATATTCAATGATATTGATCAGACAAGCACTTGGCCATTACAAAACCATATAGCCAAATACTCTTAATAGTATTTCTAAAGTTGGATTATTCATTCAAAATAAAAAAAGAACAAAAATAAATTCTGAAGATGTGTGAGTTAGGCAACTACTGAAATTAGATGTTTTCTAAATTAAAATAGCCACAGTGCTTGTAAAAATTCAAAATCCAGTTAATAAAATAAAGAAAAAATTATGCTAATGCAGATACAAAATAATTATCTGAATAACTTATTTATAAATTCATACGTCGATAAAACACATAATGGTCATTTCGTTTTAAGTGTAAAAATATATGAGGTGAAGTTAAGGAATGCATAACATAAGTGCAAAAATAATTCTTTTACTGACTCCTTTAAATGTTATTGTATATATATACATTCAGAAAGTATAATTACATCATAGAAGTAAAAAAATTAAAAACAAATATTATTATTGTCATGCATTAAAAGTCTTGATAGAATAGATACAAAGATAAGAGTAGTGATAACTGCATTTTTAATTGCATCTATTATTTGTATTTCAAATGTATTTATATTTTTTTTCAGAAAATAATTATACTTAATAATAAAATTATTTATACTTTATATTACTGATATTATAAATTTTACAAGTTGTATTTTTATTTATACAATACAATTTTTAATTTAAATTTTTCTATAAATATTCATAAAAAAATGATAAACACTTTTATACTAATTATAAATACTTTCAGATTAAGATATAAATAAATTAACTGTTTAGTATAAATATTGTTAATATGTATATAAAGAGCATAAAATATGAGGTGTATAAATAATTTTTTTCAAGATAAAATGAACATGCAATGAGAATCCTATGTTTCAAGGGATCAATATGTAAATTCCATAAAGCCCTAGGGGTCTTTTTAATTAAATCCGCATCAATCAAGTGACATCCACATTCCATTCCACAAGGTGCTCTCCTCCTCCTTCCAAGTCCATAATTTGGCGTGGAATCTAAACCCTAGAAGCGAGTGCAAGATCTTTGCGCTCTAAACCCTCGAAATTTACCAATCCAGTAATAACTGTACCAATCCTTGACAGGATATGCCGCCGAAGGCCTCCAAATCCAAGGATGCGCCGACCGAGCGCCCCATCCTTGGTCGCTTCTCGTCTCATCTCAAGATTGGAATTGTGAGCTTATGTTCTTATCTCTGGCTTGTAGATTTCTCGGATTTAGTTTTGATTTGAATCGGTTTTGATGCTAGAGCTCTGCGTTATAGCATATATATATGTGCCTATCAAAATAAGTGATTCTTTAGTGAGAATTTTCTGTTGTCAAGTTCCATTTCAGACCTCAAGTAAATCAATTAGGAGAAAGGTGCTTTGTCAATTAAGATCTACTGTCTGTATGGTCGGGACAACCGAAATGCATAGTTGTCTATTGTGCATCATCTGGATAACTGAGTTTAGGAATACTGTAGCTAGCTGTGATATCAGATTATTACTTTATTTATCTTTGCATTTCAGTTTGTCAAAGGACAGGATGCAACCTCGTAGTAGCAATTGGTGAATGTGTTGACATTTAAGTCCTTTATTTCTAAATGTTGTTAGGGCAAACAATTGAGTTTTTGTGATATATTGGCTATCATATACTTTTCTATGACAACAGGAAAATTTTTGTTAATTTTTCATTTTGTTACTATTCTATATATCTTGAATTGTGATGTTGGTTGTTTATTCATCAAAGAAATTGACCATCTGTTTGTTTATATGATTATTTGTAGGTCGGGCTACCAAATGTGGGAAAATCAACATTGTTTAACACACTCACAAAGCTAGCTATTCCAGCTGAGAACTTCCCGTTTTGTACCATTGAACCAAATGAGGCGCGGATTAATGTGCCAGATGAAAGGTTTGATTGGCTTTGTCAACTCTACAAGCCCAAGAGTGAGGTGGGTACTGCTAATCTACAATTTTAATTGGAGTACCGCTCCTTCAAGTGTTTTATTTGTTTTGAACTTTTGATGCTGCATTGATCTCAAATATGAATTTTTTTTTGTTTGATTCATTTTTATGGTTTTTTTTTAGTTGGGGTTTTGTACAATTGTTTTGATTCCATCCTTCTGGGCTACAAACATTGTATTGTAGCAGAAACAGCAGAATCCACCAATTTTACAAATCCAATATATACCAGTCAGGTTTAATCCCAGATTCTAACTTTAAATAGGTTGTTGCAGCACATATTAAGATCCCGTTATTGTCACTAAATAAATTTCTGTAGGTATCTGCATTTCTTGAAATACATGACATTGCGGGACTGGTCCGTGGGGCCCATGAGGGGCAAGGCTTGGGCAACAGCTTTCTTTCTCACATTAGGGCTGTCGATGGAATCTTTCATGTGCTGAGTAAGTTTATTTATTTCTGACCTGTTGATATTCATACTGAGTTTTTTGATCCTCGATCAACCTTCCTAAATTTGTGCTAATTTTATTTTTTGTTGTTAATTCAGGAGCATTCGAGGATCCAGAGATTATTCACGTGGATGATTTAGTGGACCCTGTTAGGGATTTAGAGACCATCACTGAAGAGCTAAGACTCAAGGTTTATATGTTGTTAATCTTGAACTTAGTCCTGGTACAATAAGTATGTGATTTTCTGTAAAATACTAAAAGATCAATGAGAAAGAATCTGCACAACACCAATTAAACATGCAATCTTACACTGTCATTTCACTTACTTGAGGTTATGCTAAATGAATTATGATGTTTGGCAACTTCTCTGTCTAAATATCATGCTAACTTTTAACCTTTTCTTTTAATTAACCTTTCACAAGGATTTGGAGTATATGCAAAATAAGGTAGAGGATTTGGAGAAGGCTATGAAGAGGAGCAATGATAAACAACTCAAAATTGAGCACGAATTGTGCTTTCGCGTAAAAACATGGTTACAAGATGGGAAAGATATAAGGCTTGGAGATTGGAAGGCAGCTGATGTTGAAATACTCAATACATTTCAGCTTCTCACAGCCAAACCTGTGGTCTACCTTGTATGTGTGTCAATATTTGATTTTTATCACTACTCTTGTGAACAAGCAATTAAGTTTTTGAGAACTTTTCCGTAATCTTGTATCATTGGTTCTCTCATTCAGGTTAACATGACTGAGAAAGACTACCAAAGAAAGAAGAACAAGTTCCTACCCAAAATCCATGCTTGGTACCAATTCTTTGTTCATTTTTTTTGTGAGATCATTGCTCATTTCTCATTATCTCATATTTGCAACTGGATCCAAAATTTACAGGTCAATTGAACCCTACCTAAGACGTAATTGTAACATATGACTAAGTAGCTCTTGACTTTTCTTCTTGATTAGTTACTTCAGAATCAGTTCATAACTTTGCAGAATAAGGCAGAAAAATCCGAGTTGCTTGATTTTATCTTAATTTGAACTTATGGAATTAGCTGTTAGAAATAGGCCAAAGTTGTCAACATTTCACAGTATTTTTGAAGGTTTGGGTGAAGAACAAAAATGTGCAAGCTTGCTTTATAGCATGAGATTTATCGGTTGTTATTTGTACAGTGGATGTCTAAGTGTCATTGTTTACACTTCAGTATTCTTATTCGAGTAATCTGTTTTATAATATTAATATCAATAACCAAAAGGGTTCAAGAACATGGAGGAGAAACAATTATACCATTTAGTTGTGCATTGGAGAAGATGCTTGTTGATATGCCAGAGGACGAAGCTGCCAAATACTGTCAGCAGAACAATATACAAAGGTGAATGCTTATTTATGTATTTGTTTTATGTGTTTACCTTAGTCATGTTTCATAGAAAAATTATTCTTTCCCTATCTTAAATTAGTTGGAAGTTTTTGGTGCATTTTTTAATTGATTTATGTCTTATTTAGTTGTATACACAAGATTGTGAAGACTGGATTCGCTGCAATTAATCTGATATATTTCTTCACTGCTGGCCCTGATGAGGTACTCATGTTTTATGTGTTTTCTTTTGTTTAATGCTTACATAACATTGAGGTATGGGTGCTAATGTATTTATTTTGTCTGTTGTATTAAACTAGGTCAAATGCTGGCAGATAAGGAAGCAAACAAAGGCACCTCAAGCGGCTGGTGCTATTCACTCTGATTTTGAAAGAGGCTTCATTTGTGCTGAGGTAATACTCTCTCTCTCTCTCTCTCTCTATCTCTCTCTCTCTCTCTTTCTTGTTCTTGGTTTTGTTAACAGTTAGTTTGTAACTTCTATGTATCAGGTTATGAAATTTGATGATTTGAAGGAACTTGGTAGTGAATCGGCTGTGAAGGTATTTTGTGCTACTATGTATTCGTTTCTATTTACAAATTATTGGTAAACGACACACACTACTCAGCATGTTTTTGGCATTTTGCCAATAATATGGGCTTTCTAGCTTCTGTGATGGCACTTTTTTTTTTTTGGTGTTAAATACTCGGCAATTCCATAGGAAAATAATTTGTTGATTTGATATAAAAAGCTGGGGGTAAATAATTGAGGTCTACTTATGTTAAGCATTTCCAACTAAATCAAACAAATGCTGCATGTGAGTTGCTAATCTAAGTTGTGCGGGGTATGATCTTTTAATTCATTGAAAATGCTTATGTTATATGAAAATCAATTAATCTTTTGTACCCCTTCTTTGAGAAAAGAAGTTTTGTGCCACCTAGAAGATCCAGGACAATGTATGAATTAATATTTATTGATTTTGGTATCTAATTGTAGGCGGCTGGGAAATACAGACAGGAAGGGAAGACCTATGTTGTGCAGGATGGAGACATTATCTTCTTCAAGTTTAATGTTTCGGGCGGTGGCAAGAAATGAGTTGATTTTACTACAACAGATTTTGAAATTACAAATTCTTCTTTCTTAAGGATGTTCTGAGCTTAAAACCTAGGTTATATTTATATTTATGAGCAATGAACTGTGCAATGACTTGTATTACATGCTAAAATAACTCAGTTGTGTGGTTTTTTATGATTTGCTCAGCTGTTTTAGTAATTAGCGTTTTTTGTCATCTGTCTGGGGTTTTGCTCTTTTGATGAGCAGTGCTCTTTTGCATGAAATTAATAAAAAATAAAATTTGTCAAGCTTTTGCTTTTTCAGCTACCTTTATCTAATTTATGCAGACATTATCTTGTGGTGCTAGCTTGCTGCTATGAAATTATCTTCGTCCTAGTTAGTTACAGTTGGTAGTGAATGAACATAATTTAAGATGAGTATATGGATGGTGAACGAACATAATTTGAGATGATGCTATGGATGGTAAATGAACAATATTTAAGATGATGCTATGGATGATAAATGAACATAATTCCACCACGGACACCATTTTAGAGGCTGATTGGTAATCATGGGGCTCTGGCCGAGTTCATGGCCCCTCAGGTACTTGGTAGACAGCATCTATAAACAAGTATTTTTACATGTCCATGACAGCTAAGATGGCTTGAGGCACATCACACATGACATATTAAAGTTTCAGTACATAAACATGGCATTTATCCAAGTACAGGCAAATCACTTGATCAACGACTGTAAGATCCTTTTTCTATTGTTTATCAGGCTGTAGATTTCCTACTACAAGTCCCACTTCATGTTTTAGTCAGTGATAGACTGATGGTGTTACTGCTATGCTATCAAAATACCTTAGCCAGCTGTTCGCTGATCCATGTCAGATTACCTCCCAAATTATTTTTTCTCAAGATTTCTTTTTGCTCTAGGCTACAACATCTAAACAAGCGTATTTGTGTTCCTTCCTGAGCAGAACATGTAGAAACCATGGCCGTATACATGGAGTATTTTCAATTACATTCTCAATGAGCACATGTAAGAAAATCTCCTGTGGCTCAGGCCGAGATCTCATCTCTATTGGATTACTAGTTGCCCGGGTCATAAAATCTCTGACTCCAATAATTTATAAAATCCATGATTTCAGTGAACTTTTAACATGTATAAAACCTCAAAAAATTGAAGAAGGAGATCATACATATATTTAACAAGGTTGGTTTTGATTATCAAACACTTTAGCTTCTTATTGGATTGATTGAAGACCTTAATGAGATTGATAAAATCTACAAAATGAAGAAAACGTCTAAAATGTTCAAAAACATTCTTAATTTAATTTGGATTCAACAAATTTCCAAAACAACTAAGACAATTAAATAGCCACGATACAATATTTCTAATAAATTGACCAGCATTTGCTTCTTGTAGAATAATTCGGAAAAAAACTATAACTTTGAAATTTTATTTAGACACTCTTGGAATAAGTTGCTTGGAACTTTACACCTAAAGGAAGAGGGTGACCATCACAAAATATAAAAATTAATGCGACGATCATCTACATAAAAAGTTTGCCTGATATGTTACACATTTTCATAATTTACCAGAGATGAAAGTTTTAAGTCGTCGCTGTATGTCATACAGGCAACAGATTATCCCGACATTAGAAATACATAAGAATTTTTCCATTTTTCCCAGTAAAAATAAGTACACATGACTAAATTAATAAGAGTACATTGGATTACAAAATAATTATAATTGCCATGAATGTTTACTGAACCAAAGCACTGGTGTTGTACACCAGGAGAGCACCACCAGCCAAGAGACCAGCCAAAGTGACTGCCCAGATCAACAGACCAGTTGTTCCTGCACCCATGAAATCCCAAACATTTTTTTAATGTACAAATATAGACCATTAATTTATTTTCAGTTTGGCTAATTGAATAATTTGACATACTTTATTACCAAGAATAAATCTTTAGGATGTTAATTGACTTTGGAAAGAAAGGGTTTATTTAAAAAACATAGCCAAATTAAGCCACCATAAAGTAATACCAGTATGAAGTTATATATATGATGTGAAATGGTAAAGGAAAAAATTATAGTCCACTTTATTGTGGTTTTATTTAGACCCAGACCTTTGTCTATTAAATAGATATTAAAAAAAAAAAGCTGTACCTCCAACATAGACATCACCACCTGGAGACCAGGATTCTCGGGTGTAAATTGGGCTGCAAGATGAAATTGTAATAAAAAAATTAAAACGAGATGTGTTTGTAATAACTTAATGTTAGAAAAAGTAACATTCTGAAATGAAAATTACCTGTAGCCATCGACGTTAGCACCGTATTTGTCAACAAACTGATATACACCCTTTCCCTGTAACCATTTATAGTTTCATTTAGCAAATTGTAAAAACATTAAAGAAGATGCAATATTTTTAAATTTTGAAATTTTCTTTGTAGGGGTGTGTATTGGGAGACCTTAGCCTTACTTCCAGAGGCATCTACTCCCTTTTCATAGTTCAAGCTACCTCCAGTTCCTGCAATAATGTTTATTAGTATTATGGATTAGTCTTCAATTTTTTTTTACTAAGACATGATATGTTGTTTACTGTACTTGAACTAATGAAGATGATTCAAAGTGCAAATTTGTTAGGTCAAATTTATGAGAAGTTAATTAACAACCCATGTACTATACGAGACCTAACCATACCGTGGAACAGGATTGACTTATCTATAAATTAGAAGTTGTCCGATATAAATTGGATGGTTCAGATCAAAAACTACTTCTAATTTAGATTGCTGATCTACTATTAATTGATTGTGTTGCTCATATCATGTCAAGCAGCCAAAATCATATCTGACATGATATGAAACTAATATCATGTGCTGACAATATGACTCAATTATAGGCTTGTTTGAAGACAGATCCAAAACATGACATGATGTTAAATGCTGATAGAAGGATTACTTTAGATTTCCTGCCGTATCACCTCGAAAAATAAATCCGACATGATACATAAATGACAAGAATGATTCTAATAATTTCTTTATCACTTCATATCATCAACAGAATAATAAGCCGATTGCAATAGACAAAATTAAAAGGTACGAACCGAAGGGTGTAGAAGTCTTGATCTTCTTGCCACCACTGGCACGGACAACAAAGAGGGAGCGGCGAGACAAGGCCGGCAGTCCCCTGGCCTTAACTGGTGACGATGTGCTCAAAGAGAAAGAAGAAGAAATCATGGTTGCCATTTCAACACTTACAAATTACACAACACCTCTCTCTTGAATGAAGCTGTTCTGTTCCTGGCTTGGCCTGTTTATTCAAAAGCTACTGAAGATTAAAGACTTGAGGAGATATGAGGTGGAGAGTGGTTGCTGATTTGACACGTGGCAGGGTTTGTATGGTGGGATCAGGATATGGTGGTGAAGGCTTTATCGCTTTGGAGATGTGGAGATATTGGTTTGGAAAGAAATGCAGTGCATGTGATTATTTGTGGAATGGAAAAGCCCCATTTTTATTTTAGTATTTTCTTTGGATTTTGGTTTTGCTTGTCTATCAGTCTATTTATTAATTACATTGGGCCTTTATTTTCGGCCCGATAAGGAAGCACGCTTAAACAATCTTTTTATTTGGATAATATTTTATCTAAGCCCAATTCTTAAAAAGACTAAAATTTTTAAACTAGGCCAATACGGCTTATACGTAGATGCACATTGACACGTTGGTCTAATCAGCACAAGTTAACCCCTTATTTTTTGAATGAAAATGGACTGCTCAACCATCAACTGTTTAGTAGTGTATCAATGGAACCCAACGTACAAGGTATGAGCAATAACCAGTGTTTTAAAAACATGACACATTATGATGCGTCATGAAAAAAACATGATATATCTTAATTGTATAATATGCTATGTCGTAATAAAGTATTATTTTTTATATTATATGATATAATATGTTAAAAATAATAGAGAGAAAATATGTTATATCTATGACATACTATGCATACGGTACATCAATTTTAGACATTTCATGTTATACCATGTCATGACAACATAACATGCTTATAGTACATTATGTTTAGTTATAATTAGTCATATTTAGTGATAGTCAGTCTCATTTAGTCATAGTTTTCTCAATCTTTATCTTATTCATTGAAAAAAAAATATAAAAAATATTTAAGTTTGTGACAAAAAACAAGTGAAATTTATTTAAAGTTGATGAAAAATGTTCAGAAACTTTTTTCATGGTAAAAAAAAAACATTTCAAATTTATGTTCAAATTTAAAGAAATATTTGAAATATTGTTTACGTGACTTCGATTATACACGACATTTCATGACGTGTCACATGTTGTTATATGATATGTCGTGTAACATACCGTGACATGATAATTTTAACATAAATAAAATATATGAGACATATTACGTAATAGACATGTACTTTATGATATGTTTAGCCATGACATATTATTTTTTATTTTTAGAACTCTAAACTCAGTTGCCAATTAGAATTCAGCGCTAGTTCAATTAACCCGCTACAGGGTTCGCCACAAAGAAGTATCCGTGCGTATGTAACTCGAGGTCTCGAGGTACCCACGCGTGAGTCTTAAGAACTCTAACCATTTGACGCGCTCTCGCATGACGTCCTCATTATGACGTCAGTACTGATGTCATTGCAGTACTGGAGACACGGAATATGTTTTTCTTTTTAAAAACAAAATTGATAACTGGTTGAATTAAGTATACCTTCTAGAAGAAAGAACCTCAGATCATGAAATTTTTAGCTTATTGCATGCGCTACAATCCTATTCCTACCAAGTGTACTGAAAGAGTGCATCTTTTATCTTTGATGTCAATGTATGAGTGCTATCTTTTTTTTTTTTTTATCTTTGATGTCAATGTAGGAGAGGATTTGAGCAAATATACCCACGTGGAAAGTAAGAAAAAATGAAGATAATGAAGAAATTTCTTTGGTATTTCCAGGAATTGGCTTTACTACTTAGGTGAAATTTGGTTTACATGTAAGACAATAAAGAAAACCAGTAATCAAACATGCAACATCGGCCAGCAAACTTTAAAATAAATAAATAAATAAATAAGAGAAAATATTCTAAGTTCTGTATCTCTTATGTACATTTAATATTAAGCATAAACACTTTTCGATAATATATATTTTAAAATTAAATTTAAAAATTATATTGAATAATTTAAAATATCTGATGTATAAATAAGGGGGTGCGGATAAAATGTACAGTTATCATTACTCAATAAATAAAACATCAACTATAGTGATGCTATTTAACTCCTCTAATTATCTTTAATTTAGCTCAATAATACGTCTTCAAATATTAAAATAAAAAAAATGTAATTAATAAATAATATTTTAATTACTCGTGTTATCATATATATGCGCTAGATTATCTATTACAATAATCATATCGTTGATTTTGTATTTGCATTTATAATTTGCGCGTATCTAAAATAGTATCTCAGAAAAATAATAAAAAAGCTTCTTACTTGATAGTTGGGTCGTAATTTCCCCCCCCCAAGAAAATGACATCTGTGTTTATCCTCTAAGTTTGAGGTGCAATTTTAAATTATTTTGAATTAAGAACATATTACACGTTGACTTTGGCTTGACTCCAAGTCAATAGAACTCTTTCTCCCCCCCCCCCCCCCCCCCCCCCCCCCCCCTCCTCTTCCTCCTCTCCCTCTCTATTTTTCTTTTATCAATTCAAGTTTCTTCATTACTAAAAAAGATGGAAGGAAACCATTGGGACATTTTTTATTTTATTTTCCATGCCCTTTTTTTTACTTGAAAATTGTAGATATATATACTTGTCTATAGTTAATACTTGATCCCATCATTCATGAATCACGATCCACGTTTAATCTTAATAATATAAAAATTGTTCATGTTAAGAAGCTCCTATTACAATAATTGAGAGGAGATAAGTTGTCTTCCTTTTTTTTTTTCTTTCTTCGACTTAGTAACATTTTTTTCCGACCGAGCACAAAAAATGTTGTGGTTGAAATGAAGGAATATAAGATAACAGTGATTAGAACATGATAATACAAAGAAAGTATTTATTAGTCCATTGTAATATTTAAGTATTCAGATTTATTTATTTCCAGTAATGTTTACCAGAAGTCACTACATGAACTCAGAATTGCTTAATTATGTGGGTAGGAGGAGAACTGTTTCCATAAAAAAAAAACCAATTACATATTAAAATTAATGGCTTAAAATTAATGTTTGTCTTTAGATCTAGTTAGTTGTGAGTAGTGTGTCAATTTGAAATGAACAATTTATTTAACATTCATGTCTTAAAAAAAAATTCTGAAGTGCACTTATAACCATTAATTTCCATAACGTATATATTGATTGTCAACATAGTTTACTTGGAACTGGTCATGTATATATATGAGCAACAATGATAGGGAAATGAAGAAGGATATATGCATATATGTCAGAACTCCATTAATTGGATAAGAACAAATGTGTGATCTTAAAGAGCAAATCTATATATCGTTGCTTCCTCTTTGTGTCATGTTTTTCCACTTATTGTTAAATTTGTGATGGTGATCTGATTATCCTAATTAGATATTCAGTTGTAATATCAATACTAATTCCATTGCACTTGTCTATTTTAAGTTTCCTCCTTTTAATTACCAGCTAACATTAAACATATATAAGATTCATAGATATATACCTTTCTTTTTCATTCCATATTTCAAGTTTCCTCCATTGCATGAGAGTCTGTCTCTATCACATCAATCTATTATTTGCAATTGTGCTGGAAATGATTCGCATGTAAAGTGCTTGTTCACGTATAATTTCATGTAAGGCGGTTGCTATATTTCTTCAATTAATTAATTAACAACTAACTAATACGATCTGGATGTATTTAAGCACCATAAGTATAGAGCTATGTTGCTTCCACTATCCCACAAAGTATACTAATATAAATCATTTCATATAGCTGTCTTTAAGCCCTCTTTTGTTAGTCCAACTTGCTTACTTCCATTTCAACACACATAGAGATAGAGAGCTAGAGAGAGAGAGAGAGAGAGAGAGAGAGAGAGAGAGAGAGAGAGAGAGAGAGAGAGAGAGAGAGAGAGAGAGAGAGAGAGAGAGAGAGGTGCTGTAGGCGCCATTCAAAACCAAGAGGGAGGTCACAATATTTCAATTTTTCAAAGAGGGAGGTCATAATATTTCTCTAATTACCAATGAATACAAGGGAAGAAATTAAGGTTTTCTATTAAGGTATATGACATATTATTTCGTTGCAGATTATATTCCTTCTTGTTTGATGTAATTTCTGGATCAAGACAAAGGAGAATTTAAGATGGAACAACCACAGTAGAGGTCTCTTTACATCAAGAGAGAATAGTAATCTTGCAGTTATCTCGATTCTACAACGATAAAATTAAGCAACGGAGAGGAGAACCGCTCAATTTCATACACATACAACCACAAGGTATATCTCATCTCTCGTTTTGTTTCCTACTTAAGAAGTTTCATGTAGTGGATAAATTTTCATGCTCTTTATTTGTTCTGCTCTTTTCTTTTTATGAGCAAATATGGTACCAGATATATGTCACTTTCATATTAATCTGCTTCAATATCAGTCTGTATCTTTTCTTTCTATGAGCAAATATGTGACTTTCAATTAATTAATTAACAGCTATACTTTGATCTATGAAAGAAAGCTACTTTTTTCTGTATTGAAGTTTGGAAATTACATGACTTATGTTCTAAAAGGAAACAACCAAAAAAAAAAAAAGAACAAAATTTCGAGATGCATATCAGTGATCAAACTGCTGAGAACATTTCTTAATGCACCAGAACTATGTCTGTACCATCTAGTTGTTATCCAATTACCAGAAACCAGTTCACACTGTCAAACCGATTGCCTCTTGAGATGAGTTCTCACCCTTTTGTTGTCTATATTTTCTAATTATTCAACAGATGGAAAAGAACAAAGCGGCAGAAGCCGAATCAACCTCGAAAGTCACACCTCCTGAGTTAAAAGAGTTCTCAGAATTACTAGAACGGGAGGCCCATCGAAAAAGATTAATCCGGAAAAACGGTTCATTGAACCAACTTGAGAAAGTTAGCATCTCCTTATGGAAACCTAAATTTCAGCTTGAGGATTTCATTGTACCACCAAAAGAGGAGCAACTTCATAGAGTTCGTAGCGAGCCACTAATGAAGGAGAGCATGTGCATGCTGGTAGATGAAGAAAGAGAGAGATTAATGAGAGGCACAAAAAGGGTTAGAGGAGCAACCGCAAGTGCACCTACGGTTGCTGAAGAGAGAAGTTCAGACAGCATTACTGGTAGAAGGTTTGATTTGGATTTAAATAAAATGGTTGAAGATTCTTTTAGTAGTAACTGAAGTTATAATTTATGTTGACATGCACAGGAAATACAAATAGCCAGTTTATTCTTATGGGGGGGAAATAAAGCAGAATCTCAATTGGTTTTAGGGATTATGAAGATGAAGATTACGGTTGGATCTTGTAATAAGCCTCTATGGCATTTAATATGTAATTCTTTAAGGTGTCATATAAACATCATTCTTAATTATATGATCTGGAACAAAGTTCTAATTACCTACTCCATAAACAAATTCCTGTCCTTACTAGTAATACAACTAACTTATCAATACAAAAGATTGGAGCAATAGGAACAATAAGAGCATACAAATGCAAAATGCTTCCCAAAACTCAAACAAGAATTGTCCATAATACCACTTCAAAATAACCATAACATAGAACAAGAAAATTAAATGTTCTGATAATCCAATTTCTCTGCAACAAAATTCCATGTACCGATTTAGTAATTATAACAGAAATTTACTAAGTAAATCCATCACAACAGCACCCAAAAAGAGCCCACTGGTACTTGGTAACAAGTGAGAAATTTTTTCTGACAAAACAGTATCATACAAAAGCTCACTTTGCACCTTTATTCGACCAATGGTACAACTGAGTTGTAATGCTCACCAAGACCATAAGCATGCCTGTGGTACGATAATAACACACTTGGGTTATGCTTCCCATCTCCTGATTTGTACTCCTTTCCCATCTCTACCTCAGGAAAACTACCTGAATAAACAACTATATGCTTTTTCAACACATGGGTCAACGCCCCCAATTCGAGTTGACCACCCCAAACTGCGGTTGATCCCACCTCATTGCAATATTTTTCAAAATCAGATTCAGCCTTGCCTTCTGAGAGAAAAAATGGGAGAAAATCAGCTGTATTCTCTCTCATGTATTTTGCCACCATCTCCCGCAATTTCTGATAATCGAATGGTGCGATGCCATTATTGTAGAGGGATAATTGGTTCTCTACAGCTCGATACAAACAATGGCCGTCAGGTTTGATTTCACTTATCATTAACCCTAGTGGTTCAAGCTTCTTTGTCAGATTTTCATTCTCTACCATTCGGTCACTAACCAAATTGTTTTGCTCCTCTTGGATCCTCTGCTCTCTCGCTAATTCCTCCTGTGCTCTTTTACCTCGTCTCCTCGCGCCTTTTGATTGTTTTGAGGATTCAGCTTGAGGGGCGGAGCACGAAACACCGGCAATAGCTTTGACCAGGTTGTCGAGGTTTGACTTTTTATCTTCAGAGGTGGCACTACTGGTGTAGCCTAATGAGGCAAGTTCTTGAGATTGTTTGGCTTCT
The DNA here is from genome assembly GCA_037678475.1 of x Bolboschoenoplectus mariqueter. NCBI lineage: Eukaryota > Viridiplantae > Streptophyta > Magnoliopsida > Poales > Cyperaceae > x Bolboschoenoplectus > x Bolboschoenoplectus mariqueter. The sequence goes on along the minus strand of CM075260.1, from coordinate 1,862,067 downwards.
AACTCAGAGGAGAGGCGAGATATTTCTTCTTCAACTTGCTTTTTCTTCAATTTTTGTTCGGCTTTGCTCCCCTTGGCCGCGTTTTTTTTGAGGTTTAATTCCTTCTCCTGGAGTTTTGCTTTCTCCTTCCTGTCAGACAGCAAATATGTTGCAAATAATCTTAGCGGGTACTGCAGTAACTTAAATATGTGAACATAATTTGTGCTCTTTAGAGCTTCTTGTGCTGTAATTTTGGATTAGATAAAAAATTAGATTAGAGAAAATAACAAGGAATCATGTTATATCTACCAGGGGATTACTTGTTCATACCTTGCAGAATCTACTTACTAATTTTTAAATAGAAGTCGAAACTCATGTGAAAATTTACTATTACAAAACAACGGTAAAAAAATTTTACTTGTATTTTGCTACTTCGTTTCAGGTCCTTCAATTTTTGCTTTATGGTCACACCTTAATAAGAAAACCAAAGCCTAACAAAAGGAAAATGTACTGAATCCCAGGCTCATAACTAAAGAATCGGCTGATAACCAAATCGGAAACTTGGTTAAACTCATATCCAAACCATCTAATTAATGCATCTACGACGAATTTAATGTTATAATCCCAGGCTAGTCATGTTTTTCCACTGATAAGAGCAATGGTAGAGTTCACCTAGATGAAGGAAAAGGATCAAAATTAAGATAGTATAGAGATTTAGCTTCAAACTATAGACTATTAGATTTAATTTTCAGATGGATTGTTTAACCAATTGCTACAAATCTTGAAACCATAGCTGCTTATTACTCCAGATAAACCACACAGTTAATAGTTTAGGAAAAATAACCTGTGCCGCGAAAGCATCTCTTCGAGAGATTCTTTCTTCTGGTCTGGAGCATCGACTTCACGCTCCTTTTCGGATGAGATCACCTCCTTGGATTCTAGGGTTTCCGCCATTGGAGGCGCCTGTCAGAGAGAGAGAGAGAGAGAGCAAAGCAAGAAGGATAGAGAAAGAAGAGGGACTATTGTTTGTCGCATTTTGAGTATTTGTGAAATAAATCAGTTTTCTCAGACCAGGTCACTAAACTGTGGGACCAATATATTTCTAGCCCATTTATTGAATTATTTAGAGCTGTTCATATTGGGCCGGAGAAGTTTAATTAGACCAGCTGAAATGTTGTTTATATGAACACGAATAAATTACATAAATGATCTCTTTATCATTTTGCTATTTAAAATTTGAAAAATTACTAGTTTGATTTTTAAAGTATTATTTGATTATTATTTTGATCTTTAAAATTTTAAAAATATTATTTTAATCCTTCAAAATTTTAATTTATACCAAATTAATCATATATTTAATATCTATTGAAAAAATAATGATTATACCTATACAGTGTTTTTTATACTAAGACTAATTTAGATATCATTATGAAATAATATAAATAATATGGAAAAAAAATATAATTATTCATAACATAAGGTATCAATTAAATTAGTATTAGCATTCATATTTGTGCCATCATAAATTAATTAAAAGAAAATTTATATATATTTTTTTTCACAAATATAAATGTAGGACCAATTTGGTACAAATTAAAAATTTGATAGGTATAATTATTATTTTTTTTATGATGAATATAATCATCATTGTTTTCGATGGATATTAAATGTATGATCAATTTGGTACAAATTAAAAACTTGAAGGACTACATTGGTATCTTTGAAATTTTAAGGACTAAAATGATAACTAAGTGATACTTTAAAAATCAAATTGATATTTTGAAACTTCAAGGATCAAAATAATAAAAAAAATGATACTTTAAGATCCATTTATATAATTTACTCTATGAACACAAGCATTTTAATTACAAATCAATTATAATTGCTCATAGAAATTGTAAAATCTATTATAAAAATGTACAATATTTAGTTACTTATTTAGCAATATTACACTCATAAAATTCTGATTCTTACTAATTCACTAAGCTAGGCGAATCAATCTTTATTAGTTTCTAAATTAAATTGGATGAAAACAAAATAAATAATAAAAATCCTTAGGTTTAATTTGATAACAAGAATTCTAGAGACTTTGGTTTATTTTTTACTATATTTTAATTCATTTGATTTGCATCTTTACAATTTTTAAACATGTGCGGGTTAATTTATAGGTTTTGGTTATATTAACTAATTGCAATTCATCGATAGGTACATCTCGTAAGCATTTTAACATAACAAAAAGTATTTGTCTAGATCTTTGATTTCATCGCTAGATATTTCACCTCTAGCCTAATTTTGTTCTTTTGGTCCGAATTCAAACAAGTGATTGGTTGATCATTTACTTAAAATACTAAGTACACGTATTATAAGAATTGGTTAAACAAAACAATTCATGTATTCAACAATTCAAAAAAGAACAAATCATAACAATCAATTAAGAACAACAAATCGAGTAAAATTAATAAAACACCAGTTTTGAGTTTTACATACCATCGGCCTTAGAGAGAGAACTAGTCTCTCATAGGGATACAAATCTTCTCAAAAAAGTATTTAGAATAACGAATAAGAATTTAAAGGAGAGAGAATAAAAAAATAAAACAAAGCAAAGACAAGTTTTCTTCTTCTTTCTCTCCAAGTATCGTGCTAGATTTCTTTAAGCAATCTCTAAAATTCTTCGAATCTTGCTCCCAACCAATTCTTGTAGAGTCATGGCGAGGGGTCATGAGAGGTCTAGGGGTGGCCAAGGTTTTATTTTTGGGAGTCAGGGTTAGAACCTTATATATATCTGATAAATGAACATGTCTGTTTGGGCTTTTTAGTTGTGAAATAGGGCCGATTTTGCGACCCGCAAAATTGGGTGAAAAGATGCCAGTGAACTTTGCAAGAAAAATTGCTCTTCAGCCTTGAGAAATTGCGACTCGCAATAATTGTGCAGAAGTCAACCAACAAACTTTTAGTATGCTATTTCAATTCTAATTACGCTCTGACTTGCTCCGAACGTTTTTCTCTTGCTCTGAAGTGCTCCAAACTCCTAAAATTGAACCAAAATATAACAATATCTCGAACTTAATGCAATATTTAACTAAATGATCTAAAAATTACGTAAAATGATATAATTTCAGAGATCAAATCTTACCAAAAAAAATATATGCAATTAAGGCCTATCACTAAACATCTTTGAAATCAACCTAAATTTAATACATCTTTTATGCCAATGTTTAAAACTATATCTAACAATTTTAATTTTTTAATTTGAGTAATATTTTTCAAATATACATACCATAAAAGTCAGATATATTATAAAAGTTAAAAATATATTAAAAATATTCTTCTTTTGACAATATTCAACGCTTTATAGATATTGTCTACAACAATATAAATTAAGCTTAAAAAAATACGAGTAAAAGAAATAAAATAAACTTCCGATTGACCACATCATCATACAATAATCCTTGAATATAATTTACCATAGATCTCACGTACAAATTAGTTTCATTTACTTTAATCAGTTTACTGCTCGTTTTGGCTCTGCCTTATTGTTCCAGTATGAAGCACACAAATCTAATCAACTATATTTCAAACCCAAAATACTTGCCACACATATTATGCTACAAAAAAATTTATGGCATTCTCATAGAACTTCACAGCCAGCTTTAGTACCAAGTTAAACTCATCATAAGCTCACCTGCCACCCTGGATTACTGAATCGTTCAACACATCTGTAGAATAACCGTAAGAAGTTGCAGTCTCACTGGTTCCTTTACTTTCAGAAAATTCATTGGTTGAGAAATTGTGGCTTGCTAAATCCTTGAATTGCCATTCAGTAAGGTAACTTGGTTTGGAAGCTATTTCAGTGACTTCTGTGTCACCGTTCAGAATTGAGACAACACGTGACATTGACGGGCGAACGTGTAGTGATGCCTGGGTGCAAATCAGGGAGACCTTTATAAGTCTGGTAACTTGTTCCTCATTAAATGATGTGATTCTTGGGTCTACTAATTCAAGTGTCCGTTTCTGTTCGTACAAGCTCCATGCCTGTGGAGTGGTAAATAATTAAATATAATTAGTATTGTCTGTATATGGTCTTGTATATTTTTGCCTTTCCAATTGGTCATATACTTAGGTACATCAATACACTTGATACATGTATTTGTTGGTATTTGATTTATTTATTTCCCACTGGTTGTAGTCTCGTTAAGTTTCCATTGTTCATTCAGACAAATAGACACTATACAATAAGTACTGCTACTTCAGTCTTACCAGAATGTACTGCCTAGTACTAGCACATGCATTTAATAGTTGCAACAAATAGAGACATTTTGCGATCTGTAGATATTTCTGAACTCTAACCAGCAAAGACTATCTATTGACAACTTTAAGCATAGTCCATTTGGTCAACAAATGGGTTTAGATTTGAATAGGGAAATAGTAAATATACCCAATCAAGAAGATAAATTTGATCTGGTTCTAGGTTTGAATCTGCATTAGGACGACCAGCTACAACCTCCAGTGCAAGGACCCCAAATGCAAATACATCTGTTTTCTCAGTCAGATGGCCTCTCATTGCATACTCTGGTGCAAGATAACCTCTACAAAAATTAAAAAAAAAAGAATAAAATAATACAATGGCAATCCATGTATTACCAGAAGTTTCCCAAAAAAAAATATTCAATCAAAGAGATTATGGTAAAGTTTTGATGCGTACATTGTTCCGGCAACTCTAGTGCTCATATGGGACTGCTTGTTATCACAGAGCTTGGCCAATCCAAAATCAGAGATTTTAGGGTTAAGATCCCCATCTAGTAGTATATTGCTTGCTTTAATGTCCCGATGTATAATTCTCACAGAAGACTCCTCATGCAGATATGCCAAACCTTTTGCAACACCGAGGCATATTTCAAACCGAGTCGGCCAATCTAGAAACAAGCTGCTCTTTCCTGAAAGACGAAATAAATAAATAAATAAACAAATAAAAGAAACCAGAAGAGTGGTCTGTGGCAGTTGGCCTGATGGGGCACAACTTAGGGGAGGAAAAGCAGTTGAGCAAAACTTGAAGATTTTGTTCTTCAGAAAAAAATGGAGACAATTTCAAAATTGAATGTCAAGCAAGGTAAATTTGGGGTAAAATATATTCTTAGAATAAAGTTTGAGGGTTAGGCATAATGCGATTTATTTGATTTGAATATAACCAAGGTTTAGTTGAAGCACAATAAGGTTTAAAATTTGAGGGCTGAGCTAGGACAGGTTAGCTTACATTCAGGCATCATTTTAAAATTGAGAGTAAATTGGGGTTAATTAGAAAAACAAATTAGGTATAACTTATAATGATGATTGCCAGTTGACATTTTTGCTCAACACATACCAAAGAGAGCTTGATCAAGACTCCGATTCTCTAAATATTCATAAACCAAAAGAGGTTTGCTTCCTTCAATGCAACAGCCGTATAGTTTAACTAGATTCTTATGCTGCACAGCTGAGATGGTGGAAATTTCTGTCACAAACTGTAGCTTTCCTTGGTGTGATGTTGCTGATAATTGCTTAACTGCCACTACCCTACCATCTGGAAATGTTCCCTGCACAAGAAAAATAAAATAAATTAAATTGACCAAAGAGAAAAATATGCACTTGTACTGGCATCATCTCAGCCAATTCTTCTGACAACGCACCAAAGAAAAATTAAAAGAAGTAAAGAAAAGAAGGAAACCTTATAAACAGGGCCATATCCACCTTCTCCAAGGACGTTACTGGCACTGAATGTATCAGTAGCAGACTTTAGCTCAGAATAACTAAACATGTCTGGCCTATCAACCATCCCCAATAGCTCTGAAAATTTTGGGCAAGATGATCAACAGGATTTCATAATCAAAATCAATATCAATATCCCAATACAAGTCTGCAATCCTAATAAAGATCAAACTTATTGGACAGGATCAACCTGATATGTGAATATATAGTGCACATTGTTGGATATGTATGTGATTGTATGACAGATTCAAGGTGCATGCAGCTCAAATCTAGATTAAATCTCAATTTTATGCACCGAACTACATCAGTTTGTCGGTTCTGGTACCAGATGTTTGTATCAGGCATGTTGGTTTCAATAGAACCAGTGGGTATCACCCACTTTTTCCAAAAAAGAATAATCAGTTTATGTAGTAGCATCAATTTATGTATAGAACTGAGGTTCTTCTACTATTTCTTTCTGGTATTTAAGCCTGGCAAGTAAATTGGATCTATTAATGGCAAAATCCCACTTTTGGAGGACAAACTGATATAATAATGCAATATCTACACAAATCATCAATAGATACATGGACAACCATACCTTCATCCAATTCTTTCTTTTTAATCTTGTATCTCCAAACCAGAACTGCGAGCACAACTAATAACCCTGAAACCACAGCTGCTACTACAATTCCTATAATAAGACCACTTTTGCCCTTACTCGTACTCGGTTCTTTATTTGACACCGTTGGAATGAAGTCTGAAAATTGTTCAATAATTAGAACATCAAAAGAACAAAAAACGAGAAAACACTTATTTTTCTTTTTCTTGGGAGTTGATTGTGAAATTTACCAGGAGAAGCACTGATAGCTGATATTGCAGGTCCATAGTAGCCTTGTGTTGGTACACAACAAGTCCCTTTACCAGCCCAAAATAAATGAATCTCCAAAAAATTATTTGTTACAGGTACAGTATAGTTTTTTAGAACCGCTACAAAGGATTTTCCACCAGCCTCTTTTCTTATATTGAAGTCTTTTTCTTTTAAAGCTCCCTAAAAGTAATCAATAAAAAAAACAAATTTTAACAACAAAAGTAAAAGTATCAAGTAACAGAAAGACTGAACCAGCAAAGCCCCATTACTGCTTTGTGCTGCTGCAGATTGTTGGTAGCACTCCTACAATAGCATTTCCTCTGTTTGAATCAGGCGTGATAGTACAAGACGTAGAACAAAAATTCCTACTTTTTTTTTTTTTGGTTTTGGTTTGTGAATTTCTTCTTGTTACTGTTAGCACACTAGCTGGTACTAAGCACATACTAAAAAGTGGCACATAATTTTGGATGGAAGTACAATGCAAGAACCTGGATATAGATATCAAAAATCCTTCTGCCTGTACTTTCCCATTTGGGTGGGGGTGCGTTCGGGTACGCAATCTCAGCGAACTGGAGCTTAACAGTATAATTCCCATTTTCAAGGCCGATCCCATAATATCTCAGAGAAGATGCTGACATTCGTGCGTTTTGGAATAGTTCAGAATCAAGCGTATTTTGAAATTGGGATAGACTTCCAATTTTGTAAGTGTTACTGTTTGCTTCTGCAAATGCTCCCACATTGCTCACACCCCATCGTGTTGCACCTGAAAGAAAGGTAGAAAAGAAAAATGAGTTGCTTGATGGTTAGGCATGGTTCAGTGAGGAGAAAAAGGCGGGGGGAGCTTTAGTCCTGCAATACTAGTACTCTGCATGCTAGTATGTACCAGTCACATAATAGGAAGCGGCTGACAGGTTGGCATTATCGGGTTCATACACGGTGCCATCTTGAGCAGTCAAGGAACTGGATCCAGCACACCTAATTGCGAAGGAGGAATCTGAAAAGTTGGAAACATATTTGAGGGTAATTTTGGAAAGGTGTAACCTTTTGTATATGAAGGATAATCAGCTGCAATAGAAGTTGAGTGTTTCCTTTTTCTTGTATTGGTATACTCAAGTGCTGTGTGTGGGTACACATTGAATGGTTCCTTTTCTTTTCTTTTTTATTTTTCTCTTCCTTTTTTTTTAAGGGTAGGGTTTTTTTTTTTTTTTTTTTTTGGGGGGGGGGGGGGGGGTGTTGAGTCTCACACTGAGGATTTCCCTTGTAGCACGGAATATCTCGCTGAAGACATTTCAATCCCGATGGTAAATCACTACGATGAATAGAAAAATTCATTAAAATGCAAATGATAAGTAATTGAACCTATACAAACTATTTTATAGTACCCTCTTTGTAAATTGATCGATATTATCAGAATTGCGGAAGAGGTGAAGTACCTGCTATTGGAGCTATCTAAGACGAAGTTGTTGGCCACCAAATTCCTTTGGGTCAAAAAGCAGAGAGTAAGTTATATTGCTACTTGAATTGTGAGCAACTAATTTTTAGAATGTAGAAATTAGAAAAAATGCACCTGACACATTTATCATAAAAACCCAATTGTCCCTTTGAAAGTACTGAATAAGCAATTCTGGTACTTATTGGAATTTTGATAACAGAACCTTTCTGTCAGACATGGTGGAATGAAAAGCAAATGTTTCCAAATTGCTAGAGCTTTGAGGAAAACAACAGAAAATTGTGAATGAAGACTTTGCAATGAGAATACTTACAACTGTAAATTCTCGTCTTGTTGGACCCAAGACGGAAAACTGCCCGAAAGCTGGTTGTATGACAAATCTCTGAAAAATATAATAGTGAAGATATACATGAAATTATTAAATGCATTTAAATAAACATTCTATCATCTTACTAGTACACACAATATCCATGATGTTATTACATGTTAAGTAGAGAGGAGCTTTTTCCTGATGGCAAGCTTCCTGTGAGGCTATTGTTCCCTAGAAATCTGTCAAGCAAAAATAAGAACACTCTTGAAGTCTTTAAAAGAAAAATAAGATTATGCAAATATTTAGATGACAAAAAGGACTTCTTACAAGTAGTTTAGTTTGCTTAAACTAAAAAGAGACTGAGGCAACTGCCCTGATATATTGTTGAAACTCAAATCTCTACAACAAAGTAAAAAGAAAACGGAATTAGCAGAACTACTTTGGAAACTTAAGAAATGGCTTCTAGAAATTAGATTCTTACAGTTTCTGTAAATTTTGGAATTGTGAGAAGTCGCTAAGGAGAGAACCAGATATCTTGCAATTCCTCAAGATTCTACATGAAAATTTTTTTTTACTGTCAATCTATATTTAACATTTGAGTTATTTCTAGGCCTATCTGGCAAATAAGCTCCTTGCTCTGAATTGCATTTTCAAAAGCCAACTCATGCAAGGAACTTTACGTCATCGAAGAGTATCATAAGGACATTAAATGCAAGTTCCTCTGAGATATAGACCATACAGAGTGCTCAAAGATGACATGTTCTTAACGAAGTCCACCGTAGAGCTACTACCATTTGTTATGTCACCAATCCGTCTGCATAGAGAAGAAAAAGCAGAGAACTTGATAGGTTAAAATTAGCAAAACCATGCAACTGTTTCCTTTTATTTTTTTGGGACTTGCCTGGATCTGGATATCTCATTACTTCCACATTCAATTTTATTCGTATGATCTGTAGCTTTGAATAAGTGATTTATCATTTTCACATAGTCTTGATAGTTAGCAAGATTTTATGTACTATCCTGGCCTCGATTCATATCATTACTGCTGTATTAAATTTATTTTTCCAAATCAGTATAATTATTTGAATTCACGGATGTACCATTGTCACCCTTTTGTAAGCCTCCACAGAGCATATCGAAATCATTCATTAGCTTTCAATACTGAGAATTATTTGAGAGAGACAACCATCACACCTTATTCTGAGGTAGCTTTATGTGCAATTATTATTGAGGAGATGTTGTTACGACTTACAGGCTAGTTAAGCTCACAAGATTAGCAAGATTAGCAGGAATCGGGCCTTCGAAAGCATTTCCTTGGAATCTCCTGGAAGTCATACTTTTGGGTTAGGAAAGTCTTACCAACATGTGGTATAAATAAACTAAAATGTATATGCAGGATTAAATTCCTTTTGCACATACTTGTACTAAGGCAAATATAAAGCTGGTGAGAGCTCTATATACCTATGCATGAACAGACACACTATAGCATCAGTCATGTATATATCGAGGCAACGAGGCATAGATGGTGTGTGAATAGAAACTTACAATTCTGTCATATCTGTCCAGCTGGTACCGATATAATTAGGTATTTTTCCAGTGAAAGCGTTGTCATTTGCCCACCTGGGTAAGCATTAAATATTTTCAGACATGTTAAAATCGATGAGATAATGTGATAGGAAAGAAGAAAATAGTTTCTGTAGAGAAGTTACAAAATTTGAATATTTGTGAGCTTGGAGAGTGTTTCTGGAAGTTCGCCTGAGAGACCTGAACTATCCATGTACCTAAAAAAGTAAAATAATCGACAGATTGTTTAATTACAATATTATCAGACTGCCCCATTTTTCTTTATTATTTTAGTGAAATTGACACCTTACCATTCCTGAAGGTTAGTCATGTTCCCAAATTCTTCAGGTATGGAACCATTGAAATAATTAGTACCCATCCCCCTGAAATAAATATATTTTTGATGAATGAAACAATTCATTTTGATAAATTTTCACAATGAATTAATGTGTCAGTCCTGAATAATGAGTGCTCTTATATAACCTCTGGCACTACATTGCAAGACATATTTTCATTTAGTGTTTATTTTATTTTATTTTTTTAGTTTAATTAGGGAAAGAAAAGCCTTACAGAAGATTGAGGTTTTGAAGATTGCCCAACTCCTTTGGAATAGGACCAGATAAAGCATTGATACCAAAAGACCTAATTATTATTTTGAATTTGAAAAGTTAACTATAGCAGTAGCCAATCAAGTATATGCATAATAAACAAATATATTTCATCTGAACCCTAAACCCTAGCTATAGAAAATAGCTCTTACAGGACTTGCAGTTGACTGAGGTTCCCGATGAAAGCAGGCACAGGACCCGTTAAATAATTCTGATCCACTTTGCTGAAAGAAGATTTAAAAGACAGAAGTTTACAAGAGGGGTATTATGGTACATATTGAATACACTGCAACTCAAGAATAAGAGCAGTTTGGAAGACAAGTCCCAAAGTTACATTTTGCGAGCAAAGAAAATGAAAGGAAGATTGAGCAAAAAGAAAAGAAATAGATCAGTCAATTTTTAAATAATGGAATATGAGAGATTTTTTAGTGATCTTCTTACAAATAATTGAGATATGTGAGATTCTGCAGCTCATCTGGAATAGTACCCACCACTTCCAATGCATAGACTCTCCTGTTTTAATTCAAAGAACCCAAATTAGTATCTCTGAGCAGCATCTTCAATGTGTAGTTGGAGAAATCAAAATCCCTGAGAAGTACTTCCAATAGATTAAATATCAATCTGTTCTAAGTTGAAGTGAAATGATTTGTTTTGCTAATTTCACTCTCTTTTTTTGTTGTCCCTGTCAAAGGGACCATATATTGTGATTTTGTTTTGTCAGACCAATAGATCGAAATATGGCCATCAGAACAATACAGAATTATGCACAAGACTGTCATAGATCAAAGAGAGGGAAAAGAAACGGAAGCATGGTCAGGCAAATTTTGCATTATCGAAATTACAGAATTCATATGGTCCTTTTTTTTTATTGCGTACATCAATGTTTCTTGAAAAGACGAGCAGAAATATTATACACCTACATTTAGAGAGTATACTACAAAAACAGAAATTAGATGGAATATAATACAGACCAACTTTATGTTGGAACATGCATATATATAAGCCAAAATCCCACTATAAAGTTGTCAGATGAACTTACAACTTGACAATATGACAGATTTTGCTGTTGTTATAGGTACAATCACACTTGATGCCAGGGTTGAACTCTGGATTGTTGTCCAGCTCTATACTGTCATCAATCGCCCACCCGCTGCATGGATCACCAGTTGTGTTCCATGTAGACTTTGGTGCCTTCTCCCCCCACTTTGTCAGTATCGTATTTAGTGCAGTTACTGCATTAGAAGAAATAAATAGATAATTAGATGCGCATTATGAATAAGTGGTACAATTTGACTAATTCATAGTCAATTTAATTTTCAATTATTAGTTCATTAGATTAAATACAAAAAATGAGTTCATAATATGATCACTTAATAATATGCTGACAATCTCTTTAATATCTCCGACTCAACAAGGAGGCAACTTTTTTCTTTTTTTGAAATGAAGCACAAACATAAGTTTCACAACAAAAGTGCCTATAAAATTGGAAGTGATATGGAACATGGAGTTTACTTTCATGTCATGTTAACGAATTTTATTAACCCATTCAAGATCAAAATGTGCCTGTTTTTTCTCCTAAAATCATCTTCTAAGTTCTAACTAAGGACTGCCTAATTAGAAGAGGTAGGTGATCTGAATTCCTAATGTAATCTATGATTCTCAAATAAGGTTGAGACAGTAAATCACTTTCTAGCTCTGCCCTTTAACTCAGCCGTTATGGCAATCTCCGAGTGTTCGGTTCAATCTTTCAATCACAATGGGACTCAATGTGGTTTTAAAGGCATAGTGGACTAATAGATAAATCTTGAACAACCAAGCATTAAGAATGGAACTCACTTTGGTCATCGAGATGTTGGAATTTGTTGGATGATGAAAATGAACAAATGATTTTTTTTCATGAGAGATGTGGCAATGGAGTTGCTTCCTAACGGGAGCAAAATTGAAAGTGAGGAATTGGTTGCAAAATTGCTAGATTATATTTTTTTGCTTTGATTTGCTGTTTATTTTAGTTTTTTTTTTTCCTTTATTCCATCTAAATAATGTAATATTTGGATTATGTGTATTTTTTAGTTTTTATTTATTTAAATATATTGTCAGCTGGAATCACTAGCTGACCATTAGAATAAAAAGTTTATTAAGATAATCTTGTCTTCCAAATGAAGGTCACGTAATTTTAAAAATTAAAAAGAAAAAAACTGTGATCAACTTTATTCTTTACCATAGTTCAAATGTTATTTTATTTTTACAAATAAGATTGTACACTATATCATTTTCTACGGGATTTTAGTTTCTAACTTTCTATGATTCTATCTATTGGTCATCCCCATCTTGTTTTCATTTTCCCCAAATATACAGGATCTTTCTGCAACTTTTGAGATGTTGAGCCTACTTCATATTTATGGACAAGATAGGGACGAGAATGCTGAATTTTTCGTCTCAAAATTTATTAGGGGTAATTAGGTGAAATTTATTATACTTTTTAAAATAAAATTATATTATAGTAGCCCATCTTTTATTGAAAACTATATAGACCCCATCGGAGTTGGAAAGGTTCACTACTTGTAATGACAGATTGACAGTCTCCACTCTCCATGTGGCCAGAAAGCGACAAACATTTTTTTGTTATTTATTTCAGGATATTCTAGATTTTCTGTGGCTCAACAGACCATACCTTCTGCTGTGATCATCTACAGCTGGGAGAATAAGAAGCTCTGAAGTTGCACTTGCACATAATTGAAAAGTCCTTGGCAATCAATGGTTGTCATTGATCAAATTGCTCAAATGTCAACAAAATCTAAAATATTGAATTTCAAAGATTTTAGTTTCGGTTGACTTCAAGTAATGCATTATAATATATACATATATAGTAACCGAAAGTTCATAATTAACTTTTGTTTTATAGTGTTTTTAAAATTTTTAATATCATATAATGTACATATTGTTTCATACTAGATACTAAGTTTTGCTGTTGATAGACATTAGATCATTGTTATCTGATTTATTTATCAATGTTTATTATTTCTAGCTATATAAGATTTGTAGTAAGCTCATAAATTATTCATAAATTTAAATTTCTTGTGCCTATTTTTATTATAAAACTCTATTCTTTTATGTATTCTTGTTTATTTATTTGCCAAAACATAGCATATAAATTAAGGCAATGTTATGTCAAATTATTGATAAAACAAAACATTGTTCACATAAGTATTTTAAAAATCAGAACATTAATGCATTATAAGCACCTAATTTTAATGATGCTAAAATAAAGTTTATTTCAAAGAAATTGTCACAGAGAATCTCAAACTTTTTTTTTAAGATAAGAAATGATCTAGCTTTTGTCCGACTTATTGTGTTGTATATAGTTTCTCAACTCTTTGTTGCAAGTTGCAACATGTGCTTAGCTTTATATTAATCAAGTACAGGACCAAAAAAACGTAATCCGGTAAGTCAGCTGCCTTTAATAATAATGAAATATTATAAAGAGCACATGGGAAAAATAATTCACATATAAATTAGGAATTTTTCATGAAAACACTTACAGTAGTTCAGTCTAAAATTTTAGTTATATGTGCATTTGTGTAGAGAAAATTGTCACTTCAGAAAACTATATGAAAACATTGGACCTCGAATTAAATAATCTAACATACAAACATTTATACATCGGCTGAAATATAAATGAAATATATTTTTTTGTATCCAAAATTTAAATAATTTTAAATCATTGACATGGAAGTTTAGATGAAAACTAAATAATTTAAACAATCAATACCACATACTCTACTAAAATATTTTTTAGGAATGCTAAAAGTAACTTCGAAGTTCTAATGACATTTCTTGTACTTGTATGAACTGTTTCCGTTGCTTTTGGTATATATATATATATATCTAAGAACATCACCAACTAAAGTATCTTATTTATATTTGACAAGAATTATACCTACATATTTAATTATCTTTCTTCTAAAAAGAGTTGGTATCTAGCTTCGGTTTATTTGAGGAAAGTGTAATTCCTAGATATACACAAGGCAGGTGCCAAACATGAAATTAAAAGGAGAAAGTGAAAAGGCTTCTCTAATTAACTCTAGATCGAAATGCTTTTGTAATATGCCCCTATAAAACGTGAAATTAGAGAAGTAACCCTGCTAAATTTATGAGGTGCCATATCATTCATGCATATAGCTTGGCTCTAAAACCCCTCTTACGAAAAATTTAACAAGTACGAAGAATTTCATGTCGGAAAGTTCAAAATTGAATGCACACATGTTCTCACCTTCAAATAGCAACTAATTTCTATGAATTCGAAGATACACACCTTCAACTGGGTCTGTTGTCGCTTGAGCTGTTGCTTTTCTCACATTATACAAAATTGGGAGGCTTAGAAGAAGAATCATCCCCAAGCGCTTCATCAGTGACGAGCGTAGCATCTCTCTCTCTCTCTCTCTCTTTTCTGAAAGCTTGACAGGGCTGTCAAGGAATCTCTCTCTCTCTCTCTCTCTCTCTCTCTTCAAAATCCTCCGCCTCTCTTCCTTTTTGTTTCTTTTCCTGGTTTAATTGAGAGCTTGTCAGTGGTGGCTGGTAAGGTTTGACAAAAGAAAAGCAGAAGCTATCTTTCTGAGGAGGCACTTCACATTCTCCGTAGTAATACAGGTGTAGTAGTGGCAAAATCTGGATCGTCCATAACGAATTTAATGTTGTTCATTTTATTAAATTTATCATATAAATAATATCTGACGGTCCGGATCAATTGAACTGTATACTTCACGTACCGAAGTACAGAGGAGCCGGATTTCTGAGTAGGTTGGGATTTGGATGGATATTATCTGTGCTTACTGTGCATCAAGTCAGTCAAAGCTAAAACAATAGAAAAATGTAAAAGGTCAAAAAAAAAAAAAAGGATCTCTGATAGGTTGCGCTTGATGTAGTAGTAGTACCTTGTGGGGCTGTACCTCTCTCCCTCCTTTGCATTATGGAAAGGAAAACGAAAGGATGAAGCTTTTGCATTTGGAAAAGGAACATATGTAGTGTCAGAAATAAATCAAGAGACAGTATATAGTTCAAATTGTAACTTTCTGACAACCAAAAATTTGCAACAAATGAAACAATTATTGAAATTAAAAAAGTGTGTAGATAGGCTTTCTATAATTTAAATATGTTCTATATTGAATTTTGTGTAATTTGAGAATGTTTTGTCATGAATTATATGTCGATAAAATTTAACTGTTAATAATTCAAACTGCAAATAAATGACTAAAGATTTTTTGTTTCCTTTTCCTTTTCCTTTTCTTCAGCATGAAAGTTCCTTGGTTCATTGAATATGAATTGCTGATTGGGACATTGTGTCCCGGTCATATAATCGGTACATGGTGGTAGATAACTACTGGTTCAACTGGTATATCCCATCCAGTTCAATAATTTGACCAAAATAATTGTTTTAAAAAAAGCTGTATTAATTTTCACAGTTCTAGGTATTATTTTCACATTAATTTTCACACGTTAATATTTTTAAATAATTTCTCTTGTCTGTGATAATTTGGGAAACGGAGACCTATTCTGTTGGGGTATTATTTATATATATTTTTCATTATATTCCCAACATCGGATCTGTCAATGACATCAGAATAGCTTCACTCATTAATGTTTACAAGCATAATATTTTATGATTTGTCGAAAGTAACTCGTGCAAATTACTTAAATTTTGATACATTCATAATTTAATTATTTCAATTGTTTTTTCAGTCGTAATGGTTATTAAATCAATTTGTATGTTTATACTTTTTTAATTGATGAATCCCTCAATTATCAAATAAATTTGCACTAATTATAAAGATGATTTGTTTTGTTTATACGTTTCTCTGTGTCAACCTCTAGTACCTGGCGCACAAAGTTTCAATTAAATGGAAGAAAAAGAAAATATTTCTTGCACTTCCCAAAGAGCAGAAAAACAAAAGTGAAGTATGGTTTTCCCATTTAAAGATGGTGCGCAGTAAACGCAAGCTAATTTATTATACTTAGATTAATTTGGACTCAAGTTTGAAGTATTTTTAGTTTAAGTTAATTTGACTCTGCTTACATATATTCAGTGACAGAGCTAGAAAATATTTATAACAAGGGTAAATTTTATTGTAAGTCATTGTGACATGTTAAATTACACAACAAATTAACAAGAAAAATACACAAAAAATGAGCGAGGAGTTCAATTAACAAGAACTTTTATTTACTTGAAACTTCGAAACTTAGTTATGGTTAACTTATATATTCATAACACTTAGTTATGTAATTATATAATTAAGTGTCAATTGATTACGGATGGAACATCATTTTTTTGATATGTGCCATGTTAAGTGTAAATTGATTAAAGATTACTTATTCATGCTTCATGGTTCAATTTGGAATTCGTATAATTATCTAATCTAATTTTCATCAATTACCGGGGGGGGGGGGGGGGGGGGGGGGGCATTGCCCCTCCAAACCCCCGTAACTCCGTTACTGCATATATTTAAAAAATATTATTAAAATTAATTATGAAGTTGACTAAATATGATGTATATCAATTATCAAGTTTGACAAAATAAAAAATTTCATTAATTATGACATAAAATCTTTAAAATTTTGCTGTTAAAAATTTAAATTGTTTGAATAAAAACTAAATATCTTGGAAAGCAATGCAAATTTGACATGCCCTATCTAAATATTTGATATTATGCCCATAATTTTAATTTTTTAATGAAATAATATGTTTTAAATATATGTATCATAAAAGTTAAATGTCTGCTAAAAATATCATTATTCGGGCGATATTCACGCACTTGATAGATATCATCTACAACAGTATATATTAAGCCTTAAAAAAGATTACAAATAAAATAAAATAAACTTCCAATTCATCAAATCATCATATAATAATCCTTGAACAAAATTTACCATAAATCTCACATACAAATTCACTTAATTTAATCAGTTTACTGCTCGTTTTGGCTCTGCCTTATTGTTCCAGTATTAAGCACACAAATTTAACCGAGTATATTTCAAAGCCCAACATACTTGCCAGTTGCCGCACATATTGTGCTATAAATATTTATGATATTCTCATATAACTTCACAACCACCTCTAATACCATGTAAAACTTATCATAAGCTCACCTACCAACCTGGATTATTGAATCCTCCAACATATCTGAAGTATAACCGCAGGAGGTCACAGTTCCACTAGCTCCTTCGCTTTCAGTAAGGTAACCTGGTTTGGAAGTTATTTCAGTGACTTCCACATCGCCGGTCAGAATTGATACAACTCGTGACATTGACGGACGGAGTAGTGATGCTTGGGTGCAAAGCAGGGAGACCGCTATAAGTCTGGTAACTTGTTCCTCATTAAATGATGTTATTCTTGGGTCTATTAATTCAAGTGCCTGTTTCTTTTCGTATAAGTTCCATGCCTGTGGAGAGGTAGATATAATTAATTAGTATTGTCAGTGTACAATCCTGTATATTATTGCCTTTTTCCTTGGTCAGGTACTTCGATACACTACATGTGTTGGTTGGCATTCGTTTTATTTATTTTCCCCCAGTTGTACTCGGGTTACTTACATTTTCATAACTGCTAAGTTCCCATCATCCGTACAAACAAACAAACACAATAAAAGTCCGTACAAACGAACAAACACAATAAAAATCCGTACAAACAAACAAACACAATAAAAAATTACCGATACTTTTGTTTTACTGTAGGTACTGCCTGGTACCAGCAAATGCATCACATATCAATGGAAAAGTTAAAGAGAATGCATCTTCTTTGGCTTAATTGGGATTGAGTTGGCACTTAATAGTCACGACAAAGACTATATCCAGATAGTACTGAACTCTAACCAGCAAAGACTATATCTAGATAGTTCTGAACTCTAAGCAGCAAAGACTATATCTATTGACAGCATATATAGTCCACTTGATGAACAAATGGGTTTAGATTTGAAGAGAGAAATAGTACATACCCAGTCAAGAAGATAAATTTGATCTGGTTCTAGGTTTGAATCTGCAACCGGACGACCAGCTACGACCTCTAGTGCTACGATCCCAAATGCAAATACGTCTGTCTTCTCAGTCAGATGGCCTCTCATTGCATACTCAGGTGCAAGATACCCTCTGCCAAAATTCAAGAAAAGAATGAAAATAGTATAACGGCAATTCATGTTTTACTGGATATTTCCACGGAGAAAAATCAATCAAAGAGATAATGGTAAAGTTTTGATAAATACAATGTTCCAGCAACTCTAGTGCTCATATGGGACTGCTTGTTATCACAGAGCTTAGCCAATCCAAAATCAGAGATTTTAGGGTTAAGATCCCCATCTAGTAGTATATTGCTTGCTTTAATGTCCCGATGTATAATTCTCACAGCAGACTCCTCATGCAGATATGCCAAACCTTTTGCAACACCGAGGCATATCTCAAACCGAGTCGGCCAATCAAGAAGCAAGCTGCTTTTTCCTGAAAGACAAATAAATAAGTAATTAAATAAATGAATGAATGAACAAATAAAAGAGTGGTTTGTTTTTGTTTTGGAATAAAGGTAGTATGTGGCAGCTGGCATAACGGGGCATAACTCAAGGTAGGAAAAACAGTCGAGTAAAATTTGAAGATTCTGTTCTACAGAAAAAAAATTGGAGACAATTTCAAAGTTGACTGACAAGTAAGATAAGATTGGGGGGTGGGGGGACAATTTTATCTTTTAAATTTGAATAATATTTTTTAAATATATGTATCATAAAAATTAAATATATGTTAAAAATATCATTCTTTGGACACTATTCACGCACTTGATAGATATCTTCTACAAAACTACAACAGCATCTATTAAGCCTTAAAAAGACTATGAGTAAAAGAAAATAAACTTCCAATTCATCACATCATCATACAATAATCCTCGAATATAATTTACCACAAACTCACATACAAATTAATTTCATTTACTTTAGTCAATTTACTGCTCGTTTTGGCTCTGCCTTATTGTTCCAGCATAAAGCACACAAATTTAGATGAGTATATTTCAAACACAATATACTTGCCGCACAAACTGTGCTATAAATATTTATGACATCCTCATATAACTTCACAACCGGCTTTAATACCATGTTAACTCATCATAAGATCACCTGCCATCCTGGATTATTGAATCCTTCAACACATCTGAAGTATAACTGCAGGAAGTCACAGTCCCACTAGTTCCTTTGCTTTGAGAAAATTCACTGGCTGAGAAATTTTGGCTCGCTAAATCCTTGAACTGCCATTCAGTAAGGTAACTTGGTTTGGAAGCTATTTCAGTGACTTCTGTGTCACCGGTCAGAATTGATACAACACGTGACATTGACGGGCGAACAAGTAGCGACGCCTGGGTGCAAAGCAGGGAGACCCCTATAAGTCTGGTAACTTGTTCCTCATTAAATGATGTTATTCTCGGATCTACTAATTCAAGTGCTCGTTTCTTTTCGTACAAGTTCCATGCCTGGGGAGAGGTAGATATAATTAGTATTGTCAGTATACAATCCTATATATTGTTGCCTTTTCCTTTGGTCAGGGTACTTTGATACACTGCATATGCTGGTTGGCAATTGTTTTATTTATTTTCCCCTAGATGTACTCAGGTTACTTAAATTTTTATAACTATTAAGTTTCCATTGTTCATACAAACAAATAAACACAGTAAAAAGAAGTACCAATACTTTAGTCCTAGTTGGTACCAGCAAATGCATCACATATCAATGGAAAAGAGAGAATGCATCATGTTTGGTTTAATCGGGATTGTGTCGCTATTTAATAGCTGCGACAAAGACTTTATCTAGATAGTTCTGAACTCTAACCAGAAAAGACTACATCTATTGACAGCATAGTCCATTTGATCAACAAATGGGTTAGGTTTGAAGAGAGAAATAGTAAATACCCAGTCAAGAAGATAAATTTGATCTGGTTCTAGGTTTGAATCTGCATTCGGCCGACCTGCTACAACCTCTAGTGCAAGGACCCCAAATGCAAATACGTCTGTTTTCTCAGTCAGATGGCCTCTCATTGCATACTCTGGTGCAACATAACCTCTGCGAAAATTCAAAAAAAGAATGAAATAATATAATGAAAATCCTCATATTACAACAAATTTCTACAAAGAGGATTAATCAAAGAGATTACAGTAAAGTTTTGATAAATACATTGTTCCAGCAACTCTAGTGCTCACATGGGACTGCTCGTTATCACAGAGCTTAGCCAATCCAAAATCAGAGATTTTAGGGTTAAGATGCCCATCTAGTAGTATATTGCTTGCTTTAATGTCCCGATGTATAATTCTCACAGCAGACTCCTCATGCAGATATGCCAAACCTTTTGCAACACCAAGGCATATCTCAAACCGAGTTGGCCAATCAAGAAGCAAGCTGCTTTTTCCTGAAAGACGAAATAAATAAATATATAGATAAACAAATTTCCCTTCTAAAACTTCAAAATTATGTATTTCCCCTTGGACATTTACATTCAGGCATCATTTTAAAATTGAGAGTAAATTGGGGTTAATTAGAAAAACAAATTAGGTATAACTTATAATGATGATTGCAAGTTGATATCCTTGCTCAACACATACCAAAGAGAGCTTGATCAAGGCTCCGATTCTCTAAATATTCGTAAACCAAAAGAGGTTTGCTTCCTTCAATGCAACAACCATATAGTTTGACAAGGTTCTTATGCTGCACAGCAGATATGGTGGAAATTTCTGTCACAAACTGTCGTTTTCCTTGGTGTGATGTTGCTGATAATTGCTTAACTGCCACTACCCGACCATCTGGAAATGTCCCCTGCACAAGAAAAAAATTGAAAATAAATAAATTGACCGAATAGACTGAATAAAAAGTTGTGCACTTATACTGGCATCATCTGGGCCAATTTTCTGACAACATAACAAAGAAAATTTAAAAGAAGAAAAGAAAAGAAAGGAAACCTTATAAACGGGGCCATATCCACCTTGTCCGAGGATGTTACTGGCACTGAATGTTTCAGTAGCTGACTTTAGCTCAGAATAACTAAACACATCCGGTCTATCAACAATCCCCAATAGCTCTGAAAATTTTGGTCAAGATAGTTAACATGGATAACAAAATCAATATCAAAATTAAGGCCTGCAATCCTAATGATCAAACTCATTGGACAAGATCCGTGTTAACCTGATAATGCACATTGTTGGATATGTATGTGATTAGATGGCAGATTCAGGTGCATGCAGGTCAAATCCATACTAAGTCTCAATTTCATGCACATCACTTGCTCAGTTTCTGGGTTTTGGTATCAGAAACTGTAAGACATGTTGGTTTCACATTTCACTAGAACCAGTGGGTGTGGCCCATTTATTCCAAAAAAAAAAAATCAGTTTATGCGGTAGCATCAGGTATCAGTATGTATAAAATTGATTTTGTTCTTTTACTGCTGCTTTTTGGTATTACTATTAAGCCCACCAAATAAATTGAATCTATTACCTGAAAAATCCCACTTTTAGAGGACAAACTGACACTAATAATCCAATATTTATATAAATCTTCAATAGATACATGGACATCGATACCTTCATCTAGTTCTTTCTTTTTAATCTTGTATCTCCAAATCAGAACTGCAAGCACAACCAATAACCCTGAAGCCACCACTGCTACTACAACTCCTATAATAAGACCAGTTTTGCTCTTACTCGTACCCGGTTCTTTATTTGACACCGTAGGAATGAAGTCTGAAAATTGTTCAATAATTAGAACACCAAAGCACAAAAAACGAGACAACACACTTTTATTTTTCTTTTTTCTTGGGATGGGTTGTGAAATTTACTGGGAGAAGCACTGATAGCTGATATTGCAGGTCCATAGTAGCCTTGTGTTGGTACACAACAAGTCCCTTTACCAGCCCAAAATAAATGAATCTCCAAGAAATTATTTGTTACAGGTACAGTATAGTTTTTTACAACTGCTACAAAGGATTTTCCACCAGCCTCTTTTCTTATATTGAAGTCTTTTTCTTTTAAAGCTCCCTAAAAGTAGTAACAAAGAAACAAATTTTAGCAATAAAGATGGAAGTATTAAGCAAAGATGGGAACCATAAAGGCCTCATGACTGCTTTGTGCCATACCTGATAGTAGTACAGGACGCAGACAAAAAATTCCTACTTTTTGTTTGGTTTGATTTGGTGAATTTCTTCCTTTTACCAGATCACACTAGTCGGTACTGAGCACATACTGCTAAATAGTGGCACATAGTTTTGGATAGAAGTACAATGCAAGAACCTGGATATAGATATCAAAAATCCTTCTGCCTGTACTTTCCCATTTGGGTGGAGGAGAGTTTGGGAAGGCAATCTCGGCGAACTGGAGCTTAATAGTATAATTTCCATTTTCAAGGCCGATCCCATAATATCTCAGAGAAGATGCTGACATTCGTGCGTTTTGGAATAGTTCAGAATCAAGTGTATTTTGAAATTGGGATAGACTTCCAATTTTGTAAGTGTTACTGTTTGCTTCTGCAAATGCTCCCACATTGCTCACACCCCATCTTGTTGCACCTGAAATAAAGGAAAAAGAAAAAAGAAAGATTAATCATTTGATGATTAGACATGGTTCAGTGGGGAGAGAGAGGTAGGCGGAGTTTTAGCCTTAAGTCCTGCAATATTAGTACTAATTAGTGTTTCTCTAAATTATGAATTATGAAGTCACTCTGAATGATAAATACCAGTCACATAATAGGAAGCAGCTGATAGGTTGGCATTATCGGGTTCATACACAGTGCCATCTTGAGCAGTCAAGGAATTGGCTCCAGCACATCTAATTGCGAAGGAGTAATCTGAAAGATTGGAAACATATTTGAGGTTAACTTTTTATATAGGAAGGATAATCAGCTGCAATGGAAGTTGAGTATTTCCTTTATCTTCTTGTATTGGTATACTTAATTGTTGTGTGCGGTACATATTAGATGATACTTTTCTTTCTTTTTTTGGGTGGGGGAGCAGGGGCTTGAGATTGAGACTCACACTGAGGTTTTCCCTTGTGGCACGGAATATCTCGCTGAAGACATTCCAATCCCGATGGTAATACACTACAATTAATAGGAGAACTTTTTAAAATGCAAGTGATAAATAGTTGAACCTATACAAATTATTTTATGATAGCAACATTGAAATTGATGAATCTTATCAGAATTGCACAGGAAGTGAAGTACCTGCTGTTGGAGCTATCTAAAACAAAGTTGTTGGCCACCAAATTCCTTCAGGTAAAAAAGCAGATAGTAAATTATACCACTGCTTGAATTGTAGACAAATAGTTTATAGAATGTAGAAACTAGAAAAAATGCAGCTGATGCATTAATCAATGAAATCCAGTTGTCCCTTCGAAGAACCTAATACTTGCACATATTCAAAATTTGATAACAAAATCTTTTTGTCAGACACGGTGGAGAGAAAAGTAAATGTTTCCAAACTTCTACAGCTTTGAGAAAAACAACAAAAATTTGTGAATGAAAACTATGCAACAAAAGAAGTCAGCTTTGCTTAATTATCAAGAAAGATTTTTTTTAAAAAAAGAAAAGAAGCAACGAGAATACTTACAGCTGTAAATTCTTGTCTTGCTGGACCCAAGATGGAAAACTGCCTGAGAGCTGGTTATATGACAAATCTCTGAAAAATACAAGTAGTGAACTTATACAAATATATAAATAGACTTAAATAAACATCCTATCATCTTACTAGTAGACTAATATGCACGATGTATTACATGTTAAGTAGAGTGGAGCTTTTTCCGGATGGCAAGCTTCCTGTGAGGCTATTGTTCCCTAGAAATCTGTCAAGCAAAAATAAGAACACTCTTAAAGTCTTTTAAGAAAAATAAGATTATGCAAACATTTAGATGACAAAAAGGACTTCTTACAGGTAATTGAGGTTGATTAAACTAAAAAGAGACTGAGGCAGCTGGCCCGATATATTGTTGAAACTCAAATCCCTACAATAAAATAAAAAGAAAACGGAATTAGCCGAACTATTGTGGAATTAAGAAATGGTTTTTATTAAGGAATACTGATAAAGTTCTAGAAATTAGATTCTTACAGTTTCTGTAAATTATTGAACTGTGAGAAGTCGTCAAGAAGAGAACCAGATATCTTGCAATTTCTCAAGATTCTACATGAAAACAATTTATTAGTAGTCCGATACTTTCTGTCAATTTATATTTAACACTTGAGTTGTTTCTAGATCTATCTTGCAATCAATAAGCTCCTTGCTCTGAATTCCATTTCAAAGCCAACTCATGCAAGGAGCTTTATGTCATTTAAAAGGATCATAAGGACGCTAAAAGCAAGTTCCTTTGAGAGATAGAACCATACAAAGTGCTCAGAGATGACATGTTCTTAACGAAGTCCAGTGTAGAGCTACTACCATTTGTTATGTCACCAATCCGTCTGCATAGAGAAGAAAAAGCAGAGAACTAGGTAGGTTAAAATTACCAAAACCACGCAATCATTGAATTACTTTCTTCATTATGTGTGTGTGTGTTTTTTTTTTTAAAGGATTGATGCAAGTACTTTTGTACACCCTTTTTTTTTGTTCTAGAATAAACATTTTTTATAATTTAGGATAAGTAGATTTGCTATCAAAGTATGCATCTATATGGAGTGCTTAGAAAACCAAATAAAGTAGCCTTTTAAGCACAAGAACAGGGTGTTTAGATGAAGAGTGCTGCATCGAGCTGATCTATGGCTATCTGATTTATATGGAGTGATAACAGGTAGAATGGATCATCAGACTATCCTCTCCATTTTATGGATAAAATTGCGGAGTTGCTACTATAAATAAAGACCTCATGCCATCATTTTTGGCTTTCAGGCAGAATTCATAACCTAGTCTATGCTCATAAGCTGCATAAATATAGGTCCTGACATTGAATACATGTCATCAAGGTACTTCCTCTCACGTACAGTGAACTAGGGCCATTTTGTTGGATCTGTACCAGATACTGATGCTCTCTTTTAACATCAAATGACCAAAACATTACAATCCCATGTTTTCTGATTTTCTGGGTTCTGAATATCTCAATACTTCCATATTCAATTTCTTCCATAGGATCAGCTGCATCTTTTACTGAGTGATTTACCATTTTGACATAAGCCAGATAATTAACGTAGTTTTATGTACTATCTTGACTTCAATTTCGTATATTTATTGTTCTACTTTATTTTTTTTTTCAACTTAGCATATTTGTATTTAGAGATTAATTATAACCCTTTTGTAAAGCTCCATAGAGCAAATCAAATCATGTATTGGATTTCAAAACAGAGCATTATTTAAGGGACATCAATCGATAATATCTTTTTCTGAGGTAGCTTTTATGTACAACTATTGCTGAGGAGATAATTTTACTACTTACAGGCTGGTTAAGTTCCCAAGATTGGCAAGATTTGTAGGAATTGGGCCTTCGAAAGAATTTCCTTGGAATCTCCTGGAAGTCATATTTTTGTGTTAGTAAAATTCTAACATGTGGTATAAATAAAGTAAAATGGATATGCTTTAGTATAATGTTAACAGAAATAATGAGAAGTTGCACGATATGATTCCTTTGCACATAATAATACTAAACCAGAGATAAAGCTGGTGGCAGCTTGTTATACCCATGCATATGAACTGAGACACTGGAGTATCAGGCATGCATATATAGAGGCATAGAGGGTATATGAAATGGAAACTTACAATTCTGTCATACTTATCCAGCTGGTACCAATATAATCAGGTATTTTTCCAGTGAAAGCATTATCACTTGCCCACCTGTAAGCATTAAATCTTTTCAGACAGGATCAAATCGATGAAAGAAGTGATAAGAAAGAAGATGAAAGTTTCTGTAGAAAAGTTACAAGATTTGCATATTTGTGAGCTTGGAGAGTGTTTGTGGAAGTTCGCCCGAGAGACCTGAACTATCCATGTACCTAAGGAATTGAAACAATTGAGATATTGCTTAATTGCACTATTGTCAGTCTGTCCTTTTTTCTATATTTTTTCGATGAAATTGACACCTTACCATTGCTGAAGGCTACTCATGTTCCCAAATTCTTCAGGTACGGAACCATTAAAATAATTAATACCCATCCCCCTGAAATAAATGTAGTTTGATGAATTAAACAATTCATTTTGATAATTTTGCATAATGAACATGTCAGTCCTGAATGATGACTGCTTTTTTTATTATGGAAAGAATAGCCTTACAGAACAGTGAGCTTCTGAAGATTGCCCAACTCCTTTGGAATCGGGCCCGATAATGCATTGATACCAAAAGACCTAATTAATATTTTTGGATGTAAGATGGTAACTATAGCATTGCCAAGCAAATATATGCATACCAAACAAATATTTCATATAATATAAAGTAACTTCTATTCTATATAGCTCTTACAGGACTTGCAGTTGAGTCAGATTCCCAATGAAAGCCGGCACAGGACCCGTTAAATAATTCTGATCCACTTTGCTGATCAAGATTTGAAAACAAAGTTACAACAGGTGTTAATTCATAACATTTTGAAAATATTGCAGCCTCAATCATGTAGTAATTTTGAAAATTAGCTATGAAACTACATTTTGAGAACAATATTAAATGAGAAAGTGTTGGGGAAAAAAAAAGAGTTCAGTCAGATTTTAAATAGTAAAATTGGATTTTTAGCCATCTTCTTACAAATAATTGAGATATGTGAGATTCTGAAGCTCATCTGGAAGAGTGCCTACCACTTCCAATGCATACACTCTCCTGTTTTAATTCAAGGAAACAAACAAATGAATTAAATACTAAATACTGTACGTACTCTTATTCTTACAGCCACAAAATTTAGATCTCTGGTCCAAAGTATAGTAGGAGAAATCAAAACATCCCAGAGAAGTCATTCCAACAGAGATAAAAATTGGTTCAATTTGAAGTGAAATTATGTGTTTTACTAATTGCACTCCCTCTTTTTATTTATCCTTGTCAAAGGGTCCACATCTTGTGATTTCATTTTGTCTGATGAATAGACCAAAAACTGGCCAACAGAACAATACAGAATAATGCACAAAACTCGTAGAGCAAAGAAAGGGATAAGAAAAGGGAGCATGGTCAGGCAAAGATTGCATTATCTAAATTACAGATTCCTTATGGGCATTTTTTTCAATGTGCACATCAATATTTCTCAAAAAAAAAGGGTAAAAATATATTTATTACACCTGCATTTAGAGAGTACCATGCAGAAACAGATATTTAGATGGAGAATTATACAGACCAATTTTACATTTATCAGCCAAAATTCCAATATAAAGTTGTCAGATGAACTTACAACTTGATAATATGACAGGTTTTGCTCGAGTTGTATGTACAATCGCACTTGATGCCTGGGTTGAACATACGGTCATTGTCCAGGTCTTTATTGTCATCAATCGCCCACCCGCTACAAGGATCACCAGTTGTGTTCCATGTGGAGTCTGGTACATTTACCTTCCACCTTTCTAGTATTGTATTTAGTGCAGTTACTGCATCAGAAGAAGTAAATAGATAATTAGACACGCATTATGAATAAATGGTACAAATTGGCTAATTCCTAGTCCAATTTAATTCTTAAATTATTAGTTCAGTAGATTAATTAAAAAAATGAGTTCATAATATGATCACTTAGTAATATCCTGGCAATCTCTTCAATATCTCTGTTTTGACAAGGAGGCCATTTTTTTTCCTTTTCTTGAAATGAAGCACAAACAGAAATTTCTCAACAAAATTGTCTATAAAATTTTAAGTGATACAGGACATGGAGTTTATTTTCATGGTGCGTTAAGTAAGTTTAAAGACCAATTTAAGATCAAAAGATTTGCATGGTTTTTCTCCTGAGTTGTCTTCTAACTAAAGACTGCCTAATTGGAGAGGTAGGTATCTCAATTCCTCATGTAATCTATGCTTCTCAAATAAGGTCGAGACAGTAAATCACTTTTCTAGCTCTGCCCTTTCACTCGGCTGCTATGGAAATCTCTGAGTGTTCAATTCAATCTTTCAATCACAATGGGGCTCAATGTGGTCTTAAAGGCATACCATCTATTTGGCAAGTAAAGCGAAATTAAAGTAGAGTAAATATTAAATCACTCTAAAGTGTTGGTGTTTGATAGTAGTAAAGTAAATAGATAAAATAGTAAAAGTAAAATGAGTTAAAAGTTAAAAAATTTGATAATTTAATTTTACTTTACCTTCACAAATATTTTAACTTATTTCACATTAAATCACTTCTGTTTGGTACATCAAATTGTCCTAAGACACTTAAATCACCTCTACTTTACTAGCCAAACAGAAGGATAGTGTGCTCATAGATAAATCTTTAACAATCAAGTATTAAGAATGAAATTCACTTTTGTCATGAAGATGTTGGACTTTTTGGATGATGAACAATGAACAAATGAATCTTCTCATGAGAAAGGGGACAATTTTATAAAATGACCTTTTTTTTTAAAAGATCAAACAAAATGCCCTTCCTTTAAATTTATTAACAAAATGCCCTTGTGGGGTTCAAATTCACACTCTCTTTTACTCTCTTTCCCCTCCCTTCCATCTACTCCCAACTATTTTAATATTTTAATCATCAAAATGATATAAGAAATTGCCAGAACGTGATTTGCCCATTTAGATGGCTACTTTGGAAATTTCAGAACAGTTTTTATTGTTCAAATAAGTGCTACATACAATATATAGTTTTATCAAAATGCTCTTTAGCTTTATTATGATTCTATTTTTGTTCACATGTTATAAGAAATAATGCATCTAGGTAGGTGTTTAATGAGATAAAGTTGAAGTGAACATAGCTGCATAGGATAAAAGAGAGTCCAGTTTCAGACTCCTTTGTTATAAAGAGACCAAGATAAAATTTGTTCATTTGTCAGAAAAAAACCTTCATACCAACAACAGCTTTAATTCTAAGATATAGTAGTTCTCTTTTTCTTTTCCCAGAAACAAACAACATTAACTATAAAACACAATCCTATAATAATGCGATATCTATTCTTTTATAACAACTGTAAAAAGAAAAAAAGAACAACAAAGAATGTTGAATGTGCCAGTTAGTGTCGGTTCACTGTACCATTCGCTTGAGTTTGTAATAGTTAATATCAGTCCTTAAAATTTAACTGGTACCGATACATTAAAATTAGCAAAGGACATTATTAAAATCACAGACCCCTTTTACAATCTTTCACTACAAACGACTCCCATCAGAATCTAATTAATTTTTAAGACCTCTTATACGACAAAACTCTTAAGCATATATAATGACCGTATCACTATTATCAAAAAGTTATACAAATTATTGGCAAAATTCAATAAGAATCATTAAAATCTATTACAAAGTTTGACATATGAGAAGACTTACAAAGTTTGGGCAACTAAGAGAGAAATAAATTTCACTTGATATCAAAATTTTAGGTTTATAGCGTATGAGAGAACTCACTTTCGATTTGGCGCGAAAATGAACAGTCACAGGTGTTGGGGTTGAGAGGAAACGAGGGAAAAGAGAAAAGGAAGAGCAGAAAGAATGGGTTTTTCTGAAATGGGGGTCCCACAGGGGCAATATGTTAATAATTTTAAAGGAAGTGTATTTTCTTAGATGTTTTAAAAAGAAAGGATATTTTATAAAATTGTCCTGAGAAAAGTGGCACTGGAATTGCTTCCTAGAGAAGAAAAATTGTTAGTGAGGACTTGGTTGCAAAATTGCTAGATTGTTTTGTTTTGCTTTGATTTGCTGTGTAGTTTTTTTTTTATTTCATCTAAATAACGTTTTATTCGAATTATGTGTTTTTTTAGCTTTTATTTGTTTTAATAATTGTCAGCTGGAATCACTAGCTGACAGTTAAAACAAAAGGTTTATCAAGATAATTGACATCCAGCTTAAGGTCACATGCTTTCAAAAATTAAAAAGAAAAACTCTGGGTAAATTGTTTTTTTTTTACCATAGTCAAAACGGAAGATCTATATTTTCGAATTGATCAAATTTATTCTTTTGTATAAAAGAATAATATAAGCAAGTATCATGACGCCCAATATTCTAGATTTAAATTTTAAAGAAAATTTTGCAAAAATGTTTTCTATATCATCTCCATTGTTGGAGAAACCTTCTTTAAAAAAAATGAAGATTTCTAGCATTAGTCAATCATGTAAGACTATCAGACCTACAATTCTGATAGAATTAACTTCTATGAAGTATTTAATCTCTTTTTGAAACTATTTTTTATGTGATCTTCTAAAATAATAATAATGGTAGATTGGTCGACTTATCCTAAAATAATTTTTTTTGAGATAAAGATGACACTTTAGTAGGTATCTAATTTTAAATGTTCATAAAAATCTTTTCATTTGAATTTCGAATATGCAACATTCCACACAAAAAAATATTATTTTTTATCACTAAATCAAAAATTGATTCTCAATTATCCTAAAACATTATTTTGCAAATGAGATTGTATATCACTTTATAATGGTTAGGATGCTATTGCATTACTCTTAAATCTCTTCGCTAATGTATCAACAATACTAAAGATTTTAATCTGTATATATATCTATTGGTCATCCGCATCTTGTTTTCATTTTCTCCAAATATACAGGAGTCCTTCCGCAACTTTTTCAGATGTGAGGCCTACTTTACAATTATGGACAAGACAGGGACTAGAATGCTAAATCTCTCGTCTCAGAATTCATTAAGGCGATCATCCAATCATTAAGTAATTAGGTGAAATTTACCATATTTTGAAATAAAATTATATTATCGTACCCCATCTTTAATTGTAAACTACATAGTACCCCATCTTGGAGTTGAAAAGGTGCACCACTTGTATAGCATTGGCAGATTGGGCAGCCTACAATAATAAAGGGCCAGAAAACGACAAACGATTTTTTGATATTTATCTCAGAAGATACTAGATCTTCTGTGGCTCAAACAGATCTTATGATGTCGTCATCTACAGCTGCGAGAATAAGAAGTTGCATTTGCTCGTGGCTGGAAAGTCTTGTCATTGGTATATTAATAAAAGTACGTAATACGTGAATATGATACGAAATGTATGTTTGGACGTATCATACTTTTATAAATATTATGTTAGACGATAAGAACACCGGACATGGTACGGCATGTGTAAGTGTCTAACTGACATATAACACATCTAGGCACGTCTATGAAATTTTTAAAAATAGTTGTTATAATGTGATTTTAATAGTTGTTATAAAT
Source organism: x Bolboschoenoplectus mariqueter (assembly GCA_037678475.1). Classification (NCBI taxonomy): domain Eukaryota; kingdom Viridiplantae; phylum Streptophyta; class Magnoliopsida; order Poales; family Cyperaceae; genus x Bolboschoenoplectus; species x Bolboschoenoplectus mariqueter. The sequence continues at coordinate 1,830,308 of CM075260.1, read as the reverse complement.
ATATTTTAAAAAAAATATTATTATAAAATTCTTCCTCCATTTTATGAATTTTTTTCTATTTTTATTTTTTTGAATTTTTAAATATTGTTAACAATTAAAATCAGAAATTTAAAATAAAAGGTTAAAATACGTCTACAAGATTTGTCGTTTTTAACACTATTGTAAAAAAAAAAAAACACGACACTGCACGTGTTAATTTTCACATGTGCCTGCACAGCACGTGCTTGCCTGACACTTACGAGCAAGACACGACATGTTTATTGATCATTAATTGCCATTGATCAAATTTGTCAAATGTCAATAGTATGATTTGAAAGACTTCAGTTTTATTTGACTTCAAGTAATGCAATTTAAAATATTCTTAACTTCTTTTAGTCGAGAGATAAAGATGGAAGTCAAACTATTCAACTTTAAATATCTATAACAAATTTTATATTCTAATTTTAAATCTGCAGCCTAAAAATATTCTTAACTTTTGTTTTATAATTTTTTTCAAAAATTTCAATGTCATTTAATTATGTATCTACTCTTTTACACTAGATACTCACTAACTCCTCACTATTCATAGATATTAGATCATTATTATCTGATTTTTAATCAATGCTAAGATTCTAGCTTATCATCTTTAGCGGTACAAAAATCTAAAGTAAACTCACAAATTGTCATCATAAACTTAAAATTTTTATGCTTGTTTTTCAAAAACTCTATTTTATTATCAAGAAGTCGGAACATTAATGCATGATAAGCACCTAATATCAAAGACGTCAAAATAGAGTCTATTCCAAAGAAATTGTCACAGAGAATCTCAACCTTCTTGTAGATATGAAATGGTCAAGTTTCTGTCAGATTTAATGTTGTTAGTGGGAATTTTGATAACTATTATTTTAACAATAAGAAAAAAATTATTATTTTAATAATTTTGATAATTAATTTTTAAATAATTTTTAAAAATTCTCAAAAATAAAAAAAAATTGATAAATATAGTTTTTTAACTTATAGATTGTTTGTGTTTTAAATTTCATATAATTTAAAGATCATTTGATATTCCATCAAATACCGTTAAATATAGACCATTGTAAATATCATATAATTTTGATAATTTTTTATGGAGTATCAAATAATAATATTTAAATTATATGAAATTGAAACACAATCAATCTATAAATTAAAATTAAAGAGTAAGTTTATAAACTTTTTTTTTATTTTTAAGTTTTTTCTGGAATTATTTAAAAATCTGTTGTCAAGATTGTCAAAGTATGTAGTTATCAAGAGATCCCCACCTATGTTTTAATATGTAATTCCTCAATTCTTTGTTGCAAGTTACAACCTGCGTGTTTAGTGTCACATTAATTAAATACAGGACAAAAGAAGTATTCGGCTAACTCAGCCTCCTACAATAATATGGAAAATTATAATTATAGAGGGTAGATGGAAACAAGAAGTCTCATATAAAGGTAGTTCCTTTTTTTTATTGATAAAAACTTCATGTAGGCCAATCTTAAATTTTAGTTCTTATGTGCATAGCAAATTGTCAACTTCAAAAAAAAAAATGAAAAAACTGGGCCCCGAATTGAAAAGAAATATATATACCAGGTTAGAGATTGTGACTTCTAACTTATTTAGAATTTGAAGTCATCCAATTAAAGTTCAAGTGAAAACAATATAAAAGACAAAAAAATTCAATACCATGTACTCTAAAAATATTTTTTAGGAATGCTAGAATAACATCTAATAAGATTTACTTTGGTAGTTGGATGAACTGTTTCTGTTGTTTTTGGAAATGAAATATTGATCCTAGAAATCACTTTATTTAAAAAAAAAAAGTTTCTAAGAACGTCACCGACTTGAGTATCTTATTTACAATTTGAATTTGATAAAAAATTTACCTAGATATATATTTAATTACCTTTGGTTTATTTTAAGCAAGTATAATTTCTAGATATGCACAAGACTACAAGAGAGAGCAATGAACTGCTTGATGAGAGGTTCCAAACATAAAATTGAAAGAAGGAGAAAGAGAGAAGGATTCTCCAATTAACTCCACATTAGGCACCAAAATGCTTCTATAATATGCCCCTATAAAAAAACGTTGAAATGGAAAAGTAACCATGCAAAATTTACGAGGTGCCATATCATCATATGATATATAGCCTAGCTCAAGATATACACTTCATTTCGGAAAATTCAAAGATATATCATTCCGGAAAGTTCAAAATTGAATGCGTTTATATATGTTTTCACCTTCAGATAGCAACTAATTTCTATGAATATTGAAGATACCTTCAACTGGGTCTGTTGTCGCTTGAGCAGTTGCTTTTCCAGCATTATACAAGATCGTGAGGCTTAGAACAGAAAGTATCATCGCCAAGCTCTTCATCAGTGGAGAGCGTAGCATTGCTCTCTCTCTCTCTCTCTCTCTCTCTCTCTCTCTCTCTCTCTCTCTCTCTCTCTTTCTCTTCCTTTTTGTTGTTTCTTTCTTTGGTTTGAGAGCTTGTTGTTAGTGGCTGATCATAGGGTTTGAAAAAAGAAAAGAAGAAGTTATGTTTCTGAGTTGGTGGATTGGAATTCGAGATATATATATTTGTGCTACTGTGCATCAGGTCAGTCAAGCACTAAAAAAAGTAGGAAAATGGTTTTAAAAAGAAAAGAAAGAAAAGGTTTCGATAGGTCGCGCTTGAGGTAGTATTCCATGCCTCTTTGGCTCTTTCCTTTGCATTATAGGAACTAGAAAGAAAACGAAAGTATATGTATGAAGCTTTTGCATTTGGAAAGGAATATACTGTAAAAATAAATTAAGAGAAAGTATTATATTCAATTTTTTTATCTGTTTGACAACCGCAAATTAACAACAACTGATTAAAATTCATAAAAATTTGTAAAAGTTGGTAAATAAATTTTCTTTAATTAAAATATGTTCTGTATTAAATTTTGTGCAACTTGAGAATCCTCTTGTCAAATAATTATATGTCAATAAAATCGAACTGTTAATTTTTCAAACCGCTCGATGGATGACTAATTAATTTTTAAATTGTACGGAATTGACGTACAAGTGTGTGACCTATTTAAACTGTGGAAATGCTATCCATAATTTTATTTTCAATTATTTTTTTTATAATTATTTAGTTGGTCGTCACAGTTTGATTTTCACACTAAGTTAATTTATTGTCGATGATATCATATTCCACAAATAAAAAGAATTTTGCTCACCCGAGTTTGTGCACCAGCGAGGTGCTAATTAAATTTTGATAAAAGTTGGCATCCTATTAGCTCATCAAAGGCAGAAAAATTTTAAAAAGAAAAAAGAATTAATAATTGAATAAAGAATTATCAAATCCTCAACATCAGTTGTTAATGTGCAAGTATCAATTATGTCTAGACAAAATGTCTAATTAATTAAACTTGTGTAAAGTATGAATTATATATGTATTAAATTCAAGCTATAAGGATTGGATTGAATTATTGGCTCACCTGTTTTGGAAATAAGTCATGTGAATACAATGATAGTGGTAGTTAATTAACTTGTTTATATATGGCAATAGTAGTATGAGAAAAAAAATGATTGAAAATAATAATTATCACATAAAATCTGTACTCTTTTTCTTGTGCAACATGTATGTGTGTCTAATTGTGTACCATCTAAAAATTAAATTGTTTTGGTGATTGATAGTAGCTCTCAAAATAAGAGGATGAAGAACATTAGTAGGAAGGTACAAGGTTGGACCAGGTCACTTGATTTTTCTTTTTTTCTTTTAGTATGAAATTAAGTTCATTGGTTCCTTAATTGAATGTGAAATGCTGATTGAGACATTAATTGTGGCCTGGTCATGTAGTCTGTACACATTTCCTGGTTAATAATTGCTGGTTCAACTGGTATATATATCATACTATTCAATAATGTGACCAAAATATTTTTTTTCTACAGAAAGTTGCATTAATTTTTACAGCTCTTGGTATTATTTTTCCAAGATAGGATTTGTCAATGATATCACAAGTTTTACTTAGGTACTTAAATTAAACATTTGGGAGGAGACTTATTTAACACCTAGCTAGTTGTGCAAAACCGGTATTTGGTTAGTGACATTGTGATAAAAATAATATTTTTTACGTGACGGATTATAAATTTTTAAATTTGAACCAAATTTTTTTAAATATTTTAAATTGAGTGATTTTGATCTATATTTTTATTTCAAAAAATATTATATTGATCGTACTTAACATTAATTATTGTTGGATTTTTTTTGAGTTAAAAATGAGAGCCTCAGCTACGTACTCAACTTTAAATATTTATAAAAAAATTCTACACAGATAATATTATCTTTGCTACTAAATTAAATCAAAAATTGATTTCCAAAAACTTATTAGATTGTTGGAATATACATAATTTTATAACCACCATTGTATTTGACAAATATAGCTTGATATTACACACTATGATATATTTAGTTTCATGGGTCCTTAACGTCCGTGTACAGAGAAAAATATTGCAAGTCCATCCAATATCTATGTATTACTGGGCAATTTTATTTGCAACCTAGCTATAAAGAAAAATCTTTTACGTCATGTGACATCATTAACTATTAACTTAAAAAAATTTCAATATTTCTAGATTTGCACCCAAAAAACTAGCAAATGTATTTACAAATTATATATTTTTCAACCAACAAATACATTTTTTTTCCCTATCAAAGCTACTCCCATATCATAAAAATTTTCTTCTAAGCTTATTAATTCTCAATTCATATTTCCTACGGTATTTCACCACATAAAATAATTATCTCAAAAAATTTATCACCTTCAAAATATCATGTGCAAATCCCAATGTTGTTCGTTACACTGATAACTACGGTATCCATGTATTTTTTCTACCCACTTTAGAGAATATGGACTTGTCAATTTTTATTTTTTGTTTCGGAGTCTATGAAGTATGAAGTAACATCAGTGGAGAAATTTTGCTATCCATCATATATCTTATTTTTTTATAAATCATAGTTTCCCACTAAATTAAGAATATTCATTCACTAAATTAATTTTGATTATAGGTTGATATCACAATTGCTCTTTGATGCATCTCTTAATTTTCATTTCACAGTTAATTAAATAAACTAATAAATATGCATAGATTGAGCGTATTTCTTTTTCAACTCTTTTTCTTAATCTTTGCCCTCAAATTATGAATAACAATAACAAATAAAGAGACTCTTAAAATCTTTTTGTTTCCTAAAATACCTAGTAAATATAATATGTGGAATAGACTCATAAAATGACCTAGAGAGCAATACTATGAATATCAAATGATTTAATTATGTTTTTTTAAGAACTATTATGTTTTTTTTTCTGTAAAGACCTTATAAAAGTTTTAAAAACTTCTATAACAATTTTAACTACCTCCACATGTAGGCATAAAATTCCTTGACCATCAAAAATATTTTATGAAGTAAAACCGTGGGCATAATTTTTTTTTTGTTTTTTTTTGCAACAAATTAAGTTGGATTATTGAAATTAAATGCAGCTTAACAAAGGCATGGAGAAAAGAAGGAAAAAGGAATCATGTGTTTTTTTTTCTTTTTATAATTTGTGTAACTATACAAATATTCATTATTTTTTCCCAAATGAATGAAATTAAATCATGCAACACTCAATTAGTTGGCAGTCTCAGTTGCAATAATCTGACTTGTATTTGCCACCAAACGCATTTCAAAATCCATTTCTATCAGAAGACCTCAAGTCTTGCAAGTTGCAAAAACCAACAAACAAAATTTAAAGAGATGCTAGTGATAGGTACAATGCATCTTAACTTTGATAGGATTTTGAGGTTTTTTATGTATTGAAAATGAATTACAAAATCTGAAATAAATTGGTTGAAATTATAAAATTTTAAAAATCCAACCATGAGAATTTGGCCTTGGGGATTCTTGAAAAATGACCTCCGATCTTAAAAATTAATTTTAATAATTTTTATATGTACATTATTATTATCCGGTATTGAAAAGAGATTATTTTTAGATTTAACAATTTAAATGATTTTTGCATGCCTTATAAAAGGTTGCCTTATTTTGAAATAAAAGAAAAATATTTCAGACGATATATTAAAAATGCTCCTGAATATTCGGAAAAATAAATCCTAAGAATTAAGGGCTAAAATCATGTAATCGATATAGATCTCATTGGATAATTTATTGGTAGTAAATGGGTGGTTAATTCATGAGATGAAATATATGAGTTGTTAGATAAATGTGAAGGATGTCATTGAAATATTTTTGGGCTGAACAAACAAAAAGAAAAAGGAGAGCTTAAAGAAATTCAACAAAAATTGCAAATGAACATTTTTATTTTAAACAGACGTAATTTTTGATTGAAAACTCCGATTGATTATTATGATTCCAGACTAGAAAGTTCATATAAAGATCTACATTTGTTACTAAATATAGACTGTAAAAACTATTTTTAAACCCAAAAAAGTCATATGAACAGTCAAATCTTAGGATTTAATTTTTAAAATATTTTAGAAGCATTTTTATATATCATCTGAAATAAGAATCTTTTATTTCAAACCAAAGCGGTGCTTCATAAGGCCTCCAGAAATGAAAAAAAATATTAAATATAAACATAAGTCCTTTTTACTACTAGTAATAATGTACTTATATAAATTGTTGAAATTAGTTTTTAAGTTTTGTGTTGATGATTTTTTTTAAGATCTATGTTGATTTTTTTTTTCTTTAACTTTATTGATCAGAAGTACTGAGTTGAAGGCTAGATTTCCAGAGTCTGACCTTCTCAGACTAGATTTCAATACTCAGCCTTCCGAGACCGTTTTTTAAGAACCCGACCTTCGGCCAAAATCTAGCCTCTCTAGGTCGAATTCTTAAAATTTGATTTTATTTGTTTTGCAATTTCGGTCGATCTATTTTAATTTTTATAATTTTGAAATTTTTTCTCAACACGAAAGAATTTTCGGTCGATCTATTTTAATTTTTATAATTTTGAATTTTTTTCTCAACACGAAAGAATACTCAAGAGGGGTGCTCCATTTTATTCGTCACTCCATTGATGAGTGATGATGAGTTTTGAATCCTTCAAAAGGTCATCTCTGTACCGGCAGTTTGATATTTTTTTTTTATTGGAGTAGAGCTAGAACAGGTCCATGGACACGGTACCGATCGTATCTGTACCACTACAACCAGCATTTTAGGGTTTCTTTTCGTCTTTTATAAGGAACTTTAGGTTTTCTAAATAACTATTGTCTAACTTATTCTAAATAAGTTTGGATAAAACAAAATAAAAACTTATAATTCATTTTAGGAAACATGGAGTCCATTTTTTCTGTCCATTTAGGGTTCAGCATCTATTTTTTTTTTAACAGATATATATGTTGTACATGTAAACAAATAATTAGTTATTTTTAAAAGTAAGCTAACTACTTTTAAAAAAAGATTATAAAAAAATGACTGTATGATTGTGTATTTTTAATATTAAACTAGTTGCTTTTAACGAAAATATAATTTTTGAGATGATTTTTAGGATTTTCTATCAGGTGCAAGTGGTTTGCATCTTTACAAACATGTCTATTTCACGGAGTTTCTCTCCAAGATAATGCCATTTAGTTACTTTCTTTCAACATTTATTTTGTTTTATTTAATGCTTATATAGTTACAATTTTCAAGTCGTGTTTGATGATGATATAAAAGTGTAATTGATGGTTATTCATGTGACTTTAGTACTGTATCAGACACAATTTGAAAATCGTAACAATACATGTTTAAAAAAAATAGGAGTGATAATTATACCCCTTAACTGTATTCTTTATTTACACTCTAGATGTATTTATATTTCTTTCAAAAATATTTATATTTAATGATAAAAGTTTTATATTTTGTATTATTATGATTAAAAGTTATGTAAGTTGTATTTATATTTATACAACAAAAATTTTAATTTCAATTTTTTTATAATGAAAAAATGATAAACACTTTATATACTAATTATAAACACTTACAAATTTAGATATAAATACATTATAGATTTAGTATAAATATTTTTTATGTGCAAATTAGGGATACAAAATATGAGGTGTAAGGATAATTAATTTCTCTTTTAAAAATAAACAATCATATTTTTCACGATTAAATGTCAAAAGCGACTTATTTAACATTAAAATCCATCTGCATACACAGCAATTTGTAATAAAAAAATATTAATTGACAGATTCAAAATTGACGCAAAATTAAGACTTTATAAATAAATATATCTCCTAACTCTTTAATTTATACAAGCACCCAATCCAATCCAGACAGAGTTACTAAGTATCCCAATATCTGATTCAAAGCATAATATATTTTTTTAAAATAAAAAAAATTATAAAAATTCGAATAATATATAATCTAAGATTTCATATCATCTCCGCTATGTTGTACTGTATAGCGCAGCATGTTATTCATTCGATAGCGATAAAAAATGTGCAAAATAAATATAGAAAAAAATTTATAATCTATTCGTTAATACGTCGTATTCTACAGTAAAAAAAAATCAGGACTTATAATAATATGCTGTATTATTCTTAACCAAAAAAACAAATTTACAAACTGAAAGTCAAAGGACTCAAAACTGACTACTTTGAAACAAAAATCCGCTTCAATTTTGGAGGTTCAAGAATCAAAATAACAAGATATATACAACAAAACATAATGCATTTTTAAGTACACCATCACGTGGGGGAATTTGTGGTTCAAACCACATGCCATTCACACGCATCAATGTGTTTATTGAATTAAAATCTCAGATTCAATATATGACTGCTTTTAATAATAGGAAGCCGCTTACAAACTTCCTATGCAGCCAGGCACGTTTATTTGACTCCAGATTGTCTCCCTTCGGCCAAGACACTGGAGATGTCCATTAATTAGTTATTATAATGATAGATAATTTATTTATTCACCTTATAATGATAGATAATTAGATGACGATTAGATGTGTGCATGAATCTAGACAAGCAGGTGAGTTGTCTTCTATTTGTTTATATATATATTAATTATTTCCGTGCATTTAATATTGGATCAGACATTTTTTTGGTCTATATTTTTCTTTATTTTATTACATGATAATGTGAAAAAGTAAATAGAACAATAAATGTTAGTTCAAAACACGTCAATATTATCAATTATTATGATATAAAATTATAAATAATGGATATGCTAGTTCTCTAAAATATATATTTTTCCTTAACAATCACTAAATTAATTAACATAGCTTTTTATTATATGACTCGTACAAAAAGTACAGACAAATGAAAAAAAATTTGAAGCATGAGGCGAACTCAACACTAAATATGGAGCATGTACTCAAAATAGTAAAGATTGTTTATATTTTATATTTAATGTACATATACGATTTTTTTTTGACAAAAAGAATTAAAACCGTTAATATATATATGAAAACAAATTATCCTTTCAATTACAATATATTTTTATTCAGCCCCCAAGTGTTTCCAATTCAGTCCTTTTCATCTTTTTAATTCCATCTGGTCCTGCATCAATCACATACCTGTATGGAAAATGATTGGTTTTGAAATTAGTGCAAGTTAGGGGAAGACTAGGGAATTTAGTGCGTATCATGCCGTGTCAAAATACGGCGTACCGTAGTATGGCACGGCATGGTACGGTTTTTTTTTTTGGCATACATGTCGTGCAGTGTCAAAAATGGGGAGAGGGCGGTACAGTATGGTTAAAGCACGGTGTGTTACACGTGTCGTGTCGATTCGACACGTCGTGCTAAATGTGTTTAGTAGGAAAAAGTTCGAAAAAATTGTAAAAAATTGTAAGAAATTCGGAAAAAATCTTAAAAAATTCAAAAAAAATTCAAAATTTTTAAATGTATTTGCTGCTAAAAAAAATTAAACAAACAATTGAAAAAAAAATTAGAAAATTTTTGTAAAAATACAAAAAAATTCAAAAAAATTTTTTGCAGCAAATATATTTTAATTTTAATTTTAAATTAAACTGTATTAACTAAGATATATTATTTTGGAGTTGTTCAACATTGCTATGAAGGTGGGGGTGTTGCAGGGTACGCAAACTGGGGACAAATATCATATTAGAGTATTTTTTATCCCCATTATAAAATCCCGCTAATAAATTACAAAATCAACTATCTGATCAACATCTAACGGCCTACAATCTGTGCATATTATGTCTATCCGTGCTAAACGTGCCTACTCGTGTCTCGACCGTGCCTATCATTGCCTATACGTGCTTATCCGTACCTACCCGTATCTATCCGTACCTAACCGTATCAAACGTACCAAATTGTGCCTACATGCGCCTACGCGTATTTGCGTGTCGTGCCTATGCGTGTTCCATGACGTGTCGACCGTCCTACCCGTGCGTGCCGTGCCTCCGACAACGAAAACCCAACACGACACGGATAACGATATGACACACAACACATATAATACGATACGTTTTGACATGCCGTACCGTACCGTGTCTTGATACAGTGTGATTTTTTGAGAACTCTAGAAAAGACTGTACAATGACCCCCGGAAGGACCGAAATAACAATTTCTAAATTTCAAGGAATAAACAGAAAATTTGCGATATTTTGTAACCCCCCCAAAAAAAAGTACATCAGACTCTGTTGTTCGTTACAACTGGAGAAGGCGCGAATTCTGAACCCAAACCAGGTATGAATGCTTGGATTGAAGTCAACGATCTCCATAGTTTTCTTACTTTCTGGTAGAAGAACTGGTAGCTAATACCGAATAAATTACGCAAATAAATAACGCAAATCTCCATCTTTCTCTCCTCTCTCTCTCTCTCTCTCTCTCTCTATAACCAGTAACTACCACATCCACACGCTGTCTCTCAATCCCCTCTCTCTCTCTCACAGATACGAGCGCCTATCTCCTAGCTTGCGCCGCATCTGCTTCGGCTTCTTCTTCTTCCCTCGGAAGAATTTCTTGTAATTCCCCCCTTTTGCTTGAATTCTTTTGTTCTTTTGCGGTTCATTTCTGTTAATTGTCTAACTCTCTATGATTTTGCTCCATTTACAGGGATTTCGGAAGTGGTATTGGGACTGATTGTCTGGTAGCTGTAGTTTGTGTTGTAATCATTCATCTCCCTCCAATCTTTTGGGTAAACTCTACTTTGTCGATTTCATTCAATTTATTTTTAACAAATTAGCAATACCGATTGTTTCTTAATTGATGTGATCTTTAATTCTTGATGCTATTGATTCTTACTTCATGTGAAATATATCCCCTTCTGAACTTTGTTACTGTAGTTGATATAAAAAATGATTCCTTCTTTGATTAGGGTTCAAAGAAGTTGAATGGCTTTTGGTTCTTTTTATGTTTTGTTGGAGGATATTTTTTTAACAAACACCCAACTGGTATTTTGCTAAAAAGGATACGCTTTCAATCCATGGATGTCATTCCCATTATTATTTTTTGGCATATTTGAAGTTGAAATATCAATGTTATGCTTTCACATATCATCCATCAAGTGGGTTTTATATTTGCTTCAAATAAGAACCAATTGTAATTAAGCTACGTGCACAGCTCAATATTTAATGGAAAATGTGTCAATTTGATGATGGCTTCATTAGACTCTTGATGGACCACATCAACTCGGTTTGGCATTTTTGACATTTTCTGAGATGTGCAATGAACTAACTAATTTAATTTTTTTTGCCCTTGGTGGGGTCCTAATTTATTTATTATATTTTACTTTCATTCCAAGGTGGTAGATAAACTCTTGGATGGTAATAAAGGACATTCATTCTTTCTTTTTTATATCCTAAAGACATTTTGAGATATCTACCTAATACATTATTAGATTTTGTATAGGTTGTCATTGGACAGACGAAACAAGTCTCAGGCAGGGAAATCACTGATTGGTTAAACCAGTTATGAGTTGCTTGTGTGGCTTATTTGGAAAAAACAGTGTGCTTGAAACTGTTCGACAAAATGAAGGTATGTGCCCCAATTTTCATTACTTGTTCATTTCAAATAGGGCTTAGAATTCAATTCTGGGAATGGCAGTCATAAAATGTTATTCAGCTAATTCCAATTTAATGACACTGATTTTCTTTTGGGGAGAAAATTGACTGAAGTACACTACAAGTTCTTTGTTTTAGAAATTGTAGTGTACTTCATTTCATTTCTGCCATTTCTTTGTGTGGGTGTGCAGGGTGCGGGTTAGTGCCTTACTTTTTTCTTTCTCGCGCTATCTGTTACTTACTTTTACATACTCCCATATATTTTTTCAGATATTCCAGGTGTCAACAGAATTAAAATATTCTCTTACAATGAATTGAGAAAGTCCACTGATGGTTTTACTATTGCAAATAAGATTGGTGAAGGCGGTTTTGGTTCAGTCTATAAGGTAACATCTCATTTGCTGCATTTATTGTATGCTCATTGATAAGGTTTCCTCTTCCCAGATTACAGATTTTGCTCTCTCTGCAAATACACATCCATCATTTTCTCATATCTGACACATAGAACTTTGTGTTATTTGTGAATAGCACTCATCTGCTGAATCTCAAATTAGTTATTCGACTTCATTTCTCTATAGCTAGTTCATTTTTATAGGACATCAACTCTGATATCCAATTATTTTGTCTTGATTTTAGTTCCATTTCAGGTCAGAAAACATGAGTAAATTGTCTTCTTTTTGAACTTAATAATGAGCTTATCATCATTACTTGCCCAAATTTAATTAGTTATAATAATGTACCATTTACATCATGTTAGGATTCTTTTCCAAATATCTTTTATTAAGGGTTCTTTTACTCAAATATCTTAGGATTAGAGGATGCTTCTGGAAATTTTAGTCCAATTTTGCAAAAGAAAAGAGAACCAAGCAAATTATTGGCTTTGATGTGGGAAAACTAAATCATACTACATTTCTGAATAGGCTGATTTCATATAATAAATTATCTTGTTTACATGATACAGGGAAAGCTGAAAGATGGGACCATGGTGGCAATTAAGGTTCTCTCCACGGAATCAAGACAAGGTGTGCGGGAATTTTTGACCGAGTTAACGGTTATATCAGACATTAATCATGAAAACCTTGTCAGGTTATATGGCTGCTGTGTTGAAGGCACCCATCGAATTCTTGTCTATCCTTACATGGAAAATAATAGCCTCGCTCGAACACTTCTAGGTACCGAATACATTAGTTATCATTTCTTTACTTTTAAGTTCAATTTTTCTAGTTTTGGGGATGGATGCCTTCTAGAAGGTGTTCAATATTTGCTGTTCAGACTGCAGATGATTACAGCATTAGCAAGTTCTTACCTCATTGGTACCATCTGGTCAAGCACTTTCCTTCAGTGCAGTATGCCTCTGCTCAAGCACTGGTGAGGATGGCACCACTTTGTCCAATACCAGTACCATGTCAGTATGTGATGTATCATATCAGACCAATCATCAAGTTTTCTGATATATTTTTTTTTATAATATTTGTACCCCTTTCTTGCCAGTATTTCAGTTCAGTCTGTTGACGAATTTTAAGAAATATCAAGATATCGTCAATTGATTCGAATTTATTCTCCAATGCAGGCCGAAACCCTGATAATTTGGAGTTCAACTGGAAGACCCGTGTGAAGCTCTGCATAGGGGTGGCCCGTGGCCTGGCATTCCTTCATGATGAAATTAGACCTCCTATTATACACAGGGATATAAAAGCTAGTAACGTATTACTAGACAGAGATTTAACCCCTAAGATATCAGATTTCGGATTGGCTAAGCTTCTCCCTCCTAATGCCACCCATGTCAGCACTAGGGTTGCCGGTACCATGTAAGTTTTGCATTCTTCTAAATTTATCTTAAACTTCAGAAAAAAAAATGAAAAAAAAGAAAAAGAAAGGACTCCAAACTTTTGGATTTGAAACTTGATGATGTCAGTATGAAGGCCAAGAAAATATACTCTTAAACCTTTTAATTTTTTTGTTAGTAAAAATCCTGATTTTGAATTTTTCTTTAGAGGCTACTTGGCTCCAGAGTATGCTATAAGAGGTCAGGTGACTAGAAAGTCAGATATATACAGTTTTGGGGTTCTTTTGTTGGAAATTGTAAGCGGTAGGTGCAACACCAACACTAGGCTGCCTTACGAGGATCAGTTTCTGCTTGAACGAGTATGTTTCATTTTAACTTGACAATTGTCCTTAATTTCTTTTACTACTGATTATTTTTTTTACATATTTGTTCATTTTTGTTGCTTTCACGGGGGGGGGGGGGATAAAGTCCTAGTCAGAAACCCAAACAACCATATAATGTACAAAAATACTAAAGAAACAAAAAACAGTACCACAATGCACTTGGAAATTGACTTAGGTATCTTTTGTGTAACAGACCCTAAATTTTTTCCCCCTCCTTGCAGACATGGGCATTATATGAGCAGGGAAATCTAGAGAATATAGTTGATGCTTTTTTGGGAAATGATTTGGATATGCAAGAGGCAACTCGTTTCTTAAAGGTCGCCCTATTGTGCACTCAAGATGCCACCAAATTACGCCCTTCTATGTCGACTGTTCTAAAATTACTTACAGGGGCGAAATCAATAGGCTCAGAAAAAATCACCAAACCTGCAGTAATTAGTGATTTCATGGACCTAAAAGTAAAAAACACAAAAGAAAACTATAATTTCGGTCAAGTATCGACCACTATTTGTTCATCAGCTTTGGCCACCAGCGCTTTTTCTTCAGAGGATGATACCACAGTTCTTTCGGTGGCTTCCTCTGACAAGGACTTCAAGTGAAAATCAATGCTTGCAGGGGGTCCTTTTGGTAGAATATCCAATAAGGCTTGTAAATTTTGTGCATATAATCTTATTGAGAAATCAAAAGAGTTGCGAATTCTATTGTTTTTTATTCTTTTATTCTGGGGTAACTGGTAAGTTCAATGAACTTAAAAAAGTTTGGTGATTGTTTTTTCCCGGTGCAGTGTATATACTTCGGTAAGGTTGCAAGGATCTACAAAATTGTTCCTTTTTCCTGTTTATCGACCCAATTTGTGTTCTAAGAGTATTTTTTTTTATATAATAGTTAACCATGGAGTTTAAATTTGCAAAGAGCAGTCTTCTAGCTAGTCCATATGCAAGTATTTTTTTTCTTCGCCTTATTTCTGCACTGTGTAAATTGATCTTACTCTTTAGGATTATTTCTTTCCCAAACAAACTATTGTATCTTTTTTTCTAATTATAAATATGAGATAATATTTTTTTGAGATAAAAGACAAGTTTAAATTATTTAAATTTAAATGTTCATAAAAAAAATTTATCCGAATTTTAAAATTTGTGATATTTGATACGAAGAATATCGTTTTTTTCACTGATCAAATATATGAGATAAGTTAGGAGTCAGAGCTTGACTCTTGTTTTATTTTAAGAAAAAAGCTTAATTCTTTTTTTTTTTGTTTCACCCAAGGCTTGTGTTGTAAAGCTTCTTTTGAAAAGAAATCAGAATCCTCTCTTACAAACTCCGTACCTTTGAACTTTACAAGCTCTTGTACAATTCATTGACGCGTGTGGACCAATGCTACGCTTAAAACACGTTCCCGGAAATAAGAATTTGGTGAGAGGTCCTATCCATCATCGACTTGTAAAAAGTTGGGAACAATTTGCCAGAACCGGAGTTGAGAAGGTTTAATGTACGAACGCGACAAAGCAATGTAAAAAGGGTTAAAAGTCGTTATGATCCTCGACAGGTCAAGTGCAGTTCACCAGTTACATGCAAGTGGGATCCTCAACTCCAAAAAAAAAAAGCAAAAAGTAAATTATACTTCGTTTATCATTTAGTCCATAAAATTTTAAAAATTATTAATTTGATCCTCAATATCATTTTGATGGTTAATTTTTCTGTGAGTTGAAATTTATATTATAGGTGAAGAGATCGGGCTGAGATTAACCATCAAAATGTAATAACTACTAAATTTTTTTTACCCATAGTAAAATCTCTCTCATTTGATTATCATTTTGTTCATTAAAGTTTTAAAAATATCAACTTGATTCTTTTAGTTCCTAAAGTATTTAGTTTGTATCAAGTTAGTTCTATATTTAAATCCATTGAAAAATGATATTTTCATCTACCATAGTGTTATTTTTCAGTGTTAAAAATAGTATAAATGTAGCTATCAAATAATATAAATAATGTGAAAATATATATAATTATTCGTGACATCAAATATAAATTAAATCAATATAGCATTAATGGTTGTAGCATAATGAATCAATTAAAACTAATATTTGTTTATATTTTGTCATAATTATCATAAGATATATCATTATGATATAAATGTGAATGTAAATCTTTATTTATTTTCATGATTGATAAAATTGATAAGACTAATTTGTTACAAATAAAAAATTTGAAAGATCAAAATAATAAATCAATGATACTTTAAGAACTATAATGATATCTTAGAATGTTTAAGGCAGAATTTCATATATACCCTTCCAAAAGTTCAAAATGACGTATTTCTTCCTTTAAAATTCATAATATCATATTTATCCTTGTAAACCATTGAAATCCTTATATTTATCCAATAAAATTTTATGATATAACAAACATATCCGAAAACTTTAAATAACCTTATTAAACATTTTAAAACGCAATTTAAGATTTGATATATATATAAAACTAGCGTGAGCTTAATTTAACTCAAAAACCTATCAAATTAGTTTAAATTTTTAAATCCAAATTACTCAATAAATTCTTCATATTAAAATCTCTTAGGATACTAAAATTTTATATTTTTAGAGTTTTCTAAGTATTTGTTTCAGATTTTTTTCAAAATGACCAATCCTAATATATAAACATTCAGTATTTTATTATTATTTTGAAATCATCTAAAAAAATCGAAAAAAAATAGTTAGAAAACTCTAAAAATAGAAAATCTCGGTATCCTACAAGATTTTGATATAAGAATTTATCGAGCTACTCGGATTTATCGTTTGGAGCCGTTTTGATAATTTTTTAAATTAAAATCACCAATCGCTTTAATAAACTTAAATTCACGCTAACTTTACTATTATATTTTTAATTTGTCTCATTCGTACTCTTCAAATTTACATATTTCTACACATGCAGCGCAGTTTTTCTAAAAAGAATTGTAAATAAAGATAAGATCAAACGAACATGATTGGCCTTTTCGTCAAACATGAAATGGCAATGAGGTAATATCGTTAGCAAAGTCAGCAGCCTTATGTCAACATATATAAATAAATTGTATGACCTGACGTGTTCCTTTTTCGTCTTTATTTCCTCAAAAAAAAATAGAAGGAAAGAAGAAAAATGTGAACAGATTACTAATTTCGTCAAACCAAACAGCATTTATAGTGGTTTTTCAAATTAGCAACGTCTTGGTGTGACGATATAATGCACTTTAATTACTACTCAAACGCTAAACTAATTATTTTATTTTTTTAGATATTCTTCATTAGTAAATATTATAAAAATTAAAATTCAATAGCAAATAACAAGATGCTAGACTTTGATTTATTGTTTTTGTTCAGTAATTAGATCTTCTTAATTTTTATAAAAATATATTTTTTTATTTTTTAAAACCTACCAATTAAATTAATATGAAAGAAGATAAATTTGGCCTCCACATATTAATGACCAAACATTTATTGTTAAAGAATTAAATAAAAATTAATTTTTGAATTAAAATCAATGTATGAATTATGGTCCATTAATGGATAAAAAGTTTTGATAATGCGACATGATTGAGAGGCTAGGAAACTCAACCCTCTTTATGGAATATAAATCACTGTATGAAGCATAGTGCTTTTTTTTTTTTGCAAAATATATACACATGATATTATATTTTTAATGGAAAAATAATAAAAATATACTTCAATTCTAGTATAATTATAAATATATGTCTCAATCTATAAGATATTTTACAAAATAGGTCTCTATTTTGTAAAATACGCCTCTAAAATTATTCTTTCAATATAAATAACTATAAAAATATATATAATTTTTAAAATTATTATAAAATTATATTTTATTTTAAAATTTTGACTGATAAAATTTCGAATCTAACTCCGTCTCTGAACCAACCTAAATTTTCTTGGGAAAAAAATAAGGTGTGTTACCTTCACTCTCTCTCTCTCTCTCTCTCAAATTCTAATAAAAAAAGATAAATGTTACTATCCCCACTCTCCAAGCGGACCTTCTATTTTAAGACGATGATTTGAATTTCTTAATTTCTCCTTTTTAGTAAACATTTTTACTAATTGCTTCGTGTTGAATTGACGCATCCTTTTATTTGAAATCTGAAAACCATCTTTTTTATATTCCTTTTTCATTTATCTTCCTATCATTTCTTCTTCAACTCTACTATACACAAGTTTCTCTCTGTTTCTCCTCTCTCTCCGTCACATGCAACAAAACTGATGCTTTAGTATTTATCATCATATCTATCATTGTCAAATGGAGGCTGATTCAAACATACTCATTGCATCTCAATTCTTTTTTTTTTCTTTGGGAGAACCAAAAAACTTCATAACTCTATTAAAATGTTATTAGGTTTCTTATTTTTTTTTCCCTGATACTAGGTTTTTGTTCAATTTTTCTTTTAACTTGTCTTTGAAACAATCTCAAAACTTCATAACTCTATTTGTTAGAGCTCAATTACACTCTACAAACAAAAGACCCTACTTTACTATATCAAGAGAGAATCCTAAATTTTTAATTTGCTTGATCGTTTTTGAAAGTTCAAACCAATCCCAACTAAAATCACAAACTCTTTGAATTTATCAGTCTTTTTAATTTTGTGAATTAAAATTTTGATCAAGGTTCTTTGTATTTCATTGGTGGCCCTTGGGCCTTGTTGTTTTCTTTTTTTGTCCTTTCCGACAGATTTTTGTGATGATTTTAGTCTTTGCTAATATGTACTCTCTGTTATTTTCTTCATGTTTCATAAAGAGAATTATAAAAAACAATTGAAGTGTATGAAGAAGAGAATCAACAACTTCGTACATGGTTCCAGTAAAACCTGTGATTTGTAATTTTCAGGCGCAGTTAGATTACGACGATGAACAAGGTTTTTGTTTGAAGTGGCATTTATGGCTTATTTGTCGATGCTGTGGATATATAGTACCTACTGATCTACTGATGATTAGATTAAATTATAAATAGGAATGTCCAAAACATTATTCAAAGAGAATAGATAGATTTACATCTATCTATACTTAACTAATTAATTAAGTACATGTAGATACATTTAACACTTTAGTACATATATGTACTGTTGTGAATCAATGCCTAACACAATAACATTATTCAAAAAGTATGTAACTCAAGCTACTAATAATTGATATAATCTGTATAAATAAGATGTTTCATCACTATGAATAGTTCATATCATGTGCACATTAATGTGAGCTATTAATATTAATAATTAGTATGTTTAGTATAAATAGCTTCAAAAGTGATGGATTAAAAGATGAAGCATGTCGTGAACTTTTCTTCGAGCCCATTTTAGTCAACTCATTAGTACGGATCAGTCAATCAATGTAGGACTTAAAATGTCATTAGTATCAGATTAACGTCCGACATTAATGGAGCCGACACTAAAAGCATTGGTAATCAGTGCTGGATTTTTAGTAAAATCCGACACTGATTATAGAATAATTACTGTCAAATATTTAGAAAAATAATTAAAAAACAATCACTGTCCAATTTTCTAAATATCCAACACTAATTATTGAATAATCATTTATTTAGAAAAAATACAATCAGTGTTGTCAGCCATAACAAGAAGTTAGCCTCTAATTTGTGTAGTCAGTCATAACAATTAGAAAATTACAAAAAAAAACTATCAAAATATCACATTTCAATAATACAAGAACCATACACAACTATAAATAAAAAATCAAATTAATTAATCCTAACAATACATACTAAAAACTAATAAATATAACAGATCTGACGAGTATACACGACTATATTAACAATTGTAAGAAAAAACCAAAAATACAATGAAAATATTGATCTGAAACTTTAACTCAAAATTTGAGACACTAGACGACATTTATTGACCCCGAAATGGTGGAGTTTCAGGCAAAGATCTCATTGCGACCTTTTTTGTCACTACATAGAACACCCCGATCGGAATTTTCTATTAAAAGTTATGATCGTTTGAATATTAGATGCTCAAATCAGTGTTCTCTATTAAAAGTTTTGATCATTTGAAGGAGATGCTCAAATCGATGTTTTGCTCACTTCAAACCTCATCTTTAGCTCTTTTCTCCTTTCTCAGCTCATTGCATCTCTTATCTTGTCCTAAGTTGTAAAAGGAATAGGAGAAAATGAAAGGGAAGGAAAGATAAATTGTAAAGAGAAGAGGAGAAAATACATATTGGGAGGTTTGTTCGATTTGAAGTGTTAGATGGACTATAAAATGGACGATAAATATGATAAGAGTGGATAATAGTTTGGATTGTTATCCGTGGGTGTCTCATTTTTTAATTCTTATTAGCTAGAATTTAAAACTAATAGTCGCAAATGGACCAAGCGTGATTAAAATCTCAAATTTTGAATAGAAAAAGGTAAGAAGAAACAATCAGTGTCAGATTTTTAGTAACAACCGACAGTGATTGTATATTCAGTGTCGGTTTTTACGAAAAATCTAACATTAATAGTTACAGCCACAATTTTGAAGGGTTATTGAATAATCAGGTCGGTTTTTATAAACAATCAATACTAATTATCAAAACTTTCAGTATCGTATTTTATAAAAAAAAATAACACTGAAAGTTGTTGAATAATCAATACACTGAAAGTGCGATAATCAATATCAGTTATGATGAAATTCTGATACTGATAATATATTATCAATGTAACTTTTTCTAAATATCAGATACCAATATATCTTTATTGATTGATATTTATTTACTAATGACTCTTAAAATATTTTTCTTAAGGATAAGTGTTTGAAACTATTATCAGTTCTCTTATGTTTGGAATCTCATTGAGCCACATACATTCCTCTCTCGTGTATATCTAGTGATTATACTTGCTTCAAATAAACCAAAGGTAGATGCCAATTCTTTTTAGCAGAAAATTAATTTAAAATGTAGGTTTAATTCTTGTCAAATTGCAAATATACATTAGATACTTAAGTTTATGACATTCTTAGAATTTCTTTTAAATTAAAGTGATTTCTAGGATCCCCACTTCATTATCAAAACTAAACTCCATATCCTCTATCACTTAAAATTTTTTAGGCACTTCCGTTGAGAAACTTAATTAATTTGTGCTTCATTTTGAAAAAAGAAAAAAAATTGTGAGAATATTATTTAGTGATCATATTATGAAATTACCTTTTGCAATTAACCTGATGAACTAATACTAGAAAATTAAATTGGACTATGAGTTGGCCAAACTTTACCATTTATGCACTAGAGTTGCCAGAACAATGTACATATCAAACTTTATCTAATCTCTTTGATTGACTTTTTTTGGAAATTTCTAGTAACACATGGATTGCCAATATAATATTTTTTCTTTTTTTTTTAATTTTCTCAGTGTTATCTTGCACCAGAATATGCAATGAGAGGCCATCCGACTGAGAAAACGGACGTATTTACATTTGGGGTCCTTGCACTGGAGGTTGTAGCTGGTCGTCCTAATGCAGATTCAACCCTAGAACCAGATCAAATTTATCTTCTTGATTGGATATAATTACTATTTCTCTATTCAAATTTAAACCCATTTGTTGATCGAATGGACTATGCTCAAAGTCATCAATAGATAGTCTTTGCTGGTTACAGTTCAGAAATATCTAGAGATTGCAAAATGTCTCTAATTTTTTGCAACTATTCAATGCATGTGCTAGCACCAGGCAGGACATACTGGTAAAACTGAAGTAGCAGGACTTATTGTATTGTGTTTATTTGTTTGTACGAACAATGGAAATTTAATGAGAGTACAACCGAAGGAAAATAAATAAATCAAATACCAACAAGTACATGTAGCAAGTGGATGGATGTACATTAGTATCTAAGTGGAAAAGCAATAATATACAGGACTGTATGCAGACAATGCTAATTATATTTATCACTCCACAGGCATGGAGCTTATATGAAAAGAAACGAACAAGTTACCAGACTTAGTAGACCCAAGAATCACATCATTTAATGAGGAACAAGTTACCAGACTTATAAAGGTCTCCCAGATTTGCATCCAGGCATCGCTACACGTTCGCCCGTCAATGTCACGTGTTGTCTCAATTCTGAACGGTGACACAGAAGTCACTGAAATAGCTTCCAAACCAAGTTACCTTACTGAATGGCAATTCAAGGATTTAGCAAGCCACAATTTCTCAACCAATGAATTTTCTGAAAGTAAAGGAACCAGTGAGACTGCAACTTCTTACGGTTATTCTACAGATGTGTTGAACGATTCAGTAATCCAGGGTGGCAGGTGAGCTTATGATGAGTTTAACTTGGTACTAAAGCTGGCTGTGAAGTTCTATGAGAATGCCATAAATTTTTTTGTAGCATAATATGTGTGGCAAGTATTTTGGGTTTGAAATATAGTTGATTAGATTTGTGTGCTTCATACTGGAACAATAAGGCAGAGCCAAAACGAGCAGTAAACTGATTAAAGTAAATGAAACTTAAGTTGTATGTGAGATCTATGGTAAATTATATTCAAGGATTATTGTATGATGATGTGATGAATTGGAAGTATTTTCTTTTACTCGTAGTAGTCTTTTTAAGGTTTAATATATACTGTTGTAGATAATATCTATCAAGTGCGTGAATATTATCCAAAAATTAAATTACTAGCATATATTCAATTTTTATGATATTTGAAACATATTATTCAAATTAAAAAAATAAAATTGTAGGTATATTATCAAATATTTAGATAGGGCATGTCAAATTTGCATCACTTTTCAAGACATTTGGTCTTTCTTCAAACAATTTAAAAATTTTAACAACAAAATTTCAAATTTGCTTATTCAATATTCTGGCTGATATTGCCAGATCAATATTTGTAATTATGAATTACATGAATGTAAAATGAAATATATATATAAAAAGACGAGTTTTACAAATTGAAAATAAGGATGAATTGCAGGAGAAAGAAAGTTGGTTTGATGATATTGGAAAGATAATTTGTCAATGCGACAAAAAGAAATTATTTTCTAAAATAGAGATCAGTTGAAATCGGATCACACTTTATGAAGCACAGTGCCTCCGTGTGCAAAAGAGAAATGAGACTTGTAAACAAATTAGTCGCACATTTATAATACAATGTAAATTGTACCTTTTCTATGGGACTTGGCAACTGTTTAGCTACATAAAACAGAGCAGGAATATTGTCAGGTTACTACATCATGTGAATATGTAATATTATAATTATACCCACAGGTACAAAGTGCGTTGAATCATATGGCAAAAAAAAAAAAGAACAAAAATTGAATCAGGTTTTAGCTGACTCCTCAAGCGCAGAGTCTCTCTTTTTTTTTTTGAAAAAGGAAAAAACACACCCAATATGCTGTAGTGGAACTTATGATCTATTCGGAAATAAATATTTCAGAATGCAAGCACTTCTTTTTCTTTTTTTTTCTTTTTCTTTTTTTTTTTTGAGGAAACAGAATGCAAGCACTTACCAAAAGAAAATTTATTTGAATGCATAATACTCCAATTGCTCCTGCCTGACAATATTATTTTCTCTAAACAAAAAGGAAAAAGGTACCAAATGCATAAAAACATACATAAACATATTAATTAACTCGGAAGTAGGTCATATATACAAATAAAAAGTTTGTTATCAACACAGGTCTTATGGGTTATGCAGGTCAAAAAGAATAATAGGTATTATTTTTATTTTACGTTAAATAATCTGTACTCACAAAGTGGTATTAAATAAAAATTTCTTTTTACTAGTGCTTGACTTGCAGCACCACCATTACACGAAATGACTACATTTTCACCAATTATTAATAGTCGACAAATAACAGTTGTGTCATTAATTAATGGTCGAATAGTAACTATACCGAACAATACAACTATAGCACACAGTACTTCTGTATAAACTATAAACCGTTCCATAAGCATTATGTTATAATACAAATCAAACATTTTGCACAATAAAGTTCAGAGAAACCAACAATTTACAATTAATCTGTTTCCTTGCACTTCAATTTCTTACCTGGTGCATATATAAAAGTTGAAAATAGAGCTTCATTTGTTACAAACTGAATAATTTCAACTAAAGTACATAAATGCATCAACATTTGATTATGTCAAATTCTTTTTCAACCATTGAATAATTAAACTTGACACATATATTCATGTACCTACCACTGTGTGCACAGTGAATATAACAATTTTGCACACTATTACAAAAGTCGATGCATTTGAAAATGTTTGGTACCAATACACCAGCCATACCAAACAGTTAACAGTCTGTCAGTCACTAGTCAAGGTCATCAGTATAAATTATTTACATAACAGCCGAAGATGGTGAAAATATAGATAAAAGGATGAACAAGAATTCAAAGACATGCAGAAGCAGAAAAACAGAATATGAAGATAAGAGATGCCATAAAATATATCCCAATTAAACCATTAACCATGGCAAAAAAGACACCCAAGCACAACTTTTTTCCTTTCTTTTTGTTTCCTTTCTTTCTATCTAATATCTTGGCATGTTACTGCTATTATTTAATTTACCACCTGCTAGCTAGTTACTGCTATTCATACCTCATTAGCAGAAAGCCTCTATCGTCAGCTTTCAATTCTTCTATGTTTGTTTCCCATGACATGTCTTTGACCAGTCTGTCACTCAGCACTCCACATAGGAGCCTACAATCACACACACATCCCTTCCATGCCCACCCGCCCCCCTCACACAAAACATGCCAATAGGGAGAAGGGTGAGAGTTCTTTTTAGGATTTTTCTATTTACTTTTTTCTTTTTTGTTTTAACTTTCTAGTAAGGAAAAGCAAAAAAGGGGAAGAAGGGTTTACGCATGAGAGGCGGGGAGAGGGTGACTGTAGGGGGGAATGGGAGGGTTGGAAGGGTTAAAAGAGAAGCAAAACAAAAGAGCGGGGTAGATGCTAATTTTTTTTACTTTTGGATTTAAGGGGCAAAATTAAAGAAGGAAAGGCATTAGTTTTTTTTCTTAATTCAGAAGAGTAGAATATGGGGGGGATGACAGGTTATTTTTCGGATTTTGGTTGGATATTAGGGAGAAAGGAAAAGATAAGTAAAGCCATTTTGGATAATAAGGGACAGGAGCAAGAAATATACATTGACACAGTCTTGCCACCGTCAGTACAAAACTATCAAGGCTATGCAGCTCTTACTCAACACCCCATGACCGCGCAATTCTCCACAAAGAAACCAGCATCTTCCTTGGCAACTAGAACCTCCCATGCCGCATGGGGGTCCCCCTCAGGGCACCAGGCATGAATCACTACCCCATGACTAAACACCAACCTCTGCCCCATGACCACCACCAGGTGGTCCCCACAGCCTCTGAACGCCATGCCCCACCCAGTTGATGATGCCTTCACAGGCAACTCCTTCACCACATGCCAGGTGTTGTTTTCCTTGTTGTATTTCTTCACGACATTAATGTCCTTGTCAGCTGCATAAAGCTGATTGTTTACCACAGCCAAGAGAGGTGGTGGCTGGCAGACCTGAACCCCAGTAGGGCACATGTTAATGATCCGGCGCCAAACCCTAGTTTCCAAATCAAACTCCTCACCACAAGTCAATGCTTCAAATTTTTGAGTCAGACCACCTATGGCATAAAATTTGCCATCCATGAAAACACCAGCCGACATTTTACGAGCTACAGTCAAGCCTGGTAAGGGTTCCCAGATGCCTGTTTCAGAGTTATACATTTCGGCAAAATTAAGGACCTTTCCAGTAATGTCGACTCCGCCGGCTAAGATGGCAATGCTGTTAAGGCTAGCAGAAGCGAAAAGGCATCGGCCATTGAGCATCGGCTGGGCCCGTGACCACTGATTGGTAATCAGGTTGTACATCCAAATAGCAAGTTCAAAAGTCTCTCGACCGAAAACCAGAAGCTGAGTCCCGACTGCAAGTGACTCCTTGTCGGCCATTTTGAAGCACTCGTCACACGGGATTCGGGGCATTGGCATCCACCGCCTTCTCGAAGGATCAAAACCCTCCCATGGCATTCCGCTAGTAGATACATAAATCCAGTGCTCTTGAATCTCGAGTTTCTGTCTTAGCTCGTATAAATAGCCACTTGAGATTAATGATTTAAATCTCCTGCTTACGCATGCGAGGATGGGGTAGTTTGACCGACTTGATATGGTGAGGCAATCTAGGGCAAGTTCTTCAGGTAAACCAGGAAGGAGACAGTTGGCTGATTGCTGATCATCATTGACTATCTGGCATTTCGAGTGTAGTTTGGAGATGATCTGCTTCCTCGACTGTGAGATAGAGAGGTCTGTGCTTGGTGCAGATATACTAGTCATTAGTTTTTCAAAGGTGTTCATAAGCATGTCGTCAGGGGACAAGAGGTATGCGAGTATGCTTACATGTAAGGCATATGGGTCACCGCCTAAGGTTCTCAGGAGGTGAAGCAGAATGGTGATTCGAGCAATAATCAGAGTTTTGAACTCAGAGAACTGGGAAGTGTCTGTTTTGTTTTGGGTTTGCACCATAATTTTGGTTGGAAGGCTTATTTCAGATTCGCAAGCAAATTTGAACGAATGAATAAACAAATGAAGGTGGTTATGTTAATGGACTCCTGCAAAGAATTAAAATGAGAAATAACCATGTTATTAAGTAAAGCAAAATGCAGATAAATAAAGAATCAGCATTGCATGCAAAAGTACATTAAAACTTGGCAATTATACAGTTTTAGTTGCTTGAAACTCATTCTTTTGCTTTTTTATCAGCTACAACAACTTTCTGCATGTGAAATTTCTTTTTTTTTTCAGTTTGAGAATTGAATTTCTATTTTTTTAAATATTCATATATTCTCAATTTTAATCTTAACTCTGATATACAATCCCTTCACTCTGCTACATTTCTAGGGACTCTAAAAATACTAACATATTTTCAAGTAACAATATTCAATAAGATATCTTCCAAAAAAGATTTACTTGTAAATATATGGATAAAACACCGCACATAATATTTGCGGGAAATTTATTGGTGTTGTAGTTAAAAAAATTGAATATTTAGAACTTATAATCTTAGTAATATTGTAGTTACCCGTCCACAGTCACTTTGAGAAATCAACAACTACTGGATGTATATAAATAATAACAAGTCACTTTAAATCCTCAATATTGAAAACACACAACAAAAATTACTTTTCTGAAAAACTGATTTAAGGTTGTAAAAAAGGATTACATGAAATTCAGATAATATTTAAAACTTAAATACTTAATCAACATATGAATGCTTGATAATTTTAACACAAAATTAAATGATTTGTTCCTTCAACTTATCTAATATCAATTTAGATTAGAGCACATATTACACATCACCTAAAGAAATTAATTGCTTTTAGAATTTCCAAAAATGATTCATATCCATGTAATATCTTAGAAATCAACCCACATTTCAATTTGGGGATCAAAACTCTTTACTTTTGGCTAAATCACATTAATTCTAATTCACCAAATCAAAATTTAGGTATTCTTCATCACTGAAAACTATCACATTGAACTGGACAAGTATTCAAAAAAGAAGAGGAATTTATATGCAATAAAGAAAAGGGGTAATATCATATATACACTTCAACTCTTTTTTTATTTCATATTTACCCATCAACTCTTTAATATATCATATATCCTATTATACTCTTCAAAATCTATCGTATTTAGCCACAACTCTTTAATATATCATATATCTCCTTAAACTCTTCAAAATATATCATATTTATCCACAACTCTTCAAAATCTATCATATATCTCCTTAAACTCTTCAAAATCTATCATATTTACCCACAACTCTTTAATATATCATATATCTCCTTAAACTCTTCAAAATCTATCATATTTACCCATCAAATTCCTAACTCAAGTTAAAATTCATCAAGTTTATACTTAAATGATCCTGACGTGCTTGTGTGTGAATAGAGATAGAGGGGGAGAGAGAGAAAGTACCTCACTGATCTCCAGAAATTAATCTGTTAGAATCAACAAAAAAGAAGCGTGTCAGGATATAAAACTACACGAGAACAGAATAAGTTTGAGCAAAAGATGGAAAAAAAAAACAAGAAAACAGAACGTCACCTTTTTCCTTTCCAGAAAAACCTCAGTCAATTGAAACTTAATCAGCTCCAAAACCTGAGGAAAAAGAGAAGACCAGAAACTCTCAGTTCTACTCTGAAAATAAAAGGCGATTATTTTCCAAATAAAAAGATCGCAATAAATTCTAACTGAAGCAAAATTATATAAAAGAGAATCTGAGCTTTTCCTCTTTCACCAATAGGGATTGCTAACTTGACTACCTGCGAAATGCCGTGTCATCTCATCAGCCATGAGCACAAAACGCAACAATTTTGAATAGAAATTAGAAGAAAGGAGGCGGGAGCGAGGGAGACGAGTAGAAATAGAGCTCCGATCTTACCGTTTGTTCCTCTCTTATATAAACCACTTCTCTCGGTCCGATCAAAGATCGCTTCACGACACAGGTGCAAATCAGGTGGTGGAGTACACCATCAGACGCCAATTTCGGACACAGAGAGAGAGAAGGAAGAAGAAGAAAGCGAGAGAGCCGCTTGACCGTGTGTGTGTGTGTGTGTGAGAGAGAGAGAGAGAGAGAGTTTGTGTTTGAATTATATAATACTTCCTCCTGGAATGGAGAGAAAAATATTTTAGAGAAGGAAATGGAGGAATGGATGGATGGATGGGATCAAAATTAAATGATCAGGGGCTTTTTATAATTACAAAGAAACCAGGGGGGGAAGAAGAAATAGAAAACTACTATTCTATTTCTCGCCTTCGGTTTCTGTGTTCTTTGCCTGCCTGCCTGCCATGAAGGATCAATGAAAACTTTACAATTGCCCCCCTAAAATGATAAATTTTACATTTACAGGACTTGTTGGATCTTAGTTTTCAGGAGTCTTTAGAATATTATATTTATAGAAAATAATATTACTTGTCTTTTATGCAACTTTTATTTTTATAAAATAATATTTATGTCCACGTATTTTTATCAAAATTGGTTGTACAATTATGATCCATATGAAGATTAGTTTTTTAATGCTTAAAAGTGTACAATACATATTGATGCGTACATTCTTGTTTCTATAATCCATGTTTATTCTTTCTAAGGGTATTTTTGTTCTTACGGTTACCTAAACACATATTTAGGTTTCCACCGTTTGTATATTTCTTAATTCGATTGATCATAGCATGACATGTTTAGAAAAGCACTTTAGTAATTAATTTCATATAAAAAAGAACTTACTTTCATATTATAAAATCAATAGAGTAAAAATAGAGATATGATATATTAAGGACTCAGTTGGAAAATGTTGAAATTGAAAATTTTCTGAAAAAAAATATATTAAATGAAGATGCATTCCTCATTTTTAGAAAAGACATGTATCAAATTTTGGTTCTTCATAAAATTAATTAATCTTTCATCGAGTAATTTAGAAAAATATATAACAATTCAACTTATCAACTTTGAAACGTTGCTCATAAGTTGATCAAATTGTTCAAAATTGATATATATTTTATCTAAGCAAAAAAGAACGTGCATATAAATTGTAGCTTTTATTTTTATTTTGACACATTGCAATTGATATAGTCATGATTGTCAAATAAGTATGCTAAGTTGCTAATAGTACACTTACATCATAGTTCTACATTTTTTTTCTTGAAAATGACATTTTACTTTTGTTTAAATCATATACAGATTACTTTTCTACTTTTTTTCCATATATTGAAACAAAAGAGAATGACTATCATTTTAAAATAATTCCCTTAATATAATTTGCCATATCTACTCAAATAACTACAATATCATCCCATTTTCTCAGAAGCTCGGGGGAAAAAAAGGTTCAAACAACACTCATTTCACAAAAAAAAATTAATATGAAAAATATAGAGTTTTTGTAATTTCAGTACATATCCAAAAATCCTAAAAAATTATTTGTAGCTTTTCATTGACAATTGCTCCCAAATTTGAAGAAAATTTTATTGCAAGGGAATACCGAAGGTGATGACGGACCCTTAAATAAAATTAAAAACAGTTGGGGTGTAAAATGTAATAACTTCTAGTAGGCGGTGTAGGGGTGTCAATGAGTACGGTACGGGTCGGGTGGAGGTAATTTTGTATCTGTATCCGTCTAACATTAGTCTTACTCATATTATATTATTACCCGCTAAAATTAGTCTTATCCATACTCTATCCTTATCAGTTAAGATTAATGGGTATTGAACGAATAACGGGTGATTATCAAATAATTTGAAACTTACATAATTTAAAAAAATTACAACAAACAAATAAATACATTACTTTAAATACATCATATACATAATAAATATAAAAATTATAATTATCGATTCCATTATCTAAAGAAAAATATAAATTAAAATGTTACATAAATTAACCTTGTTCTTAATTACACTATAAAATATTATATATAATATAAATCAATCTAACAACAATAACAGTAATTAGTAATTATAATGATAATATTAATAATGACAATAAATATTATCTATTATATAGTTAAGTATATAATTAAAAATTATCATATATATATTATCTTATATATTATTCATCCTATAAGATAACGGGTATGAAAAAATTCTTATCCATACCCTTACCGTTAAATTAACGAAAATAAATCTTTATCCGTATATGTCTTATCGAATACGATATGAGTAGGATAAACGGGTAAAAGAATTTCGTTGACAGCCCTAAAGCGGTGTATCTTTTGTGTCCATCTGGCAACTTCCGGTACAATACAACTGTGTAATTTCTTCAAATCCAAGGGATATCTCCGAAAATAGAAGGCGGGATATTGTGAATTTGTAATCTATAACTCTGTTAGGTAGTGTCTCTATCTCTATCTACAGCTGGCGATTAATACTAAAACAGAAACCTTACCAGAAAAGAAAACCAGAGCTCGTGCAAAATCCATGCTACGAAAACGAACGGCCAGGATCTGATGACCAAATATTTCAACGGTTTAGATTAACCAACAAGAAACAGCGTGCAAAGAGAGCGGTCAACAAGAGAGATCACCCCGCACGTGAGGCGATGGTCCTTTATTATTTTTCCCAATTATTTTGCCTTGTATAAATTATATGCACCCGGTGTTTTGTTATAACAAACTACATATCAGGATTATAGATGATGCATAGATCAGAAATGCTAAGTTTTCAAAAGGGTATTGAAAATGCATACTATCTTATAACATAGTGAACCAATTCTTGGAATGAATTTCTCAACATTTTTAAACTAAATTATATTTGCAATGTTAGCCTTCTCCGGACACACAGTACATTGTGCACCAGGTTCAACCACTATTTTAAAGTCTTTATTTAATTCAATTTTAACCTGAAGTGCACACCACAGAGCGACGTTGAGTCCGCCAATGACAAACTCAATTCTAAGTTCAGTGGGTCCCACAGAAACATTCTCCGTGAATTTGCCAAATCAGCTGCACTTTTCCGTGCTAACCCACAAACAATGTTGCCACGTTACTATTTCGTGCGTGTTTGTAGAAAATTCTCGGTGTAGTTATCATCTAGGGTTTTTAAATGTCGGTTTAAATCTGCGTTTATCGAATTATCGTTACTTCTAGATAAGAATGTACCTTATACCAGCGTTTGACCGTTTATAAACTCACTGCCACTGATAGTGAATTTTGCATATATATCCCCGAATAATAATTTTATTTCAGTTAGTTTATCATTATAGGCGAACTATTTCTTGCGTCCCGAGACAAGCTTCTAGTTAATGCTTTTTTTTTTTTAATTACGCGGTATGAAACAAAATTTAGTGCGCGCATTAAATATTAGATATAGAATATTTAGTCAAAGCTGTAATTCATTGTATGTTCAATTTAATTTTTTTTTAGGATAAACTTCTAATTAATGACATTAAAATCATTCAATGCAACTGAATTTTAGTGCGCACATTAATTGCATAGGTAATAATTTCAGTCAAGATGCAATTTATTTTCTTTTTAAGGAAATATTATGAAGATTATTATTATTAATACAGTTATCAATATTGACTTTATTATCATATTAAATGAGTTATCATTTATATTAATGATTTTATTATATAATTTTCATATAAGTGATAATTAAGTTAAATGATAAAATCAGTTGTATAATAAAATTATTAATATGAATAATAAAGTTAATATCAATTATAATATCTGTATATTAATTCCTTTTTTTAAAGCTTGCTAACAGTTTATCATGGCTTTTTTTTTACCAATCACATGAGCACATCAATAATGTGTCGTTATTTAATCTCCATTACCAATCTTTAGCGTCACCAGTAGTTGTTTATATTAATTTTTTTTAATACATTGTGCACATTTTACACCATTTTTTTTTCCTTTTCTTTTCACATGTATTTGTTCTGTGCTTCTAGTTAATGCCATTTAAGTTACATGAATGAAACGAAATTTAGTGCGTTCATTGAATTTTAAATACAAAAAATTGAATCAAACTTGCAATTCATTCATTGCGTTTTCAATTTCAAAATTTTGATGATAATTTAACTTCCAATTAGTATAATAACAATTATTCGTTGTAACTATGTATTAATATTTAATTTCATAAGAGATAATTTTAGTTTTGACGTGACGACGGCCTTACATGCACCGAATACAAAATAGAAAACTTCAGCATGATTAGACAATGTCTCCTTTAAGTCTTCTTAGTCGAATAATTTTTCTAAACACATACTATT
This sequence comes from x Bolboschoenoplectus mariqueter, assembly GCA_037678475.1. Taxonomy (NCBI): domain Eukaryota; kingdom Viridiplantae; phylum Streptophyta; class Magnoliopsida; order Poales; family Cyperaceae; genus x Bolboschoenoplectus; species x Bolboschoenoplectus mariqueter. Next base: position 1,797,399 of record CM075260.1, on the reverse strand, counting down.
TAATATACTATTTAATGTGGATTAAGAAAACATCTTTTAATCTATTTTTTTTAGAATTTTAGTTCCTGCCCGAACATGTTTAAGCACCTTTGTTTTTAGTCGGTTAATTTTTCGATATGATTTAAGCATCTTTGTTTCTGAATTAAGTTTTTTTTACTTGTGGATTAAAACTATCAAACATGATATTCTTAGTATAGATTAAAATTTAATTCTAATTGTATTGCCGAACAGTTCCTTCGAAATTATATAAAAGTGATCTAATTTTCTTCTTTTTTTATGAACAACCGTTAAAAATTAGCCAATTTCTACATTCTCTGTAGCTTTATCCAAAATTATTTTACTTTCAACATTGCTGACTTTTTAAGATATATTACATAGCAAAATTAAGATAAATTTAGAGATCATATTTGAAATTTTCTTGATTCTTTTCCAACTATTTACAAATTTTACAAATTATATCCTAATCATATTTCAATTATTCTCAAAATTTAATTTTGTTTCTCAAATATTTTTTAAATTTCAATATATTTATACGAACTATAAAAAATAAATTATTTCTAAATTGTCTGATTTTTAAATTTTGAAATCTCGCGTTCTCATTTCCAAATTTTAAATTTATAACCATTCTATACTGAACATGAACAAGCATAAAAAATATTCAATTTTAATTTTTGATAGCAAAAACAGAGGCAGAGGTAAAAAAGTTCATATTCTCTATAGCGATCAATTACTTCACCGAATAAAAAAAAAAAGAAGAAATTAAATAAAAAAATTATATAAAATATTATAATAAATAATTTTAAAATTCGAGAATTTTTATCCACTACAAATGGAGTAAAATCTGAACTCCAGATAGAGCCTATGTCAGTTGCACTTAAAAACCCGGCTTTTTTTATTATTATTACTTTTTCTTTCTTTCTTTCATTTATAATTTATAGGCTGTCAAAGTGGATAAGGATCCTGTCATTTCAGATTTCAGATGCTTGCTTCAGTGAGTGTGTCTTTTGGTTCTGTGTCTTCTTTAATGTAACGTATTATACTGTGTAGTGTCAGTGCGGATCTACTCTGATTGAATGAAATTAATTGATCCTATTTTTCTTTGAATTAAATAATTGTATATTATATTATTATTTATTTTTGGAAAAAATATTATAAGTACTTTTAATTGACCTTCCTATTTTTATGAACTTAAAAAATTAGAAAATGTTGGGAGGATATTATTATTGATATTATAATCAATATCGATTTTATTATTTATATAAAATAAATTATTATTTATATTAACGATTTTATTATGTGACTTATTTTTAATAGTATTTTTATTATTCAACTCAAATACTACTAATATGAATAATAGCTAACTTAAGTTAAATAATAAGTTACATAATAGAATTATTAATATGAATAACAATTCATAAATAATAAAATTAGTATCATTTAAATATTAATGATGATATTTTATATATGGGCTCCCTAAAAAAATTTCGTAATTGACCCTCATTATTATTCAGAAGTTTCTCTCCGTCTCTGTGTAGTGTACCGTGTAGTGTGTACAGCTGCATAATGGAGCTCTCTACAATGACTTGTTACATTGAAGAATACAAATCATTTCTCAGGAAATGAAAGCAAGAGTATTTATTTATATCCGTCAGTATGAATCATAAATCATACAAGTGATAAAGTGAAAGCTGAAAGCAGAAAGGTTCCTTCTATCAGAAATGGCGAACTCAAACATTAAAAAAGGAAAGGAAAGGAAATGTCTATCCTCAGACATGTGTTTACATTTTAATAGGGAATATACCACTTTAGCTGCTTCAGCCTTTTTGAAAATTGGTGCAGTGGAGATCCCGCCACCTTTTGACCTGACCTCATCCTTTTGACCAAATGAGGTCAATGATGTCATCAAAGTTCAATTCGAAACAGATTTATCAACATGATTTTGATGCTATCTCGGGGTCCCATTCACAAATCGAAGCTTTTTACTTTAGTTAAAAGATGATGGAATGAAATCGGTTATTATTTCAAATTGGGGCCACTTATTTTAATTTGAATTAGATTTGTTTAAAAAAAATTTCTTAAATTTTAAATAAAATCAATTTGATTTGTCTATTTTGAATTAAAATAATAAAGTCCTGCTTTTCATTTGGAGTAATAAGAGATAGGGGTCAAAAGATGATGATGATATAATTGTCTGTTTAAAACAAAAAAAAAATTTCCAAACATAATTTTTTTTTTGATAAAAGTGGATAACATTTTCCAAACATAAATGATCTGATTGAAGCGTCTGAAATAAAATAAAAAATAATTCATTATAACAAGTAAACTTTCGCCTGAAGTCTCTAATGTCAATCTGAAACAACTTTTAAACGCTCACACGAACTGAGGGGGGGGGGGGGGGGGGGGGGGGGTTTCAGTAGTGCTGAAAATAGAAACTTTGAAATCATATGTAGTTCGCTCCGACACGTCAAACAATTCTCATCGCACCTCTACAGCTTTATTTTTTAATTTTCTAATAATAAAAATTTTAAAGTTAAAATATTAAAATAAAACTGTTTAATATAATTTATATTATTTTCTCATCACGTATATAAAAAATATTATTTTTTTTCATTTTATATGAATCAATGAGTTTAAAAAATTAATGTTTAAAAATTATCCATATTAATACATTTCTCACAAATTCTTAATGTCAAACAAAATAAAAATGAAATATTATAATTTTTTACATACGATGGAGAAAGTGGTCCATATCATATTTGACAATTTTATTTTAACATTTTAATTTTAGATTTTGAGTTATTAAAATTTTAAAAGTGAGATATGATAAGAGGCTCAAAAGTATAGACATTATTTGAACCCCCCTTATAAATATTTCTACTAACAGAATTTCTGATATATTGTATTGAGAGTCTCAGAGGACGCTACATCTACAGTGCTAGAGTCGAAAATTACTATATATTAATATAGATTGGCTTTGCACTGTTTGTTTTCCTACCTTTTTAAGTTCCAGCACTTGTAATCCATCCCAAAATTTTACTGCGTACCTTTTAATGGAATTGAAGCTTTAAATGGATAGCCGGACCCCATCTTCATGTAGACAGGTATAGTATGAATCCAGTGGTTCAACAAATTGTAAGAAAATTATATAACTGATTGCACCATTTTCTTAATAACCAAGTGCATGAAAATAATAAAAAAACATGGAGAGTTTTTACATCGTAAAAGTTGTCATGTTAAGTTTTAACTTGTCCTTCACAACATACAAATGATTGTTCAGATTGAGCTAAATAGCTTGCCACCAAGCAAAAATAAAGGAAGAGGCTAACAAAATCCGAAACTCACTGTGTACAAATTGCAAGATTGAGCTTAGCTAATGAACCGTATGAGATCCCGAATTCATAACAAGCATATTAATTCTTTGATTTCTTAGGTGGCGGAGGTGGCATGCTGGCCGCATCTGCATTCCTCTTAATTCCCAGGAAATGCTCAACCTGTACAACGCAAGACAACAATAAATGATATAACAGAACAGATCTGACAAAAGAACACAATACATGAATATGATATCAGCAATATGGAAGCACCTTGAAACCAAAGGTTAACAAGAAAAATTATGTAAACACCAGCAAAACATTGAAAATATCACCTATCGTCATCTTTGAAATTGCATAAAAAAGGACTACATAAAATCCCTCAGTAACCTTCTGACTCACTCGTGTTAGTTTACCCATTTGATAAAGGTCTTTTCTCTATTCGAAAAGAAGTATTATACTGGTTCTGCTCAATCTGTGTTCTCGAGTTATACTTCATATCAGTTGGTTGGGTATTTTGGGTCATTTCAAGTTCAGGTTCTTTTCTGGTCTTGCATCACTCGAGTTGGGCTTCAGGTTGTTTCAGTTATTGGTTGATTCAGGTTGGGTCATGTTGGGAATAGAATTACTGCAAGTTTGGGCTTATTGCGAGTCTTGGATCCTCTGAGTCTTGAATTAGTCAAGTTTAGTGTCAGCCCAATGGGGTTCTTCACTCAAGTTGCTTCAGATTATCACTCTGCTATAATTGATTTTGGGTAGCAGCCTAGTTTCAGGGTTCATTTCGGTTAAGCGGCTTAAAGTGCCATGTCGAGCGCATCTGGTTCAGTTTTCAGGTCCAGTCAGGTTTAGGGTGTGGGTTGATAGAGTTCAGTTCGGGTTTGCTTTATGTCCGTTTGATTTTGCAAAATTACCAGGTGGGATCTGGTTCAGACCCAGGTCAGTTAAGCAGGTCCTTAGGTTAGGTTAGCGTTTGACACCACTAGCTATAAGTTTGGATATACTTATTCTGTTTCTGGTAATGGGACTTGAGGCATAATGGATGTTAAATTCATTTTTCAGATGATAGAGTCCTGATTTGTTAAGGTATAGAAATTGCACCCAGATTTAGAAAAAAAATTAGAACTTTGCAACGAAGCACAGAAAAAAATACAAAAGGGATTTACTACCTTCCTTTTCTCAGACTATAAAGAAGTAGGACCTCGGTTGATATTGGATTTTAGGCTTGAGAACGAATAATCTTAAAAAGGAAAGCTTAAAATTAAAGAATTACCTTTCTGTCCCCAAGCATTGGCGTCAAACTCCCAATATCTTTCTCCACTGTAGCAAATCCACTGCTTGGGTCGCTTGTTTGCCTAAAACACCATACAATAAGAAAAATCAATAAAACATTTATAATTTCTCAATCAAGAATTGGTTTACAGAACCACAGACCACATCCTATCCATAACAACAGCCAATAAACTCATAGCACCCTCTCATAGAGATAGAGCCAAGAAATTAACAAACCAAATCGAGAAAAATAAACATACCCAGGTTTGACATTGCCGGTCAAGACCAGATAAGGAGTCTTCATTCGGGCCTGGGCTTCTCTCATTTTCTCCATGGAGTGTAGAGGCGTGTCAGAATCTCTCATTTGTTTTGTCTTTAGATCCTCATAGAACTTCTTCATTCTCTTTTCTTGCTTCATTTTTCCTGGGCCCTTCCCATGGAACTTGTGTGATAGAGCCCTAAATGCTTCCTTTGGTGTCATCTGTTGTACACAAAAAAGAATTAGACTGTTAGAATGAAACTGCAGTGACAGAAAAACTAACAGAACATAAAGAATCTCTTCAAGGTGCGACAACAAGTGAAGAGCTTGGTTTGCATTCATTATTTTGTTTTAACAAACAGAGATACTATAACCCTTTTGAAAAGAGGAATTCACAGAAATAACTTACAATTCGACCAAACTCATCAGTTCTCTCGATGCGGATCTCTTTTTCTTTTGGAGCTGGTTCCTCAACTATACCTACTAACTTGCTCTTCTTCTTATCCATTGTTCTACCACCCCAATCTATGCCTTCATTCAACGTTCCCCTTTCCTTTAATAATTTCAAAGCGCCAGCTAGGCCTTTACCAACAGCTGCCTCGTGGATTATTTCGTCAGGGGTGATTTCATCTCTTTCCTCCTTTGGCGGTGGTTCAGTTGCAGATTCAGATTCTTTGACCTCTGACCAGCCAGTGACCTCGCTATTCTCGTCCTGTTGCATTGCTTCGGGCTCTGAATCGACATCCATGAAGACATCTTCCGTTTCAGTTTTAAGGATCTCTGTAACATAATGGTAAATAAATAACTTAATAGCAGATCCAATATTAATAACCTAATTGAATATTAATAATCAGAGTTGACCCCACATATCAGGAAATTTAAGGGGACTCTTGTGTTCATATTATTTTTCTTTGTTTTGTCACTGATATCTACCGTTCTTTTGTTTCTATTTTTCTCATCGGAGAACCTTATGATATTAATACAAATATATAATCTTTTATAGTAGCTAGGTAGGAACTTGTGAACTGACTAACAAAATTTTCTCCCTTAACTCCCTCCTCCTGAGTCAAACTCCCACCTGCCTCTTTCTGTAAGCCATGTGTAGCTCTTAAAAGGTCAGTCCCACAACCAATAAAAGAAAAACAACAACAAAACCATGTTGGACAAAATACCCGTGATCTCTGAATCAGAGCACATAAACAAGGAATTAGAACAAAAGATGTACCTTCTTTCAGCTGAAGACCCCATACAAACTCTTCCATTTCAGTTATGACCACCTTACCACCCCCTCCTGCTGCCTCCCCTTCTACCTCCCCTTCTCCCTTCTTCTCAGAAGCTGAAACAAAAGCCTTTAGGGGATCCAAATCAGTTTTCTCCTCCTGCTTCTTCATTGCCAGCTTCCTTGACTGCTCCACTGACCTCTGCAGATCTTCATAGTCATCTCCAAAAACAAGTGGCTCAGAATCTCCCCCATTGCCTTCTTCAGTTTTTCCAATGGATTCTACCTGCCCCTCCCTTATAACCCTAGTTGCCGCCTCAGCCTTTTCTATAGCCGCTTGGTATGTGTTCTTTCTCGCTTCTGCAGTAGCTTTCTCTTGTTCCGATGTAGCAGCTAATCGAGCTGTGTCTTTACGGGAGCCAAGATCCGAAGGGCCAAGGCCAGATGCAATGGCCTCAGCTTCAAGGGCATCGAGGTCTAGCTTTTCTTTTTTTCGAAGTGATTTCTTCTTTTTGGGTTTTTTAAATTGGAGCATTTCGTCTGGGGTGTAATATTCTGATGAGGTTTTTGTATAGGCAGTTAGGTCAAGAGACGGCTTCTGTGATGAATTTCCCTCAATTCTTCTTCTAAGCTGTGAAAATAATAAAATATTAGAATATTTAAAACCATAAAAAGGTACAGCTGCACATACAGTAAACTAAAACAGCAGAAAAGAGTCAGGACAAGAAAGAAAGAAAGAAAAACAGGTCCATGTTGATACCTCTTCAAGTTTCTTTTCAGCTTCACCAGCAAAGCGACCACCTTCATCCAAAGTGACACCCTACCAGAAAAATAATACAAATCAGCTTAAGAAAATAAGGACCTGATCTAAAAGCATAAAAAAAAAGGAGAACATAAAATTAGCACCTCATCTTCCACTGGGTCATCATACTGTGGCAACATTGGCTTCTTATAGCCAGTGTCATCACTAAACCTGGAATTTAAAAGGAAAAATAAGGACCTAAAAGTAAAGAATGACAAGTAAAAATAATATTGATTTGTAACTAAAAAAAAAGGGAAGTAATGAAAGAGTACTTGTCATCATATATTCCAGTCTTCTTTTTGGCAGCCTTGTACATGTCGTCCCTGCGCTTCTGTTCTCCAATCTCCACATTTTCAAGCATATCGACATCTGTAAAACAAAGTGAATAGAGTAAGAAAACAAATTAAAATGACAAATGATTGTAGTGTGTCTTCTTCATTAAGAAACTAAATCAAAACAAAAATTTATAAGGGTAATACCATGGGAGCCTACCCCACCCCCAACACACGCGCACACAAAAAAAAAAAAACATTTAGTTTGAGACAAATAGGCTCCCAAAACTTCTATTTGTAGAAAATGCCCCCAAATCTTTCTAATATGTAACAATTAGCCCCGTAAATGTTAATCTAATATAATTACATTATTTTAAAATAAAATGACCATAGTACCCTTGATACATTTTTCCTTATTCAAATATTTTTATGATTTTAATACTTTTAATTTCAAATTTTAGTTTTAAATTAATAATAATGTCCTACTTCATATCTTTTGTTGTTTTTCATGTATAATTAAAAAAGTTTTATCAATTTGATAATTTAAGAAACTATATCTTTTCTATAAGTATAAATAAAGCATGTAAACTGAAAAACAAAATTGAAATAACAGTCTCATGTATATGCAATTCAAGTGCATACATTTTATAAAAGAAAATTTTACAAACTTTCCACAAATTAAAAAGCCATAAATCATAAATGTTCTAAATATTAAACGATAAACATCACAAGTAGTAAATTAACTGCTGGGTCATTGCCTCAGATTATATAGCTGGGGGGCTGTAAAAATTAAAGGTTGGAGGGCCGGTTTGTCAAAACCAAAAGTTTGGCAGCCAACCATGGTATTAAGAGCCATGCTCCACATTAAAATACTTTACATACCTTCATTGATGTCATCACCAGCTAGAATATTCTGATCTTTAAGTGTCAGAACAACAGCCCCACCTTCCATGACCTTATCAATGCCATGTAACACCTTCACTCCAGCAAGGTGATCTGAAATACAAAAAAATTGTACATATTAAGAATAGAATTAGCGAAGAACAGAAATCCAAAAGGCATAAAATACATTACAATCGTGTGTAACAACCAAAGCACAAGATAGTACCTCCTATACTTGCATTGCCCCTTTCATCTTCATCATCATCATCATCACTTCCCGCTAACAACTTATCCTGAAGATTTTATATAAATAGGTCAAATCTTTAATGTATTGTCATCTCATAACTGCAATATTAGCAGAACAGTTTGGAAATACTTTCAACTAAAACTTGGATAGTCTGTAATTTGTCAATTTTAGTCCATAGTATTGACAATTTCTCCCAACTCTACTTAAATTGTTTTTCCCCTATGCAGCAACTAGACTGATATCATCAAAAACCATTGTAATGTTGGAATTCAAATTACATGAACTCATTATGAATATATTAAGTGAAACTTTTCTAGCCCTAGCATTGATGGAGAGTGCTCTTTGGAAATAACACGGAAAGCTATGGTATTGCAACACAAGAATATTGGTTCTATTTGCAAATACTGTAAAGTTATTTGCAAATCATTTCTAGAGATTGAACAAAGCTCATCGACCAACCTGTTCTTCCAAGGCTAGAGAGAGGCGAATGGCTTTCTCTCTCTCAGCATGTCTTTTCTCCTCGATCTTTCTACTTTTGCTAACCCAAGACAATACCTCTGAGTCCTCTTCTTCTTCTTTATCCTTCAATCTTTCTTCTTTCATCCTGGAATTGTAATCTAAATTTAGAGATAAGTGCCACTATGTATCAGTAAAATGTATCAGTAAAGATATAATCAAATTCAAATTTCAGATGCTCACTTTGAGATCTTTTCCCTGAGCTCAGATGCTTTCTCTTTAGGCACGCCATCTCTCCCCACTTCTCTAGTTTCTTTGTCTCTTGATTTTGATTTCTCATCTCTGTCAAGGCTTCTCTCTCTATCCCTAGATTTATCTTTTTCTCTTTCTCTATTCCTCTCCCCATCTTTTTCCCTCTCTTTGTCCCTATTCCTACTCTTCTCCCTCTCCTTCTCCTTTAATTTATCTCTCTCTTTCTCTCTGTCTCTCGGCTTTTCTCGATCTTTTTCCTTTTCTTTGTCATTCTCCTCCTCCTTTCCTCTATTTTTCTCTCTGGCCTTTTCTTTGTCTTTCTCTCTGTCTCTATCTCTCTCTTTGCCCCTTTCTCTCTCCTTCTCTCTAACCTTACCGCTATCCCTGTTCTCCCTTTCTTTTTCCTTTTCCCTACTCCTCTCCTTCTCCTTTTCTTTATCTCGACTCCTCTCCTCTTTCCTCCTCTCCTTACCCCCGTCTTCGTGCCGATCTCTACCTCTGTTCTTCGAATCCCTATCTCTACTTTCGTCTCGATCCATACGTATCTCGCCAGGCTCCAAATCTGCGATCCCCATCGGAACAATTAATCAGCGAAAGCTTCGAAACAGGAACCGATAAGGAAATTTAGCTACACAGATGATGAATTAGACGGAGGTTCGATCTTGGCACAGAGCTAGGGTTTTATGACTTTATGGTGAAGGACGGAAGAGGCAAAGACGCCCAGTTGCGTAGGGGAGAGAGAATCGGCTAATTTGATCTGATGACTCCGTACCAATATGAAAAATATTGCACGTTTTCAGGTTACGGATCCGTTTCCAACGGGCTTGGGGATATCGGACTTTTGTGCAACTTTTAACGGATTGGATTTCTAAAGCCCGATAATCCGAGACTGATATCAGGATTTGTTGAAATAATAGCGGGCTCGAAAAGGAATACTGAAGCATTACCGATTTACCATCTTCCAATTTCTCTTTCAGCTCATTGAAAGTTCTGTTTTATGGGCTAAAAATTATAGGGCTCTCGGATTATGCAACTATAACCGATATATTACAAATGAGAGGAATTATTGACGACTATTATCTTAACAATCTTAATAATTAATTTTTTAATAATTTTTAAAAAAATTTAAAAATAGAAAAAAGTTGACAAATATATTTTTTTTAACTTATAGAATGATTGTGTTTTAAATTTCATATAATTTAAGGATCATTTGATATTTCGTCAAAGATTGTTAAATATGGATCATTGTAAATATCATATAATTTCGATGGTCTTTGATGAAGTAATAAATAATACTTAAATTATATGATATTTGAAACACGATCAAGCTATAAATTAAAGAATATATTTATAAAGTTTTCTATTTTTAAGATTTTTTGGAATTATTTGAAAATTCATTGTTAAGGTTGTCAAAATATTTTAGTGTAGTGATCTAGAAGTTAAATACATTTAGTTTATGTAATATTGATGATTTATATATATGATATAGGTAGGGTTTAATTGAATCTCATGATTTGTCAAATTTTTTTCTCGAAATTAAGAAATAATTTCATGAAATAATCACACAAAATGTAATAATTATGTGAGATTAAATGCTTAATCTCATATAATATGTAATAATAAAATAAAATTAATGTCCAATTTCATCCGAAAAAATATCAAAAAGCTTATTAAAAATCATAGAAAGGCATACTATGATTTAAAATAATTTTGTATTTTTATTACAAATAATTACATGAAAAAAAATAAAATGTCAAAAACCAAAATAACTACCCAAAATCTTCTGTTGGAGACTTTTCTGTGTACAAATTGGGGAATCGTTGAAGTTTCGAGTGCAATTTAGGGATCTGAAGCAGACTAAATACATGTGAGACCCACTTGTCATGGATACAAAGCTTTATGTAAATATTCGGATGAAATAGGTGCACAGGAGCCTTGTGATTGACTATCGATTTTGGTGCACATGCACCAAGTCCACAGCCGAAACCAAAAATATCGCTGCTTTAATCTGATAAATGGGGACCAATGCCTTATGTGTGGCTGACAGTGGGGCCAACAGTGCTTTCTCAGCGCACGAGTAAAGCAGAAAAGAAGAGGAATAAATGGCCATGTGCACGATGCACCGTGGCTTTGCCAAGCGTTGAGCTTTGCTGTGGTTCACGCGCGACGAGATCAAGCACAAATTTTCCTCCTCCTCTTCTTCCTCTACTCCTCTCTTTTTTCTCCGAGCGCCAAAGCTCAGCCGAAGCTTTGAAAATGGGGATGGCGGCCAAGCTTACACTAGCCCAATTCCTTATACCTATTGATAGATGACATCAAAAAGAGCATGAGTGATCAAACAAATGTGCAAAAAGGTGAAAGAAATGTTGATATTAATAATGAGAATATACCTCGGTCAAGAATTCAAATCGAACAACGGAGACTTAAAAAAGCAAAATTTCAAGGTCTATCACACTCCTTGAGATGTCACGATGATTGTTAAACAGTTGGTTGGGTGTGAGAAGCTGTGAATTAATGGGTTCACCTATTCAAGCCCGGGGCTCTCTCAACGGGTTAAGCTTCATTGACCCAATTACTATGCAAGAAGACAAGATAACAATACAAACATGTAAGGGCAACTGTATGCAACATGTTAATGCAACCTGACACAGTGAAATTCAAAAGAAAATACTAGACCAAGATATGAGCTCTTGGCGCACCTGCGGATTGCCAAACACGCAGCCGAGGTGCTCTTCAGCTCAGTAGCCATGCCACGCCTAATTTGTGGATTGGCAATGCCATAAACAGAAGAATATTCGAAGGAGGCCTCTGTACACCTGGTGGTTATGCCACTTGTCCTGCATATCTGTCCATTTGATCAAATTGAAGGCCGAGATGCACCCAATATGACACACAAGCACTAGCTCTGCCTAGAGGCTATAATACCTCCCCAGATCAATCTTTGAAGACTGCTAGCTCTCTCTCATCCCTCACACAAAATATAAATTATAGAAGAAAATAAAAAAAAGCTTAAAAAAAAGGTATAAGCTTTGTAACCATGACAAGCCATGATTGAGTTCTATTGGTAATAAAGAGTTTTGATTACAATGAGGTAACTCTCGCTCTACTCATATGCTTGCCATCAAGAGTCGTGCTTACAATGGGGTAACCCCTCATTTTATTTACAAACTCTCAAATGGGATAAAGGAATAACCTTCATCTCTTTTTCTATAGAAAAAACCAAATAGAGCTCAGTTAACGGGTTATGCTGTTCAAATTTTATGAATTTATGTTTAAGTTGATATAAAGTTCATATATATGTAATGAAATTGATTTTTTTTTAAAAGATTGTTTCTTTTGATGTTTTTTTTTCCTTTTCTGTCCTTTTAATTGAATAAATAAAGGTGTTTTGGATGCTCGATTGATGTTTGAGCAAAGGAAAAACCCATGGGAATGCTTGCTGGTATGAATCCAGCAGCATCCTTTTCTGTCCAATTGAGAGATCAGCTCATATTTCTCAATCTGATTATTTAATTATTATGAAATTTCATAAACATGTAGAGTATGTTTATATGAATTTATAGTCTAAATTTTATAATTTTTAGAATTTTCTGTGAATTGTTATGAATTTTCAAATCTCATATGTTCAAAAACTCAAAAAGATAGTACGTTTACATGTAATTACAAATTTTTACCATTTTTAGAATTTTTTTGTGAATTTTTTATCACAATTGATCCAATTATGTCTAATTTGATTTCATGCACGCTCCAATTGATCTCAATTGATCCAAATTTTCTGTAAATTTTTTAAGTTGGATTTGTCAAAAATCAAGGTCGGGTCAACTCTGGATCAAACCAGAGAAGTTGATAAGACAAAATAAATAACATAAAATGTCAAAACATGCACAAACTTTATCTTAAATCATTCTAAACTTAAACATTACTTATTTGAACACATTTTGAAACAAAGTTTCAAAAAATGTGATAAAACAAAAAAGAAAACAAAATGAAACCAATGCCGAAAAGCTCTAATGTGTATAAAGAACAACGCACATTCAAGTCGATGAAATTGATCATTCAATTATGCTCAAGGATGCTTTCAAAATAATCAATTGAAAAGAAAACGAATTAAAATGCACAAAATACCAACCGGTACCGAGCTCTTCTGAATTCCTTCAGTATCGATCGGGCAAAGTTGCAAATTTGTTAATTTAAACCCAACTTAAACTTCATAAACATGTTTATTATGTCTAAAACATGTCAACAATCACAGAAATTGAACCAATTTGATAAAATGAGCTCAAAATCCACCAAAAACCCAACTTTGGTATTGTTCTCAGCCACAGCCAAGAGGGAACCCCTGTTCCAGGCGATCGCTGCCTTCATCCACCGAAACTAGGACAGTAGAACTCTACTCACCGAGGCGATGCTAGTGTGATCTCCGATCATCGATCCGACGTCAGGAAGGTCGAGATCAAGGTCAGGGAATAAAAGTACGGGTTTTGATGTAAGAAAAGTACGAATTTTGATGCACCCAAAGTATGAATATTGATGAATTTTAAATCGATCAATCAAGGCTTGATGCACGCCCAGATCAGATGGCTTAGTTTGAATCTTGCTTCAAAAATCGAACTTAAGTGTTTTAAATAATATCAAAATTCACACATATACTCCTAAATATGGCTATTTATTGTTTTAATGTGTTTTTGCAGTTATTTAATTAGTTATGACATACATTTCAACTCAAATCGTTTTGAAATGCATTCAAAATGATTGTGAAAATGTTTATACATGTTTTTAATCAATTTGGCCTCATTTTCGGTAGAAAGAAAATCAAAATTCACACATATGCTCCTAAATATGGTCATTTATTGTTTGTATGCGTTTTTACAGCTATTTTAAAAAGTTATGATCTATACTTCAATTCAAGTTGCTTTATAATGCATTGAACTTCTTCACACGCCTTTTTTCATCAATTTGTCCTTATTTCTCAATGAAATAATATGGTGATTCAAACACATACCTCCAACTATGGTGATTTACTGTTTATATACGTTGTTGCGGTTATTTGAAAGAGTTATGACCTATATTTAACCTCAAATTGCATCATAATGCATTCAAAATGATTCTGAACATGTTATTTATATGTTTTTAATCAATTTCGCCTCATTTTTCATTGAAATATCAACCAAATTCACACATAAGCTCCTAAATATGTGATTTACTGTTTATATGCGTTTTTGCAGTTATTTTAAAGAATTATGACCTATATTAGAACTCAAATTACTTCAGAATGCATTTAAAAATATTATGAACTTGTTTAAACACATTTTTAATCAATTTGCCTCATTTCTCATTGAAATAATATGAAAATTCACACATATGCTCATAAATATGGTCATTTATTTTTTATATCTCTTTTTACGGTTAATTTAAAGAGTTATGACACATATATATAACCTCAAATTGCAACATAATGCATTCGAAATGATTCTGAACGTGTTTTTAATCAATTTGGCCTCATTTTTTCATTGAAATATCATCCAAATTCACACATAAGCTCCTCAATATGGTGATTTACTATTTACATGAGCTTTTGCAGTTATTTTAGAGAGTTATGACCTGTATTTCAACTCAAATTACTTCAAAATGTATTTAAAAATATTGTGAACTTCTTCGCACACGTTTTTAATCAATTTGTCTGTATTTCTCATTGAAATAATATTAAAATTCACACATATGCCCCGAACTATGGTGATTTACTGTTTATATGAGTTTTTGCAGTTATTTTAAGTAGTTATAACTTATATTTCAATTTAAATTGCTTCGAAATGCATTTAAAAAAATTCTTAACTTGTTTAGATACGTTTTTAATCGATTTGACTCATTTCTCATTGAAATAATATCAAAATAGACACATATGCAACTAAATATGATTATTTACTGTTTATACGTATTTTTGCAGTTATTTAAAGAGTTATGATATATATTTTAACTCAAATCGCTCTAAAATGCATTCAAAACAATTCTGAAAAAGTTCATACACGTTTTTAATCGATTTGGCCTCATTTCTCATTGAAATAATATAAAAATTCACACATAAGCTCCTAAATATGGTGATTTATTGTATATATTCACTTTTGCAGTTATTTTAGAGAGTTATGATCTATTTCAACTCAAATTGCTTCAAAATGCATTTAAAAATATTCTGAACTTTTCACACATGTTTTTAATCAATTTGTCCATATTTCTCATTGCAATAATATCAAAAGTCACACACATGCTACTAAATATGGTTATTTCTTATTTGTATGTATTTTCAAAGCTATTTTAAAGAGTAGTGACCTATATTTTAATTCAAATAGGTTTATAATGCATTAAAAATCGATTCTCAACGTGTTTATACACGTTTTTAATAAATTTGATCTCATTTCTCATTAAAATAATATAATAACTCACACATATGCTCCTAAATATGGTCATTTATTGTTTATATTCTTTTTGCGGTTATTTTAAAGTGTTATGATCTATATTTAACCTCAAATTGCATCATAATGCATTCGAAATGATTCTGAACATGTTATGCATTTGTTTTTAATCAATTTGACCTCATTTTCATTGAAATATCTTCCAAATTCACACATAAGATCCTAAATATGGTGATTTACTGTTTATATGCGCTTTTGCAGTTATTTTAAAGAGTTATGACCTATATTTCAACTCAAATTGCTTCAAAATTCATTTAGAAATATTCTGAATTTCTTGACGCTCGTTTTTAATTAATTTGTTGATATTTCTCATTGAAATAATATCAAAATTCATACATATGCCCCCTACTATAGTGATTTACTGTTTATATGCGTTTTTGCAGTTATTTTAAATAGTTATAACTTATATTTCAACTTAAAATTGCTTCGGAATGCATTTAAAAAGATTCTGAACTTGTTTATAGATGTTTTTGATTGATTTGGCTCATTTCTCTTTAAAATAATATCAAAATAGACACATATGCAGCTAAATATGGTTATTTACTGTTTATATATATTTTTGCATTTATTTAAATGGTTATGACGTATATTTCAACTCAAATTGTTCTGAAATGCATTCAAAACGATTGTGATCTCAAATCTCATTGTATGCGTGATAATGCACATATGCTCCTAAATATGGTTATTTTTTGTTTGTATGCGTTTTTTAAGCTATTTTAAAGAGTAAATACCTATGTTTTAATTCAAATTGGTTTATAATGCATTAAAAATCGATTCTCAACGTGTTTATACATGTTTTTAATAAATTTGACCTCATTTCTCATTGAAATAATATAAAAGTTCACACATATGCTCCTAAATATGGCATTTTCTTGTTTATATGTGTTTTTGCAGTTATTTAAACAGTTATAACCTATATTTCACCTGAAATTGCATGATAATGCATTCAAAATGATTCTGAACATCTATATATTTTTAATTAATTTGACCTTATTTCTCATTGAAATAAAATAACAACCACAAAAATGCTGCTAAATATGGTTATACAATTTATATGCGTTTTTGCAGTTATCTAAATTGTTATGACCTATATTTCAACTCAATCGCATTAAAATGCATTCAAAACTATTCTCAAATGTTTATACATGTTTTTAATCAGTTTGTTCTCATTTCTCTTTGAAATAATATAACAATCCACAAATATGCTCCTAAATATGGTTATTTACTGTTTGTACGCGTTTTTGCAGTTATTTAAAACCAAAATTATTGAAATAATACCAAAATTCACATATATGCTCATAAATATGGTCATTTATTGTTTATATGTCTTTTTCAGGTTATTTCAAAGATTTATGACCTGTATTTAATCTAAAATTGCATCATAATGCATTCAAAATGATTCTGAACATGTTCTGTATATGTTTTTATTCAATCTGGCCTCATTTCATTGAATACCATCCAAATTCACACAAGCTCCTAAATATGGTGATTTACTGTTTATATTCGCTGTTGCAGTTATTTCAGAGAGTTATGACCTATATTCCATCTCAAATTGCTTCAAAATGCATTTAGAAATATTCTGAACTTGTTTATACACGTTTTTAATCGATTTGGCTCATTTCTCATTGAAATAATATCCAAATAGACACATATGCTCCTAAATATGGTTATTTACTCTTTATATGTCTTTTTGCAGTTATTTAAAAAGTTATGACATATATTCGAACTCAAATCGCACTAAAATTCCGTCAAAAGGATTCTGAACATGTTCGGTATATGTTTTCAATCAATCTGGGCTCATTTTTCATTGAAATATCATCCAAATTCACACATAAGCTCCTAAATATGGTGATTTACTGTTTATATGCGCTTTTGCAGTTATTTAAAGAGTTATGACCTATATTTCAACTCAATTTGCTTCAAAATGCATTTGAAAATATTCTAACTTCTTTATACACGTTTTTAATCAATTTGTCCTTATTTCTCATTGAAATAATATCAAAATTCACACATATGCCCTCAACTATGGTGATTTACTGTTTATATGCGTTTTTGCAGTTATTTTAAATAGTTATGTCCTATATTTCAACTTAAATTGCTTCGAAATGCATTTAAAAAAATTCAGAACTTGTTTATACGCGTTTTTAATCGATTTGGTTCCTTTCTCTTTGAAATAATATCGAAATAGACACAAATGCTCCGAAACATGGTTATTCACTGTTTATACGTGTTTTTGCAGTTATTTAAAGAGTTATGACGTATATTTCAACTCAAATCGCACTAAAATGCATTCAAAAGAATTCTGAAATTGTTTATACACGTTTTTAATCAATTTGACATCATTTCTCACTGAAATAATATCAAAATTCACACATATGCTCTTAAATATGGTTATTTACTGTTTATATGTGTTTTTGCAGTTATTTAAAGAGTTATGACGTATATTTCAACTCAAATCGCACTAAAATGCATTCAAAAGAATTCTGAAATTGTTTATACATATTTTTAATCAATTTGACATCATTTCTCACTGAAATAATATAAAAATTCACGCATATGCTCCTAAATATGGTTATTTATTATTTGTATGTGTTTTTGCAGTTATTTATTATTTCGATTCTGAGCGTGTTTATACACGTTTTTAATAAATTTGGTCTCATTTCGCATTGAAATAATATAAGAATTCACACATATGCCCATAAATACGGCAATTTTATGTTTATATGTGTCTTTGCAGTTATTTTAAACAGTTATCACCTATATTTCACATGAAATTGCATAATAATGCATTCAAAATTATTCTGAACATGTTCTATACATATTTTTAATTAATTTGACCTCATTTCTCTTTGAAATAATATAACAATTCACAAATATACTCCTAAATATAGTTATTTACTGTTTGTACGCGTCTTTGCAGTTATTTAAAGAGATATTACATATATTTCCACTCAAATCGCATTAAATACATTCAAAACGATTATGTACATGTTTATACATGTTTTTAATCAATTTAGTCTCATTTCTCATTGAAATAATATCAAAATTCACACATATGCTCCTAAGTATGGTTATTTATTGTTTGTATGTGTTTTCACATTTATTTAAAGTGTTATGACTTATATTTCAAATGAAATTGCTTTATAATGCATTGAAAACGATTCTGAACATGTTTCAAAATATTTTTAATAAATTTGAACTCATTTCTCATTGAAATAATATCCAAATTCACACATATGCTCATAAATGCGGTCATTTATTTTTTATATGTCTTTTTGCAATTATTTTATTGAGTTATGACCTATATTTAACCTAAATTGCATCATAGTGCATTCAAAATGATTCTGAATATGTTCTGTATATGTTTTTAATCAATTTGACCTTTTTTTTCATTGAAATATTATCCAAATTCACACATAAGCTCCTAAATATGGCAAATTTTTGTTTATATGTGTTTTTGCAGTTATTTTAAAGAGTTATAAGCTATATTTCAATTCAAATCGCATGAAAGTGTATTCAAAATCATGATAATGCATTCGAAATCGTTTTGAACACGTTTATAAACGTTTTTAATGAATTTGATCTCATTGCTCATTGAAATAATATAAAAAATTCACACATATGCTCCTAAATATGGTTATTTATTGTTTATATACTTTTTTGCAGTTATTTAAAGAGTTATGACATATATTCCCACTCAAATCGCATTAAAATGCATTCAAAACGATTCTGAACATGTTTATACATATTTTTAATCAATTTGGCCTTATTTCTCATTATAATGATAATAAAATTCACATGTATGCTCCTAAATATGGTTATTTATTATTTGTGTGCGTTTTTACAGCTATATTAAAGAGTTATGACCTATATTTCAACTCAAATTGCTTTATAATATATTTAAAACCGTTCTGAACATATTTATACACGTTTTTAATCAATTTGACCTCATTTTTCTTTGAAATAATATCAAAATTCACACATATGCTTCTAAATATGGTTATTTATTGTTTAGATGTGTTTTTGCAGTTATTTTAGAGAGTTCTGACCTTTCACATCAAATTGTATTATAATGAATTTAAAACGATTTTGAACATGCTTATACACGTTTTTAATTAATTTGGCGTCATTTTTCATTGCAATAATATCAAAATTCACACATATGCTCCTAAATATGGTTATTTTCTGTTTATATGTTTTTGTGCACTTATTTTAAAGAGTTATGAGCTATATTTCAATTCAAATCGATGAAAATGCATTCAAAACGATTCTGAACATGTTTATACACATTTTAATCAACTGGAACTCATTTCTCATTAAAATAATATCAAAATAGACACGCTCCTAAATATGGTTATTTATTGTTTATATATATATTTGGAGCTAAATTGATGAGTTATTACCAATATCTCACTTCAAATTGCTTGAAAATGTATTTTAAATTCTGTTGTATATACTTTTAATCAATTGGGTCTCATTACTCATTGAAATATTATCAAAATTCACACATAAGCTGTTGGATATATTTATTTTTTGTTTATATATTTTTTTGGAGGTGCATTGATGTGTTATGACATATTTCAATTTAAGTTGTTTGAAAATGTATTTTAAATGTTTTTGAACTTGTTTTTAATCAAATTTGCCTCATTTCTAATCGAAATATCATCAAAATTCACACTTACGCTGCTGGATACGTTTATTTATTGTTTATATGTATTTTTGGAGCTAAGTTGATGAGTTTTGACCTATATTTCACCCTAAATTGCATTCAAATGCATTTAAAATGTTTTTGAACAAATTTATATATGAACCTATTTATTTCATAAAATTGCATTAGTTGTTAGACAAGCGATTTCATTTAATTAGATTTTAGCGGCCACATGTTTGATTTTAGTTGTTAGAGAAGCGATTACTAGCAAGGCTACTCATACAATATTTGAATCTTTTCCATCCTATTTCATCTTGTGGTCTCATAATTTTTGTTTGTGTATGATTTCTTTCTTTATTTTTTTTGTTTCGTCTTTTTTCTTCTTTCACTGGAATAGGTGTTTTTTCTACTCTTTTTCTTTTTTTCTTTTTTTAGTTTGCATTATGGTCTCCAACAGCAAATACACCAAAAAATTATAACAGTAGACACCGTATAACAAATAATAAGAATAATGACCTCCTCTTGTTGTGGCAATCAATCAACTTATTTTCACAACAACAACAAAAAATAAAAATCACACAACACCTTAATATCTAAGCACCTTTTTGTGCCTAACGTAGCAATAATGACCTCCTCTTTTGTTTTTTTTTAATCAATATACATCCTAAAATACATATGAACCCAATCAATATCCGTGTACATGAAAGGTTTCAAATACCTAAAAAAAAAACAGAAGAATTATAAAGTTCAAGAATTTGAGCATAAATGAGACCCCTTCAAATTAAATACACTTGACAATCAAAAGGGATTCCACATGTTAGATAGACTATTTTCGCCAATGAAATCGTCCGCTTGCACGTTGAACTTGGCGAGATTACTCAGAGAAGTCTTGAATTCCTTCTTGTCAGAGTCTGATTCTAGAAACCCGCTACCAGAATCTAAGCCTTTGAATGTCATCGGGAATGCCGCAAAGTTAGGCCGCCGAGTTGAGGCCATGCCGGAGAAGCAGTGCACTTGCTCTGGCTGTTCGAAGGTGATGTATGATGTGTCGACAAGAGGAGGCATAGAGCTACTACCGGATTCATTGAGAAAAGTCTCGACAGTTGGTCTCAGAATGGTACCTCTGCTCTTGTAGAGAACCCTGCAGAGAACCCAATCTTCCTGTTTGGGTCCATTGAATGAAAATTGTCAGAACACAATTGAAGTGCATTTTAGACAAATTTCAGTTTATTGAGCGAAGTTGTGTTTCACATAAAGCAAATAAATTTATTATCTTTTGAATTTTTAGCTTCTTTTATAGCCAACAATTCATAATATGAAATCTAAGTTTCTACAATATTGGTACTATACTGGTATTCTGATAATGCGTAACTACTGGTATTATGATAAAGGGTAACTTTCTGGTAATGCATTGACAGCATAAGGAATCTAAAGAGAAACCACAACCTGCTGCATGCACCACTTTGGCATGATCGTATGACATACTATTATGCCATGACAACAAGCAAAAAATAATGAGCCTAACTACCTTATCTGAAAATTTGGGCTCGTCGGATGCGATTTCCATGCGAAACTCATGCATGACCCAGTCCGTCTTCTTGCCCTTCGGTGCTCTTCCATGGTAGAACACCAGCGTCTTTCGCATCCCCACGAGTTGCCCCTTCCTGCTGATATGTCGATCTTTCCCCGTCGCCTTCCAGTAGCCCGATTGAGTCGCTCGATTTGTTCGCTGCCCTGTCGCGTACTTTCGGTCTCGTAGGCTGAAGAAGTACCATTCCTTGCCTCCCACACATGCAATTTCTTGAAATACAACAAAGAAGTGATAATGCATGAGAGAATGTACTTAGGTTTATTTTTTATAAAGCTAGAGAGCCTTATTAGCACAAAGGTGTCGTGGTGTAGTTGGTTATCACGTCAGTCTAACACACTGAAGGTCTCCGGTTCGAGTCCGGGCGACGCCACATTCTATTATAATTACTTTTTTTGATAGAATTTATGACACCTGGTTAGCTTGTATAAAAGCGGACCCACACCAAGATCTAAATTCAGGACGTTTTAAGAGAACAAAAAACTCGTTAAAATTTCTCTCAAATAGAGATGATCAGTTCTGCTTTTCTAGAGGTCATAATCAACAAATAAATAAATCAGCATGTAAGCAACTAAACAAGGATTAATAAATATATACAAATGACTAGTTCCAAATGTTTTTTTTTAATGATATATATTTGAAAAAGTTATCCAGAACCAGCTGGCATGATAAAGTTTTTAAAAGAATTATACATTTCTTGGTGTAAATTAAAATCATGATTTTTTTTTTCTTCTAGCACAGTTATTATTAATTAATCAATGCGGTTACATATTTGAGGAGGAATGGAAGTACTAATTAAACTAAAGTTAGGCAAAGGAATGAATGTTTTTGTTATGAGATGAGGAAAATGCCAGAAAAAAAAAAGATGGACAATACTTGTGGGAATTGTTCGCTTTTTCATAACGGAAAAGGCAGCATAAAACATGCATGTGGACATGTCAATGTTGCACTCCATATATCTTTTATTTCACACACACATGCACAAAACGCCACATATCTTTTATTTCACACAGACAACACACGCATGCACAAACTACTAAGGCAAATAGTAGCACTACAAGGGAAGTCATCTTGCAAATTTTTCATGAAAACTAAGTTTTATTTATTTATTTTTTTTTTTGGGGGGGGGGGCATGCAATATTAATGACTATATTTTTCATGATAAAAACAAATTAATAAAATAAATTATAGATACAAATTATTTTTTTATATAAAAAAGGGTAGTTTGTGCATGCGTGTTATACAACATCTTTGCTTTATATGTATATTAAGCAAAGATGCAATGGCAATGCTTAATTATATTTTTTAAATGACCAACAGATGCAATGGCAATGCTTAATTATATATACGCATATGCAACATCTTTGCTTTATATATATATTAATGAGTTCGACAAAAATACATTATAAATTATACTAGAGAGATTTAATGTCTTGACCAGCGCCAGAGGAAAATATTCAGTGGGTTCATTACATGTATTTTATATTAGTTTTAAAGAAATATCAATTAAATTATATATATTTGAAAGATAAATTTGTAAAACTCAGTGTGATCATTTGTAAATTTAACTCTTGATCAATTAATCCTAACAGAATATTCTTTGTTAAAAATATCTATATTAAAAATATTTAGTAGAACTACAGATCTAACATAATGATAATAGGTCTTGCCTCTATATGAAGAGATGCGGATTTAAGTTCGCAAAAGACATTTGAAAAGAAATAAATGTCGGGATTAACGAGAAACCCTTATATAAAAAAAAAGTGACTATTTAGTACTAACTGATCCATGTTGTTTTCTATTAGTTATCAACTTGATGTTTTAAAAACACACATAGTTTTCGCGTCCATTTTTTTTTTATATTCAACCATAGCAAGATTGACTATTAAATAAGAGTCTAATAACAGAAATTATACAATAATAATATAAAAGAAAAACTAGTTGAGTTTTGTTATATTTGAATACCAGTACTATCTATGGATAAGTATAACGATGGCAAAAAAAAATATTGAGCATGACCTGTTATTGCCTGTTTGGATTGACAAATGAAAAAATTTAGGAATTAATTCAGGTGCTATATAGGTACATTACCTCATATAACTTATTATTTAAGCCCACTTGTGCATAAATGAAAGGTTTATATTACATATATACACCTTCTTATTATAATGAACTCAACCCGGCCACATATTATACACTTTCTAATTACATATATATTTCATATAATTAATTATAATGAACTCAATATGGAAAAAACATGAAAAAAAATATATTTGGTCATGTAAAATATACCAACTGCATATTATGCCTACTTCCAAATTCCAATAAAGTAATTAATTTTTCTGGATGAGTCTCTAGTGCAACAAAAAAATATGAACTGTTAATTGATGAGAAAGTTTTTTTTTGGACAAATTAAAGTGTTATAATTATATATCTGTCACAATATTTAATAATTAAGAATCAAACATGACTAAACTAGAAGTACTCTCTTTTTTCAATCATTTAAATGTTAAAGTAAAGATTTCACTGATCTCTTAATTATCACAATCCAAATTATTTGTTATTAAAAAATATTAATTGATTACAATGAACTTTCTGATAGTCCTTGGCTTGTTGGTCAAAATTAAATTTCATATTTTTGTTTTCTAAAAGATGGTGTATTGGAACAAATCCTTTTTCTTTCCTAAAAAGGAACTTCTATAGTTGTACATTTCATACTGAAAATTGTTTCAATATTTTTAGTTCATTTTTTTAAAATTTACTTATACCATAAATGAAAAAGGAGAAATTTTTTTAGTAAGTTTAATTTAATTTGAGAAAAAATTTATGTAATTGTTGATAGTTTTTAGTTCTATTATTTTCAAACTTAAACTCTGCTGCACCATTTCTTCAAGAAGTAGATGTTTTTTTTTTGTGCAGCTGTTGCTATTTTCAAAAGTGCAAATGCTGTGATATACATGTACTTGTTTGAAAAAAAGAATTAGAATAGAAAAAAAAAAGCAACTTCAGTGCAAAGGATTAATTAACATATAATTATTATACAAATGAATATTATAAAACTAATCACTTAATTAATCCTCCCTGGTAATTACTAGTAAGAAACAAAATCCCACAAAAATCTTTTTTTAATTGGGAATCAACTAGAATCTTTACATAACAAGAGGAAGAATAATGGCTTCTCCAGAAATCAAGATCACTTAATTAATTTTAAGCGCAACAAACATGAGAAATTAACTAGATATTAATCATGATTCATGCTGATATATGGATACCAAAACTATCAAAGTAGATATTAATCAAAGGTCTGGTGCTTAATTTCAGATAGAACTTGTCCCTTGCAAAAGGTCAAACACTAACCATGAATTATAAAGGAATATACATAAACATTAACGAAATAGCTCAAGTAGGTATATACATAGATAAAATAAATTAAAGAGAGAGAAAAAAAATATAGTGATCATATGTGCATCACAGGGTCACTTGGAGTGCAAAGAAGCATCATAACTACATATTATTATTCCTATTATATGATAGATATTTTACTTAAATCTATCTCAAAGCAAGCAGTCTAATAGAAATCCATAATTAAAAAAAAAAAAAGAACTTCAAAGTTGTACTTAATTACCAGGGAGATCCCATGGCTCACACTTGTTGAGGTCTACATCTATCATCATGGGGCAATAAAAGAGGTCGGAGTTGTTACCGCCGGCGAGTTTAAACGAGAGGTAATCAAGAACAAGCTCATCATCTCGCGGGTGGAAGCGAAATCCCGGAGGCAGCCGGGCCTCCACCATGCTTATTGAGCCCATGTTTTAGGAAAAGAGAGGGAGGGAGGGGGGGGGGGGGGGGGGAGTTTTATTAAAGAATTTAGAATGGTTTGGTTGGAGGTTGAGTAGGGTAAGGAGTTAAATGGGAATTAGTATTAATAGGAAACACAAGTCAACTTTTTATAGGAAAATTTTCTTGAAAAACCAAAATTATTTTCAGAGTAAGACAGTTCTAGAATTTATAGAGCTTTTTTTTTCTTGTTAATTCATACAATTAATTATCATTAATATTGTCATCATCATCATCATTATCAATTATAATAGTCTTATGATGGTCGCTTCATTATTTATTTATTTTAGAAATGGAGGAGACACTTATGAAAACACAAAACACTATTTAAATAAAGATGAGAAGTGGAAAAAAAATAAGGATAAAAATAATTGAGACAAGGGGAGAAAAGAACAAAGGAAGGAAGAACAGGGATAGGAATTCCTTGTCAAGAAAAAGAAAGCAAAAAATAAAAACAATTATTTTCGAGAAGCAATAATTTAGTAATTACTAGATAAAGACAAAAGGTGGAAGTTTGTTTTACATATACATAATACCTCATGTCATAGTTGAAAAAAAAAAAGAGAAAAGTCATAATGACACAGGTTTTCATATCACAATATTATAAATTTTTTTCATTTTCATAAGAAATACATTCACATATTTTTTTAATAAATTGTGAGATTTATTTTATACTAGATCAAATAGTTAAAGAATAAATCATCATAATTAACTAAATATATTCATTTTTATCCGCTTGGTCTAGATTAAAAATGAATTTAAAAATAATAAAATTTTATATGGACACATCTCCCATTTAAATTAGTAAGATCAACAATTTGATCTCAATTTTTATATAAAATTTTAAAATTTTAATACATAAATAAAAAATTATGTTGTAACATTTTGTATCAGTAAAAATTTGTGTCATTGAAACCTTTTTCATAGTAGAACATGTAATGAAAGAAGCAATAGGTGATTAAATAAATATTCATTCAATTTAAAAAAGAATATTTTGAGACAAGAATTTTATATGTATTTTATGTGTAAAAATACAATGAAAATCAACATAATAAGAGAATACATGATATTTATTTTCCCTTTTGTTTCTTTTAAAAAAAAGAAGAGTCAAATCCTCAAAATTAAAAAAAAAGAAATATATGAATTAGTTGTTATGTATTCCACTAGAATTAAACACCAGCAATCCTTTTAATATATCACCCATTTGCTAAAACAATTTTTTCTCTAAGCTCAACTCTTAATTAACCTCACTAATAAGTGTACATTTCAATCCCCCAAATTATCCATATTATATATCAAAATTACATGAAACTGACATGCATGCATGCTGCACTTGCATACAAAAAATCAACGGCCGCATTTTACCTATTGCATTGACGACACCAAACACATCCATGTGGTTTCCACGTGCTTCTTCCACGTGTCACAGAAATCCGCCGTCTGATTAACATCAGAAGACCTCATGTGGGGACTCCCAAATATAGAAGAAATGTATATAGTATTATGATCATTTTTCTAAAACTTAAAGGAATTATTAAAGCTAGCACTTCATTTTGTTTTGTTTTGCTTTCTGATTTGAAAGGCAATGTGAAACATCACAATCTAGCTACTTTCCCAAAATTGGCCATTTCTCATGCTACAATTTTCCATTTTTAGTTCTACTTTGTGATGTATTGCTATCTCCTCATCTCATCTACTGTTCTAAGTACATTAGCCGCGGAAAAATATTAAAGGATATCGTTATTGATATCGCCGTTATCATCGATATCAATTTTATTATTCGAATTAAATGAGTTATTATTCATATTAATGATTTTATTATATAATTTATTTTATACAATATAATTATTATTCAACTTAAATATCGCTAATCTGAATAATAACTACAAAGTATAATTGTCAAACAACGTATAATTGTTCAAAACTACAAAGTTGCCATAAAGAATTTTTAACCGAATTATGAATCTTCACACAGAAATTGTCTTAATTATTAATTAAATTAAAGGTTGATTCTAAAGATGGTATATTTTAATTACATATTTGAATTCAGAGAAAATGTATTTCTAGCATTGTGGTCCAATTAACTAATTAAGAGTTAGAATTGAACTCAATATTTGGTAAGCAACGGTTGTCTAATATAGAAAGAAGAAAATGGAGAAAGATCCAAATAAAACAAAATAGAATAAATAAAAAAAGAGCCAAAAAATAAAACAAGGAACAATACCAATTTAATACGGCCCCAATTATGATAATCTCTGAAAGATAGTAATTAATGCATGTTCCCAACTCATAAAAAAATTTCATCCAAAAAACCCTTTTGGCGACCACTTATCCTTACTGATAGCTACATTCTTGTCATGTTGTTCCAAGGTGCATGAACTTAGAGAGAAATATTTTGTGCCTAAAAAATACTGTTTTATGGATAATTAAAAAAAAAAAAAGAACCAGCAAGTGCCATTCTTGACAGGCAATGATACACCCCATTTGCTTGCTTACTATGAATTATTGAAGCACACGTTAATTTATCTTTTGTTGTTTGTCTTCATCCGTCATAACTATTTTATTATTTTTTCTGTATATTTCTGTGAAATATATTTTTTTTAGATTTTTTTAAGATGATTTTAGTAATAATAATTAAATAGTTAATTTTTGTATATAAAAATAGATTTTTTTTGAAAAATATAAAACAAATAATTAAAAACTCTAAAAATAGAAAATTTTAGTATCCTATAAGATTTTAATATAAATAATTTATTAAGCAACTTGGATTTATCGTTTGAAACTAATTAAATGGATTTTGAGTTAGGACCACCGAAAGATTTGGTGCTCCTAGCTTTACTACACAGACACACACACACACAAAGTAAAACTAGCGTGAGCTTAACTCAAAAAACTATTGAAATGGGTTCAAACGACAAATCCAAGTAGCTCAATATATTCTTCATATTAAAATCTTATAGGATACTATTTTTTTCTATTTTTATAGTTTTTTTTAACTATTTGTTTCATTTTTTTTAAATGCCCTACTTTTATATTCAAAAAATTATTATTTTATTATTATTATTAGAGTCATCTTAAAAAATCACAAAAAAAAATAGTTAGAAAAAATCCTAAAAATAAAAAATTTCGGTATCCTATGAGATTTTAATGGGAAATCTAAGTTGCTCAATAAATTCTTCATATTAAAATCTTGTAGAATACTAATTTTCTCTATTTTTGTAGTTTTTTAACTAATTATTAAAACTACCTACTTTTATATGCAAAAATTCTTTATTTTAGTATTATTAGATTCATCTTAAAATATCCGAAAAAATAGTTAGAAAATCCTAAAAATAGAAAAAAAAATAGTATCCTACAAAATTTTGATATAAAGAATTTATTAAGTAACTTGAATTTTCCATTCGACATTGATTTGATAGATTTTTAAGTTAAAAATACCAAAAAATTATGTGCTCCTAAGAATATATTAGTTTTAATATATATATTTATTTATTTATTTGACAGTTCCGTTAAATGTTGTCTCTATGATTATTGGTTGGACAGCACCATGGTGTCTCTCTCAAACCTAGTGAAATTGATACTGAAATATTAAATTATAAATAAGAAAGAGAATTGAGTTTTCAAATCTCTCAAGTATGTCACATCATTTATGTTATTGACCAATTGATTTTGTAATACTTATTAATTTATTTTTATCCAACCGTTATCAATTTTTAAAATTTTTCATTAGCAAAAAAATACAATGAGTAACAACATTAAATTTGTATGAGTATTTATCATGATCTTTTGATTTTGTATAAATAATTTTGATGTAACTAATAATATTTTATTTCATTTGATATTTTCTGGTTTTATGAGCAACCTAGTTGGATTAATTTTATGTGGATAAGTTCTATTTGAAGAGAAGAGAAATTAAGATGAAGAGAGAGAGAGAGAGAGAGAGAGAGAGAGATGGCTCTTCAAATAATTTATTCATGTGAAAAATCAACAATAGGATTTTTGTATTTTTGTGAAAGTTCAAAAACAGGACCCTCAGAAATTCCACCTGTTATGTCTTTTTCAATTGCATATTCATTAAATAGGAAAAAAATTGGAAATACAAAATTAGGTAGCTCTCTACTACAAAAGAAAATAAATAAATAAATAAATAATTGGACAGCCATCTAATAAGTTAAGAGTAGCAAATTCAAGGGATAATAATAAGAAAAAAAAAATCCACTAGATTAGTAAGTAAATTTTATTTTCAAAAATTGACACAAGTGATTTAATATGTTTTTCCTCATGAAATGGCGAGAAAACCAAAGAGTAATTTAAAAAGAGGATTGAAAAAAAATCAATTAATTAATGGAAATATTTGGGGAGATACCATCAATGATACCGAAATCAATACCGACTTTATTATTCATATAAAATGAGTTATTATTCATATTAACGACTTTATTATGTAATTTATTTTTAACAGTATTTTTATTATTTAACTTAAATACAGCTAATGTGAATAGTAAAATACTATTCAACTTAAATATAACTAATGTGAATACTAACTGACTTAAATTGAATAACAGAAGTACTATATCATTAATATAAATAATTACTCATTTATCATGAATAATAAAATCGACATCAATTATTATATCAATATATCAATTCCCATTAATTATTGCATCAATGCGGCTGTTAAAGAGAGCGGTGATCAGGCGGTGTGTGACTTTCAGTTTTGAAAAAAAAAATTTCTTCCAGGACAAAAAAGTAAAAATTTTACTGCTTTAATTTTGTACTTTAAACAATAATTAAATAAATTTTATCAAATTTCTTTTGTTATAAGTCAACATATAAGTGCCGAGGAGAGGGAAATTAGCCAATTAATACCATATTTGCACGGTAATCATCTATCAAAATCTTCCAAACAAATAGAAGTGAATAAGCATGGACATATTAATTATTTTATTGGAGGTATATGCTTCAATGGCTTATTCAAAATCTTGGTCAAAGTTGCAAAATTCCACATTGTCAAGGTGAGGATGCCAATTGGTGGGTAGATTCTGAAATAATATTATTATATTAAGAGAGCTGATATATAGATACCAAAATCGATACTCATTTTGCTGTTCAGATTAAATGAGTTGTTATTTATATTAATGATTTTATTATGTAAGTTATTTGTACAGTATTTTTGTTATTCAACTTAAGTGAAATTATTATTCATATTAGTGGTATTTGAGTTGAATAATAAAAATACTATAAAAAAATAAGTTGCATAAATAAAGTAGTTAATATGAATAATAACTTATATATACTATGAATAATAAAATCGGTATCGATTTTGGTATCTTTCAAACATTTTCCTTATTTTAATAACGGTTTAATTCTTCAGGACCTACAAAACCTTAAAATTATGATTATAGGTTAAAAGAATTTCCCATCACATTACCTATTTTCCTTTTGAACTTTTTAAAATTGTTCTTGGTCACAAACTGATTAATTTTAGGAAAGGGAGCTGATATATAAATATCATCATTCATATCGACTTTATTATTCATATTAAATGAGTTATTATTCATATTAATGACTTTATTATGTAATTTATTTTATAAATACTTTTATTATTCAACTTAAGTGAGTTATTATTCAGATTAATGGTATTTGAGTTTAATAATAAAATACCGTATAAAATAATTTGCATAATAAAATCATTAATATAAATAATAACTCATTTTATATGAATAATAAAATCGATATCGATGACGGTATCAACGATGTCATCTCCCAAACATTTTCCTTTTTTTTTTTTGGTTCTGAATGGATATACATGATATTTTGACCTTTTTCAGGGAGACGTCAGTTATAAATTTTTTTCTTTTTGTTTTTTAAAGGAATTAATACATACATGAGTTATAAATTTTTTCTATTTGTTTTTTTAAAGGACTTAATACATACATCAGTTATAAATTTTTTTCTTTTTGTTTTTTAAAGGAATTAATACATACATCAGTTATAATTTTTTTTCTTTTTGTTTTTGAAGGAACTAATACATACATAGTTATAATTTTTTTTTCTTTTGAAGGAATTAATACATACATCAGTTATAATTTTTTTTCTTTTTGTTTTTTTGAAGGATTTAATACAATGGTTGAAATAAGCAAAGAGCGATAGAAACAGTTTAGCTAACTGGAAAATGTGTCATATACGCAAAGATTTAAAAATCTAACCTTTGACTCAATCCAGGTGCAATTAATTTGCAAATCATTAATTTTTTCACTTGTGCTCGTGTGTTTTTATCCTTTTCCCCTCCATCTAATCATTTGAGTATAATTTGGGGCACATCATGCTGATAAAAGCATGGAATTGCATAAATTCTTTTGATGGCAACCTCCATTATGTTAGTTAATTAATTTGGTATTTTTGGGTACCTGATTATATTATTCTGAGGGAAAAATTAGTTTGTAAGTAAATCAAAGAAATCATCCCATGAATGGATATATTAATTAGAAGGAAGGATCACTTACAATAATTATATATTTTTGTCAAAAGAATTTTCAAAAAAATAATGGATAAAATTTAAAATTATATAAGATTTTTATTGGACATATAGTTTAATCTAACAATGAGATTTCATACAATTTAAATATTATTTGTTGATACATCAATTATTGTTAATTTCAGACTGTTAAAATATCGTCATTTTTTTATAGACATAATATGTAGATACTATATATTACGTCTATAATGTAGGATTTCAAATTTAAACTATTTTTTAAGATTATCAAGATTAGTAAAATAAAAAAATATTAATTAATCCTTTTATTATATATACAAGGGATATAATTAAAAGACATGGCAAAATCAGTTTAAGACAACTGTTTACAAGATTAAATCAACATTTATATTTTAATGGGTCATTTTCTAATAAAAAAATTTCAAAGCAATTTTGTTATCCTGACAAATACAAACACCTCTTATTTCTTAACAAATGGAATAATTAGGCAACATTACTAGAAGCCAAATACCATTTGCTTTGGAATGGGAATTAATTAATTAATTGACATGAATTTTGTTAAGAGAAATTATTTATGCACCCTATATTATGCATCTTTTTATTTGCGCATAAAAAATATTTATATTAAATAGTTAACTTATTTATATCTGTATTTAAAAGTATTTATAGTTAGTATAAGAAGTACTTATCATTTTTTTTAATGAATGATTATAGAAAAATTCAATTTAAAAATTTATTGTACAAGTAAAAATTGCAAAATTTATAATATTAGTAATGTAAAGTATAAATATTTTTTGAAAGAAACATAAAGAGTATGATTAAGAGGTGCAATTATTATACCTCTTTTATTAATTAACGATGATAATGATGTATTTACATAGATGGTTTCATCAAAAACATTGTGATTTGCAAAAGGGTCAGAAATTATCTTAAAACCAATGCTTTAAAATACAGTTTCAAATATGTCTATGGTTGACAATTACATAGTGCATAACTATATGCGAATATATATGACATATGATATGTTGATACCGGATTCTATATGAGCTATGAAGATTTGTCTTCTATTAAAATATTCAAAATTTATGAAATAAATAAAATTCTTTTAAAAAAGTTAGTTAAAAATAAAAAAAAATTAAAAGATACTGATATAAGTTTATATTTATTAAAAATAATACCATAGCATGAAATTATATATCCAAGGAGATTTTTTTTATAATAATTCAGAGTGTACTATTTAATATGTTGTACATGCTTCTTTTATGCGTGTGGTCATGTGAAACATATAAGTTCCATGACCACATTTTTTGATATATGATTGTATTTTATAACAATAATACAAATATCGATTTGGTAATTTATGTATTGATATGCGTGATATTATAATATTACCAATATATTTACTAAAATTTTGATTCATATGGATCATTTGATTTATTTAGCGTTTAATTGTCAAAATCAAATCATTAACCAAAAATCAAATTAAACACAATCTTTAGGCCAAACATAATCAAGTAGAACAAACAATCAAACTGTTTTAACTAAATAAATTTAATTGGATTAAATTTGAGGTTTAATTTGAAATTAATATGTGTGAATGGAGTATGTGGACACCTACTTATTTGTACTAAAAAAATAATAAAATAAAAGGAGTAGAATTTTTTTTTTCAATTACACTGCAATTAATTTTGTTAGAAAGGGACTCTTTTTTTAGAAGAACCACTGGAGATCTCCAATTGGAAATTGTTGAACAGAAATTTTGACCGTTAGGTGTTTAATCTAAGCTTCTCTCTCGTTATTCATTTTTGAAAAATTATTGTTATCTCTATTTTTTATATTTTATTTTTACATCTCATAGTTCAGTTGTTAATAATGAATATTGTGGTTCATAATAATATAGTCTAATATGTGGTCTGATGTGTTTATCTCATATATAAATACATTTGAATTTTAATATAAACATTTTTTATCTCATATATAAACACATTTGAATGTTAGTGTGAAAATATTCGAATAATAATATAAATACATTAGAGTATTAATATAAACACGTTTGAATGTTAGTATAAATATGTTTAAATATTAGTATAAATATTTTTATCTCGTATATATATAGAATAAGAAGCGTGAAATCTTAAAAAATTTAAATATTTTATGTTCGATCTATAATTATCATATATATATATATATATATATATGAAGTTATATGTTATTATAATTGCTCAGAATTTTGTGGGGTGCAACATTAATACGCAGAATTGAAATTATTACACCTCTTAATTTTTTTTTTCCAGCATTATTTTTTGTTCGCAGGGTAAAAGTTATAGTGCTTAATTTTTTTTTTTTACTCTTCATTTTTGTGCATGCAGTTTCGGCCTTTTGTGGAGCATATTTTTTTATTTAATAATTTATATTGGGCTTCTACCAAGATCCTATACACTGGCCTTTATTTTTTGGGAATTATAAATGGGCCTTAATTTAAACCTATCAGAGGTTCCTTTTTGTGATTCTCTTTCTCTTTTCTCTTTTCTCTTTTTTTATTTTTTAAATAATTTAATTCGTTTCAGTACGGTTTGTCCCATTACCCAAGTTAGGTACTGAAGTTCCCTTGTGGCAATTTCAATGTTTTATTTTGTGTGTCGAGCGTTTTCACAAGTATAATCCTGCCGTTAACCATTATCCATCATACTAAACAATATATAAATTGCATTAATTACAAGATATCCGAATATTACATCTCTTTACCAGAACTTAGTTAACAATACACATACATCTACAGATGAATTCGTCACAGACAATCCAATGTCTGTTTCGTATCTTAACGTACAAGAAAAACATGGAAAAATATCTCGAGCGGGTATTGAAACCGCGAAATCTACGGATTTTCACGAATATTAAACGCTTGGTTTTGTGGGCCCATGGTATTCTTTCTTTCTTTCTTCCGATGCATGCAACGTGTACCAGCAACAGAAAGCACGTCGTTTTACGGAGAAAACACGAAATGAATTTCCCCTCGCTTCGCTTCTTTCTATGTTTTGCTTGCTGTTCCGGCCACTGGTTCTCTCCAGTTCGACGCACTGGAGATGTAGATGGCGTATCTACTTGTTTATTTCTTCTCCTCGGATTCGTTTTGCGGTTATTAGAAAATAAAATAAAAGGAAATGTTTGGGAAATATCATCGTGACATCGTAATCGATATCGATCTTATTATTTATCTAAAATGAGTTATTGTTTATGTTAATATTTTTATTATATAATTTATTTTGTATAATATTTTTATTTCAACTTAAATATCACTAATATGAATAATAACTCACTTAAGTTATATAATAAAAGTACTATACAAATAAATTGTATAATAAAATTGTTAATATAAATAATAAAATTAATATCAATAACGGTATCAATGATGATACATGTATATCAGTTCTCTTAGAAAATAAAATAAAGGGTATTGGATAAAAAATTTAGTATGATTCGGAGCCGGAAATTATTTATTCGCAAATACTATGTATTAAAATTAATAAAGTATATAAAAATTTCAATTATGTTTATTTATTTGTGCTGCATGTAGGTGAAAGACCTAGTTAGGAAATTTTATTAAAACCGAAAAAAAAAAGATTTTATTACAAGTAGATGTGATAGAATAAAATTTACAATTTTAGCACTAGTATTGCATTAACAAATCAAGGAAATAATGTTTGCTAAATCCATGATCTAAAGTCCTGCCATGGTCAATTTAAAAATATACCATTTTCTTCAATTATCTGCCACAATTAACACTGACGAAGAATTAATTTTCTTCAATAGTAATCATGCCCTTTTCTCTTGGTACC
This sequence comes from x Bolboschoenoplectus mariqueter, assembly GCA_037678475.1. Lineage (NCBI taxonomy): Eukaryota > Viridiplantae > Streptophyta > Magnoliopsida > Poales > Cyperaceae > x Bolboschoenoplectus > x Bolboschoenoplectus mariqueter. The sequence goes on along the minus strand of CM075260.1, from coordinate 1,761,558 downwards.
AATTTTTAAACAATTATGATACCTATTCAGAATTTTTAATATGGGATTCGGTTGATTTTTCTCTGAATTCACCAAATTGATGCAAAATTAAAAAGGAATTTTTTTCCTTTATGTATGAGATTACCTTGTCAATGAAAAAAAAAAGGGTTGATCTTCTATAATATATGTTTGTAAGGACTTTTTTGATATTTTACCCGTTTTAAATTCCTTCCAAAAGGGTATGGTCCCAATAATATTCTTTGAAAGGTAGTGATGTGCATCTTCTTCTTTTTTGTTTTTTTTTTTTTTGAGTAAAGATGTGCACCTTCTTTTAACAAATGTCTTCTGTGACATGACAAGTAAAAAAAGTAGGGAGTTGATATATGAATATTATAATTATTATCGATATCGATTTTATTATTCATATTAAATAAATTATTATTTATGTTATTGATTTTATTATATAAATTATTTATAAAATATTTTTATTATTCAATTTAAGTGAATTATTATTCAGATTAATGATATTTAAGTTAAAAATAATAAAATACTACATAAAATAAATTACATAATAAAATCAGTATTAATAATGATATTAATGATAATATCTCCAAAATATTTTCCAAAAAAGATACATGCAGCAACAACAACAAAAATAAAAAAAATAAAAAAAATCCTCCTACCAACATCAAATATTTACCAATCACCCAAAAACGTGTCAAGTGTGAATCAATTGATGATAAAAACAGCAGTCATATTCATGTAATTTTTTCCTTATCTGATAAAGATATTTTTGTTAAGTGGGAAATTACTATACACAACTCGGCATGTCAATAGGTCCAAAATTGACCAAGGTTTGTATCATTACACGTATATAATATAATGGCACTTTACTAAAACACTTGAAACTTCATTTGTCTCGGTCAAACACAATTTTTGGTGACTAAGATGTGGTGGCAGTTATCAATTCCATTTTTAAGTACAAAACCCTAAGGACCTAATTTAAAAAAAAAAGAAAGAAAGGAGATGTAGATGGGATCTTCTGTTTTTGAGTCTCGTATAACATTCTGTGTGGTTTGTTTTTATTTGAAATTTTGGGTCATGTTTGATTTGTTTAGCTGTAATTTTATGTTTTCGTCGAATATGCAAAGATATATATATATATATATATATAAGGCAAGAATATTGAAAGATATAGATCAGTACATTACATAAAAACATTTAATTTTATTAATAATTGGTATTCATAAAAAAAATTGTATTTTAGATATTAATTGACAGCTGTGATTTTTCAAGGCTATACTACATTATTATACTATGAAATCCTAAAACATTATGAAAATTGTAGTAAGTTGTGATCAGAGATATGATAAACAAAAAATGTAGTATAATAATGTTTTTTTGTTATAGATAAAATAAAATAGTTTATTTTCTATTTACATTGTCTCGAAGAAAAATTTACATCAAATTACATTCATATTTATGTATAGAATTAAGAGATTATCAAATATAACATTTATCACTATTCAACCATATTACAATTCATTCAAATATACCATTTAACCAATTGGTTTATTTGTCTGACAGCTCTTCATTTGATGTATACAATTAAACAATTTATTTATTTTTCTGACAGCTCTTAATTTGATTATACATTTAAACAATTGCTTTCAATGTGGTATAATGAAAATGGCAAATATTAATTGTGCACGTCTAGAATGAAAAATCTTACTATTTATAGCGTCAAATAAAATTATTTTCTTTTATTTGAAGTTATATGCTTATATTTTACATTGAATTGCATGCAAACAACTTCTTTTTTTTTACAAGGAAATTTGCATGAATCCTGCATCCCAATAGAAAAACAAAGAAAATAAAAATTAGAAACAAGGAACATAAAAATTAATTCTTTAAAATTCATTGTCAAGATTGACAAAATTATTACTGTCAAATAATCCCTCTTCTTGATTAAATGTGTTAGTCTTTTATAAATTTCTAATTTGCTATATAATTATAAAAGAAATATGAAATTTCGTTGATAAAAAGTTGTACCTAAAAAGACATTAGTGATTGCATTAAAGTTGTACATAAAAAATTGTAGAGATATGCAACTTGAAAATTTATATCACTTAACATAACACGCTGCAATAAAAAAGACATCTGAAAAAACATTGTATCGCCGTATAGATTGCACTGTGGTAAAAAAGGCATCCGTTACGAACATAACGATTCTGATTATAAATTATAAACGATACAATATGTCAAAACATGCAACCTTTCATCTTTCTGAGATCGAACATTTAAAAAATAAAAAAAATTACAAATAGAATCCATACATTATTTATTAGTGCACAAAACTCACATTATCCATTTTCCACCTGTGCATATAACGTTTGCAAATACTTTAGTCAGCAATAAAATTAACAGCTACCTACAGGAACTAGTGCCACAGAAAATCCGAACCAATGGCATCAAGAAAAAGAAATGGGGTTTATTTCCTTGTGTTGGTCGGATACATGCTTCAGTTAAAGCCTCAAATAAAAAAAAAAATAGAGGGTTGTGTTTTTGTGTGCGCTTCTGTGTGTCTCGTTTGTTTGACCCCATCATCCCTCTCTCGTGCCTTATCGCGCGAGCGGTTAACTGGTACTTACAAAAGGACCCTATAATTAGCCGAATAAAATTTATAAGAAAAATCAAAGTGTAGCATCCTTCAAAAAAAGAAACAAAAGCCTAATAGATATATAGAAACAGAGACAGAGAGTCGAGGAGAGAGATTTTTCTCTCTTTCTCGTATAAATTGCCTTTAGAAAAAGCCCACCGTTTTATAATTCCTTGGGTTTCCTCCTCATATACTTCGTTCCAACCTCCAATTCTGTGAAAAAAAAGGTCAGATTCAAACCGCTGTTTCCTCTCCGATTTATTCGGAATTACTATTGTTTTGGTCTGTTAGATTCCTGTCTGGTACCAGTTGTTGTTGCATGATGTTTGAATTGGGACAAATGCATTGGTAGATGAACTGATATACGCATCCCTTAGGCTGGTAATTTCCTGTTTGATTCCTCATATATCAATTCTCTCGGTTTCTTGAAATGTGATTTGGTCTCTATTGTGCTTATCCCTTAATATACTGTTTTTTGAGATGATGGGCCATAGATCTGTAGGTTCAGAATATTAAGTTTTGGGAATCATTTTTTATTGAAGGTATTTAGTACTGGTATTTGTTGTGGTTGGGGATAATTTTGCATTGGGACCTCTGATCTGGCATCAGATTAAACTATACTTAAAAGGATTTGTCACCTGGATATAATTTTCTCCAACTTTTTTCAGCAATTTCTAGGTTTGGTATCTATCTGCTTTTTCATTGGTTAATCTTCGTAATTTGCACAGTAGTTATCTTATTTCTGTTTGATCAGGACTGATTAATAATAATCAGTTTTAATCAAAGAAGAAATCGATATTGTTCTAATTTAGTATATATTTGATTAATAATAATTTATCAGTTTTAATCAAAGAAGAAATCGATATTGTTCTAATTTAGTATATATTTGATTAATAATAATTTATCAGTTTTAATCAAAGAAGAAATCGATATTGTTCTAATTTAGTATATATTTGGACATATTGCATACAAAATTAGGGATTATTAATAATTGATCAGTACATGATTTGGGTTCCTCAATCCAAAATTGTAGTATTTTTATCGGAATATTGATAATTGACAACTTTTTTGAAAAAAAACTGGTATTATATGACGTTTAGTCTTAGATTTTTTGTGGGAACTCAGGTGCTATTCATTGTTACAGTTCTTACATCTGGGTTTCTTCAGCTTTTTCTGATCCTATGATATTAGGGATGACAGTATTACTTTCTGGTTTATAACTCTGTATAACTTTTTCAAAAGATTAGTTTTATGTTTCATTGAGTCCAATTATATGAATAGTTGTTCTTTTCATAAAATTGATGACATCCCGTGCTTTTGTTTCAGTTAAGATTTTTTTTTTCTTTTTGTTCTTTGAAGGAGTTGACTAATCGCTTTGTTTAGTCTCCATGTAATTCTTTGAAACTTTAGGATATCATTTTATCCAATTTAAATATCATATCACCAATTGCAGGAGGTTACTTTAACACAATCAAATGCTTTCAACCCTTTTGATCAGCACAAAGCTCATGTACTGTGAAGTTCCCAATTTTTGGTTATGCCTTTGTGTAATTATTCTGAGTTTCTGACATGTTTGCAAACATGTTGAAATTGGTCATTTCTTTTCTTGTCGAGTCTTTACAGAAAACAGCCTGTCTTGTATACATCACAGCAGTAGGACATCTAGCTGTACATATCTGATATTTGTTATTTTGTTATTTAAATTTTGAATCTTCTTACCCTAGATCTGAGCTGGGTATTAAAGATTGACCACCAGAAAAGATCATTTTTTTTTTAATTTCACAGTGCTTGGGCTTTGTATTTTCATGTAAAAAGTTTGGAGTTAATTTGGACAACCCAGCAAAAGCTATAAATAGAAGTATCTGAATTGTTTCCATAGAATTACATCATCATACATTTATTTCAAGAATGCCACAAATAGTTCATTTCTTTAGTGTGCTACAAATAGTTCTTCCTGTAGAATATTTTGGTTGTTGTTATAGTTTTCTCTATGCAATTGTTAGCTGTAACAAAATAGCAACTGTTATCTTTATTGAGAGATAAATACAATCGGTACTTCCAGCTTTTTACTCTCAGTGCATGCATCGGTGTCAGCGTAGTCTGTGTGACTCCTTGTATTTTCTGTAGGTTTTTGTTTGGTCGATACATTTCTATATATCATTGTGCACCAAGTAGATTGGTTGCTTACCAGGATCTGAGGACCAGCACTTGTGCAAATCGTCTGTTATTTTAATCTACCATATTTGTTGAATTGTTGAGCAAAAGACTAAAAAGATTTGATATTTTCTTATTAAGCAGGATCCATAATTGAAGGGTCCATATGACAACGATGGACAAGGTTATGATAGACAGCACCAAACTTGGCACCAACTCTGAAATGGACCCCACAGCTCAGATAAAGTCTGACGAGCCGGCTGATACAAATAATCCAAAAAAAAGGAACTTGAGACAAAGAGGTGGTGGTCTCTACTATGGCGTCTTTGACATGAGCTCTGATGATGAATTGGAACTTCAGTTAACTAAAAAGGTTTTTTCCCCTACCAAAACACTATTTACTTCTTTTTACACATTAATTTGAGAAAAAGTAAAGAATATTTTTCTTATGATAGTCTGAAACTTTCTTCCAGGATCCTTCTTTGAGAAACTCTAAGCAAAGTAATGATTCCGCTACAAGCTCAAAAAGGTCGAGGCATGAAAAGGTACAGTGGAGGGTATTGTGCTTTTTATATGTACCAGTACTATGCTTTCATGGAAATGAATGGAATTTCACTCTTTTGTTTGTTAGCCATATTTGACTATTTATTATTTTATTATCATTATCATTATCATTATCTTTATTATTATTATTGTTATTTTTAGTATTATTACTATTCTTCATTTATGTTTGCTGTTTTTTTCCTTGATCACATAACTAAGCATTGACCAGTATCGACTGGGTTGGCCTTGTTATCAGTACATTCATTATTTAATCTTTTAGTCATATTTTGTAGGAGCATCCACAATGGCGACCTGATGAAGGGTGCAGGCCCCAAATTCCAGAGGCGCCGATCTTTTACCCAACTGAAGAGGTATTACAATTAATTATAAGTGCTATTGTTTATTGACATTGTCTAACTATACATTTTAGCATGATTGTTATAAATGCACCAATCTGCTTTTTCAATACAGGAATTCAGAGACACACTGGGATATATTGCTCACATACGCCCACAAGCCGAGAAATACGGTATCTGCTGTATTATCCCACCAAGTACATGGACCCCACCATGCCCCTTAAGAGAGAAAGATTTCTGGGAACGGATTGAGTTCACAACCCGGGTCCAGCAAGTGGACAAGCTCCAAAACCGTGAGCCCATTAAGAAGCGATCCAAGACACGTTTACAGAGGAGAAAGAGAAGGAGAAAGAGATTCAGATTTGGGATGAATAAAAGGAGAAACAACAATAATAATAACAATAACAATTCAAATTCATCAGAAAATAAGAATGAGGGCGATGAGTCAGATTCTGAGGAGAAGTTCGGTTTTCAAAATGGGTCAGATTTTACCCTGGAGGAGTTCAAGGATTTTGCTGACGAATTTAAAGAGAGACATTTTAGAGTAAATGATGATGTTAATTGTAGTCATAGTGATAAAAAAGATGGTAGTTGTAGTGATAGTGATAATAATTTTAATACTAATATCATAAGAAAGGAGAGGTGGAGCCCTTCGGTAGAAGAGATAGAAGGAGAATATTGGCGAATAGTTGAAGAAGCTGACGAAGAAATTGAGGTATCAAAAATTAATTTTAAAAATCTTTTTGTATGTTTGAAATATAAGGTGCAATATTCATATTCTACATAATCAAAAGGCTTAGGAAGTGCAACATCTGCAGCTATCCCAATAGAACATGGAAAATTTTAGGGTTCAAGAGATATTTCACATGCTGCAAGATTCTACATGATATTTGAGATCTGAAGAGACATACATGAAAGTGTATTTAAATATAAAAGTAGATTTACATTTGAAATCTGTTTGCTAATTCTAGGTACACTATGGTGCGGATTTGGACACAGTATTATTTGGGAGTGGCTTTAGGAAGGCTAAATCTCATCCGATCGAGTTAGACAAGTATGTGTTATCGGGTTGGAACTTAAACAATCTTCCCCGTTTACCTGGATCCGTTTTGTCTTTCGAAAAAGAAGAAATATCTGGTGTTGTAGTGCCTTGGCTTTATGTAGGCATGTGTTTTTCTTCTTTCTGCTGGGTAAAACTTTTATAAAATTAACATCTCATTTCATATTTTTTTCATCTTACAGTTTTATAATTAATTCCTTAATTTAATCGCCATCATTAATCATGATAATATATGTATTTTTCTGAATAGCATGTCGAGGACCATCACTTATATTCATTGAATTATATGCATTTTGGAGAACCAAAAGTGTGGTATGGAATTGCGGGAAGTGAAGCTACAAAGCTTGAAGAAGCCATGCGGAAGCACTTACCAAAATTGTTTGAAGAACAACCTGATCTTCTGCATGAGTTGGTAAAGTTACATATTACCCTCATGTTCTTTAAAATTCACAAATTTTTGTATTAAATAATAAAAACTTTTTCAATATTTCAATATTATGTAATAGTTTGATAGCTTCTGATAATTCCCTATTTGGTTTTTCTAAATTTTCAAAATGCTTGCTTAAGCAGGTGACACAGCTATCCCCTACAGTGCTAAAATCTGAAGGTGTAAATGTGTACCGAGCTGTCCAGAGACCAGGCCAGTTTATCCTGACCTTCCCTCGTGCTTACCATTCGGGGTTCAATTGTGGTTTCAACTGTGCTGAGGCTGTCAACGTGGCACCTGCTGATTGGTTGCCACACGGTCAATGTGCAGTTGAGTCATATAGAGAGCAAAAGAGAAAGACTTCTATTTCTCATGACAAGTTGCTACTTGAAGTAGCAAAGGCAGCTGTGAGGGAAATTTGGGTGGGTCAGGTGCAAGAAGGAAATGGTTCGACAGAGAGGTTGGGTAAGTGGAAGACCGAGTGCGGGAAAAATGGAGTTCTCACCCAGGCAATTAAGGTATTATATGCTTTTTGTTCATTTCTATCTTAAAGTTCTTTTCTGCATACAATATTTGAAGGGCATCTGCAGAAAAAAAACACCAGCTTTTAAGGGTTGATATTCATATGTTTCAATTTTTCTTGGTGTTTGATATGATCATGTATTAACTCTTGGAATTGCTTTTTTTAAAAAACCAAAGGTCATATACATGACAAATACTATTTTCGATTTGGAGTTTTGTGGATCCTTCTTGTTGTGTTAATATTTGTGGTTAGCATCCTGGTAGGTACCAAGTTAGTAAACCAGTCTTTTCTATAGCAGTACAACCCTACTGATATGGTGACCTTATAAAACCTCCAATTTAACAATTTGAGTGTCATTCTTTTTTTCCCCTTAGGTGAGGATTGAAATGGAAAGAAAGGCACGGAAGAATTTAAACCGTGATTTCCAATTGAGAAAAATGGGGAGTACTGATAATACTTCAACCGATAGAGAATGCTTTTCGTGCTTCTATGACCTATATTTCTCCAGTATCAGGTGTGAGTGCAACCCAAGCCGATTTGCCTGCCTTAACCATGCTGAACTCCTCTGCTCATGTGAAGCAAGCAAGCGGGTTGCTTTTTTTAGGTATGACATGGAGGAGTTAACCATTCTACTGTCAGCATTAGAAGGCGATCTTTCTGCTGTGAAGAAATGGGCAGAAATAGACCCAGATTTCGATACTGGTCTCCTGAAGGGAGAATCCAAAGTGTTCAACCCAAACACAGAAGAGAGAGGTACAAAACATCAGATGGATTGTACTAGATCAAACTCTGATTGTGGGGTAACACTATCATCAACTTGTTCATCCGAGCTGGCACAGCCAGGTTGGGGGAAAATTCGTAGAACAAGCCCAAAATTATTTGGCGTTGATATAGGTGCAACCTCACATTGTGCTGTTGAGTTAATTCACATTGGTACATTGATGCGAGGCAATAATTGGTCTTGCAAGGAAGCCATATTCACAAAAGGTACTTGATTGGATTTAAATGTTTTGGTTGTTTTTTTGTTAGTTATGTTTTATCTTACATTTTATTTTAAAATTTTTAAAATTGGGGTATCTGCAGGGTTTAAAAGCAGGGTAAAGTTCCACAGTATAATTGATCCGGCAAAGAGATGCAATTATATTTGTGAAATTTTGGATGCTGGTCTTCTGGGACCTCTCTTTAAGGTTGGTATTTAGGCTGTTTTGATGCTCACGAAGAACAAAATAAAAAAATTAAAGAAAAAGGTTGCTGGCCAACTAATCATGTACCTAAATATCAGACTGTCAGCAAGTTGAAGGATGCACAAATGCCAAAATTTTCTAATGTTAAGTAAATCCCAGATTCAGTTCTCTTGCACTAACTACATTTATTCTCTTTTATCTTTGTTAGGTGACCCTGGAGGGAGAGAGCCAAGATATCTGCTTCACTGGAGCCTCTCCAAATCAATGCTGGGATCTAATCAAAGAGAGGCTTGATGCAGAGATCTCTCGGCTACCAGTTTCAAGCATCAGGGAAGCACCTCAACCTGTCATTGGGATTGAGATGTTTGGCTTCACCTCACCAAACATAATTCGGGTAAACAGGCTTAAACTTTGTATATATGTTAATTTATCTTCATCTTTCTGTTAAGTTGGTCGCAAGGCTTGCTTTAGTATATATTTTTTCTAGATCCTTAACTCGGGATCTGATGTATCAGTCAGATGACATACTGCTCCCATCTGCTCGATGTTTATTTCTTAAACAAAGAAATTTGTTGTATGTATATGCACCCGCCTTCTATTTGGGATATATGTGTTCTCTGTCTGTTTGAATTCACTTGTAATCAAGTTTCTTATTTCTTATCATATAGCATTTGGAGGCACTGGACCCAAATTGCCAGTGCTCCAGCTACTGGGCTTCGAAATCCATTGTGTCCCTATCCAAGGATGCTAGCATGAAAATCTCCAAGACTCCAGGAACCCAAAAGATATACGGGACCCATCTGTCCCAGATAGAAGACGAGAAAATATACATCAACTCCAATTCCTCACCAGAAGAGCTTCAATTGGATCAATTAACCCTTCAACGCTTTTTCAATAAGGCTAGTCTTGAAGAATTGAAGGTGATGTACAGGGTTTTCTCTAGCGGGTGGGATAGCCGAAGTTGGAGATCTGCTTTTGAAGTCTTGAGTACAACTCTTTCAAATCAACTGATGAAGAACCGAAGTTAGGGGGACTAATTGAGAAATAGATTATTCATTTTTGGTTTAATTAGAGATTTGAGGATAGTATTAAAGTTTCTCTTCTCTTACTGTAGTGTGTAATAGTTGTTAATTTTATTTTTTCTTATTTACTGTTTTATAGGAAAATAATTTTATAGCAAAAGAAAAATAATTGAAGATGATTAGAATCAATAATAATTGATGATAATTCGTTTATTGCAATGAATCTTGCATTGAATTGCTGATGATGCTGTCTTCTATTCCTATAAGTAATTGGTTACAACTCTTATCTTGCAAGCTGAAAAAAAGGTATAAATGCAGGATCAATTCATCATTATGATGTGAATTTTTCCATGGTGATGTTTGATCGTGTTTTTAATTTGTTCCTGATAGCAAACCATTATTTAAAAATGTGTAAAAGATTCTGTTATGCATTTACTAGTCAGTAACAAGAAATAATGGTTCGCCATCTCAAAATCTCAGATGACTTGTGCCGGATTCGAGAAATAGCTACCATACACCTGCACAAGCTGTCTGAATTTTTCTTTTCTTTTTTTTTTTTTTGTTGCGGTGAGCCGAGTCCCGTCTAGGTTGTCAGATTTGAGATAGGAAGATTAGATTGATCCAAGACTTTTCAAATATTCCATACAACTGAAAAGGAATCAACCCTGGCTACCAGTGACTCGTTGCAGATAACAGAAAATTGATTGCTACTGGTATTACTGACAGTGGTATCAAAATTGATAACAGAAAATTGATTGTCAGTTTCAGCATCAACTATCTTTTTGTTCAAACTTGAATGGCAACAACAATCATGCAAATTAATTGCCACGTCATCTAAATCCACCTGTCTTCGTATAAAATTACAAGCAGGGTGTCTGTTGTCGTCACAGAATCGATCAATGATAGAGTACCATTTGGGAAGAAATGATAATTGAGATGTAATCTTAGCTGGACTTGACTTTCCTAAGTTGATACACTTAGTTTGTGAAAAAGGTGAGAAGTTCTTGTGACTTGCAATTATGAACTAATTACTTGATTACTTACATGCTCATGAACTTTGTACATCTTTCTGTAGAAAAATAGTTTTTCTTATTCTAAACTAAACCTTGGTTTTTGTGTAGAAATTAATGGTAAATACTAGAATTCACCAATCTAAACATGCACTTGATATAAATAGAAAATTAGAAAAGCTGAATAAAATCTTTTAGCCCTTCAGTCCTTTAAATTAGGCCATTGTTTTACAAGGTGCAACAGAGTCGGCCCTCTCCGCTCCGGTTCCATTGAAGGGTAAAAAAGGAAAAAAACAACAACTTCTATTATGCCTTTATGCCTTTCCAATTTTCTGTTTTTATATACAGTGATTCAATTAATTTTGTCTATTAATAAAGATTCGGTAAAATGAAGCATAATTCTGAGTATCTTTAGAAGGATATTTCTATAACAGCATGTAGCTATGCTCTTGTATACTAGTAATTAATTCACACATCGGAATGCGTAACAGATCAATGTGATTCTATAAATAACAAAAACACTCTGATCTGAGAAATGTAACAATGGGAAGTGTGGTGCTGGAAATGCCTACCAGAAAATTCAGGCTCATGAAATTTAAGGTGCTGGATGCTGTAACAGTTGGTGGTGGGTTGAGGTTGGACCACACGCTAAAACTAATAAAGCTAAGGGAGTTGATATATACCGTTATCAATACGGATTTTATTATACATATTAAATACATTATTATGCGTGTTAATGATTTTATTATGCAAATTAATTTTATATAGTACTGTTATTATTCAATTTAAATGAGCTATTATGTATATCGGCGGTGTTTAAGTTGAATAATAAAAGTACTGTACAAAATAAATTCGTTAATATGCATAATAATTCATTTAACGTGTATAAATTGATGACAATATCAATAATGATATTTTCATAATATTTTCCTAAAGGTAAATGGTGCGTGCAAACACAACTACACAGGGGATGGGGGCAGAGAATTATTTCTCCTTTTCAGGGTTGTTTTATTGAAGGAATTTAATTTCAATGAAATGATTATCTTCATCTTTACAGTTACATGAATTAATTTTAATTGTCATATCAGTATTTCAGCAATTTTCAGCATATTAATTTCACAATGGAAATTTCCTTCTATGCAATTGTTAGTTTGCTATCATAACAATTTTAATTAGTAAAAATAGAAATACATTGCAATTACAGAGGTGAAGATGATCACACCACTTATAAAAAAATTACAGATGCTAATATGATATTTTACAAAAACTTGTAGATTTAGTAAAATTACTATTATACTATACTAAATTAGAAAGTATTTCATATTTCTAAAATTATAATTGTAAGTTATCACATCATAATTAATAAATTATTTGTAAGTAGAATGAGAATATTATAGTGATCTAAATCCAATTCAGAAATGCATACATATAAATTTTTCAAGTGGAATGGATCAGGTGACGGATGTATATATTTAGTCCCTCACGTTTTACTATACGAGTTGTTGTTATTAATGAAAGAATGCACATCTTTCTCTGTTGTTGATATTTTGAAGTTCCAGTTATAAATCATCATTCTGTCTGTGATTTTGAAGGATTTGTGTGGTGCATTGTACTGAATTCTGATGCCAGAAAGATCGGTGCAAGTTGCAAAAACCACTGCAGAAGTTGGAAGTATGAAGAAAATGTATACATAGATCCAATATCCTCGTTACACTGTGTCAAGTGTGAACTCTATGTACCACACAAATCCACTAGCCGCAATTCAATTTGCTCACTCCCACTCATTTTATTTTTGTTTGGATATATGTATATATTATATATTTTTTTTTTCTTTGATTGGTCCCTAAAGTTTATCTGAAAGAGGGGTATTATTGGGTTCTTATTATGTCCTTATATCAAAAATTAATCATCACAATTTCAATTTATTTTTTATAAACCAATATAGTGGAGTGACCAATCTTTAGTAAATTTAAAAAAAAAATTCAATGATTTGAGAGAATGAATGAAAAGTTCGTGGCAATTTGAGATGTATATATATGTGATGAAGTCACATCAATTACACAATCAGAGGTGATTTGCACCGTCTGATCTTAATCGGATGGTCTACCTCTCACACCAGTTCGTCACTAAAATCTATGCGATTGCAGAGGAGACGATCACCTCGACCTCGGTGTTAAACTGTTAAACATGAGCTGTCAACCATTAAACCTTGGGAAATATATACATTTATCATATTTTCATCCCTTTAATTCAAGCAAGCTATAAGTATAAGTATAGATGTTTCCATCCCTAATCTTCTCATGTTTTGATCATTCTCGTCTAATTAAGCCAAATACTTGGTGGTGGACCGTCGATCTTCTGTGGATAAAACGGACTGGAGTACCATGTAGCGAGTCAATAACCTTCCCTCTCTATTCATGAGAGAACAGAGTGTACAACCACAACGATGACAAGTACAGCTCCGCCACTGAAGATCTCGTCCTTGATGATGCAGAAAGTGGTGCGCGCATCACAGCATCAGTCGCATTCGTATCCTCTCTATATTTGACTGATTGGACTCTGTACGACCGTCGACTTCCATTTTTTTAACATTTTCACTGCACAATGTACGGAGCGAATAAAATAAACTGGGGCCTATACATTTGGCGTTATAACTTGACTAAGTCAAATACTCTTTTTTTTTTTTTTCTGTTTTTACTGGCAAACTTATCTGACCTAACATAAAACCCCACGCCTTCCCGTCTCTCTCTCTCTCTCTCTCTCTCTCTCTCTCATATTATTTTTTTTCTCTCCTAAGTTAGTGAAAGCACTTCCACATAGAACACTTTTTCTTACTAATGAATTATCGCAGAATTAGTTTTTAATTTAGTGATAAAAATAATATTTTTTATGTGAAATGTTATATGTTTTAAATTTGAATAGAAAGATATTTATAAATATTTAAAGTTGAATGATTTAAATTCTCATTTTTATTTTAAAAAAAACTAATGAATTATCAGAAAAAGACCAAACTAAAACTAGAGTCAACATCTTTGAAATTGAGGCTAACAAAAAAACTTAATTACATTTTGAAGTCCAAATAAGTGACACAGATTTGAATCACTTGTTTGAAAATTTCAAACTCTTAAAATTTAAAATTTAGACGTTAATATTAATTAACTTTTTGATACTACTATTAGCACCACATACATACATTAAAAAACAAAATAAAATGCACTTCATGAAGAATTTGTTAGAGAATAGAGAACTTAATCTTGACCAGATCACATCTTTATATTATTTTTTAAAATTTTGACAGTGAAACTGAGGGCAAAGAAAGCAAGAAAAAAAAGGTCGAAGCTTTGAAATATAAATCGACTTCTGGTCAAAAAGCTACAAATCAAGTTGGCTAAATATTTTCTCATTTCTCATGTCGGCCAGAAAATGTCCCCCACCTTATTTGGATTTATTTCCACTAGTCATTCTCTAATCTCTAATTAAAAGATTGCATCTGTACCTTTTTTGGGTGTTTTTTTTTCCTTTTCTTTAAGACTTCATCACGCTGGAATTTCTCTCATGCCATTCTATGAAAAATATAAATTAATTAAAGAATAATCTTTATATTCAAATTTTATTGTATATCTTTTTAAAAAATATCATTCAAATAAAAAATAAAATCGTAAATATATTTTTAATTATTTAAATAGAATGTGTATGAATTTTAAGTCAATTTAAAATGTGATTGGTCATTCATTATAAAGTCATCAAAACTCCATCATTAAAATATTAAAATTATTTAATAGAAGACAAAAAGAATTTCAAATTAACTCAAATTTAATACACATTCTATATAAATAATTAAAAATTTTCACATGAAAATTTTGCCTCCAGCTCCCCTAATTTTTTCAGATATCCATACGCGGCTTGGTGGGCCATGTGCGCATGTTTGCATTATTAATTAAAAAAAGCGCACTATACTAAAATCCATTGAACAACAAATTAAAATTCTATGGAGTTGAGGGATCATTCTACATATTTGTTGCATCTATATATTAACCTTTCTTCCCGCCAGAATTCTCCACTCTTTCTCTCTGACACTCCCATGACCCCAAAAATGGGACCACCTAAGCGCAGTTTCTCTCTCCTGTTTATAGCTCTTCTTCTCCCTCAAACCATCTTTTTAACCTTCACCATGGCCTCCTCTCCTGTTTCAGACGCGCAACTGGAGGCGTTAATGGAGTTCAAAGCCTCAATTTCAGACGACCCGTTGGGCACACTATCCGACTGGAACGACACGACCCATTATTGCAACTGGACAGGGATTGCTTGTGATGCTTCAAGTGCCATCATCTCCATGACCTTCTTGGAGACCTATCTCAATGGCACCATCTCTCCATTTCTTGGTAACATCTCTTCTCTCCAAATGATTGATTTCACTACAAACCATTTTTCTGGACCGGTACCGCCTCAACTCGGCACGCTACCAAATTTAACCCAACTTCTCCTTGATGAAAACCTCTTAACTGGTCATATCCCACCCGAATTGGGGAACTTAGGGAACCTACAAGTGCTTGATTTGACCAACAATTCCTTTACTGGAGGCATCCCTGACACCTTATGCAAATGTACTTCCCTTTTTGTGCTCGGGTTGTCAGTAAATCAACTCAGTGGTAGTATACCTTCATGTATCGGAGATTTGTCGGAGAATTTGTCGATTTTTGAGGTTTATACGAATGATTTGTCAGGCCCGTTACCTCCTTCTTTTGCCAAATTAACAAAGATGAAAACTTTAGACATGAGCGAAAATCGTTTCACAGGAAGCTTACCACCAGAAATTGGAAATTTTACACATTTATTCATCTTACAACTTTATTCAAATCAGTTTGAAGGAAGCATACCTCCCGAACTAGGTCGATGCACGAATTTAACCTTGCTTAATATTTACAGTAACCGGTTTTCTGGTAAAATCCCTCCAGAGCTTGGAAATCTTGTAAACCTAGTTGCATTGAGGTTGTATGACAATCAACTCACTTCCTCAATTCCTTCTTCTCTATCTAATTGCAAGTCGTTGGTCTCTTTGGGCCTTTCTATGAATCGGTTGACGGGTCAAATACCGCCTGAATTGGGTACCTTGAGCTCGCTTCAAGCTGTGACCCTGCATTTAAACCAGTTAAGTGGTACAATACCTCCTTCCTTAATGAACCTTACAAACCTATCATATCTCGCTCTCAGCTACAACAATTTATCCGGTCCATTACCTTCTAATCTTGGTGCTCTTTACAAGCTTGAGAAGTTGGTGCTTCAAAATAACTCCTTTAGTGGACCCATACCTATTAGCATCACAAATTGCACCCGGTTACTTAATGCAAGTATGACCTTTAACAATCTCTCAGGGGAGGTACCAACCGGATTGGGAAATTTGAAAAACTTAACATTCTTTTCTGCTGGGAGAAACTCGCTTTCTGGTAGAATACCAGATGATCTTTTCAACTGTCACAATCTCAGAACCCTAGATCTTGCAGAAAACAAATTGATGGGTTCCCTTAGCCCCAAAGCAGGTGCACTTGAAAGCCTTTTGATTTTACAATTGCAGGGCAACTCATTTTCAGGAAATATACCGCAAGAGATAGGAAACCTTAGTAGGTTGTACCAACTGAAACTCGGTCGAAATAAATTCACAGGACAAATACCTTGGTCCATTTCTGAGCTCTCATTGCTTCAACTACTTGCTCTAGAAGACAATTTACTTGTAGGTCCCTTCCCATCTCAGCTGTTGGAGCTGAGCCATCTGACTGTTCTCAGTTTGGCAGCTAACAGTTTTTCTGGTATAATACCAGATTCCATCTCAAACCTAAAATTTCTTTCTTTCTTGGACCTCCATGATAATTTACTTAGCGGGACAATACCAAGTTCCATGAGTGAACTGAAGCAACTCATCACATTAGATCTTTCAATGAACCAACTTAATGGCTCCATACCCAGATCCGTTATGGATAGCATGAAGGACATGCAGATAACTTTTAATCTTTCACATAACAAGTTATCAGGAGCCATACCACAGGAAATTGGAGGATTTGTTATGGTTCAGGAAATCGATCTTTCAAACAATCAATTTTCAGGCCAAATACCAGATTCTCTTAAAGGATGTAAAAATTTGTACTCATTGGATCTCTCAAGCAATCAGCTTTCTGGTGACCTGTCCCCTAGCATTTTCCCACCACGTGACTTGCTTGCAAAATTGAACCTTTCTAACAACAACTTATCTGGTGAGATTCCCGTAACCATAGGTGAGCTTAAGCATCTTATTTCCCTTGATCTTTCGAAAAATGAGTTCAGTGGAGGAATACCTGCTAGTTTGGCTAATCTATCGAGCTTAAAACAACTCAATCTATCATTTAACCAGCTGGTGGGTCCCGTTCCAAATGGTGGTATTTTCGAGAACTTGAGTTTATCTAGTTTAGAAGGAAACTTGGCGCTATGTGGTTCAAGGTTTTTTTCTACCTGTAGTGAGAAAGGCATGAACTTTTCAAAAAAGGGTATTGTGACTTTTGTTGTTCTCTGTCTCATCTCTCTTCTTTTGCTAACTGTGCTTGTATTTCTTCTTATATATCGAAGGAGAAATAGAAAGAATAAAAATAGTGAAAGGAGTGGCCATCTGCATGAAGTATTTGTTGTTTCAGACCTTAAAAGATACACAAAGCATGACCTAGAAATTGCTACTAATTTCTTTAGTCAAGATAATGTAGTCGGCAGTAGCAATTTAAGCACGGTTTACAAAGGAAGGATTGAGAATGAGGAGATGATCATGGCAATTAAAAAGTTAAATCTTGAACAGTTTCCAACCAAATCCGATAAATGCTTCCACACTGAGTTATCCACTTTGAGCCGGCTTAGGCATAAGAACCTTGTAAAGGTGATTGGTTACGCATGGGAGGCCGGTAAGATCAAAGCTCTCGTGCTAGAGTTCATGGAAAATGGTAATTTAGACAATCTGATCTATTCTGATGGTGTTAACAGAGCAAAATGGAGCTCAATTTATGAGAGATTAAGGGTTTGCATTTCAGTTGCAAACGGGTTGGTATATTTGCATTTCGGGTATGATTTTCCAATCGTGCATTGTGATTTAAAACCGTCAAATGTGCTGATTGATCGAGATTGGGAGGTACACGTGAGTGATTTCGGTACTGCACTTATGCTGGGCGTCCACTTGTCAGATGCGGTAAACCAATCTGCTTCTTCGGCTTTGCAAGGCACCATCGGGTACATTGCGCCAGGTAATAATACTATATGCATTTTTCACATTGTTTCCTTTTTACATAATTTATAGTTCTACCAAGGTCCAGCTTCTGAGAAACACAAGCTTATTTAGTCTGTGCCTCCCCTAAATGGCAAGGTATTTAGCTAAATGCTCTAACTTTTAAAATACCTTTTTAAAAGAAAGTACGACATACACGTACATGTATCATCGTTTCTCATGGCTATATGCAAAGCAACTCCATATTTTATTTATTGCTCTCTGTTTTTATCCTTGTTTTGAGACTCTTTTCTCTTATTGTAATCAAAGAATTTGCATACATGCAAAATGTGACGACAAAGGTGGATGTATTCAGTTTTGGAGTTCTGATGATGGAATTGTTCACCAAGAGAAGTCCGACAGGTACGATACAAAACAACTTGACCCTTCAGCAATTTGTGGAGAACTCTCTTTCAAATGGACTGGAGGGAGTTCTTGAGATAATAGATCCTGCTTTGAACATACCGAGCGAGATAGAAGCAGAGAAGATGGTCGATGTCTTGCAGTTGGCCCTTGCATGCACACGTTTCAACGCGGATGAACGGCCTGATATGAATGAGGTGCTTTCTTCGTTGATCAAATTGAACAAGGTTTAGGCGCTCCATGTAGAAATTGAGTTTACAACTGTTACCTCGGGATTAATGCTAGTATAGATATAACTACTAGGATGCTCATTTTTTAAGTTTTAACCTTTAGTTGAGTTGCATTAAAAACCTTATGTACATTGCAATCAAACTTGTTTTAGTTGAATTAATAGCTCTTCTTCATTGCAAAGCAAATTTGGTTTCCATTATGTTTGACTTATGTGTTATCTACATCTGATGAAAGAATTCTGATCTTCCATACAAGCAAAAATAGAGCAGATTGGTACTAATATTAGCAAAAAATCTTTTCCTTTTCTACCGGTGTCTTTCATACATCACGGAAGCATGTTGCTGGGTTGCATAAGATAAACACAATTTGTTGCACATGCAACAAGGCAAGTGTCTGTTGCAAGTGTACTATTTTCCTGACAGGAACCAGCCCAAACAAGGACTGCCCGACAGCCTCACTGCCTCCTGCCTCCGTTCCTCCGAGTCCATGCCTTCTGAAATATGTGATTATTGCAAATACCAAGCATATGTTTGCATCAGGATATGTGCTAACACTGATCTTCATGTGAACTATCCGCTGAAATTTGCAGGGAGAATGAGATACCAGCAAATGCTACGCACTACAGCATCTGATAATTGTCTCAGCAATCAGAGTAATAGTATCTTATCCTTTGATCTTACATGCCAAGTCAAACTCTAACAGACACCCAGTCACTTAATTAAAAGTATGACATTGGTCTTTCTCTTTGTATATTGGCATCATATATTATCTTTAATTCTCTTAAAGTTTCAAACTTATATAAATAAATAAGCAAGAGATTAAATTTTTTTGTTAGGAGCCAACCATGTTAAAAGCTATTCAACAGGAAGAAGACTATCAGGCTACTAAATCATCATAGCTGTCCTCTACAAAATGGGCCTTCTCATTGGCAATTTTGATGAGTTGCCAAATGGGAATGCAATTACAGGTTTGGCACAAGTCAAATGAAGGCACCAAGATACAAAATTCATGTTTTGACAACTGATACATATGTGCAGTATGAACAGAATCTTAAATAATTCTTATTCAATCAAGAGAGGATAAGTCCCCTCCATACATTGGTGATCCAAAGCAAGGTCCTTTCACACCAGTGTTTTTGGTACATCCTAGATTGAGAGAGGTCCCCATATAGACTCTCACAAATTCCTCAATTGGAGAAGAGGCTCCTATATTATTTAAAGGTCCCCATGTAGACTTATTTAAATAATGGAGGGAACATTTGACAGTGCTTAATTTTAATATGGAATTATATCATACAGCGTAACATGTTATCTGTCCGATAGTGTTAAGATTTGTATAAAGTAAATTTGAAAAAATCTCTCTATAATTCACATCCATACACAGTATAACGCAATAGAAGATCAGGATCCATCTTGACAATGAGTTTTTAAATAAAGTAGAAAAAAATTGATAGATATTTTTTTGAACTTGTAGATTGTATTTCAAATTTCATATAATTTAAATTTCATTTAATAGTTCATCAAAGATCATTAAAATTTATACAATTTGCATGATCCATATTTAACGGTCTTTGATGAAATATCAAATCTAACTTAAAATGCATGTAATTTGAAATACGATCAATCTATAAATTCAAGAATATGTCTATGAAATTTTTTTAAATTTTCTTAGAATTTATTTGAAATCTCAATATCAAAATTGTCAAAATATTGACCCCTTTCCCTTTAAGAAATTGTTGTCAAAGGTTGTCAATAAAACCCGTCCTTAGTTTATGTAAGCAAGCGTGTGGCAACGCTTTTGCACGGGACTAAGGCAAACCCGCAGCAGCTTGTTATCTTCCTAGCGCCACAAACAATCCTTGGATTCTGGAAAATGTTTTGCACATAGAGGTCCTCAATAAAATGGGAAATTGGAGAAACTATGAACCGTAGGATTAGAGATCATACAGTATTAATTCACGAGTTATTTTTTCTACTAAACATAATTCACGAGTTATTTTTATTGTATATGACCATTTTTCTATAAGATTTTTTTTAAAAAAAATATACATCATAACATGCATAAAAAATATTTATTCAAAATAGCATTATGATTTATTAACTGTTTGATTAGTAATCAAATCGAAAACATCTTTTGTCAAGTGTGATCGGGCCAGTTGAGTGCATATTCGCAAAAATGAAGTTTTAAGAATTTTTTGTAATTAATTCATAGATCTCACTTCAAAAAAAAACTTAAATAAAAAATTGTCATATGGATTTATTAACCGTTTGATTAGTTGTTGAATCGAAAATGTATTTTTGAACCCACATAATTTGCTCCAATAACTTGCTTCATGATCTTCACTGTCATAATTATTCACTTTAACTTCGTTTAATGCTTGATCAATTTTTATCTTAGTTTCAATATTTTTTTAAATAACTTCTAATTATAACACAATCTCATAAATAATAATCATTTTATATCTATATAATAATCACGTCACTCTTATATAATAATCATTTGAGATAATAGAAAATTTGAATTAAGAAGCTGCATTTAATGAGGCAATAATTATAGATTTCATTTTGAATGATTTTTCATATTTAAACTGCATTTAATTGTATACTTTTCTCAAATGATCTTCACTGTCATAATTATTCACTTTAACTTCGTTTAATTCTTGATTAATTTTTATCTTGGTCTCAATATTTTTTTAAATAACTTTTAATTATAACATAATCTCACAAATAATAATCATTTCGTATCTACATAATAATCACGTCATTCTTATATAATAATCATTTGAGAAAATAGAAAATTTGAATTAAGAAACTGCATTTAATGAGGCAATAACTATAGGTTTCATTTTGAATGATTTTTCATATTTAAACTGCATTTAATTGTATATTTTCCTAATATGAGTTTGGGGCAAGATAATGGGGCAAGAATTATGGAGCTAGTTATCAGGATCCTTCAAGTACATATTCACAAAAAAAAAAACTTTTTAAGGATTTTTAATTAACTCATAGATCTGACTTATACAAATAATTAAACAAAAAATTGTCGTATGGCTTTCTACTATTATAATTTTTAGGATTTTCAAATAAAAAATACATACAGCTTCCTAAGCAAAGAAAAGAATATATATTACATGAATATTAAAATTAGTCTTATGCATTGAAAAAAAAAATTTGAACTCATGATTTTCCCTTTGAATTTTATGTCAGAATATTCAAAAAATAATGCTACTTCTTGTTTAAAGCATTTCATGAGCTGCTAGAAACACATCTTTTGTTAGCTACATACAATGTGTATTGTTTATTAATTTCTTTTTTTCTAACTTGAATAAAAGATTAATTTTAGCACCTACAAAATTATTTTTCCTCAAAACAGACAATTGATTGAATGCAATCGAATTTAATCAGTAAAGAATGGAAGAAGATATGTGACAATTGGCTATAAATTTTTTTATCTTTAATGCTAAATGTGGATGCATGTAATTTTATCTCATTTATAAATTATTATATGAAGAGTGATAATTACACTCTCAACTATACTTTTTATTTGTATCTTAGATATACTTTTTATTTGTATTTTAGATGAATTTATATTTCTTTTAAAAAATATCTATAGCAAATGATAAAAGTGTTTATACCTTATAATATAAGATTAAAATTTATGTAAATTATATTTATATTCGTGTAACAAAATTTTTAACTTTAATTTTTTTATAATCTTTTAAAAAATGATAAATACTTTCTATACTAACTATAAATCCTTACAAATTCAGATATAAATAAATGATTTATTTAGTATAAATATTTTTAATATATAAATAAAATATATAAAATATATTTTTTTATTATATTATCTCTAAGATGCTCATACAGAAGCCCCCATACAGTGGGCCCACCGAGTCACCGCTCCTCCCAAGGAGTAGTTTATAAAAAAAAAAACCTTATCTTTAATGAAAAATCTTGATATTAAAACTGTTGATAAAAGAAAATAATAAGTTGTGGAGGGTTTATATATAAGTATTATAATCGATATTAATTTTTATTATTTAAATTAAATGAGTTATTATTCATGTTAATAATATTTAAGTTGAATAATAACTTATTATTAAAAATAAATTATATAATAAAATAACGAATATAAATAATAAATTTGATATTAATTTTAATATCAACTTCAATATTTCCTAAATATTTCCTTAAATTATATAATAAATTATTGATATGATATCAACAAATGGCAATACCTCTGGATCTTCACACGTGCCTTGTCATAAAGCCTATTTAGACCGTAGTGGTAAGGGGACCAACTTTCATAAAATAATTAATTCAATTCATCATGAACTCATCATAAACCAAAATTCTACGCTGGATTCACATCCGCTGCATACTTTTTTTTTTTCCTTACTATATTAGTATATTATAAATTATTTGGATCTATCATACATAGCGTATATTAAAAGTATAAATAAAAAATTATTTTTTTATAACTCAATTTGAATTATTTAAATTAAATTGGACAACTTAAATTTATATTATATTTACTGTCATATATTTTAATGACAACGGATAGAGACTCATTCTATAATATATTTATTTTAAAGTATTTTATTTAATATTTAAAAAATATTATCTAATTTTAATATAAGTTTTGTATCCAATTTGAATCATCTAAACTTAATTAGTCATGCTTAAAAAATATTAAATTAATACGTAAAAAAATTAATTATTTTTAGAAAATTAAAACGACTTTCAAATTTACACAAATTTAATACACATTCTATATAAATAGCCTAAATAATAATAAGAATCCATCTATAATGTAAATTTTAGTGCTGGAATAATAGTTACAATAAATGTTAATTTTGTAATATTTTTAGAAGTATTAAATAGACAATACTTTTTTTTTTTAATATACGCTAGAATAATACATCTATTTCATTATTTTAAAATATTATCATATTGAAGCGAGTATCTTAGATAAGATTGGTTCCAACGGCGCATGGTTGTAAGGATAAATCTATGATACTTTTATTTTCATTGCTTATTATCTAATACTTTTCTATAATCATCACAAAATAAATATTCAAATAAAGTGATGGCAATGAAGCATCAGTGATTTCATAGGAGGTTGTGCTACATAATAAAGTCTGTTGCTCTTTGTTTAAGAAAAAAACAAAAAGAAAATATGATGGTCGGTATAGGATAATAATTCAATAAGTCTCCTCCAAAAAAAAAATGAACATTAATTTGGGTCATTGGATTTTGATCAGAGGGTCAAGAAATTATGGTAGTGGAGTGTATAACATTATTATTATTTTTTAAAATAATGGCTTCTTTTGACTTTGATATTTATTCATTTTCAAATGTCTTTTATGAGACTTTAATTTACATTTCTTCATAAATAGTCGAGCTTTATTATCATCTGTGCTAAACATGTCGTTTAATGTATAATATTATTATAGCATGCAGTACTTAATTATTTGAGTATAGTGTATATCAAGTTATCAACTAATCAACTTTTTGCTTAATTTGGAAATTATTCGCCAATCCTTAAAAAAATTAGTAAAACTAAATCATCAAAAGGAGAAAAGAGAGAAGCTCTTCTATAAATATTTGTATGATAATTAGTCCAACAAAAGTACTAAATATGTTACATGATATTATCACCAAATTAACTAGGATTTACAAGAAGGAACTTCTATCTATGACCAATCCATCACCAAATGCTCTTCTTGCACACCTCTTGCTCCAAATCCTCTTTGGTTAGTTCCCTAATTATAAAATATTAATTCACATACATGAGAGTTAAAAAATATATATATATATATATATTTTTTGATTTTGAACATATGATCTTTTCTTTTCTGTAGAGAATATTTTCTAAATTTTTTAAAAAAATAAAAAAATTTAAACAATTAAAAAAAATTAAAAAATTAAAAAAATTTCAAATTCTTCATGTAAAAATTAGACAAAATATGTGTCTATAAGCAGAGATCAGAACCTGAGGAGAAAATTTATGCATGTAGAGGTTTTCAGTCTGAGGAGGTGAATTTACATGTTGATTTGCATTTAGGTCCCTTAATTTGGACTGATCATCAAAAAAGGGCCTTGTGATTCTAGGATGTGGTGTTGGATTTTCATTTTCATGATGATGATGATGATGATGATGATGATGATGATCCATGGCTGTAATGGACATGTATTGATGATTGTTGTCAGGAAATATCATGGGCGCCATGCCACTTTCTATCCACATCATCTGCTACAGTACAAGTTACAACAATCATTCAATACACTACTTTTTTATTTTTTATTTTTTAACGGTATGGTCTCAATTATATTTGTCTGGTTTGTGCATTCCCTAGGTATACTGGTACCAACAACTTGTCAAGGTTTTTGTGTGCTATATATGTACCATTAAATGCTATATGCAGAATGAAATTATGTACCTTTTCATTTTTTTTGGTTTTTTTTGTGAGGAAGAAATGCTAAGATATCAATGTAGTATAATTTAATAGGTGTACATTGTATATTGCTCGAAATAAAAAGAATTGTAATACCTGAAGTTGGATTTGTAGAGATTTTAAGTACTCAATTGCCTCATCTAACATGGATGCTTTATCAGTCTAATTAATCAAATTAACAAATTTGAACTATTGTTAGATAGGAATTTCCAATAATGCAATTTAGAACATGTGGTTGAAATTTGAAATTTGAGATTGATCAAGAAGTTTTGAATTGTGGTTTACCTTGGTGCAATGTGGCAATAACTCTTGCAATGCCTTCAATTTCTCATTTATTTTATCCCTTCTCCTCTGCATTATTTGTTAGGTTTAATGATAATTTGCAATTCAAGTTTAGAAAAAATGAATTAGCTAGAAACTAATCTCAAGCCTATTTTTTCTCTGCAAAATTAAATTGAGATGAAATTAAAGAAACTTTAAGTAAGAAAATGTACCCTTTCTGAAAGATTGTGCATTTCAGCCGTTCGGCTTCTTCGTGACGGCGCGGTACGCCGATTAGGCTTTCTTGTATCAGATCCATTCTCTTCATCTTCATCTCTCTACATGACAAATAATTGAGGAATAATGGCGCATCAATGGAATTGATTGATATTTATTATTAAAATGATTTGTTCATATTAAGCTTATTAAAATGATTTGTTCATATGTGAAATTTATTATTTTTTGAGTTTATTTCATATAAAGCCAACCAATTAACAAATATAACAGAAAATGATGGCAATTAATAAGCTTCTAAACCTCATTTTTCTGAAGATGAGAGTCAAGTTTTATTCATTGTCAGAGGAAAAAGGCAGGAAATATTTAAACAAAGTTTAAAAATTTAAACAATGATTTACAGAATATTGAGGCACCTTGCTTTGGAAGTCCAATTCTGATGCATCTTTTCCTTTTCTTTTGTTTGCTTTATTACTCTGGTCTTTTTCAAAGAAGACCTTCTCTTTTTCCTGAATCCCCATTGAGTCCATGGAAGTAGAGGATTCTCCCATGTCACTTCCTAAATTAGCATCATTAAATAATGGCGCATCAATGGAATTGATTGATCTGATTGGCAGGTGTGAGAAATTGACAACCATGGTGTCTCCTCCTCCTCCTCCTCCTCCTCTCTGTGTGGTACCAGCACCACCTCTTGTTGCATTTTGTTTAGTAGTTGTGAAGTTGAAATCAACAAATTGAGACTCGTTTGGTTGGAGCTTCTTCTTCCCTGATCTCATCATTGCTTCAGTACCATTGATGCTCCCAAAGTAGAACTCAGGAAATAATTCTCTTTCCATGAAATTTAAACCAGATCTGGAAAGCATAAAATTAAAAAATAGGTTGAACAAGTACCCAAAGGTTATTTCTTTACTGTCCTATATATCTCAAGACATGAACAAACACAAAAAAATGATGACAATGTTAAATTTTGTAGAAATATATATCAGACAAAGCAAAGGAAAATCATTTTGTAGAAATATATATCAGCAAATTTTCTAACAAATATATAAAGAGATAAATAAACATGCATGCAGATGGAGACTGGATCTTTCTTCCTCTCTTACCCTTTCTCTCAGTTTCACACAGGAAGTGAGCTCAATTGATTTGCTTACAAGCTGTAAGGGAATTAGAATTTATAGGTACCAAGAAAGAAAGATATATATAATACTATTTTATAAAAATGTGAGGCTCATAGTATGGAATGGAGTTTGCTCAAAATGGCACGCATATATGAATTAGGATTTAATGTTAATGATTATCGGTGTCAAATGATTTTAATTATATTTTTTGTATAGAAGTTTATAAATTTAAATCGTTAGATGTATTTTATATCATCTAAATAATATATATATAAAAAATTATAAAATTTTAATTTTATTTCGATAGCCATTAAGAGAGAGAGTTAAATTGTCTAAATTTGGACCGTTAATTTTATTAGCTCAAAATGTACACAATGTATTAATAAAAACACATGGTATGTGAGCACAGCACGGATGGCACGTGCCCGCGTATGGTCAAAATATGACATGCGTGTTTAGACGTGTCACGTGCTGTGCTCTTATAAGTGTTGTGTTAAGTGATAAGTGCGTTGGATACGGTATATCACGGCACGTTTAAGTATCTAATTAGTACGTGACACGTTTAAACATGTCTATAAAATTTTAAAAAATAATCATTATAATATATTTTTAATAAATATAATAAATACATTTCAAAAAATATATTATTATAAAAAAATTCCTTCATAACATTTTTCCTATTTTTCTAAATTTTTAAATATTTTTTAATAATTAAAAATAAATTTACCATACTGTTAAAAATATCTTTTTTAATACCTTTATAAAAAAAATATAATATAATATATCTGACTGATACATATATATTTAATAACTATAAACATAACACCAAACTTTTATAATTCTCTAATCACACGAATATATATGATATACGTACATAGCCGGCAAGTCACATGACATCATTGATAGATAAAGATGTCGCCTTCTGATCCCTGAAACCAGATTCTATGAGGCGAGGCCTGTATGTATACTGTGTGACAAGTCTACAAGGTTTTAGCTCGTTGTTTCTCACTTAGGATGGAGATTGGAGATCCACTCAGAAGTTAGAACATATTAATTAACTTTGACATTTTTGATAATAATACAAATTATTGTTAATTTTGAAATCCCACTTTACATGTGATCTAGGCTGTATTTATATGATATATATGAAAAATGAAAAAAAAATTGTGTAAATTTTATTATTTATCAAATGACTTAAAGTTTATAGCAAGTGGTGTTTAACGACATTTAGTTGAATATTAGATGATATTAAAATTATATGAAATTTGATATATAATCAAAAGTGTAATAACATTTATAAAATTTTGAGGGATACTAATTATAATACTGAAAATTCCATTTATATTTCGTCAAATACAAGGTTAAACTTTTTTTGATTCAAAAATTGTACAAGATTTACTCTTTAAATGTACAGGGTTTATCTTTTCCGAACAATAAAAAAAGATTATATTGATGAAAATTTCTGAGCAATTAAAATCATTATCCTAAATACTTTTCCGTTCTTTTTTATTTTTTTAAATTAATTTGAAAATGTTTAATCTAAATTGTCAAAATGTGCATTGCCAAGGAATCTCAACCTTATTACAAATAATAATGTTATAATCAAAATGTGAAATTAAAATGGGGCCCGGCTTGTGGGCTTGCTCTCACCAATTGTTGCATTAATTTATATTTTCCAAATTTAATATATGCTTGAAAATTTCATCCCCCAAATAAAGATCCAACTACTGATGAATAAAGTCCATCAACTACTAATATGGAATTTGATTTTCTTTGTCATAAATACAACGAGTTGAATATATATTTTTTAATTTCTTTACTTTTACATTGAAATGATAATATTTAAGAAATTAAGAGTATCACTTTGCTTTTTTGTGGGCCTTTTGCATACTGAGATATAACTTATTGGCTCTCAAAATGAACTATGTAGATGACATGGCTTCGCCATTTATTTTGTTTTTGAATTTTTAAACTAAAACTATCTCGTGAACTTGCTTCGAATTAAATAATAATTATTTCAAAATAAATTGAATTTTAACAATAGATCTTATATTAAAATAAATTTCTGACATAAATAAATAATTTCAAAATAATGGATCTTTCATTTCTTCATCCGCAAATGAAGGCGTATTGATATGTACAGATGGCCACAAAATGAAGCGTCACAAATATATCTAAAATACTTTTTTTTAAAATAATTATTCTAGAAAATTTTGCTACGAGCTTGCCAAGCAGATTATCTAAAAACCTTTTCTTTTACATTTTCCCTTTCTCATATATATATTTATTAAGGTTAAAACTTCGATCAGACTTATGTCAGATTCTCTCATTCCGGAGCACTCATTGAATTCTCACGCGTACGAAGTCGAAGAGAGCGAATTCTCAGAGTCAAAACCAAACTGCAATTATGTGGTTTCCAGGGACCAAATTGTAAAGAGTTAAGAAAACAGGTGTACCAAGTAAAACAAGCAAATTACCATTTTTATATTTTCCCCAAAAGAGATATCTATTTACAAAAGCAACCCGTTGGAGAGGAGAGCTCAGAAAAAGAGAGAGAGAAAAAGGAGGTGAGGCGATACGATCCGACCGATCTCAGCCATGGCGACCTCCGATGGCGACAAGCTAATGGCCAAAGCCGACAAGCTGTAAGTATCTCTTTCGATTAGCTCTTACATTTCTCCCAAATTTAGTGATCGTTCTCAGTTCTTGTCCATGTTTGTGCGAGTGCGCCTGTGTAATTCTTGCTCTCCAGGATCGACCTTTCCAGTAGATTCTATTTGGAATCTTGTGGATTTGTTAAAGTTGATCGATCTAAGAAATGTCTGAGTTTGTCCCGTCTCAGATCAATGCTAACTAGTAGCTAGATAGAATGTTATCATGTTGGATCTCATTTTGGATATGTCTGGGGAGATTTGAACCTAACAGATTCCTTCTACTTTAACATTTTCTCGAACAAATTAGCTTGAACAAATCCTTAGACAGTCTTAATTAATACAGTATCTATCTTTAACCATTTCCTTCTTGTGTAACATTAAAATTATCTTTCAAATTTACAGAACAAAGCTCAGTTTTACAAGATGGAGTACAGATTGGAAAACTGCTACCTCACTATACGAACAAGCTGGTACATCAGCACTATAGAATTGGCTGTCTTTTGTTGTTTCTTCTTCTTTCTTTAATTAGATAATTGTTAATAGGATCTGTTTTTTCTATTGAAGCTGTTGCATACAGGTTTAAGAAAAATACTGAGAAAGCAAAGGAGGCATTTGAGAAGGCCTCCAAAGGACAAGAAATGATCTCATCGTATGTGCCTCTCTATATTGTAATTGCTAATTTGCTCATCTTTTTCTAATTTAAAAATGTTTTTTTCTCTCTGGATGAAGAATGGAAGATCCAATTGTCTAAACTCAACGTTCCAGTTTATATGCACATCTCCACTTTCCAACTATCGTATTTGCTAGTCTGGTACAATAAAATTAAATCGGGAAAAATGATGGACAATGCATTAATTATTTTTATGCCCTTTCTGTTTTACACTACTTCTGTATAAATAAATGCTTCTGTATGTAAGTAATATGCATCTAATCGCTTTACCTCTTTGACCTTTACAAAATTTTCCATTAGCTTGTCTTCTTATATTAACTCCCCCGGTAACAAGAATCATTCATACGGAATGATAAAAAAATGGGAAGAAAATTAGAGGGAAAACTTCTAGTGCCTGTAACCATTCTGCTTTTGTCTGTAGTTTCATTATCTGAAATTTTTATGACATCTTCAAATGATTTATTCCTGTCCTTTAATGTGTAAGTACTTAACAAAGTTCCGCAAAGTATTTCTGCAATTCACGTTTTTTTAATAATGGAACATGAATAAAAATAATTGCCAGACCATGGGATGCAGCTAAACACATGGAGACAGCTGCAACATTAGCGAAGGAAATGGGGATTTTGAATGAAGTTGCCGACCATTATAGAAGAGCTTCTGAGCTCTACATGGAAGCAGGTCGTTCCCAACCTGCCTCAGATGCCCTGGCAAAGGGTGCCAGGTAAATGATCCCTACTCTTACAGGGCCATCTATTCCACTTTCATTAGGCCTTTTTTGTTGCTCCTTTTGTAAAAAAAAATGTTAGTGAGCTCAATGTCTTAAATTCCAGCCTGGGCAACTGAACACAAAATAATGGATAATTCTTTTCTGGAAATGCATTTTGATTTCCTTTTATGTTGTTGTTGGTTAGTGCATTGGAAGAAGGGATGCCAGAGGAAGCAATCAAAATGTACACGGATGCATGTGTGATTTTGGAGGAGGATAACAAGGAGCAGATGGCCTTCGACTTGTACCGAAATATCTCTGCTATTTGTATCAAAACCGAAAGGTGGGTAGTAGTAGGTAACATAGAGAATAACAAATATTTCCCTTTACAATGAGGAATATCATATATTCCCCTTGAAAGAATGGCAAAGATGAACAATAAGCCATACCCTTTCTTACCTTGTGAATTTTTTTGAACTACGCCAGTCACCCTCTTTTTGTTCTTCATTTATATACCAGTATAGTACAGAGGAAGATTTCTGTAGGTATATTTGTAGGGTATACTGTATTTCTGATATATTTTATATGTTTGTGGGAGCATGCAGGATTTGTAATTGTAAATTATTTCTAATTCTTCTCTTTAAGGTATATGGATGCTGCGACATTTTTCCTGAGATTGGGAGAAGCTGCTGATAAGTGCAATGCAGTCAATAGTCAATGCAAGGTTGTGTTTTTGCTTTGATTGTACCTATTTATTTATTTATTTATTAATCAATTTACTTCTGTGATTGTTACAGAAATATATGAAACTGTTTATTTTGGTGCAGGCTTACTTGAGTGCCATCATTGTTTATCTCTATGCACATGATTTTGGACAAGCTCAGAAATGCTATAATGACTGCTCCCAGTAAACGTCTCTACATGTTGCAATATTTTATTTGTTGGTCTAACATTCATATGTTTCCATACTGTTGAGGACTGCATCTCAGATTTTGAATTGTTGTTTGCTTTAAATTTCTTGCTTCATGTCAGAGTTGATGTGTTTCTAAATAGCGACCAAAATCGTTGTTCTATGAAACTTCTTTCTGCATATGAAGATGGAGATGCCGAAGAGATCAAACGGGCAGCCAGCTCCAGCACCATTAAGCACCTTGATCACGCGGTATACTCGACTTGCTGTTTCAGTATTAGTTTACCAGCTTAAGTCAGCAGAAGTCCTGTAACTTCCAATTTGTTCATCTCAGTTTCTTTCGAAAATAGTGTGTGTAATTTGCATATTTTTATCCTTAAAAGGAGGACATCTTTTCTTCAACTTGCATGTTCTCTTTGTTGTTTTTGTTTCATTAATACCTACCAGTTTATCTTAGTTCAATGATTCTGCTTCTTTTTGTTTTCTATGCAAGTATGCTGTTGATTTGTTTTAAACTTTGTATTGCTGGTTCATTGCCAGTTGAACCAGCAAATGAATTGCTGCTTATATGTATGCATCATTTTTGCACTGGATATTTATTTAAATTTATAAATTGTTTTACTGATTTTTTTGCAGGTGATAAGGCTAGCAAAGAAACTGCCAACTGGTGATGTGAGTGGTTTAAAGAAGGGAGAAGAAGCAAATGCTGATGAAGGCGCCACATTAGATGAGAATGATCTGACCTAAATCATCTCTTATAAATAAGCCGGTGATGTGAGTGCTTGACAAATGCAACTATGCATGGGTGAAGTTGTTTGCTTTGAGGATCTTTGCGACTCTTATTGGATTTTATTGGTAATGTTGTATGGTACCAGATTTGCACCAACATAAGGAATGTGGATATCAGATTTGACCGCCTTTGTTTATACTATTTTATAAAAGAACATGACTTTGTACATTTTTATTATGATACATGTTTATTTGTGCCTGTTCTTAAAGGTCTTAAGAAGAAAAACATATTCTATAACTTAGGTTTGAAAAATGTTGTGAATAGACGAAAAGGTAATTGTACCTTAGCGTGGTGATCTAGTACCAACAAACACAACATATGCCGTTCTATAGTTACTTTTATTGTTATTATGATTTTGTAGATGTACTTCTTCTTTATCTTGTAAAATTTGAAATAATCTGATCGAAGTTTTAACCTTAATATCAGAAAAGAAAAATGTAAAAGAAATGTTTTTACTTTCCAAGCGTGAAGTGCGATCTATGTTAATTATTGAACCTCCGAATTACACAGTTATAGGAACTAGAATTATGCTTTATGCTTTGGTATGCTGTACCAATTACTGAGTTTTAGGTCGGCAAATTATTTTGCTTGTTTGTTTTGTAAATTCCTGCCTTTGTCCACCTAATATTTATATAAACTTAAATATTGTATCCGATTTATTTTTACGGAGGACAACGTGACTTAGAAAAAAAAATTGCTTGGCAAGCTCGCAGCAAAATTTTCTAGAATGATTATTAAAAAAAAAAACTATTTTACATTTTTTCAATTCGTTCTTCATTTACGGATGGAGAAATGAAGAGTACATCGTTGGTTTGTACGTGGTAGTCATGGTGCTACCTTCCATGTAACAAGTAAAATAAAACAAATCAAAGAGGAAATCAGATGACAATATTGTCTATTGCACGTAACTCAATGCAGAAAGAATGTAAACACAAAACGGATAATGGGTTGTGATATCATTGGGACGTCAACTTTTCTTATTATATCTATTAGGATAATAATTTTGATTATCAGAAAATTTTGTTTAAATTTCATTCGTGTACAAAGTTGATTTTTATTTTTTTCTTAAAAATATAAATTTTATACATTTGAACAATGAATCTGGTATAATATTTTAAAGTGAAAAATAGTTAATCTGACATTATAATTGACAAAATTTTTGACAGTAAACGTCCCTTCTATATATTATTAGGAATATGCCAATGTGATTTTTTTTTAAAAACGACAAAAAAGATCGCATGTTTTTATTTCTTCTTAAAAGCAATACATAACTCGTTTATGAACAAAACAAAAAGAACAGTCAAAGTGTTGGGATCAGTCAAACTACCATTAAGAGTAAACTAAAACAAAAGGCAAAAGGAAGCTTTGTCTTCTTGATTTCTTGATTTTCTTGATTTTCTTGATTTCTTGATTCTTGATTTATTTGATTCTTTGTCTTCTTGATTCTTGATTTTTTTTTATTCTTGATTCTTGATTTTCTTGATTTTTGATTTTATTGATTGTTCTTGATTTTTGATTTTCTTAATTTTTCTTGATTCTTGGTTTTCTTTATTCTTGATTTTTTTTATTCTTGATTTTCGTGAGTCTTGATTTTCTTAATTTATTAATTTTCTTGATTTCTTGATTTTCTTGATTCTTGATTTTCTTGATTCTTGATTTTCTTGATTCTCGGTTTTTCTTGATTTTGTTGGATTTCTTGATTCTTGTTTTTTTTTTTGGTTTTCTTGATTTTTGTTTTCTTGAATTTTCTTGGTTCTTAAATTTCTTGATTATTCTTGATTTTCTTATTTTTTATTTTTTTTAATGAAAAATCAAAGGCTACATGTTACCGTACATGGGGGGGAAACTGATGCATCTCTAATCTCTAAGAGAAATTCATAACGTCAATTGTAAGGGATATGAACCATACTCTTAGACGGTTTTAAGACCATCAAATCTACAATATGTCATTGATCAATTTATATGATTGGCCTCTCGCATGAAAATCTGGAACTTTCGTATGCTTTCAGATTCATCCTTGTAATCCCTCCCTCCCAACGAAAAGATCAAGGAAATCTCACACATACCAAGGGTTGCTTATATGCCTTCTCTAATTTTAGAGGTAAACCTTTTGACCAAAACCATAACAGCTAAATAGTACATCAATTAAACCCAACTGTCAAGCTCATCAGAGAATAGCAAGAAAAATTAACCAACAATAGTTAAAATCACACGAACGGAATTTTTTTTCCTTTGAATCCCTGACTACCGTCATTATGAAAAAAAATGTAAATTGTTGAGAAAACTTTTCTCAAGTTATTATAGAATGAACAAGTCCAGAAGTTACTTCAGAAAATTGCTACAATAAACATACATCAAAACTCTCTCAAATACAAACTTCCAGAAAAAAAAAAGTTCCATGATATCTAATGAGAGAAACTCCTCTTATTCCTCACAAATAAGTTATAACCACGTCAAATACTACATAGCCTCAAGTGCTGTAGAACTTAATTATCTCTAGCATCCAACACTTTATTTTTGCAAATTAGACAGTTACAGCGGCTGCCTTTTGTGAATCAACACATTTCAATACTTCCTCTCCCATCCTTTTGCAGCCAACCATTGTCTGCATTAAAAAAATATAGCAGCAGCAGCAACAACAGAAATAATTAGTGCCAGTACCATCAACCGAAAGAAAAATAACATAAGGGGTGGGAATCCATTAATAATGAACGAACTTGACAATTTTGACAACTGTCAAAAAATAACTATAATTTTAAAACCCAACAATAGGAATGTGATCTATATTTCATATACATCATG
The DNA here is from genome assembly GCA_037678475.1 of x Bolboschoenoplectus mariqueter. Taxonomy (NCBI): domain Eukaryota; kingdom Viridiplantae; phylum Streptophyta; class Magnoliopsida; order Poales; family Cyperaceae; genus x Bolboschoenoplectus; species x Bolboschoenoplectus mariqueter. The sequence continues at coordinate 1,726,169 of CM075260.1, read as the reverse complement.
CATCAGGATGTGAAAATTACAACGGTTGATAACCCTAAAATAATTTTATAGTATTTCAAACATCATCAATGAAATGATGCTAATTGATGGTGAAGTTTCTGCTGTAATCGTGTTATTGCTGGTAACTGTTCTACTGGACTTAAATTTGTGTTTGTAATTCTGCTAGTGAGTTTGATAAAAAGGTGCTAATTAGAAGAATCTACGAGGCATGTAACAACACCATAAGTAGTGTCTAACTACCTACATGTCAAAACTAACAGGTGCACGTCCCATAAAGCATTTGGACAAGCTGTGCTACATTCATGAGGTAACAAAATAAAGATTGGAAAAGCAAAAGAAGAAAATACCGTGCCAGATGAGAAGATGTCGCCTGTCCGGAACCCTCTATTCAAAGTTTCTATAACAGCAGTCTCAATCCTTTTTGCTGCACTTTCTTCACCAAGGCCATATTTTAATAGCATGGCTGCACTTAGCACTGTTGCCAAGGGATTTGCCTTGTCCTATATATCATCATAATTATTAATCCAATGAATAGACAAAACTAAAATTTATTTCATGGTACTATATTAAATAATCAAATAATACATTAAGTAGAAGCACAATATCTTATAACTAACCTGCCCAGCAATATCAGGAGCAGAACCATGGATAGGTTCAAAAAGGCCAGGTCCCTGAGTAAAATAGATGAAACGACACATGAAGCTGCATGCTTGCCTTTGTTAAACATATTAGAAACAATGAATAACAGTCATTTTTTACATACTGATTCAGCAATACTGGCAGAAGGAAGCATGCCGATACTTCCAGTAAGCATGGATGCCTCATCAGACAGTATGTCACCAAAAATGTTATTTGTCACAATCGTATCAAACTGTAAAAGGTAGAAGTTTACATGTTAATAGACAATTAAAACACAAAACTCTTAAGTTGTAATAATAACAAAATAACATATAATAATACATATATGACCTGTTTTGGATCCCTAATGAGTTGCATAGCTGCATTATCTACGTACATATGTGATAACTCTACATCAGGATACTCTGATCCAAGTGTGGTAACTCTTTTTCTCCATAGCATCGATGCCTAACAATTTCAAAATTACAAAGAAAACACTAAGTTCAACCACAGTACAAGATTGTAAGGAATGCAAAAATTAACACACACACCTCAAGCACATTGGCCTTGTCAACCGAACAGAGCTTGCCCTTTCGTTTTCTCGCAACTTCAAATGCCACACGTGCAATTCGGTCAATCTGAACAATTGATTAAATTCATTTAAGTAAGAAACAAATATTAACAGAAACAACAACATAGTTGGACAAAGTAAACCCAAACAGAAGGAATTAAATTAGCAATTCTATACTGAAGTTACCTCGGAAATAGAATACACTTCAGTGTTAAAACCAATATCTTCATTATTATCATTGGTTCCAAAACCTCTTGGTTTACCGAAGTATATTCCTATAAATTTAAATGATTTAGATTAAAAGGAAATTTAGAAATCGTAACAAAAACATACACAAATCAATTGTAAGATATACTAACCTCCAGTTAGTTCTCTTACAACCATGAGATCAACACCTTCAGCTACCTCTTTTTTCAAAGTCGACGCATCTACTAGCTATAAGAAAATTCAAATAATTGACAACCAGTATAAATGAAGTGTGCCTAAAAAAATAAAAAAAAACTAATAAAACATACATTGTAGTTGAACATACATAATACCTGTGGCAACACAGCAGCCGGACGGAGGTTAGCAAATACACCAAGCCCAGCTCGTATCTGGAGAAGTCCAGTTTCAGGCTTGAGATGCTTCTCATTCTTGTCCCACTTATACCTGAAATTATTCAATACTCAAAAAATAAAAAAAAACCCTTCGAAGGTGTCAATTTTGCTAAATTATACTTGATAAACAAAACCAAACCCTCCAATGGCTCCTAAAAGAACAGCATCTGAACTCTTTGCAGTATCCAGTGTCTCATCAGGAAGTGGGACCCCCACTGCATCCAGTGCTGAACCACCAATTGGCATTTCCTTGAATTGAAACTTTATCCCTATATCCAGAAAAAGAAGAAAACAAAATGCAAATGACAATTGCTTACATGCTCGCACAAAGAACATATATACATACTGCGTTTGTCCTTTCACCAATACATTGGAAACATTTTTTTTGTGACATTGACAGCCTTGAAGGTCGATCGTCAACATGACAAAGCCCTAAACCAAACCGAAATCGAAAATTATCAGAGATCGAGAGAGAGAGAGAGAGAGAGAGAGAGAGTAACCTTCGAGGGAACCAGCGAGAGAGAGCACATCCTTGGCGACCGCCACAACCTCTGGTCCAATCCCATCGCCGGGGAGAAGAGTCACGCTGTAGCTCCTCTCCGCCGATTTTGCGGAGGCGGAGCACCTCAATCTCGTGCGATTCAGCGCCGGCGGAAATCTCCTGCGACCAATCGCTAGGGATTTGAGTGAGTGGGAATTTGCTTGTAAGGCCGCCATGTTTCCTTGGAGGGGATACTGGTCTAGTGTGCTCTCGTCTGCGCTCGGCTTCGCTTAAGAGCGATTGCACCGAGCTTTTTTAACCTATTATTCTACCTGTTAATAATACCTTAACGCTTTATTATTAAGAGAAAATTTTGTTTTTAATCCCTGAATTATGTCAATTTTCCGTTAACAGTGACGGCGTGAAATCCAGTCAGACATAATTGAATAATTATATTAATCTACCATTTTAATTATTCCGTCTCTCTTAATTATGTTCTTCTTCTTCTCTGTTGCACATGCGACTCAATCCTTCTCTCCATCGCACCTCTAAAATCTACACACTCTCAACTATTTCTTTCTATTCGTTCTCTCTGTGCGATTGAAACCACCAGGGGCTTAAAGTCTCCCATTTTGTTATCAATGTGCATTCCATCTCCTCTATCGATTGATCTCTTCTCTCTCGTGCAAACCCCACTTAAAAGATTATTTATTGACAAAAGAGAAGCATATCTGAAACCATATATATTTCTTGGGAAGATTCCTTGTGCCGAATTGAGTCATATTCAATCAAACTTAAACCTAAGTGACGCTTAGGTGGAGACAATCTGACCAATTGGCTAAATTATGAAAACTCATAAAACCTATATAAATTGGGATATATAGTTCATGATGCCACGAATAGGACATAATATTTGTACAATGGTGATCCCCATTGAACAAATTTCGGCAACATTTTCTATTATTTAATTTACCCCTACTCACATTTTCTCTATGATTTCACACTCTTGATGGTTTCAATCGCACAGAGAGAGAACGAGTGTGAAGAATTGAGAGGTGCAGCTCTCGAGACTCTTGGTGCGAAGGAGAGGAAGACTGTGTTGTATGTGCAATAGAGAAGAAGAAGCGCAGATCTAAGAGAAGACGGATTAATTAAAATAGTAATTAGTTAATAACTGTTCAGTTATGTCTAATTGGATTTACATCATCAGTGCTAACAGAAAAATTGACAGCGAGGACAGAAATTAACCAAATACTATAGTCTAAGGACTTAATTGAACCAGAAAATAATTTAGGGACTCAATTGAATCAAATATAATAGTTTAGGGATTAAAAATAGACTTTTTTCTGTTATTAATACTGTTGTATACAGATTTTATTATACACAATAAATAAGTTATTATATATGTTAATAATTTTATTTTTATAGAGTAATTTTATTATTCAACTTAAATATTACTAATATGTATAATAACTCGTTTAAATTAAATAATTATAATACTGTATAAAATAAGTTTACATAATAAAATCATTAATCGTGATGAAGCCGTAACGAATTTAAAGCAGGGGCCAATTTTAATAAAGTCAATAATAATGATGATTATTATTAATTTATTATCATCATTATTATTGAAATAAAAAAAATACTTGACATTAAAATATAAGAGCTAGAATTTGATACTTATCATATAAATAGTACTTTCAATTTGCTCTACTTTTACAAAGTCTAATAAATTTGTTGTGCTTTTATTTTAAGAGAGCAATAATTTGATACTTGTCATATAAATTTATGAAAGTTTGTATAGCATTTTTATAAAATTTTCTTTATGTTATAAATACATCCTAAGTTTTTTTTACAATTTAAAATATGTAAATATGTGTTTTGTTAAAGTTAGATATATAATCAATGGACAATAACAACATCTCATGGAAAAAAAATATTTTATTTAAGGCAAAGATACCGATTGCATAATTTATTAACTTATAAACTTTTTACGATAGTAATTTTTGTAGCATTAGATGTTTACCATTTGGGAAGTAAATTATTTAAAAAAAAATACTACATTATTCAACAGTGCAATTATGGCACCTCTCATTATCTCCTTCCCTCAATTAATATGTATAATAAATTCGTATCGATAATAATATGTGTATTAACAGCATTTATTTAATGTATATAATAAATTCGTATCGATAATAATATCAATAACTGTATATGTGTATTAGTAGTATCAACAATTCGATGTGAATACGGATAAGAAAATACTGTTAGTAAATGTTGACAAGGATAATTTTCTTGTTGGGGAAAAGGAATTCAGAATTATTACTTACGAATTGAAAATTTTAAAATCTGAAAAATAATAAAGAAATCATCAGATTTAAGAAAGTTTACGATTTAAAATTTAGAATTTAAATACACACTGTTGAACTTCGGCGTAATTTTCTCAACAGTATACACATTTAGATATGAAATCATCCGTTTTGAACGTGATAATGAGGCCAAACTTTTAATTAGAATTTTGGAATTATGATAGAGTCTTCAAATTCCAGTTTTTCACAACTTTAAAATTCTTCAAAGTTATTTGAATTTCCTTTTCCCAGTGGAAATATTTTTCATTGATAAGAGTATATAAGAAAAAAAATTATTAATTCATCAAATAAGAACATTTATTTAACATTTATTTAGTGAGTGGAAATATTTTTCTAAGTGCAAAAAGTAATTGATAAATAAAATTTATAAATAATATTTTTTTAACATTTATTTAGTCTTGTAAATCAAATAGTTTTATGTTTCAGATGATAAATCTGTAATTTTGATATTTTGGAATGTTAAATATTAATGCTTTTATTTTTTTTGAGAACAAAAACATGATTTTTTTTAATTTCGAAGGAAAAATATGAAATTTTAAAATTTTGAAAGAACAAATATGAAATTTTTTGTATTCTAGAAGAATAAATACAATATTATAAATTTTAGAATGAAAAAGACATTATTATGAAATATCAAGTTCTATACATGAAACTACCCCTACTTTCAAAAACTGTCCTCTCAAATCTGGTCACTTTGCTAACAAAAAGATTTTGAAAAATAGTTATTCACATTGGCACCCAAACTCAAATATATGAAACGGATGCAACTAAAATTAAATTGAATTTAAGGCAGTTGTGTAGTGAATGCACTCGAAAACAGACTTAGGAAAATTCCATGTCTCTTTCTTGGTAAATTCCATTGCTTATAAGATGATTAAAACTTGTATTGTGAGAACCTGAAAGGAAATGTAGCAAGCAATTTACACAAGTTATAGGGGGCATTTGGAAAAAGCCTGTTAAGTATCCACTAATGGAGGTGTTATTTTCAAGGCTCTAAATATTATTTTCAGGATGAACAAATTCTTTTACATTATATCTAAATTGTGCTTCATTTATTTCTCTTAACTTTGTCTAATAAGCATCCTCTTCAATACAGTTAATTTCTGAGAAAGATAATAAACTGGTTATCAATTGTTCAATCGTTTTAAGGAAAGAAACCTGATTCTTAGCAATATATTATGTTTTAAAATCTCGTCATTATCTTGTTTCCTCCAAATCTCTCATGATCAATTCTAGAATTTTTGTTTCTCGCTTTACAAGCAAGAACGGAATTATGGAAACGAATGAAAAAAAGAAAATTTGTTCTGAGGTATAAAAATATGAGTTATAGCATGTGGAATTGAATTATACAGATATGCAATTATATTAATATTGGATTTGTAGCTCTATTTTTGTTTGAGGTATTGTTTACTTCGAATTTAGATATTTTATATTTGTTTCATCTAAGAACTCTAAAAAGAATGTTCATATAATTAGCTATTTTTTTATAGAGTCATTTAGATGAAATTATCAATAAATCACCAATTAATTAGATGTGTGACAAGCTAAGCTAACTAGTGAGTTATGTATAAAATATCAAGAGTATTATCAATAAGTTGAGAATGAATAGTATAGGTTATTATTGCAATATGTTAATGTTTGATAATTGATGGAATGAATGAACAAAGAACAAAAATTCAGATGAAAACTGAAATTTGTATTTGTTTCCTTTAAGAAGATGCACCTTGGTTACAATAGCATCTAAAAAGCAAAAATAGAATTGTATGAAGCAAAAACAGATAACTTAATTATATTACTGAATTGGTTACAATACAGCACCTTTTCCGCTTTGACTTTTTGAAGCCAGGAGATCTGCCACTTGATTATATTACTGACTTTCTCATGTCAAAACCTCAATTTAAAGTATACAAAACATGCCACCTTCCACGTAAAATATTGTATGACAATAATCCAAACCATCTGCAAGCAACAGGAAGGATCCTATGATTGGAATTCTCCTTGAAAATTTTCAAAGAGAAATTACTTGGCACTTCCTCTTGACACATTCCTCTCTTTATAACAACATCATCCATACATCATTTTCTTCATGTTCTCTCTACAAATTAAATGCATTCCTTGAAGAAATAAAGGCTACCAATCCCAAAGACTCAACATGGATCCTCCTGTGGCAATTAGAGGGGTTCGTGAACTCGACCCAAACCAAACTCTGTTGCTTATGGTAAGAATCGGGTTCGTCATTATGCTTTTCTCAGTACAAGACATGCTTTGTTCGATCAACGATTATACTGAAGCAGCAGAAGCAGCAGCGCCGCATCTTTTCATAGGGTTTCTCTGCTTACTGATCAGTTTTGCACTGATGGTTCTTGGCCTGGTACTACCGAGAAATCCGGCATTGCTAAGAAGGCTCAATTCAGTTGTGCTTTGGCTTCATTGGTTTTATTTTGAGCTTTTTGTCTTATGATTGTTTTCATTTTCTTTTTTGTTTTTCTGTGAGACAAAGAGAGTTACTGATGCTGATGTACTTGTAATTAAGTGTAAATAATGTCTCTCCCCCCTTTGCAAGAAATGGTTATCTTTTTAGATTTTGTTGTATTTTGTCTACACCAAATGAACTCGGCCAAAATTGTGGTCTATTTGCATATATAAACATCCGTTGGAAACAAGGATAAATTTGAACAGAAAAGACAAAATTACCCATGACCTTTTCTTATCAACTCATTACCAGTTCATATAAACAGGAAATGATTCAAATAAAACTAATAAATTTGTCCAGCACAAACTGAGTTGTATTTTTCTCAACAAATAATAAGATGCTAGAGATTTTAGTAAATCGGTCAACATTGAAACATTGGACTAAACCTGTAGATCTCCTAATAAAACTGAATCAACTAGTAAAAATTATTTATCTAATTAGTCATATTTAAGTTGTTGAAAGCACTTAAGAGAAGAGTCAAAGCAAGTCGGTTTAAAATAGCAACTTGGTGATTAACAATCAATAAGATCATATACTAGGAAAGAGCCTCATTTCATTAATAATTCTTGATTGACATGGTTACCTACTGTCAGAAAGATAACGTTTGCAACTGCGCAAAATATTCTCATAGACAATCTTATGTTCACTCGATATAACCAGACAATTTATCTCTTCTAATAACTTGGCTACATTTTTCTTCTCGATGTGATTTGAATTGCTCAACAAAAGATTATACCAAGATTTTTGAGAAATACTTTGTAATCGACTTTCTTCAAAGTTTCTGATGCAAGAGAGCGCCAATGGAATGTGCCCTTGTTTTAGTTTCAGACAGAATCTTTCCATTATCAGAGAAACTGGTGGGACCCGATCAAACGATATTAAGTGTTCCCATGTTGCCTCAAGCACCCCATCCTGTAGAGAAATTAGTAGTCAAGCAATATGAGCAATTTAATTGTATTTCCAACATGTGAGGAACCACATATTCTATAATTGATGTTGCAAACATGCATCACTTGTTAGAGCTCCATAAAGCATTTGAACATTTTGGTAAGAATACTAACCATTCTTATTTTACATGTAAAATGGTCAATTCTAAATAGTGAACATGCTATCATAATGATAGATGCTATAAATGTCATAGACCAAAAGCATCAACATGCTGGTGTGTATGACCAGGATGCCATAAACATACAAAAAGGAATTTTCCAATCTAAATGAGAGATAAAACAAATAGGAAAGAAAATACCTTTCCAGCCCTAAAGGCATATATCACCATCTTTAAGTGTCTTTGTACATCAAAATGGTGGCCATGATGTAACATTTGCAGAAAAGCCCTTTCAAATTCTTCAAATTCCCCATTCTCAACACAAGCCTCCATCATAGTATTAAATGTAAATTTATCGGGAACGACTTTCCCATTTATAATCTCATTAAAAAGTTCATTAGCTTCGTCAAACATTTTATGTTCTTTGTATGCTTTTAGCATAATGTTGCATGTAATTACATTTGGTGCACAGAAGTTTTGCATTTGATTAAATATATATCTTGCATTTTCTATGTTATTAGAAGCAATACATGTTCGTATTAAACCTGTGTATGTCACAACCAAGGGCTTCTTTGCAACTTTACATATTTTATTAATCTGCAAAAAAGGAACAGATACTATTTGTGAGGTATTAATTCAAGAGGCAAAGTTGCTACAAATTCAATCTGATTCTCCATTTTAACCAAAAATTCAAAATGCTTGATATATAGCTTCTAACACTATATTGCAGATGTAATATAATATATAACATTTTCAATGAAATTTGTTGTTGGGCAGTTAGCCCAACAACCTTAAAAAAAAAAGACTATATTGCAGACAAAGACATCCTTATTTCTAAGGAATAACTAGCTGCGATCTTATTTCTAAGGAATAACTATGCCATCCTTCCACAAGAAATAAATTTGAAGGGCATAAATGAAAACAAATTTTACAATTTTATAAAGCAATGTTATATAAAATGACCGTACCTGGAGAAGAGCTTCTTCACAGCGGCCAGCAGTGCAAAGACATCGTGCAAGGTCATAATAGAGACTGGCGGTTCCTACAACACCATGCTGCTCCATATCTTTTACTGCTAATACTGCCTCCTCTGTTTTCCCTTCTCTCCATAGTGCATTTATCAGCACTGGTACAATTAAAGTTTCAATTTTATGAGCGAGAGACCAAATAGTTCAATTGAGCCTGGAGCTAACCAAATTTGATTTCAGTTTCACAGAACCTAATTATCATGACAAGCATCGGAAAAGCTCTAATTTGACCAAAATTAGCTTTAGATGGCAACTGAACAGGAAATGAGCCAACAAGAAACAAAAGATAAAACAAAAAAGGCCTCTCCACTTCATCATGTAATGCTTCTTTGAACATTATTATTCTAATATAAGAAAGTAGCATACCTTTATAGTTTAAAGCACTTGGTATATATGACCTCTTGACCTTGTTGTAGAATTCATAAACCAAGTTGTACTTGCCACATGCAAGCATCACCTGAACCGAAACCACAGAGAAATAATTAACACAACGAAAAAATATGCATTTCACACCCTGAGTTTCATAATATTACTGCATTACCTCCATGACAAGTCCGTATGTAGTACTTGTTGGGCGTATGCCCTTTTGCTTTAACTCTTGCAAAACCCAAAATGCCCCCTCCCATTGCTTTTGTTGCACACAAGCATTTAGCACCTAAAACCAAAATCAAACAAGTTCTTTCCATTGTCAGGTTGTATAAAATTACAGTTTCAGACTTCGTCCAACAACCTTCTCCAGTGTTTCTCAATAAGCTGGATAAGGCTTGTTGAATCCATATTTCCTACCATGGTACATCTACTTTAAAATTATGTATTACCGCATTATAAACCACAAGGTCAGGTTCAAGCCGTGGATCCCACTTCTGAAGAGGCCCCAGATTAAACTTCTTGTCCGGAAGAGTCCTCATGCAATCAATCACATCAAATAGTTCTTTCATGAGACCAGCTTGACCAAGTGTAACTGCGATACAGTGGTATGCCGCTAGGTCAGGATATGATGCCAATTCTTCCTACAATAAATATTGCATGATTAATAAGAAATAGAAGAAGATGAAATATAAAATATAACATTTATAAAGAAGACATCTGCAAAAGAAGGGCCTAAGAGAAAAAAATATTGATGGATCTTTTTAAGTGAACCGAAATATTTTACTATGCTAGAAAATAACACTGAACATTTTTCATGTAAGAACCTGACAGCCAATAATATCTTTTGAGATACTTGCAGATAATATAAACGATTAGATTCACATGATTGAAAAGCTGTACATGCAAATATAGGAAAACTTTTGTTATTTGCAGATTTAGAAAATATTGCGTGCATTAAGAAAAATCTATGACACCATGATCAAGAACCTCAAATAAAGAAGATGATATCTGCAGGTTCTTAAACAAAATAGATTTATTTAATGCATACTTGCAAATTAAATTATCTAGGGTCATGCATGAGAAGCAATACCCGCATTGAATAAAACACATTGAGCGCTTCAAAGGGCCTCTTTGCCTTACCAAGCACATCTAGTACAGTTGTGTAAATGTACCTATAGAACCAAATATCGCAGGAGTAAGATGAATAAAATGCATAATGGTGATTTCATGAATACTTCTTAGTTTTGGTCAACCACAAAAATATTTATACTTCTTAGTTTTCAATAGCTTTAGATGAACCATCAAACAATTCACAAATTGCACCAAATGTTGTTACAAAGCTTGCATGAATGATAGAAATTACAGCCATCGTTCCAACCTTTTTCACTATGATGAAATTGACAACAGCCGTCAAGGTCGACAAATAAGTCGTTTCTCGCAAAAGATATATGAAATATCATCCTAATTTATAAAACAGGAGCAATACTAATTGCTGCGGTGCTGCCAAATGATCCCTCAAAATGTTCACTGCTTTAGTCTACATTAAAGGGCATAAAACTCTCTAAACCTGAAGAAAGGAGAACATAAGGGCTACTCGCAGTATCTATCATTTTGTAGGACTTGCATGTACATGACATGTTAATGTTTTGTAAGCTAACATGTAAATTATTACCATAAGAAACACAAGATCATAGCTCTGTTCACCTGGTTTTTAAAGACTTAAATCTTTCTCGGGATTTGAGCCACTGAAGAACTTGTAAGGCACGTTTCCAGTTGCCATAATCACCTAAAAACTGTACCACTCTTAGTATGGTATGATCCGAGAACCGTATCTTTGCATCATGCATTAATTTTGAAAACTGCCACTCCGGAATATCCAAAGCTGATGCATTTAAGCTTCACACAAGAATGATAATAATTAACCGTGAGTTATAGTATTATGCGGGCCTCACTATCAACATTAAATAGAATGTATGACCAAATTAATCTAATAGTCGTGTATTGCATGCAATATATCAAAAAGAAGGGTCTAATTGGAGCATGATATATATTGTGTTCTATCCATGGACGGAGCCAAAATAATATTAAGTGGGGGTCAGATATCGTAGTAAATGTTGAAATCAATACAATAATCACATCAAAATGGTTAGGTAACAACTGCAGGGGTCAAAAATGAAACGACCTTTATATTTTATGGGGTTCAAATATGAATTTTCTTTAACAAAATACAAATAAAATATAAAAAAGTACTAGATAAACATACAAAATTACATAAAAAATGGGGAACATCGACCCCCATTTTTACCTACTAGATCCGCCTATAGTTCTATCCGCTGACATTGCAAAGTGACTAGTATGATTTGCAAAGTGAAAAGCCATTAGAACACAATTTGAATAAAATCTGGTTAACTTGTACTGTACACCTAAGTTTTCACTGTTATTCCAGACTCACATGCGGACCCTGCTTTTCTGATCCCGACCATCCGATCTAAAACAAAAGTATAAACTCAATTTGCTGACATAAAAAAAAACCCACCCTAGATGATGCCAGTATGTTATCAGGCCTGTTGGGTTTAGAATGGAAGTGCGCAGACAGGAAAAGCAAGGTCCTGTGATCCAATTCCAGAGTTACCACAGATGCAGATTCAGTACTGTGTTGGTACAAACCAAGAACAGTATGATACTGGAATGAACTATCCTCACATTTCATAATGGGCTCAAAGAGGCAGGTCACAAAAAAAAAAAAAAACGACATGCAACACCCAACAATTGACAACTAAGATAAGATCAATCTAACTCAAACCTTGAGTAGGGTAAAGGATTTTACCGGGCAGCTAATGTTTTAATCCTCTCTTCCATCTCCATTCTAAGAACTCTGGGCCGATTTCGGATATCGGTAAAAACCTCAAAGGTCTTAAATGCAGCTCTTTGATCAATATCTTCGCCACTAACCTCGTTCCTTACGACTAGATCACATTGTTGTTTTGCCTTCTGCAACTCCACAGCTCCTGATCTTTCAAATTGGGCACCAGTTTTATGATAAGACCTCTGTTCCACTTGAAAAGGTTCATATCCTTCTAGCTTCTTATCCTTCCGAGAACCTATTGGTTCAGTTACAGAATTGTCCTTTCCACTAAGAACTGCATCATGCTCTCTCCTTATGACTCCACCGTATTTCTCTTTTGATTTTTCGCGCCTGGCAACAGTTCCAGAATTCCCCAATTTGGTCTCTTTTTCCTGATAAAGCCTCTCTTGTTGACCATTATCATAGGCCTTTTGTCGTGCAAACTTCTCCACGGCATTCTTATTTTTCTCACTTTCACCAATAGTACCACCAATTGTACCAAAAGAATCGCTTTTTCTTTGGTACTTCTCAGGTTCTCTCCTTACAAAACTATAATTTTCTTTTGATTTTTCAGGCATTGCCACAGTCCCAAAATTTCCCAATTTTGTCTCTTTTTCCTGATAAAACCTCTCTTGTTGACCATTGTCAGAGGCCTTTTGTTGTGCAAACATCTCCTTTGCATTATTATTTCTCACATTTTCACCAATGGTACCACCAATTTTACCAAGAGAATCACTTTTTCTTTGGTACTTCTCATGCTCTCTCCTTACAACTCCACTGTATTTTTCTTCTGATTTTTCACGTATTACAACAGTTCCAAAATTTTCCAATTGTGTCTCTCTTTCCTGATAAAACCTCTCTTGTTGACCACCATCATAGGCTTTTTGTAGTGCAAATTTCTCCTTTGCATTCTTATTTCGCACACTTTCACCAATGGTACCACCAATTGTACCAAGAGAATCACTTTTTCTTTGGTACTTCTCATGCTCTCTCCTTACAACTCCACCGTATTTTTCTTCTGATTCTTCACGCATTGCACCAGTCCCATAATTTTCTAATTTTATCCCTTTTTCCTGATAAAACTTCTCTTGTTGACCATTATCATAGGTCTTCTGTCGCACAAACTTCTCCTTTGCATTCTTATTTCTCACACTTTCACCAACGGTACCACCAATTTTACCAAAAGAATCACCTTTTCTTTTGTACTTCTCATTTGAGTTAGATTTAGATTTCTCAATTTCAAATTTGTCATCAACTTTCGATTTTTCGTCTAGCAAAATGCTTTCAACTTGGCTCCACCCCCCACTTTTCTCTTTTATTGCTTTTGGTCTTACTTTCTCCTTGTAATTATCATCATTGGTCTTAAATGACGGCCTTTTCAGATTAGTTTGTTTCTTATTTCTCTTAAAACTATCATCATCAAACCTTCCATCATCTATGTTGCTCCTATCCAGTTTAACCGACTCCATAATCTTCACATAATCAGAAAAAGTGGGGCTAAAATTTAGCTCCTGCTCAATGGAAGAAACTTCTCTGGAACCTACTTTAACCTCTCCATTTGCTAAACCCCTCGCAGTAACCCCAAACCGGTTCAATCTGTTATCCAAACTACAACTTTTCTTCAGTAAAATACTACTGAAACGGGTTACCATAATGGCATTTCCAAAGATTGGAATCCCATGAATAGATATTGAAGGTTTTGAGCAGGAACTGGGAGAGAAAGTCAAATTACAGTTTACAAACACAAATGCCATAATCTCAGCTTTCCTGGTTCCAGAGACGGAGAGAGACCGACCTATTGTTTTCTTGTTAAGTACCTTACCTTAGAATTGTTATCTCCTTCTACCATAGCAAGCAATACTCCATTGTTGCAGCCATGGTTTTGAGAATCTATCTCACCTTCCGAGTTACGCCGATTCTACCATCTAGTACTCTAGTTTGTTTTACTCAATTTTTTAGATCGATTTGTCATTTGATGGATGATGATGATCCGAAGAGATATTTTGCGATAAAACATGAAATATGTTTCGTTAATTAAAAGGTGAAGAGAAAGAAGATGGGTCTGAATCGGAGGGGCCTGATGGTTAATAACAGGCCTGATGAGAAAAAAATATATAGATTTTTCTGGGCCGGGCCGTAATTTTACAGTTTCCGTTGGACTAGCTATTATATATTGTATTTTACTGAAAGAAACTCTAAATTTACTGAAAGAAAAAAAAAATTATTTCTTGTTATAAAAGAATGTGTTATGAAGTAGTTCTAATTTTTCATGATCTAAATTTCAAATGAAATACATGTATGCGTACTTCAAAGTCTAAATTAGATCTTTATAAGTATATATGTGGTATTTTAATTATTTCCATATATCTTTCAAGTTAACAATTAGTTTTTGTTTCTATATGCGGTTTTCTGTTTCTATATTTTTTTAATTTGTGAAAATTATCAGACTAATTTGTTATTAATGTACTTTCATACCCGTATTAATTCAAAACTTAACTGATTAATTAAAGCACAACAATGTATGTATGCAACTAAGCAAAAGTATACATCAATATTGCAAAGCCACCATCTTAACAAATCAATAGAATTATAAAAAGTTTAATAAAGCCATGACAAATAGTAAGATACCCGTTTACCCTTCATTTGATAAGTAAAAGTAAAATTAAAGCGGAATAAGTATTAGATCACTTTAAAATATTGATGTTTGATAATAGTGAAATAAGTAGATGAAGTAATGAGATTAAAAAAGATTAAAAATTATGAAATTTGGAGATTTAATTTTACTCTAGCTTCATAAATATTTTAATTTTACTTTACTTTAAATCAACTCTATTTAATGCACTAAAATGTTTTAAAATACTTAAATTATCTCCACTCACTCCATTTTTTTCTTATTTTTTACCTATTGGTCCGTTTGGCAAAATAGTAGCTAGCCCTACTAAGAGATTGACTAGTTCTTCGTACCACACAAATACTATTAGTTAATTAATGACCATCCTAGTCATATATAATATGTACATGTTTGACTAGTACTACAAGACAACACACTTAGTTAATTAAACAAATACTAGAATTTTCAATATTGATGTGAGTATATAATATTAATGGTATGGATAGTTTAATATACACGCTAATAATTTTAATTTTGAACTATATTTACATGTGTATACCAGACAATAGCGTGAAAAATATTTACATGTGTAATTATGCATATAAATATTTTTCATGTTAATGTTTGGTTATATAGGTATACGTACGTAAATATAGTTCAAAATTGAAATTATTGACGTACGTATTAAACTATTCATATTATTAATATTACATACCCACGTTAATATTGAAAATTAAAATGTTCTGCCAAGAAACCAATGTTCTCATCTTATCCTAAAGACCGGGACAACTAATTTAAAGGTCGTTAGACTATATATATCTCTCAGATTGAAGTTGTCGCCATCTTTGACGGCGTCTCTTATTCAATTGAGAAGGAAAGATAAAACTCTAGCTCTTGTGTACATAGAATTCATAAAGAACATTTCAAAAACTGGACTTAGTAAGAAACGCTTCTTTTGTTTTCCGAGTCCTGGGGAAATACTCTTCCTTCAAACACGCACAAGTATAAATAACCATGCAATTCCCTGGCCATTGTATAACCAAATAGCACTTGCAATTTGCATACACAAATCACAAGCTAACACAAACGAAGATATATTAGCTAGAAAGAAATGGCTGCCTATACACTTTTTATCTTCACTTTTCTTGCTTTGATCTTCTCTCAAGCATTCGCTTCTGATCCTGGTTCGCTTCAAGATTTCTGTGTTGCTGACATGAGCTCTAAAGGTATCATTTCTTTTTTCATAAATTTTTCTATGACAAAAATATTGATGAGGTTTTATAAATGAAAATCACTAGCGTTTCGCCAAAACTTATATTAACTGTAATATTTTTTATTTTTTTTTCTGAGACCCACATATCTATACATGTTGAAAAAAAATCATCAATTAACATTCATTTTTCTTTCATGAATGCAGTATTTGTGAACGGTTTTGTTTGCAAGAATCCAAGTGATGCGAAACCAGAAGACTTCTTATTCTCAGGCCTCGACAAGGCCGGCGATACAAGTAAGAATTTGGGATCAAATGTCACCTTAGTCAATGTTCAAAAGATTGCCGGTCTCAACACCCTCGGAATATCCATTGCCCGTCTCGACTTTGCACCTAATGGCGGCCTCAACCCACCACATATCCACCCAAGAGCAACTGAAGTGCTTACTGTCATGGAAGGCACTCTCTATGTCGGTTTTGTGACGTCAGCTCCAGAATTCAAGCTCTTTTCGAAGGTGTTGAGCAAGGGTGATGTATTTGTTTTTCCTCAGGGGCTTATCCACTTTCAATTCAACTTTGGAGCTGTCCCGGCCGTTGCATTTTCCGGCCTGAGCAGCCAAAATCCAGGTTTGATCACCGTCGCTAAGGCAGTATTCGGGTCAAACCCGCCTATTTCGGATGACGTGTTATCCAAGGCATTCCAGCTCGATAAGAAGACTATTGATTGGCTCCAAGCTCAGTTTTCAAATAGCAACTAATCAATCTTTAAAGACTTTTTATGTGAGGAATTAATTTGCTTAATTAATATGTAATTCAAATTTACTGTTTGCCTTTTGTCAATAATGAAACCTTGACATGTTTGCATGAGTGATAAATTAAATTGCTATTATTCATTAGTACCTTTGCTTATACATTCATGAGTGAATATAATTTAAATTGCTATCTTCATCTCAGCTAGCTCTGATCCAGAACCGCCATAATCAATTAGTCAGTTTTTTGCTTATTTTTTGACATGAAATAACACTTGTAGCCTGGTTGTCAGATGAACTTCTCTTCTCTCAAGACTTCCAATAATAATGACTTAATTACCTAACTAAACTACTTACACGTCACTCATGAAGATCGGTTCAATAATGACTTAATTAATCTCTCATTAAATTGCAAGAAATCTCCAATTTGCAGTCCCTTATAATTAAGGAAATTGACATATAGATACATATGTTGCCACTAGTGATATATGGATCTAGAGGGTCTCATAAATATGAACACAAAATTGAGGATATGCATATATCATTTTTCATTAAATAATAAGTCTAAATAATTTAACATTAATATATTAAATTTATTAAAATTAAAAAATATAATAATTTTTAACAATATTGAAAATTAAAGGGAGTGACGCTTGCCAGGGCTTGGCCCTTAACAGATTTGCCCTTGATTGCTACCTGAGTATATATTCAGTTTAATAGGATTATTATATATTTATGTTATATGCTTTATTTGGATAGATATCAAGCGTTAAACTGGAAAAATCAGTAGTGAAGAAGTGATCCAACAACAAAAAGAATTAACAACAACTGAGCCTTCAATTAATTGTTCTGACCAAACCAAATGATATTTGTATTTTATTATTCAGTCTAATATATATCTAGAATAACATTCGATTTATAGATGTTATTTTAGTTTATTTGAAATTATCATTGATTGATTTGGTTCAATGATAATGATGTTGATAACAATAAAGCTAGCAGCTGAAAGTAACATTGCTTTTATAAATAATTTGTTTATATATGTATTTGTAAATGTCTATAATTAGTATATAAAATATTTTTATTATTTTTTCATTCCTATTAAATAATTCAAGTTAAAAACTTTATTATATAAATAAAAATATATCTCATAAATTTTTTAATTATAATAATGTAAAATATAAATATTTTCTAAAAAAAATATAATTACATTTAGAATATAGATAAAAAATGTGATTAAAAATTATAGTTATTACTCCTCTAAAATATACGTATGATATGATAAATTCATTAGTTTTTCTTTTGCGCATGCCCAAAAAATTTGTACTTTGCATGCAGAAACTAATGAATCTACGAACATCAGGGTTATTTTTGGGCTTCGCTCCAAAGAAAAATATTTACTGAAAAAATAAAAGTTTAAAATAAAATTATATGAGAAATTCTCTAAAATTTAATGCTATATATAATTAAAAACAACACTATTAGTTACATAAAATTTTTATATAGAAATATAAGAAAATTGTATCATTCTGAAAAATTATATATATAATATTTTAGACATAATAAACACATTTCTAAATAGAGAGAGGAGGAGGAATATATATGAACTATTTAATCAAGATAAAAAATAAATCAAATAATTAATACTAGACGTGAGAAGGTATGACTAAAATGATTTATAATTATACTACTTTTATGGAATATTAGATTCCATATTTGTTGTGTCCTGACTATTTGTGTGTTGATTCCTTGGAGTATAATTTCTAACTGCTTGATGCTTCAAAGTGGTATTAATCATACTTCATTTTATATAATTTGGTATGCAAATAATATTAATTCTTTATAATGTGTTTTCTATTTAATATCTTGAAAATATTATTTTATCTAAAAATGAAAATTAAAAATTTGCTTTTATTACAAAAATAAATAAATAATAGAATTAAGGTTTTGAAATAATTATCCATTAAATTTGAAAATTATTTGGGTATGCATTATTTTTTTTATTAATTTGAAAATAATTTAAATTTTACTCAAACAATTACGGCTTTAAGATAATGTATACAACAAATTAAAAATTACATAAAATCACCCCGTAAATTTATTTTCTAGTGAAGTTAATACAAAATTGCATCTCATAGTTACAACATGAATCAAATTCATGAAGAGAAAGACTTGGAATGCATATCTTATTTTTAATCATAATACACCGTAGTTTAGAGATTGAAATGACAATGTGATAATATAATTATACATAATTCATCAAATTCTTTAGGAAAAAAAAATTATATCCCAAAATTTTAAGAGAGCTGTAGCTCTTATATATGCATATGTTCCTACAAAGATATGCTATAAAGTTACACAACACATAAAAAGAAATGGTCACATTCATATATTATATTCTTGATTTCTCGTGGAGCTAAGTACAAGGTCAAATTATTTACATTTCTTGTTAAATAATTAGGTTCAAAGCCGCCGCCGCCACCAAACGACAAATTTCTGACGTATACTCGGATTCTCTGTGGCACTGACCCTGTAAATTATTGTACGTCTTCTCTCTGGACTCTCCATTTTTCCGTTTCCTTTCTGCTTATAAAAAATATTTGTGCGGCCATGTGTGGAGCTGTAGATTTAGCCACTTATATACGTGCCACAGAAGAAATCGCCTATATATTATAATTGATTTGATCAAGAAATGTGCAGAATCCCTTGGTTGGTTCAACCTTGGATAAGCACCATTATGGCAAAAAATATATCCAAGGATAAGAAATTAAGCACTATGGGTATGGTAAATGGTTTGATGACCTAATTCCATTATACACAAGAAAATAATTGATGTGTATATATATCAATTATTCAACCTTTATTCCAACTATATACTGATTGATAATACGTACTAATGACATACATCAACTCATTGGAAGGAAAACAAAAAAAAAAAAACCTGATTTGTGTCAATCATGTAAGATTTAGTCAATTTTACAATCTACTTAGTGGAATTATGCAGGAGTGTTAATTATCGATCCGATAGATTGGTCAATACGTAATTGTTATAACTCATCGTCTCATAGTAATTAATTCCTAAATAAATTGATCGGAATCGGGTTCAAGATTTTTGATCCAAGACGGATCGATCCGGCTCGATCCATTTAATTTTTTTTTTCTAATGTTTGCAATATTTTAATACAAATTTTAAATTATTTCAATGTGTATTTTTTTAGTTGGGAAGCAAAAATTTTGTGTTATTGAGGCTTAAATTCATGACCTCAAGCATCAAAACCACTAAATCGAATTTCATGTCCAAAGAGCAATTTCTTAACATATTTAATAATTAATATATTTCTAAATTTAATCGGAATTGAGGACTAAATCTTGTCCTTTCCAAATTAAGTTCGATTAAAAAAATTTAACCCGTTTTGAATCGGATCCATTTATTAAAAAAATAATAAAATAATGATGAGTCAATCCTTACAATTGGGACACTATAAAAAGCATAGGAAAAGAATTCTCAATAATATACGAGGCATTAAATTCTTGGGAATTTCAATTTACAAGCTTAGAATTGATGAACATAGAATGATAATTTTAGTTTAAGACTTAAGAGCATGGTTCGTACAATGTAAATTATCTACTAATTAAACACGCTATAATACAAGGTTTGGAAGAAAATTCTACGACGAAAATTGCAGAGGATTAGTGCAGGGTAACATGGCTGGCAAATTCTTTTGGAAAAAAGAAAAATTCTTGATAGGATTATTGCATGCCTATTGGATTAAAAATAGTAGATAAATACACCATAGCTAAGAGCATTTTCATGGAATATTCATTGGTTGTTTACGTAATTTTATATGTGATGTAAAAAAATAACAATTTTTTTATTTGTTTACTGTTATGTATTTTTTTTTCTGAAATAAAAGCTTCCGTTAATTTCAGCATTTATTTTTTTTCAAATACTTTTTGCTGAACTTAAACCTATTTGTCTCTCTGTAGAAAAATAAGCTAAACTCTAAATCCTAAATTCTAAAGTTTATCATCATCTGTATTAGATTTATGATTTTTTAGTGTTATATAATTATTATCATAAGTTTCAATGCCGTAAAAACCAACTTTACGTAATTAATTTTTAAGCTGGACAAACAAAGAATTTTGTGTATTTCTTTCCTTTGCATAAATTTAATTGGTATATGTTACCACATAGATATTAATTCACAAGTTGAGAGTTGACGATCCTTTTGCATGGTTGGTTTTAAAATTTTTTTTGAAGGTTTGTACGTGAATGTGATAGCTAATTAAAAATTATCAAAGTTTTTTTTTGAGGAGTGATAATTATACCTCTTAACTGCATACATAATATTTATTGCTTTATAAAGGAAAACAAATCATTTCTAGTAATAATGCTATCATGAATATCTTCTTTATATGGAAATTTCATTAAAATTGGTGACATGTACTCTTTTAATCTTTCATTAATCTATATCAAATGGTGTGAAAAAAACTGATCAATTAGAAAAAAGAAATTCGGTTTTGCATCATTATAGAAACCCAAAAGAAAACAGACAAATTCCTTATCCTTTTTTGTTCACTGCCTCTTCCTTTTTTTATTATCTTTCTACTAAAAAAATTGTTAATCTCTAACGTGATATTTCAGAAAAAGAATGAAATTCTCATCGCCACTATATAGGCATACTGCTTTTTTTTTTTTTTTTTGCCAGTGTATGTGCTAAGGTGTTGTGATGTAATTTACATTTCTTCAATTCACGCTTCAAGCAATAAATACAATTTCTATGGTTATTGTTGAACGAATTTTGAAGGGACAACGAATTTTTAAATTCAAGTCTGTAATAGATATCTACTAAATTATGATTTTGGGTTGATCTCCATTTCCATTTAACTATTGAAGAAAACACAAGCTCTCTGATGAGCTGAGAGACTAAGTTACCAAGGAAATAATACACAAGGGGAAGGAAATATTAAAGATAACCACATGTACAGTGTAGTGCGTCACAAAAAATCCGCTCTGCTAGAAATCTTCTTGAGCAATAAATCTCCACATTAAATGCACATTAGTAATTTCCCTCTGTTAATAAAAGACTCTGACAGAAATATCCTTTTCTCAGTAAAAAAAGGTGATCAAATCTTAATCACATAATGTACATTTAAAATAAATAAAGATGTATATTAGAAGTACTCTAATGGAATATTATAAAAATATTTATTTCTTGTATTATTAAGTATATAAATTATATAAATTATATTTATATTTGTGCAATAAAATTTTTAACTTCAATTTTTCTGTATTCATCTAAGGAATAAAAATATAATAAATATTTTCTATACTAATTATAAACACTTATAAATTCAGATATAAATAAATTATTTATTTAATATAAATATTTCTAATGTGCAGATATCGGTTATAAAATTTGATGTATAAGAATAATATCATTTTTTCTTTGTCCATAGTTGATACTTACATAGGTGAGGAACTATTGGCACTTATTTTCTAACTCCAGCTGGCATACATTTTCTTACATCTATCTTGTGCGCATGCACAAATGACACTTATTTTATGCGCAAATTAATTAAATGGCATTTTATTCTGTCTGTGCCTCTCTATAAAGAGCTCTCCAGCTGCTTGGTACCAACAGCAGGAAACATAAATTGCTCTCGTTTCAAATTTAGAAGTGATATATATATTTCTATACAAAGAAATGGCCATGCATCTCATATTTACAATTTTAGCACTAGGAATCAGTCTCCCTGTTACACTAGCCTCTGATCCTAGCCCACTCCAAGATTTCTGTGTTGCTGACAAGGCATCACCTGGTAATTATTTATCATGTTTAAGCCACTCTTTTTCTGGTAACCATGTAATTTTGATACTCTTATATATGTGTTGACTAATCGACATCTCTGTTAAAATTTTAAGATATATTTTGTACTCTTTGTAATCAAATAATTTTGATACTCCTTTTTTTTCTTTGTAGATAATAGATCTCCGTTTCTTTACGGATGTCAGTTTAAATTCTGTAAAAATTATTTTAAAAAAAATATCGGGATTAACGGAAACTCTTATTTAAAAAAAACAATCTTTTGTACTCTCAATGATATAAGTGTATAGATAACAGAACTGCAAATCTAAGAATATAACTTTTCACAATGAAGAGTCATATTAGTTGAATTGTTGTGTACCAAATAATTAATGGGCTAATTTGAAAATATTTGTAATTTATAATAAAAATTGTTGAGATTATATATGTTTCTAAAGTATATATTTTTTAAACTTGACAATCCTTTTGAATGCAGTGTTTGTCAATGGTTTCGTGTGCAAGGACCCGAAACTGGCAACACCGAACGATTTCTTCTTCCCCGGCCTCGACAAGCCCGGTAACACGATGAACACAGTTGGTTCAGCAGTAACTCCTGTTAATGTAGCCCAGATCGCTGGTCTGAACACACTCGGCATATCCCTAGCTCGTATAGATTTTGCACCCAATGGTCTGAACCCGCCACACACGCATCCACGCGCCACCGAGATTCTGGTCGTGCTTGAAGGAACCCTGTCAGTCGGGTTTGTGACATCTAACCCTGACAACAAGCTCTTTGCAAAGGTATATATATACTTCAAGGGCATAACTGTTTAGTAAATATGTAATAATGACTCACTAAATCTGACAGAATAATACTTTTTACCAGTAATATCTAATAGCAGTATAGAGCTGTGAGAGGAGTCCACCTCTTTATTATCCACCCATCTATTCACCCATTATTTGTTAACGTCAATTATATATCTGTTAATTAAAATTTAATCATTTTATGTACAAAATATATATAATTTTATATATAAAATGATTAAATTTTATTAGTTAATAATAATATATTTTTAATTAACAAATATATAATTAACGTCAATAAATAATTGAGTGGATAGATGAGTAGATAGCAAAAGAGTGGACTCTAAATATTTTCGTAGCAGTATAACACAAAATAGTGCCATATATATATATATATATATATCATCATAGTTTCAATTTTTAAAGTACCTGTATTGTACTATTGGACAAATAGAAATTTTAATCTGTAGACCAAGTTATCTATGAACAGAAATTAAATATCTATAAACTGATTAATTGTTGCAGTTACTTCAGAAGGGAGATGTATTTGTGTTTCCGGAGGGACTGATACATTTCCAGTTCAACAACGGCATGGCGCCAGCAGTGGCCTTGTCTGGTCTGAGCAGCCAGAATCCCGGCGTGATCACAATCGCAAACGCGGTGTTCGGGTCGAAGCCACCTATTTCAGATGACATCCTTGCCAAGGCCTTCATGCTAGACAAGAAAACTGTGGATTGGCTCCAGTCCCAGTTTTGGGGTAATTACCCAAAGTGATTGCATTATAAGAAAGATCTTTAATCAAATGATAGTATAAGGGAAGAGCATGCTCTCTCCATGTAATCAGTCATGCATGAAATTAAGCTTGAAAAATGCAATCATGAATGACATGTATCCTTACGAAAAATATTAATTGGTGAATAATAAAAGGCAAGCAAACTCAGCTAAGTTATGGTTATATATCTTTGCACTTTTAAATTTACTGGCTGCAGGATAGTAGCCCCCAATGAAGTAAACAAACTATTTAATTTGGAATTGAATAAATTCCAATTGGGCTCTCTAATAAATGATGCTTGTGCTCTTGTACATAATATCAACGATCAGAAAAATGGAAAACAAAGCAAGTGAAGACGTGTGAAAATACATCCGAAGACTAAATTGAGACAAAAATGTTTAGTGCTCATTCAGATAATATGAATTCTTATTCCAGCCAATCAAAATGTAGTGCTCATTCAGATATTCTAAAGGGAAAATGTTAAAGAGATAACATTATTGATACCGTCATCTATACATTAAATGAATTATTATATATGTTAATGACTTTATTATGTATAATATTTCTATTATTTAACTTAAATATTATTAATATGCATAATAACTTATTTAATTTGCATAATGACAATATTGTACAAAATGAATTTGCATAATAAAGCCATTAATATGCATTATAATTCATTTAAATTACATAATTATAATACTGTACAAAATGAGTTTGCATAATAAAGTCATTAATATGCATAATAACTCATTTAATGTGTATAATTAAGCCCGTATCGATGACGGTATCAATAAGCGTATCTGTGTATCAGCTCCCATTCCAAAGAGTATTCATTGTCCCCCATTTGACAAGTGAAGTAAAATTAAAACGGATTAAGTGCTAAATCATTCTAAAGTATTGATGTTTGATAATAACAAAGTAAGTAGATGAAATAATGAGAGTAAAAAGTATTAAAAATTATAAAATTTGATGACGCTACTCTACTTATTAAATCGAGAAAGTGGATCTAAAGTAAGATAACGACGCTCATTAACATTATTAAATCACTAAAACATGTTGGAATTTCACCTATGTGCCTCAAACATTGGTTCGAGAATAATGTGGACACCAAGCAACAAAATAATAATTCAATCAAGGGAGTCATGAATATATCGGAGGCCGACTATACCTTTCCCATGAAACTAGAAAAATTCATTGCCAAGAATTTCAAGAAATTATTGACATATAATATCTTAGACGGATGCTTAAGAATGCACTTATAAAATGATACGTAAATGAGGAAGCATATGATGAACTACGCTTAGATTTGTGGATAATTTTTTTTATATGAGGGTTATCTATAAAATACTCTCATGAAATTTTGTTATTATAATGTGCATGATCTCTAATGCGCAATATGCAATATGATTGTACGCATAGTGTGTATAATCATTTTGTATAGTCAAAAGAATCGTTGTTTAAGATCTGAATATTCATTTTGATTTTTCATATTGAAATTATTAGCATTGAGTGTGAAGACAAAATTCTCACTCAATTCATAGTATAAGCAAATGGTAGCAAAAAATTATCTATAAGTCTTTTATATTGTCTTCAAAGTTACAATAAAATTGAGTTTTGTGAGATATTTAATTTGAAATTATTTTTTTTAAAAGAAGAAAGTCTAAAATTTTATTTTGATTAGAAAATTAATGACCGATAGCTAATCAGGAATGAATCATTCTACACCTAAGATCTGATATATGTCATTATGAATTATTATAATGAGTTTCAAATAAATTCAGAAAAATTTAAAAACAGAAAAAAATTATAGACATAATTTTGAAAATTATAGAATAATTATATTTCAAATTTTATGTAATTTAAATATTATTTAATATTCCATCAAAGACTCATCATCAAGTGATCTTTTTCTTTTTAAAAAAAATGAAGAAATATGAGATAATTTTGAATTTAGGTGAAACATATATCGGACTATTAAAATTTGACGGAAAGCATATGAATTGTAAAAAATTCGATGGATTAGTATCTAATCTTAAAAATAAAGAAATATGAGAGAATTTTGAGTTTAGCAGCTTTAGTCGGATATGTACCCAATTTCCCTGCAAATATATATATATATATATATATATATATATATATATATATATATTTGAAAAAGTAGCAAGTTTATCAGTTTCATATTAAAATTAAAATTATTTTAAATACCACAATCCTCCGAAATACTATATTTAAACATAAAAAAACTTAGTATTTGATACTACATCCCAACATTAAGAATCATCACCACATATTACAAAACAACACAGCACACATTATAACAAATCTTAACAACATTACATCCAATCAAAAAAAAAAAAACATTACAAACAAATTTGCAAACGACCCCCTGCAAATATCAAGAAATATAATAAATTAGAGCTCAAAGAGGTCAATCTCCTTATCTCGCTTTGAATTCCGAGTTCCGACGCAAAGTAAACCATTACCGTATCTGGTACCAACTGGTACCTATATTTGTCGACCTGATCATGGTAGAGATGCGTCGGAAGCCATTGATACTCGCTTCGACAAGAGCTATTCTTGATTCGGTGCTTAGTCCCTCCGAATCGCTAGATGCAACTGATCTTGACGATTCAGCTCAGAATCGACGGTGCCTTGAGATTTGCGAGTCGATCAGATTGACTGCGGGGGTTCTTCGATTTGATGATGTTACAGACTCTTCGTGTAGTGATGAATTTAGCGAGCTCTCTTCTTTTATCTGTGTTTCTACTTCTGTACTCAGACAATTGGAGACTGTTACTGGTTCCCTGGTAATTTCTTTTAGTTGATCATTTATCAGAATTATGGAAGACTTGGATTGAGTTTTATCACATAAAAGAATTAGTCTATTAAGTCTAAGAATGGTTAAATTCTCATGTTTGAGTGCCTATGATTTGCTGTGTGACTTGTGAGGATTATAGTCACTTTTTGATTTTGCATTAGGAACCTTGCACCGTAGGGTTTTCTGATTATTTCGCATAAAATGAACTATCGTAGTGTTTGTTGGATATAGTTAGGCAGTGAGATGTTTAATTCTGAAAAGAAATGGAAACAGGTGGCACTTCATTATTTTTTTCTTCAAAATAATAAAGGAAATAAGTTCTTATTAATTCCTGTAACTGTTACAATTGCTACATCGGCATTTGCTGTTTCCTTGCAAGTGGAATGGAGATGATCTTAGAAACTTTAACTAGACTGAATTTACGGACCATTTTAACTTCTATTGCATATATGGCAATATAATATGGAACATTTTTTACTCAGAATCCACTGCATTATTTCCATGTGCAGGTTCTCATTAAAAATACAGAGACTAATGTTGGAAGAATAGCTAAGATCATAATCCTGGATTCAACAGCCCAAAATGCAGAAGAACGTGATTCAATAACCTTAGAACCATCTTCTCACTGTGTAATGGGTGTACTACCTTCTTGCACATACCCTATTAAAACTGACTTTATCTTGAATAATGCCAAAGAAGTCGGGTTTATTAGCCCATTATTGGCTTTTAATCTCGGGTTGCACACATCATGCTTCAAGCTTCTACTTACCGAAGAAGATAAATTATTCAGATATTTTGAGAGCAATAAAGAAGAGATAGAAAGAGAAAATATGACTCAAGAAAACTTATCACTAAAAATAGAGGTTGCTCCCTGGCCAAATTTACCGAAATACGCCTCTCACTTGAGGGTATCTTTTGTTAAAATTCCAGAATGTGGTATGCTAGCATCTCTCAAAGGGAACTCACCAATTGAGGTGAGTGACTATCAGAACATGATTGATTCAGCACTAAATGAGTTTTTCAAGGTTGACCGACTTCTGACGAAAGGGGATGTTTTTTGTGTGCATAAAGTCTGGAGTTGCGGATCAGAAATGTGTATTGCTTGTTGTGGCAAGAGTGCAAAAAAGAGATCAAACGATTTAATCTATTTTAAGGTACATGTATCTGTCTTTTTCTCCTTTGCCTGTCTCGTTTTAACTGTTTAATTGGGTTGGAGCTCTTTTATGCCAATTTATTACACTACTTTTGGTTGCCATGCCATAGTATTGGTTGTACTGGTATGACCAGAACATACTAAGCTAGTCCAGCAATAAACCTGAGATATTTTGTTTATAGATATTGCTAACCAATGCCATCTGCCAGCATACAAGTATGTGGTGGTTCCTTTTAAGCCAAGAAAAACATGTTTGATGAAGAACCAAATCTCCTGGCCTAATCCTCATATGTAAACCATTCCATTCAAGCTTTCAGTGTTGCAAGTTTGGTGTATATTATTGTTTGTGATTTTTTCCTGTCACAATTGATAGGTAACCTCAATGGAGCCATCTGATGAGCCAGTTCTTCGGGTGAACTGTAGTCAAACGGCACTTGTGCTGGGTGGAGCTGCCCCATCTGCGATACCTCCATACAATTTATTATACAATTCATCAGATCAGATTCCTTTGCAGGGTGAAACAGTCAAGACTTTGTCATCTGTTATTGCACCGGCAATCTGTCCCTCTGATCTTTCCTCCAGATTTCGGATTGCTCTTTTTTTGTATGGGCCTTCTGGTAATTTCACCACATTTTTCATCCTTTTGTGTTAAAGTTTGTCATTTTAACTGTTTATTATTTTTTTTAATCTCTCTTTGGAAAGTAGGTGATAAGGCTTTATTGTTCTTCTTTTGCGGTTCTAGTGACAATGATTAATGTAGCTGTACCCTAAAAAACTATTCAGTGCCACACTTTTGGTAGCATATACATTGGTTTGTAGGATTTTGATCACCATCTGCATGCCTTAGACTTTACTAATCCCTAATCCAGACAAAGAAGGAAAGGAAGGAAAATAAACAACATAGATATGTTGAAATGTGATCAAAATGGTAATACAGACCAGCATATACTATTAGGTGGTAAGCAGATCTGACCTGTACAATACTTAACCTGACCATCCAGTAATCATGGTTCATTACTGCTCTCTTTGTCTAATTTTGTAACTGCATGTGTTTGTAATTTAGTATAAAAAAAACTTACTATGTTAAGAACAGGATGTGGCAAAAGGACGGTTGTGAGATACATTGCTCGGCACACTGGCCTTCATGTTGTGGAATACAGCTGTCATGATATGCTAACCTCCTCAGAAAAAGGTGCATCAGTTGCACTTGCTGCTGCTTTTAAAGCTGCTCATAGGTATTAAATTTAGGTACCTAGTTCCTTACAGGCTCTTGCTTTCAAAATTTCAACCAATTTCATTCTTCTTGATTAGTTTTCTTAGAGTGTCAATGTTCACTCATGTCATCTAACAAAGAATTTCAAACATGATAAGTAGGTTGGTTTACATCTTTCCATTGCTCAAATAACAGGTTTTCGCCCTGTATAATCCTACTTAGACACTTCGAGGCATTTGCTAATCTCTCTTCAAATGAGGGTTCACAGTCAGACCAGGCTGGAGTCACAATGGAGATCTCATCAACCATCAGGGAGTACACTGAACCACTCCGGAGGGATGACGAATTACATACAAATGGAACTGTAAATGCAGAACTTGTAAGCAGTTTCAGCATAACTAAGATTTGTTCAATTGATGATCACAACATGAGATTCCATGTTTAAGCTTGTGGTTGGTTTAGTATCTTAGGTTGTAGGCTATTAGGATGACTTTTAAAAAGTCACAAGTTCAAGCCCCATTGGACATGATATGGAGATGGACTTGTCTGCTTTTGCTGTCACTCAAAAAAAAAAATGTGGTCAGTTGTTTAAACGAGTTTTAGCCATAAGAGAAATAAGGGTATGGTTGCTGCTATGCACTACGATATCATACATTTTACTGATATTTCTCTAGGAATGAGTCGTATCTTTCTGATCAAAAGTACCTCTACCTTTTTTCTTTTTTTTCTACTTAATCCAATGGGAGCAACTTCTGGTATACGTTCCTGAGGCAGTTATTGGATTTTCAGGCATAATTATAAAATTAAGAAAAAAAATGCCTGAAACCAACCAGCACTGATCTATGGAACTGGCAAACAGGCAGGTCAGGTCAGACTGGTGTGCTGTAAAAGTTGTTTCAATTTGTCAAATCATATTGGTGGGCTGAAGTTGAGGGCATTCAACTTAGGTCATTTTCTGGACATTGCAGTTGATTATTTTGGGTCTGGGTCACTTCTTGGTCAGGTCATGTTCAGGTAACATTTCGATTACTGAACATCCTAGTCAGGTCATATTTGGTCCTGTGTCATTTCAGATTCAGGTCAATTTGGAAGAAAAAATCTTGTACTGTTTGTAAGCTTGTGGGTGGTGCATGTATCAGTGTCTGGTTGGTGACTTGCCCTGTTCCGCACTTTGGACTGTCATACTGGATCATTCTGAATTAATTTCTTTTGGCATCCTTTTTATATGCCAATTTTCTCAATTGCTGCAATATTCACGAGAAGCTGTATGTCGTGAAATTGCCTAACATTAGTGTTTTTATGCAGTTTCTAGTTCAACCAGAGCAGTCAAGCCAACATCAAGTAATCCTAGTTGCCTCAGCTGATAGTGCTGAAGGTCTACATCCCACAATTAGGCGGTGTTTTAGCCATGAGATTAGCATGGAATCTTTAACTGAAGAAAAAAGATCTACTATGATTACACAAAAGCTTACCTCCTTCATAAAAATAACCAATCAGGTACTTGGCTCTGTGTTACTGTAGTTCCATGCTTGTAGGTACATCTTGATGGTTTATTATCTTAAATGAGGCTAATTGTCCTCGTAATACATGAACACATATTCTATGTTCATTGCTTCTTAATTACTTGTGCTTCATTTCCTGCAGCAACATTGACTTTGCTGCTTTTATATCAGCTCTTCTTTTTGCATAAATCTTTTTAGAGGAAATTAGAACTTAATTCTTAGACTTATGCAGTGCTGTCATTTCTTATGCAGTGTATTAATCCAGAGCTGATAAAAGAAGCAACTGCACAGACTTCAGGCTTCATGCCTAGAGACATAGATGCATTATTTGCAGATGTTGCAGCTAATTATGTGCATGAATCTTTTCTGAATAGCGAGAAAAGCACTGATAATGGAGCCATTGGTTATACAGAAGATGCTTTGAGAAAGGAAGATTTTTCTAAAGCTCTTGAAGGGTCAAAGAAAAGAAATGCTTCTGCACTAGGTGCACCAAAAGTAAAGCATCTCTTCCTCAATCCTGTAGTTTCTCTTTTTCTATCACATCGTTCTAAAATTTTAGTACTTTTTCTGCAATCTCTTTTTGGCAAATGTTGCTGTTCAGGTGCCTAATGTTAAATGGGAAGATGTCGGTGGTCTTGAGGAAGTGAAAAAGTCTATTTTGGACACTGTTCAGGTGATTATTAAGTTTGTATTTTGTAATCTAGTTAGTAACTAGTTGATCGGACAAGCTTTTCTTTTCTTTGAGTTAATGCAACTAAATAATAAATATTTTTAAAATCAATGACATACCTCAGGAAACACTTTTACAAATAGATAAAAATTTATCAGTATATGCAAAGGCTCCGCTGAACTTCAAAATTGATACCACAAGTTGTTAAATTGATATATGAAATAACCTCACACTACTACATCATGTCCAACTATCAAACAGTCAAAAGGACAACAAGCCTAACTCAGAAAAAAAAAAAAAAAGCTTGCACCCTGCAGTCTCAACCCTACACCCCTGTTTTTAACTGCGTTCAATCATAAACCACCATGCTGAAATGATGGGGTCCAACCTCAGTAGTTATTTCCATCATCAGCTGAAACAATGTCCCTGTTAACCCTCAGAAAAAGTGACAGAGAACTCATCACAAACAAAGCAAGATAGCTGATCATCCAGCTTATTACAACATTACATTTTGGGACCCACTAATCGCAAACAAGACAAACATTTTGGTGCCTTCAGCATTTGCCTCACCTTATTTTCCTGGCACATCTTCTGTATATCAGGGATGCGTTGGGTTCATCAACTGCATCCAAAAAAAAAAAGCCTATGCCAGCTGTTCATAATCTGACTTGTTTGACTAGTAGATATCAGGGATAAATTGACTTGTGTTGCTATAATCCATCTCTTTGCATAACATACGGGTGGCAATATGTCTGGCCTGGTCAGGTTCAGGTTGGATCAGTCATATGTATTATCTTATTAGATGGATTACACCTGACTTGGTGATCAGTGTGTCGAGATGGTCCAATTGGTATCTGACCTGGCTGATATATGTTTTGTTCAATTATTGTCACTTTTTTTTATGCAAGATATGAGGCAGTTCAGTTGGTTGGAGACTTTGGTTTTATGCAACAGAAGTAGAGGGGAAGGGGGAGGGGGGTTAGGAAATACTTGGGAAACAATACTATATTCTAACTAACTATAAGCAAATTAAAGTCTTGCTAACAGGGGGTGATTCTTAATCACACATATGTCATAGCTCATAACTCTGTTAAAATTGTGTGCTTATCATGGCAGTTACCACTCATGCACAAGCATCTGTTCTCATCTGGATTGAGGAAGCGATCGGGTGTCCTACTTTATGGGCCCCCAGGTACTGGTAAGGTTAGTCTTTTATTATATAATTAATCTTATTCTCTCTGTATTTTTTTTCCTTCACAATTTCTTGTAATAAATATGAGGATAAATTACCATCTACTTTTTGCAGACTTTATTGGCAAAAGCTGTTGCAACTGAGTGCTCCTTGAACTTTCTAAGTGTAAAGGGACCCGAGTTGATTAACATGTACATAGGAGAATCAGAAAAGAATGTCAGAGACATTTTCCAAAAGGTGTGTTTTCTAACTGGATAGTGTTTGAAAACACTTGTATTTTGTTTATGGACATTCCTGAGAGACCCTGTAATCAGTGCATTTTTTTGCCATCCGGTACGTGCTAATACCTACTGGTACAGTAACCTTAGAATATTTTTTGACATTAACATTCTGATTTTCATTAGGCAAGGTCAGCACGTCCGTGTGTCATTTTCTTTGATGAATTGGATTCACTAGCTCCAGCTCGAGGTGCTGCTGGTGATTCTGGTGGAGTCATGGATAGAGTTGTTTCTCAGGTATATCCAGGCTTCTAGTTCTCTTCTTTTCGTTCTTCCCAAATAATGATGGAATACAATAATGTCAGAGCTGAGTCCTTAGAAGATTTATCAGCTACCATCACCTATGCATGATGGTGTTTTGACACTGGACGTTAAGGTCCAGATTTGACACTGGACCTTAAATATATCAGTTTGTTCTAGGTGTTGAAACAGTTATGTTATAAAACCGATTGTACGAAACTTGTGATTTACACTAGCTAATTGAACTTGAACTACTTTTTTTGATTGATGAATGTGCATTTGTTCTTGTTTGCATTCTACAGATGCTTGCAGAAATTGATGGTCTAAATGACTCCAGTCAGGTCTCTCTCCCGCCTCCCCTCCCTCTCCCTCCTTCCATCTCTATTTGATTGCATTTGAGTGTGCATGTTGTCCATTGAGATATTTGGTCTTCATTCCTAAACTTTTTCCCTTCTTCTTTCCCTTTGAAGGATCTGTTTATAATCGGGGCAAGCAATAGGCCAGACCTGATAGATCCGGCTCTTCTTCGCCCTGGTCGCTTTGATAAACTTCTTTATGTGGGAGTTAACACTGATCCATCTTATCGTGAGAGGTACTTTCTTCTTTTCATTTTCATTTTCATTGCCAAATTGAGTTCTGAAAGCTTATATCAGAGTTTACAGAAAAATAGAGAATACCAAAGCTGCCTCTACGCGCTCATTTTGTTTTGGTGAGAATTTGGTTTGTTAGTAAGAAACCAGAGTCATATGTCCTGAGTTCAATCCCTTGTGCCTATGTTTTTGATAAGTAGCCCAATGAATGTTCTAGCACGGGATTAGGTCTATGAAAAAAAT
Source organism: x Bolboschoenoplectus mariqueter (assembly GCA_037678475.1). NCBI lineage: Eukaryota > Viridiplantae > Streptophyta > Magnoliopsida > Poales > Cyperaceae > x Bolboschoenoplectus > x Bolboschoenoplectus mariqueter. The sequence goes on along the minus strand of CM075260.1, from coordinate 1,691,916 downwards.
ATTCACACACCTGTATGTTCGTTGTGAATGGGTGGATTTAGCATCCTGGACACTAATCCTCTTTGGGCTCAGTTCAATAGAGTCAAAATAAATTCTGATAATTCGTTGTAGGGTTCTACAAGCACTCACGCGAAAATTCAAGCTACATGAAGATGTATCCCTTTTCGAAGTAGCAAAGAGATGCCCTCCAAATTTCACTGGTGCTGATATGTATGCATTATGTGCTGATGCTTGGTTTCATGCTGCCAAACGCAAGGTTATTTTCTTCAGATTCTCTAATATAAATTTGGGAGGTGTTAAGAAAAGAATGAACTGTGTCTTGGAGTGGTTATTTTCTCTTTTGGAATTAGCTATTTTTTATGCCTTATTTTCTAATCAATGATAGCACAATCTTTCTACTATAGGTCACTGAACAAAGCATGGACTCTCCGGCTTGTAAAGATGAAAATGATTTGGTGGTGGTTGAATTTGATGATTTTGTGAAGGTAATACAATGCCTCCTCTTTATATACTGTTGGGTGCTTCATTGTTTTTCTTCCAATTTTCTTATGGTTATTATATTATATAAATCAACGAACAATTTGACAGGTGTTGAGTGAGATATCACCCTCTCTTTCCTTGTCGGAGCTTGCAAAGTATGAACGGCTAAGAGAAAAGTTTGAAGGCCCCACTAAAAAGGTCTAGTGTATGATTTTATATATTTTTTGGTAAGTTAAATTAACTTCTTTTATTCTAAGAAAGAATCTAGAATAATTTTGATATAGATAAAATATTTGCCTCACGTTCCAAGGGCTTTATTGCAATCTTCTATAGTTATTGGGTGAAACAGCCTTAAAATTTGTACTTTCTGGGAAGATCTTTTATCCAATAAACAAAGCAGCAGCTACTTGAGATTGGCTATGTATATATATATATGTATAAAGAAGATGCTTTCGATGGTGCATTTGCTCTTATTTAAAGATACCTGTTTTTCAATTCACATGGTTTGTTGTTGCACCTTTGTGTGAATCTAGCTAATAGGGAAAATTGATGATAAATTCACACAATCTCGTATTTTTTTCTCTTTTGTTTGTATTTTTTTTGTTGGTTGTTAAAATGAGATTTTAAGAGACAAGAATGTCTATGATTACATTTCATTTTTACCCAAATGAGGAAAATTATATATAGAAATGCTTACATTCGCCTGGTAGACTCACTACAGGCGTCGTACATTTTATTCAGCATTTTATCTTTGCTTGACAGTTTTTATTTTTATTTTTAAATGAAGATAGAAGAGGGGTAAGGAGAGACATTATTGATTATCTTCTGTTCAAATTTCAATATCCTCCAAACATTAAGAAGAAGATGATTAAGATAAAGAAGAACAATAATGATAACATTTGACTAAAAAAGCATTTGCTTAATTAAATGAATTGAAACAATCACATAAAAGCAAGCAAAAAAGCTATCTAGACCTAGCTTGTGAGATTTCACCAACTATCTAGAAAACTGATGTAGATTATACACAAATTTGGCAGCCTCCACTTTCTAACTACTACTGTATGCACGGCTCTGGTAGCAATATCAGTACTCTTTAAGTCTATAACAAAACTTATATGTCCGTATTTCATCACTTGTGTCAAACTAGGACTGGTAAACACTGCCGCATAGGAGTACAAGGGGAATGAATACTATTTTTTTTTTAGATAAAAGATGAAAGTTTAAGTTATCTAACTTTAAATATTTATAAAGAATTCTCCATTTAAATTTTGAAATGATAACTTTTCATATGAAAAATATTATTTTTGCTACTAGATCAAAGGCTGATTTTTGAAATGAATACTATTAAAATTATATCCATATTTGTATTTCATTAAAAATGAATATGGATATGAACATAGTATATTAGATGGATGTCAAATTTCAAAATCAAACTCACCTCAAATAAAAAATGGATCGATAAGGAAAGGACGATCAATATATTAGATTCGAATATGGATACAAAGAGAATAATTAACAGATATTACTAACAAATATGCACATATAATAAAACTAAGTATTTCAGAGTAATATAATGAAAATTTAGAATAACAAAATTGATTAAAAATATATACATATATATTCAATAAAATTGATTAAAAATATGTACATATATTACTAACAGATATGTACATATATACGAGAATATTTCAATAAAATAAAAAAAATTCATAAGTTTTGCCTAACTGGACTGATAGAGACCGGTTTGAGATGGTCCAAAAAAAAAAGGACTGAAACCTTTCGTAAAAAAAAAATAAACAAATATTGAGAACATAAAATCATTCGGACTTGTTAGATAAATCAAACTAGAAAAGCTCCAATTAAAAGAAAACATAAACCCTTCCGAAAATTTGACCTTTAGTGCATTCTTCTACCCGTACAAAATTCCATACGGGTCGACTCTCAACCTACAACTTGTTGACAATAATTTGATTAATTTCAAGCCGAAAGACGACTCTGACCGCTGCCCGAAGATTCAGATCCACTAAAACGGGCGGCTTTTTTACGGAAAGGAAAGAATTTTGTACATGGTACATGGTACATGGTACGTATTGAATTTCAAATTTTTTTGTTTTTCTGATGGAAGGAATCTCTTGCGTTCCCATGGGGGAAAAAAGGGAAATCACATAATATTCTAAGACTCCGTGATACTTGTCATGAAGACAAATCGTACGAAACATTGAAATTCATATCTGGCATGCGTGCTTGGTCAAAAGTCCAATTGATTAATCAAGAACATTTCTCACCACAAAATGGTATATACCTTGCTGTGTATGTTTGCATTCATGGAAATTTGGAGGAGAAATAGTGAGATTTTATCTCGGCATGTGATTAGAAAATTGCTAAAATTTTATATATATCTTTTTGAAATCTCAAAATTTTAATATCATATTTATCATTTAAAAATATAAAATATGTATATATTGCATTTTCTCTTTCATATCCTTCATATCATCTTTTTAATTTTATGTAATTATTATTAAATGATTTTAATACTTTTCGTATTGATAGGAAGCAAGTACGCACAATTTTAATTGATTATAATTGGTAAACAATCACAATTAATTGCGACAAGGACCAACAATGCTAATAATTTATATGATGTTTTATTTTTTTTATTTTTTTTGAGAAAATATTAGAGATGCTATCGGAGAGGGTAAGGTCCGGATACTATTATATTTGAACTCATATCCTAAAAGTATTTGGATCCGAATTTCGATCCATATACTTATTACTTAAAAATTAGATCGGATCTGAATCCAGGTATCACATTTAATAGTAGATATTTCGGATCTAATATTTCAGTTCCGAGTAAATAAATATTCATAACTTATTTGTGAATTATCATATCCGATTCGGGTCCAGGACAGATATGGGTCATACAAATATTTGAGGAATCATTTATTTTTAAACTTATAATTATATTTTTTAAACATCTCACATTGAATATATTGTTATAAATAATATAATATATAAATTAAAAGGTGCTCCAAAATCAAAATTATATTATTGTTCATAATAATACAACACGATATGATATTTTCACTATTTAATTGTTGATTGTTTGCTAAGGAAGTTGGTATCGTGATTAGACTGAGTGCACATAGTTGAATAAAAAAATGTTGAAATTAGATATTGAAGTTCTTTTATTAAGAATTTTTTAATTCAAAATAAAGAGGAGAGAGAATATTTAAAAAGTAAAATATTGAAGATGTGTGTTAATTTATTTTCTAATATATGATATTGTTATATTTGTTTCCCGAAAAATGCTATAGATGGTTGCCATTCCATAGTTATTAATCTCTATTTTTATATTAATTAATTATAAAAAAATTTCTTGACATTATATTGGATATTTGTATGGATATTGGATCGGGTTCGGTTTTGAGTCGAATAATTAAATCAAACCCATATCCCACCAATTACAATATCGATTTCGGTTCGGATATTGAATTATCGATTTTGTAAGTATATTCATAGTTTAACCGGTTATACTTTTAAATCATATTTGATTCAAATTAATCGGATCCGATTCGGTACCGGGTAATCGGGTAAAAGTAGCGCCTTTAGAAAAGATGCTCAATTTAGTTATTTGGACCAGAGAGGAAGGTTCATAATGGCTCATAATTTGTTGATTTATATTACAATTTTGAGTTTTTTAGAGGTTTAACCGAAAATGAATATGCAGAAAAACCAAGGACAAAAGGGGGTATTACCACTGCTGTTAGAATTTACAAAGAAAGGAGAAGGACAGAAGGGTACAAGGCCCGTGATGCGGAGTATACGGACGGAGTGGGGCCCATAAACCTACTCAAAATTTGGCAGTTAATTAATGACTGACAGCTCTGACATTGACTTCTCTTGGAACAGCCTTTAATTTTCTACCTATCAATAGATCTCTCTCTCTCTCTCTCTCTCTCTCTCTCTCTCTCTCTCTCTCTCTATTGATTATCAAACGAAAATATTCAGTACCATTTTTATTATCCAACCATTTATTTATTTATTAACGATAATTATATATCTATTAACTAAAAATAAATTATTATTAATTAATAAAATTTAATCATTTTATATCCAAAAAATATATATAATAATTAAATTTTATTAATTAATAATAATATATTTTTAATCAACAGATATATAATTGATGTTAATAAATAAATTATGAACAGATGAATGGACAATAATGAAATGGACTCCTATGAGGACTCATTATCAAATTGACCATATATTCGTTGTTTGAGTCCTTTCAATTGCTTGTAAAATGCTACGTCCTGCAGGTAGGTTACTGTTAGTAATTTTTTTTGAGGAAAATCAAATTTAAATGTTCATAAAAAATCTTCCATCCGGATTTCGAATATGCGATCTCTTATATGAAAAATATTATCTTTATCACTATTGTTAACAAATTTTGTTATTGATGTTTTAGAAGTTTCTGTTAAGTGGTATTTTGATTGCTATTTTCCAGCTACTTTAATTTGAATGGTTCTAATTAAGTGCTTCTTGACCAGTCATGAAAATAGGGACTCAATTTTCCACACGGTAATAAAGGATTGGTATTTATGAGATTTAGTGGTTTAGTTAATTAGACTTTCAAATAATTACTCTCTCTCACTCTCTTCATTTTCTGTAGAGGATGTGGAATTCAGTAACCATGGGCTATGGCCGCTGTTTGACATGTCAAAAAGAGTGCATGGAAAAAAAGGACGACTAGACAGGTTTTTTCTTCAACAAGAAATTTCCAAAATATGAACATTTTATATATTGACATGAAGTGTTAGATGTCACGTGTTAATTCTTTTTTAATTAATTATTGTCTGATTTATGGCCGTGCTATCCGAAAAGAATCGAAATGTTTGCTGAAAGTTAAAATTTTGAGAATAGATGAGCCATTAACTCAGCAAATGGAGATAATAATTTAGATTATATTTGGCACTTAAGTTATTTATTTAATTAAATTTAAATATGTTATACATATTTTTACTCAATTGATTTATAATATTATGAAATTATATTATAATATTTTGTTTTTATTTTTGAAGGTTTGTCAATAAAAATGTTAGAAACTACACATATTTTTCCTCCGAATTATAATTCTATCTTCTTGCTCATACTAATATTTAAGAAAGAGGATGTTTCAAATACTTTCATTTTTCATTGTAAAATTTTATCTAAATTGATAACCAAACGCATATTCATTATCATAATGCAATTCACATATATTTTATCCTATAATTCTTACCTTTCATTCCTACCGAATTCACAAATTAGATAAAAGAGAGAGAGAGAATTAAGTAAAAGAGATTAATATGTGTGTGTGTGTGTGAAATATGAATCAAAGAGAATCATAGATTTAACACAGTGGTAATAGATCTTGTTTTTCTACGAAAAGATACAGATTCAAATCCTACAAGAAATATTTAAAAAAAATATTGGAGTTAACATGAGTCTTTATATAAAAAAAATTAATCAAAGAGAGTACAAATGAATGTAATGATACTAACGTAGCAAAAATTTGTGACTGAATTACCCGTAATTTTGAAATTAGGTCGAAAGAAGAAATATATTCTAATTCATTCTTGTTAAATCTGAGTTGAATATAGTAAAAAAAAAATTCTCTACTTTCTAATTAATGCCAATTCCACTCTTGCCAAACACATAGTGAAATGAAGAGCTAAATTTGTTTTCCATTTTGCATATATTAATTCTAATTGAAACCATAATGCTTTTGGCCAACTTTAGTAAAAAAATTAAATCTATAAGTGTGTGATCTTTAGTAAATAAGTAAGTATTGTACAATCGTCAAACTTGTTTTATGTAATAGCTAAATGTGCATTTTAAGATTGTTCAGACAAAAAGTGTCTGAGAGTTGTAAAAAAATAACACTTGTACGTTATGCAATAGCTAAGTATTAAATATGCAATAGTTAAATATGTGTTATGAAATAGTAAATAAGTGAGCATTCTACAATTGTCAACTTTATTTTAAGTAATAGCTAAATGTGTATTATAAGATTGCTCAGAAGAATAAGTGTTTGAGAGTTGTAAAAAATTAACACGTGTACATTATGCAATAGCTAAGTATTTATTATGCAATAGTCAAATATGTATTATGAAATATTTATATGTACATTTTGAAAATTTTTAGATATGAGTTTGAAAAGTTAAGATGCTATTGACAACTGTTAAAACATATTTTGACTTAGTAAAAAATGTGTCACAATTATCAACATTTTTTTCATATTAAAATAGACAAGTACACATTCAACAATATTAGAGCATAAATTATAAAAAAAATTCAAATGTGCATTCTAAAGTGCACAAATGGAAGACTGAAAGAGGGTTATATAGGAAGAGTTCATGACAGTGATTTAATTATTGGATTCAATACTTATATAACTTCTATTGTTAACAAAGTGCAATTTAGTACAAGTGATTTAGACATATTTTATCAATTAATTTGAGATGACAATTACATCGTAACCTAAAAATAAAGACATGACACATCAATCATACAAACACCCAAGTTGTAGAGACATCATACTAACAGCTCGTGCGACAATAATCGATCGAATTTTCTCTCTGTTTCCCCTATTTTAGTGAACCAATGGTGCATTTAAATTGTTAAGGGGTGTTATTGTAGTAATGTGTTTTTACGGGGGTGGGAATGTAATAATCCTCCACACTGCTTTGCACGTGGATGGGGCAACACGGGGACCTAGTTAGAAGAAACATCGTCGTAAGTGAAATAAATGCACCATGCGAAATAACTACGACCGTACAAGTTGGTTCCTATGTACCATTAAGAGAGAGAGATCCAATGGGGATTTAAATTAAGGAGGGATCTTGATAATTATTTTTTTTATCTCGATAACTTTGATAAATAATTTTTAAATAATTTAAAAAAAATTTGAAATAAAAAATTTGATAAATATATTTTGTTAACTTATAGATTAATTATGTTTCAAATTTCATGTAATTTTAGGATAATTTGATATTTAATTAAAAACCGTAAAATATGGATCATTGTAAATGTTATATAATTTTGATGGTCTTTGATGAAATATTAAATAATATTTAAGAGAAATTATTCTTGTACCTTATGTTTTGCATTCCTTATCTGCGCACAAGTATTTATCAATTTTCAATTTTCATTTCTAAATGATTATAGAAAATTTCAAGTTAAAAAATTTTATAGCAGAAATAAAAGTATATCTTACAAAATTTTTAATTCTAGTAACAGTAAAGTATAAAAACTTTTAAAATTATATATAAACACTTTCATAAAAAAATTTGAATGTTTCTGAAGTGCAGATAAGATGTGCAGCTAAGACTGTACTCCAGAGTTTGTGAGAAAAGAGAATGGAAGGGATGGAAATGGATGAGAATGAGGATGGAGAGTAATTTTTTTCCCTCAAAATTAGAATTTCGCAAATATTCAAAAAATGAATAAAGAATTTATCTTATCTCGTCTCCCTTCATCTCCTTCAATTAAAATTTGAGAACAAAATTAAACTCTTTATTTCCTTCCCTTTCTCCTCATTCACCCTCCTCTAACTCACTCCAGAGCACACCCTAAGGGGTATAATTATAACTCTTTTTTTTTAAGATTTTTTTAAACTATTTTGATATTCATTATCAAATTTATTAAAATAATAATTATCGAGAGATCCGTACTCTTGTATCAACGTGGAGTGTTGTAAACTTGTATGCAAGTAGTGAGCAATTTGTAGAAATTGAGTGAGTTTAGAATTAGATATTTTCGGAGATTAAAAGGACACAGTACCTGTTCTCGTCGCCCACCTGGTGGTCCCTTTTGGTTACCTGTTGACAAATCCAGTTTTGTTTTTTAGTACCTTTTTTGGTTTAAGAGTAGTCAGTTTTACTACTTTCTACATCCTCAACTAGTTTGGAAATATAAAAAAACGTCGGTCAACATTTCCACCAACTAAAAAAAACACATTCAAGTTTTCTTATTTGGCATGTCCTAAGTAATATGTTGGAAGAATAATACATCCTTATGATTTGCTTACGTTGGTATCTGACATGCGAGTTGTGAGTTTCAATCATTCGATATATTAATCAATACTTATCTTAGACTAGAGATGATTAATTTACCTGATTCAAAAACTTATATGAAGTTAACAAGTGATGTGTAAAAGTAATTAAATTAATGCTATATATATTTATTGGAAATCATCTGAATCAAACAAGACACTAATTTAACCATTGGTTCTGTAAATGATTATATTTTTATACCAGTTATTAATAATGTATGATAATCATAATTTCTCTTTATGAAGAGGGACCACTCATTAATTTTGAGAAACCTCAAATAAATTTTTTAAATTTTAGTTCTCACATTATAGAAATTATTTGCATATGCACAACAGATCATGCCTACAAAAAGAAATATTTGATGTATGTTTTACCGTTCATCAAGTGATTTGAATTTTTAACGGCTTGAAATTAATGATCCTTCATGGATGTCAATTGATACTCAAATTATATAAAATTTGATTGTTAGATTATATATGAAACAATACTTATATTATATGTGAAACTTTACACATGTACACATTGAATGATAAATTATATCTAATTTATTAGTAAAATATTGTATAATACAAACAAAAAGAAATATAGATAAACTTGAACATGTTTGTACACAAATGATTTTGGATATATAAATCCTAGTAGTATTTTGTAATAATTTGTATATTCTTTTTGTTCATTTATATTTGATGTGGGAAAAAAGGAAATGTTTTTGAGGCAACTAGAAAAATGGAGATTTTCAACACACAAATTATTGGATAAAACAATACTAATACTATTAAAATACAATATAAGAGAAAGAAGACGAATCAACTATTCTAAACTAATCTTGCATGGTACAACTGATAAAAAGAGAACTCAATCCTCATTATGAAGTATCAATTTTTTATTAATATCTAGTTATTTTTTGACACACGAATTATTAGATATTTTTGTCAATGACTAGCAAATGAAGCAATTAGCAAAAGTATCTTCACATTGGACCTTTTCTAATGCAATTAAGTGATCCAAAGCAAGTATGATGACGACACTGTCAAGTATACTAAACGTTGGTAAATGATAAAAAAGATACCATGAAAATATCTAATTAAACATCCAAACTCTTATTAAAATTTGTCTAATCTATCTATATTTCTCCAAGGGGCAATTAGTTTAAACATCCAAACTCTTATTACAAACACATGAAAATGTCTAATTAAAAAAATATAAAAATCTATGTAGATATTTTCCACAATAAACATTGGACTAATATTTTTTCTATAGACATTTTCCACAATCAGGGGCAAATACAATAGGGGACAATTGACCCCATTCTTTTATCCAAATTTTTTATTATTATTATTATTATTATTATTATTATTATTATTATTATTATTATTATTATTATTATTATTATTATTATTATTATTATTATTATTATTATTATTATTATTATTATTATTATTATTATTATTATTATGTATTTAGGGTTCATTTGGCAAATCAAGGAATAGCGTTAGAATAGTGCAATTAGAATCAATAAAGTAGAATAATAATATAATAATGATATTTGGAAGAGTGAAAAGAAGAATGCTATTGTAAACTATTCGGAAGAGTGAAAATGTTGTTTGCTAAAAAAATAATTCGAATAATAAAATGATAGATTTTATAAATCATCTAATAAATTAGAAAAGATCAAAATACCCTCCGATAGTTATTTATAGTTTATGTATTGCTCTTGATACATTTAGATTTTTTTTAAATTTATACATACATATTAAATATGTTTTTTCATCATAAAAAAATTTTGACATATTTTTTTTACTTTATTATTAATTTTTTACTTTTGACAAATTTAAATATTTTTAATTTTTTTATGAATAAGATAAAATTCAAGAAAATCGTGACTGAATATGAGTACTTGTGACTAAACATATCAAAAAGTGATAACATTGATTGAAAGTATAAATTTACAAAAGATTCATTTAATTTTGAGTAAAAAATAATAATGAACTAAATAACAAGGAAAATATAAAGGGTAACTTTTGTAAACTCTCTCTTCCAATCATTTTCTCTCTCCTCTCCTCTCCTATTCTAACCTCCTCTTAGAATACCTAAGAGAGCTCTTCTCTCATTCTTCTTTTCTCTGTTTTGACGTTTGACACTCATAAAAAATTAGAATAGCATACTATTTCAAAATAGTGTGTGAAAAGAATGATGTCAAATAGACTCTTAGATAAGAAATATTACAAAAAGACATATTTAACTACATATTAATAGTTTTTTTTTATGATTGATCCTCACAGTTCAGAATTTTACATTTGCCCCTATTCACAGTGCAACAACTAACACATATATATACACAAACTCTTTTTATAACCAGCTACAGATTTTAACTTAATTACTTGATATTATAAGTTCAAAAATTAATCATGCTAGTCAAGATTTTTATACTAGAATGTGCTATCCGAGTCAGAATGCCTAAACATTCTTTGAAACGTAGAACATTTTAAATTGAATATTTAGTAGATCAGCATAGCAGATATTTTGGTAATGTAATTTTCATTAAATGAATCCTAATGTTCCTAATTTTCATTAAAATTTTTAATGAATTATAATGTTCATTCTCTAATGTAATTTTCGTTTAAAAAAAATCAAAAGGAACCTCATCCTTCACAAAAGTTACCCACCAACTAAATATTTCGATATGTAATATTTTGTAACTGAATTACGCCCACAACAACATATCAGATAATTTTGTTTGGAAAATGTTTGGGAGATATCAAAATCGATACCGATTTTATTATTCAGATTAAATAAATTATTATTCATATTAACAATTTTATTATGTAACTTATTTGTTACAGTATTTTTATTATTCAACTCAAATGCTACTAATATGAATAATAACTCATTTAAATTGAATAACAAAAATATTGTATAAATAAATTACATAATAAAATCATTAATATGAATAATAATTCATTTAATATGAATAATAAATTCGGTATGAATTATGATATGGATTTTGCTATTTATATATAAGCTCCCATTTTGTTTTATTCTAATTAGGTAGGGTACCGTAGAAAATGGGACGTAGACAATGGGCAGCGCCTTTCCTCCGAATTAAATCGTCCCAAACTTCGCTGTTATGTCGGAATTACAGCCCTTGACGAAGGAAAGAAAGAAGTGGTGGGACCCACATGCTGTCGTCCTCCTTTCCTTTTCTTTTTCCTCAAAAAAACTTTTTCACTCACCGTACATGCCCGGACTACGGAAACGAGAAGGACACGTGCCCCTCGATTTTATCGCTGTATCTTTCGAGTGCCCCCAATAAACCGCCAATTTATCGCAATCCGTTATCTCCTCTTCAAATCAGACTCCCGTTTGTCTGTTTTTCTAACTCTGTGGACTTCCGTGTGGTCTTTTGAAAGTATTGCTGAACTGCCACGTGGACTTATTAGTTGGGCAAAATATTTTTAGTTTGACTTGCATGGAATTTGAACTTGAAAGAAATAAATGAACTTATCAATTTAATTGACTTATAATTACTTGGAATATAGGTATTAAACAGGAAAAGTTCATTATTGAAAAAACAGAGCCAATAATACATGATCGGAATTGTAGTCGCTATGCAATATTGTTGTAGAAATGAGAATCAATCATTACTGGTAACACTGGTAAAAGATTGAAATTCGTTAACAAATGGAAAAAACACACAAGTAACCGCATTGTTCTAAGCCCGCAATTAATCCAGAAACCAACAACTTCGTGGTATAATAACCTTTCTTCCATGTACTCCAGTTGTCCTCTTTTGTACCCTCTCACGCGCTCTCTCTCTCTCTCTCTCTCTTCCCACCACCAAATTGCAACCTCCACTCACTGTATCCCACACTAAAGAGACCTCTCCCTCTCCTCTTCTCTCCTCTCCGCCTGCAACCCTAACCCCAGCACTAGCGCTTGCTCTAATGAAGCTCCAGATCTGCTACACCTCGAGAGTCACAAGTGCAACCCGCTACGCTCCCTCGCCAAGCAAGGTCCCGCCAGGTCACGTGCCAGTCCACGTGGGAGAGGCCATGGAGCGGCCGGAGCGGTTCACCATTCGAGTCGAGATGCTGAACCGGCCGGTTTTTCTCGGATTGCTCGATCGCACTGCTCAAGAGCTTGGCTATCAACAAACAGGCGCGCTACGGATCCTGTGCGCTGTGTCAATCTTCCGACGCCTCCTTGTCTCCCTCTCCTCCGGTGAAGATGGCGGTGCTGTCGCAGCCGAGATCCTTTCCGGCGAGCTACAGGGAAATTAGTTTTTTTCTTTTTTTTTTCTCGTCCCATTTCTGTTGAAAATTGTCCCCCTTTAGTTTTTGTGTGGAGGATGTATTTTTGTTTATTATTTTGGTTCTGAACTTTAGAGATATATTCATATATAGCAGTATAGGATTAGCATTTGCGTATTTACCCGAAAAAAGTTGGTATTTGCGTACCATTCTTTCATGTAGCCGTAGTAATTTGGGGAGATGAACTGTCAGTAGGCAATGTAGGCAAAATTAAGGAGTGAATTATGTGCAAGCATTGAAGAAATTAAATGAGATGTAGAAAAATTGAAGGAAAAAGAGAGCAATTAAGATCTTAGATTTTTTACTTCTTGCTTAATTAGTGATGGTTTGAAAAATACTGTTGAAATAGTATAGCTAGTAATCTAAATCAAAATCAGTAGATTTAATTTAAACACTTGAAAATGAAAGAATTGCTGAAATTGATGCTTGACATGATCAGGCATCTGAATGATATAATACCAAACAGATGTTAAAGGGAGCTTTTCAATGATTCTTTTACTGTGGAAATAAGTCCAATCAGTTTATTTTGTGTACAACTCGAATTTTTTTTTTGTTGGTCCTTCGATCCCTTGTCTTCTTGGTTACATGGTATATAATCGTATAAATTACATGTAACAAATAAAAAAAAATATTAGTCCGAAAACACCAATTTTGTTTTGTACATGCTGATAAGTGATAACGATTTCAGTTATGCCATCTCTTTGAGTGTAGAGCTTTGCAATTCTAGAAGGTATGGGAGGATAGCTTTTCTTTTTCCTTTTTTGGTGGATTTTTTTTTTTTTTTTTTTTTTGGGGGGGGGGGGGGGGGGTAGGGGTTGAATCTTAGTAGTTGACGTACATGTAAATTTCCAGCTTTTCAAGGTAAATACGGAAAAGCACCTAATTTATATAGCCTGTTGATCGTATTCGATCTTGTAAAAAATTAATTGATGCTTGGCATGATTGTGTAATTTTCTCTCATACATGTACTTCAATTTTTGTTTTGTTTTGTTATATTATTATTTTTCTCTCTCTTTTTAAGTGATATTAAACAAATTCACATCCGATATTCTAATTTCTCTATCACAAAAATTATGACACGGAATCTGAACCTTCCATTATAAATTTGTATGAATTAAACAAAAAGAACTCCTAAAAAGTCATAGCGGATTATGCATATTGAATCCGAATTGGACGCCGGGTCGAAGGCCGAAATTTTCCATAGCGGGCCCAAGTGATCAAGGCAAGAGCAGAGCTGAAAACACAATTATTAGAAAGAGAGGGGCCTAGTAGGAGAATTTAACATTAAAGCCTACTTGTGTAATAAAACATTAAGACATCAATTAGACTTAAGATGATGATTTTTTTTTTCAAAATAATCCGCCAAAACAGTTGTCATTTCCCAAAATCTGTATTAGATGCAAGTGAAAACATCAAAAATTCAAACAATAAAAGCCCTCAAATCTAGTGACATAGCCAGAACATTTACAAAGGAGGGGCAAAAAATTGTAAATTTTAATATATTAATACTTATTTAATTGAATTAAATAAAAATAAAGTCAAATAAAAATCTCTTATATATGTCTCAAAAGAAGAAAATAATTCTAAAAGTTATTTTTATTAATCTCTAGAAATACTAAAATAAATCCAAAATCCAAATTTTTATGTACATAATGCTGGATCATTTGTTAATTATTATCTTATCAAATAATTGCATTTTTAATATTAGTAACTAAAATCTTTTTAATATAATGACTTGCCATTTTTTAAAGAGGAGGGATTTAATAATCATGATCATTGGTGACTATAGTGTCTATTTTATCATTTATGCTTTAATTAATATATATAAATCATTAGATATATTCTAATACATTTCAATAATATGCATATTAAAAAATATTGAATTTTAACTTTGTTTCGATGGTCATCAAGAGAGTGAATTAAATCACAAAATTTGGTCCATTGATTTTTGTTAATGCTTGATGATTATCAAAATAAAGTTGAAATTGCGTATTTTTTTGTGTACTTATATAGAATGATATATACAAAATGTCTAATTAATTAGTTTTGTTATTTAAGAGTTCAACAAATATTCATTTAAAATTTAATTTTATGGTCATTAATGTGACACCAATAATCATAGACATTGAATCACTCATCTTTTTTAAATATTAGTTCTCTAGAATAATGAGTTCTTTTTATCATTTCTATATTTACATCATTTAAGTCTTATTTTTGTTTTAGAAAGTGAAAGTTTTCATTAACAAATATTTCAATAGCTTAAATATTACACTAGAAAGAAATTGCTACAAATCATGAGGGGGCATTGCCCCCCCCCCCCCCCCCCCCCCCCCCTCTAAAAACCCTCCCTCCCTCCATCCCTACTGAACTACTTAAATAATAAGCCTTTTATTCTCGACATATTTGATAGTAAAAGGGAAGAAAAATTCTCATGAAATATATAGTAGGATCATAAATAAAGCTAGTATGCTCTTAAAATCATGAAACCTCTCAATACTCTTAACTCAAATATCTATCAAATAGATTTCAAATAAAAATTCTAAGTTGTTCAATAAATTTTTCATATCAAAATCTTATAGGATACTGAAATTTTTTATTTTTAAGATTTTCTAACTATTTTTTCGGATTTCTGAAAATGACTTATTCGTATATGTAAAAATTCATTATTTTTTCATTATCATTAGAGTTATATTAAAAAATATAGAAAAAATAGTTATAAAATCCTAAAAATAGAAAATTTTGGTATCTTATAAGATTTTGATATGAGGAATTTATTGAGCAATTTAGATTTTTCGTTTGAAATCAATTTGATAGGTTTTTGAGTTAAGAACACCAAGAACTCAATGCTCCTAGGAATACACTAACTTTACTCGTAGGATCACTACCCCCTCTTTGCTCACTATCAGAAAACAAAACAATGATTGTTTGTTTAATAGAAAATAACATAAAGAAAATTATTAACTTCAACAAAGAAAAATAATTGAAATCAATAGAAATTTTTTTTAGAAATCACTAAACTTCATGTGAAATTTATATTTGGTCACTAAACTTTTAAATATTCATTTTTAGTCAATGAACTTTGATGTATATTTATAGTTAGTCACTCCATTTTTTTTATCCAAAACTCTAAGCAAAATTAATATGACGCATGCATTGATTATGTCTTGTGCAATTGGACTATTATGAATGTTCTAAATACAAATTTGGCATAATTTTGCTTATTTATGTTATTAACTTTTTTGATAGTCGAAATATATTGATATACTTAATTTGTATTTTAGAATCTCCACAATAGTTTAATTGTATAAGACAAAGTCCATGAAGATGTCACATTAGCTTTTCATTAGAGTTTTAAATGAAAAAGATATCGAAGTGATTAAATGTAAAAATACATCAAAATTTAGTGGTTGAAAACGAATAAGTAAAAATTCAATGACCAAACATAAATTTCACAAGAAATTTAATGACCTCTCAAAAAATTTATTGTATAAATCGTCCCATTTCCAATTTATTTTGGTACATCGCGATCCAACATGGTCGTAAACTCGTAATCTTTATCCATTAATTATCCATATATAAACCAATTAAATATAGTAAATTGATCGACTGTCGTGAGCACAGAAGGTCAAAGATTGGTGTCGACATTTTTGTTAGCTTAACGATTTTGTTTTGTCTTTTGGGTTTAGAAAGCCCATCAAATTCAATTTTGGAACAGTATCCAATTAAACCAATTTCAGCTTTAAGCCTGGTACGGCTTCTATTTCATAGTACTCTCCTTTTCTTACTCCTGAAGAGGTTAAAGGAGGTGAACAGAAAGAAACGAGGAAAATTTTTTTATTTATTTTTTAAAAAATTGTTCTTCTCCAATTTGAATTATAAAAAAATTAAGTTCTCCCTATTTCCTTTTCTTTCTTTTCCTTCTCTCTCAAGCTCGGAAGCATGACGTTAAAATCTAGTGCAAATACACAGCTTCAGCACTGTCAATTCTCAACCTTTCGATGAAGTTTAGATTTGCGTAAAGCATCAATTTGACAATTCAGATTTGCATTACTTTCTTTTTTTAAAGTTCGCGCAGCTATTTTGTGGATCGAATTGTATAATAGATATAGTTGTTCACTGTTATGGATTAAAGCTAACATTACATTTTTGTATGAGATGTAAATTGTTATAGTCGCTTATATAGTGGATTCTATCAAATTCACATCCGCCGTCGTAGTTTTTTAACTCATTTTGATAAAAAAAACAAGTCATTGTAATTTAATAACAATGAGTTGTTATGAAAAATTATAGAAGTCGATGCAAATCTCTGACAACATATTATCTTATTCTGTTTCATTCACACCTTCATTTGTCTCCATTGAAAATTGGACGATCATTTTATGCTTTAACCTCATGTATAAAATGGAAAAGAGTGGCAAGGGTGATAATGAAAATGAAAAACACATTATGCAATAAAATTAAAAATGCTTTAGTACTAAAATTTCTCCATGTAATGTATAGAATCATTTCAAATTGTTTAAGTTCTCTAGCACTAAAAGACTGGAGACTTACCCTTTGATCGGAATGGATTTCTTTAAGAATTCAATAGAGATGATTTCAATAGAGTTGATTTAGAATTGAATTTTTTTGATCAAAATGAATAACAGACGGAAAAGAATTCAATGTTAGTAAATTTCTAAAAATTCTTGATATTGTCTTTATTTATCATTTATACCACTGATCTAGGGTTTCAAATTATTGAATATAATAAAAATAAAATAACAAAATTTTTAATGGAATGTGAATCAGGAAGAAGAAGGGAAAAAGATATATGTTTATCGGGGGAAAAAATGAGAATTTGTCTTCATCTCGTACTCAGATCAAAACTTTGAAAGTAAGAGGAAGGGGGGGTTATTTTGTCTCTTCGTAGCCATTCGTACGAATCACATCAAATACCATCAATTTTCCGAGAATTTTACAGCGTGATTCCGCCTTTTTTAAATTGCATCGAGTAAAATCAAGTCATTTCTCTCCTTCTCTTCCGACCATGATTTGGTCTCCAAATCCAAATTCATTTCTCATCTCTCCATTTACGAGTCCATTTCGATCAGAGGGTTAAGTGGCCTAAAATTTTTCTCAAGTACATTATTTGAGCTGTTTTTAGAGAATGTTTTGTGTCCCTTCAATGCTTGGATCATTTTCTTTTTAGAAAATTAATGTGTCTGATCCAACGGTCCACAATGCGTGTTCTTGTTACTATTGACCTTTTTGTTTTCAAAATATTTTGGATAGGCCGTTACACATTCATTTAATTATGCAAAGATAGTATATAATTATGTGTATCGTCTTTGTAGATCCATGTATTCAATATTCATAGATGGATGTTATATCTAAAATTAAAAAGAAATAAAAATAGCTTGTGGTATTGATCAGTGATCACAAAAAAGATGTTGGTTATAAGAAATTTTTATTTCTTCTTAATTTTCTGATTTAAAAAACCAAATAAATAACCTTTCGGATGTATAGAAAAGATGAAAACTTAGTATCCGCATAATTAAATTATGATATTTCTTCAATAATTTATTTGATCTCAGGAACAATACGCATTTCTCTATCTAAACATAAAACCACCGAAAAGTGTGGGTTCCAAATTTTTAGCAATGGAAGTAATCAACATCTTTTTTTTTTTTTTATAAAGTGCGAAACAGAAAAAAAAAAATTCAATATTATTAAGTTAAAATTTTGACCTCATTGGTGCAATGTTGATGAAACAACATTTTCATGCACACAAAGGTTCCTTTGACCAACAAATAGTCAACTAGAGATCATTTTACTACAATATGTTAAAGTGTCTTTCTATATTTACTCCTTGATTTAATTACCTCCGTTTGACATGTTTTTTTTGTTGTATGCTTAATTATAAGGCTTTGATTGGCTAAGATAAGCCGACTATTTTCAAGGCGATAAAACCCAAAAAAAAAAGAAAAATTTATCGATTGAATTTCCATAGTCAAATTGAATAACTCAGAACTGTGATCTACTAAAAGCCACTTGTAATCTTGTATGTATAAATTAAATTTTTGGATACTGATTTTTTAACTTATTAATTCATATAAATTGAAAAAAATAATATTTTTTTATGTGCGTGTAGAGAAATGAATATATATATTACATATAACGATTTTATTTTAATATTTTAGTTTCAGAATTTTTATTATTAAAAAATTAAAAAATGACATCATAATAAACACACAAAAAGAAAAAAATTAAAACATTTGAATCCTCATCTTAAATTATTCTGTATAATACAAGTGATAAGTCTAACACAAAATGAAAATGAAAAGAAGGAGAGGAAAAGAAATAAAAAGGATGGATTAATAATAGTTGTTTGATTGATACAATTGCAATTTAATTGCCACAGGAGATGGTTGACCTGACCATTCGCTATCTTCCGTACTTGTTGTGAGAAATTAATCAAACAAGAAAAGAAATGTCATTTTTATTGGAAGAGATATCCATTGCTGAATTCACGCTATATTTTTTTTTATGATAGGATCGTATTATATTTCTTCGGAATCACTAATAAGTGGGGTTCAATAAATTATAAATAAATAAACACTCCCTATGATTAAATTTGAACTATTTAAATAAAGTCGGATCGTTTAGAAACTATGATAGCGAAGATGTCATAGTTTTTAATGGTAACGGATAGACTCATCCATTGTTTTCTATTGGTCTGGTCTCAAGTATACACATGTTAGCACTTAATAGTAATAATATCTGAATATATATATATATATATATAGTTATGACCAGAATTTCCAGACATTTTATGATGATTTCTTTTTCTTCCATTTACCTATTTATTTATTTTTTTGTACTTGATTTTATACAGAGATTAATGGTTTCAGGGTGCAAAATGGAAAACTGGACTCCAACAACTCCATGTAAATGTGCTTATTTTTAGTTGATGCAAATAATAATTAAGAGCTGAGCTTTTGATTACTATAATTCCATGTGAATGCGCTTTGTTTTAATGTCAACTAGTGTCAACTTGTCAAGGAGCATTAATCAAAGGTAAAGAAAGTGAAATTGGAGACCCACAATCTTTGGAAAGAATATGGTAGCACTATATATAGATGTGTACGGCATTGCAAATATTCAACATTTTTATGATAAATTACTTTGGATTTTACTTGATGAAAGAACGCTACGCAGATTTTTAACATTAATGCAAGTTAAAATCAGGATTCTATAGCTTATTTTCAGTTGAAAATCGGATCTGTAGAGGAGCGATAATTGCATTCTTTAACTGTATCTTTTAATTATTTGTATCCCATATATATTTATATTTCTTTCAGAAAATGTTTATATTTAATGATAAAATTATTTATACATTATATTATTAAAGATTAAAAGTTAAATAAATTGTATTTTTTTACTTGTGCAATAAAATTGTTAATTAAAATTTTTCTATAATCATCGAGAAAAGAAAAAATGATAAATACTTTTTATTTTAACTATAAACACTTACAAATTCATATATAAATAAATTATCTATTTAATATAAATATTTTGGTGTGCATATAAGGAGTGTAAAATGTGAGGTGCAATAATAATTTCTCTAAAAAAATTTCTAATTTCATCCTATATATAATAGTGGTTTTGATCAGTAATTTATATTAAAAAAAAGAGTGTTTGGAATTTGAAAGAGAACTTTATTTTGGAAGGATTGGAAAATTTGAAGATTTGATCACATCTCAAATCCCTTTTTCTTTTCACAAATAACCAAGCTAGAGGCTTAGCTCCTATTTCTTTTCTAAAATTAGTAAATATATGATCCACAACTGTGCTAAAAGAAAAAAAAATGTCAAGGCTGCTTAGGGTTGTTGAATATTGGGATAAATAACCAAGTTAATTAACTATGTATATGATGGTGCCATTTTATATATATTTAAAGGCAGACACAACACTTGATCATTATTTGGTGTGCTATAATAACTTAGATTTGTTTTGCACTTTATTTTTAATATGTGATTTGCAAAAATTAATTTATATAATTTTGATTTATAAATTAAAAAAAATTAATGGCTTCTTTATTCAATTTAATCAGATGATTAGATTCCAACTATCTAAAGCTTGGAATGATTATAAAGTTAGTTTATTTTTCAATTCTTCATTATAGATTAGATATTCATGATAAAATGAACTTTCCTAAACATGACCATGATTATTGAATTAAAGATTGTTCTGTGATGTACATTATCATTTTTATCTAAAATATAAACCGAGGGATTTACTTAAACATTTTTCAAATTACTATCTGTAATTTTAGTTCAACCAACCATTTGTAATTAATTCATTTGAACTTGATTAAAACATGAATTAAAATAAGTTTATTTTTGGACCATGCTATTAACTTTGATTCAAATCATTCCATTATTTTCTTTTTAGTACAAATAACCCCTGAATTATTCAATTTGCAATCTATCCCTTTTTATCAATTTGCAATTAATTTACTACGTAACATGCTGAGATGTCCGTGATCCATTTATAAATGAAAAAAACAAGAGTATGAATTTTATTTATAAATGATCATAAAGAAGATGGCAGAGAAAAGAGACTTAGAAATTAATTTAGGATGAGGTTTATCAGTTGGAGATGATTAATTTTTAGCTGATTTTTCTCTTCGATTTGTCGTCGCAAAAGAAAAAAAAAAGGGAGAAGAAGTGTAGCATAAAACTCCAATAAAAGCTTATTTGACCTTTTGGGCTTGTAACATCAATCAGAAAGAAGAAATAGTAGAGATAATTGAGATGCTAAAATTGATAAGTAGATGTTGATGTTACAATTCCTTGAATTATACACACAGTTCATGAATCAGTTATTCCTAAAGTATGAGAGTCAATTAGTAAAATTGATACAAAATGTATATATGAGGGGTCAATTTTACAGTATACATAACAACTAGTAAATAAATACATTCTGTCATGTTTTGGACTGTTTAATATTAGTATATTATTTTTTAGGTATTAGATATATATATAATGTAATGTATATTATAAAATTTTATTTATATGATAGGCAATATTAACTATTTTTATAAACAGTGTAATTAATTAAAATGTTATTGATAGCATAAATGTTTGAAAATTATAAATAATTATAGATTTGGTCTGAGCTAAATATATACAATAAAATAACATTTCTTTTTGATTTAGTGATACAAACAATGCTTTCCGTATGAAAGATCATAAATTCGAAATTCAAATGAGGGATACAATCCATCAATTATGAATACACACATCCATAAAATAAAAAAAAATCTCTTACACATAAAATTGATCTATAGTCTAATAACCTCCAGGATATTTTAATCTGCCCTGTTGTTCAAACTATCTAACCCGATCGATTTAACGGAAGGATGAAATAAAATTAATTCTTACGTAGTACATAATACACTACACTAATATATATATGGCTCAGGTTAAATATCCTCCGTCCGTACTAGATCCGACGGTCCAGAATTCAATAGCAGGACTCCGCCATGCATGCATGCATGCACGCGCGCACGCACGCTAGCTGGAGCTAAGAGTAGCAGAAGACATGGACCTTGATTTCTCAAGCTCTCCCTTTCAAGTTTTAACCAACATTCCACCTTTATATATATACCTCTGTGTCGTCTTGTACTACTGTCCATAGACACACACAAGCGAGCACAGAAAAAGAAAGCGAGAGAGAGAGAGAGAGAGAGAGATGTTAAAAGTACTGGAGTCTCCATTTGGGCTGTTACCAGTACTATGCCTCCTAATCATATCTTATGCTGGAACCACCACTTCCCAAATTACACCTCCAACTGAAGGTATATATGTTGTATCTTTACATTTTTACATCTATATATTAATTAGGTACCTGACTGTGGTGTGTTATAAAAGAGGAACACAAATATCTGGGGGGAAATTAAAAGGGGGATTAATTAACTCGATGAGTACGTCAGTATGTACTGGTAATTTTTCTTGAAGCAAGAACAATTAAGTTTGGTTTTGAATCATGAATCAGAGTACCGAGATAGCTAACAGCTTTTCTCGATAACAAGAGCGAATACTTTTTGAGACTAGAAAAAAAGATTTTCAACAAATGGTAGTTCATCAAATTTTGTAGCAGCCTCTTTTTGTTTTTATTGCTACTTGCTAGAGAAGCTATCTACGTACATTCTTGTCAAAAAAAAAATAATAATAATAAAATAAGAAGAAGAAAGAAGCTATATACACATACCTCTCATTGGAAAGTATAAACCAGTTGAATTCCTCTTGCATAATAAAAATATGTGCAATGTTGTGTAGTTATCATATCAATTTTTTCAGAAGGTTTTCCCCCATTTTTAGCTATAGAACTTGATAGTTTCCCTTGATCTATTAGCGATAGTAAAGTAAGCCAACTTCTGCTTTCTTTCTTTCTTTTTTTTCCTTTTTTCTGTTTTGGAAGGAGCAGGATAGTGTGTTCTCTTTCTCATCAATAATTTTTCCTATTTTTTGTTTTATTTATCGACTTTTAGATGGGACTTTTATGTTTGTATCCTTGATATCAATTTAATTTATGGGCTTTTAGAAAACATTATTATTTTTTTGGTTCATCGTTGATTGATGTAGAGTCTTAAGTAGTAATATTTGCACAACTTGAAGTTCACAGAAGCAGATTCTGCATCCACTTTTTGTAGTATGTAAGGAAATATAACTGAGGGTTTTTGTTGAGATCAATTGGGATTTTTTTTTTCTATCCTAATTTTTTAAATGATTAATAATAATATTTTTTATTTTAAATGCTCGACAATTATATGTTTATTTTCTGAACGCATGTGTTCACAAAGATTTAATATACCTGAATACGTTCTATTTCATATCTAATATCATCAAGTTGGAAACTCAAAGATTCTAATGCTTGTGTTCATAAAAACATACGAAAACATGAATTTTGACTCATGTGCATTCATGATATATTATATGAATATAATAGTATGAATGCAAAGTCTGAACAAAAGAAAAATCAAATTCCCTCTGCTCACATCTTTTTTGTGAACAGAGGTGTTTAAAATCATTGAGTTTTAAACTTAAGTAAAAATAGAGAAAAAAAAATTAAATGTTTGCGACTATTCCAATAACTATTAAATGTTTGTGACTATTCCAATAACTTCTCATCCATTCAAGTATATTTGAAATAATATTGAAAATAACTAGCCAACTGTAAAATTTAGCTAGTAAATTGTGTGCCTTTGTGTGAATTCTGCTTAATTACAAATGGTTAGCTATTGTATGTTTATATCTTAGGAAGAGTTATCCTTAATTAGGATTAAGTAATTTAATAATAAACCAAAATAAGCGCTTCCAAACTTACATGTATATATACTTTTTATGTACTTATACCACCAAATTTTTCCCTCTAATAAACAAATTTGCACTTATTTTTAACCAATTACATGCTCATTTTGCAAGCTTTTATTCATGATGGTTTTTTTTTTGTGTGGCAATATTAGTTATTGAAATGCATGCACCAAGAAGAAAAAAACAAACACAAAAAAAAAATTCTTTTCTTTTCTTATACATGGAGGGCTCCTACAAATTAACCTAGTTGACTTTCAGATTGCGTAATATACAAAAAGCCTTTTATATATATTTTTGTATTTGCTTGCAAAAGGGGATTCATGACAGTGGTGAAGAACACTTGTAACTTGTTTATGTATTAACATGAAATCAACGGTTTAATTTAAATTATGAATGCGTCACTATTATGTCCTCTTCTGTTACATTAATTGGTAGTAGGTAAGGCATTCAAGTTGAATTTTTTTTTTCTTTTAACAAATATTTACGGAGCTACTTTTTCCTCAAGACAAAGACCATATAATTTATACAAATTTGACTTAGTTTTCTTCCCCATCAAGGACATAGGAAAGATTATATTTAATAAATTATACTGGATTTGTTAAATTCATGGTCCCAATTGAATTATTTAAAAGACTAATTTGACTTTATTATCTTGACCTAACTAGTAACTAGTAAAGATAATAACTAATGAGGTATTTACATACTAGTGCACATTAGTATTTATTCAGTTTTTAAATCTGACTGGATATATTAAAGATTTGAAAGTAATCTAAAACTAGTAATATTTTGTTCACCATTCTCTTAATGTGGGCATAAACATGATCGATGTTATTAACACAAAATATTTTTACATATTAATACTAAATAAGGTGTTCATTTTCCCATTATCTGGAAGATGTTTTTTAATAATAAATGAGGAAGCACAGGAAAGTGCTCAAGAAGAGTTCAATTGAATATTGACCCAAAACAAAAGAAATAATTAATAGAATAAACAATTACATTATGCAGAAAAAGAATATTGACAAAATGTATATGTGCATATATATATATATCCATGTGTAAAACGTGTAGTTACCTACCGAAACTCTGCTCCATTAAAAATTAAAAATATAGCAAACACCTCCTTAATTAACTTCAATATTATTTTTTGAATATTTGTTTATTATTGTACAGTGGCTGCGTTGAATACCATACTGGGGAGGTGGGGAAAGAAGGCTAATTCCAAATGGAACATAAGTGGCGAACCGTGTAGCGGGTGGGCGATCGACTCGACTGAGTTGGACAACAACTGGGATTTCAACCCGGGAATCAAGTGCGACTGCACATACGACTCCAACAAAACTTGCCACATTGTCAAGTTGTAAGTTTGTCCAAATTTTATGTCTCTATTTAGATTAGAATAATTAGAGGTCTAGACTGAAGTCTGCTTCTGTGCTTCATTTGTAAATTGTAATAACATTGACTTGGCAACGCTTTCCCACATAGGCACATTTTTTTACGTTGTGTTTGCTCTTGGGCTGTTATTAATTTTAATAATAATGATGATAATAATAATTAATTGGGCTATTATTATTACTATTATTTTTATTGTTATTGAGTAGTTGGACTATTATTACTTACAGTGGAAAAATCTGTAGATAATTTTATTTCTTTTTCCTAAACTAAGTGGATGATTTTGACGGAGAAACAGTTTAGTAAATTTGACAACTATTTATATTTAAATTAACAAAAATAAAGATACATAATAATTAATGGAAACCATATTAAATATTTAGTTTTATGCTCTTTTTAATTAGTTTGTTTGTTTAACCTTTTGTATTAGTGTTCATTCTTTGTTTCTTTTTGTTTAAATTTTTCTTAAGAATTTATTGCTTTATTATTTATTTGCATATTTAACATTATTTTTTCTTTCTCTTTGAATTATCACAGGAGAGTTTATGCATTGAATGTGGTGGGAACAATACCAGATGAGCTCCAAAATCTGACTTACCTTGCTAACTTGTAATAAAGTTTGCTAATTATCCCTTCTTTTTTCTAATTTTCTTCATTGGAAAATGCATTTTCATATCTAGGAAACAATTATCCCTTCTTTTTTGGGATGCCATTTGCTCCAAATTTTGACCTCCTTTTTTGGGTTCAAGTTTGCAGAAAGTATAGTTTAATAATCTTAATCATGTTTAAATTATATCTGTATTTATATAGTTGTTTATTTTGTAATCTGTTATAAAAGATCAGCTTTATCTATATGTTTCAGGAACTTTGCTCAGAATTATTTAACAGGTCCTATACCAGCATTCGTCGGAAACATGACTCCGATGCAATACTTGTAAATGATACTTTTTTTATTATTTAAGAATGTATTAACAGTATAATTATAAAATTCTTTGTATCTAATATTTTTTCTTGACATGTCAAACAACCAGAACATTCGGTACCAATGCTTTATCGGGTCCAATACCGAAGGAATTAGGCAATCTTCAGAACCTCATATCAATGTAAGATTTCTCTTTCCTGTTTGAGAAAAGAAACCACAACAAGAAAAAAAAAATTCACAACTAGATATTTTATTTAACTCTAATTTCACCTTTTTTTCCCTTTGGCAGTGGAATAGGAACTAACAACTTCAGCGGCTCAGTACCAGATGAATTCGGGAATTTAACAAGTCTTCAAAAACTGTTATGGCCTCTTCATTTTTAGTTTTTATGATATCCTGTATACTTTTTCTAATCACATGAAAAGAAGAAATAAAATTACACAAATAATAATGTAATTTTTATTTTTTGCAGCTATATGCCTGGTTCTGGTCTCAGCGGTGAATTACCAAAAACTTTATCCAAGCTTAAGAACATGAAGATTCTGTACTTTCTCTAAAATATTTTTTTATCATTTTTACTTTCTTTTTTTTACTGTATGATAAATTTAATTGTCATTTGTTTTATTTGGATAGGTGGGCATCAGGTTGCGCTTTTACTGGTAAAATACCTGACTATATTGGTACCAGCTGGACAGCAATGCAAGATTTGTATGCCCGTTCTCTCTCTCCAACTCTTTTTATTGTTTTTGGGATTGAGTGCACATCAGGCTGCATCTATATTTATATATATCACAGAGATTCAAGCTGAATAAACAGAAGATTTTTAATAGTCTCTTCTTATTTAGGTACCAAAGAATGTTCTGACAAAGTAAGTATTCTGACAAATTAAAGTTCAAAATCTCAGGCGGTTTCAAGGAAACTCTTTTGAAGGGCCAATTCCATCGAGTCTTTCGAACCTGGTCCAGTTAACTAGTCTGTGAGTTTCTTCTAGGTTTAAGTTTCGACATACGATAGATTTTCATATAAGTGAAAATTACAAATTAAATTATACAGAATTTTATTTACATATCTGTGTGTGTGCGGATGCATGTTTGAATGAAGACGGATTGGGGACATAACAAGCGGCACTAGCTCTACGTTGGACTTTATCGATAACATGACATCATTGAGCACTTTGTATGTGTTTCAAATTTCAATTCAATTAAATCCATCTCTTAGTTCATGCTTTTAAAATACAGCATACTGATGTCAAAGTTTACCTTGCAGAATATTAAGGAATTGCAAGATATCAGATACTCTCCTGACAGATTTCTCTAAATATAAAAGCTTGCAGAAATTGTATGAATGCAAAAAATATTTTTGATTCTTCCAATAAAACTGAAACCTTTAAATTTTTTCCTTGCACTTATGCATGTTATTACATTTTCTCACAGAGATTTGAGTTTTAACAATATAACTGGTGAGGTGCCACAGTCTATCTTCAGTTTAAGCTCTCTCAATTACTTGTAAGAACTTTGCTGTTTATTTAAGAACTTCAAAAAGTTCTTATTTTATTTTCTTAGTTTTCAATATATATACATGTTTATTTGTTTTGACACAGGTTTCTGGGGAACAATAGCTTCACTGGCGGCTTGCCATCTCGGAAAAGCAGTTCCCTCCTCAATATGTATGCTAGTTTGGTTTTCTATTTTTCATTGCTTTTGTTTTCTTTAGTACAAAACTAAAATATTTTGGAATATATCATAAAGATAATTATAGCAAACATTCATCTTGATATCTTCATTAGTATCTTAGAGATTATTGTACGTATTTAAAAACACAAAAATTATATATATGTTCTTAATCATTTAGATGTGATGAGTTCATATCAATACTCCACCATTAAAAATTTTCACCATAATTTTAATTGGGCCAAATTTGATACACACGGTATTTAAGAAATACAGAGCAAATCTACCACTAATTTCCAATATTTCAAGATATGAAATAACTGTACATAAAAATTGGATGTAGCTACCCATATAATAATTTTGTCATTTCTGCTGTTTCTTCTTTAGAGATTTGTCGTACAATCAACTCTCAGGAAGTTTCCCTTCTTGGGTTACTCAAAATGATAATTTACAACTGTAAGTTTTTTCACATCTCAAGGGTCCTTTTCTTTTTACAGGTTTATTTAACAGTTTCAATGACAGTTTGACCCTAGAATAAAAGTTTTATTATCCAAATTAAATTATTTATGATTGCTGTCAGTTCCCCGGGGCTAATCACAAATAGTGATAGAATATGGTTCTATCTGTAAATATGATATCGGTTATCTAGTTTTTTCAACTATGCTTATTGAAAAGAAAAGCATCTTCTTTCTTATATGCAAAGGAATTTGGTTGCGAACAACTTCATCATAGGGAGCTCTAACAACAGGTATCTCCAATACTAATTTTCTTTTCCTAATTTTACATATGATTATTTGATTTTATTCATCTATTTGTTTCATTTTCCATATTTACTGAGTTCACAAAAAATTACAATAAATTGTAGTATTTTGCCTTCTGGTTTAGAATGCCTCCAGCGAGATATTCCCTGTCGCAAGGGCTCTCCTCTTTGTAAGCCTCTGTCTCTCTCTCTCTCTAAGAGTGATTATTATGCACATATCTCATCCAAAATCCAGTGAACTTATGACAAAGATAAAATTCAGATTCATCTTTTGCGATAAGATGCGGTGGAGCGACATCCTTCACTACTCAAGATGGGACCAACTACCAACCTGATAATGCCAACCTTACAGCCGCTTCGTATTATGTAACACGTATGTTCTCTATACGATTACATGACCATTGACTGACAACATACCAGTATAGCTGAGAGCAGATCTTAAGAGGGACACGGAGGGCTGGAGCCTCAACCAACAACACCCCCCCCCCCCCCCCCCCCAAAAAAAAAAAAAAAAAAAAACACAAACACACACACCCCAAATGTGATATTCATTAAAAGGGTGCAAATTCTTTTATAACCAATATATGTCAAATTAGTAAATCTTTACTCTCACTCCCAAAAAAAAAAAGTATCTTTATTTTGCATTGGGATGAGCCAATCAATAAAAAAATTTAAATAGTGTTTAGTGCAGCAACTACGCCCCCTCCAAAAGGCAACTCCACAAATGCATGTGCCGGTACAGAACCAAGTACTGTCCATTTTAATGTACCAACTCCCAAGATACACAATTCTGAAGTTGTAGTACTGGACTATCTGGTCTTTCGGCATCTTCTAGTACGGTACCAGTTGTCCAAACAGAAATAAACAGGCATGCTCTAACATACATGCACATTTGCAATTCTTTTTTTTTCCTTTTTTGTTTCTATTTTTTTCAGGTGCAACTCGATGGGGGGTAAGCAGTGTGGGTGCATTTGCAGAAGCACCCACTTCTACTTACATAATTGGTGTTCAACCGCAAGACCAGAATAAGCTAGATTCTGACTTATTTCAGAATTCACGGATGTCGCCTTCTTCTTTGAGGTATTACGGGTTCGGTCTTCAAAATGGAAACTATACTGTTAAGCTTCAATTTGCTGAGATTGGATACCCGAACCCACCTCCATTTGTTTGGCAGAGTGTAGGCAGAAGGGTTTTTGACATCTATATCCAGGTTTGTGCAATTTATCTTCTGTGAAATATAATTGTCGTTACCTTCTTGTATAGGAACAATTTAAAAATGAAATTACAAATAAATGGGAAAAAAATGTGAAATGGTTGTTTGCTACTAGCATGCTGGTATCATGACAGCTCATACGTCACATACCATAGTCCTAGTTTTTGTCTCATTGTATGTCCTCTTTACCTGTACAAAGCCTAATTCTTTTAGAGATATGAGTACAAAGCCTAATTCATTGTATGTCCTCTGTACCTGTACAAAGCCTAATTCTTTTAGAGATATGAGTACAAACCCCCATATCTGTACAAAAGCAAGCCAGTTCTTATATCTTAGATACTTTTGCTTCCTTATTTTGATCAATCTCATAATACATTTATAATTAATTGTTGTAGGGAGTTCTAAAAGAAAAAGATTTTGATATAAGAAAAGAGGCAGGTGGAAGCTCGTTTGTAGCTGTTTTAAAAAACTACACCATACCAGTAACAGATAATTTTATGGAGATTCATTTCTTTTGGGCTGGCAAAGGAACTTGTTGTGTACCAACCCAAGGCTATTATGGTCCTGCCATCTCAGCTATTAGTGTTTCTCCTTTCGGTCTCTCTCTCTCTCTCTCTCCCCCTTTCTTTTGGGTAAATTTGATAAGAAATTTGACATCAGACTACAAGTACGAATCGATTGAAAAGATAAGTAATATTTGGTTAATTTGTTGACGAGTAAAGACAATCCAATAACTTACAAGAGCAATTGTAATATGATTTTTGGAGCTCCTGCTTTCTAACATCTGAATTGGTTAAACTTTTCAGATTTCATACCTACAGTTTCAAACAAGGAACCTGGCATAGGAAACGGAAAGCGGAAAACGGGTATGATAGTAGGGGTCGTAGCTGGGATAGCAGTTCTACTTCTAGGGCTTATAACAGTAATTTCAATTCTATCTTGGAGACACAAGAAGAAAATTGCCGAAATAGACAAAGGTACAATATTGCTATATTTATATGGGTCAACAAAATTTGGGCGGGATATAAATTGGTTTGTTGAATTTGATTTGAAAACCATTTCTTTTTTCCTTTTTCTATTGTTTTGTCAGAATTATCGGGGATAATTGATAGACCTGATGCATTTAGTTATGCTGAACTGAGAGCTGCTACTGATGCATTTGATAAAGCCAATATTCTTGGACAAGGAGGATATGGCCCCGTTTACAAGGTACCTATCCGGTTGTTTGAATTAATTTATATTAAAAATGAGAAATTTGTGGGTATGGTGTTTTGATTTTGTTTTCTTAAAATATGTTATAGGGAAAATTGTCAGATGGCCGCATTGTAGCAGTGAAGCAGTTATCATTGACATCACGGCAAGGAAAAGAGCAATTCGTGACAGAAATAGCCACAATATCAGCTGTGCAACACAAAAACCTAGTAAAATTGTATGGGTGCTGCATTGAAGGAAACAAGCCCCTTTTGGTCTATGAATACCTGGAAAATGGAAGCCTGGATCAAGCGCTTTTCGGTATGTAATGGGATTTGTAATTACCAACAAGCAAATTGTTTGTTTCTCAGTTAAAATCTCAACACTACCATTATGCCTGAACCCAACTAATTTCCTCAACTACCCCTAGTATATATGCAACTTAACCTAATTAATCATTAAGGTTTACAATCAACCTCAAGTTCGTCCAAATTTTCCTCCCTTAATTAACCCTCATTTGTGTAATCCATCATCAACCAAGCTTTTCTCATCTATCACTTGTGTAATTCAATCTCAGTTTTTCCTTAATTTTGTGCCAATCAACTTCTGAACTAAATTTGACTTTCCCCTCTAGCTGCCTTCAGTATCTAGTTGTGGTATTCATTCATACCCACAATATTCCTCGGAAAAAATATTCTCTTGAATTTTTTTCTACATAATTCCAGGAAGACATAGTTCATACCTCAATTGGGCGACCCGGTTTGAGATATGTCTCGGCGTGGCACAGGGCCTGACTTATCTACATGAGAAATCAAATGTTAGAATTGTGCATAGAGATATTAAAGCGAGCAATATACTACTAGATGCAGCTCTTAACCCCAAAATATCTGATTTTGGTATGGCCAAGCTTTACGATGACAAGAAGACCCATATCAACACTAGAGTAGCCGGTACAAGGTATCAATCTCCACTCTATTATTGTACACATAAAATTACTAGCATTTATCTGTAGCCTTTCAAGATCAGAATGTAGAATTTGTGCAACAAGCTGTAAACATGAAAAAGATCTTTGAAAATTCAATAATTTGATTGAACTCATATTTATTCTGTACAGAGGGTATCTGGCACCAGAGTATGCAATGATGGGACATCTCACAGAAAAAACAGATGTCTATGCATTTGGCGTGGTTGCACTGGAGGTTGTGGCGGGTCGCTCAAATTCGGACGAGAACCAAAATCCGGATCAAGTGTACCTCCTTGACCGGGTATGTTCATATATAATTCTACCTTTTCAATTTTCATAAACTCAGGAGAAGGAACACTAAGGCTTACAAATTTTGATCAAACTAATCCGACCTGATCATGCCATATTGACCCATTCACTTATGGGCCTCATTCCAGACAACCCAAAACAGAATACTATTTTTTGAGATAAAAAATGAAAATCTAAATTATTGAACTTTAAATATTCATAAAAAATCTCCATCCGAGTTTTAAACTTCTGACATCTCATATAAAGAAAAATTGTTTTTGTCACTAAATCAAAAACTGTTTTTCAAAACAGAGTGCCATTTTAAGGCAGCTAAGTTTTTTATTGAAGAAGGATCTTTCTTGGTATTGCATCAGTACTGATCATGATAATACTAACAGTAATGTTCATTAGTGAGATGTAAAATAAGACAACACAAAACTAATCTCTTTATTGCACAGGCATGGAACTTGTACGACCAAAATCGTGCGCTCGAGTTATTAGACCCGAAGCTTGCATCATACAATGAAGATCAAGCACAACGGCTGATCGGTGTGTCACTGCTGTGCACCCAGGGATCTCCCTCGCAACGGCCATCCATGTCGCGCATCGTATCAATGCTCAGTGGTGCCGTGGAAGTTAGCAAGGTCACTTCTCGACCGAGTTATTTAACAGAGTGGCAATTTGAAGAACTTTCTGGGGGCCCCACACAACACTCTGGAAAACCAGTTGAGGAGATCTGCTCGCCGGAGCCGTTATTGGATTCAATTATTCAAGATGGAAGGTGAGATGATTGTTTGGTTACTTACCA
The DNA here is from genome assembly GCA_037678475.1 of x Bolboschoenoplectus mariqueter. Classification (NCBI taxonomy): domain Eukaryota; kingdom Viridiplantae; phylum Streptophyta; class Magnoliopsida; order Poales; family Cyperaceae; genus x Bolboschoenoplectus; species x Bolboschoenoplectus mariqueter. The sequence continues at coordinate 1,658,465 of CM075260.1, read as the reverse complement.
TGGTAGAAACCTGGTTTGAACACATGTATGTATCTTTCAGATCTTTTCAACATTTTGTTTTCAAGTAATAATGACATGATATGATTTTGTGATCGAGTGTTTTTCTTTTTCAATTTTTTTAAATGGTACTTAATTTGTAGTTTGTACAGAACAAAAATTTTATTTAAATTATACAATTGTTTAAATAGAGACTATTAGAATGACATAATGTATATTTACAATCCTATTAATGGGTAATATGATTATTTCAAAATGGTATTTTTTTTCTTTTTTTTAAATGGTACTTTGGTAATCTAAAAAATCAAGAAATTAATTAAAAAATAGGCTCCAATGGAATGTCTATGATTGTATTTTTTTTCAGTTTAAATATATCAAAAAGATTTACTGAACATATATATTACGGGTGTCAATGGGTCGGGTCGGTATTATTTTATTACTATTTTTGTCCCGATCTGACCCAAACCAACCCTATCCGATTTAACTCGAGTCAAAATTCTTTAACTCTTACACAACCCATGGGGTCACGGATCAACCCGACCTGACCCAAATAAATTAATTAAGCACTTAATAATTATTTTTATATCTTTATGCAACTTAATTTTAATTAATATATAATTAATCTTAATTAATATAATATATGAATAAATCTTAACTCAAATCTGACTCATTTTCTCTCGGATCATTTCGGATCGTATCGGATCAAATACTAATTTTTTATTTTGGAAAAATTAACTTGAAAATTCAATCATCCTTTTGAATCGGAATGATGCTAATAGCTGCAGTATGTTTGACTTGGAATCCACAAACTCTGCGTGGTTTTCACACACGTGTTATAATTGAATTCAGAATTCCAGGTACCACTTGTTTAATTTTATGGCAGCATAATTTTGTCCGTAAGTATGAATGATTGTAAATTACATAATTTTAATTATATAAATAATAAAATCTATATCAAATTTTATTATTTTTTATGTATATGATATTGTATAAAATTGAAATTATATTTTACTTATTGGATTTCAAAATGTAGATATTAGAATTCACAAACACTCTTATTTTCTTAAAAAAAAGAAAAGTTACAATTTTTTAAAGTAAAATTTAACCTAAATGTTGTCTAATTAGACCCATACGATTTAAAATAAAAGAACAAAATTCTCCTTGTAATATCTTACGTATTTTTTATACAAACCAACCATAAATATATATGATCAGCACTAATTATAAATACAACTTTGATAGTAAAAAACTATCAATCATTCTTCAGAACCAGTTTTTACTCTTTAATTGTAAAAGTAATATCATCCATATATATGACATATTATAAATTTAAAATTTAGTTACACAATTTCTTATTAATATTTGAAGTTAAAACTTAATCCTCTCTTCATCTAAAAAAGAATGAAAACTATCTATCTATCATTCCTAGTATTAAATATATATTAATCATGGAATGAAAAGTAATGCAAATAATTCATTGAGCATGACACCTCCACGCTTAAAATTCAGATTCTCTATAATACTTCACATATATTATACAAAGAATTATTTTTGTATTACTATAATTTTTATCCAATACAGAGAATGATGTGAAGAAGTGGATAAACATTTCTCATGTGATGATGCGAAGACATGCATATTTGAAGCGTCAAACTTATACAATGTGTATGTACATCACATGTACATAATGTCATTTGAAGAATGCAACTAATCAAGCACTTGTTATAATCACATGCGCGCACAAATTAAGACTTTGACTTTTGAATGGATTAATTAGGGAGAAAAAAAAAGAAAAAAAAATTAAAAGAGGTGTGCTAAGGAATACAACCGTGCAAAATCTGTGTGCTTTGGAAAAAAAAAAAAAACCTGTCGTTGGAAGCCCGCCACGTGTCCTTTTTGACCAGAATTAATGTCAATGTTTGTATGTTAATTATGATATTGTGAAATGTGAGCGTTATATTACGACACGCTTCCAATTACGACGAGCCATTCCGAGCGAATATTTTTTTATAAAAAGATAGAAAATGTCACGTGTTTATGTTTTTAGCTACTCACATTATTGATTTTATTTGATTTTTTTTTCTAATTGAATGTTTTCAATCATGTTTTTTTCCCCTTCTCATTTGAAAAATACATATTTTTATATTTCAATTTGTGTGTCTAAAATTTTATATTTTAATTTGAAAAATAAGTATTTTATATTTTAAAATGTAATTCTTAAATAAATAAAAATGTTGTGTTCCTTTGCATCATTAGTAATCGAATTGCCTATCATTTATCATTGTATATGTTTTTAATGTTTTAAAAAAATATATTTATTTATGTCCAAAATTTTCTGAATGTAAATTAATTTTCTATAAGAACTTTTTAATTCAAAAATTAACAGCTTCTTCCATAGATATGTCTTTTTTCCAAAGTGAAGTCTGAAAAATAATACATTAATTGTAATAGTTTTTTGATATTTTTCAGTCAAAACAATAATTGCCAAAATCAAAATCATTTTGAAAAATGGATATTGATATCTTTTGCTTAAGTGTCGGCAATCTAAAATAATTGTCAAAATTAACGAAATCCTTATCCAAAATAAGACAAAATAAAGTAAAACATCATTTTAAATATCTAATTATTAACATGAACTCCTTACTATATATAAAAAAAATTAATTTCAGCTGTCCAGAGGAGTCGAACCTGTCACCTGACAGAGAAACGGCTAGTTTTTTGGTTGCTTTTCTGTTTGTTACTTGTTAGCGCAAAGGAAAAGGAAAGGGGTTGTTGGAAGGAAAGAGGAGTTTCAGCGTGTATTGAAATAAAATTTAATTTAATGAACAAAATAATTATTCGATGATATTAAAATTTGCATAAAGTTTTCGTTCTCATGCTTTGATAATCGTACGGATTATCAGATTTAATATTTCAACGGTGATTTTATCCATCGGATCAAAATATAGTCTGATGGGCGTTGAAACGCTGCCCGTTCTTGTTGGAAGGACGTGATGTTTGCGGTGACGGAGACATAGTTGACTTGACCGATCGGGAGGAGTTTAGTGAAAATCAATAGGGGCTACAGATTCCTCAAATTTTTGAAAATTAATAATATGTATTAAGGATTTAAAATATTTTATTATAATTATATTATAATCAGCCCTTCAAAAAAAATTTGAGATATGATTTTGAAATGAGTATAAATCTGTAACTTTCTATAAAATATAATATAATATTTTTAATCTCCTCATTGATTTTGATGAAATTCCGCTGTCAATTGCTCTCAACATAGTCAAACTTGCCAAACATCAATTAATTAATAAAAGAAAGCTATACAAAAGTTCCATATGGTTAGTACTCTTACTCCCCCTTCTACAACATATATATACATCAGATTCTTTTGATTCTGTTTGAAAGCGAGATAAATTGATGATAACTCGAGATAAAATTATCTCTTATAAGAGAAAGTGATAATTTTATCTCTCATTTATTTCAATTACAAACAAGAGTTTTGAATCTAATGGGACATAAATAATTAGCAATGAATTAGATCAATGGATGATTAATGAAAGATCATTGAATTAAAAGAAGTAGAGAAATAGCTAGGAAGTTGTTCCACGCGCGTGCTAACCCTTTTCATAACAATTAAGAAAGTAAAGTTCTAGTTTGTTTACATCCATTTGTTTAATTTGAATCCGTTTATTAATCTAATTTTATACAAAGAAATGGGAGGTCCGATGGTTGAATCTTGAAACGGACTTGTACGCTTTCGCTGGATCAATACGAATAAACACAACTTCAATTGACAACATGCATTGCGTGTGAACGTATTGCCTCTTAGAATTTGAAGACTATTTATTTATACAAGGATTTAGGAGAGCTACCAATTTCCCAGTGTGGATATGGATGGTGGATGATGGATGGTGGATGGTGGATGGTGGATGATGGATGGTGGATGGTGGATGGTGGATGATGGATGGTGGATGGTGGATGGTGGATGGTGGATGTGATGTGATCATGGGACCGTGTATATTGTTTCCAATATTTGACATCCAAGCAACTATTTTTAATTTGTTATATACATGTTGAATTTTCAATAAAATTCCAATAAATGTACCATTCATGTTTCTAGATAATTGCGTATAAGTTTTCTGCTATAAATTTGATATCAATTTTATACGACGTAAATATGATACAATATAAAAAAAATATATATATAACTATGAAAGGAAGTATGAATATATCGTTTTTCATATTATGTTTGTGCTTTAATTCTTTATATTATGTGTGTTTCACTTTTCATCCAGTGACAAGTGAAATTCAATTATAAGCAAATTTAAGCTACCTATATATTTTTAACCATATTTTATATGACTTTGTTCAGTAAATATAAACATTTTGTGAAGTAAATATAAATAATAATTTACTTATTTTTTATTTATAATAACACAAAATATGACTATTGATATAGCCATGTATAAACACTTTTCAAAATCAATAATACGTTGACAAATAATTTAAGGAAAAATGCAAAGTATGAAAACACTTTGCAAACAATCTTGAATTCTTGATGCAAGAATATTTCTTCGGATTTTAGATAAAGTTTGTTGAAATTAAGGTGCAATTAACTTTTCTATTTAATCTAGACCATCTGGTAGTGACTTGCCACACGATGGGACGTACCAATACAAGCTGCACCGAATCTGAACACCAGGGGGCAGTGGGATTCATACTATATACTTTACAGCATAACGCAACGTTCAGTCCATCTAATTTTATTAAAATTTATTTTATAATAAATTTGAAGAAAATAAAAAAATTTATAATTTATTCGTCGTACGTTATACAGCGTATTACTATGCCGCAGAAAATCAGGATCGGGCTGTGTATCCACTACTAACAAGTATCACATCATCGAGAGAGCTCCATGTTTGACCCGTCAATTCCTCTCTTATAACTCGGACATTTTTCAGATACATTCGAAATTTCTTCTCTCGCTCTCTCTCTCTCTCTCTCTCTCTCTCTCTCTCTCTCTCTCTCTCTCTCGCTCTCCACCTCGCCAAAAGCGAAACCCCACCAATTACACGACTTAATTCTGTTTCCTCAGACTTCCTTTTAAGCTTTCACGCCTTGTACGAGCTAATTTGTGTACGATCGAGCCACACACACAAACATACGGAGAGAGAGAAAGGGAGAAAGAGATGGTGGTGATGTATGATTCGCCATTGATGAGAAGCTTTGGTGTGTTACTAATAGCGTGCCTCTTGATTATATCTAGTGCTGGAACAGTAAATGCTCAAGCTACCACAGCCCCATCTGAAGGTATATATATATATATGCATTGATTTGCATTGATTATATCTAGTGCTGGAACAGTAAATGCATTGATTTACATATGTATGTGTTTTTCCTACTTTTTTTTTTGTTTTTGGATATGACATCCTTTTTGTTTCTATGACTGAGAGAAAGCTATCTCTGCTACTCATGATAAAAGAGTCGCTACCAATTTAATTGCTCTTGCTTAAAGAGTACTTTATATCATTTAATGTTTGGAATTAACCCCCCCCCCCCCCCAAAAAAAAAAAAAAAACATAAAACCCCTTCTTTTTATTATGTTTAGCTTGCTTTTTTGTGTGCTATTTCCTATCATTTTGGGAATTTCCTGATCAAAAGATTCAAGGGGAACAACTACTTGTAAATTGTGCCATTTTTTTTTCTTCAGATGAGACTTTCTCTGTCCTTTTTATTTTTTTAAAGAGATATTTTGCAAGCAACATTTTTTCTTGCGTGGGTTTAATGCAATGTCATTAGGTTCCTTCTGTTAATTACAATTTGTTGATGAGATTACAATATTCATCTATTATTTTACTATAGGAATAAGGAATGATACCTTTCATACAATCTTTATTCAATCAATTAATTCTTTATATGCAAATAAATAAAGCAGTTTTTATAGACTCTGCCTATTAAATTATAGTTCGTTAGTTTAGTTATTTTTGTGAGTTGAAATCCATATATGCTCCTTTCATGTAATAGAAACCTTATAAGTTTGATGCATAAATTCCCATAAAAAAACCTCAAATTAAATACTATATTTAGAATTAATAATTTCTCTGTCTACCTGCCTTTTGTCTGTTTGCATGGATTTTATTTAATTTACAAATTTCTTCGGAGATCTTTTTGTTGGGTTGCTTTTGACTTTTATTTTTTCAAAGCATGTTGCGGCTCCCAACTTATTTGTTATTAATTAAACAAATTGTGGCGGGCCCCACGAACTACAAGTCAAAGGCTATGCAGTTAGATTTTTAAAAGGTGTGCTTATCTAAGAAAAAGAACTCTTAACTAATTACTCGTAAGGTTCAATTATTTGTCATTGACATTGATAGGCAATATTCAAAAAGTGAAGGGTACTGATGCAAAATATTGTGTTTTTTATCTTTAACACAAATTCATCTTTTATTTAAATCATGCATACATCACTGGTTCTGTCACCATGTGCTGTATGTAACTACTATTATCTTGACCATATTTTAGATTTACAACACGTCCTTTTCTTTCTTTTATTTTTTTATTTTGATTGGCCAAACTCCACATGTTTTTAAACAAAGAACAAGTTGTTGTATTGAAATAAACACTTCTTTATTCTCCCTGATGAGAAAAAAAACCTCTTCAATACTGTTGTTGTTATATCAGTATCTCTTTGGCAGCGTACAAAATTGTAACTATTTTTTGTTAGTGTTTTTTTCTATCTGTCCACGTCTGATATCTTATGTAAATAATTAAATATGGATCATCCTGATCAAATTTTAAACTCACTCTAATTAATGTAGATACTAAATTTCAAGCATATTACTTCTCATGTGGAATCCATAGTTTAAAATTGAAATAAGAGTTAGCTTTTATTCTACTTTAACTATATTTCACTCGATAGACGATCAGATGTGCAGTTAAGTTTTTTAGAAACAATTTAAGCAAATATGTTCTATTGAGGATGGGTCAATAAAATTAAGATGAGTGATAATTGTTTTCTTTATTCGCACCTCAGATTTTTTTAAGATATTCAATATAATTTGTATTTTAAATTTTAAAACATAAGAGATACAAAAACTTGAGTATAAGAATAATTTTTCTAAAATTAACAAAAGTGCAAAAAATAAAAATTTGACATATATACTCTCATTTTTAAACGTTTACTACTTGGAGTCTGTTACCTTTAAAACATGTATGTACATTTTTTTTCTTCCTGCAGTGGCGGCATTGAATGCCATACTGGGAAGGTGGGGAAAGAGTGCTAATTCACATTGGAACATAAGTGGCGAACCGTGTAGCGGGTGGGCGACGGACTCCACAAACCTTGACAACAATCCAGACTTCAACCCAGGAATCAAGTGTGACTGCACCTACAACTCCAACACAACTTGCCACATTTACAAGTTGTAAGTTCATGATCTCACTAAGCTGTTGTTGGTAACATGATTTGCAAAAGCATGGATTCATCCATGTTTGGGCTTCAAATTTTGATTTTTAAAGTTCAAACAGTTGATTTTAATTTTTTTTTTCATATTGTATTGAAAATTTGTAGGAAATCAAATAGCATATTGTTTTTATATATTTTTTTTTACTTGAATATGGAGGAAACCATTTATTGCTATGGTTTAGATTTTTGAAATCAATGAATTTTCTAAATCCCAAAAGATAGTAAACTAATAATTTTAAAAGTTGGTTTCCTCTAATAATTTAATATTACATAACATTGAGCGGTTCAAATCAATTGTTTGAATTTTTTTTATTAAAGCACCCACAAGGGGCACCAGTTTCCATTTCAATTGTTTGAATTCTAAAAATGAAAATTTTGGAACTAAAGCAGAAAACGACTTTTACTTTACAAAGCATTTGGGCCCACCTCTGTGTTACACTTGCTATATTTTTTTAATTTTGGAAAAAGTGGAGAAACAAAAAGAAATTAAAGCAAGAGGGGAAAAAACTATTCCTGATCAAACAAAATATTGCGTTTGATTGACAGTCTGACATAGAGGATCTACATTACTCTCATATTAAATAATTTTATGGCAACTTTTTTTAAACTGTACTTTCATTTTATTTTATTTTTTATTTTGTTGATGCACTAGATATTATTTGTGAAATAACTTTTAACTTTTGCTTCCTTTTTCAATTAAAACAGGAGGGTGTATGCATTGGATGTGGTGGGAACTATACCAAATGAGCTCCAAAACCTTACTTATCTTACTAACTTGTAATAATTTAATTGAGAAGCCTCTAGTTTTTCTTTATCTCATTCTTTACAATACATAATTTGCATCCTGAAAGTCAACAATGTACAATATTTTGATACCCAACCAACCTAACATTTATAACTGGATTATTTCATGGAAGAATATTCAAGATTACATCAAATAGTTGCAATTTATTCTATTTTTTTTTTTGCTATTATTTTTTTTTATATTTGTGTAATATTTCAGATTGATTGTTTCAGGGACTTGGGACAAAATTATTTAACAGGCTCTATACCTGCATTCATAGGGAATCTATCTAAAATGCAATACATGTAATGTCATCTTCCTCGATAAATGGTGTATTATAATAATTTAAATATATTAATTAAATCCGTTATATTAACAGTATATTAATTTTCTATTGATATTAAACAAATTAGGACTTTTGGCATCAATGCATTATCAGGTCCAGTTCCAAAGGAATTGGGAAATCTTCAAAATCTTATTTCTCTGTAAGATTTTTCTTTCTTGATTCTAATATAAAACTTCAAGAATGTATATATTTCTAAATTTTTGATGTCCTGTTTCTTTATTGCAGAGGATTGGGAACAAACAACTTCAATGGGTCAATACCAGATGAATTTGGAAACTTGACAAGTCTTCAACAACTGTTATGTTTTTTTTTTTTTTGCTTTTTATTTTCATTATATTAGAAACTGAAACAAAAGTAATAAACTAACACAGCCAGTTTCTTCATTCTTGTTTTGCAGTTATATCGATAGTTCGGGTCTAAGCGGTGAATTACCAGAAACACTATACAAACTTACAAGCATGAAAATCCTGTAATATCTCTCACAAGTTTTCTTTTCCTTTTAATTCATGTTTAATTCTATCGTTTGGAAGTTAATACTTTATATCATATGGCCAGGTACGGATCAGACAACGCATTCACTGGTAAAATTCCTGACTATATTGGTACCTGGACGGGTTTGCAAGACCTGTATGTTCTCTCTTTCTCTCTTTTTTCAAAAAGCTTATGATCTCTCTCTCTCTCTCTCTCTCTCTGAGTTACCTTCTCTCGCTCCCCCCCCCCACCCCCAAACTGTACACTATCCTTCCACTTAGCAAGTGAAGTATTTAAAGAAACAGGTCCTATATGTTGGAAAGATGAAGCAGCGAGGGTGAAATGGTCTGAAAAGTTAAATATATGGTTCTCTAAGTTTAAAGTGCCTAGCAAGCTCCTTAATTTTACTAAAGAAAAATCCCATGTATTTTAGAGCTCCTTACTCGTGTTCGTCAAATTGGGGTTATATTAATATGTATTTTAAGTAGATACTATAGTCTCTGATGAGTGGTGACGAACATATCTATGTTATGTGTGATACTGAAAGCATATTTATGGATCTGGATGTGATTCAATAATTTCTGAATTTTAATAATGAATACCATACAAAACCCGAACCCTGAATCATGTCTCAGAACTCGCATAAGCATCTAATTATGTGAATGACCGAAACATAAATGGATTCTACCTGTAGATCTGTGCCATATATTATTGCGAAACCACCAAGTTTGCTTTTAGAAAGGACTCGAGCTAAGGCTAACGTGCCTTATGTATGACTCAAATAAACATCAAAAGTGGAATTGAGCTAAAACCCTTCAATAAGCTGACAATTTTGACCTAAGACTTAAAAAACCCGAACTGAAAAAAAAAAAGAATAAATGAGAAACCATATCCAAAATGCTTTAGACCTGTAGATACTAGATGCTAGCACCCGAGTATTAGTGGACCATAATTGACCCGATATTAGTGAAATATGAGGTACTGGTTGCAACATGAACAAGCCAAGCAGTCCCGCAAGAGCATCCATACTAGTTGGACAACTACAGTCCGTCATGCAAGATGAAATAACAAAGAGAACATTTCCCCTAAGTTCCTTTATATGGATGTCACTATGATCATTTTAACAACTGTGTATTAAATTTTCAGGCGATTTCAAGGAAATTCTTTTCAAGGGCCAATTCCATCTAATCTTTCGAACCTTGTCAAGTTAACCAGCTTGTAAGTTTCTGCTAGTTCGAATTGTGTTGAACATTTATTATTTCTTATAATAAATAGCTTAAATTGCGAAATTTTGATTGGGGAGTGCTTTTGTGTGTATCTCAATGCAGACGGATTGGCGACATAACAAACGGCACTAGTTCTACATTGGATTTTATCAGCAATTTGACATCATTGAGCACTTTGTACGCCTAATTTATTTAAACTGAGCTACATTTCACGATTTCATTTTCTTACATATGCAGCTCCTTTCAATATATTAATACTGAATTTTACTTTGTAGAATCTTAAGGAATTGCAAGATATCAGATACTCTTCCGACAGACTTCTCTAAGTTCAAAAGTTTACAACTATTGTATGAAATTCAATACTTTTTTTATTTTTCTAATAAAGTTAATACTCATTGTTTTACCTGCAATTGTGTTAATTTCATGTTTTTCGTTCATTTTTATGTAGAGATTTTAGTTTCAACAATATAACTGGACAGGTGCCGCAGTCTCTTTTCAGTTTAAGCTCTCTACAATACTTGTGAGGAATCCTTTTCGTTTTTATTTTTTATAACTTCAAGTAAATTTATTCTCGTATTGATTTCTATTGCTTATGTTATTATATTTCGAGTCAGATTTCTCGGGAATAATAGCCTTAGTGGAAGCTTGCCATCTCAGAAAAGCACTTCACTCCTCAACATGTATGCTATTTTGGTTTTGAATTTGTATTTTTTTTTTGGATTTATTATGAAACAAAAGTCCTTAGATTTTTGATATAATGTCATAGTTTTATTTACCCATTGCTTTTGTTTATAGAGATTTGTCATACAATCTGCTCTCAGGATCCTTTCCTACATGGGCTGGCGAAAATGGCAATTTACAACTGTAAGTAGTGTTATATATCAAAAGATATATCTTTTCTTTTTATAGATATTATCCAAGGAATTCCCTTATATTGAGCTGTATAATTGGAATCTCATGAACTCAATGGAACCTTATGAAAAACTTGACATTAATTTTTTTTTCTTCAAGGAACTTGGTGGCAAACAACTTTGTCATAGAGAACTCCAATAGCAGGTGCTTGGAATATTCATTTTCAAGTTTTTCATATGATTAGTTTCAATATTTTTAACGCTTTTCATAATTACAATTACAGTGTCTTGCCTTCTGGTTTAAGCTGCCTTCAGCGAGATATTCCCTGTCACAAGGGATCTCCTATTTGTAACCCTCTCTCTCTCTCTCTCTACCTTTTTTTTTTATTTTTGAAAGTTTTTGCAGCTACTGCTGAAGTTGCTCAGATCCCCCCCCCCCCCCCCCCGAACCCCCAAAAGAATAACTAAACAAATTAAAAATAAAAAAACTGCATACCCATATTACAGTTTTGAATAAATTACACAAAGGGTCCTTAATAGTATCATTAATCCTTAAGATATCCATTCTGTACCAAACTGGTCTTACTTTAAAAAGACAAATTTTTCCATCCATCTCAGCTCCATTTTAGCACTCCAATAATGTTCATGTAGTAGCACAAGCAATGCAAATAAAAATATTTACAGAGAAAACTAAATTGCAGATTCATCCTTCGCAATAAGATGTGGTGCAGCCAGGTCCTTGACTGCTCAAGATGGCACCGAGTACCAATCGGATAATGTCAACCTGTCAGCTGCTTCTTATTATGTTACAGGTATATGCTCATACCCGGCCATATGCCATCATTGTCTGTTTTCAACACATTGACATACATTAGGAACCAGGTACAATTGTAATTAATCAAGATGTCCGATAAGCACAATTCATAATATTTAATAGGAGACATAAAAGTCACAATTTGATCTTTGAAATGCAGGAATGACATTCTTGACTATTGGCACCTTCAGTTATATACCCGTCAAACTCAATGAAAGTTAACAAAAGTACTCTAACGAATAGATCATTCTACATTTTTTTTTTCTAGGTGCGACTCGATGGGGGGTGAGCAATGTTGGTAAATTTGTAGATGCACCCAGTAACAATTACATAATTGGAAGTCTCTCCCAATTCCAAAATACGCTTGATTCTGAACTATTTCAGAATGCACGAATGTCACCTTCCTCTTTGAGATATTATGGGTTTGGACTTGAAAATGGAAACTATACTGTTAAGCTCCAATTTGCTGAGATTGCCTACACAGACCCACCTCCACCTACTTGGAAGAGCACAGGGAGAAGGGTTTTTGATATATATATCCAGGTTTTTACAATATCATCTTTTTTCTCAAACATTAATTACTTGGAATACTTGCCTGTATATATAGTAACATACCACAAAAGAAACTCTTGCAGCAACAGATAAAAAACAATAATTTTTTTCGCAATTTTTCACTTATTGTTGTAGGGATCTTTAAAAGAAAAGGACTTTGATATAAGGAAAGAAGCTGGCGGAAGCTCCTTTGTAGCAGTTGTGAGAAACTACACTATACCCATAACAAATAACTTCATCGAGATACATTTCTTTTGGGCTGGAAAAGGCACTTGTTGTGTACCAACTCAAGGCTATTATGGCCCTGCCATCTCTGCTATTAGTGTTTCTCCTTATGGTACCCATCTTCCTTTCTCTCTTTCCTTTTTCAAATACTGGGAGAGGCTGCCAAGGTTGTATTAATCCCAAGCATCTCTCTCGTTGTTTCTTTTTTGAAAATTATTCTTATTCTCTCTCTCTCTCTCTCTTTCACCTTCCTGTCTGCATGTACCTTTATGATCATCCTTTAAATTGTCAAAGTAATACTAATAGAATTTTTGTTCCCATTTTTCTTAATGTTCCAATTACTTAACATTCAGATTTCATACCTACGGTGTCAAATAGCGAACCGGGTTCAAGTAAGAGCAACACTGGTCTCATCGTAGGAGTTGTAGTAGGTGTCACAATTTTAGGGTTAATAGCGGTACTCGCAGTTTTATACTGGAGACACAAAAAGAAGATGTCAGAGATAGATGAAGGTACATTCATATATTCTGAAATTTACCTTTAAATTATTTGGGATTTTTATTTTATTTTATTTTTTCACATCTCATTTCTTTATTTTGTCAGAATTATTGGGGATAGTTGATAGACCAGATGTCTTTAGTCACGCTGAGCTGAAAACTGCTACTGAAACATTTAATGCTGGTAATTTTCTTGGAGAAGGAGGATTTGGCCCTGTTTATAAGGTATTCATCATTTGCATGCCTTCTACAATTCTGTTTTGCGCTTGTGAGGAAAAAGGGGAATCTCATTGTCTTTTTGTATCTTTTCGTAGGGAAAATTGTCTGATGGTCGTATTGTGGCAATTAAGCAATTATCAGTTACGTCGCACCAAGGAAAGCGAGAATTCTTGACAGAAATATCCACTATATCAGCGGTACAACATAGAAACCTGGTGAAATTGTACGGTTGTTGCATCGATGGAAATACCCGTCTTCTGGTCTACGAATACTTGGAGAATGGAAGTCTTGATCAAGCCCTTTTTGGTACATAATAAATATTTTTATAAAGTCCTGCCAGTTATACATAAAAAATCTCAAATTAAACCAATTATGTCATTAATTTTTTAGTGATTCAATAAACCTCTCAGCCCAATTTTTCCTCTGCCAACCTTCACTAATCTAATTTTGCCTCGGCTTAGTCTCTTATCCCTATACACTCTATTTCTCAATGAGAAGTGTTCCTAATATATTTTTTTTATTTAACTTCAGGGAAGCGTATTTTGTACCTTGATTGGGCAACCCGTTTTGAAATATGTCTTGGTGTGGCAAGAGGCCTCGCATATCTGCACGAGGAATCTAGTGTAAAAATTGTTCATAGAGATATTAAAGCAAGTAATATCCTACTCGACAGTGATCTTAACCCCAAAATCTCTGATTTTGGTTTGGCCAAGCTTTATGATGACAAGAAAACCCATATCAGCACAAGAGTGGCCGGCACAATGTAAGAGTCTCTCCCTTTGTCTTTCACTGATCACTAATTAGTTCTCCATCACATTTGCTTCTCAAAACTTTGAAACCAAATCAAAATTGGAGACAAACAAAACCAAGAAAAATATAGATATTTTTCTTTTTCATGAAGAATTGGAGCATAAGTCTTGTTTCATGATACTAATGAAATAGGTAGCATGCACTCCTTTTTTTTTTCAAAAGATACAGAATTGGTGCTGATATATCCTTTAAAATATGATAAATATCCTTAAAAATTCAATAAGTGAAGGTAATGATATATGTATATATTTCTTTTATTGTACAGAGGGTATCTTGCACCAGAGTATGCAATGAGAGGCCATTTGACAGAAAAGACGGATGTGTTCGCATTTGGTGTGGTTGTTCTAGAGGCGGTAGCAGGTCGCGCAAATTCAGATGCAACATTAGGACCAGATCAAATATATCTCCTTGAATGGGTACTACACATTTATACTTCTTGCATTCATAAACTATAAATAATAAAGGATAGCAAATTTGTGTCGGACCATCGCTTACCACTGAGCTTTCTACCGGCCTGTCAGGAACAAGTTTCCAATGAAACATTAATTTAGAAATAAGAATTCAAACAAGAAACAAATAAAAGAAATCAAATATATAGTTTTATAGGAAAGGTAAGATTCTTCTTAGTATGGGTCCAGTAGTTTACATACACACTCAGTGTACCGGGTTCTGTACCAGTACTGACATGATAGTAGCAGAAGTAGCAAAGTCTGTGATTAGAAAATATGGAAAAAAACTAACGCTTTATTTCCCAGGCTTGGAGCTTATATGAACAAAACCGCGCAATTGAGTTATTGGACCCGAAACTGGGTTCGTACAATAAGGATCAAGCTTTGAGGCTGATAGGCGTCTCTCTATTGTGCACCCAGACATCTCCTACACAACGCCCATCCATGTCCCGTGTCGTGTCGATGCTGACTGGCGATTTGGAAGTCAGCAAAGTTACATTTAGACCAAGTTATCTGACTGATTGGCAGTTTAAAGAAATAACGGACAATAATTTCTCAACCGGAGAATTCTCCGAGCCTACCGCACAAAGCTCAGGAAGCAGAGGTGTGCATGGTGTTTTATCACAGTCGCATTCATCGGAGGGGTTGATCGATTCAGTTATTTATGAGGGAAGGTGAGATGATTGTCAATCTACTTAATGTGGTGAAAAGGATGCTCATGAAGGCATATACATTTTTCTGTTGGTATACATGTGTACTGTTATATCCCTGTTGCATATAAATTTTTTGTGCCCTTTTTTTAAAAAAAAAATAAGATAGGGATAAATAATTTCGACGTTCCTTTGGAGTTTCTTTGCCTTTTTTATTAAAGAAAAAGAATAAATGTTTGAAATGACTTGTATTATTTGTGTTTTATATGGAACATAATGATTCCCCATGATCATTGCATTATTATTTCATATGTGTAAGTATAAATATTTAAGGTAATGATTTTGATTGTTTAGAAAATTCGTTCAAATTTTTGTGTCTAATATAGTACTAATCATTTTTTCCCTCGAAAAATAATAAACTACGTATATTTGAAAAGTAAATTATGTATGACTTTTAAAGCGAAATACAGTTTGAACAAAATTTTCTGAACAATAGACGGTGACATTTTGAAAACCTGACATAGGACATGACATTTCTTCTTCTTTTCTCCTAATTTTCTTTGTAGATCCTATTTTTTTTTCAGATAAAAATAAAAATTAAATTATTTAAATTTAAATATTTATAAAGAAATTTTATACGGATTTCAAATATGCTTTGTAGATCTTACTTGTCAGTGATTATGGTTTTTAAGGTGTTCACTTCGTCAAGAAAGTCACTTCATGGCCAATTAATTCTTCGTTTAAGTTACATTACATTTGGGTTCATTTCCCACGAAAATTTAAAAAAAAAAAGGAAAAATATCATCTTAAAAGAGTTGAAAAAAATATGATTTGTACATTTTTCATCCTGTCTCAAACGCTCTCTCGCTTTCAAACTAAATAAATTAATGCTACTTACACACAGATAGTTACAGGTACGTCCTTTCATTTAATATATTTATTAAAAGTTTGAAAATTTCAAATATATCTTTTTTTATACAAAGTTCAAAAACAATTCCTTTTTATTCTATAGTAGTCTCTACTATTGATATTTCAAAATTATTGGTACTGTCATAACTGTTTTATCATAAATTATGACAGACAACTCTTGACTACTTGCAAAAAATTTGATCATATTTCAAAAAAAAAAACTTCCTAAAAAATCATACAACATTGTGCATGTTTGATCTGAATCGGATGATCAAGATTATAGCATGTTTAACCCCTATAACTCGCAAAATCCGCATATAAAAGTAAAATGGTTTGGATGAATTTATGAGTGGATCGACTTAAAAAGAATTTCAGCTTGATATAACCGAGTTTGATTCATATTTTGACAAAAAATCATTAACTCACATTATATACCCCTAATTATAAATGTTTTATAAAAAAATGATTATAACCAACATATCTTTTCTACTCACCAAAACATTACTTGAGACATATTTGCAATGAAGTTGCTTTCATGAAAATTATGTTTAATTTTGTCATTTAAGTATTGTAAATTGAAATTACTACATTTTAACGTGCATGAGTTTTTTGTTTGCCAATAAAACTATATTGGAATTTTAGCATTCATGAATTTGTAATATTGGGGAAAAAAATCAGATGGATGAAAAAGATAATTTGATTGATTTTGACTTAACAAAAGATTAAATAATAGATAAATGAGATAAAAAAGCTAAAAAAAATTAATGCATTGTTTTGAATTGAAAAAAAAAACATTCATGTTTTGATTAAAATATTGATTATTTTGTTATAGGTTTTGATGAAAATAGACGCATTTAAACTTCACTCTTTCAGTATTAATGTATTATTATGGAGAACTCTAGAACTATGGAAGTGGGGGAGTTCATTAGTTCAAATACTCATCGGATCAAATTTATATTCAATGGACCGAATAATTATTTGATGGTATTAAATTTGTCCATTAAATTTAATAATCGTACGGAATATTAAATTTGATAATTCAATGATTATTTTGTCCATTAAATTTAAATTTGATCCAAATTTATCTAGATCAGCGCTGGAATTCCCCTTTTTGCCAGAATTGCAACTCTGTAAGCACCGAGAAGATCAACAGTTTCGTGTGGGCCCCACAATCAGTGGAAGTGCACAGTCCTTCCATTTGAGGGTCCTTTTCACGGAGCACTAAAGCAACCGTTTTTATGTGGGTCCCATTTTCAGTGAAATGTGGGAGTAGCTAGAGTTTCTACTCGGGGTACACAAAATAAAGTTTCTTTCTTCCTCTCTCAAGTTTTCCAAACAAACTCCGGCGATCGATCAACCCGCCTTCCTTCCCGACCGTTACCCTAGATGGCGCAGCGCGACGGCGTTGATTTCCACCTACCCGACGAGATACTGGCCGTGATCCCTACCGATCCGTACGACCAGCTTGACGTGGCGCGCAAGATCACCTCCATGGCGATCGCCTCTCGCGTGACCCGCCTGGAGTCCGACTCGGCGCGTCTCAGGCAACAGATCGCCGATCGGGACCGGACAATTGAGGAATTGCAAGAGAAGGTGGAGAGATTGGATCGAGTGGCGCAAGAGTATAGTGCAAAGTTGAAGTGTTCCCAGGAGGAAAACGTGAGATTTTTTTTATTTTTCTCAACCAATTTAGAATTTCTTAGGTTTCTTGGACAATAATAGCCAATGAAACCCTGCAGAAGACAACCTTCTTTTGAATAAACATATTCCAAGAAGCAAAAAATAGAAATGTCCACTGATTGGAAGATAAGGTACTTGGTATGGCTTTCATGTTTGGAGTTTTGAACATGCCATTACCAAAACATATAACAATTTGTACCAATTAAACTGACAGGTCCTTGAATCTTCTTTTATGGTCAAATTGGTTAAATTTCCTTTGGCAATGTGTAGATTATAATTTCATAATTTATCTTTTTTATATCTTGTAACTAAAATCAATTCAACAAACATAAAACAAAACTTGTGTCCTATTGACTTCTAAATTTGTTGCTCTTATTATACATAGCTTTTTTTTATTTTGCTGTAGGCTAATCTTGTAAAAGAAAGGGATATGCTTTCTGTTACAGCAAAGAAGTTGGCGAGGAACTTGGCTAAGGTACTATTTACTTGCTTGTGAATTGAAATAATGACATATTTTATCTATCTGAAATTAACGTATACTTTTGGTACATTGGAAATATAATGCATGTATACTGTTGCAATGCGAAAATCATCTTTGCAACACCTTTAGATATCTTTCTGGTGTTTCAGCCAGGACTTTAGTTTATTCCCTTAACCAAGCCTCAAATTATTGGTTCCTTCAAAGAAGATAACAACTAAACCAAAAGAAGTACCACGGAGACTTGATTCTTTTCTTCTCGTCTTTTGTGCTGACAAGCACAACCTGTTGCTAACTAGCAACATTTTTTTTTCTTCTGTGTTTTGTAGCTGGAGACATTCAAAAAGCAGCTGATGCAAACCTTAAGTGAAGATAATTTAAATGTGAGCATACCCTTACCTTGAACATTCTCTCTTTTGCATAATTAGTAAATTGTGTACCAGCCAAGATTAGTTAATTGTTTTTTTTTTAGCATGCACAGCAACTTTCAGAAATAGCAGATGTGGACAGCTCTGACAATTTGGTAGCCCGAATACCTTCATGGCAAGATACTTACCAGAATTCCATTGCCCGAACCCCTTCGTTGCAAGGTG
Organism: x Bolboschoenoplectus mariqueter; assembly: GCA_037678475.1. Lineage (NCBI taxonomy): Eukaryota > Viridiplantae > Streptophyta > Magnoliopsida > Poales > Cyperaceae > x Bolboschoenoplectus > x Bolboschoenoplectus mariqueter. The sequence continues at coordinate 1,639,455 of CM075260.1, read as the reverse complement.
ACACAATTGTTTGTCATTGTCATAAATAAGTTTTACAAGCATTAGATTTTCTTTTATTTAGTGAATTTTGTTCTGTAATAAATTTGATATGAAGACGAAGTCTCAAGCAGCCGCACCTTGTCAGATGTTGCTACTGGATCTACAGCCACTTGGGGTTCAACTCAAAATGGTATTTACTGCTATTTTAACGTTCAAAAACCTCACAAGTATTTCTTAGTTTTGTATTTTCTAAACTTCACAACAGCATATTGTTACATTTCTTGAAAAAAAATTCTCAAATTACCATCCTCATTTCTCTCTTTTTGAATGAGGTATAGAGATTAGAGAAGCATTGTTTTTTATGCTTCTTGGAAAATGAGAAGGCACAGAGAGCCTAGATTTCCAGTTCTGTGTCATATTTTGAGTTGTCAGGGGCATATACGATTATTTGATATTTTGCATGATCAAAATTAATATTTCCTAATAATAATGCAACACTGTTGTTCAGGTAATGAGTTCGCCATCACACAGTACATCACTCCAGCACCCACCTTTGGATCATCTCAAAGAGGCTTCTCCACTGCTGGACCATCTCCAAGAACCTTATCTGGCACCACGTCACCGAGAAAATCTAGTCTAGATGGGAACCCCACCATCTTAGCATCTTACTCTCGGTTGAGTCAGCCCATCTCTGCTCCAGTTTCCCCTCCAAAGAGGCGCCCCTTCTCAGGTCCAACATTTACCTGTTTACCTTGAAAACCTCAAATAATATGCCTGCCCTGGATATTGTAAATTATCATGCGGGCTTCCTGAACACAAAAAACCTTGATGTGCTCTTGTAAAACATAATTCCTGAAATCCTGGTTCATCCAAACTATGCCATGTAGCACTTTTCTCCTAATATTGTTGTTCTAGACAAATATATAAAATGAGGGAGGATAGTTTGAATAAATCGAGAAAGGAGAGTTAGGTAATGTATCCCATGCTTAGAGGGTTAATAAATTCAACTTGTATAACAGTGAGACCTTTTCTTTTCTTTGTTTTACTTTTTTTTTTTTTTGGCTTATGCAACTTGGCTTGACATGCAAAGCTTATAATAATGTGCAATTGCAGAACGCCCTCGTATGGATGGAAAGGAGTTCTTTCGCCAAGCCAGGTTTGCATTCATTTGCAATTAATTGTTGGTGTTGCTTTTAACATTCTTACTAGTTATTACCAATGAAACTGCTAATACTGTTTCTGTCAGAATATTTATATAGAGAGATAATCAAGTTACCATGTTAAAATATTACTTAATTGGTTATTTTTTAGGAGTCGTCTCTCTTATGAGCAATTTGGTGCCTTTTTGGCTAACGTCAAGGAGTTCAACTCCAGTAGACAATCACGAGAGGTAAATATTTAAAATAAACAAAAAAAATGCGATTGAACGGATCAAGTAGAAAGGAAGGTAAATTGAAACTTACAGATCTTAATTTTAAATAATACAGGAGACGTTGCAAAAGGCAGAGGATATATTTGGTATGGAGAATAAGGACCTGTTTATCTCCTTCCAAAACATGATTAATCGGAACCAATCTTGAGGGTAAATGCTTCCTACTTACATCTCAACTTATTTATCAGTGTAGAACTTTGACAATTGATCGAATTCAAACATGAATCCCCAACAGTGCAGGTAAGTTGTGATAAGTTGGCAAAAACTATAGCAGTGTATTGTATAGATGCAATTCTTCATATTTGTTAATAATTGGATTGCTGTCTGGAATAGCAGCCTTCACAAGAGAGATTCAACTTCAAAATAAATTGCCAAGAAATTTTGCATGTAGGTCAATTAACAGTATGTGAAAGTAAGATATTTTATTGTAGTTATTTTAGCATGGTATTTATTTAGTTATTTTAGCATGATATATTGTTGTAAGTGTTTTAGCATAGTATTTTATGGTAGCTGTTTTACCACAAAATTGTTTGAATTGGCCAACATTTGTTGGTTTCTATGGTGCCTGAATGCCCAGAGCTTCCTTTTTCTGTTCACTTTTAAAGCTTTTTCTTTACCTCCAAAGCTTTTTCTTTTCCTTGCAGTTGCTCTCCAAACTTTTCAATCTATGACAATTAACCCTCCAAATGTAAAACTCATTCATAAATTTTAAATTTAGGTTAAAATTCACAAGTTGTGAATTTCAGCTTTGGCAAACTGTGTCGACAGTCATCCCATGTCTGATGCTGTGCCGTGTTCTGTTGTATTGTCTTCTTAGCTTTGTTCCTATGCAGCCCGATTTTGTGTGCTAAAGGCAAGCAAGTTAAGAGCAAAAAAGAAAAGAAGAAGCGTGCATAAGACCGATGCTTCCATACCAGATCATGTGTTTCTTTGAATTGAAGGAATTGTTAGTTGCATCGTGTAACCCAATTAAGTTCTTTTTAAAACTATTGGACTGATGATGCTAGTGGCTTATTTCAAACAAAAATAATTCAAGATGACATAATTTTACATAAAAAAATTATGCTTGCCTAATTTTATGCGTCAATAATCACCATATTTTTTAAGGAAAAACTAATCCGGATATACTGCAAGCGTTAGCAAGTTGAAAGTTGAACTTGAAAGACAAAAGACTTCAGGATTGCGTCTCAGATTCTATGTCGAACTTTATCAAGAAGTCGAGGTAAGAAACATACACATTCCCTAGAAGTGTTGACTTCCATTTTTCTGTGTTAGGTAAAATGCCTAACAAATTTTCATTCATATTTAAAGATAAATTAAATTGAATACTAAAAGTGACCGTCAAGATAAATTATACCATCATGTCTACCTATAAAAGAGACTTTACGAACTTGTATTTTTAACCCAGCACAAGTATTAGGGATATGTTGAAGGGCTTTGAACATCATCTTATGCTAAAAAAAATTTGACATTTATCATGATACTAATTGACTTGATGGGGAGATTAATAAAAGTTTTTTCTGATTTTTGTAAACTGACCGGTTCTTTTGCATTATAACTACTTTGTAAAAGTAGATTATTAAAAAGTGGTTATTTTATTAATTTTCTCTTTAAACAGAAATAGATTCAGAAAGTTCTGAATTTTATAAATATCTATCTTAATGATGCTTTTTTTTTTTGTGGAATTTTTGTTTCAGTTGGAACTTAGAAGTGTTGAGGATTTTGTATTATTTTCGAACAATAATCCTGATATGGATGACTATATTATAGATGAAATTATCAAGTCGAGATGAACAGTTAAAATTCATTCAAATATAATAATCGTTAAAAATTTTGATTCATAACAAAAATCCACTTTTTAAAATTGATTGATTTTTCTGCACTATAAGCACTTTCACAAAAAATAAACTATGAAGAGCAGTCAATTTGTTATTTCTGTTTATGTCTAAAAGTGGTTGTTAATTCAGACGTCTAATTTATGTTTTGTATTTACTTTTCTTTACATACAACATTATACATTCTATTCTAATATGAAAATTTTTGATGGACAAAAAAATGTTGTGAGAATGGTAACTGTTCTCTTTTTCAGTAACTGCTAAAGTAACGATTACATTGACATGACCCTTTTTTTAAAAAACTTGATATTCCGGCCTATCACTGTGTTCTATATTACACAAGACCACCCAATCGGAACCAGCCATGTACGCAGAAGCGGACCCCGCATTGTTACCCCTCGTTACGTGTCACTTATCGACGCGCCTGTCATCCCCTCTTCCTTGTTCGACCCTGGATCCCCAATCCCTCCAAATCTCCTTTCAACCGCCGCCGCCGCCTAAAATTCTCCGATCAAACCCGAATCCTCTTCCAATGGTACAGCTCTCCGAAGCGACACCCGAATTCGCTAACAAGCCGCCCGATCCAAACCCGGACCTGAGCTCGAATCCGATAGATGAACCGGTGGAAACCACGATAGAAGATGGAAGCAAACGAATCGAACCAGGCTCCTCCGCAGCGACAGGAGGCGTCCAGTGCCCGGCTGGAATGGATGTGGTGCGTACCGACGACGGTCGCTGGACTGTCTCGAAGGTGGTTCTGGAACATTCCCACGACGACCTGCTCTCGCTGGAAGTGGGGCCCACGTCTGGGCTTCTCCCAGCTGTCGGTATGGAATTCGAGTCTGTTGCAGCGGCGAAAGCTTACTACAGTGCTTATGGCGAGAAACTGGGCTTTAAGGTTAAAATGGGAAATGGTAAAAGATCGCAAGGTGCCCGGATTTTGCTGATGCAAGGGTTTATCTGCGAAAAGGGAAAATCTGACGGGAGTGAAACTGTAAAGAAAAAACGGGGGACATGCAAAAAGAGAGATCAGAATGAAGTTGATCAGGATATGGTCAATGATGGTAGTGTCAGTAACAGTGATGACCGTGAGGATGGTGACAAGTTTGATTCATCGAGAGGAAAAGGAGATAAGGTGCCGTTAGTGAATAACCCCGGGCAGTCGAAGCTTTTAAGAGAGCTTGGAATTAGGGTTTCGAGATATACACATGAAGAAAGGAGGGATATTATATTGAAGTACATGCAAAAGAGGAGTAGCCGTCAAGTTGTAAACAGGACTACTAAGGTGGTCTATGAATATGAATAAATCCAAGGGCTGCTTTTGGAATAATATCTGGATTGAAATCATATTTGCCTTTTTTGCAGATACCATCTCGGCAAGCTCTTGCTGAAAGAAGACTGAGAGGCATTGGAGGGAAGTTCCTCAGTAAAGAAGAAATTCAGGTGGAAATCATTTTTCATTGTAGAATGTAGGAATTTTGCCCTTCCCTTCTTGTAAGATGTATATTTGCATTATTCATGAAATAATTTGTGTGAAAAAACAGGTCTACAGAGATGCTGTTGCTACCTAGTAAATTTGTGTGATATTGTATCGTGCTATGTACCCGATGAAGCCTGTTAATATCATGATACTACCGTACACTTGCCACATTTGCTGTACCAATTAAGGTGAATCCTCTGTGCTTCATAGCACATACTGGTTTCCTTTTCTTGCTAGATGTGTTTTTACCAAAAATATACTGGTATCTATATTATATGAACAAAGGTCTTGTAGGGACATCTATACAAATTGAACAGTTTTCTGGTGCATATTAATGCAACTTAGAACTTTGGGGTCGGTACATAATTTATGATCTGCTTTGCAGACCTCACACAAAGAAGATGAGAAAACAACTGAAGAATCACAAGAAGTTGAAATTGAAAAAGGTGAAGAACCTGATTTACCTGCAGAAGCACTTGCAGAGGCAATTGCAAGTGGAATCCCGTTAGTTGGCATGGTATTTGAATCAGAAGAGAAAGCTTATGAATATTATGTAAGTTATGCAAGCAACATTGGTTTTACTGTGCGTAAAGGTTGGTGGGATAAAACCTCAAAAAATACAACTCGTTCCCGCATATTTGTCTGCTCCCGTGAGGGCTTCAAGCCCAAAAATGAGTCAAAGCGGGTGCGGCCTGAGACTCGTACGGGTTGCCAGGCCCGCATGTCTATAAAGACGACTTCAAGGGGAAGGTATCGGGTTTCTGATTTCATACCTGATCACAACCACCCGTTGTCTACCCCGTTAGATATGCAGCTGTTAAATTCACAAAAGAGTTTGATTAAGGCTGAACTCAGACCTGGATTGGACAATGCTGCCAGCCTGATCCCTGCAGAGTACAAGAACTATATAAGAGTGAAACGGTCAAAAAATACAGTAAAAGGGGACTCAGAGGCATTATTAGAATATTTTCAGAGGATGAAAGGTGAAGATCCATTATTTTATTATGCAGTTCAAGTGGATGAATCTGACCAGTTGACAAACTTCTTTTGGGCTAATTCAAAAAACATGATAGATTATAGATACTTTGGTGATGTAGTGTGTCTTGATACCACATTTAGGGTTTCTAATTTTGGGAGGCCCTTGGCCTTGTTTTTGGGGCAAAACCACCATAAGCAAATTGTGGTTTTTGGTACAGCTTTGCTGTACGATGATTCAAGTGAATCCTTGAAATGGCTTTTTGAGACATTTAATGCATGTATGGCTGGGAAGATACCTAAGACGGTTTTAACTGAGAGGTGTGAAAACATTAGTCAAATAGCGTCAGCCATCTGGACCAGCTCATTGCAGCGTTTTTGTACATATCAGATATACCTGGCTGCTGTCAAGGACCTAGGGTATTTTCCGGGGGCATCAGAAAATCTTTCACGTGATTTAGAGCAGTGTTTATTCCATTTGGAAGAAGAAGAAGAGTTTATAACCACTTGGGATTCCATGTTAGAGAGGGAAAATCTCAAAGATAATACGTGGTTGTGTAAATTATTTGAAGAGAGAGAACAGTGGGCCCTTCCATACAATCATAATGTATTTTCTGCTGATATAGAGACATCACTAAGGGATGAAAATTTGTGTGATTTACTAAAAGGGCCCCTGGATCCTGACAAGAGTTTCTCAAGTTTTCTGGGCTTTTATGAAATTTGGTTAGAAGAGAGGCGCCAAAAGGAAGAGCAAGCTGATTACGAGTCGAATCACAACGCACCAGGAGTACCTCCTATTCGAATTCTATGGCAAGCAGCAAACATGTACACACCTTTAATTCTTGGAAATTTCAGGGGAGAATTTGAAAAATTAATAGACTGTATTGCCTATACATGTGATGAATTTGGGTCTCTGTCTGAGTATGTGGTTACACTGAAAGGTATACCCAAGGAGCACATTGTCAGGTTTGACTCATCAGATGGTACAGTCTTTTGTACCTGTAAGAAATTTGAACGCACTGGTATGATATGTTGTCATGTGCTGAAGGTGTTTGAATTGAGAAATTTGGAAGAAATTCCTGCAAATTTAATCTTGAGTCGGTGGAGGAAAGATGCAAAAACAAGGGGTCTGAATGAAAATAGCAAGAATAACAGGGTGATTCTGTCTGCACAAGATCATCGCATCTCTCTGTACCAAGTTTTGTACAAAATCGCTTTAAAAGCCTCTGAAAATGACGAAATTTTCTCTCTAGTAATGAACCAGTCAGATCATATGCTTGCGCAAGTAGAGAGGATCTCACAGGCAGGTGCCACTGATAAGCAGAATGTAGGGAATTTGACAAAGGAAGTGCAAACTAATTTGGTTCCTAATGAGAATTTCATCATTGGTAGAAATGTTGGTGAAATTGGGAAGGTAAAAAGGAAAAGAACTCAAGCTGAATTTGAGGCGAATAAAAGACTAAAAGGGAAAAAAGGTTTGTTTGGTATTGATTCTTCTATATTATATTTCTATTCTTTTATCTTTTTTTATTTTTATTTTTGTATATTGCACACAACATGTACTACATTTGCAAAGAAAAACATCTGATGTTATTTTCAAACTTGCAAATTTGAGTCCTCAATACACAAAGTTAAGAATTAACATGACCAAAGTTTTAACAACTGGTATGTATAATTTTTTAAAACCTATCACACTACTTATGATACAAGTTGTGATACAGATGCCTTTGTTGTTAGTTTTGAAAATGAGATATATGTTATTAACCAATAAATGTTTGTATTTCTTGCTTTCTTCTTATGTTTGGATTGGTTATTATCCCTCACTCAGATGCAAGACAGAGTGAAGTACTGGAGACGCAAGCTCAATATCAACCAAGGGAAGATGAGATGTGTGCAATTGCACCCTCGAATTCTCAAAATGTCGCTACTAGTAACAACCACTTTCTTAATCCTACTCATCTTATGCAGGTAACCTTGTCTTTCCCATTCATTATTTCAACAACTTTTGAAAATAGGGAGTTTCTAAAATCGCCTAAATTACCCTTTTTACTTCCTCTCTTTTCGCTAAATTGGTTAAAAATAAGTGGTAGTTATGAAATTCTTTTGTAATATGGTGTTAAATGTATAGCTGTATAGAGGATGTTTCTGGGTTTTGCATGCCATACCCACATTTCCTATTTAAAGAAGTTATTGTAGTCCTCTCTACAGGATGCTTATAAAAATTGGAAACACCTTTGTGATTTTCTTCAAGAATTACCCAAACTACCCCCTTCTTCACTTCCAAATTGAAAGAATAAAAAATATGGGGTACTTCATGCGCTCTTTTTGCAATATGCACAAATAATGCTAGAGAAGACATTTCAGCTATTATTCATAGGTGTTGCTCAATGGTGAGAATCTACACTTACAAAAATTAAGTAAATAGATAAAAAGAAATGATGGTTGAAAAATATGTTTTTTAGGGTCAATTTTTGCTTGCGCCTCGATTTGGAGTTGGTGCAGCACAAACCATAAACAATATTTCCCAATTTGGTCAGGTCTGTTCTGCTTCTACCAAGCTACGTCTCATTAATTATTATTTATTACCTAATTATTCACTTCTATGTTTGTTGCAATGACTAACTTGCATTACCGTTCTACTCTTTCCAGGGAGTCTCACTTTCTTCATTGCAGCAACCACATTTAACTTCTGGAAATCACTTGCCTCAGGTATCCTCTATATGGAGCGAATATATGGTCTCTAATTACCTGTGCTCTTTTTGTAATTTAGGTTCTGAGAAAGGAGTTGCCTATATCTGCAAAAATGAAAATAAGAAAAATTACTGATCTTGTAGTCCTGCAAAACAAGATATGCCCATCTCAATTCCCACATGTAGAGAATGTCATATACGCCCCTATGAAATATTTTTAAAATGTCATCCGTACCCCTTTTCCCCACCCTTAGCTGGGGGACATGTGAAGGACCATGTGCATAGATTCCTATGTTTTCAGAGCTTTAGTTTACTTGCTCATCTTGTATGCATAAAAGTTTTTCTATTCTGAAGAAAACAAATGTAAACATGTAAGCAGGGTTACACAGCAGCAGATATGCAAGCATTACAATTTGTGGGTTCCAATCCACAGAGCGCCAATCAGCCGCAGGGCTCTGTTCCAGTGTGGGATTTCCTATAGCCATAACTGGTCATGGCCATTTTTGCCTCATGCTAAGCAGCAAACACGCCCCTCTTTATATGTGGAGATATGATTGTTATATCCAATGGATCATGGATGACAGAATGAGAAAAGCAGAGGCCTGTAAATATCACTGCAACCACCTCCTCCCAAATGGGGCAAACTGAGAAACCTCTGCTGCCTTATAGGTGTCAAATGCAGGAGTAATTTCAGTATTTGAAAGAATAAGATGATGGTGCTGTAGCTGTTATATGCTAGTATTTTGCAAGGATAGAGCATTCCCTGGTCTTCCAATCATTTTGAAAATATGCATCTTCTGGTTGAAGAAAATTGTAGATGCTTCGAACGGCACGCTTAATGTTTATATTTACAAATGGTTCTGTATTTTATGTAAAGAACTTGTTTAGTTCAGGTAGTTGTTGATTGTAAATATGTAACATGAATAGTAGCTGTTTCTTTTAGAGGTGCAAGGTGGCCAGTAAAAACTTATATCCACCAAAGAGATCACGTTTCATTGAAAGACCTAGTGTGTAAAATCTGATCATTTATGTTCTTTGTAATGCCTTCTTTGGTCCCTTTTTTGAGGGATTTCATTTATTGGCATTGAGTCTTTGGTTTGTATTTAGTACTTACCCTCTTGAGTTACATCATGTAATTTTTCCCATTGTCTTTGCGCAACATAGAAGGTTTTCACAGCCGCAACAATATGTGAAAGAAAACCCTTTTAATTTCTATGTTGTAAAAATAAAAATAATTTTTTTTTGAGAGAAGGCATATGCCCGTTTCATTGACTGAAACATTAATATTACACAAGTTCAGAAAATAATAATAATAATAATCACAAGAATAAAGCCAAAGATACATTAACCGTTCTAAATATACCATAAGCACACAAAAGAAAGAACAAAATAAAAGAAATAGAACATGGGAAATCTAAATGCCTCTCTTAGGCCAGGACAGCCTCCTGTGATCGATTGCTCCATCCTTGGCCTCATTGAAACCATCAATCATAAAGCTCTCTGTCGGTGACAGAAAGCTACTGTCTCTATCGGAAAAATCACCAGGTGTCTTGGGAGAGGCTGAAGATGGATCATGGGGACCCACACGCAGCTGCTGAAGCGTCGCAAAAGATTCTCGCATGGCAAACATTGCCTCAAAAAAGCGTGTGCACGATGAGAGTGCGGCTGGGATGGGACGCAACATTTCCTTTACATCGCCAAAATGGGGAGTGCAAAATAAGTTCATCATTCAATTTTTCACAGAAAAATAAAGAAAACACTTGCAACATTGGAAAATTCAATATTATCCTTGATGTCATTGACAAATATGCCAAAACTGCGCAACTGAGATGATAAAACCTGATAAGTGAATTTATGTCATGTTTGGTACACGGATAAAGTATAGGGATAAGGGCACATGGGATAATAGTTATCTACTTATCCCCTTCTCCCTCCTCTTTATCCTTCTATCAGACAGCCTCAAGTGATGAGAATTTATCTTGGATTTTATTCGTACCAACATATTCCACTGTGCTAAAGCTACATGCATATAGGCCACCCAACTAACCCACATAAGATATGGGTAGAGGGGTGAAATAGTCATAAAAAATCATAACATTCTTCACTATTGGGTAACTTTCCAAGCATAGAGAGCATATGGCAATGAAAAATGAGTATTGATTTAGTTCTGGAAAATAAAAAATTATAAAAATGGGCATTTTGCAACTTACGCCCCAAACAGATGGTGATTCTCTGAAATTTTGACTCCACTGAAAATCAGAAACTGATGCTGTTAACGCCTCATAATCACTAGCAGCCTTCAGCAATAACTCGGAGAATTGTTTCTATGTCACATTGCAACACAAGACATGTATAAATAATAAAGCAAAAAAAATAAAAACAGAAAAGATGTTGTTGCATCATAACTTGAACAGCTAAACTAGAATAAGGCTACATTCATATGTGACATAGGTTTTTCCAGCAAAATATGTTCCTGGCTAAATTCAAATTTATTAAGGGAATAAAATAAGGACAGAATATTCCCCCTTGTTTTCCCTGACATTGTACATCTTCTGCTTTAAAAAGAAAATAGTTAAGCAACTATTATAAGTGAAGTTACCTGATACTCAGCTTCCACTGGAATGCAGTCAATTGAGTATGGCTGTTGAAGCCGAGCAATTATTCGATCCTAAAGCAAAAGGGATAATTACATTGCTATTTAATCAAAATACAATATACATGAAAACTGATTCATAAGATAACTGAGTAAATTTAATTTGGATAGATCTGTCACCTTATTCTGAATCACATCCTTGAGAATGGAGGTTATTCTAGCCAGTGATTCACATTTCTTCTCCATCTCACTGACATGCGTGAGGTGCGCAATATTTTTATCATCCTGTAAGATTATTGATATAAACTTTAATAGTTTTCAGTAATTCAAGGAGTATTACACCACCCTATGTGCCAAGCTGTTCTGGTATTAAGCAGATTGTACCAGTGCAATTAATATCATGTTGGTTCATACATACTGGTATGCATTTGTATATATCAGAATGTAGTAGTGCAGGTCAGTCAGTATTCTGGTAACTGCCTTGAGAACTGAGAACAACAGCAGGTTAGCATTTTAATTAAAAAAAAATAGGTATGCTGCAACGTGTGCCGACTGGTGACCCAGTATACATGATTACCAGATGGCCCCTAAGTAATTTAAATTTCAAGTAAAAGAAAGTGATACATATAAAAAAATGAAACCTTTCTTCCTTGTAGCTCAACTTGCATATTTGCAAGATTGCGTTGCACAGAGGTTAGCTCCCTTAAAATTTTCACTAGTTCATCCCCTTTGTCCATATTAGCTTGATCTTCCTATGTTTGAAGATAGGAAAAACCGATACCACATTAGAATTATCCACATTCTTAAATTCAACAGCAAATAATTGCTGGCTGAGTCTTAGAATTGGGAATTACAATCCGTTCTGTAAAAGATTTCACTTCCTAAAACAGATCCGAACAAGTTACTGTCAACAAAACTAACTGAACTGAGAAAGATCCAGTGAATTTGAGTATACGCCTCACATAAAGGGCTAAAAAGGGGGTAAATTTTGAAATATGAAAAAACCTGAGGGGTGGGTATGGAAAATCCGAGATCGGAGGCGATGCAGAGCGCCTCCGCCATGCCTCCAGCCTGGCGCTTCACCGGCGGCGCCTTCCTCCCGGCGCCTCCTCCCCAGTTCGTCTCTCCCCACACTGACATTCCCTCTTCTCGCTTTTAAATTCTTTCTTTTGTTCTTGCTTTCGTCTTGTTTTTATTTGGTTACCTATTTACTTTTTTTTTTATTTCTCTTTTGAATTTACGAATGGAAAAGTGACGAATTCGTATCCTTCTCGGTCCGTCTGATCGATTACGTTACGTTAAGATTCGTATAATATAAATCTAAATTTTTTTTTTTATAAAATATTTGTTTAAAGTATCCGTTTGATCGTTGCGCAGTAGAAGATAAAGAAGTGACGGACTCTCTGTTAACCGTCGAGATTTGGGAAGTTGGATCCCGTGAATTCGTGTTTTATTGTTTGGGAGCTGATACATAAATAACATTCATACGGATTTTATTATATATATTAAATAAATTATTATGTATATTAATATTTTTATTATATAAATTTAATTTTGTACTATCATTATTTAATTTAAATAAATTATTATATATACTAATAATATTTAAATTAAATAATAAAAATTTTATACAAAATAAAATTATTATATATATAATAACTCATTTAATGTGTATAATAAAATTTATATTAATAATAGTATCAATAATAATATCTTCGTAATATTTTTCTTATTGCTTTTTGTTTGTAAGTAGAAACATAAAAGGTTTCTTTAGACAGGTAATTGTTGTTGGTTGACAATACAGCTTTAAAATTTAAAACGCCTAGATTAAAGGTTTGAAATATAAAAATATGAATTTATTTATCAGGGAGGATCAAATACAAAATTGCGTTGCTAAATGTGTTTTAATTAGATTACCAAAAATTTGAGGGAGTATTTGATATCACAATATACTACGTTTTTTTATTTTTATATTTCAAAATTTGAAATCTATATATCAAAATCAAATTATAGATCTTATCTAATCTCACAGGAGGTGTGTGTGTTAACATAGAATTTTATAATTCTTATGAGTTTATTTTATGTTACATCAAGATGTGAAAAGATGATTGCTCTAAAATTAATCTATCATATCTAATTAATTTTTTTTTCTTTTTTGATTATGAACTTCTCAATCTAACATAAAATGAACTAAATAAATTGCAAAACTTTACACGAGCACATATTTTGTGAAAATAAACAAGACCTACGGTTGAATTTAATGTTTAGATTTCAAATTTTAAAAAATGAAAGTAAGTGCATGATATTTTGTGATGTTTAAATTTTAAACATTAGAACTCTTGATTTTTTATCTTCTAGTCGTAAGTTTTGTCAGATAATAATAATTAGTAATCAAGTTCAATACTCAAGACTATAATGCTTAATTTTGAACGGCATGATGTTCAGGATCACAGACATGCATCACATGTTACTCAAGCATTCATGACATGTCATTCAGAAGCCAAGGCATGCACGACATACCGTTCAGACATGTATGACATGACGTTCAGGCGTGATGTTCAGAGTCAAAGGGATACAAGACATGTCGTTCAGACATAATATTCAGAGTCAAAAGCATACGTCATATGTCGTTCAGACATAATGTTCAGGATCAAAGTGATGCAGAATATGTTATTCAGACATGATGTTCAGGATAAAATACATGCAACACATCAATAAATTTTGAACTATTTACTTATTGAGAGTACTTGACAAGATTCAATTTAACCAAAAAATAATTAAAAAGATGAATTTAATTAGTTCATAAATAAACATTCTAGAACTGTAAACTGATCGTAGCTCATAAGTCACAATGAAAATTCAGGACAATTTGAACTGTTACAGCAGAGCATTACTTAACATTATTTAATTCATTGTTAAATTTGTCCCAAACATCCTTGATTTATTTGACTCATTGTTAAATTTGTCAAAAAAAAGCATAATATTAACTCTGTTGATATGTTCCCTGTCAGGTTCTCTTCCAAAATTTCTAATATGGATTTTAGTTACTTTTTATAAGACTAGATCTATGTTAATTTAAAGTAAATTATAGTTCTATAAAAGTAGTTTCAAATAAATTTAGAATAGTATAATGGTTTAATTTAAAACTTGCACATTTAGATCTTAGTTCATTTTTTTCCGTTGATTTTTTAACTAACAGATAAAGAAAATTTGTTAGAGCTAAAAAAAATACTAACATAATATTTAAAAAAAACAAAATCTTGGATATTATTAATCTATCATTTCTTTGTTTAGTTCGCCTTTTGATACAATATTATTGAATACGTCTAAGTTTGATATATTTATTTGGAAAATGTTTGGCGGATATCATCATGGATAATATCTTTATTATTCATATAAAATAAATTATTATTTATATTAACGATTTTATTATACAACTTATTTTGTACAGTACTTTATTATTCAAACCAAATACTGCTAATAAAAAAACTGTAAACCTAACACAGTGATAATAGATCTCGTATTTCTATGAAGGAACGCAAATTTAAGTCCTACAAGAGATATTTGAAAAAAAATAATTGTCGGAGTTAATAGGAGCTTTTATATCAAAAAAATTAAATAATAAAAAAACACTGTATAAATAATAAATAAGTTGTATAATAAAATCGTTAACATAAATAATAATATATTTAATCTAAATAATAAAATTGATATTAATTACGATACATGTATATCAGCTACCTATTTATTTTGCTTCTCTGCATCCTCAGTTAACTGGTTCTGCAATTCTAAATATCAGAATATCTCATTGTTATATATTAATTGTTGCATCTCGCTCTCCCTCGCATTGTTATATATTAACTGGTTCTGCACCATCTATTATAATTTAAGAGAAAAAAGTTAGAATAGTTGGATTTAACGCTCGTTTACTTGAATGAATTAGGGTTCTGTTTTGTTACCATTTCTTTTAGTTTAATAGCACCGGTGGTCTGCGATTATTTTATATTCTAACAATGATCTTGCATGCTGGCCAGGTGTTTGAGAAATTGCCTCTTTAAGATGTGAGTAATGTACTTGATAAATTCTTTGGGTGACAAGATCAGTGATTTGCCCCAGTGGCATCTAAACACATTCTATTGTTATCAGGTAAGAAAGAGGCCTTAAATGCTCGCACTTCATCCATAGAGATTGTTAAATATTTCGGCTTTGTGCCATTTTTCGTGTGGACATGTATGAGTTCTTGGAGTTTTGTGACTTTACTAATCGAGATGGACTGAGAATTAGGAATATAAGGCTAATTTTAGCCATCTGTCAGTGACGTCTTAAACCTCATAAGACCTCGCCCTTGGATATTTTGTTTCTCATATCTTTGTATAAGAATCAGCAAATCTTTCTCACATTATTGAATATCTTCCTTACAATGCTGAGTGCATGCCTTGATTAGTCAGTGTAACTATTTTCTACACCCAATGTTTCCTTATTTATTGTTATCTCCACTTTTTCAGATCAGTAATCTTCCGACTCAAATGAAACTATTTGACCATTTTTGGACATACTATTGACAAAACCATCCATATCATCTCTGCAATCAATATCAACGGATTTTTTGGTATCCGTATTAGTTCTCATAAAGTTTTCCTTCACAATAAACTCAAGTGAAACCCTAAAAGCTCTAGCTCATACCATATATAAATCTATCTCTATCCGATCACCCCCCTCCCTCCCTCTCCTCCAGCACCATAGCCGTCGTTTTCAAGTTTAAGAGATCAAGATTTACAAAATCTTCACTTTGATTTCTCCTTTTATTTGCGTGTTGAGAAGATTTCAAACTTCTGAGAAGTGATCTCTTTGGTGAATTCCTTGTGTTTTAGGTACTCTCTCTTATTATTTTCTATCCCGATTTTTGTTCAATTTAAAAAATACTGATTTTAGAATATATCATTACAAATATAAGCAAGTATTTTACAATCAATATAATATTCTTCTAGTTCCTTGTTGATTTATCTTAATTGGTATGTGTTAATTGCAAATTGATCCCCTTAACTATATTGTCCTTCTCAATTTACCTTTTTCTTAAGTTAGAAGAAATTGAATTAAACAACTTTCTTATTGCTTATGCAACCTTAATTTGAAATAAAATTTAGTTTTCATACAGTTTTCTTGAATTCTAACACAAATTTTGCATGTCAGCCACTCGTATTATGAGCAATGGAGAAAGCAGATCCTTCAGTGGATAGAATTAGCGATCTGCCTGACTCACTTCTAACTCATATTCTATCCTTTGTAAACACCAAAGAGGCGGTAAACACTTGCATTTTGTCCAAACGATGGATAAACATTTGGGCTTTTGTACCTGTCCTAGATTTTCAGAGCGATCAATTCTGTCCACCTATTTATGCATGGCCTGATTATCCAGATCACACAAAATTTGTAGAATTCATCAATGGTGTCTTAGACCATCTCGAGATTCATCGATTGGAAATTTTCCGTTTGTCATTTGAGGATGTAAAGAATATGGATCTTCATCGCATCATTGATCGCGCAGCCATGTGCATGCCTCGGGTTATATCTATCAATGTATCTACAGTTGAATATATTGATCTGCCTCATTCAATTTTCACTTGTGCATCAATAGAGGAACTGTCATTGTCTTTTGATGCTCCTGACACTTTCATTGCACCCAATTTAGTGAACCTCCCGTCTCTAAAAAAACTAGGGCTTACATGTCTATGTGTCGATGACATTTTCATAAACACAATTTTATCGGGATGTCCTGGCCTTGAAGAATTGGTTATGAGTCGTTGCATTTTGGATATTTATGAGATCTGCTTTGATAAATTAAAGAAGCTTGTTTTAAATATGTGTGTTCAAATATGTGAGGTACATATTTCTTGCCCTGCTGTTGTTACTTTGCACATTAAGCATCTCAGAGAAAAAGGAATTAGATTGCACAATGTGTCACCTCTAGCAAGGGCAGACATTTGTTTTCAAGATGCAGTATTAAATGATTCGATTAGCAAATATGTGAAACTTCTTAGCGACTTTTCGAATGTTGCATATCTAAGGCTTCATACCACTCGTCTTGCACTCCAGGTACATGTTTTCTATATCTTGAGTTCTCTATAAGTTAAATTTGATGATCTAATATTTATTTTGTTGTTAAATAAACTTCTTTGAATTTTGGGCATGTATCTGGTATGTGATAGGGGCATCATGACCTAGTTCAAGCACATCCATTTCTCCATTTTGTACTTTGTAGTCATACGTTTTAATAGATTTTACAAGAGGAGAATGCTAGTTTAGCTATTTATTCTACTATTTTTTTTTCCATACTTGGATGACACGCATATGATATCATTAGTACAAAGTTACAAGTCTACTACATCAATGTAATAAACTTGTATGGTAATCCTTGATTTCATGTTGGGATACTTCATAGCATACAGAATTCTTCCACTTTTATCTATGCGTTTCAAAGTGAGTAGTTTCTGGTTGCAATTTAAATTGAAACTGATAATTTCTGTATTTATGTGTAGGCATTATTGGTAGGACATGTTCCAAAGTGGCAAGCATTCCAAAATTTGAGGACCTTAGAATTTGGACTAGTGGATATGAAGCACGACGCTGATTTAGTGTGTTGCTTTCTCCAGCAATCTCCCAATCTAAAGAAACTGATTTTGCACATCTTTACAGTAATCTCTCTCTCAATTTATCGAAATATTGCCACTGGCTGCCAATTTTTTATTAAGTAATATAAATAAGTACATCATACAGTCACACAATCACACCTCTCTCTCTCAGTTTATGATGATTGGTTTTCTGACTTGCAAATTTAAACTTGGGAAATTGCACGCCTTTATGAATTTAAACAAAAAGGAAAATTGATCAGTATTGTCAGATGTTGATTACAGTTAATATCTCTATGGTCTAGTCTAACTTTTGACCTTGTGATATCATATCGGTATTTTTTTCTTGTCTTTTTTGTATTTCTGATTTTGTGATTTGGTGTGTATATTATTCAATTAGGACTTGATAGGGAGTTAAAGATTCATCATTCTCCCACAACAAATTAATATAATTTCTGATTGATGTTGTTTTTTCAACCACCTTAGCATTGAGTAGGGGCGGAGGTAGTATTGGCCAGAGTGGGCCGTAGCCCCCCTTTTCACTCAAAATTTTATATAGAAACAATACATTTTTTATATCAATTGCTATCACCCCCCCCCCCCTCCGCGCTCGACAATTTTGCGTCATGATTTTTTTTTGGTTAAATTGGCCCATTTTTATTTTAAGCTCAAACTCCGCCACTGGCATTCAGATTCAGTAGTGGTACATGTGTACAATTAATATAGCTTGAATAGATGAAAATATGGTACACTGACACAAACAGATTGGTTTAATTTTTCACCATCCCATCTACCTTACAAACTTCCATCGAGATATTGTGATCAGTTATCTAATTACTGAGCTTTTATTCTTTTACCAACAAAAATAGAGCAAAGAAGCTACAGACGAAGAATACTTGGAGATTATTCAATCTTGAGAGAGTACTTCGAGACGATTGTGATCAGAAGTAAGAAGAAGTTTGTCAGAATATCCGATAAAGACTTTGGCCATACTTATGTAGATATGAAAAAGGATTATTCATCTAGTTGGTCAAATATGAAAAATAATTTATATAGTTGGTCAAGCATGTAATTAACTCCTGATTTGAAAAGTTGGACTAGTGTTTTAGTTGTCTGGTTATTGTTCTGATGGCTTATGAAGTTGGTATTTGCTTGAACAGTTATGTTATATTATGTTAGACCTATTTAAATTTGTGGGTGTATTGTTGTGTGCAGTGCAGTGAACATGTGTTGTTTGTTGCTAATTTAAGTGTGAGTACAATCTTCCATTTATTTTGAGTGTTGTGTTGATTTGTTATCTTTTGTTTTGCTTTTAAGTTGGTTATTGTTCCCAGCTCTCTCATCTCGTGCATTCTTTTTTCTATTTTATTACTACTACTATAATAATAATAATAGTAGTAATAATAATAATAATAATAAGCGGATATTTTTATTATTGTTGTTATTATTTTTATAATAGAGAAAGAAGATATAGAGAATATGCAGCTGATTAATACAGTAGATTTTTTTTTAACTTCATATGTTGTACCGGTATTCATAAACTGGTGAAGTTTTTTTTAATTTAGGGATTATTTTTTCGCCCAACCCTCCAATTTTGGTGTCTCATTTGGTTGATTAATTCCTGTATGTTTTTCTGCAATAATTAGTGCATAATTTATCTGACCTGATATTTTCACGAAGGAAAATGTTTGGGAGATCATCGTTGATACCATTAGCAATGCCAACTTTATTATTCATGTTAATAACTTTATTATGCAATTTATTGTGTACAATATTTTTTTTATTCAAATTAAATACTACTAATCTGAGTGATAACTCACTTAAGTTAAATAATAAAAATATTGTACAAATAAGTTGTATAATAAAATCGCTAACATGAATAATAATTCATTTAATCTAAATAACAAAATCGATATCAATAACGTTATCAATAATATATCACCTTCCTCTCACAAATGAAAAAAAAAAGGTGAAAAGTGAAAACACACATAAAGAGCCACCGGCGTTTGGAATTTAATTCTACCATCACTACTTCTTTTTCTTTATTTTTTTGAAAAAAAAATAATAAAGAAGGCAAAGTAGCTCCATGAAAAGAAAGTGATTAATAGTATCTTAAATTAAATCCTCTAAAAAAATTCTCTAATTAACTTTTTATTTTTGACAAAAAAAATACATCCACGTGTACTTTCCTATTTTTGGCAAAAAGAATATGTTTATATACTCTCACGTGTTCAAGTACAACGAGTCAAGTATTTATATTATGTACTCAGGTGTTTATATAAGTGCCTCGGATGTTTATACAAGTGATTTAGGTGTTTATATGTCTGACTCGGGTGTTTATATATTTGAAGCAGGTATTTGTATTTTATTTCGTACTCAAGTATTTGTATTTTATTTCGTACTCAAGTATTTATATTTCCGACTCAGGTATTTAGATATGAAACTCAGGTGTTTAGATAAATCGTCAAGAAAAAAAGTAATAAGAGAGACAAATAGTCTCAAAAAATAAAATCACATGAGAGAAATAGAAAGCACAGTTATATGAGAGAGGAGAGATAAAGTCTTAGGAAAACAAAAACGTGCTAGAGCATAGAAATAAAAAGAATTTTGGGAAGCAAAAATGTATAGAGAATAAGTTATATATATTACTTAAATGTTTATATAAGTGACTCAGGTGTTCATATAAGTGATCCGGGTATTTATATAAGTGACATACGTATTTATATATATGATTCAGGTGTTATATAAGTGACTCGAGTGTTTATATATATGACGCATGTATTTATATAATTGAATAGCGAAATTAATTTGAAGATAGGAACTTCTAAAAAAAATAAAAGTTATTAACTGAAGTCAAAAATACGTGGTGGATAAATTGAGGATGGAGCCTCGGGTGGTGAGAAATATTTTGTCTCAGGAAAATATAATACATATTTTTGCGGTTCTAAATTTCCAACATAGAAGATGCCTTGCTTGTCGTGTCAGGGCCTCCGTTAGTTTTTTTTGAAGATACGACCACTGCCTTTTTCTTATCCCTTTTGCTTTATTTATCATCCGCTCATGGCCATATAGAATTTTATCTCTCAATATTTTATTGTTTTCATATATATTATACGGATAAATTTGTTTAAAAAATTTTAGTGACATGTCATGACAATATTATTTGTGGCGTTATTGAATTAATTAGTTTAATAATTTGAGAAAAAAAAATGTTTTCCGTGTAGGTACTTAGCTCATATTTATATATTTTGTAGGGGGAGAGACATTTTTTTAATGGTATCATACATGACAATACTTTTTGTTGTATTAATGGCTTAAATTTATAAATTTAATTCATTGTAAATGTGAATTTTAATCTTTTTCAATATCACAAGTAATGCAAATTGACATCCCGAAATTGAAGAATTTTATAATTTAGCTGTAATTATTTATAAATATTAGTTATTTTCTTGAAAATTCAACATAAATTAAGACATCGAGAATTCCTAGATTAATTATGTATCATTTAGTGTTTTGAAACTTCTTAAGGACTGTGTACGTATATAAACCATACAATGATACAATTATTGTACTTAGAAAGAAGAATTTTATTTTTCCCGTACTCTTAATTTCAGGACGTTGCAAATTTGGAATGGAATAGATTTGAAGATGGCAACAAGGGAGAGTGATTGACCAAGATGGTAGGCTGTTAGATAAGCTCAAAAAAATGAAAAATAAAATATGCGGTCCAATTGCAATTAATGAAAAAGTAATTGTGAAGTGATAATTGTACCTACATCTTATATCTGTACTTCATATATATTTATATTTTTTTCAAAAAATATTTATATTTAATGATAAAAATATTCATATTTTATGTTACTAAAATTAAAAATTATTCAAACTGTATTTTTACTTGTGAAATAAAATTTTTATCTTGAATTTTTCTATAATTTTTTAGAAAATACTAATAAACACCTTCTATATGAATTATAAATACTTATAAATTCAGATATAAATAAATTATTCATTTAATATAAATATTTTTAGTGTATAAATAAGGGTATAAAAATAAAGGATATAACAAAAAAAATCTCTAATTAGTGGATTGTAATTCAGAAGATGGAATAACGGTTTCTGTTATCTTAATTTGACTTTTACGAATGGAGTGTAAGTCCAAAGGAAAAAAAAGAAAAAGAAAAGAATAAATAGTAGATTAGTAGTTCATAAGCTAGCAAATCTAGATGAGGTGACGTTCAATTTCATTAGTTGATTTTAGTGGGGTTAACTTTGGACGCACTTTATAAAAAATAAAAGGGAATTGATATTGGTATTGATATCTTCATTGATATAAATTTTATTATTTATATTAAATGATTTTATTATAAAACTTATTTTGTACAACATTTTTATTATTTAATTTAAGTGAATTATTATTCATATTAGTGATATTTAAGTTGAATAATGAAAATAATATATAAAATAAATTGCATAAAAAATTATTAACATAAATAATAATCACTTATTTAATTTAAATAATAAGGTATGTATCATGATGGTATCAACGAAAAAAATATCTACATTCTTCTTCTTTTTTTGAAAAAATATTAGTTTTTTTATTTGAATATTAAATTTTTAAATAAGACAATTTTTACAAAAATTTATTTCGTACTAATATATTCAAGTAATGTATGTATTGAGGTATTTAACATTATTTTTTTTGGATAATTCTACTGTACATCCAATTTTTATAATATATCTAATTCTTACGATATATTTTTTTGAGAAATATTGTTCAAATTAAAAAATATATAATTATAAATGTATTTTCAATTGTGTAGATAGAATATGTATAATTTTGGATCAATTTGAAAGATATTTTACCTTACATCAAATAAAATTTTAAAATTTTAATGATGGAGTTTTAATGACTCAAAATTAATACATATTTTATCTAAGTAATTAGAAATATATGCACAGTTTTAATCTTTTAATTTGAATAATATTGTTTCAAAATAGCTATACAAAAGTTGAATATATATTAGAATTATAAAAAAGAATTACATTATTTTCGGGTTCAAAGACAATTCCAAATTGTCTAGCATCCAACGATGGTTCTTCTGTTCGCTTTATGCGTGTTTTAACTAGAAGATAAATATATGCATTTTTGTTCATATATCCACTATAATTTTCTTCTAGAATTTCTTTTTGTAGTAGACAAATTACTACTAATCTTTGTATTATAAACAAATTAGAAAAATGCTTACATTGTGTTCAGTACAGCAAATGCTGAGATAGAAATAAATGATAGACCCTACATACAATGATCTATCCATGCCAATCTATCTGAATGAATTTTGCCATCGAGGATGATGGCGAGAGGTGCCTTGCGCCGGCCGTTGAAGATGCGATTGTTGCATTCCTTCCACGGGTTCCAAGTTGTTGCGGTGAAAAGCATGTTCCATGACTAAAGTGCCGATTTGCGAAGAAACCTACACCGTTCGCATAGGTCGTAGGGGGGAGCACAGAAAGCTTGAGAATTTGAAATATTTCTCTTGAGGAGCACCTTTTTTGCCTCACAGACATAATAGAGTCTGGCTCCTCGACTCCACGCGCGGAATGGGCAGCCAATCCAATCTGGACCATTAGATGCTATTTATCGGATAGGTTTAATAAAGTGGGCAGCATCAAAATTCGTATTGAACTGTTCAAATTTTTCCCACTCTACCTATAGTATTATAGAGAATATGATGATATATATACATGCACCTGTTCCAAAAAGGTTGATTCTATGTAATTTTCTGCCTGCTTGTTTTATTCCTTGTGTCGACAATTGTCCTTCTTTACAACCTTATAAAAAGGAGACAACTATGTCATAGCCTTTCAACAATCGATCATAAATTCTAATTTTCTTCTTGCATATATAGTATCATATTTCAATCAACTGAGAGACCTTTCTACTCTACCTCCTAGTAATTAAGAAAAATGTCATCTCCTCACTACATTGGTTCAGAAAATTCTCCATATTCTGTTCAGGTAATTATAGGATAATTAGCTGCAACTCAAGATTGTTTCTTCTTTTTTATATTTTTTTTTTCCTTCTGTTAGGTTTTAATGAATGAGTCTCAAGAGAAAGAATGTATAATGTTACAAGCCAACTATATATATTTTCTTTTTTGTTAGTGCAAATAGGATAATTGGTAGACACTTTTACATATTCTGGTAAGATTTAAAAGATTGTAATAATTTTTTATATTGACAGAATCATTTGCTTGCCATTAAACTGATTTTGCTTTTGATTTCACACTTTTTTACTTAGTAGTTAATTATATTTATCTCAAATGATTTCTTCTTCTCTAGTTATTTTGAGGAAAAAATAAATGTCACTTTGTCAAGGAAATAGTGTTTATTGCACCCTTTCAAAGCAATATTTATTAAGGGACTCTCAGTAATATGTACAATTGTTTTCTTAATCTATGTGTTTAATCTTTTGAAGTTTTACATTGACAGGAAAGAAATGGTGTGGTCACAATCAAACCTCAAGCTCTTAGCATCATTTGGGGAAACGTGCCCCGGTACTGGCGTGTACACAATGAACAAGGGTAAATTACCAGAATTCAGTTCTCTGTTTGCTACTACCTCATGTCTAATTAATTAACCTCATTTCTATTTCAAAACGACGTAACTGAAAGAAACAAAGTTCATTTCCCTTTCGCCAAAATCATTACATTTCTGAAGTTACAATTAAAACAATGCATGCAATTAATTCAGCTAGCTATTAAGATTAATAATGAAGATATTTGAAACTAATAACAGGAACACTACAGCTGAGCTGGTACAGGTGTGTTGGCTAGAGGTCAATGGATCGATCGGTCTGACAGCATTCCGTCCAAACATAGACTACACACTACAATTCAAGCTGGAACTGAAACCAGATGCATTCGGGTGGAAAGATAGCCCGGTTTACCTGATGGTGAAGGTTGGTGCAAAAGGGAACCCAATTTGGCGCAGTGCTGATCTCAGCCAGAATAAGTATGGAGAAAGTTTTCATGTACCGAATAAAAATGTCTTGAACTTCAAGTGGAATGGTGATAACAAGGATGAGAAATTAAAATTTGGACTTTATGAGGTATGGAGAGGAAGATGGAAAGGTGGGCTAAAAATTGAGGAAGTCATAATTTCCCCCTGTAGCTAAAAAAAAATTGGGATCTGGCGTTCAATTTGGAACAAATTAAGCTTCTGATAGCATCATATAAATTAATAGTAAAAAGAATAAAGGCTTTTTACACAGGTTTTTTTTTCTGGGTGTGTTTCTTTATTTCTTACAATAACTATAATGTTTCTGCTTAATTGGGTGATTTTTGAAATGTATTGTATTTTTTTTTCTCTTCGTTTATCCTGGATTTTTTTTCGAATAATCATTATTAGAGTACTCTATCATAAATGCAATTTATATTTTTAGTTATGTTGTTCCAAGTAAATTAAATTTAGATGTATTCTTCATCATTTAGATAGTATTTATATCATGTCTGAACAAAAGTTGCCTTCCAACAAATTATCCGAAATACTCAATGGTTAAACTTAACAAAAAATTAACAAAACAAATCAAATAAGACAATGAAAAAAGCATATATAGTAATTTCCATTTCTGTTTCCTTTCCCTTCAGTCTTCAATTTTACGAAGGTTAATGGAAGAAGTTTCTCATGCATGATCAATGATTGGAGATCTCTTGGTTTCTTTTAAAAAAATAATATTTTTGTAGTTTGGTCATGGGTCTCTTGTCAATCTCAGTACATTCATATCTCTGTAGAATCTTTATTACTTTATATATGTAAACAATCTTGGGTCATACAAAATTTATACTCATACTAGAATTTAAAAAATAATCTAACTATTTTTTTAAGTTTGGAACTTGAAAAAGATAGTTTTAACATTAGATTGTGCAAGTATAATCATCTTATACATTATTTCTTAACATCAAATATTTGATATTTAATTATAAGGATATCATACCATTCAAGTTTAAAAAAAATATAGAATTGTATATGTAGATATGGACGCTAAGTTTGGATGCCAAAGCGAGTACATGAATATGCATGAGGTACATATTTTTTTTTTCTATTTTGAAGAGCAAAAATCACTACTAGTTATCATAACATGGTTAATAAAATAATTATAAAAATTATAAAAACAAAATCATAAAAAAAATACTTAAAAGTCCTAATAGCACTCCTCTACCGAAATTTATTGCCATTTTTAACTTTGATATTATGTTACTATAGACATACTTTCACGCCATTAATTATCATTTTATTTGCCAGAGTTCGAATAAAATGCATAAATTTTGTTATTACTAATTGGAAAACTTTATTGTTGAGTTACAAGTATTTGATCAGAACGAGTTGAATATAAATACTATAATTTGCTTTTAATTTCATTATTTTTATAATATTTTTCTTATGATTCGCTAGTTCTTTTTATCATTATTTATTAATTAATTTTTAGCACCATATATTTGGTGGGGATGAATAGAGTGTAAAAGGTATATAAGAGGATTGCTTAGATTTGCAATAAAGCAAATAATTGAAAAGGCACCAAGCAAAGCATATTGCCAATTCCTTCTTTTTTAGTTAGTGCGTCCCATTTAAGCATTGATTTTGTTAAATCTTTGTAAGAATCTCAAAACAATAATTAAATCTAGTGGTCAAATGTGTGAGTAAACAATCAAAAGGTATATACACTATGGATATATCCGCCTTGTTCCCTGACTTTACATCCTCTATATCAATATAGATAAAGTAGATAAAATTTAAATCGTTTAATATGAATTTTAATATTTTCTAAATAATATTCTTTTGAATTGGTTGGACTATCCATTCCACGTGTGAAATATTACAAAAGAGTCAAACTCCTTCCTTGATAGACACGTAGCAATATCTATGATTTCAATATGGAAAAACTACGTATCGTCTAGCCATCTTCGTTCTAGCTTAGAACACAAGTTCATAAGAAAAATCAAAGAACCTTTGGATGATAACTAATTAATTAGGGTATTTTGAGTGTATATTTTTTATGACACCTTCAAAAATTTTTTGTATTACCTAAAAAATATTAAGAATGTAGATGTTTTGTTCATTATTTTCAATCCAATTTATTTTAATTTAGTTAAATCTAAAACTTGTCTGATCATTCATAAAAAAATATTAAAATTCTAATATAATTTTTTTTAGATTAAAAGAGGTTAATGAGTAACCTTCATTAATTTTTATACTTTATTAAATATTCAACCAAATAAAAATTAATCATGAATTTTGTTTTCTCTCGTTTCCTTCCTCTATTCTCCATCCAATTAAGGTGTTAAGAAATAAATGGAGAAGAGAATCACCAATTGAAATGAAAAGAAATAGCGAAATGAAGCAAAAGGGAGGTAAAAAATAAGAGGGGAGAGAAAGGAAGATAGAAAGGAAGATTATTATATTTGTGTTGTTATGTTTGACTCGTCTCGTTAACTTTTGATGTATTTTATTCTGAAAATTAATAAAATATAAGTTTTATGAGATTGAAATGAATAATCTTCATTAGCATTAATTATTCTTCTATTAAATATTCAACGAGATTGTCCCCCTTCCATCATTTTTCCATTCTCCATCCAAATAAGATGTAAGAACAACAAAATTCGAAAACTCATCCCAAGTACATCAATTAATCGAGTAATTTTACTAATGACGGTAGGGGTGTCAATGGGTCGAGGTCGGGTCCGATCAGCATTCTTTGAAATTCTGATTTAACTCGGGTCAAAATTCTTTGATCCGTATTTGACCTATTTGAATCACGGTTTGACCTGACCTGACCCAAATAAATTGATTAAGTATTTAATAATTATTTTTTATATTTTTATACAATTTAATCTTAATTATTATATAGTTCATTTTAATTAATATATAAATAAATATCAGTGTAAATTTTCAAAATTAAATCTAAAAAACATAATTGTTGACCCATACCCAACCCGATCTAAGATGGGTCAAAAATTATTGACTCATACCCGACTCATTTTCTCTCATATCATTGCGGGTCTAATCAAGTCGACCCATTGGGTCGGGTCAAAAGTTGACACCTCCTAAATGACGGTAATATAAAATGACAAAGGATTACTTGAGAATAGTTATTTTAATAATTTTGACAATAATTTGTCAAAAAGAGATGGAACAAAATTGTTCAAGAAAGGGATCAAGTAACATAAGCACAAAATGGAAAAGAACAGTGAAGAAAAATTATTCTAGGACAAACTTTCTTCCAAACATAAATTAAAGTAGCACTCTTAATTTATTTTCGTCAAATTAAAAATAAATAAAAATAATACATCTGTTGTGATGAGGAAGTAGTTCCAAAGTACAGACTCACAGATAAAGTACAGTAATACAAGCACCCGAAATACATACCTATATCAAAATTCAAAACAATAATATACTAATTGATTAGAACATTGTTCATGCATGGCATGGCATGGCAAGCAGAGACTTTCTTTTATTCATGTGAGACCTCTACTTGTGTGAATACGGTTGAATTTTGACACCTTCAAACACCATACCGCCTTTCCACCACCGCGTTTCAACCTCTAACATGCGAAACTCCAGGTGCCCTGACATGCCAGGCTTTATCTCGACGCATCCACCACTCACCTCGAGCCACTTGTCGTATTGCTCTTTGTACTGTTCCAGTGAAACACTCTTCTTTTGCCTGTCTGCATTTGGCACGCTGACCTCGAAAGAGATCGGCACCTGGCCCCACCCGAATGCATCAGCCTTGAGCTTGATTAGGTAAATTATCTCATACCGGGTTGGTTGAGAGACATTGAGCATGGCTAGGTCTAGCATGCCAGTTACTTCAAGCCAGCACACTTGAACTAATTCTACACCAACTTTAAAGCTACAAAAACGGTAACAAAAAAGGGATTTGATTAATTGTTCATAGTTCCTACTGGTAACACATATGCAGAAAGAAAATAGATGAAAGAAATTAAAAAAAATTTGCATGCAATCTTTTCACCTTGCGGATAAAATTCAATAAAAATAGGGTTTCAATTTCTGTACCATAATTCAGATTGTGGTAGATCAACCCAGTTCCAGAACCTGGAATCGTTGCCCCAAGTTATGTTTGTCGCCTTAGCTGATACGCATACCGTTCTATCGTCGCCAATCTTCACCCATTTTTTGTCCTACACAATTGCACAAACATCTCCTTCAATTATGTTTTACAATCGATGAATAATAAGTATTTTGTAGAACTAGAAAGGAACTTACATGATCAGTTCTCCAGTGTGGGTTTTCTGAATGCTCCCCGTGGCTCATTCTTTGTTTGTGTTTGTGTTTCTGTTTCTGTTTCTGTTTGTATTTGTGTTTGTGTCTGTGGTGGAATAGTTGCCAGTGCTTAAAATACTATTTGTTCTCGATATAAAGCATTTTTCTTTCTTTAAAAGATTCTTTGCTTGGTTTCTCCATAGAACTTTACATGTGACAGCATTATCATATCAACCTTTTTTTGTCAATTGGAAGATATTCATCCTCATCATGTCGTAAGAAACGGACCCGATGCCGTTCTTTTCATAAAGTAATATGTGAGGAATCTTCAAAAGATACATATATTATCAAAAAGAGACAAAGAGAGAGCAAGATATGGATCAGTGCTATCGTGTCTTCCTTTTCTTTTCCTAAATTGAGATCGAACATTTTACACGAACAAAGGGAACATTAATAAACGCGTTCGAAAAAAGGAATACTTGTGTCATTTTGCTTCTTCTTTTCTCAAATTTACACAAAAGAAAGGACACAGTTGCCCCTTCAATTGTACGGAAATCTAGCTATTATATTCATGGCAACAGTAATCATTGAATCCTTCTTAATTATCCCCAAAAAAAAACACGGTGTCTATGCATAATAGTGATTGAATCAGCTAAAATGATATGAAAACCGGATTTAATTTAGTGGAAGCCTCCGTAAGCGAATTAGTTAAAAGAATAGCAAGGTTACAAACCCTGTCATCCTCTTGTTTTGCATTGATTGAGAAATTTTCATTTCGATTTTCTGATTATTGTTCTGTCACATAAGATTTTATT
This sequence comes from x Bolboschoenoplectus mariqueter, assembly GCA_037678475.1. Lineage (NCBI taxonomy): Eukaryota > Viridiplantae > Streptophyta > Magnoliopsida > Poales > Cyperaceae > x Bolboschoenoplectus > x Bolboschoenoplectus mariqueter. The sequence continues at coordinate 1,609,750 of CM075260.1, read as the reverse complement.
TTATTTTGTTTCTTTTCTTTTTCTCTTTTTTGGTTTTTTTTTTTTTTTTGCTTGCTTGACAGATTCAGATTGCCAATTCTAGATGCAAAGGTTAAGATCAAACAGTAATCAGGCAGCAGCTGCATAATTTCTTAAAAAATTTGAAACAAATAGTTAGAAAATTCTAAAAATAGAAAATTTTGATATCCTATAAGATTTTAATATGAAGAATTTATTGAACGACTTGAATTTTTCGTTTAAAATTAATTTAATAAGTTTCTAAATTAAAATCATCGAGGGGCTAGCTCTGTGCTCTTAGGAGAGCACGCTAGCTTTACTCATTTATATAAGATTTTTGAAATTTAGATGCAAAATATATTGGGTGGGATCCCTTAATAACTATTATTTTGACAACGAATTTTTAAATAATTTCTAAGAACTCTCAAAAATAGAAAAAAATTTACATGCATATTTTTTAACTTATAGATTGATTGTGGTTTAAGTTTCAAGCAATTTAAAGGTTATCTGATGTTCCATCAAAGGTTATTAAATTTAAACCACTACAAATCTCATGTAAGTTTGAATGTTTTCTATAGAACATCGCATGACATGTAATTTAGATGAAATTTGAACACAATTAATCTATAAGTTCAAAAATATGTCTATAAACTGCTTTCCATTTTTAAGGTTTATTTTGAATTTATTTAAAAAAATCCTTGTCAAAATTGTCAAATTAATAGTTATCAATGATCCCCACCCAAATATATTATACATTTTTTTCATAAAAACATAAATATAATTTGAAATGATCGATGAAATTTGATCTAAAATAAAGATTTCTTAGAAAAACAAGCTACAATTTATAGAAATTACATAAAATCTCACAGAACCAATCTAAGTATGTAATTTTAATCTATTTCATATATTTCATTTGAATCTTATTACTCTAATTGTTATTAACTTATGATATATTTTTATAATCATTTCATTCATTTTGCCGAAGCAATGCAAAGCTCATATCTAGTTGGATTAATAGGCCTAAAGAAATAAGCCTCTGCCTTCTCGCCTATGAAATTGGAGATGTACTGTACTGGTTTTACGACGTGAAAACCAAAAACTAAGCCCAAAATTAAATAGAGAAAAAGAAAAAGAGCAACCAGAAAAATAACTTCCAGCCCATTTAACTAGCCCAAAATTAAAGCCCGTATTAGAAAACTAGCACTACCAAAATCCAAGCCCGGAAACGAGTTCACCTGCCCGGCTGCCCGTGCTGAAATAACGGATGCTACAGGTCTCCGAAAAAGCAACCCAATGGAACATATAAATATCTGATGAGACGTGAAAAAAGAATAGCGAAAGTAAAGAGAGTTCAACACTCCAACTCAATCTTCCCAAAATATATACAAAAATCAACCCACAAAATATATATAAACACCATTGATATCCACATTTGCATTATCAAATTTAATGATTTATCCTTATCTCAAAAAAAATTATAATTTATCACCGAGTATCATGTTCAAACTCCACAATATTTCTTTAATTTTACGTCAACTTCTGAATTGAAGTTTCTGAAGCTTCTTTTTTTTATTATTTTAAATGGTCCAAGATCTTGACATATTATTTACCTGTCATAGCTCTTGAGATGCCACGTTAATTACCTCTATCCAAAATTTGATTATTTACACATCTATAATTAGTTAATTCATAACAATAAAAAGGGTTGGATTTTTTATATCCTTAGCTATTGGTACATGACATGTATATCTTTGTATGTTTAATCCTCTATTGGTTTGTACAACCTAATAATTAATGTAGGAAACAAGGTCAAGAAAGAAGGCACCAATTATTTGACCTTACTTGTATGTTGGTTCTTGGTGTCTATATGTGATTAGGTTGAGCAGTTAGATATGTGACGCAGCCAAATACACCATGCATTCCTATCTAATCAATTTAATAATTTATAATTCCCTTTTTTTTCAAATTTGATGTCCTAAGGTACTTTTTGGTCACCTTCTTCACATAAAATAACAAATAAAAAAGCTTGAAAAGAATAGGAAACTTCATGGCAATGCACTAGGAATTGTCAGTTTTAATGTGCGCAGCCAAGTATAACTAGTAGGTAGTAAAAAGATAAATTATTTATACATCTCATATTTTACATTTTTTATTTGTATATTAAAAATATTTATATTAAATAATTAATTTATATATATTTAAATCTATAAGTGTTTATAATTAGTATAAAAAATATTTATCATTATTTTTTTCTCAAGGATTATAGAAAAATTTAAGTTAAAAATTTTGTTATATAAATAAAAGTACAGTTTATAAAACTTATAATATCAATAACATAAGATATAAATATCTTTATTATTAAGTATAAATATTTTTTTTTAAAATATGAATACATCTGGAGTATAAATAAGAGTGCAGTTATTACTCCTAAAAAAAGATATGAACATAATTAAGTCGTAGAAATATTAATTTAACTGAAACTTGATCTATACATGGAAGACATATATACATAACAAGAGAATTACATCATTTTTAACTAGCATTTATATTATCCAGAACCCTTTGGGGCATCATTGGTACAATTAGTGCACTGAAATTTAATTATTGGTCCCTAATGAAAGTAAAAATGTCTATAAAAATTAAATTATTAATTTTTCAAACCATATGATGGATGGCCGATCTATCAATAATAGAATTACAGGAATTTAATTTGATATACATATTGTCTAAATTATATAAAAAGTACATGTAAATCTATTTTTAATTTTAATAATTGTTTTATCTTTTGTCAACTTGTCATGTTTATGTGATAAAAATAATGTTCTTTGTGTATAAATATATTTTAAAAATCATCTTATCTATTTTTAATTTCAATAATCGTTTTAGATTACACCTCTTATAAATTTGACAAGTAGACATTTGTATATGCACATTTAGTCCATATTATTTTATCTATAGGGGTGATATATATATGACGAATTTATTTTTCTAGAAGCATTATAGAATATAAAATTAGCAATTAATGTGGTATTCTAAGTGCGAACGTGCCATCAATTGGAGCACCCAAATTTGGAATCGTTCAAACATTTTGCGCTCAATTCTGCATTCATTCGCAAAATTGAAAATCGTTTGTGCTTAAATTAAAGCGCGTTGAAGATGAACCGACTATTTGACTCAAGGCAAGAAGTTTTAATTCATTATACAACTTCTCCACGCCTAAGCAATCCCCATACATACGCGCGCAAATATATATAAAAATTCAAAAATAAGAACGCGCGTACACGTGTCTGTTTTCCAAAACTAAATTTTGCCTATAAATTTGGAGACAAACCAAGAGGAGTTCATCGTCTACATCAATTATTTCCATCTATCTAACAACTTTCTGCTCTCAGTTTCTTCTCTGTTCAAAAGTAAATAGTTAACAGCGCTTCTTGTGCTAATTAACACTCGACGGTATGAGCAACTACAACTACAATCAGCATCAACAAGCTCCTCCAGGTACTTTTCTTTTTTATCAAATTATTTATCCTTGATAGTTATCTATGCTCTATTAAGCCCCTGTTTGTCATTCAAAATATATCATTTGTGCACTTTTAAAGCAGAATAAATGATTATGCACCTTTTGATTAGATCAAGGGGAGAGTTTAGTGAAGACTAGGAGGGGCTACAGCCCCCCAAAAAAAAATTGTTTTGAAAATTAATTATATGAATTATTGATTTAAGGTATTTTATTATAATTATATTGCATTCAGTCTCTTTAAAAAAATTTAAAATATATAACTATACTGAAGATAATATTTTAATCTCCTCTATTAATTTTGATCAAGCTCTGACACAGAATTAGATTATATATAGGATATAGTATCCTCCTTTTTTTTATAAAATTAGATCATAGTGTTTAGTTATTCTTTTTCTCTACGGAGAAATAAAATCTTTAGATATATTCACAAAAACAAAAACAAAGAAGATTCATATCCGGAACTATCTTCGGTACTTCTTTTATTTTTCCTACTTAACTAACTATTTTATTCTGAAATATATATATATATATACAGTTGTTGCACCACCAGCACAAAGTTCATATCCTCCATTGAAGCAGAGTTATCCTGTTCAATCTATGCATACTTCAACCTACACCGCACCGCCTCCAGCTGGTTATCCGACAAAAGATACTGTTCATGCTCAACAAGTCCCTGCTGAGACGACGAGCCGTGGAGATGGTTTTTGGAAAGGATGGTATGTTTTCTTTAACTAGTAACTACCTCTAAATTTATAATCTCCATTGTCAAAAAGAAATTCAATCAAAACTGGTCCAAAAGAGCATATGAAATAAAGACAATGAGTTATTACTAAAAACAAATGGCATGTTATACCAGCTTAATTAACTTCTCTTAAGCAGTGTATAGTAGTTGCAGAAATTAAATTAATCTACCAAAATAGAATGATTAATTAATTTACTGGTACCAGTGTAGTAATGATTTCACCAATGTGGTAACGGTGAATCGTTGGCAGGTTTTTTTTATAAACATTATTCTTGAATATTAGTAATTTTCTGATTTTTTTTTATCCTAAATTCGTGTTTTTTTTATGTAATGCAGCTGTGCAGCTTTGTGTTGTTGCTGCTTGGTTGACATGTGCTTCTAGAAGAGTTCTCACTGGACCAGCATTTCTCAATAATCATATCTAGTAATTTTGTTTATCATTGTTGATTAATTTGTTTGTATGTTCATATATCTCACAGAGATTCTTTTTCATGTACTTAGTTGTGTAAAGTTCATAGTTATCGTTTGATTTAGTTATGAGTGTTTAGTTCTTTGAGTTGTATGTACATGGTGTTGAATCATTGAATCATATCTTGGTAGATTAATCTCAGGCATTATACACACACATATATATAATCCATTGCAGCAGATTAATCCATATATGATCTAGATAAACTTTTTTTTGTATATAAGATATGTTTCCCTTATTTACTACTTGAACTTTTTGTTGCTGTTAATATTCTTGAGTAGTGCCAATAAAACAAATTCGGTTATTAAACAAAAAAAATAAGAGAGAGATTTTCAGACTTCCTGTGAGCATAATTTATATCTTCCAATTAAAACTATTGCATCTCTCAGAAGTTCTGATTGCTTCTCAAAAGATCCCTAAGAAAAGTTTGTTAATTTGGATTATCATTTTGTGTTAAATTTGGTAGATTCTTCTTTCGCCATGGTTGATATTAAATTGACCATTTCTCCTTGTAGTCAGAAAATATCCTCAAATCATAAATTGTTAAGAAGATAAGTTTTTTTTAAGTATAGTTAAGTAGATAAGTTAGAAAAAAAAATTACATCGTCAAACAAGTGAGTCGTCAATCTAAACAATGCGGAACGAGATTTTACATTTTTTTTTTAATTGCATCATGATCTATGTTATTCAAATTGACGAGTCTTAATTGACGTCATTAGGAATTAATGGAATAAATGTTGACTGTGATTGTAGATTTAACAATCTAATAGATAAATTTTGAGAGCTTTATATGATAGAATCAAGGGTCAAGTGGAAAGAACAATTTCAAGACTCAAAAAGATCAATTGAAATAGCTTAGTTTTACACATTTATCAGCATTCTCTAGAGAAATTTAATTCTGCATAAAAATTCGAAATTAGCGAGAGCTTTCCTAGTATCATTCCTGCTCAAAGTCTCGTACCTATAGAAAATAAGTTACGAAAATTACTTGGTTTGAGGTGTTTAAACAATAAGACGATCTTCTTATTAAATCCAACCTTTTATCTACTTAAAGTTGTACTTAAAAAAATTACATATATGTATGTATGTTAGAATTATTCTTTAGTTTTCACATATCAAGTCGGATGTCAACCGACCCATCAAATCTAAGTTAAAAATTGGTATGATTATGACATCCCTAATTTGTGTAAACCAAGGCTAGAGACTAACATTCGTGCTCATGGCTTTCAAGAGAGATTAAAGGATTGAATGTACAATTCTTTCCATGGCCCATTTAGGAAATGATATATTTACTCCCTTTTACGGGCCCAATTTGACAGCTCAGAAGCTAATAGCACACCACTGTAGCCCACTTACGCTTTACAACCCCCACAAGCGAACAAATTTGTACCTTCTTTACAATTACATCCTTTTATTCCTTGAAAATTATCTCCTACTTGTTATAAAATTAATTTCAACAAGCAGACAATACAGCAGAGGATCATATTGAGATGTGCGCCTGGTTTTCATTCATTCATTCTTTGTCAGCAATTAGCAGGGAAGAATAAAGCCAAAGATTTAAGATCCAACAAACTTCAAAAGTATTTTTATTTTATTTCATTATTTGTACAACCGGGGCTCATGTCCAGATCCATAGATTAATAAATTTATGAATTTATGAATTTATGAATTTTAGTACTTGCCATGGGCACTCCAGCGTGGACATTCCGTGGACCGTAATTTGTCCGCTTCTGAGGTTTGGTTGTTTCTGTTCACAACACTGTTATGTTTTTCCAGCTATGCTAGAATAATAATTTTCTATTGTTTCACTTTCTTTCTTCTACTGTCTAGCATGAAAAATCAATGACACTACTAGATCTCAGGGGATGTCCTCTCTTTTATAGATTGTCATTCCGTCATGTCTAATGGCGTTCCCTTCAGTCCTCCGCCATTAGGGAATTCAAAGCTTGTGATTTGAATTAAGGAAAATATTACGGAGATATCATTATCAGTATGAATTTTATTATATATGTTAAATGAGTTATTATACATATTATTAATTTTATTATATACAATATTTTATTATTTAACTTAAATATTATTAATATGCATAATAACTCATTTAAGTTGTATAATGATGGTATTATATAAAATGAGTTTGTATAATAAAGTCATTAATATATATAATAATTCATTTAAATTGCATAATGATAATATTATATAAAATGAGTTTGCATAATAAAATCATTAACATACATAATATCTCATTTAATATATATAATTAAGTCTGTATTATTGACGGTATCAACAACCGTATTTGTGTATCATCTCTCTTTGATTAATAAGCTAAATGATGTTAAAACCATTGAAACCAATATATTTAAACATGTCATCATGAAATATGTACTCTCTTGCCGTGTCCCTTGATCATTGATCCCACTTGTCAGCAAAATCATACAACAAGCAATTAATGCCAAATATTCAAAGAGTGAGGAAAAGCATCAATTCAAGCGAATGATCAATTGGGGTCCATTTTCTCAACTGGTCAATATTTATTCAAGCCAAAAATTTTGAAATGCGCAAATTTCCCAGAAAAAAAAAAGCATTATTCAAAATCCCAAAGGTCGAAAAATAATTTTTCAAGCCAATGAAATGGATTATTTCTAATTCTAATACTATATTGGTACCAAACGGTCAAAACTGGGAGGTGTGAGAAAGACCCGCCACCGGTGCTCAAATTTTGCCAAAAGAAACCGAAAAGTAACGGATAGAATTGAGCTGTCAATTGAAATGCTTAATTTTTTAAAACGGAGAAAAAAATAGAAAAAGGCTCAAATGGAAAGCAAATAATAGAGGAGCGGTGGAAGGCGGCAGCTTGGGTTGGCAACGCTGCGTCAGCAATAGCTATGCTGGACGAGTGTGTTCTCCGTTACAAACGAAATGGAGATCTCCGGTATCTTTTAGATGCGGAGGGAATTAAATGTACCGTTGGCACTTGTACTGAACAAATAAAATAACTGGTTTGATATGTTAAAGGGTGTAAAAAGTTAGATTCATGGTGTATTGATTTTTCGTATGATTTAAATATTATGTGATGTTTTATTAGATATTGTTAAATATGGGTTGTATTAAATTTTATGTCATTGATTTGATGATGTCGAAATTTTAAATCTCATTATATTTATGTATATGATATGTATTATATAAACTTGTCAAATTTCAATAATTTAAGTTATTATTTTACAGTTGTTAATATTATCAAATTAATTCGTCATCGATATATTTTTGTCCATATTTATTATGTAAAGGTCATAATCGTGTTCTAAACATTATTTTAAAGATTTTTTTAATAAGTAAATAAAAATAAAAAATATTGCTGAACTTATTTACAAAAATTTTATCAACCGGCATTCAACAATAATGAAAGAATCAAGTTAGAAATTCAATTATATTGCAAAAAATTGGTCTTCATGAAGCTTTTAAATAATATTTTGAGCATATCAATTTTAGAAAATATCTATTACTTTTCATCAAACTGAATATAAACACGTAAAATTTGATTATTTTCTTACAATTCTCTCTCTCTCTGACCTCTTTAGTGTGCATAGATTTATCTCTTGCACTTTTGATCAAAAAAACATATATAGAATTAAGCATAAAGTAAAACGAATGAGGGATGCTTGTGATTTTCTATTATATTTCTAACAATTAAAATGACCTGTAATGATTGGATCTTGAATTAAAATGCAATCTGACGACAAATCATTATTCTAAATGCATTGTAAATTAGATTGCCTATATGTATTAATATCAACAAATTCAAACAATAACATAAGCATAGGCATAAAGTGCTAAAATTGTCAAATTTATATGAAAAAAATTATTCCTTTTTATTTATGGTACACTAATTAAAGACTATACATTTTTAAGTTTTGTACTTAACTGATTTAGATAAAATAAAAGGAAATTTGATGGTTGTACATATATTTCAGATTTAGGAGTAGAAACGTGTCCAACTACGCTCTTAAATGAATCCGTCCGTGTCTATCGGTCCCGTTTAATTAAAATTCGATATAATACTTTATGTTCTAATTTAACCCCTCATTATTGATCAAGTCATTTTAGAAATCGATCCAAATACCTTGGTATTGATGCAAACACCTCAATAATGATTAATCATATTGCCTTTGGTCTAAAATTCCAACAATATCTCGAACAACTGATTATGATTAAAAGTAGATTTTTTTTTTCAATTAACAATGAAATGCATTATGCTAGCATCATTAAGATTATATTTTTGTTTTTTTCCTCTAAAATTGGAAAAAAAATATAAAAATAAAAAGAATATTGAATCTTTTTTTTTAAGGACATTGAATGTGAATCTTAAGATATTTCATATTTGCTTGATCTCTTAATATTGTAAAGGACATGTAATGAAAAATAGAGTAAATTTAAAAATATAATAAGAACGACATTTCCATAAACAATCATAATAAAAATAAACGACGCAAATTCTTTAAATTTATCTACCATAGAATCCGTTGTATAGATAAATATGTTCCCTTTCTTTACGAATATCTTAATTTTATGACCAACTATAAAAAATATAATGGTAATTAACTTTTTTTTATATAGTAAATATTCTTCGCTAAACGCTTAGTAAGAATCTCTCTGTTTTTTTTTTTAATTTCCCGTGTCTCACTCTTAAAACTACCGTGTCCCCGTGTCCCAGTGTCTGTAACCCCCTATGCTCAATATATCCATCCAAGGAAAACTTCAGAAGAAAAATTGAACTGGAGAGGATCAAAACCAAGTCGCAAAAATGCACCATTGTGGTCGGTTTGGCCGGTCCTGTGGGTCCCACTTCCACAGACCAAAAAGCACCCAGCTTCTTTCTCCATCGCACGGGCCCCACTTTCGGAATTCCTTTCATTTCATCCTTTGTCCGAAATATAAACAAAATACACAAGCACCCAATTTTTGTTTTCTAGTTCCAGGTAGAAGTGTAAACGGACATGAGACGGCTGACACCTGCGCTGGTGAAATGCCGAAATTATCCCTACCAGAACGAATTTATTTACGAGTTCGAAGCTTTTATTGCTTTGTTTTGTTAGAATTATTAGAATTATGTCGATGGTGAAAGAATAATTGATAAATTTTATCAGATTATAAAAATATTTTTTGTTTTCATTTTTATTTTTATGATCATATGTAATCTAAAAATTGTCCATTATCCTTCACCGGATCTTTTGACCTTAATTATTTTCATATATCTTCAATGAATTATAATAAAGTAGACTTCATTGGTTTAAATATACTAAAAGCTTGAAAAAAATAAAAAATTACTTCTAAATAGTAAATAGTGATATGCTACTTTACTTGCTATTGGAACCTTTTTTTAAAAAAATTATAATTTTGTTTCCTTTCATTTTAAACTTCAAACATCATAAAATTTCAATAATAATATGATATAAGTAAAAATAACATTTTTTTATTTTTTTTTATCATAATAGTATTATCAACACAAGTGTTACTATATAAGTATGATTCACTATTTAAGAAATATCATACTATATCTTATGAAAAATTTATCCCTGATCAGTAAGATAATTATGGTATCCAAAAATAATGCTAATGTATGATTATAAAGTAATACAATTTTATATTTTTTTATGAAGATTGTGGATTCAATACTATGATATTCAAGGAATGATAAAAACTAAAGGCTAAGTATCACTTGACAATTATTATTTTGACAACCTTAACAATGAATTTTCAAATAATTCCAAAAAAATTCTTAAAAATAGAAAAAAAATTTATAAACATTTGTTTAACTTATAGATTGATTGTGCTTTAAATTCATACAATTTAAGTATTATTTGAAACTTCATCAAAATTACATGATGTTTACAACGGTCTATATTTAACAGTCTTTAATGAAATATCATATGATTCTTAAATTATATGAAAAATTGAAATACAATCAATCTATAAATTAAAAAATATGTTTTGTCAAATTTTTTCTATTTTTGAGAATTTTTAAAAATCATTTCTAAATTAGTTGTCAATATTATGAAAATAATAGTTATCGTATATTTTTTCCAAAACTAAAAAAAATAAAATCTGAAAGAAAATATGCTGAAAAATTACTTTACATGATTACATGAGCAAAAAGTTTCAAATAATACTTCCATTGGAAACTGAAGGGAAAAACGAGGGGTAAAATCGGAAATAAATGACCGGATAGCCAAAACTTAGGTCTTGCCGTACTCCGGTAACCTCGCCATTTGCCAACCGAGGGCGCCTGTTCCGCCTCTGGTTTGCTAATTGCTAATGTCCATTTTATTTTTTAATTATTCTCTCCATTCTGTGATAACTGTAGATGTCCATTATACATCATCAGAGCTCTCATTTGTCAGTTGAACGGTCCAGATCTAATCAAAACATGAGTCTACGATTGACTAAATGGAGAGCATCTAAAACAGCCGTTTTTCGGATGCGTCAGCTCCAGCTCTTCGGGACCCACATCAGATCTACAAAATAACACATGGACCTGTTCTATTACGATTATTGTCTATAGATTACGTAGTACGGATACACTTGAAACTATGCCTACCCGTATTTGGCACGTATCAAATACCGATACGTGCACTACACGCCTTGATATGCGTTGGATATGATCAATTGTAAATTATGACATGATAAAACATGATTTGGATAAGTCCTAGACATTCTAAGACACGCTATAGAAATTCTCGAGTATATATTGCACTGGATATGCATCATTTTTAGGTTTTTGGTCTGTATATCTTTTGGACTGTTCTCTATATTTTATATTTTTAATTATTAAACTAACCACATACAAACAAAGGTAAGAAAGAAATGAAAAATTGAAAACAAACATCAATACTCGTAATCCAAACCCAAGCTCACACTCATTTCAACAAAAGAACATGCCATCTCAGTCAAAGTTCTCTTTGTTAACTTTATGAAAAATATTATATATATATATATACACACGTTTGTAATTTTCAATAAATTATATTTTATTTTAATTATTGACTGTGTTAAAAACCATATTGTATTCATAATTTTTTAAAAATATCATGTTATATTGTATCGGATATCCGTATTCATATATATGCTACATAGTCCATAGATCACACACATTCTCCTAGTGAGCTCGCAGCAGTGCACTTTGTCTTGGAAACTAATGGTAGACCGCGTTCATTTAAGTTCAGCGCAGTTCACCACCTACTCAGCCGGACAGTGTAGTAGTATAAAGTAGAGATTCCCTCCTACTTACCACTTTCTCTAGTTTGTTTCAAACAAGAATTCACTTGAGAAGATCAAATAAAACGAAAAGCAAAAAAAAAAAAAATCAAGAACTGAGGGTGTATTTGATTTTAAGGTGAGGTTTCGATCTGAGGTATTATTTCTCCGATTTGTTTATTTCACTTATCGCTGATCATTTGTTTATTTGAATCAATCTTGTGCTTGTTATTACTTTTTCTCCATCGCCGTCATTCTTGAAAAGGTTTTGTATTATTTTTTTTTTACTTCTCTCTAATCTTTCCTTAATAATTTCGATAATGTTTTATAGTCTAGCCATGGGCGATCGGACTAGTTATAAACCTATATCCTTTTTTTTCCTCCAGTTTTAATCGATATATGTATATATCAACTGTTTTTCTTATCGATCTCTTGATCAGACAGGAAACTTTGAATTTAGTTTTGTTATTCTCCATGTATTAGCTAACAGCTGAATAAATATTTGAAAGTTTTACTTTTAGTATAAATAGATGATTAGCTATATAATACTAGTAGTTTTGTGTGCTTCAGTAGTTACTGACAAGATATGTAGGGTAGAAAAGCTGATCTTGATGTCAGCTGAGATTGAGAAACTATAATTCTACTAAAAATTTAGTATGGCGAGTTGATTTTCGGTTAAATTCTAGCCTCAATTGTATCCGTTTGGTAAAAGTTGATCGGTTTGCTACCTTTACCAAGCAAGTAATACAGTTTGCGTAAGTTACTTCTAAGTGATATTGACTTAGATCCTTTTCATATCATAGCTTTGTAAGTTTTTAAGATTTATGTTGGAATATTAATTTGATAATTTAAAGGGGTAGGTAGGTAAAATTTCCCTACAGTACGAGATTTACTTATGAACTATTGTCGATCAGATGTTTATTTAAGTGAAAGTTTGATAAATTTGAGGGAAAATTAAGTGAAAGTTTATATATTCTGTTCATCTGCAGGTCCAGCATTTGTAAAACTCATCTATATATATTGCCAGTAGTGTTTAAATCTGCTTCAACAAATAATAATTGTTAATTTCAACTTGGCCTTATTTGTAATTTAAATTTTTCAGAGGGTCTTAGCTTGTAAATCAAAATGGAAGAAGCAATACTGATGAGCACTGGTGAAGTCAATTCCAATGCACATGACAAGCCTTTGGTGGTATCAATTTAAACCTAAGTCATATTTGTTATGTACACTTTTTATGACTATATTACAGTACTTGTTTCATGATATAAGCAAAAAGTAAATGTCAACTTTTAATATACCTTCTTCTTCCTTAAGAAACCTTGGATGTGCTTAATTTTACAGTTGACGGTGCCGTTATCATACTATTTCAGATCAAACTCAGATCGACTAACTGAATGTATTTGAATATGAATTACAATATGCCTGTTTTTTCTTCTGAGTACTTTTGTAACTCCATACCTATCAGCTAGTTCTGTCTTCTCCTACTTTTGTAAAACTGTCAGTATATTTTTATTGTTACCACAACAACCCTACTACCAACCCCAGCATTAGAATTCAATGTAATTTTGGAGAACCTGAATTGAGCTGAAACATCATGTCAGTGTATGGTTTATATGTCAAAAAGGTAATCATTGACAACTAGCATTGACAACCAGTAGTTCCTTTTTCTTTTTGTTGAGGTAATTTTTGGCCACTTACGTTGAATACCTAACAATCATCTAAAAATCCAAAAACAAATTGAAGTTATGTTAGTGAAACAAGGATCCGGTTCCAGGACCCTGGTTGCTTCTTTTTGTAGGTAAAACATATCTTCTGAAAAAACTTGTAACAAATTGAAAATTTTAAATCTCAGGGAGAGGTAGAGGAAAAACCAGCTTTAAGCAATGGCGATTCAAAATGCAAAGAAGATGACGATGAATTTATAAAGGTGGACAAGGAGCTCATAGACCAAGCCAGAGATATGCACACCATTCCATCTACTGCAACTCCATCGTCACTAAAATCAGAAAACGATGAACAGGAGAAATTGGCCAAGTTAATCCAGGAACTTGAATCAGAGAGAAACACACTCAGAAGCCAGATAACAGAGTCTGAAACCAAACATAACCTAAATGTTGAGTCTTTGAAGGAGGCCTTGAATACCCTAGAAAAGAGGGAGGCTGAGTTACATGAGGTGAAGGAGTTGTTTAATGCGATACAAACCGAGCATGAGAACTCAATGAAGAAGGCAGAGGAAGAGGCGAATAAGGTGTCTGAACTAGAGAGGATGCTTGAAGTGGCAAATTCAAGTCTGAAAGAATTGGAGAACAAAGTTTCAGAATTTCATGGTAAGGTCGTAGAAAGAGAACAAATTGAAGAGTCTCTGAAAACAACCTTGTCAGAGCTTGAGTCGATTAAAGATGCCTTGGAGGTCTCCAAATCTGAGTCTGCAAATTTGAATGAGAAAATCATTGAAAAAGATATCACCATCGAGGGGGTCATTAAAGATATCAGTTTCTATAAATCCAATGAAGATAATTTAAGAGAGAACATTGCCGAACTGCAGAGACAGCTTTTGGATCTAAAAGGAGAGAATGAAACCCTAGAGAGCACAATCAATGGTCTAAAATCAGAATTATCCCACAAAGAGGAGATCCACGGTAATTTGGATGATAAATTGACCCAAGAAAGAGAACACCATACCAACACTAGGTCTCTTCTTTCAGAGGCACTTTCCCATAAAGAGAAGCTTGAGTTTCAGATAGGAACAATAACTGAACAACATGGTGTGTCGAAAGCAGCTGCTGAGACTGCAGCACAGAGAGTAGCTGAGCTTGAGGACCTGGTCCAGGCATTGAGTGCAAATGAAGAGGTTCTCAAGGCAGTGGTTCGAGAAACTGAGTTGAAGATTGAATCAGCTGAGAGAGAGAATCTGGCATCTCAAGGCAAGCTAGAGAGGTATGAGGGTAAAATTCAAGAGCTGGAGGCATCCCTTGATGTGTCACAATCCAACGTTTTACAATTAGAGCAACAGTTGGGAGAGCTTTCTGATAAACTCGTTGAAAACCAAACCTGGGCCCAGTCTGTGCAACAGAACAGCACAATTCTAGAAGAGTCACTTGAAAAATCTCTTTCTAAGGTTTCTGAGCTTGAAATGTCTCTGCAAAATCTAGCTGAGAAGGAAAAGGAGTTGCAAGAAACTGTGAGTCAAGTTACAGAAGAAAAGGGGAGGCTTGAATCTGAGGTCACTGGGTTAAGTGAAGAGCTGAACAAATTAAACGAAGAAAAGAAAGGTCTAGATGTAAAATTGTCAGAAAAGGAGGATGATCATGTAAAAACAAGATCTCTCCTCTCAGAGGCATTATTGCATAGGGAAGCGCTGGAGTTGCATGCAAAATCTCTTGAGGAGAAACATGGCCAGAGAAGCCTTGAGCTTGAAATGCTAATTTCTAGCGAGAGAGAGGCGGCAGGGGCAAAATTGGAGATTGCCAAGAAAGAGATAAGTGAGCTGAAGGAGCAAATTGAAGAAGCAAAATCTCTAGTGACAAAAAGAGAGGAGGAGATTGAGCTGATGCAAAAGCAATTGCATCATTATCATGCTGAGGCAAGAGAGACAGAATCCTCTCTCCTTTCGTCCCAATCTATGGTTTCACAATTGGAAAAGGAATTGGAGGCCCTTTCTAAAAATCTTGCCGAGCATCATATGTCAGCACAGTCAGCTCAAGAAATAGCAGATCAGAAAATTGCAGACTTGGAGTTGGCTTTATGTCAGGTCAGGGAAGAAAAGGTTAGTCTGGAAAGTACCATAACTGCACTAACTGAGAAGGTAGCAGAGAAGGGCGAATTGGAGCTGCACTTAAGTTCGCTCAAGGAGTCCCATGAAAAAAGGGATCTCGAGCTGAGTGAGTCAGTAGGAAAATTGGAAAATGCTGAAAGAGAAATCACGCATCTAAATGAGGAGGTTACAGCATTGGAAAGCAGGTTGCAAGAGTATGAGAATAAAATCAAGGAACTGGAGACATCACTTCATGCAGCTCTCTTTCGAGCAACTGAGTCGGAATCAGAGCTGGAGAACCTCTCAGCGAAATTTCAAGAGTACCAATTGTGGGCCCAGTCCGTGCAAGAGCAGAACCTCCATCTAGAAGGTTCTCTACATTCATCCCAATCTAATGTAGAAGTTGCCGAGAAGCGAATTGGGGAGTTGGAGTTACAGTTGCAAGACATGGAGCAAGAGATAGAATCATACAAGGATATGTTATCTCAAGTGAGTGAAGAGAAAAAGGGATTGAAAGAGGAACTAGAGCATAGAGGAAGGGTCTTAGAGGATATTACCTCAAAAAAAATTGATTTGGAGGGTTTGTATGAGTCTCTTGTGAAAGAGTCACAAGAGAAACTACAACAGGTGGGGGATAACTTGACTTCCAAGGAAGTGCAGTGCACACAACTGGAGGATAAGGTTGAGTCATTGAAGGCCGAACTGGAGGCTAATTTGTCCCAAGTCGAGATTTTGGCTGCGACGAATACCCAACTGAGAGAGGAATTAGATTTGCATGAGAAGAAGTTAAGTGAACTTCATGTGACTCTAGAGAGTCACGAAAGGGGCCTGAATGAGAGAGAAGTTGAGACGAAGGGCTTGAATGAAAAAATCATAACGCTTGAGGTGGAGGCGAGAGCCCATTTGGAAAGGAATGAAGACCTGAAGGGTGTCAACGGTAGTTTATTCGAGGAGTTAAGGGAGTGTAAGGAGAAACTCAGTGAACTAGAGACGGCCTTTGGTGCTGTTATGGCAGAGAAAGAGGAGTTGATTAACAAGTTAAGTGAACTTCATGTGACTCTAGAGAGTCACGAAAGGGGCCTGAATGAGAGAGAAGTTGAGACGAAGGGCTTGAATGAAAAAATCATAATGCTTGAGGTGGAGGCGAGAGCCCATTTGGAAAAGAATGAAGACCTGAAGGGTGTCAACAGTAGTTTATCCGAGGAGTTAAGGGAGTGTAAGGAGAAACTCAGTGAACTAGAGATGGCCTTTGGTGCTGTTATGGCAGAGAAAGAGGAGTTGATTAACAAGTTAAGTGAACTTCATGTGACTCTAGAGAGTCACGAAAGGGGCCTGAATGAGAGAGAAGTTGAGACGAAGGGCTTGAATGAAAAAATTGTAGCCCTTGAGGCGGAGGCGAGAACCCATCTGGAAAAGAATGAAGACCTGAAGGGTGTTAACAGCAGTTTATCAGAGGAGTTAAGGGAGAGTAGGGAGAAACTCAGTGAACTGGAGACGACCTTTGGTACAGTTATGGCAGAGAAAGAGGAGTTGATTAAGAAGTTAAGTGAACTTCATGTAATTCTAGAGAGTCACGAAAGGGGCCTGAATGAGAGAGAAGTTGAGATGAAGGGCTTGAATGAAAAAATTGTAGCGCTCGAGGTGGAGGCGAGAACCCATTTGGAAAAGAATGAAGATCTGAAGGGTGTCAACAGTAGTTTATCAGAGGAGTTGAGGAATAGTAAGGAGAAACACAGTGAACTGGAGACGACCTTTGGTACAGTTATGGCAGGGAAAGAGGAGTTGATTAAGAAGTTGAGTGAACTTAATGTGACTCTAGAGAGTCACAAAAGGGGCCTGAATGAGAGAGAAGTTGAGACGAAGGGCTTGAATGAAAAAATCATAACGCTCGAGGTGGAGGCGAGAACCCATTTGGAAAAGAATGAAGACCTGAAGGGTGTCAACAGTAGTTTATCAGAGGAGTTAAGGGAGTGTAAGGAGAAACTCAGTGAACTGGAGACAGCCTTTGGTGCAGTTGTGGCAGAGAAAGAGGAGTTGATTAAGAGAACTGGAGATATGCAGTCTCAGGTCAGTTCATATTATTTTTTTCTCTTTAGTCAGTTAGATTCTACAAAAATTAGTGTAATATCACACATGATGGATGTCCTTTATAAACCTTGTTTTGACACTCTGCTCAAAGATGGCTGAAGTATGCCTCAATCCACAGTGGCAATCTTGATATCAAGGAGAACTGTGGAGGGGTTTACTTTTATATAAATGAGACCAAGGATGGGTACATTCGATCAAGAAATATACATTGTATAAAGAAGTATATCAATATCGGGCCAGAATATGGCATACGAGTCGACAGATATTCTTGGGCGATACCTTCCGCTGGGGTCAAAATCATTTCCATTTTATCTAATGATGTTGGTTTGTCACTTTATTTATTTATCTGTTTATATTTTCTAGGTGGAACTTTACAAAGGACAGAATGAAGAGCTGGTTGGGAAGTATGAAAAGACAAAAGAAGAGCTTGAAGAAGCAATTGAGAAATTGAATGAAGAGGTGAATGTACAAAAATCAGAGACGCAAATACACATCTCTAAGCTTGAGAGACAGCACACTTTGTCTGAGCAAAAGTACATGGAAGAGGTAATTTTATCTAATAATTTGTTTTGTTTCCTGCGAAAAAGAAGTTTAATGCGGAAAACACCAGAACTATCTGTGATATGCATTCACTTTTGAATTTACACATTTTCAAAGCAGTCACTGTGGTTTGCCCCTTTTGAAAACATTATGCGTGTTTTTTGCTCTGGGGACGTGGTGGGGGGAATAGTTGGGAATATTGTTCATCTTAGGATATATGAGAAGATTATATATTTTGCATCATTTAATCAACTTTGCAAATGACCTGTCGCGCATTTGCAAAGATCCTTTTTTTTTTGTTAGGGGCAAATGACTATTACATTATGAATATCTCATATACACCTTAAAAGTAAGAAATGCATTGCTATCACTCTTAGCTTTTCATTTGTCCTTTAGTGATCGATAAGATAGTGGTCATTTCGGCATTCTTAAAAAATGGGGACATTCTTCATCTTATGTAAGGGTATACATGCATGGTACTTCTGTTCTTTTTTTCTGAGATAAATGTGTGTGTTGAAGCTTTCAAGTAGAACACACAAGAATTTACCCCTTGGTTTCATTTACCTTTTTCAGTCTAGATAATTTATATATTAATTCTGAGGGCACTCACTGCTTCTTTTAATTAATTTTTAGATTAAAAGTATGCAAGTTACAACAGCTGAAAAGGATGAGGTACTGACAACCCAGCTGAAGGAGCATGAGAGTGTTGTTCTTGAAAAGGAAACTTTAGTTTCTCAGTTAGCTGAAACTAAACAGAAGCTTGATCTTGCTTATGAAGCCATCAAACAAAAGGTCTAATTCTTGTACTTACAAAATTATAGGAACACTGCTTTATGTGTGTCCATTTCTATGAAATTGCCATCTGAAAACAATGCCCCAACAAATCGTATTCCTCTCTTCTTGATCTCTTTTTCCATAATTTGACCAAATTACTCTCATACTCACTCTCTAGCTAAGAGCCACTCTGAAGAAATGGTTAGTTTGAGCATTTTGAAATAGTATGGGAGGGAGGGGCTTGCAGTCATAACTGCTTTTTACAGGTAGGAAAATTTTCACTTTACAGGGTCATGAGGGTAATTCTCCAGAGTAAAGTTCTTTCCTCCTGTCTGTTTAGTTTCCTAATACATATATGTTTATATGGGAGAAAAAGATAATGCTGAATACTTATTAGCTGTAGTTTAGAGAATAAGAAATGAAAGAAGATTAAATATTTTAGGGTCTCCTGCCTTGGGAATCATACTTCTGTGTTTTGATACTTGGCAAGTGCCAAATTAGCTGAAGTACTCCTTTTCTCTGGCCTAGTATACATTTTCATGATCTGCTACTACTGGTTGTCACGTTTGTAGAGTTTTTCTGCTTTGGTTGTTTTTCCTCCCCCCCCCCCCCCCCCCCCCCCCCCCCCCCCGGGGCTGAAATAGAGAGCTCAACACAACCCACAGGTGTCGAAGCTGTTTCTTTCTGAATGATGTTACCGGTAGTTTGTAATTCAGTTTTCAGAGCTTTTATTGATAAAAGCTGGAACTTTTGGTGCTTGTTTCACAAAAGAGGAAAGAGATATCCTTAGGACATAGGTTCCATTTTAATTTTCATTTATTTTTTAAATCATTTGTATAGGAGGAAGAAGCTTCAATGAAGGTGATAGAATGGGAGACATCTAAGAAAGATTCTCTATCTGCATTGGAGCAACAAATTGAGTCCCTTAAAGAGCAGTTACAAGAGGCTGACAAACAACATAAAGATAAGGTTATATCGTGCTAGTTTTCATTATTGAGCTGGGTTTCCAAACAGAACCAACATTTCTTGATTCCCATGTTTGCAAACAGATATTGTTTAGATGATTAAAAATACTAAAAGATAATGTGACAAAAGGTCTACTTCTAAGTAGCGAGGTTCTTGACCTGACACTGATCAACATATTATATATGCTAAACTTGAAATGGCCTAAGCCTTGCTGAATTTGGGATTTAGATTTTAGAATACAAATTGGAACTTGTCATGGATGGATTTAGTAGAATCAATAAAAACACTATGGGTTATTTAGTCATTTTGTACTTCATATTGTTTCAACTTTTCCATGTTTAATTTGATTGTAAATATTTGTAACATTGCTCAAGAAAATTTGATATAAAAAAAAAACAAGTTCACAGCTGGTACTCGGTCATATCATCATTTTTCATTTGTGCAATGGATGTTAAAACTTGTACTAATTTTAATGAGTTTTTGTATGCATGACCTATGCATAACATATATTACATTTCATGTGATGGATTTCAAATTTAAAATTTAATTTATGTCCATTGTCAATGTTATCAAATCAAATCTATATTGCCATTGGATCCATACTCTACTTAGTATCCCATGTTTGCTGAAATCAATACAATCTCTGGCTTGTTATGAATTGATATGGTTGTGTTAAATTGCTATAGAAATGTTTGGGGGTAATTAGGGAAGCATTTTTTGTAAAAAAAAAAGAGAGAGTATAACCTACTGTCTTCTTTTACTTCAGTATTGGCTTCAGCATTTGACTTATTTGCAAACAACCAATAAAATGTGGGTATTGTTAGCAATATTTATCTTCCTAAAATTTTTACAGAATTGTTTCATGTTGTATCCACCCAATTCAGGGCCACTTCTGATTGTTATGTAAATTTGACTTGATTAAATGCCCACTTGTAGGATTCTGAGTTGGAAAAATTGAGGCATAAACAGAATCTAATATCAGAAATGGAGAAGAAGATTCTAGAACTTGAGCAGAAGCTACAATCTCAGGTAAGCAATCCCTTGTCCTTTTGAATGCATTCCAATGTGGGCCAGACAGAACAAGAAATTCAGAATTCTTCTTTGAATTATTTAGATTCTAAATTTGGTTCCCACTGAATGTCTGCTAATTATGCGACCATTTTAGTTCTATTTTAGTGCCTTTTTTTCCCTCAAAGTAAAAGGAACTATAATAATAGTAACAATAATAACAATAACAGTAATGGAAATAAAAATAGTAGTAGTGATAATAATGATGATGATGATAAAATTATATTTCTGGTTTTAACATTGAACAACATATCAGCACAAATAGATACTTGAGAGGAATGGTAGTGGTTTTTCTAAAGGCCATAATCCAGTTTATTTTCTCTAGTACTGCTTTATTTTAATTTATTTTTATTTTTGAGCATGCCCTTTTTGACTATATCTATTGTTACCTGCATATATCAATATTTGATGATAATACTATGATAAGGGGACTCTTATTATTGCTAAATTCTAAATCTCGCCCCTTATACAATTTTTCTAATCAAATCCGCGACTATGTCTAATATTCAGTCTACTGGCCAGTACAAGTACCAGTATTTCGGTGCCTAACTTGGGTTCTCAGTTGTGCATTTATTGAACACTTGTTTCCATTTCAGGCAACTGAACAAACAGAGATGCGATCACGGGATGTTGGTAGCATTAGACCAACTGTTGCTACAGATCAAGCACCTGAGGAACCGTCTGGAATCATGGCTTTCCGGTTCATAATTGCAGTTGCAGCTATCTCCATTATTATTGGTATATTTCTTGGAAAGAAATACTAAAATCCTGCCCAATATTTCTGTTTAGTTGATGTCTCAAGTTTCAGAGCCCCTAGCGTAAAATAAACCCATTAATATAGCTTTGGTTTTGGTTGAAGATTTATATATGATGGATTATGTGGTTGTGGTTTTTTCCTCTATTCACTCTTTTGGTGGGAATTCTGCTTTTTGGGTCATTCATTCCTACCCTCAATTTGCATCTTGGATTTGGTTTTCCAGTAGGATTCGCTATTGATTTTTGATGCATTTTAGTTTTAACTTGTAAAAAGTAGCATACTTGTGCTGAGTTGATTGAAATGTTACTGTCTATAGAGCTTTGTTTTGTTGGAAATTGTTTTTCTTCTTTAGCATGTATGAAGGAATGACATCAGGAAAGTTTTTGCGAGATACATCACCAGTACAAATGTTGAGATAGCTTCTTTTTATCCCTCTCAATCATTAATTTGAGAACCTCCGTGTCACTCTCAATAATAAAACTAAATTGATGATTGATAAAATAGTAATATACATATAGGGCTAAAATTGTCTTGCAATAGTGCATCCATGTGTCGCATCTATGATTCTCTCTATCTCTAAATCAGGTTGCTGCATTTTTTTTATTCCTTTTTTTTCTGACTAGCCAGAATGCATTATTATCTTCTTCGGTTCTTTTGGAACCTTTTGCTTTTGAATTCCGTCTCTCAGATTCCTTCTGGAAATCCCATTTTGTGTGGTTAATGGCAACACTGCACATACACGGAAAAGGAGAAAAAATAAAGTGAAACAATTGTCAGTCTATCTGTGAGGACACGTCGAATCGCTGTCAGGCTCCATCCACCCATATGTACGATGCCACGTGGTACCTTTTGGGCTTTTCGACACCTCAGCACCTGCTAGCCTTGCCTCCTTATCGACTCCAAGAAAAAAAAATATAGAATGTAATAATTTGACTGTAAAGTAGCACGTTTGAGCATTCATGTCAGCGTATTCAAAAAAGAGAGGAGAGAGAGAAGCCATTCCAGACCATCTTCCAGACGTGGAATTGATTGCACTCTTCGGATAAAAGGAAAAAAAGAAAAAGATAATATATGTAGACGTTGAACAATTTAAGGACCATAGACTCTACACACTGACACCGGTGCAGGTAACCGTCTCAAGCAACGTTACATGGTACAGGTTGTTGTACGGGTTTTAACATGCTGCATTCTCATTCGACATGTATCAAATACAAAATACACGCACGATACGTGTATATCAAATAATGTCAATATATTACTACGATTTCAATGGATACGCACGCCGAAGGACACGCTCAACAAATGCGGGCGCAGAACATCACATAATGCGAACAGAGGGAGGAGCTCCAATTAAAACGTGACAGTCAATTTTTTATACAAATTTTAATATTATCGTACGATTATTTTATCTATTAAATCTAAATTTAATCTGAGGAACGTTGGAACTCTCCCGCTCCGCCTGTGATAACGTGTAATGTGTTCCTCCCGCTCCGCCTGTGATAACGTGTAATATGTGTTCCTCCGTTAGGGGAGGACATTTGTACAAGGACCACAAGGCGCAGGCTCATTTATATAGCATACAGAGAACCGTCCTCTCTTTCCGTCTGTCCGGTTTCTTCATTTCCCGTGGGACTATTCAAAGTTTGAAGATTCCGGTTCATTCCAATTTACGAGTCTACAAAAAGTAGGAAAAGTAAGAGATGATGAATGGGTATTGGGTCCCATGATCGCACATGCGCGGCCAGCGTGTAGTGATTTCGCCTTTTACATGATTGCACTGCAGATTCTTACTATTCTAGTATTTTTATTTTTATTTTGACAAATTCTATATAAACTATGAATTAAAATTTGTATTAAAAATAAAAAATATAATTGCTAAATATTTTGATCTATAGAAGAATATATAGTGAGAGAGTGTAAAGCTAGCGTGAGTTTAAGCTTATCAAATAAGTTGGTAAGTTTAACTCAAAAATCTATCAAATCGGTTTAAATTTTCAAATCTAAATTGCTCAATAAATTCTTCATACTAAAATTTTATAGGATACCGAAATTTTCTATTTTTAGAGTTTTCTAACTATTTGTTTAAGAGTTTTAAGATGATTCTAAAATAATAATAAAATAATAAATATTTGAATATTAGAATAGGTTATTTAAAAAAAATTCAAAACAAATACTTAAAAAAGTAAAATAGAAAATTTTTGTATCCTATAAAATTTTGATATAAATAATTTATTGAGCAAATTAGATTTATTATTTAAAGTCGATTGATAGGTTTTTGAGTTGAGCTCACCAAAAATATTGATAAGTTTAAACTCACGCTAGCTTTACTATATATATATATATATTATTTTTTGTCATGTGATTTGTTTTATTAATAGTTCTCTTCTGCAGTTCAGTCTTCTAATCGTTTGTAATTTAGTAGTATATGTTTATTATGAAAAGTAAGAGAATATACATTTTTTTAATCGTGCATGGGTTTTCCAAGGAAAAGATAAATTCGACATAAATGTTATGAATGTAAATTTTATTTTAGAAGTTAAACTACAAAAAATAACAGAAATTGTATGTATATATATGAAAGTATCTTGAGTTTTTTTAAAGTATTGTATTGCCATATCTGTATATTCAATTATTCATACCCGTATTTGTACAAAATAAGTACTCAAGTATTGAATTACACTACATGCATAGTATATTAGTATATCAACTATATTGGAATATATGAAATCCATATATTCAAACCAATATTTTTGTGTACTATTTCATTCGGCAAAAATAGAAAAATGGAACAATTGAGTTAAAAATAAAGGTATGATAATTGTACATCAATTCTACACCCCACAAGATTCTGAACACATATTTTGTATATAAGAGAAAAAATATTCAAAATTTTTAAGTCTCACACTCCTCATTTCATGTATATATACAAGATAAAAATATTTATACTAATATTGAAATATATTTATACAACATTCAAATGTGTTTATATTAACACTCCAATGTATTCGTACTATTATACAAATGTGTTTGTACTATTATTCAAATATATTTATACTAACATTTAAATATATTTATACATAAAATAAAAGTGTTTATACTAACATTTAAATGTGTTATGGCACAATAAACCATAATGTTACGGGCCGTGACAATTTGTTACAGACCGTGACACATATCAAATTATATTGTTATGATCTATAATTTTTATTATTAATATTAAATTATGAGATGTAGAAATAATATATAAAAAATAAGAGATAATAAGAATTTCTCTTAAAAATAATCAAGTCATGGAAACGAATTTGGCAACGGATGAAACTATTCCATCTTCCACACGTAATCCCATGTATCGCTATCATGCATTATATAATATATATATAGTGTAGTGTTTATCTTTAAACCCAAGAAAAACTATAATATATTATGTTCATCAAAGAAGAAACACTTCAATAATAGAATCTTTTGACTTTGACTTGCACGTAGAGCTCTCACTTTACTCCAAAATTTTATTGTTGTTAGGTAGGATAATCAATCCTCTGACCAAGCCAAATATTGTATTTTAATAAACGAAAAGTTCTAAAGACCTTTTTTTTTTTTATTTCATCGATCAGTCGCATATCATCGCATGGAACCAAAAAAATTATTAGTATACATTTATTGATGCGGAAACATTTTAGTAACGTGGTTTTTCTGTACGTTTTGTGAATAATTCATATAATTTGAATGCTAAATAACGCTTGTGTTTTGTCAGTTCAACAGTAGTTTGTTATCATTTTATTGTAACTAAGTTGAATACTAATTTACATAATATTTTTAAAAACTTGATCTAGTATTATGAACTTTATAATTCATAAAATTTTTTAGATGCAAGTACGTTTGGTGAAAGAAATAAGATCAATGATATGAATTTAATATTTAAATTTCACAATTTGAAATATAAATAGAAAAATTAACTTGTGATATTTCATGTCTTTAAAAAACTCATGACATTAAAATTCTTCTCTTTACATAAACTGAATTATTTTGAAAAACATCAAAATAGCACGAATTATTTTAATTCCCATCCCTACCTACTATAAACAATTAAACACCATATATTATTCAGCTAACATTGTAATTCATTTAGGAAAATGTTGTGGAGATATCATTATTGATATTGTCGTCGATACGAGTTTTATTATATACATTAAATGAGTTATTATGTATGTTAATGACTTTATTATGTACAATATTTTTATTATTAATTTAAATATTATTAATATTATTAATATTATTATATAAAGCATCTAAGGAATGGAGTTCTCCAATTTTGTCATTTCCAAACTTTATTTGTACCTAAAATACCCTTTATTTAATAGTTGTGTAGTTGTGGTTAAGTTGATATCAATGGGATGATTATGATTATTTATAACTTTATATAATTTTCTCCATTTCGTCCCTCCAAAATTACCAAATAAATTTGCTCTTCGTCTATTATTACTTGACAAAAAAAAAATGCATTCCTGTAAAACATAGAAAGTTTATTCTTCGAATAATTGCCAAAAGCTCATGTGCCTCTCTCTCTAAGATTTTTTTTTTCTTTTCAAATTAGGTTTCTTTTATAAGTTTTCGTTTCGAATTATGTCTTAGAAATATGATTGAGATAAAAAAAGAAGAATAATTAAATTTTTTTAATTTTACAATTAGTAATTAAGAATTAACATACATACCTTTAATATCGTATCAAAAGTTCATGTCAATATTTACATTTATCTTTAATTTATGTTTTAGATTTTTATTTCTTTTATTACCTATAGGACAATCTTTTCTAAAATATCATCATGTAAGATGTGATATTCTCTTAATTTGTGTCATAAGAAAAAAAAGTCACATAAAATATCCTAATTTTTTTTGCTAACATCACAATTACAGCGTAATATTTATGATTCTGTACGAATTTTGTGTGTTTTTGTTAGATTTTATTTCTTATTTTTCAAGTAAACCTAAATTAAATATAACTCTATAGCATTATTTATAAACTGATTATTATTTGCATATCCTTATATTCTAATAGTATGCTTGATCGTTACTTATTAATAATAAATTTGAATGATTATGATTTAAAAGCAGTTTATATTTTATTTACTTTTGGACAATTCTTTTCTTTTTATTTGCTTAGATGAATAGCCAAAGACAAGTTATGGGACATGTAATTTTAAGGAAATATGTTTGTATGAGAGTGAGGAGAAATTTTCACAATTGATAAATTTCTAATTTGATAAGAGCACAAATTGAATTCATTATATTCTATAGTTTAATATTTTTATGATGTAATTTCAAATATTTTTTTAATTATTATTAATGGCATGTAAGAAATTTATAAATTTTGATTAAGAGGCACATATGAATTTTTTTTATTCTATATATTAAGTTATATTTTGTATAACGTAGTTGTATTTTTTGATTTTTTATTTATATAAATTATAATGATAAAATAAAAAAAATATTAATATCTAAAAATATAGTGTTCCGATTAAGAAAAGAGAAAATAATAGAGAATAAAAAAAAAGAGGAGTGATATGCACCTTTTAACTACACCTCTTATTGCACCCCCAATAAATTTATATTTTTTTCAAAAAAATACTTATATCTAATGATAAAAATATTTATACCTTATATTATTAGAATTAAAAATTATATAAGTTATATTTATACTTGCGCAACAAAATTTTTAATTTCGTTTTTTTATAATCATCTAGGAAAAAGTGATAAATATTTTTTATACTAAATATATATAAGTTCAGATATACATAAATTATCTATGTAATATAAATATTTTTAATATGCAAATAAGATATGTAAAATGTGAGATATAAGAATAACTTCTCAATAAAAAATATCCGCCGTATCGTGGGGGTATTTTGCTAGTTTATAATTACTCATGTAAGTTACACAATAACAATACTGTATAAAATAAGTTTGTATAATAAAATTATTAATATACATAATAATTTATTTAAGTTGCATAATGATAATACTATATAAAATGATTTTACATAATAAAATCATTAACATGCATTAATAACTCATTTAATATATATAATTAAATTCATATCAACAACGACGGTATTAAAAATTGTATATGTATATCAATTCTCATTCATTTAAATTAAACACCGACTAATAAGCTGCAAACTAAAAGTTCCTTTTTATAACCCCTGAAGTCTAAACTGTAGAAAACGATAAGATAGCAAGAGTGATGTTGATATATAAACTCTCCAATAGAAAAATAATATATCCAATCAAACGTATCAAAGTTGGTTAACACGAGCTTTCATTTATGAGCGGTGAGAGAAGTGCATTTTTTTATTTTCTATTATTATTTTTTATTTATTAATATTAATTATATATTTATTAATTAAAAATATATTACTGTTATTTAATAAAATTTAATTATGCACAAAATATATATAAATTATATACGTTTTATAAATGATTATATTTATGTACATAAAATTTAATCATTTTATATATAAAAAATATATAATTTATATATATTTTGTATATGATTAAATTTGTTAGCTAATAATAATATATTTTTAATAAATAAATATATAATTAACGTTAATAAATAAATAAAATAAACAAATACTAAATATTTTCGTTTATTTAGTCTCCTCCACTCTCTCTAAACGAAGTCCTTTTTTTAAACTCTCTCTCTCGGAAAGAGTAGTTTTATCTTGTACTTTTTCACTCTAAAAAAAGATATTTTATCCAAATCAATCTTTCCTTTTTTTGGTAAGAAGCAAACAGTAATTACTGATTACCATCTTCTCTTCTCTTCTCTCTCCATCCACCATCCACTTCAATTTCTCAAACAAAAAAAAAAAAAGCTCTGCTCTTTATATAGGTCTTACTTAGCCCGCGGGCATTTTCACCAGAAAAGAAAAAAAAGGAGCTCTCTTTTCTCTCTCTCTCTCTCTCTCTAATATTTTTGCTTACCTTCCTTTCTCTCTCTCTCTCTCTCTGTCCGTGCAACTTGTCAGCAGCCTCTGTTGCTCTCTTACTACAGCGAAAGATTCCTGCTCCAATTTGGTCAAGTTGTTCTCTCTCCTCTATCCCCTCCTCCTCCTCCTCCTCTCCTCCTCCTCTCCTCCTCCTCCTCTCTCTCTCTCTCTCTCTCTCTCTCTCTCTCTCTCTGTCTGTCTGTCTGAAGTCTGAACCCTAAATACTTGCACAGAGATCTCTCTGCGGCCACCGACATGGTAAAGGTACTACTGATTAGTCTCTGCTCTAGGCGCTTCATCCTCCATTGCCGATGATTTTGGGGTAAGTTCTGAATGCTACCTCTCTTGTTGTTGTTATTACAATTGGTTTAAGTTATTGATTCCATAGTAAATTTTCGGACCTGTCTGGTTTAGTTGGTAAAAGGTACAAGGGTTTAATGCTTCCCCAAAACCCTGCTTGTCTTAGCTTGATATCTCTTTCTATCCTCTCTTCGGTTTTCCATTTTAGGGGACGCAAATTTGGGATTTTATTGTCAGAAAGTTTTAGCTCTTTGGTGCTACCTTTGCCCAATCTCCTCTAATCAACTATGCAGTAATTGCATTTCTGGGGTGAAATGTTGTTTAATATCTGAAAGGAAGAGGATTTAAAAGCAAACTTGGAAAGCAGTGTTTATCAATTAGAGTTCTACATGTTACCGAGACACTAGCCGGGTATACACCAACAACACTTGTACGTTTGCAATTTGCAATTTCAGTTTCGTTTTCTTAGATTATGAGTTTCGATCGCTTTTTATTTTTCCAGAAGACAAACTTTTTATATTTATTTTTTGAAAATTACCAATTGTTACTTCAAGTAGAATGTTCTTTACTTGCTTCACCCTTAGCATTAAAGATTAATTTGGATAAACTTTTTGTCTATCAAACTCTCACAATTAATAACAAATTAGACAGCTTAGTTTTATTCGGTGATACGTAAGGCATGACGACATGTGAAACCCGCTCCCACCATTTTTCACTAGCAGAGTAGCATGGAGCAAAGTGATTGGTTTGTCAGAAACCGAAAATTTTTATTCTTTCCTCCTGCATCTGCGTTATACTTTTCATCCCTTTATTCTTAATGTCAGAAATTGCATATCTTGGAAGAATATTCCGCTTTTAGTTATGCAAAGGTGAGGTGCAGAATATCCTCGCAAGTCTCCTTTGTTATGAAAAATTGATTCTCTGAATAAATCTTTTGTGTTGATCTCATCCATTGTTGAATTTAGAATACCTTCATACATAATTTGCTTTCTGTATTCCTTCCTACCGATGTTTTGCTTGCTTGTTAAAGCTCCTTACCTTTTTGGAGGAAAGTGCAAAATTTGCAGTTGTACATACCATAGCCCCACACTTGACTCATTTAAGCTCAATACTGGTTTCCATGAGTTTCTAGTCGCCACCAATCTTTTGGATATATTTGTCACTCATCACTGTTAAATCTATTAGCTTTATATAGACAGTTTAAAACCAAAAATGTTAGTTTGAGCATTGCAGATGAGGTGGTAGAGCTGCTTAGGATTCGAGACGTTCATTTTACCAATCAGTGTCGTACTGCTGTAGTATAAAATTTAAGATATTAGGTGTTCATCATCACAATTGTAACTATAAGTTTTTTCTGAGTTTTTTTTGCTCTTCTACTGGTAAATTCAAATCTATCTGACAGAAAGTAGGCCTGATTGCAATGAAGATGCAGTCAGAAGGTTGGCTATTTTCTTTCACCTGAAGCTCTTTTTACATTTTGAAAAAAATAAAAAATCTGCTCCGAAGAAGAGCAAGATTGCACATAATTGGGTCAAAAGATTGGATGTGCTCTACAACACTTCTGAAGTAATCATCTGTAATTTTAAAACATATTAATTTGTTTGTTCTTCTTGTATAGGTCAATTCAGATCCACAATGTCAGTAAAATAAAATATATTTCACATCATGAGGCAGTCTGATGACAGGTACTCTGTCCAATCAGAAGAGTCGGTTTTAGATATGGAGGGAAACTTCAACCCCGAAAACAACAACCACAATCAGCACCACCACTATCACCAATTTTACATGGGTCCCACATCATCATCGCTTCAGCCTGTTGCATCAGGGGGGCAACTGTCAGAGAGTAGCGCTGCCTATTTTTCGTGGCCCACCTCGACCCTTCTACATGGGGCTGCTGAGGGGCGTGCAAATTACTTTGGTAACCTCCAAAAGGGAGTCTTGCCTGTGCACTTGGGCCGCTTGCCCAAGGGTCAACAGGTACAGCCTTACAATCGTTATGATAATTTTTATTACCCATTGTGTTGTAAATACATATTTGGATATCAAATATGAATAAAGAGTATATTGTAGTATCCATTTGTGATCTATATGTACAGTAAAACATAAATGAAATGCTCGGTTAATTAATTATTTCAATTCTTGGGTGTCTGTCAAAATATAAATGAAGTTATACTTTTGCCATCCCACTCCCGGATTAATCTAAAGTGTATACAAGTTTAATTATGAGAGTTCAATTAAGTAGACAGAGTTCAGGTTATCGTCCCTCAAATGTGTGAAAAAAGCCAAACTGGCTCCTGAATTTACAATTTTACCATCTTGGTCCTCGATTTCTGATAATTGCAAATGCTGTCCTTCCATTGATTCTGTTAAAATAGCTCCGAATTGTGTCTCACCTTCTCCAATGATAGGCCTTTTGTTTTGTTTGCTAGGCAACAACTTTGCTTGATTTGATGACAATAAGAGCATTTCATAGTAAGATCTTAAGGAGGTACAGTTTGGGGACAGCCGTGGGTTTCCGAATCAGGAAAGGCACCCTTACAGATATACCTGCTATCCTTGTTTTTGTTGCCAGAAAGGTCCACAGAAAGTGGCTAACACAGAGCCAATGCCTTCCTGCTGCACTGGAGGTATTTTCCATTGTTTTAGTTTTTAGACTTTTTTCTTCTTTTATGACTATTGCAGATTTTTTGTAGCACTACGTTACCCAAATACTAGAGCTAAGCTGGTGGGCACATTCACACATGTACCTGGTGCATATACATGTATGATACCTATTAGATACCCCTGATGGTGTATCTAATATTTTAATATTAAATTTTAACCAGATACCATTAAATGTACGGTCTGATATGCATATCTGCACATAAATGGTTACATTGAGAAGCCTCACTGAGATTCCCACAGATGGGCGTACCTTTTCTCTGTGGATGCCCTGGATATCAAAATCCAACTGGCTTAATTGTGGGAATAATGCAGTGCAAAAATCTGGACTCCCACTTTAGCTCTTCTCCAATTCAGAGAAACTTAGTTGCATCAGTCAATATCTAGAAGTTTTACAATACACCCCTTGTAAAATTATTCTTTTCCTTTATGCGTTCTTTTACCTGAGTAATGATTTAATACATACAGAATATTGTATGTTATTTTAACTTGCAAAATTTTATCAACTTGTTTCTATTTTCTCTGTCAAATAAACCATTGGATTTGTAAAATCTGGACTCCCACTTTAAAAGAAAACATTTGAATCTTCTATTTTTTTGGACGGGTAGAAAATTAATTGATTTGATGATTTCTGAGCCCATTCAATAATGGCGATTTTTCTATCCCTCTGAAAAAATAGCAAAAAATTTTGAAAAATGTAAAATTTGGTCTTCAAGGAGATTTTAATATGGAGATCATGTTGAATGATTTGGATCGACCATTGGAATTTTAAAACTCGAGATATAAGTGTGAAGTATGAGAGGTGTTGTGCTTTACAAAGCACATAATCTTGGGGCTAAAGAAAGTTGCAGGGCTATTTTTACTCTATTCTGAATAGTTACTATAAAGTGAAACAAAAAGATGCATAAAGCCCACTATTAACCAATGGATGCTGAACAGAGATATTTGAGTGCTAGCTAATCTCATTTTTGAGTTCTTCTAATTCTTATTGATTTATATGTACTTTTATCAGGGACCAGGAGGAGTGTGGTGTGATGTAGATGTGGTGGAATTTTCGTACTATGGTGTACCAGCAGCAACACCTAAAGAACAATTGTATGATGATTTGCTGGATGGATTGCGGGGTAGCGATCCTTGCATTGGTCCTGGATCTCAGGTGCACAGGGGTTATCATGTCACTTGGTCTTTATGGATGTATATAAAGGCTTTACCACAATGATATGTTGAAACTGACCAAAAATTTATATTACTGACCCTATCTTCAAACATTGGTTTTTGCTGAACATAGCAAGCTAATTACTACTGGTAAAGTATGGGTAGTAGATCCAGGATATGTCAGTACTGACTATTGAGCTAATGGCTGTAATAATTCCTATATTTAAGGGCTTATGTGCTGTCTTGTACTTTTACTGAACCCATTAGGCATAAGGTATCCTGTCAGTACTGTTATAGAGATGTAAGCATTTTCTTCTTACTAAGAAAAGAAAAGGAAATGTATCTTCAAAAAATGTACAGGTGGCAAGCCAAGAGACATATGGCACACTAGGAGCGATAGTGAAGAGGCGAATGGGAAACAAACAGGTTGGATTTTTGACAAATCGCCATGTGGCAGTGGATCTAGACTACCCGAACCAAAAAATGTACCACCCATTACCACCTAACCTTGGACCTGGTGTATATCTTGGTGCAGTTGAGAGGGCCACCTCCTTCATCACTGATGATGTATGGTATGGCATCTTTGCCGGTACTAACCCAGGTACATTCATTTCTTGTATTTTTATGTTCACCACTCACCAGTCATGAATTTAGTAATCTTGCATAACCATACTGGAGTGGACTGGTTCATATCAGCACTGGTCACCTACCAGTATCCTTTTTAAGCAAACAAATATAAAATTCGTAAGGAAAAAGAAATAAAACTGCTAAAACCTTAGAAACCTGAAAGAAAGTTATGATGTACAAAAGAAAATGTACAACTTGGTAGTTGAATAAAAAATGGCCTGCAATCCAAAAACCTATACCTGTTGGCTTAGCATGCTTAACTTTCCACACGAAATCATTTGCCACTCGTTACCCTTGGTTGTTGTGTTTTGTGTTGTTGTATTAATTTTAAATCCCAAACATCCTTCACATCTTGTGATGCATACATAGAGACATTTGTGCGAGCTGATGGTGCCTTTATCCCATTTACTGATGACTTCGACCTCTCTACCATAACCACCCATGTAAAAGGTGTGGGTCAAATCGGCGACGTAAAAGTAATCGAGCTCCAGTCCCCAATTAGCTCAGTGATTGGTTGCCAAGTATCAAAGGTGGGCAGGAGCTCTGGCCTTACTACTGGGACTATCATGGCATATGCACTGGAATATAATGATGAAAAAGGTATTTGTTTCTTCACCGATTTGTTGGTTGTTGGGGAGAATCAGCAGACATTTGACTTGGAGGGGGATAGCGGTAGCCTGATAATTTTGACTGGTTCAAATGGGGAACTACCAAGGCCAATTGGGATAATTTGGGGTGGCACTGCTAATCGGGGGAGGTTGAAGTTGATGAGTGATCATGGGCCTGAGAATTGGACAAGTGGAGTTGATTTGGGGCGGCTTCTCGAACGCTTGGAGCTTGATATTGTAACTTCCAATGAAGGATTTCGAGGTTGCTTTTAATATTATGAACTATACACAATACTCTATTTTTTCAGTATATAAGATTCAAATCTCTCAAATTTAGAGATGAGCCAAAAATAGAACTCTGTGATAGCTGTAATCAGTCACCAAATGGTTTTTTTCGGTTGTTGCAATGTCAGCTAAATCAATGCATGTTGCAATTACTAGTGAAGAATTGCATGTTTTGTTCTTTGCTTCTTTTATTTCTCTGTGTTTTTTCAACACATATTGGTGATTTGCAAATGATACCCAACCACTGAAGCTGATATTAGGTCCCATATATTAAACTGCCCTAAATTTCCATGCTAAATAAATTCCTTCCTGACTAGTTTAAGTAAATATGGAACTGTTAAGCTTGATCGGTTCATGTTCATTTTGGTCTTAGGAAAGAAGAACCGTTGTGGAAGTTAGCAGCAGTATTGTAGGTCTTGTTGGAATTTACGTTTGCATTTCCCTTTGGTGTCAGTTCCATTTTTGTGACCCCTAGAAATTTTGGGTGTTTATTTGCAAATGTTATAACTGATTTCAATAGTATTGCAACAGAATCATTATGTATTGGCTGATTCCAAACTTTTATCAGGTGTTTGCCGTGGTAAATTTCTCTTGCACAGCGAACTAATATATTTTCATCTGTTATTATTTTTGAACTGAAGCTGCTGTGGAGGAACAAAAAGGTTTGCTTGCTGTAGCTGCCAATTCAATAATTGGCGAATCCTCTCCAGTGGGCCCTAGCATGCCAGAAGAACGAGTTGGTGAGATTTATGAGCCACTTGACATAAACATTGAGCAATTGCCACCTAATCATGAGCCCGAGTTTCGTGTAGAAACAGTGGAGACCAATAACAATAAGGCAGTAGAGCATCAATTTATCTCCAATTTTTTCTCCCCAGTACGGCATAGCGAAGAAGCCGGTGCAAATTTGGAGGCGAATAACAACTTGTCTGATGAGGACCTCTCCGTGTCACTCCATTTGGGTGATAGAGAACCCAAGCGGCAGCGGTGCGACTCAAAACCTGATATAGATTTGGACAAGTAATGAGGATAAAGATACGACAACTTTTTGGGCCTTTCTTTGAGTTTAGACGTAGGAAAAACAGTTTATGGAGAGACATTTTGATTATTTCCATGTTACTACTTCTTGTCATTCTCCATTTTGAAATGATTTATTCTTATTTAGGGATAAATGATAGAATAGATGGTGTCATGCCCTGCAAAATTTTGCATGCTGTAATTGATTCCTTGTAGAGGATATGCAGGGTATATTTGTCATATTACTTGAAGCTATCTGCTTCCTATTTTTTTTTTATCTTCAATTGGTTTTAACTTGTGTCAATTTACCTTTGCAATTCTGGTTATCTATTGGTGTTATATTTAGGCTCCTTACAAGATAAATATTTCAGAGAAGTTTGATTTGTTTGGTTTTGAGGGTTTCATAAGTTGCTTTTCACATGCTGTTTTATGAAATACCGTTGTATTTAATTTGGAATCCTGCTGACACACCAACAACAACTAGCATGCAGCAGCGGAAGTATAAATACCTAACGATATATACATATATATCAACAATTGTAGTATAAAAACAAAAAAAACATGAGTGTAGATATTTTAGTATAAATTACATTGAAGCTGTTTTTCTATTTTCAAGATTTTATTACTATAATAAAATAACTAGGAGGACTAATTTTGAAAATCGGAGTTGGAGGACTTCTAAGAGCATCTCTATTCTACTTTTAAATTGACTTGTTTAATTTTATAGATCAATTATAATTATAAGGATTTGTTAAAATGTCACATAAACATTTGTAATTCATTTAAAAATAGTATGAGATACCTCCATTCTTCAAATTATTTAAGATCATTTTCTCTACTAATAGAAATTATTATATCAGTGAATTAACAATTGCTTAATTAATATCAGAATGAAAGATATTCTAAAATCAATATATTAATAATTGCTTAATTAAATTATTAATTAAATTAATAATTACATGATGGAAACGCTCAAAGTTTTAACACTCGTAGTAATATATATCACATTTAAAGCTTGGTCCCAAATGAATTATGTTGCCTGTCGCTTTCTGCTTCGCCCCAAGGTCCCCAACCTCATAAAATTTGTTATGATGATTGAATGTTGGTGTGATTTTTTGTAAGAAAAACTAAGATAGATCTTGATGTCTCGGATAAAGTCAAAGCTCTACATTACGTTTTCTTAAGAGTGTAGCTGGAACTCATGTCTCACGTGGGGGACTCGCATGAATCTCGTAATAATGGGAGAAGAAAATAACAACACGTTTCTAAATTACATAACTCTCACGGAAAATTTTCATTGGTTATTGAACCGACAACTTTGTTTTAGTTTCGTTGCGTGAAAAACAGTAAAATTGAAACAGAAAACTATATGTTCCGAGTGAATTTTCCTATTCACTTTTTATTTTTATTTTTTATTTTATATTAGAGTTTATGTTAATCTCAACATTTATTTTTTTAAATATTTTTTATAAAATTTAAATTTGTGACATATTCACTTAATTAAATAAAATATTATTTTAATGATGTGATAATTAATAATTGAATTAGCAACAATGGAGACTGATTATAAAAAATGTTAAAAATGAACCATAAAAGTAAGAAGTAGTACATGCTAAAAGTGCACGGAGACACGCGTCTTTCCCATTAGTTTATATTTTTTAACCTCTTTCATTATCTATTTTCCTCCTCGCGGGTATTGTCGTGTAATGCCAAATCTCCTCTTTGGTCTTTCTCCTCTTTTCCCTTTTCCCTTTTCAAGGAACCCTTATCCGCACAAAATTATAATTACACTTGAAAAATTCGCAATTTCACCCATTAATGGCGGTTCTAGACGAGCTAATCCGATCTATCGAGCTGTTGATTCGAGCTTCCAGAAAACAAGAAGAAAATGTGGCAAATCCGGATCTCGATCCGGTTCTTCTGGTACCCGGTATCGGCGGGTCGATGCTCAACGCTATCGATGAAAATGGGAACACGGAGCGGGTCTGGGTTCGGATTTTGGGCGCGGATCATGAATTTCGGACTAAACTTTGGCCCCGCTTTGATCCCTCCTCTGGTAGCAGTTTATACCTTCCTGTCTTATGATGATTTAGCTCATAAATTCCTTTCAACCAAATCATGTTTTGAATTAGTGTTGGATGTGATGTTCACTTGTGAAGCGCACAATGTAGCATCCTTTTTAATTGTGTTGTTAAAGAAGTTGGAACAAACTCTGATATTTAGAAAAGAGTGTTAATTTCCATCTTTATTGAGACAACTAACAAAGGTTTGTATTTTCACTTATGTACTCGGCGTAGGAAAAACTGTCTCTGTAGATGAAAAAATTAAAATTGAAGTGCCAGAAGATAGACATGGGTTATATGCCATTGACGTGCTTGATCCGGACATGGTACATACTTGTATCTTATCATGATTTCTAATTTAAATAGTTAGTCTGAATTTTTACTGGTTTGTTCCATCTTTTAATTTAAAAAAAAAAATTAGTGGCAAATCTGCTGGCCAACCAGTTTGTTCTGGTATCTCTTCTGTCAGAAACTATACTAGAAACTATATACCAGGATTTGTTTTCCCATATTAGCCTCATTTAGGTTTCAGTTAGGTCTAAACTTTGTCTCCAGACCTCAAATCAATCCCTCTTTCATGACTAGCATTTAATTTTGTAGGGAAATGATTTTAGTTGCTTAAGAAATTTTGCCTACATTTCACCTAGCATAGGTTTAGTTTAACAGTTTAACCCTTTTTTCTCTCGGAAAAAGGGTAAACCATGTACATTTGAAGCGTGAACCTGCACAACCCAAGTAACAAGAGCGAACCATGTGCCGGGTGTGAAATCCTGGGCAAGAGTTAGCGCTCCTTGATTATTTATTAGCTTTCAATTAGTATGTGGCCTTATTTTTCTCATAGTCCTGTTGTTGTGCTCAGAAGGCAATTAAAAAGGGGAAAAAATAAAAATTTGCACACTACTACTGGTACTTACCTGTACTAAACTTCCAAGACAGACCAAAAAACTGTACCACAGTTCCTGGCGTAGATGGGCATTCATGTGTTGATATTCTTTTTTTCAAATTTATATTAAATTATTTCAATTTTGAAAACATAATTGTAGATTATAGAAAGTGAGGGAGTATGCTATTACCATGACATGATAGTGGAGATGATAAAATGGGGCTATAAAGAGGGAACAACGTTGTTTGGTTTTGGATATGATTTTCGCCAAAGTAATAGGTATCAACAATTCAACATGTTGTATTATACAGTTAGCTGTTCTTTTTACCTAATTCTTCAGATAGATAAACCATATAATTGTTCTTCAAAGAAAAAAAATACGGTGAAAATTTCTCCAGTTTTAACACTGACTAGACCAATATAATCTATTTGACATGCTTCACTAATTGTCACCCTCTTACCTATGAGAAAAGAAAACATTTTGCTGAGTGACACTGAAGTTAGGCCAAAGAATTACTGTTTTCTTTTTTATGGTATTAGTGTGCTATATTGACCATATTATTTTATTTCTTTATTTAGACTCCAAGAAACCTTAGACAGATTCGCTTCAAAATTAGAATTGGCATATGCCTCTTCTGGTGGAAAGAAGATCAACGTTGTTACGCATTCAATGGGTGGTTTGCTAGTCAAATGCTTCATGGCTTTACATACTGATGTAAGTGGAATTACTTTTCTCACTAGTAAAACACAAAATATTCAATATATATGTATTTTCCATGTGTGCTGAGCAAAATTTTTTTTCATTAGGTTTTTGTGAAGTATGTGAAATCCTGGATTGCAATAGCCGCACCATTTCAAGGTATTATTTTTACTCTCCCCCCCCCCCCCCCCCCCCACCATCTCCCTCTCCCCCCTCCCCACAAACAAAAAGATAATTCCCTCTAAATGTTCTTGGTATGTATTATTCAGGTGCACCGGGGTACATAACATCAAGCTTATTAAATGGATGCTCTTTTGTTGAAGGATTAGAAGCCTACTTTTTCATTTCCAAATGGAGCATGCAACAACTGGTACTCGTCCTTTTTTTTTTGAATCATATGGGCAATTCTCTTGTTATTAATCGAGAAATTAATTTGTTGAAGCTGTTTTTTTCAGTTGTTGGAGTGCCCATCTATATATGAATTGATGGCATCCCCGAGTTACAAATGGGAAAATATACCCCTTTTACAATTGTGGACAGAGAAGAGAGATGGTGAAAGTGGTAAATCTAGCATCTTACTTGAATCTTATGATCCATCTAAATCCCTTCCACTGATGATTAAAGCTCTTTCAAATAATGCGGTTAGTTTTTTGCATTTTATTTTTTGTTTAACTTTACTTTTAAATGAAGAAGTATTGTATGTGCATGCAGAATTCTATTGTGGCTTATTTTGTGCTGAAATCAAAATATCTAAAAGAATATAAAGAATTATGTCTTTGGAATCAATAATTATCATGAAGAATTAGAAAGATCCGTTTTTCAAGAATCATCATCATGAAATCATGAGTTGCCCTCAGAAAATACCAAGTGACATTAAAATACTTACAAAAATTGTGAAAACAATCTCCATATGTGAAAGTGTGCATTTTCAGAAATTTGGGTATAATTATAGAATTACTTCTGGGTATGTAAATTTCAGATTGAATTTGGTGGTCTGCACATCCCTTTGCCTCTTGATTCAGAAATTTTGAAATGGGCAAACAAAACTCAGGAGCTTTTGTCTAGTGCTAAGCTCCCTCCTTCAGTGAGATTCTACAATATTTATGGCACAAGTTGTGATACTCCTCATAGTGTTTGGTACTCTCTCTCTCTTCCCCTTTGCTTTCCATCCTACCTTCCTCTTTCCCTCAAGGGGCTAACTATTTTTCATTGCAGCTATGGAGGTCAAGGTGAACCTGTTTCAGATCTCAAGCAGTTGTTATTGATGGAGGTAGGTATCATTGACCAAAGTACCACAAGAAAATCCCCTTTTTCATTTGATTGATATGACTTGGTCCTTGTAATTAAAGTATTTCTTCTTTTTGTTTATTTTCAGCCTAAATATATCTGTGTCAATGGTGATGGAACTGTTCCAGTTGAGTCAGCTAAGGTAAATTGGCATACATGTTTCCCCTTTTGTGTAAAGCATTTATTTTCTTCCTACGTAATTAAAGATCAACTTACTTTTTTTTTTTCAATTATTTCCATTTTTCAGGCTGATGGCCTGGATGCAATTGCAAGGATAGGGGTCCCAGCCGACCACCGAGGCATAATATGCAACAGACATGTGTTTCGGATCCTAAAGCACTGGCTAAAGGCGGGTGATCCCGACCCGTTTTACAATCCATTAAACGATTTTGTAATTCTACCAACTGCATTTGAATCGGGTGACCATAATAAGGATACTGACGTACATGTGACCTCAGTAGAGGACTGGCAATTACTATCTCAAAATAATGGCAATGGCAGTGATGATTTACTGGCCATGGTGGGTTCCCTGTCTGTTTCATGTGAGGGGATGGATAGCCTGACTGATGGGGCCCATGTCACTGTGACTGTCCAACAGACAGACCGGTGCATAGGTGGGGTTCAGAGCGATAGAGGTCAGTGATAAAGTTGTGGCTTGAGAGGTTGATTGTGATCTTTAAAATAAGACCTCAATTGTACGTCAAGTATTATGTATGCTTTAGTTAGGGCACTCTAGCGCCTTGTGTGTAACGTGTATATAGTGTCTATGTTGATGTATATATAATGTAATAATAATATGTAGTATGTTCGTTGATGTATATATAATAATCTCTCAATTTAATTTTCGTTTTTATCTTCAACGTGTATGACTGACTATATATGGGAGATGGGTCTTTAAAGGACTCAGAAGTTTCTTTTTGTTCTTTTTACAGCGCATTAAGATTCTACAATTATAATAGATTAAACCTTCTTCCTGTGTTTACACTTCTATTGCGTAACTGAAAAGAGGAGGAGGTTGGAAAGAAAAAGAAAGTTCCGGAATGATGCTTTGTTGAGTTCGCATACTTTAATCGCTACAACAAATCATATTCGGCTCGATAGCGTTATCCTTCTCTACCAAAAAAGCCTTACAAGAAAAAACCAAAATGTCCTGACTCCTGATTGCGCCGCTCTGACTTAAATTCCTTAAATTCAAACCAAAAGCATCATTATATCAGAGACTGCATGTGATGCACAGCGACCACCAGGCCCATTACTTTGCTCTCCGGGCCCTATAAGGACTATTTTGCTTTTATCTCCGTGTCCCTAAATATTTCAAGAAATTCTGTCAGGACTCGAACCCGACCGTGTTAAAAAGAAAAAAAGAAGAAGAAGAAAGAAAACACAATTTCATCTTTTTGAATGGAGAGTGCTAACTATCATTCAGATTTCGTTCGGTACATGATTGATTTTTTTATTGTAAAAGATATGTAGTATTTCACTCTTTAAATTTATGATTGATTTTGTTCTTTTTCATAAGAGATGCATTCATATAAAAAAATATTATGATTTTTATAGTTTATTTTATACTAAATCAATATGTCAAAAAAGAAAATAAAAAAATAAAACTATTAAAATTAATATATCATATTTAATTATATCAGTCCATTTTTTTCTGACTTGATCTAAAATAAAATAAACTTTAAAAATCATAAAATTTTACATGAATCATATGACATGAAAATGATCAAAACCAAAAGTTTGGATATGATATATAAAGAGTTTCAAATATAAATTCAAAAATGAAATTGTAGTATTTTTAGGCACAAAAACTTGTGATTTGGAATTATATAAGTAAAAAAAAAATGAAACCATAGCTTTTTGTGACACAACTTGAAACCCTACATTCCTAAAACTTATGACCTATTAAATAAAATAGCAAAAAGTATGGTGTTAGCTAAGCATATCATTATTAAAAAATAATGATGTTCTTCTTCTTCTCTTTTCGATACTCGGAAGATCAAAGTGCTCACACTGAGGACGATAGATTAAGCAGCGTGCTATATATGTTCATAATAGAAAGGTGCATTTGGTGTTTCATTTAATAGAAGAATAAAGACAAGATGCTATAGTCTAGTATTGTATTACTTCCATGTTTTTTTCTTCCCCCTCTTCTTCTAATTTAAGAAGCAATTTCGCTCCTCGCAAAGGAAGCACTGAATAGCTTCTTCAAATCAGCATCAGCAATGAGAATTTGAAGCACAATAATGTGGCCTATAGAAAGTAATCATCTTTAGTTATTTGAAACATCATTTTCAAAGCATATACTTTAGTATAGCGGCCATGAATATTGCTACAAATCGTATTACCAGATTTCAAATTATCAACCAAAAAGTACATAATGCAAAAACGTAATTATTTTTCAAACTTTATTGTATTTTAGATTAGGCCAGAGTTCTCAAAATCTTGCGAGAACTTGGGTACAAAAGAGCTTGTTTAAATCAATAAAGGAGAATGCAACTTTAAACTAAAACAAATTCATATTAGTACCCAATTATTCCAATTACATCTGGATTTGACAACGCGTTCCACCAAAGATAATCTACTTCAGCACTAACAAATATTACAATGTGCATACATTTTTTAGGAACTATGGAGGAGTTTATTCAGTCCGAGAAAAAAAATACATAAAAGAGGAAACTCCTTGTGGTTGTTGCCAATTGCAAAATACTTATTCTTAGAAGAAAGTACAAGTTTGCGCATTTATTGTGCAATAGGAGGATAAAATGTTCCCTATATACATTTTCTCCAATGCAAGATATCCCCTTATTAGTTGCTCTTTTGCAAAGACTGGAGCTCTGCCACCTTTTCCTCTGTACTCCTTAGAGCATCTGCATAGATGCTTATCAACTAACAAAGAGACAAAGAGAGGATATAAGCGTCTAAGAGAATCTAACTACTAATTTCTTTTTGAAATGATTAGAAACAATTAAACTAGAGTCTGTGTTTCTTACTTCATCAATTTCAGAGGGCGTAATGACAAGATGAGGTGACATCATGATTGTGTCACCAGCAACCCGAACAAGCATCCCTCTCTTCTGGCATTCTGCTCCAAATATTGATCCCACCGCTGAATTTATTAAGATAGTGTCCACAGTTATCTCCAGTCAAC
Source organism: x Bolboschoenoplectus mariqueter (assembly GCA_037678475.1). Taxonomy (NCBI): domain Eukaryota; kingdom Viridiplantae; phylum Streptophyta; class Magnoliopsida; order Poales; family Cyperaceae; genus x Bolboschoenoplectus; species x Bolboschoenoplectus mariqueter. The sequence goes on along the minus strand of CM075260.1, from coordinate 1,566,101 downwards.
TATCCACAGTTTATAAAGAACTATCTTTAAATTTAAGTGAATGATTTACCCCATTCAGCAGGAAATAGATCTGTCGGAGATTTGTTATTTGTGAATTCTGTAGCAAGCACCAATCCTTCACCTCGAATCTGAATATATTGTAGATACATGTCTTTTTAGAACATACTATTTGCACAAAACTATAAAGAGCAGTCCTTTTACGTAGTAACTACATGTGCTGATGTGCAAGTTCATGTATAATGAATCAAATTTAAGCTACAGGCCGTAGAGCATGGAATGCCGTATTTGAAAAGTTACAAAAAGAAGAGTTAAAAAGAGGAAGTACCTCTCCAACAATGGGACTATCTGAGAAGGCTTTTAGTCCCTCCTGAAATCTTCCAGAGACTTCTCTAACATGCCCTGGAATATCTCTTTCCCTAAAATATGGTGAAACTTTTCAATATTTTAAGAATTATCAAAGAGAAAAAAGAAATAAAAACAAATAAGTAAAGAAGGGCTTACTTGTAAATTTTAAGTGCTTCAATAGCCACAGCACAGGACACAGGATGTCCCGAGTATGTGAATCCATGTGCAAAAGAACCTATATAAAGAGAGGAATAAAAAAAAGAAAAGAACATTTTTTTTTTTACTAAATTTAAGAAATGACAAGCTTACTGAAACAAAAATAGAAACAACTTACCAAGTTTATTGCTCTGAGAATAAATAACTTCAGAGATTTCTGGGCTGACAAGGGTTGCACCAATCGGTACATATGCAGATGAAAGAGCCTGTATTAAAAGAACACAGATGTAAGAACAAAAAGAATATAGAGCTACATGTAGCCAAAAAAATTAAGAAAGAAAGGATACATGTGGTTACTTTTGCTATAGAAACAAGATCCGGTTTAATATTAAATTTATCACAGCCAAACATTGTGCCCAACCTTCCAAATGCTGTGATAACCTAAAAGGGGAAAAATGGAAAAAGTTAAAAGCACATTATTAGAACGATACAGCAATACTGTAAAAACTCTGATTTCACATGATAATTTGGTAAATTCTGTGTACCTCATCTGCAATGAAAAGAATATCGTATTTCTTTACTACAGCTTGTATCTGTAAAGTCAGAATTCCAAAAGTTCCAAAAAGAATTAACACAAGTTTACATAAAGAAACTTAAAGAGGCATTGCAAAAAAAAATTCTTAAGAAGAGGGGATTTGAGAGAAACTCACCTTTTCAAAATAGGTTTTTGGGGGAGGGATTACACCTCCAGCCCCCATAACAGGCTCCGCAATAAAAGCTGCGATCTGGGAACATAGAGCCAAATAAGAAGTTAAATGCAATGAAAGAAATTTTGTGGTCATATTTTCAGATATGTCTGGGTATTTGTAATTAAGTGAAATCACTGACAGAAAACCTTCAATTTACATGTCTAAACAGCATTCAAGTTGCATCTTAAAACGGCAAATAGAACTCCTTTACATAAATGTCTAAGAAAGTTAAATTGTAATTGGCAATTTGACTCACAGTCTCAGGCCCTTCCTTAAGGATAAGGTTCTCCAAGTTGTTTGCTAATCGAGTAGCAAACTCTTCCTCAGTTTCACCTAATCAAATTATTTCCAAATTTAATAGTTCAAATAATGATGGTCATAAATTTAGAAGTAAATTTCATGAAAAAACTGCAAATCCTCAAAATTTCAAAATAAAATAGAAAAAAGAAATATCATGATATACTCTGTGCAGACAATGTTTATTACTGCAAAATTATAAAACTATCAACTATGAGATGCTCCCTGTTTTTCTTATCATTTCAGAAGATGCATGAGCTACCCTTATTTATAAAATATTGTGCAACATAGTAAAGCAGAATTGAGGGGCATATAGATTTTCTCAATCTTTAGAAAAGAACTTATGAGATGCTACCTCCTATTTTACTCGGAAAGGGTTAAGAAATTAGCATTCAGTAATTAGGAATGTTTATAATTTTTCTTTTTCTTGTATTGAATGAAAAAGGCCCATGGAGGCCTCAAACCAATAACCCATTAGAAGCCATCCTAGTAACCTACCACTTGAGCTACTAGGGCATTTGCAATGAGTATGTTTCTTAAATTAGACAAAATATTTTTAAAAAAAAGACAGAAGATAGGATCAAACAACCCAACATCACCTAGTCCTGGCTTCTTGCAAAGAAGAGTACTTGAAATAGTTCAGATGTTTTAGCAGGCATATGCTTCATATTTGAGGGTTTCTAGAGGAACAAAACAAATCATCCCATGTTATTATACTAAGATTTATTTGCAAGTTAGTATCAATTATCGTACCAGGAAGATGGTACCGCCAGTAGTGGGGGCAATCAGTATGTAATACAAATGGAGCTGGGAGATCAAATTTCTGATGTAAAGCTGGAAGCCTGCATTATGAACAAATTAGTAAGAATCAAGCATAGTAAGAAATTTGAGCTGGTAATTTTACTCGATGGAAATAGTATCACTTACCCAGTAAGACTGGCTGAAATTAGAGTTGATCCATGATATCTGCCATAATTCATTGAAACCATATATAAACAAATTAATGTATAGAGATGCTAAAAAGTAGGGCATATCTGTGTAACTACTTATCAGCACCGAACTTAACCACCACTTTTCACAGTAACATATAAGTTGATGTTCAATTCAATTCAAAACCATCCCTGGTCTGGATGAAGAATACCTCAAAATTTGACCCAAAAAAAAGGGATGAAAACTGGAACAAAGAAATCAAACTGGCAATAGCTTTTGCACAATTCCCTCGACAACTTTGAAGTCACAAAACACATATTTAAGTTGATACAGATATCTGCTATTGATTGTGATAACAGCTGTTCTGTAAGAAGACATATGTAAACAACATTGTTTACACTTACGCCTTTGAACGAGCAATGAATTTCTTCTTGTTTGGCCTCCCCAGTGCATTGTTGTAGTACCACACAAGTTTTACCTAAAAAGAAACATATTGTTTTTTACAAAAATCTGACAGATTTGAAATTGTTCACAAGTGTGAATACAGTTGATATTATCCCTGTAACACATAAATCACAATTCCCTCTTTTTCCCATTTTACTCAATAAATGTGTGAACTGCCCCTCTCACATTCTTCTCTAGACAGATGATGGGAATTCCTTCTTTAGAAGAAATTTGGAGAGAAGATATACAAGTGATATTGCATGTACTTGGAAGTAATATAAAAATTTCCTTTATATTCCTTGCTTTGCATAGCCTGCACGATATTTTTGACATCTTAAAGGGTGCATGTGAAATTTATTCCAGTGAAAAACACAAGTAACCTGAGAATCATTGGCTTCAGAGCCGCTGTTAGTGAAGAAAACTTTACTCATTTTTTTTGCTGTGAAAAGGTCTAAAATTTCCTTTGCCAGATCCTGAAACAATTAACAAGTGAATAAACAATTAACAGGAGACGAACCATATAAACTGGTCAACATTATGACCACTCTACATAGAGAATGTTTCAGTATGTTACCAATTACCATGTTAGAGATGCTTTCTTGTTGTATTCATTTACTTATTTATTTGTTTATTAGCATTTCTTTATTTCAAGGAGGGGGGGGGGGGGGGAGTTGAGAAGATAATTTGCACGTACCAATGAGGGCTTGGTGGTACGGTTCCAGAAAGAGTGGTAAAAAGGAAGTGCATTTAGCTGATCGGTTGCAGCTTTGATCAGCCGAGGCTCATTTCCACCTGATAAAATTTGATATTGTTACAACGCTATATATATATAAATTGAGGAACTGAATTGAAAGGGTAAAGGTTGACTATAAATTTTTCATTTTATTATTTTACCTAGAGCAGTGCACCATAATCCAGCAAGGGAATCAAGGTACTTATTCCCTTCATTGTCATATACATAAATACCCTGAAGGTGTTGAAAAATAACAAAAATGCCACTATTAATCAAACTCCCAAAAGAATCAGAGGGTACTATTTATCTTTGACTAAATTTCAAAAAGAAAATAACCTCGGATTTCTCAATAACTAAGGGGTGTAAATCATTTGATTGCCATCCAGCAGTAAATGGTGCCAGCATGCCATGGCCTTTGAACCTATTTATATTAGCATGATATAAATTAACCCATATAAAATCAGTAAGCTTACTGAAACCCCATTAGACAAAAGAAGAGTAGTAGTTGATGCCCAGGACACTTGATACACACAAATGCTATTAAAAAAAATATATATAATATTGTATTTTTTTTAATTTATAGAAACACAAAATAAAATCATACGAAACAAAATATAAAAGAGATCTCTTATACCCTTTTTCATCTGATATCTCAGGTTGCACAAAAGTTTGTGAACAGAATTGCCTTGGAATTTTACCAGTACAATTAATTGCCTCATTTTGTGAGAAGGCCGCACTCACTAAGTATCTTGTCAGAATACCAGCCTATGAAATACATAAATGGAACATAAAAAAGAATTAGAAAAGTCTATAACAAATACTCAAATATAGTCAATTTGTCGTGCTAGGTGGAAAGAAAGTTCACAATAAAATATTAACTAACTACAAGTTGCTCTTTCTTGTCGCATGCAATTGAGGCAGATTATAGTGAGATAAACTTATTTGAAGAAGTTAAATCGAACTTATTCATGAAGAATACATCTCCAATTAAATCATCAATAAAAAATAACATTAAGACTGCTGCATATAAAGGCTTTTAATGTGATACGCTATTCCATAGAGGAGCGAAGAGAAAAGAAGCTTCAACTTTATCTAAGCTAATTTCAATCAAATACAAATAAGCATAATATAAACGGGATCATCGCTCGTCCTTAAATTAAATTATAAAAACAATTTCTCGTATCAGACAACGAATTGAAAGCACGGACGAAACTATTACACTCAGGTGTTCGTAAGGTACTAGTGCTAATTTGAAGGAGCGCAATCTTTAGCTCCGGTTGGCGCTACAAGATAAACAGGGAGCGAGAACAGGTATATACGAGCGACAACTGGTATCACGCGAACTAGAAATTCGAAAATAAATTGAAGAAAAATAACCTTCTGAGAGGCCTTGGATCGGAGAATACTTGATGCTAGCATTGCAATAACCCGAACGAAGATCTGTTATTGAGAGAGAGAGAGGATTGAAATGGAGAGATGGGATTTTCTTTTTTTTTTTTTTTTTTTTGGGGGGGGGGGGGGGGGGGGTTATTTATACAAGAATAAGTAAAGGCCTCCGAGAAGTCACCCGGTTTTTATTCAGCTGGGTCACAATGATCTTTCTTGCTGACGTGGCAGTTGGAACACATCCGTATTATTACTATATTAGAGGAGCTTTATTTATTTCTAATTAGTATTATTTTTTTGGCTCAATATATGCAACAAATTTATAGTCCATGATGGTTGAGAATTCAAACTTTTAGTGCTCTCAATAATTCTTCTATGATTTATATCAATTTTTTTGCACGATATCCATTAAATAATTAAGATTTATTTTTTTAATAAAAATAGCAATAACAAAAATTATTAACATATGCTCTCCGTATGAGAAGTCACATGTTGGAAACTCAAATGAAGGTCATTTATGTATATTTAAATTTGAATAGCTTAACCCTCATATTTATCTTTAAAAAAAAATCACCATATAAATTTTTACTCATCCAAATCTTGACATTGAATCATACCATTACAAAAATATTTGCAAATTCTCCTTCTATTCTAGGTTTTTGTTGTACTTACTTTAGCAATCAAAATCATTAAATTTAATCTAATAATTGTAAATTGTTATAATGTAGAAATTAGATAGGATAAACATCACAATTGATAATTCAGAGCTATTATATACCACCCTTACAAAATTCGTAATCATCAATAGGTACAACATAACTCTATTTTTTAGAGGCATATATGATTAATTTAAAATTTTAGATCAAATTAAATCAATTTTCACAATCTTCATCTCATCTTTACCGATGAAACAAGCTCAATTTTAAATATATTTTAACACCATGTCGATAATATAGGAAAATTCTTCATATTTTTTCCACGCCCTTTTTTTTTTTACTTAATAAGGATATATATCGGATAGTTTATGATCACAAATTTTGTTTACTTATAGAAAAGATATTTACATAAGAAATCAATCATTGGTCGTTATGTTTTTTTTGTTGACTAGATTTTGTCTATCTTTCATGCATAGTCTAAGCTTGTGAATTACTTAATAGAATATATATATCATGTCCATATTTAGAGGACAATCCATATTGTAAATGCTCCATCTATAATCAGATATTGAGCATTTTCTAAGAAATCAATGTGGATGGACTAACAATTGTTCAATTTTTGATATAAGAGTATCTGATGCAACATGTAAACATTCAACATAATTCAAAATATGCTTAACTTTATCCAACAAAAAAAAATTAATAAAAGGCTAGATTAAAGCCAAACAAAAATTTTATATATTATTTTTTTCATTTCTTGGGAGGGGGTTTAAAATCTAACAATTTAGAATGTATTGATAAATATCCTCATGACAAAAAATGTAATAAGATGATCATTAACATTAAGTATCCAACGATGTAAATTGAAAAACATAAGAAAGTCAATTTTCTCTAATTAGCTGAAACGTCTGAGGGACTTTACGAGTGGAGACACCAAACATTTCCCAGAAAGATAAAACTAACTCCTACAATTTCGTGCTATAATTTGAGAGCTCCAAGTATTACAATTCCGTGATATAATTTGGGAGCTCCGAGTACTTCATCTCCAGTTCAAACACTATGATGTTGCGCCACTCAAGATGAGATGCCACTTCACAGTAAGGCCCCACCAAAAACACTGGATATCTCCGGTTTCACATGGGAGGGAGCGATGGAATCTTGTCATTTTCATACGTACGAAAAGATGGGCACAGGCTTCTATTATTTTATTTGTGCATGTGTATAATACTATTCTTGATAGTGTCATCTGTGTAAATGAGCTCGACCTAATCTATAATCTATAATAATAGATTAGTATAAAGTTTGGAGAACTTCTACTGTAGATGAATAGGATAGGCAATAGTGTACACATCTTGGCCTTTCGTCAAAACTTCTTTTGCCTCTCCACCGTTTGATTCCATTCTCTTTTGTTCTGACGCATCAACAAGGAGAGATTTTATGACGATAGAGATTATCTGTGTTGCTATGTATATGATGTTTGTATTGAAGTGGGGCAAATTAAGTTCCTTTCATGCATAGTATTGGCTATCAAACACATAGATTCGTATTTTCTGTTGCGGTGTTACAACGTAACAGATTGTCCATCTAATCGCGTTGATATTTATATGAAATAAATCTAAAAAAAACTCTCTTATAATTTACTAGTTTGTACACAATGTTATACAATAAAAAATCAAAATCCCAAACACATCCATCTATAATTATAGAGCTTTTTCTGAAAATAAGACTGTCCCTCTTTGGTTTTCTAACTTGAAAATGTGTTTAGAGACAGATATGTCATTTGGTACTTCACAAATATTTATTTATTAAATTCTTTTCCCTATGCAAAAGCTATATCTCTTTTTATACAACTCTGCCTTTGCTTTCCAAAAGCTCCACTAGAAAAGTTCTAGATAGTTCCAGAATTAATTAACCAAAATCACTTAAATATACCTTGTTTTGGTTCCTTGACAGTGCATCTTGTGACAGAACAAACAACAAACATCCAGTACTTCTCATTTGGTGTTTTGTCCTTTTCTTTCTCTCCCAAAGATTCCTTTCTTTTTGAGAGAAAAAAATAGCTGAAAACCCTTTCTCAAACTCTTTTTTTGGAGTGATATTTAGATTTGACAATCATGATGCATGACAACCCACGCATCATATTCATCAAACCAAAATTATAAATTATAATATATTACATACAATTTGAAATAACTTGTATACGAGATTTGATATAATTTTAAAATTAATTGGTCATTCGCCAATAAAATTAACCATATATCATGATATAGTTCCATGAGAAATACATAGAAAATTAGCATATGTGTGGTGGTTTTTATATTTGTTCAAGGATCATGGGGTCACAGTCACACTCATCACCAATTAGGCACTAGACACCAAGTTTGGACTATATCAATGGACCCAATACATAGCTACTTGGAGTCTCCAAAAGGAAACGCATTAGTTCGTTTTATAGTCAGATCTTGATATACAGAGGAAAGAAACTGAACCATTCTCCTTTTATTCCTCCGTTATTAATGGAAACAATTATCAGATGTAGAGAAGTTACCTTAGACTATTCCCCTTTGAAATTGGAATTTGAATCCCTCACATGTACAAGATGCGTATGCTTGAATATATCTTTTATTGCTCTCCTAAAGTGAGTATATTTATACAAAGGGCTCCTAAATTTTGAAGTAAAAAATGTTCCTGGCAACAGAACAAGGGGTCAGATAATATTCAATTTTGAGGCCATTATTTATGTGTCTGTGTGCTCATTTTATAATTTGATGATAACAAGTTAAAAATTTTAATTTTATCGTGATCTAATATTTATGTCAAAAATTATAAATTTTAGTTTATTTTACATGAGAGAGAGTTTTGAAAAAATGAACCCACTAAATTTGTTATAGCAATCATTTTCTTTGTCTCCTGATATATATTTTGTGACGAGATCCAAATTTTATAATTTTTTACACTACCACATTATTTATAGTTGTGACGCAAAATGAGATACGTTCTGATTTTATTAATTAAAAAATATACAATTATCAATTTTAAAAATGCAAATTGTTAATGGTGAAATAAAAAAGTGTACAACATGGCTCAATAATTCTCCTTCCATTTTTGTCAAAGAACAATAGATGATTATTTGACAAGTAATTAATTAATTAAATTAAGTTTGTAGTGGCATAAAGCAACTCAACAACTATGTTTGTCCACTTTGCCTAGTTGCTTGGTGGAGCAAATTGGTGCAACTGTTTTGAATAAAATTTGACACTAGCTGCCTTGTGCTTGGAGTATAAATTATATTCTTATTTAGAAATGATTATCAATCACAATTTTTATATTGTATAATCAACTAATGGTTGTCCCAAACCATATGATAGAACAATATAAATGTGTCAAATTGACTGCTGTTTTTGCATATCGAGCAAAAACAATTCAACACCATATTCAATTTAAATAATTAAAACAAATCACAAATGTCCCCCAAGAATTCTGCTTAAATATATACTGAAAAACATAAATTATTCTCAACAAGCTATCACTTAATATATAATTGAGCATTCTTATGGTACATAGTAAATACCCACCATGTCTATCTAGAAGCGACTCTTAATTAATTAATATATAGAAAAATATAAACCAAAAGATAGTAATAAAGCACACAAAACTACACAAATTTATTTTAGTTGATGGAAGTACGTACTTGACAACATTATCCAAAAGCACTAATAAATATATTGTAAGGATAAAAGAGTGACCCCATGGATTAAACTAGCTCATTTCTCCGGTTTTCTGTTTTGAGCATGCAATTAATCTGTAACAAATCAGAAAAAAGATAGCAATTGATATATCAATCCTTATTCAAATTTGTCAACTTAACATTAGGAAAGTTACTATGTACGTACCTCTACAAACTATAGGATATATTGACTGATTGAGAACCAATTAATTAATTTACTCTAACAAGCTAGCTAGACCGCCTAAGTTAAATTCAGTGAAAACTGAAATAAAAATATAAAATTACCTATATGTTCATTTAAATAGGCCTATTATATATAGCAGCAGTTGTTACCGTTCTCTCCTTTTACTGTTATTATTACTTTCAGTTTTGTTAATTATTTTACTGCAACTTCTTGAGTAGTTCAAAAGTAAAAACACAGATTAGAAATAAACTAACGAACTAGAGCTGGAGGCCGTGGCTCAGGAAGCCGACTTGTTGTAAGTTGGGCTGCATTGGCTGCAGCCTATATGCAGGCAACTCGCTTGCACCGGTGCCGTCGTGCTGATACATATCTCCAAAAAGGTCCATCATGGCCGACGGCCCAGGTTTTTGATCAACTGCCACCATTTGCTGCTCATCAGGCATCTACCATGCACAATTAAATTAAAGTTATTTTTGAGGTTTCTTGTACTTATACTACTTCAAATTGAGTTCAAGATGAGGATGGATCAAGCCCTCAAATTTCACCATATTGAGTTATCACAATAGAATAATAACATTATAACAATGCTTCTGACTTTTTCTCGGAGAAATAAACTCGAGCTATAATTATTAGTTCAGTTATATTATTCCTCCTCATTCATGATTAATTCTAGAGTTGAACAAATTTCTTCTTGCATCAGTAATCTTAATAATTGGTAATTTACCTTTGATTAACAAGCATCACATTTTCTTTTCATGATGAGTATTTTTGAGAAGGTATGTCTAGGTTGTAGATGTCAGTTCTAACCACCCCCTTAATAAAAAGGTAACAAATATGCATGGGATATATTACTTAAATTTTTTTTGAGGATAACATATGTTCCAATCATTTGATTAAAGAGTTGAATTATACCAAAAAAATAATTATTTTCTCATAGCTAATTCACTCATCTTTAAAAGTATACCATAACCAGCCCCTTTAATTAACTGAAAATAATTCAGTATCTTCATGCGTTATATATACATAAAATGCATCTCCTAAAATGATATTACAATGCTAGATCCATTTTTCAATATTTGGAGATAAAGAAGGCATATATACACATGCACTCTACAAAAATAAGAAGTTTGTGCGTACCATGCGGTACAAGTAGTTGTTCTGATCTTCTAAGATCTGCTCCTGTATGAATGCCGCCATACGAGAAATCATACATGAACAATAGAAATCGTTAGATATAATTAAGTGGCTGCTTTCAAATATATCATGCAATATGTGCTCAAGACAGAGAGAGAGAGAGAGAGATGAGCTGATTGAAAATCTGCACCTTGCGGCGGAGATTACTCATCTGCTGGTTTAGTAATTCTACCTGCAACATAAGACATATATATAATTAGTTCAAAACTTACTATGTTTGAATAGTTCCTATACTTATGTTTGTGGGTAGTACTAGCAAATGATGGTGCACTGCAAAATGACACTGGAAAAATTCACCAATATGTTCTCAGAACACTCAAAAAAATCACGAACAAGATATGAAGATATATGTATCCTCCATGGAAGCAACCGATTCTATCTACTTTCTGATGACCATATTGAAATCATGAATTCACAGATGATGCTATATAAAAGTAAAAGAAAAAATAAAATTTATGTACTGTCAAGTTGAGATATATCAAACCAACAATATATGTATTCCTTTTCAAGCATAATGTGTGGTGTGTACGTTTGTGATCAGGAAATGGTACTGACAGCAGTCTTACAAATAAGTTTCTATATATTTGGAACCAGAAACACAAAAAGGTAATTTAATTAAGCAATGTAAAAGCCAAATTTCAGTATTAATTATCGACAAAAGCAAGAGAGGAATTGATCACCTTTCTGTTTCGGACTTTGTCAATGGAGGACTCCAATTGCTTTTCAAGGTGATTTATATCAGTTAAAGTAAGGGACGTCAAATCTTTGCCGAGATATTGCCGGATGAATAACTCGAGCTTGTCATTCTCTTCTTTCATTCTTGCTATCTCGTACATCATTTGCTATCATGTTGAAATAAAATATATCAAATCATGTTATGTATTTTAATTTTTAATTATGAGATCTTTTATGATTACAAACATTTGAGTCTCTCAATTACCATCCTTCATACAGATTAACTAATAATCTGCTCTGTAAGTTCTATAATATTCCTTTTACTTTTTTGATACTTGCGTATATATGACTGTGGTTTATTTCGAGTAGTTTTCAGTGAGGTTTTGTTCTAGCAAGGCCATGCTATTTTTTTTCTTAGCGTAGCACATGCCAAATAAGTTGGCATTGGTTGCTACATTTTTTCATATAGCATTTTATCACATGGATGGAGCAATTTACCATGATGTTTAATCATGCATAATTTTCTTAGAATGTACCCAATATGACTTATATATCAGAATTGCTTTTTTTTTTTTTAAAAGATCCATATGAAAAGTGCACATCTTATGTACGGATTTACTAAAACTGTTAACACTTTATAAACAACCTTAGTTAATTTCATTTTGGTGAATAAATTGTTTACATACATTTTATGCCTGGGTTATTCAGTAAGGTTTAGTAGCTATGTAACTGTTGTATTTAAGTTTAACAATAGAAAAATAAATTGGGGATTTCTACTGAAATATTAACAAAAAAGAGAGAGGATTTCGAGAGTGTAAAGATGAACTGTGTATACATGGCGAGCGCCAAAATCTTCACCCTGCACGGACACATGCTTCTGGTACTTGTCGATGAGGTACCGCATGCTGAAATATATAGGAGAATAATCAAGTTAGTTAATTAATCAGGAAACATTCGGAAAGATGTAACAATGCAGTCTGAACATTAAGTAAATCAGGTTGATGATCACTTTCTCATGACAACATTTTATGTTTGACATATACATAACGCACATGGAAATATAAGCAATTTTAAAATATATATCTGTCTTAATTCACATCCTGGATGAGATAACAATTTCATCTCAGTTCATTTGTGTAAGTCGGGAGATAACAATTTCATCTCAGTTCATTTGTGTAAGTTGGGAGATAACAATTTCATCTCAGTTCATTTGTGTAAGTTGGGAGATAACAAGTCAATTTGGTTCATTTGTTGTTAACTGTCACATTATTGTTGCTCTAATTTAGATCAGTATAAGATGAGAAATTTTATCATTTTAAGACAATACTATCTAGTTAGAGTAGTCTCTTGTATATATATACATAGTGCGAATGGAACAAAAAGGTTAAGTCAAAGGCAATCATGCCAGTTCATCACTGTAGTCGTTGGAAGTAATCATAGCAAAGACAGCATGCAAATTATGAAACCCTAAAATGGATATATTCAGAACCCCCTCTCTCTGGAGTCAATTTACATATGGATAATTGTCACACTTCATCCATGAATGCTATCCTTTAAAATTCAATACAACAAGAAGAGGCAACTAGCTAGAGATATTCAATGCTCTATTGCATATATATTTTTCTTTCAATGAGAAAATAGTTCAGAATATTATGCATTCAAAGAAGCAGTGTGAAACTAGATATATATCTAACTACTTGTTAAAATATGAAAAAACAGCATTGCATATGAAGAAATTGCTCAACAGATTATGCACGATTGAATCATCTACTCTGCAATAATTTTCTTCCTTTATTGTTATTTATTTTGTTTTATTTTAAAATCCTGGCTGATATCTCCTGAGTTTTTATTTGTTTCGCCTTTTTTGTAATTTTCATTACCCTTAACTTTGTAACCTGTCTTTTGATTAATCAAAAATAGGGGTTTGACCCCTATTTTTCATTCCAAAAAACAAAGAACATTGCATATGAAGAAGAAGGTATAATAATCAAGATTTGACAGAAGTAATCAACGAATGACTAATTTTTAATTATTTTTTAATAGTTGATCAGGCGGCGAAATGGCACAAGACAATAACATTAACAAAAATAAATCAAAGTTTCATAAAACTGGAGAAACAAAACAAGAAGTACACGAAAATCATAAACAAGCCTCAAGGAGATCCCAGCGCAACCACTTAAGGATTAGTTTAAAGAACAAAGAGAAAATAGCTCTGAAAAAAGTGAGTTTGTTTAATTATGGATCAATATATATATGTATATATGTATATATGTATATATGCATATATTCCTTCTTAATTTATTTCCTTCAAATTAAGAACAATGTTGTTCCTTTAGTGCTTGAATTTAACTGAAGAAAATGTCAAGAAGTTTAGGAAAAAACTCAACAAAATAATATTTACATACTAGGAGTATTAATCCAACTATTTAATTTGAAAGTACACAAGTAAGATATACATACTTCAGTTGTGGGCTACAAAACTCGAACATTTTGCCGGTGCAAGAAAATATAATGACCCCAACTTGAGCATCACAAAGTATTGCGAGTTCATTCGCCTTCTTCAGGAGGCCATTACGCCGCTTGGAGAAAGTGACTTGGCGGTTCGATGTGTTTTCGATCCTCTTTATCTCTATCTTCCCTCGACCCATTTTTACCTGTAATTTAAGCGTTCAAACAAAAGCTTATATAACTATTTTTGCTGATAATTCAACCTTTTAGTAGTTAAGAGTTATGATCAATTAGACCTAAAATTGACAAAATTAGCTAGAAAGGACACAATTGGGGGTGTTTTGAACTAAGATATCGAGGCCAAAGGTAATTCTACATGTACATAATTAAGCATACTATATCTAAATTTTATCTGTATTGAAAATTGGGAACTAATTAAATACGTAGAGGACCGAAAGGTAAGTAAAGTAAAAGAGAGTATGATCGATATATCAAAAGCCATAATTAAATATCCTCCTTAATTTCACTTGTTACCATTTATGCAAACAGTATTATCCGCAATCTTTGCAGAAACATATTGCTTTCTCCATCTGTCTGTTAATTTTATTTTGGGGTTGTCTTAAGAACAAAAAAGTAACATAGGCATACACTGAAGAGGGAGGAGGGAGAGAGAACGAGAGAGAGAATCACCTCTCACCAGAGCGTAGCAATTCTATCTTGGAACCTAGATGGAAGAACAAGTGAGAGCGAGAGAGAGCGAGAGACTTTAATAAAGAGAGATATATCATATATCTCAAGTATATATCTTGATCTCTATACCTCGTACATCTGCGTGAAAATGAGAGCAAACAGAGAGTGGTGGACAGATAACAAACCCCTGACTTGTGTGGACCCTCTTTCTGTGTACCATTTTCTTATCTTTGGAAACCCTAGCTCAAACCTAGAAGCAAGGCTCTATCCATTTTTGGAAATGTTTTACACTACAACCCAGCTGTACAGACTGACTTGAACACTTCCTCGATTTGTCAAAGAAAATTAACATTAATTAATGTCCATTTTGTTTTTCTTTTCTTTTTCTTTTTCTCTGCCTTAAAACATGTCAGATATTTATTTATTTATTACCATACATCTTGCTTTCTCACCTACGCTTTGCACCTTAACAAAAGGGTATTATTTGGTTCTTGATCTTGTGTGTCAGATCAGATATTGTGGACTTGTGTAATTTGCACTACTTCTTTTGATGGTTTTGTTTGGTACATTTGTTGAAAGATGTTGGATCAAAGATGATTAGAGATTAAACAGAGATAATTTGAGCAGATATATATGTGATTGAAATTACCCTTGATTTAGAAACTACTTTTTAGTTCCTTACAAATGGAATATTGCATATTTGTTGGTAGTGTTAAGCTAGTTTGTGATATATACTTTTTTGAGTGTTTATCAACGTTATAACTTATCCCACTCCCTTATTTAGTGTTAAGCCCCTTAGAAAGTAAAATATCTGAAGTGAGGAAGAGGGTGCAATGGAGGCATTTAATTTATTTATGGAAGCTTATATACAAATACGGTTGTTGCTGTAGTTGTCGATATGAGTTTTATTATGCACATTAAATGAGTTTTTATATATATTACTGATATTTAAATTGAATAATAAAAGTAGCATACAAAATAAAGTCGTTAACATGCATAATAACTCATTTAATATGTATAATAAAATATGTATCGACGATGGTATCAATACTGATATCTCCATGATATTTTTCCTTTATTTTTAGTAATTTAAACTATTGGAACATATTGGTAACTGATCAACAGATTTTATTATTGCAATGGAACACATGTACATTTTAGAACTCATTTAGAAGTTGGAATCTTCATTCCCCTAAATTTTAAGGTCAATTAAATTGTCCTAAAAGACGATCGACACGGACATACAAATTATATCCTATTGTTTAACTCATTTATGTTCATAAAGATAAGATGAATAATTACAAAACAAATTCGACTTAATTTAAAATTTGCAATTTAGCACATATAATATCTGATCAGCTGAATTTTGACCGTTAGATCGTTGTCAAACGTTCATTATTCTTAGAAGGTAAAATGTTTCTCCAAAAAAGAAAAAAGAAAAAAAAGCGAGCAGCGGATCAGGATCAATAATGGTTTGTTCTGCAGCGAGGTCTTTATAACCATTGGTGTAGCGTCCAGTTAATGTCTATAATTGATGATTTCAATACATAAAAAACACACTGATGTGCACAGAATACCTGATGATGCGTCAAGCTGTCATAGGCTGAGGCTCAGATCAGTGGGGTACCACTACATCTTCTCAGGCGTTCACATATTCTTTGCAGCCTTTTCTCAGTGTGGAGTATGTGCTGCGGTTCATTATTACCCGTTTGAACACAGAATTTGACCGGCAAGACCATACGGCACAGAGAAATGACAACAGAAAGTGAAATTTAGCAGAAAATCATAAGGAAATAAGTACGTAATTCAGAAAAGAGCGAGACAGTGAGGATGAGAAATTGAGAACAAGAGAAATATTCTTCGTAGTTAAAAAGACAGTTCACAGCATTTTTTTTTTCTTTCGGAAAAAAGGAATTAACATTTGCTAGACCGTGTTTTCCATTTCCTACAGTACCAGCAACAATCGTTGTCCTATACATTTCCACAAGTTTTTGTACATAACAGAAAATTCCTATAAATTCTACTTAAAACTTTTGACTTTTGAGTTTCTATCTCGTGCGATCTCGTCACATACATCACATGTACCTGTAACTTGTAAGCCTTCAAAAAGGAAAGTGGTTCAAGTACAAGGAAGCAGCCGTATTCTAACAAAAGAAGTAGAAAGAATTCCAAAATGAAATAATTGATGTTTACTTGGCTGAGAAGAATTACTGTCAGTTTTGATACTTTTGGTTTGGGATTATTGTCTGGCAATCCCTTTAACATGGAAACATGGAAAAACATTTCAGAATAAAGGTGAATTTTTTTTAACTAAAATGTTAGTCCTAGCCATATTAATTGACAGGAAAGTATAGCTTAACTATAGAATTTAATGCCTTTTGAGAATCACTTGATAATTCATAAAGATTATTAAGTAACAAACTATTGCAAGTTTCAAATCAAGAGAAAAGCTGCGAAGTCAAAACATCTCATGTTTTTATATACGAACATACTATATGGTGTTGATCGATCCTGAATAAAGATTTTAAATATTGTAGTTTTTCTATACCGTCTTTTTTTCTTTTCTTTTATTTTTTAAGTAGTAGGCAATTAGGCATAATGCCGGCTATTAAGTCATTAAAATATAGGAAAATTTTCACATCGGTGTTATTTACAAGTGTGTTGCATGCTGATTTTTTTTTTTGGTATAAAAGCTCTCGTAACTCCGATATTTATTTCTTTTCAAATGTCTCTTATTAAATTTAAACTTACGTTTTTTCATAGAGAAATAAGACTTATTATTACTATACTATATATATATATATGTGGTTCATTGCATGCTAATATTATTAGCAATAATGGACTAGTTATTCGAACTAGAAACAAGTCTCCTAACAATTATCCGCATACAAGCTTGTTACCCTCTAAATATTATATTCCGATTATCAATGGAAGTAATACACAGACAAGGAGACCTATCCCTTTCAAATAAAAGATTTTATTCCTACAAAGCGCAAGCATCATCTCTGTTTAAAAAATCCCCATTGATGCATCTGAGGAGATTTTAATATAAACAAAGGATACTACACCTCTCATAAATTATTCAAATACAATTCTATGATTCAAAATAATTATTTGAAAAGACAATGGTAATTCATGCTTCAGAGCTTGCTTGACGGGACACCTACATTAGTCTTTCTGACCTTTTGTTCTATAACCCGGGAAAGAGCCTTCACTTCCTCCTTTTTGATAAATCGGGGCCGGCTCAACCATAAACCCCCATCTACTACTATCACTGTACCATTCACATATTTTCCTATTTAAATGTAAAGATAAATTTCATTATATGTAGATCAAATTGACCAACTAAAGAGCACATTAGGAACTACAAGATAGCATTACTTGATTCTCAGGACTGGTGAACATGTTTTGTTGTCATCTCAATCAATACAGGTGCTCTGTACCAGTTTGACTAATGATCTATGTTGATAGAGTATAAAACTTGCACAACAATTATATAAATGAGGTTGATTGAGGTATAATTGCATAACAGCAAACCTGTACCATTAAACTTGCACAACAATTATATAAGTTGTAGTTTAAGGGTTGGAATGAAAATTACAAAACAGTTTAAGAGAGAGAGTCGTCCCACCTGCTTCAGAAGCAAGGTATAGAGCTGCATTGGCAATGTCAATTTTCTCCCCCTGTTTGAAAAGAGGCATTTCATCTCTGAATTGGGGGCCCATTTCTTCTGGTGCAAGTTTTCTCATGCCAGGTGTGTCCCCTATTGGACCAGGTGCAATCCCATTAACCCGTATGTCGTAATCTGTGCCCCATTCCAGTGCCAAGTTTCTTGTTATACTATCTACAGCGGCCTAAAGTTTTTTTAAAGAAAAAGAGATAAGAAAAAGAAAAATTATATATATAATAATTACTTTATCAGTTAATAAAGCCAATCACCTGTACCCTAATAGCATCCAAAATTTTCAAAATCACCATATATTCCACCTAATGATCAAATTCATTGATGAACAATATAAGGGAGCAGATGCTATTTGATGTATATAAAATAAACAGGGAAGAAAGGGATATTGAAGATATTTTTAGGTTCCATGTTGTCTTAAGGTAGCAGATGCTATTTGATGTTTTCTAGCAAGTTTAAATGTGAAATCTCAAGTTTTGTACGAGTACGCATGAATTATCCCTTAATATCGTAAGAAACAAAAACAAGGAAACAAATTTGGAGCTTTTTCAAAGTCAAAAATGCAAAAACGATAGCTAAAAGTTCTACATATCAAACCTTAGCAGCAGCTACATGAAGCTGGTACCAAGCTGCACCATAATGCAAGGTTGCACTTATATTAATTATGATGCCACCCTTCGATGGATCTCTTCCGGGCGCACCTTTCTTTAAATATTTCAACGCCTCATAGCTCACAGTATATGTACCAAGAGCATCAATGTCCAGAACTGAACACAACCAATCAAATAAAAAAAGGAAAAAAAAATAAAAACAAAGAAGATTATTGAAATTTCTTAGGCTCTTGGCACACTCTTTACATTGCCCAAAACATTATAGTATCATAATAGGTATACTATCTCAACTCAATTTACCTAACAGCATAAACCATAGTACATAACAGCTGCCCATGTAAACCTTACCAGTTAAATTAGGTCAGCCACCCAGCATTTCCTTTGTTTTTTACATATTTTTAATTTTGGATTAACCAGTCAAACAAGGATGGTTGAGACTTTGGAAGACAAAATTACATTAAATGATACTGTACAGCCTGGTCATATGCTGTTTAGGTCCCCTAATGAAACATGAACTCATATCCTTTCAGGTACCTGACCATTAAAATGGTCAGTAAATACACCCACGGTGCATTTGATCCAACAGCTGAGATATAATATCTCAGCTGCACAGGGGCTGCATGGCTAACCTTGATTGACCTCTGTTGTAGCTCCTAAATAAGACAATTGTTCTCACTAGCTAGTCACATGAATTATTGCTTTTTTTCGAAATAATTAATGAAAAGAAGCCAACAACAAGAAAAGTTTGATAGAGACCAAAATGTACCAGTACCTCTATCATATTAATTTCTACATATAATGGCATATACCTGTGCGTAGACCCTTTGGAGACAAGTCCTCAGGAGATGCAAGGAAGTTACCAGCAGCTGCGTTTATAAGTATGTCAAGTTGGCCGAAATGATTCACAGTTGCTTCTATAACTCTCCTGGCATCTTCTTGCTTACGTACATCTCCATCCAAACCAATTGCCTAAAATTCATGTTTCAGAACTTTTCAACTTTTTTGTTTCAGCAATGGAAGTTCCAGTAAATATATAGTAGATGGAGAAGTTCTGGTAGCCACTTTTTTGTAATTCCCCCCCTTTCGTCTTTCATTTTGATTTGATCTTCTCTAATTTCATCCAAATAGAGTAATGTTTTCAAAAAATTGAAAATTTCACCTGGCTCCAGCGTAATACTCCCAATCTAATTCTTCTCTTTAGCATCTTTACCAGCCTTTCTCTCATAATTAAAAATGTAAAAAGCCTTTTGTCTGACCTTTATCCCCTCATCGGAGAGAGCTGAGACAGCGGCGTCGAGGACCTGGCGGCGCCGTCCCATGATGGCGACGGAGGCACCGTGGAGACCTAACTGTCTGGTGATCTCGAAGCCTATCCCCGATGCACCTCCAGTTACCAGCGCCACCTGTCCATTAAGTATATCCCCTTTGAACGGCGACCCCATTGCTCGTCTCTGAGTGTGCGCGCGTCTGGGTTTGAAATTGAAATAGTTTGAGATTTACCTCGGAATTTTTAAACAGAGTGGGGGAAGAAGTAGAAGAAAAAGGGAACTTTACGTTCCCCGATTGAGGGAGGAAGGGGGGTAGTTGAGACTTGAGACGAACATAAACTGTATTTCTCTAATATTAGCTAGCTACCAAGTTTATATCCTTTAGTTTGTGCTGCCATGTCTTGTTGACATTGTCAAGCTTGATTGTTAGTTTAGGGAACCTGATATACTGATACGGTTATTAATATTATTATCAATACGAATTTTATAATATATGTTATATATATTAAATGAGTTATTATACATGTTAATAATTTATTATATAAAGTTATTTTATATAGTATTATTATTATTATTTGATTTTAATGAGTTATTATATATATTAGTAATATTTAAATTGAACAATGGAAGTATTGTACAAAATAAAATCGTTAGCATACATAATAATTCATTTAACGTATATAATAAAGTCTGTATCGATAACGGTATCAATAATGATATCTTCATAACATTTTTCTTTAGTTTAAATACCAGTACCAAATTGCTTTAGTCTTCAATGTAGTATGTATTATTTTTTTTTTATTGGTTGAATGCCTGATTTGGGTAAATTTCTGGGAAGTTGCTGAATTTTGTTTTGGTTTAACTTTCAAAGTCTTTATGTTTTGTCAATGTGAATAACTTTGTTGGCATGCAAATTATCTGATTGGCATGGATTAATAGTGGGAATAAAAAACCTTGATGTTGATGTTATAAGCGACGTATATACATTAGAAATCATAAAATTAAGAATTCATTTAGTAAAATATCCAAAAATATTAACATAGTCTATTTAAATGTTGAGAATAGTGATTCGAAAATTGGATGAGAGATTTTTTATGAATAATTTAATTTTGAATAGTTTTAACTCTCATTTTTTTCTAAAAAAAAAATATTAAGAATAATTCATTTAGTAAACAAGTTCCACCTCTCCGTTTTGGACCAAATGAATTCTAAATTTTATCATTTTTACAAACAAGTATTTTTCTCATGATATACAATACAAGCACATGTAAATTGAAATGTAGAATTTGCCTTTTTTATGCTAAATAATAGTGTTATCAGTTAACCGTTCCTCTGAAATATATTAGAAGGCCAACTATTTCCGAGTTTGTTCATAACAATTTAGCATTTGCAGTTGTACTCCATTACTGATGAGACGATCCAAATTTTGTTGTTGTTTTGTTACATGAACAAAAATATAGCACATATTAAGTAGTTTTGAGTTGCTTGAAGCAACTGTTTTGGGTTCAAAATTAGTAATGTACAAACGAACTAAATGTAATTAGTGACATCAGACTTCTCGCCTTGAAAAAAGTGTTTATTCTTAACATTGTTAACGGGAAAGCTTTCAAAGAGAAATAAAGACACTGTAAAAAAATGATCATCTCTATTTTGTGCTCCAGCCAAATATAATTTAAATGATCATCTCTATTTTAAACGTGAGTGAGATATATTCTTCAAAAAAAAAAAGGGAAGATCATAGAGTAGATAAAATTTGCTCTTTTATATTGCTTACATCAAATTATACCTTCGTCCATAATCATATCAGACCCCCAATTTTAAGTTGGAACAGTTAAATATATAGATGAAATGCAGAGAAGTAAAGCTACTGATATCTGGTTAATAGTACCAAATTAAACTATATCCTCGTGGCTCTCTCTGTATTATATTAGCAGTATAACAAGAGAATCATTATCACACTTCCAAATTTGTATGAAAACGAAGCTGTTTAATTAGTTTGATACCACCTCTGCGCCTCTGGTTTTGTACTAAAATTAAGCAACCAATTGGTACTAACTTAATATTTCACTACTTAATTTGTCTTTACTAACACTGAATCTGGGGAATGTACCAAGTACTAATAAAGTGCTATTTTGTGGCCTCTAATTTAAGTATTTAACTATCACACCGTACTTTATCTAATTCCCATAAAGTGAGTGACAAGTGCAAAAGTTAATAACATACAATTGAGCTGAGTCATTGTGTCAGTGTGTCAAATTAGTCCTTTAAATTTGAACAACACAGTACAGATTACCATAAAATGCAAGAAGTATAGTGGCAAGTATAGGCCCAAATTATCAAAATAAGGTTCATGAGGCCTTATATCCAATTGGGCCTCTTACAAGCCCTCTTTGACAATTGCTGTTGATATATATGAAACTCAAAGAAATTAAATTGATACTCTTACCATCACTGGAACTGATATCAGTATAGTTGTACTTATATTCATGCATTCATTTGTACAAACCTGACAACCAAATTCAAAGAAGTTAGTGAAAGAAACAAAGCCAACACAATTGAAGTAGTAAAATTTTCAGAAAATCCCTTCAGATTATCCAAATAAAATAGTAAAATTTTCTCCTAATTACTCCTGTCCAATATAGTACTACTGAAATAATTGTGCCCCTGATTGTCTAACATTTTTAGGTGTGCAATCTTTGAAATAGAACTCATTTCTTTCCAATTATGGTGTCCGAAAAATAGCACTGCATTTAATCTAAAATACAGTTAAATTTGAAAAGCAATAACAGTGTTTTTCCGTCTTGATTTGTGCAATCTTCTCCGGTCTCCATTTCCTGGTATCTTATTAATTTAATACTTTTCTCAATTAACATTAATTAAAGTTTTTCTAAGAACATATTGCTTAATAATGCCATGCTGATACAGATTTCGGAAGGTCGCCTGAAACCTGACGAGAGCTCTGTGGTTTTCATATGCAAACCTGGATTGCTTCCAAAATTTGTCAGTACCGTTGGTGTGGCTTTGGTGGGACGCAGGGGCTAAACTTGGACCAAAATTTTTTTTTTTAAGCTTTGTGGTTTCATTGTATTGTTTTATAATTTGGAGAATGATATAAATTATACTCCAAAGATGCACTGAGTTCATGTCATTATCAATCCGGGAAAGAATTAGAAAAGAAAATCGTAAAGGCGAGAAACATATATCAGTTCGTATCAGGACCGAATATTAAGATTTGAGAGTAGTTATTGTGCTGTCAACATACCAGAAGAACAATACTGCTGTTGTGCATAAGTCAATTATACAGTTAAGACAACTTGTTATAAAAGTCGATGGCGACATAAACGACAATACGACATATTGTTCGAGTTTTATCATCACAGTCTTTGTAATTATAGAATAGTTGTTTATCTAGATGGAAAGTTGCAAACCTGAACAATAATTGAGATAAAATGAAATATAGGCAGCATGAAAGATGCAATTGAGAAAAAGAAGAAATCCCTTAATTTCAAAATAGAAAAGAGAAAAGGAAACGCAATAATCTAAATTTGCAAGGCATTGTGACAATTTGGATTACATTTATGATCCTCAAAAAAACTGAAGTTACTAGATTTATTTTTGAAAAAAATTTGTATTAATTTGTTAAAGTCCTCTTTGTGAATTAATTGGTTTATCCCAACTTTTTGCAAATATTATTTCATTATTCATTATCCATTAATATAGCACATTGGATATTAGAAATAACTTTATATAGTCTCAATTAACATCTAGAAAGGGAAAATAATTCAAGAAAAAAGAAATATACAAAGGGAAAAAAAAAAACATAACTTCTATTGACTTATTCCACCACAGTTTCCTGACTCAAGTGATGACTCTTTACCTACATTTAGCATACTGTCTTTTTTTTTTAAAAAAAAAGGTAGGTGAATTTTGCATATTGTCAATGAGGCTAGTTTATATGCATTTATTTTGAAATATCAGCAAATGTATCCCTAGGCAGTGCACTAGTGGCTGTGATCGGAGAAGAAGTAATTGTCAATTGATTGGAACAGGATGCTAGCTAATTATTTGTATACGTAATTGTCAATTGGTTGAAAATTAATTTTTAATGGTGCTTTAGCATAGAGATTTGTTACAGTGATATAGTTCTTAAAGCATCTCCAATAGTAAATATTGAATTTCAAACTTACTATTTTCTATGTATAAAGACAAATAGTCAATTTTTAACTTTACTAAACATGGAGATAATAGTATTTTGTCTTTTAAAAAAATAATTTAAGACGTTTCGATAAAGTAATATAAATTAATATAAATTACAAATGAACTTTAGATGGATTCCATGTGGCTAAATATTATTTTCCAAGAATCCAAGTAAACTCAAAATATTTAAATTACTTGACAATATTTCTTTATATTGAGCCATCAGAGTATGGCAGCTGACTTCAAATCTGTAGCTCACTTGTTTTCTTTCTCATTCACAAAATTAATTATTGCAATTCACATCAAAAATCTCTTCTCTAAATTCAACGTTTGTGGGCCAGCACATGTACAGGTGGACATAAACTATATAAATTAAGCTTGATGTTGCACTTATAGCATGTTGTCACAATGATCATATAGTTGAAATTTAAATAAAAAAGTGAGATTCATTGATAATGGTAAAGTTAACAATTATGACAATGATTTAACAAATAAATTTTAAAAATAAAAATATTTATGAACATATTATTGAATTTAATAAATTAATTGTGTTTCAAATTTCATATAATTTAAGTGTCATTTGTCATTTCATGAAAGACTATTAAAATTGCATAAAATTTATAATATTCAAATTAAAAAAAATTACGGAATATTAAATGATATTTTAATTTCATGCAATTTGAAAAACCGTAAATTTATAAGTTCAGAAATATATTTATAAACTTAATTCCTATTTTATAAAATTTCGTTCAAATTTATTTGAAATTTTTTTTTTTGTCAAGATCATAAAGTTCATCATTGTCAATAACTTCCCACCAATAAAACAAATTAAAAGCACTCAAAAAGGAGATGAAATTGAAGTCATTTTTGTTCCCCTCTAAGCATAAAATGAAATTCAAGTGCTTGCTATGTTGATATCTTTGTGTCATGAGTACCAATGAAACAGAGATAGTACATGGTTGTCTATTTCTCATCTTTTTCTTGTTTCACCCCTATACAATAATATAATCCTATTTTGCATTTTGTACTACATGATATGGAGATCTTTTGTATCTGTGTGCATGTGCATGTGCATGTGCACTACCGTACAGTTTTAAACTTGTAATTGTATTTGTGACGCAAGCAAGCGTCATGTATGACATGAAAAAAGAAAGTCAAAAGGAATTATTGAAAAAAGAAAAGAAAATTCAAGTACGTTTTCGTGAAGAAGGATTGAAATAAATGCCTTCAATTAATTTTACGCACCTTCATCATGTATTTTTTTTTTTAAATTATGAATGAATCTTTACCCTTATTATAAATAATTGAGTTTTAGTTTTCTTTCGAATGTTAAAAATTATTTTTTGATTTAGTAATTTTTTTAGATAAAAATAATAATAAAATTATTCAAATTTAAATATTTATAAAAAAAATTTATCTGAATTTCGATCACAACTTTTCGTACGAATAACATGATTTAGTAATTAATAATTAATGAAATATATATATATATTTTATGTGTATAATAAATCGTAGGTTCAAAATTTAACTATAAAAAATTCAGTGGATATTCAAGTTGGAAGGTTAGACTCGTCTTTTCAAATAAAATAAAATAAAAAAATAAGTTCCCAAATGCCAGGCACAAGAGCTTGATAACTTAATCCGTACATTTAAAAAATATAAACTTAAAATAATTCATAGGGGAATCTATTTTTGTGGGGACCATTAATTACTTTGACACTTCAGCTTACATGTTTAAAGTTTCAACTTTAGATAAGTACGGCCTTTGTTAATATTTTATAACATCTCTCTCAAGGAGTGATTTTGAATAAGTGTATACTAAAGCAGCTATTTAGCATATGCTAAATCTGCACTTTACAAACTGCTTTTGTTTTCACTTGACGTATCAGTTCTACTTCTACATAAATATATATATATATATATATATATATATATATATATATACATATGTCAGGGATATTTGACAATTAAGATTTTAATAATTATTTTTTAAAAAATTTTAAAATGAATTTTAAAAAAAATTAAATTTTTTTAAAAATAGAAAAAAATTTACACATATATTTTGTAACTCGTATATTGATTGTGTTTTAATTTTCATGTGATTTAAAAGTCATTTGATATTTCATCATCTGTATTCAATTTTAAACCGTTGAAAGTTTCATGTAATTTTGATTATTTTTTATGAAGCATGAAATGACCCATAAATTGCATGAAATTTGAAACATAATCAATTTATAAGTTAAAAAATTCTAAAAATGATAAATTTTGGTATTCTATAAGATTTTGATATAAAGAATTTATTGAGCTACTTAAATCAAAATTTCAAACACGAAAACTTAAAATTTAAATCGTTAGCATTTCGGTCGAAACGCTAACAATAGCATATTAGCAAAACTATATATATATGGGAGGGATTAAAGTGATTTGCAAAGTAAATGAGGTCTTTATTTTGGATTCATATATCGAGAATCGAAGTTCAAAAAGTCAAGCCAAGTTGCTCAACTCAATTAGCATATTGAAATCTTATGGAATATCAAAATTTATTTTTTTTTTGAGTTTTTTTTTTTGCTATATTTGTTTATTTTTGAAAGATTGCCCAATTTGAGGGACAAAAAGTATTATTTTATTATTATTTTTGGATCATCCTTCAAAAATTAAAAAAAAAGTTAGAAAACTCAAAAAATAATAAAATTTGATCTTTCATAAGATTTCAATATATAAATTGTGTTAGACGACTTGAATCAAAGATTTGAATTTCGATTTTCGAAATTTGAGTGCAAAGTAAAGACCACTCTTTACTTTGCAAGCACCTTAATTTAATTCTATGATTTTGTTTAGTATGAGAATAACCGAGGGATAAAATTATTATCATCTCTCACGGGAATGACTTTATTCCCTAGTTATCCCCAGCTTATCTCGCTCCCAAACGGAGCATATATATATATATATATATATACAGTTCTTATTGAATAAACCAACTATTATCGTATGGTTGAATAAGCATGTGTTTTAAATACCGTAAAAAAAATATCAAAAATATCAGGGCTAACGAAAGTTTTTATTCTAAAAAAATAATATAAATAAATAAATGTGTTTTAAAACCGTGAAATTGACAATTTAGTAATTAAAGGTAGAAATATTAATTTGTTACGTCGTGCCATATATATGTGCTTGGATATTCTAGGATAAAAATTCAAATTTCAAATTAGAAATTATGAATTATTATTATCGAACTTATATGCTATGGCTAAATTATATCTATAAATATTTTAAATAAATTATTTATAGATATAATTGTAATCTACTTAATTAGTCCTGATGATCATCATTATTTTTTATTCTATCTATTTTTATAGAAGAGAATTTATCTATAGTTGTATGTTATATTAAAATAATTTCATAATGATAATTAAATCATATTAGTTTTATAAGAGTTATTTATTAAGTAATGCTAATTAATTAGTATTAGAGTTATTATCTTAATTTGTATATTTATAATGTAAACTTATAAACATTTACCTATGTTAAAAATATATTTTATTATTTTAAATATTTGAATAAAAGATCCAATATATAATTCAAATCCGATCCGATATTTGCTAAAAAAACGGATATAGATTCGTATTCGAATCCTCAAATTCTTACTGGATATAAATCCGCATATGAATCTTACAAATTATTAATAAATTCGTACGTAGATCATGCTAAATCCGATCCATTGACAGCCCTACTATGGTTAGATGATAGATTAGATTGCTCTTGAATACATGGAAATGATTCGCTACATGTTTCGTCACACATCCTCTGAAATAGAAAAAAGAGAAAGAAAAAGAAAATCGTGAGAAGTCTGAATAGATCCAACGGTGCAGATTATTACAGAATCAATTTAGTACTCTTTTAGTTGGCTTTATCAAATTCAAACTTAAAAGTCATGTCCATTTTAGGAAGTAATGATTTTTTTTAAGATAAAATGAAAGTTAATTTATCCAATTTTAAATATATACATATATAAATTTTCATCTGAATTTCGAACTTATAAACTCCTAAATAGAGTCGAAAAATATTATCTTTGTTATTAAATTAAATGTTGATTTAGAAGTAAGAATTGAATTTTTTTTCTTCAAAATTGAAGCAAATTTCTCGAGACAAAATTGCTCGGAGCTTCAACAAGATGTTGTCACATAAATGAAATGAATCATGTCTATAACGTTTGGAAAAGTACGAATCATGTTCAAAAATATAAATAAATATTATTCACTCTTACGAGTGAACATTTTTATACTTGGTTCACACGTTTTACAATACATGATTCGCATCTTTTGAAATAATGAACTATTATAATGTTAATAGTCCAAATTCTATTTTTTTTATTATGTAATATTGTACTGTATGATGTATAGATATAAGAATAAATTATTAGAGATTTTTTTTACATCATATGCAATCGGACGAATATAATGTTATGCTATATGATATATGCAATACAACAAAACATATAAACTCTTTCTAACGAGAAAAATTATTATCACATAGTTACTTTTCTTTTAATCAACTTTCACGAAATATGATTCATTCGATCCACGATAAAAATTCTACATTGCTAGGAAAACATACAAAAATCTCTTTTTTGTTGGATCCACGTATCAACCAAGAACTGATATTTTTTTTAATTCTTACAATTTGGTATACGAAAGATTCTCAATTTCTCAGGAAAGGGATAATTAAAATTATTTTTCCTGAACTAATATGTAAAAAATCTCAGTTCAAGTACGTACTAACTAAAAAAAATTAAATGCCATCGATCGAGATCCTCAACCAAATCATGACCACATGCATACTCCAAGGACCCCAAAACCTAATTTGTTAATTATATATATATATATATATATATTATCCCTATCTTCTACAATTCATTTTTGCACTCCATAATTCAATACTAATAATGAATATTATGAGTCATAACTATATAGTTTAATATGTATCACGGGCAGTAACAAACTATCATGGGTCGTGACAGTCTGTTTCGGCCTATAACACTGTGGTCTATTGTGTTTATCTTGTACATAAATATATTTAAATGTTAGTATAAATATTTTTATCTTATATATAAACATATTTAAATGTTAATATAAATATATTTAAATAATAGTACAAAAAAATTGAAGTGCTACTATAAACATATTTGAATGTTATATAAATATATTTCAATGTTTGTATAAATATTTTTATCTCGTATATATGTATGAAATAGGGGTTATAAGTTTTAAAAATTTTGAACGTTTTGTCTACCTACAGAATTTGCGCTCAAAATCTTGTGAGGTACAGGCTGATATACAATTATCATATATCTTATATCTAGTGAAAGTACACATATTTAGTACAAACTAGGCTAGGCATGTGTAATTTATAACCTTAATCAATTCATGCACGTTTAATTATGGTCAAAGATTTCTGAATTAAATAATCAAAAAAGGTCATAGTTTCGACATGCTCATGTTCAAGTTATAAATGGCCAGCTAGGTTGCTAAACATTAAACAATTATATATTATTTCAGCTGATTTTGCGCAAATTGAGTGTACAAATTCGCACTATTTTGTAACGTGTATTCAGTATAAAAATATTTATGAGGCATCTATTTAGTCAATACAATTAATCATCCTATCTAATCTGGAACGTGCAAAGATATATGGATCAGAAATAAACAATTCCTATTAATTTCTCATACATATATAATTGTCAACTATATACTTCCATTTGGATGTTTGTCCAGTGCGAATTTTTGAAAATTTTAGAGCTTTTATTGTATTATATTATTGAAGTTTTCTAATATTAGATAATAAAGACATAGAAGTAATTTTGTTATCATTTAAGCGAATATTTTTTAATGTAAAAATTAGAAGTAATCTTAAAAGCAAAGTAAATATTTCCTATTAATTTATTTATCTTTTTTAATCACATGACCCAAAATTAACTACTGTATATATATTCTCTCAATACCGAACTTTTAATGCTTTTTTAATTAATATAATTATAAGTTAGAAACTTGACCACTATATTATTTATCAAAAAAAATAATACTGAACATTCTCTCATGAAATATAATATATTAGAGTATTTCTCATTATATTTTTCTAACCAAACATGCAGGACCATACCAGCTCATGTACGCTATTCAAACAATAAAATTTATATATAAAGTAAAACAAAATATCTTCACCAAAATTAAAAATATTAAATTTATTTAACACTAGTTTTTAATAAAATATAGCCAAATGATTTCAACCAATTAATAACACAAGTGGTATGTACTCATATAAGCAGTTTACATGCAAGGAATTAATATGGGTCAACATCCTTCATATTTTTTTCACATGGAAAATTTATCTATAGATTTATGCATTGAATAGTTAACTCTTTTAAAAATATTTTTTTGAATTTGACCTCACAAAATGTGAATAATATGTCCTAGTATTGATCTTCCTCGTTGTTAAATTCATATGATATGACTCTTGAATTGTGTATTTATTGACATCCATAAAAAAAATATATATATGTAAGTCCTCTTACAAATTTACTATGATAATTTTTAAATGATTGGGAATTAAAGTTTCCATCAACACAATATTTGCTATGATAATTTTTAAAATATTGCCAAATAAAAATCAACAAAATGAATAGCTGCTTATTTGCTTCATGTCATAAATTATGAAAAATACCAACTCAGTTAATGTTCTCTGTGTGAGATATCATATGTTCGAAATCCGAATAAATTTTTTTTATCATTCAATAAGCAAAAAAGAGATTAGACTGATCCTATTCCTAACCCTACCACTTAATCAGAGGGACTTAGATCCAAATATATAAATGCAAAGGGACGTAAACATAAACCCAAAAAAGAACAAAAGAGAAAACGAAGAACTAAAATTGAGCACTCCTTCCTCTTTAATAAGTCTTTACAGATGGACGTAATTGCTTAGTTCGTTTATCTTGTCATGGTGCAACCGATATGCTTTATCTGGCTTCTACACTACACTATACATAACACATCTACTGTTAAATTTTTTACCTTATCCACTAATTTACTACGCTACAAATGACATATCTACTGTTAAATTTTCTATCTTATCTACTAATTCAGTACGCTACACATGATATATCTACTGTTAAATTTTCTACCTTATCCACTAATTCACTACGCTACACATGGCATATCTACTGTTAAATTTTCTACCTTATCTACTATTCAGATACATACATACATACATACTACCTACCTACATACATACATACATACATACAGTATTTTTATTACGGCCGCATAAATGTATACCGTATGTGGTGATGGTGTTCATGCGGTTTTACCGTATGTGTCATAAAAGATCTGAATTTTGTGCATCTTTTCAGAGAAGATCCGAATTTTTGGTGAGCGGAGCTTAAACCCTCGTTGCAAGATCACGGACAAGCATTTAACCACTCAATCAACTCACTCTTTGTGATATATTTGAACATTTATTACATATATATCTTCTTCTCCAAACTACATAAATTGGTATATATAGCTTCATATAAAAATCTATATATACAACCACATGCCTCATATACGATGTACAATATCTTTTCACATATATAAACAAATTCGCATTTAAAAATACTATATATAACAGTAAAACCTAACATTTTCCACTCAACACTCTCTCTTTTATAATTCGTCAAGTACTAAACGAGATAAGTTGAAACGGTACAAAAAAACCTAATTCTTCCACCACCAAAAATGTTGTCACTACAGGTAAAGTTTAGTTGGAGCTGGACCGTTGGAACTGGTACTATATAAAATGGTAGGCCCCCTTACCAATATATATTCTTAGAATCAAATTATACATAGCATAAATTTATCTACACCGTTCATGTCAGATCAATGAAATCAAATCATTAATCATTCATGTCTCACCACTAACGAACTAATGATGTGCTACCGTGGATATTTTTGGTACTACTTTTTACATATGGGGTCAATTTTAAATAAATAAGAAAAGGTTAAGACTAGAAGTTGAAATTGTAATTATTAATACAAATAATTTTAATTTTCAAGGTTTTTTTTACTCATGTCATATTAGATATTAATTACTAATGTGTTTCTTATTCATCGTGATTGTATAGTTTCTGTGGTTTTATATTTCTCTCCTCATCAGAGATAATGTGTTTAATTCACCTATAAAGAAATTCTTAAAATAACATAATTATTTGTTCATTAATTATTCCTTCGCCATCATTTTTGTCATTATAGTAATGATCAATTAAATTATTGTTATGATGTTTTAGCAATAACAACATTATGTTATTATGATCAATTAAAGTAACTTTAAATATCTATTTAGAACTGATGTAATTCATATTAAAAACGAAGGGATATATGTTGGTGCTGCTCAGTTTGATGATATGGCTCAAGCTGGAAATTCTGGTACTGATTTACTTGTTGAGTAATAATTAGTAATGATTTACTGATTTACTGATTTACTTGATGAGTAATTAATCCAACTTAGCTTATTTTTCTAATTCTCTGATTGTAATAATTAGGATTTTGGGTACTTTTGTGAGGATAGGTATTGGTTGAATTCTATACTGCTTGTTGTTGTTGTTTTTATGTTGTACTTTATTTGATACATTGCTAATGTATAGTGTAGATCTCCTATGTCTAGATTGATTATTTTGTAATTTCTTTTGAAAAAAAAATGGAAGCTGGTGTCTCTTTTAGGTTGCTTTTTTTTAAAAAAAAAACATCATGTTGTCATCCTTATTATTATTGTTGTTAATATTATACGATTATCAATATTTATATATGAGTATTAGCATGATTGTTAATATTACATTCTTGCTCAACTCTTCTAAAATTTTTACACACCTCTTTACAATGATGTTTTCCTAAAAGTATTATATTAACAAATTTAATTAAGTAAAATTAACTCCAAAAGTACAAGTGGACTCCCATCAATGAAGAACAAATACCAAAAAAGCAAATGCTATTCTAAATTCCAATCCATGAGAGATGCAACTATATAACCTATTGGTAATAGAATATGTTTTCCATCACAATTCATGAAGAATCAAAATTATATTCCCAGCAAAAAATGTATCATATCGGACTTTAATTTGAGGTGGAGAATTTCGCACGTGTGTGCTATGTGAGTCAATTAGTGATGTAAGTTCAAGTCCTGTAAAATATATTTGAAAATAAATAAATATTGGAATTAACGGGAGCTCTTATATCAAATAAAAAAAATCAGTGACGGAGGGAAATTTTTTTCAGTGATATCAATAATATTATTTTTATAGAAATTAAGTACAAAATTAACTAATTTATTAAATTTGTAAATTAATTTTTTGTACTAGAAATTAAGTCAATGTTTGTAGTTTGTAGTAGAAAAAAAATTCATGAATAAGAAAATGCATATTATTTCAAGGGTTGGGCTCTTCTTTAATTATATTTAATTATACTGGGAATATTGAAAATCCCTAATTTATCCGAATCTTTTTGACATAAATTAGATTATTCCCATAAACTTTTGACTAGATATCATATATA
Organism: x Bolboschoenoplectus mariqueter; assembly: GCA_037678475.1. NCBI lineage: Eukaryota > Viridiplantae > Streptophyta > Magnoliopsida > Poales > Cyperaceae > x Bolboschoenoplectus > x Bolboschoenoplectus mariqueter. The sequence goes on along the minus strand of CM075260.1, from coordinate 1,532,148 downwards.
ACTATCATGGCTATTAAAAGTGGTGCGACAGAACAAAATTTTTTATAGAAAAAGTATAATAAAATTTTAGAAAATAATAGTGGTCTGTTGTCATTTTTTTTTTCATGTGATGGAAGAGGCTCATAAATTTCTCACCAAATATGTCAACTGAGATAAGATGTTTTAAATAGCTTACCACTTTAACAATATATTAGTTGAGTTTGAAAATTATTGTTTATTTCAATAATGAAAATTAAAGCGTAATTCAATATGTCTAATATGATATGAATAATATATAGATAGAAGATCACATTTTATTTAGTGATTAAAGCATTGCTCTTCGTATAAAAGATTAAATGTTTTAACTATCTAATCTCATGATTTAAAAAAACATTTTAGTGATGTCATTCTTTTGAGCTGATTAACCAACCTTAATTAATTGACTAACATTTAGACATATTAAAATATTAGATCAAGGAGAGGTGGGGATATTTCCTTAAACTTTTGATAGGGAAAGGAAAACCTCTAATATAATTTTAGCAATTAATTAATTTCAATTGAATTGAGTTCACATATGTTAGGTGACGTGTCCATCACATATGTTGGAAAACCCTTTACATATATGAAGACTTTTAGCCATTGCTTTCTCTCTCTAGCATATTTATTTATTTATTTAGGAAAATGTTTGGGAGACATCAAAATTGATACTGACTTTATTATTTATATTACATGAATTATTATTCATATTAACTACTTTATTTATACAACTTATTTTTAATAGTATTTTTATTATTCAATTCAAATATCATTAATATGAATAATAATTAACTTAAGTTGAATAACAAAAGTATTGTATAAATAAATTATATAATAAAGTCGTTAATATGAATAACAACTCATTTAATATGAATAACAAAGTCGGTATCGATTTTGATATCAGTATATCAACTCCCTTATTTATTTTAGCCCATGCATGTTATTTTATTTTAGAAAGAACTGATCATAATTTTTTCCAGTGTTTTTTTCTTTCAAATATACAAGGAGTAATAAATTAATGAAAACATATTATGTATATTTTTGTTTGTGTGCAGTCATAAATATATTTATATATATATATATATTACTCCTTTTGAAGTACAAGTAGTAAGGATTTATTTTATTTTACATATATAGATCTTAGTAATCATATTACTCCTTTTGAAGTACAAGTAGTAAGGATTTATTTTATTTTATATATATAGATCTTAGTAATCATATTTGTAGTGTACATGCAAACTTCCGTACATGCGCATGTGGCATTTTTATTAATATAATTAACTTCACGAGGAATCATAATAAAATAATAATAAACACCGAGTTGACATATTAGATAGTTTTTAATTAATAAATGATAAATCAATGTACTGCATTAAATCTTAGAAGAATCTTTTATATAACCAAAATTTCAAATGATTTTTTTGTGCACAAAGTCAGCTTGAACACCTCAACTTGCCTTATAATAACATGGAACAAAATTGAGATTGGGGAAGAAAAAGATCTTAGCTCAATTCCCAAAAAAAAAAGAAAAAAAAAAGACGAAGTCTATCACTATTTATATTGAATTTATACCGTTTATTTGAGCATTGCAACTAAAATGACATTCAACAAAAGAGTTATATACATAATATGATATTTGCTAATAATTTTAATACATATATTTCAACCAAAATGTTCGTCCTTTTTATATTTATAACAACGATATCCATCAACATGAAGCTAATAACTTACATGAATTAGCATATTCAAACTTTTTATTTCACACTAAAAAAATGGTTTGGAAAACAATGACCCATGTCTATTCAAGCTCCTTTATTCTCGTTAATATATGAAAATTAATAGTGACATTATTGTACACATAACATTAAAATTTTTAATGCAAATAACTTGTACATTTCATACTTTTCGAAACTAAAGATTCAAATGAAAATATTTATATCTTTTTTTGTAAACGAATGAAGACGAAAATTTCAAGTGGGGAGTTTTAATTTTTTTTTTGACCCACCGATTTTATTGCATAAAATCCGAATTTATGCTAAATTACCAAATAACTGAAACTAGACATTAGCATCAATACATATAATTCTAAATAACTACAATTATTAAAGTCTAACAACAAAATAACATTACAAAAAATACATCATACAACAATAGTCAATATAAAAAAAAACATATCAAAACACATCACAATAGAGATCTACGAGATATATCTTTGTACAACTTCAATTGCGAACGGCCATGATAAGTCGAGATTCAAGCATCGGTACCATCGGTACCATCGGTACCATCATTCATCCCTTTGTTTGAAGTGGGGAGTTCTAATTTGTCAAATAAAGAACCCTTAATTACTGTCTCCAAGACGAAAATAATAAAAATAAAGAGAGGGGTCTCGTTGTGAATTTCGCTCAAACTGTCACTGATTAATTAACTCAATAATAAATGAACGTGACAGATACTTGTGCCAGGTTTAGTTTGCAATCCTAACTAGAATCATTTAATTATATAATCCACATAAACAAGCATTTGATAGTTAACTACTATTGCTGCTGCTACTACTACTTAAATTGATTAAATTGACATGAATATGATGATGATCTCTCTATTAAACAACGTGGAAAGGAAATCTCATCTCATCTCATCTCCATCTTCCACAATGAAAATGTGCGAGTAGAATAGATGGTATAAAAATAGGATTTCTCAACGACCAGGACATGTCTACAATTTTATAATTACATCAGAAAGAAAGGACAATTTAGATGCATCTCTTTTCTCTCCCCTGGTCATCAACCCCCCCCCCCCCCCTCCCCAAAAGAAAACAAAAAAAATTCTATAATTGTGCATGAACCAGGTGCACAATTAAGCTACTTAAATCGACATTTGAAATACGAAATTTTAAAATTTGATCCGTAAACGTTTTGAGCTAAAATGTTTATAGAAACATATTAGCCGAACTATATATATATATATAGGCATATATCTATATTAAAATATTGATTTATTATTTTCTTAATTGAATTGTCTTTGATGAAATTATAACAAATATTTCTCTCGTAATCATATATATAAATATTTATAAAAGTACCTATTTATTTGTAACATAAAAGGAAAATATTGCTAAACAAGAAAAGTATATATACATTTTTTTTAGTTTGAGCTAGCAAATAAGTCTATATACATCATGAAGCTTCTTAATCATTCTACAAGTTCATCATAGACTAGTCTATCAATTAATATTTTAATAATTAATGCACTGCAATATTGTTCATCAATATCAATCGCTACCATCATTAGTAGCTGGTTCCATATTTGAATTTTTATATGAAGTTTGTACTTGTAATTAAACAAGCGACACCAACCATTGATATCGTCAATAATTAATTTATTATTTCATCAGCAGTACTAACCAAACTTACATAGTTTGGTACTAACCAACCTTATAGTACTATATATTTGAAAAAAAAAATAAGGATTTATATTTACTGTTATTTTTTTTTTATGATGTATTGATGTCATAATTTTTTTTGAATATATGCATATGGAGTCAATTAAAATATAAATGAAAAAAATACTTTTATAGCTGAATTCCGACTGTTTAAATTAAATCGGACCGCTTAAATTCAATGATAACAAATATGTCATTATTTCAATGACAACAGATGTTCACCCAAAAAATAACATAACTGAGCAATAAAAAAAATTATAAAAATATCATATGTTCTTTATATATGTTACTCTTTACGTGAAATTAAGTGTGCTACGAGATGAAAAACTTTTATAAATATTTAAATTTAAGTGATTTTAACTTAATTTTTTATTTAAGTTGATTTTAAATTTCTTGCTTTTTTCTCTAATCAATGATGAGTTGATCAATTGCTATGATTTATTAATCACAAACCAATCTACATTTATATGGTTCTCACAAAAGAGAGGAAATATTTCACCTACAACATCTAAAAATTTGTTCATTTGTTAGTATCAACATCACAAAAATCAAAGTTGATGATATCTTTTATAATTTATTCCAAGAACATAGTTTATATATGGTTTCATACTTTAATTGGATAGATTTAGAATTCAATTACTTAATTTGTTGTTTTCCAATGCGAGTTCCTATGATAATTAATTAGGCGAGTTTATTTATTCGAGTAGAATTTATTCCTATGATATATATCATCTATTTTATTTCATTCAATATAATTAACTTAGTTTAATCCTTATTAATTTCATCCTTCTTTTGCTCTAATCATGCACGAGATGAGTCATTTTTTAAACTTTAAATGGTAGGGGATTGGTCATTAATTTACTATTTTTAAAGGTAAACAAATGTAAAATGATGCATATTTTGTCTTTGAATACTTTGCAATTAATTAATATTTGTCTCCATTATGTCATTATTTCACCGCAAATTGACCACCTTAAAATATTTGAATTGCTACATAAATGTGATTACAAATTTTTTTTTGTGATATTATAAGTGGAAGGAATATGATTACAAATAATCACATTTACTTGATAATCATAGTAATTAAGAAATAATAGTTCAGAATGAAAGTAAATTGTATATATATTCTCTATAATTTAGGCTGATTTAATATTAAAAAATGTTGGCCACATATATTTAATTTTACAATAGATTTTTTTAAAAAAAATTATCATGGTCGTCAAGATAAATTAATTTTGAAAATAATCTATCCATATTATAATATATCGTTGATCAATGGACCTTCCAATTTAATCTATCCATAATAATATAATATAATACATTCATTGACCAATCACCTCCCAAATTTTGTCAAAGAAATTAATAGGCTTAATCAAATATCCGCAAGTAATATTTTATTGGCAACCATATGTAAAATATGTAATATTATTTTAAATTACAGTACTATTCCGTCTAAATGTTGTCTCTAAAATATATATAATTCTTCTTTATATTTTTTGTTTTTTTTACAATTATAGAATAACCATTACAATAATCAAATAGTTTTTTAATAGAATTTATTTTTTAAATTTTTTTAACCACCCGAAAGTTTGGTACCGGTTGAATCCCCGAACTCTCCTTGGGAAACTTTTTTTATTGGGAGCTGAGATACAAATATAATTTTTGATACGGATTATATTATAAATATTACAAATTTTATTATGTATGTTAATGATTTTATTATATATAATATTATTATTATTTAATTGAAAATAAGTTATTAATTATGCATATTAGTGATATTTAATTTGAATAATAAAAATATTATATAATTTTTTTGGATATAAAAGCTCTTGTTAATCCCGACATTTATTTTCTTCAAATATATTCTAAAAAAATTAAATCTGCATATTTTTTTTAAAAAACAAGATCTATCACTAATATATTAAAATTATAATTTAAAAACTACTATATAAAATAAAATTATTAATACATATAATAATTTATTTAAGATATATAATAAAATTTGTATATATAACATTTTTTTAATTTCTTTTTGGCTCGGTGTTTTCGTAGCACAGTGCACCAAATCCAACAAAATCGTCGTGTGTTCTGTCTTTGTGCCTCTGTCATCTGCCTCTCTCTTATCACCTCTCCATTCTCTCTCTCTCTCTCTCTTTCTGTCTCCGTCTCTCTCCACATTTCCTGGCCCACTTCTGTCCCTCGCTCGCTCTCTCCTCTCCTTCTCCAAAGCTCATGTCTTTGATCTCTCTCTATTCCTCTCTCTTATCCCTCTCTTCTCTCACTCTCTTCTGTCTCCGCAATTTGCAAACCCACCCAACTTGCTTTTGTTCCCTTTTGAGCCACTGAGGAGGCAAATACCATTTCTCTTTTTAATTTTTATATTTCCATACAATTTTGGGCTATTGGTTTTGGGGAATTTATACCGGGTAATAAAGTGTTTCTTCTTTTAGAAAATTCTGAAGCTCATTTTGGGGCCTTTCTATCTATTTTTGTCTATTGGGATTGGAATTTAGTTGCCAGAGACCCTTTTTTTTTCCTCGTTTCTCCAGCCTTTTTTCAATCCAAAGCTGTCATGAGAATTTCTCAAAAGATCAATTCTTCTTCCTTGTTGGGATTTCTGAAATAGTCAAGATAATATCCCCGCGCCCTCTCTCTTTCAAAACAGAGGTGAAGACTTGTTTAGGTCCAATTTGTGATTAGAAAAATTATTATCATAGGTAGAAAAAGGATATTGTAGGTTGTACATGCATCAGTTCTCAGCAAAACCAATTTAGTACCCTTTTTTGGACAATTTTTGGATTGCTTTTGGGTGAAACTAAGAAGAATTGAAGTACAATTTTGAAGATTTTGAAGTTGAGGTGCAATTTGGATTGGATTATGGATTCAGCTACGAGAGATGAGGTGACGAGTAAAGGGGTGATGTGGGAATTGGATCAGAACCTTGATCAACCCATGGATGAAGAAGCAGGACGACTGAAAAATATGTATAGAGAAAAGGTCCCTTTTTTATTATTATTTGTTGGCAAATTGAATTGAGCAACTTGGTTTATTTTATTTTAAAAAAAAAAGGAAAATTCTCAAGTTAGTTTATAAGTAAGTTTACTCCAGAAACGTGATTTAAGGTTTCCATCCTGTTCCATAGTAATGAAATTATGTAAGAACAACTTGAGATACTATATATTGAAAAGGAGCTTTTTCGGGTAGCATAGCATTTTTTTCCTAATAAAATGATTTCTTTTGGTAAGAATATAACAAACATTTCAATTGGCACTTTTGAACGACCACTGGTCATTTTTTTTTTATGAACTGCAAATTTTATTTTATGTCAATTAGTTTCCTGTTAAGTTGGGCTCAGTGGTTAATGAATTTCCTATGGGATTCGTCACAAAGGGAAATTCTCATTGCTGTTCTGGCCGGTACTGTTACGTGCCAGCCAATTCATACCAGAACCAATATGCAAAGTTTTGAAAGACTTCTTTGCTTTTCTATCAGCATATTTCTCTCTTGACAAAATTTACTCTAATCAAAATCAATTTTCAAAAATTTAATATTATCGCCATTATTATTATCATCATCGTTAATACTATTACTGCATTTTTATTAAGCTTACTAATATAATTTCTATTGTTAGTATTATCGCTGTCATCGGTGTTGTTATCATTGTTAAATTTTTTTTTTTTTGATAAAAGTGGAGTACTCCACCAGTTTCATTGAAACTGAAAAATATGTGTTTACAATCAACAGGTATTAACTGTACCAACTATCTGGTTCCAGTTTCACCTAGTTTGTCTGAGTTTCTAATCCTTACAATTAAATACAAACCAAACCACAGATTTTCTTCATACAAAACATCCACAAAATATGAACTTAGAACTAATCTGATTGAAAGCAAGGAATTTTAAACTAATCTAAACATCTATTAGGTCAATCTCTGCGCCAGACCCACTGAGGAAAGTTGTGTCCAGTAGCACCATTGCCTCCTCCTTATCATTGTTAAAATTATTTACTACAATTATAAACATTATTGTTGTCTGTTCTTGGTAGCAAGAAGACAGACTCATGTCCTGTGCAGAAAGAGATAGCGGTAGAATGAATTAGTTTCACAGATTCAATAGATACACATAATTTTAAATAGAGAGGAAGGTGAAAAGATATCAATACCTGTATTCATACCGATTGAGATAATAAATAACTTTAAAGTTTAAAAAAGTAAACAAAAGTGTAAATCTTGGAATTTTTTTTAATTGTTCATATTTCCGGTGCAGAAATTCTCAACAATTTTACTGCTGAGGCTTGCATACCAAAGTCTTGGAGTGGTATTTGGAGATCTAGGTACCTCGCCATTGTATGTATTTTACAATATATTTCCAAATGGGGTAGAAGATGATGAAGATGTAATCGGTGCTCTTTCCCTAATAATTTATTCTCTCACCCTGATACCTCTAATCAAGTATGTTTTTATCGTGCTTCGCGCAAATGACAATGGTCAAGGTGAGATAATTATTTGTTTTATCGATGTTGTATTTTTAATTTTAACTGGTAGAACTTCATGATGCATACAAAATCTCTGGAAAAGTAAGAAACATAACATGTAAAACTGTGCTTTGATTGCTTGTTTGCTTAGGCATGTGAAAAAGAAGGGTATTTTGTCATGTTTTGAGAAAATAGCCATTGTATCTTAGTTCATATAGGGATTATATTTTGCAAGGGTATCTGGCAAAACCTTATCTTAATAAGCATGTTTGAAATTCATCCAATGTGATGTTGTTATACTTATAATGTTTATATGTGCAATTCTAAAAAATGTAAATATTATGACTATTGGTATTATTCTAAATTTTTACTATTTTCGAAGTTGTTATCTTTTTCCTTTTAGCTTTGACATGTAGCATGTGTCCGCTTTGTATTGTCATCATTCATTAGGGATATATAGCATATAGTAATATCTAATTCCAATACTCAAATTTATAAAGTCCAGGTGGCACATTTGCACTTTATTCACTGCTTTGTCGTCATGCGAAAATAAACACAATACCGAACCAGCACCGTACTGATGAGGAGCTGACAACGTACAGCCGTCAGACCCATGAGGTGAATTCACTCGCCGCAAAAGTGAAGCGGTGGATGGAGGCCCACAGTTACAAGAAAAATGCACTTCTTTTTGTGGTGCTTATCGGTACCTGCATGGCCATAGGAGACGGTATTCTCACTCCTGCCATTTCTGGTAAGTACTGAGTGGTTCGGTCAACTGTCAGTTCCTTTGTTTTTCACTTTCTTATGCATAACCAACTTAAGTTTTTAGGTTTTTCGATTTTTCCCCGTAACCTTCAATATAAGCGTGTATTTGATTCTTCTGGGGTAATTTTAAGTAGAAACATTAGACCTGCCATTTGTCTGAAATACCCTTTCTTTTATTTCAGGAAGTGAAGCATGCTTTGTACAATATTTTATTCTTTTGGGATATTGAAATTCCATATCACCTACAAAGCTATCTCTATATATACATTAATGAAGTGCCAGAAAGAGAAAGATCAAAAGATTCAAGTTACTAGCAAAGTTGCATGCTGCATTTAATTATAGTTTATCACTTGCATATTAATTTAACATACTGTGCAGTTCTTTCAGCATCTGGCGGAATCAAAGAACAGAACCCCAAAATGAGCAACAGTATGTTACTTCCCTTCCAACTACTTTTTTTTCATAGTTCTATAAAAACTTACAATTTGATAACATTCTACAATATTACTTTGTCTTCAATATATACATTGTTTTATTTTTTTTCAGATGTTGTGGTAGTAGTGGCGGTGATAATACTAATTGGGTTATTCTGCATGCAACACTATGGTACTGATAAAGTTGGGTGGCTGTTTGCACCGATCGTGCTACTTTGGTTTATACTGATAGGGTCAGTTGGTGCAGTTAATATATGGAGATATGACAATTCATCTCTCAAAGCATATAACCCAGTACACATATACCGGTATTTTAAAAAGGGCAAGTATGACAGCTGGACCTCTCTTGGTGGGATAATGCTTTGTATCACTGGTATGGGTCTTTGAAAAATAAATTTGCTATTTTGTAAACTTTCATTTGAAAAGATCACTCGTGTGAACTCCATGAAACCATTTCCTCTGTCAAAAGATTTTGCTAGTAGATTTAGTTTTGTTGAGGTTCCTTGCTTGGATAATAATTACAAGTTGTTACCCCAAAATGATTTCAATATTTAAGGTTTGGTATGTACATACCTGCCAAATTTTTAATTGTTGAAAGTTTGTCAGAACTTTCTTTGCTTTTGATTTTGTATACTGAGGTACAAGAAAATGAGAGAATATGTTTTATTTTCTTTTCTAATAGGTACCGAAGCGCTATATGCTGATCTATGTCATTTCCCCGTATTGGCTATCCAGGTATATCAATAATATCTCATTACAAATCCTATTGATGTGCTTTCATTTCTTGCTATTTCAAACTATTTACATCCATCTACATATTTATTTCCAACTGTTTGGTTGTTTGTGTATTTCGTTCTTTACTGTTTATTTATCTGTGTTATTCTTTAATTATGCAGATAGCATTTACTATGGTAGTGTTCCCTTGTCTGTTATTGGCATATACTGGACAGGCTTCATATATTATTTCTCATAAAAACCATGTTGAGGATGCTTTCTATCGTTCAATTCCAGGTTTTTGTTTAATTTTCTTCCTTATTTCCTTTTCTTTCTTTAATCAGATAGTTATTCTTATTTTCATAATTTTTCAAGACAAGCTCAATTCTGAATGGAAAGAAAAAAAATGTCACAATAAAGTCCCAACATCTGTTGTGAAATTGCAGAGAAGCACCTTCCTTTTCATTACTTGAAAAGAATAGTCCCTCATTTATCAAGATTGGAGTTGATTTCATCCCCTTATTCTAATTTTCCATAATGACCGTGTTTAACAGATGGAAAAGGCTTTTGTACCATTTCTTAACAAATTAGGTCTTGACCTTAAATTTTGACAAAATCATTGAACATGTTGTAGAGTTCCCATATGTTCCGGTGATTTTCTGGTACCTAATAGATAATGTGTTTTGCATCTCCTAGGAGCTTGTGATGACATTCTTATTCTTTCCTTTTTCTAAAACAGATCAGATTTATTGGCCAGCATTTGTAATAGCAACAGCTGCTGCTGTGGTGGCAAGTCAGGCAACTATATCAGCAACATATTCTATCATAAAACAAGCCTTAGCACTTGGTTGTTTTCCTAGAGTAAAGGTGGTTCATACATCGAAGAAATTTCTAGGTCAAATTTACATACCAGATATAAATTGGGTTCTTATGGTTCTCTGTGTAGCCGTCACTGCTGGGTTCAAAAATCGGAGCCAGATTGGAAATGCCTACGGTAAGAATCATATCTTTGTCTTTCATTAACTTCTTTAATTCTTGTATACCTTGAGAAATGACAAGCATTTCATATGCACAATACTGGAGGACAAAGTACTTTTGACTTTATTTTAGAAACTTCAAATGCAAGAGGGCCGATAGTACTATTCACGTTTTAGAGGGTTAAACGTGTCATGTTGAGGTTTTACATGGTTTATGTGAAACCATTGCACAAGTACCAAATCCTGCAATAGAAGCCAAATAAAACCAAATACCAACTGAAATGGTCAGTGTGCAAGCATATGTATCTTACATTTGTTACTGCATTTTCATATCTTTTATTGTTTTATTTTCATTGCTGGTGTTGTAGTTCATTAATTTTTTTATTTTGAAATGATTGGAAAAAAGCCAGTAGTGACCTGTACAGTATGGCAATTCTCACATACTGCATCTTCCAGCAACTCCTCATTAAAGTCAATAAATTGAATCTTTCTAAATTTTCCCTCATCTTTATCATAACAGGAACTGCTGTCGTAATTGTAATGCTGGCAACAACATTTCTCATGGTGCCAGTAATGCTACTGGTATGGCGCAGCCATTGGATACTTGTACTTATTTTCACAACTTTATCCCTACTAGTTGAACTCCCCTACTTCTCGGCCGTCATTTTTAAAATTGACCAGGGCGGGTGGGTCCCACTTGTCATAGCTGTGGCTTTCATGCTCATCATGTATGTTTGGCACTACTGTACAGTGAAGCGATATGAGTTTGAAATGCATTCCAAGGTCTCCATGGCCTGGATTCTTGGCCTTGGCCCCAGCCTTGGACTGGTACGTGTACCTGGCATTGGCTTTGTCTATACCGAGTTGGCAAGTGGCGTACCTCACATTTTCTCCCATTTCATAACGAACTTACCAGCTATTCACTCAGTTGTGGTTTTCGTCTGTGTCAAGTATCTCCCAGTGTACACCGTTCCTCCTGATGAGCGGTTTCTGGTGAAGCGTATTGGCCCCAAAAATTTTCATATGTTTCGTTGTGTGGCTAGATATGGATACAAAGATCTTCACAAGAAAGATGACAACTTCGAAAAGATGCTGTTTGATAACCTTCTAACATTCGTGCGACTAGATAGCATGATGGAAGGCTATTCTGATTCGGAGTATAGCGCACTGGACATGAATTTGACAAATAACGGTACCAACAGGTCAGGTTTAAGTCATTCATCACAAGATTCAATAGTACCGGTGCAGTCACCGTTAAGGGGAACCAACGCCAGTTGGACCATGGAATCAGGTCAGACAAGCCAGACGGCAGGAGACGAGCTTGAATTCTTGAACCGGTGCAAGGATGCAGGTGTTGTGCATATTTTAGGGAATACTATTGTGAGAGCCAGAAGGGATTCAAGTATACTGAAAAAGCTTGCTGTGGATTATATCTATGCCTTCCTCAGGAGGATTTGTAGGGAAAATAGCGTCATGTTCTATGTGCCTCATGAGAGCTTGTTAAATGTTGGACAAATATATTACATCTAAGACTTTTATTTCTTTTCTATTCTTGGTTTTTTCTTATTTTGCGGTTTTTTTTTTTTGTAGACCTAGCTTCTTCTCCAACTCTGTATTTTTGGGTGTAGGTGTGCGTGGTCATGTTCAAATGTACAACAACTTTACAATAGGAAAGGTAGTTGTTGGGGTAAAATTTATTTGTCATATCATCGATTCTTTGGTGATATGTGTTTTGGTGCTGATCATGCTAGTTCAAAGAAGATTCGAAATAACCAACTCCATAGCCGGTGCAGGTCTCTCTTTATTCGTTATTATCTTTTACCTTTTTTTGGTTTTCAAAGATCTTTTAGGTGATCATATTATAAAGCAATAGATGATACTAATAGCTAGGAATGAGACGACAATAGCGGAGCAAGGGGAGAATGGGAACTGCAGAGGCAGATGGTTTGAGATTGCTCGATAGAGGCATGCAGTACAGAGGAGAAGAAATAGACTTAACAGTGATAGATCAAATATTAACGACATGAACGATAAAATAATATATTTGAGATATAAAGTATAGGATGATCTAGAGAGAGAGAAAATTAGCCCCGTCGTTGCGTCCGAGGGTTCTACTTCTTTGTCTCTTGACATTCCTTGCTCAGCATATGGAAAATTTGAAATTCAATGCCGTCTGCGACAAAAGCTATTGGAAACCTAATAGATACCAGAGATATGTTGCACAAATGGAGCATACACTGTAAGGCAATGCAACCTACTGATTCTCTTAACTTTTGAGGCAACAAACCAAGAATATTATTTTGTTACGTAACGACATGCACTTGCTCAAAGGGTCCAAATATACCTAAAACAGGTTGCCATTTGTCATGCTACCATCAAGAAAGTAATAGGAGGAAAAGCTAACAGCTATCAGTCACAGAATATGAAAGAGGGGGGAGAGCCCCAACAACCCATCTGTTTACAAACCAGACACCTCTATCAGACCCTCCATAAAAAGACACTAAAAGTACACAAAAGACCCCTCTTTTCTCACTCAAATTTTTTTTCCATGCACCTATCACACACCCTGAACGTCTTTACAACAAAAGGGAACAACAAATAAGTTACTCAATTCAAGCAAACAGCATTTCTCTGCCCCTCACAAGGCCTAAAGTTCAAGAAAATCTAAAATTCCCTATACTGTCACTCAATTATCTGACTGCTCCGCTTCCTGGCCTTGCGCCTGTCCCTGTGGTCCACCCTGCATCCCCTGCGGCCACATATAAGCCACCTGTCCTTGCCCATACACTCCCGACCCCACTCCTGAGCCCACACCCCCTGACCCCTGCTCCACCATTGGCTTCCCCATAATCATCCCAGGTTGTACTGGCACATAATAGTACGGCATCCCAGCTTCGCCAGCACCAGCAACCATCCCCGGAATAGCCCCCCTAGGCATGCCCAGTCCCTCTTCCTTCAGCTCATCTCTCGGTACAATATCAACAAGGAAATCAAATATGTCAGTACGTGTGATGGCAGCGGCGATGTCATTCTTCTGGAGAGTGCGGCGCTTGTTCTCCTCAGTGTGGATCCAGGCACGAAGCGTGAGCTCAAGTATGAAGAGCTCGCACGCCTTGGCGAAGACGACAGGGGCCTCAGCCGAGATCATGCGGACGTCCTCATCAGCCTTCATGATTTTCTTGATGCGGGCCAGAGGCAGGCTGTGGTTCTTGAAATCATTTGTTTGGTCAATCTCAGTCATTTGACTTGCCCAGAAAGACTGCACATATATTAAGCCAGTGTCAAGGAGTATGTTGGCATGAACTTTTGGGAATGAGCTGTTGACAGATATAGATAAGTAGCACACAATAAAAGCATCTTTGCTCGTAAACCGTCCAGCACGATGCAATCACAACATTAACCTCTATCTAGTGCTTGCAAATTTGATTGCTAATGAGGATCTCATGTGAGGTATTCATATGGTATAAGTAGCACATAGCACAGGTTTTGTAATACGCTTGTCATGATTAGCATTACTATCTATTACTATCTAACAGAATGGACCAGATAACAACATCTGTAATGAATTCTCCGTTGGCATCACTTGTATTTTGGATGCTTATCTAAAAATTTTCAGCATCAAATTCGAGTTATAATTTTCAACAATATGTCAACAACATCCAAATGTCATCCCATGCAAAATTAGACAGCCAATCCATATCAACAACAATGAAACACCAGTGCAATTTAATTTACTGTTGTTCCAAATCTTGTCTGTCCAAATGGTCATCTTCCACATGATATGCACTAATTATGTGTTGGGTTTTCTGGACCACATCAAGCAAAAACCATTTGCTATAAATCTTTAGTGAACTGGCACAGAAAAGCAGTTTGGAAAGACTTGCCTGTAACTGCTGTTGCTGGTGCTGCTGTTGCTGCTGATGGAACTGCTGCACCTGCTGGAAGGCCAGCTGGTTGTGATGCTGGGCCCCACCAGTAGGGAGCCCAGCTGGGTTAATGCTTGCCTGAGTAGCTGATGGGTGTGCTCCTATGACAGCAGGTGCTCCAGTCACCATGGCGGCTGGAGAATATGTTGGTACCGGGTATGGCATTTGTGCCGGGCCAGCTGTTACCATGCCCATTACAGGCTGGCCAGGCTGAGGTGCTTGGTCCATCTTATTCTTTCAAAAGTGTTGTTCTGATCTGAAGATAATTTATGACCGCTGTGATTCAAATTCCATTAATGGGAACTTCACTCTTCTTCCCTGAAAACAAAATGGGAAAAAAAGTCAGTATAATAATTAGGGGTTGATTCTGATTAAAATGAAGTAATTTATACCATTTGGAAATATAAATTTAAGGATAGTAACTTTGCTAACAGTGTTGTGTATAAAAGATAAAATTCATCTAAATAGCACCTTAATATTTGACACAAACAGTTAGTCTACCCTTCAACCCTGATAAGAACCAACTCTTTCCTCCTCAAAACTAAAAATAAAATTATTCTTTTTACTGGATTCTGTTAACCAAAGAAAAAGAGAAGGGGACAAATTCAATTGCAAAAAGGTAAAGATGAAGCCGTATTCTGAGATTTGACAAGGAGATAATTCACCAAGGTGAAAAAAAAAAGAGCCTACTCAACCATCTCCCCAGCTCTGACAATGGATAATGCTCCATGACTAGCAGCTTCTTTTGTATGTCCTCCTCCTAGCCACAGTTCTTGCAGGCCCCCAAAAAACCCTTCTCTCTCTATCTCTCTCTCTAGGCCTTTTGTATCAATTTCATTATAGGGGTTTTGTATCATTTCAAAAATCTTAACAGTAGAAAATGTAAAACTAAGATGACAAAACAAACTGTTAGATCTGATCTTATCCACTAGCATGT
The DNA here is from genome assembly GCA_037678475.1 of x Bolboschoenoplectus mariqueter. Taxonomy (NCBI): domain Eukaryota; kingdom Viridiplantae; phylum Streptophyta; class Magnoliopsida; order Poales; family Cyperaceae; genus x Bolboschoenoplectus; species x Bolboschoenoplectus mariqueter. The sequence continues at coordinate 1,516,462 of CM075260.1, read as the reverse complement.
ATGTTATATTTTGTGGTGCTTTGACTTAAAAAGCATGAGAAATCAAAATTTAGGAATGGTCCATATCAGTTGGTATTAAAAGACCGCTCCGATTCTGATTAGATGGATGTCAAGCTGCCACAACATTTTACACACACATTGAGAAATTAATGTAGACCACATCAAATGGTTTTATTTTTCTGTTTGAGTTATAGATTAATTTTGTTTTTAAAACAAAGTGGAGGCATTGTAAAAGTATGAAAAATGGAGGCAATTGAAACCTCCTAACCAGGAATGACACTAAAACTAATCCACTAAAAGGTGTCCATCCCATGTTCCGCCATGGATCTGGGTGCAATTAACCTCCAATTTGTTGCTGAGCTGCCCGTGTTCTGCCATGGACCTGAGCGCAAATAACCACCAATTTGTTGCTGAGCTGTTAACTATCAGGTGTCTGTGGCCATTTGATAGGTTGATGAAGTGAGATCTGATTAAGTGAGATGAAGAGAAAAGGGAATGTCTAAAAGAAGGAAGCAAGGGGATGAACAAGTCAGAATGAATGGACAGAGAAAGAGAATGTACATGGCAGTAAAATTAGAGCATTTCTATTTGTGGTGACTTGAAGAAAACAAAAGTATTACATTAATTAATAGAAAGATCAAGATTGCTATTATTCTAAAACTAGAAAATTAAAGTATATATAAAGCATGTCTTTATTTGGTGATCGCTTTTCATGTGGCTATTGACCGGACCTATAGACTGTTGGAGTCTGCTTGCAAATTACATATTTTACAGATTTTACAAGAATAACCTATATATAGTGCTTGTGGATACTTTCGTTTCTTCAAGTCACCACAAGTAGATAGTAAAATCCAATCTTCAATTGCTAGCTATCAATATGTTCCCAATCACCGTTCAGTAACAGATTGTCACCTCTATGTGGTCATTAATTAGCACTTGAATTTGTAACATATTATTCCATGGCTGTTTTCTCTGGCAAAATCTAAACAATAACAAATCCTATTGGACAGATCAACATGCCAGTGACTGATGGTGACTAGACTTCAATATTTCAGAAGTAGTACAGAATACGCTACTTGATATAACACAACTTTTGCAATACAAAAGTACATATCACATCCATTACTTAACAGCAGTTGGTACATGCATACTAAAAGTTACCAAATTTTTTCATTTTTCATATAGCTAAATACATATAGTTTGCATGCATGCATTTTAAAGTACTAGAAGCTATCCTAGAGAGCTAAGGAAGGAAAATTGAAGCTCTATCGTGATTCGGAAAAAAAAAATCCAAAGATAACAACAAGTGAAAGGAAACAGAGTTAAGAAAACTCATCCGGAAATAGACCAAACAGGAACTCCAAATAAGTAGTTCCTTTTCTTTTGGGAAAATCTGCCAATCAAATGATCTAACTATTCCCCGAAATCTGCTAAATTGTCTAGACACAAGCATCTGACATATTTAACTAACTTTATAAAAGAACAAGTTATTGACATATGCTCTTTTAGTATGATTGCTCAGCACTTTCAGTTTAGTTTATCTGCAAAAGAACAAAATCCTCTAGGTCAAGTCGTCATGAGAAAAAACAACCTACAAGAACTAGAGAGAGGCATATACCAGTAAAGTCAAGTAATTACAATTTACAAGAATCTGAAAAGTTCTTTTTCTTTCACCACTAGACCCCTGTATACGAACTAACCAACCAAGAGATAGTAGGAAGCAACGAGAGAGATAAAGAGAGACGCTCAACAAGACAAGCCTACTGAAGCAACAGCTCCATCAATTAGGAAACGCAAGAAGAAAGAGTGAAGTAGAAGAGCGCACAAGGGTTAGGACTTAGGAGCAAAACGAAGAGAGGAAGCCATAGCAAAGGGTTAATTTCGGAAATACAAAATCATCGGCTCCTTCACGAAATCATCTCTCGTCAAATACCTTCAATTTTCACAACAATACAACAGAGCAAAATTCAAGCACCAATTCCCACCGAACGAGTTCAATTCTCTTCTCTCCGTCTGTTCCGATCAAGCGATTATTGTAAAATAACAATTCCGTTTCTGAGGAAATGGTCCCGATCATATCATAGGTTCTCAAGGATAAGAGAAGTTCGAATTCATGAAAAAAAAAAGTACCTGAGAGAGAGAGAAAGAGAGAGAGAGAGAGAGAGAGAGAGAAGATGCGAAGAGGAGGAGAGCGACAGCGGCTGGCCAGTGAGAGAAAACCTAGAAAAGAAACAAAGAGAGGAGGCGAAAAAAAAGGTGAGAATCAGGTTCCAGTTGCCACGTGTGCATGGGTCCTACTTCGCTTTCCACGTGGTCGATTATTGTTGGTCCGGAGCAGGGGTGAGTAATTATGTTGAATGGTCCTGGTCTTTTTATCCCGTTTAAATTTCATCAGTTACTGGATTTGGTGAACTACGAATCACCTTGTAAGTGCATTGGTACATCGGGTGTAGATAAAAACAGCGGAGAGAGAGGAATCCTATGAGCCATGTGGTAGAGTCCGTGGACCGAAAGGAAAATTGTTGGATACACTTGGTCCATGTCCGTACTAAGCGTGGTTACGGAGCTGAAGTGGGGAGGTTAAGTCTGATTTAACTATTTGTAGGATCAGCCGTTGGCCCCAAATAAAATGATACTTCTTTTGATGAAAAGCATCTTTCTCAATTTGTGCTGTTAAGCTTTTAATTGGTCAAAAGCTTCTAATGCGTGTGCAAGAATGGCTGCATTAAGAGCACTAATTAAATTCGTGGACCGTTGATGGCATGGAATCCCTGTTAAAGGAACCTGTCCTTGTTTTTCCTTTTCTTCGTTTTCTTGCCTTTTGCATTTTTTTTTCCTTTATTTTATTTCAATTCCGCTAGCAGAAATAAAAGTCAGCCTAGCAAATTTCACCAAAAGTTATTCTACGAATGATATTGAAATCATCAATTTTCGTTACAGAGATAATGTTTTTTGAGACAGAAATGAAATGAAAATTTAAATTATTTAATTTTAAATGTTTATAAAAGAATTTTCATTCAAATTTCGAATTTGTCTTACGAAGATAATGTTAGGATACATTTATTCTCATATGTTTATTAAGTCGGTATTTTATAAAAATAACATATTAGCATTGTTTTAAATTATACAATTGAAACAATACTTATAATATTTCAAACATTACAAAATTAACATGCTTCCCACTTCCCACACAATTCAAACTCCTAATTTTTCTCACACATTAATTCGAATAGTATATATTTTGCATTATTCCTTGACGATTTAAATGCATTATCCTAACTGTTTAAGTTACTTTTCTATATGAACTTCTTGTAGACAACTATAAATACTAACGATATCCAGCCATAATTCATACAATTGTTAATCCATATGTAAGGTGATGTGGACGCTGACAAGGCTGTGAGGAAACTGACAAAGAGTACAAGATGTGGGAAAATACACGAGATAAAGATATATACATGGGTCTGTATCTGATGTCATAAATTTTATGATATATTGACTGTCATAGAAATTTTGAACTGTCCGATTTGATTTAAACGATTTAGATTTGAGTCATAAGAATATTTTTTTATTTATATTTTAGCGGGTCTCGTGCATCATTGATCCAAAAAACTATGGCACAAATGTAACATAGAACAAGTATGGCGGCGGATTTGAATTCGTATATATGGGCATAGCCACAAAGGACATGATGAGCGTGGATGCAGGACATGAGGGACTGCGTATGTTGGCATTTCTTTTCATTTTAGACTATGTAAAAATTATTTTTTTAAAGATATTTTTAGTATATATTTAATTTTTATAGTACATATTTTTGAGAATTATTATTCAAATTAAAATATTATAGATATATACTTAATTATTTGGATATAATATGTATCAAATTTATGTTAATTTGGAAAAAAATTAGTCTTCCATCGAACAATTTAAATTTTTTAAAAGTAAAATTTTTATGACTTTATAACGAATGATTAATTAAATTTGATGTATCTTATCTAAATTATTAATTAAGAACACATTTATAATTTTACTTCGTTAATTCTTTATTTTTATTAAAAACAGTAAAAGTAGGTAATGGAGGATGTAAAACGGGATTCTATTAGCATCTCTCAGAAGAAATAATAACAGTAATAACGGATGAATGAATAAATAAAAACAGTAGCCTATATGTGCACCGTGCCAGTTATCATTTTTATTTCTAACAAAACCTAGCTAGCTACATGCATGTAGGTGCCACCAATTTGCTCCAAAAGAATAATAATGAACTTTCATAAGTGAAAACAAATTAAATTAGCGTGAAATTATGTGTTCGTTTCATGCGCTTGAGATTCGTTAGAAATTAATGTTAATTGTTTATTTTTTTATTGAAGCAGATTGAGAGCAAACGCTAACGTGACATATGTTGCACTATGTCTATATATATATATAGGAAACAATTTAGAGGTGGCAACCCGACCTGATCCATCAAACACGTCTAACATATCTGATACTCAATCCGATTTGACCAAATTCGTCAAATCTATCCGACACTCTATCCGATTTGATCCGATTTTTTTAAAAAGTCAAGTTAATCTAAACCCGGCCTGACCTGATCCAAGATCCGAAAAAATCGACGTTAGACGACCCAAAATCCAACTCCACTTGACTCGACCTGTGACCTAGAAATCCTTCTCGGTCAAAATAACTCGACCTGCTTGAACTCAATTCGACTCGCCCGATTGCTATCTATAGTGGTGGCAAAACGGCAAAACCTAACCCTGACCTGACGAACCGACCTGCCTGACACCCCATTTGGCTTGACCTGATTTTTTAAAAAAAAATCAAATTCACCCAAACCGAGACCCAAAAAAAAATCAATACTAAACGATCCCAAAACGCAACTCAACCCAATTCATAATCCAATAATCCTTCTTAATTAAACTAACTCAACCCGACCAATTGTTACCTCTAACAAAACTATACTACTGTTCCATCATTCTACCTAGCATACACAGCAGTCTAGCACCTATTCTCAGATAACTGTATATTATAAAAATACGAAGGTCTACCAATAACAAGTTTATTCTTAGAGGATAAATTAATTAATATAGTACAGGTTGGGTTGTTGGAAGAAGAATCCATCTTCTCTGGGAGTTTATATGTACTACATGTATATGCATATTAACATATACCATGGGGAGTGCTACATGCATGCATGTATGCGGACCACAGATAATGTAATGACAAATATAAATAAACTAGAGTTGGCATGTTCTTCCTTTTTTTTTTTTTTTGCCCTTTTTCTGTTTAGTTCGTACATGCATGACCTGCCGAGTAGTTATTTAAACAATAAAATGTTGATAATTTATATATAAACTACAAATTTAATAATTGGGAGTTAATACACAGATATAGTTGTTAATATCGTTGTCGATACGGACTTTATTATATACATTAAATAAATTATTATGTATGTTAATGATTTTATTATGTAAATTCAGTTTGTACAGTACTGTCATTATTTAATTTAAATGAGTTATTATGCATATTAATATTATTTAAATTGAATAATAGAAGTATTGTATAAAATAAAAATCATTAACATACATAATAACTCATTTAACATATATAATAAAATCTGTATCGTTGATATCTCCGTAACATTTTTCTTAATAATTTGCAACCTCAACTGACCGAATATTAACACAAAGCATTGATCACTATTGTAATAAAGAGGATGTACTTTTAATCTATAAAAAAAAACACCAAACTTATACTATGTCTAAAAAAAATACATCCAATTAAATCCATTGATCTTGAGGTAAATACGCTCAATTTGGGGGAAATTTCCTAAGCACTTAACCATAAAATATTCCCCCAATTAGTGCACACATAAAATGGTCCTCTCATGAGCTTGATATCAATTGTATTTATTTTAGTTTGCAAATCACTGAGCCATAAGATAATCCGGATATTCCCTCTTCGAGTTCCTAATTCAATTTCTTAATCAAGCAACAGATTTCTTCCTCCATTCGTTAATCACTTTTAATAACAGATCTTTTTCATTAATTAACTAAATGACATGCCTTATATTTCATTCTGTGATAATCCATCCTGTAATAACTTAACGGGGAGGGATCATTGACGGTGTTTATTTTGACAATCTTAACAATGAGAGTTCGTATATATAATTTTGAAAAAATCTGGAAAAATAGAAAAAAAAATTTATAGACATATACTTAAACTTATAAATTGACAGTGTTTTAAATTTCATCCAAGTTAAATTGTATTTAATATTTTATCAAAAACCGTTAAATATGAACCGTTACAAATTACGTAAATTCTAATGGCTTTCGATGGACAATCAAATTAAATTCAAATTCATAAAATTTAAAGCACGATCAATACTATAAATTAAAAAAAAAACATGTTTATAAATTTTTTTCTATTTTTAAATTTTTTAAATTTATTTAAAATTTTATTGTCAAAATTATTAAAAATAAGCATTTGACAAAAATTAATTGCAAGCCTTGGCCCATTCTTTATCTATTTTTTCTTTGTAAGCTAAAGCAGAAATGTCACCATAAAGCCCATATATGAGCCTTAATTATTAAGACCTTGCCAAAATGGAACGACCTTATATCAAATTAATTTTCTCAGAGGTTCTGATCCATACCAATTCGCACAAGAATACTTATTAATTGGTTACTAGTCATATATTTTTTTTAATTAGAAAATTGAAATAGACATTTTTTAAAAATAAGAAAGTTTGCAAAGAATATTAACGAATTATATTTTTTGTTTACGAATATTACATGCGAATGCATCTACATTTATATGTAGTGAATTTGCATATATATAAAATTAAAGTTAATTCGTGAACAATACATAAGAACTAGATGCGCGGTTCGTAGACAATAAAGTAGTCTTAATAATAGAATATCAAATTCATTAGCTTACTAACAAAATATCAAACTTATTTGTATCAATGCCACTTCAAGTTTCTTTTGATTTTTCTCCAAGGCTATAAACATTTTTGCGTTCTCCTTTGCTAAAACACTAACAAAATAACAAAGTTGTCGAACTGCAGATTTAATACAATGATAATGAACTAATTATACAGTTTCTCTACGTAAAAGCGTAGGTTCAATTTTCGTAAAAAATATTTAAAAATAAATAAATATTGGAACCGACAATCCTTATTTAAAAAAACACAAAAATAATAACAAAGCTGCACAGGGTCTAGTCTACTGTGCTTGAATTACTAGTTGGAGCTTTGCTTCATTTAAATATGAATAATAATTTTATTATTTATATAAAATAAATTATTATTCATATTAACGATCTTATTATATAATTTATTTTTATGATATTTTTATTATTTAATTTAAATATGAATAATAATTCATTTAAGAAATAAAGAAATATTATATAAATAAATTATATAATAAAATTATTAATATAAATAATAATTTATTTAATGTGAATAAAATAATAAAGTATAGAATAGAATAGATTAAAAGATAGTAAAGTATATCAGCTCTCAAAAAACAAAAAAATAAAGATTATAGCCGGAAGACTAGGAGTACTTTTATACTCACTCCGCTTAAAGTGCACCTTGCTCACTCACTGAAGCGCAAAAAAAGACAAAACGATGCCTATTTATCTTCTGAGCTCTCCCAGTGCTGCCGCCGCCGCCGCCGCCGCTTCCAGTTCCCTTCGCAGCCTGTTTTCTCATCGCCGATTTCTCCACCACCGTTCGCAGGTTTCTCTCCCTCCCTCTCTTCTCTCTCTCTCTCCGTCTCCGTTGCTTGTTATCAGATGTCTCAGTTTCAATTGTATTTTCTCCGTTCTTACTCGTCGTTTTAATTTCTTGACGCAGAATCGGCTGTTCTTTGCCTCTACACCTCCTGAGATTTCCGCTCGTTGCTGCTCCCTGGTTTCTGTTAGAGCTATGGCTGGAACAGAGACAGCTTATCAAGCTGGCGTTTCTTCTGTATCGACTGGTAATGGATTAGCTAGTGTACTTCTTTCTCTTGTTCTAATCTGAATGTTTACGCCATCCTGTTACCGTTTGCGCATTTCGTTGAGTAGAGAAAGCAATTTCAAGTTATAATTTTGAAAAAAAAGAGGATTTTTCAAGTTTTAAGTATCAGTTTTGCATGAAAACCTACAATTTTTAATTATCTATAGAGTTATTGTAAAATTTGGCCATGGAGTTAGATTAAGCTTTCTTTCTTTGTGTCCTGTGGATAAAGCGTTCTTTATTTTGCATTTAAGTTTAATTTTTCAGAAAAATAATTGTCTGTGATAATTTTGTAATTTTGTTACTTGGATTTTTCAGGTACAAAGCAGGCATTAATATCACTGTCCGATAAGAGAGATCTCGCTCTCCTTGCAAATGGCCTACAAGAGCTGGGGTACGTTGTAAATTACATATTTGATTAAGAGTGGAAAAAAAAAGAAACAATCATTCAGTAAAACTTATCCTTTATAATTTCTGTTAATCCTTATATGACAACACAAGTATTAGCATACTGTATGCTATGTATTTTCTAGTGTTCTATGAATTCTATTGTGTTGCTGTGTATGGTTATTTTTCATTGGTACTCCTGCCCCAGTTCAATAAATCCAAAACAAGGGAGAAAAAAGGAAATTCAAGGTTTGACTGGTACCAACTGGTGCTCTCCTTTACATACCATCTCTAATTTGTACGGTTTACTTGTTTTTAGGTATACTATTGTATCAACTGGTGGAACAGCATCTGCTTTAGAAAAAGCTGGAATCCCTGTCACTAAAGTTGAGCAAATCACGAATTTCCCTGAAATGGTAAATTTTTTTTCTTACATTTTGCATTTCATGTGTGCAAAATATGCTACTAGTAATATTATGTTTTTTTTGTTGTATTAATTGTTGTTGTTTTACAGCTAGATGGAAGAGTAAAAACCCTACATCCAAGCGTACATGGTGGCATTCTTGCTAGAAGAGATCAGGATCATCACATGAAAGCTTTGAATGATCATGGGATTGGTATGTACTGATAATATACCATACAATAGTATATATTGGTTTTTTTGGATTTTCTTTGTTTCTTGGAGTCATTTCTCCATTTTTTTTAAATTGTAATGCTTCAGCTTGGCATTGGGTTAGTACGAACTGAAAATTTGTCCTACTTGAAATAGTTAATTAACTCCCAGTGCTGTGATTTTATTCCTTGTAGGGACATTTGATGTGGTGGTGGTGAATTTGTATCCCTTTTATGACAAGGTTACTTCATCTAATAATATCTCTTTTGAGGATGGAATTGAAAACATTGATATTGGCGGACCCACCATGATTCGAGCTGCTGCCAAGGTCATTTCTCTAACTCTCTTCAGATTTATCTATTGAAAATTGCTTCATTCATAGGTGCATTTATTTTCTCATATTCTGATGGCTTGTCTATGCAACAGAATCATAGAGATGTGTTGGTTGTGGTCGACCATAATGACTATCCTGGCCTTTTGGAATTTCTAAAAGGAAATCAAACTGACGAAGGTCAGTTTCGTAAAATGCTTGCATGGAAAGCATTCCAGCATGTTGCCTCATATGATGCGGCTGTTTCTGAGTGGCTTTGGAAGCAATCTAGTGGAGGTAAATTTCTTTTATTTAGGGAGATGACAAGTTGGGCAAATTTGTAGCAAACAGGTCAATTATAGAGTAGTTATATGAATGAATTTTCTTCTGTATATGGAAGTTGTGATGTCTGATATTTCATATATATTTTATTAGGGTGCTCCTATTTTTTATTGTATTTGCACAATTTAGCTATCATTAACTTTTTGGGGCTTAAGGTTTAGGGTTTTGATAACCCTAAACCCTAACAGGATACTTGGCAGGTTTAAATTTTCTCGACCATACATATTCTCTCCTTCTCTTATTTATTATTCTCTACACTATCTTTATGAAAATATTTATTGAATTGAACCAATTGTCTTTGTTGCAATTATTATTTTTCAGGAGATATCTTTCCACCTAGCTTCACAGTTCCTCTGTCTTTAAAGTCGGCGCTTAGATATGGAGAGAATCCACACCAGAAGGCTGCATTTTATGATGATAAGAGTCTTTCATTGGTGAATGCTGGCGGGATTGCGACTGCTATTCAACACCATGGCAAGGTCAATACTTCCAAATTTTTAATATGTATTTCATGTATATATTCTTCATTTCTGAACTTCAATGTATTCTTTTCATTTTTCTGAACTACTAATTGTTTTATTGTGCTTTTCTAAGTGGGAATTTTTTTCTCATCACCTCTTTTCCATGAAAGAATTGCAAAATTTTTTGTGGTCATCAAAATTTCAGAAAGTATCTATCCTTCACATTGGTTTGCAAGGATCTGTAGCATAGAAACTATGCTAACAAGTGAAGAAAACATGGGAATTCATCTTTTTTTAACCCTAGAAATAAGACTTTTTAAAGAAATAGGTCCAGAGGTTCTTTTCACATAATATGATGTAGAAGTTATTTGCAAAATTTCCATTTTCCAAAATGCTTTCATCACTACAAGGTTGTCTTTCAAAACTGCTGCTTTTTTTTTTCCTTTAATTCAGGAGATGTCATATAACAATTACTTGGATGCTGATGCGGCATGGAATTGTGTGTCAGAATTTGATGTGCCAACATGTGTGATTGTGAAGCACACTAACCCATGTGGGGTCGCTTCGAGACAGAACATTCTTGAAGCTTACAGACTAGCTGTCAAGGCCGATCCTGTTAGTGCTTTTGGCGGTATAGTCGCATTTAATACTACCATTGACGAGGTATGCCATCTTTGTAGTGTATCTGCACCAATAGTTCAATAAAATAAAAATAAAAAAAAAATAGCATTTGTGCCTTGGGCACTGAATTGAGCCTGCAGGAAATTGCTCCTAAGAATAGCATTTGAACTAAATCATCTCTCTCTCACACACACAAAAACAAACAAAGACAGACGCATGGATCTCCTTCTAACAGATGGTTCTATTTGTTTCTCAACCTGCCACTACCACAATTAATCTAGTTTGGTATTAAGAAAGAATAACCTCCTATATCTGTTGCTATATTGCATTGCAAAATTGAAATTTAGGCCGATAAATTTCCACCTTAAATGAACCTTCCACCCATGCCCTCTCACTGGATCCAAGGGAGGGAGAGACCATCTTGTCCTTGTCTAATCCACTGAACACTCTTGCAGGATCTTGCAAGAGAAATCCGTGAATTCCGAAGCCCAACGGATGGTGAGACCCGGATGTTCTATGAGATAGTAGTAGCACCAAGTTATACACCAAAGGGACTGGAAACCCTAAAAGGCAAATCAAAGACTCTCAGAATTCTCGAGGCAAAAAAAACTGGCAAAGGGTTGCTTTCTCTGAGGCAGGTTGGAGGTGGCTGGCTTGCCCAGGAGTCTGATGACGTGACCCCACAAGACATTTCCTTCAAGGTCATGTCTCAGCGGGCCCCACAGGAGGAAGAACTATCTGATGCCAAGTTTGCTTGGCTGTGTGTGAAGCATGTAAAGAGCAACGCCATCGTCATTGCCAAGGTTTTCATACTCATCTTTATAAACAACAGTTGACAATTTTGACCTTTGGAGGGAAAAAAGGAGCTTTATGTGTACTTTTGTAATGTAAAACAAAAATTATCAGCATACTGCTACAAGGACGAGAAATTGTTATCACTATAAACCTTTCAACCTCTCCAGAAAAAAAGCCTACTACCTCCCTCACTGTTTATTTGTCAACATTAAAGGAATATAAGAATTTGCTGGTTTTATATGTAGTGAGGACACACACTCACGCACACACACACAAACACACACACCACATTCTTATGAAAGCCACCTCATCTGATGGATTGGTGCTGGTAATTTTGCTTATTTTATAGAATAACTGTATGTTGGGAATGGGAAGTGGCCAGCCAAACCGATTGGAAAGCTTACGCATTGCTTTTAGAAAAGCTGGTGAAGAAGCCAAAGGAGCCGCTTTGGCTAGTGATGCATTCTTCCCATTTGGTACTTTTTATCCTTACTATCTTTTTAATTGCAAAAGGCACACACTATTTATCATCGCTGGAAATACTTCTATTTGCAAAATCACCTGAATTTTTGGGGACAAGACATAATTTAGTCAAGTATTCTTTCTATCCTAAACTACTAATTCTCTGAGAAATTTTCCCTTCTGTTAATCTTGCCAATATGTTGTTTGAAATTAATGAGTGTTGCAATAGAGGAATTAAATATAAACCTTGGAGGGAAAGAATATGTTGGAAGGAGAGGAACTTGTTGTAGAAATTATTTTTGAATTGCAAATATGCTGCGTGTTGCTGACTGAGCAATGTATTAAACTTTTTTTTTCTAGCACCCAATTATTGCTCATGTTAAATTGGTGTTTTGAAAATATGAGAAATAAATGGTGTTTTGTATGTGCTGATAAACCTTTTTTTTCTCTCAAAAAGTTGTTCATTATAAAATCTTGAGTCAGAAAATGGTGCTCGATTTTGTGCTCTAATATCCTTCTTATTTATCAAAATTGTGAAATTGCAGCATGGAACGATGCAGTAGAAGAGGCTTGTCAGAACGGAATTGGAGTCATAGCTGAGCCGGGAGGTAGCATTAGAGACAACGATGCAGTAGATTGTTGCAATAAATATGGGGTTTCTCTTTTATTCACTAACATAAGGCACTTCAGGCATTAATTAAATGACTCAAATCTTAAATGGAGAAAAACATAAAAACTATGAAATAAATTATTGCTTGAAGTCTTAGGAGTCGGAAAAATAAAAAAGGAAGAAGCTTACAATTTTGGTTTTTGAAAGTAAGCTTGGATGTCTGTACGAGCGTACCAGAGACCCCGAATGTTTCAGACTCTTGAATTGATGTGTTGTGTTGTATAATTAGAGATCTGATGCTGATCATGCAATATTAGCTTGTTTCTCTAAAACTATAATTAGTAGATTCAATTCTTAATTTAAGATCATGGTACATTCTGATGACAACTACTTCCCTTTTCCTTGGGTAATAGTTTGTGAAATGTATTTGTAACTCTAATTGTTTTGGTTGTAATATTGAACTTATTCTTTCCACCATATTGCTATTAGGTGGCAAACCAAAAGGGTTCACTTGGATGAACATAGTTGCAACTCGAAATGCCTTCACGCACAAAATGATCTCAAATTGGTGATTTCAGTCTCTCTCTAGATTCTATTAAATTGCAATCTCTCTAGATTCAGGATCAACGTCGGATTAACCAAACTCTTCTATGGTGATTTTTCTTGTCAAAACTTCACCATGTCAATGTCTTGAGGGGTCAACATTTTAATATACCAACATATATTTTTTCAATGCTAATTAGCCAAGCCTACTAGTGTGAAAATTATGAAGGGAACTAATAAACATACAACTTGCGAAAAATAAACAGATTCTAATTCTCTCACACCCGACATATAATATTCGCACTAAAACAATCAGGCCTTAAGCAGTACTTTCAAATATCTAATGAAAATTGAGAACCAGAACAAATGTTCTTTCTGTGGAAGATTATAAATTTAAAATTTTTTATGAGATTTTAAATTTAAGTAGGTTGACGTTCATGTTTATTTTAAAACAAAATCTAGTGAAATAATAATTTAAAATGTATACGATAATAGAAGGTAGTAATTTCGAATTTTAGTAGATTGCTCGTGTTTGACCCATCTTTGATCTCATAGACAAAACGTGCACTAGTAAACTATTCCGTTAATAGACTACAAGTGGTGCCGCTGTTTGCAAGCTCCTCAAGTCTATCCTCTCTCTCTCCCCCTCTCTCAGAGCTTTCTGGTAGATTCTTGCTATTATTTATTATTAATTTGAGCTGATTGCTTGCCAGCTAACTCGGCAATATGCATACACGTGTGTGTTACAAGTGCTCCAATCTAGACACCTGCCATTATTGTCTTTCTTCAGATCTGTATATATGCATGTACAACAGCTCTATTCCAATAGAGGCGCTAAAGAAAGAAGGCTTCATTCCCATCTTTCTATCAAAAAGAAATAATAACAAGGTTTTGTTTGTAACAGCATCTCTTTGTTGGTATCAATGGAGTTGAAGAAGGCTTCTCTTTGTGCCCTTTTTGTGGTTCTCCTTATGTTAGCCTCTCGTAAGGATCTTTTTAATTACACGATCCTTGTGTGTGTGTGTGCGTTTAATTGCAAAATGTTATCAGCCTCTGAGATCTCACTGAAAATTAAGTTCAATTGTTATCACTAAGAAGCATTTTTTCTGGCATCTGATGTGGTTAAAAACCAAAACCATTTCACAATTCATACCCACCTTCAAACCTTGATTATTTCTTCATTTAATTTATGTATGTTATTCTTTGTTTTGAATTACTAATTTTTGGTCCAGATATTGTTACAACATATTTCTAACCCAATACATGTTGGAGCCATCTGTTCTTATGGTTACTTTTTATTTACGGATCTTTGGGGCATAAAGTTCAAGTTCATATGTTATTTGCATGCAACATTTTGCTTGAAAATCCAAATTTTAACAGTATGATATACTTTTCTCAATGAAGAGGAAGTGGTACCAGGTACAGAAGCAAAGCTGTGCAGGTACCCTAGCAGTACTTTCTGGGGCATATGCGTTTCTGACAAACGCTGTGCTAGCAAGTGCATCCAGGAAGGGTTCGGAGGCGGCGATTGCCATGGTGTACGCCGGCGTTGCATGTGCCAGAAAGCGTGTTAGACGAAGTTTACATCATGTGTATGCTAATGTGATGTATAATTGTGGGTGGTTTTTAATGTTATAAATGTGGTGCTCTCTTGTTGAGAGCCAAAATAACTATGGTTTTGGTTGATAAATAAATTGTACTTGTAATGGATGTCATAATAAATGAGTAGCATTACTACTTGTATATATAGATGCCGGTAATAAAATGTACTCGTTGAATTTGACAATAAAAATATATAACATGACGCTCTTAACACTGTTAAATTCAAATTAGTTTAGATACCGTCATATTAATTTACATTTTACATGCATCTTGGTTTGTACTGTGTCTCGTTTCATTTTCAAGGACAAATTGATCGTCTAATAATTAAATTTCAAGGACAAATTGACCTTCTAATAATTAAAGATGGAGAATCGTAGATTTAGCATAATTTTAATATATTTTAGATTTTTTTCTTAGATTTTTTATAAAGAGAGTAGGTTCTTTTTCTTAGATTTTTTTTAGATTTTTTATAAAGAGACGTAGGTTATAAAATCAGATATTAGTCAGATATTAAAAAAAAATCAGATATTAGTCAGATATTATAAAAAAATGTAGGTAGGTTAAAATCAGATATTAGTCAGGTATTAAAAAAAAGAGACGTAGGTTAAAATCAGATATTAAAAAAAACATGTAGGTTAAAGTTATGTAAAAGATATTAAAAAAATAAACGTAGAATTAACAAAATTATTTTTATATTAAAAAAAAATTAAAGATGGAAA
The DNA here is from genome assembly GCA_037678475.1 of x Bolboschoenoplectus mariqueter. NCBI lineage: Eukaryota > Viridiplantae > Streptophyta > Magnoliopsida > Poales > Cyperaceae > x Bolboschoenoplectus > x Bolboschoenoplectus mariqueter. Next base: position 1,500,992 of record CM075260.1, on the reverse strand, counting down.
TGCAAATGAGAGTTGATTAGAGAAGCGTTCCCCTGTTCTGCATCCTTCAATGCGGGGTTGTAGTTAATCTCAGTCGTCTGATTTGTTGCTGATGGAATCACGAGGCTTCTAGACCGTAGGATTCGTAGCAAGAATCCATCCTCCTCCTACTACCTTCCCCCAAGTCCCCAACTCTAAATCCTACAAATTTCATTTCGCATCCCCTCTCCGCCTCTCCTCTTTCCTCGAGTGTTCTTCCTCTCTCGCGCGCTCTCTCTCGCTGCTACAATCATGTCAAATCGAGCGATGTCGTCGCAAATCCGTACTCAAATCCGTACTCTATCCGACTATCCCGCTTGAGTTCCTCGTCGCACAGTTCTAGAGAAACTTCCATTTCGCTTCGCAAGTTTCGGATGCGTCAAGTGTGGCTAGGTCTCGAGTTTCGCGGGAGAGAGAGGAGGTGCGCACGGCGCAGGGGCTTCTATTGCATGCTACGTGCTCCTCAACATGGTATTCCTCTATTGATTTTGTTTCTATTTTCATTTTCGAGTAAAGATTTGCATTGATTCTCTGTTGTCAACTTTGGTTTGATGTAGCACGTCGACGTCATGGAGGATAGTCTTTTCCTTCCCTTTTTCTCTTGACAAATTCCAGGCGATCAGCCATTGCTAATTTCAGATTGAAAATGTTAGAGAGAGATTATTATTTATAACTACGGATTTTATTTTGTATATTATTTTTATTATTCAATTTAAATATTGTTAATATATATAATAATAGTTTTATTGTTGACACTTTTTTTACTACAAAGAAGGATCGAGTTTAATCATTTTACTACAAAGAAAGATCGAACTGTTTAAAACATTTATAAAGAAAACACTATTATAAAAAAATCTTAATTCTCAACTACTATTTGTATAAAGGTATAAATCGTGCATTAATTTTTAACCTACTACAACATCATTTGAACCAGTAAATGAAATTACCCAATTTGACCCAAATTCGATGCAAAACCCAGCGCAAATTGCATATTTGCATTCCAGATAACAAAGAGAATTAAATAATTATCTCTGGAGATATACACCAACATTGCTAAAAAAAACAAAATAAATAACTACATGCACTTGCCCAATTTTGGAACTGACACGTATCACTCTTCGCTTAGGACTGCCACGTGTCATTCGAGCTAACAAAGATAATTAATTAATTCTCTCTGGAGATATACACCAACATTGCTAAAAAACAAAATAAATAACTACATGAACTTGCCAAATTTTGGAACTGCCACGTATCACTCTTCGCTTAGCACTGCCACGTGTCATTCGATCTAACAAAAAAAATTAATTAATTATCTCTGCAGATATACACCAACATTGCTAAAAAAACAAAATAAATAACTACATGAACTTGTCAAATTTTGGAACTGACACGTATCACCCTTCGCTTAGCACTGTCACGTGTCAAGTTTCTTGGTGTCATAGCACCGCCTATACTTGTTATAAATAAGAAAATATGTGATCTGTTCTTTCTCCATTGTATACCTCTTGAAAAATCTACATCTTGATTTTGGAATTTTGGCTTTGAAATAATGGAGTTTAGAAAGCCATTTGTGTACTTCCTTTTTGTGGTTCTTCTCCTCTTGGCTTCCAGTGAGATTTTAATTAATTTCTACATTGATTGAATTTTTCATTTTATTTTCTAGTCTCAAGACAGGTTGTTATATAGCACAGTTTGTTGCTGCTTTTCAATGATTATTAAGGCAATAAATGGATGTAATTACTTCATCATACATTAATTATATAATTCCAAAGTTTGAATTGGGTATCTCTAGCAATTGAAAATTACTAAATTAGTGATTCTTTTGGAAATTTTAGTAGATTTCTTCTAGCAAAGTACATGCCATGATTTTTTTTTCTCCTATTTCTTTGGGCTTATAAAGAAAATTAGTACATGAAACCAACTGAAAACAACTGAAATAAAAAAAATAAAGAATTAAATCTACAATTCTGGTTTTTCCACAGTGACAGGTGCAATGATTTAGCTTTTCAAATCAAAATGAAACAATTAAACAGTGAATTTCTATGTACACAGAGGAGGCGATCCAGGGAACCGAGGCAAGGAAATTGTGCCGGCGTGCGAGCTCGGGCTTCAAAGGGTTGTGCTTTGTCGACGCCAACTGCGCACAGGTGTGCATTAGCGAAGGATGGGGTGGAGGCAGCTGCCATGGCGTGAGGCGCCGTTGCATGTGCTATAAACCTTGTTAGAATCAAGTATGCTCCATATTGGCACCTTATTACACTATAATAATTCTGGATATGAGCAGCTTTGTACATTCTTAGTTGAATGGCTTGAAACTATTGTGTAATAAAATGTTCCTCTTATCCATTTACTGGTCTTTTGATAATTGGTCCTGCATTTTTTTTGTTCTTTTTTTTCCCTAGCAATGATATTTGTTATTTGATCTTTTGTTTGATTAATTTGTCATTTGGGCAATTACATATAGTGTTTCTTTAATTCAGTCTCAGATGATGGTATATGAATGTGACAATAAAATAAATCAGATAAAGGATAAAATTTAGGAAATATCAAGTGCACTATTGATGTTACCTCCATGTCAAATTAAGACGAAATATCTACCTGTGCAAAATTGCTTTTAGTGAGAACTGAGAAAAAGGTTTGTTGAACAGAAGTGGGGGAGAAGTTCTGATTATCGGATTAAATTTCGGTCACTCTTCTCCTCCGTTTTTCATTGAAATTGCTGGTTCGCAATAACATAAAGCGGAGTCAATGAGAGGCCCAGTTGCAATTGCAATTTGTTAGAGGCATGAGGGTTAAATAGGTTGGGCCTGTGTCAAATTCAAGGTGTGGGTTAATTTTTTCTTTTTGTGATTTTTTTTAGAATTTAATTTTCTTTAATTTAAATAAAAAAATAATCTATTTTCTTTTATTTTAGAGTTATTTTTTGGAGAATTTAATTTATTTGTTTGCTAATATAGATTTATTCTATTAAGTTAATTTTAGATTTTTATTTTCCATATCGGATACAAATAAAAGATTCGGATATGCAAAACATATTTTCTTTTTTCAAACAAGTCCACTGAAGCAAATAGTAATTAATAATTATACATTTTTAAAGATTCTATTCTTAAAGGATGATCGCATTACAAACAAACAACAGGAAGAAAAAATTATAATATATTTAAATCTAACAATTATATTTTTCTAACCAACTTTTTTACAATGACAACTGTGATGTAAGACTTGAAAAAAAATAACAACATTAAGTTTCTTTAATGATAAAAAATTGCGTCAGACAGTAACTTTTTTATAACATATAATTTTAAATAGTCTATTCTCTGTATAGATTAAAAATAATTTACTTTTTTAGTCCAATCAAAATATAACTCTTTTATTTAATTGATAATATTATGATCATTATTAAACATCATAATAATAAAATTAGACTAGATAATTTTTTTTTTCATTTTGGAAATTGAAGATATACTAGTAGATCGAGTTACTAAAATAATTGTTCCAACAAAACAAAACACGTGGCATGCATTGCAACACGTGTCCACTGCCACGCTTTCTTCCGTGCGCATTTTAAAAGAGAGTTAATTAATAATATACATTTAGCATGTGGCCACTAGAATAATTATATAAATGATACTATTATATATTTATATTCTGTGATTTTTCGTAAAAAAAAAGAATTTTTTTTTGTATTCTAATCCTTGTTAGTTTTTTCAGATGAAAAAGAGAGTTTAAGTTATATAATTTTAAATACAGAGAAAACAAGACGAAGAAAAAAAAAAGAATCAAATTATGTTCTTCCTTTTGCTCTTAATTAATTTTTGTTGCACATATGTAATTGATTTTGTTTACATCAATCGCTATATAACTAGATAATTCCTTTGCCTTGTATATATTTCTTGTTTCCATGCAAGTTGATGTGATTTATTTGTTCCCTTGCATCAATTTTGAAAAAAAAAAAATAACGTGTCAAATCTGAAGTGAAGAACTATTTTAGATTGGAACAAATAAATTAGAATATCCTCTGAAGTGAATAACTATTTTAGATTACACGCAGTTATTATAACGAATACTATAACGGACAACATCGAAATTTATATAGAGGGTTATTTAGGGGAGGATTTTTGTTCGCCGTAGATGAAGTGCTTCGTCGGATGACGACTCTTGCGTGAGTGAAGAAAACTGTACAGGGGTTTGCAACACCGAAGGCTACACAGGCGAGCGCCGCAGAGGACTTTGGCGCAAGTGTGTTTGCATGCACCAAGGAGTGTATTTAGATATTGTGCAACCTTTTTTGGGGGTATCTCAAGTAGGTGTTTTGGTGCAATTTCTTTGTCAAATTAATAAAAGCTAGTCCCAAAAAAATAATGTGTGGTCCTTGGTGCACTTTGCTTGAAAGCATTTATTGAATTCTAGATCATAATAAATTTTCAATAATTCATTTCATCTATAAGATAGATTTTTTTTTCCCCTTTTTAAAAAAAGGCATCTTATCTTATCTCATCTCATCTTATCCGAGAACTAACCAGTAAACAAACATACATAAACATAATTATATGAAATATTCCGATTCCTCTCTATGAAAATTTGTTTTTCCTAATTGGTATCATTTAAACCACCGAGTTGCCACAACAATACCAAGAAACACCCAATCATTAAACGGTCTGTTTAATTAATTTGGAGCCTTAATTAAGCAAAAAATTTAAGATGGAATGTCTACATCAGTGTTGAGTGGAAATCTGCACTTTGCCACCAAACAGGTACCGTTGCTATCGGATCCTAATAGTCTTCCATGCTGTTCCGGAGATGGCGTGTTGTCGGATTTCGGATCTGACACCAAGAACCGTGATCTTCTAGTGTGGTTTTAGTGTGGTCACTCGTGTGGCGTTTCTCTGTCATTGTCAATTATGATATTAGGGGTCTAGGACAGCTTTGTTTAAAGGGTATATTGACACGGAATTCGAGTAAAATGTATATATATATATATATATAAAAATATATAGTTATCATTCCTTTCCTTTAGATAATATCATAATACAGTTGCTTAGATGCAATAGGAGTGTAATTAGCTAGTAATTGGGAACCAAGCAAGGCAACAGCCACAGAAGATCAAACAGACTTGGACAAAAAATGACTCGTGAATAATAATAACCAAATCAAGCGGTTGTTGCATTTAATCGATTTTATATTCAAATTTGTCTGAAATAAATAAGTTGAGTATAAAAATATGTACAAGGATGTGATGTCATGTTATCATGGTACTTGATAATTTCCATTGACCCGTTAACCCGAAAATCCGCACCGACTCACCGACTAGCCCCTATAGTTTGGTTGGATTTTTGAAATGAATTTTGAAATGGATTTTTGGTTGGATTTTTGAAATACCTGCCGTGCCGTTTGATAATTTCTTTTTTACTTGTTTAATTTTTTCGAATATATATTTTTTTAACGTGAATTAAGAATTTTTTTTAATTTTTTTTGTTCGAATTTTAATATTTTATCCGTTCTTTAAAGAAGATTTCTGTAAATTAAGTTTTCTTAACTTTCACTCACGAATTAAAGCTCTTAATCATGAATTCCTTAACGTAGATTAAAATTTAATCTTTGATGTGTTGCCGACCGACCCCTACAAGATTTAAGATTTTGCTTTATAAATAGATAAAGTACACTAATTGAAAGAGATGGCTTGAAATGAATTTGTTTTTTTTTAATATTTTTTGTCCGTCCTAGTTTTTTCAAATGAATAATAATAATGATATTTTAGATTCTAAAAATGTAATCATTTTGTACATTTTTTTTAAGATGTTTGTTCTCGGTTTATGCTGAACTCACGTATTCGTACAATGAAAAAATATTGATTTTTTTTTTCAAGTGCTTGTTGTTGCATTCAATACTTCTTTCTCTGAATTTTTTTAATATGTATAAATTTAGAAAATTGATATAAAGTTGTCAAATGTTTCAAAACAATAATTTTACATTAGAAGGGACAAAATATGTAAAAGTTGTATAAAATAATTTTTTTTTCCATTTTTTTTTCCTCTTCCTTAAAAACTTGAACTTCTGAAACATGAGATATATGGAGAACTAGTTTTTTGATCTAATGACAAATATCATAAATTCGAAATTCAAATAAAATATTTTTTTATAAATATTTAAATTTAAATGATCTGATTCTATCTTTATCTAAAAAAAACATGAAATGTATTGAATCAATCAACCCACATTTTAGGTCCTCTTATCTTTTTTACTTTCTTCTTTTATGCAATCCAAGCTTTGGGGAGTTTACATAGCCACATGATATTGAACAATTATTCTGTTTATACACTAATTATGAACTGCTGATCATTTGCTTGATTGAAGTACTAATTAACTTTGTAGAAACCATATTTTTAAATTTCAATGTGTTTTAATTAATCATGAAGTCAATCATTGCTTTCTTATTAAAAAAATAATAGGTTTTGTGCTACTGTGGCATGACACTCAGCATGCCATATTAATTAATTCACATGTCTTTTTTTTTTCCAGTATGTGAATACTTAGTAAGTCATAATGCTAATTCATACCAATTAGAAAATTAGTAGGGTTGAGATCTTTTACAAATAACTTAGTAAATTTGAAATCTTATAGTTTGAATATAATTTTTAAAAATATGAAATTTGATGTAAGTTTAAACTTCTATTAAGTGATTAGTTTTTATAATGATCTATATTTTTAGCAACATTTGATTAAATATTAAGTGACATTTAAACTGTTGAAACATTATTTTAAAAAAATAATATAAAGGTAATGAAATGTCTATTTTTTTTTGGAAATTTTATTGACTTTATTTGAGAAGCACTAATAAGATTGTCAAAAGTAAGTTGTTCTCAACAAATCTAAAGTCAACATTTAATAAACAAAAAAAAAACAGAATTTTATAGTGGGCTCATGTCTATTATCTTAGTGCATATATTTCTCTCTTTTATCAAAATATTTTATGTAACGAAATGCACCATAAACTTATTTCAATTCACTTCTTCAAATTTCAACTAAACAAATTATCTTGATCAAATAAAAACTATTTGATGGTCATAAAGTTATGAATATTGATGAATTTAACACATTATTTATTGGATTTTTATTGAATTTTTAGTTTCAGACGGTGCTAGTTTAAAAAATACGATTCTAACTAAATTAGGTGATTTTGTAATGTAAGATTTAAATTTGAGTTTATTATGCTATCATATTATTATTTTTTTATATATTCATATGAAGAAATACAGAGCCATTAGTTGGAATTCAGATCTAATTTCAAATTAGGATAACCAATCTGTGCATATTTCTTATTTCTATTACAAGATTCATATAGGGGCGGATTTAAATAGAGACAAGCTCATGCTAATATTTGAGCTTGTTTTCCACAAACAGCTACTAATATAGTAATTTTTCTTTCTAAACCTACAAAATTATAATTTAAATTTTCATTGTACTTAGACTTAATTGAAAAATTAGATCAATTGTATATATATAATTATTTGATGTGTCCAAATTATATAGTATTCTGAATTTGCCCCTCCATATTATATATTTTACATGATCTCCCAGGACATCTCTATACTCCTCACACCTGTAATGTACGCCATTCACCCCTTTCTCATTTTTCTCCATTTTAATTTTTACCAAAAAAGTTCTTGTTTCTTTCTTCTTCTTTTTTCCTTTTTCCCAATTTCTACCGTTTTTGTTTGCTTTTCCTTTGCTTCCGAGCCGGGGCACCTCAATTTCTGGCGCACTACACTGTCATCACGTGCATTTCCTGATAACAATTTTTAATATATGTTATATCATATTATTTGGTGGGGCTTTTTATACACACAATATATCCATGATTTCAAATCATCCTCTGTCTTGTGGGCCCATAGCAGTGATTTTGCCATAATTACTCTTATCAGATTAGAATTACAAGCAAATCAGCCTCGATACAGACGACACCTCACACCTGTCTTCCACGTAATCTCCTATAGTTATATTTCTAGGGAAATTGTGTAACGAGTCATTAACCCTTGAAGATATTTCATCGAGCGCTTGCTACATACTTCCGACCATAGATACCGACGCAGTGAAATTCAATCATCAAAATCTCCGTTTGTTCGTGAATCTGGTGGCATGTCATGCACTGTCCGCATAAACCTGGTCTACTTATTTACGCGTGGTCCAACAAAACTACCAGCAACTGAAATCTGGGCTCCACAACTAACACCGCAATCTGTCCCCACATTCAGTTAAACGGTCCATATAATGGTTGAGCCAACTATTATTATTCTCTATGGACGCACTTGAAGCAACCTCCATTGTTCACTAGTCTGTATCTCTATCGATCTTGTTCTTCTCTGATCTCAATCTCTATCGAGTTTATCGCGTCTCAGTATATCTACTTGTGAACAATACCGTGTGTGTGTGTTCGTTAGCAAAGAGGAAGGAAGAGAGGGGGGGAGAGAGAGAGTCACAGAGATGAAGGAGATAATCTTGGTAGGCCCGAGGACTGATTCGATGTTGCCGCTGGCTGGAAGCGAGAGGCAGGGGTCGACGTCGCCGCCGGAGCCGGAGCCGGTGGTGCTGGGAGCGACGCCGCCGCAGGATATGGTGGAGAGACTGAAGGATTACGGCCAGGAGGGGTCGTTCTCTCTCTGGGACGAGATCTCTCCTGAGGAAAGAGAGCTTCTATTCAGAGACATTGAGGTGAGCTGAAAATTAACTGAAGAGGGATTGTATCGAGGGGTTTTGCCGAGATCTGTTTGATTGTGCTATTAACAAGGGGGATGTTTGTGAGAATTGTAACTTTTCTTTTCCATCCTGATTAAATGCTGGTGACTAGAATAGGCTTGGTTACTGTACTGTACTCGGGTATTGCATTATCCTCGGTTGGAATTGGTTGAGATTTTGGTATTAGCTCGATCTGATTAAACTGATTTTGATTATTTATATATAGATATATATCTTAAGGTCAACCTTTCATCTCATCTACAATTTAAAGTCATAGAAATTGTGTGACTATGTCGAACTTTGCTCATTTAAGTGAAACAATCTTTCAACTTTGTGGATCCTTAGTGGTTTCTTTTGGGATAACCTTTATGTAATTTAAGAATCATGATAGCTGATCAAGTGTAGATAAAACTGAACCTTTAATTTTTTCGAATTGCTTGATGGATGACCAACCGGTTTTCAAATTGTATCAAATTTGATACAGAAGCTATCTGAAATATGGATAACTAATGTACAATTTTACTTTTTTTTTTATCATTAATGACTGTTTTTGTTGATTGTTTACCATGGACAAATAAAGTTGTTGTTTGTAGAATCCATCTCTTTTCTATACAAAAATTAATTGCTGCCATGTTTGGTTCTTGTTTTCTTGATTTGGAGTAACTGAACCAAGTTTCTTATGTCAAAGATTTTTTATCTCTTGATGTAAAACTAAATTTGTTCTTAATTTCCAACTGTAACACTGCATTTTCTAAGAATGATTGAAAATACTGCAAACGGTGATCTTCATAATAATAACCTTATTTTTTTTCCCATTTCAGATCTGAAAATGTTCTATATCCAATGTTTTATTCTTTATTATTTCAATGGCAAGTTGGCAATCTATTGCTCTTTTTAGTTACTTCCTTTTGACACTTCTCTAAGGTTACTGATGGTGGTTGAAGAATGAGCTGGCACAATTACTTCTTGGTGTCTGTTCAATTGCTTATTGGGATATTGATTTGGTTGTTATGATTCATAAATAAACAAACAGGAATTTATTAAATTTTGTTGTACCGGTGCATATGTTTTGCCTACCAAGAACTGTATCCCGTATGATTGAAACATGCTCAGTCTGACCAGACTGGTACAGATTAAAATGGTCTGACGCAAAGTTCCTTGAATGTTGGCTTCTTCCTTTTGTGATTGTTGAAAATAACTTGGCATTCTTTTATATAAATTAAATAGAGCATTGACCTTCCAAGGATTGATCGGATCATAAGACGATCACTTGGATCACGAGGTATACTCTTAATTCTCCCTCGTGCATTTTATTATGTTATATATAATAATGTTATTGTGAAATATTTCTCAACATGTTAAAAAAATACTATATGTAGGAGTGCCATTACAGTCGGTTGAGCCGGTACCAGAGTCAAGTGTATCTAGTGTAGAAGAAAGAACAGCTGAAGATAAAGAGAGGTGGTGGAAAAGAGGGCTAAGGGCTATTTCTGAAGGGAAATTAGCTGTTGTCCTTTTAGCTGGTGGTCAGGTACAATATTCCATTTAAAATTTTGATATTTGTTTCATTCATATTCTTTGCATCTTAGTTTTCTCTAGCCACTTGACTGTCCAGTAAATAATCCTAGAAACAAGGAGACCTGTATTAATACAGTGTACTGACACCAATATTGACCATTACTGATGACGTTCTATGGCATAAAAGAACTAGTTAGGACTCGTCAAGAATTAAGACCCCAATGAAGAAAACAAGACAATAGACAAGCAGGGACCATTAGAACAATGCTGCACTGGTACAGGCTGTTAAGTACCGCTGCCCGTCTTTAGATTTTTCATTCATTATTCAAGTTACTGTTTTTGTTCCATAATTCTTGGTTCTTTTGTCCTATGCTCTCCTTCAGATTTTCTAATCATTATGGAAGTTGCTGTTTTAGCTCCATAATTCTTGGTTCTATTCCCCCATCTTCAGATATTATATTCTTTTTGTTTATATATTTATTTATATGCTGTTTTGTCTTACTGTTGTATAGGGGACACGTCTTGGTAGTTCAGATCCCAAGGGTTGTTTCAGTAAGTACACACTTCTTTCTCTATTTTTTATGTTTTCATATTACTAATGTTGTGCAATTTTGTATTAGTACAATGTTTGCTTATTAGTCAGCTGACATGATCTCTTTACATATCTTTCAGGTATAGGGCTGCCATCTGGCAAGTCCCTTTTTCAACTCCAAGCTGAGAGAATACTATCTGTTCAAAAGCTTGCAGCTCAATCAACTGAAGGCAATAATTATATATATATATATATATATTATTTTTTTTTTGCTCCTTGGAGTTAATTAATTTGGAATTTAATATTTTGTAATACTATGTGCAGGTTCAAATGGTATTGTACCTATCCACTGTTACATAATGACCAGCCCTTTCACTGATGAAGTTACCCGCAAATATTTTCAAAGCCGCAAGTATTTTGGCTTGGATCCAGACCAAGTAAGAACATACAATATAAATTCGGCAAAATAAATTCTTATTGATACTTCTCATAGAAGTACACTGTACTATATATATATTTGTTCTTACTGAGATATTGACTTGACCCAGGTTACTTTCTTCCAACAAGGAACGCTTCCTTGTGTTTCTCCTGATGGTAAATTTATCATGGAGACTCCTTTCAAGGTAAACCCCTCTCCTCTTCCCTTCCCATGTGTATAAAATAGAGGTAACAGATGCAAAACGATAAAATTTTGTTTTACAGTTGAATCGTTGTATTGTTAAACCAGGTAGCCAAGGCTCCTGACGGAAATGGTGGAGTATATGCTGGTATCAGTTTAAAATTTACAATTACAGAAAATTTTCAACTCGAAAATTATTTAAATATCTATTCATGTCATGGAAAACATAACTACTTGTTTTCATCTTTGTAGCTCTAAGATCACACAAGTTACTTGAAGATATGGCCACGAGAGGTGTGAAGTATGTAGACTGTTATGGTGTTGATAATGCTCTGGTAATTATGAACATATTATCAAATTTCTTTTTCTTCTCTCTTTCTCTCTCTAATTATGATCTCCCCAGGGCAGGTGCGTGTTGCAGATCCCACCTTTTTGGGGTACTTTATCGATAAAGGTGTAGCTACTGCTGCTAAAGTTGTTCGTAAGGTAAAAATAAGTTTTCTGCTTTTCTCATATTCGATTCAAGGCCAAATTAAATTTAGACTGTTTTTAATCTCTTCTTGCCATGATATATTTTGATTTCCCTTCTTTTTTTTTTTAAAGCTCTTCTCTTATAAACCTGCATATGCAATTTTATTTGCTATTAAATGTTTTAACTCAAAGTATTTATTGACCTGTTCATTTAAGGGATACCCACAAGAGAAAGTAGGGGTTTTTGTGCAAAAGGGTAAAGGTGGACCCTTTTCTGTGCTAGAGTATAGTGAGATGGATCAAAATATGTGCTCTGAAATCAATCAAAGTACAGGGCGCCTCCGTTTCTGCTGGAGTAATGTATAATTCTTTTCCTTTAGGATTACATCCTTCTATTCTTGCAAAACACAAAATCTCTGTTAGAGAGAATACTGAACATGTTTACTTAATACTTCTACATATTTTTCTTATCTGTACTGCACAGGTCTGCCTGCATCTTTTCACACTTGATTTTCTGAACCACGTGGCAAACAGTCTTGAAAAAGATAGTGTGTAAGTTTTCTGATCTTTTTGTCTTACTAAAAATAGTGGTAGTTTTTGAATACTTTTTCTAAGGGATAGTGCCATCTTTCATTGGAAAATGTGATGACCACTATCCATATATTCAGAAAATATGGATGAAATCATTCCTATTTAGATGTTGAAAGCATCAAACAAAATATTGCTCCTCAGCTTTTTCCCCATTGCACTGCTGCTTCCACAAAAATAAAAGTTGCAGTTTCAGTTTTTTCCTATTTTACATGGGCGTATTATAAGTTTCCCATTTCATAGGGTGACACATGAAAATTTTTTTGTTGTAACACATGAGCAGAGAAAATTTTAGATTTTTGTCCTAATGATTACTGTCATTATTGATCTTTTTTGAGCAGCTACCACATAGCAGAGAAAAAGATCCCATCAATCCATGGCTTCACAATGGGGATAAAGCTTGAGCAGTTCATTTTTGATGCATTTGCATATGCTCCATCTATGGCTCTTTTTGAGGTTCTTTTTTCTCCCCTCGCTTCCCATTTTACCCTATATTTAGTATTCTAACTGTTAATTTAAAACTAAACAGATACTGAGGGAGGAGGAATTTGCACCAGTTAAGAATGCTAATGGAGCAAGCTATGACACACCTGATACTGCCCGATTAATGCTCCTTCGCCTCCATAGCCGTTGGGTTGTGGCGGCTGGTGGCTTTTTAACCCATTCTGTACCACTGTATTTAACTGGTAATATCCTGCTTCTCATTTGATCCTATTTAAGTCTCACCCATAGTTCTTTATGTTGTCATGTACTAATGTTGTGTGAATTGAAATTTTCTGAACTGCACATTGTTAAGTTGTCCCTTTTACCCAAATCGGCATGCTTGATCATAGTATGTTGCAACTTCAGTAATCAGTCAGTCATCTCATGAACATATATAAGTTCCTATAGTTTCAATCGATTATATATTTGTATTTACTTGTAGTTTCAACCTATCATATTTGTATTTACTTCTTATTTTATCTATTGGACAAGGTGTGGAAGTATCTCCACTTTGCTCGTATGCTGGGGAGAACCTGGAGTCGATCTGTCGTGGTAGGACATTTCATGCACCGAGTGAAATCTCATTTTAATTGTACTTTCTTGTTTATTGTTCTTTGGTCCTTGTTTGTGCAAATTAATAGTTTAAATCATTTTCTGTTTGGTTTGGTTGGGTTTGTATGGAGAGTTTTCTTTCTTCTCTTTCTTCTTGTAATATTGTTCTCGAGTATTTGTAAGAATGCAACTCTATATCAGATAAAATTGCAGTACAATTGATATCTCCAGTATATGTTTTCTGAAGTTATATTTACATCTGTACAAATCATTAATCATTGATCATTCCAAGCCAGTTAATTATATGGCATGTTATAAAAAAGTTGTTATATTTTACATGGATAATTTTTGTTGCATGCCAGTAAACTGCCATGTCATCTCAATTATTAAACTTTAAATTGTTCCTCCTGAGCTGAATTATTATGTTCTAATGGATCCAATCAACTACAATTTCCCTCTAACAAAAAATTAGAAACGAATACATTCTTCCATTTGTTTCTCTGGCCTGCTTTGTTTGTTAGCAAGTATTGGAGAATTGCAAATGGACTGGATTGGAACGATAATTCAAGGTGTGATAAGGAGGAGACAGTAGTATTAAAAGGAGAGAACTGGAGAAGGCAAGTGTTTCGTTCTATTTGCTAATTTTCCAATAAAGCAAAACATGAATTTTCATATGGAATCTTTGGATAACAATTAACAAACAGTATAAATTTTGGAATTTACATTGCTAAAAGCAAAAATCATAGTTCTTGCATTGGGCTTGAATAGACTCCGTTCATATTGGACTCTTTGGGTTGATTATTTTGTGTATATATCTATGTGTCATGTATGTTCTCTCCATTGTAGAATATGTTGTATCCTAGCTTGTATGAACCATACCAGTGTGAGAAAGATACTACTGGTATTGCCACTAATGACAAATCAATGAATAAATAAACAAATAAGATCTTGAAACAGATCATTAGAAATAGCAAGATCAGTAGCTGTAAGGCTTTAACCAGTCATTTCCATCAATGAATGCAGCACTGAGGAAAGGAGCTGCTTCTGTATCATTTAACCTATGCACAAAAGGCGCTCTCAAGGTCATGTTCGCACCAGGTCCGGTGCACATGTACTCCCCATAGTATATTGTCCTGTCAGCACACAAAAATGCAAAGAAGAGAGAAAGATATAGATATCTTGCGATCGAGGACATAATTTTGGAACTAAATGAATGTGATAGGTTGGTAAATATGGTCTGAGAAAGGACCAAATACTACTGATACGAAAGTAAATACCATTGGATTGTTATTAATAATAAACAGTGAGGCACGGTATTTACTGTCATTCCAGAAAATGTTGGTACCAAACCGTAATTAAGTTATATCTTGTAGTTATTTTGAAGAATTTTCTAATTTATTGAACTATGTAACAGTCAGTTTCAGTATGAATTCTTACTGATCTCTACTAGGGTCATTCCAGTCATTCCATCCTTCAGGGGAGATGATATCAGACATTGATGTGTAAGCAAAGACGACACGTGAATAGGGTCGCCAGGCCCGACCTAACCATATTAGGCCCGTCCCTCCAATGGTGCAATGCACGAAAGCGAACCCGGAGTTTTCATACCCATTAGGCCGGCCTTGTGCAGTTATCACACCATTTATGAATCTTGCTCCAGGTGGCATGGAAGCAGCTATGGAAATTATTCTACAGTCCTTTGTAAAGAATAAAATTAAAATGTTAATAGAGATGCTAAGATTGGCTCGTGCAACAAGTGAAATAATTTCAATAGAATATTTTCTTTACAGCTTCACAGCAAAGATAAAATAGACCATGATGCACACACACACGTGCACACATATGAAATTGCTCATAAAGGAAAAAGGATCTGCCAAAATTACAAAAGAGCTGAGCATGCCAGTTCATTCAGAAAGGATATGGTAATCCTCCCGTATCCAGACTAGAATTGCTCTAGCAATTTTTGAATATACTATACCTTTATCCATATACTATTTTACATAATAACAATCTTACAATGTGGACCATCTTGCATAAATGTATTAGCTTTCTGCACAGTATACTGAAAAACAGTACTCAGCTAACTAATGCCATTGACCTTTAGAGATAAGTAAATATCATTCAATAAAAAATGTAACAAAAGTGAACTATGCCTAAAAAAAATTAGAATAATATTAATACAGTATGAAAAGGTTGGATCTTAAATTTTCTATAAACAAGATGCTAGTTGCTTGGACTTTGGAAGTCCCTTTGTTAAGAGGCACACTAAATGAACAACTACTGCTCACCTCATATAAAGAAGTCGCATCTCCAAATATGAAATCGATGCTCCCTTGGATCAAGCACTCCTTGAAATAATGCCTCCCACTGTCATCATGTAGTGTATCTTGTGCACCGAAAAAACCGCATCCCCAAAAGGCTGCTTGATCACCACCTATTCTTATCGCCACTGCTTGTCCTCCCAAATCTCCAGGATTAGGCATCGGAGCGACATTCTGGTATGCGATATAAAAAATAACCATCAAGCATGTGTTTGTTAATTGGTACAATACCAGTTGGTACTTGGTATACTTTTATTGTCAATGAAAATACCTTACTTTTTTCACATTTTTCTACAGTGATATTTAAAGAGTGTATATCAACTTATTGGCCACATCTCTTGATTTTTATTGAAATGCATTAAATTATTTTTTTTTAAAAAGAAAATCTTGGATACAATGAAGCTTATGTTTTTTGCGATGAAGTTGGTTGAGAACACAGAAACAGATGCACTGTAAAAAGTTCCGTTAGCTGAATTTGCTGTGTCATTCCATGCAAGTGCAGTTGTCTCAAATCCTTGCCCTTGAAATGTGATGTTCGGTTTTGTTTTTGGAACGGTCACCTTCTCGCTGCAGTGAAACGGCTTATGATTAAAAGTATGATCAAATATAAATTATTGGCACTAGGAAACATCTCATCTTTTTTTGCAATCCCATAGTGATTGTTGCATGTTGAAATTATCATGTGCGTGCAGATGAAAGTACAGATTACCAATTGAAGCAAACATATTTTCTTTTTTTTTTCCAAGTATGAAATGAGGTTTTCAACCCTCAAATCATCTCCATAGACATGTACTGGGTTTCAAACTTGAGACCTCTCACACATAAAGAATGTCTTAACTAATTGTATTAGGTGTGGCTGTCATTTGAAGCAAACATTCGTAATTCTGTAAAATTGAGTTAAAAACTCACTAGTAAATGCCGGTATTAATCCATACGATACTCCTCTTCTGGCTAAGATTTTCAATAGCATCGACCGCAGATTGAACTGTTGTGAAGTTACAACATCCATTTTTATCAACACAGAAGACATCAGTGTCTGCGTCTGCTGGAGGCAGATCTGGTGCAAAATCATCACAAATAGAAACATTGTCATGATGGTGGTGGTGGTGGTGGTGGTGATGGTGGTGATAGAAGCATCTTATACCATTTCGAAGTACAATTGATGTCAAGCTCTGTTTTAGTGTTGTGAGGTTAATTAAAGAAGGAGACAAAGTTGGATTGTACACTATTACTTGTGAGAGGAAAGCTAAAATGGCAACAAAGGGAGATAGTATCCTTAGAGCTCTGCTCATGTTTTGCTGCTGCTCTTTTCTTCTCTTTGGATTGGATGTTTGGAGAGCTGGAGAGGTAAGGGGCGTGGAGAGAGAAGGATGGATTAATGACTAGAGATAGATTGAGAGAGAGGGGGGGGGGGGGGGGGGGGGTCACTGTGGCTCATGTTGGGATAAAGACTTGAAAAACCTTAAAGAGGAAGGTTATTGTAGCTAGCATGCCTTGCAAACGAGAGAAGAATTTTCTTTAAGGATGGAATGTCAGTCAACCTAACATCGTAATCGTAATGTGCTTCTTTTTAGCTTTTTAATAGAATAAATAATGGACTCAAGTCAATATCTACACACGAGTGAAATCCACATTTTAAGTTTTTTAAAGGATACTAGACTACTCTGCTTTGATTATAAGCAATAATGTGGAAGAAGACCAACACTGTAATAGAAAGAAAAACAGGTTTTGAACCAAATCCCATCATACACCCGGGAGGACAAACAAAATAACTTTTTACAAAACCAAACACGGTTTAATGTAGAGATCTACGTAGCAATAGGATTGAATGCTCAAATTTGTAGCAACATAAATGACAACTAACATGGATCAGCAATAAATGCATCTAAAAGCAACCACAAACAAATTCGGAACCTTTTTTTTTTGGTTACCAATGTAGCAGTAAGGGAAAGCAGACAAACAACTCACATAGAGATTTACTAGAAATAAGTTCTTGAAAAAAAAAAGAATCTGACAAAATGAAAATATTCATATCAAGCGCCATGTCTGCAACAGGAAACACCGAATAAACAAACAACCTGACATGATGTCTCATAACTAAGAACAAAACTTTTATCAGAAACAAAACTACTAATTGAATTAAAGCTCTTCAGTGCATAATTTCTACTTTCTAGACAGCAGTAAAAGCCTTCTTTCCACCACCGCCGGTTGATCCAGCTGGGATGACCTTCAACACATTAAACCTCACTGTCTTTGACAATGGCCTGTAATAAATTTCAAACCATGTTAAAAACAGTCCTAAGATTTTCAAGGATTGGATGATTTTAACAGCTGATTTACAAAAATATATAGATCAGCATATGGTCCGTGGTACCATTAAAATATAACTCAATCCTAAATTCAGAGTGGATAGAAGTAACACACCAAGAGAATCCACTACCAGATATGTTAGGTATTCTGATATGGACAAGACTGGTACCAAACCACAATCTGTAAAACAAAAATACCTGCACTGGCCAATGATGACGTGGTCACCTTCCTTCACACGAAAGCACGGCGAAATGTGAGCTGGGATATTCGAGTGCCTCTTCTCATACCTGACATTATTAAAAAGAAATTGGTAAGAAGAAATAAAATCATAAAAAGTACAGACAATGAAGTAAATGAGGTGCAAAAGTAAAAAAAAAAAAAGATATTGTCTTGCTATATAAACCTCTGGTATTTCTTGACAAAGTGGAGGTAGTTCCTTCTGACGATGATGGTACGGTTCATCTTGGCACTGTGGCATGTACCAGCCAAAATGCGACCTCTAATTGACACGCTTCCAGTGAAGGGGCACTTCTTGTCAATGTAAGTTCCTATACAGAGAGCACAATATCACTAATTACCAAGAAAACCAACAATAGGAACTGAGGTGCATAAAGAGAGAACTGTCAATATCATGATATCAACTCTAAATTACATAATCATCTCGAAGTCAATTAATTTACAAACGGCATACACAACGGCAAACCCATCATAATATAAAAATTGAAACCGGTAACAAAAGCAAAATTAAAACCTAATCCAACATATTACCTCCAAATTCCTACGATGGAGGTGTATAAAAAGATACAATTTAAGACAAAATGACAAAGTTTCAAAAAGATATACCTTCAATAGCCTCTCTGGGGGTCTTGAAACCAAGACCAATACTCTTCCAGAAGCGGTTTCCACCTTTCCCTGGCCTCTTACCTTTACCAGATTTCTTTGAGCTGGGGGATTAAATTTCTCATTAGATGAAAAATTATTAGTACAGACTAAAGAAACTTAAACAAAGTGAAGGCAAAGATGTAAAATTCTCACCTAAGGAAAACCTTTGGCTGCTTGAGGAAAGCCTTCTCCGTCTACAACAAAGAATATAAATGCAGGAAAATCAGCTTAACTTAAACAAATCAATCAAGTTGATTTAAACAAAACCTATGATTTCTCAGGCCGGGAACTCGATCAAACTGTGAGCATCACAAATGTGTCTAAACAATACCTCAATATCGAAGATCGAGCACATAGGCAAAAAAATACATCTAGTAGATAGACTTTTTTTTACTTTTCAAGGGATAACACTCAAGCATCTCGTCTACAGCTTATACTAACTGAAACAAAATGGCATTGATAAACTGCATGCTGTACAGGTCTTTCTCTATTAGAGCACCCGTTTCCTCATGAAAACGAAGAACACAAATTGCTAAACAGTTAACAAAACCTATCACTCTGGTCTGAATTTCAAAATCCGATCCCTAATCTCGATGACACGGATTCAACGACGCTCAATAATTATTGGAGAAGGAGAGATCGTTTTACCTGCTCCGCCATGGCTGTGAGAAGGAAGGAGATCGGAAGCAAGCTTTAGGAGGATAGAGATGCGGCGGCGCCTGGAAAGGGAAGACGAGCGAGAACAAAACCCTAGTTTTTAAAGCGAGGATTTTGATCTCTATATATTTAGTGGTTAAATGGAGTACCATTAAATATGTGAACCGTGATTCTACTCGGCCATATCATTACATTACAAGTCCCCACTGATCATGTGGACCCCACTCGACCTCTCCAACTTTAGAAGATCATAATGTCCGACATGGTCTATGCATTTAATGATGATCTTGTCACAAGAGGTCATCTGTCAAATCACAATGGGCTTTTTTAACGGGTTAAAATGAGCCCTGATAAATCAAAAGAACTCGGCCCATTAAGCGCAACAGAGCGACTCCATATCCTCGTTCGTAAATTTCATATGCTAAAAAAAAAACAAAAAAATAATCGATGATTGAGATCATACCAACAAAGATTAGGTACTTCAAATAAATCAACGGTTGAGATTAGATCAATTAAGGTCAGGTACTTCAGAGAATATGAAGTTCTAATAAAAATGTCATGCAGCCAACTACGTAATAGTAAAACAAATTGACGTGATGATATGTTATTAAATTAATTCTACTCTCGGGAATATTGGATATTTTGTCAGTTACATTATATGGTTGCTTAGTACATCACCGATCGTGATAAAATTCTCTTTATTTGAAGGAGCGTGGTGAAATAATATAAGCAAAGCAAGTACGTATAAGCTTATTATAATAGAAGGTAAGCTTAACTTCAAAAATACATTTGATCGACTTTAAAAGATGAATTCAGATATATTTAGATTTTAAATTTATGAATTTTGTACATTTATTTAGTATAAAATCAAGTGAACAAAATAATAAATATTTAGTTATTATAATGTATTTACTTTTTTTTCTCGTTATTTTGAGCGTTTGATTTTATACCAAGTAAAATTAAAAAATAACGAACTTAACACGTGACACATTATTGCAGTTTCAACAGATTGAATTTGTCATTTAAAATTGATTCGATAGATACTTAAATTAAGCTAACTAATGACCTTAATAAATTTAAATACATACTAATTTCGCTCAAATAATATTATAACAATAAAATAGGCACTATTTCAACCAAGTTTGGATGGTTATAATTTTGTCTGGTGACATATTAGTTGGAGAAATGCTCTTTCATTCCTCTTTCAAAAATCATAATTGCATTTTTTGTATTCCTTCCATGTAAAATAGCACTATATACTATTCAAATGAGTGCTAAAATAGTAGGTCATTACCAACAGAAAATACAAATATTAGAAACATTTTACCATTCAATGTGGATCTATGATTTGTCTGCTTTGAATTTTTTGATAAGACATTAATATTAATGATTCAAACTATTTTTTAATAAGGCGTAATAATTTAAATCAAATAAGAATTGATATATTGTTGGAATTTTTTTTTACATAAGTGTCCATGTAACAATTCACCGAATATCTTGTGAGTGTTTTTTCAAGAAATAAATCTATAAACACTACTATTTCACACACCATATACACATGGGGAAAAAAAAGTAAGAACAACCACAACCACACACAATCATTTTCATTCATAGCTTCAAAATTGTAGCCATAAAAAAAATCTCCGTGCAAGAGAAAAATAGAAACCGAAATCAATAAATGAGAGCAATCGAGAAAAAAGATATCATAAGAGATGAGAACATCAAGTTTCAAATGGTTTGAATGTACTTAATCCATACATCCAGAGATAATGAATCGACAAACTTCACTATTTAAGGAAAAAATAATGTGAAATTTAGTGTACAACCCCCGGAGTACTTGAGCGCCGCATAGAAATCGTGAAGGGAGCCACTTATTTCAATCTGACATAAAATTCTAAGAGAATTTGCATTACTGATTTCAATCTGACATAAAATTCTAAGAGAATTTACATTACTGCTTTTTCACAAGCTATCGCTTAAAGTACAAGAGCAATGAAAAAGAGAAAAAGAAGAGAGAAAAGAAGATTCTTATTTGTGTTTGATTCTAAGAAGTATTATTATTATTATTGTCATTTCGATCAAGCTTAACATAAATTCAATTAGATCACTTAAAAATTCATCTAAATTAAATAATATTTAAAGAAGTAAAAAAATTAATAGTGAAGGAGTTTTGAGTCGGTTCTGACCAATCAAACAATATACATATTTTAGATTTCAGCTTAAATAAAGTTATGATTTAATTAAATAACTCAAATATTCAGCTGATCTAAATGATTTACAACCAATTTAATTCAAATATTTTTTATGACGATCATAATGATAGTAATTTAACATTTTCTAAATCAATAAGAGAGTTGCTATAGTTTTTAAATTCAGGAATAACAACTACAGTTTTTGGCACCTTGCATATGTACTTATGCTACTTAAAAAAATATATATTCTGGAACTCTTCTGATACCTTTGAATCGTCAAAAACATCATGCAAAAATAATGTCATTCAAATTAGTATACGAATAAATATATAAAAAAGTCAAGAACCATCATTTGATTTGATGTAGTGATAAAGATAATGTTTTTAGTGTGAGAGGTCGTAAGTTGAAAATTTAAATAAAATATCATCTATAAATATTTAAATTTAATTGATTTTAATTTTTATTTTTATCTCAAAAAAGACAAAAAGTCTTAATTCAAAATCATTATAATAATTATTCAGAATAATATAAATATTATTTATATTGTACATTCTAAATTGTGTTAATTGAAAAATGTTATTCAAATGAAAAAATAATTCATTTTTCACTTAAAAAAATGTGATGGAAAAAACAAATAAATCAGCACAAGTTGTCAAGTTGATTAGTCTTTCCTCTATAATTTTATTATTAACACCTCTATTGTCATCTACGAATACGATGTATATCGAAATCACTATCTAATATATATAAGATTTTTTTATTATTATCTATAAGATAAATACAATAAAAATCATCAAAATAAAAAAATAAATAAATGAGCAAGCGTCAATTTATGTCAGCAAAATTTTGTGTAGGAAGTACAAAATAATTTCCACAGAATAACCCATTTAAGAAAGGAAAAAGAAAAAGGAATGCTAATTATACCTTTAATCTTATCTGAAATGTATTTATATTTCTTTTAAAAATATTTATATGTAATTACAAAAATATTTATACATTATATTTTTTTAGGAAAAATATTTATATTTTATATTATTAAAATAAAAGGTTTTGCAAATTTATTTGTATTTGTGCAATAAAATTTTTAATTTAAAATTTTTTATATCATTGATAAATGAAAAAAATAATAAATATTTTTTATACTAACTATAAATATTTATAAATATAAATATAATTTATTTATTTATTTAGTATAAATATTTTGTGATGCGTATATAATGGATGGATGTAAGAATAATTTTTGAAAGGAAAGGGAAATACTCTACGGTCTACTATGCAATACGCACCATAAATTTCAAGGCAAAAATTTAAAGATCAAGTCAGAACAGAGAAGCATCCACAAAACCAAATCGTTGTACGATTCCATGCCACTCAAACATTCTCCCTTTTCTCCTCTCTCTCTCTTAAAAACCTCAGCAGTGGCTGCTAAGTAATTTTCTCTCTCTTTCTTTCTCCTTCTCTCTCTCTCTCTCTCTCTCATGGCTTCTTCTTCTTCCGTATAGTGAATAAAGAGAGAGAGGAAAAAGAAGAAGATTGTGTCTGTAAAGAACATGTCTTTTCTTCTTCCGAAGTTCTCCACCTCATCTCTGCTTTCTCACCACCACCATACAAAATTCTCACAAAACCCCCTGATGAATCCAATAATGCCCTCTTCATCCACTTCTTCCTCCGTCTATCTACAAAGAAAACCCACTGTTTTGCAAGAGAAACCTCATCTGACTCAGTCACCGGAGGCGAGGAACGATCAAGGAAGTAACAAGAACCAAAAGGATGATTTCTATCTCAATCTTGGTATAGCTGTGAGGACCTTGAGAGATGATCTTCCTTCTCTCTTTGTAAGAGACCTCAACTATGACATTTATCGGTACGAACTCTCCACATACCAATTCATTGATGTTCTGTGTACTATTTTGACAAAATGTTACTATTGAAAAAAAGATCAAATTTGGCATGATAATACTGCTAGGCTGGTACCAGTAATATCACTGGTTGATACTTGCATGTAGAAATAAGTAACAATCGTTGTACCAGATTGTGCTCATCTAACCGTCGTCTTTGTTCCTTTGGTCTATTTGTCTTAAATTTGGGCTTATAATGGTGTGGTCAAACCTGAAATTCTTAAAATTACAACAGTCTACTTTGAACTGGTACCGTACCAGTCTGGCTTATAATTACTATTGCTGAAGTAAGAAAAAAGAAACTCTGATCTCTTACCAAAAAGTTATAATGTTTTTTAAAGAAAGAAGTTAGAAATGTAACCCTCTCTTATATAAATTCATTCTTCCTGTCGTTTCCAGCGATGATATAACCTTCGTGGATCCATTGAACTCTTTTCAAGGAATACAGAACTATAAGCTAATATTTTGGGCACTTCGTTTTCATGGAAAAGTTCTCTTTCATGACATTGGCTTAGACATTTCCCGAATCTGGCAGCTGTCAGAGAACACCATAGTGATAAGATGGCAGCTTCATGGCACGCCACGTGTTCCCTGGGAAGCTCACGGTACCTTCCAAGGCACCTCCCGGTACAAACTAGATCGAAACGGGAAGATTTATGAGCATAAAGTTGATAATTTAGCTTTCAATTTTCCAAAACCAGCTGTTCCAGACCCTGCTTCAGTGTTAGATCTAGTGACAGCAAAGCCCGTTACATGTCCTGCGGGTCCCACTCTGAGTTTTTTGAATGAAGGGGATTGGTTGGAGGGTTGTTCCTGGGTGGAGCTATATAGAAAGGTTAAGGGGACTCTGGAGGGGGAAAGGAGGTATCCGGTTGGAATGCGAATAGAGGGACTGCTTAGCTGTTCGTAGAGGAGCAGTAGGTGTGTGTATATAGCAGTGGTGATTTGTTATAGTGATGTTTGATCAATGTACCACATGATTGATGTAGGTGTCACTGATTTAGCTATGTTACTCTTTGAACAATGTGATAGTTTATTTTGAAAAAATAAAGAAAGAAAAGGAAAAAAAAAACAATTTTTATACATGTTTGGTGGAGGTGTGCCCAAAAGTTTGGGAAATAAAGAGTATGTTTTCAGATATCTTTAGATAATTCTTGCCTGTGCTCGCTGCTTTATCAATTCAACCATGATATGTACAACAGTGTAAGTACCAGATCTGACCGGTACGATACCAGATGAAGCTAGAGTAGGGATGGATGTATGGGCTACTTGGCCAATCCAACAATGTTTATTCTTAAATTTAAGGCTGACCTATACATGTAACTTCAATCAACCCAGAAAAAATCACTGAGAATTGAATTGGTAGGGACTGATATAGGTCTCAGCTTGTACCAGCACGCGACCCAACCAAAGTGGTTTGGAGATTTAAATTGGGTAAATTGTTGGTCCTTGTAATTATTACTTTGTAAAGTCCAGCCCAACTGTAGTGGACCTAAAAAGCCCATTTTCCAGTTTTAAATCCCTAACCGGTAACTGATAAACATAGAGCCATACTGATGTTCTTTTTCCCTTTTCTTTCTTCTTTGTTTTTACCAATCAATCTATATTTTTCTTATTATATATGTATTTATTGGGTTTTTATTCATCCATTATAAAAAGAAAAAGTTTTTACCATGAACAAAAGAATTGATTAGGATTTATGAGACTTCTTTTTTTATGAAAATCTGATTATGAGACTTACTGGACCAAAACATGTTGCAGAGTACTGACATCCTTCATTTAATTCTCAAGGCTAATTAGTTGTGTTTCATACTAAATTTTCAAAGAAAAATTCGGCATTTATGAGTCTTCTCTGGATATTATTCCATACTTTTCAGATTTTACTTTTGTTCTGGTTAAAGACCTTTTTCATTGCATTTTCGATTTGTCTTAATTCTGTGTTTAATTTCCTCTAATGATTTCAAATATCAGAAACCCCAACAACCTAAAACCTTCAAAAGAATCAAACGCAAGTATATAGCAAACATTTACAATTTGCTTTTGACTGTTCTAAATCTATACCAGTTAGACATCTCTGACGGCCGTTACATGACCACCTAAAATAATCATAAGTTGTTATAAAAGAAACTGAAACAATAATTTATTTAATAAACTAATGATTCTTAAGTTTATGATATATATACACTCTGCTATCTATGGTAGCTCACCAACTGTAATCAATAATCATCATGACATGTGGATGGTACCATGTGCTTCAGTATAGATTCCTATTTGTAGCTTTATGCTGTCAACCACTCAGGTTCAAATGGAGAGGTGCTTCTTTGTCCTCTCCATTTCTCCAAACACTGGAGAAGTCTCTACTTAAATGTATTCCAGTTATCTGATTATTGGAGAATGCAATGTCAATCATGTTCTCTATTCAGATACGGCTCTGATTAGCCATGTTTTTTCCATTCCATATTTTCCTTTTAATTTCAGTCTGATATTTGAAAAATGGTGTTAGAATTTGACTAATGTAAGTAGAAATCAATGTAATATAATACTAAACTAATTCCATGGAGTAGTTAAACAGAGATTGATATTTTTAGTGTGATAATAAGTCAGATAAAGCAGTTATTTAGGTGTACCAGAATAAATTGCTACCATTTCAAATTCAATGGATTTGGTATTTTGGTTAATTAGTCTCCTATTGTAATTAAAGTACACCATCTTTTGATTTTTCCTTCCTTTCTACATATACTCTCTTTATATTTTCGAAACATTACTTCATGATGAAGACTTGGTTCCAAAGGTAGGTCCCCATAAAGTTCAATTATTTAAATCTACACTGTTGAGTAATTTCTTTGATCGTCTCTTTTGTCTTTTTTTCCACCTTTTTGCCCCCTTTTGTTCATCAAACATTGCATAATTGATGGGACACTATGTTGGTTGAACCTACATTTTATTGTTTGGTGAATCCTGAAAACTCGAGAATTTGTTGAATAGATTATTATATTACAAAACAACAAATTTAATACAGTGAAGATAAGTCTTATTTCTATACGGAAAGATGTAAATTTAAGTAAATATTGAGATTATTATTTCAAAGAAAAAAAAAGATTATGATATTACAAAATAAATTGTTGGCACAACATAAGTCATGGCCTAAAAGGATTTGAAAAATCTCAAATCATAAATTGGTCATCTCAAGGTTGCTCATCATATGCTGGGAAGATTCAAAGGTGACACTACATTTGAATTCCAAATAAACTTTTTTGAATTTAAGAACAATCCCAATTTTAGAGAGAAAGAGACATGTTCTATATTGTCATGTACTTTTATTATTGATTGTGACTTCAAACCAAACTGTACCAAATTATAAAAAAGATGAGTTATTTAAGACAATCCCATTTTTACGCAACAAATTAAATTTAATGCTATACAAGAAAACAACAGCAGAAGGTAAAATTGGACATGAAAAAGTATCCATTTTAATAGAAGTAATTTCCATTGTTTGATTCCTTTGAATCAAACCTCATGAATTTTCATCTTCCAAACCACCCTTTTCTTCATACTTTTTAAATAGTAACAAATAAAAAAAATGTAAAAAAATTGTCTAGCCAATGGCTTCTCTGATCTTAACTGTCATTTTGATCAACCGCCACATGTACTTTAGCCGAAACTGGTATATCAGACACTATGGTAATCTGATTCCCTGTTGTATTTCTCAGAGCATGGTTAGGAAATGACGAGTCAGCCTGAAATGAGTATTGTACATGACCTATTCTATCAGGAAACAACAAAACTGATGAGAAATCGACGGTCCATGTTGTCGTACCATTCCCCTCTACTGACCCCATCGCAGCCGTTGATTTCACAACCATCCCTTGTGCCACATTTCCTCGCACAATAACCTGATCCACAGTTGTAAATTTACTATCCGACTCGTCTAGTTGCACAATATCAACCCCTTTGCCGCCCCCGTTAAATATATTATCCACGATATTTACGGCCTTTATCACACCTTTCACAGATCTAAGCACCACATTGGCATCTCCCAGGAAATAGGACCCTGAAACATGGAGAAGCACAGGATCCTCTGAGACGATCGAGGTGTAATCCATGTAGCAATTGATGATGCGGGTTTGGATCAGACCCTGTGTTTTCAAATGGATCCCAACCCCACCGAACCCGGTTGCTTTGTTATAGCAATGCACACCTGAAATGGTGTTTGCCTGGCCTGTCACTGAAATTCCAGTAGCAGCTGAAAATATCACAGTATCAGTAACTGCATTGTCGTTTCCCATTAGGTTAATGCCCGTCCCGGTGAAATTTCTTTCACCGGGGTCATTACCAGCGGTGATGTGTTGACCGAGAAAACAATTTCTGACGAATGTCTCATGTCCGCCTTGCACCCTGATGCCATCTGACATAAAATGTACGATATAACAATTGTCAATTGTCGTGCGTAGGGAGTTTATCACAGCAATGCCGCCGCCTCTGTAGTTGGAGTCGAGCAAGAGGTCTTTGAGGGTAATGTACTCATATAGGTAGCTCGAACTGGACGAGTCAGAATTCAGCTCGATCAGGTACCGATCAGTCGGGAAGGAATCTGATGCTCGTAAAGAACCACCAATTATCTGCATTTACTTAAGATAGTTAATTAGCGATTACTAATTATGTCTAAAGATAATGACCCCACAAGAATAAAACACAGAAAAGAAAAGAGAGGTAGTTCAACCTTTTTAAATATATCTCTCTTTCAAGCTATACCAACTTTTTCTTGGGTAAAAATGGTACAAGAGATAATAAAAGGAGCCTTTTTTCCTAATTAATATATACGCATCTCCTTTTACTAATATACAACTCAAAAGTATTCTTAAGAGAGCTTAGTTGTAACCAAAGAGAACTACTTGGAATTGGTCCCATCCCATCATAGAAAAGGAGAGGTTCAACCGTTTCAACGGTTGATTTTTTTTCCAATTTGAAAATTTATGTACCAAACTTCTCTAGATTTCCTGTTTCTTTCTGTGATAGGCTCTACCTTTCTTTCTTGTTTGGTAAATTATAGATGAGATGTTGTAATTTCATTAGAGCGAGTAAAGTTTGTCAAAACAAATAAATATAAAGGGTACTTTTTTTATAAGAAACATTTAATTGAGAAACTAATAAAATCCTCATTAATAAATAAATGAATACCCTGAAGTTGCCGCCACCACTGGAGGGGAGCGCCAGTGGAGAACTGATCAAGTAGGTCCCACCATCTAAGTGCACCTGTGCCCCACCAAGATCAGAGATCCCAGCCATCAATGTCCGATCGGACGGTGCTTGGAAGGCGTCAGAGATGGCTTTATTTATGGCGTCAGTGGAGTCGGTGCTTCCAGTGGGATCCGCGCCGTAAGATGTCACGTGATATACACGTGCTGTCGATGCTTCTGTTGTCCCCTGATTTTGTTGATTTGCGAATGAAGTGAATGATCAAATTATAAGTTAAAGACAGAGAAAATTTGGAAACGGTACAAATTAAAATATGGAGAAAAATGATTTAACGGCACTATGGGTTTTTTTTTTAACTCTTCTTGTCTTGGAGAAAGTACTAAACATTAAAAAGAAGTGTCTAATTGGTCTCTTGGAGAAGACAAGTTCAAATGCCAAAGATTGCAATATTCAAGCATGGAGGATGAGAGATTCAAATTTCAATTCCAACAACTTAAAGAAATCAAGAGAAGAAGAAACTTGTAACTGGAGTTCAGACTTTCAGATCATGAGCTAGCTCAGCAATGTACGTACAATCAACCACCATCAATGGCATTAATTAATTCCATACCTATCTACATGAGATTGCAAGTGTTGTACTTGCATTTGTTGTCAATGCATGGAAGAAGAGAGAGAGAGAGAGAGAGAGAGAGACTAACCTTTGGGCTTGAGCCGGGCGAAGAAGCCGGTGCAGCCGTAGCTAACGAGACCTTCAAATTCTCTAATCTCCGCTCGATAAGGTTCCGGTGTCCTGAAATGTAGGACCCACCACCCATCGCCGTCGGTACAGCGCCGACATTACCCAATGCCAAGAAAACCAAGAACGCCATTAACCAAAGAAGCGCCATTATCTCTCTCTCCAACCCACCACCTCCTCCTCTCCTAAACACCATCATGAAATTAAACAAAAGAACTATAATTTATATATATATGGTCTTTATAAATTTCAATGGAGTTCTCTCTCTACGCATTTGCTTTGTTTTGAGGTGAAGAAGAAGGGGGCATGGTAGCTAGAAGGAATATAATCAAGTTTGGTTGCATATAAAGGTCATGAGATGAGATGAGATGAGATGAGATGAGATGAGATGATGTGAGAACTAGCTAGAGTACAGGGTTAATAATAGTTGGAGAATAGAATATACCATAGGAAGATTGCATGGCAGGGGAACTGAGAGGAAAGAGTCTCAAAAGCAAATAAGAATAACCTCCGAATTAGAAGTTTACCTTTTTTTCAAGTTGTTAATAGCAAGAGGCAAAAGTTATCTTTCTCTTGCACATGTGTCACGCTTTGTGTTTTTGAGATGGTCAAGTAACCTACACACGGTCTATCAAAGGAAAGTACAGGATTTCGAAACAG
Source organism: x Bolboschoenoplectus mariqueter (assembly GCA_037678475.1). NCBI lineage: Eukaryota > Viridiplantae > Streptophyta > Magnoliopsida > Poales > Cyperaceae > x Bolboschoenoplectus > x Bolboschoenoplectus mariqueter. Next base: position 1,470,626 of record CM075260.1, on the reverse strand, counting down.
CCTAGTCAAAGCTTCACAGGTGTAAGGGAATAATTTTTTTTTTTTTTGAGGTGGGGGGGGGGGGGGGTTGGATTTGGAAGAAATTTATGTTACAATGAAAATTAATTGTGCTTAATTATATGATATTTTTGCATATGGAATTTCCTTAAAGAAGACAGTAAAAGAGTGATGAAATTTGTAACTTTTCCAATTTCAAATTTTTTTCCCCTTTTCTTTCTCTTTCGTTACATTAGTGATATATAAACAATTAATAATACTAGGGCTAAACCTGTCAAATAAAGTATTTTTAGAAGGTAATTATTAAGTTTCAAATAATTATTAAGAAACCTCTTATGCTAAGAAAAATTCATTGTGATAATTTTTAGACAGTACCTTTAATTATATTAGAAAATATCTTTAATCGTTAAACAGTTACTTTCCAGAAAACTCCTAATTGATGTTAACTGAAAAGACAATTCTTAATTGATATCAAATTTATATAGTTAAACCTAATGAAATAAAATAATACTGATACATATGTGTAATTTCTCGCATCTTGAATTCAATTCAGTACTAAATGAAGCAATATTAACAAAGACAATTATGATTTTAAGGAATAAATTCAACCTTAAAAATCTTTTCTTGATGATTTCACATATATTATGGTTCTTTCTCATTTCAATTATTTTAGAAATACATTGTCCATTAATGTTGCATAATTATATTACTCTGAAATGTAACAATCATTATTGTAGAATCTTTTTTAGTGTTGCAAATACCTCACATCTGATGGCAATTGAAATTGCTAAATAGACAAATAATTGAGTGATGTATTTATAACAATATTAGGTAGCTTGAGAGTTTAGTTCACTCTTCCTTTTATTTTTATTTATTATAAATATGACTCTGTAATTTTTCTCTGTCATATGAATAAAATCACAAAAACACGCAAAATTTGTTATTTCAAAAAAAAATGTAACAATCATTTTGAAAGATTTCAAGTAGAAAAAACTAACTATTATTCTTCTCTGCGCAAAAAAATTGATTTCTTCAGAGAGAAACTAATTACATTACATCACATTATGGATTCAAATTACAACCTCACTTCACATGGCGTTTCAGATTTCACCACCCCACGGTGCACAGTCAGTTGTATAGTCCAAGTCTACTCAAATATTTTAGAATGCGTCTATTTTGATGAGTTAAGAAGCTCCAGTCAAAATTAACTACGGTTTATCGATTCTTGTGCGCATGCCGTACGGTTGGTAGGAGTGAGTGAATGAGTGATTTAAATCATTAAGCCGTTTAGGATTGAGATGAATAGAAAATAAAGTTATTATTTTTTTTATAAGAAATAAATTTTATTTTCGAATTATTTTTAATTTATGTCAATGGAGTTTAAATGTATAGTAAATGGCCAAGGTGGTACTTAGTCTAGGAGCAAGAGCACTTAAGAGCAGAGGCGTTACAAGACCACCTTTTCTTAATATGGTAATTTAAAAAAATTTAAATTTAAAATAATATTATTCAGAAGAGAATTATTTTTATGTCCAATTTCTATATTTAATGTTAAATATAAATATTTTTTAAAAATATATATTTTAAAATTTTAATTTTGTATCATAAATTTTATAACTCTTAGTTTCAAATATTTAAGAGGTGTGGATAAAAAATGTAGTTATCACTTTTTTATTCAAATTAAAAAATTCACAAAATTATTTTTATAAATTTATACATTTATTACATATAATATTAGTAGTGGTGTTTTCGGACAAAATTTACAAACAAAAAGGTGGTTCACAAAACTTACTAATTTTACAAAATATTGATTTTGATTCCAATATACTTATTTTTCATTTTAAAATTTTTATTTTAATAAAAAAAAGTGGGTACAAAGCACCTGGGCATCCCATCTAGAAAAATCATTCCCTCCATTTCTCCAAATAAACGAAGATCTCCAGTATTCAAATATTCAATGCACATGGGCAATTAGAGAGATAAATTTTTGTATATAATTCAAAGTTATCTATAGTCAGATGGTAAATTTAGAAAAAGACAATGATGTGTCTTGTTTTTCTACATAAAGGTACAAGCTTAATTCTTTACCAAGAAAAAAAAAGGAAAATGTTTGAGAGATACTAAAATTGATACAAAAATCGATACCAATTTTATTATTCATATTATATGAGTTATTATTTATATTACATAAGTTATTATTCGTATTAACTATTTTATTATGCAATTTATTTTTAATATTATTTTTATTATTGAACTCAAGTACCACTAATATGAATAATAATTCACTTAAGTTGAATAACAAAAATATTGTACAAATAAATTGCATAAATAAAATCATTAATATAAATAATAACTCATTTAATCTGAATAATAAAATTGATATCGATTTTGGTATCGATTATAATATCTATGCATCAGCTCCCCAAAAAAAGAGACCAATTCAAAGTAAAGAAAATCAATAGAACCTTATTTTTTAAATTTTGATTAATGAAAATATAACAATAAGCTTTTTCACCTGCTGCTTCAAAAATAAAACATTATTAAAAAACAGAAAAGTTCATATGAAATTCATAGAGATAAAAATCTTTCCTTATGTCTAAAGATGTTAATTATCAAGAAATAAAAATTCTTCTTATCAACAATGATTCCTATTTTAAGAAAAATAAAAATCCACCAACAATATGAAATTGGTAGAGAGAACTATCTATTCTATGTGGTTATGCCTACAGATGTTAGATATCAGGAAAAAAAAAATCTTTTTAGAAACATAAACTCCAAGCTCATAATATTTCTTTCAAGACATATGTGTAATAAATATTATAGTCCAACTATTTAGGAGAAATGGAGATCTCCATTTGTTTAAGAAATGCAGGGAGATGTAAAACTAAATTGTTCCTCTCTCTTTCTTTTTTTTTTTCCCCTTTATCAATTGTTCTTTTGAGATGGCTTTAATTTGAGATACCATGATCAGACATAAATATTCAACAAGTACTGGATGGAATGATGCACCAATTTTATAGCTAAATAAGATTTCTCTTCTTTTTTTCAAATTATAAAAGTGGGCATCAAAATTAAGATTTTGAAATTTCAACAAGATGCTGGTAATTAATTAACATCATTCACTTAATTTAGTTGACGTTGGAAATTGACAACATTTATAAGTATCAATTTTTAATCAAAATTTTTTTCTTCATCATTTTTTTTTAATAAATCTCAAACTATAGACATTTTTCTATTTTTGACAATTCCGAATTTCCTATTTAGACATCAAAATATGATTAAAATTTATTCACATATATACATTTCTCTTTTTTTTTGTGGGTGCTGAGATTTAAAAAAAAAAAGGAAACGGAATGGTGGTGAATAATCAAATCAAATGCTTTTTTGATTTTTTTTTTGTAAAAAATATGTTCCTTCTTATATAAGTTTCAAATACTTAGGAGAAAAAGGTATCTCCCACTTTTCAAAAAATGCTTTTTTTTTTTAATTTTGTTTCCTTTAGCTTTTCACATGTTCTTTTAAGATGACTTTAATTTGAGATGCAATGATAAAAAAAGATATTCGACAACGATTGGGTGTGGTGGTTGCTTGAATTTCTTTCAATTAAGAAAAAATAATGGGCACAAAAATTATAGATTTTAAAATTCCACTAAGATGCTAACAATTGACAGTAACCATAAAATAACAGCATGAATTTATAAAATACCTTTTTGAGTCAAAATTTATTTTTCTTTCTTATTTATTTATTTATTTATTTGATGATCCCAGTTTATAGATCGGACAATTATCAAAATAAAAATTATTTTTCTTCTTTTTTTGTACATTCTTATTTCTGGGTTTTTTCTTTATTATCCAAGCACACATTGTTTTAAATTGAATTGAATTTTTAAAATAATAATTAATTAGTAATAATGTATTTTTAGTTAACAGATATATAATTAACGTTAACAAATAAAAGAGTCGATAGATAGATAGACAGTAAATGAATGAACGCTAAATATTTTATATACAAAAATATATATATATAAAATGATTAAATTTTGTTAGTTAATAATAATATATTTTTAACTAACAGATATATAATTAACATTAACAAATAAAAAATGAACAGATAGATGAATAATAATAAAATAAACAGTAATAAAATGAACTTCTCTCAATACTCTAAATATAATAATTCTAAATGTAAAGAGCCAAGCACATGTTGCCCAAATTGAATGTTCCAAAATTCATAGCCAAAAGTAGTTGCATGACAGTCACCAAATTGAATTGAATTTTGAAAAGGAAGAGGCATCAGGTGCCAATGAATTTTGATGCAAAATGATGTTAATTTGTTGATTCAAGCTTGAGAAAACCAATCTAAAATGAGGATGTGTATTGTCATACATCATCATAGTATTAATCAGTGTGCATTTATATTATGATATTTAGAATATTTAGAATATTGTCACTCTTACAATTAGAAAATTTTAAATTATTTATTACATCAATAATTTACTAGTTTTTTCATATTAATTTCAAAATATTCTCATTCTTGTAATTTTAGTTTTGTTGACATGATAAAAAAAATAATTTTCGAAACTAGCGACCGAAGTAATTTTTATAATTAAATGGATGGAGTTGCTCATGCTATTTATAAAATAATTGTAAAAGCTAATATGTTATTTTTAGACAATTTACTAATTTAATAAAATTATTAAATTAATAAGTGTTTCACATACATACAATTGAAATTAAAATTATCACATCGACATTTGTAAATCTTTTTCAAATGAAATGAAAATATTTTTATGCACAAATAAAAAATTACGCCAATAACATTAAACATTTTTCCCAGAAATCATTTGCATAATTAATTACATCAAGTAAATGGTAGGTAAAGTGCCTACATGACTAAAAGAGGCAAAGTTATAATAAATACAAATTTGGTAGGTAATGAAGCGTATAATTTAATTGTCAATTCGGTTTTAAATTCATCTGGCGTGTTGTATTTTTTTTTTCTGATAATAAAATCTGTAGTTTCTTTCCTTTTTCGTTTTGCTTTTTTTTTTTTTGTCTTGAAGTTAATGTCAGCAGAAAAAAAAAAGGAAAAGAAGTTTCATCAAAATGGAAGGATAAATATATTGACCGAAATCTGAAAATTAGTTTCCAAATCAGATTTCTAGAACTTTGGATATTTTTTTTAGGATGGAGATTTATTGACAACTATTAGTTTGACGATTTTAACAATAAATTTTCAAATAATTAAAAAAAATTTTAAAAATAGAAAAATATTTGTAAACATATTCTTGAGTATTTATGGATTGGTTGTATCTCAATTTTCATATAAATTAAGTATCATTTAATATTTCAGCAAAAACAAACAAAATTCAATGATCTAAATTTAAAAGTCTTCGATATAATATTAAATGACTCTTAAATTATATAAAAATTAAAACATAATCAATTCATAAGTTAGAAAATATGTCATAAATTCTTTTTATTTTTTATTTTTAAATATTTTAAAAATTATTTAAAAATTATTTAAAATTTATTGTGAAAATTGTCAAGTCAATGATTACTAAAATAATCTCAACCTATCTTTTATTAGAACAGAGAAGAAAAATAACTAAATAAAAATAATCCTGTCTGTTTAGAAGTGTGTGTGGAAAAAGTTGGTTATGTGCAATTGGGCCAGCCTATAAATGGGCCAATAAATTAAGCTTTAAATGCACCAATATTGTGCCTCAAATGCTTGAAAATACTACTATACTATATTTAATAATAGTATAGTTTTAATGTGGATGAGCCCTGTTTTACTAAGTTAGTAGCCCATTTTAATTATAGCTTTTCAATGATGTTATTAAATACTAGAGGCCTGATTAAATTAGCTGGGAAACTCCCAACTTTGAATCGCCAACAGCCAACAGTATAAAAATTAAATATAAATTATGAATAGATTATTCTAATAATTGAAACTTCAAATAATGTTTATATACATAATTTTACATTTTAAGACCTGTTTCAAATTAGAATGGTGCGCATTCCTGCGCTTTTATTGTCTGACAAGCTAGCAACTAATTTCTTTTTCTTTCTTTAATATAAAAACGAAAGTCTAAGCTATTTAATTTGAAATGTTAATAAAAAATCTCTGATCCGAATTTCGAATAACTAATTTTGTTTCGAACGAGCTAAATCAGTTTTCTTTCGATATCGTATATACCTAGCTATCTAAGATATGTCACCACTACTGAATTTGTACCAAACGAATTCGATTCTTGACTTGGTTCTGCTTCCCTTCTTTTTCCCCAATACCGAGTCGGGTTCTTCTCCTACCAGTATCGAATAGAACATGCCGAACAAAATCTTCTTCATGTAAAACCTGCTTGATTTCGATCGGGAAAATCGTACGGATTTGATGAGAGGATGTGCTATGGTTCGGTCAATCCTGTTTCCGATAGGAGCGGTTATAGGATCGCATCTTTTCCATTCCTGAGCTATCCATACTAAATAGTACGAAAAGAAGGCCCGACTCCAAGTTGTTTAGGAGTAGTGGCCTTGAGTTTCTCAACCCTATTAGTTAGTAGGCAGGGAAGGGGTGCCTCCTTAAAGGAGGTCGCAGTCACCAGGCCCGGGCGACTGTTTACCAAAAACACAGGTCTCCGCAAAGTCGTAAGACCATGTATGGGGGCGGACGCCTGCCCAGTGCCGGAAGGTTAAGGAAGTTGGCGAACTGATGACAGGGGAGCTAGCGACCGAATTTTTGTTTTTGCTAGTTACCAGAATACCAGGCCAAAGCAAGAACAGATTCTAGCTAGTAGCTCCTCCTCGCTACGGCGTGTTCTACAACAGTTATGATAACAACGTATGAGAAAGTATCCTTCAACTAGACTTGAAATTATAAGAAGTTTTATTGTTGTATTTTACAAATTGAACATGATATAAAGGAACGTATCTAATCCTTTGTTTAATGCAAAACATGAAGATTACCATAGCTCTAATTAATACAGCAATTATGATTTATATCAGCTTGAGTAGATGTGGCATTAAACTAGTTCATAATTTATCAATCTACATATAATGAAAGTATATCAGAGCTTGAACTAAATAAAATGAAGAAGCTGCAATGTATTTTCATCTTGATTAAATCATAACACATTTAAGTTTGAGAGGGGAGAGGAGTTGAAATGATAATTATAACGTGATCATAGTGTAGTTCATCGATCGAACTCCGAAATTTTTTTACTTAGGGTTCGTTTGGCAAATTAAACAGCCACCAAATCGTATCTCCATAGTATTTTGAAGGAGAAGTTTTTGAAATTAAAACACACACAACTTTAACTCCTCAACTAATTTAGTGTCAAATACAATATTTGTTGTGTGAGAGACTGTAAGTTCATAATATAAATGAGAGGCTATTTATGAACATTTAAATTTAAATAGTTTAAATTCTCATTTTTATCTTAAAAACAGAATAACTCCTCAACTTAAAAAAAGTTTCATCCAAAAGACCTCACATCTCCTCTCTGTCTTGAAATTTTATTAACTCAAGAAATAATGAAAGAAAACTTCAATTTTGTGCTTCCTCACTCAAATCTTCTATGGACTTGATTTTTCTCCGTATTTTGATTTTAAGGGTCTCCTTTTTGAAAACAGGAGAGTTCTAACGTCTATTGAACCAAAATTTGATCTGATGGATGAAATAATTGTTCGATGACATTAAAATTCATATAAAAGTTCGTTCCCGTGCTTTAATAATCGTGCGGATTATTAGATTTGATGATTCAACGGTGATTTTGCCCATCAAACCAAAATATGGTCCCATGGGCGTTGGAACACCCCCAGTTCTCTCCTCTCCGTGTTAAGGAAAAAAAAGGAAAAAAATTGTGGAGAAAATTAAATTTATTACTCTTTAGAAGGAATAAAATTTAAAAAAAACAAATAAAAAAATTCTCTCCGTTGTCTCCATGTTGTAGATGAGAGAAGAATTGTGTGTCCATGGAAAAAAAATGGCTTAAATGGATTTGATCTAAAATAACAAGTTGATGGAGAATCATAGATACACTAGACTAGGGAATCATTTTCATTTTATTTTCTAATAACCCGGAAAATTGTATTTCACAAAGTAAAATACAAAACAAATTTTCGATTTTAAAAAGGCATGTTTTTATATATTGGAAATCACAGAAAATTTATTGAATATTTTAGTTGTAAGCGCATATTAGTATAAATAATATTAGAACTTATATTTAAATCAAATTAAGTCAAAGTCAATTGTAAATTTCTTCAGAGAGAGTTTAAATATTGTAAATATTTAGAACAATTGATATGTCACTTTCAGAGACAACAAAAGGTTGCAATAATGTAAATATTTTCACACATAGAAAAAGCATTTTTTGTTGATATGGATAAACTTTTTATATATAAATATTCTTTTTTTGTTGAAAGTGACTTGATTAAAAATAAAAACTAAAATTCCACCCTCCTAAAAAGTAAAATAAAATAAAATTCAACAATTCAAGGAACAAATCAGATTTTAAATGACCACCTTCTGTGATATAGAAAATGTTTGAGAGATACCATCGATCGTGATACCGTCAACTATACCAACTTTATTATATAATTTATTTTACACAATACTTTATTATTCAACTCAAATACTACTAATTTAAATAATAACGCACTTAAATTGAATAATCAAAATACCGTACAAATAAATTACATAATAAAATCCCTAACATACGTAATAACTAATTTAATCTGAATAATAAAGTCAGTATCAATAACGGTAATAATGATATCTGTATACCCGCTTCCTAAAACAAAAACTAAAATTCAACCCTCCTCAAAAAATAAAACAAAATTCAACAATTCGAGGACTAAATCAAATTTGAAATGACCACCTTTGTGATATTACAAACTTGTAGTGACCTATCAAGAAATGTATCCCCACGTTTTTATTCAAGTCAACTGTGTCAGGTCAGAAACGAGATAAAAACACCCTTTGAATCTTTGACAATTGACATCCATTGAAATGCCACCTTAATTAAGCGCATCTGCGCAAGCAACTCAATCAACTGTTCTCTCTCTCCTCTTCCTTTTCTGGTACATCACAACTCAGCTATTCGCAACAATGAGCGGCTACCAGTTACTCAAAGTGCTTCATGCCACTTCACAATTCAACCCAAGTTTTACTTCTACCATCATCGCAAGGTCTGATTAAGGGAACGAAATCTTATCTTTATTTGTTAGTTCTCTAGCTTCGCACTTACTTCATGTATCTTCTTGCTTTTGGTTTTGGCTGGTCCTTCACTTTCATGGGGTCAATTGTACAGTTAGATCGAATTCGATCCCATTTTGCTGGTCCTTCTCATCAGTTCTCACTTTCAATTTTATGTCCTACAAGTTTGCACGCCTCTCTCTCTCTCTCTCTCTCTCTCTCTCTTCATATCTATATTCACCAAATCAGACTTTATTTATTGGATGCTGATACAATGTTTCTAGTTTTGTCCTTCCATTTTTCCCACTAGCAATGTATACGGATGGATCCCTCATGATCATGGCTTGTAAGGAGTTCTGTTTGTCAGTGATTGTGGGGGCAGTTGGAAAACATTGATTTTGGGATTCCTATCCTCTGCTGCGCTACACTGTGTAGTGTAGCGTAACGTATTGTCCGTATGATTACGTTAAGATTCGTGCAAAATAAATCTGAAAAAATCTTTATAATATACCGGTTTGTACGTTGTACAGTATAGTGCTGCGTAGCAGAAGATCAGGATCCTTGATCTTGAGACATGATATATTTTTCCATATTTATTTATGCAACTCTGACGAGAAAATTGCTCGAAGATTACCCAAATAAATGATCTTGCCCCAAACAAGAACAACACGATTTTGTCATAGTCATATGCGTTCCTAGGGTTACCAATGCCGAGGATTTAAATAACGATTATATATGAATGAGATGCATTGATAATGATTATCATTAGATATTTCATCAAAAATAATTAAAATTATATGAAATCTGAAATATAATCAATCTATAAGTTTAAAAAATATCTACAAGTTTTTTTTTTCTATTTTTAGAACTAAAGAATATTTCAAATTTATTTTGAAAAATCATTGTCAAAATCATCAAATTAACCATTGTCAATAAATTCTCATCCATTACATATTGTTCAAATTTGACTAGTTATCACAAATAGCGATAATTACTACAAAAACTGTCCTATATAACAGAAAATGTTTTATTTTAAAAAACAAGAAGTCAATTTTGGTGATTTCTACGAAAATGGCTTGTCATCATCATATAATAACTTGGTTAGTTTGATCAGTGATCAATTCATACATGCTTGATAATAAAACAAAACAAACGAGCCGTATATTGGTATACAAAAAAAAAAAAAAAAACTCAGTGCTCCTACAATATTATCAATAAACTACTTAGTTTGGATAAGACATATACAGTTGAACATAGCCGTTGGCGGATTTAAACGGAGGCAAGCTCGATCAATGTCCGAACTTATATTTTTTCTTTTAGACCTATAAAATTATAATTTAAACTTTTATTGTGTCTGAAATTAATTAACAAATTAAATTAATTATATATCTAATTACTTAATATGTTGAAATTTACTTAGCATTCCGAATCCGCTCCTAAACGTAGCAAAGTATGGTACCGGAGGATCCATACCGAATTACAAGAACTGAGGCTGTGAGGTATCATTCATGTACTGGGCTTTTATGGATATATATATAACTGCCCATAAATTTAGCCTGACCGTTACCTAGTTCATGTATGCTCAAATTAGGCTTAAAATCATGTAAAAGCGCTCTCTCTTTTATTATCCTGAAACCAACTCTAACTGCCCGTTCTGCATCGTCTGAAAGTTAAAACCTTGATATGAAAATAGACATCAATTAAACTGCTTTTACATGAATCAATGCTCAAACATGCAAACAGTTGCGTGTCAGTTGTCACTGTCTCTATCTGACTATCTCTATCTAGATTGGGTATCAATTTATCTCATTAAGCAACCGAGTGAATTAGCCATGGAAGGTGTGAATCACAAGATGTTTGTTTAAAGAGTGAGTTCATTAATATGAGATAATTATCGTATCAGAAGATGTGAATCACATGTCAAGTATAGTGGTGATAGATTTCTTTTCTTTACAGAGAGAGATACGGATTCAAATTCTACAAAAATATTTGAAAAGAAATAAATACCAGAGGTTTGAGGCTAAAGAAATTTTTTATCAGAAGATGTTTGTTTTTTTTTTCCTTCACTACGTAAATTATATCGGCTCTATATCAATAAACGTATGGATGGCAATTTCAAAATAATAATAATAATAATAATAATAATAATAATAATAATAATAATAATAATAATAATAAACGTATGGATGACAATTAAAAAAGAAAGAAATAAAAATAAATGTATGGATGACGTTGCTCTGATGGATCGGATCCTACTCTAGAAAAGCAATTCGATCCACATATCTACAACACTTTTCAATCGGGTCCCACCGAATTCCAAAAGAACAAAGAAGTACATCATGACATTGTCACACAAAAAAAAAAAAAAAGGAGGAGGAATTTATCATGATAACATTGCATTGACATTCTAATAATTATATATTTGAACTCCTACGCATGCAAATTGCAACCATTTTATAATGTAATTCAACGATTTGTTTGAAAAACAGGTCACCCCCAGACCCAATTGTCATTTAATTATCTCTTTAATTTATTTGTAGGAGAGAGATTGTTTGACAACATTGATAATTCTGATAATCATAAAACATAAAATTATAAATTGCTTTACATAATGCATATATGGTACATGCTTACAAAAATGATAATAATTAATGTGTATATTTATTATCTGTTAAGTGATTTGAGTTTTTTAACGATTTCAAATTTAAGCTATTAATTCATCATTAAATAATACTTAAAGTATATAACATTTGATTTGTACGCTATTTATATACATATATCCAAAGTATATCTACAATTTTTTTTATTTGGAATTTTATTTAAAATTCATTTGAGAAAATTTTTATAAACATTGTTAAATTAAGTTATTGTCAAGTAATTTCTCCTTTCTTTTAAGTATGTTTATAACTCATGCAGCACTAGAGATTTGGGATCCACCTAAGCAAACCTCATTCAAAATTTAAATAAAATTATCTAATTTAAATCAAACCCAACAAGGCAGAAACATATCCAAAATAACCCAAACCAACTAGCGGGTCGGAGTATTTGCCAAGGCAACCCGCTAACGGAGTTGGACATCCGTCCCACACTCCCAATATCATATTATATCCCGTATGGCCGTATCCTCCATAGTCGGATGCGGATCCTGACCCAATAGAAAAAATAGAACCGCACCGAAAAGTGAGATTAGTCCATGATGACAACACTCTGTCAACACTACACTCAGTAGTTTCTCTAGCTGCCTACAAGTTATAACACACCATCTCACACCTCGGCCTATATAATTGCTTTTAATAAGAGATTATATTTCTTACTTGTCTCCAATTATTTCACGAAAATGATACCCCAAGTATCAGTATCACATCATGTATAACGGTTTTTTGGCAAATTGGTACGAGTTTTATACGGTGCTAATTAGACTATCAATGTGAAATATGAAAATGATATATTGCTATATATATTATTACCGAGGGCGGCTTGAGTGCTCCTACATTAGTACCTCATAATGTCTCCATTTAAAAAATAATGGTTAAATTATAAAATTATAATCTTAAAATAGAAATAAGTCGACGAGTTATGCGAGTTTGAATTCTTTCTCTACTTCCATATATGGGAAAAGGGTAAAAGAATCAGACTTCGTTCTGAAAAATATTAAGATACTGAAAAGTCAATGCACACAAGTTTTTTAAATAACATACTTTTAAGTTATTATGTAATATGACAGCGAATGACTTATATTTAGAAATATTCTTCATGTTGCATACGCAATGGGAAAAGATTGAATTATTTATATATATATATATATTTATTTATATAGATACGATATAAAAAAGTTATTGTGCAACTTGCAATTTTATGATGCCCTTAACAAAAAAAAAACAATTACTTTTTTTATTAATTGAATAGATACTTCAACTTTAAACAATCCATTTCTCCTTGATGCCTTCCACTTGTAGTTCAATGTGACTATCTCAATCTCTACTTTTAACCATTCTTTTTCCATCACATATTCAAAATAAGATGAAAAAGAAACACAAATATAGCACTTTATACTGCATTTTCTCCTCAATAGTCTTTTTAATTCAACTCCATTAATTCATCATAATTACATTAAAAATTGATGGTTACATTTTAAAATATCAACGTGTCAACACATCGTAATTAACAATAAAAAAATATAATTTTGTACAGGCCTGATCTATGTATAGATAAGCTCAGATCAATCCCGAACTTATATTTTAAAAGCAATCATTAATGTAACGATTTTTTTAAAAAACTTGTAGAAATATAATCTGAATTTTTATTATATATGAACTTGATTGAAATTTTAAATCGAGAGAAAAATATATTTATTTGTGCGCTCAAGTTTGCGTATAATTCTAGATCCATCTTTGATTTTGTGGATGCTTCAACCAAATTATGAGGAGAAAAAGGTTGGAGATATTTAACACCTGTGAATTTTTTCACATTTTTTAATCCCCTCTCCTACCTCACTTCTATGAGCTCACAGTTTCCACAGTCTCTTTACCTCACCGCTATTTAAACCTCTCCCCGCTTCACTATTTAAACATCTCTCTGCTTCTCTCTGTTCTCTCCTCCTCCTCCTCCTCCTCCTCTCTCTCTCTCTCTCTCTCTCAATCCTTCGCCATGAGAGGTACGAACCAAACCCTCCTTTCCCTTGCTCTCTCTCTCTCTCTCCTTCCTCTCCAAGCTCTCTGCTCTTGTGATTGCGTCAAGATCACTGAGGGGAGAGATTCCCAACAGGCGCTGGAATTGAAGCTCATATCCATAGCCTCCATTCTATGTGCCGGAGCAATCGGGGTCTTGATTCCGATTCTCGGCCGATCGGTGCGGGCGCTTAATCCTGAAAACGACATTTTCTTCATGGTGAAATCTTTTGCTGCTGGTGTTATTTTGGCAACAGGGATGGTACATATTCTACCAGACGCATTTAATGGGCTCACCTCACATTGTCTAATCAAAGAGAGAAGGTACTTATAATGCATCATATAATTGATTTACCATGTTTTATAGAATTATAGTGATATGTCATTTATTACATAACCCCTGAATAAGGCATAACTTAGTGGAGATCAGGATGGCTACAACTCCTTTAAAAATTAATTATATATAATAAAAATTTAAGACATTTTACTTTAATTATACTACAATCAGTTTCTTTCGAAAAAAATTTAAATATATAATTATAATAAAAATAATATTTTAATCCTCTCATTAATTTTGGTCAAACTCCGTCGATACCTATGGATTAATAGTCAAGTGGAGTCCATAACAAATCAAATGGAGTACATAAATGTTTCTTGCAACAAAAGATTTTTTGGTCTTAGTAAATGAGCATTTGTTCTTATTTGGTTTTTGTTAGGAGAATAAATGGGAATGCTGAAGATGTATAATTGTTGAGTAAATAGTTGAATTATATGTATGTTTCGCAAGTTCAATTGGGGAGAAATTAGACACAAAGGATAATTTCTCCTTCTCTACATGCTCCTCCAATGTTAATAATCATTGATGGGAAATGACTTTCATTTCTTGATTTGTGCTTAAATTAAAAAAATTAAATCATTAAATGTATTTTGTATCATCTCACATGTGCATGCATGTAAAAACTTTTGATGATTTTGACCTCATTTTGATAAGAATCAAGATTTTTTTATATCAGATGACTTTGCTTTTGACTGTATTCTTTACCTTATTTTTTGTTTGCTGCAATTTTTTAATCTCTAAATACTGTCTGCTCTCAGGCATCCTTATTTTAGTTACTGGATTAATAAAATAAACTTCAAATTTGACATTATACAAACAGGTCCCTCTATATTCATGGAATTACCTATTTGGCTATTTC
Organism: x Bolboschoenoplectus mariqueter; assembly: GCA_037678475.1. Lineage (NCBI taxonomy): Eukaryota > Viridiplantae > Streptophyta > Magnoliopsida > Poales > Cyperaceae > x Bolboschoenoplectus > x Bolboschoenoplectus mariqueter. The sequence continues at coordinate 1,455,567 of CM075260.1, read as the reverse complement.
CCTGTTAACAGAAGAGAGAAAAAATTACAATTGACAACCAGAAAGTGTCATTTTTCAGCAATGGTCCATGGCACAAGTTCCCTGTGGCAGGCTTTGTGGCCATGGCATCGGCAATGGCGACAATGATGATCGACTCAGCCGCCACAAGCTATTATAAGAGATCTCATTTCAGCAAAGCAAGGCCGTTGGACGAAGAGGAGATGGACGGGGACTCAGCAGGAGGGGCCCATGCGGGCCACGTGCACGTACATGTGCATGCAACACATGGACATTCGCACGGGCATGCCCATAATCAGCCTGACATGGTGGCAGGGTCGCAATCGGAAGTGTTGACGGATGATACGTTGAGGCACCGAGTTGTCTCTCAGGTAAAAATGTTGCCACACTCTTTATTTGTTCGGGTTCTTGATCGGTTCTTAATTATTCTGTGTTTCTAGTCTTGGATTTAACTTTGGTTTTCTAAGTAAATTAAAAAGAGGAGGAATCCAAACACTTATTTAGAATCAGCAAATAGCTTCTCTATTTAGTTAACTGTTTCTATAAAAAAAATATTTTTCTTTAGTTGATTCGACCAAACCTATACTGTTAGAAGAGGACTATAAATTCTTGTATAGACAGAATAACCTCTTAAAAGCATTGCACTTTCAAAGGCTCATGAATTTCAATTCACACAATTGGATGGAGGGCTCAGCCTTATCCATTCAATTAAGAACAAAAAGAAAAAAAGAAAAAAAGAAAAAAAAGGAAAATCTGAGTGCATTTTGGTTGGTTATGGCTGTAGCTGTACAAATTCAGTCAGGAACTGTTTTGTTGGGTAAAATGTAGGAAGGATTAATATACTTCTATACCTATTTTAAGCTACAAAGTTCTGTTGGGAATCTAAATTGGGTCCCACCCTGTTCAGAAAACATGTATCATCCATATTTTCAATGGAAGCTTCCAGTGCATGCATTGATTAATTTGAAAGTAAAAAAAGAAGAGTATCTGTATTTGAAATACTTCAGAAGGACTAGGAGAATTTTTTTTTCTTTTTGAGTAAAAGTTGAGGCTATTGTTTTTAGATGCCGTGTTCAGTTTTCTTTGCTAAATATCAGAAAACTTTTTATCAGTCCTTGATTCCTTGTAGAAAGAGACAAAAAATTGTGACATTTCCTCTCTCCTGATATGTGAAATAGCTAGTGCATTTTTTTTTTAACATTTTTGCTACCAAATTTTGTCCTGTAAAAGTATATTGGACAATATGAGTATGAAAGCAAAACACATACATCAAGCATGTATTTTGAAAGAAAAATTGTCCAATACCATACTCATGGGTTTGGTGCCGTACTACCGTACCAATGGTAAGTGCTTCTGTCCATTTAAGAATAACAGTAGTCCTTTTGAAACTTCAAAATCTAATTCCTAATCTCCAAGCAGATTTTGAGGCCTCAAATTAAATAGAAATCTAGCCAACTTGAAAGGACTTGGTCTTGTTATTTTCCTTAGAATCATGGAATTTTGCAAGTTTTGTAATCTATTTTCATCATTTTCCTTGGAAAATATGACAAAAAAGGGGCTCAATCGAATCCTCTGTGGTAAATAGTTTTGGCATATGCTTCCATTATATAATTTGGAGAGGGCATTATTTTTTTGTGAGTGAAGCATAACTAGAATTATAGACCTCTCTTTCTTTGTCCCACTTTGCAACAAAAAGTGTCCTTTGTGGCACTAACAGTTGCAACACGTAAGTCCAAATTTATGATATGGACTGTGCCATTATTTTCATTTTGGGTTGAAGAAAACAGCAATTTCCTTTATTCCATAGATCTCTCTTTGTTTGGTCCACTTTGCTTAGAATAATGTCTTAATTTTGTTACATGCCACCTATGAGTTCATACACTTCTCCAACCACACGTATCTCTCATCTTTCTGAGATGCATGTATAGGAAGGACTTTACCTAAATTACTTATTTTTTGTAATTAATCTTAGGCAGACATCTTGAAAATGAGAAATATTTGATGATACATCTCATTTCTGTATATCACAGTTAGCTTATACAGTGGAACACATGTAATTTATCAAAAATATGAAAATTTTCGATCTATATGTGGATTGGGTTTGATTTTTCCAACAAAAAATTGAAAAATTTTCGTCAAGACTTTCCGTTGGATATTTCTTTCAAAGCCATGTTCTGCTCATCTTTCATGTCATTTTCTATCACTTTCATTTGTTCAAATCATGGTGTCTTATGCAGTTATAAGATGTAAGGAACCAGGTACCTAATCCAACAGTTCCTCATTGAAACGGTTCTTGAAGTGGTTGGCACGTAACTATTGCTTGACTTGATTGCAATTTATTTATTTTTTTTTTGCGAAGTTTATTGTGAATTTTTGTTGTGGTCCATCCATTTATTACTGAAAGACAGCTTAATTTGAACCAAAACTGGCATCCCCTGGGCCACGTTTATTTTATCAAATTGAGCTGATTTCATGTCTTTGTGCAATTAAATAGACAGATATTACATACATCTCTTACTGATATTAGATATTTTTGCTGCTCGACTGGTCACTTCAGGTGCAGTTTATTGTTACTTAAGCCCTTGAATAATTATGGTTGAATTCTGACTCTTTCTGTTTAATTGGTTTATTTGATTATTAGTAATAAGATTATAATGAAATTTGTTACAAATGCAGGTACTGGAATTGGGAATATTGGTACATTCTGTGATAATTGGAGTCTCTTTGGGGGCTTCTTTGAGGCCAAGCACTATAAGGCCTCTTGTTGGCGCACTTAGCTTCCATCAATTTTTTGAAGGTGTCGGGCTTGGTGGCTGCATTGTTCAGGTACTTCTATCTCTTGTCAGAGTTCTCTAAATATTTTGAAAATAGTGAGATATGAATTTGAATTAGTGCATCAAATAATCCCTCATTGTACCAAATCCTTACTTGTTCACTCTTAGCTACGGGACCAGAATTACCAGATTATTAATTGATTTATTAAATTTAAAATTTGATCACTCTCTTTCTTCTTATCTGTAGGCCAATTTCAAGGCGAGAGCGACAGTAGTAATGGCAACATTCTTCTCACTTACAACTCCTTTCGGGATTGCATTAGGCATCGGTGTATCATCGATCTATGACCAGAACAGTTCAACTGCCTTGATAGTCGAGGGGGTATTTAACGCAGCTTCGGCTGGTATTTTAATTTACATGGCACTAGTCGACCTCTTGGCTGCTGATTTCATGCACCCAAGAGTTCAGACTAATGGGAGGCTTCAATTCGGGACCCACATCACGCTCTTACTTGGTGCAGGGTTCATGTCCCTTCTTGCAAGATGGGCTTGAACATGTAGAGGAAGGGGTAAAAATTCTAGTAATTAACAATTTTCAAGGTCCAGGATGCAATTGGTTACAATCAAAGAGGTAATTTTTTGGGGTCTTGGATAAATCTTAATTAGTTTTCAAAGGAAGCAAATTGCTCCCCTAAAAAAGACAAGAATTGCATTAAAAGAGTCTCAAATTTGCCATTTGTGAATCAAGCGATGGGAATGGATTGAATTACTTTATTCTCATCTAATTGTAGCATTGTTTTCTTGGGGCAGGGAAAAAAAATTGCTTATGAAATTTAATTGGAAAATGCATCTAGGCTAGATGCATGTTTTGAAAGAGGATAGCTCTTTCTCTTGAATTGTTATTTACCCACTTTAATTAATGTTAACAAAGAAGATAAAATGTTTTGTTTCTCCATCATATTTATGATTTGTTTTAAAAGAGGATAGCTTGTCCCCTTGATTGTTATTTACCTGCTTAAATAATGTTAAAAAAGAAGATAAAATATTTTGCTCGTCCATTAATATGTAACAATAATGAAATTTTTTATTGTTACTGTTACTACTAGAATTGCAATATCATCTGTCTATACCAAGCTTTTAAAAAACGGAATTTATACTCCGTTTAAACCGTGTAATCGTTTTTTAGACCCTTTGACGTTAAGTATTTGAGAAAAAACCGTTTTAATCATTTTTTGAGAATTAAATTATTTTAATCCTAATAAAACGTTTATTTATATTATTTCAAAGTGATTAAATACTATTAAATTCATTCGAATGTGAAAGTTATATATTATGAGCAATTTTAAACACTCAAAATAAACATATTGAATTTTTATGATTGAAAAAATTAAAATATAATCTATAGTGTCCAACTCTTTAGAACTTCTTATTTTTGTTTAATCTTTTATGATGTGATAATATTGTAGTATTAATTAGAATAAGTACTCACTAATGATATAATAATTATTTTTGCTTATTTTCATTATTTTTTTAATTATTAAGTATAAATATACATAACTTATTCTTTGTAAATGTCAAAAAATAGACTTTACAAAAATACCCGTATTATGATTTAACGTCCGTTTAATACTGTTTAAACGTTAAACCATTAACTACTCGCCTCATCGTTAAGAGCCGTTAAACGTTTTTTAAAAGCTGGGTCTATACATATATAAATAATGCTCAAAGTCCAAACTCCAAAGGCTTAGTTTATGGTTCAAGCGCCTTTGGAATATATAGATGCATTATAGGAGAAGGTGTCAGATAAATATGGAATAATTCATATGCGTTTTTCAATGGACCTTATGTAAGTAAGAATGCAGAACTTGATTCTAAATTGTGGAAAATTTTTCAAAGGGTTCTGCTTTTATACAGTTATGGAAATAGTAACCCAACTAGTTCTCTGGCTTTCATCTAGGATTATAAAATTAAAGCATATTGCTTTGTGTCTAAGAATAAAGAATATTTCGAGTATTTGATTGGGGTGTGTCATTTACGACATCAAGTCCTGTTAACAAAAATAACCAACAAATATTGGACCAGCATTTTCCTGTTTCTGGCCTAAACAGAAGCTATGTATAACAACTACCCCTGCTGCCTCCTTTCCTAACCATAAAAAGGAAAGGGGATAAACGAATAAATGAAAGGGAGCTGATACACATATTGTTATTGATATCGTAGTTGATATGAGTTTTGTTATATATATAAAATAAGTTATTATATATGTTAATGATTTTATTATGTAAAATTATTTTGTACAATACTGTCATTATTCAATTTAAATGAATTATTATGCATATTAATAATATTTAAATTGAATAATAAAAATATTATATAAAATAAAATCGTTAACATATATAATAATTCATTTAATATATATAATAAAGCTCATATCAATGATGATATTAATAATAATATCTCCATAATATTTTTCTAAATGAGAGAGAGATGTGCCGGTAAAAAGAGTGACCAGATGGTTTTCGAGTAATATCGATAAAATCAATATCCTTATCATAAGTTTCTCAACAACGAATTTATGAGTCAAATTACAAATGAGTTTGAACTCTATGCTAATTAAATCAATCAAGGGTATCAAATAGTTCAGACCAACATGCAACTATGAAAATCTCACGGGTGTCTCCTTTTCTTTTAGATAACATCTTCTTCTTTTTTTTATTTAAAAGCTCCCTTTAATCTCGATATTTATTTCTTTTTAAATATTTTTTATGAAATTTAAACTTACGTCTCTTTATAGAAAATTAGATAACATCTTCAACCAGCTGAAAATTAGAACTCTTTTTCTTTAATAGATCCATCTTCAAATAGCCAAAATACAAAAAAGAAGTCGCCTATTTTAGCTGAATTGTAGGAAAACTTTATTCCAAACAAGTGAATAAACCGATCTAACTCGAATAGCAGACAAAATCAATTACTCTTACATCTGTTCAAAAAAATAGGAAAGTACAACTGAAAAGCCTATGAACCATTGCTAAAAATCCATTTAATCCACTATAAAGATTACTATGAAAAGATAGCAACTCTCTTTGACTTTGCTAATACATGTGTCACTACCAAAACTTCTTTTGTGCGCGTCAGCTCTTAAAAAAGAACATGAATTCCGCACCATTAATCCACTAGCACAGCATTTATTGATTAGGAAGTAGTACTGCTTTCCTAAACAAACTAAGAGAAAGAACAGGGAAAAAGAGAGAAAAAAGTTGATATAAAATAACCCTGATTCTCACTCCATTTTTCCTTTGGTTTGGTCAATATCCTTTCCACTGGTCTGGTCAATGCCAGTTGATGAAGAGGCAACAGTTTCTGATTGATTGATGCTGGCTTTGGCTTCTGCAAGGAATCTTGGGTCGGGCTGAGGGGCATTACTGGTTGTAGACTCCTTCATTGCCATGCAGATGTAAAACCCAATAACCAAGTTAACGGATATAACCGCAATAAACCCACTAATTAAGGTCTTGTTCTCGGCTGACAGCTGGCTCGCACCTGTTGTTAAAATGTTAAATAATGTAATTTGTATAGCTAAATGAATCCAAAAAAAAGCCAATAAATGGCTACCTTTTCCCTTCTCACTCTCCTTCATCACATACAGTTTAAAAGAGTTTCTTTCTCTTTTATGGCGTTCACAGTATTTGCAAACTGAAGTTGTAAAATTGAGTTTCGATCTGATCATGGTACCATATTTGACATAACAGTATTAAAGTGGTCATATGTTTTCCTGGATGCTGATGCTATTTCATACTCATACAGTAACCAGTGGTCTGGGCTCTTATTGTCAGTGGTACAGAAAAGATCATAGTACCAATATCATACTACTGAGGATTGAGATGCATATTTTGCTTTAACAGTAAGGCATTTGATGTTATAAACATGTACTGTACTTCACAAATATAAGAGGAAATAAAAAAGAACATACCGAAAACCTAGACAGACATTTCAACATCAAATGTGGATTAGTAAAATATTGAGAAACATAAAGAAGAAAAATAATAATAGGTGAAAGGAAAGTACCTGGAATATAGCCATAGTAGAAACCATAAAGAATGGCAATTGGGGCCATCCACATAACCATAGAAGTGATAAAAAACTTTTTTATCACACCTGTCATTACTTCAACTAATAGTAAACCCGCGATCTAAGGAAAAAAAAAAAGTGCAACTTAGTGAAGTTACCTCTAGCAAATGACATTTATTTAACTGACAAAATTCAAATCAGAAGGTCGAGAGATACAAAAAGAGAGCGAGCAAAAATTTGCTGAACATCCCAGAATCCACCCACGCGGGTGGAGCCAGAGAAGACAGTGGCGGATTTAGAGCTACACTGAAGCATAGGCACAAAACAATTATAAACTCAACTCTTTACAAAAAGCCTAGGCACTATTACCATATGAACTTTATATACCAATCATTATTACAATAAAATCATATGTTATTAACTAGATTTGAAACTTAAGCCTAGGCATGGCCTGGGCTTGCCCATGCCTAGGTCCGCCCTTGAGAGAAGATGTGGCATTCAGGGGTAAAGTTGAGAAAAGTTATCATCCATAGAATTATGTTCATGGAATGTGACAATATTTAGCCCAACAATAAAGGGAAAGGTGCAATTTCATCTGATTTGCTTGCTTGCACATACTTAAAAAAAAATCACTCAAGCTGTAAGCCTAAAAGAAAACTAACTTCACTTTGGCAATGAAGCTGCAATTCCATAAAATTGTGCATTCTAGACTAATTTGTTACCTCAGCCAATTTCCTTAAAGTGTCACTTAGTCATGCAAGTTCGATAACATTCTTTTGGACTAAATACATAATTCTACGAAGATTTACTATCAAAACATATATATGTTTTTATTTCTGATTTGGATTGCAGTACAAATTGGTACCTATTTTTCCCCTACTGAAAGCAGCCTTAATTCCGTGCAAGTAAACCCTAACCATACATACAACCACCCCATAGAAATCAATAGCGCACTGTTCTTGAAAAATGGGATCTTCTACCATAGACAGCAATAGTGCACTGTTCTTGCCATGATTTGGAAAATCGATCGGCAATCCACGATCCGATTATCGGGCGGTTTTCCAAACGAAGGCTTTATGAGCGAAACAAAATAATAAATAATTGAATCGGAAGAGATTTACCGTCCGAGCTACGCCGATTCTTCCTCTCTACTTCGCTTGTCAGTTGTCACTGAGCTGATTCTTCTTCCTCACTGCTTCGCTTGTCAGACAAATCGATGATCGGAGGAGAGATTTGCGGATAGCGTGCGTGATGTATGTTTCGTTAACCGTTAATTTAGAAGAGAGAGAGAGAGAGAGAGACGGAGAGAGACGGAGAAGATCGGGGGCTCTCTCTTTCTTTCTTTTTGATGTTCGGAAAAAGGGAAAAGAAAGATAAAAGTTGAAACGAATCGGACGAACTCGATTTTTCATCGGCGGTTATATCAAACGGATCAGGCGGATCGAGTGCATTTACGATTCCGCAGTGGAATTATAAGCGTAGACTGTTTAGGAGACGGTTCCTTGGCTCTGATGAAGCAAAATCATGGTAAAGAGAGAGAAAATCTCGAAATTACAAAAATTAAAATAAATTAGAGGAAAAAAGAAGAGTGATAATTGCACCCATTTAATTATATCTCTTATTTACATCTTATATATATTTATATTTCTTTCATAAAATATTTATATAATGATAAAATTATTTATATTTACATTATTAAAATTAAAAGTTATATAAGTTATATTTATACTTATATAATAAAATTTTTAATTTCAATTTTTTTTATAATCATCTAGAAAAAAAATAAATACTTTTTATACTAACTATAAACACTTATAAATTTAGATATAAATGAATTATTTATTTAATATAAATATTTTTTTGTGTACAGACAAGGATGTAAAATATAAAATGTAAAGATAATTTCTCAATAAGAAATGTCGGATTTTGAGAATCCGACCTACTGATCTCTGGATGCCAGACTCTCAAAACCGGTCTGTGCCGGAGGTCAAATTCTGAAGAAAACAGACTTCAAAGGCATTAATGTTCTTCCAGACAAATGCTCTATTTTCGCTTTTAGTCACATTTTTTTTTTTTGTAAAGCCACATATGATATCGGTTCAAAATCTATAACCTAATTTAAAAAAGTGGATATTGTTTTCAAACTATTTAAAGTTTGTGGATAGGAAAAGTTAAAAGAAGGAAATTGACGCCGTTGCAATCTTCTGAAATGAAACCCAGCTAATCAAAACTACACAAGTCTCGATAGATGAATTGTTTTTCATAGAAAGAACCGAAACCAATCAAATCAAACCATTTCATCTACAAATTAAAAAACCAAACACTACAAACATAACTATGCCCACAAGGCAACGACTAAAGAAATGCAAACACAAGCTAGAACTGGCAAACTGAGGTGATCACGAGAAATGATCTATAGTTCTATACCAAACTAAGCAAAATCAAGCACCATACCATTGAACAACTAAAGTTTACATTGCAGATTTCAAGAAAGGCAAAGCCAACCACCATCCAAACATAACAATTGCAAAATATTTAACAAAAGAAAAACTAATCATGTTGAACACAGCACCATATCAATATCATAGGCACCAAATCCTCCTGAAATAAGCAGAAAATGGAAATATGATTTCAAAATTTTATAATTCATCCAACAGTATTTTTTATTTATTTCTTCCCTCTTTCTATGACTCAGTCTATCATTACTACTATTTTTTTTTTTTTATGTTTGGACTGCAGGGGATGTGAGAGAAAAACATAAAAGTAAGATACCAACAATATCCAACTTACAAGGGAGGAAAAATGACACATGCCGGCAGTACATGCCAACACCAAACAGTTCAAAACCCATTAGCTAGGTAGATATGTATGTGATACCATACAGTAATTTGGCCATTTTACCATCAAATATATCTAATTGACACATGGAATAACACACATTCTTAGATGTTCCTTACTTTCTTAAGCAATCTCTTACCGATGATAAATGCTTCAATCTCAGATATTTCAGACCACCAACTTTGACTCTAGATCAGCTGCAATACTTGCATCTCCAGAGTCCTAGGGAAATTATAATAAAACACCAAATGAGTCACAAGTATCAAGAACAAAAAAGTAAAGATTGATCATAGCTTTTTGGAAGCTTTGGTCCTGGACTTCCTTTTACCAGTTCAGTGCCTGACCAAATACCATCTCAACTCTCACCAGTCAGATGCTGATTTGCCATGGTACCACAACTTCAGTTCATCAGTACCAATAATAAACCAGAATCACAAAAGAACTACAGTTTCTAGTATATTAAAATCACTCTCAAGTCCATCATTCATCCCAAACCAATACCAAAAAGTAAGAATACAATTAAACTAAATAATTACCTCCATGCCCCATTTTATGTAATCAGGCGATTCACATGCCTTGTACTCATCGACAAGGCTTTCTATTATCTCTCTAGACTCATCAAACTCAGACAAATCATTATCCTGGACCAAAAAGAAACATAAACAAGATATACATAAACCCATGAAGATGCTTAACAATACTAAAAATAAAACACAAGGAAATCACAAGAAAGGGACTCACAGCAAACATGGGGAACTTTCGGTAGTTGTCAATGAAAGCCTGTTTCTTCCTTAGTGTCTTGTAACTGCTCAAACACTTGCTGAACAGATGCCTTATACTAGTGTGATTTGCAAGCATTAACCCACTCACCTACAAAAAAACAAACAAAAAGTAAGTGAGAGAATGAGTGTGTAACAGAGAGAGAGGTCTCCCTCTTTTTATCAAGTACTTGTGGAAAGAGAAGCAGGTATTTCAGCAGTTAGATGTCTTGTTATGAGCTGTTAAAGGGAATATGGACCCACTGGTTTTTGCTAAATATATGAAACCTTGCACCTAGTATTGCACAATTTTGACAACAATGCATAACAGAACCATTTCACTATTGCAGCACTAGGTTATTGTCAGCTCAACTCAATTTAGGTTACTGACGTCAGAAGTCTTCAAACAGCTAAATGACAACACCCAAAAATTTAGGAAGTTGATTACAACTCACCATCAAAAGAATTTAAGTGCTATTTTAATAAAACCTAATATCAACAGTTTAGCCAATTACTAAATAGTAAAATGCAACCTAGCAAGTCATCTGATAACCCAATTAATGTAACATAACAAATATGAAATTTAAAGGAAGAACAAAAGAAATCATACCCTGTGAGGAGTCTGGACATATGGTGATTTTCTAGATAAGGCAACCTGAATGCTAGCAGGTCCCCACTCAATAAAATTCACAAGCTTCCTTTCCCGTATCCTCTGTAAGCTTTCATGAACCTGTTTTGTCATTTTTAAGAAAAAGAACATACTTGTGTTATTTTGAGCTACTAAAAGTTCCAGCACACCATTTACAAAAAAGCAGCAGTAATTATCAATGCCAATACTGTGATGTTTCAGGTCCTGTTTATACTGAAAGAAATGCCTCTGTTAGGATTTTTCTAGTAAAAGTTACTTGCAAAGTGGCAACCCTTTTTCTTTTAGTGAAAAATAAAATCCAGAAGATTGAAAAATACAGAAACTTTTCCTAATCAAAAGAAAAGAGTATCCACTTCACCTGAGTGGGATCCACCTCTCCTTGAATGATGTTTAGTATTGAGATATATTTGGCTTGGCTAGCCTCTTTAGTGCGAGCATATGAAGAGCACATTATATTCTTAGTTTGTAACAGCCTTCTCATCACATCAAGCACCGTCGTCTTGCGTATCATGTTAGCCTACCAAAAATAAATACTTAAAAAGTTATAGAACATCCTTAATTCCTTAGAATAGTACCTTTGAAACTGAAAAGTATTTTTTTTAAAGATTCAGTATTATAATACTATTCATGTTTTGTTTACCAATAGAGGTATTTGCTAGTCTGTTCATCTTTTTTTCACTGGTAAAACTATCTATCAACTATGAATTTGTATAGTCTGAAAGTTTGCTTTTGGTCCTGGAGGTGGTGTTTCTTCCACCCAAGATTTCCAAATTTTGAGACACACTCACATATCATCTCCAGGTCAAATAATCTATTGAAAATTTTAACAACACTTTATTGCCTACTAAGCAATCAGAAACCTAAAGTCAAGAAAAGTCGTTTTATAACTCTAGTCAAGAAAAGTCATTTTATAACTCAATATAGCTAAAATCCTTCAAAAAAAACTGCCATCTGACAAACAATTAAAAAGACAGATGACCAAGTCATGCTCTGTGAAACCAGGACACTTGTAATCTGACATCTCAGTACAATTTAAAGCCTGAGAAGGAAATTTACCTGTCTCTCAACTGTAAGTGGCGTATAACCTGTCATCAAGAAATGGCACCTCGGGGTCGGTATCAGTGAAGCCAATAAACCAACAAGATCATTGTTCATATATCCAGGATAGCGCAATGTAGTTGTGCTGGCTGACATCACAGTAGATACAAGGGAGTTTGTCTGAGCAAACGTTGGGTTCGTCAGGTGTAGCCGTTCGACAGCAATTCGATTCAGCGCTGTGTTGTCTAACACAACCACACAGTCAGCGTTTAGGGTAAGGCGCTTTAGAGTAAGCAGAGAGTTGTAGGGCTGGACCACCACATCAGAGGTCTCATTTTGGTTTGGGAAGACACTATAGGTCTGTACAAGTTTTTTCGAGTAGCGGTCATTTAGGGTTTCAAGGAGATATGAGCCCATGCCTAAACAAACAAGCGGCAATTTCATCAGAATCCAAGTTTCTTTCTGCTACAATTATATATGTGGTAGTGCAAAATGGCATAACACTTATTTCATCCCGGAAAAATGATACATCTCAATCTCATACAACTTCACAAACAGCAACACCATTCCACATACCCTTTTGTTCTGTATTTACTCCAAAAGATACCCAAAGCAACCTTACTCCCCAATCTTCAAATATCAGAAAGATAAGTAATTGGGTGACTACAAGGCGCTGTGAAGGAAGGAGGGTGGTATGCATGTGAGAGAGAGAGAGAGAGAGAGAGAGAGAGAGAGAGAAGGGATTCGTATAAATCAGGACATAAAATGCCATAGTTCTAATCAAGAATTTTAGATAATTATAATAAGAAATAAAAGTTTGCATAACCTATACCTGCTTTTTTCTTCTCTAATTTCACTAAAATGTTTATCAAAATTAAAATTACAATATATATTTCTCATGCTTGAAGCTAGCACATGGACATTTCATACTCCGAAGTCATGTAACTAACCGTTGGCAATATGTCACTGGAAAGTACACCCCATCAAATTTGGCAATTTTCCCATTGCAATTATTGAGTATAAATTTTACTAATCCTGCATTAAATTCACATCAAGTTATGCTTAGTAGGTACAAAAAGCAGAACAGTACTTTGACGTGTTTGCTTGACTAAACCTTCTCTAAATTGTCAAGGCAATAACTGCAACATTTTAAAAAAAAGCCAGGTCTTACTTCTACATATAAGAAATCCTGTTGTGACAAAATTATTATGCAATGTGTAAATAAAAAATCCATATAGTAACATCAAACAGCAGCAACTGAAATATCGAAATATTCAAAACAGTACTTTTGTATAACAAATCTGGAAAATAGAGTAAAAATGAACAAATATAAAGGTAAAAGTTGGAACAAACTCAGATGAAAAAAAAAATGAAACAAACCTGAGCCGGTCCCACCAGCAATAGAGTGGCACAAGACAAAACCCTCCAAGCTATCACTTCCATCAGCTTCTCGATCAACCATGTCCATTATATCATCCACAACTTGCTCTCCCTGTCAAACACAAGTACACAGACATATACATATATGTGAATGGTTGACTGTTGTAAATTGTTAACTGAGGAATGAAAGCATTCAAAACCTAAAACCTACAGGAGTAATGAAACATGTATTATACATAACAGCTGGTAAAATTATACACAGCTTAACAGTTAGTGGATTGTATACCTGGTGGTATCCACTAGCCCAGTTATTACCAGCACCTCCTCCGTGATCTGAAACATAGATGTTTTCATGATTGTAAAGGTTTCTGTACTCGCTGAGTTTAATCCCATTTATAACTCGTGGCTCAAGGTCCATTAGCAGAGCTCGAGGTATGTAGTGCTGGTCATCAGCTTGGTAGAAGAAAACATCCTTCCTGTCTCCTCCCTACATTAACATTGTATGCACAACTAGAGGTTCAAACTTCTTTTTCAAAACAATCTGAAATCAAATTTTAGACATAGGAACAAATATTTTGGCTTCGTTGGAAGTTTTTCAGGGGTTCTAAATTCTTTCATACTTCTTTTCCTTTGTTGGAAAAATATTAGGTCTTCGGAAGGCTCAAATATTTGGATTATTTATTCAGAAGATGATCTAGATGCAAAGTATTTCCTTTTATATCCTTGATAAGTTCAGAGAATTCTGGCATATTTGGGGGAAAACGTAAATATTGAGATTTCCCCCTAATTAGTGTCTGAGCAAGATCTAAGATGCAGAACATGTGTGAGCAAATTGATACTCCTGTATCCATCAAGAATTTAGTTTCAACAATTTCAGTAATTCACAGGGATAGAAGATAGAAAAAGCAGTTGCTTTTATCCAAGGCTGACATCCAAAAATAGCAACACTTGGAGGATCCGTTTGCAAAATTCATGTTTTAGTCAGTTTATATCCAGGAAAAAGATGAGCACATGGACCGGTCAGTGAAGGTGACGGATGTTAGCGAGTACCAAGTGCGCGGCTATTGTTGGTGAAAATCGTAAAACACAAATCAGAAAATTGCACAAAGAATGAAAAAGAAATAAAACCTGAGTGGCAAAATCCTCGAGGAGACCATCTTTCCCTATGCCGTGCTCAAGGCATAGTTGCTTCCAGAACTCCATTCCGACTTGATTTCCGCATTGTCCCACCTGAATTGTTATTATCTCTCTCGGCATCTCTCTTCTTCTCACTCAGTCCCCTCTTTCTCTTGCTTCCAGAACTCCGCTCCGATTTGAATCCTAGGAGGCCGATCTCCGTGTTTGGTGCGTCAGTGCGATTGTACCGAGAGAGAAGCGAGGAGTGCGGTACCGTACGACGCTGAGGCAGGATGGAAAGCCGTTTGTGTTTTTGGTAGGGTTTTGAAATATGAATCTGGTAATGAGCGCATTTTAATTTTCTCCGAGCAGTTCTATTTTTAAAAGACAAAACTACCCCTAACTGTTGTCAGTTTGTTTGATGAGATCCTTTTTCTCAGGATTTAACATAATTTACTTTCTTAAATTGTTAAATGTATTTCAGTAGGAAGGGATCTGACAAGTATTATATTATTTTGACAATCTTGATAATTAATTTTTACATAATTTTAAAATAATTTTTAGAAATTCTCAAAAATTGATAAAGATATTTTTTAACTCGTAGATTAATTGTGTTTTAAATTTCATGCGATTTAAGGGTCATTTGATATTTCGTCAAAAACTGTTAAATACAAATCATTATAATATATTATGTAATTTTGATAGTCTTTGATGAAGTATCAAATGACCCATAAATTATATAAAATTTAAAACACAATCAATCTATAAGTTAAAAAATATGTTTATAAATTTTTTTTTATTTTTAAGATTTTTTTTGAATTATTTGAAAATCTATTGTCAAGATTGTAAAATAATAGTTGTCATGGGATTCTTACTCATTTCAATATATGTGAATTTTAAAAGCTGCATATGTGTTGTGAATTTTAAAAGTTGGATATATATAAATTTTGATGTTATCTCAATAAAAAATAAAACTAAATTAATAAAATCGTATATAAACAAGTTGAAATACATTTTAAAAACAATTTGAGATAAAATATAAGTCATAATACTTTAATTTAGTTTAAAAAATATATAAATATTTAATAAATATATTCAATAATTTATATAAATTTTAATGTTATTCCAATCAAATTTTGATGTTATTCCAATCAAATTTTGATGTTATTCCAATCAGAATTAACAGCGTAACCATAATGAATTGATTTTCAAGATAAGTTGTTTGATTGCTGGAGAGTTCGTTAGATGTGTAAAACGGTTCAATCCGAGGGGTAAAATAGAAAGTGTGTTTCCAACACTGCACAAAAGTGACAGGATTATTTTTGTCAAATAATATGCTGCAGGTATCGAGCGAATGTGAAGTCCTCGTTGGAAGCCGAGAATCCGATTGATAATCAGTACAACCAATTGTTAAATGACACGTAAAGTTTAGTCAAGTAACGTAAAGAAATTCCGTACTTGAAGAATCACTTAACAGAGAACCCTCCCTAAAACCCTCCTTCCCCAATTCTTTCACACTACACCACCTCTTCATGCCGATCATGAGAGCCTCCTTTCAAGCTCTCCGCCTCACCTCCTCCTTCGCCGCCGCCGCCGCCGCTTCAGCTACCTCTTCAACTATCCGACCTATCCTCTCTCTTCCTCTCCGCCTCTTCTCCGCCCAGACAGCTTCCGACTCGGACTCCCCTTCAAACCCTGATTTTGACAGCTCAGATTACACCCTCCCTTCCTCCCCTTCCACTTCTCAATCAAACCCTAGATCGGACTCATATTACCGAGCGAGAGCTGATGAAGCTCTATTCGGCAAGAAGATGCAATCCCCATTGCAAGAAGAGGAAGAGAGGGAGAGAGCGACTAGGCTTGCCAGATCGCTTCTAGAAGCTGCACTGGAACCGCCTGACGACGTGGAAGAAGAAGAGGATCTGGTGGTGAGAGAGGAAGACCAAATGTCTCTTTCGGTGGGAATTATTGGCGCGCCTAATGCTGGGAAATCGTCTCTGACTAATTTCATGGTATAGTTCTACTTTTGGTCGGGTATTCTGTTTCTCATATGTACTTCCGGTATATTCCAAATTTATATTTGTCTAGTTTCTATTTTGAACAATGAAAGGTTGATCGTTAATCTGAGTTCAGCTATTTTAGTGCCATTCACAATATTTTGCTATTATCTTTATTATCTGGCTCAGTAATGAGTTGCAATTTACAACGCTAACACTCTATTCTCTTTTTATTTGCATTGATGTTAGGTGGGAACAAAAGTGGCAGCTGTATCAAGAAAGACAAATACAACTACACATGAAAATTTGGGAGTCATTACCAAAGGGAATACTCAAATTGTAAGTTTCATAACCTCGTACAGGACCAAAACTTTAAATTGAATTATATATGATATTTTTTTGGCTTAACTTAATGTTTTATTCTTAGTTGATCCTGGAGCAGCCTGTGTTCTTAGTTTTGATCAATGAAGAATCTGTGTAATAAAGAATGTGAAAACAGAAGCAAAAGTAAATAGAAAATATAAATGATAATCACTACTCAGTATGTTGTGCAAATTACCTGGTGCAAACTAGAATGGAATATGTCGTAATATTCTCATATATGTTGTACAATTTCCATCTTTTTTTTTCATACATCATATTGTTTACTGAATATTTTGTATATTGCTTTTTTCAGTGTTTCTTTGATACGCCAGGGTTGCTGATAGGACACAGTGATTATCCTAAGACAACTGATGTTAGAGTTCGAGTGGAGAGTGCTTGGAAAACAATTAACCTATATGATGTGCTAATTGTAATTTTTGATGCACATAGGCATTTAATCACGTAAGATCTCATTTCCGCTTATTCCTTTTCTTCTTAAGTATAAGTTACGCATCACACGTGAAGTATTACTAAGTATGTGCTACTTCCAGTATTGGTGCCAAAAGCTTCAATGCTGGCATTTTGTTTGTTTTCAAGTTTTTATCTGTACCACATTTGTGCCCCTGGATTCTCTGGAATCATTTTCATGTGAAAAAACATGGATGAAAATCTTAGTTGGCACTGATGTAGAATATTTCATTTTGGTGGGATATCTTGTAGTACAAAATGGCCCATGCAATGTTGGCACTATGCCGGTGACTATGATTACATCCGACTTTGCTTTAAAAGATGACTGCATAGGCATTGAATAATTTAAGAACCAAATTGGGAAATCTGAAGCTCTAAGGATTAAGTTTCCAAATATAACTGCAAGGGCTCAGGCCTTATGGTTAATAATCTTTTTGAGAGGTATATTCCTTTCTGCCTCTTGTTTATGGAGAGAACAGTGAGGGTGGAAGCACTTTATCAAAAAAAAAAAACAAGAAAGGAAAAAATAAAAGAAAAGAGAAATAAACTGTAAAATGAGGGTTCTGCTTTGCTGTGAGGTAAAGAAGCTTTTCATTGGTCTTTGGGGTTATCCATGTTATTTCTGGTATATATTATGCAGTGTATATTTGGTGTTTTGCATTGTAGATGTTGAAAGACCTAATGTTTACATTATCAACTACTTGTATCCAGTACTATGGTGAAAATATTTATTAATTTTGTTGAACTACTTGATGAAGTGGATACATCAAAGAAAATTCTTATATGTTTTTTTTTGTTCATTTTGCTTATATAGCCCAGATTCAAGGGTGAAAAGGTTAATAAGATTACTAGGTAAGGAGAAGCAGCCTCAACAAAAGAGGATACTTTGCATGAATAAGGTTGATTTGGTGACCAATAAGAGAGATTTGTTGGAAGTTGCAAGAGAATTTAAAGATCTCCCAGGATATGACCGGTATATACCGCATATTATTCTTTTTCCATGCATGCATGCATCTGAGCATATTGATTAAAGCAATTGTGTTTTAATCGATTAGTGTCCATGTATTGTGGTTGTTTGTTTTAGTTAAATTTCTTGCTTTGCTTGTTTCAGACAGTTGTGGTGGACAAGTCCTTAGATTTGATATTAAGTGGTCTTTTTGGAATATAGGTACTTCATGATATCTGGGCTAAAGGGTGCTGGTGTAAAAGATCTTATGCAGTTCTTGATGGACCAGGTATGTTCGTATAAAAAATGGTGTTTTTTTTTTGTACATAGTAAATGAACAATTGCATATTTCTTCCCTTGAATGCATATTCGATTTATGAGCTATTGCTGCATCTAAAATTCAACAATTTTGTTGTAACTGAAACTTGCAAAAGTTTTATGAAGAGTGCCCATATGTAAGGCTTTTATTTCTTATAGGTATATGATAACTGACTATTTGATTTCCTTGTAAAAATTATAGGCGGTAAAAAGGCCATGGGAAGAAGAGCCAAAAGTTATGACCGAAGAGGTTATGAAAAGGATATCTCTGGAGGTAGTTCGGGAACGGATGCTTGATCACATTCACCAGGTACCGAGATTGTTTATAAAACTTGTTTTCTTGCATCCTATTTACGTGTTTTAAATGTTTACCGTCTGTTTTCAGGAAATACCTTATGTGGTTGAACAAAAGCTGATGGGATGGGAGGAATTAAGAAATGGCTCTATTAGAATAGAGCAACATTTAATAACACAAAAACATAGCCAACGTCAAATTCTTGTTGGAAAGAATGGATCTAAAATCGGGTATACTCTCTTTCACTCTCTCTCTATACACACACACATACATGATATGATATATATAATGATGATATGCTATATGATTTTTCTTCTGAAATATCAGAATATGAACATTAGAATCCAAATGGAAATATCGTCAAAAGACGATTCTGGATATTGTATGAAAAATGTCCTTGCATGTACATTCTCCTATTTTCTTAAATGCCTACTGTTCATAGATTTTGGTTTGGAGGAATATTGTATTATATTTCTATGTTTAGAGCAATTTCGGTTCTTGAAGATTTTGTAGTTTCCAAAGAAAATTCTTTTCATGTCATAGGTGGACATAAGTCTGTTATTGCAACTGTGATCATTGCTATTATTATAGTTAGTAGTTGTTGACTTGTTGTCATTATCCATTATGATCATTATTTTAAATTTTTTGCCCTTGTAGGAGAATTGGGATTGAGGCAAACCAAGAATTGAGATCCATATTCAAAAGAGAGGTTCATCTGATCCTCCAAGTCAAAGTTGCAAAAAGAAAGGGTGCTTAGATTGATGCTCTCTCTTTGTGGCATCTCTTGTACTTCTGTTCTTAACATGTACTTTCTTGTTCTCTAACTATTTTCTTAGACTTTGGCAGGAGGTGACGGTGCATGTTGGTACCATAAAAGAATGCATCCATAGCCTCAGTACCTGGACTTCCCAAACCTTTGTCTACCTTGTGATCTGCACTGATTTCAAAATGGGCAAATGGCTTGAATTTGGGGGATGGTTTTGGGTTTGTTATTTTGTTCAAGAAAAAAAGATACGAAAACCTATTTACTACTGCAAATGAATGACAAGTACCAAAATGAAGAAGCTTGTAATTCCTGCATGGGCACACTTTCGAAATGACAAATGAAAAGAAGAAACTGCCCCTGAAATATACTTTTTCTTTTTCTTCCCCATCTTTTTGTGAAATTCTATGCTGTTTATCGTATTTTTAATCCTACAGACACTGCACTTTGAGGCAAAGCTGAATCAGCTATTCCAAATTTATATGCGATCTTAGAGAAACATGGTGGAACTCCCCAGGATTGGTTTTTAAATCTGGTGTGGACAAGATGGTGTACATTTTTGCAAATTTTTATATAGTAGGTTATCTTTTTTTTTTTTGGGGGATTTTGTTATCTCTATGAAATAGAACAGTCTTCTTTAAATTTAAGAAGAAGAGAATAAAACATTCCTCTTTAGTTGTTATGTTGTTGTTTTAATGTTTTGTTTTACAAATAAGGGGTATTTTCTAGATAATTGTTTCCAATGTTGGGGAGGAAAAATCCGTTGATGTTTCATTGGCACACTTCTGGGGCTGATGATTACCTGAGAAAATTTTGATTGCTTTGTTATTTTTGCCTTGAGACTGCTGTATAAAGTTCAATTAAGTACTGCAATCATTTTTTGTTAAAAATTATCCAAGAACATGAGACATGAGTTGAAGAGAATAGACTCAGTTTGTTGGTATTTTGTGAGGGGATCAAGTTATTCAACTTTCAATATTTATAATGAGTTTTCTATATGGATGTCAAACTTATTAACTTCGTATAATTTTTCATATATAAAACATCATTTTTATCACTAAATTAAAGATTGTTTCTTTTTTTCTTTATTAAAGCGGGGAGTGTAATATGCATTTTGTTTTTAGATGCACTTTATGTTGAGTAAACAATGTATTTTTTATTAGCACTCGCAGGTGTCGATTGAAATTGATCTGCAATTCTGCATGAATCAAAGTTTAAATCTTGTGATTGCGATAAAATTTTCCATTTCCAGACTTACAAATAATGATAATCAAATCTCATATATAAAATTTCCATCATGAGTAAAAAAACTAGCTATATTTAGGTATAGTTGAAGCCAATTCCAAGACCAGAGGAAATTTGGAATTTGAGTTCCATCCAGTAGTTTTGGGACTTATTAGGAATAGAAGACTAGTTTCAGCTTCATTTTTCTTTTTCTTTAACTTTTTTTTGAGAAAGTACCATTGAATAGATAATTTTAGTTTTGGGGAGAGGTCATTTCACAATGCTTATTTTAACAAATTTGTTAATAAATTTTCAAATAAATTCGAATTTTTTTTAAAATAAAAAAATTATAGACATATCTTAATACTTAATTGTGTTTCAAATTTTATATAATAATATTAAAATTTATATTATTTGTAATGGATCATGTAATAAGGACCGTTTATAGGCCTAGCCGCCTAGTTCTTTGTTGCAACCTGCAAGCTCGTACAGAAACTCCGAAGCACTACACTCAACTATGCTTCGTCTCCTTCGGTCGCGCCACCTCATCTCCATCTTCGCCTCCAAAACCCCACTTCTTCCCAAACCCTACACCACCACTCCTCCTCCCCAATGGACAGAGACCGTCGACTACCTAGACGAATCGGGCTCAGTTATCTCCACCTCCCCAGGCGCCCGACCCGTTATCCCCAGCCAAGACTCCACCTTCCTCGCC
This sequence comes from x Bolboschoenoplectus mariqueter, assembly GCA_037678475.1. Taxonomy (NCBI): domain Eukaryota; kingdom Viridiplantae; phylum Streptophyta; class Magnoliopsida; order Poales; family Cyperaceae; genus x Bolboschoenoplectus; species x Bolboschoenoplectus mariqueter. The sequence goes on along the minus strand of CM075260.1, from coordinate 1,433,860 downwards.
GGCTCCGTGCCTCTCCCCGTCTCCCGTCCCGCCGCCGCCGCGCGTCTTGCCTCGTTAGCGCTCCGCCACCCCTGGGGACCCGACCTCCTCTCCCGCCTTGACTCTCTCCCCTCTCCTCCTTCTCTGTCCGTACTCCTCTCGTCCATCTCCTCTTTGCCCTCCTCTGATCCCACCCCTTCTTTGTCCCTCTTCAACTGGTCCAGGAGGCAGACCTGGTGTGAACCGCGCCAGTCTGAGCCCCTGTTCAATTTAGTTCTACAGCGGTTGGAGGGGTCGGCTCATTCTGAGCATGTCCTTAACCTGTTCGACGAAATGCTTTCTTTAGGAGAGAAGGATCAGGAGCTGTTATCTCATTTCTCTCCCTCCCTTAACCTTGCCGTGCAGTTGCTTGCGAATACTTCCTTGCTAGAACCTTCTTTTGCATGCTTCAAGAAGCTGAGAGATCGCAACTTTACCCAATTCACCACACAGACCTTCAATTCTTTGATTACTCTGTTTCTGACGAAGGGGCTTCCTTACAAGGCTTTTGAGATATATGAATCAATGGAGACGAGCCAGTGTTCTCTCGATTCAGAGACTTATGAATTGCTGATCCCTGCTCTTGCTAAGTCGGGCCGACTTGACTCAGCTTTGAAACTGTTCAGTGACATGAAATTTAAAGAGCACAACAAAACTAAACCTAGTTTTGGAATTTATTCATCTCTGGTTGACTCCATGGGAAAGGCTGGGAGATTAGATGCAGCAATGGGGCTTTATAGAGAGATGCAAAATTTGGGTCATAAACCAACTAATGCCACAAACGCATCTATAATTGAGGCTTTGGTCAAAGCTGGGAAGTTGGATGCGGGCATGGATCTCTGGGAAGAGATGAAGCGGGTAGGGTTTCGACCCAATTTCAGCCTTTACACCTTGATGGTAGAGGCCAATGCAAAATCAGGTAAGCTAGATTCTGCTGCCTGTTTATTTAATGAAATGGAGAAGGCTGGATTTTTCCCTACACCTGCCACATATTCTTGTTTGATTGAGATGCACTCAGCTGCGGGTCAGGTGGACTCTGCCATGCGGGCTTATGGGTCAATGATCAACGCGGGTGTACGACCTGGTTTAGGTACCTTCACCTCTTTACTAACTCTCTTAGCCAAGAAAAAAATGATTGATCAGGCCGCAAAGATTTTACTTGAAATGAAAGCAAGTGGTTATCCTGTAGAAGTAAATGCCAGTGACATGTTAATGGTTTACATTAAAGAGGGGTCGGCTGAGCTAGCCTTAAAATGGCTTCGTTTTATGGGCTCAGCCGGCATCCGTACCAACAACTTCATAATTAGGCAATTATTTGAATCTTGCATGAAGACTGGTATGTACGATTCGGCCCGGCCCCTACTTGAAACCTACGTGGGATCTGCTGGGAAGGTTGATTTGATTCTCTATACCTCGATCCTTGCACATCTAGTGCGTTGCCAACTGGAGGCTAATGAGCGTGCCATCATGGAGATACTTAGCATCACCAACCATAAGGCACATGAATTTTTATGTGACTTGTTCACAGGGCCTGAACAGAGGAAAAAACCGGTTTTGTCTTTTGTTCGAGAATTCTTTCAAGGGATAGACTACGAATCTGAAGAAAATGCAGCTCGGTATTTTGTTAATGTTCTGTTAAATTATTTAGTTTTAATGGGACAGATGAACCGTGCGAGGTGTGTATGGAAAGTGGCGTATGAGAACAAGTTGTTCCCAAAAGCCATTGTTTTTGACCAACATATCGCATGGTCTTTGGATGTGAGAAATCTATCAGTAGGTGCTGCTTTGGTATCTGTGGTGCACACCTTGCATAGGTTTAGGAAGAGGATGTTATACTATGGGGTGGTGCCACGTAGGATTAAGCTGGTTACTGGGCCCACACTCAAGATGGTTGTTGCACAAGTTTTAGAATCTCTTGAGTCACCATTTGAGGTCAGTAAGGTGGTTTTGCGTGCACCTGGAGATGCAGTTTTGGAGTGGTTTAAGAAACCGATTGTACAGCAGTTTTTGTTGAATGAGATACCTTCTAAAGGGGATGTGTTGATGCATAGGCTCAATGTGTTGTTTCCTAGCTCAGCACCTGAGCTTAGGTCATTGTCACCTCCTAAACCTTTCTCCATGGGGAGGTAATAGGAAACTTTTTTATTTGATTTGAGATTTCTTTTGCTGAATTTGTTGGTTCTTGCAGAGGCTTGGTATAATTAACAAGAAATTTCGTGTGGAGTTTCATTGTTAAGTTGGGGAAAACATGTAGTGTACATATATATGAAATGAAATCTCTCTCTCTCTCTCTCTCTCTCTCTCACTTCCTCTACGTGTGTGTGTTTGTGTATGATGTTCACAAGCACTTGTAGTAACAGAATGATTTGTACATCTCTTAATCTTTTATTAAGTTTGTGTTCTTGTCTAAATTAATAAGAAAAAACAGCTAATGAGCTTGAGCATCTACGAAATGGCGTGATACTATGTTTTGATCTCCTCTTGCTTAATATGAATTATTTTTCGTAATTAATTATATGTTAATGAAATACATTCAGTGTCTAGTATGAAACGCCTCTTATCAGCTATGAGTATTGCATCTTCGGACTGCAAAGAGAGAATTTTATAAATAAAGAGTATCATATAGAAGGAAAATAGAATGGTTCTAATCTTATGAACCCCAGAAAAGCATTCTTAAACCTTCAATCAATTCCTTATTCTCCCCTACTCTTTTTAATCTCTTTCAACATATTTAATTATTCATAACTGCAGATAAAGCTGCATATTTCCAACATTCTACAAGAATATTATAAAGAAAAGTAACTCATGCACCACCTATAACAATGTAACATTGCTACCATAATATAACCAAGACAATCACTTGCTCACTTCCAACTACTTTATTTCACCTCAAAATATAAGAATAACCAAATCAGACATTGGACTTCAAGGTTTTGGCAATATCGATGACAAAACGGTATCTGACATCCGACTTGACTAGCCGCTCCATCGCCTTGTTCACATAATCAGCACCGATCAATTCTATGTCGGCCGTTACATTATGCTTTCCTGCAAAATCAATCATCTCTTGTGTGTCCTTGATTCCTCCAATACAGCTTCCAGCCAGAGTCTTTCCTCCTGTACCAGTACAACAGATGTTTCATTAAAAACATTAAATAAGAAATTGAAGTAAAATTGTACAAGTAAAGACAAACTGCAAACTTAAAATACAGACAATTTTAGCATATGTACAAAATAATCAAGCTAATTAAACAAAAAAGTTTGATTGGAGGAGTAAAAGGGAAAAAGTAACTACCAAAAATTAGAGCGAAGGCCGAGACCTCCAATGGTTTCTCGGGTGCACCGACCAATATCATCTTGCCATTCGGTTTGAGAAGTCCTAGCAGAGGCTCGATCGGATGTGTAGCAGAGACAGTGTCAATTATTCCATCCATGCTAGCCATAGCAGCCTAAAATTATAACAGTAAACAATCGTGATCAAATGAACTAAATCAATCTCATTCCTTTCTTATCTTTTCCATTGATCATTAACACCGGAAATATGTCAGGCATGCGTGATGCGTGGTACATCGAAAAGATAATAAGTACCTTCATTTGTTCGGCATTGCTACTAACTAAGAAGGCATCGGCACCCAACCTCTCGATCGCCTCCTTCTCTTTTCTCAGGCTGGAACTGATAACCGTCACCTTCATTCCAAATGCCTTCCCAAATTTGACAGCCACATGGCCCAGACCACCGAGTCCCACAACACCCAAGTGCTTTCCCGGTGCGTTAAGCTCATGATACTTCATCGGTGCGTAAACAGTAATACCGGCACAGAGAAGCGGGGCCGCCTTGTCAAGTGGAAGGCTCTTGGGAATGTGAACCACAAAGTCCTGGCTCACAACTATCATGTCAGAATAACCACCATAAGTCATGGTGCCATCTCCTGGGTGCACAGAGTTGTAGGTAAGAATCATATCCGGGCAGGAATTTTCAAAACCAGTTGTGCAGCTTGGGCAGGAGCGACATGAGTCCACTAAGCAACCCACCCCCACTTTGTCCCCAAGTTTGAAATTCTTCACATTAGAGCCAACTTCAGTGATTTCACCTACAATCTCATGTCTGTAAAAGAATATTGGAAATTTTATATTGTCAAAAAGAGGGAGCATGGAAGAAATTATGTATTTAAAAATTAGACTTCATTTATTATATATTTTTTTATTTACCCTGCAACGATTGGGTAGAATGTATTTTGCCATTCATTTTTTAAGCTGTGGAGATCAGAATGACAGATGCCACAATATAATATCTTTATTGTCACGTCATTATCTCCGTTGTTCCTGTTAAAATAGAGATTAGTTAGAAAAATGTTGGTTAGCTGAAAAGCTTGAATTAAATAATGATATATGTAACTAAAGAGGTATGTAGTTGGGAGCATAACATGCTCAATCTAATAATATAACTGAATAAAAGACATATATAAAAATCAACTGCCATATATAAATTAAGACATTCCTAGCTAACAAGGGGCATTTCCTAGTAACCCTATATTATCAAAATTAAACAATGAAAAAAAGAACCGTAAGTCTAGTACAGTGATGATATATTTCGTCTCTCTATTAAAAAATATATATTTAAATCTCATAGAAGATATTTGAAAAAATAAATAAATAATGGAGCTAACAGGAACCCTTATTAAAAAAAACAATGGAGAAAAACTTGAAGGGGTGAAATCTTTAATATTGTTTATTATTCTTTTTGTTATTTTTTAGTTATAAGCTAAAATAAAAAAATAAAATGTAAGGACTAATAGAATTTCAATAAACTTTGTGGTTTTAGAATTTTATTACAGAAAAAAATGGAAGGTCCAAAATCTACCTCTGTTGAGTGGCTGAAACTGAAAGCTAAAATGGGTGGACACACCAGAAGTTTGACATCTATTTGTTAATTAAAAAAAGAAAGGAAAAGTAAAATTGTTTGCCTCGCAATGAGGTCACATTTATTATTTTCACAAGATAATACAGCATCTCCCTAAATTCTTTATTTTTTGAAATTCAGGGTTGTAGGTGCAAAATTCAACTTCAATTTAATTTAATGACATAACTTTTCATATAGTAATAACTGCTATTGTCATCAAAAGGTGCTATTTTAAAATTTACCCAATGTTCTTGAATTAAATTGTTAGTAATCTGAAAGACCAAAAAGAAAAATTCTTATAATTTTTTTATCACCATGACTCAGAGAAAATTTAACTGTCATGAAAAGTAAAAGCACACAACTTAAAAAAAATAATAAATAACAAGTTGCTTAATTGCGTAGTTTTACCATCAAGTATTTACTTATTAATTGAAACACACGAAAAATTTGACTTTTTAAATGATGTATAAATATTCTAGTACTCATGTTATATATTAAATTTCTGGGTAACATAACATTTTTTATATAGTAACAAACTAACAACAGGCATGGATTCTTTGGATTTATATCCTCTACTATATTATATCATACAACATAATATATTATCTGTCTAATTATATTAAAATTTGTATAAAATAAATTTTAAAAATTCTTTTATAATTCATATCTGTATGTTGTACTATGTAATGCTACGTAATAGTAGAAGATGAGAACCAGCCAGATTCTTTAGATTCCGATTATATTGTTGAATCTACGCTATGGGGCAACAGAGAGGAGATACCAGCTGGGCTCTTGGTACTGTACCATAAATTAAAATTGTAATTAAAAAGTATAAAACTAAGAGCTAACATATACTTAATTAGTTTGATTGTTATTGCGCTCAAATCCGACAAATATTTGATGTAGAGATCAGTTTGGCTGAGGCTAATTTTTTTATTAGGAATACAAAATAAAATAAAATATGAAAAAAAGGAGGTATGTGGCTGTATGTTGTTGATGTTTACCTTTTTGTTTTTTTTATGGTCAAGTAGTGCTGCCTTGTTAATTAATCAAATAATACAAACTTTTTAATTGTTTTTATAGGACAAGGAATCAACTATCATGATCAAAGAAGGTGCATGCACAATCTCAATTTGTCATACATATAGTTAGGGGTGGATCTAGAAATTTTTTTAATGGTACCACCTATTTATCAATCAATAATTGTATGGTAATTAATTTGATACTATTGATTGTTTTAGGAGGATGGAGGTCAAATTGAAGAACTTTAACAAAAAATATGGGGGTCAAATAGATATTTAACAAAAAAAATTTCAAATTATAATAGAAGAATTATTAGAAATTATCAAAATTTGAAAAAATATGAGGTCAAATGATCTCCATTTTCTTTAATTAAATCCGCCACAAAACTTAGGCAATGGTATCTTTCCAAATAAAAAAAGATAATAATAATAATAATATGTAAAGAAACAAAACAAGTGCTTTTTGTTGGAAGAAGTATTTCAAACTTTCATTAACACCCTAATAGAAATTTTCCTCTTTTTTTTTGACGAAAGTTTTTTCTTCTTTTTTCTATTAATTTTGCATACAAAGACTGATTTATCAAAAGAGAAATTTCGTCAATGACAATCAAAATCAGGGAAATAATCTTTTTTAGAAGACCTATTAAACAGCATCAAATTAGACTGGTTAATTTCGAAAATAGCAAACTGATGAGAAAATCTTAGAAATTAAAAAAGAAAATCAAGTTAAACATGTATAATTTATGCATCTCTTCATTTCATGCACATATCTAATTTCAGATATTAATATCTGATTAACTTTAACTAATAAAAAGTGATGTATCTATATATAAAGAGAGAAACAAGGATGGAGAGACCGAATTAACCTCCTAGAAAAGGCGAAAGGAGAGACAACGCCGGAGGTGTCGTGAGCAGCGAGACCAAAGGCCTTGCGTGGGTGCTCCTCCTCCGGCACGACTTTCTTCCCGTTGGTCATCGGAGCAGCCATTGCAAATGTATTTCTATATCTCAAACAGATAAGAGAAAGAGAGGTTAATTAATTAACAGATTGCTTTTTTTGGGTTAGATGCAGTAAACGTGGTGTGGTGCAAGAGATGGAGAGAAAGGAGAGGTGCAAAAGGGTTTATATAGAGGATGATTTGTTTGCATGTGTTAATTTGTGTGGCAGATACTTGATGACTGAAGCACCGATGACGTCACCGCTGACATTTTTGTAAGTTGTAACAAGTGTCAGAATTTTCATTGTTAGTAATTAATTAGGGAATTATTTCTATCCACCAAAGATAACATATACAACGACAGATTAAACAGAAGGTTGGTTCCCTTATTAATATGTTTCTTCTCTCTCCACAGTCTGTTTTATTACTAAATTTCAATTTTAGAAATTAAAATTTTTAGGTAAAGGGGTTTTATTTTGAAAATTTTGACATCACTATACACTTTTCATTTAGAGGGGGGCAAAAGAAATCACAAATAGGTTAGAAATAAAACAAAATATCCCCCCCCCCCCCCCCCCCCCCCCCCCCCCCCCAACAACCTTATTTTTACGTGTGCAACTATCAGAAAAAAATATATATAAAGACAAAATTTTGCTTTTCATCCTCCCTAAGTTTGGAAATATAGCTCTTCAATTCATAGAATTTAATTTTAATTAAAAATATTATTATTAACAACGATTTAAAAATATCAGTTCTCTATCACACTCTCTCGGCCTTTAGAAAAATTGAAGTTAGCTCCAAATAAAATTTCATAAAATAGATCACAAGATGGAAAAACTTGAACTATTATTTTTTCAAAAGAAAAATAAATTAAATCGAATAATCAATTAACCATATATATAATTTCTTCTTACTAGCTAGATGAGCATAAACCATATACATATCTTTTTTTGTTGATCCTTTGGCGTATTAATTCCATGTGTCAGGTTTCTACAGTAATAATTGGGTTTTCAATTTTTATGGACTAACTGATCACTCAATCAGAAAAATATTTTATTAAGGTATTGTTTTCTGTTTCACTTTAATCGTATGGTTTACTAGCTAGTAGTGATATTTTTTTTGTACTTTTTTCTTTTCTTTTTTTAAGAAAAAAGATAGAGGTCTATGCCTGAAATTTTCATTAATAAAAGAAATGTACAAGTTGATCATTTGAGTTGTGTCTAATGTTTATGTACATATAAAATAAAAAGAAGTGATAATTATACCCTTACATGCACCGTAAATGTGTTTATATTTTATACTATTAGGATTAAAAGTTATACAAAAAGTCAAATAGCAGATATAAAATATGAGATACAAAAATAATTTTTCCAAAATAAAAAAAAATGACCGAAAGATTATGTAAACAATTATTAGTCAAAAAACCAAGTTCTTTTCCTCCTGAAGAATTAGTCTTTCTTATTATTGACAAATAATCTTTATTTTCTTCTCAGAAGATTCTTGACCAAGTTGTAATCTCCATTTTTCTCCAATATTTGATATATTTTTTAGGGAACTGATATATAGATAGGTTGTTGATACCGACATTGATACGGGCTCAATTATACACATTAAATGAGTTATTATACTTGTTAATGATTTTATTTTACAAATTCATTTTGTACAGTATTGTTATTATGCAATTTAAATAAATTGATATGTATATTAATGACTTTATTATGCAAATTTATTTTGTACAATATTATCATTATATAACTTAAATGAGCTATTATACATATTAATGATATTTATGTTGAATAATATAAATATTATAGATAGTAAAGCCATTAACTTACATAATAACTCATTTAATATATATAATAAAGTCCGTATCGACGAAGGTATCGATAATAGTATCTCACAAATATTTTCCTATCTTTTACCCAGCTAATCTCTGATCTCTCCGAAGATATAACAAACATGGCTTCTTGTATTTTCTAAACTTGGTAATTGACTAACGCTCTAGCTTCTAGGATTTGAACTTGATTTGAAGAGCAATAAGGTACAAGGATGTACATGAATTGGATTGGTTGGATCACTTTTACATTTTATATAATCATATTCATAATTGTGGGATTGCAACATGTTTAATTCACGAATCTCCTACAATGAAACGGGAGATGGCGAAATAGAATTTCACTTCTTCTTCTTCTTCTTCAAAAAAAAAAAAAGAAATGTTTGATAAACACCACACGTTAAACCAATCAATCCATGTTTTTGTTATGCATGCCTTTAGGTAATAGTTAGCAATTAAGAAAAAAAACAAAATAGAAAACATAACATAAAGCTACACCAAGCTAAAAGAAAAAAAAGGACATATTGCAAAATAAATTGATTCAACAACATTTTTAGTGTTGTAATTCTAAAAAAACATTATTAACGTACTATATTTATAATGGGCAATTTTATGTAAGATTAAAAGTATTTTCTTCATTAATTATAAATTAAATTAATTATCACAAGTTATTCTAATATTTTGTTGAATTGTTTAAGTAAAAAAAAATCATACAATAATATTTTGCTAGAGAAATTAAGTAAGATAAGATGAAGGGGAGGGGAGGGGAGAAAGGGGCCCAGAAGGTCAATTTGTTGAAAAAATTAGAAATGATATTAATCTATTTCAAAATTTTGGAAGGGTAGGTAATTTATAAAATTGCCTAATTTATAATACATTAAGGGTTAATTTTCAAACTTTCCAGTTATGTTATATCATCCATGTTCTCAATTGTTGATGTTGTTTGTCTTTTTTCATCTATATATCTTTATCGGATGTCTCATCATTGTATGTCTTTAGAATTTTGAAAAAAAATTATTTGTATTCAATTTTATTTAATATAAAATTCATTTATAAATCAAAAAGTTTTCTCAATTTAAATATCTACTTTTTATTCAATAATTATATATATTTTTAGATAAAAATCCCATAATCAACTCTAATAACATTAATAAAGATAACTTATATATGATGGTCAAGACAGATTATTTTTAAGGTTATCGAGATCCGACCATGTACCTAACATAAAGAAAAATCTGCATTGATTCATGATTAATTAGTCGTACAATCTAGTAGGTCAGCTTGACTGGTTAATTAAATAGGTTGCATCTCATTTAACACGCATTAACAACAAGAAGGAATAATTAAAGAGAGCACAACAACATGGAACTCATCATGATACAAATAAAGTTGGTCCAATATTTTTAAGATCTGTTCGTCTGAACTTTTCAAATGACTGATTTCTTAAAGACTACAAATTAAACTTGTCAAATTTATTAATCTACTTTAAATCTTATATTTAAGTGGTTGGCCAACGTTCGTTATATCCTTTTTACTCAAATAAGAGAACGAGTATTTCAACATGTATATGAATAAGCAAAGGTCTCACAAATTTCTAAAATATTGTTTTATTTATTAGTAATTTAAATATGAAATTTTGTATAATGACATGAAACTTTGGTCTTATTATTATATATTTATTTTGCGATGAAGATGAAATTAAGTATCTCAATTTCAAATATTCATAAAAAATCTTTTAGTTATGTTTTGTACCCGTAACTTCTCGCACAATCGATATTGTCTTGATTACTAAATTAAAAACATTGTTCTTAAACTTTTGATCTTGTCTTTCTTCAGAGTGATGCATCCATATGAATTTTTATAATTAATTTTTGTGTTCAATTTAGTCAAAATTTGAATACAATAAAATAAATCTAACAGTCAAATTATTCATTTTATGTGAGTTTTAATTAATCTTAATGAAACAAACTAGCAAGTTCATTAATTTTTATATCAACACATCTCTTTCGAAGAGGAAGATAATTATTCAGACCTAATTATGACTCGAAGTTTGAATTCAAACTAGTAATATGATATTAGCAATTATGACTTGTTTTAATTTGTGCACCAGAATCCTCTTCATTCAACAAATCACATAATTAATAATACTAGCGTATATAAAGTACAAATTATTAAGGGGCCACCAGATGCAATAATTTGAAATCATTGGCGAGAGTAACAGTAATTAGCATGTGAAAGGCGCCATTAATACTAATTGTTTACATGAAGTACAATTATTAAATGTCAGATCATACAATATATATAGGTTAATTAATTCTTTTGTTTTTTTTTTCTAATAAGAGAGCAAAATTTATTCAAAACGAATCTATGTATCACTAAAAGGCATCGTTATCCCTGTAAGAAAATTTCTTTTTTCTTTTAGATAAATATAGGAGTTTAAGCAATCTAACTATTAAATATCCATAAAGCATTCTCCATCCATAAATTAGAGTTTGGCTACGGTACTTCTATAAGTATTTCGACGAAATATTTATGGATCAAATTTCAAAATGCCACGTCCCAAAAAGTGATTCAAGTAGCTTAATATATTCTTCATATTAAAATCTTATATAAGACTAAAATTTACAATTTTTAAAATTTATTTATTATTTTTAATGATTTTTGAAAGATGACCCTTTTACCCTCAAATATTGAACATTTTCTTTTATTATCAGGGTCATTTTTTTAAATCATTAAAAAAAGTAGAAAAATTCTCAAAATGAAGAATTTGATATGAATAATTTATTAAGCTATTTGGATCGACGTTTTGGCTATGAAATTTTCAAATTTGACCCATAAATATTTCAAGCAGAAATGCTTATGGAAGCACCCTAGTTTAAGTTCACCATGTCATTTGATGAGTTTACTAAAAAAATAATCGAAACGATTTCAAACGATAAATCCAGGTAACTTAATAAATTCTTCATATCAAAATCACATAGGATATCAAAATTTTCTATATTTGGATTTTTTAACTACTTTTTTCTGATTTTGGAAAATGATTCTAAAATAATAATAAAATAATGAATATTTTTATACAAGAATAGGCCATTTTTAAAAAAATCTGAAAAAAATAGTTAGAAAATTCTAGAAATAGAAAATTTCAATATTCTATAAGATTTTGATATGAAGAATATATTTCGATTTAAGTAGCTTAATACATTTTTCATATCAAAATCTTATAGAATATTAAAATTTATCATTTTTAGAGTTTTTCAACTATTTTTTCAAATTTTGAAAAATAACCTTAATTGGCATACAAATATTTTTTATTTTTATTTATTTTTTAGCCAAATAAAGTCATCTTTGAAAATTCGAAAAAAATAGTTAAAAAACTCTAAAAATGATAAATTTTGGTATTATATAAGATTTCGATATGAAAAATTTATTATTGAGCTATCTAAATCGAAATTTCGAATATGAAAACTTGAAATTTGGACCATTAATATTTTGACCGAAATGCTAACCGTATCACATTAGCAAAATTCTATATATATACCACTCTCCTTTTTTTTATTTAAAAAAAAGTGATTATATCATCTGTATCATTGAAAAATAAAAAAAGTTTCACGGTACCACACCTAGGTACTCATGGAATAATAAATGTTGTCAAGAAATTCACAAGGTACGATATTATTTTTTGAGAACTTTTTTATTTAGTTCAAGGATATTGTTCTGGCATGTCATATTGTCCATTTCGACTAATAAGATAAGTGAAATTGATTATTGTACCTAATATCAAAAATTGATTTATTACGTACCACTATACCAACATAATTAGAGAATAATAACATAATCATGCGACTATGATAATACCATTATTTGTTCATCATGCAGCTGTTGTAATTATCTAACCGTTGATGAGGGAACAAAAATCGTTTAGTGTAATTAACATAAAATATTTCATAAATATTGGTGAGAAGAATTAATTAATTTTGTGAATTTATCGGAGTCATTTGATCCATATATGTCAATTATCGTAACAAAAACTATTTCATAAAGCATCTTTCCGTGTTTCTCTTTTCTTCTGAACTAATATTATAATATATCATTTAACTCTTCCACCATTACATACTTAATATTATAATATAGCATTTAGTATTCTGAATTAATATTATAGCTAGGTAACTCGTCGCTGCTCTGCACCGACCGTTTTGCTGACCGATTGAAATGTGCTGTTCAATTATGTGCTGCCTAGATCATGCAATTTTTTTTAATTATTTCACATGTTTTAGGCTGAGAGGTAGTCTTCAGTCATGGAGAAAACCACTCGTGTCTAAAACTAGGGATATAGAGAGAGAGAGAGAGAGAGAGAGATACACGATTCAAGACTTCAAAGAAGTATTCCTCTTCTCGAATTCCAGTTCTGATTCCGAATCCGAAACATCTTCACCGTTTCAACCAGAGGCTAGGTAAAGCGGAGAGGAAGGAAGGAAGGGTAACACCAGTAGAAATCGGAACTGGAATAGGTACCAGTAGACCTATTCTCGTCGTGGGAGAGGGGGAAGAAGAGCTGAGTGGGAAATCATGCACCACAGGCGACGACCGATGACGTGTACTGGGGGTTGGGAAGACGGCGCAAGGAGCTGCTGCTCACCTGTGTTTGCTGTTTAAAAGTTGCCAGAAAAATACACAAATTAAATTGTATGAAATTAATGATATAATTTCATGTGATTTTCATATCAAAGATTTGAAATTATGAAATTATGTTCAATTCCATAAAATTATTTCTTGAAATTAAAGAAACAATTTCATGAAATAGCCATGTCAAATATTAAATCATGAAATTATGTCCAATCTCATGATTTATTAAATCCCAAAATTATTTCTTGAAATTAAAAATAATTTCATGAAATAATCATAACAAACCCCCTTCAAAAAATATATACACATGTGTGCAAAAAAAATCTATGCACAGAACCCTAATTATATGAAATCAAGAAACAATTTCATATAATTAAACATGCCAAATCCAAAAATCATGAATTTCATTCATGAAAAATGCCCCAAACATTATCCCTTGGAATTAAAAATGATTCTTTGGGATAATCATGCCAAAATATTAATTGTATAAGATTAATATGCCTAATCATATACAATTAATGATTTAAGTGAAATTAATGCCTAATTTCACACCCAAAAATACCAAAAATATTACCCAAAATAACAGAATCATAGAACATATTTTATGTGATTTTTCAGTAAATTTTCATGGATTTTTGCACTAAGAATGAAATAAATAAAAAATATAAAGAAAATACCAAAAATCAAAACTGGAGATAGTTCTGGGTGCAATTTGGGGGATGTGCAACACTCTGGGTGCAATCTGGGGAGCTCAAACACGACTTCTGCCCTTGGGACCCGCCTGTCATACACACAAAGTGTTAAAGGCGCTTTGCGTGGACCCAGTACACATGCACCATACCACTGACAATACGTTTTGGTGCACAAGGACCAAGCCCACAGCCCAACCCTCAGTTTTTCGCTGGGGCTGTGTCTCATTAAACCTGACGACTGGGCCCCTCTCCTTCAGTCTCACTGCCAAGGGGGCCCAGCGCCCAGAGTTATTTTGGCCAGCGAAAAGAAAAGAAGGGAAAGAAAGGTGAGCGCGGTGCAAGCGCTCCCTCCCTCTGACAAGCCCGAAACTAAAGCACGGTTCACGTGCACCCAACCCAAGCGAGAGAAACCTTTTGAATTTCTCTCTCTCTCCCTCCTTTCTTCCTCCTCGAGCTCCAGAGCTCAGTGAAGCTTCGAAAATGGAGTCTAGGTGTACAACGCGAGTTGGCTTAAACCATTTTTAGGGACTTAATCTACACCTTAAGGGGAATTCAATGCCACAAACAGCATTGAAAATAGTAAAGTAAACAAGGAGAAAATCGAAGGAGAAAGTACCTCGACCTTGAAGGTGACAGGGCAATTGGGAGCTCGAGAGGCCAAGCCAACACCTGGGGGAGCTCCGAGATGCTTCCACGACGCTGCCTGAAGTGTCAATTTGGAGTAAAAAGCACTCAATTGACAGGTGCACCACTTGGCACTCAAGTCTGATCTGGGGGTGGTCAATTGGCACAATTCAGCACTCAAGCAGCCAAATTGACACGTTGGGCACACTCAGTGACACCTTGGTGACATGTCAAGCGCCAGCAAGGCCAAGGAATATTCGGGATATGCTCACACCCGAAAGGCATGACACACTGACCCAAGGAAGAAGACAAAGCCAACGGCTCCTTCTCTCTCCCCAGGCCTGTGTCAGGGACACGTGTAGGCACCTCAATGGAGAGCTCTGAGCGCCAGTTAGCTGGAGGAATCTTCCAAGGACAAGCCTCAGGCCAGCACAGGCCTGGCTGGCTCAATCCTGGCCACTTGATCAAACCAAGGGCTGGGATGATGCCAGCTCAGCCCTGAGGCTTAAACCATGCCCTCTGGGCTATAAATAGACCCCAGTGAAGAAGAAGGAAAGAGGGAGCAACATAGCTGAAACTCTGCCAAAATCAAAACTCCACCCAATTTTCACAAAAAGAAAGCTTAGCTGAGAAGAGATCAAGCTCTGAATAGCTAGGTAAGGGATAGAAGAGCCAAGCCTTGAGCTTGGCTCAGTCCCAATTGAGCTCAAGGAGCCAGTCTCACCTTGCTGGGTGAGATGGCTAGCCTCTGGCTGGGGAGGTGCACATGTGCCTCCCTCCTTCCAGAGCTCAATTGGTGGCTGAGCTTGAGTCTCAGGAGCTCACATGGTGAGTTCACCATGGAATCTGACGGTATACTCTAACCAATTGGCACATGCCAATCTGGTTTCATGGGGATGGGCACATGTTCATCCCTTTCTCTCTCAAGCTCTGTGCACATGTGCAGTAGCTATGTAAAGCTCAATAATGGCTTTATACAAGCTGTTATGCTGTCAAAATTCCATGGAAAAACAAAATCCCATGTTTTATATGAGTATTGTATTTCAATTTGTTATAATATATGATATTTTGGTACAAATTGGTTTTATTTTCCTTTTACTTCTTTCCTTCATGTTCTCTGATGTGCTTAATAGCTCAAGTTCATAATTGAGCAATGGAAAAGCAATAAACATCAATACTGGTTTGAGTCCAGTGAATTCCTGTTTCTGGCCAGCTGAGAGATCAATCCATATCTCTCAGCCTGGTTGTTAATTTCTTATGAAATTTCACAGTCATGTAGATTAGGTTTATATAAACTTACCACATAAATTTTATAATTTTTGCAATTTTCTGTGAATTGTTATGAATTTTACAATCTCATCTGTCAAAAACTCCAAAAAAGTCAACTTTGGGTCAAACTGAGAAGTTCATTCTTTTTTTGATTCCAAAATCCAAAATTTCTTGATTAATTCACCTTTATGACACCTCATGTGATGTTTTAAAGGATTTAGAATAATTAAACCAGGCTTTAATCCATAGGTTAAGCCAAATTTGATTTTTAACAGATCTGAAAGGGCATTTCTGTCCAGTCTGGTAAAAATGCAAAAAAAACATACTCTCTGATTACTCAATCAGCTTGAAATTTCATAGGCATATAAAATAAGTCTTAATGCATTCATTCACCAAATTTTACCATTTTTGGTATTTTCTGTGATTTTCTATGAATTTCTGAAATTGGATCTGTAAAAAAATCAGAATTGAGTTAAATTCTGGAATAAATGCCAGAAAAGAAAAAAAAGTGAAATTGACTTACAAACAAATGAAATTCATATACAAAACTGATACAAAACCTTTCTAAAACATGTAATTGACTCAAATAAACATACTTAAACATGCAATTTAAAAAGAATGTGATAAAAATCAAAAGAAAACCAAATTGAAAATAAAATTAGAAATGACCCAATATGCATAAAGGACAATGCACATCTAAATTGATGAAATTGATCATCCAAACATGTCCAAACATGCTAAACGACACTGTTTGGAAGGCTAATTGGAAGAAAATTGCAAAGAAAAGCCATGAAATACCATTTGGTACCAATGCCCCGAAACCAGTTTGGTACCAAATAGCCAAAGTTGCAAAATTGATGGATTAAACTCAAATTAAGCCTCAAAATCTTGATAAACATGTTCTGACGATGCTATATGACAAAGGAATCGAGTCAATTTGTCAAAAATCAGCTCAAATCCCTCAAATCTCATCTCAGCCAACTTCCCAACCGAAACCAGGTGGTTACCCCCATTTCCGGCGATCCAGGCCGCCGCCGCCGCCGAGACCACCGCCGATGGACTTCCCACGCTCCGGCGATGCTAGCCATGCCTCCTGATCGGAGATCCGACGCCGGCAGGGCCTCGATCAGTGTCGGGGAGGATGAGCACGAATATTGATGCATCTCAAAGTGCGAATCTTGATGAAATTCAAACAGCCCAGTGAAGGCTTGATGCGCGCCGGAGATCCAACGGCCCAGTTTAAAAGATGCTTTAAAAACTGAACTTAATTTCAGATCTTGATGCATGGGCCCAAATCTGACGGCCCATATTAATCTGTTTTGAAAATAAACTTTAAACACCAAATAAAAATGATTTTTCAAGCCCAAAAATTATGAAAAATATATCAAAAATCATGATTTCATTTATGAATATTTTTAAGACTGTAAAATGTCAATTTTGATTTTATTTTATTTTTATTTATATTATAAATAAAAGAAAATTCAAAATATATGATATATGTATAAAATAAATTCAAAATACCAAATAGGATATTTAAAAATAAGTGAAAATTATGACAAAACAAATCAACAATTTTCAAAATAATCAAATTATGTGTATTTTGATAAAACAAATCAAAACACTCAAGAATAATTAAAATATGTCATAAACAAATCAAAATATTCAAGGATAATTAAAATATGTCATAAACAAATCAAAAATATTTTAAATAATCAAATCATGCTATATTTTGATAAAACAAATCAAAATATTCAAAATAATCAAATTATGATAAAACAAATCAAAATATTCAAAATAATCAAATTATGATAAAACAAATCAAAATATTCAAAAATAATTAAATTATGTCATGTTATGATAAAACAAATCAAAACATTAGAAATTTAATCAAATTATGTTATATTTTGATAAAACAAATCAAAATATTCAAAAATGATTAAAATATGTTATATGTTGATAAAACAAATCAAAAATATTTAAATATGTCAAAAATACAATTATGCCCAAATATTTGACCAAACATGTCAAATATGCAAATATACCCAAATATTTGACCAAACATGTCAAATATGCAAATATACCCAAATATTTGACCAAATATGTCAAAAATACAATTATGCCCAAATATTTGACCAAACATGTCAAATATGCAAATATACCCAAATATTTGACCAAACATGTCAAATATGCAAATATACCCAAATATTTGACCAAATATGTCAAAAATACAATTATGTCCAAGTATTTGACCAAACATGTCAAATATGCAAATATACCCAAATATTTGACCAAACATGTCAAATATGCAAATATACCCAATTATTTGACCAAATATGTCAAAAATGCAAATATACCCAAATATTTGACCAAATATGTCAAAAATACAAATATGTCCAAATATTTGACCAAATATGTCAAACATGCAAATAAACCCAAACATTTGACCAAACATGTCAAATATGCAAAATTGACCAAACTTTTGATCAAACATGTTAAACATGCAAATAAACCCAAACATTTGACCAAACATGTCAAATATGCAAATACGCCCAAATTTCTGGCCAAACATGCCAAATATACAAATATGTCCAAACCCTTGGTAAAATATTTCAAATATGCAAATATGTCCAAATCTCTGGCCAAATATGCCAAATATGCAGATAAGTCTAAAACTTGGTAAAAACATACCAGCATATCAAATCATATCAAATCATGTTTCGAGAACATTAAACTGGCAGTGCGCTTCAGGTTTAATGTACTTCATTTTGGAAATCGATAAAGAATTATATGTTCCCGATTCTCCAATTTTCCCAGGTTTCGAATTGGCATAGCGCTTCAGATTCGGGATTTGGAAGGTCAATAGACTGTTTAGGACTATACGTCCTTGTCTTTGACATGAACCTTTCTAGAGATCAAACATCTCTGGTTCCTTGAGCATCGAGTTGGCAGTGCGCTTCATATTCGAACTCCGCGAGATCAATAGGATTATACGTCCTCGATATCCGATTTACGAGAAATTATACGTTTCTCTGACTTTAGATCATACGTCTTTAGTCTTATTAACCAAAGTTACACCTTTGGGTTATTTCAAACATGTATTATAATAAATTGGAAGGAAGAAATAAAGCCACAAATCTGATCCATATATTTTGATTAGTTTAGCCCATTAATCAGAGGTTCCCGAGGCGAGAGCCGGGGTAATTAACGGCGGGGGCTTGCGCCCGTCGGAAAATAAAAGTTCCCACAATCACCTAAAATAATAAGTCCTTGAGCGCACAAACACGCGCAGGGATGTACCTGCACCTTCTTCCCCCGTGAGCGAGGACGCCGATGCCTCGCGCGTGGGCCGCGAAAAAGGGCCGCACAACCTGCTCCTCTTTAGTTTTACTATCATTCTCGCTCTCAAGATCGATCGAAGAATCTCTCTGTCATGGTGGTATAACCATTCTTTAGATTTGTCCAAGCTGAACCATGCATATATATGTTTAATCCCTAAAACTGTAGAAGCAAATACAATTTAGTCCTATAAGCTTGATTCATTATAGTTTTAAAATAATTACTAAATTATTAGCCAATAGACTCAGTCCATTATTAGGTAAATTAATTGATCAATCATACACTACATATGTTAGAAATAGAGTAATATTTGACAATATTGTATATGCACAGGAAATTTTATACCAAGTAAAACAAAATAAATCAAAAGATATATTATTTAAATTGGATTTTGAGAAAGCATTTCATAATGTTAGTTGGGAATTTTTACTAGATATTCTAAAAATTAGAGGGTTTGGTATCAGATGGATTAGATGAATACATGATATTTTTCATAGTCGACAATCCTGTAATAATTTTAATGGAGAATTAGGGAATTATTTTAAATGTAAAAAAGGTTTAAGATAGGAAGATCCAATATCTGCATTTTTGTTTATTTTAGTTACTGACGCACTAAGTAGAATTTTAAATAAAGCACAAGCAACAGGTTTTATTAAAGGTTTGGGTCATTTTAATAATAACAAAATAGTTATAAATCTTAATTTTGCTGATGATACTCTTATTTTTTTAACAGCACACGTAAAACAAATAGAAGGCTTAAAGTTACTATTAATAGGATTTGAAAATTTATCAGGTCTGAAAATTAATTATTCTAAAAGCGAGGTAATACCCCTTAATTTACAAGAGGAAGAAAGCACTGTCATAGCTAATATACTTAATTTGTAAATTAGGTAAGTTACCAATTACATATCTAGGAGTACCTCTTCATCGGAAGAAATCAAGATCTCAATATTGGGATATTATGATCTCTAAAATAGAAAAGAAGTTAGAAATATGGAAAGAAAAAACTACTATCGATGGGAGGAAGAAACATTAATAAATTCAGTGCTTTCTGCTATACCACTGTATTGGTTATCCATTTTTAAATTACCAACTAAAGTAAGAAGGAAAATAGACAAACTTAGAATAAGATTTTTTTTATGATTT
This sequence comes from x Bolboschoenoplectus mariqueter, assembly GCA_037678475.1. NCBI lineage: Eukaryota > Viridiplantae > Streptophyta > Magnoliopsida > Poales > Cyperaceae > x Bolboschoenoplectus > x Bolboschoenoplectus mariqueter. The sequence goes on along the minus strand of CM075260.1, from coordinate 1,413,458 downwards.
GGAGGATCTTCAGTTAGGAAAAAATATCATTTAGTTTCTTGAAAAATTATTTGTAGTAAGGAACCAGGAGGGTTAAGTATAAAAGATTTAGACTTAATGAATAAAGTTTTATCAGACAAATGGCTTTGGAGAAAATAATGATCCCCAAGTTAAAGGTCTTTGGAAAGAAATTATACATTTTAGATATAGTAAAAGAAAATCTTTAGTCGGAATGTCACCCTTTTGGTCAGGTGTATGTAAAGATAGACATAAATTTGAATTAGGAGTTAATAAGATATTAGGTAATGGTAAAAATATTTATTTTTGGCATGATAGATGGATAAAGGAAATATCTTTAAAGTCTACTTTTGTTGGTCTTTTTAAATTAGCAGTTGAGCAACAGATTACAGTTGAAAAAGTTTTTCAAAATAGTAGAATAAATTTAAATTTTATGAGACAATTAACCGGTTCTCTTAGATTAAATTATGAAGAATTACATAGCATACTAATTAATGTACAATTACAAGATTTAGATGATAAATTGCAATGGAGGTGGGATATAAAAGGAATATTTACAGTCCAATTTTTTTATACATGGTTAGAATTTGGAGGACTTAGCAATAAAGCATTTGATATTACTTAAAAAGCTCCTATTCCATTTAAGTTAAAAATATTTTAATGGCTGGTTCAAACGAAAAAAATCTGAACTGAGGATAATATGGTGAAAAGAGGATGGAAAGAGGATGTAAAGTGTGTTTCTTGTTCCGAGGATGATACATCTGATCATTTATTTGTAAACTGTTCTTATATACAATGAATTTGGGATCGGATAACATCTTATAATAATTTTCAATTTCATTCTACTATGATTGAAGGATTATGGGAGTTAGAGTACAGTATCCCTCATAAAAATAGTCAAATAATTGAATTGGTTAGGGGAGCTGTCTTATTGTGTATTTGGAAAGAAAGAAATAGAGTAACTTTTCAAGGGGTAACTGTAAATCTCTAAAAAGTACAAGTAGTATGATAATTGCTACTTTAATATATTGGTGCTCTATTAAAGATTCAAACTTTGTAAAAGATTTATTTTTAGTTCTACTGTATGATGTTGAGGCGCTCTTATCTCAAGTCATGCAGCACCAACAAATTATAATTTTAAATCTGGATTGGCTAGAAGAACTTGGGTTTGGAGAACGAATACAAATGAGAATTGAGGATACTTTTTAATTTTACTAATGTTGAATGATAGTGGTGTAGTTTCATATAAGATAGTAGGTGAAGTTTAGTTTAAGGACCTATTAGCAGTTAGGAATAAATATATATTGAAATAGAAATATTGTGCTCTTCATCTCTTATGTTACAGCTACCTTTGAAAAATATATGGCAAAAACGAATGCCAAAATCGGCTTAGCAAGAAGGATGAAGATATGGAGAACTAGTGTGATGAAGAGGAAACAATGCATTCTAGAAGGAGCTAAAAGAAATACTCATAATACCGGGTTGTGATATCACATTTACTAATATGTTTTCTCAAGTTTTGGATAATAGCAAGATAGTAGCTAACTGTTCAGGTTAAGTAGTTCTTCTTTTGATAAAAGTATCAAAAGATACCGACTTTCATTTTTTGTTCGAAAGCAAAGTACAAGATAGAGGAGAGGTATAAGAGAACTATAGCGCATCAAAGAAGTATCAAAAGAAAAGAAAATACAAACCAAAGTTTAAAGATCAACCAATATCACGTTTTCTAAATAGCCCCATAAATAAAAAAAAAATCCCCATAACATTCCAACATAGACATAAAACAAAACAACTACAATCAATCCTCATCTAACAAATCGTAGTCTACAGTCTCATCATGTTGTACTGCAGCTTGCTGAGAAGATGACCCACCAACATTATCTTCATTACCTTTAACTATATCATATCATTACCTTTAACTATAGATGTTGTACTGCAGCTTGCTGAGAAGATTTTTAATTGTTAATTTTCAAACTTTCTAACTATATCATATCATCTATGTTCTCAATTGTCGATTTTGTTTGATTTATGTATCTTTATCAGATGGCACCACGTGCCATGTTTCTTTCTATCATTCGTGTTCTTCTATGTAAGTTGTCATGTTATTAATCATATTGCTTATCATTGTATGCCTTTAGCATTTTGAAAAAAAACTATTTGTATTCAAATTTATTTTATCAATTAAAAATCTTTCTCATTTTAAGTATCTAATTTTTATTCAAAAATTATTTATTTTTTAATTAAAATCCGATAATCAACCCTACTAATATTAATAAAGATAACTTACATATGTAGGTCAAGTCAGATTATTTTTAAACTAACAAAAATCCGACCAAGTACCTAACATAAAGAAAAGAGTTGTTCTGTCATGAATCGGATTTAAATTAAAATTTCAGCGCAAATTTTGTTTAAATAAATCACAATCATTCTTTTATAAAAAAGGGCAGAATTGATATTTACACTTCTCATTTAATCTCTTTTCTCAATGTTTTTCCACAATTCTCAGACAAAGAGTAGCTCTTCCAACACACCTTCTCTATTATTAATCGCTTCGTGCACTCTATCAATCTAAGACTTCTCAACAACCAATTCTCTCTCCCCACATACTTGATGGTATCTGTCGAGTCGATAGCTTGTGATAATTTAAGCACCACACAAACCTCTTCATTAAATAAATCACTTAAGAATACTAGCGTACATAAGTACAAATTATTAAGGGGTGAGAGTAACAGTAATTAACATGTGAAAGGCATTCATACTAATTGCCTACATGAAGTACAATTATTAAATGTCAGAACATACAATATACTGATGAGTTTACATAATAAAATTATTAATATACATAATAATTTATTTTATATATATAATAAAGTTCGTACTGAGAACGGTATCAATAATCGTATTTATGTATCAACTCCATTAATTAAAACCGCGACAACTAAATACTGTTATTTCTTTTTAACTGTAGTGATAGTTGTTTTAACTTGCAATTAACAGTGATATATAAAATAACTATTATTTTGATAACCTTGACAATGAGTTTAAAATAATTCTAAAATAAAATCTTAAAAATAGAAAAAAATTTATAAACATATTCTTTAACTTATAGATCGATTGTATTTCAAATTTCATAAAATTAATATTTTTGATACTCTATCAAAGATCATAAAAATTACATAATATTTACAAGATTTATATTTGACGGTCTTTGATGAAATATTAAATAATCCTTAAATTATATGAAATTTGAAACATAATTAATCTATAAGTTAAAAAATATATTAGTCAATTTTTTTTTTCTATTTTTGAGAATTTTTAAAATTATTTAAAAATTATTTAAAAATTAGTTATCAGAATTATCAAGATAATATATAATTGTTAAGAGATACCCTCTCATAACGAGGATGCACCTGTTATTGAATTGAATAAAGAGGGATTCTCGTAAAATTAGCTAGCCAGGTTTCTCAAGTTGCAGTCGAATCTTCTTGTCGTGTACTCGGTACATGACAAATATGATATGTTTGACTAATTCTATTCACATAACATTGAGGAAGTCCAAATAACCGGGTAATGATATAGACGTTTTCTTAGCTCCATTGTTTGAGGGTCTTGATAGAATGTGGCGGGATGGCATGATGGTATTTGATATAAATCGGAAAAAATGGTTCCCTTTTCATGTTATGATTTTCTGTACGATTAATGATTTTCCTCAATACGATAATTTGTCGGATTGCAGGACGAAAGGAGCCAAAGCGTTATTTGTGGGGACGACACTTATTCTTTACAGTTAGATAATTGTAAGAAGACCGTATAACAATTGTATGGATGCAAATAAAATATTCTTTACATCCATACTATTTTATTTGCAATATTCAGTGACCGGTTGTTACCCCTTTGGTAACCGGGTTGACAATACTGGTAACCGGCTTCAAGTGATTTTCTGTCGTCCGATTGAAAAAAATCCAACGTTTGAGAAATCAAGTCCTCATTGAGGAACTATTCGTACAGATTCAAGAGCAATGATACCCTTTCAGCTAATAGCGACGTGTAGAATAGGGAGTGCCGTTGATTTATCAAGAATTTCACTTGCCTAGACAGTTGTTAGTTAGTTATATACATACAAGGTCAATACATTGGCGTTTCGGCTGTCAGACGCATTTTTAAGGTGTTTAGTATTTTTGTTTGTATTAGTCTACGTATAAGGCCATTAAAGTTTTTCGTTTGGTACGATGTATACTTTTTTGTTTTAGCCGTGGCGCTGTCTGCGTCATCGATGAACGTGGAAAGCATGTTTGGCTCAATAAGCCACAAAGAAATAGAAAGAAAGAGGCGATGGGGTCGAAGCTGTCAGACTCGATGAAGCGGGGACCAATCTCTTCAAAGGGATAAATAAAACAAAGAAGAGGAGGGGCAATCTGAGTCAGAGGACCCACCCCGTGCTCTTCACAACACCTATAAGGCTATAACGAGCTCAACGGACAGTGGGACCCACGGGAGAGCACTGGAGAGAGTTCCAGGAGGGCTGGAAGAACTGGACTAGCCAGTAGGACTTGAGTTTAAGAAAAGTGGCCATGAATTAATTAAAACCGCAGATAACTAAGTATTGTTATTTCTTTTTAACTCTAGTGATAGTTGTTTGCTTAACTTGCAATTAACAGTGATTTATAAAATACTCCAATGCAATGAGGACGCACTGTTATTGAATTGAATAAAGAGGGATTCTTTGTAAAAAAAACATTTTTTTTAAATAGCAAGGCTATCAGTTTCATATTGAAACTAAAATTGTTTTGAATATCACAGCCTTACATTTTTTGTAAAATTAGCTAGCCAGGTCTTCTCAAGTTACTTTCGAAATTTTTTTTTTTTTTTAATGAAGGTGAGGCTCTGCATCCCCTCTTTTTTCATTATCAGAATAAAAAGACTGCTAAGTGCAGTTACATTTCTGAAACTGAAGTGAAAAACTGAAAAGAAGACTGAAAAAGAGAGAGCTGTGCTTGAACGCCTGGTCCAATGAAGGATTGGTCCCAAATGCCATCCAGACTGCTGTATTTGAATGAAAACATAGAAATTAAATCCCAAATTCTACAAGGTCGGTAGCCTCCGGCTCTTGAGTAGGAATTCACTTTTGAATTTCCTTTAGAAACTATTTTGATTCTGTAGGTGTTGAGAATTGTCAGTTGCTTATCACTCTTGTCTGATGTTCTCTTCATATTGGGTCCATTCATACATGGTGTTATCTACCAACTGTGCGCAATTTCGCTTGGCATTTTTGAATGTTCTGTTGCACCTTTCTTTCCATATGTCGAAAATGGAAAATGCCAGTAGTTGTCTTGCTTTCTTACTTTCGAAATTTGTTGTAGTGTACAAAAAGATATGTTTAACTAATTCTGTTTGCATACTTAGCGCAAGTTCAAATTTTAAAGTCATGTCAGTTATTTCTTATATTCGATCCTTGTAATTGATTTTTTGGGGACATAAAAGGAACACAACTCTTAAAACAAGCTGATGGTCATGGAGATCAATTTCTGCTTATTCCACAATTTTACAGTAAAACAAGATAACTGCAACCAACAAATATTGCATTGGAGTTGCAGCTTCAATCCGCTATTGTGAAACAATATGCAATAAAAGGACAAAAGGAGGTAATAAGATGCTAAACCACCACCATCATTTCGCTGAACAAACAAGATTTAAAAAAGCATTTCAAAGAGCAATTCAAGACAGAAAATATCTTATTGCATGCAAATACCAATGTTTAATACCTACTATATAACCAAGAACTCGCTTCAACTAGTTTTGCTATCTTCAAGAGAACAACCGGATCAATTATTGAGGCTTCAAAGTTTTGGCAATATCAATGACAAAGCGGTATCTGACATCTCCCTTGGCAAGCCTCTCCATTGCCTTGTTCACATAATCAGCACCAATCAATTCAATTTCAGGAGTCAGATTATGCTTCGCTGCAAAATCAATCATTTCTTGTGTATCTTTTATCCCTCCAATACAGCTTCCAGCTAGAATCTTCCCTCCTGTACAACATAAGTTTTATTAGCACAGCACCTGAATTGGTTCCAGTTCAAATAGAAAACTTGAAAAATAATTACATATGGGATTGAAATGAAGAAAGAAATTGTTGTTATTCCTAAAATTAATGAAATGAATAGAAAGGAAATTAACAATCAATTAAATAAATTTTAATATAAAATCACGCACCCATAATCAAAGAGAATGCAGGGACCTCAAAGGGCTTCTCTGGTAAACCAATGATTATCATCTTGCCATTTGGTTTGAGTAGTGCTAGAAGAGGGACAACAGAATGTGAAGCAGAGACTGTGTTGATTATTCCATCCATGCTGAACATTGCAGCCTACATCACATACATCACATGATGATACCAATGGGGTATGCAATCTATAACAGAAAAGAAAAAAAGAAAATAAATAATTACCTTTATTTGTTCAGCATTGCTACTAACCAAGAATGCATCAGCACCCAACCTCTCGATTGCCTCCTTCTCTTTGCTTGGGCTGGTACTGATAACTGTCACCTTCATTCCGAAAGCCTTTCCAAATTTGACAGCCACATGGCCCAGACCACCGAGACCCACAACACCCAAGTGCTTTCCTGGTGTGTTAAGCCCGTGATACTTCATTGGTGTGTAAACAGTAATACCAGCACAGAGCAGCGGAGCTGCCTTGTCTAGTGGAAGATTCTCAGGGATGCGAATCACAAAGTCCTGGTTCGCAACTATCATGTCAGAATAGCCACCATAGGTTACGGTACCATCTTCTGGGTCCACTGAGTTGTATGTGAAAATTGGCATTGGGCAGTAGTTTTCGAAGCCAGTTGTGCAGCCGGGGCAAGAGCGACATGAGTTGACCAAGCAACCTACACCCACTATGTCTCCGAGTTTGAACTTCTCGACCTTCGAGCCAACCTCAGTGACTTCACCTACAATCTCATGCCTGTCAAAAGAAAGCTTTATGAGGTTAATTAGAAGTAACAAATATTACTATTTGTTCAGATTTATTTAAGCGTTGATTTTTCGGATTTACCCTGGGACAATGGGGTACATGGTGAAGTTCCATTCGTTTTTTATGCTGTGCAAATCAGAGTGGCAGATACCGCAATACAATATCTTTATTGTCACATCATTGTCTCCATTGTTCCTGTCAAATTAGAGAATATGGTTAGTTATCATCTTGAGTTCAAGGATGTCAACACATAATTCCAGATGTTTAAATTAATTGAATAAGATCAGTTTATTGAGTATTGGATTTCAAATTTTCAAAAGAATCCGTAAAACATGAACGAGCAAAGAGGACGATATTTGTTGGATTCCTTGTAATTAATTTATTGGAAGTGGGGATGACACAAATTTTATGTTATTTAACAGCAGTAACTACTAAGATAGGAACTCCTTATCGTCTTTGCTGATCTGCATTGATTAGTTATTAATTGTATATATAGCTTTTATACCCTGTCTAGTATAGCTACAATTAACAAATTGGATGCGGATCAGTACAAACTACAAGTTACTATTTTGGTACTTATCAACTACTTGCCTTTTTTAAGTTATCGTATAGCTTTAGCATCAACATGAATTATGAAATATGAGCTTAAAAAACCGTCTGTACAGTACTTCTTCATGGACCATCCTACAGAATTTTTTCAATGTAGCTAAACGGGAGACGAAAAATTATATTTCTTTATAATTTTTAATGAAATTTCTTTTACTTTCTGTTAGTAGTTGAACAATAACTACTGACAGACAGAAAAATGAACAGACTGGCAATGACATCAGTTATTACATGTGGGAACTTTAAAGGAAAAAACCAAAAATGTCTTGGATGGACCGAGCAATAAATTCACATTTATTACTTAGTGTCGCACCAAAACATCTTCATAAATATCGCATCTACTAAAATAAATGGCGCAATGTTATGTCTTATCAACTTAGACAACTTACTACTGCGAGATGCTATAATAAACATTGGCAAAAAGTGAATAAATTAAATCTGCATTTGTATCAAAATATGCCATTTGGACATTATTCTTTTTTATTTGGATATAAAAATTGAAAAACTTTTCTCAGTCCATCTTGTTGAAGACAACAACACGTAGCCAATTTTGAATAATTGAATTTAGACAATATTTATTTTTGAAATATGACCCTATGTATTCTTGTTTTTAATTCCTTACATTTTTCTTTTTAAATTGACTACGACTTGCAAATTGTAACCTTTCTCAAAAAGCTCTGGTAATTTCAATTTTCTTTTTTATAATTACCTAACCATAACGTTCTAACTTTTGAAATGAGGCCTAGGAAATTCAATTCCCAGTAACATCGAATCCTGTCCATTCCTTTTTTTCCACTAGGGAACACAAAACGGTACCATCTCAGATTCTTCGGTGCTTCCTAACAAGCACTCGGGAAAACAGAACCAGTATTAATTCACCACGTCGAAAAGCTGTTGAGTAACAGAACTCTCCAGAGCTTGATTCTTCGTAGCATCTTTTTCCCAGATCCACGTGTGTGGCTACTACGTTTAGTTTGTTGAGTGATGAGTGTTGACTTATTCACAGGGTAGTGACATAGATAGAAGCACCGCTAAAGCCACAGAAAAACAGAGATCCAATAGACAATGGAACTCGGGTCGTTTTCCCGGGCTCCATTATTATTATCCATACCGATTATACTTCTCTTTATTTCTCGTTTTTAAGAAAGTTTTGATTGGCATTAATGTGATAATCGAGCACATAAGAATAAGAATTTGCTCAATTTAAACAAACATTGATTTATAAATTATCTTGTTTAATTGAGCATAGTGATAATAGATTCTAGTTCTCTAAAGAATAAATGTCGAAGTTAACAGAAATTCTTATATTAAAAAAAATTACACTTAATATCTATGCTAATTAATTAATTCTATTTTTGTATTTTCTTTTTTTTACATTTTTTAAGGAGAAAAGACGTTCAACGCTAATAATTCACTCAAATTCAACCAATGCGGTTCACGAAAATTAATCATGAATATCCATCCCAAAGAAAATAAAAATAGTAAAGTACGCGCGAAGATTAAAAATAATTGAACAGATTTGCACTTATATTACATCATTCATATTTGTCCAAGACTGTTAATTATTGCTCCCTTTTTCAATCAAATGAAGTATCAAAATGTACGAAAACCAGATGAGAGAAATTAAATCTCTACACCGATCGACACACGCTTAGCAGATGCGACAAAAGAGAACATCGATTGATTTCGATGACAACTTTTAGAAGCTTTGATTTATTTCGTTTTTTTTTTTTGTCAGTTTGTATCTAGCAACTGGACAAACATCGATCAAAACAGAGACGGGATAAGGCACAAATCCATATGCCTTTTTTTAGCAGATCTGTCGAGCATACTACGTATTCCGATCAATCGGCAGTCTAGACACGAGATTTAAGTTAAATATAAATTAGAAATCCCTTTTGCATGCATCATAAACCTGTACAACATCATCTTTTGCATCAAAGACGATCGATAGGTAGAGTTTCAGAGAAAGAAAAGACTATCGAGTAGCTACATCGATCGATGATTTAACAGAAATCTATGTATCAATCTAGAGAGAGAGAGAGAGAGAGAGAGAGATGAACCTCCGAGAAAAGGGGAAAGGAGAGAGAAGACCGGAGGTGTCATGAGCAGCGAGACCAAAGGCCTTGCGTGGATGCTTCGCTTCAGGTGCCACCGCATTCCCGTTTGTCAGAGCCGCCATTACAAATCGCTTAAGCTTTTTGCGAGAGAGAGAGAGAGAGAGAGAGAGAGAGAGAGAGAGAGGGAAGGGGCGGGGGTGTTAACTGTTAAGAGAGGATCAAATTGCAACTCAGAGATGGGAAGAAAAGTGAGCGCCACGGAGGTTTATATAGCGAAGGAGAGAGTAAAACCGGAAGTGTGGAACACTAGTGATCCTATCTTGCTGACATCAGCGCTTAAATTGTTTGTTTCATATAAAAATTTAAAATGTATGAAGGCAGAACAACGGAGACACTGATTTAATGCGCTTCCAAACTCGTTGGTTTCCCAAGCGCGTTCTTCTCATTTATTGTTGATGCATGTAAACCGCCTATTTCGCTTTCTTGTGGTGGTAGTAGCTCGTTCATTCGTTTCATTCTACCTTTTTAGGCCCCTGTCCGGAGGTCTCTATTCTTTTCTGGAATTTGTGAGATTTTGGGCTTAGTGCGAGTACTTCTCTGGGACCCATTAAGTGGAATCCATATCTAGAATTGAGAGCTATTTGAAAAAATATAATCAACATAAATTACATATAATCATTATAGTAGATAGTATTAAAATTTTTATGAAATATTTTATTTGAAAAATTATAATGAACATAACTTACATATAATCATTATAGTGGATAGTATTAAAATTTTTATGAAATATTTTATAGAGAGAAATTTCTACTCATTATACCTAAAGTATCATATAAGATATGAATTTCATTAAGCAATACTTTTTTTAGATAGGATTGGAGTTTTTGTTTCCACTCACTTCTCATTCTTTCCATAATTTATGAGAAAAAGGAGTTTTAGTTGGATTGAATTATGTTCCTTTTTCTCATCGGTCTTTCTGGAGCTCTCTCTTTTTTATCTTGATTTAAAAAATATATTAAAATTGTCAACATAAAAATAATCCAATAGATTTTCAAAAAAAATTATTTTACATCCTAAATTTTATATCTTTTATCTACATTAAATATAAAATATAAATAAAAATACATATTTCAAATTTTAAATTAAAATACATATTTTGAAACTTTTGATTCTGATAACACTATATATAAATATTTTTATTAATTAAATATAAATAATTTTTTTAATAATTCATACGTAAGATATAGTTATCACTACTCGATTCGATTTTCAGTTATTCCTTAAGAAAAGCAGTTGCTAATTCGTTATGGATGACGATAAAGAACATAGTTGATAGTTGATGTGATATGTGTACTAATTTAATTTGAGTGGGAAGTATTAAAAAAAAAAAACTGTAGATTGCAACTGCTGTTATCTTTCTACTAGTCTATTGTGAGCTTTGAATCTAAAGAAAAACATATGAAGAGAACATGTATCCACGTTTGTCGTGAAAGGTACGTAATTTAAGTTTTTTTTTTTTTTGCTTGTAATCAAGTTTGAGAAGAAACAAGGTCCTTCCTCGACCATGCATCAGCATCAATAACCACCGAATTTGTCAAATTGGAGTTGGTTTTTTTATTCCATATTGGATTCCATAAAGACAATTAATCAATACTAGAATTTTCAATATTAGCGTGGGTATACAATATTAATTTTGTGGGTAGTTCAATACGCACGCAAATAACCTTAATTTTAAACTATATTTACGTACGTATACCTATATAACCAGACATTAGCGTGAAAAACATTTGTGTGCATAATTACACACGTAAATATTTTTCACGCTATTGTCTAGTATACGCCCGTAAATATAGTTCAAAATTAAGGTTATTTGCGTGCGTATTGAACTACCCACACTATTAATATTGTATACCCACGTGAATATTAAAAATTCTAGTAGTGAATGATGTCGTTTTAGACACAACCTTCTTGGTGGAACATGTTATTTTGTGCCAAACAAAAATAAATATATGACTGAAATTTATTGTTATTTTTGATATTATATGTTTGTGGTATGTAATGGATGTTTTGTAATTTGTATAATAATAATCTTCCACGAAGCATTTGTTTATTAATATTTTGTACTTAACTATCTTATAGGGAGTATATATATAATGATACTAAGATATCATTCTTCATATTCATATCATTATCAATATTGTTGTCAATATAAATTTTATTACATATATTAAATGAGTTATTATGTATGTTAACGATTTTATTTTGTACAGTATTTTTATTATTTAACTTAAATATCATTAATATATATAATAACTCATTTAAGTTGAATAATGATAATACTGTACAAAATGAATTTGCATAATAAAATCATTAATATGCATAATAGCTCATTTAATGTGTATAATAAAGTCTGTATTGATGACAATATTAATAACTTATTTTGTATATCAGCTCCCTTTAATTATAAATAATACCTCGAAGTTAAAAAAACTATTCATGTGAATGAAAATAACCTTCTGTTGACGAAATATTTTCATCAATTTCAAAAATAAAACACAGAAATTAGAGAGAAAAAAGGATCCTAATTACATTGAATTATGTAGTGGGCTTTAATTGAGACTTCAAGATCAGAACTCTTAGCAGGCTTGGTTCTTTTCTAAGAATTGAGTACTCTCTAGTAATAGTGTCTATAACAGATTTTAAAAGTTTGATACAATAAATAGTACTAATTTCGGGCTTAAAATAATAAAAGCCCATGGAGCCCATCTGTCAGTGATTTATAATAGAAAATGTACCAGAAAATTATACTGTCAGTGACTCGCCACATAGTAATCTATCCGGATTCGGCTCATGGAATCCAATCCATTAGCGCATGCTCAATCACCTCTGTAGGTCAGCAATGGCGAACTCAATCTCGTCTCCCCTTTCCGAGTTCTTCGCACTACTAAGAAAATGTTTCTAGCTAGGCTGATTTCGGATCGCGATCAACTCAAGAGACAATGTTTATCTCTGACGAATCCATCGCGCGTCTCTCTCTCGGCTCTCATCAGGTAAGTCTATTATTCAACTTTGGAGGAAAAGTTTGAAACTTTTACGGCGCGAGATTGATCGAGTGGTTAAATTTGCGAGTTTGAATTCCTGTCTGTGTGTGCTCTCCTAGTAAAATATTAAACTTGTAGGTTTTAGCCGTTTTTATTGAGGTAAACTATAATACTGTTTAGTTTGGGGGCATTTCTTACTCGAATGCTGCCTTCTATAATGATATTTCAAAATGATCTGTTTAATTGATCTCATTATTGAGCTTTCATTAACTAGATTTGTTTTATTTATTTTTTTTTGTATAGCGAGTAATATACTGCTTAAGCAGCTCCTTATGCGATAAATTTTATAGCTATCTATCTATGATATGATATTTTAATTATCTCAAATTTACAATGAGATATCCTTAAAAGTAGGTAATTTGTGATAAATATGTCACACTAAGTGGCAAAATAATATAATTGTACGAAGAGGATGCAGTAACCATTGGCAATATCTCTTGTATAACTTCGCTGAATTGTTCTTTGGAGGAACTAGGTTAGAAATTTGGCAAATTGCATATCACTTGGGTTAACTTATCAGCCAGTTAATATGATGTGAATTTAAGATATTAAATACTCTTTATTATGTTTTATTGAGTTACTGTTTTTAGGCACAATATCATTTCTAAAGAAATGGTTGAAACAATTCCATGCTAACTACTAAGTTAAATATATTTACTCTGGACAAAAGCTGGAAATGTAAATTTCCTATTGTTGTCTTACAAGTTTTATTCCAGTTGATTGCTGGGTAGTTTGCAAGACGTATTCAGTATTGTGAGTAATAATATGCAATTTAACAGAACTATTAGAACCAAGGATTTTGGTATCGATTGGTTGTGTCAGTTCCAGTTGTCTTGCTTCATTGTAGGACCCTACTGGTACAGCCACAAATCAAAATAATTTAATTAACCCCTGTTAAAACCTTGAATGTTCGTTTCTCCTCTGCAGAAGAGAGTAATTTGTTGCTCCCATTTAAGCCAGAATTCATTTCATAGATGCCAATCTAAAATATAATAAATAAATAAAATAAGTTGTGTACAATTTTGTAAGGATTATTTTTTAGTGATAAAAACTGTAGCTACTGATTTGTTTTGCCCATATAGTGTATGTATATTTTATTTGTTCTCACCAAAGCAATGAATGCCAAATGTTACATAGATATGCACCAATAAAACCATGGACAGAAACTATTATGAATCATTGCAGCATAAAATAAATCAACTTAGCCTTTTTCTTTTTGCCTGGCTTCACATATCCATTGTAATACCTGAACAGCAACAAAATGAAACAGAAAATGAAAACATTTTGTGCAGATATAGGTGCACTGACTTGATTTTACTATTTTAGTTCTGTGCATGCTGGAAGCAATTCCATGATAAGAATAAAACAACCCAAAAATTAGATAACATTACTTGGTTAGTGCATGTCTTTTAGAAACTCAATGTCTTGTTCTTTGTTTTTTCCTACTATATGTGCTAGGGTTGTTGCACTATATTGTTCTTAAAGTTTGTTCTATATTAGTATTAGTTATTATTTTTCTTAATTATGAAAGATGTTTACTTGTTATATGCATCCTAATTCTACAAAATTGCTATAAGAATATAAATGCCCTCTCAACCAAACTCCCCAAAAGAAAAAGACAAAAGAAATTGAATAATTATTAAACAGAAGGTTATAAATGAAAAGCGGAAGAGAAAATGAAGAGGAATGGAGAAGAGGGTGTCTGGACTTTGCATATTGAAGAGGTAAAGTGAGTTGCACTGTCACTTAATGTTCATGGACTCTATACTGCTTTAATGAACTTGACCTACATACACTTTGCACATTTGTTTCAACAAAAATACATTCAAGCAGAGAACACGGTAACGCATATCTGTAACACACACACACACACACACACAAAAGAGACATTTATGCATAGTCAAACATGTCATATACATACATCTCTAGGCACAGTCTTATCAGACACATAGAAAATGTTGATGCATGCATAATCAGAAACAGAAACAGAAGTCCTTAGTTGCAAGCCTTAAGAGGGACATTGGTAATCAGACGGCACATGCTTCCCGCAATCCACCAGCACCTCTAGTGCAATTGGCAGGATAACTTGTAGATTAAGTACCTTTGCCTGAATGCACGTACAAAGGCATGCAGCTGCATCCAAATCGGCAATTCCCTCTAGCAACGGGCAGCAGGTGCCTTTTACCTGGCTGCCAATGCCTAGGTGCACTAGCCCTCCTAATAAGTCCACACATGCATCAAGTTTTAGTGCATTTATAGGGCAGGAGCCCTGGTTTGTTTTTGGTGGTGGTGGTGGGCAGGGCTTTGGGACTGAAGGTGGTGGCAGCAATGGTGGAGGTGGTGGCGGCGATGGTGGCGGTGGTGGCGGGGGGCAGGGTTTTGGAGATGGTGGTGGAGGTGATGGTGGTGGTTTTGCAGGGGGTACTGGGGTTGGGCAATATGAGCATGCGGTGGAACTGGTGAGTAGTGAAAAGAGAACCAGAATTAAGGTTAACGGTAGGACACTAAGATGGTGGTAGTTCTTCATGGCTAGTTAGCTAGCTTCAGAATGTTTTCGTTGTAGGTGGTTGTAGGGGTGCAGTGTGAGGTTTTTATAGACAGAAATATTGTCAAATTTTTCTAGGGTTATTGGCTATCGGTTTTAGATTATCATACAAAAGTGATAAGGGTACTAAGAATTAGGGTTATTAAGAATTTTTCTACGTTATTAACCAGAATTAGGGTTAGTGGTAAGACACTAAGACGGTGTTAGTTCTTCATGGTTAGCTAGCTTTAGAATGTTATAGGTGGTTGTTGTAGGGTGGGGTTAGCTAGATGTGCAGTGTGAGGTTTTTTTAGATATAAATCATCATATTTTTCTAGGCTTATTGACTATCGATTTTAGATTATCATACAAAAGTGATAAGGATATATCCGATTCTTGTCTTTAGTCCTATGAAGTCAATGCCTCAATAAGCATGAACCTCTAGTTGTGATATGATATTTCCCCCAGATATGACCCCACAATATTGCATTATTTCAAATTGGAGCTGCCTTCTATAGTATTCTCGCAATACAGCTGATAGAGCGTTTCTTGAAATTCTTTTTACTGGTACCATGTTGGTTCATCCTAGTAACATACAAATATTATCCTTTCAGACTGGTTTTTCAGTCTCAAGTATTATTTTAATGAATGACTTGTACGAACTTTGTCTACAAATTTAATACAGCCAATTTATATAATAGTGCAGGTACTTTTATCTGTATTACTTAATTATATGATCAATAAGAATGATTGGGGATACATTTTCAGTCATGTTTGCACAATTGATTTTTCTTTTTATTATCACATTTCATATAGGCAGGATCAGGCTTATATTGTAAAGTTCAATGTTCAGAACTACTTAAAAGAAGCCTAAAATTACCTTTTGTTTCTTATATTTGGTATGGTCTTTGCATAAAAATCACCATCTTTTGTTGTCTGCTAATTTTTGGAAGGACCATACCAATGTGTTTTGCTCTTTTGCAGATAACACCCATTTATTATGAGAAAAGGAAAATAATTTGTACAATGTCTTCTTTTCCTTCATTCCTTTGAATTTTCTTTGTAAAAAAATTACTATACATTTCATTTATTTTTGCAGTAAATTGGTTGTGGCACTTTTGAAGAATTTAAATAAAGAATAAAATAGAAGATAGATGAATTCAATGTAGATGAAAAAAATCATTTTCATTGGTCACCAAGTATAATATTTAAGAACATTTACCAGTATGTTTGGAATACTGGACCAGAGGGAAATTGATATATAAGGGTGATTTTGGAGAATACTAACATATAAGGTTGTTCTTTGCAAATACTGATTAGTTGTGGATGCTATTACTTTATATTTGCATGATAGTTGGCTGGTGATGTGTACAATCCGAATTGGGTCCATATCTGCTGTCATTAGAATCTATGACACATTTATTGTTATAGATTTAAACTGATCTGATTTAAATGGTCCAAATTTAATTATAGAAAATGTTTTTTTATTTATACTTTAGTGGGTTCTACACATCATAGATCAAAAGAAATTACGACACATTTGTATCATAGAAAAAAGTATGGTAGCGGATGTGAATCCGAATTCCATATATTCACAAATTTTAGAGAATTACAAGTGAACTATGGAGAGAGAAAAAAAGAAAAGAAAGAAATTTGTGAAGGATATATGAATCTCTAATGAGGCTAATTGTGTACCTCTCAAGAGAGATTTTGGTTTCAAGAAGTCAATGAATCGGTATGGAGAATTTGTGGCGCTCCTAATATTCCATCTTTTTTTATAGAGTTAATAATTATTTGTAACTGTGGCTAAGCCACAGGTCTATTCTTTGATTTCTTTTTTTTTGTTTTTGTTTTTGGTATTTTCTTGTTTTTATCGTTTTGTGACCGACATCAAATAAATTTTCCTTACATTTTTTTTTCTCGTTTATTTCGGAATGATAATTCCAGAGCTGCTGGTTTTAATTAATATCTTCAAAATAAAATGATGGATTAACAAATATCTTAAATCAATTGTTCCTTATCATGCCTCTGTTTTTTTTTAAGTTTTGAGATAAATGATAAAGAGCATGAAAAAAGAGACATTATTTAAATTCGTTGTCACCATAATATCTTTTTTTATAAGGAAAATAAAATTGAAGTGTAGAGACTTGTGAACTATTCTTTTCATTTCTTTGCCATCAGAGTTCAAATGAGTTTTAAATTATTTAATGAACAATAAAGCATGTAAATATTATTATTTTCATGGGTATATATGATATGCATAATGTATATATATTACATTTAAATTGTTAGATTTTTTTAAGTATAAGTTTTTTTTTCAAAATTATTAAATTAATTCGTTATCAAATATATCCCATCAAATAAATCGATCTGTACATATTACAACATATTATTATATTTTGTTATATTACATTACAAGAGTAAAGTTAGTGTATTTTTAGGAGTAACAAGAGAAAACTTTAAAAATAAAAATTTTGATATGAAAAATTTATTGAGTAATTTTGATTTTTTATTTAAAATCGATTTAATAGATTTTTAAATTAAAAGTACCGAGCGGTTCTATGTTCTTAACAGCACGCTAATTTTACTCCGTATATCCTACATGATATACGAAGCCTCCAAATAAAGTACAATCCATTGCTATCCTAAGACCAAAATAAAATGGCAATGTTTGAAAGAGAGAATTTGACAAACTTAGTACAAACTCCTCAACGCATCATTCGGCATGTGGGCTAACTATTTTCTATCACATGTTTGTTCTCTCGTTGAAAATACTAACATCGCACGCTAACGCTAGAGGTGCCATTTAATGTCTCATGTGAGGTGCATGTGGTGTGGATCATTTATTCTTTTATGGGAGATTGAAGTCACGAATGTAATGCTTAACCCCCTTGAACTTGAAGATTAGCTTTTTTTTTTAATTATCATAAATTGTCCTTTTTCTTTTTCTTTTTTAATTTGATCAAACATACTAAAGTTTCAGTGAATTAATGTCCTTTGGGAGAGATAATTGTGAATATCGATTTTATTATTTATATAAAATGAGTTATTATTCATGTTAATGATTTTGTTTTGTAATTTATTTTGTACATATTTTGTTATTTAACTCAAATTCTAATGATTTGAATAATAAATGTATTATATAAATAAATTACATAATAAAATCGCTAATATGAATAATAACTTATTTAATCTGAATAACAAAATAAATAGCGACGACGATGGTATCTGTATATCAACTCCCTTATTTTATAGGATTTTTCTAGTACTTTGCGTTCAAATTTTGAACGGCTGATTTAAATCACTATCAGTGGTGATCGTTATAATGCAATCTTGTCAGGACCAAATTTCATATTTTATACTTTTTATTATCTTTTAGTAGAGATAAAACCATAGGCTCATAATCTTTCAAATCGATAATGTTTTTTCATATCTAAAAATAATAAGAACAACAATATAAAAGTATAAAATTTGGTCCATAATAAAATTTCAATGTGTTGATTACATTGAATATTGAAAAGCTCAGATCATTTGAATTTTAAAAATTGAGTTTCCTAAAAAAAAAATTTGAGATACCAATGTCAAGTACCAAAACTTATCTATGAACTGGAACTTTTTCATTTTGCATACCGTCTTAATACCAACCAATGTTAATGATAATAATTATCATTATAATCATTATAATTATACTAACAACAATAATAATAATATAGTCTTGTTACAATGCTTCCATAAGTATTTCAATCTGAAACATTTATGGATCAACTTTTAAAATTTTACATCCAAAATGTCGATCCAAGTAGCTCAATAAATTATTCATATCAAAATTTTATAGAATATCAAAATTTATCATTTTTAGAGTTTTTGAACTATTTTTAATGATTTTTGAAAGATGACCCTAAAAATAATAGAAAAATATCAATATT
Source organism: x Bolboschoenoplectus mariqueter (assembly GCA_037678475.1). Lineage (NCBI taxonomy): Eukaryota > Viridiplantae > Streptophyta > Magnoliopsida > Poales > Cyperaceae > x Bolboschoenoplectus > x Bolboschoenoplectus mariqueter. The sequence continues at coordinate 1,394,270 of CM075260.1, read as the reverse complement.
TTAAATAAAAAAAGAATCATCTTTCAAAAATTATTAAAAAGAATTAAAAAAACTCTAAAAATGATAAATTTTGGTATTCTATAAAATTTTGATATGAAGAATTTATTGAACTATGTGGATCGACGTTTCGGACACAGAATTTTGAAATTTGACCTGTAAATATTTCAGAACGAAATAATTATGAAAACATATTAGTCAAACTAATAATAATTATTATTAATATTATTATTAAGTATTATTATCATCATTGTTATTATTTGCACAGGGGTGTCAATTTCGATATGACCAAAACGAATTGATCTGACCTGACTCGTTTTTAATGACTAAATGGATGGAATATGAATATAAATTGTTTGACCTGTGTCATATCGGCTCTAATTCAAATCGAATCTGAGCCAATTAATTGTGCTTTGTTGAATTTACTTCAAAATTTAACACTAATTATTTTTTAAATACACACTAATTCTAACTAAGTATATCTTAAGTGATACTAATTTGCATAATAAAAAAAATATTAAATAATTATCAAAGTTACATGATCAATCATATCCATCTAAAAAATAATAAAATAACATCAGTCCACTTGAATCCGTTCCTATCCGGACCCATTTTGAGGTTAGGGGACACAAATATTCTGTGGGCACAAGTACAATAATTCTGTGTAACAGGTTGACATGGTCATCTTCATTCAGGGTCATCGCTCAAACCTTAAGCAAGTGACCCGCCACACAGAGATACACATACAGTGAGCCTCAGAAATATCCAAATCCATAGGGGGTGCTTTCCTTCAGCAAGACTCTTGCAACTTGCACTGGTTGGAAGTACAAATCTGTAGCCTTTTGCAATTTCTCTTCCTTCAAGCAAGCATAGATGCTCAATCTCCAAAACCAAAAGAAATTGAAAAAAGAACTAAAGAAAACTTCTCAATTCACTGTTTTTTTTTTTTATCTTCCCTCCTTTGGGAGGTAACCCTGACAAATTTTTTTTTTTGAGATGAATACTAATATTTAATGATACTGTAGTACAACAATTGTAGGAAATACAGAAATTTACATAGTAGATTTTAAGTAAAATATGCACAGAAAATATAGGGACTATATACAAATATTGGACAATTTTATCTTTTTTTCCCCTAAAAAAATGAAAAAGACAAATTTTTTGTTGATTGATATTTTTTTGTTTTTTTGGTGGTGGTGGGGGGGGGGGGGGTATAAAAAAAGGGACAAATAATATTCATGGACAACCCATCATACCTAGACATTTTCCAATATTAAACCATTCAAGTGACCCTAATATTCTTTTTCATGTCTGCCTCTTTAAGCTACAAAAAAAGCTATGGAAAAATTTAACAAAATAATTTAAAGGAATTTACAGATAAGTACTATATCATTTATGCCTTGCAAAAGAAACCCCTACATTGTTTGAATCATTTGCAAGCAAATTTCTAAATTAGTTAATCATAAGCATTATTGTGTTTATACATTAACGAAGAATGTAAAAAACATTATAACAACATGATGTGTCATCCAACTTGTATATATATAACATTACTCCGAAAATTACATTTACACTTACCATTCTTTGGAACCCTTATAATTTGTCTTTTCATATAATAAAAATAAAAAATCAGTTACTTCTATAAAGAATATTCTTTTCTATTTATAGCTAACAATATTGTATATAATCACTAATGATGTTAAGGCTAATTAATGATATAAGGGGGCAGCAACTGTACTTTTTTCAATTCCTCCACAAATAAAATCAAAATCTTTTGCAACTTGGACGGTCCTTTTTGCAATTTGTGGATAAAAAGGGAGCTTCTATGCAAAATTTCTCTTATTCAAACGATCAATTAAAGCATTTCCATGTCACTTTATTGCCGCCCAAAATGTGTTCTTGTTGCTCAGCTTTGAATGGCCAATACACACTTCCTTTAATCTCTCTATATGTAGCCACCTGTTCTCTCTCAGCTTTGTCTCAGGTATCTATCTATTAAAACTGTGTTGCGCCGCTGTACATAAAATCACAAGTTCTCCTGTTATAGAAGGTGTGTGTAGAGAGCTCTGAGACCAATTAATGGAAGAAAGAAGGTTTTACTTGCGAGTGCTTTATATGCTTTTGTTATTTCTCTTGATTTCTCCACACTTCTTCATTCAAATTGGTAAGTTTACTTACATAATGAGAGATTATTTAGTGCATTTTGGTGTATTTAGGAGCTTTCCAGTCAGAATTAAAACCAAGGACTGATTCAACTTTTTTATACTATAAACATTGCTTGAGCAGTCATTTGGAAAATCCTTTTTTCCCCCCTTTTTTGAAGTAAAATAGTCATACGGTTCAAACTTGCTAAGGGTAGCAGAAACATAGATACAGTTATTGATATCATCATTTATATGAATTTTATTATACACATTAAATGAATTATTATATATATTAATGATTTTATTATGCAAACTCATTTTGTATAATACTATCATTATTCAACTTAAATAAATTATTATGCATATTAATGACATTTAAATTGAATAATATAAGTATTATATAAAATAAAATCGTTAACATGCATAATAACTCATTTAACGTATATAATAAAACCTATATCGATGGTGGTATTAATAATGGTATTTCATAATATTTTCCTTTACAAAATAGCTAATTTTCAAGACTCTTACTAAGAGTAGTACTGTTTTTACAAGATAATTAATTTTCAACACTTTTGACCAATATTGCATGGACATAGAATATTCTGATACTCCACACCTACTCATTTATTCCTTACTGGTACAGAAGCAAGGCACATAAATCATGTCGAGGAACATTCTTCAAATACAGCCACAACAAAACCAAGATTATTAAGCATGTTAGACACCTATATTAGTTACGACGATGTAACGGAACCCACCGACTCGTCTACAACAAATTCGCCCTTCTGCACCAACCCCACAGTCACACCCCTGCCACCAACGGTAACTCCGACCCCTGCAACTCCAACTCCTACAACTTCAACTCCTGCAACTCCGACTCAACCTCTCTTGACCCCACCAAAAGTCAGTTCAAGCCCTCCAAAAACCAACCCAAACACTCCCATTGTCATACCTGCCCCACCAGTATTTACACCAGGATCCCCAATTTTTCTACCTCCCATAGTTTACCCACCTCCATTCGGGCCTCCACCACCAAGGTCAAAACAGGTGCTTTGGTGTGTTGCCAAACCATCGGTTCCTGATCCGATAATACAGGAGGCAATGGATTACGCATGTGGGTCTGGTGTAGACTGCAGCCCAATCAAGACAAATGGACAATGTTATCAACCCGAGACAGTAATATCACATGCTTCATATGCATTCAATAGCTATTGGCAAAATCTGAAGGAGACGGGCGCGACGTGTGATTTTGGTGGAGCAGCTGTCCTTGTCACCAAAGATCCGAGTAAGTCCCCCCTCTCTTCTTATTGTACTTTTTTAGTATGAGGTATTCTCATTCTAGGCCTCTAATTAGAGATTTAAATCAACTACTCAGCATTATAATGTAATAAGATTAATTCGCAACGTTTATAAGGTATCGATATAGACAGCTCTTCATGCTGTCAAGAGTTTCTGTATTTGCACAAATATGGCTCCAACTGATATATATAATGGTCATTTGAATTTAAATATAAATTTTCATGGCATTTGCTTTAGTGTTATTGATCTCACTCTTCTCTCCTTTTTTTCTCTGACTAGGTTATGATAATTGCCATTTTAAGCTTGTGACATTATGAATCCAAGAGGATGGCAGAGCTTTTTTTGGTCCACAACATAAAAGAATGTCAGAAGTCTTCTCTATTTTAGCAACCAGGTTAAGATTATCAAAATTGTAATTTTGTAATTAACAGCTTGCTGTTTGTATAGTAACACGGAGAGGTGAGATCCCGTGGTTTTATTTGAACTTATTTCATTGAGTTTCCTGTTCTTATTTCTCTTAGTTATAACTGAAATAGTCCCCAAAAAAAAATCCTTCATTTGTTGGTAGTTAAAGGAAAAAAATTTAACTAAAGATAATGTTCATACCATAAAGCTCGGCAACTATCCAGGTACAGGAAGTGATTCAACCTAAATCTGTCTTTGTTGTAGAATCAAGTTGAGATTTGATCAGACTGCCCCCAGTTTTGATCCGACAATTCGTACTGAGACATGAATTATCAATGAAAAAAACTAAGGATTTTTTAGATATTAACTAAAGCAACAATTGTTAATTTTAAGGACACATATGAAATGGTTAAAAGAGTTAAAGAAAATCCCTGATGTTAATTGGATAAACTATTAATATCCTTTAGATGTTTAGCTGGAGGAAACTAAATTCTTACTTCTATGGACAAATTGAAAATGATTGAAAGAGGAAAAGGAGATATATGTTATGCTAAAGATTTGATGGACAAATATGAAATCCTATAAGAGTTGAAAAGCCTATATGATACAAGTCCATTAAATAATTGTGTGGCTTCTCCTTCATTGTAATGAATTTACAGAACAAATTCATTATGTGTTTGTCATGACAATTTATGAATAATTGACACAAAAGGGTGCACCCCGAGTGCTGCATTTATGCTTTAGTAGAATTATTTTCCAACCCTAGTTCTAGGAATAACTGTGGTCAACAAAGACTCTATAAGAATGAAGATTCATCGTGATATAATCTTCCGACAACATCAGAAAATTTTTGGAATACAAGGTTATAGAAACAGTGCTGACACTTCAGGACGACCTCGCATTTCAAGAGTCATACCATAATTTATTGAATAAAATATATATTAATTTGGCAAGCTGAATAGTACATTAAAGTATTATTCCAAGACTATTGAATTTTTTCGTAATCCAGTCTAACCTAAACATTAAGTGAATCATGAATGACTGCATTAACTGCACTAACCATTTCTCCAGGTGAGCTAAACCCATCCGTATTCATATAGAATAAGTGAAGAATTTTACACATTTTCCAGAATAGCTCTTTGCAAGGCTTCGGAACCACTGTTCCCTCCTTCAGCACAAGTTGTAACAACTCCGTCCTGATTTCCTCAGTTGACTTCTTCACATCCTTTTCTACTGTTTCTATGGAAAGGGGAGTACCAGAATTCAGAATTCGAAGAGACACGCTGTTTAATTTCCCTTCTTTGCCTTCTCTCTGCATATCAAAAATATCAGTTTGAGGAGGAATTAACTGATTAGAAGTCACACATTTGAAATAACACAAAAAAAGAAGTGGGAAAAGAAGTACCTCAAAACCACGGAAGTCATTTAGGAGACGACCGCAAGTGCTAACAAGTCTGAACAAATGATCATACTCTTCATGCATTATTACTTCTTCAGAAATCTTCGGGCCCACAAAATAGAGAGCCGGCAGAATTATGGGCCCAAGTGCAAAGGATACAACACCATTTACCATAAATTCTTCAACTGTTGGTATTGATTTATTTCTCTGCCACTTTGACTCAGCCATCATAGATCTTAGCAGGCTGAGCCACTGCAAGTACATACACACAAAGGTAATAACAATAGCATCATAACAAATTGTTATATGTTATACGTAATATATTTAAACATAAGATCTCACTATTTTGACTAGATGATCTGTGATGTCACGATTTTGGTGTGCGAAAGCCTTGCTTGCGAGCTCATTTATATTGCCACAAATAGCCATATAAATGATCTGTACTTGCTCACTGTAGAATTCTTTTTCGCACTTTCCATCCCACCTTTACAACAAAGAAAAAATAGAATATCAATTAATTTATATCTTCACGCACATGTCTTTAACACTCTTAATTATAGATTGCAAAACTTGACCTGACCCAAGGACCTGACAACCCGTGCAAACAATTCACCTAAAAAGAAGAAGGAAAGACAACCCATGTAAACACTTACCTAAGCCCATAATCTTGAAATACCAAACCATCTAAAGCTTGTTAAGACCCAAATCCCGGATGATCAAAAACAGGCCCCACTTACTATGACCCAGCCCAGACAGCCTGAACCTGGCAATCCACAAGCTCAAAATAACTTGATTAACCCACAAACTAAAAATCCTAAACCAGACTGAGCATCCGAAATACCATGGACCTGAGACAACCCAAGACAGTCTAGGCTTAGATTCCTACTTGACCTGATCCACCTGGTGCAACCACTGCCTGCTATCATTTTCCAGTAATTTGGAAAATAATAGCAATAATACTAATAGCAGAGGCAGGGTCAGGAGATTCTCATAAAAGGGGTTAAGATTTGGTAATATAAAGGAGGACTGCAAATAAGACAAATGTAACAATCAGTTCTATAACATAAGCATTTTCATACTAGATTTTGTTTCAAGTTGTTACTGCTTTTGTCATCTTTGGCTTTGTAAAAGAGAGGAAAAGAAAAGAAGTGATAAACCGGGCCATGTCATTGAGCCTGAAAACTTTTGATACCAAAAATGCAAGTGTTGCATTACTTGTCAAATAAAGCAACGAGACTCTCAAGTTCTTCAATAGATCCTCCAACGTCAAAAAAGTCGTCGACTACAGTGGTTAAAACCCCATTTTTAGACCATGACATGCGTGCTTCAGACAAATCTGGTGAAAATAATGTTGCTGCGCCAGATAGGTAACAGTACGTCAGCTTCTGGCGTGCAAATTGGAGCTGATCCAACTTGCACTGTTTCACCCAACTGTCAACAAAACAACATAGAAAATTAATATGAAGTTATAGCAGAGAGAAACCTTGGAATTCTTACTTGGATTTTGTTTGTTTGCTTCACTTTATAGCCAATAGCTGGTGTGGTGTGCTTGAATACTAGCTGACAGGTATAGTACCTATTGAGGTCCTTCAGTTCCTCCTTATAAATAGATTGACAGTTGTTGAAGTCTCCAACCGCTAATTTGAGAATATCCTCATTGACACTGCAAAACCTGCTTTGAGATGAGAGTAAATTGTTAAGCTAGGTTTATGTTATTATTTTTCAATATAGACTACATAGGGACGTTAGAGTAAAGATTTACATATGTGATGCTTTGAGCATATGAATTTTTCCAAAATTAAACCGCTCTATACTTCTCTTATGCACAAGCCGATCCAAATTAGCATAGAATGGGAACTGCAGAGCAAATTTCACCTGAGAAAAAAATATATTCACAAAACATGAAAATAAAAGAATTACAAATATCAAGATTATCTTTTGTACTGTAGTCCAGTACCTCATGAGAATTTGGTTCCGTAGAAATTTCTTCTTTTAATAAAACCCTTGACCACGAGTTTATATTGTTAAGAACGTCTTCATTTGGAGATAGTCTTGTTTGTGAAGCCCTGTATATTTCTATAACCGGCCTTATATCTCTTAAATAACCTTGCATTGAATCATGGAAACTGTTCGCCTCTTCAAATTGCATTAACAAATCTGTATGCAAATGTAACAGTTCAAAGCTCAGAGTGAAGCCATCAGCACAAATCATAAGTATTTTTTTAAAGAAACAGATGCATCGCTAGTACACTTTCCAAAATAAACTTTTATCTTTCTTCATTTGTGCAAATAGAAGTTTGGTACATTTCGTGAATTTGAATTTTCCATAGAATCATGTACGATCTGGTTTCCCAGGGGTATGTGAAATGTTCTGATTCTCCATTGGCACAAGTGAAACTTCTCATTATTAACTGTTAAGCTAAGCAAAGTACCTGACGAGATGTCATATCCATTCATTCTCAAAAGGCGAAAGGCTATGGCACAGGTAGCCATATTTGAAGTTATTTGTTCATCTCTCTCCAACCAACATCTACAACACCGATTTATGAATATATAAAAGTTTTTTATGACATACTGTGCAAATAACAAATTAAGTCTCAAACTAAATCAGTACCTATATGCTCTATCTAGAATTCTCTTTATTTCATCAGAAAAGAACCGAGCTACCCCAATGTTTTGAAGAGTAACAATCATGCAAAGATGAGAATGCATCTCCAAAGGATATGTTGCAGGTACTAACAAAAATAAATAAAGTAAATAAATAAGCAATGTCCATTCAATTGTATTCTTTTAGAAATAACTATAATTTTCAAGAAAAAGGATAGAATATAAAATGTACCTGAAGAGCCAACTTGCTTTAAAAGTGAGGTCAAGTAGTTAAAAGCTTTATCATCATAACATTGGGTTAATACAAAAGCAGTAGTCGAAGGAGAATTCAATACCGACCCATTTGCCATCTGAAATTTCATAATTTCATTCAAGTCCTGAGAACTTCCTAATCCTTCAGCAACGTAAGCCATATACTCTTTTCTCCCTCGAGACTTGTTCATGGAATTCCTATATATAAAAAGGAAGATGGCTAAATAATGCATTCTAGACTGCTATGAGTAGGAAAAGTAAAGAGCCAATTAAAAAGTCAATAAGCTGACAATGAGAAAAAAAAAAATCTCTTTTCTTTAACTTTTTTTTTCTTTTGGATGAACAGAGTAGGCTCAAAACTCTACATTCTATATTGATCTCGAAACAACTTCACAAAACTGAAGGGGAAAAGAAAATGCAGAAAATGTGCGAAAGAAAAAAGAAGTTTAGACAAGCTAATATACGTAGGAATAAATTATAGGAAAGAAAAGCTGTCTTTACTCTTTACAGAATTAATAACGCATCTGACCTTTGTAATTCGAACTTCTTAAGGGAAAAGATTTCAGTAATAGCAGTTTCACCTAAAGGAAGGTCCAATCCCACTTCAGTTGCAAATTGAAGCATTCCAGGAAAAATAATATTAAATCCGATGGGAGAAGTCAATTGCTCATTGAAAATACTCCCGATATTAGATACGAGGAAATGAACCCCTGCATTTATGGGATCTAATTATTTCTTGTTAGATGTAATAAAAAATAGAACACAAAAGAAATTCTAAGATTTACCCTTTTTGATATGTTCTTCGCCATAGCTCCATCTCTTGAGAGCAAGAACACAGGCCAAAGTTGAACATAGTTTATCTTTTAAAAGAGAAGAATCAAGATTAAAATTTCCCCATGATCCATTTTCATGTTGATGTTGCAATATCCAATCAAGGCATTGATGAAAGCATGGATCATGGTGTGAACTTGGATCTGGTACCATCGCGACCCATGCTGTATCATAAGGAGAAGCCGTCATGTGTACATACTTCAGTTGATGTTTGATTTTCTCAATTGATTCCTTTAAGAGATCAATACCATTAAACAAAACATTACAATTTGCCAATTGATAAACATTGAAATAATTATTGTAAGAAATTAAATGTTATATGATGGCTTCATACTGTCATTGGAAGTAGCGAGCTCTCTCTGTCCTTTGTGGATTGAAGATCTAATCAAAAAAGATAAATGCCGTACCAGGTTAGAATGCCTTACAATTAACAATCTGTTGTTCTATTCAAATTTATTAGCAACTGAGAATTGTTTTACCTGATAAAGGCCCCGTAAAAAATCCTTGGATTGATTGTTTTCTAGAAGCTCTCAATCTTCTATCATTACAAAAACCTGCGCCCCATGATTTACAATGCCAAGGGAGAGAGATAGAACTATGACCACTTGTACAAGAAAACAGGAAAAAAAAAAGATATTAATTAGTCTCCTAAAATTTTCTAGCAATAAATTGAAAAACATGTTTTGACAAGTAAATTTTGTACATAAACCATTTCAAACTTGATATTTGCTTCTTTTTCCACGGAAAATAATAAATTTTGACTTCAATTTACAGATTGAATTTGCAGTAGAAATGAAATTCCCCAAGAAGAGATATAAAGGGACTCTACAACTCTACACCAATAACACATGGAATTTTACAATTTTAAGTAGGGGTAGGAAACCGAAGTGCTGCTGGTACAGTTAAAGACGACACAAAAGGCAACAAAGACAGGAGTATTTATCTAAATAAAAATTGCTGTCGACATGGTAGAAAATGTCGGACTAAACTGAGAAACTAATAATCTTTTCAATGCCGATCGATCAACTCAAGAGCTGATCAGTGATCACACACACACACGGAGTCCTGGAGAACCATTGTCAAGGTTCGAAAGAGAGAGAGAGAGAGAGAGAGAGAGAGAGAGAGAGTACCTCAGCGACATTGCCTGAAGCAGAGAAAGGGAAAAAGATCGCGAAGGGGAGAGAGAGATGAAAAGCAAGTACCGAGCAAGATGGAGACGCGCCTTTATAGCTTACTATAGTTATCTATCTACTGTCAGAGAAAATGGAATGTTACAGCTGCCCAGCGTTACACCCAGATAGATAGATAGATATCCCACGCGCTTTCCTCCAATTTTTTCAAATAACATTTAAAAGGTGGGATCCTTCATAACTATATATTTTTGACAATTTTAATAACAGATTTTAAATAATTTCAAAAAAAATAGAAAAAGTTTTATAAACACATTTTTTTAATATATAAATTGATTGTGTTTCAAATTTCATATAATTTAAATATTATTTGATATTTCATTACAAATCATCAAAATTATATGACATTTAAAACGGTATATATTTAACGGACTTTGATGAAATATTAAATTACCTTTAAATTATATGAAATTTGAAATGCATTCAATCTATAAGTTAAAAAAAATATGTTTGACAATTTTTTCTATTTTTTGAGGATTTTTAAAAGTTATTTTAAAATTATTTAAAAATTAATTGTCAAGATTGTCAAAATAATAGTTGTCAGGATATCCCCTCCCTCGAGTAAATTTTGTATTATATGAAAAAGAGGTGTGTTAATTACACGTCAATTATGCATTTCAATCCTGTACCCCCATAAGATTTTGAATATATATTTTGTATAACAGAGAAAGAATGTTCAAAATTTTTAAGACTCAAATCTCCTCATTTCATGTATATATAAGACAAAAATATTTATACTAACATTCAAATATATTTATATAGTATTCAAATGTATTTATATTAACACTCCAATGTATTTGTACCGTTATTCAAATATGTTTATATTATTATTTAAATATATCTATACTAACATTCAAATATGTTTATACAGAAGATAAAATTATTCATACTAACATTGAAATGTATTATGACACAATATACTATAGTATTACAAGTTGTGACATATATCAAACTATATTGTTATGGCATATAACTCTTATTATTAGTGTTGAATTATATAATGCAAAAATTATGTACATAAGGTGGGAGATAACAAGAATTTTTCTTACATGAAATATACAATATTTCATATACATAGTCTAATATTTAATAAAATATCAAATTGAATTTGATTGCATGAAAATTGTCACAGATCTAAAAAAAAACAATATACAAGAATTCTTTCTATTGTTAAATTCTTTTTGACATAATTTGAGTAAATATTATCACGTTATCTACATAAGCAACAATCAATAAATCTTAACTTTTTTCATTCAATTTATGCTTAAACTTACGAAGTTAAATTCTTAGATGTACTTTATATATCCCAATTAATGAGCATAAAAAGATTATAGAATTTTGATTTTATTTTAATAGCCATCAAATTCAATAGCTCTCAAATTCAAGGATTAAATCGCTAAGAGATCATAATTAATTTTCTTAGCTCTTGATATATGTTAAAATAAAGTGAAACTGATGTCAATTTTTATATGTCTGTAATGTATGATATGTATAGACATATAATATATTATAATCAATTATTTTTATAATTTAGAAATTTTTAAATAATTATTTGAGATTTAGTTTTGTTAGCATCGATTTCACACTAAAATTATTGACGTTGAATTCCTCCTGATAAATAAGTAAATAATATTAAAAGGGTATTCATTTGGGTTTACAAAATATGAATTATGAACCTAAGACAGATCATTGACAATTGTTAAATTTTTTTTTACTTTAGTCAAAACAGTGATAGTTATCAATAATTAATTACAATTAAAATAGACAAGACATTTATATATAAGTTTAGAAAAAGTTGCATTCTAGCATTAATCTAACAAAAAAAGAGTGTTGTATCAGTGGGAGTTTAAAATTATTGACATTTTTCTAGAAAATTATTAAGTGCACATTTTTACTCAGAGAAGTTTGCATTAAAAAGCGTTCATTTTGAATGATAAAAATTGAATGTTTGAAAGTTCAAATAGTGAATTTATATGCTTAAAAAATTGTTGAGTGATTGGTCATGTTTTGAACTCAAATATACAATTATTTATTTCGGTAAATAAGTGTTCATTTCAACTAAACGATATTCATTATTATGCGTTGAAACTTTGTGGGAGATATTTGAGGTTGAAATTGTGAGTGATAGTTATCAGGACTGAAGAAAAAGAAAAAAGGAAGAATGGAGTAAAAGTAAAAGAAAGACACACCCTGCCTCGGAACTCGGAACCAGGCACACTCTGTTGGTCGCGCCGGATCCTTTGAATCGAAGGAAACATTTCTTTCTATGTAGCAAGTAAACAATAGGAAAGGTATTTTAGATCATGTTTATCACACGGTTTGCTTTACGGACAACTTCCATTCATGGGACCTATAGAGTACACTAATTATCATTTTTTGAATTAAATGATGGTTCAATCCACATTATTTAATCAACATGTTAAGATATTATTGATCTCTCAAATGAATCTGTATAATTGGAGAGTAGCCAAACCCGACGATGGACAGTACTCTCACGTTTTCTTCAGCCTTTATTTTCGATGAGCTTTCTTCAGTCTTTATATCGTTTCTCCTTTAACTTTTTTTTTCTTTTGAGATACTTTAGACCTCTCATTTTAATGTTTTTTTTTTCTAAGGGAAGACGAGCATTAAAATTTTTCATTTTAAATATTTATAAAAAATTTCATTCAGATTTCGAACTTATAATCTTTTACACATAAAATATTATCTCTCTCACTAGATCAAAAATTAATTTTCATCTCCTATTTGAATGTTTCAGCACACTTCTGGTACATCATTTAAATCTAGCTTCACTAAACACATCCCACTATTAAGGTTTTTTGTTTGGCATCGTATATAGTAAATGTCATATTATTTATAATAGAAAATTGTTTGGGAGATACCATCATTAATACTGTATTCGATACCGATTTTAAAATTCATGTAAAATGAGTTATTATTCATATTAACGACTTTATTGTACAACTTCTTTTTTTACAGTATTTTTTATCATTCAACTCAAATACCATTAATATGAATAATAACTCACTTTAAATTGACTATAAAAATAAGTTATATAATAAAATCATTAATATGAATGATAACTCATTTAATCTGAATAACAAAGTAGATATCGATTATGATATCAGTATATCAACTCCCTTTATAATAAATTAATTTAATCTATGAGAATTATCATCAAAGTGGGGTTTAGTTAATATTACTAAGTTGTAAAATTCTGAACTCCATGAAATTTGCACTAAAAACTCAAAACCCTACAACACTGCAGGGATGATCATCATTCCATATATTTGTAGTTGCCCAGTTTAGAAGTCATCTTACCATTATCCAAACAGACGGTTGTTTTTTCCACTGATGCGAAGCATATTAGTATTAGTGTATTACTGAAGAGATCTTAAGTCAGATCGACAGTTATGTAGTTCTCTAAAATGACATGTAGATTTCCAACCTTTTTTTATGTTTATGAATATTTTATTTCTTTTATTTGTTAACATTACTCTCAGTATCGTTGACTTCATTCGTTAGCAATAATTCATTGATCAATTAGGAAGTAGAATTTTGAGGCTTTCTGAAACGTAATTTGACAACAACAGTCACCTACATGTAATAATTTTGGAAAGCCCAGTATGCTCTACTGTTTTCTGGGAAGTAAGAAACACCAAAACCAATTCTACTGGCTATTATGGGATTCAGCTCTGCTGCGCTGCACGATACAATATGTTGTTCATCCGATTACATCAAGATTCATACAAAATAAATCTAAAAAAAAAGCCTAAACAATTCACCCGTCTGTACGCTGCAGCAAAAGATCAGCACTCACAATTATGCAACTCATTTCTGATACTGAAAGTGAGAACCCCACATTTCAGCAAGAACTATTGCGGAAACGTACCAGGGACCCATCAACACACTATCTGTGCATTGTGGATGTCTTGCCTATCTGGGTCAGCTATACTGGTTTTACCTTCAACCTCCTCTTTGTTTCCTGGTGCTGGAATGAATACTCAAATGTAACTGAACTGTGAGCTCATATTAAACTGAATTGTGATGTTTATACCTAGGGACCGATTACAAAAAAGAGAGGACACAAGAAGTAGAATTTTGAAATCAATAACTCACAAAAGTAGCATATTGAAATTTGCATCCATTTACTTACATTAATGTGTTTAGTATGAAATGTTTATTTATAGGCAAACATATTCTATAAATTCAGCTCCTAAACATACTGGGTTTATAGGCAATGATTAAACAATACAATATATTTCAGAGGGACAGCATTCACTAGATATAAGTTGATTACTTAAAAGAGAGAACCAAATTGAACAAAAGAAGATGAATAAATGGAATCAATAATCTTATCAATCTTCCCATTCACCGATCAGCCGATTGAGCATTTCCCGAGCCTTCTCAAATCCATCTCCACTGCAATTCTCCTCCAAGCTTCTCAACACCAAATCCAATTCCTTCGCCTCATCGATTCTGGCCTCTTGCAACAATCCCCTGTACACAAGCTCTCTCATGTCTTCTCCCACGATGACGTCATCTCTCGCCATTTCTCCTACAACTCTAAGCACCTCTAGCATCCTTTCCAGCTTACAAAACCCACCGATGGCCATGTGGTAGAGATGCTTATCAGGTCTGTGTGCTGAAGCAGGTTGACAGAGCCAGAAGAAGAGCTTGGAGGAGTCTTTGTAAGCTCGAGAGGCGAGGAAGGAGGAGAGGAGAGGGGAGACAAGAGGGAGAGGGGAGGGTTTAAGAGGATGGTGCCGGAGAGCAGTAAGGAGAGAAAAAGTGGGGGCGAGATCGGGGAGGGAGGAGAGGAGCGACGAGAGAGGACGAAAGGAGGGATGGGGAGGCGGGAGGAGGAGAGAGGCAGACAATAGGCGGGAGGCTGCGGGAAGGTGGCCGGAGGAGATCAGGCGAGGGAGGAGGGTCGAGATCGAGTCGAGATCGGAAAGAGAGAGATTTGCGGCGCCGCGCGCCACATTTCTCATTTGATTTGATGGAGGTCTTGCTCTGGTCGTCAAGTTATTATTGGATTCACTGCCATAACTTCAGCTTTATTCAATTGGGTACTTGTTTTTGAATTAGAAGTTATATATTAGGCCATGGTGATTCTCAGCCCGGCCCATTATTTCAACGCAAGCAGCGGGATGATAACATCAACATCCCCTGGCAAATCCTCTCCTTCGCCTCTCCCCCCTCCTTCCCTCCCTTTCCTCACTCCCCCACGAGCTACAATGGCTTCGGCTGCTTCTCTTCTCCTACCCGTCCCCTCTCTTTTCTCTGGTGGCTCGGTACACCCTCTTTCTCTCTCTCTTTTTCGAAAACTCGACAGCGGCTGCCAAGGAATCCTCTCTCTCTCTC
Organism: x Bolboschoenoplectus mariqueter; assembly: GCA_037678475.1. NCBI lineage: Eukaryota > Viridiplantae > Streptophyta > Magnoliopsida > Poales > Cyperaceae > x Bolboschoenoplectus > x Bolboschoenoplectus mariqueter. The sequence goes on along the minus strand of CM075260.1, from coordinate 1,378,776 downwards.
TCTCTCAGTGGCTCTTTCCCTCTTCTTATTGTAATTGATATGTACGCTAACGCAGCTGCCTTCTCTATTTTTCCAGCTCAAGTGCCAGAATGATGCAGGGTTTCCATCTCCCGTGCGAAAGAGACCCCTCAGAGTTTCTTCTACTGACATGGCTCTCACTAGCTCAGAGTTACTTAAGCCTCATGACAAATCGCCAATGCTGCACGAGGTAAATTTATCAATCATTTTCTAAGTTTCTTTTACAATACCAGGAAATTATTGGCTCTAACTTGAGGGGTTTGTTCCATGTTTGAGTTGAGCCAAATTTCGGTCATTTTGGGCTCAGTTCTTTTCAGTTGACCAGGCCTGTGTCAGCTGACTTTTCATGTTTATTAGTTCAGGTTCGAATTTGTATTCAGGTGGTGGGTAGAGCCTGTCTGTCTGGTTAAAATTTTACTGTCCTTTGTGTGTGGGTCATTTCAATTTAAGGATCTTTCCTGATTTGTGTCATTCAGACCTGGATAATTACTTTTAGGGCTGATCAGGCTCATTTGATTCAGCTCTTCTGGTTCTCTGATTCATCAGAATTCTCAAATTGATCAGTTCTGGTTTTGGGTTCATGCTCAACTTCAATAATAGTATTTGGACATGATGGTAAATTTTGAATTTGCTGCAGATGGTAGCAGCTGATCCTGATTTTTACCGGATTGGTTATTTGAGAAATATGCGGGCATATGGAGTTAAGTTCATGGAAGGACCTGATGGGTATGGGGTCTACGCTTCTAAAGATATCGAGCCATTAAAAAGAGCTAGAGTGAGACTAATTTTATATCATTTCAAACACCATTCTCAGAAATCAACAGTGTACTGGTTTAGTTAAATAGTACATAACTGTTATGGTATAATACTACACTTAATTACCTTGAATAACCCAAAAATTGAGTTTAATATCAACACTCGACGATATAGAATTTCATGCAAGCACATAAAATAATAATTTATCTTAGAAATATTGGTGGAGCACAGATATGGTACTGTCAAAATGAAGAATGACTCTATGTGCTAATACTGAAAAGTATATTACTACGATAAGAGCTATATAAGCATGGGTGTAGGGTTTATGGTGATAAAGCTTGGACAGTTTTTGAACATCGCTTTATTATCCTTTTTGAAAAAATATGTTTCATATGTTGCAAATGAACCAAAATTTTACATCATTTTAAATTCATCTGTAGGTGATCATGGAGATACCACTAGAATTGATGCTTACCATAAGCCAGAAAAAACCATGGATGTTTTTTCCTGATTTTATTCCAATCGGCCATCCTATTTTCGATATTATAAACTCCACTGATCCTGAGGTAAATAAAATAAATAGTAATGAATTTCATTTTCTTCAGTTTTGTTGGTTGAAGAAAATATATATTTCATTGGTTTGTGTTTATTATTTTGCTTATCAATGTATGAATGAAGTTGACTCCTTGAACTTTGTCTCATTGAAAAATGAATAGTAAAGACTTTCTTTTAAGTTACCAAAGCTAGGCTTGCAATTGACCTAAACCAAACTAGCACTAGTCCAGTACCAATCTAAAGTGAACTATCTTTTATAAGTTGATTTTTTATAGGTCCAACCAAGCTTAATTAGTTCTCAGTTAATGTATGTTTATTTCTAACAGACAGAAGAGGATTTCCGGCTAGCATGTCTATTACTTTATGGACTGGATGTCCAAAGTAACTTTTGGCAATTATATGGTGATTTTTTACCGGGTACTGATCAATGCACTAATTTGCTTCTTGCTTCAAAGGTGCACATCTGCTCAAACATTGCTTTACCTTGAATGCCTTTCGAAAAAAATGATCTGATCAAGTTCCTATATTTTATCTATAGGAGGACCTGATTGAATTGCAAGATCCGGATCTCGCTTCAAGAATAGAAAACCATCAGAAAAGGGCAATAGAATTTTGGGGAAAGCATTGGGTATGTTCTTAGATTATTGATATTTCAAAGTTCAAACATAATGTTTTTAAAATGCCAAACTAGAGAACTTTATCTTACCAGAAATGCATCAAATGTACCTCTTGACCAAATTGTATTTTGTCAGCATTTGAGGGGTAGAAAGAGGAGCAGGTCAAATGTAAAATATAAATATTTCATATCAAGGCAATGTGAATTGGTATCGAAGTTGCTCAAGGGTGATTATTTGTACATGTCTTAATGTATCAATTGCACCTCTTCTGTTTTTCAGTACCCAGCTGCACCTTTGAAAATAAGGCGACTTGCACGTGACCAGGAAAGATTTCTGTGGGCACTTGGCATTGCACAGTCTCGAGCTATTAGCATGAAGATACGAATGGGAGCTCTCATTCAAGATACAAACTTGCTAGTACCATATGCTGGTAAATTTTATGAGAATTTTCCAATTTCGAAACTGTAGTTTTCTGGGACTTGCAAAGAAAATCTTAATATTTTTAATTGCTCTGTACAGTCTATAGTTTTTGATAAAGTGGGAGCATTTTTTTTAATTTTTTTCATCTGGTTATATTATGTTTTTTGTTTTCTTATTTTTTGATGAAATTAAAGTTGAAATTTACAGATATGTTGAATCACTCATTTCAGCCGAACTGCTTCCTTCATTGGCGGTTTAGAGACCGCATGCTTGAGGTCTTGATCAATGCTGGCCAAAGTATCAAGGAAGGAGAAGAGGTACTTTTTGATACATGTATTTCATACATGCATGCATGCGTACAAAAGCATTCATAACACATGAATCTTGTCAAAACTGTGACAGATGACACTTAATTACATGAATGGAGCCATGAACGACATGCTCGTAGAGCGATATGGATTTTCATCTCCTGTGGTACCACCGCCTAATCTGAACTTTTACTTATTTTTGCAGCTTTATTTCTTTAATGTTCATTATATAAGTAAACTTTTAATTGTAAAATGTAGAATCCCTGGGATGTGATAAGATTCTCTAGTTCAGCTAAGATACACTCGGATACCTTCCTTTCTGTTTTCAACATCTCTGACTTGCAAGGCGAGTATTTTCACAATGGTAAGTTTTTTTATAATTATTAGTTCATGTCAAAGAAATATATAGGTAAGGTATCAAGCTTTTTTTATTTACTTTTGTGAGGTCTCTAAAAACCTTCTAGCCCACCTAGTCATTTTTTCACTTTATCCAAACTTGCTTTCCTTTAGTCTTTGTAGTTTGAAATATTTGGTGTTACTTGATTTGCGCAAAAAAAAAAGAAAGTATGAGAAAGTTAATGTCTGTTGCAAACCTGTAATGTTAATTTACAAGAAGAGATGTCAGATACCTCTTCGAGATTTTGATGGATGCAGAAAGTGCTTAAGGATATGCAAACCTAAATTGGTTTTTGTACCAAGGCTGCCAATGGTTGTGTACCAACAGCTTTTGTACCAAGGCTGCCATTATTTGCACTTATTAAATACAATTACCTTCCTTAACTAGATATATTTTTTGGATGCTCTTAACATAAGAAAGGATTGGTATCAAATGGATATCTATCATTGTCATGGTGTCATCTTTACTTTTTCAATTTACCCAGATAAGTTGTCGAGTGAAGAAGATAGAAGCTTTGTGGACGGAGCTGTCATAGCGGCTGCAAGGACCTTACCAACATGGTCAGAGAAAGATGTACCGATGATCCCAAGCGTGGAGAGAAAGTCAGCAAGGGAATTGCAAGAAGAGTGTGGCAAAATTCTAAAAGAGTACCCTACCACCTCTCAACAGGATCAGCTTTTGTTAGGTAAGTTTGATATTCTGACGGTGGATGCCTATTTTTTGTGTTTGTGCACATCTGCTAGCAGAGTGCACTGGTTGATTGGATGTGTTAGAGTGTGTGTGTGTGTGTGTGTTGGTTTTAGAGAGCCTTGTACGGTCTTATATGCTGCAGTGCTGGTATAGATTGTGTGTCCATGGTGGAGTTATATCTCTCTTTATTTATTTAAGCTTGCAAGTTGCAATTGCACGTATTTTCTTTTCTCTTGGCATATCATGTCTTTATTCCGTGTGGATTTTCAGATACAGATGCAAGTATTAGTAAAACAAGAGAAGTAGCCATCAAGTAAGAGAACTCTCAAATAATACAAAATGATATGAAGAAACTCTACTTGTTTTAACTGTGGGAAAAAAAACTGACAGGTACCGAATGCACCGGAAATTGTTCCTCGAAAAGGTTATTGAAGCTTTGGAGGTTTACCAGGACCGCCTCATTTTTTAGATATGTATATATGAGGATCTGCATCCAACAATTTTGTAGCTGTTTTAGTATATTTAATCATTTATCTCGCACTCCTCTCTCTCTCTCTCTCTCTCTCTCCCCAGTGTTTTTTTTTTTTTTGCGCTCGGATAATTCATAGCTTGCCAAAAATATAATTTATATTTGTTTGTTTTGTTTATCAGGGCTAATGTTGTAGTGTACTTCTTCCGGTACTTTGCATATAGAAATAAATGCTTGATGGATTTCAATACATAAACATTTCGTGAAGCGCACACTCCTGCCAGCTGCATGTTAACACTTGATTTGAACTCTTACAGGAGTACACGTATGATTAATGTTTATTGATGAACTCTAAAGTAATAATAACAAGTCAAAAACTTTTGGTAAGATTTCACAAATGGATATTGGATAATGACACATTTGGTAAGATTTCACAGATCGATAATGAGGGTTCTTACATGATATGTATCGACTTATAGTTCTTGCCTATTATCAACACAATTCATATTCTCATCAAACCAACGGAACCTTGGATGGAAATAATTATTACAAGGTTATAATTTTATATCACAGTAATTCTTTATTCCTATGTGGGATGCTCCAAGATTCTTTGGTTTAACCAAGGATTACTAAACTAGTTAATTTGAAATTTAACATGTTTATACATTCTAAAATCATCAAAGTACTTGCAAAAAAGGAAAAAGAAGGGCCAATTCTCCTTGGTAATTCCTATCCTTAACAGATAACAATGGAAAACCATCACATAAAAGTAGCACCAAAAGCTTGCCACAGGGTTATTAAAAAAGAATAGCAAACAAAAAGGAAAAAGTGTGTTGTGCTAAGCAGGTGAAGCTGCTGCTTTATTTTTGTGGCCCCACCTAGGCCTGACCTCTATAAGCTGATGAGGCATTAACTGCCTCTCCTTTCTTGTCAACTTCTTGTAGTTACTAACCCGTAGTTTGGCAATTTTGGCCTCTTCTTCTGGGGTAATTTCCCTTACTATCACCGTAAGACGGCACTTCGGCCGTACCATCATACCGCTTCTTCCTTTTCCATGGTAAGATAGCCTCTTCAGATAGAGACCTTTGCCTACAAAGGCTTCATCTGAACAAAATATAACACGTAAAAAATTATGCCAAACATAGCACAAAGGGTGCTTGAGAAACAGGTATTCATTAACAAATGGAAGAATTCATTTGTGCCCCGGAAAAAACTTTAATAATGTTGAACATACCATTAATAAGAACTATCTAGTTCAACCCAATGAAATGCAGAAATCACCTATACTTAGCACACAAAACATCAAAGCATGTCCAGTCCTTAGCCCAAAACAGAACCAATCTAAAATTTTCAAATATTAATTGCCGGGAACTCAATCTGGACCAACCGTACATGACCTCAAACCTCGAATCAAAGCAATCTGATAGTTAAACCTAGCTGGCATTAGACCTGATCAACTTAAAACAAGAAAGTTTGACCTGACATCCACCCAAATTCCAACTCAGATTAATGAAAAGAGAAACAAACATGCCACTTTCCACCTCTAATTCATCTAGCACACATCAATGTGGGAGGACAGGTAGTTTTGGGCATTTGCAAAATAAAGTGAATGGAGAGGATGTTTCTCATTAGCAATCTTGCAGCATGTTGCAATATATACTGGAAACTATCCTCCTTTTTGACAGACAGAGTGGTACTCATGAGGGGCTGTTTAGGTATGATACCATGAAAGTGAAGAGGTGCAAATGAGACTTTTGACTATTAAAAGGGTATGTGCTAGCTTTCCTCAAATGATCTCCTGCTTCAAGTATATCTTATTTTTCAGGTTACATTTGAAGAAGTTGATGACAATGATGAAACCTCTATTCACAACTTACCATGCTTTGTTTGGAGTGTGAAAGAAAAGTAAAGGGACGAGGGGATAACTCTTATCCTATGTGAGAGTGAGGATAAGGGCTAAGGTTTACAAAGAAGCTTGAAAAGGATTTCTTTAAGAAAACAAATGAGAAATTAGAGCAAGTGCAATTAGCTACATAGTTATTATCATCTTCCTGAGCATCTCTCAATATATTCATGATATCACTCGTCTTAGAAACTGAAATAGCAAGAAGACTGTCAAAAAGGAAAGGAAATATCATACACACCACTATATCCTCCACAGACCTCATATTTACAGAAATTGCCCAAGGTACTTTCTTTCAATGCTGATGTCAATAAAAAGAAAAGTGGTAGGATGTATTACAAGAAATTTAAAGAGCTATTCACAGTGATATTTCCTTTATGTTAGGTTTATGTATGACATTTCAACAAGTTTCCTTGGACACACAAGAAAATTCCTCAGAAATATAGAAAAGAAAAGGAGAACAGGCATACCAACAATAAGCCGATCAGCGTCGAGACCATGATTGTGAGAAGCATTGGCACGGGCCGAATGGATTACCTAATGATAGTTAGAACTGAAGATCAGAAGCATGTATTATTGGATAACTAGTAATGTGCAGCACAATAAGTATCATAATCAATACTATACTAGACATATAAGCTCTTTTATGTATTTTAGTGTTATGTTTGGTTGTTCTATTCAATTTAACCTCCATAACTATATGACATTAAAATGATGTATACGTTACTAGCATGAGTTCATACACTCCACCTGGTATACTGTCTTCGCAGCCCGCTTCACAGTAACTTGTAGTTGCAAGAGTGCATCCTCCACTCGCATTCCTCGAACAAGTGCAGCCACCAAATTGAGCTTTTTCGGACTCTAAAAGAACAACAACAAAACAAACATTACTAGAAAAGAATAAGAAGTAAATCTAATAAATGGCAATTAGAAACAGAAATCGATTACCATTCTGATCTCCTTCTTAATAGCTTGAACCCTTGTAGGCTGAATTGTACCACCTTTGTTGTTGGTTTTCAAATTCTCTCCAGTTGGTGGGGTCAATGGAGAGGAGACTGGTACCATGCTTGTGTCTTCTGCAGCCAATAAATTTATTGTGCTACAAATATTCTGAGAGAGAGAAAGAGAGAGAAAGAGGGACTCTTAACTATAAATAATTACAAAGACAAATATTGATAATGGTGTTCTTCAAAAATTTCAGCCAAATAACATAATTCTATTTGCATATCAGACATGGTCCATTTGAAAACAATTCTCAAGATCTTATGTCAATTAAATATAAAAAAAACCTCAATTAAATGCCACAAGCATAGCAAATACTGGTGCAATTTATAACCCTTGTAACTTCAAAGACTTCAAAACTAGTCTCAAATTAACCAGTCAATGATGGTCAACCAAGGAAAAAATGTATTACAAATTGTTGGAGAAATTGATGGCAAGCAGCTGTAGTTCGGCCAAAGGACATCGGGACCGTCCTTCCCAAGTTTGCAAGTTCTCCTGTTCAAACAAACATATCCGTTGTACTTCAAACAAAAGAGCTATATACAAAAAAAAAGGTAAAGACACCATCTTACAAAAATTCTATATGCATATACCATGATATATAAGTGACCTAACGCCTGCTTGATGTTTTGGCCCCAAACCACTGCTGAGCTGGTGCATAACAGAATTCACACATCTTCTCCAAATCACCATGATTCCAATCCAAAACCTATGCGGATAATCAACTGTCAAGAACTTTACTAAAAAGAAACTGTCATTTTACTAGCAAAGACGGAGCAAGGGGTTGGCCAGTGGGGCCCTAGCTCCTCCCATGCCTCCCCATTCCATTGTTCGTTAAATGCCTTACTTACAATTAGGACCTTCTACCATAGCAAGCAATAGTCAGTCCATTGTTGCATTGCTACCATGTGTTTGGACGATTTTCCAAATCCGACCTGAAAGGGGTTTGGTCTGGGCACAAAAGAACCCTTGAATCGAAAGGGACTCACCTTTTTGTCGGAGTTACGCGCGATTCCTGATTGATTCTTCAGATTTTAGAGGGAAGGAGAGTGAGACCTGAGAGGGAACTTCTAGCTCTCGCCTCGATCGATGCGCAGCTTCAACCTCCTCCACAGGGAAGACTGATGAAGGAAGAGAAGGGTTTAGCGGAGAGATGGTAGAAATTGGAATAGCCAAATTGGATCCAGGAGAGTGGAGACCTCAGATCCGATAACCCCATACCGGGTCGGATCTTGGAATCAATGTTTCAGAACCGAACCGCAGATGAGACATGACACAGCCATCAAAATCAGCTTTTGAATGATGGATCAATCAATCAATCCAACCTCTAATTGTAATTAAATTGTATTATTATTATTATTATTAGAGGTGACAATTGACAAAACCGATCCGACCATCAACTAGATTTTGATTCGTACCATTGTCACATAAAAATTAATAATTCTAACATAATATGCATAATCCGTATGATTAGACTCTTATTTGTTCAAAAATTGGATAGCATTTTATATGAGTTAAATTAAGGGGTATTGCAAAGTAAATAATAGTATTTGCTTTGGATTCGTATTTCAAATATTAAAGTTCTTAATTTAAGTTGTTCAACACAAACTATATATTAAAATTTATAAAATATTAAATGTTATTATTTTTAGATTTTTCTTATTATTATTTTAGATATTTTAGTTTTAAATAGTATTCTTTTATGAGGAATAATAATTGCATTCTTTAATTATATTCTGGATAAATTTATATTTTTTTAGAAAATATTTATATTTAACGATAAAGGTGTTTATATTTTGCATTATTAGAATTAAAAATTATATAAATTATATTTATACTTGTGTAAAAAAATTTAACTTTAATTTGTTATAATTATTTAGAAAAGAAAAAAAATGATAAACACTTTCTATGTTAACTATAAATACTTACAAATTCATATATATATAAGTTATCTATTTAGTATAAATATATTTAGTGTGCAGATAAGAAATATAAGGATAATTTTTCTTATTTTATTAAGTCATTTTTTAAAAATCCTAAAAAATACTATTTTTTTAAAATAATAAAATTTAATATTCCATAAAATTTCAATATGTAAATCATATTAAACAACTTAAATCAACAATTCAAAATTTGAGATAAATCGAAAATAAAGACTGCACTTTACTTTACAAATCACCTTAATCTAACTCCAAAACTAAATTATCCCGATTTGTCCTGTGACTTGAAAATTTTTTGAATTCAAACTATCTGTCATGTGATCATGTCGGATTGATATTTCTAATTGTTATATAAATGCTATGTATACAAGTTCACAAATATGTATATATATTAAGATGAAATGAAATAAAAAATCTCACCATTAAAAAAAAAGAAATAAAATTTTTCAATTTTAAATACCTATAAAAAAATCCGAGCCGTATTCAAACCTGTACTCTAGATTCATGCACATATATTGATTAATGTATTACAAAATTTAATTGATAACATAAATAGTATGCTATGAAAAAAAAATATTTATAGACTTGAGCATTTTAATAAAAGGGATTTTGGTACTTAAGAACATAATTTGTCTCAATTTCATAATTCTCTTCAACTATTTATATATTTTTTAAGCAACCAAGAGATTCACATAATTTGAAGCAAACAGAGATTCAGATAGTTTATAGAATAATAGTTGTTAATATATTTAGAAATTTTTTATTTTTTATTTTTATTTTTGAAATACTGAATACTTATATATATATAAGTATTATCTAATAGCTAATTACTAGTACAGTACTACTAATTTGCTGCATAAAAATCTATGTAATATGTTGTAAATAACACAATATTTCTCGAATTTACAACTCATGAAACTATAAATTACAAAGCGGATGGCGTACCGGAAAAAGTTCGCATTACAGTCCTTTCTGAATCTATAGAATGGTTGGTTCGTTTATGTATAATGAACAAATCTATATGCCAAAATCAATTCTGACAAAGTATATATAATTAATTCACATACATCAACTAAAAATTTTCTTTTGTATACATTCTAAATATGGCGAAGTATACATGTGTCTGTTTGAACAAAATACGATCTCCCATCACCTGTTACAACCAAAAAAATAAAAAAGGAAAAATCAGACCTTGTCTTCTGACTTGTCATCATATATTGTTAAAAATAAAAAAAGAAGTGTTTAGTAATAACATCAATTCATGTTTAGATAAGTATGCAATAAAAATATTAATAATTGAAGTATACCATGGAATTTATGCTTGTGCATCTTCTCTAACAGTGTTGATCTCTGTGTTCTGGTTATCAATCGGCATGTATTGCGACATGATAGCCACGATCTCCGAGTCCATGTAAGACTAATTAACAAATAGGAAAACAAAACACAAATTTATTGCATTGTTTTTGGTTAAGAGTAATAGTTGATTTAGACGTTATTAAGGGTATTATTGAATGATAATTATGGAAATGGTTTTAAAGGTACGAACCCGAAGCCGGTACTTGTAGAAAATATATCCTGCTACGCCAAGGCCGATCACACAAGAGAGAACCAAGAGTGTGACAAACCAGCCAAATGTTGACATGTTTTTTGCTGAAATTTAGAACCGAGAGAAAATCGATCAATTGGTACTGCACTTAAACTAATAAACCCAATTTGCTTTCAGTGTTGTTGAAATCAGGTTTATTAATACTATGCCTAATTAATAACTTATTTTCATCTCTCTAATAAACTCTATACATATATATATATGTTGCTGCTACTTAAACCCTGAATGAAAATAACAAAGGTACACTGTCTTCTTATGGATCAGAGATATATATGTACTGGCATCTGATAAACCATTTTTTTTCTTTGAGACAAACTGGTACACCAATTCTTACCTATGCAAGTATCTTCTCCTTTGATGTAGACAAGATTGCCCTTGCACTTGCAATCATAACCACCCCACGTATTCTTACAAGAACAGCCGTCACATTGACATGCTGTTCTCTCCTTGCATTCATTGATATCTGAAGCATAATTAAAGGGAACATACAATAGTTATGCTAAAATCGTATCGTTTCATGGGTAAATGAAATGCATTTTTCTTGGTGTTGTTTGTAAATTTTTATTACCTACACATGTGTAACCATCACCATCAAAGCCAGTTGGGCACTTGCATCCATTCAAGTTTGAATCCTGTTAATTATAGAAAAAGAGGCTACATAAGATAAATTTTGTATCAGTCAGGTTGGTACCGGTTGCTGATCAGTTGGATTTATAAAGGAAAAAAAATTCTAAGATACTCAGATTCTCTGTTAATATAAATTTATTCTCTCTTTTCTTTTTAGTTGAGGTACTTATGAAATTTCATGGTTTCTTGAAATGAAAATATGTTATAATAAAATGAGATTTTAGGTGACGTACCGAGCAAGCAGAGAAAGTTTTGCCATCTTTGCTTTCGGTCCAACAACCACCATTGTTCACTGAACACCTTCCGGGTCCTACCGCTGCACAAAAAATGATCATGTGTTATGTTTTTTCGGAGAAAAATAAAACAAGTTTATTGAACATTACATTAGTTCAGCTTCTAAAAATTACCATAATTTGCATACACACTGGCACAATTTATCACAGAATTAATATGACAGTAAAGTACCACAGAAAGATGTAGATATATACATGGCAATTTCATTATTATTATTTTTTCCTAAAATGTGCATATTTTATTTCTTATCCTATCTGTGTGGACTTCATCTTTTTAAGCACCATGGTTAATTTCCTGGTCACATACATCAAATACTGGTATTAATTAAATGTAGAAGTATACCTTTGCAAGAAGAGTATCCATCTCCTTCCCACTGTACACCACTTACCAAGGGGCATTTGCATATCCTTCCTCTATATGTATCCTTGAGAAAAAGAAAATAACAAATGAGCAAATAATTTTAAAAAAAGTTTTGCAATACCCCATAAATTAAAAAGATAATATGAAATGTTTATAAATATCTTATCAAATTACTTGGCAAGCAGTCACATTCGACTTATCGTCTCTCCAACAACCGCCATTATTATCAAGGCATTCATTTGTTTCCATATCTGGAATATAGAAAAAAAGAAACAAATTATTATTTTGTATACAAATCTTGGATGAGAAAAATGTTCAAATAAAATAAAAACATATTGTGGTATATGTCAACAACCTGGGGTTAGGCACACACGAGGCTCCGTCGACTCCTTAAATCCAGCACAGATAGCTTTCAGTACTGCCGTGCTCTCCAATTTTCCTATCACAAGTAAGATAAGAGAATCTATATTAATTCCCAAAATTTTCCTAAAAACTGTTCCTAAATCCTAAGTTTAAATAGATTTTTTATGGTGAAAATAGGAGTTACACAAAAACTAATTAGTTCTTATATAAATTTATGAAATGGAAGCATTCAGACCTCGGTATTGGATGTTATTTATAATGAGAGTAGGCAATATAGTAACGTCGCCACGAGTGCCGTGTCCAACCTACAATTGAAAATAGTAATGTAGATCATATATTAAAAAAAAATGCTTAAAAGGATGAAATTACTGAGTAATTTACCTGTACAATTTGCTCAGTTTTTAGCACTTCATTATCTTTATCAGCACTTGGATCCCCCATGCATTCACCAATCTTGTCAAGTGGCAAACCTAATGGTATCGAATCAGAATTAATGTGGAGGTAACAACTAATGACTACTGGTATTTAAAACTTGGTGGTAGAATTATAATCATCACATCAGTTAACCTTCAAAACCTATAATACCGACGTTTTTAATTTGATATTGCCTCAATTCTTGTACCAATTACAGAGAAGAGGAAAGTGTCTTCTTAATCCAAACAAATTTGTTGGGATGACCTACCTAGCAATATTTTGCAAAGGGGTCCTTGAAAAAGTCATCTATATACTACATTTTCTTTTAATTAAGACTTTTGTTCCTTGTATCCTCAAAACCATGAAAATATTACAAGTTTTAACTCATAATTAAAAAAAAAATTGTTCTTTCTTCAAAACTTACTGAGAGATTTGATGACTTCCTCAGCACAATCCTTGCTATACTTCTGATTTTTCATTGAACACCTAATATGATAATCAGTGACAAAGTCCCACCAAACCCATGACCGTCCAAGCGAGTTGGCCACGCGATGCACACATAACTGTCTCAAGTTTTCAAGAACAACATCCTTCCCATCATATCCAGAGTCGAAATCTTGCTCAGGATCTGGTGCACAGTACCTATTTTTAAAAAAATTGTTCAATTTGATAATAGATGCAAACTGAATCAATTAGTGGTACATTATTCTGATTAATCTAAAATTTTTTTTACATGCCATTTGATATTTTTTACAATTTTTACTAAATAAAATTACTTGTGACTAACAAAACAAGCATTTGCGTGGAAAGATTTATAGTTTATAGATCATTAATTGTGAACTATTATATTTTTCAGTGGCTCACACACACAACAACAAAGAAAAAAAAATGTAAAAAAAAGAGCAAATAACAAACCTTCCATTGTTGATACACTGAGATTTGCATTGCTTGCTTAGAAGAAACGCTTCCGGGCAGTACCAAGTGATATAATGTGGAGTGAATAAAGTATAGTTGCCTTTCTCAAGCAGCTGCGCATGACCTTTGAAATTCTTCACAAAATCCATCTGCTCATCGCACCTGGTCCCACACTCGTCATTGCTGTTCGTCCAGAACTCATACTCGACTCTCTCATCCGGATGCGGCATCGACTCCGTCCAGTCGATTTTCACAACGATTTCTTCACTGGATTTCTTGAGCTGTTTTTTCAAGGCTTCAGTGAAGGCACGAGTAATGAAGGCGGACGGGATGGTGATGTTTTCTACGTACTCTGTCTCGAACGATTCTTCAGGTGTGTCCATGGTTAGGAGCGGCTCCTCTACATTATCGCCTACAAGCACAGCCGCTGCACCGGCATTTTGTGCATTCCATGATTTCAATGCAAAGTAGCAATCTGTGTGAAAAGAATTTGATTATAGAGGGAAACAGTATGAGAAATTGAGAAGTCTAATATCTTGCTCAGCTAAAAAAGAATGACAAATAAAATTGAATACAAGGAATGAATGATAATTTTGTTTTTCTTCTTGAATTGGGTGGCAAAAATTTTTGTGTTGGATAAAAAGAAACCAAGCATCAAACAAAGTCATATATATATTTTTTTCCATATTAGCACATCAAGCCGAAAAAAGGGGGCCGGTAAGACAGTTGGGTCTGTTCTTCAATTAACCGACTTTATCGGACTGTTTTGTGACAAGTTTGCACTGTTCATTTCAAATCGGATGGTCCAGATCGATTTTGATCATGTATCTACCTCTATAGTTTATTTTGGACCGTACAATTTGAAATTAACTGATCAGATATGTCTGAGAGGATCCGAATTCTGTATTATTGGAGAGAGCAAAACCCTATACAATTAGTAAATTTTGTACAGTATTTAAGAAATTGAGGCATTTGGAAATTTTCTAGTGTGTTTCTACAATGGATAGTTGTTGATGTATAGGCATGTTGAGATATGTGCTTTTATTTTATGAGTAGGAATTTTTGATAACTATTATCTTGACAATCAATTTTAAAATAATTTTTAAAATTCTCAAATATAGAAAAAAGTTGACAAACATATTGTTTTAACTTATAGATTGACTGTATTTCAAATTTCATATAATTTATGAGTCATTTGATATTTTAAAAAATATGAACCATTATAAATATCGTGTAATTTTGATAGTTTTTAATGGATATAAAATAATACTTAAATTATATAAAAATTAAAGAATATGTTTCTAAATATTTTTCTATTTTTAATTTTTTTTAAAATTATTTAAAAATTTATTATCAAAATTATTAGAATAATAATTGTCAAAACATCCCTCCGTTATCTTTAATCACATAGGGTTGCCGTTACTGACAAAAAATAAAACATTGTTTACAAGGAAAGGTTGAGTTGCTTCAAAGTTTAATTAAAGAGGAAGAATGGGGACCATAATCAAGCACTCTCCATTTATTTCAGAAAATTGAGATGTCCATTAATTTTTTACTAGTCAACTAGCACCCCCTTTAGGATGATCCTCTTCTTTGTGGAAATTTTCAAAAAACAAAAAAACAAAAATAAAAATATCTCATAATTTTTCTAGAAAACCTTTTAAAAAGTGTTATTTATAGTTTGGAAAACAAAAAAAATTTGCTTGTTGCTGATACTTGAATACAATAATCCATATAACAGTAATTAGAATTTTGAAAAAAAACAAAGAAATGGAATGTGAAGCATAGTCAACTGTTGTATTTAAATTAGTGCAATAAGATAACATGCATCAACGGAAACTATAAAAAAATATAAACGTCTAATTAACATAGTTTTTTTAGTTCATTTGAAGATATGACCTTGAAAAACCTTGAATTGCACCACGGACATTGAAAATTTTTCAATTCAACCGTCAATAAAATTTCTAGCTGCCAAATAATGATACTAGAATATTGTTGCCTCAATTAATCCTTTGTTGATACATATAATATAACATAATCCCAAATCAGAAAACCAAAATAGAAAATATATATATTGCTGTGCATTTGTCAAATATTAATTCTTATGTGTTAAACTATGCATGACTGCAGGTATACAATAAAACCCACTTGGGGGTTCATTTTAAAAAAACAACAACTCAAATATATAGCTTAATTGAAAGAAAAAAGAAAAAAAGAAAATCAACTCATTTGAAAAACTCTTTCATTTTAGAGTAATTAGACGTATGTGTAAAATGCTCATATGCATGGGGAAAGGCTTAAGGTCAACTTTTCTCTAATTCTCCAATTATGATTTTCTTAAGGTCATAAGCGTAAAACATAACAAATTCGTGTATTGAACAAAAAAAAACAGCTTAATTCAAACAACGCAAAAGATTAAACAGGAAAAAAAGAAGATCAAGATCAAGATATATATATATGACATACCTCCACGATCAACAAGAAGAATCACCGCGCGGTTCGACTTTGATTTGAACTTCGTATCGAACTCATCGCAACCGGTTGTTCTCGTGTCAGGATACACTACGACGCCGGTCAACGTGCCGCCGTAATTCGGAATGCCGTAATTGGCTATGGCAGCTTCCCTCTCCCCTGTTAGCTCCTCCGGAGATATAACCTTGACAGTGTTCTTTTCAACAATGAATCGAGATGTGGCGGTGGAGACGAGCGTCGCTACGAGGAGAGAGAGTAAGAGAAGAGTCGAACCCCGGTGCATCGTTTATTCTGAGAAGGTAGGCGAAATGAGGTGGTAGTTATCGACGAATTTTCTTGCTTAAACTTGTTTCCGAATGCTACTTGAGAGGATTATAAGGTCGGTCTTTTTATTTCATAGAGACTGATTGACACTTGTTGAGAGAGAGAGAAAGAGAGAGAGGTGACTTTGAGGCTACGAGATGGAAGGGGTGAAAGAGGAAGCAGCGAGACGACTTCTGGTTTTCCTTGACTTTGGGTTTTCTTTGGCCTGGATTAGTGTTGTTAATTGTGTGTCATGTTACTGAGAAGATTAAGAGAAATGAGTTTTCTTATTCACCGTTTCCTCTTTTTTTTTCTTTTTTTTTCTTTTTTTTGGAGTAGTGGGAAATTATTAGTTAAAATATTTATGGATAAAAAGTGGCTACATATATTGAATTGGGCTTCCAACATACTTGAATGGATAATTTTGTCATGGATAACTGTTGACTGAAAAATATCATATTATATAAAATCTTAGATAAATTTGCTATGGATCAAAATTGTATTATAGACGAAGAAATCAGATTGAAATTGACGGTTGTTATATATTAACCACTAAAAAATTTAATCCATAATAATTGCTCTAAAATATTTTATTGAGCGTCAATAGTATAATAACTCCTAATTTTTGTTCTTGTTATTTTTTTATAAACACTAATAGGATTTTACTTTCTAATTTTTTAATTTTGAAAAGTTGTGGCATTACTTATGACTGATATTAAATAAATATGTTAGAATAATTTTTCATGTCATAGATTTCACATGTAGTTTAAGACACCATATTTCTTACTTATTGAACCTTAGCCAAGCCACATTGTTGCCATAGGAATTTTTCCACATAAAATCAGATAGATTTTGGCTGAGGCAGTCGTTGGAAAGTTTTGTAGTTTCTAACAGTCTACGGTGACATGGCGTTTGTTTCTATTTTTTATATTAAAAAAATAGAAAAGTTTTCACAAATTTTACCTCCAACTCCAATATGACAGTAAAAAAAATTAAAAAAAAAATCCTACAGGTTGTGGATCTCTATATTACTATAAGTTAGATTTCTCTTTTACAAGCTTCGTTTATATATTTGTTGCATCTTCTAGCTACTAATCATCGTTTAATAATTATATATCAAATGCATTGTTTCAATAATTACTTTTGTTTTGCATGCTTAATTAGCTAGCGAAATTAATGTAATTATTTAGATAGAAATTTTGGATGGGTTTCTTGCCTCACCACCAGAGGTACAGAATTATTCAAAATATTATGAACAAGATTAATTAATTAATTAATTAACAAACGTTTCACAGAACTTATCCAAAATTTGTGAAGTGTTGCAGAGTTCAGACAATTAGAGTTTAGTTTGTAGAATTGTTTGATAAAAACAAAAATGTTAGAAATTTCTTTTTGTGTATTAATTTGGAAATAATCATACATGAGATTAATTTGTGAAGTATGTTTATAACTTGTAAAAAGAAACTTTGCACATGTCCTTTTGTTTTAAAATGCACATCTTGTAATTTATTTATTTATTTATTTTTGGATTTTCAAAAAAAATGAAAATCCAAATGCATGCCAGCACAAAATTTAGAACCGTTGACTTTAGATGCAGTCAAGTAGCAAATAATAGAGATGAATTTGCAATTATGATATTGAAATTAAGAAGGAATTATTTTTTGTACGGATTCAAATCTTGAAATTAAGCAAAATTGAAATATCAATAGCTAGCTACACATGTGAATTCAAATTGTGCCTACTACTGTCTAGTTGTGCTGGTACAAAATTTTACAAAAATAGTTGCATGTTTTAATAATAATAATTTCTTTGAATAAGTTTGCTAGTTGGCACCAACTTTGAACTAATAATACATGTTTAACACTTATTTAATGGCATATACTCAATTAGAATTTTTTTTATATATATAAGAGTTTTCATTAATTTCGATATTTATTTTTTTCAAATATCTTTTGAGGATTTAAATTTATATCTTTTTGTAGAGAAACGAAGTCTATCACCATCTGTATTAAACATATGATTCACATGCAATTAAAAATAATGAGCAATATTTACCTATCAAAGAGAGTCCATTTTTTTCATTTTTTTATTTATTTTTGTGATAATAAAGATGATGATGAAAGGCTATTATTCAACATTAGTTATCACCACGGAAAAATTGAAATTCTTAAAATCTCTTTTAAGAACTATAAATAAAAAAAAATGACAATATGAGACAATGACTTAGTTTTTTTTTTTTAAGTATTATTGGTTAGAGAGAGTCAAGTCAACTGACGTGCCATGTACAATTTGACCTTGTCAAACCTTCTTAAATGGATCAGATTCTCTGTATCTCGGACGGTGTAGCCGTCCATGTGTCTCTCACAAATACTGTTTTTTAAATTTCATTTGGTTTTGCTTTCAATTTTGAGCAAAGAATTATGTGAATATTTTACAAGTCAAGTCAAGTCTTTATGACTTGAGAAGTTCAAAGACATTTTCAATTTCAAAGTACGGAGATAAGGTTTTAAATTTTCAATTTGGAACAACCAATTTTGTTCTAAAAAATACGGATAAGGTTTTTAAGGACGGATCAAATTAGATTTTTGTAAATTATATTAGATTTCTTAATATTAATGGTAATGGTAGAAGAATTCATTCCCTCAAATCATTTCATAAGAAGTAAAAAAAAAATTTGTTATACCCAAAAAAATTGTCTCACTATTGGGACTACAAAAAAAATTATGGCTCGCTCGAACTCGGCTTGAAAAAAGCTTATTATTGGCTCACTCATTGGACCGAACTGTTAACGAGCCAATTATGAGCTTGCTCCAGCTCGACTTGTGCTAGCTCGGTTCACTAACGAACTAATCTGAACCATTAATCATATGTATTGATTAATAAAATTCATCTAATCTAACTCTTTTTCCATTCAAAATCCTACCAATTATAAAATGATTTCGGACTAATGAGCTCTTAATGAGCTAAACGACCCAGCTCATAAATTAACGAGCCAATTATGAGCCAATACTTTTAGTTCGTATAAAATTTGATAACGAGCTAGCTCAACTCGTTAACTTAGTGAGTCGATTATGAGTTTAACCTAACTCGCTCAAACTCAACTCATTTATGGCCCTACTTAGACTGTAGATTGTCATTTAATCTAAATCTTCCATCTTTTTATCTCTTTGGAGCAGATCATTCACTTTACTCTTTTGTTATATATTGGGCCAAATGGGCTTTATCATGCTATCCAAATTATATATTTTAGATGGCTATTAAAATTAAGTTTTTTGGTGAATAGAGATACTACTAGTTTTATGCAAATACTTGATTAAGAACTACCAACCAACCATTTTTGCTCTATCTAGTTTTGATAGGACAGATTTTACTTAGACAATAATGAAAAGTTTGCAATTGAGATCCAAATATTTCATTCTTTGTTAAAATAGTTGACTTTATTTTTTTTCTATGAAGGGAAAAAAATGACCCATTTATTTTAATAATAATTTAATTAGTGCTAAATAGATATGCCAGATGATTTCTATTAATAATCTAGATTAAAAATTCGGACAATGAAGTACAACCTTCCCTTCAAAAATCATGCCAATTGGACCTGCCTCTATGTGAATAAGACATGAGCCAAAATTAAGTTTGTTTACATGGCAATTGCATGATACTTGACACATGATATGCATGAACTCGTTGAAGGATATTTGGGTCATTTATATTAGGTGACAAGACTTGTACTTGGAGGCAATCTTATTTGAAGTAGAATATAAAAATTAATCATTGTTACAATTTCCAACAAGAGCTGGTTAAGAGCCTCAACTTTGAGTTAAACATAAATATTAAGGAAACAAAGAAAAATGAAGAAATAAAAGATATTAAAAAAAGCACTTATATGCGATATTTCGTATATACACGATGATCTTACAGTAGGCCAATGGAGAGGATCAATATAATAAAATAAGCAAAATTAAAATTATCAAACCATGTTGTTATACAACTCAAAATAAATAATGTCAACATAGTTAATTAGAAAAAAAAAGGCTAAATAAACACAATACCATGATTAACAAAAATAATTGTACTAGTATTTTTGAAATTTTATTTAATTAGCCTCTACAAAAATATTAAAAAGAGCAGTGCTATAATGCCTCCAGCAATAGCCCCCTACTTCACTCACTATCACTAAAATCCACGCGCTGATGCTTTTTAGGGGCTCCATTTATCAATGATAGTTAGGACATTTGATTGAAAGCAAAGTATATTTTTTCTATTAAAAAATAAAAAAATTCGGAAAATTTAGTGTTATTATAAATGTTTTAGTGGTATACCCGTTTTACATTTTGAACAAGTTATTACGATTAACAAATATATTAAATAGACACTAGAAATACTTTGTCATAAAACACGTAGTTGTAGATAATCCTTTTTCATCTCGTTTTAATAGAGCTTCCCCCCACATCTCGTTTCAACAATAATCCCACACCTCCTTTCAGCATTAGCTAGAGCGGAACTTTTCCGTTACTACCTGTATACTTCCCGTTATTGACACCTTATAGCTGGATATGAGCTTGGCAGCACATTGAACTTGGAGACGGATGAAACTGGCTTTTATAAGATTCTTTTTATAGGTTTTTGGGTTAAACTAGTTGATTGCTTCTGAAAAGTAGCACAAAAAAGTTAGAGAAGATTCAAAACTTGATTTTCTTATGATTTTACTTTTTTTCTTATTAAATGTCTAAAATAATCAATTAGGACTAACAATTCAAGTATTTAACGCAAAATTAATAATATATTATCTCAAAACTAATGCAGCATGCCAAAAAAATTTGATACTAAACGTTTGCCTAAGAAAAATCAAGAAACCCAAGTTAATTGAGTTAATTTGATATGTGTGCAAAAACAAATGGAAATTAGATCCTTTTTATTTTATATTATTTGTGTTAAAAAAAAGTTTGTATAACAAATAGAGACATGCTAACAATCATCAAAGAAGATTTTCATTCGGATTTATACCCCAACTTTGCCTCGCTATGTTATCTCTTCTATAATGTGGATTAAGTACGGAATTTAAATTATATGGTTTGTACTTGTCGAAAATATATACAATTCATATGTGACGCAACAAAAACTATGGCTAGGTTTGGTCAAAATTTGCCCAGACTAGTAAAATATTTCCCTAATAAATAATGCCAAATGTACTGATTTCCAATAAAAGAACATATTATTAATTCCAAATCTCTTCAAAGTTACAACAAGGAAATGCTAAGACGCCTATCAAAGTGAAACTTTTTCTTTGGTTAGCCTTGCACGACACAAAATCTTAATAAGGTCTAATTTAACAAAAAGTTAACAAACAGAAGTAAAATAATTATATTTTTACACCATTGGTGGAATACTATACTATAATATTATCGCTAGGACTAAATACTTGATTTACAAGTAGAAAGAAGAATGGACAGTGAATAGCACTATCCGTGTTACTCCATTCTTTCGGTTGAAAGACTCATTAGTTATATTCAGATGCTATTTCATACTAGTTGATAACGCTTTTCAACAGAGTAACAATCATTAGTTATATTCAGATGCTATTTCAAACTAGTTGATGACGCTTTTCAACAGAGTAACAATATTACCAAATACCAACAAGCCCATAAAAACCTGTAGTCTTGCTCCATGGATGATACGTCCCGTATAAATTAGTATAAGTAGTACTCCCAAGTAATGCATAGTTATCAGAACAAATAATAATTTGGCATTTGGATTCTTAAAACTGCAATGAGGAACCACGAAAACACATGACCATGATGCAATCATTATCGACAAACAAACAAATGTATTAAAATTAATCAATCATGATTAGCTAAAATTTGTGACATTTTGACATCAAAAACTTGTAATATTAAAACCCTTCTCTTGTTTTTAAGGTTTTATTCACTATGCATACAGGTCAAAATTTATGCTAAAGAAAATTGTAAGTGATGTATGCCACCAAATGATCGTATATCCTATTTACCCATTTGAGATATAGGATAGGATTTTGATTTTCATAAAGGTAAATAACAAAATAACCAAGTTAAAAAGCGAAAGCAAGCATGCAAGATGACTTCACATTTCCTCTCTTCACTTAAAAAAACAACATCAGAGGCATTATGAAATCATCCAGTTGAACAAAAAAGGAAACAGAGGGGAAAGATTTCAACTTTTGCTCTTTGGTGGTAAGCTTCTTAAGCAGATTCCACTTTTTCACAATATTCATTTGGTCTAAGAGAGTACCAGATGAGATCTCACTGGTATAAATTTGATTCCTGAAACATATGTATGGATACGCGGCACCATAACCAAAAGATGCATTACCAGCACATAATAAAACATAGAGAATACATGAAAAGATAACCAGAGGAACAAAAGAAAACATGCTACAAAATTTAAGGTCAAACATTAGCTACATAACTAGAATTTTCTTATCAAAATTTAGAAGTGAGCCTTCTTCGACTTGAGCTTTCCTCTTTTAGCAAGTTTTATCTCCTTTTTGAGCTTTAAAAGCTTCTTTATCTTTCTCTTCCCGACTCCTCCCTCAGGTTTTAACAGTGAATTGGACGAGCTTCCTCCATCGCCCATCTCCACATCTGCTTGGTTGAAATTGATAGCAAAAAGTATTAGAAATAAAAATAGAAATCTAACAAAAGTACACGTCAGTGTGTTTATATGTAGAACCTGAAACCTGAAATTGAGGTTCCAATTTCAAACTTAACCATCAAATTTCATTATTTTTTGGGTACCACACAAATCATCAATTTCATCAAGTATAAAAAAAAACAATACATTATGCATATAAGTTTTGTCAAGAGAAAACCCTTAAGAATTTTTCAAGATACTCTTTGCAAAGAGTAGGGTTCATGGATCATTAATCCCTACAAACTACTATTCACACTTGCTATCTTTACCCTCAATTGATCAATTGTAAAATTCTATACCAGTACAAGGAGCTCATTGTGAATTTGATAGAAACAAAAGAGAGAGATAGGTGGAAGAGACATGTACATACCCATGGAGGCTTGAGGGGGAAGGCGAACGGGGAGTTTATCGGCGGCGAGCGCGGCCTCCTGCGCGGCCAGCTTGGCCGCCTCTTTCTTCTCGTAGAAGGGCTCCGCGATCTCTCTCCTTATCGTTCGCAATCTCTTCTTCCTCTTAGATCGAAGGGATTTCGCCATTTTTCCTTTGCTCCTTTCTCCTACCGCCGCTCGGACCTCTCCCGCCTCTTTCCTCCTCGGTCGAAAATTTCTAGGGTTTTGGTGAGAGATTCGGATTCCTTCAACCCTAGAGGCTAGAGGAGAGGATTTGTATAATTGTATTGGATTCTATTGCTAGGCCTTGTTTGCGCTGAGCTTGGTGAAATCAATCAATGTTTTCAAATTTGGTATGGACTGGATTGGGCCTAGATTTTTCTGGTTGTATTTTACCAGTTAGTGATTTCTTTCAACAAAGATAATATATTCTAGCACTGTCAAATGTAATTGGATTGTAGATGCTGGTGATTAACAGTCACAAGTTCTCTAAATCATGTTATTTTTGGACAGCCTGGATATGTAACAGGTTTTGCATGTTTCATTAACAAAACAAGTTTGATATGAAAATTAAAAGATAAATGACAATTATCATTTGTCAAGTATTATGCTCACTCTTCACTGCTGAAATATATATACAGCAAACATTTCAGAGTATCTGAAATGAGGAGGGTTCAAACTTGTACATGTAAAAAATTTTAATAATTCAAATTTTAGAATTAAAATTTCAAAATAAAAATGTTAGAAATTCATCTATATCACTTTCTTTGTACATATAAAAATTTATGATATCTGAACGTTATTTTCTTTGCCGTTAAGAATTTGTAAGAAATGCACTAGTTTGGATAATTTATAGACGTTGATTTCTTAACTTATTGATTTATATAAAATGAAAGTTAAAAAGTCGATATTTTTTTAGTATGAAGATAACATAATATATATCATATCTAATGATTTTATTTTAACATTTTAGTATTAAAATTTTTGTTATAAGAAATTTAAAAAGTGGAGATATAATGGAGGCAAAGAAAATAGAGGCATTTGAACCATCCTCATCTTAAACTTATCATAACAATTATCTTCATTCAAGCCAAAGAAAAGAAAATTTTGAATAATTACCAAATTTTTGGTAAAACTAGCACAATATATTCAAAATTACACAGTGAAACATCCATTTCTGAGTTGAACTCTAACTTCACCCAAGCATGTTTTCACACATATGCATATCAAATTATACAACTCAGACAAACATATCAATCCATCTTGACCAAATTAACTAGCAAACATATATAACACGTCTCAGTTATAAAAGAAAGAAGGAAAGAACAATTAAAGAGCACACCTAATATATTACTAAGATAATAAATAACAAAAAGCACTTAGCATGCAATTCCAGTTTATTCACATAACACTGATATCAAGCACTTCCTTAACCTTCAGCAATTCATTTTCTGGTAAAGCCAAAACCACCAACTTGCCGCCGTTCTCGTTTCCTTGCATGATCAACGCTGCCCCTTCTTCGCCAACCCCGTCGATTGCGTACTCTACGTTTACAGGCCTCTGCCCGTTCAATGTTAAACCATACAAGTCCAGATCCAGCATGTCAACAAAGGTCAGATTTGCACCATATACCACCAAATCCCTGAAACCATTCTCTCCACTGACAAATTTCTCCACCATTTGGGTCTCATTTTTGGCATGTTTGGATATTGCCATGGCGAGCTCAGAAAGGTCCAATTTGGAAGGAGAGGAATCTGTTTCCACACTGTTAATGTACTGTTCATTTGCTAGGATTTTGTTGCTTCTAGAAAGGTTATTATTCTTGCATATTGTTATTGTGCTAAGATCTTTACCTTCCCTTACCTGCAATCGGAATAAACAATTAATGATGTTGCTAGATCACATAACATATATACATATATATATATACAGATTTAGTTTAATTTAATAAAAAAAATGTTGAGTCAATTAGTAACTCTTGAATTAGTTGTAATTAGGTTATAATAAATTATTATACCAATATCAATATGATATCATCATGACACTAGAAAACGGTTGTTGAGAATTTAAAATTGTTAGAGTAAATTAATTCCTTGCCTCAAATATTTAAGTTAAATTTTAGTATGGTTTTTTTTTTAGCATTTATTGTTATTTCAAGAAGTGGTTAGTTTATCTACCTGTGGGCCGTACATACTATGGACTGGATTTTTCTAACTTCCAATTTGACATTAAATTTCAAGTTATATGATAACTTTAGGTTTATCTTAGAAACATGAGATGATTTTACCTTAAAAATAAATAATGGTTAGGATACATGAGCCTTTTGCCTTTCATTAAAAACAGTGAATTTGCAAAGAAAAGGGATATATTGGCACTTATTTTTGTTTGACAAAATGACAACCCTAAAAAAATCATCCAATTAAAAAAAAATAAGATTATACATATATAATAGTACACACAGATTGTACATGAAATTGGTGCAAACTAGTAACCATTTGGCCACTGGTCAAAGTGCTAATAAAAATGAAATTACTGATTTTTTAGATAAACAATAACAAATCTGTTTTCATATTATATCAAATTTTGATATCCAACCCATAATCTGAATAATAAATATAACACTTATATAACTTTTATATGTTAATAATTAACCATTCAATCATTATCCCTATTATCAAACAAACTTACCATCAATATAATCCATACAATTTATAATAAAAAAAAAAGTACCTTTGCAATTGTTTTCCATAAGAGAGCAGAGATGAGTTCAAATTCTCCCCCTTTTAAACCTTCCTTGGATTGCAATTGCTTGAGCTCATGATCTCTGATCTGAAAGGAGTAGGTGGCCATATTTTTGGAGCTGGTAGGCAGCACCCATGTGTCCCCCAGAGATCCAACTTCCTTCACTGAATTTGGCGCTTTGTCTGATGCTGAGATGTTGTTGATGTTTTCAAGTTTGTTTGGAGGGGGGTTTGGTTTGCCTCTTGAATTCATGCCTTGGAGCACTTGTGACCATTGGTTGAAGCAGTTCACGGCTGTATGTGGGTCCCCCATTACATGGGACCAACTGAATCCAATAGCTATGCCTCCACAAGTGAATGTTGTAAACTATTGATTCAAAAACATAAAATAAATTAAAAAGAACTAACTTTTAAACACGACTCATTTAAATGGAGTAAAATTAAATCATTAAATTTTATAGCTTTTAATATTTCCTACCCTCTGTTTCATTTATTTATTTTACTACTATTAAATATTAATGTTTTAGAGTGATTTAATAATTATTCTACTTTAATTTTATTTCACTTATCAAACGGAAGGTAAGTGAGTACCGGAGTCCAAAATTAATTATGTGGTGATGAAAAAAAACCTCTGTAAGTGCACCCAATTAACTGTAAAATAGATACTATGGTTTTTTTAAATTTTGATTGAGAACAAAATTCAAGTACAATAAAATAGTAAGGGATTGAAATTGTTATATTAGTGCTCCTTTTTTCAAGAAAAAAAAAGCACAAATAATCCAACCACAAAGAGAGCAAAATGAAGAAGGCAGATGTGGTTACAGTGCAATACACTCTTCCTTTGAACATAAACTTATAATTATTTCATAGTTTTAGGTACAAATAAAAACGCTATTGAATGCAAGATTTATATATTCGGTGTCAAGAAAGCCGGTACTATAAATGCACTTTATTTCCTTGTCTCTTAGCAAATCTATTATACATCCTTTTTGTCTTTGCCTACTATTTCTTGGAAAAGAATAAAAGGAAGTCTATCTATTGCCTAACAATAGGCAATACTCCATAGGAAAAAGCACTATATGATATGTAGTATTTAGTGAGAGTTTATTATGGTCAAGCAACATTTAAAAATATCAAAATGTGAGATTCAGACATTTCTCAGACCTTTTTTTTAATATAAAAACTCTCGCTAATTCTGATTTTTTTAAATATTTTTTGTATAATTTAAATTTGAGTCTCTCTTCTTTCTATTGAGAGACGAAATCTATCATTATTTGTATTAGATTCATGGTTGAATACTTCTCAGATTTAGTTGAGGAGATTTTGACTTAATTTTTCAGGCCTGCATATTATTATCTGCACAATTCCTCATGCAATAATTTTTTTGGGACTCGATCCATCAACTATATAACTTTAAATTTATATAAAGTTAATTTACATTTGTCAAATCTTATACATATCAACATTTAATTTTACATTTTTGATATGATAGAAACTATAAACTTTTGCAAGTGTACTAATAGATATACTCTCAATGAAATTTCTCCAACCAAATCAAATTATATTGATTTCGTTTAGGTGTGTCGATGAAACTTTTTAATCCATTTAATATACATGTATCGTATTTGGTAAGGTATGTATGAATAAGAAATTTTTTTTTGTTAGCTTATTAGGTAAAAATACATGAAAAAAAAATTGTTAACTTATCAAGTAAATATATGAATAAAAATTATTTCATATATGTGTCATTCTACAGTATAATTGATAACTACATATCATATATAATATATTATAATGATAAAATTGATTTATATATAGCATTTAATATAATTTATTTCAATAAGAATTATGACGAAATTAATTTCTATAACATTATAAATAATTTTAGTTAATTACTAATTTTTATTATAATAAAAAAATGGATCAATAAAATAAAACATATATATGGATTAAAACTAATGTAAGAAGTTTCCTAAAAAAAAGAAAAAAAAAAAACTAATGCATGAAGCAAACTGGCCGGTACGAAATACACTGGTTAACGGTACGAAACAAGAGATCATTCTATTCTCTTGTTTGTCTTCTTGTTTAGGTGGGTCCCACATAATTATTACTTGCAAAGTCAGCAACCCTTTTACTGGTACAGCATTTAATCAAGTGCTGCATCCACCGTGAACACATGGCATTACGCCACGTGTACGAAAATCATTGAATTTAATTAAACATCCGAGAATACTTTTATTTTATTTTATTTTTGAACTATACACACGGAAATAAAGACACCAATAGTAAGATTACAACTTCACAAGACTTGACTGTGAAATAGTGAAAACCTAGAAAATAGTAATGGAATTTATTTACTGGTAAATGAAACTATATATATATATAGCTACTATACAAAGCATTTGAGGAAAAAAAAGAATTGATGGAAATGGTACTAATTCAAATGTTTAGTCAAGCTCCTTGAATTTGGTAACATATTGGTACTATATATGACAGGAATAGATCCAACAACTTTCACAACTCTCTGAGGATCAACATTAAATATAATAATAATTATTATTGAATATACTGTACTGTTATTACTTATTAGTCCTATAATATTTGTCATTTTATAAATATGGAATTCTAGACAAAATATGAGATCAAATTGTGTGTGTGTGTGTGTGTGTATTTATTTATGCTTTCAGATGTACGATTGGAGTTTAATGTTTAAGAAAAGAATATTTTTAGTTTACATTTAATTTGAATAGTACATATAACTTTCATATAATATAATATATATATATATTTAAAAATATTATTTAAATTAAAAAGTTAAAATTATAGATATATTCTTGATTGCTTGAATAAAATATCAACTTGAAGATAATTTAATTTTTCATCAAATGAATTAAAAATTTTAACATTAAAATGTACCTCCAGTTCAATACACGGTTTATCTAAATAACTAGAAAAATATTTATGATTTTATTTGTTAACTTAAATAATATGATGTATATATTAAATATATAATGAAAATTAAATATGCTCTTAAAAAAAAGAAACTTTTGAGCCGGATGATGACAATCCCTTTATAAAGGTACCATTTTATACATATTCTTCTGTTTTCATTTTTCAGAACTATATATATAGACATATGTGCCACCTCTCAGAAACCCATAAGACTTATTCCAAAACATTTATCTGGTATAACCAACAAATTAAGAAAAAATCAACCGATCTTGCCAAAATAACTATCGCCAATATAAATTAGTTTGTATATTAATTAAGAAACATATAAAAAGATAAAAACAGAGAGAAGGAGAATAAACTTGAATATATGTCAGAGGCGAGAAATACAACTGGGGGCCGAGCACCTTGCTCGGTACAAGGTGCGTGCACCGGGACAGCGATTCCTTGTCATCCAGCCACTCATCGAGCGTCACGTTGCATTTCGCCTCGATAATCCTAACGCCGCAATCGTTACACTTGACGAAGGGCCGGCATCCAGGCTCCTCCGGCTGCCTGATCCGGCCGCTGATCTGGTAATACATGTCGAGCCAAGGAAACATCGGTTCCTTCATTTTGAGTATCGTCAGTTGCTCCACTATCTCGCTCTTTTTCAAGTAGTAGATTCCCCTCAAGTAGTGTAGTTTCATGGCAAGGTCCATGTTGGTTAGGTCATGGCTCACCTCGCCGGTCACCGAAGCCGGTACGACAGTTGATTGTTTGTGGCCGTACACGGTGGGACCGGAACCGTTGTTGCCCTCCACAACCATGGCTAGTTAACTAGTTGGTGAGGAAGAAGAATGCACGTACTAAATGTTGATTTGAGTTTCTTTTCTCTATTTTTTTTATATTATATTGTGTGAATGAGATGTGTTTGGTGCAACCAAGTGGAGGGAAGTTTATTTATACTGAGAGAGGAGAGAAGGAAGGTTTGGGAGGTGAGCTGCTTTCATGACTGGTGGCAGTTTTGAATGCCTTTATTTTGGGTGTTATTACAACATGTTTTGGTAAATTTTGAGGTTTTCTGTGACTACTTCATAGTGTATCTTTGTATGTAGATACAAGGCAAGAGTGGTTCTGAAGAAAATTTTCTGATCAATTGGTGCTGGTATGAAACTCGTTTAATGAGAAAGAATACCATTAATATGTTGATCGTTAGTGAAAAAGAATACCACTAAAATGTTGCTTATTAGTGAATGGTAGCTGATATATAAATATCATAATCGATATCATAATCGATACCGATTTTATTATTCATATTAATGACTTTATTATATAGTTTATTTGTACAATATTTTTATTATTCAATTAAGTGAGTTATTATTTATATTAATGACTTTATTATGCAGTTTATTTGTATAATACTTTTGTTATTCAATTAAGTGAGTTATTATTCATACGAGTGATATTTGAGTTGAATAATGAAAATACTGTTAAAAATAAGTTACATAATAAAATCGTTAATATGAATAATAACTCATTTTATATGAATAATAAAATCGGTATCGATTATGATATCAATGATGGTATATTCCAAACATTTTCCTTAGTGAATTATATATACCTAAGAAAATACAACTTTTTCTTTACAAATTTATTCACCGTGTACAAAGAAAAAAGGATTAATTCAGAGGGTTAATATCATATATACACTTCAAATCTTCTTGAATTTCATATTTACCCATTAACTCTTTGATATGTCATATATCCCGTTATACTCTTCAAAATCTATCATATTACCTATCAACTCTTTAATATATTATATATCTCTTTAAACTCGTCAAAATCAATTATACGTAGCTATCTAAATTCTAAACTCAATTTAAAATTTATCAAATTTGTACTTTAATATAAAATTTGACTGAAATATATTTTTTAATTATTTTCCTTTAAATCATTTTTCTTTTAATTTCCTCCTTAAAAAATATTCCAGTTCCCCAAAATTTATTGGTTAATATAAAGTTTCACAAGTACTACATTTGGTTGCTAACTCCACACCAAAATATGTCCTTTGGAGTTTGGAGTGCCCCAAAAATTGACTTGGCATAGAGATAAAAGAAAAGAAAAGAAAAGAAAAGAAAAGAAAAGGGAGAAGAGATGCGTTGAGTCATTTCGGGCAGTTGAGAACTGGAGGCGAAAACATTAAATGAGGATACAATTGTTGGTGCATGCGTCATGTGTGTGTGCGTTTGAGTAAATCTAATCTTTCTCACGGGCTGACCGTTGATGCGCACAGATCCGAAATCTAACATCCACTAGACACTTGCGTGGTTGGTCTGCCTGCCCATTCCAATTAAATCCTTTACCAAAATACGGACATATTCACTAATTGCTAGTGTTTTTTTATTATGATTTTGATAATTCAAAGACTTTGATTTTAATGAATTAGTATTATTGGAGTCATTTTTTTTAAATAAAAACTCCTACAGCATTTAATTTTTTTCTAAATATTTCTTATGAAATTTAAACTTATATTTTTCTGAAAAAAAGACAAAATCTATTAATCTATTATTTTTATTATGATTTTGATAATTCAAAGACTTTGATTTTAATGAATTAGTATTATTAGAGTCACTTTTTTTAAAATAAAAACTCCTATAGTATTTAATTTTTTTCTAAATATTTCTTATGAAATTTAAGCTTATATTTTTCTGAAAAAAAAGACAAAATCTATTAATCTATTATCATTACGTATACTAGACCTGCGATTTTATTATAACCAAAATTATAGAAATAGTTATAGTAGGAACCACATTGATGTTGTAGTTCCTTTGAAAAAGTCATTGAGGGACCCACACCTATATTGCAATTTTCTTTTTATCAATACTTTTTTCTTTTCTTCTTTTTTAATTTTTTTGGTCCTCATTTCAATTTTTATGATGTAATTAACGACAGGGGCTTAGAGAACCATAATACCGTTGCTCATTCAAATTTTATATCAATTATTATGTCGGTCAAAATTATCGAAATATAAAAGAACAATTTGGTATGCTTATATTTATTATTATATTATATATTTTTTAAAATAAAGATAGGTAGTTTAAGCTATTTAATTTTAAATATCTATAAAAAAACCTCCATTCGGATTTCGAACATGTGACCTCGTATGCGGAGAGTATTTATTATTATATTATATATTTTTTAAAATAAAGATAGGTACTTTAAGCTATTTAATTTTAAATATCTATAAAAAAAATCTTCATTCGGATTTCGAACATGTGACCTCGTATACGGAGAGTATTTATTATTTTATTATATTAGAGAGAAATAAATAAATAATAAATGAAAAAAAGCTAAGTGCCAGAGTGGCAAGGTTATTGATCTGCTCTTCCCCAACAATTTAGTACGCGTTTATTAATTAGCAGTTACTATGGCCGTGTCAATTTCTTTTTACAGGTGGCATTTAATTAATTTCTGGTAGATGGGAAATTTCAAATTTCAAGTGTGCCCCTGGTAAAGTTCAATATATTTTTAATCACCAATTTAAAACCTTAATCAAGATTTTTTCTGTATTGCAAAACCAAACAAATATATTGTAATTAAGGACTTATTTTGCTAACACTATTTGTAATTGGTGTGTTAATTATTCAAGCTGCAATTTGACAACAAAAGAGTTGTTGACACTAAATTAAAGGAGACCACAAAAATCATGATCCAACCAGAAATACTAAATATTGACATAATAAACATGCACCAGCGGTACAACTTATCGAAATAAAAAATTACATATGACAACAAAAGAGTTGTTGACACGGGAAACAAACAATTTAAGCCGTGTAAGTACAAATTTATCGCCAAAATATAACAAAATGAAATGAAGTTCATGTTTCCAACAAAACACTTTTGATAAATATTGGCAACAGTTTTTTAAAATTTATGAAAGACTCTCCGTCCATTCGAGTTTTAATCTGCAACTATATTAACAAAATAATAATAATAATAATAATAATAATAATAATAATAATAACAATAATAATAATAATAATATTATTATTATTATTATTATTATTATTATTATTATTAATAATAATAATAATAAAAGCATTGAATGTCAAAGAGAAGAATCAAAACATTACAAGTAATTGAAGCGTTAAAAACATTTCTATGAATTTCAAACTAAACATTTTTTTCTATATTTTTTGAAATTCACATAAATATTTCAAACCGCATATTTCAAATTAAAAAGCACCAAATATCAAACTACACATTTTCTTTCCTTTTCAGAAGATGCTAAGGACAGTAGTAATTTTTAATTTCAATTATGGCGAAATAGGTAGATATTTTATGCTGAGTACTTAATTGGAAGATCAAAATTAATTAAATGATGTGTATATAACAACTTTTTGGTTCGTTGAGAATTAGGATGAGACAAGTGAGTCTCAAATTTTTGTACAATTATCTTTTGTATCAGCAAATTTAATTTAGACCTAATATCATATATATATCCTTCCATTTTTTTTTCTTATTTTATATTTAGGGAGCTGATACACAAATATGATTATCGATATTATCGTCGATACAGACTTTATTATATACATTAAATGAGTTATTATGCATATTAATAACTTTATTATGCAAATTCATTTTATACAGTACTGTCGTTATACAACTTAAATGAATTATTATGTATATTAATGATTTTATTATGTAAAATTATTTTATACAATGCTGTCATTATGTAACTTAAATGAGTTATTATGTATATTAGTGGTAGTCAAGTTAAATAATAGATGCATTATGCATAATTAAATCATTAACATACGTAATAATTGATTTAATGTGGATAATAAAGCATGTATCAACGACGGTATCAATAATGAGATCTCCATAACATTTTCCTTATTATTTATGCCAATCTTCAAAAAAAATATATATATTTGTGCCAATCAATTTATTAAATAATTTCATATTTATTTATCAACTCCTCAATATATTTCGTATAACATTTAACTCTTTAAATTCTTTCATATTTGTCCATTAGCTATTCAATATATTTTGTATAACCTTCAACTTTTTTTTTCATATTTATCCATAAAATTACATTGATATATTAATTATGTTTAACTAATATACATCAAATCAATAGTTTGCGTGCGTTTTTAAAATGAATTGATATTATTATTCTTCGTTTTTCTTTAAGCAAAACTATTTTAACTATCTTCACAAAAAATATTATTTTTGTTCTCGCTTAATTGCTCATTGTTTGAAGGATTAATACCATATAATTGAATCCACATATTGTCCTGCTATCTTCAAGTGAAATCTAATTTTTCTAATTATTTTGAATTTCTCCCATGATTTTTTTTCAATAAATGAGCAATTAAGAGTCAACAGAAATTATATTTTGGAAGACAAATGAAAATATTAGAAAAGATAAGATATGTGTCTAAAGAAAAAATGATGGAATAGTTAATTCATTTTTAAACCATACATAATTATAAATTTGAAGAATATTAACTATAACTAATTTGTCAGTTTAGTTTTAGGCATAAATGTGAAAGGATTTAAGGAGCTAAAAGATATATTAAAAAATTGATGTGTAAGTACAGAGAGATTTTTAAGAGTTAAAGATTATAAAAGATATATTGAACAGTTAAAAAATAAATATAAAAGATTTGAAAAGTTGAAGAATATGTAAAATATATATTAAAAAGTTGACGTATAAAGAAAAAAAAAATAGAGAAAGAGTTGAAATATATATATGATATTAACCTTTTAATTATATCTTTTATGGGATATCCTGTTTAGTAAATGAACCATAAAAAAATGAGGGTAAAAAACTCTTGTAATTCAAGTTCTATGTAAAATTTGACAATATTTATAACTATAAAAAATAAGTTTTAATTTAAAATTCGTCATGTAAAACATAATATATACTTCATATGCATAATGCATCATATAAATAAAAACATGATAAAATTAAAGCAAGTTTCATTATTAATCAAATGACATAAAATTTACAACACTTTATATTTAACAACCTTCAGTAAAATATCATATGTTATTGAAATTCCATGAAAATTGATATGCATCCAATTTATAAGAGCAAAAATATGTGCACAATTATTTTTTATTTTTTTAATTCTTTTGACATTATTTAAAAAGGCATTGTCAATGACTCAATATTGTTAAGATCACCCGTTCTTATTATGCTATGTCAAATGCCATTATATTAAACTCACAATTTATCTTTTGACCACCAAAACTAAAGGTCACAATCTCCATTAATGAAGATATACATGACAAAGCTTAGTTTTGATCAGAGTAAGTCATAGTTCTTCTTCTCATTCAAAATTTTATACATAGTCAATACATTTTCTGAGTCAGTTGCTATTTGAATCACGAAATGCTCTCTCCCTCCTCCCCTAATCAGTTTTGTATCATATTTTTTCTTCCTCAGTTAAGTTAACCCTCTTTTATTTTAGATTTAAGCTTCACTATTGAACATGTAGAGATTAAATGTCAATAATTAAGATGTCATTTCAAACTTTAATTAATATGAAACCTAATGAGAAAGATACAGATTATCTTTCTGTCTTTTAGCATAACAATAATTAGCCCTGAAGTGGTTTTTACTTGTGCTTGTGCATGAATGTATACCGGGCTGATGATTTTTTGCCAGAATTTAAACTACACTGTACTGACACTGGACCGTTTTCTCTGAAGAGTGCATGTGAGGTGTGATCCAGATAGAATAAAACCAAAAGGGAGTTGATATACGGATATAGTTGTTATTGATATCGTTGTTAATATGAATTTTATTATACACGTTAAATGAGTTATTATGTATATTAATGATTTTATTATACAAATTTATTTTGTACCGTATTATCATTATTTAATTTAAATGAGTTATTATGCATATTAGTGATATTTAAGTTGAATAATAGAAATACTGTATAAAATAAAATCGTTAATATATATAATAACTCATTTAACGTGTATAATAAAGTCTGTATCAAAGATAATATTAATAATGATATCTTCGTAACATTTTTCTATGATAAATTAATATATATAGTTGTTAGCATGTTCGCATCACATTTTATTATTTTATTATTTTTTAACCTCCACGTTGCTAGCAGTTTAGTTTGTTTAATCAATCCAGTGTAATTGCCGTGAAGCCACATGTATAGTCTTTATTAGAATTAATTAATCCTACGAATTTACATAAATTCCCTCACAAACTTAGAAAATATACTTTCATAAGGTTTATAAAATATACTTTTAATTACTATGACTACGAAATTTTAAAAAATGAATAGATTAATTAATATTCTGTCTCCACCACCGATAACTCATTTCTTTATATGTTGTAATTTGGCATACATAACTCATTTTCTTTAATTATTTTAGTTTGGAGGTTATATTTGAATAATACTAATGCTAAAATTTCGCTTTCATGAAAAGACTGGTCCACAGCAAACAAAAAACAGTTAACAGTGTGCAAGGGGAAAAAAGAATGATAGAAAACGAATACATTTAATTGGCTACAGAAATATTTCATAGTTGCGTTGCGTTCTGTATTTCTAATTAAATGAATACATCAGATTAGATAGATCAACTTAATTTAACTATACATACATACAGCTTATGTGACAGTGAAAGAACAATACTAATTCAAAAAAATAATAATAAGACAGTGCAAGATTTTAGATATTATCAGATTATTGGGGCCAGAGAAAACAGTAGGTGTCACTTTCTTCTTCTAACTCAATCATGGCATGCAAAAGATTTATTATCCGAAGAAGCAATGAAACAAAAATAAAAGTATCAGGTTACTCTTTTAAATTAAATGACCTTTTAGTATAATTGGTTTAGAGCATTTATTTTTTTTGAGAGGAAGTTCGGAAATCAATACCTGATTGAAATGATTTCAGAGTTTTAATTCTCATAGCATGCTTAAAAAGTGTATCTTTAGCATGATCTTCCACGCGAAATGAAAAAGATTCTTCAGTAAACTTTTTAAGGAACATAATGTTTTCTTAAAATTCGAGCAAAGACTCCTAAGCGTTTAAATAGTTTAATAATTTATTGTTGACACAAAAGGGGGTGTAGCTCATATGGTAGAGCGCTCGCTTCGCATGCGAGAGGCACGGGGTTCGATTCCCCGCACCTCCATTCAATTTTGATAAATGATTTCCTGAGAGGGTGAGCGCTGCTAGCTGCAAAGTATGGAGGTTCAATAATTAGAAATCACAAATGAAAATACGACAGTCGAATTAAAATACAAATATCATTCTTTGTTAAAATATTAAAGATACTAGTGGGGCCGAATCGTCGTTGCAACATTTGTACATTTGCTAAGTGTCAAGTCAGAAGTCGTCGTTGCAACATTTGCATCTTACTAACCTGACAAGTGGGGCCCAATCGTCAGAGGAAACTTTTGGATACTAGTGCATAAAACTCATTTCGCTCTCCGCACAACTGGCTTGGGCTCTCTCATTAGTCATTGGAGAGAATCACTCTCTTTTCTCTCTCCCCCACCAATTGCGATTCTCTCTCTCCTCTCTCGTTCGCTTTTCTTCTTTGCTTTGCTTTTCCTTTCCTTTCCATTTCTGGCAACATTTCAATCCATGAAGGCTTGAAACCAGCAAAAGCAGAGCAGCTCCTCCGTCTTCACCTTCATGGAATCCAGCTATTCGGGTATACCTATTTCTTCTCTTTTTTTTTCTTATAAAAAGAAAGCGTGCTACTCAATTCCTGCGTTTGTTTACAAGTTCACAGCTACTCAGATGTATAACATCTAATCTAGGTCTCCATATTTCTCGATTAATTTGCTATAATGCACCTAATTTTTTTTCTCCTATTAGTTGTTTCCTTCTATTGCATAATGCCTTCACATACTCACATACATACAGTTATTATGACTTTACTCATGTCTTAATTAAACCATAGTCATGACTAATTTTCTTAAATGAAGTAACTCACAAATTAATCATACATGTACATGAACTACACACTGCAAGTCAAGTTGCAGCCTGTCCATTTACAAGCAGGTGTTCCTCAGCTTGTTATTGTCTCAGCCCTAATTATAACTATTTTCTCGAATAATTTTAGATTAAACAAATGTAGAGGAATTTTGTTTCCCTGAACTGGAGTTCAATTGATTGATTAATAATGCTAATTTAATGCTATTATATACCGCAAAGTGCTCGTAAGATTTGTAGCGTTTTTCTATGCTATTTTCATTTTCTTTAAAAGATTTTTTTTTCATTTGCAGGTGGAGCAAGTGAAGCAGAAAATACTGATGATGATCTAAGCCTACAGAGGAAAAGAGAACTGGTGTATGAAATTTCTAAAAGTACCAATGATGCCCGTGAACTTCTTCAGTCGTGGACCCGCAAAGAACTAATACAACTAATATGCTTTGAATCAGGGAAAGAGAGAAAATACACCAGCCTACCTAAACCCAAAATGATAAACCAACTTCTCAGACTCATTTCACGGAAATCAAGTACAGTAAACTATGAACAAGATGTAAATAAAGAGAACCCAAGAACCAAGGCTGCAATATTTGAGGGGTCAGTGTGTGACAGTGCATTTTGTATAGCGCCATTTAATGCAGATGAGGATAATTGTAAACGATGCAAATATGGAGAGTTTGAGGGGCCTGATAGAAAAGACCATGACCAGGAGCGGAATTTGGATGAACTGATAGATAC
This sequence comes from x Bolboschoenoplectus mariqueter, assembly GCA_037678475.1. Classification (NCBI taxonomy): domain Eukaryota; kingdom Viridiplantae; phylum Streptophyta; class Magnoliopsida; order Poales; family Cyperaceae; genus x Bolboschoenoplectus; species x Bolboschoenoplectus mariqueter. The sequence goes on along the minus strand of CM075260.1, from coordinate 1,339,898 downwards.
CAATGTCCCAAAAGGACTCAAAAGGAAAGCGACGGAATCAAAGTTGAAGAATTCTGGGGACAAAGATGCAAAAACTGTTCGTCCTAAACGAAAGGCCAATACAGAAAATCCTAGGGGCAAAGGTGCAAGACTTGATCTGCTGCTGTGTGAAAATGTTGCATGTCGAGCCACACTAAGCATGGGAGACATATATTGTAAAAGATGCTCTTGTTGTGTTTGTTGCAAGTTTGATGATAATAAGGACCCAAGCCTCTGGCTGGTGTGTAGTTCAGACCCACCTTTTACAGATGAATCATGTGGAGCCACCTGTCACCTGAGGTGTGCGCTGAAGCATGAAAAATCTGGTATTCGGAAGAAGAGTGCATGCAGCGAGGAATTGGATGGAGCTTTCTATTGTGTTTTTTGTGGAAAGGTCAACTCCCTATTGGGGTAAGTTCTTTTTGTTTCAGGAATTCGATGTTCTTTTTTTACAGTAAAAGCACGGCATACTGTTGTATCAGAAATCACTGGTATTTATTGTGTAACTGCTTTATTCTGATTCATTGGTGCGGTACCCACCATTTATCAAGTCATTTGCAATATGTTCTATGGCTTGACAGACCCATGTCTGTCAGTACCAAACAGAAGTTGAAATTTCTGTTATAAGCTAGCCTAGCTCATATGGTATGAATTGGCTGTTACATCTTACTATTTTAGTATTGATCTGCTTACGCTTACGTACTTTTACTTGGTGTGCTGATATTATCTTCCTTTATGACAGGTGCTTGAGGAAACAACTGACAACTGCAATAAGTGCGAGAAGAGTAGATGCACTGTGTGAAAGGCTCTTCCTCAGCAACAAGATGCTCAAAGGAACTGAGATGTACAAGGAAATTGGAAAAACTGTAAGTCTAGCCGTAGCAAAACTGAAGAAGGAAGTTGGCCCTCTTGACAAGGTATCAGCAGCCAATGCGAGGGGTATTGTCAACCGACTGAACTGTGGTCCTGAAGTTCAGAAGCTATGTGTTTCGGTGTTGGAGGCATTGGATCAAATGCTTGGCTGTCAATTGGGGATTAAGACAACAAATGGTGGGCGTAAACACCTAGGTAGCAATTTACTTATTTAATTTGATTTCTTGTACTTTTGCTTTTTATTCCTCTTGGAAATCCTTAGATTTGCCGATGTCCTTCATTATTCTGGTCTACTGTACATTTTTAATATGCACTACCTTTTCTGATTTAGGAGTAATTTCTAGTGTGCCCTTGCACATCACAACAGCAACCATACCCTGAAAAAAGGTAGCACATGTCATTCTAAAAAAAATATGAATTTCGGAGATTGTTTGTTTTATCTATTTATAGCCAAGACAAAAAAAATTGAAGAATTAGGGAGAATTTGGTCTTTTATTGAAGTAAATACAGGAAGGAGGTGTTTTAGTATATTTTCATGTTTTTAAGGGCCTACTTACCAATTCCCATGTTTTGTAGGGTTTGCATGACATCCTTTTTTCTTGGGTTTTTGTTTTCTGTAATCACTAACTGCAGTCATGGTTTTCTGTAATCAAGCAATGAACCAACTGAAGAATTATCATTGTGAATGTGGACAAGATGCATATTAAAATTTCATTGAGGTTATCAACCTTAGATTTCTATAGTTAAAGGTTATTCAAGAAGTTACGTAGAGGTCAAGATGAAATTCCATTTCGATATATTAAACTCCAGCAGCCCTTGTTTGATATATTCATAATTCCGTCAGTAACTTCTTTAATTCCTTCGTTATCCTGTAGATATATTAAACTTCAGCAGCATTTATATCTTTTCTTGTATTTACTTATTCACTTTTTTTTTCCTCTATCAGCATTGCAGTACTTTTCCTTTCATGATTTCAGACTTTAGCTTCTTAATTTTATTTGGAAATTTGACCCACTGTTCAAGTTCACATGCTTTTCAAATCTTGTTTAAGGAGGTGACCCACTCACCAGTGACCATCTCTCTCTTCACAACTGAAGACATGTTTAAAAATAAATAAATAAATAATTAGCTGTTTTATTGGTTACCAGAATCTTCATTCTATAGAATATCCTGAGAAAACCTATAGTTTGATTCCTAAACATGAAACCAATGTCGCAATTTCAGGTCTGATACCTTCAACCGAATACTACTTCAAAGCATGCCCATTTAGTAAGACAAGCGAACTCAGCACATGGGAGGCCAAGTGCATGACACGGAGCCTTACTGGGATATCAGATCCAGGTTTTAGGAAAGAACCTACTCGGGAGCTGGATTCACAAAAGGGCTCAACAAATTCGAGCGAAAACAATAACTTGCCACCAAAAAATGCTTCAGTTGTTTCACTGCCTCTTATGGTGTCAAATTCCGGTCCCTTGGAAGTGCTGCCAAACAAACCCAATACCGATACGCCCATTTTGGTACCCAAAAATGAGTCGGCAGAGCAGCGGTATGAGTACTGTGTTAGGGTTATAAGGTGGCTGGAATATGAGGGTTATATGCAAAGGGAGTTGCGGGTCAAGTTTCTCACATGGTTTAGCGTCAAGGCAACTGATCAAGAGAGACGGGTAGTCAACACGTTTATTGATGTGCTGCTAGATGACCCAGCAAGTCTTGTTGCACAATTAGTAGATGCATTTATGGATGGTATTTCTGGCAAGGAGAAACCAGTTGATAAAAGGATCTTCTTGGCAAAATTATGGCATTAAAGAGCTTCTTAGTTTATTTGTTAGCATCACTCGTTTTTTTTTTTGATATAAGGGCTCCTGTTAATTTCGGTATTTATTTCTTTTCAAAAGCCTATTGCGGGACTTGAACCTGCATCTTTCTATAAAGAAATGAGATTTATCACCATTGTATTAGACCTGCGATTCAGCATCTCTCATTATTATAGGGAGTTATGTTACTCTTGCAATTAGTTTTACATTAGAGGCGATGAACATTTTGATTCAATAAACTATTTTGTTCCAATTTCTTAGTGTTCAAAGTACATTTAAGCTGATGCATCATTCTTAATGATTCACTAGAATGCAGCTGTACATATACTAATCTCCCATTAAATCAAGCATAAGATCAATGAAATAAAGCAAATCCGATGAACTCCAGAACAAGTATCAACCAAGGGAAATTGGACAAACTATTTTAGCATGAAATTGTTTTAAATTATGGAAGGGTTGTACCATACATGCACGTGTTTATGGCTTAGCTGTGTAGGCATGTGCTTTTGCTTAGCCATGTCGAGGTGTATAGTGTTTTTTCACCCGAATGCATGGCGGGATTCTTATAAAAGCACGGCACATGCATGATGTAACTTGTTCGTGTTTGGACGTATTTTATTTTTTCTTTTAATTTTTAGAATTTGAATAGTTAAATGATTAAGGCCTTACAAAAAATTAAAAAAAAATGAGAAAAATTGGAGAAAGTTGAAAAATAATTTCCAAGAAATCGTGATAAAGTTTTTGAACTATGAAAAAAATACTTCTTTTCTTTTTAAAACATTAGCAGCACAAAAAAATGAAAATTGAAATAAATTGGATAAAGAAAGGAAAAAAGCCTCACATGCCTACCCATCTCTCCACGTCTTCTATCCATGTTGCGACATGTCTACACATGTACTCGAGTATCATGTCTTGTTCAATGTGCTAGTTCCCCCAACATAGCACTTGTAACAACACAATATGTGTCCTATAAGTACGACATATGCAAGCACATGTGCTACATCCGAGCAGTGTTCGGTTCAGGCACGTGCATGCTGTGCCATAGCCATGTGCCAAGTGCTTTTAGTAATGTACTACTTATAACAACACAAGTATTGCTGCATTTGTTCGAGGTGATGTGTTGCTTCAAACCGCTACCTAAAGAGATGTTGTGAACTAATTTAATCCATTTTAAGTCTGTATTTAACCCAGCAATACGCTTTTTAACACAGAAGCATCGCAGACATATTTGTCAGAAAAATTGGAGGAAAAAAAAAGAGGTCGTAAAATCGAAGAGAGGAAAGAGAACTGCCCCTAAACAGTGAGAAATAAAATGTTTGAAGGCTGTGTAAGCTTCGCAAGAAATAGATCGGCCCAATAAAATCTGGGCCCAGTTCTAAACGGACCGAGATCTGGTTTTTATTTTGTACAAACAAACAGCCTAAATAACAAAATCCCACAATTAACTTTTCCTTCTCTCCAAGCAACCTAGTAGCAAAAACTAAAAAAACAAGAAGAAGAGGGGAAAAACCTAGTCGGACCTTCAGATCGAACGAACCACGATCCAGAGAGAGAGAGAGAGAGAGAGAGAGAGAGAGAGAGATGGATCCACAGCTGAGAGTGGTGGCGCAGCTCTTTGAGCGATTCAAGGCGGCGTTCGTGAGGAACGATTTCAGTACTTGCGCTACTCTTCTTACTCAGCTCAAGGTTGTTTTCTCTTCTTTTTTTGTCTCCTCTTTGTTTTAGGTTTTGGTTATTGTTGAGAAGTGAAGGAACTTGCGACCGATCTTAATTCAAATCATGCTCTCTGTATGATTTTGAATCCCGATTGACAGTGTGCAGGAACCTGTGAAGGTACTTGGGGGCAAATTGGAAAATTTGATTTCCTAAGCAGAATATGGGAGATACTTGTGCTTGTAGGTTCTAATAGAAAATACAGAAGGAAAAGTTTAATTCATCTCTTTTCCGATTGTATTTTGTGAAATACTTTATTCTGGTATTAACAAAATTTTTAATCCTGGTGCTGTCAGCCTAAGTTATAGCCATTACTCAAGATAAATGATAATTTAATTTTTACCACGGACTCAAATCATGTATGTGCTGTTATTTAATATTGTTTGTTTTTAATTAATTAATTTTTTTTAATTTAATTATGCTGTGTCTCCATTATACTCAATACTTAAAAATTTTCTAGCTTAATCTATTCATGAGGTGTGCAATCAAGAAAGGAGATGGTTCTATTTTCTCATAGTTAGTTCATTTAACTAACTGAGATGAATTTATCGATGTAGGTCCTCTTAACAAAATTTCCAAGTCTCCCGCCATCCTTCCAATCTACACCAAATGCTTCGGAGGAGTTGAATATAGCAAGTAATGTGTGAAACCTTTCTTATTGTTTCTCCAGGGATATTTCTTTTTAGCTTACTTTTTTTTATGACCTCCTTATAAAGCTCACATATGCATCAAATGGACTATTATCCAGCTGGGTAATTTAAATTTTGCTGTTTTATGGTTTGATTTCAGGACAAATATATGAGCATGCAGTTGTATTGAGTGTGAAAATAGAAGACCAAGAAGCTTTTGAGAGGGATTTTTCACAGCTCAAGCCATATTACACTGACACCTGGTATTGTATTCTCTTTTTTCCTTACCCTTTGGGTTAATATTTACTGTTTTGGAAGCATGGATGTCATTCGATGGAATTTTAGTGGCAATAACCTTATATTTATATTGTTATTATTATTTTGGAAACCAATGTTGAGGTCAAAACCAGTACAGTACCTTTCCATAACAGGATTCTTTTCCTATTAAGTTGTAAACTATGTTTGTAGAAATTAACTCATTGAAATCCACACTTGATCTCCTTATGGTTTTTAAGGCCCTACCAAATTTCTCAAATGATCTGCTTAAAGCTAACAATTTTTACATCCTAAAATTGATATTTGCTGACATCTTTGGAGTAATGTTGCTTGTATACATCTTCTAAGTGTCATTCGGAATGGATTTTTGGCTACTACTGAGTTAATAACTAAAGGACAATTTTCTAAAACTGTCTTATTAATATAATGATCAACTTACCTGACCTTGGAATACCCAAAAGGATCCCAGTGTGATCCAGAGCTTCTAAAAAGTTCTTAAATTTTTGTGAATTTGTCATTTACAGCAACATAATACCACCATCACCTGAAGAGTACCCAATTCTGGGACTGAACCTGCTGAGGCTACTGGTACAGAACAGAATTGCTGAGTTTCATACTGAATTGGAATTGTTACCACCGAGTGCACTGGAAAATCCATGCATCAAACATGCAGTTGAATTGGAGCAATCTTTCATGGAAGGGGCTTATAACCGTGTTCTCAGTGCGAGACAGGCTGTGCCGCATGAAACCTATGTTTATTTCATGGACCTCCTTGCAAAAACTGTCAGGTAATCATGAATTTACTTCAAGAATCTTTTCTATTTGTTTTTTGGTTGGTGTTTTTAATTGCTCAAGTAGGATAAATTAGGTAAAAATGAGGAGTATTGAGCTTAGTTGCTCATTGAAGCTTAACTTGGTCTTAATTGGGGTTCAAAATAATATTGCGGAATTTTGAAGAATATTGCAAACTAATTATGGTTCTTAGTATATTTCGGAACAATATGTGAGAGAGAGTACTTATTTAACAAAAATAATACATTTCCTTATGAAGAAACTTCTTGATCTTGCTTCAGGCATGCTGTAAGTAAAATTTCATCCGAGTACGACTCTATTTATTTTGGCAGAGTTTTCATTTTTTTCATTATGTCATCTATATGCAGGGATGAAATAGCTGGGTGCAGTGAGAAAGCTTATGATTATTTGACAATAAATGATGCCAAGAAAATGCTAATGTTCTCCTCTGATCAAGAGCTTTCTCAGTATATTTCTGAGGTATTTGTTGTTTCTTTGTAGAAAATAACTGACATGACTATTTTAAATTTCTTTATTGTTTGTGCTTTATACTACACCTCAAAAAATCAGGAGCGAACCAGGCTTGTATGGTATTCAAAGGTCATTAAGTATTTGAATGCAAAACAAATTATCAGGCTTATCTTTTGACATGCTACTGTGAATTATGTATAGAGTTGGCCTTTTCCAATGCAATTTTTATACGGATTTACAATGGGATGATTGAATAAGAACATTATTTAATGTAGTTAGTATCGGATTCATAAGTATTAGTGATTAAAACATAGAATAGAATTGATTTAAAGACACATGGGTGTTATGGTTTCTTGACCTTTTTAGTGCTGCCAAACTGTTAAATGCTAGTTGCCTCTCTCACTACTAAGGTCCCACTCAAACTTGAGTAGGGATTAGTCCAGTAACAATACAGCATTGAAATGCATGAGCTGCACCTTGGATACCCACCAGATTCTTCTTCTTGTCTATTTCTCACTTTATTGAGTGTATATATGAGTTAGCACTTAAGTTCAACACTGCTGGGGCAAATAACAACATAGCTATTAAAAAAAATATATAGGTAACTAGCACCAGTCTTACTATTTTGTTAAATAAATAAATACGGCAGTTGAGAATGACATGTATTCGGAAGTATTTAATTTGTCTTTTTGTTTGTTTTTCTTACAGGAGCATCCAGAGTGGGAAATAAGGGATGTTTGTGTATTCTTCCAAAAGGCAAAAGAGTTGCAACCTTGCAAGGAGATACCATCACTCCAGTTGATTAACCAGACACTGAGCTATGCACGAGAACTCGAGCGCATTGTCTGAGTCAATTTATTCGGTCATCTTTTCATACCTTTGATTGTGCTGTGGTACAATTGATTTTTAGTCCCATGTTTGGTTGAGAATTTGCACTTTATTTGTATCTTTGTATCAGTATTCCATGGTCCCTAGATTACCTTTTGTTTTCCTCTGCTAGTTTGTCCTTTCCAAGGTATCTCGTAAGTTGATGCTCATTTTTCAATCTTCTCATGCTTCATTTTGCGCATGTAAAACGTTGAATTATCAGGGCGTAGGTGTTTTGCTTTATTTGGTTTCAAGCTTACTGGTTACACAGCTTGTATCTACGAATTATCAAGGCGTAGGCTATGGGCGTCTGGTTTCCTTGTTTGTAGTCTCAAGGTTTTCAGCCATGCTGCGCCTCCCCCTTCCCTCTTTCAATTGAACAGTTTTAAGCAATTCAAGCAGTGGCAAAAACCAACGGAAATCAGGAAAATATTTGACCTTACCAAACAATCTCCTCAGTCTCGTGCGTTTGATGTCACGAGATTCTTTTATATTCCTCGGATGCAACTATTATATGGATTATAGGTTTTTTGAAGGTTTAGAAAATATTTATTTATACCAAATTTTACTGAATGGGATTTTTCTAATACCTACATTAAAAAAATATTTTTAATAGATATTTCTTTTTCAGAATGAAATCCGAGAAACGCTCCTAGAGTAAGAATGTGTTTTTCCTACGGAGCTTCGACTCCAAATACATACGCTAAGCAATTACTATGTACATCATCCAACATGCAAGATCTTGAGAAATTGACAATGTTAGCTTTAGTGCCGCCAAAAAATGTATGCTCATGCAACATAAAATTTCGTTCTGGCTGCTACCATAAAATCATCTCTGTATTAAATCCTTCCACCGGACCAGTTGCACAACACAAACTTATAGAATTACATGAAGGTTGAAGACCATTGTGCTATGGGGGGGCTTGGAATACTACAAATTTAATAACGTCAACTATGGGCTTGGCACCACAGACCATTGTGCCAGTAAGGTGCTTGGACTGGAAAGAATAAAAATAAATTCATGCACTCTCTGCTGGTGCTTTCAACAGCTGTTTCAGTGCATCCACAATACTTGAAAACGGAGGTCGCTGTCTCGGATCACTGCAAGTTGAGAATGCAAAGCTTAAGAAGGAAAAAAAAATTTTTAATGTGCTTAGGAAATTTTTTTTAATGTGCCTAAGAAACCCTCCATAACATTATTTTTGGCAATTATAGAGATACAAAATTCCTTATATTCTAAATTTATAATGAGGTGGAGAGATGCACTATATACAGTAAAATGAAGATCAATTAAAGCAAAGAATAATTCTTACTCATCCCAGCAGGACTCCACAAGAGCAGCTAATTGAGGGTTGGTACCCGGACGGATTGTCAACCTTCTCTTCTGAAATGCTACAGCTCCAACAACCTAACATGGGGCGAAAAATAAACGGTGGAAGTAAAATAGATGCTTCCAATCAAATAGTCTTGAAAATTTTATATTTTTCGTAAATCACATGGGAAGAAGGGCTGATAGCAGCAGTACACCAAGATCACAGTATTCATAGTCAAAATCTCTCTAAAATTGCTATACATCAACACCAGTTTTCCTTGATTAAACTTGGTGCAAAATACAAGCAAACATGAAAAAGAGAGAAGAAAAATACCTGTGCAGGGCTGAGACCATTCCATGGCTGTTGCATTGTAATAAGCTCCCACAAAATTACACCAAAACTGTACACATCGCATTTCTCATTTGAGGGCTCGCCTCGAAGGAACTCAGGCGCCATCCATTCGGGCTGAACCATGAAACTTCAAATTATTTTAACTATTTAAACAAACACTACCAAAAAGATACTGCCGCTAAGATGAATCTATTTAAAGCTTATAGAGAAGTGAAAAACTAGAAATAATTGAAAGGAAGACTACACATACAGTGCCAGCAGCTGATTTTGATGAGATGAATGAGTTTGCCTTGAATCTCGACAAACCAAAATCACACACCTAATTCCGAAAAAGATATTAAATAATAATTTTAATCCCAAAACTGACCACAACTTAAGGAAAATATTTGGAGACCCATAATTCAAACAGTCATTAATATACTCGTATCCAAATTAACAAAGCGAAACAATATAACTGTTGTATTATAAAATCTTACCTTTACTGACCAGTTCTTGCCAACCAACAAGTTGGGGGTTTTAAGATCCCAATGCACAATTGGGGGGTTGAGACAGTGTAGATAATTTATGCCTTTTGCCTTCAGAAATAAAACAACAAATAAACTATCACTTGATTGGAGTGTCACAGAAACAAATGGAATGCCTTCAAGTACTAATATTGACACACTCTTGCACAATTCTTTTTTTGTCAAGTTTGAATAAATCAGAGAGTCAAAAAGGAACTACATTTAGAACCTTATGGTATATTGCAATACCGAACTTGTATTATGTCAGAGCAAAGTACGTATGGTAAACCTTAGATAATTACCACATCTAAAGCCATACGCAACCGGCGCCTCTTATCCAAACCTTCACCAGCTGCTGCTTTACTTAATAGTCGGAAGAGACTTCCCCTGTTAATTTAAATGACACCAAAATAAACACACAATGAAGCAATGTCTCTAATTAAGCAAGAAGAAAAAGAATGCCAGGTTACCTAGGTAAATATTCTGTTACTATTGAGAGATGTGGACTCTTTGTAACAGCTCCCATAAAAAGAACCAGATTTGGATGACGGACATGTTTCATTATAGAAACCTACAAAAAAAATAAAGGATCTATCAGTATTTTGCATTGAGGTGCATTATGAAAAGGCATGATGCCTTCACACCCCCCTACACTTTCAAGTTGTGACAATCAGCCCCCTCAACTTTTAATTTTGACAATTACCCTCCCGAACTTCCAATTTGTGACAATTAGCCTCCCAACCATTAAATTCATTTAACACCATTAACTTTATAATAATAAATGACCAAAATACCCTCAGATATATATAATTTTACTTTTTTATTTTTAAATACAAAATGGCAAAATAAATACTCTTCACTTTAAAAGATAAATAATATAACTAATTAGCTCTTATATTGCACATTTCATACGACTATTTTCATGTTTTTCATGAAATATTATTTTGAAGATAAATATTTTTTTTATTTATTATAATGAACTCACGCTGAAGCCATTCCTCCATCCAGTGTGCCACCTCTGCCCCTGTCCATAAGTGATCCTTAGAGAAAAAGATACTCAACTGTCCAACCAATCAACTTTCACATAGGCCTGTACTGTTTTTAAGAGTTAATCTCATTGCTGCCTTCCCTTTTCAGAAAAATTACAGAAATCATTTTGTTTCAATAAAATGAAACAAGTGGTTGCTGCCACTTATTTAAAAAAGCTAAAGAAAATATTTAAATGAATATTTGTTTATTTTCAAATTAGTAACATATAGCTTCATAATTAATGAAATAACTAAAATGACTGTTAAATATAAGGATATTTTTGTCATTTATTAATAAAAGTTAATGGTGTTAAATAAATTTAACAGTTGGGAGACTAATTGACACAAATTGAAAAATTCGGGAGGTTAATCATCAAAATTAAAAGTTGAGGGGGGTGATTGTCACGACTTGAAAATTTAGGGTTGTGTGGAGGCATTACCCCTGTGAAAAATTTGAGGACCTTAAGGCAACAAGGGGTCACCTCTCTCATAAATTCCTTAATCTGTTCATCACGGAAATCCTGATCCATAAGTACCTTCACTGCAACATCCTAATTACATTCATTAACAAACAAGATGCCAGATGTTTGTAACATTAACACAAAACAATATCAGAATGTGATGGACACATATAGACTGCTACTGAATGAACGATTATACTTGCTGATCCATGCCATTCAGCACGATAGACAGTGCCAAAAGAACCTAATATCACAACAAAAGGGATGTATATCAGATAAGAGGGTAAGTGTGTGTGTGCATGTGTGTGTATGGGAGAGATAGAGATAGAGATAGAGAGAGAGTACCGGCACCAACACGCTCTTTCAGTTCCAATTCATCCCATGAAATCTCCAACCAATCAATAGCTAGAGATGGCTCTAAACTTAAGTACTTCGGTATAGCAGCATTACTTGACGGTACTGTTTGATTTCCATTCATACCAGAGAGCTCCAGTACTTCCATTTGTCTAGGAAGTTCTACTTTGGTCATATTGTCAGTTCTTTGTTTAGAGACTTCTTGCATGACATTGTTTTGCTTAGGAGAGTTGTCTGCCAAAAATTTTACAATTGTATCTGTCAAAAAGATAATATTTTCGTAAAGTAATTCTACTTTTTTCAGAGAAGATGAATTATGATCCAGAGATTGCACCTGAATATTGTAGTTTTGCTACGGAAAGACCATAATATTGTCCATTAGCAACTATATTGTTGCAACCTGAAACAGGGGTATGATGGTTTTTGGAGCCATAGATCAAATTTGTTGCTTGGAAAGGAGTCGGGACTGAAGAGAGTAACTGCCCATTAATGGATGAATCAGGGGACTGAATGCTACCCGGCTTGCCAACTAAATCAACTACATATTCTCTGCAATTGCCAAAGGTGTGAAGGAATATGAAGTCATCAAATTACTTCAACAGAGGGAAAAGGTTTTCAAGTAGAATTTCTGGTTGTCCTCGAGAATTACCACCATGTACTTAATAACATATAGTACTGGCTTATTGTCAGTACTTACCGTGGGAATTTTTTGTCATTATTAATTTTGACAAGGCAAGAAGAACAGTGGGTCGAAGAACAATACTTGCATCCTTGTGCTATTCTACATGGCAAGCCTATTAAATCAGCAAGCTCCTGCATTTTTCATGAATATAAATTAAGGTTGGCCACATCATTGTCTTATGCATCGAGGATCTAAAGAAACTTTGCAGAAAATTTTTATTATACCTTAAAAAGGATAGCACGGTGCCGGCAAAACCCGACAGACAGACACCCAATTGGTATCACAACACATCCTTGTAATTTTCTCAGTTGCTTGCTACACGACTTCCATCTCCTGTGTAAGTCATTGTCCTCTATTTCCAAAGCACCTCTACATATAAATAAATCCAATCAAATTAATCAGTTACGGATATATAGATTCTCACATTTATTATAAACTAGAATCTTACCCCATATAGTTGGAGACAAGCTTAGCAAGTACTTTGATAAGGTCCAAACCAATTCCTAATCTATGGTACAGCCCAAATGCCGTCCTCTCAATCTCCATTAGGTCAGGATCATCTCTCCTGTTTACAAGCACAACTTCCAAAGAGGATTCATTAGGGTCAACCTGCCGTAGTGCTGTCAGTGTAGGTAACTGTCTCCCTTCTTCTGACCTGTTACACATGGCCCACATATACGGATCGATGCCCAGTATGTTGTAGAATCCGTCTGTAACCTTGTCAGAATATGACAAGCATCCGTTCACCTAGATCACATGGTTTTACCAAGATGTAAGGTCACTATTTAGTTGTAAGTAGTTTTCCTTTTCGCTTGTAGTATGAAAAAAGAGCTGATATTACAGATACCATAATCGATACTGATTTTATTATTCAGATTAAATGAGTTATTATTCATATTAATGACTTTATTATGCAATTTATTTATATAATATTTTTGTTATTCAACTTAAATGAGTTATTATTCATATTAGTAGTTTTTGAGTTGAATAATAAAAATACCATAAAAAATAAGCTGCATAATAAAATAATTAATATGAATAATAACTCATGTAATATGAATAACAGTATCGATTTTGGTATCTCCCAAACATTTTCCTATGAAAAATACATGTTCTCATATTTGCAGTTAATCGTGCCAACCATTAAAACTAAAGATAAGTCCCTCTTGAAAAATCCTAAACTGTTCCCTATTTGAACATCTAACCATACCGCTCCATAACCAGTTCATAGAGACTAATGACCTACTGCTTCTTACTTCAAGTTTAGCTCAATTTACTACTCAATTAAGAAGCATATAACATTTTTTTAAAAATGCACCGCACCAATATGAATATTCTACTGTCACTTCACTTGTTAATACAAAAAATGATTTTTTTTATTGCGTAATTTGAGTACCCCAGAAGAGAATTTCACTTGATAAGAAAAGAAAAAGTACCCAGAGGCAGTACGAAACAGTCTCAGAATCAGACTGAACTCCGCAAATCTCCTGAAGGCTATTGCCTTCTAGGAGGTGATCGCCAGGCCGACCAGCCAAGGATGCTTGCCAGGACAGACGAGCAGCCAGTGTCAACTGCAAATAGTAACTCTCTCTTGCCTTTTGTACCCAACTTTTTTCCTCCTTCCCCATGGGTCCTGTGAGGACAGAGATGGCGGACAGGTCACTTCTCTCACCTGTTCACGAAAACCAGATAAAGTGTGGAGGATTAATCTCCTCTGTGTAGGCCCCCAGCTCTTAATAGAATTTAGGTATCCACCTGTGAAATTTGTTGATTCTGAACTCAAGTGATCCAACAATTTAAACTCAACAGACTTCGTTTGCTTATGTATATATGAAATTCCGTTGTTAGTTATTACTATGTTAATAAAATTAATTTTGTTTGACCAAAATATTAATGAAACAATTGAAAGAAATAATTATGCCAACTATCAGTTCCTACTTTATCAGAAGAATTATTGAGAGCATAATAAATGAAGGCAATATCTCCAATTTAGGGGCTGACAATGTAGCGTATAACACCAAAAATCATGTCAGTAACCAAATTTCATTGAATGGATACTGTCCTATGAATATTAAATGGATGCTTAAAATTCAAAATTATATTTGTACCAATAAGGATACATGTATGAATTGGACAATTGACAGGTATAATTTCAGATTGAAGTGAAGAAAATATGACATTGATATTAATGAAAATGAAAAATACAATAAAACAAGCAACTTTAATAATGACATATCATTTAAAATTACATAGTAGAGGAAAACCTCATATACATTTTTTTCACTTGCTGATAGCTATTGAACATAGAAAATATTAGAGACATTTTCAATGAAAAAGGAAAAAGAAGAAATTAACATTTTAGATAGGTTGATAGAAATTCAGATAGCTGTATTTGTTCTTAAGGATCATATCTGGACCCACATCATTTTACCATATCTAAGATATTATCCTCATCAACATTAGCATATTTATCCGCATAAATTATTCTTATCCATGTTCACATAGCGAGATTAGGATTTGCACAAAGAATATCTACTCTGCTTTTATTTAAGCTTCAAGGAACCCATTTTCTCTAGCTTTCTTCATCGTAAGAACAAAATTCCTCAGAATTTCTTAATTGCATGCTTAAAGATAGGCCATCCTCAAAGTCTCGTAAAACTCGTGACCGGTAAGGGCATAGACCTGGCAATTACTGGTTGCATTATCACTGGAATAACATACGCTTCAAATCTACGCACTTTGAGAGATTTCTTAGTTAAGTGCAATCATCGCATGCTCTAAACTCAACATCTCTTATACAATAAATTATCACATTTGTTGATATGATCTCGTTGAACATTATGATTATTATTGTTATTTTGATCAAAGATATTGCTTGTCAATTTAATGTAAGTATTAATCTAACTTCACTAACTTATTCTGTAACTTCCAAGGATTTGTCCCACCAAATATGAATTCTATTTGGCAGTAACTAAAACCGAGTCTCTCATGTTTCTCCAATCAATTCAAAATTCTAAGTACCTTCAGATGGTTTCTTAAGCATTTTTTTTATCCCATACACTGTGAACAGTTATATAATCACCCACCTACAAAGCATTACTATATGTATGAATCATATACAAAATATCCAAAAAAATTGGAAACCCTATTCAATTTTTTTGTAACGAGATCTACACTTTTCTAAATATTTTGTACAGAGTTCACATACAAGATAATGCCTTATTGGTAGGCAAAGTCGGGATAAAAATTATGAAATATCCCAATGAGAAATTTCATTTCTCAATTCAAATGCACGCTTCTTCTAAATGCAAAGTACTTGTATATGCATAAACATGTATGAAGAATCTAAAATCATTCACTTCTGACAACTGTCATGTTGTTTGATATCTATTGACAATTGTCAATTACTAATTCAAATTCATGTGGTTTGACAACATATATAGTTAGTTATATACACATATGGCTAAAATACACCTTTGGTAAAACCAGAATGCACATTTTTTTTTCTCGCTAGAAGATATTTACAAACACTCCTTCAACTGGAATGCACAAACTCAAAAACACACACATGAGTAAGAATGCACAATTATTATGGCCATTACACACATTGCTTTCAACTGGAATACACATTTACTAATTTTAGAAGGATTTACATGATTTTCTAAAATCTGGAAAGACAGCTGACAAATTTTGGCAAAGAAAAACAGGGGGATAATTGGGTTTAAAATTTGGATATAAGTAGAATCATCCTTAATCCATTTTAAAATTCAGTTATCTGGATTCCAAGTAACAAAAATGGCAAAAGCAAACTGTGGATAGTGGCATCAACAATCATTAATTGCCTCTCAATCGTTCTTGCTCCTCCCCATTTGTCCAAAGGAGCTAATATACAAATATCGTCATTGATACTATAATCGATTCAACTTTGTTATTTAAATTAAATGAGTTATTATTCATATTAACGATTTTACTTTTGTTATTCAACTTAAGTGAGTTATTATTCATATTAGTAATATTTGAGTTAAAATAATAAATATTATAAAAAATAAATTGCATAATAAAACCGTTAATATAAAAAATAAATTACATAATAAAACCGTTAATATGAATAATAACTCATTTTATACGAATAATAAAGTCGGTATCAATCACAGTATCAATGGTATCTCCCAAACATTTTCCTTTGTCCAATACCAACTCAAACGACTTTAACGACTCTACAACCAAATTCCACAACGACGCCAAATTTCCTAAAGCAAAACTGAAATTCGATACATAGGAGGAGCCATGATCACGCCAGTAAAACTCTGGAAATGGAAACTCCATTGTAGAAGAAATGCAGAGTATCTGATCATAAACAGAAAACGAACTGCTCACCTATAACGGTCGCAGATGCACTTGACAAAACCCCATTCTCTTCCACCGTGAACAGGCTCCCACCATAGCTTCCACTCGATAGACGCCTGAGCAGCGGCGATGGGCCCGCACACGAGTCGTCAGTCAGCATGAGATCAGCCGGAGAAGCATCGCCCATACCACCGAGCAAGAGAGGCCGGCGTGATTCATCATCGGCCAATTGCACGACACCACCGCCGCTAGCCGGCCGACCGTGGGAGGAGATAGGATTAGGAGAGCCGAGGAGATGGCAGATGCGATGAGGCATCGTAAAGAAGACTAGCGTCACGAGGTGCACGACAGGGGGGATCCAACAGCATCTCTTGAAAGAGACAGCGGCTTGAAAAGTGACGAGGGATAGAGAAAAAGAAAACCTATGGACATAGATTGAGAGGAAGAGAGATGAGAGGTGGGGGGTAGACTGGAGAGGAATGGGGGGTTTGTTGGAGTGTGAAATGGTATCAACTATCAAGCTATAAGGAAGGGAGAGCCGCAGAGAGAGGGGAGATGGCGGTGCGAGAATTAAAATTGGGAACCTTTTCCCTTTTTGGTTTTTTAAAATGGGGACATTTTGGCACCATAACCTTGAATCATTGCAAATTACTGTTTCTCTTTACATGCTTTTTTTTTTTAAATAATGTCAGCGCTCTGGTCAGGTCTCTGTCACGTAACAAATCGACCTAATATTCTGTGCGTATGAAGTTTGAAAAATACTACTACATTTAAGTTTTCAGGGCCTTTAAAAGTTAAAACTCTCAATTATTTATAAACCGTAAAACAGACAAACCCTCTCTTCAATGCCAAAAAGTTTTCAGGGCTTTTCCGAGAAGAGTACGGAGCATAGAGCAACATGCTAATTTGCGCGGTATAGCACGTGTGCGGGAGGTATCGGTGGCCGACACGTGGGAAGCGAACAAGGGAGCAAGGAGACACGTAGCAGCCAGCGAGTGGGCAGTGCTAACGTGAGCCTAGGATTGGATTCGGTTACTGAATTTAATGAGTATCTTTTCCGACTTTTTTAATTGGTATCTCACGGCGGGAAAGGTTTGACCGTTGGTCTCTCTATCTTCGCCGTTAAACAAACCATAATATACATAATAATTCATTTAATATATATAATTAAATTTATATCAATAAGAATATTAATAATCGTATTTAAGTATCAGCTTCCTAATTTAATGAGCGCATACACCCACGATAGTACAATTTAATTTGATCTGGATTTGAACACAATCTGGCTTGATTTATTAGAAACTAAAAGGCAAATTTAATCCGAACTCCATCCAATCTAAGATGGTCCAGAATTAAAAATGATTTTAAGTTAAACAATCAAGAATTGTTCTAGCTCAAACGATCTGTAACTTGAGATGGTCCAAAAATCAGATGAATTCGTAACTAAACTATCCAAAATAACCTGATTTGGAACTAGGAGAATAGTGGCATAAATTGACCTAGCCTAAAATCAAAACACTAAAATCTGAGAATGATCAGACATCGAACAATATGAACCATAATTAGACTGCACAAAATAATCATGACTCGTGATTTATTCAGGATTGGGTTGACATTTAGTTCATCAAAAACTTGCTCGAAACCAACTCGAGATGGCTAGCTCGTTTGGCTTGCAAGTCAGGTATAAGCTGGGGTCAGCTCGCTCGTTACTGGCTCGTGGCTCGTGAATACATATTTTGGGTCGTTTTGTTGTTTTATTATAATCTAATTTTCTTTTAGTAAATATGAGATTATTAGAAATTTGAATTGTGAAGTATTGTTTTATTGGAATTCAATTTTATTTATATATAATTATGTTGCAAAAGTACTCAATGAGAAATATAGTGCAACCAACAAAATCAAATCTAGGCTGCAAATACGAGCTACTAGTTAGGTCAAGCTGATTACAAGCTATATTTTCAGCTCAAAAGTGAGTTGCTGACTCAGTCAACTCGGCTCGTCTATTACATGAGCTGAGTTCGAGTTAATCTTAGCTCACTCAAATTCAGCTCGTTAGCAGTCTTGAACTTCAAACAATCCGAAATTTGAAAATAATCCAAAACAAACAAGCTTTAATCCGTCATGATCAATAAAGATTTGAAGTCAAACTTATCCAAATTGATTACTTTGAAATTGTCACCTATATATACGACCATAATGACCTTTGGATAATAATTGTTAGGCAATAAATATTTATTGATGACGTACAATATTTTTTTGAAACAAAAATAATAACAAAATTTTCAGCTTAAGTATTCGTAAGAGATTTTCATATTGAATTTCGAACATTAAAACATAAAATCTTAGAGCATTATTTTAACTACATATTAAACTAATGAATAGTTCTCACCAACATAAAATACTCTGAAACCTTAACCGAAGTATTTGGGATCAGAAATTTAGTAATTTTATCTTAAAGACACTATATATCACAACATGAAGTTCCTTGAATTTGGGTGTTTAAAAAATAGCTTTGAATTTTTCTTCAATTATAAGTGATTGATATTTTTCAATACTACTAAAACCAGTGTACTAGATATTCTCAACAAAGGAAGAAATGAAATGAATAAAGAGCAATAATTATATAGCTCTCAACAAAAGGTGGCTCCTTGTGGATCCTTTTTCCTCTTTTTTTTATAATGTTTTGTTATTATTTTGTTCTTATCTAGTTCAACTTTAACCTTGTTAGACATAATTATGCTTTTTTGTGCTGAGATATCTAGTTAAATAATTTTTTTCTCTCTGGATAACTTGAATTAAATAAATAATGACTATGTTTTAGTTTGAATTTTTTTTTTTAAAAAAAAAGAGAAGCTCAGACAACCATGGCAAGCTCATGGATGAGATGATAGTAGAAATGTAGAATATGGACAGTAATAACATGAATGAGTGTAAAAATAGGATTCTATTATTTCAATTTAAACTGTTGGATCAAAATAGATGGATCCAATCGGCTCAATTTGAAATTAAAAAAAATTTAACAAATTTGATATATTCATTTTAATTTAATAATTCAAATTGAAATAATAAGAGGCCAAATCACCATTCATTTCAAAGAAATAATAGGTGATTTCATTCCGGCTACGAATATTCGAAATAATAAGAGGCCTACTCTCCTTTCATTTCAAAGAAATAATAGGTGATTTCATTCCGGCTACGAATATTCGAAATAATAAGAGGCATGCTCTCCTTTCATTTCAAAGAAATAATAGGTGATTTCATTCCGGCTACGAATATTCGAAATAATAAGAGGCATGCTCTCCTTTCATTTCAAAGAAATAATAAGTGATTTCATTCCGGCTACGAATATTCGAAATAATAAGAGGCATGCTCTCCTTTCATTTCAAAGAAATAATAAGTGATTTCATTCCGGCTACGAATATTCGAAATAATAAGAGGCCTACTCTTCTTTCATTTCACAGAAATAATAGGTGATTTCATTCCGGTTACGAATATTCGAAATAATAAGAGGCCTACTCTCCTTTCATTTCAAAGAAATAATAGGTGATTTCATTCCGGCTATGAATATTCGAAATAATAAGAGGCCAAATCTCCTTTCATTTCAAAGAAATAATAGGTGATTTCATTCCGGCTGCGAATATTCTCCGTTCTCCAACGAATGATAGATAGATTGGTAGCCACAAGAGCATAGGATCAGCCACATATGCACGTGCCACAGCATTGCGGAAATGAAAATGGAATGCACCACTGTAAAGTTGCCTCCAAGGAATGTTCAGAAGCCAATTTGCTGCTCATTCATTGGTCACTTGGTCAAGCCAATACAAGAGCAAGTGAGCGAGATCATGCCTGCGGTATCCAGGTCCTCTGCTGCTCTATCCCCTGTGTCCATTCGTGTTGCGACTCGCGCGCGGTGGAAAGAGAGAACTAATTGATCGTTTTTCTTTTTTTCTTTTGAAAACTTCACGGAGGCTCCGAAGTTACGAAAAGATATTGAATTCTCGATTTTTAAATAAATAGTAGCTCTAGAATTTATGAAAACTTCACGGATGCTCTGAAGTTATGAGAAGACATCGAATTCTCGATCTTTAAATAAATGAATAAATAAATAGTAGTTTTAGAATTTATTTTTAACTAATTGTATGCACTGCGGCGCCTTTTATTTTGCATGATGGTTTTTAGTTCGCCATTTGCGGATTAATTTGGGGGAAAAGAAAAGGACATTTATTTTTATTTTAGTAGCTTTAGGCATGATTAAAGTTAGGGAATTGTTTGAATCAAGATGGTTGGATTTGATTGATGTATACAATTCGCAATATGTCGTTGATAATTGAATTAAATGTCATAAGTTCCAAACTTTGAAATGATAAAACATAGGTTATACTATTCATGTAATTGAAAGATCTAACGTTAATAGGATGGAAAAGATAAACTTCATTTTTGACTATTTTTAAGATTTTCAATTATAATATCAAATTATCAACGGATCATGTTCACATTTTTTTTAATAGAGGGCAGATCACTTGACAATAATTTTTGATAATCTTGACAATAATTATTCTAAAAAAATCAAGTAAAAATAAAAAATAAAAAAGTAAATTTATAGATTATTGGACATCTACACAGCATAACAATCAAATTAATGTATTTTAAGTACTGTTTGATGATACATCAAGAAACGTTAAATTTAGTCTGTTAAAATTTCAAATCATTTGATATGTAATGAAGCGTACATTATATTTTATGTACATGATATATGAATAATATATCAATTATGTACTTATAATATTGGATTTTCAATTTAAGCTTTTGAAAATTGTCAACCAATTTTTAGTCTAATGGCAAAGACCTCTCTGTATGAAAGGTCGTAAGTTCGAAATCTAAATGAAAGATTATTTATGAATATTTAAAATTGAGTGACATTAACTCTCATTTTTATCTCAAAAAAAATGCCCACAATATCAAAATAAAATAATGTCACATGATTCCTCTTTTTTATAATTTGTTGTTCATCAAATGACTGTACAATTCATTTGTACAAGAAGTGCAAACTCTCACTAATAATTTCCTACATTATTCGGTTCCTATTCAATCAATAATTATCAATCATGTGCTTTGATTAATTAATTCATTACTCATTATCTCAAGTTATTTTTGAATATTGGGTTGGTAGTATAATTAATTATAAACTCTCCAATTAAAGTTGCGTAGTAATCAAATTTATTTGAGAGGTTTCACTAAAACTTGTCTGATGATGACTTTTAGAATGTAATTATATAAAAAAGAGGAATAAATTCATAGCTCTTGCATAATTGCAATTTTTCTCACAAGTAATAAATATAACTTAGTCAATGGTCAGAACGCAAAAGTTCTATTTCTGGAGGAATCTCTCTGATTATAGCTCTTGCAAGTTGCAAAGGTGAGAAGCGTGACAGCTTTTCTCATCATGGATACTTTTTGGATATACCCAAATTACACTAAATTATTTTTTTAAGATAAAAATAAAGATCAAATTATTTAATTTTAAATATTTATAAAAAAAATTTATTTTTTTCGTATGGAAAATATTGTTTTTTTCATTAAATCAAAGGCCGGTTCTCAAAATTGCACTAAAATTAAAAACGGAACATTTTATATATATATAACACACGAAAACATTAATTTTTTAAACTAATATGAAATTTTTGAAAATCCAATATTTAAAGGAGATCAAACTAGTAAATGTTTAGCATATTATAATATAGTATAATATATTTGTTGATTTTTTATTTATGTATGTATATATAATTGTTAAAATTAGAGGGAGACTATAATCTACATTGGCCGCCACAAAGCTCCCCCATATATATAATTAAATAAAATTTGTTTTGGTGGGTTTTTTTTTTTTTTTGGGGGTGTGGGGGGGGGGGGGGGGGGTTCCTTCTTACTTTGAAAGGATAATGTTTCTTGTCATATGACATAATGATGAGGGGTTAGATACCAAGCACTTAAAAAAACAATAAGGTTTGCATTATATATAATGACACACAAAATAAGATCTTTACTACCACAAATAGCATATTTGATTATTCTTTTTCAACAAGGTGACACATGGCATATTCTGGCCCGTTATTCTTTGAACATAAACAATGAGCTTCTTTTTTTATGGTAATGCTTGAAGACTAATTAAGGTTATAATAATAACAATAATAATAATTAAATTAAACTAGATTAGTGTCAATATCAAAACAGCTCAGTGACATTTGCCATTGCATGTCTTGTGTCAGCATTTTATTCTAAAATAATATAGTTCCAAAATATTAGTTATGATTTCAATAACTTCTTCTCATAATAAAGTCCATTTAGTGACTTAGTCTTTTCGTACGAATATTATACACTATCATGAGTTTGTAACGAGTGATTTTGGGGGTAAATGGGGTGCTAATTAAATTAGCTTATCTGCACCAATTTTGTGGAGCCTTGGACCTAGGGTTGTTAATGCATCGGATTCGGATCAGATTATACATGATTTACATACGAATTTATTAATAATTTATAAGATTTATATATGGATTTATATTTAATAAAAATTTGATGATTTAAATACAAATTTATATTTTTTTTAGTGAATATCGGATCGGATTTGGATCATATATCATATTTTTTATTCAAATATTCAAAATAATAAAATATATATTTAATATGAATAAATGTATATAATTTTATGTTATAAATTAAGATAATAACTCTAATTCACTTAACTAGCATGACTTAAAAAAATAAACTTTTGTAAAACTAATATAATCTAATTATCATAATGAAATTATTTTAATAAAACATGCAACTATAAATAAATTATTTTTTACAAAAATAGATAGAATAGAAAATAGTGATGATCATCGAGACCAATTTAACTAGATTATAATTATATTTATAAATAATTTATTCAAAATAAATCATTATTATGTATATATATATATTACTATTAAAAAAACTTAAAATAAAATCATTTTATTGGATTCGTAACAGATTCGGATTCTAATTATGTATGATTCAAATGCGAATTATAAAAATAAAGTGAATCATTTTTTAAATCTATATATCAATTCAATAAATTATCGAATATATTTTTTTAAATCTATATACAATCCATTTATATAAATTCAGATAAAATTTTCGAATTATAAATATCCATTTACAGCCTTACTTGAACCTTACAAAAATGAAACGAAAGCAAATTGCAATTGGTTGGTTTGGGACCTACATGCAGCATGTATCATTTAATTAATGTTATTTATTTATTTTATTTTTTTGATATCCAATCGCATTCTAAAGTAAAAAAAAAAAAAAAAAGATCCAATTACGTTCTTCCAAGAAAAAGAGAACTTAGTGCCTTATCCTCGGAGATTTCCCGTTGGATTTGAGCTAGCTCACTGTGCTTAAAGCATGAACCATTAATTCTCATTTAATTATGTGACCCGTGCTAGGTGCTATTGTGCTAACAATCACTCGCTTTCAATTTGCTCTTGCTTACAATATCATTATATGTATCAATAGTACCAATCACATTCCCCTACATATGCCAATTTCACTCAAAGTACCAACACAGATTAGAATTGGTACTCGCATAAACACTTTTATGAGGGACTAGTAGAGGCAAGATTGCCCGGACGAAACAAAACATTTTTTTCCTAAGTGAGCAGATATATAGATATGATTATTGATATTATGATCGATACGAGCGTTATTATATATATTAAATGAGTTATTATATATATTAATGATTTTATTATGTAAATTCATTTTATATAGTGCTATCATTATTTAATTTTTTTTTAAATAAGAATTTTCATTAGCTCCGATATTCATTTCTTTTCAAATGTCTTATGTAAAATTTGAATATACTTATTTCTGTAAATAAATAGGACCTATCATCACTGTACCATTAATGATATTTAAGTTACATAATAAAAATAATATACAAAATAAAATAGTATGTATAATAACTCATTTAATATGTAATAAAATCTGTATTGACAACGGTATCAATAATCGTATCATCATAATATTTTTCTTTTCGTAATTATGTGTCAGTTAAAGATTTCAATCACCGCCTGATCGTGTGATCGATATCATCCTCCCATATTAATTGAAGTGAATACAGCACAGAGCGGACAAATGGAGCAACGTTAAGATTCGTGCTATTATCCTTTAATTAGTCTCGACTAACCTCTATTTTTATAAGATCTAACGGATGGAAGCGCGCTCAAGCAGTCATGTACCTTCTTTTTATCAATCATAATACTATATATTTTCGTGGCCGTTATTCCACTAACGTGGGCTCAACACTGAAAAAAAAAGAGATTGAATTGTTGAATCTGATAAGTATTTTCTTCATCTAAAGAGATGTTTGAGCTGTATGTAGCATTGACATATTTAATCTCCTTTCTAAATGGACGCAAGCAACCCACAATCAGCCCAATGTTTTTTTTAATAAAAAGGGCCCTTCACAGGCTGAGCGTTAACTAGACCACAAGCAATTAACCTAAAAAAGAAATAGAAGAATATCTGTTAAAGAATACCTCAATAACAGAATACATGTCATGTATATGCTTTCAGTTCAGCAAATATAATCTTCTTGATGTACATATTACCGAATAATTTGTACAACAATATAAAGAAAATGCACTCACTACTCAATATAAGCCTCTTATTCCTTTTTGATAAACAAAATCAAAACATGGGTTACTCAAAAAGTAACAAAAACTAAAAACATGATAAAGATAACTCATGAAAACAATACTCAACATAATACAACTGGTTAAAGCCTCTCAATCATAGCTACAAAAAAGGAAACAACAAGAAAGCAGTTCATGAGATGACAATTCGGGGTATATCATTAACTGATTCAAATCCATTCCTTTGGGTTTATACATGCATCTAGAAGCTTCCATTCTTCACTCCCTACCTCAGGTTGCTGAAAAGTAAGAGAAGTACTTTGCTAAAATTCCTTATGATAAAGTTATTTCAATTAGTATAATGATCAAATAAATGGTCAGTGCACTTACGTGGTCATACTGCCATCTGGCAGTGAGAGGGAGAGAAACAAGAATGCTCTCAATTCTACCTCCAGTTTTCAGACCAAATGTAGTACCACGGTCATAAACCTTGACACAGAAAGAAGATCAAGTAAAATAAAGCTGAAAAAGCAAGTAAAATCACAAACCTAGAAAATAACAAACGTCGACACAATAAATTCACTTCTGTGGTCTTCTTCAAGTTAACTTTCTTGGTTTGTCTACAAACACACACTGTGGCGCACACAAATTTTCAGATTTCAACGTTCTATCTAGGAGTTTCCTACAATTCTTTGAACTGAGTTGGCACTGAGCTGATTTCTTTTTTCCTTTTTTTTTGTAGTTCTAATTTTCTTTATACTGGGTATGCTGATTAAATGTACTCTTTCTTTTAGCTGGATTTAACATGTTTTGAGCAAGTGCCAAGTGCCAACTAAAGACCGTGACAGAAGATTAATTGCAACCTGGTCAGCTAGCCATAGAGCTCAAAAGGAACTGATTTTGTGGGGCTAACATGTTTTGAGCAAGTGTCAACTAAAGGTGGTGACAGAAAATTGACTGCAACCTTTTTCAGTTTAAATATATTGTAGAAACTGATTTTTTGGGGCTAACATACCAGATTGAATTCAACATAGCGACCCCTACGTAGCTGTTGCCATGCCTTGTGCTCCTCTGTGAAGGGTGTATCTTTCCTTTTCTCTATTATTGGTATATATGCCGGCACCACAGATTTTGCACACTCTATAAACAATATCCACATGCCAATATTAACTTTAAGATTGATACTTCGAAGTATCTAAGACAGCTGGCATGCGATAACAATATCTTGGGCATTGCTAACCCTACAAATTGGCTAAATGAAAAACATGCAGGTCATTCAAACCCAAAATGGACCTTTTGCCACATCCATCAAAACATCAATTCAAACATATCTTTTGGAAATTTAAATTATGAAGTCAAAAGAACACAAGTTAGAAGCACCTGTAGCAAAAGCAAGAAGCATTTCTTGGTCATAGTCATTCATGTCATCAAAGAATATGCCACCGAGTCCACGTCTCTCACCACGGTGCTGTATGATAATTAAAACAACAGAATAACAAATAAATAAACTAATTAATATTACTTATCGAATTTTAGGACAGAGAAGACTGTAAAAAGGAAGCGTATTGCCTACCTTGATATAGAAATAATCATCGCACCATTTCTTGAATTTTGGATAGAAAGTCGGGTCAAACTTATCGCAAGCATTCTTTTGAATCTGCACGAAATAAAAATTATCCCTCCATTAGATTTGTGTTTTGTAATGTGCAACTAAAGTCACAAATAAGAATAAGCACAACTGGAGGTCTTCAGATTCTGTGGGCACTTAAAACGTACACTATGAAAATGTTTGACATCCTCTTCAATGATGTAGGAAGGCGTCAAGTCAGTACCACCTCCGAACCACCACTGCCTAGGTGCACCAGGTGTATCTACAAAGTTGCACGTCTTTGCATCAGCTCTCTTTATATCTCATTATTAACCTTTTCTATTTCAAACTGTGTTAAAAAAGTCTACCTTCAGGTGCATCCGTCTCAAAATAGCGATAATTAAAATGCAGTGTTGGTGCAAATGGATTCTTTGGATGCAAAACCTACAATTAATTTTGAGGAATAAAAAAAGAATCATCAGCATCATAGAAATTAAACACCAAGAAAGAAAAATTCTATGCTAGAAAAAAAAACATATCTCATATGTTCTACTTGTCCTTAAGAACCACAAAAGATCCTTCTCAAGTTCCCGCTTGTATGATCCAATCAGTAACAAAAATAAGGTAAGTTTAAAAAATAGAAAAGGTGGCTGATTTTTCCTCTCCTGTAATCAGTTTCATGCCTTACAAACACCACATTTTAACAGTAATCCTTGTGCAGTACTACAATATAGTGACACATACTGGCTAAAGGAAGGGAGGTGAAACAGACTGGTCATTTAAGGGAGCTGATGCATGTGTTTGTGTGTAGAGAGAGATAGAATAGGGATGCGACAGAGTGTGAGAGAGGCTCACCGAGCTGATACCAGCAGCAAAGAAAGGCACAGGACCTGCCTTGGCACCCCCATTATCAGCCCCAGCATTTCCCTTGGCAGCACGGTATGCATCAGGTGGCATTGTACCATAAACTACTGAGACGTTCACACCGGCCTTTTCAAAGACAGTGCCATCCTGCAACACCCTACTGATGCCACCGCCACCACCAGGCCTCGACCATACATCCTCTTTGAATTTCCCGGTGCCATCAGCAGCCTCAAGGGCAGCACACACCTCATCCTGTATATTCCTGATTGAATGATGAGGGCTAGCTTATTAGCCAAAAAGTTTTATGCCTATGGAAGAGAAAAATCCTTTGCAAAAGCAGCTTTTTACAAATAAGTTTGGTGCCAAATTGTCATCTTTTCTTTTGTTAGTTGCTTTCTCAAACAATGCCATGTGTTGTGCCTGTTTGATGTCAAACCCTTAAATCCTGTTCATTATTGCCTTTTCCTCCAATGAGGTAAACTGCGACTCACTCTTGTGAAAATTTGGCACAGAACTTGAATTGCCAAAGTCAATAAAGGGTATATGGACAACAAAATGTGCTAAATTAAAGGGCGCAACTCTCAGCTCTGAACAAATATGTGCTAATTTGAATTTCCCATGTTGTGCTAAGCAACCTCAATATATCCATACAATACTGAAAGACCAAAGGCATCTCTTATGCCCCTATCAAATATGGTAAATGTCAAAATTAACTATACTTTAGCATAGTTACCACATCCATGAATTAACTATATTTTAGCATGAAAACTAGGGAATCGAACTTGACAGTAAGAAATTGCACATTGTGGACTATAGTAATGTACAAATTGGCACCACAGCTGAGAAAAAGGGGCTATTATGCAATGTTACATCCTCAACCTGTGCACATACTTATTTTCGCACAAATTGAGAGGGAAAGAGACACATTGCTCCAAATTGTACCTAATCATCTTCTCAAACCGAGCCCGGACTGATGTCGAGACAGCAGCGGGGTCGGCTGAGCGCAGAAAGGTCTCAGGTCGCTCATTCTCTGGCACCTCCTTCTCAATTGCCACGGCTGCACAAACACCGCTACGCCGGATCCGGGAAGCTGACAAGGAGCTAAATTGGCGAGCTGTATTCACATTTTGCAGAGAGAGGAGAGGATGGGAGGTAGCAAGAGTGGTTTTCTTAGAAGCGGAGGAAGGTCGAGAGAGGAGGAAAGAAGAACTGGAGATGGAATAAGCCAGAGCCATGCTGAGAAACGAGGAGGAGAAATGGCGGATGGGGAATGGGGAATGGAGGAGGAGGCAGTTGATAGGAGTATTTGAATGGGGGTACTTTCAACAGGCGGTGTCGTCACCGCCGGTGGATTTAGCACCCGGTTTTGGAAGGTTGAAACCGGATGTCAGCGGCTTTGCACCGGCGCGGTTCTTCAGGCATGAGTGGTGGTTTTGTGGGATTTTTTTAGGATAAGGATGAGTTCAGATTCTCTGAGGTCATTACGGTGTGGTGGACGGTGTAACGACTAACGCTGAATGGTGAATGAATGTTTTGTGCGTCTCTGATACATGGAGCGGGACGAATTGGCCAGCTCAGATCTGGAAATAATATTTTGTTTATATATTATTTAAATATAATTTTGTTATTTTATTATTGAAATAATATATAAAATAAAATAAAAAAAAGTTTATTTTTTTTTTATGAATACTATGTGGCGTTTGTATAATTGGTTAAATTCGAAAATAAAATATTCGCATTCTATCGAGCTAAACCAATTGATAATGTTAGGTGCGAGAAAAATAATAAGATAGAGGGTTAAATTAACTTAGGTTAAAATATATTAAGATTATATGAGAAGCTGATTTGATGGATAACAAAATTGCAACGTAAAAACTTTTGATTTCGTCATTGAAACTAAACCTAGTTTTATTCTTAAGCCTAGAATATATTACTACAAAAGTTTACCAAAATCAATAACACATTTTTTTCTTTTACATGCTTATATTATTATGTTTCTTACGTGGCATATTTGGTCCAAAAACCTAAATTAGCAAGGATTATTTGATAATAGACATAATGGTACTAGAAAAATAATAATTTTCTTTTTTTGAGGGAAAGAAAAATAATAGTTGAAATAATCTGAGAAAGTATTTTTTTTTATATAAAGATGAGAGTTTCGGTCATTTAAATTTAAATATCTATAAAATAAATTTATCAGAGTTTCGAATTTGTAATCTTCCGCATGAAAAATTGTAGTATTTGATAAAAGTATGATAAAAAAGAGATCGATTCAAATGAAATATTCCTTATAGATATTTAAAATCATATGATTTTATTTATTTTTTAATCTGAAAAAAGAACAAATCACAACAACGGTGATTAAAAGAGTGATGAAGAGTTACGATTTAAAAAGTTATCAAATAAAAAAGATACGAAACAAAAAAAAAAGCATTATTTTTATTTCAATCTCTTCTCTTATCTATTTTGACATTTCTATATTTCTTTAGAATAACAGGAGATTGTTCTCTTAAGTCTTCATTCCGAATCAATTCGTATTTGGCAATAATTTTTGCACGAAATAATATTATTATTCAAAATAGTACTAAAATAGAATATTCCTAAACTAACCCCTTAGATTCGTATAGATGCGAATTGCGATTTTATAATTAAAATCAACGT
This sequence comes from x Bolboschoenoplectus mariqueter, assembly GCA_037678475.1. Lineage (NCBI taxonomy): Eukaryota > Viridiplantae > Streptophyta > Magnoliopsida > Poales > Cyperaceae > x Bolboschoenoplectus > x Bolboschoenoplectus mariqueter. The sequence goes on along the minus strand of CM075260.1, from coordinate 1,309,639 downwards.
TTCACTAAATACAAGATGTCATAAATGGTTTTCTTAAATAATATATTGAACATTATTTAATATTATTTAAGTACAACTTACTTTAGTCATATAAACTGATTAAAATATGACTTATATCACAAGACCAAAAGGCAATAACAATTTACAGAGCTAGGGATGCAAATATAATTTATTTATTCCGAAAGGTGGACATGAATAATGGATAAGAATATTTTTTTTATCAACTTATTGTGTAAGGTTATGAATAAAAAAATTTTCAATAGTTTATCGGATCACGGTATGAATAAAAAATATATTTTATTCGTTATCCCATAAGAGGGCTCTCAACTTGAGATAATTCGACCCGTCTCATAATCTCAGACGTGTAATTTCAGCATGCCTCAGATAATTTATATTGATTTCTTCTGGCACAATTTAACGTAGTAGTTCGCGAAGGTTCAATAAATTACTCACCGCGTCTGGTGTTTGGGTAATTAAAATTAGGGAGCTCATATATACAGATACGCTTAATGATATTGTCATCGATACGGATTTAAATATATATATATATATATATTAAATGAGTTATTATGTATATTAATGATTTTATTATGCAAACTTATTTTGTATATTATTATTATTATTATTATTATTATGTAATTTAAATGAATTATAATGCATATTAATGGTTTTATTATACAAATTCATTTTATACAGTATTGTCGTTATGCAACTTAAATGAATTATAATGTATATTAATGGTTTTATTATGTAAATTCATTTTATACAGTATTGTCGTTATGCAACTTAAATGAATTATTATGTATATTAATGACTTTATTATGTAAATTCATTTTATATAATATTGTCGTTATGCAACTTAAATGAATTATCATGCATATTAAAATGAGTTATTATGCATATTAATGATATTTAAGTTAAAATAATAGAAATATTATACATAATAAAGTCCTTAACATATATAATGACTCATTTAATGTATATAAATAAGTCTGTATCGATGACGACGGTATCAATAATGATATCTCCGTAACATCTTCCTTAAAATTAAACAGTGGGCAAAAATGCAGGAAGGAAAACAAAGGCTTTAACTCAACCACTGTTTGTGGTTGCAGTATCGGAGACTATCTTTGATCAACCAAAACCGTGGGGTCCATTCATGGTTTCATGCGCTGTTTGACTTTTTCTTTGTATTAAAAAAAGAAAAATGTTATGAAGATAGCATTGTTGATACCGTCATCGATATATATTTATTTATATATATTAAATGAGTTATCATATATATTAATGACTTTATTATGTATAATATTTCTATTATTTAACTTAAATGACAGTATTGTACAAAATAAATTTACATAATAAAACCATTAATATGCATTATAATTCATTTAAATTACATAATAATAATATTATACAAAATGAGTTTGTATAATAAAGTCATTAATATGCATAATAACTCATTTAATATATATATAATTAAGTCCGTATTGATAACGGTATCAATAAGCGTATCTGTTATATCAGCTCCCTTAAAAAAATGTTTTGTGAATAAAAAATGTCTTTGTAGAGTTCATTATCAACCTACTGACACAAGAAATCAACGACTCTCCGTGACTCAATTGTAAGTTGATTAATCTTCTCTGGAAATTGATGCCTCTGCATTCATTCCAGAGTGTATGTAAGATGGTTTTAATTTTTTTTGTTTATATAAAAACTCTCATTAATTCTGAGTACATTTCTTTTTAAATATTTCAAAATATAATTTTTTAAAATATTTTTACGTGATCTTGAATCTCTCTAAGTACATTTCTTTTTAAATATTTCAAAATATATTTTTTTTAAAATATTTTTACGTGATCTTGAATCTCTCTGAGTACATTTCTTTTTAAATATTTCAAAATATATTTTTTTAAAATATTTTTACGTGATCTTGAATCTGCGTCAGATGGTTTTAATTAATTTAGAACTTATTTTAAATCATTGGACTTGGAAAATTATATTTTATGCTTCAAATATTATATAATATTTATTATAAATTTTTCGCATGATAATTAAAAAATACATTAATTTTTATGCAAATAAAATATATTGTAGAATTTACAATCCGTTGTGTGCGCATTAGTTAATTTTAATAGTGATTCCTCAAATTTTAGTTAACACAGTAACACTTGCATAAATATTAATTAGAATGATTTTGAATAAATACATCAATTCGTACGCAAATTTAAAATATGTATGAATACATTTACAGCATTCTGTGTGCATGTTATATGGTTTTACTCAATTTAAAGCTCATTTCAAGTCATTAAATTATAAAAATTAACATTTTTTCCTCCAATATTAGCTAATGCCTTCGCTAAAATTTATTAGAGAAGTTTTGGAAGGATATTTATACTCGAACAAAAACTGTTGTGACAAATTTACGGCATGTTTCATACAAGTTAAATGTTTTTAATTAATTTTGGTCATTAGATCACTAAAACCAATAATTACTTTTGTTCATTTGATCATACACAAATAAATTATGAATATTTATCTATCCGAATTCAAAGTGCTAGACATCTATAGTTATATTAATTCTCAAACGCATTACTATTGCGCTACAGTGCTTAACAATAGTAGCGCACTATAGTGCTTAACAATATGGTATTTTTTTTTCTAGATGCTCAAGCGTATTACTGTTTCGCTACAGTACTTAGCAACAATAATGTATTACAGTGACTCGATTTTTTTTCGATAGTTTTTTGTTTTATTTTTCACGAACTTATATAAATATGTTTTATTTTTTTCTATTAGTCGGGATTGTATAATTAATTTGATAAGTTTTTTTTAAATAATCTCGTATGAAATTTAATAAGTTAACAGAACCAAAATTGAAAATAAAAAATATACAAATTAAAATTCAGAACCGAAATTGAGGTAGGGTTTATCTCACCCCATCAGCACTCTACAATCTTTATGATAAAATTATATGAGAATGAGAGGAAAAAAAGAAAGGAAAAAAAAAAGGGAGGAAAGACCTAAAGAGGTAGATAGGGATCTACCCCAATTCCCCAAATTAGATGGCTTGATAAACAATTGAGATTACTGGGGCCCACATGTCAGTAATTTGTAACACAAGTACAAAATATTAACGTACTGCATCTGGACTTTCCGATTTTCTCATCTCGCTTCTAGTTTCGTATTTTGACAATTCTCTCCTGATTCATTTGGACGAGGTCTTTATCTGGTTGTAGATTTCAGCTCACTGAATCTGGGCCCCGTCTTCTTATGCGGCCTGGAGACTATCTAGAACATGTCTATCTATAATCTATCTGGATTCTCCCGGTCACCGTTTCCCTAATCACCATTCACGAAAGGAGATTTAATTAAGATTATGCATCGATTCTCTGATTTAGATATCTCGATCTCTCTCTCTCTCTCACTTCACCTCGATCCAATCTGATCCAAACGTCGCTCTCTCCAATTTTCGCATGTCAGAGAGGGGCAGTAGTAGTAGTATTACTAGTGTAGTGAAGCTGGATTCCAGCGAGAAGCGATGGGTTTCGAAAGAGGAATTGAGCGACGGGGAAGAAGAGAGTGAAAGAGCTGGTGCAAACAGAGATGAAGAGGATGATAATGACGACGACGAAGTAGTAGTGGATGCTGAGGAGCATAGGCTTGTACGGACAGGGCCTCTTATTGATTGGTTTGATGTCGAAGCGCTTGAGGTGACTGGAATGGATGCTAAAATTGAAGCCGAGGTATAATTTCTTTTCATTTCTTTTGGACTGTTGGTTTATTTGTAGTTTTATAGCTGGATTACACCTAATCAAATCAGAAACCAGTAGTAAACTGTAATGTTACATATCTCTTGCCATTCACTTTGGATCTGGTACACGTCTGTACCACCTAGGGTTTTTCTCAATACAGACCCAGGTTGCAATTCATGACATCAGCCATTGAAGAAAGGTTAGGACCAGCAAAGCTTAATGAGAAGTAGGGATTTGTGTATGACTATTGTTTTCTCATAAGAGGATGGGTGTACACAAAAGCTAGATTGTTAACATGCCAACTCACTAGTTCATGATAAGTGAGCATATCTGTCACAATCTCTCTATTCTTCTATAAGTTCACCTTAGGTTCCTGGGTTGCAGGCTTTTAGTTGGTCTTTTGATAGTATCCATATAATGGTGCTGTTTCATTCTCACTTGGACTCAGTTGGATATCTCAAATTAATTTAAACTGGATAAAGAAGTATAAATGATCTAACTTTTGTTTGGGGAAATACCAGTTCAGACCATGACAGCCGTACTGTGATAATGACCAGTTATGATAAATGAACAAGGATGAGGGTATCAGATTTTTTAGCCTGATATAGATTGCCCATTGATCAGTCGAAACCAGACAGTTCAGTTTATTTTATTTTATTTTTTATTTGCTCATCTGCTTTATGTTTTGCTTTACGTTACCAATTACTCATTACACCAGTTGTTGAAACTGCCAAACTCAGTTGGTACCAGCTATATCGAATATATTGTCGAGGATCTAAAAAACTCGAGGCTTTGTTCCAAACAATCATCAAGCCATGAAATATTGCGTTCTTGGTTTCTTTTAGACTCATTACATGATCACCTTCTACCTGCACTTCAGGAGTTTGATCTGGGAAGGATGGCCTTTCTTACTCTGCAAACCTTTGCAGTTGTTTTCGGAGATATTGGGCTGGGACCACTTTACACATTTGATGTCATGTTCACCAAAAACCCAATTCGTGGGGAAGAGGATGTAATTGGGGCACTGTCTCTGGTTCTTTACACTTTATTACTGATCCCTCTTGTAAAGTATGTCTGCATTGTACTCTGGGCAAATGATGACTCCGAAGGTACACTTGCTTCTAATGATGTTGTTGTTAATTTTAGAATTATTCTTGGCTGTGGGGTACTGAGTTTTATGTTTCACCACCTACAAGCATGTATCGCATTCCCAGTAGCAAGCCTTTTTTGTTGTTGTTATTATCTGTGTACTTGTAGCATTTGCTTTATGGATTCTGGGGTAATTGGAAATTAAGTCTTGCTTATCATCCAAAATTGAGACGAATAACTTAGTATGGATCCGTAAACATTTAAGGGAAAGGGGGATTTCAATTAAATTTTTTCTTGTGTTGTCTCTAGCCGATCTAGATATTGTTCATATTTAAAATGAGTTTAAATATTGAGAAATCATGAAAGATGTTAAACTGTTAATGTAATTAGGTAATTAACGTTATCTTATTATTTTTAAGTTTTGCAGGAGGCATTTTTGCCCTATATTCCTTGATCTCTAGAAATGCTAATATAAGTCTCATTCCAATCCAATTTCCCCCTGACATGCACATGTCCAGCCTCCAACTGAAAATACCATCAAAGGAACTGGAGCGATCCATTAAAGTCAAGCAATGCATTGAATCATCCTCCTTTTTAAAGAAAGCAGTTTTAGCAATAGTGCTCTTTGGTACTGCTATGGTGTTGTCTGATGGAGTTATCACGCCAGCTATGTCAGGTTTTGTTATTTGCTTATTTCATGTTGTTAGACATGACAGTTGCATTTACCAAACACATCTGTACACTAATATCCTGAACAGAAAATGCGGTCCTATTATTATCTCATCTACTGTTAATTAAATTAACGACTCAGATAGAACAATCTGTATTTTGTAGCTGCTCCTCCTGCCTGAACTTTCATTGCGTTTACATCAAAACTCAGGACTGTGACACAGTTTAGACAGGAGTCAACAAAATGAATTCCAATCTCTTTCTCTACCATTTTCCCCAAGTTCACATGTCTTCTCATCTGCTGTCTTCTCTCATTGGTCTTAAATTTCTTCTCACCATCACACTAACTCATTTGATACACTTAAATCCTCTTAATATCTTTATTTTTGCTGTAAAATTTTAAAAATTCAAGGACTGAGGTGGAAATTTTGGAGAAAGAAGTGCAAAATTTTGATAAGGGCCAAACTAATAAATCTGACAATAAATCAATTTTCTGAATTAAAGAGAGATTTGAGATGTGTGCAGGGATGTCGTAAATCGAGTGAAAAGATCAAATAATGGAGAAAAAGAGTTTTACAAATTTCAAAATGCCAAATTTTTATGAAGAAAAGGGGCAGTGATATAAAATGAAGAGAAAATCAAGCAATCTGCACCATTCATTATAATGGACGGCTGAGACAAGAATAATAGGGTCCTGCTTTCTAAAAAGCAGATAGGAACACTTTACCAAACATACTGCAGGGTACACAATATAGCAAGTTCAATTTTTTATTTATTTTTGGTTAACTATTTTTGTGTGATAACTTGCAAGTGTACCTGCCTAAAAGCTCAAGCAAGGAAAAAGAAAAAACAAAAGCTTTTTTTTTCTTTTTCATTTCTGAGATTTGGTTTAGTTGGCATTTTTTTTCTAGATTTTGTATGTTTTTTTTGCTTAAAATGCAGTTGTGTCAGCTGTGAGTGGCTTGAAGGTAGGAATCCCGGATTTGGAGCAAGGTAATCCTTGCACTAACATAGTTAATAATATACATTATTCTATAAATTAAAGAATTATTTTTCACTAATTTACAGTTTGGCACACTTTGATTTGGTTAGCCGATTTTAATTTAACATAACACTACAAAACAATCTTGCAGATAAAGTGGTGATGATCTCAGTTGCATTTCTCATAATATTGTTCAGCGTCCAGAAATATGCGACTAGTAAAGTGGGTTTTGCAATTGGCCCAGCTTTATTCCTCTGGTTTCTCTGCCTTGGTGGGATTGGAATTTATAACCTGGCTAAGTACGGCAACACAGTTTTCAAGGCATTTAATCCTGTTTATATCATTGTTTATTTCAAGAGAAGCTCCTTCCATGCTTGGCTTGCTCTAGGTGGTTGTTTTCTCTGTGCTACAGGTAGTTTGACATTTTTCTCTGTTTCCCTTTGTTTCATTGTTCTTATATTTTTCTTTACCCCCTCTTGTTTGTTCACTATTTATTGCCAAAACTGGGGTTGTTCTTAAGTTGGGTACGCAGAGACCCCATTAAATTTTCCGAATTTCATGATCTATTTCTGAATTCCAGGATCTGAAGCAATTTTTGCTGATCTTTGCCATTTCTCTGTAAGATCAATTCAGGTAATTTACAAAACTTATTTTTCATTCTTTTTTCCCCTTTGGGAATGAATAAGAAATAATTTGATGTATATGATCAACAATGAGTTTTGGTGTTATTGCAGTATACATTTGTACTGTTTGTCCTGCCTTGCTTGCTTTTGGGGTACCTAGGCCAAGCTGCTTTTCTTCTTGCAAACCAGACCACTTATGAGCAGATCTTCTTCTCATCAATTCCAAGTAAGCAAACTATGTTAGGACGATCTATTCTGTATCTGACACTACCATAAGTGTTGCCACTTAGTTCCATGGTAATTTAACCATTCTAAACTAAACATTCTGCTGGATATCACAGAAATGAATCATCGAGCAGTGTTGTCTCCCAGTTTTTGTAGGAAAGACCACAATTTATGTTGCCCATTCAATGTGCAATTTAGAATTGCTTGAGGTGATTTTGTGAAAGATAAAACACACTGATATCTTTATATAACATTCTGATGATAGCAGTTGCTAGTACCTTGAGAATTTTGAGCCTGCAGGCAGCACTTTGGAGATTTATAGCCCAGTCCCCTTTGCTTTGAATTTTTCTTTGTATCTGTGTATTGGGGAAACTTGATGTTTAGTTCCTCAAATCAAGACTTATTCCCTTATTTGTAGTGTTGTTGAAGCTACATCATGTGCAAGCCAAAAGATAGACTGGAAAAAATATGCCACATTAAAATATCTGTATGGCATCCAGTTAAAATATCCAATACCAATATGGGCTATACCACCCTGGTACCAGCCAGCATAGAAATTTTGTCCATTGCATGGCAGTAAAAATCTGCAATTCCAATATTAGTTTTCTTTTTCTACTTCAAAAAAAAATATTAACCCTCCTTTTACACAGGTGGAACATTCTGGCCTGTGCTGTTCATAGCCAACATAGCTGCCTTAATTGCCAGTCGTACCATGACCACTGCCACCTTCGCATGTATAAACAAGTCAATAGCACTTGGTTGCTTCCCACGCTTGAAGATTATACACACTTCCCGCAAGTTCATGGGCCAGATTTACATCCCCTTCATAAACTGGTTTCTTATGGTCTTTTGCGCGCTATTTTTGGTTTCTTTCAGAAGCGTTGACGACATTGGTGTTGCATATGGTAACAATTCTTAACTGATCACCAACCAATTTGGCATTTCTTGAGTTGAGATTTGTTACACAACTAGTAACCCCCAACTTCCCCAAAAAAGTTATGAACTTTAGCACAATGGAAAAAGGAAAAAAAAATGGAAAAAGAGGATGAAGATGTTGCCTTGATATTTTCCTTGAGAAAAAACAGGAAGGGCAATTTGAGCATTTCTTTTAATTCCAAAATTGTGAATCTAGGTATAAGGAGACACATCCAGTACATTGAGGAATAAGTGTGTACATCTGTTTTTCACTATCTGTAGTCCACTAAATATTAAGATATCGGAATTAAATTTTTCTGACAGGTATCACAGAGGTCGGGGTGATGATGATGACAACCATACTAGTAACCGTCATAATGGTTCTAATATGGCAAATCAATCTTTATATAGTCCTCTTCTTCCTCTGTCTATTTATCACCTTGGAGCTAGTTTTCTTCTCCTCTCTCCTCACCAGTTTTGGAAGTGGGAGCTGGGTTATGCTTCTTTTCTCCATGTTTCTCCTTCTAGTAATGGTTGTATGGAACTATGGTACAAAACTAAAGTATGACAGCGAGATCAAACAGATGCTCTCTATGGATCTGATAAAGAAACTGGGGTGCAATTTGGGGACAATTAGAGCTCCAGGTGTTGGCTTGCTATGTAGTGAATTGGTTAAGGGAATTCCAGCAGTTTTTGGGCAATTTTTGACAACTCTCCCTGCCATTCACTCTATGGTTGTTTTTGTGTCCGTCAAGTACGTTCCAGTACCAGTGGTGCCACAAACAGAGAGATTTTTGTTTCAGAGAGTTTGCCCAAGAAACTACCACTTGTTTCGTTGCATAGCAAGGTACTTTGAAATTCTTAGTAACTGTTCCGTCTGTTTTTGTTTCCAAGCCATACTTAGAGCTGTCACTATTTAATTCATGATTGAACCAACCTGATTTTGCTGGATACTACATAATGGTCATTTTTCTGCTAGGTGGAATGAGAGTTGGATAGTAAAGAAAACTAAGTAATGCCTGCTTAAGATGGGATCTGTAACAATGCCTTTTAGTTTTAGGATGAAGAATTGCCTTAGACTGTTAAACCAAACTAGTCCTCTTTCATTTGAAGGTTGATGCTCTAATCATGGTTGAAGCTATTTGACCTGTGCAAGGTCTGGCCAGATTCAACCTATATTAGCAAACTAATAACTAGTGACCCGGTCCAAACCATTGACACCCCTTAATGGTGTCAGAGGGTCATGCTGGTATGGTGAAAACCAAGTAATAGATAGGACCTATAGTAAGCCAAGATGATAAGACTTGCTAAAACATTGAAAACCGAGTACTAGACTTGTACTGTACTGGTATGGTGCTGGACAAATAGAAAAATAGGACAGCTAAAGAAAATGAAACCCAAGACATCAAAAACCAAGTAATACGCATAATAACCCCTTTCTTTGCAATAACAGGTATGGTTATAAAGATGTGAGAAAAGAACACCACAGAGTATTCGAGCAATTCCTGATAGAAGGTTTAGAGAAATTTATAGAGAGAGAAGTGCAAGAGCTATTTCTGCAAAGCGATGACGATTTTGATTCAGATGAAATACAGGAAACCTCCAGATCAACAATCATTGCAGCACCAAATGGAAGCTTCTATTCTCTAGATGTGCCTCTCTTATCTGATTATCAAATCCCTCTGAGTTTAAACTCTAATTCCAAGCCAAGCAGTAGCATCTCTTCCTCTCAGGATAAAGGCCCTGATTATGCAAAGAATTTGGAATTGGAGCGTTCATTTATTAAGAAAGCAAAGGAGTCAGGAGCTGTTTATATGCTGTCGAATGGTCGAATTAGGGCTACAAAGGACTCTTGGTTTTTTAGAAAATTAACTTTGAATTACTTCTATACATTTTTGAGAAACAATTGCAGAAGAGGGATTACTACGATTAGTATACCACACGGGAATTTGCTACAAGTTCGTACAACATACATGGTGTGACCGACTGTTTTTGGTGAGCGATTTCATCTGAAAAAAAGTGGGTTTGTAATATTCTTTTTTCTTCTCTTTTCTTTTATGGCTAACAAAAAGAGAAAACTAGAAAGGAGAATATATTAACAAATAACAATACACAGTTCTTACAGTTTCTCTTTTCTCTCTTTCTTCCTTCTCTTGAGATTCTAAATTTCGTGAGAACATCTGATTAAGTGTTGTAAATAGTGGAACTACGTTCTTGGATATTTTTGGGTCAATGAAAGTGTTTTTGTTATGTTTTCTACTTTTGACATGGAGAACTTTTGCATTGAGAGTGGTCAGTGTACCTGTTTATCTAAATTTTCTATTTGCATTTCCAACATGTTTATATTTTTCTCAAGAAGTGTATGTAATCGACAGTATAATTGTTTATACTTTATGTTCTTAAAAAAAATTTCTCTAAAAGTTATATGTTTATTTATTCAACCAAGTGTTTAACTTAAACTTTCTTATAGACAAGTTGCAAAAGTTTATAAATTCGAGTACCTAATAATATTAAGTGTATTATTTTGGAGTGTAAATAAAAACGTAGGATATAAAAAAAATATACGAATAATGTCTTGCAGTGGATGTAATTTATTATTTGTGAAGTTAAAGAATAAATTATCTCTGTTTTTCTCATTACAAAATTAGACCGTATGTGTTGAAATAATAATGTATATCTAGACAAAAAACAACAATGTTCGTCCGCATTGTAGCACGTTGACTATACAATAAACTGTCAATGTATACAAGTCTTTGACTTTGAGTAAACTAGCATCTTAAAAACCAACCACAGAAAGACCTGGAAACTAATTAACGAAGAGTGGCACCGAATCCCCCAGTTATGTTGTAAAAGGAGAAGATTGGACCTCAAAGTTCGACACGTGTTATGTAAATAACGAGAGCATGCTACGTGTCAGGACACGTGTCTATGTCCTATCTTTCTCCCATCCTACAACTATTACTGAAGTCAGGAGACGCCTCTCTTCGAATAGAACGAGATAATTCAAAAGCTTACAAAGAAAGAAATCAATCGATTTCTCTCTTAGACTTGTCTCTGTTTCTCTCTTTTTACAAATGATGAGGATGGCAGCAATGCTTGGAGGCAGGAGCATCATCACAATCAATGGTGTAATTTCCAGATCATTCTACACGAAGCCTTCTCTTTTCCTTCCTCTCCGTTCGCCAATCGTTAAACCAAGTAGACTTTGTTTTCAAGCCTCGGGCAAGTCGTCACAGGTCTATATATGATTCTCTTTTCGATTTTTATTTTGATAATTTTGACAATTAATTTTTAAATAATTTTTAAAAATTTTCGAAAATATAAAAAAAATTACAAACATATTTTTTAACTTATAAATTAATTAATTATATTTTAAATTTCATAAAAAACGATTAAATATGATCATTATAAATATCATATAATTTTGATGGTTTTTAAAGTATTAAATAATATTTAAATTATATGAAATTTGAAATATAATCGATAAAAAATATGTTTCTAAATTTTTTAGTTTTAAGATTTTATTTAAAATTATTTGAAAATTCGTTGTTAATATTATTAAAATAATGATTGTCAAAGTAAAAGTAATAGTTGTAAGGATCCCCTCCCTTCTTTTATTCTCTCTGGTTCGTTTCCTACTGCCATGTGCTGTTCCTTCTTTCCTTCATATATTTTAGTAGGATTTTACAAGGACCAGTCTTCCTGAAATAACTATTGCTTGTATTTCTCAGTAGGTGTTGCATAAACCAATTATCTGCCAAGTTGGATTTTTCTTAGTTATTATTTTGATTTAGTAGTTTTCTTTTTTCAGAGTACTCTTCTTTATTTCTAAATTCCATGGAATGATGCACCTATTTTGATCAATTTTTTTATTGTAGGCTTACAACCGTGCCGATGATGACAAGGACATCAAGGACAAGTACGAGGATGCCGCAAAAGAAGCCAAGGAAGCAACAGTCGAGAGTGGCGACCGAGCAAGTGACAAGGCTCATGACATGAAAGAGGATGCTAAAGACACCACAAGCAATGTAGTCAATGAGGGGAAGAGGATAGCTGAGGAAGCCAAGGAAAAGGCAAAGGAAAAAGCGAACGATGCGTATGATAAGACCGGGCAAATGGCAGATGAAGGCATGGACAGAGCAAAGGAGAAGGGTGACGAGGCGCAAGAAACTGCAGCTCGTTTCACTGAGGATGCAAAGCAAAAAGCAAAAGGAGCTATGGACAAGGTTTTTTTTTTGTTCTAATTTTTTTTATAGGTATTAGATTAGTCGTCAATTCGTCATCGAATAATTAATAAAAAGCTGTTCTTGGTATTGCCTAATTAGATTGTGAAGGGAATATTTGGTCAATAATTGTTGACATCAGTAGCTGCTATGGTGATGGTATTGAACTTGTCTTGTCTGATTAAATGTTAGATGTATACTAGAATTATTCGTATTATATATGGCAATTCATATTGGATCAAAAGCCAATTGCTAATTTCTGATTTTTTTTTTGTCTTAACAAGGCAAGGGAAGAGGCACATGAGGCGCAGGAGAAAGGATCTCATGCAGCAGAGAAGGTTAAGGAGACGGCGAAAGCAGGGATGGAGAAGACGAAAGACATGGCCGGAGATGTGAAGGATAAGACCATGGATACTGCTGATGCAGCTGCTGAGAAGGCGAAGGAGACGGCAAAAGCTGCAAAGGATAATACTGTTGAAGGTATATTTTAGCCTTTTTATTTCAGTTGGTTATGATTGGTTTTGGTGTGCTCAATTGAATGATTTGCTTTGTTAGTAATTGTGATGTGAATACAATTGTTTGTCATAGGTATAAAATTTTTAACTTGTCATTGTGATCGTTGATTGCTGAAATTATATATGAAAGAACTCATCTTACAAGATGTTGTTCAGAATTTCTATTTGTGGAATTCTGTTTTACAATTTTTCTTTACATGATTCATAATCACAAAAAAATAGTGTCATTGAGGGAAAAGACATTTTTGTTCTCTACCAAAATTATGTTAACATCTGCTGTTGAACAAAATTTAAAAAGAAATTGGACTTGAAGAGAGATAAAGATGTCATCCTGATATTGTGCATTTTGTTGTCATTTGCACATCAGTCATTTCAAGTTTTACAAAATACAATTTATTTTGAGTGTTTTCATAAGCTTTTATAGAGTACCTTAATCTGAGTTCAATTGACAAATTTGTTTTCGGGTCTTAACAGGTACCAAATATGCCGGAGAACGAGTGGCGGAGGGCACAAGATCCACAGGTGAGAAGGTTGTAGAGACCGCAAAAATAGTTGGAGATAAAGCCAAGCAAGCTGCAGAGGATGTGTGGAAAGCGACGAAGGAAGCGGCACACAACATAAAAGAGACAGTGGCTGGTGACGAGCCGAAAGATGAGGTGAAGAAGGCGGTTGATGCTGATGTGAAGGCCGACAGAGGAGAGTTGACGGACGATGAAGAAAAAGAGAAGGTTAGAAACAAGGATCAGATCTAGTGGACTTACACTGCATGAGAAGGACTAAGTGTTGCTGTTTGTTTGTTGGGTTTCCTTTTTTTTTTTTGCCTTAATTTCAGTTGATGATGAAGTCCTTTTCAGATTTGAATAAAGTTAATTTTTGTAATTTTTAATATTTAGGTTAGGCTCAGCCTCTTCTTAGTGTTGTGGATATATGGTTCATAATTGTTGAATCTTGTTCTGAGTCCAGGTGTCTCTTAACTGAGTGAGTCGCTTTATTTACTTCATACTCGATTTCTTTTAGTGAAATTGTCATTTGTTTTTGTAGCATGAGCCTCAGATTGATTAGTGTTGGGAATATTTTGTCAACTCATGTGCATTATTTGGAAGATCTTCGTTGCCTGTTTTGGATACCTTACGAATACAGAGGAATGTGAGTAGGACTTAAATAAACATATTCAGAGGGTTATTTCGGAATTTTGATGATATATTAATCATGAGATTAAATTGATTAAAAATGAGTATATATATATATGTTTAAAATCATTTAAAATGCATTTTAAGAAAATTTGACATCAAATATAGGTCATAAATAATTAATTTAAGAAAATTTGACATCAAATATAGGTCATAAATAATCAATTTAGTTCCAAAAATACAAATAAACAACATATAAATATAGATTATAAATAATCAATTTAGTTCCAAAAATACAAATAAACAATATATAAGCATGTCGAGAGACTTATTTGTGAGTTTTCACAATATTTCAATCAGAATTAAAGTCAAATTAATGAAAAAGTGTATAAACATACTGAAAAACGTTTTAAATATATTTTAAGACAATTTGATGTGAAATATAGATCATAACTAATCAATTTAGTTCCAGAAACATAAACAATAAATGAATAAATCCAGGGGTTTATCTGTGTATTTTGATTATATTTCTATCAGAAATGAGCAAATTTGATTAAAAATGTGTATAAATTTGCTCAAAACTGTTTCAAATGTATTTTAATGTAATTTGAGATGAAATATAGGTTATAACTAATCAATTTAGTTCCAAAAACTTATATAAACAAGAAGTAAACATATTAAAAGCTTATAAGAGAATTTTTTTATATTTCAATCACAAAAGTGGCCAAATTGATTAAAATGTGCATATATATGTTCACAAGCATTTTAAATGCATTGTAAGGCAATTTTATTTGAAATATAATTCATAACTAATCAATTTAGCTTCAAAAATACGTATAAACAACATATAAACTTATCCGGTGGCTAATCTGTGAATTTTATGATATTTTAATCAGAAATGAGGTCAAATTGATTAAAAAAATGTACAAAACAATCTGAAAAGCGTTTTAAATACATTTTAATGCAATTTCAGGTAAAATATACGTCATTATTAACCAATGCTCTAAAAAAACATATATAAACAATAAATAAATATGTGCACGGGCATATTTGGAAATTTTGATTATATTTTAGTCAAAAATGATGCCAAATTGATTAAAAACGTATATAAACATACTAAAAAATGTTTTAAGTGCATTTTAATACAATTTGAGGTGAAATATAGGTCATGACTAATCAATTTAGCTCCAGAAACGCATAAAAAATAAATAAACATTTCAAGGGGCTTATTTGTAAAATTTGTATACATTTCAGTCAGAAATGAACCAAATTGACTAAAAATGTGCATGTACTTGCCCCAAAGTGTTTTAAATGCATTTTATTGCAAGTTGAGCTGAAATAGAGATCATAACAGATCGATTAAGCTCCAAAAACTCATATAAACAAGAAGTAAACATATCTAGATGTTTATGTATGATTTTTTTTATATTTCAATCAGAAAAGTGCCCAAATTGATTAAAACATGTATAAACATTCTCAAAAACATTTTAAATGAATTTTAGTGCAATTTAATGTGAAATATAGATCATAACAAGCTAATTTAGCTACAAAAGCACGTACAAAACTAAATAAACGTATGCAAAGGCTTATTTCTGAATTTTGATGATATTTCAATCAGAAATGATGTTAAATTGATTAAAATTGATTAAAAAATATATATATACTTGTTCAAAGGCGTTTTAAATGTATTTTAATACAATTTGGGATGAAAAAGTCATAACTAATTAATTTGCCCCAACTACACATATAAATAATAAATAAATATATCTAAAGGCTTATTTTTGAATTTTAATGATATTTCAATCATAAATGAAGTCAAAAACCTTTAAAAGAGTGTAAACATGCTCAAAAACCTATTAAATATATTTTAATAAATTTGAGATAAAATATAAGCTATAATTAATCAATTTAACTCTAAAAATATAACATAAGCCAGAAATAAACATATACAATTATCACTCTCTTCTTTAAAAAAAAAAAAAACAGAGAGTGTATAGAACAAGATAAAATCTTCTCCCAGGCGTTCGCGTGCATCCAATCTTTCATTCTCTCCTTCGTTTCACAAGAGCTACACTGTCTTTAGCTCGGATTCTCTCTGGAACTGAAATTGGCGATGGAAGCTTCTATCGGGATGTCTCTTCAACAGAAGTTTTTTCTCTCGGGACGACCTCTCCGGACCTCGCCTCTTTCTACAAGCTACAGTAAGTGATCTGATGATGTCACTGTGTCAGTGCTTATAAATATCTAAACCTTCTCTTTTCTTTTCGTCTATTCTGATTTCTTTTAGGTCAACCATCCCCTCGCAAGTGTGTCGTTGTAGCGAGAAATTTTCGAGCCTTTGAAGAGGCAATGCAAATTAGGAGGTACATCAAAGTACTCAAACCTCGAAATTGTTCGTGTGTTTTACTTTTTTCTTTTTATCTTAGTTTATTTCCTTTAAGTTATTTTTTTGCTTGTGCTGCTGTTAGGAGGTTGAACGATAAGCGGCCAGCTAAATCAAAAAGGAAAAGGTTGTCACTGAGGAAGGGCCAGGTATCAGCACCACTCATTGTACCGGAGAACATCCCCCGACCTCCTTATGTAGACACGAAGTACGTGCCGGAGATTTCTAGAGAAATACAAGTGCACAACTCGGAGGGAATTGCCCGAATGCGGGATGCTTGCCAGCTGGCTGCACAGGTTCTGGAGTATGCTGGTACATTAGTTAAGGTAAGTATTTTTTTTTTCCTCTCTACCCCAAAGGACTTTGATTCGGGATAGTACATGGTATTAGACATGTACCAGTCTGGTTACCAGTCTCATGAATTGTAAAGCCAACAGAATGAACCCAATTGAGTTTAATTTGCATATTTAAAACAGTTAAGCTATCTTGATGAGTGTACCATATTCGGGATAGTACATGGTATTGCTATCTTGATGAGTGTACCATATTGCCATCTTGATGAGCATTCACCAAAAATTTAGTGTGCATCAAACCAGCTAAGCTTGCAATCCGATTATACAATCAAGTCCAAAAAAATTGTAACAATAATTGGTTCTGAATTTCCCTAGTGGTCAAGTTGACTAACAAGTGACCCTGAATTATCAAAATGAAGTTCCAAGCACCTTACAAGCTGAGAAATAATAAACCAAGAGAGTTTGGTCAAATCAATACCAGCATTGAAATGGTACTGAAGTTGTATTAATAGCATTTAAATTTGATAGACCAAATAGGGAAATGGGGTAATGTAAGGACCATATGCATTGCTAAAATTTTTAGTAAATAATTTGTTTCAGTGACTTGATTTAAAGCCAGGTCACTGCAATACTTATACCATGCCCATGTGCTGTTCAACCAATACTACGCTTATTAGTAGCTTTCATTTTCCTTCATTATTGCAATTAAATAAAGCAATTCATGATTGGGATACAAAAAGAGAAAGAAAATTGAAGCATAGGGAAAGCGTGCTAACCTTGGATTTGATAAACATCTTTTCTGAGTACTGTAACTTCTTTATTTCTTTTGCTTTTTTTATTCAGCCTGGTGTAACCACTGATGAAATTGACAAAGCAGTGCATGAGATGATAATAAATGCAGGTGCTTACCCTTCTCCTCTTGGCTATGGTGACTTTCCGAAAAGCGTTTGCACATCAGTGAATGAGTGCATGTGCCATGGCATACCTGATTCTCGACCACTTAAGGTTCGCACAAAAGACATGCTTTTTTGTGTTGATATTCTTCAACTTAGACCCAAAATTATATATATATATATATAACGCAATTCTAAGTACTACCATGCATTCCAAATAGTGCCAGCTGCAACTAAAATTATTCATTGGTGATGCAAAGTAAGATCACTGCAGGACTGGGTAATGTAAAGAATGTTAGACTCAGAAATATTCTGTTGTCCCTTGACTTAAGATAAATTGGTTATGAAGCTAATTTGTTGAATTGATAATAAGAACTCATGGGCAATTTATTTCCATTTTGGGGTACTTGACTTGGATTTAACAATCTCTTGTATCTCAAAAACAGTAAAAATACAGGTTCAACAGTTTTTTGTTAATTTGCTACATGCATAGTTCATATATTTAGTCAGTACAGATGATGAATTTGCTAAAATCTTTCTCATTTTTTCTTACTGTTGTTTTTAATTGGCTTATGCAGGATGGAGACATTATTAACATTGACGTTACTGTCTATCTAAATGTATGCAGTACAATGTTACCACTTTTATTTTAAAATTTCTTTTGGGTTATCCATGATGTGCTATACATTTTTATTTGCTGCAGGGCTATCATGGAGATACATCAAAAACATTCTTTTGTGGAGATGTTGATGAAACTGCTCAGCAACTTGTTAGGGTACTAATTTGCAATCTTTTAGAAGCAACGCATTGGATATGGAATTTCTAAGGACAAGAATTGATGTATATACTTAAACATATCTCGAAAGCTAATTTTCATAACTTTTTCAAGGTCAGGTGACAGAAGAATGTATGATGAAGGCCATATCAGTATGCAAAGCTGGTGCTAGTTACAAGACTATTGGTCAAACAATTAGGTTAATTTCAAGAAAAAAAAGCCTTATCACTTTAGTTTTAGAGTCAAATATCCATAAGGTCCATAGAGTCCACACATTCCCTTTTGGTCCAATATTGAGTTTAAACTTCTGATGTTCATCTCACATCAAATAAATTGCATAGAAGTTCATTTCATCCAAGGAAACTTGGAAAATTGGGGAAAGAGTTAATTAGCACATATCCATGAGTGCACATATCATTTGTTAGTTTAGCATTTTTTCCTACATCTTCAAGGAAGAGTAAAATGAAACCAAAATGATATCAGGGGGCCAAATTGGGGGGGGGGGGGGGGGTATTAAATGGGACCAAAATGTTACAAATAGCAACACCCAAGGGCCTATTGGTACATTTTAACTCGATGCAACTGAAGTAAAAAGATTACTCTGAGCTGTTTGGGTAATGTACTCTTTTTTCTATTAGTTTATCGATGCTGTTGTTTTTTCTCTATTTGGCACAGTGAACATGCTGAGAAGCATGACTTTAAAGTAGTGGAGATATTTGTGGGGCACGGTGTGGGGAGAGTATTCCACTCTGAACCAATCATAATTCATCATCGTGAGTATTAGTACTTCTTTTACGCCATAACTTATAATCTGTATACAGTTTTAGTTTGAGAGGTAATTGCTGGATTGTTTCTGGTATGCTTAATTTCTTGGAGCTGACAGTTAAGTACTTGAAACAGGTAATAATAAACCAGGACGCATGGCTGAAAGTCAAACATTTACAATTGGTATGATTTGCAGTTTTATCTTTGTAACTAGAATCTAATATATTTTTACCTTCCAAGTAGCAATCAGTAGTCGAGAATATGTGGCAAAAAATATGTTTTGCTGAAATGAGTGGACTTTATTTTCTAGGCCCAAACTGAACTAAAACAAAGGCAAGAGTGTTTGCCAACCTTATTCTGCATCAAATAAACAACCATCAAATAGAACATTCAATGACCTACAGAATCTTCACTGTTAAGAGAAATATTGATGAATGTTGGATATCGATGGACTTTTTAGGTTTTAATGCATGTTTGAAGTTTATAAAGATCAACACTAAAATTTTTAAATACAAGCAAACGGTAAAGATTTCAAAAGAAAACTCACTGGACTAATGGAGTGGTCTATTATTTAGAACATAAAGTTCACTAAGCAACCAAAGGAGATACTTGAAAATGCGTCTTGGGGCTTGGATGCCTGTTTTGCCTAACAAAACCATTTCTCTTTGCATAGCGAAGTGCAAAAACAATTTACATCAGTGACACTGGGTGTTTCATTTGTAGAGCCTATTTTAACAACAGGAAGCACAAATCATGTAATGTGGGATGATGGATGGACAGCTCTAACAGCTGATGGGGGCCTCACTGCACAATTTGAACATACTATTTTGATAACCAAGTCAGGTGCTGAGATACTCACCAAATGCTAGTGTAATTTTAGCATAGTTATAGGGTTCATTGCGAAAATTTATTGTAATTATTGGATATGTAAGATTATGAACATGGTCCATTTTTATGAAAGCTAGCATTTTATTGTTACAGAATTCAAATTTGCGTGCAAGTCTGGTACTGATACCTTATTTGTATTGATATACTTTATGTTTAGGAAGTTTTGAAATAACCATCAAAGCCGAAATTTCAAGCTGAAGTTAATTCTGCACAGCTCTTGATAGAATGATTGTGAACCCTCAAAAACACAGCAACTATTGCTGCTCTTACCATTTCTTGAATAGCTTTTTTTTATTCATGGTAGAAAACTAAAATTTGACATTTTAGAATTTGTCAAGAAAACTGAAAGTTCTCAGTTTTGAGATATTTGTATATTTTCTTATGAAAAGAGGGAGAAAAAACTGAAATTTGAAGTTCAGTTTGGAGGTCAGAACAGTTTTGGATCATGCTTTCGCCTGGCTTTTTCCTGTTGCATATGGCATATGCTCTGGTTTAATCCAATTTCTAAGAGCAGTCAGAGAACTAACTGAGAAGTGCACTTAGAAATACGTACTTCATCAGTTTATCTCGAACAGAAGTTTACTTGGATGTTTTCATTTACAGAACTAATCGAAAGTAATTACATGCACAAGCGATTACACTGGATAACTTCGGAAGGAAAGAGGTGAGATTCTACTACATATTTGAAGAATCTGTGATAACTTTTGAATAATGGTTATCTTGTTGAATGTTGAACGATTTTGGAGAGGAGATTATCTTTAAACTTCGCACGCTCTGCCTTCTGAATTTTGAATTGCACGGGGAGTTCATACGCAAATATCTCCGCGAAAGACACGTGGCAGTATCCTAGTCGTCCATTTATATGTTCTGAGTTTGCTCAGGAAGATCCCAAATCCTTGTACCAAACAAAAAAAAGAAAAAAAAAATGTATACTACTACTACCCGTCAGTCAGAAGCTGGACCCCAGTTGTGGGGCCCACGAATTTGTCACATTATGCAGTCCCTGGCATTCTGCAAATCTGCCGCGGAACTCCCACCTAAATTCCCCAAAAAACCGATTCCAAGATCCATAAACAGTTGACCTACCTTATTATATGTCATGCTTCTTGTCTGGAGATAAACTCTCTTTGTTCATATACAATCATGATGTGTTATTAATTTCACGCTCGAATTGCTCTTGTATCCTTACGTTATCAGAGTAATTGTGCATTTAAAATATTTGCGTTTTTTTCTTGAAGTCTCAAAGTAAGCGCAGATAATTTTAGAGGAGGATCACCTTACAATGATTATTTTAATAGTTTTGATAATTATTATTTTAACGATTTTGATAATAATAAATTTTCAAAAAAATCATATAATAAAAAAATAAATGTATATGTATGTTGTTAGATATATAGATAGCTTAAAAATCAAATTTCATGCAATTTTCAATATCGTTTAATATATTAAGGATTATTAATTTTGAATCGTTGAAACTTGTAAGTCATTAATATATGATAAAATATACATAAAATTGTGTAGCTAAGGTGTTGAATCATTTTCAAGCACTTCAATTTAATAATTATCTCCAAAAATTATTTAAGTATTATTAATTTTGAACTGCAGTCCTAACATAATGATGATAGATCTCGTCTCTCTATAGAGATATGCAAGTTTAAGTCCAACAAAAAACATTTGAAAAGAAATAAATGTCAGGTTAACGGAAACCCTTATATATAAAAAAATGATTATACTTATTGTAGCGGAGCTTGACTTAAAAATAAATTAAAAATGTTATAATAATTTTCAACCCTAACTTTGTCCTAAAACTAGTTCAAATTGGAGATACGATGGCGATGATTTAATTTAGAAACTATGACAACCATCCTAAATTACTTGTAATGATGAAATATTATATGTTGTATACATCATACACACGAAAAATAACAAAATTTGATGTGTGTCTCATTGTTGATCAAATAACTTGAATTCATAATATTACTTCATATTTAATGGTATTTAATAATATTATGTAATATTCAAACTGCATGAATACATGATTAATCACAGAGAATAACAAAACAACATATTCATAATTTTCCTTTCTTTTAAAAAAATTATTTGCTTAATTTGAGAAAAATACTGTTAAAATTGTTGAATTATACCATCGTCTTTATATTTTAATCTTATTTTCACAGTTTAATTACAACATAATAATTTCATTTTTCCCCTTATGGGCATGTCATCCGCCAAGTTCCGCCCGGCTCTTACATCCACAGTTTCAGACGATCCCATAAAAAAATAAAAAAATAAAAAATAAAATCATTTTGAAAGAGAGAGCCGATAGAGTTGCCTCCTCTTTTCACGAATCCGGTCCGTACTTTCTCTTCTGCCCGGCGCATTTAATGATAATAAAAAAATAGTTGCTCTCGTCTGCGGTCTGCCCTGCCCCTTTTTTCCTCCAAGCAAAAGAGCGCAGTCGTGGAAAACAACAGGTGTCGTATGAACAAATCACGGAATGAGAGAATCAGAGAATGAGAGAGAGAGAGAGAGAGCGGTGAGTGAGATCCAGCGATAGATTTAGATTTAGATTTTAGAGAGGTCGGTGTGGGTCCCACAAGCAACGCGTTTGAGTCATCGCATTCACGCGTCACTCCGACCGCTTATTGTCTTTCTATTCAGCCTCCGTTTCCTTTCACATGCGATGCGACGCGCTCTTTCATTTGCATTTAATGATATTGTATCCCTTACATTTTTCAATCCGGTCCCTTCCAAAATTTCAAACACACTTTAACACTAATTTTATATGTGTAACACAGAAATGTATATATATGTGTGTGTGTATATTAGCTTGATTAGCGCCAAAATATTAATATTATACAAATTGTTGTTGTATTGTTCAAGTACGTCTATTAGTTCAAAACTCCTATACTGTGTTGAAATCGCTAAGAAAACTATAATTTGTTAATAATTATAAATCTTATAAAAAAAATAATGTTTTAGCATTTCGTTTTATATATCATTTGTATATTGTTTGGGGTTAATATAGTTACGAATTATAGCCTTATTTTGACGACATAATCATTAGCTCTGTCTTTTATTCCTACAAAATGATTTTTTTGCATATGCATAATATAAAATTCGTTGAGATACTTCAACACCTAAAATCAAAAAATTTAATGACATGAATTTGTCCCTGACTTGTCGCAGATTTGCTAATTCGATAATTCATAAACAAGATACATGCGTCTAATATATTTGAACCCAAACTATAACATTCAACTAGTTTGCTAGACAAGTCATCTAGATCCGATTACATCTCCATTTAAAAATAAAATAAGATAATGGATCATTATTTGAAACATAATACTTCCAAATATTTGAAACAAAACACCTCCTATTTCAAAATAGGGATCTGAATATAGATACCAAACAGTTCACCTCCCATTGCATCTTTAAATATTAGTTTTTTCTTTAAAACTACCTTGAACAAATATCAAAGAACGGTATCGAAAGGAATTAAGTAACCGTGTTTTTACCAAAGGATTTCAATTTTTCTTTAAGCAAAACCGGTACAAGATGTCAAGAAAGGATTTTTCCAAGAAAAATTACAAGGTGCAGAGCACAGCTGATTGATGCAAGGGTCAGATCTGGAATTCAATGAAATCTAAACCAAAAATAATTAGTTGATCAGAAACAATTGTTTTCCTTCAAGATCAATTGCATTAACTTGCAATTAAAAAAACTTTATAACACATAGGAAATCTAGATCATCGCACTGGAGAAATTAACAGCTCACGTCTCCTCCTCCCAGCGAAAAGTAAAAACAAAAAACAAAAACAGAAAGAGATTCTACATCGTACAATTTACACCTAATTAATATATACTTTGTAATTTGCTACCACTATGGTTTCACCTTGTTGAGCTCTTTTCCGGGAAAGTAGGGATTCGTCAAATTTTTCTCCATCCTCTGAAATTCCCCCAAAATAATACACATAACAATAAACCAACTTAATAATAATCTAAACATCTGTAATTACTCTTCCCCCAAACTCTCAATTAGTTCTCCGGAGAAAAGAAAAAATCAATAGTCAATCTCAGACGGAGGTGGGAAATTGAGATCAAATTCGAAACGCGGTGCCGCATCCACGACAGAGGAAGAGTCAGAATCGCTACACGCTTCCTTCATGACCTTTGCGCACCTCCTCTTGACGGAGGGGGCCCGCAAAACAGGGAACAGCTGGAGCGACGGCTTGTGCTCGGCCGGGAGGCTCAATCCCAGATCAAGCGACAGAGCTGGCGCAACAGGAAACAGTGAGGCAGGAGATGCGGATGATTCCACGGTGCTGCTGCTTGATGAGGCAGGGTCTGCCAGAGAAGGCGGGCCCGGGATGGAGACGACAGGGAAATTTGTCTTTGCTTTGGGGCCACGAAATTTGACAGCGGCGGCGTCATACGCACGAGCTGCCTCCTCGGCTGTGTTAAAAGTACCGAGCCAGACACGACTTTTCTTCGACGGATCACGAATCTCAGCCGCGTAACGGCCCCATGGCCTCTTGCGAACGCCTCTGAAGCGTGTCTCTTGATTGGCGGCTGCGACGGCGGCGGCAGGTGGAGTGTTAGTTGATTTGGTTTTCGGAGCCATGAATGAATGATATGATTGATTGCTAGTCCTGGTTTTGAAAAATGGGGAGAGGAATTGGTTTCGGAGATGTGTCGAGAAAAAGAGAAGTGAGCTTGATTTGGCTGGAGGGAGGGAGGGGAGGCGCTTTCTTATATAGGCCAAGGTGGAGTTGATAAGTTAGATGGACTCGGTGTAGAGGCGTATGGGAGAATGTTGACGGGATCAACTGCAAGAGGATACATGTTACACTTCACAGGATAACAAAGAAAATCCAATAAATGTGTATCTTCTATGATAATGTATTTCTTTACAATTAACATTTTTTACTGTTAAGATCTTTACTAAAAAGGTAAGATGAGATATATTTTTTTAGAATTAATTGATGACTAGTAGTATATAATATTTATTAAATACACAAGAATGTAATAATATCAATTAAATTGTGAAAAAATAACACAAAAATAAAAATAAATAAGCAAAACATTAAAAGAATATTAGATAAAATGCCTCTCATTTTCAAGTAATCAGCGGTCCATCATCACATACAATCAGCAAACTTTAAATATTGTTGATTTTGGCTTACTTGAGAGGTGTCGTACTATGCCTACATGTGTCAGGCACGCACGTGCCATACCGTACAAGCACGTATAAAAATTAATATGTATTGTGTCATGTCGTACTTTTTTATAATTATATTAAAAACGATATTTCTAACTACATGACATATCTTGACACACTGGTTATACGTGTCTATATATGAATTTGCTTTCAACGGTTCATGACAAAACATCCTGAAACGGGCACAGGAAGAGAGGAGTGAGATGGGGGAGTGGTGTGGTCCCATGAGTGGGGTCCATCAAAGGGGCGGTTTGACTAGCTGGAGCCGCCGCCCCCGCATAGGAAATTGGCTGGGCTTTTCTGAGAAGAGTGATGATATAGTCACGCTAGTTTTATCGTCTCTGTACACTCTGGACCATTCCGGCTCGGATTATCTGATGTGATATCTGCGTGCAGCCTGCTCTGTCCGTAAGCTACTACGGTTTGGTCGGTTGGATTTGGACCGATTCTTTTGCGGCGGACACGGACACGGACACGGACACGTTTCTGTGTTGCGTCTTCTTCGCAAGTAGCACGTCGCAGCTCAATGAGTTAATGCTCAATATTTTATTATAAATTTCTGTTCTTTTTTTAAATGCCGAAAGTTTGAAGTAATTAACAATGTATATACTTCTTCTTCTTTTTTTTTTAATTGTGAATTTGAAGATTATATAGTAATTTCTGATTTTAGAAAGGATGGCCTGCTTAATATCTTTTATTTTTTTTGTCACAAGTACTGGGCTTATTTTTAAATTAATTACTTTGTTCAAAATGTTTGTACGAAAGAACATAAAATATCATGTAGAAGTCTTTTTTGTCAAAAAAAAAAAAGAGTTAGCGGTTAATTGGTCACAGTGTAACTCATTTTTATTTGTTTTACTTTTAAAAAAAAACTTATACGATATAGTCAGTTTAATGTATATTTCATTATGTGAAAAAAAAATGATTAGTCTGTTTAATGTATATTTTTCATGTGGAAGACATGAGTTCCAAATCCAACTCCAATTGGAATTATTTGAAAAAAAAAGTTTAGGGAACTTTCATAATAATTAGATCATGAAATTTTGTTTTCTAGTTTACAAGTCTGGTACTGCAAAAAAAGATATTGTAAGAAAAAATTATATAGATCATAACAGGATAAAATAATTTTTTTTAATGGAGTCAATAATGCACTGTTCATGATTATATAGTCGTTAATTCAATAATACATATTATTTTTGTTAGTATGAGTATCATCAAAATTATTATCATAGGTATTATTTTCATTGGTTCATCATTTATATGTTTTAATGCGATAAAGTATATCATCAAAATTAAAAAAATATAATCCAAGTTAACATGTGAATAATTTATACGAGCTAAATGAAACAATTATGAATCCGCACAATTTTTTTTAACTAATTTAAATCTTATTTGTGATTATAATATCATCAAAATTCATAAATATACTCCCACCTATTCTTTTATGTGTGATTAAATTTATAGGAGCTAAATCAAATAGATATGACATAAATTACATAAAAAAATTATAAAT
This sequence comes from x Bolboschoenoplectus mariqueter, assembly GCA_037678475.1. Classification (NCBI taxonomy): domain Eukaryota; kingdom Viridiplantae; phylum Streptophyta; class Magnoliopsida; order Poales; family Cyperaceae; genus x Bolboschoenoplectus; species x Bolboschoenoplectus mariqueter. Next base: position 1,282,785 of record CM075260.1, on the reverse strand, counting down.
GCATTTACAATGCCTTTGAATGAGTCAATTATAATTTTTAATCAATTTAAACTCATTGGCATTATAATGTCATGAAAATTCATAGATATGCTCCAAATTATGTATCTAACACGAGAAAAAATTTATATGAGCTAAATCAAGCATACAAACTTCTATTTATCTTGTTTTACAATTAAACGTGAAAGTGAAAGCATGCAAATTTTGTGAACATCTGCATCTATGATTGTGATGAATTGTTATTGCATTACAATATAAGATTAAAAAATTAACCAACTTCTCCAAAAAGACAAGCTTGACTGATCCTGGACTCAGACTCAGTCAAACAACACCAGCCAGGAATTCAGGCAAAGGAAACCAAGTACAGGCAAAGCAATACGTGCGTAACCAAAATTTTATTTTCCTTGAACAAAAAAAAAAGAAGGCGTGACTATATCATCACATCGCCTAGTGAGATGTGTATACACAAACGCTTGACCGCGTGGTTGCAATTTTCTTTTCTGTTTAAATTTGTATTATTTGAAGCTTTAGAAAATGATTTGCCAATAAATAAATGTTGTCCGGACATGGGGCGCAGGAGAGCGGTTCTTCTGACATTCATGGATTTTTATCTCCAGTAGTGACAATCAGAGTTGATCTGTTTCATCCGTAAGCCAACTTGGGGACCTGGGGATGCGGCGTATGTTTCTTATTGGAAGAAAAAAATTATATCTCCAGTTGCGGAGAAAATGGAGAGTAACTTGTCGCCGCCTCGTGCGTCACGAGTTGGCGTCGTGAGACGGCTGCACGCGGTGCAATGTGGGAAGTGTGAACCAACGAAATGCTAAGTTTATTTATTAGTTATTGCAGATATATCCTCTTTTTTACTAAAATTTTATGTTACTTGTCCTATGCTCCTATTCGGTATCTCAACGTAAATTTTATACTGCAACTATATAGTTTTTATTTTCGAGTGAACATAAATTTTATCTGGGTATGATTACAAGGACTTAGGGAGGATATGATAAATAAAAAAGTACAATAAATCATACATTTTTGTGGATATTTGTATTTTTTTTAGAGATGTTTTGTTGTGGATTAAAAGTTTTAAAAATCATTATATTTAGGTAAATTATAATTGTTGATCTCGACCTAATTTCTCTGTTTTTAATTCAAATTTCAATTCATAAAATAATTCGTCATTTTTAATTACAAACTTCAAATTAGTGTTACATGTATATTGTTTATCAATTATTCGACACAAAGTAACTTTTAAACTAAGCTGAGATGCACAAAACATACTTTCTTATCACATAATTTAAGGAAAACACATTTACAAAAAGTGACATTATATAATACAAACATAACCTTTTTTTATTTTGTGATCCAAGAAAAATAATTGAAAACTTTTTTAGATACTCTTTCATTTTTTTTTTCAATTATTTGTGTATCTCTGTCCTTTTTTCATATGGTTACTTTTCTTTTAATATATTTAGTAGTTTTGGTAGATAAAATGGAATTATTTTTTAGTTGTTTTTTTTTGTTTCATTTATTGACTCTCTAAAGAATTGACCTATATAAAAAATAAAAAATTGATTGTTAAGCTTACATAACTGAATAGAAAGAAACACAATGCATTTTTTTTCTCCTCCTTTTCGCTTCTAATGCTTGTCAATTTGTGTTTTTCTTATATAAATATAGTGGTTCCTAAAGATGTATTCCATAAATTGAATAGTAATTGAGTAAAAAAAAACAAATTTAAAAGTTTATGAAAAAAAGGATTATCCAAAAGACATGAAAAATATTTTGTGTTTTATCTCGTAATTTATAAACTCGAGTAATTTTAAAAATATATCATATATGTTTGGGTCTTACTATAAAAATCATGATAAGATAACTCTGAAGAAAAAAAAATATATAGACTATTTTTCTTAGCAAATCATGAATCAAAATTCAAAAGTATTTACAGTTTTCTCGAATTATCAGGTTTGATACAATGCATCAAATGATGCATGTATAGTGTAGAATTTTTCAAAACGGAATTTTTCTAAGTGAAATCTCAACCACAACGCATGAATTTTGAGATATAAAAATAAATCTGATTGCGACAAAGAATCATTGATTGAATAACAAGCAAAACAACACAACAACAATAATTCTAAATTAAATATAGAGTAAATTATACAAATGATCTTTAAAGTATTAATTTTTTATCATTTTGATTCTTAAAACTCAAAAATATCAATTTAGTCCTTAAAGTATCACTTAGTTAACATTTTGATCCTTAAAATTTAAAATATACCAATTTAGTCCTTCAAATTTTTAATTTGTACCAAAATGATCCTACATTTAATATCCATCATGAAAAGATGATAATTACATATATCAAGTTTTTAATTTGTATCAAATTGATCATATATTTATATTTATGAAAAAAATATAAATTTTATTTTAATTAATTTATGATGACACAAATATAAATGTTAATGCTAATTTAATTGATATCTAATGTTGTGAATAATTATATTTTTTTTATATTATTTGTATTGTTTGATAATTATGTGTAAATTAGTCTTAGTACTTTAAGGACCATTTGAACGTCTCGTGTCGTGCCGCTTATCGCCTAACACGACACTTGTAAGAACACATCAAGTGACACGTGAAACACGGTACGTCAAAACACACATGCCGTATTTTGACCATATCCGAACACATACCACCCGTGCCATGCTCACGTGCCACATACTTTTGTTAATACACTACCCACCCGCAAGAGATTCCATGGCTTTCTTATTTTCATTTTAAAGAGGACAAAAGAGCAAAATACTCACGACGTAATTAAATAAACATATATCACCGCACATTTCTCTCAAGCGACTCAAACACCGAACTCCGAAGAACCCCCCCCCCCCCCCCCCCCAAATGGTAGTAAGCTCACACGGAACAGCTTTCATCCCGGAAAAGGAGAGAAACAGAGAGATGAGGAATCAAAGTATCAAACCAATGACACTACGACGGAGACGAAGTTTGAAGCAGTAGAAGTATTAATACAAAAATTAATCAACACAAAAGAAGTTGTCGCTACATGTCAGTTTCCTTTCCTCGCCGCGTTACGCGCGTAGAGTCGGCGCGGATGTGTACTACGTGTCAGCGTGTCTGGTCCCAGTAGACACGCTTGTGTGGCTGTGCCCCACTCGCCTCTCTCTTTCTCCTCTTTGAATTGAATCAGTCCCTTTTCAACTGTACCGTTACATTTTGCATCCGTTGGTGTAACGGGTCATGTGCGCATATATTATGAGAGATGATAATAGTCCCCAATTTATCATCCTCAAAATTTATCCCCGAGCATTGACTAAAAAATCGCACCAGTGAAAAGGCACAAAATAAAGCGCACAGTGCCGATTTTTGAGCTATTTATACTTATCGTATGGGCTATTTATATTAATTTAGCTCGTTGTTTATACTCACTCATTAAATTATTAAATAGTTATTTTGTTGTTTGTTCTAAAAGTGCAACATATATTTTCTCAGCTATTTATATTTATGTATTATTTTATTAATACTAATCCAAATAGCTATAAATATATGCATCAACAATTTTTTTTTGAGCTACTTATAGTTAAATATGGTCTTATTTAATAATTTCTATTAATTAGATTTGTTATTAACAATTCTCACAACATCATTTTCTTAATGGAACAAAATACTCGAGTTATTTATAATTGTGGATGATCTTATATGTACTAATATAACTAATTATACATAATATCTAGTATGAGTGTTGCATCTATTTAAAACTATTTGTAGTTGTGAAAGATCTTATTTGGAAAGAACTTTGCTTGCCGGGTTAGTATAATATCGTTTATTTTTTTTTATTAGCTTTGTTATTGGATTTTCAAAAAAAGATTAAAATCGACAGGCACTCCTTACTTTTATCAAAAAAAAAAAACAAAAAAAGGAAAGAACTTGTTATACAATTTATCGGTAAAATGCAATTGCGACTTTAAAAAATCACTTAAAATGCAACGTCAAACATCAAATTTGCTAAAAATGAAATATTTATTAGTGACTTCGGCCTGTTGTTTTCCTTGGTTCAGTTGTAAAACCAAATATGTGAGATTGAATGATAACACAAAAATTCTACAATCAAAAGAAGAAAAATACATTAAAGGAACCAAGTAAATTTTGTATAAACTCAGATCAGTGATACATTTATCATTTTATGTTGTGTCATGCATCAAAAGATATACTTCATTCACTAACTTTTGGTCAAGAAATTATTATCTATTGAACTATCAAAGAGAGTAAATAAATGCAACCGAATCTCAAAAAAATGATGATACAAAAACTCTGTCAAAATTAAAGAATAGAAGGAAGATAAAAAGGAAGATGATCATAGAGTAGAAACCGGAGAACAAAAGAAAAATACTGAAAAATCACAAACTAATAGTAGTAGAATTAAAGAAAGATATATGGATAATTAAGTAATACGGAAACAAAATTGAACCATGAACCTTGACGCCTTGTTAAATTTAAAAATTGAACTCTATACAAGGAATGAACTAAATTAAAAACCGTTGTTGTAAAATAGAAATAAAAGCATGGGGACAGAACGGTGGGGATATTAATATTTTCTCCATATATTATATAACCTACGTTGGAAACTATTTCAATACATATGCTTACTGCTTAGAAGAAGCTAATTAAAATTTAAAAATAATAGCAAAATGTTGATACCTTTAGAAAATAATTAAAGGAATCAGGTTTTATGAATAATGTAGATATAACGTGGAACCTATAATCAATCATTTTAAGGACTTGATTTTATATAGACACATGATAACTTTATTGTTCTTTGTAATTAATTCTTTTGTTTTTCCCATAAATTATTAGACTTTAACAAACATATTAATCATAGTTGTCTGGAAATTGGACATAAATATTACAAATAATTTTTCATGATTTCAATCAGGTGCTGTGCTCATTGATTTTAAATTGGACATAAATATTTTAAAATATTCTTTCCCCGACCAAACAAACCCGTCTGATCCGTCTGACACTTGATTCGATGTGACCTAATTTTTTCAGAAAGTCAAAATAACTTGAACCCGATTTGACCGAACTCGACCCGTAACCCGACAATCCTTCTTGGTCAAACTAACTTGACCTGAACTTGCTCGACCCACTTGATTGCGTAGAGTGCTTTCATCGTATAAAACCTTTTTAATTTGTCGTGACTACATTTCATAAATGTGACAATCATATTGCATAATGGTTTGTTTCGATAGTATGTCAGCTAGAGTATTCAATTCATGTACAATATGCTCCAACGAGATCCATGAATTAGTCGGGAGCTCTTTGTAAGTCCCTCTAGGCTGTTCCTTTACCCATTTTGACAAACTAGCCAGCGAACAATATTTGTTAATGCTTTCAAAATTAACTCTCTTTGATTGACTATTATCAAAGTACTCGAACACCCCATGGTTAAATACACTAGGCACTAATAGAAATCACTAAGGAAGAAAAAATGTACCCACTTGAATTTTGACAAGGATTCTTGCTCATGATCCAACTCAGATGTTTTATACCTAATCGCCACTATAATAGCATATTGTAACGCATCAATTTCAGTATCATTACATTACTTGAGAACGTGAGAAAATCATGAGAATTTTTTGTATTTCAAAAACAAAAGACAATACCTCCACAAACTCGAGATTATAATTTCCTACAGATATTCCATACCCAATCTCCCCTACTTTATCACGCCATGATGCATCACAACTTATCACACACTCACCATCCTTATATGTTTTTGGGATGTGTAAATGCGATATTTTTTTTTCTGCAGCATCCAATCTAGACTTTAGCTCATAATCCCCGTGAGTTATAAGCATGTAAAACAAATGTTAGATTTTGGATTCTTTCATGCAGAGATTGAATTTTTTAGAACACTCCAAACAATAATATGCATCTTAATCTTCATTTTGTCATGTGGCAGATGCACCTGGTGAATAGACAGCTCGAGTAAGCTGTTGGTGCTGTTGAGGGACATTTTCAATGGTTCTGTGCACGTCACATTCCATATCCTGCAATAGAATAAATGGTGATCAGTTGGACTCTTAAGCTTTGTCGTTTCCTTGGAGTACTAGGGTTTTATTATGTGTCTCACAGCCAAACAAACCATTTAGCCCTCTATTCGACAAGAATCTAAATTTGGTGCTTCAATCCTTGTGCTACAGTTTATGTTGTATATTATTACAATTGGGATGTTTTGTTTCTACAATTGATGAAATAAGTATTTATTTTGTCCATCCTATGTAACAATAACAAAGGTAAATAAGCAAACACAACAAATTAGTTGAAATATAAAAAAAGAAATGATGTCTGACAGTGAAAAGATTTGAAATCGAACACACACTCTTTGGTTAGGAACTAAAACGGATCACTAGTTTGTTAATTCTTTCTAACCAATTGGTAATCCTTAATAATTGTGCTGCTTTTATTTAAGCGTAGTTCGATTAAAAGTTGAAATGATTTAAAAAATGGGATGCTGGAATGGATAAGGAGGAATGATATTTCTCAAATTTGTGCGCTATCAAATGGGTAGGAAAAAGAAAAAAAACAACTATGATTTGACAATAAATAATTAAAATAAATAAAATGTCTTGATTCAAATACCTAAGATTTTCAATCTTACCGAAAACCAAATCCAAAATTCTTGACTCGACAAGATTCAAAAAAGATCAAGCAAAGGGAAGCTCACATGAGTGACGTCGGCAGATCCGCCATCAGAAGCCATAGCCATCGCACCATGGTCATCATTGGCTTTATCGTAGGTATTCAAGTTACATCAGGGTTTTGTTAGGTTTAATCAAGCTCTTTGTATATATGTGAGAGAGAGAGAGAGAGAGAGAGAGAGAGAGAGAGAGAGAGAGAGAGAGAGAGAGAGAGAGAGAACAGGAGAGAAAAAAAGCTGGCTATTTCAAAAAAGAAGAAGAGAAGCTGGTCTGATCAAGCCAATCCGACTTGACTAGGCGTGCCAGAGAGATAAAGGAGATGTAATTAAGCATGGTTTTGAGAAGATGCACGATTACTTGCTATGAAATATTCTTCTAGTTACTACATTGCTTGTGCTCTATGTATAATGTAACTATAGCGTTATAACTTGACCTCTCCATTATGGTGAAAACTATAGACGCTAGTTTAAACTATATCAGGAGATCTTTTTACTTCTTTTTTTTTTAGGAAAGGCTTGTAGACAATAACATTAAAATTAACTGAGTTCATTACATGCACATGCTCTCATTTTACTTAATTAACACACCACTTAGCCTAAACTAAATCAAAATAAATAACAACTAACGAATAAACTACACATTTCGATTTCAGAATTAATTTTGTGCACCTTCATACTTAAAATCCCATTCAACCTTAAAACCCCTCTTTATCCTTCTCCTTGACGTTGGAACCTTTTTGAGTTGTAAAGGTAGTCACTTCCAATGATCTGAAGCCAATGTGGTGCCAACCTCCCCCTATATTCGTGCCCTGTCCGCCTTGAACACTTCGCTAGGTTGTGACCTTGTGCAACCTCCTCTCTTTGCATATACTCCAACGATATTGCTCTGTTTTCCTCAATGAACTTGAGCACATTCAGCACTGATTTTGTCACCCTCCATGATGGTAACTTATAAATGTATCACTTCACATAAGGACCTCCTGAAGAACCTTGCAATCAGTGTATATCCTTACCTTATGGCGCATATGAACCCCATTGTCTACAATTAGTTGTATATCATATTGCATCGTGATAATCTCCGCCTAGAATGGGTGTTCCGCCTGCATGCCTTTGCATTGCACCATCTCCACATGCCCTCCTGAGTCAAATATTACTGTCGTCGATGCTGCACCTCCTAGTTGTGTTCGATGCTATATCGACCAGAACCACTATCGTATTCTCCTGAACACTAGATACCATGCGCTGTGACTATTGAGGTACAATAGTTTAGGTCTGTACTAGTACCTACATTGCATTTACTTGTGTTAGAATCTCCAAAAAATTTGGTCATTTTCGTTGAAATATTTCCTTATTTTTGACATTTCAAAGACACCACAGTATGTTACTAACATGCACTACTTCCTCAACTTGCAAGCCCTGCACCAGTGACAATATAGCTTCTTTGAAATTCAAGGGTATATAGTCAACCCTCAGAGCTATAGGCGATGCAAACCATATCACTCTTGAGATGGGACAAAAGAACATGATGTGAGCGAAATACTCTGTTTTCTCATGACACCTTGGACACATTGAATCAATGCTAGCTATCTTCCTATGCAACACTTGTTGTGTTGCTAGGGCATTATGTATCGCTTGCCAAAGAATGGTTCTCACCCTTGGAAGGAGACCTGGCCATTTCTACATGAACTCTCATATCCTTTCTTCACAGTGTAATAACCCTTTTGTGACTTCATCCAAATCAACCTATCCTTTACTACGGCCTCTCTTCTGGGTAATACTACTGAAGTTGTAATCGCTTGCACCGCCTGTATGGAGAACACCTCTCTTAGTAATTGTATATCTCACCTTTGTTGCTGGTCACTGAAGACATCCAAATCAACCTATCCTCTACTTTATTTTTCTTTTTCTCCATCTATTTCATTATGGTATGGTACATACAGAGTCGAAGTCCATAAAAAAGAACGCGTGATGGTAGGGGTGTAAAGGATCGGAAAGGCGAAGATCGGATATTGAAAGAGATCATGACGGTTATCTCCTATGTACACTATTCTACAAGTTTGTTTGGGAGCTTTTGATTTAAAGCTTCTTTTTTTTTGTTGATCTGGATGTTCTGTGACAGGAGCTTTGTACTTAACCCATATGGCCGGCCCAAACGAATGTCAAATGCTCTGTTCCGTACATCAAATTAGCGGAGAGGCTGTAAGAAGTAAGAACTAATAGTTAAGAGTGCTCATAATTCACTTGGGTATGTTTGGATTGTGCAAATATTACTGCAAAAATAGTGCAATTGAGATTTGTAGATGAGAATAGAGGCAAAATAGTGCTTTTCGGATTAGTGTGAGAATATAGACAAAATGGTACTATTCGGATTAGTAAAAATATTGTTTGGATTGTATATTTAGAATAGTGTGAAACTTTCAACTTTTTCTCTCTCTTTGCACACAAGAATAGTTGTTATTCTAACATTCATAAGGAACAACAGAATAACGTTATTCTCAGTTGTTTCGAATAGTGGGATGATTATTTAGGTCAATACCCAAACGAGATTATTTCTCTATTTTGGAATAGCTCTATTTTTGCACGATCCAAACATACCCTTGCTTTTCACTACTACTTTTTTTTTTTTATCATAGTGAGGACAAAGACCTCACCTGTTTCATAACAATTATTAGCTAACGTGTCATTTGTCAAAAGTTAAATAATTTGGATAATATATTTGTTCAAAGAGGAGGGTTTCAAATTTCCAATGCCACAAGTTTTTTGTACCACAAAATATCACAAACTCATTTTTTAATTTATATTTTAAAATTTGACATTCAAATTTTAAATTAAAACCGTTGATCTTGTCAATTTTTATGTTAGATGTATCCATGTAAAGTTCTATGATTTTTGGACTTCATTTTATATTAGATCAAGTAGCCACAAAATGAGTAAATCTAATCAACTATGATTGATTAATTTTATTGCATTCATTTTGTGATCATTTGATCTATTATAAAATGAATTCTAAAAATCATAAAAATTTATGTACATGCATTTGCCATTAGAATTAACAAAATTAATGATTTGAATTTGAAATTTGAGTATCAAATTTTAAAATACAAATTAAAAAATGAATTTTTGACATAAAAAAATTATAACATCGAAACCCTCCTTTTGTTCAAATTAAAATTTTGAAAATTAATTTATCATAATTCAAAATTTTGGAGGGAGGAGCGCCGATGAAATTAACAAACTCAATTTGGGGCGTTGATTACACCAGTTGTAAACAAATCCTTATCCTTATGCAGCGCTGTAGATCTAAACCATCCATTAAATCCATTATTTTTTCTTTCAATTTTCGTATCACGCCATGTACTACAGTAACTCGATATCGTAACCAATATTCTTCTCTACTTCTCTAATAGCTATGTTAGTCTTTTCAAAATCAGAAATTCAAGATAAATCATTAACAAGAAACCACCAAATTAAAGCTAAAATCACGATTCTTTGCAAAATTCGATCCTATTCTGACAAGATCAACGACATGAAAAAGCTGATATTTTCCTTTCTTCTCAAAATTGATGTCAAATTAATGGAAAACTACCCTCAAAATCTCAACAATACAACTCAAAGTTTCATTTCGCTAATCAAATCAAACAAAAATTAAATTTATCAAATATTTGTTAGTATTTGGATCACGCGATATAATACGGGAAAGAGAACAACTCACCTGTGAGGAAATAACGAGCTGCTAAAAAAAGTGTCTAATAAGAGATAGATGGAGATAAGTTTTTTCACGAAGAACCATGAGAGAGATCAAGAACATACCAAAAAATAGCGGAGACGATTCACTGTCCTTGTTGTATTTTCTTTTATTTATTTTTTATTATTTTGAGAATGTGATATGTTCTCGAGTTACTGTAGCACGTGGAGGAAACTTGATATGAAAATTGAAAAAAAAAAACAGTGGGAACTGTCGATTCAATGGATGATTTAGATTTACTGTGCTGATGGAGGGCTTAGGCCAGTCTGATTCAACAAAAGCAAAAGAGTCGATCTTTAGAAAGTGCCCTGTCTATCTATCGCCAAAACTGTCACCATAACTCCAACCCGACGCTTTTCCCGACAAAACGCCGCCACCGAACCCTTACCCTTCCTTTTTCCCTCTCTCCCAACTCAGACAAATCCATGGCCACCATCGCTTCCCGACCGCCGCCGCCAGTTCCAAATCCACCGTGTCCGTTAGAAGTACAGTGCGCCGGGTGTGGGGAAATCCTAGAAGTCGAACCGGGTTTAACGGAGTTCGTCTGCCCAGATTGTCACACAGCCCAAGCCTTACCGCCTGAGCTAATGCCACGCAGGCGCAAGGCGCTGCCTCTGACACGTGGCGTCGATTCAAGCAAAGTACAGCTTCCGTGTGGTAGCTGTAGCGTGCTATTGAACGTGCCTCGGGGGTTGTCAAGATTTTTCTGTCCGAATTGCGGGGTTGAATTGGCCGTGGATCAGGAGAAATTGAAGTTTTATCTCGACAGATTTTCTGTGACAGGGGTTTCTGCTGTCGAGGTAACTCCAGTGAGGCCTTGTGGTTTGAGAATACCTCAGGCGGGGGATGTCGAGCCACCAATCCAGGTGACATTCTGTTTTGGGGCTCAGATTTTTGGAAAACGAGTTTGAAAGAGCAACTGAGTTTCGAATTTATTCCAGAGGGTGAATTCTTGTGTCTGTATCAAGAAAAAGTAGGAACCAATTCTGGATATTGAAAAGCACATAATGTACTTGAAATTTAATAGGATTTAACACCAGAAATGCTGGACATTGGACTTCTCCAGTAAAATACAGTATCAGGTATGCCAATATTTCATCAGATCCGTAACACCGGTAATCTGGAATTGATTCCCTGTATCTGTTCTAAATGGCAATTGTGACCTTTTATGCCAGAAACTCTGATTGTGGGCCAGGAAGATCGTTTTGGACAAGTTCTCTAGGATTGTTATTTTGGCTAGAATTTCTATACTCGTGTTGGTTCCCATTTTTGTTTTTTGTTTTTATTCTTTTTGGAATTTTAATATGTGGACAGATGGATGCAATTGCTCCCTTTAATAGGACACCTATCCCCTATACTGTTAATGTTGGTCAGGTTAGATTGTGAAAAGCTATTTTAAAACTAAGATTTAAATTGTTTTATTTTCCTTCTGGTTTTAATATTCAATATGGTGCATCTATATAAGAAATTTTATTTTGAACATGACAGATTGACACAACAGCTTCACCAGTGGTTCCCGTCTCCTCTTCTGTCCGAGTGAACCATGTACAGTAATCTAACTGTCTGGAAATTCATATTATTTATCATACAGCATATTTAACTACCTGTTTTTATCAGTTGTCAACAGTTGTCAGGGAAGTTACTTTTGTTTTAGATAGGAAATTACTGATACCAAGGACTACGCCCTAAAATACAACCCAGATTGAGTACTTCAGTAATTTAAACATTTTAGTGACAAATCTGTATTCTCGTTGAACAAAACAGATTGTCAATTAGTCATTGTACAAAGATGCAGATACGGTGATATGGTTTGCTTCAAAATCGCATTATAAGTTTTTCTGTTAAAAAAAAAGCTTGAGAAACAATCAGGAAAAATCACATGGAGTAAGAGATGAAAGTGACAGGAGTTTAGTAGTAATGAGAGTTCATTGGCTTGTTTACTTCTCTTTATTGAAAGCTACAAGTTGAATAAGTGTAGAAAATTACAAAACAAAAAAGGGATTATGGACTATCCCCTCAGTCTGAACATTTCGCTGGATCATTTTACAGGGATTGCATGGGATTCGGAGTTTTAACTTCTCACCCTTTCTCTCTCTCTCTTTTTTTTTTTTGGGGGGGGGGGGGGGGTGGGGCATGTAGCATTCATGTCAAACTTTTATCTTTTAAACAGAGATGCATGAAATTTCTGAACTTTTAAATGTATGAATACAAAAGGATTAGGAGGGACTAGGGAGATGAACTTAGTCTCGCAGTGAAGTGGACCACTGAGTGTGAAGAACAGGAAAGGAAAGGAAAGGGAGGACCCACCCAATGCCTTTATTTTTACTTATTCCTTGCCATCATGACCTATGGAAGTGAGGAAGTCTTGCTTTCGTTCAAGCCTATCCAGCTTACCCAAGCTATTTCTAAACACCCATCTCTTCTAGCTTTTCCTATACTTTACGAGACTGATCTACTTTCCCTATTTCAAGCATGCCCATCTTCTGGGCTATTCACAAAGTAGGGCATATCTCGGTTATTCCTATACGCATATATTCTTTCTATTACCGCTCCCTAGCATACACCGGTGACTGAACTAGCTCATAAATTCTCGTTTTGCTTGACCATGCATATTCTTAGTAATCGTACTTGAGGAACTAGCTAGCTCCTTCAATTCACACAATGCATCTCACTTTACCGATCTCTTTCTACTTGTTTGCTTATCTGTGACTGACCTTGACTAGTAGCTTCCCTCTCCTGCCTATCTATCCGTGCCGGATGCCTCTCTTAAGCTGCATATGAGGAGAGGTGAGATGCCTATAAGACCAAGAACTAATACGAGCCTGATAAGTCAAACCAATAAGAGGGAAAGAAGTATGAGGGACAAGGATGCCCTTTTTTGTGCGGAAACCGTGACCAGGGTCGAGGATGAAACCCCATGTGTGTTGAAAGAAGTGATTCATGAAATAAAAAGATATATTATAAAGCCGTTGAGGGAGGCATACCCTATGCAATTATGAAGAGTGCTAAGAAGGTACAAATAAGTAAGACCCAAAAAGAATGAATGACTAAAAGAGTGGGGGTACTAGAAAACATATAGGCAGGGCCAAATGATTTTTTCTCTATAAGAGTAACATTTTGGTGGGTACTTTTTTGCAATTTTGAAATGTGGATCACCCTTTTTTCTACTGATAAATTGGATTGATTGATGATGTAAGTGAAATGCAAGAAATTTAGGCTAAATAAATAACCCTACTTGTTATCTGAAAGAGTGGATACAGATACAGATTTCTCTAGGCTTATATGGATACTAAGGATAGTGAGATTCTCCATTTTTTGGATACACATTCCGAGAGGGTGCAGATTTTTGGCAAGATACGGTTTACAGCTTTTCGTTAGTATTTTTGAAACTTATTGTTGAATTTGTTGGTGATTATATGAATTTGTATCTTGGTACTACATTGTGTGGTAATGGTTACTTGCAGGATGGATTTATAGTACTTGATACAATTGCTAGCTCTTTTTCTTTTCATGATTCTTCCGCATTCTCTACTTCTTCAATTTCATCTTCACCGCTGCATGCCTCCTTAGTTTCAATTTCGATCACCTCCTTAGCGGCCTCATCATCTTCATCTTGACCCACCAATTTCTGGAAAAATGATTAGGAATTCTCCCTGTTTCCTTCCATTCACTTCTCCTCACCTCTTGAAGTTAAAACTAAGGAACTACATGAATGTATCTTTTTCTCCCCTCTTCCTTCCCCTCCTCTCCATTTACCTCCTCCACCAAACTCGGTAGCACACCCTAAATGTATGGATATGAGTATGATACTTATTTATACTGTATCTGTTTTAAATAGAAATATCATGACATGTGCTGGAATTTTGATATGCATAGCATGAATAACATAAGTTTCTGTATCTAATGTGGGTATATTGTTTCATTGATTTATCAGGGTAACATGGATCATATGGTCCATTTGCTCTATTTTGGTTGCAGAACTGACATGAGATTTATCATGGCCTGACAACATCTCTATGGCATTCATATCTAATATTTTACTCTCATAATTTATAGTCCCCCCCTTGTGTGGAGACTGACTCGAGCTTCCCTCCAAGGATTTCACCAGTGCAGTCATGTGTTCAAACCAGCACAAGCATCCCCGACACAATTACACCTCTTTCCTCATTGGTTCAGACCAACTTAACAATGCCTGCGACAGTTACACCTGTCCCATCATTTGTTCAGGCCAACATAAACACCACTTCCACAATTATAGCTGTTCCTCCATGTGTTCTGACCAATACAAGCATGCCTCCTGCAGCTACAACTGTCAGCTCGTGTGCTCTGACCAATAGAAGCTTCTCCCCCACAAGGACATCTCTCTCCTTATGTGTTACTGCAGAGGAGGTACTTTCCCTTGGCTTCATGCCTAAATATATTATAAAATTCTATTTTTCTTCATCTTAATAAGGGCCCTGTTATCTTGTTTTCTAAATTGCATATCTTTATCCCTCTGACATGACAGGACCGTGTGCCATCTCCCTCCATTTCACATTCTGTCAACGTTGAGCAGGTACATTATTCTTTTTGGAGTTTTTTATTGTAGCGACCAAATAGACCTTAGCCACTGTGTGGTATATTTTGGTTGATCTCGGTTATCTTTTCTTGATAAAAATTTCTCTCTCAAGTGCAAATTGTCTTGATCTCTTGTTGATTCTTCAGATAGAAGAAGAGGTGGCTCTTACCCTTCCTCCCACTATAGCTTCCACCTCAAAACAAAGCAAGCGAGGAGAGCAGCAGCTGATAGCCTTCACCGCATCTCCTTCTTCTGATGATGCGGAGCCTTCTCACAGGCGTAGCAAGTGTTTGGCTAAATTGCCTGCCAAATGCAAGAACAGAAACTATGCATCAAAGAATAAAAGAAAGAAACAAAAGCAAGCTGCATCTTCATCAGGTCAGAGGCAACTAGGTCAAAGCAAGCATAACGATAGTCAACTTGAACCGCAAGATATTGTAAGGCACTATAACGGGTTGTATTCTAGGGATTTTGGCCAACTTTCTTCTGACTCCCCTCACAGGCCCTCAGACATGGACATGAACCCAAGTTCAGACTTGCAGACACACATAGATCCGGCTACAGAATCACCCTTGCACTCAAGTTCATACTTGCATGCACAACAGGATGCAAGTTCAGAATCTCATCTGGACCCAAGTTCAAACCTGCAGCCCGACCCCGTTCCTGATCCGCATCCAAACCTGAGTCTGGACCATCATACAGAGCAGGTTGATACAGTTAGTGATGATGAAGGAGACGAGACATATGTTGGTGAGCCATATTCTAGCCAAAGTGAGCCTGAGTCAGCTGGTTTACAGACGCAAGGTTCTGGGAAAGGAAGCGGTGCAACTGCAGGTAGAAATTTAAAAAAAAAAAGAAGAACTGTTTAACATGGATTAATGGGATTTGCTGAACAAAAGCAAACATGTTCTGTTGTGTGTGTGAATCTGATGGGTTTATATTTAACTAGGAGGTAAGAGAGGTAGGGGTCCTGCACAGCGCATTGATCTCTGGAGCTCATCAGACAATGATCCAGTAGAAATAGAATTTAACCATCTGGGGCAACCTGTTGGAAAAGCAGCAGCAATGCTTACTAAATTATTGTGCTCCATTGCTCGAGATGGTACGTTGGCACCATTGAACTTCACCGACTGGCGGGCAATTCCGAAAAATTGCAAGAACACGATTTGGTGCCTTGTCAAGGTATGAACTCCCCTTTAGGTCCTTTCTTCATTTGGAAATTTCGTTTTCAGAGTTAAATTCTTTTAAATGCTGTTGGTGATGGTTTTATTCTCTATTAGAAACACAACATAATTTTTCTCTTTAATTCCTAAAATTCCCTCTACTTTTATCATAGCTGATGACTTGAATTAATAGACCTGTAGTTTTTAGGTTCCACTAAATTTAGTTGTCCCATGACATGTTATTTATTTATTGGTATAGTCAAAGTTCAAGGTCGAGGAAGCTAACAAGAAATTCATTATGAGAGCATTGGGTAGACACTGGAGTAGATGGAAATGTTCTTTGAAACAGCTTCACTATGATACTCATGATAATGATGAGGACCGCCTGGCAGACATAGACAAAAGGATTAGACCTGAGCAGTGGCCCTTTTTGGTTCAGTTTTGGAGCTCCGAAGAAGGCCAGGTTGAACAAACTTATCTTTAGCTTTGGAAATATCTAACAATAAAAACAATAGTTCATCTTGGTTATGTCATACTAAAGAGTAGGTGCAATCAATGTCTAGTTCTGTTTTCTCTCGTGTCTGTACTGAAGAACGGGTTGAGAAATTGATTTTGGAATTTTGCAAGAAAGCGTTGCACTATGAATATCTATTATTAAAAATCTCAGTATTCTCTCTTTCCAGAATGAAAACAATACACATTTTTGTTTAGTAATATTAAAAACAAAAGAAACAATATTTAGGGAATCCAAAATTGGAAAGTATAAAAACTAGGAAAAGTGCAACCGTTATCTGCAATCCACAATGTAACATAATAGCATTTTGGTTCAAGTTCAGAAAGACCCTAAAATAATTATATTGATTGTGTTTCAAGTTTCATGCTATTTAAGTGCGCTATTTGATAGTCCATTAAAGGCGTTAAATCAGGATAGTTGCTGCAAATAACAGAAAATCTTAATGGTTTTGATGGACTATGAAATGACACTTAAATTGCATGAAATTTGAAACACAATCTATGAGTTAAAGAATATGTCTATTAATTTTTTTTATTTTTAGAATTTTCTTAAATTTATTTAAAAATCCATTGTCAAGATTGTTAGCCATTGTGAAGTGATCCCTCCTCTATCTATATATACAGGTAAAATGTACTGTATCTTAGATTTTCCAAAATTATCATAGTGCCGGATCTATATGTTGTCTGATATGTACCTGTGCAGCATAAAAGTTAAACCCTACTTCTTGTGCTTTGTATGTGTAGAAACGCAGTGCTGTTGGTAAGGCAAGCCGAAGTACAATGAAGTCTCTACATACTACTGGCAATAAGAGCTTTGCTCGAATTCGTGAAGAGGAGGTATATTTCTAGAGTTTCCTTTCTGAACCCTAGATTTTACCTTTTAGTCCTTTGTCGTTGTTCATTTCTGTATTGAACCTGCACATGGGTTTGCACTATAAATTTTGCTAGGATTTGGACTTTGATTTCAACTTCTTTGAACTGCTTGTGAGCTACAATTGTTTTTGTTCAAGCCAACATTTTGAATTTGGTTTTCGCTCTAATGTTTTCAGAGGTTGAAGAGGCCCAACAAAGAGGAGCCCAGCCGTGCAGAGATGTTCATTTTGACCCATACACGGAAAGATGGAACACCTGTTGATGAAGAAGCAGCCAGAATAATAGTATGCTTTCTAATGATTTTTTACATCATTTATTCTGATCTAATTAAATAGGATAACAGAATTGGGTGTCAGGTATACCTTTTTGTGAGATGTGTAATGAGTCACAAATCGAGTCAAACAGTTTCTTATGGCTTGAGGTTTCTATTATAAGCTCATTAATTGAAAAGCATTTTGAAAAAATCTCATATCTTTTCTCTTCAAGCAATTGCCCACATGCAGAAACCTTCAACTTAGAATGGGGCATATAGACAATGAATGTGAAATTGCTTCTCTTATTACACTGTCTTCTGAAACAGGCTCGGCTTCGTGAGGAGCTCAAGAAGGCACAGGAATCGAAAAGTACAGAGACTCATGATGATATTTTGGCTAAAGTACTTCATGGGATGGAAAACACAAGCTTAGCATGTGGCTATGGCCTTCTCCCAAGCAAGTCTGTCTCGTCGGGCGTCAAAGAACCTAGTGGTCCAAGCAGCAAGGAAAAAGACAGGATCATTTCTGAGGCAAGGCGGTTAGCAGATGAGAAGACAAAGCCGATGAGAGAGCAGATGGAGGAGATGGAGAAGAGGCACAAGGAGATGGAGAGAAGACACAGAGAGATGGTGCAGGAGATCGACCGTATGAGAAGTACCATGATAGCCATGCGACGATCGGTTTCAGACAAGGACAATACAGAGCCAGTGCTGTTAGGCTTCTTTGGTGGATCCACAGGTGTTGTTTGATTGTGCCGATTACATGTACAGTTTCTCAGGTTTGCTAGGATGATCACATGTGCCCTCATTTCCAACAAGCAATCAACAAACATTTCATTAATAAATAACTCTGCAAACGTGGGATAAAATATAACATAAATCAGAAATTTGGGGTGAATTGTGTTTGATGCTCGATAAGCCTGGTACTCTCAACACCTTGCAAAATCTCATTACTGTAACAGTCGTTGTATAGACAAGGTTTGAAGCAAACAAGACATCAGATAAGGGGCCGGATATAATAAGGTATGTGATAACCAAGCAAAGAAAATGCAGTTATGAGAAGAGGCTTAGTAAGTGCTGGCAATAAGCACTCCTAAAATTCCATTGAAGCTCTAGGTAGAGATGATATATCAGAAAGAAAAAAGTTGTGCTTTTCTTAATAAAGGTTAATTAAGAGGATTCTGAAATAAGGAATATATTTCATAAAACATGGTGTCTGAATGATAAATTGGATATTTAACCAGTTTTTGGTGTAATTTGAAGGCTCTAACCAAGTGGAATGAAATCATCTCCATGATGATCGGCATCTAATAATTATATCATCTTTTTATGTGTTTTGCAGGCACTCGACGAAAAAGGCGCTGAAGATCAGTGCAGTCTCCGGAACTCTGGATGATCAGATCACGGTACCTTAAGCTTATTACTCGTGTTTTATTCCTGTTTCTATCTGTGAAGTCAAGCTTTTGTGCTTGTGGCTTTGAGGTTAGATCAAGAGCTGATCAATTTGTTGTATTAGACGACTGTCAACCGTTATATTTTGTGATGAAATTCGAGTTCTTCAGCTCATGCAAATTATGATGTTGCCATCCAGGTGCTTGTTTCCTGTTGATATCATTTTTTTCTGTTTTTATAATTTGAAGGATAGAAAATTCAACGGTTATTAGCGAAATAGCTGGCGTCAATTTGAGCTAGTATTAGCGTTACCCCCAAGGGTTTCAAGAACTCTATATATTGTCAAAACCTAACTATATTGCGAGAGTGGACCATTTGTTACAAATGGTACTTAAAAATAAAATCTAACATTTTGTTACAAAAGAAATTTAAATTTTACATCCAACATTCGATGTGATTTACATGATGTGTTTCATCTACATAAAATATGATGAAATACGTAGCAATTTTATCATCTATCTTTAATGATTCAAACCAATATTTCACTTATAATTTATCAAGTGAGCTCACAAGGAACCCAAAATTTGATATAAAAGAAATTTATAAGACACGGCATATCAATTTCTTTTGCAGTCTTCAAATTTGTCTAATTTTACTATGTGCTTAATAAGACGGATTGAACTTAGATTAACTATAATATGTATTGCTATGTACCTGTTGGCCGTGTACCAATTAATTAATTTAAAATTCATGAACCTTTTCTAAATTTACTTTATTTTTGAATGTCATCTTTAATAAAGCAAGTAAATGAGAAATTCTTTTACAATCTTAGAGTGATCTACTACCTTAACAATACACAAACTCACAAAAGTGTTGGTTTTTAGATCTTTTCAATATGTGCTGCTGACATAGTAAGTTAATACAAATAAAGTTAAAAATGTTGTTGGTATGTCTCGTCTTAAAAAAAAAAAACAAAGCCTGTCCTCAATAACCACGTTAAAATATACAGTTCAAAAAGGATTTGAAGATTGCCACTATTTTATACGCTGACTCATATAATATAATATTTTTTTGATAATCCAAATATAAAAATAGTGGATTAACACTTTTCATATCCAGAATTTGTCTTTGATTAAGAACTAAAACAATGCTCTATGTATAAAAAGTTGTATGTTCAAAATTAAACGGTATAATCTTTTATGAATATTTTAAAATTGAAAAACTCATTTCCATCTTTATATAGAAAATACACTTTATATTAATTTTATTTCGAATTATACAATTCAAACAAAATTTACACCATTTCGAGTAATAAAATATTAATATTCTATTTTGAGTAATGAAATATTAATATTTTCGTCACACTTGTTTTACAGTGTTGAAAGTGACATTTTTCAACAAAATTGACTGATTAGTCAATTTTACCGTTCCCACAACAGTAATCAAAATAATAGTAATTTGGTACCATTTTTCTAATCCAAATGG
Organism: x Bolboschoenoplectus mariqueter; assembly: GCA_037678475.1. Taxonomy (NCBI): domain Eukaryota; kingdom Viridiplantae; phylum Streptophyta; class Magnoliopsida; order Poales; family Cyperaceae; genus x Bolboschoenoplectus; species x Bolboschoenoplectus mariqueter. Next base: position 1,262,088 of record CM075260.1, on the reverse strand, counting down.
AATCGTAATTATTGTATTTGAGAGGGCTTCAACTTTCAACGATTCCGATCCTAACACCGTCACTAAACATATACTCACTTTTCTCCGACGAACTCACAGTTATCTCTGGCCGCTATATCTCTAAACCCTAATCCCCTTCTTCCCGCCTTCCCCACACTCACATTCTCTTTCTCAAACAAAAATCATGGCCACAATTGCCTCACAATCGCCAGCGCTTCCTCTCGAAGTGCGCTGCGCCGGATGTGGAGAGACCCTAGAAGTCGAATCGGGTCTGACCGATTTTATCTGTCCAGACTGCGCGACTCCTCAATCTCTACCCCCTGAACTAATGCCGCGCAAAAAGAAAGCGTTACCATTGCCACGTGGCGTAGATTCGAGCAAGATTCAGCTCCCTTGCGCGTCTTGTAACACATCGCTCAATGTGCCTCACGGGCTGTCGAGGTTTGTGTGCCCGAAATGTGAAGTGGAACTGGCAGTGGATCAGGATATGTTGAAGAAATTTCTCGTCGGATCTTCTGCCGCAGCAGCAGCAATTGAGGTGATCCCCTGTGGTGTGAGGTTCCCTCGGGCAGGGGATGTCGAGCCATGTACACTGGTATGATTTTATTTTCGGGGTTGAATTGAAGGTTCATGGGGGGATGGAGACTTAATTTGAGGGTTTTTGTTACCGATTATGCAACACTCTAGAACTGCCAAACGGTAAAAGAAAAAAGTTTTGCTAATCCTGTTTCTTTGATTTAATTTGAGGTGGACAGGATATTGCACTCAATCCCTCATCAAGGGCCGCCTCTAGTGTGGACACTGGACAGGTTTGCTATTATTTTTTTCAAACTTTGAGTTATAAAAAGTTCACTTTTTTCTTCTACTTTGGCTTATAAAGATGCATGAAATTCCGGCAGTTGTTCTTATTTGAAACTCATGAAAGCTTCTCAGTCACTCCTATTTGTTATGTAGGATAGTTTCTGAAGTTTTATTTTTCTCCTGGTTTAAGTTGAAACTTTTGTTGCATTCAGTTGTGGGTGATCTGAATACCTGGTTCCTTGAGGGGTCCGTTGCGTCCTCTGTCAATGTTGATAATATAGATAGTTTTTACGGGATTATCATTTAAGCTGTTGGGTCAGAAATTCTTTGCTTTGTATTATTGTATTTGCTCCTCAACAGCACCAAATGACCTTTAATGTTTGCAATGAACATTAATGTTTACAATCTCAAATAGTCCATTAACTACAATTAGGTAGGTAAGCATTAGCAAAGAAATTGAAATGGTAGAACAGGAATACTCAGAGAACAAAATTCCAATTGATAGTCAAGACGGATTGTATATTGCGGACTAGAATGCTAATTAGAATTTTTATACTGAAGTATTTTCACCTCATTTGAACAGATCCATAAAAGCATTTCTCCAAGGACACCGGTACCATCACGTGTTGTTGCCATGGAGGTGTGCTTCCCCTGCACACTATTATAAAATTTTTCATTATAGTTTGTCGATTACTGAATATAAGATTTTATCGAACCAACCTGGTTTTTTGTAATAGATGTTTTTGGATTGTATTTTGTTGGAGGGTCTGTTGGTTGGGAACTGATGTATTAGTAGGGCCATGCTTTTATTCATGCTTTGGTACTGGATGCTTAGCAGGGATGGTCTGGTGAAATGGCAGTGTGGATAGCTTTATGTCGGTAGTTTTTCTTTTCTTTGTGCTGTATGTACCTTTGTTTTAGCCTATACAAAGAAATGGAGGCTGGTGAAATATAATTTTGCTTTTACCCAAAAATAGAAAATTTCATTACTTTTATGTTAATATTTTAATTAATGTTCCAAAAATGGTTTTACAAATTTGGAAAGGTAAGTTAGAGGAAATATTTTTCTATGTGATAAGAGATGTTTATTTTTCTTTTATATAAACAGCACAATGAGGTCACTTCATCTTCCAGGGCACCAGTTATCACTCCTGTCAATGCTTCGAAGGTTTTTTTTTTTTCCTTTTTTTTTTGCTTTTTAGACTTGGAAGTAGTTAGAAGTTCTTTATTTTACATGTGTATTTCTAAGCACTGTTAGTTTCAAAACTTTCAAAAAAGCCAACTTCCCCATCAAAATATTGAAATAGCTTGTTATCCCATTAAAATAATGCATTCTTTCTTTTATGCCCTTTTTTCTCATTTTATTGATTATAAATCTTTTATCAAAAAAGAAATTGAAAAATTGCCCTTTCTGCCCATCATAACATCATACGATATAGATTTGCTATAAAGTTGTTTCTATGTAACATTATATTTGATCATTTTAATTTAACTTGTTTCATTTTGATATGGATGAGTGTTGTTTGCAACTAAAATCTATATTTTCAGTCTAACATATTTTAATTTTACTAGAAAAGATTTGATTTTATATAGAGACTTGAAATTAAATGAGTGGCAAGGGTATATTTGTCAACTTTATTCTTTATAAAAGTTCATCATAAATAAAAAGAGAAAAAGAGCATAAAAGAAAGAATGTGTCATTTTGAAGGGGAAATAAACTATCTTAATGTTTGATGGGGATATTGGCTACTTTGAAAGTTTCGATGGGCACATGAGCAAGTAACTCATAATTGTGAAATTCTGGTCGATATTTGCTTTAAGTCAGTTGCACACTTGTTACATGAATTATATAATTATCAGTCCTTGTTTAAAGGATTTAAGTCTGTAAAATTATGGTGCATCTTTTTATGACAGTCCAACTTCTTTATGAAGGGATCCTATCTTTGTTGATGATGATCATATGATATCTATTATTTTGGAGTATTTACATTTGCAATCAACCCATATTATGTAATTTCTGTTATTCCTTTTGAGCATAGCTTTTTATTCTTGTAAGTACTGGTACATAATGCCTGTGTAACATATTTGACTCCAGACAAATACAACCTTATTTTCTGATTGCTCTTTTTTTGTTCCTTCAACATAACAGAAGAAGGCACAAGCTACATCAAAAACATTGGTCTCATCATCTGTCCATGGGGAAGAGGTGTGCGTATATTTACTCATTATTTCCTAATAAGGGATGTTTGCCTAGTAGTTTCTGTTTTATCTCTTCGCATATCATCAATTCTTTTTATATATTTGAAATTAATCCATTCAGAGTTTTTTCACTGTAAAACTAAACTTTGTTGGATGATGTTAATGACTCAATGTTTGGTAAATATTGAGCTGATAAACTTTTGGAACCCAAAAGCTGGCTTGCTGGTAGTTGGCTGCCCAGTAGGTCAGTATTTCTTTGTCATTTGTTAGCAGCATTGTGTATTGTCTAAACTTGCTTTCTTAAATCAGAAAATAATAATGTTGAAACCCATAGAAAGTTGCTTACTGTTTTGTGTTTAAATACCCATTTGTGTTAGTGTGATTGTTTTGTTCTCTACTTTTTGTTGGTTTATCAGACAGAAGAACTGGCGGCTCTTAACCTGCCTCCACCAACAGGATTCCAGGCCAAAGCAAGCAAGGAAAGATTGATTTCAGGCCGAGGCAAGCGAGGAAGGAAGTTCCTAGTAGAGCACACTGCCACCTTAACTTTGTCTTCTCCTGACAATGCAGAGCCATCTCTCAGGCGAAGCAAGCGTTTGGCAAAAAATTCCTTCATGGCGTCCAATAAGAGCAAACAAACACAAAAGAAACAAAAGAAGCAAGCCTCATCTTTGAGCCAACTAGAGGAAAGTGAGTACACAGAGAGTCAACTCCAACCACAAGTTATTGCAAGGCACTACAATGAGTTGTTTTCAATGGACATTGGTCAACTTTTTACTGACACACACCAACCACATTCAGAGACGCACATGGCCACAACTTCAGACCCTCAGCACAGCCCACATCTTGAGCCAAGTTCAGACCCTTATTGTGACCCAAGATTGGACCCACATCTGGACCTGAGTTCAGACCCACACCCAGACCATATTTGTTCAGACCCACATCTGGAACCAAGGTTGGACCTATATCAAGAGCCAAGTTCAGAACTGTGTCCCAACCAGAGTTCCCATGACAGGTTCCTGGCCGAACAAGTTACTGACAAAGAGGGAGATGAGGCGTATGTGTCCGAAGCAGACTCAAGTGAGTGTGAGAGCAAGCCAGAGTCAGTTGTATCAAAGGCATTACGGCGTCTTCGGAAAAGGAGTATTGAAACTGCTGGTACAAATATATGACTAGTCTTATTACTTAAAGCAGAAGATCTTGTTTGAATCAGATGGTGATATTATTTATTCTTCATAGGTGCTTATAGGAGGGCAAGGGGGTCTCGCGGCCGTGGTCCCAACCGTTGCCTTGAAGTATGGAACAGACCTGATAATGATCCAATTGAAGTGGAGTTTAACCATCTGGGGCAACCAATTGGAAACGAATCATTTATTTTGACTTCCTTTTTGGGTATTATTGCTAGAGATGGTAAACTGATGCCGTTAAATATTTTAAACTGGAAGGCAGTGCCGATAGAATACAAGGACACCATTTGGTTAATTGTCAAGGTATTAGCTTTTTGCTTGCTCGATAATTTTCAACTTTTGCAGAAATATCAAAAGGTAAATAAGCATCTTTGCAGGCAAAATTCAAGCTCCAGGAAGTACGCAGGGGGTACGTAATGAAAGCATTGAACAGATTATGGTCCAATTGGAAATCAGTTCTAAAGCGGCAGCACTATGACATTCATGGCAATGATGAGGCCCGCTTGGCTGACATTAATAAAAGAATAATACCTGAACAATGGCCCATTCTTGTTCATTTCTGGAGCTCTGAAGAGGGCCAGGTAGGAAAAAGTTTCTGAAACTTTTTTAGACTTTGCTACTTGAATTAACCCAAGTCTCCAGCAGCAGGTAGGTACATGTTGTTCTTTGGTCTTGTGTGATCAAATTCTGCTTGACAAATTTACTTTTATATCGGAAAAAATGAATGTCTATTTTGTTTGAGAAGTTCCTTGCCTTTGTTGGTATGGATGTGCTTTTTGTAACGTCTGGAACTTTAAAGGTTCTGAGTGAACATTCTCTTAGAATTTCTATTTCTTCCTTTCAATGGGCCTTTTGTTTTTACAAATGTAGAAACTAAGTGCTGTTAACAAAGCATGCCGAATGAAATTGAAGACTGTGCATACCACTGGAACAAAGAGCTTCGCTCGAATTCGTGAAGAGGAGGTTAACTTCTATGATTTCCTGTTTGAAGCCAAGAATACTGGTTGTTCTTTTTACCTTTTTGTGTTTACAGATTTTCGACATTTAACTTTATACTCTTTTATTTATTTTTTTCTTGTTTAGAGGATGAAAAAACCTAATAATGAGGAGCTCAGCCGAGCTGAGATGTTCATTTTGACTCGTACGCGAAAAGACGGGACAGCTCTTGATGAAGAATCAGCTGAAATAATTGTATGCTTTTTTAAAAATTGATTTTGAAATCTTTTTGTTACATTAATTGAAGTAGAAGATGCATATTAGGTTTCTCCTTTGGACTTCTTGTTATATTTTACTACTCACAGTTGGTTTATCTTATGCGCAAAGGACACATTTTTTTTTTCATTCGGGACCCTACATATGCTAATATGTGAAACTAAGTTGGTTATTTGTCGCGCATGTAGCACAAATAAGGACACAGGTTCTAGACATGGCCTAATTTTAATCAATTTTTTAAAATTGAAGAATATAATACTACTATCATAAATATCCATAAGCGTGTTTTTTGAATTTTTATAATTCATAAGATATATTGATATATTCTTTTGAAATTTTTAAATTTTACCTAGTTACATGATTTAATTTTTGAAATAAACAGTGCACGGCTATGTATATATCTTAGAGGCTTTGTCTATGTTGCACAAATACGGACATGGATGTCCGCTCCAAATGACATGACATTGCATGATACGATTCCTTTCAAAAAACACGGACACAGCACAGTTTGGGACATGGCTTAATTTGAATAGAAGAAATATTTTTTAATCTAAAAAACATAATACTATATGTAAATATTCATAAAAAAACTGTTTGGTAAAATTTTGTAGTTCATAAGATATATTGATATATATCTGATTTAAAAATTTTAATTTTTCAAACAAACTACAAGATTTTAATGTCGAAGTAAAATAATAAATACTGTGCTATGTATTTATTTTAGAGGTTTTACAAATAATTTTTTTGTATAAAAATTATTCTATGCTGAGAATTGTTTTTATTTAATCTGCAATTAACATTAGTCAGGGGCAGACCAGAAATTTATCATGGGAGGGACCAAACTTTATATGAAACAAATTTAGCAAGATATACTCCCAATGAAGCATATTTAGTTCCTTAAATAAAATGTTTATATAAATATATATTTTTTTGGGCGGGTTGGGGGGGGGGGGGGGGGGCAAATAGGATCCTTTTTTTTTTAAAAAAATGTATGCATGAAAATCATAACTTTTTTTTTTTTAACAATTGGTGCGTGCTGGGGGCAGAGGAGGTGGGGGGGGGGGGGGGGGTAGCGCTCGCTTAAGTCCGCCCCTCTATCAGAATTGTACTATGTTGGTTTGGGGTTTTAAGAAATCTTAAAATATATAAAGCACTACAAAGCAGATGAGTAAAGGATCGTGTACAATTCTAATTCTGATTTCTGTGCCTGTATAGTATATTAATTGTATCTATCATACTAAAGTCTTAACAAAGTACAATCAAATAATTGGTCCTGTAGTTGGTCTCTGGTTCCAATAAATGGGGCGCTCAAGTCCAGTCTTGCCTCGAGCAATTTCTCCCACCATTTTTGTTAGCTGAAGTGCTGAACACGTAATCTTTGCATTGTCAATCTTCTGTGGCTATGGGTGATTCTCTGTGTGTCTCAGCAAAGGATGAGCCCTACTGTGATGGGTCTTGCATGACATGTCCAATGCGTGTCAACAGCATATCAAGGATCTGCTGTCTGACCATATCCTCTATATCTGATATGTGTGTTGACAGGGCGTGTCACAATTTCAGGTGTGAGCATCCTATATAGGCTGTTGCAAATGTGAATATTGGTGTCGCTGCAAATATACTAAAATATTGTTAATTCTCTGCTTTTCATTGCCCCTGAGCTCAATTGTAACTGTTCAAGGAGCATGCATAACCAAAGAACATTGCTAAAGGAGACTTTTGCTAATTTATTTCCATTGGACAGGCACGTTTGCAAGAGGAGCTGAAGAATGGAGAGGAATCAAACAACAGAAACCCTCGCAATGACTTATTGGCCGATGTACTAGGAGGAAAAGACAAAAAGTATATTCGGACCTATGGCCCTCTTCCAGTTAAGATGCCCTCCTTGGGCTCAAGTGAAACAAAAAGCAGTGTGAAGAAGAAGATCGTGGCTGATGCAATGCTGCCAGACGAAAAGGTGGTAGAGCCGATGAAGGAGAAAATGAAGGAAATGGAAAAACGGCATAAGGATATGGAGGAGGAGATGAACCGAATGAGAAGCACTATGATGGCTATGCAACAGTTCATATCAACCAAGCAGCACCTCTCTGATCAGATGGGCCCAGTTCCTCCAGGTTTCTCAGGAGAACACAGGTATGTAGGATGCTTCACCGAATTATAGTAAAAAAAATATATATTTTGGGAGTCTGATGTGTATAAAATATACAGGTGCAATTTGATACAGTATTGTCTCTGTTTCCAAGAGTCATCCGTTCTTCATTTGAGTAGTACCGTCTGTGTTAAAAATTGAAAGGTAAATACCTGACAGTAGTCACCAGTATTGTTATTGGTCCCCTGTTTGTTAGTTAGAAAAGCAGCAGGCTCTGTCAAAAAATTAAAAGGCAAGTTGCTGTTGGTTTATTCCTTAGTTTAGTGCCCTTTTCACTTTATCCATGTTTACCGGATAATTAATAATTAAGAAGAATACTCATTGTAAAGGAAAAGGCTTGTCTACAATTTCATGGTAAGGACGTGCTTTCTTTTGGTGAATAAAGAGGATCTGTTTATTTTCTGATTCCAGTAGTGTCTTTCCTTTTGTAAATTTCCACAAACAAATCTTCAAATAAATAAGGGTGCACATAACCTCAATCAAATTGTGGAATGTTTTTGTTTCCAACATTTTACTTCTAAATAGTGAATAGCTGGTAAAAAATGGATGAGGGTTGTGCTTGTTTTATCACAGATAGCAGATGAAGTGGCGGCCTTGGTTGCGTACTGCATAGTGATTGTGTTCTAAGTTATATTGCAAACCTAGTTGGTACTTGGTATGTGAAGTTTTATTTATAGTTATCAAGAACGACATACATGAAGAGTATGATGCCTCTGGAGTATTGATGGTGGTGGTGGTTCAAGGATGACTTTATATTAGTTTCAAGTATTTTGGTTTTATTGGGGGTGTTTTAAATATTTTGGTCGGTGTGGGGATAGATGTAAAATATGATCTAGCATCTTTGCTTGTATGTTTTGATCAAGATGTAAAGCTGTGATGAGCGGGGGTGCACTTATCTAATTACCGGCTAGTACGGTCGTAGTGGGATAGTTTCTGATAGTTTTTTTTGTCAAAGTTGAACTATGAATATTTTGGCATGTGCTGTCTGCATGCTCGACCTTTTGTGCTGTGTTGTGTTATGTCTAAACTAGTGTGATGTAGGGTTATGTCTTAACATGCATGGTTAATATATCTTTAACCATCTGTTGTTTAACATATGGAAGGTGACATAGATGTTTCAATTACATTTTTTTTCCGAACTATTCTAGATATTTTCATTTAAATATCCAAGAAATTAAATTGCAATTCAAGAGGTCTTCGTCTCAAGTTGGTAAGTTTTGTTTGGAACATCTTTTTTTATTTTTAAGAAATTGTTTGGAATATCCAATGAGATGGAGAAGCAATGTGAATGGCTTACATCAGTTCTAATGGTGGTCTGAGCTCACCTATAGTAAAGAGGAGTTGGAAATTTCCTAACGGAGGACGAGCATAATTCCCAGTTTGTTGATTTAAGTCACAAACATACAGAAATTCTAGGCAATCTAAATAGATTAAATGTTCTAAATAATATAATTGATTCTTGGTAAAAATGATAGAATTTTATTACGATTATCCAAATATTCTACCGCTGTAATGGTAAATTGTATAGTCGACTAGAATAAGACAAATGTAGTCATCCACAATTTTATACTGCATCAGGAATCCAACATGATGTTGCAATTATAGAGAGGTATGGACACCAATCTTTTCTTGTTCTATGGATCTAGAGCAACACTGAAACATAGACACTATTATCAGAGTATCATATTAACTTCATACACCCATAATTATTTACATTAAATTATATGTTATTAGTTAAATTTGGAACTTAAGCTTAACATGGGTCTAAACTTGTCTTTGTCTAGGTCTGTCCTTGTTTGGAGTCAAATATGTTAAAAATCAGGAACAATGTAATGCCCAACTTATCATTACGATTTGTGCGCAAGCTGCAACCATAGAAATGGATTGCCTTGTGACTGGTGAGGCTCTTCAACAGAAGTTGGTTGTAAAATAAAGTCGGATGGCATCATAATTGACACTAACATAACTACAAAAAATCGTATTCATAAAGAACTACATTAATGTGTTATCAGGTTTTAAAATTTTAACTTTATTTCTCTAATGATCGTCAAATTATTAAAATAAAAAATTATCAGTCCTCTCTTTATTTGTAAACTTTCCTCATAGATTTTAGCCTTCTAAGGTAGCTATGCTCGCTAGAAAACCAATATAGCCTACGGCCCACAGACCATACAACTTAGTGTACAGTGTACACTGCGAACGATGCGAAAGTTCGATGTCGTCGCAACAAATTTGTCACCGTTTGTCAATTCCAACACTTTCGCCTCCGCCTATACTCCGAGTTGCTGCCCCTTTTAATTGTCACTAAACCCAACCCAGTCTCTGCATTTCCCTCTCTCTCACACACAAAGATCCATGGCCACCTTGGCCTCACAACCACCACATCTACCTCTTCCACCACCTCCGATTGAAGTCCGCTGCGCCGGATGTGACGAAACCCTAGAAGTCGAACCGGGTCTGACCGAGTTCATCTGTCCCGATTGTCAGACGCCTCAAGCTCTACCCCCCGAGCTATTGCCACGCAAGCGCAAGGCGTTGCCCCTGCCACGGGGTGGTGATACGGGCAAGACTCAGCTGCCATGCGCCTGCTGTAATGCGTTACTCAATGTACCTCATGGCTTGTCGAGGTTTTCCTGCCCGAAATGTGGGGCCGAATTGGCAGTGGATAATGAGAGGTTGAAAGGGTATCTTGCAAGATACTCTGTGGCGGCGCCTGCATGTGAGGTAACAGCCGTCGCGCCAGCTGCTGTGAGGTTGCCTCGGCCGTTGGAAGTTGAGCCACTCATGCTGGTATGGTACTCATTCAGGTTTATGTTTGATGATGATGCTGAATTTGGTTGTTTGGGTAATTAATTAGTTGATTATTGGAAACAAATGCAAATGCCAATTGTTTATAATGGCAATATATCTAACTCCATGGAACAAACTTATCTGAGTGCTGCTTCCTTTGATATGTTTATTTATGTTATACGACAGAATGATGCAATCACTCGCTCCACGATGGCTCCTGTGGCCTCTACTGTTTATGCTGAGAAGGTTTGACTTGTTGAACTTAAAAAGTAAATTTCCTTTTGTCATTAATGCGATTTAGCTGATAGAAATACAATAGTTTCTCTAGATTTTGATAGCTTCCATGGATAACAAAATTTATTTACACTTTGACTAACTGCCTCCTTTTGCTGTTTCAAGAACCTTAGCTGTGGAAACCTTGAACGTCATCAGGAATAAATTTAAAATTACGTCTGTCTATAGCACCAAGTCTTATATGTGGTTTGTGGCATTCCGTCCATCTTTTTTATGGCAGAATCAAGGAACTTCTTCATCAAGGGAGCCTGTATCCTCAATCAATGTTAATAGTGTAAGATCCTTTTGTTAGTTTGAATTTGCCTGTATGAGATGTTCTACTTTTATTTTTGTCCGTTACACACTTCAATACATGTCCAGAGATGCTTTTATCTTTCTTTTTTGTCAACCTAATTTTGGTGGGTAAATGCTATCTGATTCAACCTTTAAATGTGGAGTTAAATACTCTAGTTAAAGACAAATGGCAGAATTGGATTTAATTGGAATGCAAAACACTTTGGCAGTCATTGCATTCCAACTGGTATGCACTGGTTTATTACCTGATCAGTTGTTCTGGCATCTGGTGCTATAATCTCTGTTCATTTTATCACAATAATATCTCATACTTTCTCCTCATTTGAACAGATCAATGCAAAAACTCCCTCAAGGACACCTGCCTTGACACGTGTTAATGCCGAACAAGTACCTCTTTCTTTACTTGTGGTTTCCATGTGGTGGACCATACTGGAAATTTTTAAACCCCATAAAATGAGCTACTTCTTTCTTTTAATTTGGATGAGTGTAGCTTCATTTTCTAAAGTATTTCTTCTTTGTTTTATTCAACTTGATAGAATGATACTCCAACTCTCATAAAGGAACCTGGTCCAACTTCTGTCAATGCAGAGCAGGTCAGTTTATACTTCTCTCCTTCTAAGAATTGTTATATACAGACTCTCTTAGAATGTTAATTTTTTTTTTGTTTTTGTTTTGTCACTTACTTTCTTATATGCACTTACATCCATGTATCTTTATAAATTATACAGTTTTCATTTGTTCATCCATTAGGTAGAAGCTGAGGCAGTTCTTACCCCTCCAACAAAAGTGTCAATCTCAAGTCGACGTAAGAGACGCAGGAAACAAGCAATCCCTGCAGCTGCTACAGCATCTCCTTCCCTTGATGAGGCCGAGCCCTCTCTCCGGCGCAGCAAGCGCCTTGCCAAATCCCCTGCCATACCCAACACAAGCAAACAAAACCCAAACAGCAAGCAGAGAAAACAAAAGAAGGTTGTTTGTTCTCCTGGTCAAAGTCAACCAAGCCAGAGTCAACTGGATCAAACTAAGCACGCTGAAAATCAACTTGATCCTCAATATATTGCAAAGCACTACAATGAGTTGTTTCCCATGGACATTAGGCAACTCTTTGCTGAGTCACCTGGCCTGCAGATTGATCCGCACTCTAATCCAAGTGCAGACCGGCAAGTAGACCCAGACTCAGACCCCAGTCAGGCTGCAGACATGGTCCCAGCTGAAACGTTTAGTGATGATGAAGAGGACGAGACATACATGGCTGAGCCAGACTGCAGTGGCAACTCAAGCAACAATGAGTTGGATGAAAGTGAGCCTACGCCGACAGTGTCAAAAGCCTGTCCACAGAGAAGAACTGGTATAACTGCAATCCATTACAAAAGTAGTGGATTTTTTTTCCATAAGATAAAAATATGGCATTTCTCTCCTCTTAAATGAAATTTGTCTTAACAGGATCTTATAGGAAGGGTAGGGAATCCAAACACCGGGGCCCGACGAGATGCCTTGAAGTATGGAACCGACCTGACAATGATCCAATCGACGTAGAGTTTAATCATCTGGGGCAACCTATTGGAAAAGAATCCTCCACACTGAAATTCTTTTTGGGTACCATTGCTAGAGATGGTAAATTAACGCCTTTGAACTTCATGGACTGGAGGTCTATGCCGACAGACTACAAGGACACCATCTGGTTTATCGTGAAGGTATGACCTTTTGTCAAGCATTCATAATTTAATCAATTGTGTATTTTGCAAGTGGCACTGATTGTAAACTGGTAACTTTCGCCTTGAAACTACTAACTTTCTCAAAGGTTTTATTTTATGCATCTGTAAACATTCTAAAAGCATTTTTTGGATAGAAATTGCAGCATGCCAAAATATGTTCTCCCTAGAAACCTGGTTCAATTATGTTGGAGTAAGTGTACAGTTTTGAGATGTTTTGACCTTGTCTGGTTAGATCTTTTGTACTGAAAACAATTTTGGGTTAAATTACCAATTGAAATGGTTTCTTTATTTGGCAATTTAGTCAAAGTTCAAGCTGGAGCAAATTCGGAAGAAGTATATAATTAAAGCAACTGGAAGAATTTGGAGCAATTGGAAATCAATTTTAAAGCGCCTTCACTATGATATTCATGACAATGATGAGGCTCGCTTGGCTGATATTGATGAAAGGATAATACCTGAACAGTGGCCCTTTTTGGTTCAGTTCTGGAGCTCTGAAGAAGGGCAGGTAAATTAAAACTTCAAATTGACTTGCGACTTCATAAGTATTTGTGATATAATTTAAGGGCAGGTTTTTCTTGTCTTGTTTACATTTTTGTACTTCCGTAAATGTAGTTGTAATTACCCTGATCAAGAGTTCATTTGATTTCAATAAGATAGAATAGAATATAATAGAGATTATTTGGATTGAATTTTTTTATGACTGGGATACCTACCCTTCTCTTGCAACTTCGAGATGATTTGTAATGAATGGGTGAGAAGTCTATTTTACTCTGCCAAATGAACTCTCACAAATACCTGCCCTTCCACGACTTTGATTCGTGACTTTTGCCTCTTGAACTCACCGCTGACTGAATTTGTTGCCTCTTTCATTCTCCTGTTTCTGCCAGGCGGAGCATGGAAACTATATTTTCTTTCGTATTTTTGTCAAAGAGATTGCTTTCCAATCTGGGGTTTAGTGTCCTAGTGTGTTTCTGGGGTTATGAAGAAGGACACGTTGAGTCAGCAACAAGTTTAGAAGACTGGTTGAACTTCATTTTTTTAATTTTTTTCTTGTACCTTGACCTTTGAATGTAGACCCCAGATCGTTGATAACTACTTTATAACTTCTTTTTCCTAATGATGCAGAAACGAAGTGCTAATGGTAGGGAAAGCCGAAAGAAGGTAAAGGCTATGCATACTTTAGGCACAAAGAGTTATGCTCAACTTCGTGAAGAGGAGGTAAAGTTATTTCATGATTTGGTTTGTGGAGTCTAGTTTGTGGATTTGTATCAAACTACTAATGATTATCTACATTTTGTTTCTTTAAGAGGTTGCGAAAGCCCAACAAGGAAGAGCCCAGTCGGGCTGAGATGTTCATTTTGACCCGTACTCGCAAAGATGGCACGCCTGTCAATGAAGAATCTGCTCAAATAATCGTATGCCTTGTATTTTTTTCTGTTCCCCTATGAAGTAAAAGATTGAATTTAGTGATTCTTTTGTTTCTTTTTGTTATTTCCCAGTGTCATATCTTTCTTGTAATTGACAACCAGCACGATTTAATTTAAATCAAAACTCCCCCTAAAGTATATCATAATTGTGAGGATGAAATTTTACGTGCCATTTGCAAATAGGAAAAAATATTATATTATTAAGTCTGGTTTTTTCAAGCATCTTATTTCCATCAATTTACTTATTTTAAACCTAACAAAATGGCCAGGGAGGTATAGAAAAGAAATTAGACTATGTTTAGTTGTGATTTACAAACATTTCCATATGAATAGGCAAGATTGCGTGAGGAGCTCAAGCAGGAAGAGCAATCAAACAATACAAATCCTCAAAATGACATATTAGCCAAAGTACTAGGGAAAAACAAAGGAAGCTATGTACTTACCTATGGCCTTCTTCCAAACAAGCCTGACTCATGGAGCTCAGGAGGACCAAGCAATGAAGAGAAAGAAAGGATTGTGGCTGAGGCGAGACGACTGGCTGATGATGAGGCAAAGCCATTGAGAGAGAAGATCAATGCAATGGAAAAACGGCATAAGGAGATGGAGGAGGAGATGGAAAGGATGAGAAACACCATAGCGCATATGCACAACATGTTCTCTGCCCAGCAGCATGTGCCCAATCAACCGGGCCCACCGTTAGGTTTCTGGCATGACAGATAGGTTATATATTGTTGTGTATGTCATGCTGGGGAATTCTCAGTTAGTCAGTATTATACATAGACATCACGAGTGATGCCGAAATTACTGCTACTGATCCCTGTCCAAGTACCTGACCTAACTGACTAGTCAAAATAATTTACCAGATGAAAAATGTCTTGGTATGTAGTAATATAAGGTATATATATTAGATCAGGATAATACACCGTATAAAAAGGTATTTTGGCAAGTTCTGGTAGTTATGTTAATGCCTAAAACCTACTCCTGGCCGCAAGGCTCCTGTGTATTTGCTAAATAGAAAAATGTATTAATGTTAAACCTGATGAAATTGATGGATTCTTTTCATTGTTGTTGTATAGGTAACACCTGACTTGTTTAGAGTTGCCGTCTGCTTTGCTGGTACTGTGCTTGGACTATTTTTGGTGATTTGGTTGCTCTACCTGACTAAAATATTACCAGAGGTTTATGTTTCAGTCTTTTGCTCTCTTTTATATATTAGTTAGTGCTATTTAGTGGAGAACTGAGATTGTAAAATACTCGCAGTTAATTATATATTATAAATTGGTAAATTTAAATTTGGCTCGAATTGGGAGGTTGCATTCTAAAATCCAGCTGGAGGATTTCCTATGAATATTTTTAAGTTGGAAGGTTTGACTCCCCGTCTTTATTTTAAAAAATTCAGCTCAAAATAGAAAATTCTTGGGCTTGTTTTATATCAGAATTTCAATAACAAAATTCTGAATATTAGATCAATCAATTTCTATGTATTAATTGATTAAAATGAAATGAGCTCGAAATAAGTCTGGATTTATTTTAGTACATCCAATGATTGAGTCATGTCTGCTCTAAGAATTAAATGGCCGCGACATATTCTCATGCAGAGTTAACTGCTTATCCTTCCCTAAGATTTGATTCCGAACCAATGTCTCTATTCCTCTCTGATTGTACAGTTTGCAGATTGGATGATAACTATATAGTTAGAAATAACTTTAGAAATAACTTATACCATAATGCCAATATGTCATGTCAAAAATATTTAAATAGACACAACAATTTGTGGGGAATTGTTCTTGTGAGAATATTAGAAAAGAATATTTTCTCCTCTTTTCTGGTAAGAAAGAAGAGAAAATATCTCTTCTCCGAGGCTCCATTTCTCAATTTATCTCTTATGTGTTTTTTATTTTAGTTGGTCATGTGATTTTATTTTTTTCTTTTTGAAAATTTCTATTTCTAAATTAATTTCGTTATTCAATTATATAAATATCTGAGTAATATATATAAAAAAAACATGTGTCATTTATATAAATATCTGAGTTCTATACATAAACATCTCACTCACTTATATAAACACTCAAGATACTCATATAAACACCTGAGTAGTATATGTAACTTATCTCTTATACGTTTTTATTTCCCCAAATTCTCTCTCTCTTCTCCCACGTATTTTTATTTTCTTAAGATTTTTTCTCTCTTTTATCGTTGTATTTGATTTTTCTCTTATGTTATTTTATTTTTCGAAACTCTCTTTCTCTCTTTTCTCTCTCTTATTACTTTTCTTCTTGGCGATTTAACTAACCGCCTTAGTCTCATCTCTAAATACCTGGGTCCGAAATATAAACATATGAGTACAAAATAAAATACAAACACCCGCTTAAAATATATAAACACCCGAGATAGATATATAAACACCTAAATCACTTATATAAATAATTGAGTACATAATACAAATACTTGAGTCGTTGTACTTAAAAACGTGAGAGTATATGAATGCAATTTTTTGCCAAAAATGAAAAGTTAGTTAGGAGGATTTGGTTTGAGGTTTTATTAGTCTTCTCATATATAAAAATACCTCATTTATATAAATATCTAAATAAATATCTAAATAGTATATATAACTTATCTTTTATACATTTTTGTTTCCTGATATTATCTCTCTCTCTTCTTTCACGTGTTTTTACTTTTTTAAGATTTTTTTCTCTTTCTATCTCCTCTCTCATGTCACTGTATTTGATTTTTTTTCTCCCATATAATTTTGTTTCTCGAGACTCTTTTTCTCTTTCTTCTCCTCTTATTACTTTTCTTTTTGGCGATTTATTTAAACACCTGAGTTTCATATCTAAATACTTGAGTCTCTTATCTAAATACCCGAGTCTTATATCTAAATACTTGAGTTTTTTATCTAAACACCTGAATCTGAAATATAAATACAGGAGTACAAAATAAAATATAAACGCCTGCTTAAAATATATAAATATTCGAGTCAGATATATAAACACCTGAATCATTATATAAACACACAGTTGATTCGTTGTATTTAAAAATGTGGGAGTATATGAATATATTTTTTTGTCAAAAACGAAAAGTCAATATACATGAATGTATTTTTTTTTTTTGCTAAAAACGGAAAATTAATTTGGGTAACTTTTTAGGAAATTTAATTTGAGTTACTATTATTCGTTAGTCGCTTCCCAGAAAGAATACCCCTTTTTTTCCTTCTTTTTCTATTCCTACACTCTCTTCACGCAATGTATCAGAGAGGAAGAGATATATTACGTACGGTACATGCTTGTAAGTTGTAACGCCAGAGGCATTGAAGAGCATATAATTAATTAAATCGGTCAAGTAGTAACGGCATAGTAACCGCCAACGATAATAGGAATGCATTCATAACTTTCCAATTTGATCAATTAAGTACTTTGACCTAGTCAAAGTGATTAACATAAATATGATTAAATTATATTATGGTAAAAATTTTAAAACTTAATATCATAATATTGTTAATGATATGTTCTGCATTTCTTATCTTGCACTATATTTATACTTAACATTCAAGTTGTTTATATCTAAATTCATATTTTTTTTGTAGCTAATATGCAAAATGTACATTACTTTTTCCTTTGATTGATTACTCTGTTGAATAAATAAAAAGACAACTAAAATTTTTATTCATATATAGTAAAGCAATGTACAAATAATTTATTTATCGAGTATGTGTAACTTTAAAAAAAGTATAAACATATTTTAGAGTATTATAGATCATGAATGCATATAAAGAAGTGTAGTTATCATTCTTTGGAAAAATTGTTATGATTTTGTATTTAAAGGAGGGATTCAATACTAATATTTTTGGTGTAAAATTGGTGCCAATAAAATTAAATTTCAAATAATGTTTTAAAACTTTCAAAGAACAAAACTAATCAATGAGATATATTATACATATCGTATACAACACATAGATAAAGTTTTATATTATTTCAGCTTTATTTGAGTATGTATCAAGAATTAATAAAATTAACGGTTCAAATTTTGAAAATTTAGCCCCTTTTCTTAATGGCTATCAAAATAAAATTAAAAACTTATGATTTGTGTACATGTTATTGAGATGATATATAATATATCTAACGGTTTTAATTTACAAATTAAAGTATAATAATAAAATTTGACGATTTAGCCCATTTTTTTTAATAGCTATCAATACAAAATTAAAATCTTATGATTTATATATATATATGTCATTGAGATGATATATAATATATCTAACAATTTAAATTTACAAATTAAAATATAAATAATAAAATTGACATCACATGAAATCAATAACATTAGAATTAAATCCCTTCTCTTGTATTTATCAACGAGTGAACACTTTCTATTTCATATATTTGTTCCTTAAGCTAAAAATGTTTTTATCATATTGGAGCTATTAAATATGATGCAGTCAGGGAAATTGGATAAACGGCTTTTGAAAATTTCATTGAGTGTCCTCCCTAACAATGTCAAACGTTGCTTGCAGTAACCCTTTACATTAACTGCCGCAGAAAAAACCGCCACGAGAAACCAGACAGCCGACGTAGGATGTACAGTGACATAGGTTACTTTTACAGTCTCTCCTCTCCGTAATCCCCAATTTTTAATGCAGTACATCGTACTCACTCCCAAATTTCTAAAATTCCAAAACAAAACCCTCGTTCGTTCCCCTCTCAATCCCCCCACAACCCCTCTCCCCTCCAACCCCCCCCCTCTCCCTCCCTCCAATTCGATCAAATTCCAAAAATCGGGGCGAGAGAACAATCAACAATTCGAATTCGCGATTCGACGATGACGGACTCCCCTCCCGTTTCGCCGCGGCCCGTACCGCCTCCGCCGGGATGCCTCCACGTGCGCTGCGCCGAGTGTTTTGCTATCCTGATGGTGGGCCCAGGCATGTCTCAGTTCATCTGTCCCAAGTGCCAGCTGGCACAACGCCTCCCGCCTGAGATGATTCCTCTACTCGGTCCTCTGCCTAACGAAAGGCCCCGCGCTCAGGGCATCGACCCGACCAAGCTCCAACTCCCCTGCGCCAGTTGCAAAGCGATCCTCAATGTGCCGCACGGGTTGAGCCGGTTCAAGTGTCCTCAGTGCGACAGTGACCTGTCGATCGAGGGAGGCCCAAGCCCAGGCCAGGTCCAATTGCCTCCTCAGCTGCCTCCTTTGTCTCTTCATCCAGGTTTAAGAGTACGACCTGTTGGTATCCCGATCCTGCCTAAGCCAGAGGTCCCTCCTACTGAGCCTGAGGAAATCAATGAGGTAGGTTCTGGCAATGAAGTTAGTTGTGTTGACTCAGAGTAAGTACTGTTGATCAGTCCATAGGAGAAAGTGAGTTGAAGGGATCAGCAATCCTAAAATAAATTGATTTGTTACTGGTATCGAGCATTTTGTAGCTGCTGATAATAAGGTCGGCGGTTTATCTAATTATTATCAGATTTAGATACTGTCAGTCAGAAAGAGTCCTTTCGTACTTAATTTAGAACTTTATAGGTTTGTTCTGTTATGCAATGTTTGACATGGTCCTTGTAAGAGTTGAATGTTCTATGAATCCAGGTTATGATTGGCTAAGGAGAGGTGCACTTCTCCTTTGGGAAAAGCTCTTGTATCTTGCCCCGTCTATCTTCATCCTTTACCTCTTTTCTCTGCTCGATTCTTGATACAGTTTAGTAATAATTCCATGCATTAGTTTCCTTCAACTCCAAACTAGGTTTGGTTCATTCGATTAATTACTTGGAGGAAAAAATGAGAAAAAACTAATTGAATTCAGGTTGGATCTGTTTTGCTCTGAATATAATCTATGTGAGGTCATTTTTTTGTGTCTACCTCTTTCCAAAAGTAAGTTTGATAATGATTGATTAGGCAGCTCATCTAGGGTTCACTTAAGGTTAGTCAAGAGACATTTTTTGTAAAGTTCATTTAAATTTGTCCTTTTGTTTTTAGTTAAAACATGTTGCTTTAGAAACATGTGTTTGTGTTCTTTTTAGTTCATTTAGGAGATGATTATAATTTTATTTCCGGGTCATGATGAAGTATGACAACTTGAGTTTTTTCTTTTTTGGATGTTCTTTGTACCTTTTCTGTTTCTCTTTCCCAATGCTGTCTAAATAAAAAACTTGTAGCTGGACACCTGTCTGAATATAGAATATATTTTTGTATCAACCTGAAAGCCTCAATCTTCAGCTTTGTTTAAGTATTGCCTAATTCAACTTGATGATTTAAAGCTGTGACACACATCAAATTGGTTAGACTAGAAATATGCTCTTGATATTAGATGCAACATTTGATTATGTGAAGAATCATTTATTCTGAGGAATGAGAGAGCAAGTTGACAATCTCTGAATCGTTCAGTTCATACTTGGGCTAAATCAGATTTGTTCAGTTCATATACAAAAGAAGCGAATTAATTGCCAATTCCTAGCTGTCGGATATCTGATTCTTGTTATTAGCGCAATGAGCCAATGAATGGAACTACAACACGGACAGAAAGACTTGTTCTGATTCCTATTTAGTTTCTAGGCTCTATTCATATGATGCTATGAAATTATTATTTGGTTGGTGAGATTTTTCATTTGCCATATTGATTTCTGTTGTTATGTGTGTTCTTTTGTGAACTAAATCGATTTGTAGAAGAGTGGTCTTGAGTTATAGTAGCCCATTTAAATGTGATCTGAGTGATAGGGTTTGGCTTATTGAAGCAATCTTTCCAAAAAGTGTGCAGTTGCCTTGTTTTTTAAAATAGATCCACTTGCAGGATTCCTTAAGAAGAAGCTTGTCCTTTAATAGAATGCAGATGAGCTTTTCCATCAATGGATTAAGAGATGCATAAACGAAGGATAAACATGGAAAAAATATCTTCTGGAAATGGATAAAATCTCATAAGCAAGCTTTGCAGAGTATATCTTTGATAGAACGAGGGCCTGTCTGTTTGCTTAATGTAAGGAATAAAACATATAAATAATTATGTACAAATAATTGGGTGTGTTGTTTGGTCTGTTAAGTTCGAAATCAGGTAATAAGAAATAACGGCTAGGTGCTATCAATTACAGGAGTTAGGTAAACTAGGTTTCGTTGTTTATGTTGTCGTACACAAATACTCTAGACCCCTAGTTGTTTGTTGATGAAAAGCTGATTGTGGAAAATTGCTTGCTGGGTTGTAGTGACCAGATCTGTCACCAGCTGGAATGAAGCTGCAAAGCTACACTACCATGGTAAAACTTAGATATAAGTCGTTACAATTTGGGGATTTTTTTCTCCGGGCATCATGTTAACTATTATGTGTTCTTTTAGGAATACGTGATGTCTTTATGACTCTACTATTTGTTCTTGAACACATTCTTCACCTGCCTAAATCACTTGCATAGAATGTCCCCTCCCTTTAATTGATGCAAATGTCATGAAGAGAGCTTGATTCATTTTCTATCAGACATAATTTTTGTTTAGTGAAGGAGTTCTGTTATTTTAGCTTTCCAGGAGCTCACTTTTGATTTTGTAATGTATGTTTGGGCATTACCTAAATATATTTGTCCTTATTTGGGCCTTTAATAGAGTTGATAAATCTCTATGTACAACCCGAAGCTGAAGGCCTGCGTCCTTGTTTTTAGGACTTTACATTTTATATTTTTTATGTTTTGAAAAACCAAGACAGACAAATCACAGTTGCAAACAATTTTTGTTACCATAAAAGTATTCCCGCATGTTCAATATCAGTAGTGAGCGCATCTGGGGCACTTGTTAGAAAGTCATATTTGAGTTTAGATAAATATTTAACGTGATGATCACGTTAGGTAACACTGGTTGTTCAGCATTGTCGTTACTGCATACTCAAGATTTGTTCGGATCAGATCGTTTTGCCTAATTGATTAGTTCTTTTAATATTGCTTATTATGACTGTGTCATGGAACATTTTACTCAGGTCATGTTGTAATGTGATTCTTCATTTCACCTAGAAAATATACTTGATAAGTAGTTTTGTAACACATAACCACGGGGAATTATAGGAGCAACAAGTATACATTGGAACTAAAAGCTGCACTTATCAATACTAATTAAAAAAAATTACTTGAAAGAAAAACCCTTATATTAGGAATTTATGAAAAGAAATAGAAAGCTAGAGTTGGTACAGTACAATTTATTATGTCAAACAAATACTTCATCTTTGCTCCATTACTTACTATTTGTATAAATCACTACTTTTTTTTTTGTTTCCTAAATTGATAGCACTCAGTGGTCGTTCTGTTCACTAACATTCTTCCTTTTGTTGGTGTAGGTTGCAATTGATGTAGAGCGTGAAGAAGATGAAGGCGGTCCTGTTGGAGAGACCTTTACTGATTATGTGAGTAATGTTTTTTGTCTGTTTCTTTTCTCCTCTAATTTTGATAACTTAATTATAGTTTGAAATTGTAGAGGCCACCAAGGATAAACCTAGGTGAACCACATCCAGATCCAATTGTGGAGACTTCCTGCCTTTCAGCTGTGCAACCGCCTGAACCGACTTATGATATTTCAATAATTGACGAATTGGAGAGGTCCAATGCTTTGTCATGTTTACAGATTGAAACAATAATCTACGCAAGTCAGGTAAGCAATTCTATTTGTTTTTTTTTTATCAATTTGAATTCCTGATCAACCGTGATTTTAGCATACAATGTAACATAATGTCACACAAGAAGTTGATTTGAGATCAAGGTAGTAGCAGATGGTACTTAACTCTGGTACCAACCCTTCTGCAAAATTCTCTCTTTATATTTGTGGTTCATTCAGTCAGTGTAAACCGCCATCTTATTTGTTTCAGAGGCACCTGCAACATTTGCCGAATGGTCATAGAGCTGGTTTCTTCATTGGTGACGGGGCTGGTGTTGGTAAAGGCCGTACAGTTGCTGGTTTAATTTGGGAGAACTGGCAACATGGGAGGCATAGAGCACTGTAATTATTTTTTCTTCATTTTTATCTGTAACCTTTAGTTCTGTTGTTTTTAGTTATAGTTTCATGCTAGAGTTATAGACTGTTCTTTGTTATATATTTGCAGATGGATTTCAATTGGTTCAGATTTGAAGTATGATGCGCGCAGAGATCTAGATGATGTCGGTGCAAAATGTGTTGAAGGTACTCCCAGTGGTTGCTAAACTTTTTTTAGTACACTAGCAGTTAGTCTGGTAGAAGTAACTGGATAGCACCAGTATGGTGGTACTGGTTTGACCAATTTCTTGGTCCTCCTTTTGAGTCATCTTGCACCATTTTCTTTATTTCTATTGGCTTGAAGCAATCTTTGTTGTAAAATTGCATGTGATTTACACAAAATCAGATTAATTTGAGGATCTATTTCTGTCTAAGGTAAGTTAAAGTTTAATTGGTCAAAGCGGGGCACTTTTTGTGCAAGACTTATCAGCATCATTTACTGTTGATAGTACTTGTATGCATTCTGAAATTAGAAAGAAAATTAACTTAACTGAGAGCATGATAGTTTCCATTGTAAGATAAAAAGAGAATCAAATGGAAATAATTTGAATAAACTAATAATTCTGTCGTGCAGTGCATGCGTTGAATAAACTACCATATTCGAAGTTGGATTCGAAGGCTATTGGCATCAAGTCTGGTGTGGTTTTTATCACTTATAGTAGTTTGATCGCATCATCAGAAAAAGGCCGGTCACGCCTTCAGCAATTGGTACAGTGGTGTGGTCCTAAATTTGATGGCCTTATAGTTTTCGATGAGGTATTTTTAGTTTTTTAATGCATCTTTTGTGTTTATTTTCTGAGGGGTCTCAAGTTTGTCTAAAGAAGAAGTTCATTTTGGGTTTTGGCACTGCATCAGTTGGTCAATGGAAATTGAAACAAAAATTGGAGTAGTGCTATCGTCTTTTACCTCATAGTGGAGATTTTCATCAAACAAAAGATGGAAATAACATGACGAACCTGGCCAGAATAGTAGCAAAACACTAGCTAAGTGTGGAATTTTTAGTAGCAGGTTAATTTCTAATTTGCACGTATCAAAAAGTTGTTCACCTATGAAAAGGTGTCTGACCTGTGAAAACAGATATGAAGAAAACAGATATCAGTCAATTTTCCTGTTTTAATTGGTGTGCTATGGTATATAACATATTCGCAGTGTCATAAGGCCAAAAATCTGATACCTGAATCTGGATCACAACCTACTCGTACTGGTAATGCTGTTCTTGAGCTTCAAGAAAAGCTGCCTGAGGCACGGATAGTCTATTGCTCTGCAACTGGAGCTTCAGAGCCCCGTAATATGGCTTACATGGTACGGCTTGGACTTTGGGGTGCTGGCTCTTCTTTTGACAAATTTCAAGAATTTCTAGGTTAGTTCTCTCCCTTTCTTTTTGACTATTTTGAAGGACAGCATCTCTTTTGGTCCTATCTGTTGGGTCCATGCCAGCAGGACATGAGAAATATCGTTTTGTTTCATTACATTTTTTTTGGTTGATCTTATTGGTGATTTGTAGGACCTAGTTGATGCTTTGAGGAGGTTTAGTCGCAGAGCTTAGTATTAGCTAGCTAAGTATATGCTTAGTTTTGTAAGTGAGGGCTAATATTACGTAGTAAGACTCACTGAACGATTTTTTACATTGGTTCAAGTTTACTGGTATGGTAAACCTGGAATAATTTAGGTGATGCTGGAATAGCATATTGGCATGTTTTTCCATTGAACCCACATTTTACGATCTTTTTCTTTTCTATGACGTGTTGTCTATTGCATTCAAGCTTTTCTATTTTTAAACATCTTCAGCTGCTCTAGAAAAAGGTGGTGTTGGTGCTCTGGAGCTTGTTGCAATGGAAATGAAAGCTAGGTTAGATTTTCTTTCGTTCTTTAACTTGGAAAATTAATAGAACTACTGTCAGCAGTGGTTTGATGCTTTTTAGTCTTTCTTTTTCTTGAGGTTGCACTTGTGGTTTGGATCACTAAATTACATTTGAAGAACCACTTACTAGTGTTTGTCTTTTCCGTCCAGGGGGATGTATTTGTGCCGCACGCTTAGTTACGAGGGGGCAGAGTTTGAAGTTGTAGAGGCACATCTAGATGAAAGAATGATGGTAATTTCCTGCAGCTTTTTCTTTTTTTATATACAATATGGCTTATATATTAGTTTGAAACTGAGTGCAACATGGATTTGAATACAGGAAATGTATAAAAAGGCTGCTGAGTTTTGGACGGAGTTACGGCTTGAACTGATATCAGCTTCTACATATTTTGGTGATGAGAAGGGTAATGCTAGTCAGCTCTGGCGGATTTATTGGGCGAGTCACCAGGTACTATTTGTTTGTTAATTTGTTTCATCTTTCGGTAGTTTCTGCTCACAATTTGATGAAATTTGTGCTTGCTTCTACTATTATGGTACCGACAGGTGTTCTTTAAGCATCTTGCAACTGGGTTTTTCTCATGAGTGATGTTCCTGTGCAAGTGGAAGAACCTACAAATTTCATATTATGTGTTACGCAAAAGCACAAAAGCACAAAAGCACAAAAAGCCTCCACTCACAAATAATAACTAAAATGTAACTAGTGCACCCATGCATGAAAATGAATCACATGCATATTGCACTGAAAAATGAAGGAAAAAGAAAAACAAAAGCAACCAACATAGGCATAATAATGGTAACCATGCGCATGCATACTGATACACAGACCCACTTGGAGGCAGCACTAGTGCTCACGCCCATACATTTGGATCTTACACTTCTGATACGGTTTAGCAGTGAGTGCACATAACCCTACGTAAACAATTTCTAAGCCGCTGGTTTGAGTGTTAGAAAACAGCAGCTCAAGGAGAGAGACATACACTTATCATGTCTACAAGTTGATATCATTGTTGGTTCCTTTTTATTTTTTTTTTTTATCATTGAACAGAAATGAAAGGTCTATTATCTTTTTCCCCAGCGGTTTTTTAGGCACATGTGCATGTCAGCAAAGGTTCCTACGGTAGTGAGTCTGGCCAAAGAGGCCTTGGCACAGGACAAGTGTGTTGTGGTGGGCCTTCAAAGCACTGGAGAGGCACGCACTGAAGAAGCTGTCTCTAAATATGTCTGTTTGCAGCTCTTTTTCTTTCTCCATTTTTTCAGGATGTTTATTATAATTGAAGTTTTATTAAACAGCTGCATCCCATGCAGCCTTTTAAAAGAAATGCCTCACAAATGGCAGAATTTTATCTACTTACAATGTTTTAGTTGCTTCCATTAGAGAAGTTTTAGTAGATATAAAACAATGACTTCCATTGAGACAGCATTATTCTGCTGTATATGGTAGGGATCAACCAATCCACTTAATCGGGTCCTTCCTATCACCAGCCAAAGTCACAGACAGAAAAAAGTTCTTACATTTTTGCACGCATTTTATGTTTGCCGATTGGTTATCCTGATCACCTAAAATTAGATATAGGAGATAAACAGAAGAGCACAGGTAGGAAAAAAGTTCGAAAAGGTCATAAAGTTGAAATCAGATTGCTATTGATTCAGTAAGTTGTCAGGGTGTGGTAGTTGATATCTTCTATTTGTTTCTTTTTTGGTCTTGTTTGTAGGCTTTTTTAAATTTTAGAGTATTTTACTGTTTTCATGTCCTAAAAAATTTCCTCATTTGTGTTTATGAAACAGGGTTCAGAATTAGATGATTTTATCTCTGGACCCCGTGAACTTCTCCTGAAGTTTGTTGAAGACTATTACCCGCTGCCCCGTCGACCTACTGCAATTGCAGGTTTAACCCTACACATCACCTTTTCTTTTCTTTTATTTTTCTCTTTCAGTAGTTCCTTACCTTTTCTGCATATATACCTCTGTAATTTTCTTTTTTGCATCTTACGTGCACGATTGCCAGATTTTGATATAATATTCAGTTTGCTCCACAGAACCAAGCCTGTACTGATACATAAGCTTCCAAAAAGGAAATGCTAAAATTAATATTCAAAAGGTCATGACACTACTTTGTTTCTCAAGCTTTAGCAATTAATTTTTTTTGGTTGTGTATTGGCAACATTAATGATACATAGATGAAGAACTAGAGAAGGAGAATGAAAGAAAAAGACCTGCTCCATCAAATGATGTGTCAATTAGAGGGAGGGTTCGTAAGGTTGCCAAATGGAAAGAGTCGAGCGATGAAGAGAATGGTGATGATGAATATGCCCCATGTGAGAAAATTACTTTCTGGCCTTATTGTTTTTCATTAATGGAAACATGATATACTGTCATGCAAGTAGTTTCTAGGAAATTAGCAGTTTGCAGCTTTTTAGGGCCTGTTCGGATGAGGTAAAATTTAATGGGTTTGATTCCCAAGGTATGGGTTTGCTTATTGCAATTCTTTGAAACCCAGAAGGAAAAATACTGTGGAAGCAAATTCAAAGTAGCTGTTGGGCACCTGGTATTATCTCCAATCATTTTTGACACAGAGAGAAAGAGTGAGCGTCCTGTGGAGATTAGTAGTAGGGGGAAAAAGAGTCTTAAGTTGATTTTGGGGGAAAGAATTTGAGTCTGAGTTGATTTTAGTTTACTACAGGAACAATGTCTCCATGGTGATTTGACTGGGAAATAGAACCTAATTGGGAATAAAAACAGAGTCAGCTGAACATCAAATGGGATAAATCTCCATTTGGGCCATAATTCCCTTGCATTCCCTTGTGAAAAGGGTCAGCCAAACAGGCCTTTATTTCTTTTGAATTATGATATTTTTCTAGTGTAACATTGAAAATGTCTCAACTTAAGTTGTCCATGAATGCAGCTGATGAGTCGGAACATGAATCAACTGAATCTGATGACGAGTTCCAAATTTGCCAAATTTGTAACGTGGAAGAGGTACTTCTATTCATCTATTGTTTTAATAATTTAAATGGTCCTGTAAGCTCAAATTGAGAGAGCACTGATTATTTCTCCGAAAGCCAAAGAGGATTGTAACCATGGTAGTGGTGATTAATTTGTAAATTGTAATTAAACATACTCCTAGTCTAGAATATGCACTGTGCTAAAAGAATCAAGTATTTGATTGTTCTGTTACTTGTGTAAAAGAACTGTCCCTGTGTGTGGGGCATGTATGAAGGATACAATTGAAACTCTTCAGTTATACAGTTATGAAGTAATATATTAAACTGCTTTGAGGATGCAAATACAAAATATTTTTTATGCTTTTCTAATAGGATAAAACAATTTTACTTCACTGTTCGTGCTGTGGCAAGCTGGTGCATCCAAACTGTCTAATTCCTCCATGGACTGGTCCTATAGATGATGACTGGTCATGCCATTCATGCCGTGATAAAACTGATGAGTTCTTCAAAGCTAGGGATCAGTATGTAGCCGAGCTCTCAAAAAGGTACACTGTCAGTTGTTTGTATGATATATCCTTTCCTAATAGGTTTAGTGTAATTGAATCCATTCGTGCAGTATGTATTTGCCCTACTGGATTCTGATACTGTTCCTGTCAGGTGTGGTCCTAGCACATATGACCATACTGGATTGTCTCTATGGTATTTATTTTTACACTGTTAAGTAGGGTGTGGTACTAGCACATGTAACCTTGTTAGTTTTCTTTTACACTGTTAAGTAGGGTGTTCAAATATTGTTTTTGTTTGACGAGATGGTGATATATTGGATATTATTTGAAGGTTTGAAGATGCATCTGAGAGGAAAAAGAATATTATGGATTTGATCAAGTCCTTGGATTTGCCAAATAACCCTCTTGATGATTTAATTGATCAGGTAACCATCCCCTGATTTTCTGTGTTCACATGCTCTTTGTTCCATCCCTTTTTCTAAGCTAATTAATTGCCTAGCTCAATTCGTTTGCATATACACAGCTTGGAGGCCCTGACAATGTGGCCGAGATCACTGGCCGAAGGGGAATGCTTGTTAGAGCTTCAGGAGGGAGGGGCGTTGTTTATCAGGCGAGAAACTCGTGAGTTGATTTGTTTCTCTTTATCCCTTCTTTTGTTTTTATTATATCCTTTTGTTCGATTGAAATTTTTTTTTTTTTATTTTCTCCCACAGAAAGGAAGTTACCATGGAAATGATAAATATGCATGAAAAGAAGCTATTCATGGAAGGTAAGAAGCTGATTGCTATCATATCTGAGGCAGGGTCTGCTGGTGTCTCCCTCCAGGCTGATAGAAGAGCACTTAACCAGGTCAGAATGAACAAAGAATAAAATAAAATAAAATGATGTCTCTGTCTTATTTCCAATAATGGATTACTTGTGCATTTTGTTGGTAATATTTAGTAAACAAAGTCCTTGTATGTACACCGACCTATGCAAGGATTAATAGCTATCAGAGGGTTACTGTCTGTTCAAGTAGGGATACTATGGTGTACGTCGGCTTTCTGAATTGATAGTTCCGCAAATAGTTTCATGTTTGAGCCTGCATTGTGCTTTAGTTTAGACTCAAAACATCTGCTGTTCTAAATAGAAAAGAACATTTATCGTCTTCTGGTGCCTGGTGGCCTTTCTTAACTCCTAATTTATAATAAACAATTGTAGAAAAGGAGAGTTCATATAACACTTGAGCTGCCATGGAGTGCTGACCGTGCTATTCAACAATTTGGCCGAACTCACCGCTCAAATCAAACCTCTGCACCTCAATATAGGTACGAGAGCTATGTAAAACCATAAACACTAAATCTTGTGTACCTTCTGGTTCCAAGATTGTCTAGATTTTGTAATTATGTGTTCTTAATTATTTTGAGTAGAATTCTTTTCACCAATCTTGGTGGTGAGAGGAGATTTGCATCCATTGTTGCAAAACGGCTGGAATCTCTTGGAGCTTTAACACAAGGCGATCGCAGGTTTGTCAATTCTTTCTTTCTTTCCCACTTGTATAAAACATGCCTGAGGTGATCTAATGATGGACATATTTTAGTAGCTGACATGACATGGCATGTTATCATAATTACATTATTTTAGTAGCTGACATTGCATCTTCCATTGTGCTGTAGATGGGGGCAAAAGAATATTTTGTCAAAGTTCTTTATAGTAACTTGAATGACTGAATATTTCCTTAAAAGTAATAACTGTAATTATTTATTGAAAATATTTGTAATGCTATTTAATGCCAGAAGCATTTTATGAGGCAAGTTGCATGCTAAGTTGTTTTGAGCCGTCAGATCATTTTTTTAGATCTGGTTCATCTATTACTTATTTTGAGCCATCCAATTTAGGGTTTTCATTTTTGTTGTTTGGTTCTGCTTTACGCCGTCATAAGTAGGCTATATAAACAGGGACAAGCATGTCCATTTGTGCTTGTTTCTCCATTCTTCCTTCTCCTTTAAGATAAACCAAAAGAAAAACTAAAATATGGATGTATTTTGGCCCGCACCACTGCGGGTCTATTGCATCAGGACAATACCAAAATCTGAGACTGCTAGGTAACTCAGGATTCTGCTTATGTCCACATGATGCTTTCCTCGGGGAAAACTTAATCTAAGATATTTTTTTTTAAACTACTTTGATGTTTGTTATCAATTTTTCTTGTAGGGCTGGGCCATCAATGAGTGCCTTCAACTATGATAGCACCTACGGAAGGAAATCTCTAGTCGCCATGTACAGAGGGATTATGGAACAGGTCTGCACAGCAACATGACATATCCTTTCTTCTAGAATTCAATTCTTTTTTTTTTTTAATTCCAAGTAGTGTTTGTATGTCTTGGCCCTGGGAGCTTGGTAACAATCAGTAGGAGAGTCTGGATTGGATACCTATAACCTAGGATTCAAGAATAATTTGAACCCAAAATTGGATCCAAGTCTGTCTGTACAAAGGATAACCGACTGTGTTCAGAGTTTCCCTGGGATTGGTAAAAGCTGTCATTTTTAGCACTTGCAAGGCAATTCTGGAATGCTCTCTGTGACTCTGTGGCTATCATGTCAAGGTTATAAATGAGAATGTTGTCAAAAACTAATATGATTTTTCTCAAATAGGGTCCAAACACTTGATTTATCAAAGCCTGGAAAGTTGCAATTAAGCAACCTAAATTGGAAATCTCTTAGAAAAAAACTGCAAAAGCTAAACCATAATTTAGATTGGTCCTGCCTGCATGTACTGGTGTAGAGTAGCCTTAAAAATGTATGTTCCAAAGGTTTTCTACTACTACATAATAATTTTTCTGATTATA
Organism: x Bolboschoenoplectus mariqueter; assembly: GCA_037678475.1. Lineage (NCBI taxonomy): Eukaryota > Viridiplantae > Streptophyta > Magnoliopsida > Poales > Cyperaceae > x Bolboschoenoplectus > x Bolboschoenoplectus mariqueter. The sequence goes on along the minus strand of CM075260.1, from coordinate 1,230,907 downwards.
AACAGGATCCCCTCCTCGTGGTCCCTCCTGGTTGCTCGTCTGATGATCCGTCTTCCATTGCTAATTTTATTACCAAGGCCAGAGCTGCTCTAGTATCAGTTGGAATAATCAGAGAGATAGGCAGCTGTAAGTTTTCTGTAGCCTTACATTATCATGCTTGGTAGTTGGAATAATTTGAAGTTCTGCACCATGTCCAGGTTCCTCAAAAAACTTATTATGACCAAAGTTAGAGCAATTAAGCTCCATCTTAGTCCTCAATATATGATATGATGTCCAATTCTACGATCTATCAAACCTCAATTTTGCAAATAAATCAAACTCATCACTCCCTCTATTCTGTGAGAAAACCATAAAGAAGCCAACGGAATCAAGTCCAAACTTGGTATAACTTTTGTTAGTCTTGTGCTCTTTGGGACTGTTCCTTTGTGGAGGTGTTGGGAGCTGGTAATAAAAGACACCGAACAAGGAGGAAAAGAGCTGGTCAACCAAAACCTAATTGGTGCCTTGTGACAGGTAGAAAGAGATGGGATATGCCCAACTGAAACAATTCTGTATGGTCTTGTAATCCTAATTTACTTAACTTCTAGCAAATGAGTGTAATTTAACATAATTAGTTATGTAATTTCAGCCAACGGTAATGGAGGGAAGATGCCAGGTCGGATCGTTGACTCTGACATGCATGATGTGGCACGGTTTCTGAACCGGTTGCTTGGCCTACCACCTGACATCCAGAATAAGTATGTTGTCTATACAGGAAAGAAGTATACAATTACTGAATTTTTAAGTGTTCCTACGAACAAGAATTACCTTCATAATAAACTACTCTTGGGTGTTTGCAGACTCTTTGAGCTTTTCACCAGCACACTTGATGTTGTACTCCACAAAGCTCGAAATGAGGGGCAATATGACTCTGGCATTGTGGATATCAAGGCCAACAAAATTGAAATGCATCGGCCTCCCAAGGTAACCTTTTTCTTTTGGAGAGATATTAGTCCTTAGTTCCCATCTGACAGAAAGTGACCTTGTGAACTTTGTATTTTGTTGTGTTCTTAAGTATTATTTGTTTCCTATATGACGGAGATCCTGTAGAATATGAGCTGACAGAGATATCGTTACCTTGTTATTAACTAACTGTTGATGGACTTGTTTTACAGACTGTATATGAGGACAACTTATCTGGTGCCTCTACAGTTTTGTTCAGCTTTATTGTTGACCGGGGCATAACTTGGGAGGTATTTGCCAAATTCTTCTCCATTCAAATCATTATAAGCTGCGTAAAAGTGACTGTTTGCATTTTTGCCCAGAATTTTCTTTGTTATACACTTATACTATGAATGATTAGTGTTCTAAAATTTGATTTTTGAAATACAAGGCTGCACAAGAGATCCTGGAGACAATGAAAAGCTCCCAGACTGGCTTCAGTAATGATGGCTTCTATGAGTCAAGAAGGGAATGGATGGGAAAGAGGCACATCATGCTGGCATATGAAGGGTATCTGCTACATACTCTACTTTTCTCTCCATTAATATTATAGCTCCCTCAAATGTATTGGTATGATCACTGTGGTGCCATTTTTTTAATATCGAATGACTTGTCCGGTATACGAATATAGAACAAACCGAGGAAAGCCAAAAGTAAAAAGGAATTGTTCTTTTAAGTTTTTGGAGTATTGTCTGTGCTGTAGGTTTTTTCTTTTTTTTCCTTTCAATTAACTTGGTTCTTTTTTTAACAGGTCTATTCCAGGATTGTTTAAAATAATTCGACCTGCTGTAGGGGAAGCAGTCAGGTATGCTGCTTGGACCATATGAAAATATCTATGTTAATTTGTTGGTCACTGGAATCTATCATGATGATATTGAACCTATAAAAAGAAATATGTTTTATTTCTATTGTTGATGATTATCAGAAATATGTTGTATTTGTTGTTATTTTGAGAGCTGTTGCAATAATTTAGTTGAATATATGTGGTTATCCTTTTAGTCTTACAGAACTAATTTTGTAGAGAGATGCCACTAGCTGAACTGAAGTCAAAATACAGAAAGGCATCTTCAGTTGAAAAGGTCAGCAAAGGTTGGCAAGAGGAGTATGACACCTCTTCTAAACAGGTACCTTTACTAAGCCTTAGTTTTTATTTTAAATGTTTACTATTGAAGGTGATTAAGTTTTGTAGTGGCATGACTTGTCCTAGTTCTTCAATTCTGTGATCTACTATTTTACTATTTAGTATTTAAATATTTAATCTCTCTTAGCATGTGAAAAACAATTTGCACAAATCTTTTAACCTTTCAAATGATTTAATTTTTGTTAAATATCTTGTTTGCCAAAGTTTCTAAGTACACTTTTGTTGTGCTTTCAGTGCATGCATGGGCCAAAATGCAAGGTTGGCAGTTTTTGTACTGTTGGGAAACGGCTCCAAGAGGTGAATATTCTAGGTGGGCTTATTCTTCCTCTGTGGCGAATCATTGAGAAGGCTCTAGATAAGCAGGTTTGCACTCTGCCCCTCTCCCCTAAAATTAGTAAAGCTGCACGGTCACATTTTAAAACATTTGGTCACTTTCTAGGAGTAAGTGCAATGATAAACAATGTTGGAGGTGGCTTTTCTCTATTTTTTTTATCGCTTATATCTTATTATTGTTTTCTGTAGGCAAGGCAGAGCCATAGAAGAATAAGAATTGTCCGGTTAGAGACAACTGACGAGAACCAACGTGTGGTGGGGCTTCTCATCCCAAATGCTGCTGTGGACCGTGTGCTTGAAGGCTTATCATGGGATCACAGTGTCCAATTGGATGAGGAGTGAGGCCTAAAAACTATATTCATTTTTGTCAATCATTATTTTGATCTCATTGATTTATCTCACTAACAATTTATTAGTAGGTGGGTAGGAAGCAATAGAGGGAGTTGTATGTATTGATGTTGTATGTAGATGTGCAGTGCATAATTGGATAAGGCTGATTTTTGAAGTTGTAGGTTGTGATTGTAGTTGTAGATTTTGGGATATTAGTTCCATGTATCTGTATAAACAAACCCTATGTTAAAATTAAGGGTTTGTTCTCATCTAATTGGCTGGAAATAGATGAAAAAAGAAGAAGAATATATAGAGCCTGAAGTTCATTCCCAAAGTGCATTTTCTTTTCTTTTTATTTCCGTAGCTGCTGATCTCATCTGATCCAAGTTGTTAAAAATTAACTAAAAGAATAAATTTGACTAATTCAACTTCCCTTTGGTCCATATTTGTCTTTCTTTAATGGAATGGTTAACCAATTGAGGTCCAATCCTTGTTTCGTGTATCTTTTGTCTAGGCTGCTAGTATGGAATAGTTAATCTTGATGGAGTAGTTACAGAGGGGGTAGCCCCTCCCCACCCCCCCCCCCCCGTGCGGCGAATGATTTGTGATGCGTTGAAGATGAGAGGGTTGGCTGGCTTCGAGTGGATCACTGACTCACTGCTTCTCGGGTGCCCCATGAATGGAAGAAAATATCTGTCATGCGGAATTGGTCGTAGGGTACAAAAGTCAACTGGAAACTGTTGGCGGAGGAAATTTCGTGGAAGGCTCTAACCTTTAAACGGTCATGATATTACGAGACTCCTGCTCCTGGATTACGGTTTAACGCTTAAGCCAGCCACTGTCTCTTTCTAATATTGTCTTATGGCATGCAAATGTGCAATTTTTTGGTCTCATTTCGTGTCATTTTAAATTTTAATTAAGATTTAGTTCGTTCTCATAATTCATGTAACCAGTTTAATTGGAATTTAATTAATCATCATAATTTGAATAAAATTATTATTTTCATGTCATTATTTCTATTAAATAAAACTCATATTAAAGATACTTAAAGGAAAAATAAATAATCTTTCTAAAAGATGCAAAATGAACAATACTATCTAATGTAGCGCATCAATGCAATCAACTGATAGCTAAAAATATTCATATCCTAATAACAAAGGAATGATATTTCTAAAGCTTATAACATGACACAACAAATCAATGGTGGAGGGAGAATTTTATATTAGTGAGGTCAATATTTATAATTTAGAAGTATATTGAAGATTTTTTTTCAATATATATATATATATATATATATATTTAGAGTATTTTTGTAAAATTGAGTGGGGTCAATTGATGAGTTCACATCCTCTAAAGTGCGCAGTTACTTCAGAGAGTGAAGTCGGCAGAAATCACATGTGATATTATAGTGGACAACATTGAGATTTTTACGGAAAACATTATAGTGAGGGGGGGTTGACCTTTGTAGGTAAAATATTGTCAACTCGTCAATTGACCCCACTTTGTTATATGTGACTCCGTCACTGTAACAAATATATAATTGATTGAGCATGATAATATATATATATATATATATATATTATCTCTTCCTTGCCTTAGTAAGAAGAATAAATATGTAAAAGTTGAGTCTCATTTATACTGCATTGAGAATCAGAAATTTTATATTGCATGATATAAGTGTTGCATCACATTTAATGGCTAAGAAATCCTTAAGATCCATATACTTACTGAAAATTGACAATAATCCCTTCACAAATTTAAATTATATATATTGAAATATTGAAGATCATATTTACTGAATCTTACATTAATGATCTTAAGTCTACATATGAGAAAAATAGTTAACGTGTGAAAGACAAATAATGTGATATTAAAGTCAAACTTTTATTCTCGATTCTTGAATGTACACACATAAGAGTTTCCCCAGTGACACATATGACTAATTGCAACTGAGTTTGAAATTAAAAATCCTTTTATTTGCCTACCTAAAAATAAGATGTGAAATCGATCACGAATAATTTTAACGATTTTACTGTCCCACTTTATAAACACATCATAAACCCAATATATTTGTTTTATTCTTTAAAATCACATTAAACCCTTTTGTTAGATCTCACTATCTTCCAAAAGTTAACATTTTTTTTTATTATGTTGACATCATAAACATATTATTATTTCCAATTTCTGTACTTGTTACACGGTTTAAGAAAGTGATAACATATATATTAAAGAAATATAGAATCTTCCAAAAACGGAAAATAAATTTCTTAAGGACCGGAAGACGGAAGTGCAGATTTTTTTTTTTAAATAGGAACTGTTAACATCTTAACATCCGCGTATGCTGAATATAGAAGCAGAGGAGATCATTAGATCCAAATTTGATTTAATAAACAAAATAACTATTCGATAATATTAAAACTCGCATAAAAATGTTACTTTTATATTTTAATAATCATATAAATTATTAAATTTAATAATTCAATAATAATTTTATCCGATAAGCATAAAAAAATATAAATAAATATGATCCGATAAACATAAAATAAATATGATCCGATAAGCATTGTAAGTCCGGTGCCGCTGAATATTGATAGTGATATTTAAGCCGTCTAATTACTTAACCATAGACCGAGTCAGCCCAATAATTTATGGAAAAAAAAAAGGAGAAGCTTCAGTGGGGACCACAATACGCGGCTTGCGCACTTACAAGCAAGCAACACAAACCAGTCCCACCTACGAAACTCTTAAACAAACAGATCAAACAACTCCACCAAAAGTCCAAAATAAGTGCCCCAAAAAATATCCGAAGGAAAGAACAAACACAAACTCTCCGTGTCTCGATCCCCGGATTTGCTGCCGTATTAGCCGTATGATCGGTGTTTTTTACTTCAATTCCTTCTGATAAATAGCTAATTTCGAGTTTGAATTGATGATTGGAGGTGATAAGATGGAGAGACAACAGTCTTTCGGTCCCTGCTGTTCTTCTTCTTCGTCTTCGTCAGCTAGTGCTCAGAGGCGACGGCCTGATTTCCTTAATTTTTTCAAGGTATCTTTCAATTATTAGGCACACAAATTTCTCTAGCTTGAGGTATGCCTCTAAGCCTCTTGCACTGATGTATCTGCTACTCATATCCTTCATATAAACGAATGAATAAGACCTGTTATTTCTAGAAACCTTGGTGATAAACAACCTTTTTCTATCTTTATCCTTTTCTCTTAATAAAGAAACCATATCCATACTTTCTTGAGCTATTTCTACTTTGTTAAGTTTCTAATAGTTCACTTGAACAAAAATTTTGATCATCAGAGTGCTGGTTGTCTTAATTCATCATCAGCTGATAGTGGAAAAGGGAGAAGTAAATTCTCCAGTAATAAAGTGAAGCATGGTTTTCACCTGGTTGAGGGTAAATCAGGACATGACATGGAAGATTATCATGTGGCAGAGTACAAGTGTGAAAATGGACATGAGTTGGGCCTTTTTGCTATTTTTGATGGGCATTTAGGAGATGGCGTGCCGAGTTATCTCAAAGATAATCTCTTCAAAAATATACTATGTGAGGTAAAGTCTAATCTGGTATAACCACCTTTAAACCCTGTGGGAAGTTTTGTAATTTCACTAAAAATTCTTATGCGATGGCCGGCAAGTTACGTAACAATTTTTGTCAAGAGAGAAATTTAGTGTGTTTTTCAAACATTTATATGCAATATAATCTAATACAGTACATGAAATAAGAAATACCCATTAACGCATATTTACCAATCTGAAAAACCCAAAAGTATCCATTCCATTTATGGAGTATGATCAGGTTTTACTTATTCTTTATTAAAGCATCGTGCATAATTATTGCAACTGGTTTGATCTATTTAAGATTTCTTTTCTATTTCTGTTTGTAATTTCAGCATGTCTTTTGGGAGAATCCAGTGGAAGCAATAAAAAAGGCATATGGTTCAACAAACAAGTACATACTAGAGAACTCAAAGGATTTAGGGCCTGGTGGCTCCACAGCTGTCACAGCTATTGTAATAGATGGGAAGGATTTGTGGATTGCGAATGTTGGCGATTCTAGAGCTGTTGTGTGTGAAAGAGGTGCCGCAAATCAATTAACTGTTGACCATGAGCCACATGTTGAGAGGCAAAGGATTGAAGAACAAGGCGGTTTTGTTACAACATTTCCTGGTTTGTCTGATTTTGCTTTTTTTTTTTTGCAAATTTCTTTTTCGAAATAATCCTAGGTTGGTGGAATGTCATATCAAACTCTTTTCCCTAATGAAAGAGATTGATTTTGGTTTAGAGGTTTTAGCTTGGTTCTAGCTTTTAGGACTAACTTTGCTTGAGATGGCAATATTTGATAGAACTGTATAAAATAGAAATGAACTAGAAGTCCCAATTCAAAAGGAAATGTTTCTATTTCAATCTCTTGTATGATTGGTATTGAGAGCTAAGCTTGCAATCATTGTAATATGGATGCTCTTTATGATAGAGAGAGAGAGAGAGAGAGAGAGAGAGAGAGAGAGGGAGAGCAAGTTGACTTGGGATTCTTTTTTTTTTTTCTTGACCAAAACAGAATGAGCTCAGGAGATGCAATATTTGATAGAACTATATAAGAGAAACTTTGACTAGGAATTATGGTTTATTTGTTTTCCAAAATAAAATAAGAACCAAGGAATGCAGAGGCAAAGGCCATTCTATCCTGTCAAAATTTACCTACTCTGATGTAAAATATATGCAAATATCTTCTACAGTTCTTCTCATTTTTTCTGCAACATTTTAGGTGATGTACCCCGTGTAAATGGGCAGCTTGCAGTTGCAAGGGCATTTGGTGATCAAAGCCTCAAAGCACATCTAAGTTCAGAGCCTGATATTAGACATGTCCCAATAAATTCTACTATAGAATTTGTTATTCTTGCAAGCGATGGCTTATGGAAGGTTGGTTATTTCAAAAAATGATTTATTTCAAACAATTTTAGCTTGACATATATTCCAAACTCTTTAATCTTTTTACTTGGAATCATGTATTTCACTGGTAAATTTTAGGTTGGTTTGTTAAATTTGGAAGAATAACTCACAATAGCATGTACCCTGTCAAATACTTGGACTTGATAACAGAAAGGACAAAAACTGTCTGATTTGCTCAGAATTAATGTCCATATTTACTTGCAAAATGTAAATTAGGGAATAAATTATAGGAACCTATTTAATAAAAGTGTGTGAGTGAATTGCATCAATAATTACTTGTTCAATTTTTATACCATGTTGCTCTAGTGATGAAAACAATGTGTTGGACATATTTTACCAAGATGTAAAAAGAGAGAAAAATAAGGAATGAGGATTGGGGATGCTCTTAAGTCTATGTAGACTTATCTAAACAGAAAACAAAAGGTTTTCGGTTGCTCAACTCTAATCATGTAAAATTTGTGTAAAGCAGGTAATGAAGAATCAAGAGGCAGTTAATCTGGTGAAATCAGTGAAGGATCCTCAAGTGGCTGCTAAGCGATTGACAACAGAAGCATTGGCACGAAAGAGCAAGGACGATATTTCTTGCATTGTAATCCGGTTCCAGTGTTAAAGGGCTTGATCTGCTATTTCACGGCTTATTGGTATATTATGGCGGGAGGATTGTGCTTCCTGTTGATAGTGTATATTGTGTGTATTGACGTAGTTTGCATGCTAATTTAGTCTAGTATTTGTTGAGTTTGGGATTCTATTGAGTTTTTTTCTTGTTTACTTTTTAGTACATAAATTGGTACATACTTGTCCATACATTTCTATGTAGAGAGACGGGGATTAATAAGAGGGGAGGGAGGGAGAGAGAGAAAGAGATGTTTTTGTGATTTTCCTGGTTGGATTGTGATGGACTCCATGGGATATGATTGGTTTGGATTGTATATGGTTATTATCCTAGACCACATTTTGAAAATATCTGTTTGGAATTGCTATGCAAAAATAGGGGATCTCATTGCTTTTCCTTCGTTAGACTTGGCAAAGTTTGATAAGGTTTGGACATTGCATCGTTTGATATGAAAAGCTCGTGTCATCTGGTAGATACAAATGCAAATTACCAGTATTTCAACAAGGTAAAAAATTCCAGAGGTTTTGTTTCTTCATGGTTATCGCCACAAACTTTCTTGATAGCAAATGGTTACTGGTGCAGGGGCCTCTCTAACAATTGTGACTTGTCACAAGGACAGGCTAGATAATTTAGTAGTTGAATATTTAATCTTGATCCAAAATAGTGTGGTCCAGGTGTATGATATGATTTTTAGACAGGATTAATGCCAGCTTACAACCCAAATTCACACTCTGTTCCAATAGTAGGACCAATAGTTGGCACAACTACTTTTTTCTGGATGAAGTTAGGAATCTTCTTTGTTCCATGAACAATTGAACATTGAGTTTTTAACTTCTGCTTGCTTCTAATTGACCGAGTGTTCTTAGTATTCATACTTTTTTATTTTTGAGTTCTCAGTTTTAGTGCTTTTAATTTGAGTTTTATTGATCCATTTTTATAATTAAAATTGAAGAATTAGTACTGTTTTAAAAATTAAGATCACACGATTTCATGACTGACAGATCTCAAATTTATTTATTTTTTTAACAAAATGTTCAAAATTTGAGGTACAAGTTTAATGCTTTGTGCTCGAAGTTTGGAAAATGACATCAATTTGAAATTGTGTTCTGCTTAAATATCAATTTCATATAACAATACAAAAAAAATGAAACAAATTTTTTGAGTTATGAAATGAGAGAAATTATAGAAGTTCTATCATGGAAACTGAAAATTTGTATTATGGAAGTACGAAATTATGAAGCGAGTGAAAGGGAGGTTTTAAGTAGTTTTTGGAATCTATAAGGATAAATTTTTTGAAAAAAAAATTGGAAGGACAGCAACTTTAAAATGGTAGAGGTTTATAAATAGTTTAAGGACAAATTTAATTACGTTCTTTAAAAGACTTGGCAGTTAATGATTTTTTATTAGAGGACGCGGTACAATTCTTATTTTTGGTACATGGATGTTACATACATACACAATACATTAATAGATCCTTGAATCTAGACTCTTATTTCAAAAACGGGCCTTTAGGCCTTCTCTAAAGAAAAGAGCATGAATTGAAGTCCAATAAATGATTTTGGTTCGGTCCATTGTTTTCGAACAATATATATTATATATATATATTCTTACTCTCATGTTTTACCTTCTTTATTTACACAATAAAAATATTTATACTAAATAGATAATATATTTATATTTAAATTTATAAATATTTATAGTTAGTATAGAAAGTGTTTAACAGTTTTTCTTTCCTAAATTATTATAAAAAAATTAAATTAAAAACTTTGTTACACAAGTAAAAATACATCTTGCATAATATTTAATTTTATAATATAAAAAATAAATATTTTTATCATTAATATAAATATTTTAAAAAAAATATAAATATATTTAAAGTGTACATAAAGATTATAGTTAAGGTGTATAATTATCGTTCAAAAAAAAAGTAACTTGTGTGAGAAATCAAAAGATAACTACAGTTTAGTTGATGGAGAGGGAAACTAAAGCCCACATATGTATCATGTTTGAGCATGTTGAGTACCTTTCTTTTATTTTTTAAATGTATATTTTTGGTTCAAATTCACTATATATATAGACTTGAGCTATGGGTCGACTTGATCATTTTTTCTTTGATTAAAATAAAGAAAAAGAAGAACAATCTATGATCGATCTTCGTGCCATTTAATTAAGTTGATCAGACGAGGACATTCTCATTGATATAAAAAAAGAAGTTCATGCTGCAATAAAGCACACAAAATTAAGTACACTTAACAAAATAATTTTTCACACATTGCATAATTAATTTACACATACAAACGATGATTTGTTGTTACACATATTATGCTACTTGGAAAGAAACGCACAGGAACTGGAACTTGGACAGAAACACACAGGAACTGGTATTCTCCAACAAGAACAAAGACACCAGAGTTGTAAGTACCAATTAATGACAGAAAAATAGCACCAGAGTAATGCATGCAATCACTGTGTAGCTCCACATCGCTTACACTGACTTCTCAGTGTGCGCCAAGAAAGTAATCTGCTGTCAGTTGACGGAAGATAGTCGGCTCTTCTTCCATCACGGCGACAATGCTAGGCGCCACATGTGCGTACACGACCCAATCCCCAGTCAGTTGTGGAATCAGCATCAGGTACCCGGCCTTTCCTCCCCAGGGAAAATGGTACGACCCAAATGTTGCCTTACCCCAACCGAAATTGACATCAGGAAATCCTCTCCCGGACGACACTACACAAGAAACAGACTTATCCTCTTCGTTGCTATCTCCAAGGTATATTCTCGCTGCTGTTGGTTCAGGCCGGTGTGCCTCCATCCAATCCAGTAGACTGAGGAAATGATCTGCTGTTGCAGCCGGCATTAGCCAGTCATACACTTCCTCTGCCACCTCAGCAAGTTTCATGTCAAGCAAGGTTTCCACGTGTAAATTCCCATACGGTATCGACAGCACGTTGCCAAAGTAATTCTCCATAAACTTTTCACCATGAACTTTTTTCATGCGCGAGCGGCCATCTACGACCATTCCTATCGAGCACGACTTTTCACCCTGATTGGCTGATCTGGCCAAAATTTGCCAGAGATATGCAGTGAAGCAAATCATCTTGCTATGTCTACGGCCGGCTATTTCTTGAAGTTTGGCGATGTCAGTGGCAGAGATGTAATAAATGCGATTTATCGGATCAGCGAAGTGTATTAACGGGTTTGGAGGGGGGCAAAGTGAAAGAGGGGTAAAAAGTCGGTTGATAAGGGGATCAAGCGGGTTTGAAGGTAAGAGGGGCCGAGAAGCGAGAAAAGACCGACGAAAGGAAGGCATGCGGTTAATCGGCTGGCCGAGTGCAGTATCAGCCCATGCTGACATAAACATGTTGAACGAGTAGGCATCGGCAACACGGTGATCAAACATGCATCCGATCACCACGCCACCACACCTCAGCTCAGTTACCTGTATTCATAGCGGTAAATTAAAAAAATATAATAATAATAATAATAATAATAATAATAATAATAATAATAATAATAATAATAATAATAATAATAATAATAATAATAATAATAATAATAATAATAGTAATAATAATAGTAATAATAATAATAATAATAATAATAATAATAATAATAATAATAATAATAATAATAATAATAATAATAGTAATAATAATAATAACAACAACAACAACAACATAATAATAACAATAACAATAACAATAACAATAATAATAATAGCAGCAATAACAACAACAACAACGAGGATGATGATGATAACAATAACAACAACAACAACAACAATAATAATAATAATAATAATAATAATAATAATAATAATAATATGACAATGATGATGACATTAAGATTTTTTTATTTTTCTATTTTTTTCATTCTGTTACATTTATTGAAGTTGAGATTATTTTGAATGAAAAATATTTGAGAGATATCATCATTAATATCATCATCGATATTGATTTTACTATTTATATAAAATGAGTTATTATTCATATTAATGATTTTATTATGCAACTTATTTTGTATAATATTTTTATTCTAATTCAAATATTATTGATATGAATAATAATTTATTTAAACTAAATAATAAAAATATCAATTATTCATATTAATAAATAAATAAGTTATATAATAAAGTCGTTAACATCAATCAATAATATAATAAATACAGATCGATCACGGTATCTGTATATTTGTCTCTGCTTGAATTGCAGATATCCTCGCGGGACCCAAATGAGCTATCTACCAGATTTTCATATTTCTTTAAATCCAGGGTTTGGTAGTACCTTTTTTTTAGTGTTTCTTTCATATCTAAAGAAGACAATTAAAGGACTAAGGTAGACCCAGCTGGTAATTAAATTCTTGATTTGGTTGGGGGTTATTGACTTGAAAACTTGAAGTCGTTACCAACTCAAACATATATATTGCTACATCATTGCCTCATAAATTACTAGCATGTTACCATAAAACTGTGCATTCAATCATTATTGTGTAATTTTCACATTCTATTTTTAGATAAACTCATTTTCTTTTTGGTCAAATGCAAGTAGACATGTACTTTTATGTACAATTCTGATAGTTTGATTTTACTAGTTCTGTTTTGACTGCGGTTAACAGAAAAACCTTTACAAAATTTTTTGACTGCGTGTACAAATACAAAAATTTATAAACTTAATTAGCTTTCATTATTATAGTATTGTGTTTTTATGTTAAAGAGGAGTGATAATTACACCTGTTAACTGCACCGTTATTAGTATTCCAAATGAATTTATATTTCATTCATAAAATATTTATATTTAATAATAAAAGTGTTTATATTTTACATTATTAAGATTAAAAATTATGCAAATTATATTTATACTTATGTAATAAAATTTTTAATTTCAATTTTTCGATAATCATTTAAGAAAGTGATAAACACTTTTTATACTAACTTAAATACTTATAAATTTAGATATAAATAAATTATTTATTTAGTATATATATTTTTGGTGTGTATATAAGGAGTGAAAAATATAGGGTGTAAAAATAATTTCTCCATGTTAAAACACCAGATGCTTATGCTTCATTGCCAAAGCAGTAATTGTATCGGTAATTAAGTTCAGATAGACTTAATTAATTTGTAAATTGCAATCCTTTAATTACCTTTTGAGTCGTGACAAAATATTAGCCTTGACTTGGTACTATTATAACTTCAAACTTATAAACAAAGTTGAAGTTGCTCAACCAAATCACATAATGACATCCCTAATTAATCTCTCTATCTTTATTTTAAGTTTTCAGGGATCTCAAGTTCCCGTGTTAGTGGATGTAGGCAAGAAAAATATTGACAATTGGTGATTGATAATTAGTTAAAAATGTTGTAGAAATTCGTTTCCTTCACAACTCAATATTTTTACTTTCTGTTAGGTTAAGTTGAAATCATCAATTGTGTTATTATCTCCACTATCTACTGCACCTGTGGGTAAATCATGAAAGTGACACATAAATAGCTAGCAATTAAATATCAAAATGTATTAAATATATACTCTAATTCTACAACTAAACTAATGAAAAGTTAATCCAAAGAATATTGTCAGTATTAAGAAGTTTCTGAATAATTAACCATATACATGTTTTGATGAAACAGTGTGTTTTGGTTCCATTAAGGTCAGTCATCTTGAAATTTCATACATTAAATTAGGCCAACATTTAGCAATTTATTTCTTGTTTCCATACGGAATAATTAAATTTTTTGTAATGATTGAATAATTTTTTTGCTGTCCACCGTCATGTATAGTCTAATTTTACATCTAATTACTAGTGCGCGCAACGGCTCAAACCTTTCATGTACTGGTAATTAAATGAAATAATTAAATTTTAGGCGTTGAAGTTTAATTCAGTATTAGATGATAATTAGACCTTTTGCATATTAAGAGATATTAATTCAGACTGGTGAAACAAAAATATATTTTTTCAAAAATACATAAACATCACCGCAAAAGCGGAGATTGAAGCAAATCATGAGGTAATTAATTTATCTGTGATACTTTCTGTAGCATCTTCATAAAAATAACAAACCTGAATGCAGAGGATGCCATTCTTTTTCTTCGGCACGAGTTTAGCCTCCACGCTGTCATCCGGATCATACAAATTGAGCTCCCTCAGTTCCACGTCAGCATACGCCTCCGTCAGATCGACACCTCTGTTGTTGCACAGTATTTCTGGCTCACCAGCAGAGTTTGCCACCACCTCACCAGCTAGAGGGTAATATGCGACCAAGACCTATGTATTAGTGTATATACATATGACCATTAATAAATAGCTGCTTATATATATGTTCAGATTACTAATACTTGTTTGAAGATATATATATGATGCATGCATATATTAATTGCTAGCTAGTATATATGAATTTCTCTGAACCAAAGTTCTCTAAACTTAAAATATTTACTATTTCATGAAAACTAAGTAGTACCGGAATGTGGTAATATATAGTATAGTATTCCAAATGTAACTTCACAAGTACTTGAATTATATATATTTGTTCTCAGGTAGCTTGTTTGAATAGTAAAAACACTTAGTCTACATCGTCTAGCCCCTCCTAATTTTAAATACCTAATAAAGAAGCATGACAAGTTGTCTTTGTCTAATTAATCCAAATTCAACCCAATCTCAAAAAGCCTATATTAATTTCACTTAGTTTTTTGTCAATAAAACGTGTATAATGCACATGAATGTAGGCCATGTTATAGTCCTCAATTTTTACATTACTAAGTTGCAAACTCATGTTAGATCAGGCGACCTTAGCAAGAGCCGCTTTGAGGGTCGCAAGCATGGCCGGAAATATAGTGGGTCCCACAGAGGCAGCATTGTCAGTGTCACTGACAGATGTAGGTTTCCGGAAGCAGAAGAAAACGCCGACGTCAAGGGGCGGAAGGAGGAGGTCAAAGTTCGACTGAGACAGCCTGTGCTCCTGCACCGGCAAAATGGCCGCCACGGTCTCGGTCGACTTTGTCATGACATCATACCCCTTTATTGCCTCTGCCCCCATCTTCTCTTCGCGTGTGTTTTTGCTTTTGTGTGTGTGTGTGTGTGTGTTTGGGTTTTGGGGCCTTGGAAGGGGTATTTATAGGAGGGAGAAGAGGTAATTAATTAAGCAAAGAGATTCATTTGGAAATTAATTCTGTACAGTGTCCAATTTCAATTGACGATTTTCAACTCTCAAGGTTGTTTCTGTGCTTTGCATGTATCTACCCCCATAAGATTCCCACTTTATATTTGATATGTATATTAATTATAATCGATTAATTGTCACAGTCAGATTGACAATTAATTAGGAACTTCGATTTCGACCCAACTTAATTTCATCCGATCAATTTGATGGCTAATGAGTCAGTTATGGTAGGCAATTTTTTGACCTGTCTCAATCTTTGTTGGGTACGGACATGATTTGAGCTAACATATATATTATTTTTTTTGATGAAAAATAAGGGTCATTGCCCCTATTTTATTTATTATTACCAATGACTACATATTGAAATAACAAGAAATGAAAAGAAAATACAACTCAAGAGAACTGAGTTGTGATTAAAA
This sequence comes from x Bolboschoenoplectus mariqueter, assembly GCA_037678475.1. Taxonomy (NCBI): domain Eukaryota; kingdom Viridiplantae; phylum Streptophyta; class Magnoliopsida; order Poales; family Cyperaceae; genus x Bolboschoenoplectus; species x Bolboschoenoplectus mariqueter. Next base: position 1,214,979 of record CM075260.1, on the reverse strand, counting down.
AAAGAAAAGACTAACTAATTATTGTAAAAAAGAGAAAGTAAAGCAAAAAAAGAAGAAGAAAAGAGAACAATTTGGATTTCAACTTCCATGCATATAATGCAGCAGTGTTGTACACTAATTAATATTCAATTAAAAGAAATTATCCTTAATCTTCATATTTTAAATTCTTTATCCGCACACCAAAAATATTTATACTAAATGAATAATTTATTTTTTATAAGTATTTATAATTAGTATAGAAAATATTTATCATTTTTTCTCTCCTAGATGATTATAAAAAAATTAAAGTTAAAAACTTTATTACATAAATATAAATACAACTTGCATAACTTTTAATCCTAATAATACAATATATAAATACTTTTATCATTAGATATAAATACTTTCTGAGAGAAGTATAAATCCATCTAGGATACAAATAAAGAGTACAATTAAGAGGTATAATTATCACTCCTCTTTAATTAAATTATTATTTATTAACTAAGATTTATTTGCATACATAAAAAAGTCTGACCTGAAATATCAACTCATGATCCATGAGGACCAGGTGTGAGTCAAAGGATCCTTATCCGAATCGTGTCAGGTCGGACCTGAACCATCTAAAAGATATAAAATAAAATTTATTTGCTATATTAATAAGTTAATAATTTTTATTGTAAATTAATTTCAGAATGTTTTATTTCTCTAGTTTTTTAATTGATGATGTGATAATTCTTAATTTGTAAAGGGAGCAAACTTTTATAACTGAGAGACAAAAATATTCATTTAATTTATAAAAGAATTCCAAAGGCTAATGTGACATATAAAAAGGAATTAACATCCCAGCAATTAAAATTATAAATATCACATAAAATTAGCAAATTATTTGCAAATGCGATGGAGTTGTTCTAATAAGCATTGACACTCGTCAATAGATGTAGTAATATAGGTGGGTATTAATAAATTTTAAATAATTTGAATATATTTTTGTCTTTTCATGATATACATAAATTTGAATAATTATTTAAACTAAAAAAATTATAGATATATTTTTAATTATTTAAATAAAACATGTATCAAACTTAAATTGACTTGAGATATAATTAGCTTTGATTAAACAATTTTAAATTGACTTAAATTTGATACATATACTATCTAATTAATTGAGAACACAATTTATAATTTTAATATTTCTAATTTGAATTATATATTTCAAATATATATATACACACACAAGTGAGGAGTCAGATCTAGGATTAGAATATAAAATTTTAGGATATGGCTTAATTTTATAATTATTTTAAAAATTAAATATATTTGTATAACTTTTTATTTTAGAAATATAGTTTTATAAGTATACTTTACAAAATATTTTCTAGATTTGGGCATAATATCACAATTATATTGAAATTGAAGCATATTTATAAATTTTTTTTCCAAAAGTATAATACTAGAGGTATACTTTAAGACATGGGAGTTAAAGTATATTAAATATACCATAACAATTGAATGAATACTAAAATTATTCATAATTTTTTTAGTGCTTAGCAGTTCTCCAACTCTCATCTCCTTTCTCTTAATTGGTTTATTGTGTAGACCGTATCATAAATTTATGTCGGTACGATAAATTTACCATGTTTAAAAAAACCATTGATGGATCTTTTTTCTAAAAAACTATTAATCATTATTGATTGACACAACTATAGAATTTCTTTTTTAATTAGTTGTTATTTTGTCCAAAAAGAAAGTATGGGGGTTATGTTTTTTTTTTCAGTTTGCATTGTCAGATTTAAATGGACAAATTAATTAGCTTTGTGCCAAAAATACCTTTATGAATAATATCTAGAGGTGAATTTGACATGTATGTTGTAAATAAAATGACGTACCAAACCAAAAAGACATGATCAACTCATGGGCAAAGCTAGATAATTTTTAAATAATGAACATATATATTTTGTATCAAATCTTGATATTGGTACAATAATTAGAAAAAAAAATGAAGAAAATATTAATTATGGGGGTCAAAATGGTACAATTTTAAAAATTACCGTTTCAAATATGAATTTTAATTTTTTTATATAAAAAAATATTTATATAATATAAAAATTATCACATATACATATACAATTAGAAAAAAAAATAGAAAACATTACACCCCCATTTGAAGTTTAATTTTAATAGATGAGAAAGAATAGGAACTGAGAGTTTGAATTTTGATAAAAAAAAATATATCAAAATCACAACAGATGCTGACGCCAGCTACACGTCACGGCCAACTCATCTTTGATGACTTGATGAGCTCATACCAACACCACCTCACACCTGAGACTCTTGTAATAATAATCTCTCCCATAAAAAAAATGAAGGTAGAAATAACAAATAATTAAGAGTAAAATTAATTGACCAATAGGGGTCGATGTGATTAACTAAGCCCATAAAAGTGGGGCAATTGACCAAACCAGAAATCAAACATTCAGGTCACCTACCTTCTCTTCTATTTATTTTTTTTTAAGGGCACCATTAGGTGCTAACCACCCCTACTTATGTAATGGAATGGCATGAAAGAAAGCCCCTTATTAAATAATTTATGTCCGAAATTGTGGTATAGAAATAGTGCTGGCTCTTATCATGAAATTATTAGATTATTATGTTTGGCATGCATCCACTTGGCACCTGAATACAGTGTCAATTAATTGTATGGATTTAGGTACGTACATACACGTCATGGATTTGTATGTGCTATGTCACTAGAAATACATTTTTTTAAGAGGAAGGTGTTATGTATGAAGAACAACATAATATGTGACATAGAAAAAACAAGTCTATACATGCAAAAAGTATATCAGATGCTTGTAGGTGCATGCATGTTTTCTTATAACCCGCAACACCAATGTATATACAAAATACACATATCTTATAAACATACAAATACTCAGCGCATGCAGATATGGCTCGACATGAAATTCAAATAAGAGATTTTTATATAAATAACTTTCATCTTTATTTAAAAAAAACCTTACTAAGCACTTCTAAAAGTTTTCAGTGCAGAATGTCATGCATTTTCTCACCAAATACTTAGCAGTGTCCGCTTGCTGTTTCTGTCTCACCAAAATCTTACCAGTATACATGCTTGCAGTTGGGAACTGCTCTCATGTTTCACTAGCCAACTGAAAACTGCCACCTAGTTCTTTTTTTTTTCCTTTGTCCACCAAACCTTTAAATTTTATATATTGGCTAGGCATGTTGTACCAGCTATATGTACCGGTCCTTAATTATATTGGGCAATGTTTTCCAACTGTCATTCCGGAGTATTGAACTACCCATACCATTAATATTATGTACATAATTACACACGTAAATACTTTTCACGCTATTGTCTAGGTATACGCACGTAAATATAGTTCAAAATTAAGGTTATTGACGTGCGTATTGAACTACTCACAGCATTAATATTATATATCCACGTCAATATTAAAAATTCTAGTAGTATAATGTATATTTAGTTACTCAACATGTTTACATATTTTATTCTTTAGTTTGGCCGTGGTGGAGTGAGAGACAAACAATTGCTACATGAAAGTGATAAAAGTGGACAATGTACATATATTTATAGATTGCATATCATAATTTCAATTTCAATCTATTGATATTAGAAAAATGAAGGTCGTTGTGACTTGTGAACAACTTTAACAAAAAGTTGAGGGTTAATTTTAAATTCTAGACATAATTTGTTTTTGTTTGCTGTTTTATAACAAATGACAAAATCAGTCACATTTTTAACATATAGTGCAAAGGAAGCCCCCCCCCCCCCCCCCCACCCAAAAAAAAAAATTCATTTGTCACATCCCTACACCCACAAAATAAACAAATAAATAATTAAATGAAGTTCAAGGTAAAAACATTTTTAATTAAGGGGCAGTGGCACATCCTGTAAATATTTTAAAAAGAAAATAACAGCAATGCATAATATTACTATTAAAGTAAGCTAGGTTTTAATATTTTTGGTGCTAGCTAGGTGTGATAAAATAGCTTATTAAAAAGGCATTTTGTGTTTATGTCAAGCAAGTATATGTATTTATTATAATATAGACCCTTAGGAGTATATCTGTATATGTCTTAAAAGATAGGACCTCGAAACATATTCATATAATTCTTCCTGTCACCTCCCAAATCAAATTAAATGCATTAAATCCCTGTTCATTCAAGAATTTTGGTCAAATTAGAATTACATTACAAAGATAAAGTTCAGTATCATATATATACAGAGAATTAAAATACCATGAACATATCTTTTTTTTTCATTATCATCTAATGGTTTTTTTTAATATTCTTTCCAAATATTTATTGTATTCCTCTCTTAGCAAATTGATATTTTGGATGGTGGTGTTAAGTTCCTAGATATACTGAATAAGTTAGTTGTATGACATAAAAATTTGTATTGTTTTGAGATTCATACAACTAAAAATTTTCAATTATTTAAAATTTAACGCGGTAAGAATAGCGTTAGAAATCTAACAATACTGTTGAGAATACATATCTGTTCCTCATATTTTTCTATGTAAATAATCTTGTTCCACTATCATGAGCCTACATTAATTTCTAATTAATTAACGTACTTATATATATATATATAACCTTGCAGAATTTGTAACGCTTTTCTGAAGTAGACACAATTTTATGATGCTATAACAGTAAGTGTGGTTGTTTTAAAAAAGGAGACAATTTATTGTTTACATCTAAAGGTTGACCCACCTAGCAAATGACATGATGCCATTTTCCAAATAGCTAATCTGAAAAAAAAAATGAAATATGAGACCAAGGAATTGAGATATAAAAAATGTGAATTAAATTTTAATTCATGCTAAAAAAAATCTTATGTTCAGTTGTGTGGATTAAAAGACACAAAGATTAAGATATCAAATTACCTAAAGGAATAGCTAATGATGCTTAATTCATGAATATAGTTTCTTTAAAAATTTGGATAAGAATTAAAAATTGGGGGGAAAAAGGTTAGAGGAGGAGAGTTTAATTTGTACTAAAACTTGTGTTTGGTAGAATTAAAAAATTAAGAAAGGTAAAGGAGCCTTAAGGAGAGGTTGCTAATTCGAATAGTTTAATGGTAGATTGTTGTTCAACATTTTTTTGTTTATCAAATAATTTCCTAAAGTAAGATAATGGTAGTTTAAATACATATTCCGTGGAGCACATACACGCTACATATATAACAATATTTTTTATATGAGATGTTAATTATTTATGACCAATTTTATTAAGCAAAAGAAGCTAATAATTATCAGAGAGTTTTGGATCGAAGATTAATTTAGAGATTTAAACAAGATATTGAGTTTGGGAACATACAAAAAAATCTTATGGCCATTTATTGGCCACGTTAGGAAATATAAATATTTTCATTCTTTAATAAAATTTTATAGGGAAATTACAGTTAATCCAGAGTTCTCACTCTCTAAATATGAAAAACAAATATCTAACTATTTTGTTCAACTTTTAGAAAAAAAAAATATGAAAAAATTATAGTTAATTCAAAGTTCTTACTCTCTTATCCTCTGTTGGGCAAGTGAACTAAAATTAAAATGTGGTAAATATTAAATTATTTTTAAAATATTGATGTTTGATAGTAGTGAAATAAGTACATGAAATAATAGAAGTAAAATGTGTTGAAAGTTATGAAATTTAGTGATTTAATTTTACTTCACCTTCATAAATATTTTAATTTATTTGATTTTAAATCACTTTTATTTGATGCATTCCCACTCCACTTACCAAACACAAGGTAAATGCTTCACAAATGTTTTGGCCAATTTTTCAGTGAAAAATATAGATAAATGTTTAATTTAATTTGGTTCACATAAATTAATATTCTAGCATAACCAAGATGTATATTTTAAAATATTCGAGAATCCACGCCGAAATTATGTGAAGAATAAATCTCCGTAGTAGCTATTTAATTGGAATCTTATATAATATAACAGAGGTTAGCTCCTTGACATTAAGTAAATGCAAAATAAACTCTATAAAAATGGTTGGGTTTCAAAGCTTGTTAGTCATGGCATATCATCATTTATCTTGTTAGTCATGTCATATTAAAAATTATTTTATTTTAAATAATTTTTCTTAAAAAATAATATTTTTTAAGACGAAACCTGAAAAACAGCCCTCGTATTCAAAAATAATGAGCAGTATGAACTCAGCCGCAAAAGATGACCATCATCTAATTGATTGGAACATTAAAATTTATATATTAGTATATATCTAAAAACACCATTAACTCATGTCCAAGCAATACTAATGCTTGATATTTTAATATCAAACCTCACCAACTTTCTTTATTATATAAAAGCACAAGTAAAATAGATAATTGGATGGACAAATAGATATAGTTGTGATTAATAATCTAAATAGAATATATACTGTATGGAAAGATAGATAATTGGGGACATGATAGGGATAACTTTTCTAAAAAGATAAATATATCCATAAATTTTCAGTTCCCCAAAAGTAAATTCTTAATCATTCAGAAAGGAATTAAATCATTGCTTGAGCTCCTCTCAAAAGATTCAAGTTATCCTTTTAAAGATACTAACAGCACACTAACCTGATTATTAGTACAAAATATGATATGTCTCGTCTCTCCATAAAAATATATAAATTTAAATTAAAAAGACATTTAAAAAATAATAAATGCCGATTTTATGGTAGTCCTTATTTCAAAAGAAAAAAGTTCTTGGTAGACTCCAAGCTAGCTTTTTTTTTTCCCTATTTGTTCCAAAACTTCAGGCTTTTTAAAACTCATGAATTTAATGATTCAATAATAATTCCAACCCCAAATCACGTAAAATTGTTTTTGTTCTCCCCTGATTCACCTTTAAATTTTATCTTAATTATATGGGTGTTTGTTGCATTTTGTTGACATTTCTATTCAAATGGCCATGCAATCATCAAAGATAGATAGATCTATATATCTCATCATCAGTCTATAAAAAAAAAGATAAAAAAATGTGAATTTGGTACCATATATGTACATGCATGAAAGCACAACTCGCTAATTAATATAATTAGTTGCATTAATTTTCTATAAAGGAGTGGGATTTTAATTAGATGTTATCCATGGAATATGACTCCCAATCTACAAAGATCAAGTTCCATCTTAGCGTAATATAAACATATGGGGTTTAGTTACAACAGGAGCACTTATGTTATTGTATGAAAACCACCCACTGATATTGTTTTAATGAAGTTTCATTCATGCATTATATACATACATACATACATATATATATATATATATATATATATATATATATATATATATATATATATATATATATATATATATATATATATATATATATATATATATATATATATATATATATATATATATATATATATATATATATATATATATATATATGAGCAATTAGTTTGCTAGTCCATTTTCAAAGTACTAGTTTGAAGTTTGAACTAGACAACTTGGTTAATTAGATTGTGTTCATTTTGCTTGTTAATTAGTTTGTGATCACTGTCATTACTATTTTCATTTCTTCCTTTATTTAGTACTACTAAATTTAGATCATTCGAAACTTGAATGGAAAGCTCTTTATGAACATATATTTAAAATTGAGTGACTTTAATCTTCATCTTTATCTCAAAAGAAACTCATCAATTTATTTATTTATCTCGATTAATTTTTGTCGAAAAGAAAACACAAAAATAAAAAAATGTACCATCTACATATATAATTTCTTTTTAAGCGAAATAAGTTTTGGAAGACTAAAAATGCAAACTTTTATGTATGTAGTGTAATTATATATACTCACATTTGTTATGGGTCAAGCAATAGTGGATTAGAGCTAAATTAATAAATGAAAGAGAGGTTGGAACATATAATTTCCTTTCCATAGCATATCAAGTGAAGAGGTTGTAGACTTGTAGTTTTCCTTTATATATCCTTATGAAGTTCTACTCATGTTGTTAAGTCTTTTGGCAGTGTCTAGATATGTAGTTTTAGTTAATTAGGATAATTATCAAGTAAGGATATTTATGGCATACATCAAATTTTTATGATATATTTAGCTTTTAATGATATATATATATATATATATGAGAAATTTTATCTCAATTAAAAAATACTGATGTATTACTAATTATTTAGATAGTTAAGACGTGTATTAAATTTGAGTCAATTTGAAAATTGATCGGTCATTTATCATAAAGTCATTGAAATTCCTTCTTTAGAAATTTTAAATTGTTTGATAAAGGATAAATGTACTTTAATTCAATCCAACTTGGATACACGTCCTATTAAAATAATTGAAAGCACACTTGCAATTTTTAATTTTAATTTGGATACTAATTTTTACATACATAAATAATAAAAATTGAATATACCATAAAAAAAACAAAAGTACACTAAAAGTTTCAATCAAATAATAGTGACTCCTCTTTTAATATTGCGTATTGATAACAGTTTAATTGCTTGTGTTGTTGTAATTTAGGAAGATGTAAAATTTTTAATTTTCAAAAGGCTACCAATGGGAGTTCTTTAGTGTAGCTTCACTTTCAAGTTCTTTGGTGTAGCTTCACTTTCAAGTTACAATCACCACATTATCTTTTTCTTACATTGAGAAGGCAATTGATAATATAAATTAATTAGTAAAGTTAACTATCACACGTATCAAAATTTACAATGGAGGCAAAATTTAGTTACAATGATGTAAATTGACTACTTTTTACTAGATATTTGTAAAGACAATTAACCTAAATTAACTTATTTATAGATAGAGTTTGCAAATGTCAAGGTACAAATTTGATTTCAGTATTGCTTAAACTCCACTACTAATTAAGTAGCTCCATCACTGATAATTTCTCTTTTCAGTCCAAATTGTTTTTTATTATAGTTTCTCCACTACATTAATTGTCATTACCACTTATTTACCCTTTAGCAGGATGAAAATATATTGTTAATATTTTTATCCCCTTATAGGGGGCCAAAAATGATACTTAGAAGGTTTTATTAAGAACATAACGTTATTTTTTTTTTTTCAAAATTTGAACTTATTGGACGGCTAAGAATGATTTTGCCATGTAAAGCATCTCAATTTCTACTATTGTAAAAATTGAATTATTTACTACATCAATAATTTAATAAGTTTCTTTATATCAACTTTAATTTCATTGATGTTAAAATAATAATCTTCAAAATTTATAATTATGTAATTGTTAATTAACATTGCATATCTGAATTTAGTTTTTGCAAAGTCTATTATGAAACTACCAAACAAATGACTAATTTAAACAAGCTTGTTAAATTATCAATTACTTTACCTTCTGCATTTAATTTTTTTAGAGGAATATAACTGTACTCTATAATCACATATATTTATATAACTTTACTTGCACTCCAAATATATTTATATTTCTTCTAAAAAATATTTATATTTAATGACAAAAATATTTATATCTTACATTACTAAAATAAAAGCTTCTGTAAAATTTTACTTTTACTTGTACAATAAAATTTTTAACTTAAATTTTTTATATTATTTATTTAATATAGATACTTTTGATGTATGGATAAAAAATGCGAAATATAAGATGATAGAATAAATTCTCCAAATTTTTATTGTTATCACTCTTTTTTTTATAAATGAGACAGAAAGGCTCTAACATAATACACGTTCAACGGGCCAGTTTTTTTAACCAGTCAAACATTGCATGATTTAAATTTGGTGAACCAAATTGAAGATAAATAGGCCCAACCAAATCCGATCCAAACAATTAAGTAAATAACAATCCAAATTTAATAGTCAGGTCCATTCAGAATGCACAATTCAATAAAAAGCCCAATTTTTTGTGGGACCCACTGTCAGAATCTCCACACATGTTTTCTATTATTCGTATTTTTCCGGAGAATCTGAATTCAAGGCAAGTTTCTTCGGTGTAGTTTTAAGCTGTTCTTTCTGACCATCTTTGCTTTCTTCTTTTGGGAGAGCTTAAATTCGTACTTTTCCAGAGAATCTCTCTCTCTCTCTCTCTCTCTCGCTTTCTGACTGTCAAATGGTGAGTGAGTCGTCACATGTACTCTGTTTTGGTCTCGGTTTTATTCAATTAACGAAAGTCTTGCCTCTCTGTGTTTTCCCCTGTCTTTCTTATTATCCCGAGATGCTACAAATCAATGAAAATGCAACCATTCCTAAAGTGTCAGGAACTCAAATGAAGAAGATTCCTCAAGTATATATGGAGTGTGCTGTGTGCTTAATCATTTCACGAAACCAATCATTTCTTCTCAAATTTTAATAATTTCACTTGCTAATTTTGTAGATGGGAGAAGAGGAAGCCACCTACACAGTAGATGAGAAGCTTATTAATTTAGGATTTGGAAAGTTCCAATTCTCCATGCTTCTATATGCAGGGATGGAATGGATAGCTGAGGCAATGGAGATGATGCTTCTTTCGTTCGTGGGGCCTGCGGTGCAGTCTCAGCGGGGTCTCTCTTCTAAAGAGGACAGCATGATCACTAGTGTTGTCTTTGTTGGGATGCTTATAGGTGCCTGCTCTTGGGGTATTGTTTCGGACACTTACAGAAGAAGCCAAGTTAATTTTTTTTTTTTTCTTGTTCTATTCATCTTACTTTGCTACAAGAACATGAGTAGCATCCGGCATTTAACACTAGTTATTAAGCCACACACTGGTACAGAAGTTAAGACTTCTGATCTGCATCTTGATGCTATGCAAATCCTGTACTAGTACTGGTACGTACAATTTGGCTGGACACAGATATTAAGTCACGGTAGTTTATTAATGATCAGTAGTTTCTTCTTCTTTGAAATTTTATAGTCAGACCAGCAAGAACAAAGAATTTTTTAATTTATAGGAAGGGGTTTCTCTTCACGGCTGTTGTTACCAGTGGAGCTGGTCTGATGACTGCATTTGCACCAAACTATGCGTCTTTGATTATTGTGAGGTTTGTGGTGGGTATCGGACTCGGAGCTGCACCTGTTCTCTGGTCCTGGTTCTTGGAGTTTGTACCAGCGCCAAATAGGGGCACTTGGATGGTTATTATTTCGACCTTTTGGACCATGGGCACAATCTTGGAGGCATCCCTTGCATGGGTACTGTAACACAATTTCCTACCATTTTATGTTAATTTATTATTTATCCGAATCTGTACGGAAGCAAAATTGATGCAAACTCTTCTGAATAAAAAAAAATTTCCAGATGGTGATGCCAAAGCTTGGTTGGAGATGGTTATTAGCCCTCTTCTCTATCCCCTCTTTCCTCCTCCTCCTATTCTACCACATCACCATTGAGTCGCCAAGATATCTCTGCAAGAAAGGCCGCACGGATGATGCCACAGACATTCTAGAGAAAATTGCAATGCGAAATTGTGCCAAGCTCTCTCCTGTTGTTGTTGTTTCTGATTCGCATATCAAACTCGAGGAAATTTCTGGTGCCTCATTAGGGTCTGCACGCTTGGTTTCTGACAAGGACAGAAGCATGAATGAAATAGGGGGAATAAAGCAGTAATTACGCTTTTGAACCCCAGATTGGTGCGGTCGACTCTGCTTCTCTGGGATGGTTTACTTTGGTGGTGCATTTTCCTACTATGGAATGGTTTTTTGACCACTGAATTCAACAACAGAAATAGAAAAGTGATGCCAAAGAGGTTAAGTTGGGATACTTATACAGTGATGGGCTTTACAAGAATGTGTTCATCATGAGCTTTGCCAGTACATTGTGTAAAAAACTTCTATAATTTGATTTTACATAACTTGCATAAATATGTTCACGACATCTAGCAGTTCAAACAGTCAACCATCCAGATATTGGTACATCTGTTACAACAATGGTAACTGAGATTGGTCAGGTGGTACCCAATTTAGCATTAACGAAGCCAGAATTGTTTAACACAATAGCACAAACTTGATTTAAAACCTCTTGGGACATTGTACTCAGTTAACGTATCTGTGGAAACAGGAAACTATGATTTAATAGAACCTAAATAGAAGTGTTATCGATTGTTTAATTTTGCATGAACCTGAGCATGATTTTTAACATGAGCTCTGTATCCACCTTTTATTGTGAAATAAGTACCAGATTTGTCCAAAACATAGAAGGGAACAAAGAAGCACAGTAAAATGATAATAAGATCTGATTTGGTACTCCTACCTATGTCTGCTACTAAACCAGGCCAATATGGTACCACTGATCAAAATATAATTTTATGTCTGCTATCAAAAGCAAAGTGGTTCGATTCTATATTAATATTATTTTATGTTCCATATATTAGAACTACGTGGACTTGTTATGGCAGCTTTGGTCATGGATAAGATCGGACGAAAGCTCTCGATGGAACTAATGTTTTTTACAAGCTGCATTTTCTTAGTGCCCCTAATTTTTAACGTGTCAGAAGTTACAACATTCATCTCCCTGTTTGGTGCTCGTGTTTGCATCTCCACAAGTTTCATAATTCTATCCATATATGCCCCTGAAGTAAGTAATTTTATATACATATATACATATATATACATACTTGAAACTTGATTAACAAAAGGGCGCCTGTTTTAGCACCCAGCCAAAACCACGCCAGCATGGAGCCTGCATCTCTTACATAAAGAGCATTGCAATTAGCTAATTGACCTGAACATGAGTCTCATAATTTTATATTTTTGTTCAGATAGGTCTCTCTCCTCTTTTGAAAGATAATTTAACAGGCTTTTCGAAAGTTGTAGTCAAAACTTCACCATCCTGTTGAACAATATTACTGACATGTAACAAGTAACAGCAGCAGTTTTGGTTAGGTCCTATGAATCAAAACCTGTGAGAATTGAGCATATATGACTGATTTGCCAGTGATTTACATAATTAAATCTTTTCTGATATGGTTAAATCTAAACTTTTGTTATGAAATTTATATATATGCTTGGCCTGATTAAAGGTTGGTTTACCAGCTAACTAGATCAAGGTGCAATTGTCAACATTTAATAGATTATACCTTTGTCATGGTAATCCAATTGACAGGTGTATTTCCAAATGTATGACAAACTGTTTGGTCTTAATTTGTCCTTCAAATATGTTTCCTTAAATAAAACTTTAAAGCTGGAGTTGTGCTAGCACTCATAAATTTTTTTTTTCAATTATTCAGAAATTACTTACCTTCAATTTATTCAGATATATCCAACATCGGTACGGACGACCGGTACAGGGGTCGCAAATTCGGTTGGGAGAATTGGGGGCATCCTTTGCCCCCTTGTGGCAGTTGCATTGGTACATAGTTGCCACCAGATTAGTGCAATTCTCCTATTAGATTCTGTTATTTTTCTTTCTGGAATGGCTGTTTGTTTCTTCCCTTATGAAACCAGCGGTTGCAAGCTATATGACACTAAAAGATCTACAATAAATTGGTTTCTGTTTTCTAGAATGGAGATAAACAATTGTCTAATAATTTGAGGTTAGTATGTAATACCATTTGTTTCATTGATGTTGAAACAACCAAAATTACACAAATTTGACCTTTAAATGTGATATATGATGTTATATTATGGATATATGAAATTTGATGCAAGTTTTATGTTAATCGAATGACTTAAAAAATTACAACATTTTATATTTAACATTCTTTAGTGTAATATCAAAAGACAATAAAATCAAATAAAAATTATACACGACCAATAAGTTTAATATCATGTCTAGAACTTTTTTTTTAATTTTTAAAATTTAATTTAAAAGCGTGTTGTCAAGATTGATAAAAATAAAATGTTCATCATATAAATTATAGTTCGCATGTTTTATCAATGGATGATACCCGTTTTATTTATACCGCTGATCCGAGGATATGAAGAGAAATAAGGTATAATAGTCTCTTGTTTAAAAAATTGTGAATTTCATTTTTAAAAAATTATTCTTACATCCCGCATTTTATACTATTTATTTATATATTAAAATTATTTATACTAAATATATAATTTATTTTTATTTGAATTTATAAGTATTTATAGTTAATATTGAAAGTGTCTATCATTTTTTTAGATAATTATAGAAAAATTAAAATTAAAAATTATATTGCACAAGTATAAATACAATTTATATAACTTTTAATCATAAATAATATAAAATATAAATATTTTTATCATTAAATATAAATATTTTCTAAAAATATATAAATACATTTAAAATACAAATAAAAATTACAATTATCACTCTTTTTTATTTTACTAGACTAACAATATCCATGTAGAATGATCTCATCCCTCTTCTTTCCCCGTCTCCTCTCTTCTTTGTGGTTCTATCAGTACCTGTTATTGTACGGTACGAGCTAGTAACCCATTTGGTTATTTAAATATTGGGAATCTAAGCAAAGCACTCATTGGCCCACTACAATGTAGTACACCAGGTCCACTCATATTCGTACGAACATATTTTGGATGGGTAAATTAACATCGTTGCTTAGATCTGAGTCTGATCTCATAACATTTGACTTTTTGACCATTTTGACTTCTTTGTTCCACACCTTGTTCCAACAATGGCGGATCTAAGTTCCCATTAGATATTAATCTCTCTCTCTCTCTCCCCCCCCCCCCCCCCCCACACACCTTCTCTCTTTTGAAACAAGACATTGAAGGCGAAAAGTTCACGAGGGAAGCTCAAAAGAAAACGGTGAGCTAAATATTTTTCAAGATTATCCCCAATTCAACTTGATCTTGTTATATACCTTCTTTGTAATTCAGGTAGCTTGAGTAATTGAGCATTGTATATCATTTGTTTGATGTAATTCCTCGAACGCTTATATTAATATTCAAAATGGCTTCTTGTAATAATCAGTTGCATGATGAGGTGGATTGAATTATAGGTAAGGAGGGTTCTTAGTTAGCAGTAATTAGCGTAAACTGAGGTCCAGGTGAGACTAAAATATTTTCAAATTTAACCTCAATCCATGTTAAATTTGTTATACCTACTTTTGATGTTGTTCCGGTACCTTGAATGTATGGCATTCTATATCACCTCCTTGATGTAATTCCTCGAATGCGTTGCATTCAAAGCAAAATGTTTTCTGGCAATATTTCTTAGATAGCTGTAAGCATCACATGCCTTTCTTGTATATAATTTTTTTGTCTTTTTGTTTTTGAATAATTTAGATGGGAGAAGAAGAAGCTACATACACCGTAGATGAGGCGCTAATAAAGCTAGGGTTTGGGAAGTTTCAAGCCTTTGTGCTATTCTATGCTGGGATGGGATGGATCGGAGAGGCAATGGAAATGATGCTTCTGTCATTTGTGGGGCCTGCGGTACAGTCTCAGTGGGACCTCTCTTCTCAGAAAGAGAGCATGATCACTAGTGTCGTCTTTGTAGGGATGCTTATTGGTGCCTACTCTTGGGGCATTGTATCAGATACTTACGGAAGGAGGCAGGTTCAACTTGTTTAATATTTCACATTCTTTGGCTTAAATCTAATCATTTATGCAAAAACATGGAACCAGTAAGAAGACCCAAAATGTCTCAAACAAAGTTCAGCAAATAACAAGATACAAAATGTTGAATTTACAAATTGCTGATT
This sequence comes from x Bolboschoenoplectus mariqueter, assembly GCA_037678475.1. NCBI lineage: Eukaryota > Viridiplantae > Streptophyta > Magnoliopsida > Poales > Cyperaceae > x Bolboschoenoplectus > x Bolboschoenoplectus mariqueter. The sequence continues at coordinate 1,199,426 of CM075260.1, read as the reverse complement.
GTATGTAAAAAAGTAAAACTTGTGGGAAATTATATTCCTGACGTTAGTTTGGTCCTTTGATTGTAACTTCATGGTACTTAATTAATTCATTGCTGTATTCTAGCACTTGGGCTTAGATTTTTTTCCCCCTCCTTGCCAAGATACCAAAATCTGGTACTGAATTTATCATCATTTATCAGGAAGGGGTTCCTCTTCACTGCTATAGTGACAAGTACAGCAGGTTTCTTGAGTGCACTTGCGCCGAACTATGTTTCTTTACTTTTTCTTCGGTTTATGGTTGGCATTGGGCTTGGAGGTGGACCCGTTCTATGGTCTTGGTTTCTGGAGTTTGTACCAGCTCCTAATAGGGGGACATGGATGGTCATTTTCTCTACATTTTGGACCATTGGCACAATCTTTGAGGCTTCCGTTGCATGGGTAACACCCATTTTTTCACAATTTTGTTATGTTTTTAATTATTATTTCCAAGAAAGCTATGTTTTCTTACTTAAAAAGTATATTACACATTTGTCAGATATACTATACTATATCCTCATAAAAACACATCCTCAAATTTTACCTATGATGAGAGAAAAATGACTTAACCCTTATATGTGTCCCGACATTTTTGTGCAAGAGTTAGATGGGCAGATATTTTCTTTTCTTTTCTTCTGTGAAAAGTGGATGAGGGAAAGGTATGAGGCATGCTTTTGGTTTTGCAATTTTAGATATGGAATTATGAGGATTTAGGGACAATGCATGAATACATTTATCAAAATTCATACCTATGTTTTAAATTCTTCAGGCTATAATGCCTAAGCTCGGTTGGAGATGGTTACTGGCTCTATCTTCACTCCCATCTTTCGTTCTTCTACTTTTCTACCAAGCCACGCCTGAATCCCCACGATACCTTTGCATGAAAGGCTGCATAGACAATGCCACTGACATTCTGAACAAAATGGCAACTAAAAATCAGACAAGCCTCCCTCCGGGGCGCCTCATTTCTGATTCCCAAATTGAACTTGTAGAAATTACTGATTCCTCTTCAGAAACCGCACACTTGGTCTCTGACCAGGATCAGAACGAAAAATTTGGTACAAAATTTGGAGGGTTGAAGGCAGTTATTACGCTTTTGACCCCAAAGTTGGTAAGGTCGACTTTGCTTCTCTGGATGGTGTTTTTGGGAAATGCATTTGCTTACTACGGAATAGTTTTGCTGACATCTGAGTTGAATAACGGAAACAAAGATTGCGAGGTGAAGGAGGTTAAATCGGAACATTCAAATGATGATGGCCTTTACAAGAATGTGTTCATCTCTAGCTTTGCAGGTAATAAACTTAAATAGAATAATATTTTTTCAGTTATTGGTGAACTTAGTGATATTACTGAAATGTCCTTTTATCTAAATGAGTTATAAAGAACTTGATCATCCTATCTTTGGACAAACTTGTCTTACAAATACCAAAGAGGGGAACACATTTTGCTGTTCATTTGGTTCATGAAACTATTTCTGAACTTACTCTTCCTCCCTTTTTCGTTATCCTTATTTTACTTTTGACAGAGATACCAGGGCTTATCATATCGGCTTTAATTGTGGATAAGCTTGGGCGAAAGCTATCTATGTCATCAATGCTTTTTACAAGTTTCCTTTTTATGGGACCTCTTGTATTTTATCAATCAGAGGTACTCACGGCGATCTCCCTATTTGGTGCACGTGTTTGCATCTCTGCAAGCTTCACAATAGTATACATATATGCCCCTGAGGTTAGCTTTATTTCTTCTCTGATTGTAATTTTGAATGGTTGGATCAGTATATATTCTGGTATAATTTTGAATGGTTGAATTTTTTTTGGTAATAAAGGGTCATTTGCAATTTCAACATCTTAAATGCACAAGGCAAAGCAGAATCTAACCAAGAAAAAGGAAAAAAAATATATTTTGCCTCTAATCCGGTCTCTGCATTTCTTTTATCAGATATATCCTACGTCAGTAAGGGCTACTGGCATTGGTGTTGCAAGCTCAGTTGGGAGAATTGGTGGTATTTTGTGCCCTCTAGTAGCGGTTGCATTGGTACATGGTTGTCACCAGACAATTGCACTTCTGTTATTCGAACTTGTTATTTTTCTTTCGGGACTAGCTGTTTGTTTCTTCCCTTTTGAAACTACAGGTTGTAAGCTAAATGATACTGTAACCGACTTCAATTGATTATTTTTTACTTTTCTTTCTTTCTTTTTGTTGTTACAATAGATACTCTTATAGAATTAAGCGATTCTTGTTTCCTATCTGAATCTGAGATGCTGATTTATTGATATACATCTTTCGAAGTTTCAAAATATCCTTTGCTCTCCGTCTATTACAAAGTACATTATGCATGAACCTTCAAATTAACATTAGTTTAGAATTTTTCTTTTTTGTTAGCATTATCATGTATTAAGTGCTGAGAGTTTATTATACATTTACCTAAACCACATATTGGCCACCAGTCAATTCTTTCTTTTAACAGAGTTGGTGAATGCTAAACACTTGAGAATTCAATTTGCTAAACAAGTCAAAAAAAACACATGAGCCAACAACAGCATCCTCCACATTTGATAAAAAAAAAGAATAGCAAAGATGTTTCACGAGAGACTGAATCCATAGTCACACCTAAATGATAAGCCAACACTTGAGAATTCAATTTGTTCCCGTCTTACTGAAAGAAATAGAAAACTATTTGTTGATTTGACTAGCACATCTTCACAGTAATAGAACAAGTTAACAAGCTAGGATTCTACAATAAGATCATGAAAACCCAGCAGCTTTTGCACAAAGAGAACATCAACTCGAGAAGGATACATTCTACTAGACAAATTTTAGCTACAGGCATATAAAATAGTACCAAAAACTGAGAGCATTACAAAACAGAAAATGTCTTAAAATAGAGTATTCAGCAGGACCACAAGTTGTGTGTGCGCATGCTCTTGCAAAAGTCCATTGTTTAGATAAGCCTGCACAAACAAAGTCAATGCAATTAGTACCACAATTACAAAGAATGATCATGGAAACATGACTTGCTACCGGCCAAGAGTTGCAACATTTGACCATATTACATTGGCATATCAATTTTGAAGTACTTGGTGATTTTGCATTAACAAAATTCAATGATGCATCTAAATAAAAACCAATATAGCATATTACTAATTGAACTACAAAAAAAAAATTAAGACATTGGCTAGGCAAGGATCTTCACAGTTTTACATGCACAATAATAATCTTGCTCTTAAAGTCTATGAATCAACCAATGTGATTTCAGATATTATGCACCTCATACTACGTTCCAACAGCGTAGTGCTAATTGTAAATAAACAAAAAGGGTGGGTCTCTTAGCAACACATATAATAAATGTTTATTTATTTATGGAAACATTAAAATGTCAAGTGCAGTTTCCATTGAAAGGTGTCACTTTATCACAGACTATTTTTTTTACTTTACCAAAAGGTACCACTGCTAAATAGCCTCTGATGTATTCTCAAGTAAGCAACTAGACCATTTTTGTAATATAATGAGTACAACACGTAAAATCATCTTTAATGTACAAGAATGTGAAAAGGGACAGCACCTTAAGGGCTGCTCTGAATTTACTTAATAAAGAAAAGCAAAGACTTACCATTTAATGAAGTACAATAACAACTCACCGCCGCCTCTCCCTATGAGAATCTTCACCGCGGCGGCTCTCATCTCTTTGCCTCCTAGAATCACGACTTGATTCATCTTCATGGCGCCCCCTCTTCACACCATCATCATACCGCCCCCTCCTTGCATCATCACCGTGGTTTCTTCTCTGGTCGTCATCGCGATCATCACGCCTACCATGTCGGTCCCTTCTGGTATCATCCTCACCTTGCCTGTCAATCTCCTTACCATCATATCGTCCACTATCAGCATCAGTAACGTGGTGTGTACCACGGTCTCTTCTCAGATTGTCACTGTGATCATCACGCCTACCATGTCGGTCCCTCCTGGCATCATCATTGCCTTGCTTGTCAGTCCCCTTACCATCGTACCGTCCACCATCAACATCAGTATCAGTATGTGTATCATACCTCTTGCCATCATAGAGATTTCTAGGATCACCATCATCACCATGCCCATCATACCGTGCCTTCTTAGTATCATACTCTTGGACATGACCACTTTCCCTTTTACTATCATGACCATGACCATCATGCCTTGACCTCTTAGTACCGCGGTCACGCCGATCATACTTGTCACCATCATCATAATCTTGCCTCTCATCTCTTACCCTATTAACATCATCATAATATCGTGCCTTTTTAGCATCATGGTCATGACCACCATGATGTGTCCTTTTACCCCCATCATTCACATCATGTTTGAACCTCTTACCACCATCCTCCAAGTATGGATCTTCTTTTTTCACCTCACGCCTCCTATAATCAACATACTCTCTCTTCTCTGCATCCTTCATTCTCTCTTCTACTGAAGTATCATGTCTTCTAGACTTGGAATCATTTTTGACCTCCCTATCCTGTCTCACTTCAACTCTTTTCTCCTCCCTTCCATTGCTTTTTCCATCCTTCTCAGGGGCATTTTTGTCTTTCACAGGTTTCTCTTTACCATATTCAGACTTGTCACTTTCACTATCAGAATCATCAGAATCATGCCTTCTCTTCTTCACCTCTCTGCCCTTCTTCCCCGTCTCATCTCTCTCTTCCTTTGTTTTCTTTTCCACATTATTTGCCTTAATACGATGTCTGTTACTTTCTCTCTCATCACTACTATACTCTGACTCATCACTATCATGCCTTTTACTCTTATTGGTTTTAGCTTGGCTGCCAATATGTCTACTTCTAACAGAACCTTTACCTCCTTTTTCTGATTCAGAACCAGAATCAGAATCAGAATCATTTCTCTTTTTTCTGACAACTTCAACCCGTTTCCTCTCGCCCCCTCTCTTTCTGTCATAATCTGATTCTGAGCTTGAGTCATACCTCTTACTCTTCATGCTATGTTTCCTCCCTTTTCTACTATTTCGCTTACCAGAATCAGAGTCAGAATCAGAATTGGAATCAGAACCAGTATCAGAATCAGAGTGGTCGCTTTCCTGCTTCCTACTTCCTCTGTTATGTCCTTTAGAATCTTTTGCTATTTTTTTCTCCTTCTTGGCATCCATCTCAGAATCAGAACTGACATCAGAATCAGAATTGTATCGGGAACTCTTACTGTGTTTTTTCTTTTTTTCTTTCTCATGCTTTGCATCAGTTGTCATCTTCATTTTTTCCACCACATTGTCTTCTTCATTCTTACCTTCAATAAATTCACCTGATTCAACATCACTCTCTTGTTCCTCTTGTTTTGTCTCCTCTACACTTTTTATTCCCAGAGCAGCTCGTAGAGTTTCCAGTTGCTTCTCTTTCCTGGCAGCAACATGGTGGCTCTGTGTATCACTATACCTGAAAGGTTACATAAAATTTAAGATATGAACATGGTACATCCTTGCGTGAAAATGTAATGCTACCATGTTTACAGATCAGCGTAGCAGATTACCAATATCGGGGTTGTTTTCTGACTTCAACTGAGTTACCAATGATTTGACTATACAAATTTTACAGCCCCAATTATAAGAAGCTAGAATAAAAACAACTGCACTCAGCCTGCATCATACTATGCCTACCTCAGTTAACACTCTTTTAAAAACATGCATTTAAAACAACTGTTCTTTAATTATCCAATAACAGTTGAATCAGAAAACAGCCACCCCTACCAAAACAATTCAACAATAGAAGATAATGAATCAATTACCTCTTATCCGATGCACCATGAGCTCCTTGAGACCGACCAGCACTAGTCCCTTCATCATCGGCTTTCTCTGCCTCAGATTCAGCCTCGAGCCCTTTCCTGGCCTCACCTATCCTCTCGTCAATTTCCTGCTCCGTATAACCTCGTTCTTCTAGGGTTTCTCTCAGGACGAGCAGCTTCACCTCGATCCGTCGCTTGCGATCGTGCTCGAGTATCTCCTTGTTCGGCTTGCGTACGCCACCGGAGATCTCGGGTTCGGGAGGAGGCGCGCCACCGCCGAAGGGCTTGGTGGCGTTGGAGCGGGACCTGATGAAGAACTTGTTCGACTGGACGTATCCATTGGTACCTGATCCGCGAGCTGTCTGAAGGCCGATTCCGTTGTACATTGGAACCCTAGATCGAGCGAAACGAAACCTAATGGCAAGAGAAGATAGAGAGAAGATCCTTTTTTCTATTGTCCTTTGTTATAATCTCTTGATGCGTGTTGGGAAATAATTCGGGGCGGTGATGAGACCCCAATCCTCTCATCCGCTACATCGAAGTAGATCGCGGTGGACGTCCTATTTCTAGGTGAGCCGTACATCGTTGAATCCAACGGTTCTCATTTAACACCACCTTCTCTTCTTTCTTTTCTGAAACAAAGTTGCCGACGTAATTTTATCTTGGACTGGGCTATTAAGCGATTGTTAATTTAATTAATTAATTTTTTTACATATTTATTTTATTTTAAAATATCTTCGTCTCTATAATTATTAATTTTTTAATTTTTAATTAATAAAAAAATGATCTTAAATAATTTAGAGATATAGATATTCTCATATTATTTTCAAAGAAATTACAAATGGTTATATGGTCTTTTAGTAATGCTCGTTAAATTAATAAGATTGTTAAATTAGCAAGTGTTTTCCATCTCTAAAATTACAATTATAATTGTCATATAAAATTATAATTATTAATTTTAACTTAATTTCTTCATTTATAATATAAAGTTTTATCCGTAATAAAATTAGTCTTAATTTTATACATAATTTACATATATTAACTAACTAGATTTGATAAATAATTTCGGAGCAAAATAAAAAATATATGAAATAATGGTTCTCGGGAAAAAAATTAGAGCGCAGAAACGGGAGATTATTTCTATAGTTATACAATAATTTGGGTTCTCATTTCTACATAACATTTCTTTGACAAGTAGAACAACAGTGATTTAATTGTTTTAAAATATTTTAATATATCAAATTACAGTGATTTAGAACAAAATAATTTAAAGCATTCCTAAAAATAAAATAAAATAATATTTTTTAAAAATTTTAACATTTTTTATCTTACCATTTCATTTACTTTATTAATCTTAAACACCGATACGATTTAACATTCATTTCACTTTATTTTACATCACTTATCAAAATATATGTAGTAAACGGACAAATAAATTTGTGGGAGATTTTCTAAAAGAGGAGAGATCCAATGCTCATAATCATTAATGTCACATCAATGATCATAAAATTAAATTTTAAATAACTATTTATTAAACTCTTAAATAACAAAACTAATTAATTGAATATTTTATATATATCATGCTATTTAGGTACACAAAAAATTATATCATTTCAACTTTATTTTGATATGCATCAAGCATTAACAAAAATCAACGGACCAAATTTTATGATTTAATTCACTCTCTTAATAACTAGTGAAACAAAATTAAAATTCAATAATTTTTTATATACATATTATTAAAATATATTAAAATATATCTAACGATTTATATATATTAATTAAAATATAAATAATAAAATAAACACCACAAATATCAATAATCATAAACATTAAAATTTTTTTTCTTTTTCTGAAATTAACGTAATGAATTTTAACATTAATAATCATGAACATTAAATCTCTTTTTTTTCTGAAATTGGCGTAACGAATTTTAATACCATCGAAAAGCTCGTAGTTGTACAGTAGGTGCGTTGTGCGTCATGTGATTTGATGTCAAATAATACGCCGTCCGATTTACGAAGATGGTTTTGATGAAGCACGAATCTCAAAACTGTGTGGACTGTTCTGAATTAGCGCAGCGTGGCATTGAATGTAAAAACCCCGTATTCAAGTGTCGTTTCGACAAAATCAACTATGGTATGGTATGCTACGTTCTGATTGGAATGCTCACCTTGCAACTACCATTCTATCTATCAAGCAGCATATGCTGTCTGCGAGCACAGTTTAAGCTTTAATCATACCACACATTAACCTCCTTTTGAAAGGTAACCAAAATACTGTACAAATAAGTTGTATAATAAAGTGGTTAATATGAATAATAATTCATTTAATCTGAATAATAAAATCGATATTAATTTTAGTATCAATTTTGATATTTATATATGAGCTGCCAACATCAAAAGCACAGTATTAGCATTAAAATATGTCGGATAGGAGACTTGTTAATTATTATTATTATTATATGAATTTATTTGAAATGTCTTGAAAAATACTATTCAAATAAGAAAATAAATAAAATAAAATGTGCTATTTATTTCTTAAATAGCAGGTGTATAACGTCTGGACTGATTTGAAATTTATTTTAATATTTCATCAAACAATTTAAACTTTTTAACTATAAAATTTTAATTGTTTTTATGATAGATGACAATGAAATTTTTAATCAATTCAAATTTACTACATGTTCTATCTAAATAACCGGAAGTACATTTACAATGTTATATTTTAAATTTGAAGAATATTTTTCAAGGTTTTCAAATGGATGAATTATAAAAGTTGAATATATACTATAATTATTCTCATACTTATCATACTTGATGATGATATGCTTAACAACACTAAAAAGTATGTTAATCTTTACTTTCAGAAAAATTTCTAGATAAATTTTATTAAGTTAATATAATTATTACAATTTAGTTGTAGGATGTGATGATGTGTCTTTTTTTACTTTTAACATAATGAAAAATGGAGATAAAATTCGAGTCTACATATATATTTTATGGATAGTTCCAATGTCTATCAACTACTTTTATGTATATCCATTGATATTATGAAAAATATTATTCAAGTTAAAAAAAATTAAATTGTAGATGTAACTTTTTATTTCCTAAACAATTAATGTATTGTATCTGAACATATTTTTTATAGTCATTTAGCCTTCCATCAAATAATTTTAAATTTTTTCAATAGTAGAATTTTTAATGTTTTTATGATCAATAAATAATCAAATTTCAAATAGACTAAAATTTGATACACACATTTTAATTATTAAGAGCACATTTACCACTATACCTTTTTTTTTTCATTTCCTATATGTTTTGCAAGATATCAAACAAGAAAACAAAATTTACGTAAATAATTACCATATTTTATAACAATTTTGTTCATCTAAGACGTGTAGCACCAAATTTGAGTACGTAAATACACACTTAATACAAAAAAAAAAACTAATATTTTCATAAATTTCCGATGAGCGTCAATTCATAAAATCTAAATTTATATAGAAGCGATACACAACGAAACAAATTTGCATTTAATTACATATATACACCAAGAAATTTTAAAAATTACAATACTAAAAAAATAAGAGACTTTAAAAATGAATAATGAAACTTTGGAATCTGGATGCTTTAATTCTGTTCCACTTCAGAACTGATCCCTTGCCTCCATAACCTTCTATACTTTTTCTTTTTCTCTCTTACATCCTTTTTCTGTTAACAGAAACTGTGGTTGCTTTCAAATCATTTTCCTTACCATTTCTTCTTGCAATTTCATGAACCTTATTTTCTCCTAGAAAATAAATTAAACATAAAAACTTAAGGAGCAAAATGAAACCATATATATACTTTCAGTCCACCATTTTTTAAGATGCAACTACAATTCACTTCTTTTTTTTTTTTTCCAAAAAATGAATAAAAATGATCAGATATGAAATGAGGAATAAAATGGTTAGGTTAATTTTTTTTACCACCACAGACTGGTCCATCCCAATTTTTTTTTCCCACAAAACATGATCAGATATCATTAATTAAGAGTATAATGTGTCAAATAAATAATCATAATCCTCTTGAACCATTCTTAAAAGCATTGAGAAAGAAGTACCATGTCACATACTATTGATACGAGATGTGGTTACATAAAATCATCCGTTCCTTAATTATAATCCCCTTCAGCTGTACTGAATCATGAAAATCATAAAAAAATAAATAAATAATAAGAAGAAGAGGGGTGCCTATGCCCCGTGTCATACATATTTAAAGGATACGCCAAGAATTTGATATTTTAATATTTTCTAGGGTCACATAAGGAAAAACCATTCCAAAACCAATAGGAAAGGAAAAAGAGACTCTAACTCAATTATAATTAGTAGCAGATACTAGAAGCCGTTGCATTATTTATTGTTTTTTTAGGAAACTGTGCGGAGATAATTAAAGTTGATACTAATTTTATTATTTATATTAATTATTATTTATATTAATTATTTCATTATATAATTTATTTTTAATATTAATTTTATTATTTAATTTAAATATCATTAATATGAATAATAATTTATTTAAATTAAATAATAAAAATATTGTATATAAATAAGAATCGTTAATATAAATAATAAATCTATATTAATTATAATTTCTGTATATTAGCTTCTTTTTTTTTTAATCTGTCATGATTCCTGACCTCCTCGCTTTAGCAAAGTAAAAATGGGGAGTTCTGTATAAATCCTTTTACCCCCCTTTATTCTCTGTTCTGATACTCTGTTTTTATAAACCGATGCCACCTTTTCTGGATTTTCTCATCTAATCTGATACACAGAGAGACAGAAAGACAGAGAGAGAGACAGAGAGAGAGATAGAGAGAGACGAAGCTTAGTGCGATATCCATTGCTTAATCCTTTGGTTTCGTATCGATCTCACCTTGTCACAAGCATAACTTATGGTACTTACCCTCCTTTTCTGGATTCTCTCTCCCCCCACTCGTCCCCATAATAACGATCCTCTTTTTCCCTGATCTCTCTTGAGCTCTCTCTCTCGCTCTCTCTCCATCGATCCCTCTTTTGTGGCCATCGTTGTCTTCTTTTTTCCCAAGTTCCACTTAACTTTTATCTTTTCTGTAGTGTTACTATTGGTGCATGTTTGCTAGCTATTGATCCTTTATTTCGATTGTTTAGTGTGTACTTTCTATTTTTTAATCTCAGGTTCTCTCCTTGATACCATCACTAATTAATATTAGTTACAATTCACGCTCGTTTGGCGCGCTTTCCTCTGTTTCTAGAAACAGAGAGATAGTTATCTAGTTATCTACATCATGGCGATCCGGTACGGAATCATCGCCGTGTTGTCGTTCTCATGCTTTCTGACGTGCGCATCCGCCATTGGAGTAAACTGGGGAATTCAATCGAGCCATCCGTTGCCACCGAGCATAGTGGTACGGATGCTGAAAGATAATGGAATCCAAAAGGTGAAGCTGTTCGAGGCTGATGCCGGGATCATGAAGGCCTTGAAGAAGAGCGGCATCCAGGTCATGGTCGGGATACCGAACGATCTGCTTAACGGGTTAGCAGGTAGCGAGAAGACCGCCGAGGACTGGGTTTCGAAGAATGTTTCGCAATTTGTCAACGACGGGGTTGATGTCAGGTTGATTATCAAGTCACTCTTAATTTCTCTCATAAACTTTGTGCACGTTTCCTCTTGTTAAATGTTTGCTTGTTCGAACTTAGACTTAAAACAGATGGTGATAGATTTTATATTTTTTTTAAGAGAAATGTTTATTCAAATTTCATTAGAAAATATTAAAACATATTTTTGAAATTAATAAAACTCTTATTTTAAAAAAAAAATTGTTTGCTCATCCCTTTTTATTTCTTAATTTGTGAGAGATAGTGTGGAGGTAATGATTCTTTTGTGATTATTTTTACCCTCTCTATTAAGTCTGCATTTATTTCCATATTGGGAAGTCAACATCGGGTCAATATCAAGTATCTGTCAATACTCATGACAAGTCTTCTATTAACATGTATTCCTTAGCATTTATTTTCATATTGAGAAATCAACGTCGTGATAATATTTAAGTATCTGTCATAACTCTCATGATGAGTTTTTTATAATATTTGTTTTTTGGTGAAGTATCAAATTTTTATTTCGTATATATTTTATCAGGTAATATTGAAGCATAGTTTAAGAGGAAATAAGCGGTTTATATTTGTTTTTTTTTTCTTTCTTTCTAATTTGATGTTTTTTAACAAAAAATATTTCTTAAAGAGCAACTAGACAATGTGTCATGCGAGATTTTGGTAACATCTGATCACAAATCATTATCCTAACACGGATTATAAATACGAGGCTTTTGTTATGAATTTTTCTGTAAATTTCTGAATATATATATATCTCAACTCGACATGTTTTTCGCTTATTACTATCATATTTTACTTATTTGTGTCATGCCATTGCTATTAATTATGATTTCAATCTATTAAAATTTATTTTACTATTTTGTTTTGTACTTATGTACCAAAATTATGGAACTTCAGATCTTCTCTTCAATAATGTATTAATGTTAATTAAACAATAGTAGATAGATACTTTCTTATTACCATAAATGCTTTTCCCACTTAAAATCAGCTCAGGCCACATATTTATCAAATAATTGGCGGGGCCATAATGTCTGAAAATGCTAGCAAACATTCTTATCGAATTTAGTGTTGCATGATTAAAAATAATTGACATCAATTCAATCTAATATTGTAGGAAAATTAAAATCAGTATGAATAGGTAGGCAATTGGTAGAATTTCCATTTACCCAATTACATATAGTAACATAAAAGCATACAAATATATTGTCCCAATATACATTGGCATACTTCATACAAAACCCAAAAGATAATTCTCTGTTCTCATATAATTTATCAGAACTTAAATGCATAGTTCACATTTAGTAAACTCTCAAATAAAAAAAAAATACTATTATACTGTCCTCATACACTAACTAGCACTCTATAACCAAAATCCCCTTCTCTTTTCTCTGACAGATATGTCGCGGTAGGAAACGAGCCGTTTCTGAAGACATACAACGGTACCTTCCTAAACTTCACTTATCCGGCCATACAGAATGTTCAAGCGGCTCTTATAAAGGCCGGCCTCGGCAATCAAGTCAAGGTCACCATACCACTTAATGCTGACGTGTACGCCTCCCCGTCCGGTAAACCCTCAGATGGGGACTTCAGGTCGGACATCCACGGGTTGATGATGCAGATCGTTGGCTTCCTAAATGACAATAATGCCCCAGTCATCGTAAACATATATCCCTTCATAAGTCTTTACAATGACCCGAACTTCCCACTGGATTATGCATTCTTTCAGGGCTCGGCTTCCCCAGTGGTAGATGGCTCGATTACTTATACGAATGTATTGGATGCTAATCATGATACATTGCTGGCTGCACTTCGCAAGAATGGATTCGGTAAGTGAATGAGTTTAAATTCTGAGAGGATTGCTAGTATCCTATCTGCCACAATTGAGCACATTGAATCATTGGCTGGTACAGTGGTTCACAGTATGGTATTAGCCCTTACTGTGGTGGTCTGCCCTGGTATGGCGATACCTATACATCGAGTTGTAACCATTTGCTCTGGTCTATGGTACAACATTCTGCTGGTACTTACCAGCAAGGTTAGTACAAGACCTTGAAGAACTCTGACTGATTCTCTAAGGAATTTTATCTAATAAGAAAATTCCCAAATTCAGGTAATCTATCAATAATAGTGGGAGAGATTGGGTGGCCAACTGATGGAGACATGAACGCAAACTTACAGTACGCACGCCAATTCAACCAGGGTTTGGTAAATCACGTTACGTCCAGCCAGGGTACACCGTTGCGGCCTGGACCGATCGATGCATATCTATTTAGCCTCATAGATGAGGACTTAAAGAGCATACTGCCTGGAAATTTTGAAAGGCATTGGGGCATTTTCTATTATGACGGTACGCCGAAGTACCAACTGAGCTTAAGTGGGAGCAATAATTCAGGTACATGTTAGTATGTTTGAAACTTTCGATTGATGTTGCTAGGCTCTCACAATTGATAATTCCATTGTTATTCTTATTGTTAATATATTAAAAAGAAGGGAAATTGTTATTAATAGAGATCGGATCATATCCTATATACGGATATTTAACATGTTTGATCACAGGTACGCTTGTGGGGGCAGAGGGAGTAAAATACCTCGACCGGAAGTGGTGCGTCTTGAAGCCGTCTATCAGCCTAGACAACCAAAATATCGCAGCCGGTGTCAGCTATGCTTGTGCCAAAGCAGATTGCTCGAGCCTCGGTTACAAGACATCTTGCGGTGATCTTGACGTGAGGGGAAATGTATCGTACGCATTCAATAGCTATTATCAGATAAATGATCAGGATCAAAGAGCTTGTGACTTCAACAATCTTGCAACCGTGACGACTGAGAACCCGTCTACTTCTACTTGCAGATTTAATATCATGATAGAGGAAAGTTTCGCGACGAGTTTGTTGGCCACCAGATACTCTTGGGGATTGGTTGCATTTGTTCCTCTCTTGGTGATCTTTCTTTGAAAAACAGCTAATGGTTTGGTGAAAATATTTTTTTTGTTTTTTTTGTGCATAATAATGTCTTAATTTTCTTTTGCAATAATTAATTACATTGTATTATTCTTTGTATCTGATCTGAGTGGAGTAGGGCAAAGTGAATTGTATTTCCATAGTTGCATTGCATTTCCATAGTTGCATTGCATTGTACTTTAAATTGCTCTATGTTTTTTTTTTCTTTTTCAATAATTTCTAAGAGTGAACCGCGGATTTAACACAGTGATAATATGATTTTTTTTCTCTACGGAGAAATTTATATTCAAGTTTTGTAAAATATATTTGAAAAAAAATAAATGCCGCAACTAACGAAAGTTCTTATTAAAAAAAGATAATTTCTAAGAGTTTTGCTTCCGAGTTAGGAATAGAAAGAAAACGAGATAAAGAAAAGAAAAGAATACAAGAAGGAGATTAAACTTTTTATCTTTTAAATAAAAGAAATAAAACTAAACAATTCTTGAAAAAAAAAATGAATAGATGAACTTTACTAGTACACCTCTCTTCATCTTTTATATTTAATTCAGAAACAAGATGAAAATTTTCTTTCTTTGATCTTCCTTTCCATCCTCTCCATTTATCTACTCTATTCAGCACCGAAGCTCACCTTAAAGATTGCAGCTTGAGTAGCCAATGACAAGGCTCAGTCGTAGTACCTTTTTGTGTAGTGAGCCTCAAAACAAAGAGTAAGAGGTACCTTTTAATTGCTTGTGTCTGGATGAATGTATTTAGGGGAAGGATCACTTCACAAGGGATATTTTGACAATCTTGTAAATGGATTTTTAAATAAATTAAAAAAAATCTTAAATAGAAATTTTTTTATAAATATATTCTTAAACTTATACTTATAGATTAATTATATTTCAAATCTAATGCAATTTGAATTTCATTTGATAATTCATCAAAAATAATTAAAATTTATGCAACTTACAACGGTCTATATTTAACGGTTTTGATGAAATACCAAATGTAAATTGAATTATATGAGATTTAAAATACGATCAATTTATAATCAAGAATATGTCTATATAATTTTTCTATTTTTATTTTTTTTCGAATTTATATGAAACCCCATTGTCAAGTGATCCCTCCCATGTATTTAAATTTGAAACATATACATGTATTTAGAATTGTAGATTAAAAAACTTGTATTTGGTACATACATTTTATGCAGATGAATGTGTTTGTGTTTGATATATTGTACCTTCATAACAATCTTAGTGTAACTTTCTTTGTAAAAAATGACAATTCAATACAATTCTTGTTGGTCCTCCTATCTTTTTTTTTTAATCTCTTATATGTTCTCTCTCTACAGTTCAAAATAGCCTTAAATTCTATTACTACATTAAAACACAATTAGAAGAATTTTGTAAGAGGAGAAATCCAAGGCTACAAGTATTTAAGGTCACAAACTGTTAAAATTTAAATTCCAGCTGTCTAATTCAAATCACTAATTTTGTTTATTTTCACGAGAAATGCATTCACATATAATTTTATGCGGTAATCGATGTAAAATTATAAATTAATTTAAATATATTCATTTTTTGACCACTTGATCTAGTATAAAATAAATTCTACAAATCATATGAAAAATACATAAGATCAATAATTTGCATTAAAATATTTAAATTTTAAATCTTGATATTTATATAAAAAAATTAGGCAGTGATGTTTTATAATATCAAAAACTTGTTGCATCGAAGTCCCCCTAACTTTTTTTAATTTCAAAGAACACAAGAAGTTCACAATATCTTTAAATTCTTGGGCATAAATGTATAAACCACAAGTCTCCAACGCAGAAGTAACTGTACGGCTACGCTCACCATCGGTAACCTTATCTCTCACGCGACCACCTCGGGCATATCAAACAAATCAAATAATAAAAAGGTTAATAAAAAAGAAAAACAAATTTCGCCATAATTCTCCCCCAATTTTCGCGAGAGAGCTTCGATTCGATTCATGGCGGTCCCTGCGGTGCTGTTGCTGGTTCCTTTCGGACTCCTTTTCGTTCTCTCCGGTCTTGTCATCAATTGCGTTCAGGTCATTACTCAATATTCCCTTTGTTTTGTTCGATTTTCCTGTTGTTTTCAGTGAGAAGATCTGGATGTTAGTTACTTCATTGTTGATGAAAAATGTAAACCAGTACAGAATTCTGAATCATTGCAAAGTCGGACACAAATGTTTGTTAATTTTACAACATAGATGAGTTACCAGCTCATCCCATATTTGTGACTGGTACCGTGCTGTTTTGAGGATGATTACTGGTAAGAGTATAATAGGAATCTTTTGGATTTGGCATGTAAAAGATTTTTTATCTTGCTAAATCTTGATGACTTGGCTCTCATTGTAGTAGCTCATACTTATTGTGAACAAAAAAACAAGGCAGAAATAGTTTATGTAGTTTGCCAGTTTGCATAAACTGGTTATGATTTGATTGGTTAAGTTAGAATCATAAACTTCAAGGGCAATTTAGTCTTTCTTTGGCCTGACTTGACTTAAATGTCAATTGCTTGAAGTTATTTAAAACTAGGGTAGAGTATTAGTACTATATCTGAAACTTTTACTGTTTGCTCCTAAAAATAAATAAATTTAATTTGAAGATAATTGAATTTTACCATCTTTATGCAATAGGTTCGTCTCTTTGTGTGATAAGGCCTTTTTCCAAGAGTCTTGCATGAACTAATGGATTCCAAGTTTAATTAAAAATATAAATTGTAGGCTGTTCAGTTTTTTCTGTTTTCATTTTAGAAGAGTTGGGTTTTATTTGCAATCATGTTAAGATATGAATGTATTTGGAAGGATGGTTTTTATCCTTTGTTCGTTGGTGTAATAGGGTATCCTCTTTGTGATAATAAGGCCTTTATCAAGGAATCTCTACAGGAGAGTCAACCGATGCTTGGTTGAATTGCTTTGGCTCCAGCTTGTTTGGCTTGTAGATTGGTGGGGTGGTGTAAAGGTAAAAGAAGTTGAAACCTAAAATTTGAACTTTTTTTTTTAAAGAAATCATCTTTTATTTTTTGATTATTTAATTGCTAGTCATGGTACTGCATTTTTTTTATATGCTAAGGATTTCAATAATTTTTCTATTTATGCATGTAAAAAGCAGCTAAATTTTCAGATTTGCATAAGCATTTTGAATTCTGCTATGATATGAACTGTTGATCTTGGTAAACGTCACAAGCCACATATGCTCGACTATTGTAAAATTTGGAGTTCAATTTGTATAAGATCAAGAGATCAAAGGAACAACAGATGAAATTGATTGACAGGAACGGTTTATTTTCATCCAATTGATCGTGTAACGAGTGAAACCTACATCTCTTGTGATGGAGAGTGTTTATGTTCCACCTGTCATATTTAATGAAAAGAACTCCAAACTTTTCCATGTTTTGACAGTTTGACTTTTAAGAGATCTGAATTTTGAGTTATAAAATCAAAGGTTTGACTGAGCTCAAAGTGGACTTGTGAACTCATATTAGCCAAACTTGAGGCAATTCATGTTCTCAAGCTTTCCAGTGATTTGAAACCTTGCAAAATTTGTTCAGAAATCTCTTTTTACCTCTTCACATGTTTCAAGTAATATTTATTTTTCCTCGATGTATATTTACATAGATTTTGCCTGCCTTCATAGGTTCAACTCTATGGTGATGCGGAGATATATAACTCAATGGGTAAGTTTTGACAATTTTGTGCTTTTTCTTTTTATTTGGTGCTCTTTTGATATGTATCAGACTGAAAAATACCTGGCATGCCTGAAATGGTATCAACTCATGGGTGTTGTGACTGATAGATAGCTTAACTATACTTTAATTTCATCTGAAATAAAAATCAAACAAAAGAAAATATCAATTAAAGGTCATGTTGAATGGTTGCAGGCAAAGAACATGCACTTTTAGTATCGAATCACAGAAGTGATATTGATTGGCTCGTAGGATGGGTATTAGCTGAGGTGCTCCCTCCCTCCCTCTCTCTCTCTCCCTCCCTCCCTCCACCCCCGCCCCCCTCCTCCCTCCACACACCCCCAACTGAAAAAAAGTACTAAACATGCCTTGCTTCTGTCAGCGTGCAGGTTGTCTTGGTAGTGCATTGGCTGTCATGAAGAAATCATCCAAGTTTCTTCCTGTGAGCGTTCTTTTTTTAATTTTATCATCACCATCTGTTCTAAGATTTTTCTGCTATTCTATATAGTAAAAGGGTTATATGTATCGTGCAAAATTCCAAACCCAGCAGATCCCCCTCTCTGATTAATGTTATTATCAGGTTATCGGCTGGTCAATGTGGTTTTCTGAGTACCTTTTTCTGGAGAGAAACTGGGCCAAGGATGAGAGCACACTAAAGGTAGTATTTGATCTTTTTCATTCAGGTATTGTTATAGTTTAGCAACTGCCCTGAAATATCATCTACAGTTGTTTTTTCCTGCTTTGGCACAATTTTACACTTATCTGGCATTTTACAGCTTAAATTGTATGGAAGGGGTCCTTTATCAGTACAATGCAACAGGCATTTATAAAGTTCATTAGTATAAAATGAATTAAGATTACTGGTAAACACAAACTGATTGTTGCAGTGTAATATGACATCCTTGGTTTTTTATTAAGCTCCAGGTATCCAATCTCTTTTTGGGAGGTCTGAAACGGTTGTAATGTTATTCCAGGTAGGTCTGAAACGGTTGGAAGACTTCCCGGTGCCATTGTGGCTGGCACTGTTTGTGGAAGGTACCCGCTTCACCCCTGCCAAACTCTTGGCTGCTCAAGAGTATGCTGCTACTAATGGCCTGCATGTTCCTAGAAACGTTCTCGTTCCTCGCACGAAGGTAGGTTGCATCTGTTGCTTTGATGAGCTTATGCCTTGTTTAATTTCAGAATGTTTTCAGCTCCAGAAAGTTACTTGCGAACCTGCTAACCTGGTCTAGTCTGGTACACCTTTCCATTCATTGTGTCTGATGACCTCTTTTCTCAACAATATGCTGTTTCTGGCCCTGTTTATCCTTTTCCTGGTAATTTTATTCGCCTAATGAATATTCTATTTTTTGCTTGCAAGTAGCTAGAATATCATGTGGGAATGTAACTTGGTTATGGATACAATATCTTTGGTCAAACTTCTAAATAGCGGCTATAATGTGCATTAAGTAGTCTATCTTAGCCTTGAGCAAGAAATATGCAATTTAGCAGATCTGCTGATAAAGGTAATTCAGCGGCAATAATTGTCTAGCAGTAATATGCGGATGTTACATCTAAACCATGGCAATACCTCATCTTGGACTTCATTTATATGAAAATCCATGTGCTTTTTTTATATATCATTTATTTGTGGTCCAAATGTAATTATTATGGCAACTATCACCGTATATTTTTTGTGAAGCATTCATTCTCTTCCAGGCATCCTAGAACAATTAACAATACTAATTCCTTTTCAGCTCCTCTCTCTCTTTCTCACAAAACCTGATCCAT
The DNA here is from genome assembly GCA_037678475.1 of x Bolboschoenoplectus mariqueter. Classification (NCBI taxonomy): domain Eukaryota; kingdom Viridiplantae; phylum Streptophyta; class Magnoliopsida; order Poales; family Cyperaceae; genus x Bolboschoenoplectus; species x Bolboschoenoplectus mariqueter. Next base: position 1,179,588 of record CM075260.1, on the reverse strand, counting down.
GAACACAACTCTCACCTCTTTCGAAGCTGTTCATGAAGTTTTCTGCGTGAATCTGAATTCGTACCTGAACAGTACTATTTCATATATCAGTAGTTAAGGTTATAATTGGGCTTTATCTTAAATCTTTTGTGGTCTGAGGGCTCTGTTTTGGTGAATTGCATCGAGTCCATGGGCTGTTTTGCACGAGTTCCAGTTATGACCCCTTGTATCACCTTTTATCTCTACACAACAAAGAACAAAAGCAGGAGCTTTTGGTACATTTGTGGAGACTAGCAAATAGGTGAGCAGGTGTTCTGCCTGGTGTGGCATGTGCATATTTGATTTCACAGGGGTATATTGAATGTTTTGGATTCAGTAGGGACTGGCCCTGATAACAAAGGGGCATTCCACCATTGTGCTGTAACAACTCGTAGGGATAGCAGGATAACTGGGTAATTTGAACTATCCTAATTCTATTTGGCAGTCCGGATTGGTTCTGTTGGGTAGCTCGGAAAAGCATCACTAGTTATTATTCTTAAGCTTAGATCCTGACCTGTTCAATTGAGCTATATTTATTAGTAATATTATCTGGTGAGAAAAGCAGCAGATATGGGTTGACGTATAAAAGATTTTTGCTGTTGGATAGGAGCATGCATGCATTTTTCTTCTTGAAACAATTGCATGCATCCGTTGTAATATATATGTCTCCCTCTTTTATGACTAAATATTTTTCAGGGATTTGTTGCCTCTGTGAGTACAATGCGGTCATTTGTTCCAGCCATATATGACACAACTGTAATTATTCCTAAAGACCAACCTTCTCCCACCATGATGAGGATTCTCAGGGGTCAGTCATCAGTGGTAAGGAAGCATGATGCATTAATTGGTGCAATAACACAGTTACACAACAATTTTATTGTATATGATTATAGGACCAGTGTTGCATGTGTTTGTGACTGTGATCCAACATTATTTGGTTTTGTTTGGAGCTAATGCCAACCATTGAAAAGTGATTAACAGAAACTTTTATGTGAAAGATCAAAAGCTCTTGAGTAGTTGCTATGACTTGGAAATCTGTACTAAATTGGCATGGTTTAATTTCTAGTTTGCTCGTGTTTTGAAAAAGAAAATTTGACTCATTAGAGTCAGGAGGTCAAATTTGTCTATATGTCCATCTAATTGCTAGGATTAGTTGCTAAAACTTCAGATGTAGCTCGAACTAATGATAAAACATAGGTGTTATTTCCAAAATTCCCTCCATATTTTTTGATAACAAATCTCTGACACAATCTCTGTTGCATGCAGGTGCATGTGCACATGAAAAGACGTGCCATGAGTGAGTTGCCTCAAACAGATGATGAGGTAGCACAGTGGTGTAGGGATCTGTTTGTGGCCAAGGCATGTTTTCTGATTCTGATTTTTTTTCTATTTGTTTGCAGCAAACTAGGAATCCAGTTCTCGAGTAATTATCATTTTTGTGTTTTGTGTTAAACGGCAGGATGCTCTGTTGGATAAACATATAGCAGAGGGTTCTTTTGGTGGTGAGGTTAGACCGCTAGGGCGTCCAGTTAAATCTTTGTTGGTAAGAAACTTTCCTATAACCTTTATTTAATATATATCTCCAAGTTAAGTTCTCCTTTTGGTGAACAATATACAGACTGTTTTGGACTGTTTGGAGAGTACAGCCACTGCTCAATCAAGATTAAGTCAATAAAAAGGGATAACAAATTGCGCTAGTTTCTCATGTTATCTTACTCCAATCTGGTTCACTTTATTTAATTCTGTTTGGGCTTATGAAGAAAGAAAATGCTTACTAGAGGTTGGGAAATAATTGCCGATATTTAATCCTATTTGGGCTTATTCAATCTGGTTCACTTACAAGGTGTTAGTTGAAAATATTTCATAATTTTTTGTCACAAGTGTTTCTTGCAACATATAAATTCGGGTTTCATTTGCGTGAAAGAAAGAAAAGGATGATATTTTATTGTATTTCTTACTGTTAAAATAAACTCGCTCAGCTCGAAATTGTTTTTCTTGGTAGGTGGTGATATTCTGGTCAAGCATTCTATCATATGCCACATTTAGATTTTTCCAATGGAGCCATCTGCTTTCTACATGGAAGGGTGTCGGTTTCACCACAATTGGTCTAGCTCTGGTGGCAGTATGCATGCAAATATGTATTGCGTTCTCCCAGGCTGAGCGATCCAGCTCTGCTAAGGCCGCTAGAAACCGGGTCAAGAAAGAGTAGGCAGTCAATTATTGATGTTAGATGAGTGAAGTATATTGTTAATTTTTGCATTGATGGCAATACGTAGTGTTTTGTCATTGTTGTGGGTAGACTGGCTCTTCTTTCTGCATTATATTTGATTGTCTTTTTATATCTTTTGTTTGTAGTCTCAGAATATAAATTGTAGTCATCTCAAATGAGAAAACTTTATAGCACTTGGATGATGCAAGAGATTTTGATCACATTTTACCTTCTGTTATTGTTGTACTTACCATCTATTCGGTAGAAGCTCAAACTTTCATATCACTAGGGTGAAACCTATTTGATTGTAATATTTCATGTTATATTAATTTAAGTTTATATGGACTACTAGCAGCCCACCTTAGGCAGGAGCATGTGATCTAGGGAACGGGGGTGTTTCAGTGTTCATTAGATTATATTTTGATTCGATGGGTAAAATTATTGTTGAATCATCAAATTTGATTCGATGGACGTTAGAATTCCTCCGCTTCTGTAATCCAGATCAGTGGACCACACCATACAGTCTCATTAAGATTCGTGCTAAAACATCTCTCCTAAAAATCCAACGGTGTACAAGTTGGATCTACAGGGTTAGGTAGCCAACAGGATATCTATGGTTTAAGCCCATTACCAGCCTAAAGCCTAAAATGGATCGGAGCACGAAGTCAGCTAAAGGCTAAAGCAATCTCACCTCGGCACCTCGCGGTTCGTAGTTGTGCTTAATCTAGATCTTTTGTTTCTCAATCTTGATATAAGACACGTGCAGCGACTAGCTGACGTCTAAAACACGGGTCTTTTTAGCGGCTATTTTAGGGACACCTCAGTCACACCTCTACCATCATTCCGACGACTTGTTACATAGATATATATTGATAGAAAACGCGACGAAATATACGGCTAACGAGCGTTATCCAAAAAGCCATTTTTTGCTCCCGCTCTCTCTCTCTCTCTCTCTCTACTACCAGTCGTGCCATCTTCTCCACCGTTTACATCTCCAGCTTGAGATAATCGACAACTCGATGGGTAACTTGAGATGGAAAATGGCACTACTGAGCTTAGCATAGCAATGAGGTAAGAGAGAGAGAACCTCATTTCTTAACTCCATCTCCCCGCTCCTTCTCTGCTCCTGAAAATGCTGTAACTTCTTTTTATTTCGCAACAGGATAATAACAGAGAAGGAAAATAGTTTCGTCTTTTCAATTTAGTGGAAGAAAGAACTGTAAAATTCTTCTGGATTGAAGCTATCGATCGGTTAGTGTAGGTTTGTCCAATTAGATTTGGGAGGTGGGAGCTGATGCCAAGAAGTTGAATTATTCGAAATTCTGAAAAATGTGGTCATTATTTCATGAGATTAATGAGCAGCTCAATGGTTTCATTCAGCCGAATCAATCCAACTACCGATAGAAGGAGGTTTATAAGGAAAAGGTCTTGTGCCTGTTACATGTTCGCTTTTACTCCCGAGAGAACAAGCACCAGAAACCTAGTTACTTTTGCAAAACACAAGAAGACAAACAACAAAAGCGGCCATCATAAAAAGAAACCATGGTGGCAGAAATTTTTTTCCGAGGAAGAAGAACCTGAAGATGAAATTCTTGACGAGAGTTCAGTTGAATCAGAAGACACTTCAGAGGAAGAGAAATTTGAGGCATGGAGAAGAAAGGCCGAGGCAATAGTAGAGCTTCGAGAAGCACAAGAGAATGCAAGATATGAGGAGGGAAGGGCCTGGGAAGACTGGGTACAGTCAGAGGGGCAACGCAGTAATTTCTCAGACTGGGACTGGAGAGATGGTGGAGATGAGGGCAATGGACTGGAGGAAGAGATCAATGCTGACCCGAAGGAGATAGTGAGGGAAAAGGGCATCTTTGAGGCAATTAAAGCCACCATTAGTGGTAGAGATGAGGATTTGTTATTTGAAGATCGGGTCTTTAAATATGCCTCTGCAAACTCGGTATATATTGTTCTTTTTGTTTCTATCTGTTTGATTTTTAATAGTTTGTTTTTATCTTTCTTTTCTGTTTAGTTTATTTAGGCTCTAGCACGGAGCTTTAAGTGCATTTTTGTCCTGCAAGTGTTGTATCATTAATTATGTCCTATAAGAACTCATACAAACTGTCAAGAGTTGTGTCTAGAAATTAGCCCAAAATATTAATTTGTGTTTGTGTGTGTGGGTGGGTTGGGGGAAAGAATGGTCTGTAGATATTATCGGGGAAAGAATTGTATTTGGATGTATGGTTTGAATTTTAAAGTTGGATGTGTGCCAAGGTATCTCTTTAATTATTTTGTTTTGTTGTTTCAGGCTAAATTTATTGCTGTGCTGATTCTGGTCCCATGGCTGGTAGACTTTGTGGTTCATGACTATGTTCTCATGCCATTTTTAGATAGGTAGTCATTGAAATTTTGTTATGTTTATTTCTCTTTATTAAATTATTGTCCATGAAAGCCCTTTTGTTTTTAATTTCTAGAGGAGGACCATACCTGTTATCAAGATCTCAAAAAGATGGGCATTTTGACTTGTCACTATGTGCAACTTTACCCCCTAAACTATCTAATTCTGGTATTCAATTTGCAAAGATTATTGCATACTTTATGAAATGATTAAATATGTGACGGAAGTTGGGGCTCCTTATTGGAAAAGTTTACATGAAAGACCTGTCCCTTTCCGCTATTGCACTCTGTACAAGATTATGATTAGTTTCTCAGAAAAATATGCTTAAATATGCTTAAATATGCTTTTCTGCAATTTTATCACACTGTTGGGCTTTTACAAAATGACATATCATGACCTTCATAACATTGTTAGGTATGTGAAGAAGGTGCCACTTGCTGCTGAGTTACTTGATGTAAGGAGGTCTCAAAAATTAGAAATGGTAAAGGAATTGAAGGCCGAACGAGCCCGATTTCGGTTCGAGGCTGAGATTGGAAAGGCCCCACCTCTTTCTGAGGAAGAGGTCTGGTGGGAACTAAGACAAAAAGCGTAAGATAAAGTAACCCCAACAGTTCTTATTTTTGCAACTAAGATCTTAAATGTTTGCATCATTTGAAAATTACAACCCAGCTGTAAAAAGCTAAATCAGAAATGTGCCATGACTGACTTACCCTGGACTTTGTCATACTGATATAATCCAAACTCCTGTTGCTAATAAGAAACTTGCAACCTGATTTATAGTAGTTCTATTTGGCTTTGTGAAAGAACTAGTTCATAAGGACAAAAACATAAATATTAGATTGATATACCTTTAATATGTTCTTTTTTTTAATGATTTATGCAATGTGCAAATACCTATATAGTGTAGGGTGTTAGGTCAAATAAGAGAAACAACCAGTGTTATGCATACAGAAAGAATAGTACTTGGTGCTTGTTTGCAGTTAGGGTTTTCTTTCTATTTTTTCTTTTCTTTTTTTCATTTGTTGGGACTCAACCAGCATGACACCATGATTGACAGAAGCCATAGATGCTTAACCCTGGAATGCCCTTTGTCCCTGGCTGAAACTTCTAAGAAACTAAAATATGTGGGGGAAAAGTATGTTTGACTTGAGATTTGGCTGTTTTCAATTTGTACATTCTACTACTGTCCGGGTTGAAATATGCAATTAAGTTACCCCCCCACTGCAAAAAAAAAAAAAAAAAAAAAACCTAAAACCTAAACCCTAAACCAGTGTTATGCAAGGGCCGTGCCATGCCTGCATGTGCCAACACCCATATGCTGCTTGGATTTGAAGTGATGTGCCTCCTTTTTTTTCCTGTTCGGGTGCTGGGCACGGCCTCTTTTGTTTTTTTAGTTTTCAGAATAAACAATTAAGCTGAATAGAACTGGAAAATTTGAGGAAAATCAGGAAAAAAAAAGGAAATTGTGAAAGAAGAATTTGGATTTAAAAATATTTTTTTTGAAAATATTGTAACAGCCCAAAAAAAGAAAGAAAAGAAAAATGAAATAAATTGAATAAAAAAGGAAAAGAAAAGTGTCTATCCATGCCTATACTTGTCATGGTGTGCTTGGCACTTGGTAGTGCCGTGTTGTGCCCAGTGTGCCAACCACCCAAACACAGTACTTACGATGGCACTGCACATGACATGTCTGAGCCATGCCCAGGCACGTTCAGGCTGTGTGGTGCCCACAAGGGCTTTTAGTAATACACTATGTGTGGGGTGGAGGGGGGGGGGGAGGTGTTGGTGAAGAGGAGGTTAAGGAGAACCTCTGGGTAAGAATTGTCTCTCTCACGTCCTTTTTAATTTGGTAATTTGAACAGAAGATTGTCATTTTCTCACTTAATCTATATTAATAAATAAATTTATTCAATTATTTTTTGTATTAAATTCAGAAATAGAGGTAATAAGGTCTGCGAGTTTGAATGGTCAAATAACAAAATTTTAACTTTTGATGGGAAAATATCTACAACTAATTGTTCTGATGGGTGTATGAATAATATCTTTCAAAATTATCTATATGTATGGTTAGCCTATTCTAGGCATGCCAAGCTACAATATGCACTTTTCCTACTTTTTCTAATTCCAATTCCATTGAAAACAAAAAAAATAGAACATTAGGCACTCTGATCTATTCTGGATTAAAAATATATACTGACTCGTTGAAGGTATTCTACATAAAGAAGTATATTTTGTTGAAAAAGGTACACAAAATGTTATACACTATTTACCAAAAGGTATGCTATATCAACAAGGTATACCTCTAAGGGCACAGTGAGTAGAACAGGGTATACGTATCAGAAAGTCATTTTTGCGGGGGAAGTTCCCTTTTCAAGCCAAAAACATTTCCTTTCTATAACGATGCAAATTAGAAGTAACTCGATTAATGTTTGTCTGTGCAGTGTTACAATAAGCCCTTTTTCTTTTTTTCGTTTTTAATATCAGTCTTGAGATGAGAGATGAATGGAGATTGGAGAACCGGAAAGCTTTTGCAAATATCTGGTCAGACATGGTCTATGGAATTGTTCTCTTCTTACTTATTTACTTCAATGAAAGCAAGGTAGGTTTTAATCATATCATCACCTTATTTGTCTTGTAACATTCCTTAGCAGAGCTGCTCATATAAACTAACTCCTCTCATGTTCAGGTTGCATTGCTCAAGTTTACAGGATACAAGTTAATAAATAACATTTCAGACTCCGGAAAGGCTTTCCTTATTATCTTAATTACCGATATCTTTTTGGGGTAATTGATATGCTTCTGGTTCTTATTTATTATTTATATTCAATACTATTTGCAAATTGCCAATTCAGCCTTATTATAATTTAATTAGTTCCTCTCTGTTTTAATTAAGCTTCAATGAGCCTCAGTGGATGCACACATGTGCAATCATAATTAAAAACTAGTTTTGTAGTTACCCTTCAATTTGAACTAATTTTAGAATGAGTTTAACCCGAATTTGCCCGAATAGAAAAATGAGATGGTTCCTTGATATAGGAAAAAAGAAGCAGCAAGCCTAAGTATATTCTGCTTATAATGATTCAGATCTGACTAATGTGGTATGAACTATATTATTTTAATCCTTGGTTTTTGATTTTGTTTTAATTGGTACAACTCAATCCAGTTACCACTCAGTGTCTGGCTGGGAAGCATTGATCGAGATACTACTAGAACGGTATGAGTTTGAGGTCGACAAAGCCGCAATTACCATTTTTATATGTGTGGTACCTGTGGTCCTAGATGCATTCGTCAAACTATGGGTACGCATTTTTTTTCCATCTCTCTTCCCCTTCCATTTATTGTCTTTCCAGTGCTGTATAGTTCTGGCACATGATATGCCCAATACAAGCTGGACATTGTTGGTTCATTTTATTTTAGGTATATATTTAATGTTTTTTTGTACTTATTCTTTGATGATGAGATCTATTATGGCTCCAAGAATATGCTTTCAATTTCATTAATTGTGATCACTTTGAACTCTCTAGAAGGTTAGACTAATTTCAGGTTTGCTGTTTTCTATTTTCAGCTATTCAAATACCTCCCCAGATTATCTCCTAATGTCTCCAACATCTTCAAAGAAATGAAGCGTCATTAATAAAACATTCACATGTAATGTATCCAGAATTATTGTCCTTTCTGTTCAATCCAATATTTTTTCCCCTTGTTTTGTTTGTTTCTGACTTTAATATACTATTGTAATTGTACATTTCAAATAATTCTGTTCTAGTCCTCATCATGGTTTTTTGCAATTTGCAGGGCAAAATAGGGAGACAAATTCCTCAATTCACCGTTTGGTCTTCTGCTGTTTCTTTTCTAGATACAAGATAGAGATCATACATCGAAATAATGCTTCCTATTTTTCTAGGAAAACTCCATTATTTTTTATTTATTATTTCAATCAATTTTGAGTTATCCCTAGTGAGGTTTTTTGTCAAGTGGCGCAAGTGGGCTCTTCATGTGTAATTGAAACAGCGTTGGTACACAACTTGTTGCCAATCTGGTGGCTCAACACGTGCAATGAACGGTTATTACTATATATGTTATACGGTTCACTTCATATAATAATTGAACTTCTTTGCTCCAACACAGATTCATGTTTTACACAACATTGTACATGAACTGTAAAACAATTAATTACTTGAAGATATTAGATTTTCGCAAATAATTATATTACTCATTTAGTACGTCTATCAAAAAATAGCTCTCTTTTACCCCTCTTGTGGTCAAGCCATAATGTAACATTTTACTTTTCAATTTTCGCCTAGCTTAGATGGTGAATAGAGCTACATGCATGACATGACACATTTACAGTGCATACACATAAGCAAGACAAAATAACTTAGGCTATGCTGTTTAATACAACAACGGTGAGGGATCACAAAAAAGGAAAAAGAAAAAGAAAAAAAGGAAGATAATTAATTCTCTAAACAAACCATTTTCCCTACAACCAGCCCTGCAGTCTATCAATAACAACATCACAACAACCACAGTACATACATCAGACCACTCACTCTTTACTCGCTTTCCTCTGTCAATTAAAGCCATAAAACTATTTTCAATCCATGGTCATGGGCTGGGAGATGCAACACCGAAACCGAGCCCTGCGCACAGTACTAGTAATCTCCATCTCAGCAATCTCCAACATTCTGACAACATCATTGAAGGTGGGGCGGGCGTCAGGATTTGGGTCCCAGCAGCGAGTCATGACTTCGGCCAGAGCAGGGAGGCAATCCTGTGGGACCGTTGGGCGGACACCCTTGTTGACCACGGCAAATGCCGCCTGGACAGCTGTCATGTTGGCAAAAGGAAGCATGCCGGTGACGAGTTCCCATAGCACTATTCCAAAGCTGTACACATCGACCTTCTGGGTGTATGGCCTATGCTGTATCATTTCTCTGAAATACATACATTTTAATCATCTTAGAAATAATCCTATTTATTCACTGTTGCTGGTTTCAACATTACAGGAAGATTTTCTCGGAAAGAGAAGAAACAAATGATTAATAACTAAGATATAAAGTTCATAAAATAGTCCTGCAGGTAAATGCTACACTAGCTTGTCAATATGGTACAACTAATGGGTCAGGCACTTTTGGTATTGCACCTATTTCAGTTCACCAATGCATTAAAAGACAAGAAACTCTGGGTGGACAAATTCATTTTAATTATCAATGTTTATAAGATGATTTTCGAACAGATAGAATGTATATTGATTTATGTGGCAATTAGTAATAAATAAAGGATGTGCATAATGACTTTCTAAAACTATTGTGCACTAAAATTAATTGCCAGTTGAACTCATGAAGGCATATCTACATTTCATTTGTCTCTATTAATTATTACTAAAAAAATAATTACTAATTTTATAGACATACTTCCATTCTGATTGTCAGGTCTAACTTCTGATGTGCACAATATCATCAACTCTACAAGTGCCGTATCATTTTGTACTGACACACCAATTAATAATCACAAAGAGACACCCAAAAAGTTTTAAATGTCAAGTTCTAGTAATCTAGCTTGTAAGGCCATAACCATACTGCACAGTGCACACATAGTGTCATTAACTCCACATATATTGTGCCTTGACTACTGTTGATGGCTTAATAAATATCACTACAAGTTGAATTATGGACTATTGCACGTCACGCGTTGATTACCAAATCCACAATGGGCCAAATCCTAACTTCTTTTTGACAATAGCCACATTAGTTTTAATTATGTGCAATACACAGATGACAATAAATTAAACGATTTAATACACTAGATACTAGCTATTCGCCCATATGTTCTTGTAATTTTTTGGTTCATGCAAACCCTAAGGGCTATATCCTTCAAGCTTATTCTGCATGTATCACTTGCACTACCAGGGAAAATATTCATGGCAATGTACTAGTACCAACTCTATGATGAAACAACAAACATAAGAAAGAAAACTCACGGAGCCATCCAGCGGTAGGTGCCAGTTTCTGGTGTCATCCCTTCAGTCTGGACCTCAATCCTTGCGACCCCAAAATCAGCAATTTTGATAGACTTGTCACCAGAGATCAGCAAATTGTCAGATTTGAGGTCCCTATGGATGAAGCCGAGCCCATGCACATAAGCCATGCCCCTAGCCACATCCAAGGCCTGTTTTACAGCCAGTTTGAGTGGGACTGACCTGTTCTGACGGCGCATCAGGAATTGCCGTACAGACCCTCCTTTTGCATACTCAGTTACAATGCACCACACCATCGGCTTCCTGGATTATGTATAAAAAGGCATTAATGTCGGTCTGAATTTTGCATTAAACATATTTATCCGGTTATCCAGATGGTAATTATCTGTATGAACACCCAGATAACATGGAAGTATTGGTATAAACTAGCAATGACATCAAGGAAAGCTACAAAATTGGTGGTTAGACAATATTGAATTTAATTCACTAAAGCTGGTGACAACCCAAAATCTCACACAAAGAAACTAAGTGGAGAATGAACTTTATAGTAATAATAAACTAAATACAAGGCCAAGCTGGAAATAATAGTTCATAAAGTACCATCCCATCCCTTTATATCTCAGTAGTTTTCTTCTTCAGTGCTTTTGATTACAGTTTTCAATAAAATCTTTCAAACCCATATTCTAAAGTCTAAACCTATAACCTCAAGTTTGCCTAGACTAACCCTAGCTCTCACATACCTGCAAGCTCCAATAAACTTGACAATATTCGGGTGCCTAAGGTTAGAAAGCATCATGACCTCCTGTACGAACTGCTGCTCCATGAGTTGGGCCCGCTCAGGGTCATTCTCAGGCCTCTCTAGTAGCTTAATTGCCACATCTTCTCCGTTGTATGTTCCCTTGTACAGTTTTCCAAAAGCCCCTTGGGCAAACGGGTTACCCATATGAAGCTTCCCCAGATCAATACCCCACTCTTCATACTCCTTCAATGTTTCAGTTGGAGTAGCAGGGTCCATCAGGGCCTTTGCCAAGGCATCATCGGTCAAGGCATGGGTCACCTTGCCGGGTTTGAACACACTCTGGCTGATTGAGTAGTTGGCTGGGTTAACAGGCCTGAGGCCAGGGTGATTCAGGAGGGTATCAGTTGACCCCACGCTGCTGTTATCCACTGACATGGCAGCCAGGGATCCATTGTAGTTACTTGTTTGGAGGCTGTTCATGCTATCAATTGACATGTTAGAGCCCTCACCCATCTTGTGGTAGAATCCCATATCAGCAAATGTAGGGCCCATAGTAAGTGGGGAATGCGCCCCGCCGATGGGGAATTTCGGGCCTTCCACCATTTCTTCACAACTTTCAGTTCAGATTAGGTTGATGAAGTTTGCTTTTTCTGAGCTAGAAGGTACACAAACCTAATTGATTGGTTTGGAAAAGAAGTCAGAATATATTGGTGTGGATTTGCAAGCTGTACAAGTTTAAGTAGGGAAGAGGGATTATCTCATCTTAAAATTAAAAATACGATATTCCCCCAATCATAATCTATCTGTCCTGTCACACAAAACACACTAAAATTGTTACATGTTTCCAAAACTAGCGGTGGTCGCATACCAGTAATGGAAAGCAAGGGGTATCAATAGCAAGGAAGCCTCAGACATAGGGTTTTTAATCAAAATTTAGGAAAACAAAGCCTTAATTAATTTTAATCAGGCTAATTAAATACAGATTCCAACTTAACACAAATCAACCGACACTAAGCTACCACCGGAACAAAGAACTAAACATCAATTAGAGGTTCAACCTATATTAATAACAAAAAACACAAAGTAATACCTTAAGACAGAGTCTAATTTCTGAAATATGAAAGGAAAAAAAAGAAAAATAAACTTTGATTAATTTCTAGCTCAAACCACAGGCAATCACAAGTCCAGAGACAGGTCTACCTTATATCGACAAAAGGTGGATGGAGTACGAGCAAAACAAATACAAATTCGGTGGATATTGTACAATTTAATCTAAAAGAAGAAGAAGAAGAAGAAGAAGAATCGGCAATACTGACCTCGATCGGAAAGGGAAAAGATCGCTTAGCTTAGAGAAGATGCGATGCAGTTTAGTTTCTGGTTCGAAATTTAAGAAAGTTCAGCGAACTAGTCTCATCTGATAAAATTTTCTTCTTTTTCCCCTCTTTTTTCCACCCTTTTCCCCTCTTTTAAGAGAAACGAGAGAGAGAGAGAGAGAGAGAGAGAGAAGACTAGTAGAAAGTGTAAGTCGTTGGTGCTTGGCTTCATTGTTAAATGATAGGCTTACACCAGATACTACTCCAGAGTTTTTATTTGAGTTTTATTTATTTTTTTGCGTTTCTCCCCATATTTATTTTTTTTCAAATATTTTTTGTTAGATTTATCTATACATTTTTCTGTAAAGAGATGAAATTTATCATTACTGTACTAGATTTGATGTCCAATTTCTATTTGAGGCATCATATAATATTAGTAGTTCAATGAATTTAAACGGGTATGATAAGAAAATTTGAGTATACTATTCTTTTTTAAAAGTAGTATAATTTTAGAAGATATTTATACTTGATTTATTTTTATTAGTCACATATTAATTTTTGTTTCTGAGGTCAAAGCAGATTTTAATTTTCATAAGATCATTAATAAGATCGAAACTATATTCCGAATGAAAATTGTGCGCCAAAATAGTACAATATCTCATTGGAAAAACATTTAATTAGAACAAATAGATTTAGAAAGAAATATATGATAGTTAACTAACTGTTTAAATATTAATATGTTCAATTTTTATAAGTATGTTATGAAACCTTCATTTTTTTTTTTCCAAAAAATCTACATTAATTTACTAACTTAAGTTGTATAAAAATATAAACATACAAAATAAGTAACTTTAAAAAAAAATATGACATTTACAGCATCAGTGAAACAATTTGCTTTTTTTTTTAATATGTACAAAATTTTACCTATAAAATTATGCAAAAAGATGTCTTGATATGTTGGAATTTTTTTTATGTTTTAGGAAGAAATAAAATCAAATTAGCGTTGATAGTTGAAATAAAAAGATTCCAAAACAAAAAGAACAAATCTTACATCAAAATTTCAGCCAAAGTCTCAAATACAAACATAAACTTTCAGGCTGTAATCTCCTTTTAGACTTAAATTTATGATCATTAATTGAAATTTAGTTGGAATTTGTGACAATGATTAGACATTCAAAGTATGTTTCTTATTTTGAAATCTTTCCAATTTTAATTCTACAATATTAATGTCAATTTCTATATATTGCATAACTTTATCATCTAAAGGAAGTCATTTTATGAGCACACTACATTAATGTAACAATAATTATATGAAAAGAAACACCAAATATAGAAACAGGTTGGGATCACCAAATGGGGTACCCCAAGCAATGCTCTATTGTTTTTCTCCTCCCCCCTTCCCTCTAAAAGGGTTAATTATGCGGCTTATAATTCGGTCGATTATTATAATAAAGTGGCGGTCTTAATTTTAATTGGTTCTCTCTAATTTAGAGGAATTTAGTGCCTGATTGATTATTTTTACTTTAGGAACTTGGACCAAGTGGTCCAAGCGTTATCGTTTGTTTAATAACTGATGTTTCCTTGTCTTATATTTTTTCTCCCCCTCTCTCTCGCGAGTTATATCGTGATATTGGTAACTGATGAGTGCTACATTTTGTTTTCCTTTTTTTTCTTTTTGGAGCGAGTCCGTAGGCAAAGGGCTAAAACCTAATGGTCTTCTATTAATTTTAAAGAATTGAAATGTTTGTTTATTTTGTTGTAAGATGTTATTGGCGTGATAAACATGTTGTGTAAATGTGATGTATACATTTATGTCCGACGCAAGCAATCTAAATTGCACCTCGTCATACATATATATATATATCTGTTGTAAATGGTTGTTTTTTTGTGGACGAAATTTTTAATATTCAAAATAAAATATAAAATTATGAAAATAATGGAAACTCTATATATGCTGAATAAGAGATAAATGTAATAAAATAAATGATTGTTGACCAGAATCAAGTGGTTGAGGAGCATGCTGGATCAGCTCAATTTGTTTCAAAAAATCTGAAACAAATGTATAAAAAACTCAAAAAATAGAAATTTTTTGTATTCTATCAAATTTTGATATGAAAAATTTATTGTGCAATATAAATCGAAAATTTGAAGACGATAAACTCAATTTTGAGGCAATTGCACTGTGGAGGAAGTGTAAATATTTTCATATTAGTCTATCTCAAAAGAAACCAACACAACATAAATACTCTTATCTTAATAACAAATTCTGCTTTTTTTTTTTCAAAAAAAAGAAAGTTAAGAAAAATACTATTCTCCTATTATTTATTTTTCATTACTGAAATATGATCACTAAAATACAAAAAATTACATGAAATCATCACCAAATAAGTTTTAAGTTCAAAACATAATTTTTCCTATTTCACTTTAGAACAAATTAATTTCAACAAAACTTTTTACAAGTAACAGCGACAATATTATGCATACAAACTAATATCACTGCATTACAAAATAACAACAACTAGAAGATTTACAAATAATTTAACTAAAATTTTCTTGCAATCAAAACAATAATTCAAATTGCGTTAGCAAATGTATATAATTTCTCTGAAATACACATAATACCTTCTTTCCCAAACACATCATTTTTTTTTAACTTGAACAACAAGATGGTATTTATCTAAATAAATCATGCTTCACATACACAAATAATTTACAAATAAACGCAATCAAACTATATTTCAAACACAATCAAACAAATTAAACATTATACTACATATTGAATTCTTAACAAAATTTATTCTATTCTTCTTATTAAAACATACATCACACTCCAAAAGCATATAATCCAATCAATTGCTAATTACAAACATATTGAATTCTCAGCTAAGTTAATTTCTAATAAAAAAACATGTTGTTGGATATAAATATCTTGCATGTCAGATTATCATATGGTATTATCAATTTTATATTATTAAAAAAACATAGAAATTTTATAGTAGAAGACAAGAGGCCTGCTAGATTTCATTAATTAAGGAAAAAAAGAGTATATATTGGACCTTATATTTTTGTGATATCCTTTGTGGTCATGGCCTATAATAGAATATTGGGCCGTCATTCTCTCAAGGCTTTTTAAAATTTAAGCATTATTTTTCTCTTTCTAAAGGAGCCACAAAGATATTTCAAACATCTTCTAATTTAAAAACTTAAAAATATTTATCAATTTTTTTAGATAAAGATGGAACCAACTGTTTAAATTTAAATATTTATAAATAATTTTTTATCGAGATTTTGAACTTACGATCTCCAACATAGTAAAAATTATTCTTAAGATGATTCTCAGTATTTATCAATTTTCAATAAACATGATGTATGCCATATAAAAAGAATGTACGAGCCATCCAATCAAGATCAAAAGACCCAAAATATTCTAATTAAGCAAAACAAATGTCTCAATATTATGTATTAGAAAACCGATCCCTCCAGTCCATATTTCCATACCAATTGTTGGTGATCTCCTTCAATACATATTATGTTTCTATTTTCTATTGAGACTTCTTTGGAAAAATAGCTAAAAGATCTTAAAAATAGTAAAATCTGATATCTATAAAATTTTGATATAGGGAATATACTGAGCAATTTGAATCTACCATGTGGATACGAAAAAAATATATTTTTAACTATTTGTATGTCGAATTGAAATACAAAAATTTGTACGCTAGCCTAACTCGTTTATTATATTGAAAATAAGTTGGGAGTACCACCCGTGTAGTTAAAATGAAACAATATATCATTGCATAATGAATTGGAGTTCCCAGTTTTAAGTACCAGCACCGACTCCATTCAATTTAGATGCTTTTCCTGCTTCAAGAACTTATTCACGAATAAAAGGAAAAAAAAAAGGTAAGTTTCAGAGTTTTTAGAAAATCAGTAGCATATCATATTATATTACTCCTGGCCTTATTGATTTTTGTATGTATGTGCAGCAGTTGCTCCAAATCATAAGTGAGCCGAGAAAGAAGATTAGTTGAAAGGAACTTTATTTATTGAATTGAAAATTTGAAACTATTTTGTTTTTGTCACAAATAGTAGATTTGTTATCTGTCCGTATATAAGGAAAGGAATCTCCTCAGTTATATGCATTTCTTCTCATCATTTGTATTTCCCTCTTTGTACAAAATAAAATATAAATACCTGATCAAAATATATAAACACCCGAGTTACTTATATAAACATTTAAATATATAATATAAATATTTGAGTCATTATACTTAAATACGTGATAGTACATGAACGTATTTTTTGTCAAATATGAAAAGTTAGTACACGTGAATGTTTTTTTTGTTAAAAATGAAAAATTAGTTAAAGGAATTTTTTGGGGATTTGACTTGAGGTATTATTAGTTGCTTAAGAGAAAATATTTCTCTCCTCGGAGCTCCATATCCCAATTTATTCCCTACATATTTTTGACTCTAGTTGGTTTATGTGATTTTTGTCTTTTTCTTTTTTAGAAGTTTTATCTTTAAATTAGTTTCGTTATTCAATTATATAAATACCTAAGTCATATACATAAATACCTTAGTTACTTATATAAGCATCTGAGTCACTTAAATAAATACATTAGTAACATATATAATTTATTTCTTATACATTTTAGTTTTTCGAGATTCTCTCTCTCTTCTCCCACGTATTTTTACTTTCTTTAGATTTTTTCTCTCTTTCTTTCTCCTCTCTTCTGTCACTATTCTTGATTTTTTTCTTCTATGTAATTTTGTTTCCCGAAACTTTCTTTCTCTCTCTTATCACTTTTTTTTTTGATGATTTATTTAAACACCTGAGTTACTTATATAAATATTTGAGTATATAATACAAATATTTGACTCATTGTACTTAAACACGTGAGAGTATATGAACGTATTTTTTTTATCAAAAATGAAAAGTTAGTACATGTGGATGTACTTTTTTTTGTCAAAAATAAAAATTAGTCCGAGAAATATTTTGAGAGATTTGATTTAGAGTACTATTAATTGCTTCTAGCTAGATAGACAATATACCAAAAAGGTCCCTACAGAATCAGTCACAATCAGATTGTTGGAATTGCAGCTCTTATCTTCAATTCCAAATTTAAATTTCTAGATATAAGTTCATATTTCGTAAAAATTTAGGAAGCAACTAACAGTTCAGATTTGTTATCTAGAATTTTAACGAAGATTGCACAGATAAATAAAAAAGATTCCTTAGCTTATCCAGCAAGACAATATTGTTTCACTTCTTGCAACAGCTTGAAAGGGAAATTACACAATAAAATTAAAATTATTTTACTATGAGCACACAATACAAGTATATATATATATATGAATTTACATGGTTTTGAAGAGGACAACTCTTTTATTATATTCTGAGAGAGCCCAAATTGGAAAGATGTTTCGATACGCTTCATAATTTAGGAATCCAAACTTCATGAAGCTCCCCGTCATTTCCTAACAGAACAAAGTTATGTTATTCCCAAACATCTAGAAGTTATTGTATATGATTGCAGATGGGATCTATATACTGGCAGCTTGCAAGTCATTAGTAGGCTGCTGTATCTGTTGTTATGTCAATTATCTTTCTTTCACAACATTGAAGTTGTAAAATTGGCATAACTGTTGATCGAATGAAATTTTAGGGCTTGATCGACCTCACCTTTTTCATTTTGAAATTCCAGGGTTTGATCCCCAACATTTAAGTTGTAAAAAAATGACATCTGTTGGTTTGTTGTGGTATCAGTAAGGTCATATACCTGTTGGGGGAAGTCTCCGTTGTCTAATTGCACGTCAATGAGGAGCTTGGCTGCACGATGCAACGGAGTTGGATCTATTTCAATCTGAAAAGTGGTAGTATATTATATGTCACATGGTGTTTTACATCTATTTGATAAAACAAGAGTTAAATGAGACTTGGATGAGCATAAGTTCAGGCTTTAAACTTGACTGGCATGATGTGTGATAAGTGCCAAAACATGTCACTTGTTACATGAATAAGCACATTTGAGAGAAAACGTGGAAATAGCAAAATAGGCATTTGTTTTTGTAAAATCCTCCAAAACCTCAGAATATCATGTAGGCCCTTTAAATCTAGAAGTAACATGACTACCACTTAGCATATTTCTGCATTTCTGAAAGAGTTTTTTTGTTTTTTTTTACCCTTAAATTGAGATTATGTCTTTAAGGATAAATTAGCCTGTCCACTTGTGGATGATAGCTCTGTGAGGGCATCCGTATTATTTTTCTGATTTTGTTGGGAGACCATTGGAATTTATTCCTTTTAAAAGGTCAATTGAAAAATTTGTACATAATAAGTGACATGGTAAAACCTGGCCAGCTTTCAGAAGGGCAAGCATTGCCCATGCTGTGTTCACCACATTTGATCTATTTCCGGGTAGATTTGTATATTCCTGTAAAATAATTATGATTATTTTGCTTGTGATAAACATGATGTTTTAACATCAGCAAAAATTTTAACCAGTGTTATGCAGTAAAATTTTGGAAAGAAAAACAATTTCACTTATTTATGTGTTCAAACTAAGACCAAAGTATAATTTTTGAGAGGTAAAAAAAAAAGGGCTTAAAATAGGCACCGAGTCTGTTAGGACTGGTATAATCTGAAATCTAGCGGGGCAATACTTACGCTACAAAACAACTTTTCAAGGTTTTTATGTTGAACTTAACATGCAAAAGCTTTGAAATTCTTATAAAGCTTCATCAGTTCTTTTACCTTACCAGCAAGTAGGGGAAATCCCCAGGACAAATTAATTTAATAGAATTTATTTGAACAATGTATCTTCCAAAAACTTTGCCTGTTTTGTAGAAGAAAGATAACTCTCCCCCCAGCCTCCATCATCCAATTGTTTTGAAAGGAGAAAACCGCAAGCCTTGCGAATAGCCTCGCAAGTTTCGTAGCTTTTCCCTACTGTCAATAGAGCTTCTACACCAAACCATGTTGCATAAGTGTAGCACACTCCCCATGATCCAAACCTGAATATGCATAAAAATAATTGTCCCCATGTATATCAGCTAGTATTTATATAGATGCCAGTTGTTTGCTTTTAGTTATGTGGTTGCTTTTGTATATGGTAATGTCTGCTATGATAAGCCTTAACTAAGATGGTAGGAGCCTTATCCCTGGAAACCTCCAATGGCAAAAAGAAGAATGTTATAAAAGAAAAAGGATAATTCACCGAAATAAAGAAAGTAAATTAATATTTGAGAAGAAAGAAAAATTAAACAATTTTTATGCAACAGATGAATCCTTACCAGGAACCATCATCTTCTTGTGTTTCTTCGACGTAATAAACTGCCTTTTTCAAGCAGTTATTTATTTCTTTACTGCGGTGTAAAGGATATTTTTCTTGAAACATCACCAATGCCTGAATAGCTGATGATGTGCATTCCACATACCTGAAATTATTTGAGTTTTAATATTCTTTTTTCTGGGCTCTAATCATTTTAGTGGAAGCCTTTTATGGAAATTTTACAATCCTTACGGATATTCCAGCATCGTGTCGGCAAACATGTCAGTCATGTTTAATGCCTAGAATTAAAATAAGAAAGAAAATGATTTAATAAGTCCGACATACTATATCAGGAAGTGAGTTTGATTTAAATAAAGGGTAGTTGGTGGAAATATATAAATAATAAATGTTTCAATTCGTGCTGGAGATAATAGATATTGAGTCCCTTGCAAGTCTTAATTGTCATTAAAGTAATTCTTGCTTTTATCTTCACCAGTTATTTTGCAATCTACTTCCATTGTTGCAGCTGGTATACTAAGCAAGAACAAGAAAAATGAGAATATGTAATTGCTGATGCAAACAGTACCTCAACCCATGGATATGTTCGTTGTAATTCCCATGTTGCGAAACCACCATTAGGATTCTGCATAAATTTTTTCTTGTTTATGAGTCAAGAAAATGGTAAATCCAAAACTTGTCCTTCAAATATCGATAAAAGAAAATAAAACAGAACAACAACAGAGAAAAATGACCTGCAGAGACAGAATGAAATTTACAGCTTCATACATGCTTTCACTTGTTGCATGGTCACCGACAAAGTCTGGTGAAAATTTTGACAACAGTAATAATGCCTGTAAGACAACAAAAATCAACACATCAACTGTTTTGAAGTTCACTCGGCAAACTGTCATATCTTCATAGAATTCATTTCTTTTTTTTCAATGTAATTAACCTTGAGAGCTTCTGCTGTACAGTCTGAAACAGGCCATCCTTCATCTGCAGTTGCAAAGGCCCAACCACCTTTCGATAAATGACGATGATATCCTTTGAAGTCACCCTTAGGGTTGTCCAGTAACTAAAGAGGAAAAAAAGGGTATCATAGAGACTAAGATTCGTATTGTTTAAAAAAATTTCAGTAACTGGTAGATATAACGCCCTGAAAGTGAAATACCTTATTATATATGGCCATAACAATTTGCTTCTCTAAGCACTTTTTATTGAATTTATTAGCGCAATAACTGGGGATATAGATCAGACAGTTTTGAATTGTTTATTGAAGATACTTGTACAAATCAAGAACACTAAGTTCAACTTATTTGTGATCGGTACATTACCTGTGAGGCTTTTATGAACTCATGAGCTTTTCTTAATGTACTTCCTTTCACATTGGCAATGTCACATGCCAAAATTGCTTGAACTGCGAAAGCAGCATCCCATGACTGACTTGAAGATGCCTATTAATAATACATGAAAAGCAAGAATTAAGGTTATATTTTGAACAGCTGCCCAAAATATATCAAGTTCATATGAAACCATAAATTGGAAAACGTTACCCTCATTTTCATGCCATCTTCACCAATCCATAGGAAATCTGGTACTCTTGCAAGATGGTCCTCGAGGTTCTTGCGGTTTTCTGGATGCCTCACGAAAGAACAGAGTGTCCTGAGGAACTGTTCAAGGTAACTATGAGTTTACTATATTTGCACAAAAACCTTCCAAAAATTTGTAATTTGCACAGTTATCATGTAAATCAAAATTTATAAACACCTTCGAATAATTACTTATTATGCACATTTTTTTTTTGTGTCACTTGCTTGAGCCCTTTGGCACATTCTATTTGGATTCATTAATTGTGGTATAGCTTCATAATCATGACTTATATTATGCAAGTATAGCTTCATAATCATGACTTATATTATGCGAGTATAGCTTCATAATCATGGCTTATATTATTCATTAATCTTGTCAAGGTCATTATTAGAAAATTATGTGAAATAGTCGTATTATTTCTGCCAGACACATATAGACTCCTATCCAAAAGAAAAAATCTACTTCAAATCAACAAAGAAACTAGCAATGCTGAAATAAATATTTGACCTTTTCAAATGCTCCCATGCATATGTAACTCGTGATTTCATCTTCATATTGTAAATACTTGTCTATTGCATCAAGTGCTTTTTCTCTCAGCAGTGAAATTGGCCAAGTGGTGAAAAGAGGTTCGCCTATTTTGTATAGGTAATCGCACAAGTATTCCTGAAATCTTGAGCGTGGTACGAAACTGTCTTCCTACATTCAGATTCCGCCAAATTTTAATAAGGAAAAAACATAAGAAATGAAGAAAGTATAGCCAGAGTTCATAAAAATAAAAGTAAAGCGAGAGTAGTACCTTAGAACACAGTTTACGTGCTTGGTTCCAATCTATGCTGTGGTATGGTTGAATGTGCAACTCCTCCCTTAAGGATAACACTATCTGTGTGATCCGACCAACAAACCGCTTTCCATATAAATATAACATTGCCACCAGGATCATTCTTATACGACAAAAAAATTTCCCTGTTTGACAAAGTGGCAGTAATGTAAGTACAATTGCACTAGGATATACTAAGATATGCCAAAAATTCTACCTGGATGGAAAGGTAAAAAGGATGGAAGAAGATAGAGCTCCGGCGGCATCGGATTCACACCCGACCATTCATATGCTCCAAGCACCTGTTAGAAATTTATGTACATTAGACGAGACGGCCTTATTTTCAATAAAATTTTCAAAAGTTCCTTTGCTCCAAGCACCTGTTTATATATTTTAAGCAGGTGTTATATATATATAAATAAGTGAATCAGATATTTATATTTGTTGAGAAATATAAATAAAATTAAGGGATAATGTGGGGGATTAACCTCAGACCCGTTTGGGATTAATATCCTCATCAGCTAATTAAGAAAAAGAGAGCAATTAATTTCAATAAAAAAACAGTCTAATTTTCAATTTAGGTAACCCTTAGGTACAAATAGTCTACCGTTAGAAATTATTGTTAGGTACAAATAATGTACCGTTAGAGAGAAGGCTATATAAGCCGAATTGTATATTTTGTAAATCAGATGTAAATAATAAGAATTAACATCATCATTCTAATTTTCAATAATATTTCATGCTCATGTATTTATATATAGATTTTAGGTGTTTATATAAATCTCTAAAGAGAAAAATAGTAAGAGAGAGAAGGGAGAGAAATAGAGTTTTGAGAAATAAAAATACATGAAATAAAAATCAACAACATTGACATGAGAGAGGAGAGAGAAAAAAAGAGAGTGTTGGTAAAGAACAAAAACGTGTGTTTAATCACACTGGATTACTAAAGTGTTTATATAAGTGAATTAAGTGTTTATATAGTGGATTTACGTGTTTATGTAATTGAATAATGAAATTAATTTGGAGACAAAAATTAAAAAAAAAAATATCAAAATCACGTGGGCTGAATAAATTAAGAACGCATAGAGGATGAATTTGAGGATGGAGTTTGGGAGAAGTAAATATTTTTTTCAAATGATAAAAGATAAATTTAGACTTATGGGCCAAATCTTTTGAGGCAACGGGGCCCAAAAAATAAAGTGATGAGAAGTCACAGGAGAAATCTATGAAAGTTACTAGGCCTAATTTTAGAATTGTTCTAATTAGGTATTTCCTTCATTCTTTTTTTAATATCCTCCAATTTCTTTTCTAAAACATGCACATACAGCAAACTGTTCTTGAAGATCCAAGTGCCAGCTTTTACCAGAAGTAATCAATTCCAGTGAATATATCAGAAAAAGAAATTGTTGGCTTTTATTATAAACACTTTTACCGAGAGAATAAGTTTTCCCCATGATGCCATCACAGTAACACCACCATGATCATGGATCCATTTTCTTGCCTCATGCATGGCTTTGTCATCAGCCTCTTCTCCAAGAAGCCTTAACCCGGTGTAGTTTAGAGCAGTACAGATCATGCAACTGGGCATCTCTGCTTGTAGACCCCATCCACCGTCTTCGTTCTATTATTTAATCATACCAAAAAAATAATAATAATAAAAAAATAATAATTAGAGATTGGCTTTAGAATTATTATCCCACTACAATTACCATTATGAGCACCGGTGCCTGAAGTATAAAAGTATGCATATGGCTCAATTTATTAAAAAAAAAAGGTATAATTGATAAAAAAAAGGTTCTTCATTAATTATGCATGTACAACATTTTCTTATTGATGTGTTTTGCTTGATAAATGAAGTTCTAATTAAGATCTAGTCCTCTTACTTGAAGGTTATACATGTAACGACATAGCTCCTTTCGGTGCTCAGAAGATAATACATGAAAAGATTCAGTGACATACAGAACAATAACCTGCATTAAACATAATTCATGTGTCACATGTGTAAAAAGTTAGTACAAAATGTCTGATCACCAAAAGCAGAAAAAATTCATACAGAGCCTCACATATACAATGATTTAGAAAATCCATACAAAATGCCTGACAACCAAAATCCTTAAGTCATCAATTACACATCTCCTCAAAAATGACTTATAAAAATAACCTACTGGAACCTCTGGTCCCTGTTAAGAACTCAATTCTTGTATAAAGACTTCTAACAATTTACGCAATTTGTAAAAGGGAAATGTTAGGTAGATACCAACAAAGTAACGGAAAAAAGATCACAAGTACTGAAGGTGAAGTGAACTAAAATAAAGAGCAATGCCAAATTAGGTCAGAAATAAATACAAATTAAAAAAAGTACCATAATAGGTGTGAGAAATAAAGGTCCAGGAAGATCTCCAGGCCAATGCCCATCCTTTGCCTGAATCGCTGAGAAATAGTCGAGTGCTCTTTGCAAAGCTTCTGAAGCTGACTTCTCAGTATTCTCCTCATTTTTGCTTGGTTTTTTGAAATAATCAAAGTTGTTCTCTTTGGCCAGCTGCAATTTTAAACAAACCAGAATATCATGACAAGCTTGCAGGTGTATATACGGAAGAGTTATTCTGAACTTAATTTCGCATAAGAGTTATTTCTTTTTTTTTTTTGAAATAAAGGCTCCCGTTAAGCTCAGCATATTTCTTTCAAAATATTTTTTACAGAATTTAAACTTATATCTCTTTGAGAGACGAAACCTATTATCACTGTGTTAAGTATGTGGTTCTTATGCATAAGAAATTACAATTAATTCAGCCTACCACTAAAGACATTAACTTAAAAAATTGAGATATATACTGAGTTACAATTTGATACCATGAATGCAACGATAGACAAAAAAAGTTGAAACCTGCATCCTTGCAAGTAAATCTGAGCTTTGTGTCTTATGATGCCTGTTTAAGTAAAATTCTTTTCGAGCCCTTTCTACGGCGTCTCTTTCTTCACTCGATCCAAGTGTTTCATCGAATTCCCATGTTTCTCTTCCAATATATCCGTTGCAAGTTCTCACCCGTGGTCCACCTTCGGCAATTTTAAGCTTCCACATCTTGTATTCCTTCTGCACAAAAGTATTGTGTTTATCAATGCACAAAATATGCATGAACAGTCGAACGCAGATAATATATATTGTTCCCAATTTCCCAATTACGTAAAGATGTTGAGAAGTTTTGTCAAGGGTAGTAAAATTTCCTATAGATTGAAGAGGTAATGATAGAAGAAGAGAAAAATATATGATACATAGCCTTGATATTCATGGATGTGGTTACTCGGAATCCTGATATTATGAAGCAGCTTATTGTTGATTATTATACTAATTTGTTTGGGATTCATGAAGAAAGAATGGCTTCCTTTGATAAAGATGTCTGGTTAGCCCATGAAAATTTAACCTTTGAAGAGAGAGATGCACTTGAGGTATCTTTCATTAAAGAAGAACTAGCTAGAGAATACATGATATTTGGTTCAGGGCTAATAAACCACCTTACCATATATATATGTTTTCTCTCTTTATCAAAAGAGTTGGCATGTCGTAAATCAAAGAATGTAATTATCTCCTTTTATATATGAAGAGTAAAATTGTGATGGCATAATTAAGAATTAAGCGCTTATTCAGTTTTCAACATACATCTTATATTTAATTAATATTGTGTTATTTGATATAATCTGATTTAATGATCTGATCTTTTATTATTTTTTTAGCGTAAAATTTTGTGTCAAGGTCCTTTAAGTTTAACTCATTTCTAGTGCAGACAGTGGACTTGAAACATGTAATCTTAAATTCTTAATTTCATGCAAAGGATAACCAACCACCAACTACCTAGCCAGATGTAGGTCTAATGATTCTTTTTATATTTATTTATTGATGTTGCACAACACCCAGGGAACAACATTATCTAAATACTGCAAAGAGAGGCCCAACCATATATATTCCTTTAATTTATGTTACTAATATCTAATCATAAATTTAAAACTATTCGATTTTACTGTATCACCTGATGAACATGGATATAGAGTATATTGTTTCAATAGACATCAATAAATGGGACAATTTAATTGATAAATTTAGTTCATTGTTTTTGTTAGCTCTTTAATTAACCATATAAAAGTAAGTTTGAAAATAATATATCTTTTGTGTGCATATACTGTGTGGTAAGCATGGAATATCAAACAAATTAATTTTATACATCGAAAATTACAAAATCAATTGTTAAATTGACATTAATTTGGATCTCTCTAATATAAATTATTTTCATGATATTGAATAACTCATACTCAAACAATCCACAAAGTGAATATAATTGCTGATCATTAACTGTTGTACATGAAGGAAATTACATCGCATTACCTTAAATGTCCGAATGTCATATACCGATTAACATTGATTCATTGCAATTATATATTAATCCCACCAAAAGATTTATTTTGAAAAAAAAAATAATCTAGCTAAGTTAAGATGTCAAACCTTGGTTTAAAATGCAGCACTTGCACACAACACAGGTTAGACCCTTGCTGAGAATTAGGAAAGTAAAGGAAGCTCTGAATTCCTGTTAATTGTATAATTTGTTGATAGTATATAACTATATATATAGATATATATGGCATTATGACTCAACATCTTAGATTCCCTGTCGTGGTAGTTGAAATTAATATCATCCCACCCACCCGCTGGCTTAATCAATTTATTTATTTTTTAAAAATGATATGCACTTTTTTGTTTTTATTTTTAAATTAAATGATGATAATGTGCTCTTTAACCTATAATTTACTAAAAAGAAGTTCTCAAGTTACAACGAGTGAAAAGCGAAGGAAACTAAGAAAAAAGGAAGAAGTGAGTAATAGTATCTCAAATCAAATCTTTCAAAAATCTTTTTTAACTAAATTTTTATTTTTTGACAAAAAATTACATCCATATGCACTATCTTTTCATTTTTAAAAAAAATACGTATTTAAGTCCAACGAGTCCAACGAGTCCAACTCAAATGTTTGTATTATGTACTTATATATTTATATAAGTGATTCAAATATTTATATATAAAACTCGTGTGCTTATATAGATCGTCAAGAAGAGAGAAGAGAGAGAAAGAGGACCTTGGAAAATAAAAATATATAGAAAAAAATTAAGGATTGACAATAGAGAGGAGAGAGAAAGACAAAAAAAAGTCTTGAAAAAATAAAAATGTATGGGAGAAGAGAGAGAAAGAGAGTTTCAGAAAATAAAAATGCATGGAGGACAAATTACATAGAATACATAGGCATTTATATAAGTGAATCATGTGTTTATATATTGGACTCATGTGTTTATATAATTGAATAATAAAATTAATTTGAAAATAGAAATTTTTAAGAAAAAATGACAAAAATCATGTGGGCCAAGTAGAGTAAAAAATGTGTGGGGGACGAATTTTTGGGGATGAAGCTATGGAGATATAAATATTTTCTCAAAAAAAAAAAATAGAATATGACTACACCTCAACTATAATTTCTCTCTCAATCAGAAATAGAAACATTCTAATATCTTAAAGTTCATCCTATTAATTACATCTATCACGGGAAAGATGAAAGACAGTCATTCAGAACTTATTCAGAAAAAATAGCTATTTTCAGGGAAAAAAAGCTGAATTAGAAAGAGAAAACTCTGAAGCTATTAGAAATAAAAATTCGGAAGCTACAACTTATTCAACAAATATTTAACTTAAATTTTCTTATGATCAGCACAAAAATAATTGTATATACACATTGTATACTCAATATAAACTTTTTTAATTGAATGATTAATGGAATACTGCAGGATGTGCGGCTGTGTATGCAGCACTGCTAGGATGCAAGATGGCATGAGGAAAAACAGCGCTTAGGAAGGGGCTGGATACATGTTTAGTGAATGTGTATTACTTAGTGCATGCTAGTTTTTTTGTTGGTTTTAATTTTGTGCAATTTTCTACAAGTTGGCAGCTTCTGTCAACTCTTCGAACAAAAAAGGAGAGAAAGCGTATACCCCCGTGACCCGAGATGGACATTTTAATTTAATACGAACAATTAGTGATTTAATTGATGCAATTGATGATAGATTGACTAAATACAAACAATTAGTGATCCTCAATGATCAAATATAGTGACTAAACATCTGTCCAAACTGTATGGGTATTTTAGCAGGGCACTGATGGAATTAGAACACATAATTAATACAGTTAGATAGTGAGTCCTACTGGCAGATGGTGGTCCAGTCATCTTATTGTCTTTCTTGTTGTATGCAAATGCAATCTGGCTTACGTACGTGAGCGGTGCAATAGAATTTTCAGGGATGAAAAGCTGTCAGAAACAAATATGGCACATCTTGCAAGAAAGCTCAAGGCGAATCTCCCCAGAACCCTCTAGAAGGTTATTCGGAACTCGTTACCTGGAACCTGGTAACATCGAATGCCGATTAGAGGTGGTCATGGTATACATTTATGATGAACATATAGGGACGTCCCTGACAAACTCTTAGAAGATTTTTTATTTACGGATATATCTAACTTTCTTTTAAGCTTTTTGTAATCTTTCTTTTTGTAACGGAAGTGCATGGGGCTATATATTGCAGATCTAACAATGTGGTGGACTGGATCTTACTTCCTCCTCTTGTAAATACATCTTTTAATGCAAGAGCGATCTGAGCCTCGTCTTCAATTTCTTAAAAAAAGAAAGTTCATGGAATATTTTCAATGACCTCGAAAAAAAATTATCTAAAAGGTTGGTACATGGACACTAATTTAGTTTAGAAATATTTGAAATCAGATCTCTCAAACAATTTTTTTTTTGAGATAAGTAGAGAAAATATCCTACTTTAATCATTTTATTAATAAGAAAAAGAGATTACACGTTAGAGGGGATGAGATTAGTATGTATAAGAGACGCGTTGTGCATTTTTTATGTGATCAACCTATATGTATTTTTTATTTGTCTACATTCTTATGTATTTAACCTTAATAATGCGGTCGGTGGCTTTATTTTGTCTTGAAATATCTATCTATTTCTCTCCTTTCATATATTTCAAGAAGCCGCCGCAAATAGCAGATCGGCCGTCGTCGGGTCTAGTCTCTGCCGCAAGCTTAATCAGAAGTTAATCGGGTCGGATCTAGATGCGGACTGAAGGATGCAAAATGCCGAATTGTGGTGACATAAGGGCATCGCAAGAATCAGGTCTGAGGCTGTTTCGGTGAGGGACCCGCCACACAGGACACATATAGGTGTATGTGGCCAATTTTTGAATGCTAAATTGTCAGCTGTGAGATCCTTCCAAAGAATCCATACATACAAGTGGACCCTCTCTGGAATTTTAGCGATCCAGAGAATGGCTGCAATTGGAGGTTGTATTCCAATTTTTGGATCTCTGAAACAATTATTGTCATAATTAATATATTGAATAACTTGTACAATCAAATAATTGACAAAGAGCATTATTTTTTTGATAGCATGCGAATAATTTACTATGTAAATTTCATTGAGCATTATTGAGCAGTAATTGTTGCGCATGAACCAAATTGAGTTACTCGAGCAATTGAGTTATTCACGCAAGAAGATTTGTGCTCTTTCATTAAAACAACGAGATGTCGGTGTCAGTGTCGGTTTCTGTCGTTGTAGTTGAAACTCACACTCTGATGATCCCCACCTGCTGCGTATAGTCAAACATTCTTTTTTGAAATAATAAAATGAAGATGATGTTTTTAACTTGTATAAGAATAAGAATGTGAAACACTAGACTTATATTCTGATTCTTACGTAAACTCAATTGAGAAGGATGTGAAAGATGACCTTAGATATTATTATTTTCTTATCAAATAAGGTCATTTCAATTGTAAAATCAAGGTCATAACTGATTATGAAGTCAGAGAATGAATCGCAATTATTTGGATCTTCCTCCGTTGCATGTAGTCAGTGTTGTGTGGAGGAACAAAACAATTATTTTGGGGGATAATTTTATAAAATACCCTTCCTTTTTAAACCATCTAACAAAATACCCTTCTTCTTAAATTATTAACATATTGTTCTTGTGACCCGATTTCAGAAAAACCCATCTGTTTTTTCCCTTCCTTTCTCCTCACCCTCATTTCCTCCCAGCCCCAATGTATTAAATGATACAGAGCACATGCCATTAAGTATTAAAAAACAATTGCATTTGGAAATCAATAGACACTAATTTTGATGTATCCGTAGCAATTAAATTTTAAGGACTGATATTAAGTTATTAACTAATACAAATTGATATCGAGTAGTACACTGTTTTATCACATGTGAACAGAAAGAAAATAATAATAAAATTGAAGAGCATCAAAAACTATATATTGCACTAGCACTTATCTGAACGACAAATAATGTTCTGAAATTTGCCAAAGTAGCTATCTAAATGATCAAATCATGTGTTGGACAAATATACCTTAATTGTGAGTCATTATAAGGTGTCGGTGTCGGTTTTTGTCGCTGTAGTTGAAACTCAGACTCTGATGAACCCCACATGCTGCGTATAGTCAAACTTTCTTTTTTAAAATAATAAAATGAAGATTATGTTTTTAACTTATATAAGAAAAAACTTACCACCTAGGGCACACACACACAAGGAACGAGACCTAGGATGAAAGCCTGAAACATGATGCACCGAGGAAGAATAAGAATGTGAAACACAGACTTATACCCTGATTCTCACGTAAACTCAATTGAAAAGAATGTGAAAGATGACCTTATTTAATAAACAAATGTTATTATTTTATTATGAAATAAGGTCATCTCAATTGTAAAATCAAGATCATAACAGATTATGAAGTCAGAGAATGAATCGCAATTATTTGGATCTTCCTCCATTGCATGTAGTCAGTGTTGTGTGGAGGAACAAAACAATTATTTTGGGGGATAATTTTATGAAATAGCCTTCCTTTTTAAACCATCTAACAAAATACTCTTCCTCTTAAATTATTAACATATTGTTCTTGTGAGACCCGATTTCAGAAAAACCCATCTGTTTTTTCCTTTCCTTGCTCCTTACCCTCGTTTCCTCCCAGACCCAATGTATTAAATGACACAGAGCACATGCCATTAAGTATTAAAAAACAATTGCATTTGGAAATCAATAGACACTAATTTTGATGTATCCGTACCAATTTAAATTTCAAGGACTGATATTAAGTTATTAACTAATACTAATTGATATCGAATAGTACACTGTTTTTTTTTTCTTATCACATGTGAACAGCACTAAAATAATAATAAAATTGAAGAGCATTTTGTTAAAAACTATATACTGCACGTAGCACTTATCTGAACGACAAATAATGTTCTGAAATTTGCAAAGTAGCTATCCAAATGATCAAATCACGTTTTGGCAAGTAAAATATTAGAATAGTTGGGAGTGGACAATTTAATAAAATGCACCACCTTTTCAAAATATCAAACAAAATACTCCTCCCTGAAATTTATTGACAAAATGTTCTTATAGGACCCACACACACACACACACACACACACACACACACACTCTTTTACTCTTTTTTTTCCCTCCCTTCTCTTTACTTCCAATTATTTTAGTATTTACTCCCTAAAATATCTTGAGAAATAACCTGAACATTACTTATCTGTTCATAATGTGAGCAAATTAAAAAAAAAAGTTTATGCGCTCATACAAATCTGATGTGAGCTAGTATCAAATTCTTTTTAGATTTTTTTTTTATTTTTGCTCCATATGTGATAAGAAATAATTTTCGTCTAGATAGACATTTAATTGGAAAACCCAAAATATACAATTCGAGTGATGATAGAATAAAAAAAAAATGGTCTCCAACTCCTTGTTATAGCTGATCTATACAACTAAAATTGTATTAGAAGTTAGAAATTATAGACAAAATAAAACAATACAACATTGCAACAAAATGTGTGCCATATGGAGAATTATTTCTTATCACATATGAAGCAAAAATAAAAAAAAATCAAAGAGAAATTTGATACTAGCGCACATCAGAGTTAAAAAATGATAAATTTAGAGGAAATTTAGAAATGAAGAACTATTGATTTTATTGATATGTTATAAGTTATAAGAGTCACTGTAGCGATTTATATAGAAGAGGAATTAACGGTTGCCTAAGTTCTAATCTAACGGTTGCCTAAAACCTATTACAACGGTTTATTTCTAAAAAAAGAAAAAGTAAATAGAGGTACAAATTGCTCTTTGCTTTTTTCCTAAAATAGCCAGTGATGAATAAAATCCCTAAACGGATCTGAGGCTATTAATCTTGATTAGTCTTTTAATTTTTTCTTGGTTGCTCTTATTTCTCAACACTCCCCCTCAAGTTGGGTTCGAATAAGTTTATTGAACCCAACTTGCCAAGTATTCTTTGATGATCTGCTTTGCCGAGAGCCTTGGTAAAGATATCTGTTAACTGTTACTGGCTTCTTACGAATGGCGTTTCAATTTCTCCAGACTGTACTTTTTCTCTAACAAAGTGACAGTCAACCTCAATATGTTTTGTTCTCTCGTGAAAAACTAGATTGGATGCAATATGTCGTGCAGCTTGGTTGTCACAGTACATTTGCATGGTTCTTGTGCATTCTATCTTCATGTCTTTAAGTATTTGTTTGATCCAGATGAGCTCGCTGGCTGTGGACGTCATGGCTCGATATTCTGCTTCAGCACTAGACCTTGCTACAACATTCTATTTTTTACTCTTTCAAGTAACCAAGTTGCCTCCTACAAACATGCAAAATCCTGTGGTTGATTTTCTGTCACAGCTCCCGGCCCAATCTGCATCAGAAAAACCAACCACATTATTAGAATCATTTTTCTTCATCCAAATTCCTTGACCCGGAGTGCTCTTAAGATATCTCAAAATCCTATCAATAGCACTCAAGTGACCGGTGCGTGGAGCATGCATAAATTGGCTTAAAACACTAACTGCAAATACAATATCAGGTCTGATAACCGTAAGACATATTAACTTCCCAACCAACCTTTGATACTGTCCTATGTCAGGTAGTGGTTCACCATCTTCTGGTCTAAGTTTAATATTGGTTTCCATTGGAGTACTGACTGGTTTTGCTTCTAACTTACCAGTCTCTTTTAACAAGTCAAGAATATATTTTCTTTGGGATAGAAATAAGCCTTTGCTTGAATAAGCTATTTTTATTCCAAGAAAATATGAGAGTTTTCCAAGATCCTTGATATCAAACTCATTTTTTAAGCCTTGTTTAATCCCTTTGATTCTTCATCATCATTTCCTGTGATGATAATATCATCAACATAAACAAGGACAATGGTGATGGAATTTTTGGAGTGTTTGATAAACATAGAGGAATCAGTTGTGCTTTTAACAAAATTATTTTTTAAAAGAGAAAAACTTAGTTTGACATACCATGCTCTTGGCGATTGCTTTAGACCGTAAATAGTCTTCTTTAGTTTACACACCAATGATGGATCTGATATATTTTTATGTCCCGGAGGGAGAGTCATATAGACTTCTTTTTCCAAAACTCCTTGTAGAAATATATTTTTTACATCCATTTAGAATAAACCCCATCCCATGTTTGTGGCTATCGATAGCAAAATTCTAACTGTGTTCATTTTGGCTATCGGTGCAAATGTTTCTTGATAATCAATACCATAAGTTCGGGTAAATCCTTTGGCCACTAACCTAGCCTTATACCTTTCAACCGTACCGTCACTATTGTATTTAATCTTGTATACCCATTTACAACCTACGGGTTTTTTTTCCTTTTGGCAAATAAACAATATCCCATGTATCATTTTTTTCTAAGGCTTGAAGCTCGTCTTTCATAGCCTCACGCCAAATTGGGTTTTGATCGGCCTCATTAAAATGGGTTGGTTCGGTTTGATTTGTTATGTTGCCTAGATAAGCCCGGTATTCAGGAGATACCTTTTCATAAGATAAGAACTTTTGAATTGGATACTTTACTTGATGAGATACATAATCCCTTAATCTGACCGGAGGTCGAGTTTGTCGTGTGGATCTTCTCAAAGCAATTTTTTCTTGAGTTGACTCCTCACTCGACTCACTTCTCTCTTCTTCTCCCCCTGAAGAAATTGGGCTTGATTCACCAATCTGTTCTTCCTCCGCATGCTCAACCTGTTCTTGAATTGTTTCTTTGGGAAATAGAAAGCCATTTGGAGGTAATATGATTGGTTGATTTTGTGTGTTGTGTTCTTGCCAATTAGGTTGGTAATATGGTTTACTTTCAATAAACGATACATCTCTTGAGATGTAGAGTTTATGATTTTTCGGGTCATAACATTTATATCCCTTTTTTTTCTGAGGAATATCCTAAAAAAATAGTTTTAATCGAATTTTTATCCAATTTGTCATGTCTTTTTATGTACACAAAACATGTACATCCAAAGACCCGAATATGCTCTAAGTCTATTTTCCTTCCTTTAAGAATTTCCAAAGGACTCATATTTTTTAACCTTGCACTTGGTAACCTATTTATAAGATAGGTTGCTGTTAACACTGCATCCGACCAATATATTTTTGGAACGTTATTTTGAAAAAGAAGTGACCTAGTGACTTCAAGAAGATGACGATTTTTTCTTTCTGAGACTCCGTTTTGTTGAGGTGTATTAACACATGTGGTTTGATGCAAAATTCCCTTTTGTTTGAAAAATTCTAAGAAATTCTTGTTGACATATTCTGTCCCATTATCTGATCTAAAAATTTTAATTTTGGCACTAAATTGATTTTCAATAAAGTTAAAAAATTCTTGAAAACAAGAAAACACTTCATTTTTTTATTTTTAAAAGATATGTCCAAGTAGTACGAGAGTGATCATCAATGAAAGTAACGAAATACTTAATATTGTTGTATGAATCAACTGGAGCTGGACTCCAAACATCAGAATGAATTAAGTCAAAACATTTCTCTGATCTACTAGTAGATAAAGGAAAAGATAATCGAGGAAATTTAGAAATGATGAACTATTGATTTTATTGATATGTTATAAGTTACAAGAGTCATTGTAGCGATTTATATAGAAGAGGAATTAACGGTTGCCTAAGTTTTAATCTAACGGTTGCCTAAAACCTATTACAATGGTCTATTTCTAAAAAAGGAAAAAGTAAATAGAGGTACAAATTGCTCTTTACTTTTTTCCTAAAATAGCCAGTGATGAATAAAATCCCTAAACGGATTTGAGGCTATTAATCTTGATTAGTCTTTTAATTTTTTCTTGATTGCTCTTATTTCTCAACAAAAAAAGATGTCACTGATACGATTTTTTTTCTTTTTCCTCTCCTATATTGGAATATTTTTTATGTTTTAGGAGAAAATAAAATCAAATTAGAGTTGATAGTTGAAATGAAAAGATTTCAAAATAAAAAGAACAAATCTTACATCAAAATTTCAGCCAAAGTCTCAAATACAAACATAAACTTTCAGGCTGTAATCTCACTTTAGACTTAGATTTATGATCATTAATTGAAGTTTAGTTAGAATTTGTGACAATGGTTAGACATTCAAAGTATGTTTCTTATTTTTAAATCTTTCCAATTTTAATTCTACAATATTTATGTTAATTTCTATATATTGCATAACTTTATCATCTAAAGTAAGTCATTTTATGAGCACACTACATTAATGTAACAATAATTATATGAAAAGAAACAACAAATATAGAAACAGGTTGGGATCAGTAAGTGGGGTACTCCAAACAATGCTCTATTGTTTAACTCCTCCCCCCTCCCTCTAAAAGGGTTACTTATGCGGCATATAATTCGGTCGATTATTATGATAAAGTGGCGGTGTTAATTTTAATTGGTTCTCTCTAATTTAGAGGAATTTAGTGCCTGATTATTTTCTATTTTTTTATTTAAGAAAATAAATAATAAAAATTAAATAAATAATAAAATAACGGGGAACATTACAGATATTTTAATATCCATCCAATAATCATCTTTTCCAACTCAACGGCCAAATTTTAAAAAAAATCATTTTTTATCAAGGACGTAGTTTGAGTATTGTACCGTCTGTAAAGGACGGGGAAGAGAAGCACGTCCGAGATGGACGGGGAAGAGACATGTCCAAAGTGGACGATGAAGCAACCCACGTCCCACCCTGACGCCTCTCCCCTCACGCCTCTCCACGCACATCTCTTCACGCACGTCTCTCCACACAACAGTATGGACGGGTTTCTGATTCCCGTCCCACTATGAAGACCGTACGCCACGCGAAACCCACGTTAGGTCAGGCCACGCGCGTGCGTTGTCGACGGGAATCAGAAACCCGTCCGCTGTGAAGACCGTGCACCTCCCTGAGACCATGCGCCACGTGGACAGATGCGCCAGTTGGACGGGTTTCAAAGGACCGTCCCAGACGGTGGGTAAGTAAATAAATACCCGTCCCCACTCCCGTCCCCAGCCATCCCTTCCCCTTTTTCTTTCCCTTCTCCTCCTTCCGAAAAACCCTCTCTTCTTCTCTCCATCAAATCCCTCCTCCTCCTTCCCCCCTCACCACTGTCCTCCTAGCCGGATCTGACACCGCCGTCGATTTGTCTCAGTCATCGTTGATCAATACCTACGCCTCCTTGCCTTCCCATCTCACACGAGGTAAATTTAATTTTTTTTTAAAACGAAATTTATTTAT
Source organism: x Bolboschoenoplectus mariqueter (assembly GCA_037678475.1). Lineage (NCBI taxonomy): Eukaryota > Viridiplantae > Streptophyta > Magnoliopsida > Poales > Cyperaceae > x Bolboschoenoplectus > x Bolboschoenoplectus mariqueter. The sequence continues at coordinate 1,142,630 of CM075260.1, read as the reverse complement.
TATTGTAATTGTGTAATAGTAATCTAAAAATAATAATACAATTTGTTATATTGGTGTCTTGAAAAAATATTACTGCAATTTATTATAATAATTATGTAGTTTAATTTTTTATTGCATGACCAATTTTAATTGAATAATTGAGTAGAAATATGTAGTTTAAATGATTATTAACATTCCTATAGTAAAAATAATTTAAATATGATTTAAACGATTAAAAATTTATTAGAAATTTTTTTTTGGTTGCATGATCAAGTAGTAACATGTTTATTTAATTTTCATTATCAATGTCATTATTTAAAAAAGAGTTAATGTAATATTTATTTTATTTAGTTTGCAATAAAAGAAATATATTAATATTGCATATTTGTTTTAACGATGAAGTTGTTAATTATCGGTACCAAATATTTCTATTGTATATTTGCATGACTAAAAAAATTATATTTGAATACAATATAATTATGTATATTTGAGATATTTTTATAAATAATGCATTTTTGTTAAAAACTCATGAAGCACAAATTAATGAAACTTCATAAAATTGGAAAAAAGATTAATTTTTTTAAAGTTTAGAAATTAAGAATATATATTTTTATTTTGTGATAAATTCGAAATATATACGGACGAAATTTAATTATTGTATTGTATGATATATACTTATTTAAATTATAAATGATATACAATACATGCTTATTTTAGTTAGAGATGATATATGATATATGATAATTTAAATTATAAATAATGTATGATATATATTTATTTAATTTTATTGAACCATTATAATTTTTTTATTTTAATAAATATTAACACAAAAATTTATATAATTTACAAATATATTTTTATGAAGAACATAGTACTTCTTTAATTTAATTTGTTATCCTTTTTTTTAGATAATATCGAATTTTATAGAATATATTGTATTTTTATGTTTTGTTAAATTTTATAACTAAATAGAGAATTAACATCAAATTTTAAATGATGTAGGAAATTAAAAAAATGGTGGACGTACAAGAAGTTGGTTGTAGCAGTCGGGGCGAAACCCAAGCGGATGTCGATATTTCATTGGCCGACGAGGCTCTTAGACGACCTCTCACCGCCTTACTAGCCACGCCCTTGTGCAATCACAGAATATTAGACATACACGATGATATGAGTTGAAAATATATCATATTTCGTTTATATTCGGAAAAAATAATTTATGTCTCATTTGAGAATAATAATTTTTATGTCTTATTTGACAATAATTATTTTATGTCTTATTTTTCATTATAATTTATTTTCAGCCTGAAGGGGTACTAAATACACGTGGATACCGGCCTCATATTCCTTATCACGATCTTTGTGAGCCTGCACTGAGGAAGTTAGGGATGTATCAGATTGCTCTGTTGTCTCAGATGCAGGTCGATCCGAGGTTAGTCACCGCGCTTGTGGAGCGGTGGTGTCTAGAGACACACACTTTTCACTTACCAGTTGGAGAGGTTACCATCACTCTACAGGATGTCAGTTGTTTATGGGGTTTGCCAATATGCGGTCTCCCTCTAACCGGTCATAGTGAACTAGGGAATATGGGGTTGGTGGATGACTGTTTCGGGCATGTCCCATTAGAAACATAGAAGAAAAAGAAGAGAAAGAAGGGAGATGATGCAGAAGGTACTGTATCTTACTCAAAATATCAAATGAACCTGAAATGGTTGTAGGAGATATTTGGTCAGATGTCTGCGAATCCGACCTAGGAACAGGTGGATAGGTACACTCGGGCATTTTTACTTGATTTATTCGGATCGATATTTTTTCCCGATTCATCTGGCGATAGTGTACTAGCGATGTATTTGCAGTTTCTGACGGATTTGCAGAGTCCACCGTCCTACAATTGGGGCGCAGGTACTTGAAAATTCTTATATTTTAAATATTTATTTAATTAAGTCATATTATTTTTTTGTTAAATTGAAAAAAATTACGGGTACATATATGAAAATTATTATCCTTTTTGTAATTACTTATTGTATTTATTAAATAAAAATAATTTTGTGTAAGTGTGCTAGTTGTTATGTACCGAAATCTTTCTACAGCCTTGTTGTCGCGGACCAAGACAATTGGTGGGCCAGTTTTACTGCTCCAGCAGTGATCTTGGACGTACTTCAATATCGCGCGACCCCGTTGTCGAGGTCCAGATCCTCCATTGGGCGGTGAGGATTCTGAATTGAAATTGTGCTATGCGGTGCGATGGGTTACTCCACATACCTATGCTTTTTGTCCGGCTCGCGCATCACTAACGTATTATCGCAAGTAGTTCGAAAATTTAGTTGATGCGCATGTGAATTGGGAGCCGTACAAGCCGTATTTTGATCTACTTCTTGATTGTGTCCACCGAGAGCGGCATTATTGGTTAGCACGGATGCCATTGATACATTTTTGGGTCGTATCCTGACACTATCCAGAGAGGGTTATGCGCCGATTCGGATTATATTAGATCATACCTCCAGGTGACCCACAACATTGGACTGATCTTCGCAATCTTAATCGAGTTGCTCATACAGCGCATAGTACGTCAGATTGGGCTTATCACCATCGACGATACGTGAGTATGTGGTCTCGGATACATTTTATTGATGATATGCAACCATATGATCCATCACGTCTGATTGAGTATCGTCGGTGGTACCAGCATCAGGGGATGTACTCAATCTATATTAGAGGACATTTGGAGGTCACATAAGTATCACGACCACCTCATACAGGCTCATCACACGTGCATTATCCATATCCACATCCAGCTCCGAGGTCGATGCATTATCCATATCGATCTTCTGGCCCATCGACGTAACCTTATTATGGGTATCCACAAGCGCAGACATACGCCTGGGGTCATGCACATCCTGTTCCTATGTCACAGATACAGGTTCATCGCACATGCATTATCCATATCCACATCCAGCTCCGGGGTCGATGCATTATCCATATCGATCTTCTGGCCCATCGACGCAACCTTATTATGGGTATCCACAAGCGCAGACATACGGCTGGGGTCATGCACATCCTGTTCCTATGTCACAGGCATATCCGACATGGCATGCCCCGCCGATGCCACATATGTCGTCGGCACCGGCGCCTCCGCCGTGGCAACATGTCCAGCAGATGTCACAGATACCCATGACATATACGTAGATACCACATGCATATCTGACGTGATAGATCCCGTCCATTTCACAGATGCCCATGACACAAGCACAAGCATCTCCTATGACAGAAGCGCCGCAAACGTGGTATGGACTCTAGAGCCTTCTTACAGATCTGACATCAGAGCCTCCTACGACTGCACAACAGGTTCCTTCCGGTAGCTCCTACGCTTGCACTACTGCCATGCCTTCACAGTCAGCGGTATTTTATCTATATATTTATCTTGAAATTATTCATTTTTTATTATTGTCATGTAATTATAAAAAATTTTGAATTTGCAGAATGTCCAAGTCGAAAGTGATGTATCGCAGTCGTCAGAGGATCATAACGATACAACTCCATTGGGGCGCAGACTTCGAAGAAAGAGAGTAGTATCCAAGTATACACCGAGTATTTCTTAGTTTTTTTTATTGTATGTCATGACTTTATTTAGTACGACTTATTTATTTTGAGGACCTTGGATCGGTATTTTTATTACTTTATTATGGAGTTTATTTTATAGGCTTTATGAAGATTGTATTATGAACTTTATTTTATGGACTTTATATTATTGTGGAGTTTATTTATAGTTTTGATCATAATTATATGTTTTGTATGAAAATAAAAAACACATAGCTAGACAAAATTTTCAAATGGTAAGTAATACGTTCTTACAAAATCGTACATATTACATAGCAATAACAACAAAAACAATAAATAAGGATCAAAAATAAAATCGAAACTATACATAATCACCATAATAAATACATAATAATAACTCTAACAAATATACAATCATATTTAGGAATAAATCATCATAACCCTAAGAAATACTCCTATGGGCACGAGCCCATAGCCTTCGTAATCGTGAGTTACCACCCATGTTCGAACCTACAAAAAATATAAAATTTTATTATGTATTACTATTTATTGTATAAAAATTGGTATAAGTAATAACAAATAAAATGAATGAAAACTTGATTGCATGTTTCGTTGCGTGTAATGAGTTGTTTGATGGTTAATGGAGCCACAACCCTCGCAAGGTGAAGGACCTCTCCTACCTTCCATGCGATTCATCATCATGGGAATACGCGTGTGCTTTCTTTTACCTCTTTACACTAATGTTTTGTTAGGAATAATTTTCTCGCTGTCGTATTCTGGCCAATCTTCTTCCTTCCCAAAAATTTCAAACTGACCTTGCCATGTGTTCACCAACACTTCAGTGCTATAAAATCGATGAATGTACTCATTTGGATTATAACTACGTACCGCACATACTTTCAAGATATGACAATATGCAATAAATGTATTATCCGGTTTACGACATTTACATTTGGGTTTCCTTCCTTCCGCTAGATCAACCTTGTAGCTTCTATCTTCTCTACCATTTGGTGTAACTCATTCGCCTTTAGCGACAACCTCATATCAACCTCCCACCACATCGTATTCAGTGACTTCAAGATTTTGTGTTTGTATTACCGCTTCTTCAAGTTTGACAGTAACCATATCAGAGAATAATTGCCTTTTACGCGCTAGCTCTGCTACTTCTATCATTCTTTTAGCAAACCAAGCAACATACTTATAGTAAGTTGTTTCCACAATAGCACACACTGGGAGGCCCCGACATACTTTGAACACCCGATTAAGTGATTCTATACCATTACTTGTCATTATGCCCCAACGATATCCTCCATCATAGCATTGAGACCATTTATGAGGGCACCATTCTGTTTCTTTATCTGTTTTATCTAATTTTTCGACATATTTTAACTATTCATCTGCCTCACGACTCCAGTTTTTTTTTATCTCATTCATACCTTATTTGAATTCACGCAGACTATGTTTCCTGCATTTCGCTTTAAAATTATCGGTTGCATTTTGATTTCTAGATACTTTTAGCAAATTTTCAGCGATATATTGTGCACATAAACGATGGATGACTTGATTTTGCTCTTCGTACCACCCGAATTGAGGATTATGAAATACATGCTTAATGCCTGCGTGACGATCAGAAATAACACATAGTCGTTTGTCTCCGACAACCTCACGTCGCAACCATCTCATAAACCATCCCCAGTTGTCACCATTTTCTTTTTCAACAAGTCCGAATGCAAGCAGCAACAAATGATTTTCAGCATCATAAGCGACAACTACCAGTAACCTCCCACTGTATCGTCCGTGTAGAAAAGAGGCATTATACTTATAACAGGACGTAAGAACCAAAATGCTTGAATGTAAGGAGCAAATGCCCAAGCACATCATGTGAATTGACGTACAGCAGAATTTGCCGTGGGATTAGACTGCAACTCTATCTTAGTACCTAGATTAGACATACATATAGCATTAAATAATAGAGCTAAAAGTACATACGACCCATTCCATGACCCGAATAATTGTGCCATGACGATCTCTTTTCCTCGCCACAGCTTGTTATACTTCGGATTTACTCTTGAAAATATTTTTTTTACCATTCCACGGACAGTTTTAACTGACATTCCTAAATTATCGTTCAATTCATCTTTAATAATGTCAGCTATCATTCGAGAATTGAGCTGACCATGGTCAACTCTAGCGGCTGCGGTGGTACATGAGTGTAAAAATCTACAGGTCTTAATAGCGCAAGCATCGTCTACTTTGGTTGGTGTTGCATATAAACTCCAGTTGCAATTTGGATCCTTACATTTCACCTTATATTTTGTCGTACTGCTATCGGTTACGACTATTTCTTTTTTTTTTCAATATGAAAATTTTTAACTGCGAGAATAAGATGTTGTTTCGAGAGAAATGTTTTTTTCTCTACGAGAGGACCCTCCAATCGGGCACGTGCACCGATAAAATCAGTATCAGCATGTGTAAAATTCGACACATCATTAATTATTCTAGCTGGATGTTCTACTCCTCTATTATTAATAAATGGGATATGCTCTTTTTTACGTTGTCATAAATTTCTATCTGCACGAACCTCCTTCTCATTGTCATCGTCATCATCATCCTTATCCTCACTGTCAGAATCAGACTCTTGTCAGAATCAGACTCTTCATCCTCATCGGAACCCAATCTGATAATTAGAATCTTCTTCCTCGTCGTTTTCTTCTTGGAGATCTACGGATGAATTAACATTCATCACGGCAGATGAAGGTCCAGCATGGTCTGAGGAGCTATTAACTGCTAAATTACTCGAAAATGGCTCCTCATTCCAAAAGCTAAACACGGATTTTAGATTTACATACAGTTCAATCATTACCATTTGAGAAGTAACTAGTTCATAAAAGGTTTTTCATGATATCTCATTGTTAACTAATAGTACAGTAAACCATCAACATCCAGATGCTCCACTATTTACTTTATCATAAATTTCAAGAGAGTATTGACTCTCTGATACCCGTAATCCGGTATATATTTCATTTAATATATTTTGAAAGGTAGTGAACTCATTGATAGAGAATGTAAATCGAGGATCGATGGTATACTCGGCTCCAAATCGGCCATAAACACCTCACCCCTAAAATAAACACTTACAAGTGCCATTTTTAATTTTACAAATTTTTAGACAAAATACTCAATTTAAAAAAATTAAATATATATATGCCTTTTTGTATTTAAGAAAAATAATAATAAAAATTAACTAAGTACAAAAAGAGGAATTGTTATTTTCCTGTTATTTTCTTACTATGTAATTTTTATTACTTATTTTCTTAAATAAAAAAAATTGTATATATGTGTGTGTATATAAAATAAATAATTATATTAATAAAATTTTCAAATGACAAATATGAAATAAAGAGTAAATCACACGAGTGGTCCCAAAAGTATCACTCCTTTATCATTTTGGTCTGTAATGTTTGAAAATTATTAATTTGATCCTTGAAGTAACTTTTTGTTATTATTTTAGTCCTTAAAGTTTCAAACGTATTATTTTGGTCCTTTAAGTTTCTAATTTGTACCAAATTTATCCCATATTTAATATCCATTGAAAAAATGATAATTATACCTATCATAGAAATATAATTATCAAACACATCAAATAATACAAATAATATGAAACAATACAAACAATATTAAATTAATAATTATTAAGACTGATCTAGACATAATTATCAAATAATATAATAATGTAAAAAATATAATTATTCACCACATCAAATACCAATTAAATTAATATTAACATTTATGTTGATGCCATCATAAATTAATGAATAACATTTACATATATTTTTTTTCATAAATATAAATGTAGGACCAATTTGATATAAATTAAAAACTTGATAGGTATAATTATCATTTTTTCATGATAGGCGTGATTATCATTTGTATAATTTATTCTAAAATAACAAATAAAATTTAAAACCTAACCGATTTGTGAGACTTTAATGACTTTCAACTCAGCCAAATTTCACGTCGCGATTTTGCTTTTATTTTTCTGGATGAATGAGTTTATGTATAAGATACTGCGTCTATTAGGCTATTTATAGTGGTACTTCAAAAAAAAAGGACGTTAAAAATAAATCCGTCCAACATAACTGAGGTTGGACGATGGAATTTATTTTTAGGACCGAAATAATTGATGGTAGGGACGGATTACCGTTATATAATTCCAGTAGGGGATGATAAAATTCGGAGGTGGGACGGGAAGCACTTTACCGTATACTATTGAAAAATATTAAATTAAAATTGGACGGGATTTTAAAATAAAACCCAGGGGGCCGAAATTCTATTTAGCTGCCTTGGCGATGGGCTGCGAAAATTGAAGGTGTGGGACGGGGGATGGAAAATCGTACGTATTAAAATAATATATACGGACGGGGATGGAAATCCGTACGTATTAAAATAATATTTTTCATTAAAATAATGTAAAGTAATGGCATTGGACGGAAATTGAAAAACCGTCCTTCCTATTTTTTTAAAAAAATTTTCTCTTTTTCCTACTTATTTAATTTTTATTATTTATTTTTTAAAATAAAAAAACGGTGATTATTTTACTTCGAAACTTGGACCAACTGGTCCAAGCGTTATCGTTTGTTTAATAACTGATGTTGCCTTGTCTTATATCTCTCTCTCTCGCGACTTATATCGTGTTATTGGTAACTGATGAGTGCTACATTTTTTTTCTTTTTTCGTTTTTCTCTTTTTGGAACAAGTCCGTAGGCAAAGGGCTAAAACCCAATGGTCTCCTCTTAATTTTAAAGAATTGAAATGTTTGTTTATTTTATTATTATTTATTATTGGCGTGATAAACATGTTGTGTAAATGTGAGGTATACATTATGTCCGACGCAGTTGCTCCAAATCATAAGTGAGCCGAGAAAGAAGATTAGTTGAAAGGAACTTTATTTATTGAATTGAAAATTTGAAAATAGTAGATTTACAAATTTGAAAATAGGAACTTTATTTCACAAATAGTAGATTTGTTATCTGTCCGTATATAAGGAAAGGAATCTCCTCAGTTATATGCATTTCTTCTCATCATTTGTATTTCCCTATTTGTACAAAATAAAATATAAACCTCTGATCAAAATATATAAACACCTGAATCACTTATATAAACACTTAAATATATAATATAAATACTTGAGTCATTATAATTAAATACGTGAGAATACATGAACGTATTTTTTAAAAAGTTAGTACACGTGAATGTATTTTTTTGTTAAAAATAGAAAATTAGTTGGGGAAATTTTTTTGGGGATTTGACTTGAGGTATTATTAGTTGCTTAAGAGAAAATATTTCTCTCATTGGGACTCCATATCCCAATTTATCCACTACGTGTTTTTGACTCTAGTTGGTTCATGTGATTTTTGTTTTTTTTTCTTTTTAGAAGTTTTATCTCTAAATTAGTTTCGGTATTCAATTATATAAACATACAAGTCATATACATAAATATCTGAGTCACTTATATAAACATCTGATTCTTATAAATTTTAGTTTACCGAGATTCTCTTTCTCCCTCTTCTCCCACGCATTTTTACTTTCCTAGGACTTCTTCTCTCTTTCTCTCTCCTCTCTTCTGTCACTATTCTTGATTTTTTCTTTTATGTGATTTTATTTCCCAAAACCTTCTTTCTCTCTCTTCTCTCTCTTGTCACTTTTCTTTTTGACGATTTATTTAAACACCTGAATTCGAAATATAAACACCTGAGTACAAAATAAAATACAAACATCTGCTTAAAGTATATAAACACCTGAGTCACTTATATAAATATCTGAGTACATAATAAAAATACTTGACTCATTGTCTTAAACACATGAGAGTATATGAACGTATCTTTTTTGTCAAAAAAGAAAATTAGTATGCGTGGATGTACTTTTTTTTGTCAAAAATAAAAAAATTAGTCAAAAAAAATATTTTGAGAGATTTGATTTGAGGTACAATTAGTTGCTTCCAGCTAGATAGACAATATACCAAAACGGTCCCTACAGAATCAGTAAAAAATTAAATTTCTAGATATAAGTTCATATTCTGTAAAAAATTAGGAAGTAACTAACAGTTCAGATTTGTTATCTAGAATTTTAACCAAGACTGCACAGATAAATAAAAAAGATTCCTTAGCTTATCCAGCAGACAATATTGTTTCACTTCTTGCAACAGCTTGAAAGGGAAATTACAAATACAATAAATTAAAATTATTTTACTATGAACACACAATACAAGTATATATATGAATTTACATGGTTTTGAAGAGGACAACTCTTTTATTATATTCTGCGAGAGCCCAAATTGGAAAGATGTTTCGATACGCCACATAATTTAGGAATCCAAACTTCATGAAGCTCCCGGACATTTCCTAACAGAACAAAGTTATAGTATATAATTACAGATGGGATCTATATACTGGCAGCTTGTAAGTCATTAGTAGGCTGCTGTATCTGTTGTTATGTCAATTATCTTTCTTTCACAACATTGAAGTTGTAAAATTGGCATAACTGTTGATCGAATGAAATTTTAGGGCTTGATCGACCTCACCTTTTTCATATTGAAATTCCAGGGTTTGATCCCCAACATTTAAGTTGTAAAAAAAATGACATCTGTTGGTTTGTTGTGGTATCAGTAAGGTCATATACCTGTTGGGGGAAGTCTCCGTTGTCTAATTGCATGTCAATTAGGAGCTTGCCTGCACGATGCAACGGAGTTGGATCTATTCCAATCTGAAAAGTGGTAGTATATTATATGTCACATGGTGTTTTACATCTATTTGATAAAACAAGAGTTAAATGAGACTTGGATGAGCATAAGTTCAGGCTTTAAACTTGACTGGCATGATGTGTGACTAGTGCCAAAACATGTCACTTGTTACATGAATAAGCACATTTGAGAGAAAACGTGGAAATAGCAAAATAGGCATTTGTTTTTGTAAAATCCTCCAAAACCTCAGAATATCATGTAGGCCCTTTAAATCTAGAAGTAATATGACTACCACTTAGCATATTTCTGCATTTCTGAAAGAGATTCTTGTGTTTTTTCCCCTTAAATTGAGATTATGACTTTAAGGATGAATTAGCCTCTCGACTTGTGGATGATAGCTCTGTGAGGGCATCCGTATTATTTTTCTGATTTTGTTGGGAGACCATTGGAATTTATTCCTTTTAAAATTCAGTTGAAAAATTTATACATAATTAAGTGACATGGTAAAACCTGGCCGGCTTTCAGAAGGGTAAGCATTGCCCATGCTGTGTTCACCACATTTGATCAATTTTCAGGTAGATTTGTATATTCCTGCAAAAATAATTATGATTATTTTGCTTGTGACAAACATGATGTTTTAACATCAGCAAAAATTTTAACCAGTGTTATGCAGTACAATTTTGGAAAGAAAAACAATTTTACTTATTTCTCAAACTAAGACCAAAGTATAATTTTTGAGAGGTAAAAAAAAAAGGGCTTAAAATAGGCACCGAGTCTGTTATGACTGGTATAATCTGAAATCTAGCGGGGCAATACTTACACTACAAATCAACTTTTCAAGGTTTTTATGTTGAACTTAACATGCAAAAGCTTTGAAATTCTTATAAAGCTTCATCGGTTCTTTTACCTTACCAGCAAGTAGGGGAAATCCCCAGGACTAATTAATTTAATAGAATTTATTTGAACAATGTATCTTCCAAAAACTTTGCCTGTTTTGTAGAAGAAAGATAACTCTCCCCCCAGCCTCCATCATCCAATTGTTTTGAAAGGAGAAAACCGCAAGCCTTGCGAATAGCCTCGCAAGTTTCGTAGCTTTTCCCTACTGCCATTAGAGCTTCTACACCAAACCATGTTGCATAAGTGTAGCACACTCCCCATGATCCAAACCTGAATATGCATAAAAATAATTGTCCCCATGCATATCAGCTAGTATTTATATAGATGCCAGTTGTTTGCTTTTAGTTATGTGCTTGCTTTTATATATGGTAATGTCTGCTAGGATAAGCCTTAACTAAGATGGTAGGAGCCTTATCCCTGCAAACCTCCAATGGCAACAAAAATAATGTTATAAAAGAAAAAGGATAATTCACCGAAATAAAGAAAGTAAATTAATATTTGAGAAGAAAGAAAAATTAAACAATTTTTATGCAACAGATGAATCCTTACCAGGAACCATCATCTTCTTGTGTTTCTTCGACGTAATAAACTGCCTTTTTCAAGCAGTTATTTATTTCTTTACTGCGGTGTAAAGGATATTTTTCTTGAAACATCACCAATGCCTGAATAGCTGATGATGTGCATTCCACATACCTGAAATTATTTGAGTTTTAATCTTCTTTTTTCTGGGCTCTAATCATTTTAGTGGAAGCCTTTTATGGAAATTTTACAATCCTTACGAATATTCCAGCATCGTGTCGGCAAACATGTCAGTCATGTTTAATGCCTAGAATTAAAATAAGAAAGAAAATGATTTAATAAGTCCGACATACTATATCAGGAAGTGAGTTTGATTTAAATAAAGGGTAGTTGGTGGAAATATATAAATAATAAATGTTTCAATTCGTGGTTGAGATAATAGATACTGAGTCCCTTGAAGTCTTAATTGTCATTAAAGTAATTCTTGCTTTTATCTTCACCAGTTATTTTGCAATCTACTTCCATTGTTGCAGCTGGTACACTAAGCAAGAACAAGAAAAATGAGAATATGTAATTGCTGATGCAAATAGTACCTCAACCCATGGATATGTTCGTTGTAATTCCCATGTTGCGAAGTCACCATTAGGATTCTGCATAAATTTTTTCTTGTTTATGAGTCAAGAAAATGGTAAATCCAAAACTTGTCCTTCAAATATCGATAAAAGAAAAGAAAACAGAACAACAGCACAGAAAAATAACCTGTAGAGACAAAATGAAATTTACAGCTTCATACATGCTTTCACTTGTTGCATGGTCACCGACAAAGTTTGGTGAAAATTTTGATAACGATAGCAATGCCTGTAAGACAACAAAAATCAACACATCAACAAAAATGTACAGTCTGAAACAGGCCATCCTTCATCTGCAGTTGCAAAGGCCCAACCACCTTTCGAGAAATGACGATGATATCCTTTGAAGTCACTTTTAGGTTTGTCCAGTAACTAAAGAGGAAAATAGGGTATCATAGAGACTAAGATTCGTATTGTTTAAAAAATTTCCAGTAACTGGTAGATATAACTCCCTGAAAGTGAAATACCTTATTATATATGGCCATAACAATTTGCTTCTCTAAGCACTTTTCATTGAATTTATTAGCGCAATAACTGGGGATATAGATCAAACAGTTTTGAATTGTTTATTGAAGATACTTGTACAAATCAAGAACACTAAGTTCAACTTATTTGTGATCGGTACATTACCTGTGAGGCTTTTATGAACTCATGAGCTTTTCTTAATGTACTTCCTTTCACATTGGCAACGTCACATGCCAAAATTGCTTGAACTGTTAAAGCAGCATCCCATGACTGACTTGAAGATGCCTATTAATAATACATGAAAAGCAAGAATTAAGGTTAGATTTTGAATAACTGCCCAAAATATATCAAGTTCATATGAAACCATAAATTGGAAAACTTTACCCTCATTTTCATGCCATCTTCACCAATCCATAGGAAATCTGGTACTCTCACAAGATGGTCCTCGAGGTTCTTGCTGTTTTCTGGATCCCTCACGAAAGAACAGAGTGTCCTGAGGAACTGTTCAAGGTAACTATGAGTTTACTATATTTGCACAAAAACCTTCCAAAAAAATTTGCACACAGTTATCATGTAAATCAAAATTAATAAACATCTTTGAATAATTACTTATTATGCACATTTTTTTGTGTCACTTGCTTGAGCCCTTTGGCACATTCTATTTGGATTCATTAATTGTGGTATAGCTTCATAATTATGTCTTATATTATCCAAGTATAGCTTCATAATCATGACTTATATTATGCGAATATAGCTTCATAATCATGGCTTATATTATTCATTAATCTTGTCAAGGTCATTATTAGAAAATTATGCGAAATAGTCATATTATTTCTGCCAACACACATAGACTCCTATCCAAATGAAAAAATCTACTTCAAATCAGCAAAGAAACTAGCAATGCTGAAATAAATATTTTACCGTTGTGCGTGGTACGAAACTGTCTTCCTACATTCAGATTCCGCCAAATTTTAATAAGGAAAAAACATAAGAAATGAAGAAAGTATAGCTAGAGTTCATAAAAATAAAAGTAAAGCGAGAGTAGTACCTTAGCACAGAGTTTGCGTGCTTGGTTCCAATCTATTCTGTGGTATGGTTGAATGTGCAACTCCTCCCTTAAGGATAACACTATCTGTGTGATCCGACCAACAAACCGCTTTCCATATAAATATAACATTGCCACCAGGATCATTCTTATACGACAAAAAAATTTCCCCGTTTGACAAAATGACAGTAATGTAAGTACAATTGCACCTGGATATACTAAGATATACTAAGATATGCCAAAATTCTGTCTGGATGGAAAGGTAAAAAGGATGGAAGAAGATAGAGCTCCGGCGGCATCGGATTCACACCCGACCATTTGTATGCTCCAAGCACCTGTTAGAAATTTATGTAAATTAGACGAGACAGACCTTATTTTCATTAAAATTTTCAAATTCCTTTGCACCTAGCACTTGTTTATATATTTTAAGCAGGAGTTATATTACATATATATATATATATATATATATATATATATATATATATATATATATATATATATATATATATATATATATATATATATAGACCCATTTGGGATTAATATCATCAGCTAATTAAGAAAAAGAGAGCAATTAATTTTAATAAAAAAACAACTTCTAACTTTTTCTTTTTTCATTTAGGTAACCCTTAGGTACAAATAGTGTACCGTTAGAAATAATTGTTAGATACAAATAATATACCGTTAGAGAGAAGGCTATATAAGCCGAATTGTATATTTTGTACATCAGATGTTAATGATAAGAGTTAACATCATCATTCTAATTTTCAATAATATTTCATGCTCATGTATTTATATATAAAACTTAGGTGTTTATATAAATCTCTAAAGAGAAAAATAGAAAGAGAGAGAAGGGAGAAAAATAGAGTTTTGAGAAATAAAAATACATGAAAAAATCAACAACATTGACATGAGAGAGGAGAGAGAAAAAAAAAGAGTGTTGAAAAAGAACAAAAACATGTAAAGAAGAGAGAGAAAGAGTTTCGGAAAATAAAAATTTGTGCGTGACAAATCACACTGGACTACTGAAGTGTTTATATAAGTGAATTAAGTGTTTATATAGTGGATTCACATATTTATGTAATTAAATAATAAAATTAATTTGGAGACAGAAAGTTTTAAAAAAGAAAAATATCAAAATCACGTGGGCCGAATAAATTATGAACACATAGAGGATGAACTTGAGGATGGAGTTTGGGAGAAGTAAATATTTTTTTTAAATGATAAAAGATAAGTTTAGGCTTATTGGCCTAATCTTTTGAGGCAACAGGGCCCTAAAAATAAAGCGATGAGAAGTCATCCGAGAAATATATGAAAGTTACTAGGCCTAATTTTAGAATTGTTCTAATTAGGAATTTCCTTCATTCTTTTTTTAGTATCCTCCAATTTCTTATCTAGAACATGCACATACAGCAAACTGTTCTTGAAGATCCAAGTGCCAGCTTTTACCAGAAGTAATCAATTCCAGTGAATATATCAGAAAAAGAAATTGTTGACTTTTATTATAAACACTTTTACCGAGATAATAAGTTTTCCCCATGATGCCATCACAGTAACACCACCATGATCATGGATCCATTTTCTCGCCTCATGCATGGCTTTGTCATCAGCCTCTTCTCCAAGAAGCCTTAACCCGGTGTAGTTTAGAGCAGTACAGATCATGCAACTGGGCATCTCTGCTTGTAGACCCCATCCACCGTCTTCGTTCTATTATTTAATCATACCAAAAAAATAATAATAATAAAAAAATAATAATTAGAGATTGGCTTTAGAATTATTATCCCACTACAATTACCATTATGAGCACCGGTGCCTGAAGTATAAAAGTATGCATATGGCTCAATTTATTAAAAAAAAAAGGTATAATTGATAAAAAAAAGGTTCTTCATTAATTATGCATGTACAACAATTTCTTATTGATGTGTTTTGCTTGATAAATGAAGTTCTAATTAAGATCTAGTCCTCTTACTTGAAGGTTATACATGTAACGACATAGCTCCTTTCGGTGCTCAGAAGATAATACATGAAAAGATTCAGTGACATACAGAACAATAACCTGCATTAAACATAATTCATGTGTCACATGTGTAAAAAGTTAGTACAAAATGTCTGATCACCAAAAGCAGAAAAAATTCATACAGAGCCTCAAATATACAACAATTTAAAAATCCATACAAAATGCCTGACAACCAAAATCCTTAAGTCATTAATTACACATCTCCTCAAAAATGACTTATAAAAATAACCTACTGGAACCTCCGGCCCCTGTTAAGAACTCAATTCTTGTATAAAGACTTCTAACAATTTACGCAATTTGTAAAAGGGAAATGTTTGGTAGATACCAACAAAGTAACGGAAAAAAGATCACAAGTACTGAAGGTGAAGTGAACTAAAGAGCAATGCCAAATTAGGTCAGAAATAAATAGAAACTAAAAAAGTACCATAATAGGTGTGAGAAATAAAGGTCCAGGAAGATCTCCAGGCCAATGCCCATCGTTTGCCTGAATTGCTGAGAAATAATCGAGTGCTCTTTGCAAAGCTTCCGAAGCTAACTTCTCAGTACTCTCCTCATTTTTGCTTGGTTTTTTGAAATAATCAAAGTTGTTCTCTTTCGCCAGCTGCAATTTTAAACAAACCAGAATATCATGACAAGCTTGCAGGTGTATATGTGGAAGAGTTATTCTGACCTTAATTTCACATAAGAATTATTTCTTTTTTTTCAATAAAAGCTGCCGTTAGCCTCAGCATATTTCCTTCAAATTATTTTTTATAGAATTTGAACCTGTATCTTTCTGAGAGACGAAATCTATTATTATTGCGCTAAGTATGTGGTTCTTATGCATAAGGAATTACAATTAATTCAGCCTACCACTAAAGGCATTATCTTAAAAAATTGAGATATATACTGAGTTACAATTTGATACCATGAAAATGCAACAATAGACAAAAAAAGTTGAAACCTGCATCCTTGCAAGTAAATCTGAGCTTTGTTTCTTATGATGCCTGTTTAAGTAAAATTCTTTTTGAGCCCTTTCTACAGTGTCTCGTTCTTCACTCGATCCGAGTGTTTCGTCGAATTCCCATGTTTCTCTTCCAATATATCCGTTGGAAGTTCTCACCCATGGTCCACCTTCGGCAATTTTAAGCTTCCACATCTTGTAATTCCTTCTGCACAAAAGTATTGTGTTTCTCAATGCACAAAATATGCATGAACAGTTGAACGCAGATAATATATGTTGTTCCCAATTTCCCAATTAAGTAAAGATGTTGAGAAGTTTTGTCAAGGGTAGTAAAATTTCCTATAGATTGAAGAGGTAAAGATAGAAGAAGAGAAAAATATATGATACATAGCCTTGATATTCAAGGATGTGGTTACTCGGAATCCTGATATTATGAAGCAGCTTATTGTTGATTATTATACTGTAGATTTAGAGAATGAGTAAGACATTGATTAAAAAGAAGAGATTATTTTATTATGATTGTACAGGAGAAAATATACACCTATTTATAGGCTACTTGTGTAGCTAGTCGTTGCTCTATTTCTATTTTTACACAGTATCCTAATTACAGCCTAATTACAGCCAATTCCTAGATTATTTACATATATGGACTTATACTAGCCGTTAATGCCTTGCCTTATACAGCCTGTGATGATTATGAGAATCTGAGGCTCTTAATTACTCAATACTCCCCTTCAAGTTCGGTTTGAACAAGTTGTAAGAACCTAATTTGTTGAGAATTTGTTGAGACGTTTTCTTGTCCAAAGCTTTAGTGAAGATATCGGCTAGTTGTTCCTGACTTCTGATGAAAGGAATCTCGATCTCCTTCGATTGCACTTTATCTCGTATAAAATGACAATCTACTTCTATGTGTTTTGTCCTTTCATGGAACACGGGGTTCGAAGCAATGTGACGTGCTGCCTGATTGTCACAGAACATTTGTATGGGTTCTGAACATTCAATTAGCATGTCATGTAGCAGGTGCTTGATCCAAATGAGTTCACTCGCAGTTGATGCCATTGCTCTGTATTCTGCTTCTGCACTTGAGCGAGCTACTACGTTCTGTTTCTTGCTTCTCCATGTTACTAGATTGCCACCCACGAAAGTGCAAAAACCAGTGGTTGATTTTCTGTCACAGCTTCCGGCCCAATCTGCATCAGAAAAACCAACCACAGTGTTAGTTGAGTTTTGTTTCATCAATATTCCTTGTCCAGGAGTGCCTTTGAGATATCTTAATATTCGGTTAATGGCTTCCATGTGACAAGTTCGAGGTGCATGCATGAATTGACTTACTGTGCTAACTGCAAATGTAATTTCAGGTCTGGTAACTGTTAGATAAATCAAATTTCCAACTATCCTTTGATATTGACTTATGTCTGATAATGGTTTACCATCCTCGGTATTTAATTTGATGTTGGTTTCCATTGGACTAGTGGCCGGTTTGGTTCCTAATTTACCAGTCTCTTTTAGTAGATCTAATGTGTACTTTCTTTGAGATAGAAACAGTCCTTTGGTTGAGTGGGCTATTTCTATTCCTAGAAAGTATGAGAGTTTGCCTAGATCTTTTATGTCAAATTTTCTTTTTAGCATTTCTTTGACTTCTTTTATTTGTTGGTTATTGTTACCTGTAATGATAATATCAGCAACATAAACTAGAATGATAGTAATTGAGTTATCGTTCTTTCCTATGAATATAGAGCAATCTGCAGTGCTCTTCTTGAAATTATGCTCTGTAAGAAAAGTGCTAAGTTTGGCATACCATGCTCTTGGAGATTGTTTAAGACCATAAATAGACTTGCGAAGTTTGCATACCATCTTGGGTTTGGAGGCTTCGTAATGTCCTGGTGGAGGAGTCATGTAGACTTCCTCCTCAAGATCTCCTTGTAAGAAGGCATTCTTTACATCCATTTGGAACAGATCCCACCCATGATTGGTTGCTACTGACATTAATATCCTAAAAGTATTCATTTTTGCTACAGGGGCAAATGTTTCTTGGTAGTCAATACCATATGTCTGGGTGAAGCCTTTGGCAACTAATCTGGCTTTGTACCGTTCAATTGTGCCATCACTGTTGTATTTTATCTTATAGACCCATTTGCATCCTACTGGTTTCTTATCTTTGGGCAGTTCTACAATATCTCATGTGTTGTTTTTTTCTAAGGCCTTTAGTTCTTCATTCATGGCTTGAATCCATATGGGATTTTGTTTTGCTTCATCATAGGAATTTGGTTCATTGTTACCGTCAAGTTTGCTCAAATAAGTCTGGTAGGTTGAGGATACCTTGATGTAATTAATAAAGTCTTGGATAGGATACAAAACCTGATGGGATACAAAATCCCTTAACCTCGTTGAAGTTTGCCTTGGTCGTGTTGATCTTCGTCTGATTGTATCTTCTTCATTTTCTTCTTGTCTTTCTTCTGTATTATTCCCTTCATCCTCATGATCTCCCCCTGAAGAAGATACTGGAGGAATGTCTGGATTGTCAAAGGAAGGAGAGAGAAACTGAAGGGTGCTTGGAGTCGCAGCGGTATTGTCGTGAGCAGGTGCGAAGAATGGTTCGTGCTCCCTGAAAACTACATCCCTGGAAATATAAAGTTTATTTTGTTCGGGATCAAAGCACTTGTATTCCTTTTTGGTTGATGAGTAGCCAAGAAAAATAGTTTTCACAGAGTTTTTATCTAGTTTGTCTATTCGTTTGATATGTACAAAGCAGGTGCATCCAAATACTCGAATATGTTCTAAGTCGATTTTTCTTCCCTTGAGGATTTCAAGAGGACTTAAATTATTGAGATTCAGGCTAGGTAATCTATTAATGAGGTAAGTAGCAGTAAGGATTGCATCCGACCAGAATTTCTTTGGAACATTATTCTGAAGGAGTAAAGCTCTTGTTGTTTCAAGAAGATGTCTATTTTTTCTTTCAGAAACTCCATTTTGTTGTGGTGTATTTACACATGTTGTTTGATGAAGAATACCGTGTTGTTTGAAAAAATTGATGAAATCCTTATTTACATATTCAGTATCATTGTCAGATCGAAAAACTTTGACTTGAGCATTGTATTGGTTTGTGATAAAATGAAAAAATTCTTGAAAACATAAAAAAACCTCATTTTTGGCCTTTAAAAGGTATACCCAAGTAGTTTTTAAAAAATCATCAATAAATGTAACATAATATTTATAATGATTGTATGATTCTATGGGAGAAGGTCCCCAAACATCGGAATGAATTAAATCAAAACATTTTTCTGCTTTGGTCATGGAAGTGGAAAAAGGTAAACGAGTTTGTTTTGCAAATCTACAAGTATCACAACTAGAGGAATCATGATTATAATGAAAAAGTCTATTTAAAACTCGATCAGATGGATGACCAAATCTTAAATGCAATAAATATCCACGATCATTGTTTCTAATTGATGCAAAACATTTATTATTTTCTTCAAGATAATATAAGCCATTCCTAAGAATTCCTTTACCAATCATCTTCCCTGAGATTCTGTCCTGAAAAATCACTTTTTCTGGTAAGAATATTACAGCACAATTGAGATCTTTGACGATCTTATTAACAGATAATAAATTAGAATGAAAGTCTGGTAAATATAAGGCCTCATTGGCTGGTTGGTTGAGAACAGAAATGGTTCCTGTACCGAAAATTTTGGTTTGACCGCCATTAGCTGTTGTGACAAATTGTGGTTCACTTGAGGTTACCAGATTTAAAAACTTGTTTGGATTACATGACATGTGGTGCGTTGCTCCTGAATCGATAATCCAATTTGAGTCATGCTGGTTTTTATTTAAATACATTGAATTATTTGAAAGCTTGAGTTCAGATAAACCTGGATAATGTTGTCTCGGTTGAAGTAGCTGGTTCAATTGATTGACTAGCTGTGTCAATTGATCTGATGTTGGCCCAGATGATCCAGCAGGCCCTGCTTGCCCAGAAGGCCCAGACTGATAGAGTGGAAGCCCAGCAGTCAGTCCAATTTGAGATGATCCTTGAGCTTGAGGAGTCGGCCCGTGAAGAGCGGCATTAGGGTTGATCTCGCTGGCGACTTCTCCCCTCGTGTTCGTCCCTCTGGTGATTTCTCCTATGGCGGAGTGTGCCTCTCTGCGCCATCCGCCAATGTTGGCACCTCCGCCGCCTCTGTTGTTGCGTTGTGGCTTGAGGTGGGGGTGCAGAACCCAGCAACTCTCCCTGTTGTGACTCGGTCGCTTGCAATGATCACACCATAGGTTCCCTTTGCCTCTGTCCTTCGTGTAGGTCGTGCGAAAGGCTTGATTGTCTGTGGTTGGGACTGATGACGGGTTCATGAGCCGTCTTCTTGAGTCCTCCTGTTTGATCTTGAGAACTACATCATCAAACTGTGGCATTTCTGCCGATGAGAGAATCTGTGCCCGAATGGGCTCAAAGCTGGGATCTAAAGCCCCGAGATAAGTATAAATTAACTCATGTTCATTTCTTTTGTGAATTTCCTCTGGATTTATTGTTTCTGGGAGATACATCTGTAACTCTTCCCATTTGGTCAGTAATTCGACCACTAAATCTGAGTTAGTGAGATTCCCTTGTTTGATTTTGGAAAGTTCTTGTTTTAATGAAAAAATGTGTGCAAAATTCTTTCCTTGGCCATATCGGGTTTTGGCTTTTGTCCAGATTTCTTTTGAGGTTTTACAATACATAATGGCACTAGAGATTTTTGTGTTCATTGTGCTTAAAAGCCAGGACATGATTAATTGATCCGAGGTTTCCCAGTTTTCTATGGCAGTTTTCTCATCATTTGTGGGTTTGGTTGGGTCACTTAGTCTTGGTTTTTCTTTGGATCCATTAATGAAATGCAATTTCCCTTTTCCTCCTAAGCTTATTTCTACGGATCTAGCCCATGGTATATAGTTGTTGTTACCAGTGAGAATATATGAAGTAATTTTGCTATTATCAGCCATGGTCAATATACTGGTTTTGCTGGTACTAGTTTTGCTGGTACTGGTAGTGGTCAAGTCAGATGTTAATACCAGAAAAATAATCCAGAGTGAAAAATAAAGAGAAAGAACAGTTTTAAGATATACTGAATTGCTGAGATGATAAGAACAGATGTTGTGCTTGGTTGCCTCCCCTTTTTGCTCGATGAAGACAATTTTTGAGTTGATGCAGCAGAAGTTCCGTCACTTTTGTGGCTTGGAGCACTGCTTGCTTACAGCACCTTTGTGCTTGGTCTGAGAGCTCGAGATTGGAATCAAACCTGGCTCTGATACCATGTAGATTTAGAGAATGAGTAAGACATTGATTAAAAAGAAGAGATTATTTTATTATGATTGTACAGGAGAAAATATACACCTATTTATAGGCTACTTGTGTAGCTAGCCGTTGCTCTATTTCTATTTTTACACAGTATCCTAATTACAGCCTAATTACAGCCAATTCTTAGATTATTTACATATATGGACTTATACTAGCCGTTAATGCCTTGCCTTGTACAGCCTGTGATGATTATGAGAATCTGAGACTCTTAATTACTCAATATATACTAATATGTTTGGGATTCATGAAGAAAGAATGGCTTCCTTTGATAAAGATGTCTGGTTAGCCCATGAAAATTTAACCTTTGAAGATAGAGATGCACTCACTACACCACTTACAAGTTCGGGCAACGAAAACTCCAGTTGCAATAGATATTAAATGGTTGCATTAGAATAATTTTGCAACACAGGAAATCTGTTGCCAGTGGTTGCAATAGTTTTTGTTGCAATAGATTCACAACCATACCAGTGGTTGCAATTCGTATTTTATTGCAACGAAATTTTAGTCGCCATAAGGATGTGGCAATAAACTATTGCAACAAAAATGACCGTCGCCTTCTGACATTTAATGCAACGAAAACATAGTTGCAAAAAGTTGTTTCTTGCAACGTCTTCGTCGTTGCGCACGGTACTTCTAATGCAACAAACAATAGTTGCCAAAACCCTGTGGCAATAAAACTATCGCAACCAGAGAGATTGTTGCGCTTGTGTGTCTAACACCACCATATTTTTGTGGCAATAATCATGTATTGCAACAAGACCAATAGTTGCAAATTATATTTAACGTAACAAAATTTTTTGTTGCAAGAATTGCATGGTAAATTGACGATAAACTATGACAACCATTTATATGGTTGCAATTAGTAATTCTAATGCAATGATGAATTTTTTATCGCAACGAGGTTCAGATGAGCCTTTCCTTGTTTAAATTGGTCTTTGTTGCAATTAATCATTCTTCACAACGTTGAAATACAAATTCTAATATTAAAAGATGCTCTTGGATTTAATAGCATAAATTATAAACAAGGACGGCTTTCATAAAACATTAATATTTTATCATCCAAATTTACATCAATCATTAAAAGAGCCACCAAAAAAATACACGAGACTTTCATTCGTATGACTAATGTTTAACAGATTCACCATGCTTGCATTTCTTTTCTCCTAACATAACCAATATCCACTCGAATAATTCCTCGTGATTACCATCTGAATAGAAAAGAACAAGATTAATCAGTAAATACATAATCAAGTATAGATAGAATTAATGGCTCTCAAGTTTCAGTCAAAGGTTATCAAGTATTTGTTGACTAAATTCTAATTAAATTGTTTCAGAAATGTCCTTCTCTGAATATTTATCACCAGACAAAAGAAGTCTTAAATTAGATAGGTGCATGCCTAGGAATCCATAAGATTTAAAAAAAATTATTGCTAGGACCGATATTTACAAGATATTTTTAGATATCAACTGATATTAACACCACAAACAAGTTATGCACAAAACCAAAGAGTGAGACAAAAGAAGGGATATATACCTCGTCAACTTAGTTTACAAGCAGCATTTTGATACTGGCTTTGTTTGTTGAGTAGAGCTCTAGTAGAGCTCCATCTCCTGGCCTACACATCACCGCCTACACATCACACAAATTTACAAATATCACTTGCCTTGCCATACTAATTTAATCAAGATTCATGCCACAATACAGTTGGGTTCAGTTGTACAGCTCCTGAAAGTAGCATGAAATAAAAAAAAAATGAGATATCCATATACTATATGAAAATAACTAACACATGTGTTCTCATAAGATAGTTTGAAGAGTAATTTTTCCACAGAAGTTTCAGAAAAATAACCCACCAAACCACATAGAAAATCCATTTCTAAAATTGCTTACAAGAAAAAAAAGAAGCAATTTGCACAACAATTGATCAATAGTATAGCAAGATATAAAACATTTCTTGTCTTGATAATTAGGCTTGTCAGGTCAGTTATTTCAATTCTCTTATCATTGCTACTCCTTTATTAGTTTCCCAAGCCTGAGTTGAAACTGCAAAACACAATACAAAATACTCTCATCAAATTTCATTGTAGAAAAAAAATGCCGATGATGCAAAATATGCAAAATACAAGAACCTAGGGCATATGCATGAAGGAAATTCTTCAACTGAACATTGCCAAACATGTCAGGAAAATTTTCCATCGCCTGAGGGAAAAAGAGCAAGCTGGTAAATTGAATTGATAAAATTAGAGATATATTATATTCAGATTAAATTGAAGAAATATTACAATTGATCATCTATTTAACAAAATATAATATTTCAGATTTGAATTACGGGCATTGAAATATAATATTATATTCAGATATCAATCTAACGAAATATTCAGATTAACTGTTAGGAAAAAATAGTGGCTATTTATTTAACAACTAGAAATATTATATTTCAATGCCCGTAATTCAAATTTTGTGTAATATCATGTTCTATTATTGTAGATATTACCTTCTGATAAACCATTGACTCGAACAATCTCCTCTGCCATGTCTGCCATTTGAGAACACTATTTGATTGGAATAAGACCAACAAATCAGAGCAAAGAGGAGAGAAGTAGGGAAATAGATCTAATTAGTTCTGAAAATAAGTTAGTGTATAGGAAAATTGGCTTACCTGCACAAACCTGATTTGCTCCAGATTTTGCACAAAAAAGAGAGGTACCACTTTGTCCTTTAATAGAAAGTTGTTATGACAGAAAACATGTTGATATGTACTAGCCCGGACAACATCCTTTAGCATTTCCTAAAATTGATATTCAACTGAAATGATTTCCAGAAACCCCTAAAGAACACTATAAATTAGCACAACATATTCTGTCAATTAACATTAATAGTTAAATGTAAGCTAACCAAAGCAGAAGAAAAATCATAAGGAGAACAAAAGAAAGAAGCCAAAGACCTTTCTCAATAGAATAAAACAAAGTGCCGAGCCAAACCAGTGCCACGGTAGTAACTGGAGACTGCTTAGGAGTTGCATGCTCGATTTCTAATCCTAACAATGGTACCCAGTTAGTTTCTTCCTGCCAGAGTTGATGGGAAGGAGCCAAGGGGGTCGTTTCGGATCCGATGACAGCAGAGAGGAGCGTACCGGAGGACTGCGGAGAGGAGCGATCGGAGGACCGCGGAGGGAGAAAGAGGGTTACGGAGGGGGGCGGGGCGCGGCACGGCGTCGAGGAAAGAAAGGGTTACGGAGGAATGGGTTCGGCGTGGGGGAAGAGGGTTACGAAGGGATAGGTGTAGCGAGAGAAGGGGGGGGGGTGCGCGCTGAGGAAACAATTTCACCATAAAAGAGCCGCCATATGAACTAGACTTGTTTGGCTTAATGGAAGGCAACCAACAAGGATTTCAGCTTGCTACACTTAGCAAGGATGAACTATGTCAAGCTCATCATTATGTTTTAACTAATTGTGATGGAATGTCTGATTGAATTAAGTAAGTCAACTTCTTTGTTTTGATGTTTTATACACTAACACTTATTCTTCATTTTCAATTTTTTAATATAATGTAATTTTCTGTTTTATTTTCAGCAACCACAAGCAATAACTTATGAGTGTGAACTCACGGAACATAGAAAAGAGGCATAGGGAAGGCTTTGGTGAATGGTTTTAGAACCAAGTATGTTAAGCTACTCTATCAATTTTCCAATATGTAATTAATGATGCTTTAATGGATGATGGACTAATGATTTATATGTTTTAATGATAGCAGATCACACTTTTGCAAAATAATCATGATGGACGAGCAACTTATCACATGATTTCGTTAGCTTGTGGTCTTGATCCTCGAGTTCGTTTTTACAGTCGGTATTTCATCAATGGATTTTTATTTCGAGTAGTGATGCATCTTCTGGTTCAGTGGATTGGTATGGTGTGATTAAAAAAATCATTGTTTTGGAGTACACAAGAAAAAGAGAAGTTGTTCTATTCAAGTGTGACTAGTTTGAGAAGCAACCGCAAGGCAGGTGCAGGAGCAGAAGTTACAAAATAGATGAATATGGTTATGTAAACATTGATGTGTCACGACTTTATTACCAAACTGATCCCTACATCTTGGGCAACCAGGCAGAACAAGTGTATTACGTGAAAGATACTAAAAAACCAAACTGGTGTACAGTTGTGAGAACGAAACCAAGAAATTTATATGCTATACCTATTCGAGATGCAGCAGAAACCGAGAGAAGAGGAGCTCACGGAGATGATGGGGCAAGAAACATTGTGAATTTGTGTAGAGATGATGTTGAGAGAGTAAGCATCAATGCAGATGTTGTAGCACAAATCATCCGAGAAAATGATACCGATGAAAGGCCTAGCGATAGTGAAAGTGATGCTGATAGTGATAGTCTAGTTTATTTTGATGATGACTCCATACTAGGTATTTTTTACCTTTTTTTTTAAATCATGGTCAATTTACAAGCAATATTTGTTTGTCACTATTTGACACTCTAATTTTGATAATTACAGACATGTAGCATTTGCAATCTATGAAGACTCATTGTGTTTATTTGACATGGTGTTGTTCCAATAAAGGTAAATAAATGTTTATTGGATGTTAGTTTGCTCTTTTTTTTTCAATCAAGGAGTCAAGGTTATAATATGAGATCAGATTTTTGACTTTTTATCTCAAAGGAAATGTAAGGTTTTTGGTTGCAATAACAAATTATTTCGTGGCAACAAAATTTTTTCGGGCATCCAATAAATTCGGATGCAATAGAATTAATTTGTTGCAAAAAAGACCTCTAATGCAACCACTTAATTTAGAAGCAATACGCTAACTCTAAGGCAACAAATTAGACTGTGAGTTGCAATAATTGGATGCAATAACCTCTATTTGGCGTAGTGACTTGAGGTATCTTTCATTATAAGATGCCGGTTTCTCTCGTTGTAGTTAAAACTCATACTATGGTGATCCCTACGTGCTGCATAGTCAAACTTTTTTTTCTTTTATAATAAAATGAAAATTATGTTCTTAAGTTATAATTAAGGATATGAAACATGACATATACCCTGGCTCCCATGTTATAGTTGAAGCTTAACTTTTGGTTTTTGTTTTTTTGTTTTTTGAGATAAGAATAAAGATCAAAATCACTCAATTTTAAATATTTATAAAAAATGTTATTTGAATTTTAAATTTCCAAGCTCTTACACAAAGAGTATTATCTTTATAATTAAATCAAAGAATGATTCTCAAAATACAACTTGTTTTGTGGTATTATGAAATTTGTGGAAGAAGCACAAAATAGACAGATCTATTTGAAACTTGTTTTGTTTTAATGAGTAAAGTTTATCGTCAGATCTTCATATTTTATATTTCGTATGAAGCAAAACGGACATATCTCCCCGTTCCCCCTCCCTTCAAATTTTTTTTTCCAAAATATACCTTTAGTATTATACTTTTAAAAAAAATATATAAAAATATGCTTTGATTTCAATATAATTTTGATAATGACTCCTCAGTATACAATTTTTTTTTTGCAAAAGCTGCCTTCAAAATTTTACTTTTGTCAAAAAAATTAGAAAAATATACTTAACTTTTAAAATAATTATGACATTATGCATGCCTTAATAACTTGGCAGAATTTCAAGTATACCCTTCAAAAATATCAAAATTACTTATTCCCCTCTCAAAAATTCATGATATCATATTTATCCTCTAAAATTTGAGAAACTCACATATTTACCCAATTCATCATCTTTTTCATTGATATGAAATACATTATCATTCTAAATTAATAATTCGCATTTTGCCCTCATGTGAAGTAAAAAAAAAATGCACAATATCTAGCATCCACTCCTTGATGTGTTTATGAAATTACATCTCCTTCTACACAAGCTGTCTGGATATTAAAGATGTTTCAGAAACTTAAGAGGATTGAGATGTAGCCACAAGAGGTCCAGAGTTCTTATCAGATTTTTTGTGGTACTCGTATAGATTACTACTACACTAATACTTGTTCTTCTATTTGACTCATCTCATGATCATAAGCAGGTCCAACGATTAATTTAATGCGATGGGCATGAGAAGAATAGAGAGAGTACAATGTGCGTGGGAGAGAAATTGTAAGGTGGGAGGGAGATTAAAATTTGGCATTAATATGCTTTAGGAAGAGAATGGGGACGGAGAGGGGCAAATTAGGCAACAATTTATTAATTAAGATTTTTCTTATAACTTTTAGAATCTTTTACATGATTAATGTGAATTTTTGATATATTTGATATATTTCAAATTTAATTGAGTAAATATGTGAGTTTCTCAAATTTTAGAGGACAAATATGATGTAATGAATTTTGGAGGGAAAAATATGTAATTTTGACGTTTCTGAAGGATATACCTGAAATTCCGCCTAATAACCTTGTTCCAACAATTAGGTCCGATTCCACGCTACTCGCTTTATACAACAAAACTATCGTCCTGTGTACTTTTTGTATAGTAAGCTATGTACACCCCCTTTAATGTCATGCCACATATATACCTAAAAACACGAAAATAAGGACTAAGATATGAGTCCAGTCAGAGAATGAGTATGCTCAACCTATCGACATTCGACACCGTATATGAAATAATTAAAGAGACAAATTACAACAAGGAAGTTGGCTAAAAATGGTGTGAAAAGAAAGAGATAAACAGATGGGGAAGGAAAGAGACTAGGTAGAAAACTTTTTGTATCTTATTTTTCTTGATTATTTATATTGATTAAGAACAATATTTCTAAACTTGACGGTTGATTTTTGAATAATTTTTCTGCTTTTTTAAAACTGTTACTTGATACTTGATATTTGAATAATTTTTCAAGTTTGGAAAAATCCTAAATCTGTCATTATTTTCTAAACTATAACTAGTATATTAATAAAAGCATGTGACACATATACACAACACAATATGTACATATTCAGACATGGTTTAAATACATCATACATATTGTATTTACATATCATATATCGTATCCTTAGAAATCCTATTAATAGTAGATGTATTGGACATGACACGATACATCCAAATACTTAGCAAACACATGCTACGTATAGACATGTTCAAACACATGTAAATATAAGCAGATATATCTTATTTTTCTAAAAATATTTCAACAGAAAATAATAACTCTCTTTAATTTAGTTATTGATACTTTATCGATCCGTAAAAGTTTACTTCAAAAAGGAAAGAGTGGACTAGATATTACTCTGATTATACTTTTGATCGGTAAACCAGTTGAACAAACTCCAGTTTCCAGAAAATCTACTTCGAGATCATGAACCCAGAACTTTCAAATTGCTATTTGGCCCAAAGAAAAATAATCTGGAGTAAATCATCATGGTGCTGGAGACAAATCTGTGCTGATGCTTGCAAAAACCTCACTGAATTTACTTGCATCGTCAATCAATAAATGCTATGACATGCCATGAAAGAGAGTGGCATTGCATATGGCCAACCATTGGTCCGTTATGATAGCTCGGGGCGCCTTACGTACCAAACATGCATATATTGAGCAACTCGAACGCTCATCTATAGTTGTTGTTGGGTTCCTTCTCATCAGCAAGCAAGACACATGCAAAGAAAATGGACTGGATGACTTTCTTTTCGAATGAAAGAGAAGAAATGGCACATGGCAGATAGAAAATGGCGCAAGCTGCTGAAATGGAAGTTGGATCCTTCTCCGATCTCACTGTTGTACCATTGCTTTCTTTCAAAGAAATATATTTTTAGTATAACTATTAATTACAATGTCATTATAAAAATAATATGATATATTGTTAAATTTAATTTTTAAATTGAACTTTTTTCTATGTTATTATTAGTTAGAGTATGTTATTTTTTATTTGTATTTTTCCGATTAAAAATTATTTTTACTTATATTTTTTATAATTTTTTAAAATGAAACCCATCAAATCCGTAAAACCCAACCGTCTAATATGAAACTCAAATTAAATAGTTTTTATTATTAATTGATTGATTATGAATTGAAAATTTCATAATCTAATTATAATAAACGAGATTGACAACCAACCCGATCCGTTTACACCAACACAACCGGGTTTCTTTCAAGAAATATTCGCAGGTTAGACAGATGGAAACGAGACGGCTAGTTATTAAATACATTAATGTCGCATTGATGAAAAACGAACAATTCGGTAATGTAAAACGATGCGACCATGCAAGAGGAATTGACTAATTCGACGGACTACATTATAGGCTAGAGAGAGAGAGAAAGAGAGAGAGCATTAATTTCCTTTTCCTTTCATTTAATTTTTGTACATGCGGAGGTGATAAATTTCTCTGAAAGTTTTTTTTTCTGATATAAAGGTTTCCGTTAATTCTAATATTTATTTTTTTTAAATATTTTTTGCGAAACTTAAATCTGTATCTCTCCGTAGAGAAGTAAAACCTATCACCACCGTGTTAAACCTATAGTTCAGAAATATTAAAAGTTATCTATTGAAAAATTGTACTGTGGTTTTTTACACCGTTTGAGTACATGCCTATTTATAGACCTTTGCTATTCTTTAATTAATTACCATTGGTTATATAACATGAGATTAATTTGTACATATCCTAAAATCTCTCATTTACAGACATTACTTTTTATATCTGATATTAACGGCTAATTGCTGATTATTTTAGTGGAGAAGGTTGGGCTGGTTTTCGTATTGATCAATGATGAAGATTTTCAGAGATCAATTTAATATTCTCAACAGGAGGGAAAGGACAACTGATTTTGAAATGCATGGTACGTTGCATTTTTCACAAGAATACACTGAAGTTTTAGTCTAACAATAAACAATTTTAAATAATGTTTGATGAATCGTATCATATTAATAAAAAAAATACAAGTAGAGTCCGGTGGATTTTGCTCTCAGATAATTGGGACAAATATTCCTATTTAGTTTTTCTGTAGAAAAAAAGATAAAATTTTCATAATTTTCAAGTTCAATTTATACCAAATGAAGTATATAAAAAATGAATATATTAAAATTAATTAATCATATTTAATTAGATTCATTTGATTTTTGGTCACTTAATTTATTATAAAATAAATTTAAAAAATCATGAAATTTTATATACATATATTTTTCATGAATATGAACAAGATAATTGATTTGTATTTGACATTTAAATGTCAGATCTCAAAATATAAATAAAAAAATGAGTTTTTAATTTTTTTTTTTGTGACACAAAGAACTCGTTGATTGAAAGAATGTATAACTACTCACATAGATAAAAAAAAACAAAGCTGTACATAAAAGTAGATGAAAGAAATGCTAAGCATTAATGACTAATAATTAATTGATAGCTATTTCTCAACTAATTTAACTGTGGTAGTGATTGCACAAACGCCACGTGGTAGTGAAATTAATTTCGCAAATTAATTTAATGGAATTTCCTGGCTCGTGTTAAATAAGCGTAGCTTGTATAATGATGAGATCTTCGTCCCAAAGAGGATTTTCTCAATCTAAAATAAAAAAAGAATTTGGATAATTGATTGGGGTCGCTGTTATTACTCATTACGGACAGCTTACCCAGGAAATTAGATGTATTTATCATCTTGTCGATCACACTTTACAAGTGGTGTAAAAAATTGCTACCAAAACCGATTAGTCGGAGTCGATGAGTAAACCGGCATATATAGTATATTTGAAGTACATTTTATAGTTAAAAATAATTAGTCTGCTGCCAAAATTTGATCAGTCAGTCGTCAAATCTGTTTAATTGGCTAATTAATTGTTCAAACTATGTAATTTTACTTATTCGAATCATTTTTTTATTCAAACTTTGATTTTTTATGATTTAAGATTTCATATAAATTAGATTTCACAAGTTTTAATGTGATATTAACTTTTACTCAATTGAACATTGGTAAAAATTTTAATATTTTTTTGAATTTGACTAATTAATTTGTAACATATTTACTTGATAAAATCAGTCATGAAGAGGAACTATTTTATTTTTTTCTAATTAAAAATATATTTTGAAATTCTTAAATTTTGTAGATATTAAACATTAGTGAAAATTTTAAAGTATAATTATTTTATCACAACTTATAAGTATAATATATTTTTAATTGAATGTCTAAAGAGTTTTTTTTTTTGAAAGTAATTGATTTTTGTTTGTAACGTACGTAAGTGCTTCATAAATATAAGTTTCTAAAACCAATCATATCACTTAATTTTTTTTTATCGTTTCTTACTTGATTATAAATTTTAAAAACCTATCATATATTTTAAAAAATAAAAAATAATAAGTAGGCCTATATACTATTTGATTTTTTTTCAAAATGAATAAAATATTATGAATCCAAATATTTAAATTTCTATTTGTCATTTTTAGATAAAAATCAAGAAATAAATTATTACTAAGAATGTAGAATTATATTCTACTACAAAACTTTGTCCTCCCATTCTCAATTTGACTCCATCAATGAGCATGTACTCAAGTACCAACTCAAAACCCTAAAATTTCTCCTCTAACCTAACTTGGTCCTCTAGACAAGTCACTTCTGACGCTACAGTTCCTCCATGTAGCAAACCATATGCTAGAATTTAATCTTCATGCAGCGGCAGACACGCAGTCCTATTCTCAGTACAGATGACAAATACAAATACATCCACTGACTGCATGCACTTGCATGTGTAGCATGTCATTGTCATGAATGTAATCAATTTTTTTTTTCAGTCTTAGAGAAAGTCAATTTATGCACGTATCCAAATCCAAATGCAAATTTATTTTCATTCCTAGAAGCATGCAATAATATAACAATTTATTTCCAAATTAATCTAATTAAACATGCATCACAAATCAGTTCGCACAATGCAAATTAAATCACCAATTCTGAGCTCATGTCATAAATTATCAATCCATAAATATTAAGAAAAGTGATAATTATATTTTTTATCTGCATTCCAGATGTATTTATATTTTTCATAAAATATTTATATTTAATGACAAAAATATTTATACTTTATATTATTAGAATTAAAAGTTATACAAATTATATTTTTATTTGTCCCGCAAAATTTCTAACTTGATTTTTTTTATAATCATCTTAAAAAAAGTAATAAATATTTTCGATACTAACTATAAATATTTACAAATTCATATATAAATAAATTTCTATTTAGTATAAATATTTTGATATATAGATAAGAGGTACAAAATATAAAGTACAAGAATAATTTTTCAAATATTAAATATACATAAATTTAAGTTATAGTTAGTAATTTGGTCATCTTATTAGAAATTATTCATATTCACAAATCAGATGGCAACAGTACTTGAATAAAGCACGACTTATAATAGAAATCTAATAGGATGATTCTATCAAGTTATCAATCCGTATTCAATAAAAATATATATTTTTTAATTTTATTCTTTTATTTTTTTTCTCTCTCTTCTCTTTGTGACTCCCCCTCTCGATAAACCATTTCATAAGAAGAGTTACAGACTTTTTACAACTAAATTTTAAGTTTCATCAAAATTATGAAAATATTCAAAGTAAATTATCATGATATTTCAGAAATATTTGAAATATTACAATTAAGATGGTCAAAATTTGAACCTGCTATGTTATATTATTCAAATTTCCGAAGATAAAACACCTTTCGGAAAAAAGATTTAAAACCAGAGATAAAACAAAAGGGAGGAGATCCATTAACAACTAAAAATTTTGACAACTTTGATAATCAAATCTGAACCTAAAACGAAAAGTTGATAACAGGCTGAGATCTAAAACATATTTGACGTTTAACCCGATTCAAATTATTTTCATTTTCTCCTGTCATTCTCTCCAATCGCTTCCCATTTCCCTGCTCTTCTC
The DNA here is from genome assembly GCA_037678475.1 of x Bolboschoenoplectus mariqueter. NCBI lineage: Eukaryota > Viridiplantae > Streptophyta > Magnoliopsida > Poales > Cyperaceae > x Bolboschoenoplectus > x Bolboschoenoplectus mariqueter. The sequence continues at coordinate 1,108,667 of CM075260.1, read as the reverse complement.
TTCTCCGCTCGAGCTTCACTAAATCAATGGCGGAAATTTTAAGCCGAATCTCTCTCCGAACTCTCAATTTAGTGCTGAGCCTCCGCTCTCTTCTCTCTCCGAACAAGCATTGCTGCTTTTAGAGGAATTTTATATGACTCCAAATTTATTTTACTACCATGTTTCAAGTTAACAAAAAAGACCTCATGACATCTATTTGATTTATTAGGGAGCTGATATACGAATATATATCATAATTGATACTATCGTCGATACCGACTTTAATTATTATTTATGTAAAATGAGTTATTATTTATGTTAATGATTTTATTGTGTAATTTATTTTGAACAGTATTTTTATTATTCAGTTTTAAGTGAGTTATTATTCAGATTAGTGGTAGTTAGCTAAATAACAAAAGTACTCAATAAAATAAATTGCATAATAAAATCATTAACATCAATAATAACTCATTTTATAAGAATAATAAAATCGGTATCAATAACGGAATGATTGATGATCTATTTTAAACATTTTCCAATTTATTAATACATGAGAGAGAATTGATGAGACAATTAGCTGGACCATTAGTATATATTATGCTCAAATAATCATGCAACTACCAATAATAACTATATTCAATTATATGTTGCTTTCTCTTCACGTGTTTACTGTATATAATTTCCACTTGATCTTTTAGAAAGATAATATAAATTAAGACTTTGTTATTTATTATGCAATTTATTTTTACAGTACTTTTGTTATTCAATTTAAGTGAGTTATTATTCATATTAGTGGTATTTGAGTTGGATAATAAAAATACTATAAACAATAAGTTACATAAATAAAATAGTTAATATGAATAATAACTCATATAATATGAATAATAAAGTGGATATTAATTTTAATATCTTCCAAACATTTTCCTTTTCTAAAATAGTTCAATATCATGTATAATGCATACTTGAAAGAGTCCTTAGTAGCCTCTTCGAAACATATATTTTATTATGAATTATAATATCTCTATTAATACTTACGCGGAAAAATCAAGCACGTGAAAATTAAGCTGATAACACTTTTACTTTAATGCATATCATTATAAGGTGGGTCCTTTGACAACAGTAAAAAATAATTTTTATTTTTAGAATCTGACAAATAAGATATAATTTATATGTTATATATATCATATATATGAAAAATGATAAAATTTTATGAAAGCTTGCCGTTCATCAAATAACAAGAAATTTATAACGGTTCATATTTAATGATATTTAATGGAGCATCAAATAATTTTTAATTTGTATGAAAATTGATATCCGACCAATTTATCAGAAAAGTAACATGTCAATAAATTTTTTTTTATTTTTAAAATTTGTATAATATATTTTGAGAAAACGTTGTCGTGTCAAAGTTATTAGTTGTTAGGATCCCCACCCATATCCAAAATAGCATTTCATCCTTTTTTTTATTACTTTTCCTTTTTATTTCAAGAATTGCCATCAGAATTGAGATGTCAAAACTAGGTACTCATTTTAATGACATGGATAAGCACCGTGTTGAGAAATATTTTATATTGTTTCTTTTAGTCACAACGACTGTTATGATTTCTTTTTTTTTCTGATTCTCATTATTAAAGAGATAACAATAAGTTTTCCATTTTGTTGCTGGTTTTTTTTATTAATAATAAATGTTAGGCCTGGAATCATATATATTTCATATTAAACTAACAATATATATTTTTTTTCACTCTACATCTATATACAAACTCTAATATTATAATATATATACTAATTATTAATGATATGAGACGCTTACGAGTTAAAAATATATGACCTTATTTTTTGACTTTTCCATAATAAAACCATTTTTTTTCCAATAATTCCACATATATCTCAAGAATACTTTTATTCTTATGTCAATTTCCTTAGTGCAAAATAGACAGAAGACTAATATGGCACTCTAGTTCTATTCTGTATCTAAGAATATTTGGGGAATATTATTTACAAAGGCGCCTATTGGATAACCATCTACCTCTTTTAGAATGAGGATAAGATAAAAAAGATGAAACTTCAAGCAACAGCAACTGAATAATTAAAGCTTTCCCTCTGTCTAGACGATAGAAAACAAGAGAAGCAGCTAAGAGAAATAATCAAGAGAAGCAAGTAATGGAGAAAAAGCAGGAGAGGTTTAATTCCCATCATGTGTCAACCTACTTGGAACCTGACGGGGTCCAATACCTCCTCTCTCGTGATGACAAGGTGACATGTTTTAAATTTGTTCGTCTTGTTTTGAATTGTAATTATTATTTTAGCTTATTTTTTAGGAATCCTCTATTTGTTGGGCATCTCTGGATAGTTTGGTGATATGATTGTAATTATTATTTTATCCTCTATTTGTAGGATAATTAATTCAAGTTTAATTCATATGACAGGCTAACTTTAAGATGCACAGATGGAACTGGAATTTTCCACAGATTTAAAAATGTATATAGTGGTCTCAATGATGTCTTGAAAAAAATTATAAGGAATAGTGGAGGTTATTGACAACTGTTGAGAAATGAATAAATTAGAAAATAATTAGAGATATAGATCTCAGACCCTTGAGGGGTATTTTCGTCATTGACCAATAAATTGGAAGAAAGAGAGCATCTATATTAAAAATATTGTCACTCAATCTTTTTTCTTTTTTTAAAAACTGTAACATCACTGTAGATACAGAGAGCCGTTAGATTAACCCATATAAAAACATTCACTGTGCTTGTTGTAAATCAAAATATTATTCAATAAGAAAGTTTTATATTCATCATCTTCCTTCTTAAAATCTCATAAATTCAACAACAACTTATTCTTCATAGAAATTATTAAAAAATATATATATATAATATCATCTAAAATGTAAGTAACATAATTAATTTCATTAGTACCGACGTACTGTAATAAATTTTAAGCTCTTAGTACATAACATAAAAATTGCATTGAAAAAACTATGACAGACTAGAACAGTGAAATGCATTCTAATCCACAACAATGATTGCAGTTATTGTATAAAATGATAAAATTGCAATATGAATTGAATTTAAGATAAATACTTAACTATTTCTAAACGGCGGGCTTAGCATAGATGATAATAGATCTCGTATTTTTATAGATCGACGCAGATTCAAGTTATACAAAAGATATTTAAAAATAAATAAATGTCAGGCCAACATAAGCCCTTATTTCAAAAAAAAATATTTAACTATTTCTTTCATTAGATTTAAATTCACATTTTTGTTAGAACCCAGACATTAAACTGAAATATATTGCTTAATGGTATATATTTAGTCCGTTATTATATATAGTTGTTATTGTGCCATCAAATAAGCAAAAAGGTAATTAAAATATAATTGTAAAATAATTGTTGTTCATAATAGTATAATAGTTAGTTTGTAGCTGCTTAGAGTATGCTCCATAAAATCATTAGAGAGAGAATACTACAAGAAACGAGCCTAATTACAAGGGTGAGGGGTATTAAAAAATAAAAATGAGTTCATCTTCGCTACACCTCAATTTGAATGATACAAAATTAATTCATTTAAGAGATAAAAAAAAGATGAAATCTTCTCCTCATTTTCTCTTTATAAAATTTATAGAGTAAATAACTAATTAAATGTCCCCCCCCCCCCCCCCCCCTCCTCTATCCTCCTCTTTACCTTTCATGGAGCACACCCTTATATTCATGCTAACATTAAACCAATAAGAAAATGACCCAAAGATGAGTCATTTAAGGTGAAAGAGAGGATCAATCGTACAACTGCGAAACATTAAAATAGTTAAATAGAGATTAAAGTATAATTAATATTCGATCTCTATTATATAATATCGAGTCAAGTTCAATGATTACATTTTTCTATTTTTTATTTCAATCACATATGACATTTAGTCCCGAAAAAGTTCTTTTTTAAAAAAAAATCGCCTATTTAAGACCCAATCATTTACATAAACCTGTTATAATTGACTCATCTAAAGACCGCTATCATCAAGTGGCCACATATGCTTTGACTTTAGCAGGTTATTTAAAAGTCGGTCAGGACTATTTAAGCATTTTATACTCGAAGATTATTATGTCAATTCACCAATTTTGGACGAAATTAATTGCATTTGTGCTAGTTTTGTTGGTGAAAATGAAAGTTGATAAGTCTATTTTTCTTTTTTTTATTTGCTTTTCTTTCCATACTTCTATTTTGGCTTCTTTTCCATTCTAGTTTTGGGTGGTTGGGTTGGGGTTCGTATCCGTTGCCACAAAAATCTATGATATATTTGCTGTCATAGATTTTAAACGACTTGATTTGATTTAAACAGCTTGAATTTAGCTAATAGGAGATATTATTTTTATTTATATTTTAGTGGATCTCAAATATCATGGACCCAAAAAACTATAGATAAATGTGCCATAAAAACATGACATAGCTAATAGGGGTTGCCGGGTTAGGTTGGGGGTGGAGATTATATATCACTTGCTTAGAAAATGAATTAATTTTTTTTAATTATACGGATAAGGTTTATATCAAATTTTAGTCGATTTAAAATTTAATTGGACATTCAAGCCATTAAAATTTCACTGTTAAAAATTTAAATTCTTTGATAAAATGGTAAACGTTATCAAAATTGATTCAATTTTGATATATGCTCTATTTAAATAATTGAAAATACATGTATAATTTTATTTTTTTTAATTTGAATAATATTTTGCAAATACATGTAAAATGAGAATTAGATATATTATAAAATTCGGATATAAACTAAAAAATTTGGAGTATATGGATAAAAGCTGGATAGACCCAAAGATAATATGGACTAGGAATGCCGTAACTCAAAATTGTTAAATTTTGAGCAATAATTATTCAATAAACTTTAGCAGTGGAGATGACAATAGATACTAACAAAGCATTCTTGATGCAAACAATTGTGATAACTTCCCAGATTCTAACATTTTTTTTTCTCAATTTGAATTCAAGTAGGTTCCCTTATCATGCATCCATGACAAATTTATCTGCCTTCTCTTCTCTGCAAAATGGTGTAAGCCATGCAATAGCTTCATGGCAAAGCTACTAAACCTCTACAAAACCCTAAACTCCACCTCACCTGATGACAATAACCTTGAAATATTGTTTGTTTCATTGGATCACAATGAATCAAGTTTTCTTGACCATTTCAAGGATATGCCATGGCTCGCCATGCCATTTGACAAAAAGATCAGTCAGAAGTTGCGGTTTACTTTCCATGTTGATCAGATACCTTCTCTGATTCCTCTGGTTTCCGTTGATGGTACAGTTTCAGTTGAGGAGGATGCGGTTAGGTTGGTGGAAAGCTATGGTGTTGATGCCTTTCCTTTCGGTGTGAAGAGAAGAAAGGAATTGGAAGCAATGGATGAGGCGAAGAGACGAGGAGGGAAACTCGAGGAGCTGATTGGTTGTAAGAACCGGAATTACTTGATCAGTAAAAATGACTCAAAGGTTAATATCTTTAATTACCTTCTTTAGAATCTCAAGTCTTACAGTTTAATTTCTTGTTTTTGTTCCATAAATAATTTGCATTGGAGGAGTTATTATGTATGAACTATGAAACCAACAAAACTTAACATTTTTACTGTTTCAATTTCTTTTCTTTTTTTTACAGATTCTGGTATCTGATCTTGTCGGGAAAACAATCGGGTTATACTTTGGGGCGCACTGGTGTCCACCCTCCCGGGGCTTCACCAAAATGCTTACCGAGACATGCAACGATTTAAAGAACATGAAAGTTGGGAGCTTCGAAATAGTTTTCATCTCCATGGACCGAGATGAGAACGAGTTCATGGCAAACCTAAAAGAAATGCCATGGTATGCGATCCCATACTCCGACAAGACCCAGCAAGACCTAACCAGGATTTTTGATATAAAATGGATACCGACCCTAGTAATTCTCGGTGCAGATGGTGAGATGATCAACAGAGATGGGCGTACCATGATTGCTAGATATGGTGCACTCGCATTCCCATTTACTGAGAGAAGAATTAAAGAGGTAGAGGGAATGTTGGAGGAAGAAGGAGAGAGGTTACCCCATGAGGTCAGCGATTCTAGACGTGAACATGTGCTCAAGTTGGACATGGCCAGGGATTATGTTTGTGATGTGTGCCAAAGCGTCGGGAGATTTTGGGTGTTCTCTTGCAGCCGGTGTGATTTCGATCTACATCTGTCATGTGCCGAGAATGTCTAAAGGAAAATTGATAGAGAAATATTAGAATTCCTGTAGTGTTTAGCTATGTATGTAAATGATTTTGGATGAATTTCAAATTTTTTTACGTGGACTAACCAAACAGTTCCCTATTTCACCTTATTGTAAAATATAATAATGGGAAAGAATTAATTAATCACACGATTGGTCCTTGAAGAATTCTTTGCTTCCAGTTGTAGTCCTAAATATCAGACTTTCAATTTGCATTCTTTACATTTTGTAAAACTTATGCAAGGTTTGGTTTCTACTTTGAGTAGTGATATAACGCCCTGTCATTACCCCCGTTATAATATGATGTGCTGGATTCTTATTTCATATTGGATTTTTTTTCGGTTGGTGACGTTGTTAAATGGCTCTGACTGAGAAGCATTCAATGGGCAACCCATGCTAAACTAGGAGAAATCAGAAGTATTGACCTCCATTTAAAAACGTATTAAAACAAATTATTAATAGACTGACAAGCATCGGACCGTCAAATATAATTGAAAATTCAAGCTGACAAGCTTTGGGTTGCAGAATAGTGTCAAGCATTCTATCATAGAATCAAACATTGTGCTGTGTAAATTTTAATGCTGTAGATATGGCAAATTCAGAATGACAAGCATTGGATTGTCATTCTGTCAAGCAATTGGGATCACCAACATTCAAGTTGATAGCTCAAGGATTTATGACATTTGACTGTCAAGCAATTGGGATCACCAACATTTATTTCACCCCAACCTTCCCATCTCCAAATGCTTCTCACTAAAAATAAAATAGGCAGAACAACTGGTAACATTAAAAAAATCTATAGTTCCTTTACAGCTAGTTCGTCAGTACTTTCAGGAGCAATCACAGGGATTCCAAATATTTTTTTCTTCTACTTTCTATTAAGAATTGTAGGTACGAATAGAGTCTGAAAGCATGCCACATAGATCTAAATATTGCATAGCGGGTAGTGTGGAGAATAAACTGGGTTGGATCAGGAGATAAATTAATCCGTTCGCTAGCTACTGGGGACACCTTTTGTGTTAGTGAGCTGAGTCCGACTCGTTTGTATTACTTTACATATGAAATGAACAGTCCAATTAATTCAGACTGCTAAATATTATTTACGAAATATATTTAATAGAATAAATAATATTAAATCCGTACTAAATAATTCAGATTTTATCCGCTTTCTATAGAGGATGTGAAGTCTAGTGAGCTTTGAGGATTTTAGCCAGGGGTAACTGGCTGTAAGCCCATAAAGAACAAAACTAGATTGGGCTTTTTGTTTACGGAGCTTGTCAATTCATGATAAGATCGGATTATATTATTATAATTCTGCTTTTGGAAGTTCCATGTTTTGGTTTCTGGACTGAATTATATTATAAGGGAGCTTATATGTAAATACGTTTATTGATATTATTATCGATACGGACTTAATTATATATATTAAATAAATTATTATGCATATTAATGATTTTATTATACAAATTTTTTATACAATATTATTATTATTGTACAGTATTGTCATTATGCAAATTAAATGAGTTATTATGTATATTAATGATATTTAAGTTAAATAACAAAAATATTAAACATAATGAAATCATTAACATGCATAATAATTAATTTAATGTATATGAATAAGTCTGTATTGATGACATTATTAATAATGGTATCTCCATAACATTTTTCATATTATAAATCAAAGTGGTTGCTGAATTCTCACTAGGACAAATTGGTCCTCAATAAAGTTTCATCTGATTTTTTGTTTAATTTAAGGAAAAGAAATTTAAAGTTGAGTTAATCCAGCGGATAAAATCTCAAAAGTCAATATTAAATTTTATTTTTTTTAGTATGAGATGAGGGTTAAAAAAATTAACTTATTCTTAATGTAGATATGAGATTTCGAGCCTACAATTTCCCATGCTACGAATGACAATATTTATTTTTTTATGTTAGATATATTTCATCAATAATATTAGATTTTGTTATATAAGAAACATAAATATTTTTATGGATAATTATAATATATAACAAAACAAAAAAATTTCGATAATATTATTGGATTGGATAAGATTTTAATTCAAAAAAAAATATAATGGTGGAGCCAATTGCCAAGCTTGATTTAATCATTCTCATCAAACGAATCAAAGATTCTCTGATCTGTCCCTCCCCATTGATCTAAGATTAAATTTTGACACTTCAAATTAACTTCATAACCATATAATTCACACAGACTAACGCGAAGAAAAAAATGTAGGAAATCTGAATAAATTCTGACAAAATACAATGACCTATTTTCGCCATAAAATACATTGAACGTGTAATAATTTCCTCTATTTACGGTCAGCTCTAAGAAGAGCAATTTACCCAACTTCCCTCTTTGACCACAATCAACTTCTCATGTGTAATGTCCTCTTTTTACTACAATACTGGACGCCTCCATTTTCTTTTTATATTACACCAATACAATTTTCTCAAATATGAAGCAAGGTGAATATTTGAAAAAATTGGTCAAAATATTCTCTAGTTCCTTTCAAACTGGAGAGTCCAAAAATTGTACACAGGAACTTTGATGCTTTTTCTAAGTTCATATCCTGTGTTGCGCTGTACCATACAACGCAATATATTATCCGTCCAATCACATCAACATTTGTGCAAAACAAATTTCAAAAAAGCTCTTCTATAATCCATCCGTTCTTTCGTTATGCAACGTAGCGTTATGTAGCAAAAGATCAGCACTCGCTTTTTCTGTTTTTTTCATTTCTGATGTTGTCAAAGTCTTTTCTACATCTCTTTGTCTAGTATCCGTTAACTTCTGTTAATAACAGAAGAACCTGAAAAAAAATAAGCAGCTAAATAAAGAAAAAATAATATGATGAGATAACACGCAAGTAATCTAAGTAAAAGAAATTAAGCCATTAGGTGGTGTTGTGCAGGAAATTGAAGGGCTCTCGTCTTTTGCCCTCTTCCTCTCCATTATTTTCTCATGAAACAAAACCTAAATTCTCTTTGAAAAGGTGGTGTTGTACAGGAAATTCTGAGAGAGATATATATATAGATTGGAGCCAAGGGGATAATAGGCCGAGATGAATCTCAGAAGAGAATCCAGAGACGGCGGCGGTAATTCGAAGCACGTGCCTCTGGTGGCGGTGGCCATAGATAAAGATAAAGGCAGCCAGAATGCTCTCAAATGGGCTCTGGATAATGTTGTTACCTCTAAGGGAGAAAGCATAACGCTTGTTCATGTTAATACACACAAGGCTGCATCTAGTAAGTTTAATCTCACGGAGAAATTAATGTGCATATATAGTTGAGTATATGCATTGTTGTATGGATGATTGGTGTTCATCTCAATTGAATTTTTTTTTTTTTTGGCATGAATGGAGTGGTTCTCTAATGGTGAATTTTTCCCTTTTTGGTTTATGATGAGTTCACAGGATAGATAATTTGTCTTTTTGTTAAACTGAGATTTCAAATAAAAATCATTGCCAACACAAAATAATGCCGCTTTCTGGGAATTAATTACATCATATATGCTGCGACAATTGGCTATAGCCTATAGCACCGACCGATAACAGAATTTTCATTTTTTATATTAATTTATTTTTTCTTCCATGTCATATATGTATTAGTGAATGTATAGTGTGACCAAATTCTGAAAATGATTTGCATTTCTTTTGGTGATATGTTTAATTATAATAGATGACTAACATTCCAAGTCATTAATTTCTTCTGTTATTTCTGATGCACCAGCTCCCTCAGAAGATGGTTCCTCTGTCAGAGATATTTTTGTTCCATTCAGAATATTCTGCAAAAGAAAAGATGTAAGTACTTAGCTTAATGTTTCTTTTTTTTATGCTCTGATAAATTTTCCCAAATAGATGAGCTCTAACCTTAATATTAGGTTAATTATGTACTCTTGTGTTTTGATTTTCATTACTTGACAAGATTAATTTGAGATGATCGATCAGCTTAATATTTCTACCAAAACATAAAACAAAAGAACTTTAATGCAGAATTTCACCAAATCATTTGTCAAGCTATAATATCTCAAATATATTGGCAAAAATAGATCAATACATTTACAGATGAACAAGCATTCTGAGATCTGACCAACAGATTGACTCTTTTTTTTTTCAGGTAAGTTGCAATGATATAATTATTGATGACACCGACATAACAAAAGCCATTGTCGAATTCATATCACAAGCAGCTATCGAGAAAATTATCTTAGGAGCACCATCACGAGGTTTCATGAGGTAGGATACATACATATCAGAAAATTTTCAAGGCCCTAGTCTAGACAGCAGTTGTCAAAATTGATAATACATCTCTATAAGCTAAATTAATTTGCATTGTCAGATTCAAGACGGCAGATGTTGCAGCCAGTGTCCTGAGATCCGCACCAGACTTCTGTACTGTTTATGTGATCTCAAAGAGCAAGGTGTCATCTGTGAGAAGGGCAGTGAGAGAGGCACCGTATGTTTCGCCTCTACGTACACAATTAGAAAACCAGAATAGTATGAAACAAGAGAAAGTAGAATATCAAGTTGTCAATGCACTCAGAGGTTTGATTATCTACATTAATCAAACAGTGTCATACTGGTAGTATAGTTACATCAAGTTTAGTTATATAAAATCAAAGCTGTAGTGAAATTATTATTTTTATAAATGAGAGAACATCAACAAGTGGATAATGCTTTTATCTATTTTGTATATATTATTTAAAAAAACGCTAAATTATGCATCATGTAATTCATGAGTAAACAGAAGCTCATGCCTCTGCTTTTTTTTCACAATCTGAAGTCTGAACTGTGTAATTTTTCTTTTCACTTTGTTAATTATTAGGTGAACATGCACGGGAAAACAGAAATAATTTTTTGGAGAAAGAAATTATGATGAGGTACAAAACTCTCTCTCTCTCTCTCTCTATATATATATATATATATATCAATAATGCTCACTTTGTTCCACCTTCAATTTAATCATATGAACTAAAATTTCAAATTATGTAGGTCACCATTTACTCGTCCAGGTGCACCCCGATTTCCCACAAGATCAAACAATTCTTCAAATTCAAAAACGGAGAGTGACGTCTCATTTGTCAGTAGTGGTCGGCCAAGCACAGAAGGAGGACCACAGAGGACATCGTATGTGTCGTCCGATAGCTTTGAGTTGCCTTTCTCTCCACTTAGCTCGTCAAACACAATCGGAATGTTTTCACATTCTTCTGAGAGCTCTCTTTCTCAAACCATGCTGGTATGGGCACAATTCTATTCAAATTCCCGAATAGACAGACTAGATTTTTGGTAATATTTTTAAATTATCATTTCTGGAGAAAGTAATGAGTTCATATATTTATACGTTTAGGGAGAAGATTCAGAAACAGAGATGAGTAGGCTTCGTTTGGAACTCAAGCAAATGATGGACATGTACAATACAGCATGCAAGGAGGCACTTGATGCGAAAAAGCAGGTAAAATTTTTGCACTTCCATGCCGACAACTTGATGAGATATGTCAAAAATTGAGGAGAAACAAATATTTGATATCAAGATATAAAAATAACAAATCAACATACTAAGAAAGACATAAAACATGCATTCCATATATTCCTTGCCAACTTTAACTAAATTACAAAATTCTTTTTAGATGGTTGAATTTCACCAATGGAAATCGGAGGAAGAGCGTCGACTAATAGAAGCCAAAAGAGCACAAGAAGCTGCATTAGAAATGGTCGAGAAAGAGCGTGCCAAATGTAGAGCCGCGATTGAAGCTGCTGAGAAAGCAAAACAAATCGCAGAGATAGAGGCACAGATGCGAATCAAGGCTGAGAAGAGAGCAATGGAGGTACTGAGTCTGATTGAAAATTTAGTGTGGTAATGAGTTAGAGACTGCATAAGCACCAAGTTATATATGCATATTTTCATATATGTCTTAGATTTTGAGTAGTTATTGCGTCGAAATTAATTATAATGAATCCGAATAAGATCAAGTCACTTCATAGTCTGTACCAGTATAATTCACCTCAGATTGTCGAGTTATTTTCATCGATCATTGGACGCATTATGTAAACCCAATTGATTTTCTACAGGAAGCCGAGAAGCGCTGGAGAGCAGTAGCGAACTTAACGCATGTTGATGTGAGATATAGGAAGTATACCATAGATGAGATACAGGCAGCAACAGATAACTTTGCTCTTTCTAGAAAAGTTGGGGAAGGAGGTTATGGCCCCGTTTACAAATGTTATCTTGACCATACACCAGTTGCAGTAAAGGTTCTTCGCCCGGATGCATCGCAAGGGAGGTCGCAATTCCAACAAGAGGTAAAGTAGAACTTATTTTTCTTAAATTTAAACTTGAAGATTACATGATAAAACAGATTAACTTGCATCTTTCCACAACAAAATGTCATACTATAAAATTATAATATTAAATACACACTTTACATAAAGTTTCAAATTTACAGGTGGAGATTTTAAGTTGTATTAGGCATCCAAACATGGTACTTCTACTAGGCGCATGTCCTGAGTACGGTTGCTTAGTCTATGAGTACATGGCAAACGGAAGCTTAGAAGACCGTCTATTTATGCGAGGAAATACACCCCCTATCCCATGGCAACACCGATTTCGAATTGCAGCTGAGATCAGTACTGGTCTACTTTTCCTCCATCAGTCAAAACCAGAGCCGCTAGTGCACCGTGATCTCAAGCCAGCAAATATTCTCCTAGACAGAAATTATGTGAGCAAGATATCAGACGTTGGGCTAGCCAGATTGGTCCCGCCTTCAGTGGCAGATACGATGACTCAATACCGGATGACCTCAACAGCTGGAACTTTTTGCTATATTGATCCAGAGTATCAACAGACAGGTATGTACTTGGTTAGACCTCAATTTCATGAAGTAGCATATAAAAGTGAAAACTTACAAAAATATGTACTCAGGAATAATGATTTAGCCCAGTTATTTATTATCATACAACCCTTCAGATATTTGATATTGACATACTAATAAAAAAGTGGACCAAAAGGTAAATATCTTCCTAATTAAACATCACACCATATATGCAGGTATGCTTGGAACAAAATCCGACGTATATTCATTCGGTGTAATTCTCCTTCAAATACTCACCGGCAGACCACCGATGGGACTAAGCCACTATATGGAAAGTGCACTTGAGAGAGGAACGCTTAAAGAATTGCTGGATCCGACAGTACCAGTTTGGCCGATGGAGGAGACTGAACTTCTAGCTAGACTTGCGGTAAAATGCACCGAGTTAAGAAGAAAGGACCGCCCCGATTTGGCCATGGTTATTCTGCCAGAGCTTAATAGGCTGAGAGCTATAGCAGAGTCAAACATGCAACAATGTCCCATGGGGCCCGGTATGGGCACACCATCTTTCGTGTCTAGCCTAGCCTCTGTACCAGTAAGTTGAAAGTTAATTAATGGGCTGAAATGTACTAGATTTGAGATATAACTCTCATCATTTGGAGAAATTATTACTTGCACTATTGATTGTCGGTACATTGACGAATGTTTGATCTGGGGATTTCAGGATTATACAGCAAGTGATCAATCTGGTTTGACATCTAGCAGATCAAATAGCTAGCTCATTTCATAAGAGTGAACCTTTTGAAAATACACCTAATAGAGGTAAACATTTACTAATGACAAAATTGACAACTATATATTCATAATTTGATATTATTTCGGTAACAAGATAACTAGAAATACGATGTCTAAAAGTTATAAAGAACATGTGTTGCTATCTAAAATTAACACCTCTCCATCTTTTGCTATTCATTTTTCCTAGGTTTTTTGGAATCTGCCTCAATCAAGAAATCATAAAGGGGCCGGGTCACCAGCTCGGCTAGAAATAACCTTTTAATTGAAAAATAAATTAACTTCTAGTGTGCATGTCATTGTGTAATATGCAGGTTTGAAAAACAATTAGATTTAAACTTAGATTCTCTTTTTTTCCTTTGTATATTTTTGCTTCTAAGTTGCCAGCAACGCAATTTTCTGTTTTGTTGTCATCACAATCTGAGAGAGCATCAAATTTATATCCATACTTCTTGATTTTAAATGTACAATTTTTCAAAAAAATCGCATGCAATTGAGTACATTGGCCCTTTTGTATATTCTGTAATATTTGTGTATATAATCAATTGATCGATCACTTGAGTTTTTGTGATTACAAAATAGTATATAGATCATTATCTTTCCTACAGTACATTTGTTTTGACACATAAATGTACCTAGCTCACACACACACACATAGTAGTGAATTTTTGGGCACTTTTTGCGAATTGTCCAAGTTTTTAATTTCTTTTATCTTTTCTAAATGTAGATCAGAATACCTTTAATAATTACCATGCTCCATTAACTGCATCTTTATTGATTCCCTCATACACCATTTAATTACTATTTTGGAGATTTATAATTTTTAAGAGTATTTCTAGTGTCCATTCAAGTTTTAACATACATCTTATTTTAGGGTACATCTTAATTCACAACCATTAATTTACAAAGGATAAAAAGGTCAATGTTAAAAATAGTATTAGATTAAGAATCATTTATATAAGGAATGTGTTAATCACGATCGTTAATATGTTCTTTTATCTCTCATTAGTCTGTAGCTAATCGTCTAAAAAATTCAAACTTAAAAAAAAATTGTCTTTACAGTGAGAAACCAAAAAAAAAGGACTTTAAACATAACAGTAGAGACCTCATGGTCTCTATCTTTCTCTCCCCTCTTTTTGTTCTTCAGATCTGTTCAAACTTCAAACCCGTGAGTGCCTTTCTAATTGATCCCCTCTCTCATGTCTTGCGATCATGCATCCAAGAGAAAGGACGATGGTTCTCATATCAAAAATAATCAGATACAACAACCGTTGATCACTGTATAGTAATGCACAACAACCCTTGAATCTAAGCATGTGCAAGTAAGCATTACCTGAGGTAGCATGGATAGATAGTAAATCTTCCGCTATCCTTGCTATCTCTTCCTCAGTCAGCACATTCTCTTCCTTTAAATCCCCAATAATCCCTCTCAAGTTCAATGGAGAGAGCAAAAGAGACGGCAACAACAACCCTCTTCTACACAAAGATACTTGATTCTCAAGTTTTTGATCCAAAAACTTCTGTTTGATCCACTCAATATTTTCTAATTCTTGTGTATTGTGTTATGGGGAGAAAGAGATAGATCCAAAATTAACAGAGAGACGCCGGTATAGAAAAGACACCTCTGAATTTCAAGATATGATGTATAGTTTATTTCCTTATTGGATCTTTAGTAGATCTAAATTCAGAATTTATCTATATTTGAGTATTTCCTCATTTACAAAACATTGTTATATTTAATTGTGGTCACCAGATATTAATAGCTTAATTATATTATTATCAAATTTTATATAATTTAGTCCATCACTAAATCATAAAGTTATTAATACACATTATACACATTAAAGATCTCACTTCTCATGATACATATTGAACCCAATAAATAATACTTAATTTGATCATTTCATAATAGATCTTTATTAAATATATGACAGTCTATTATTCAATACATATATTTGTATCACATATTTCCCATATATATTGTAATTAATAGAAATTAATTCCAACATTATCCAGTAATAATTTCTTCATTATATAAATTACCTTTTGATTTTGCTTCCAGCTGACAGCCACCTATGAGGATATTCCAAGAGCGATTCACACAAGAATGGAAAATATTAAAACAAAAATGCAAAGCAAAACTTGAGGAGGATGCATATGACTAAGATATCATTTTCTAAACAAAAAAGGAAAATACTTAAATCTTTCATGTTTAAATTTCAGCCATAGAATGTATATTAAAATGGAAAATGCTTGCGAGATTTTAAAATCTATACCGACTTTATTATTCATATTATATGAGTTATTATTTATATTAATTATTTTATTTATGTAACTTATTTTTGACATGTTTTTATTATTAAACTCAAATATAATTAATATGAATAATAACTCACTTAAGTTAAATAACAAAAATATTGTACAAATAAGTTGCATAATAAAATCGTTAATCTAAATAAATAACTTATTTAATCTGAAAAACAACTCATATAATTTGAATAATAAAGTCAATATTGATTTTGATATCAATTTTGGTATTTATATATCAGCACCCTATTAAAATTAGATGTACATCAAAATATGGATGTACACTAGAAATTCTCTTTTTTAAAACATACAATGAAGATTCTACCATTACCAACCATGTCATGCAAAATTAACTGGAATACAAAATCATCATGAGAGAAGAATTGCAATAGGGAATAGATGAGATATCATGACAGCTTGTTGCTATACCTTACTAATTACTAGTATTTTCAGGGAACAAATTGCATCTTTCAATACCAAAAGATGATTATCAACTAATTTTTTCTACCATTGCTAGCAATGTATGCATGTTCCAAGCAAAATGACATGACCCTGTGTGAATTATCTTTGTTGTCAGTGGTTATCTAATGCTTGTTATTATCTGTACCAGTCACTGAGCCTGGTTGGTACGGTGTAAGCTTATGTGGTTTTGTTTTTAATTATGGGTTTGGCCAAAATTTAAGCACTAGTGCATAATTTCTCTATACAAACACAGACCCCCCCCCCCCACCCCCACCCCCAAAACACACACGAATAGTCCAATATAAGTGTACCTGTACCTGGAATTCGGCTGGTATGTCAAATTATATAGAAAATCAGGTTCTCTGACCTTTGGCAGCAGTATTGAGGCCCAAAGAAAGGAAAGAGAGCCTTCACTCCTGCACTGCTCCTGGTCGAGGGCAACGGCCACAATCGAGATCTCATGCGACAACTGAGTCGAGGGCGACAGCCGCAATTGAGATCGCATGTGACAACTGAGTCGAGGGCGACAGTTTTAAATTTTGATATTTTCCCATTCAAAATCACAATCATTATAAATGTACTCATCTTCTATTTTAAACAATTTAAATTACAAATTAATATTAATTAACAAATAAATTAACTAAATCGCCCTTCTTTTTAAATGGTAAAAACAGAAAAAAAGGGAAAAATTATTCTTTGCTTCCTGCCTTCCCAATTGGCCTCTTCTTTTTTGTTTTTTCTTACTTCTGTGTTCACAAAAATATCTTCTCCTCATCAAAAATATAAAACAGGTCCCTCCCAAAGTAGGACAATTTTATAAAATGATTTTTTTTTTAAAAGATCAAATAATGCCCCTTCTCCAAATTTATTAACAAAATGATCTTGTAGGTCCTAATAAACACTCTCTTGAACTCTCTTTTCCCTCCCTCTCATTTACTCCCAACGGACAATTTTATAAAATGCCCTATCTTTTCAAAATATTCCTCCCTCAAATTTATTAACAATTTGAGGGAGTAAATGAGAGGGAGTAAATGAGAGGGACTTTGAGAAATGACTTAAACATCATTTTGTTGCAATGTTGTATTCTTTTATTTTTCTATAATTTCTGACTTCTAATACATTTTTAGTTGTATTGATCAGTTATAACAAGGAGTTAAAGACCATATCCTTTTTTATTCTATCATCACTTGAATTGTATGTTTTGGATTTTCTAATTAAATGTCTATCTAGATGAAGATTATTTTTTATCACATATGGAGTCTAGATGAACATTATTTTTTATCACGTATGGAGGAAAAATAAATAAAAAATCTAAAAAGAATGTGATACTAGCTCAAATCAGATTTGTATGAGCATCTAAACTACTTTTTTTTTAATTTGCTCACATTATCACATTAATTATATCAATTGATACATAATGTTTAGGTTATTTCTCAAGATTTTTTAAGGAGTAAATACTAAAATAATTGGAAGCAAAGAGAAGGAAGGGAAAAGAAAGTAAAAGAGTGTGTGTGTGTGTGTGTGTGTGTGTGTGTGTGTGTATGGGTACTAGAAGGACATTTTATCAATAAATTTCAGGGAGGAGTATTTTGTTTGATATTTTGAAAATGTGGGGCATTTTATAAAGTTGTCCACTCCCAACTACACTAATATTTTACTTGCCAACATGTGATTTGATCATTTAGATAGCTACTTTGGCAAATTTCAGAACATTATTTGTCGTTCAGATAAGGGCTACCTGCAATATATAGTTTTAACAATGTGCTCTTCAATTTTATTATTATTTTCTTTCTGTTCACATGTGATAAAACAGTGTACTACTCGATATCAATTTGTATTAGTTAATAACATAATATCAATCCTTATAATTTAATTGGTACGGATACATCGAAATTAGTGTCTATTGAATTTCCAAATGCAATTGTTTTTTAATACTTAACTAGCATGTAACCCGTGTCATGTACGGGGCAACATAATTTAGATAATTCTATATAAAAAAATGTTATAGTAATTCTTTATTGTTGATTTTGGGATGTTACATTTAATCTCTTAATATTATATGTAAGAGTGTATTATGCGGTTTAAAATTAATCAACTGATTATTTAGAATTTCTTTAGAACAAAATTTTTGAATAAGCAAACCTACCTTTTGGATGGATTTAGTTTTTACAGAATCAGAATTGATAAATACAAGTGATCAAATGTACTTCTTCACATTGTCCTGATCACCTCACTGTTTGATGTAGAAATGGCAACCTAAACAAATCAAATCTTACAACATCAACTTTCATTAAATATAAGACATTAAAATAAAATACACAATAGATAAACACACAAAAGAATAGACAAGATCCACACCTGCGCACCAGAAAGTAGTGCACAGGCCAAAAGTCTTGCAAGACTTTTGTGCAAGAGCCTCAACCTTTAAAAGAGGAACCAGATTACCTTGTTGGTAACATGGAACACAAATTTATGCAAAATATCTCTTGCCTTTCCAGAAATGCTAAAGATCAACCAAAATAACACAAATTAGTAATGAGACTATAATCACTTTGACTAAATAGCTTGAATGTTATTGAATTAAGTAAGTAATAAAATTTGCAGCAAAAGCAAAAAAGTTGATTTGTTCCCAAATATTCAAGATTGCAGAATTGTTGAAATTCTCACGACATTTTTAGTAGAAGGCCAAGAGTTAAAAAGCATAAATATATGTCTCCCTCTTGATCACTGATAACAGTGATAAGGCAAAAAAAGAGGGGCGAACTCCTATGTTAGATGCCTAATTCCTATTGCACAGAAATGATTGATTCATATGATATTTCTTCGAATGATTAACCAAGTGTTGACTCTCTCAACGTCTGTGTTAACTCATTTAATGGTTAATTTTTATTCTCATGATATATATCTCAAAAAAAATAACAATAAAAAATGAATGTCAAAAATAAAAAAGTTTATGTTCTTTACGAATTGCCCAAAACTATTTATTCCTTTCACCATGGTTATC
The DNA here is from genome assembly GCA_037678475.1 of x Bolboschoenoplectus mariqueter. NCBI lineage: Eukaryota > Viridiplantae > Streptophyta > Magnoliopsida > Poales > Cyperaceae > x Bolboschoenoplectus > x Bolboschoenoplectus mariqueter. The sequence goes on along the minus strand of CM075260.1, from coordinate 1,089,069 downwards.
AACAATAAATCTTCAGTTCCATATGTCAATAATTTCAGTAACTAAGGCACTGTTGGCAAGTAAATTGTAAGTTTATGAATTCAATTAATTAAACGCTTCAAATCTCTCTTTCTTTTGTTTTTTTTGGGGGTGGTTATAAAAAGTTTTCACTAAAAAAAGTTAAAGGGACTGATTTTACAACCTAATTCTGATGCTTAGTATCAAGAAATTATTGATAATTAACATCGTCAGATAAGTATAATTTGAGTTCTAATGAGCAAATTAACCTAATTTGGATCAAAACCAAATAGTTAGTTATTTTGGGGGATAAAAAGAAATTAAGCAACAAATTTGAAACATAGCTTATGGTTTTTTGGCCAATAGTGAAACTGACCCTAATATTTTTCAAAGAAAAGAAGATTACTGAACAAAGTGTCTAGAAATTTTTCATGAAGCATGTCTGGAAGTAAAAAAACTATCTAACAGTAACTTTGAGAAGTTAATAAACCAAACTGGTCAAATCCTGTACCAGTATATACCAGACTGAACTAAATTAAGAAAATTGTTTTAAGAAAATGATGTTCTAGATGAAACATACCTTGAGGTCGTGGTCTCATATGGAAAAGATACAACTTCAATGTTTCTAAAAAGGAAAATAAAAAATTAAATCGACAACAAATAAAGATTTTAAGAAATGCTTTGTTCACAAATTAAAATAGCAAGGCAAATATAAGTTCTAATTAGTTTCAGATATTGTAAAAATACCTCTAATTAATAAAGAACAGTTCTCTGATTTACCATCTATAAGCTCAGTGGTGGGAGGAGATTCCAGAATGTTTCATCTTCAATGCAGTAGAAAATATTTTGATAAAGACAAAAGAACAAATTATTCGAAGTAACCTCTCGAAGAAACTAAATCTGATCAATTCCCTACTTCACTTCAACTAAGAACGATAATTTTCTCAAGAAATTGGAAAGTCCAGGCGATCCACATCACCCTGCCTTCACTGAAGAGTTGAGATTCCGAAGAGGCATAAGAAGTGCTTGTTCCCATGAGAGCGGGGTGGAGATGGAGGCATCACTCTGTTAGAGAGGCTGAGATGGAGGAGATCAAGTCGGAGGATCAAGGCGGAGATGGAGGAGATAGGGCGAGGCCAGAGACAAAACATATCACGGCAGAGGCTTTTGACAGATAGTGGGAAGAGGCAAAAATGCAGAATAGAAATAACGCCTCTGAAGAAGAAAGGGAGGCGACTTTTTGTTTTTCACTGAAAGGGTCTTAGTTTCTCTATTCTACAATCACTGGTTTGGTTGTTTCTAACGATCTAGACCATCAAATATTTAGATGAAATAAAAGCCTCTGGATTGTTTCATCCAACGGTTAATATAAAAAGGATGATGTGGCTCTCTAGAATGGCAATTTTTGTCAAGCGTTTTTGTATACTACTATAGATGACATGTGCTCTGTATCATTTAATACATTGGGGCCGGGAGGAAACGAAGGTGAGAGAGAAAGGAAGGGAACAAAACAGATGGGTTTTTCTGAAATGGGGTCTCACAAGAACAATATGTTAATAATTTTAGAGGAAGGGTATTTTGTTAGATGGTTTAAAAATGAATGCTATTTTATAAAATTGTCCCCCAAAATAATTGTTTTGTTCCTCCGCACAACACTGACTACATGCAATGGAGGGAGATCCAAATAATTGTGATTCATTCTTTGACTTCATAATCAGTTATGATCTTAATTTTACGAGATGTCCTTATTTGATAATGAAAATAATAACATGTGTTTATTAAATAAGGTTATCTTTCACATCCTTCTCAATTGAGTTTACGTGAGAATAAGGGTATAAGTATGTGTTTCGCATTCTTATTCTTGTATAAGTTAAAAACATTATCTTCATTTTATTATTTTAAAATGGAAAGTTTGACTATACGCAGCAGGTGGGGATCATCAGAATCTGAGTTTCAACTACAACGACAGAAACCGACACTGACACCGACGTCTCGTTGTTTTAATGAGGGAGCATAAATCTTCTTGCGTGAATTACTCAATTGCTCGAGTAACTCAATTCGGTTCATGCGCAACAATCACTTCTCAACAATGCTCAATGAGATTTACATAGTAAATTATTCGCATGCTATCAAAAAAATAATGCTCTTTGTCAATTATTTGATTGTACAAGTTATTCAATATATTAATTATGAAAATAATTGTTTCAGAGATCCACAAATTGGAATACAACCTCCAGTTGCAGCCATTCTCTGGATCGCTACAACTCCAGAGAGGATCCACTTGTATGTATGGATTCTTTATAAGAATCAACTACTCACAGCTGACAATTTAGCATTCAAAAATTGGCCACATACACCTGTATGTGTCCTGTGTGGCGGGTCCCTCACCGAAACAGCCTCACACCTCTTCTTGCAATGCCCTTATGTCACCACAATTCGGCATTTTGCATCCTTCAGTCCGCATCTAGATCCGATCCGATTAACTTCGGATTAAGCTCGCGGCCGAGACTAGACCGGATGACGGCGGATCTGCTCTTTGCGGCACCTTCTTGGAAACATATGAAAGGAGAGAAATGGATAGATATTTCAAGACAAAATAATGTCACCGACCGCATTATTAGAGTTAATACATAAGGATGTAGACAAATGAAAAGTAGATATAGATTGATCACATGAAACATGCACAATGCGTCTCTTATACATACTAATCTCATCCCCTCTAATCTGTAATAACTTTTTCTTATTAATGAAATGATTAAAGTAGGGTATTTTCTTTATTATCTCAAAAAAAAATTGTCTGAGAGATCTGATGTTAAGTATTTCTAAACTAAATTAGTGTCCATGTACCAATCTTTTAGATAATTTTTTTTTTTGAGGTTATTGAAAATATTCCATGATTTTTTTTTTAAATTGAAGACGAGGCTCAGGTCGCTCTTTCATTAATAGATGTATTTACAAGAGGAAGTAAGACCCACTCCAACACATTGTTGAATAAGTTGGAGCTTCCGAATTTTTATTTCTATTAGCTTCAGAGTTTTCTCTTTCTTTAGCAGCTATTTTTTTTTGAAAATAGCTATTTTTTCTGAATAAGTTGTGAATGACTGTCTTTTATCTTTCCCGTGATAGATGTAATTAATAGAATGAACTTTGAGATATCATAATGTTTCTATTCCTGATTGAGAGAGAAATTATAGCTGAGGTATAGTCATATTCTATTTTTTTTTTGAGAAAATATTTATCTCTTCATAGCTTTATCCTCAAAATTCGTTCCCCACACATTTTTTTACTCTACTTAGTCCACGTGATTTTTATCATTTTCTTTCTTGAATATTTTTATTTTCAAATTAATTTCGTTATTCAATTATATAAACACATGAATTCAATATATAAATACTTGATTTACTTATATAAACATCTGAGTAGCTTATGCGATTTGTTCTCTACGCATTTTTATTTTCTCAAGACTCTCTTTTGTCTTTCTCTCTCCTCTCTACTTCTTGATTTTTTTTCTCATGTGTTTTTATTTTCCGAAGTTCCCTTTCTCTCTCTTCTCTCTCTTCTTGGCAATCTATATAAACACACAAGTTTTATATATAAACATATGAATCACTTATATAAATACATGAATACATAATACAAATGCTTGAGTTTGATTCGTTGGACTTAAAAACGTAACTTTTTTAAATGAAAAATTAGTGCATATGAATGTATTTTTTGTCAAAAATAAAAATTTAGTTAAAAGAGATTTTTTGAAAGATTTGATTTAAAATACTATTAATCACTTCTTCCTTCTTTTTCTTGGTTTCCTTTGCTTTTCACTCGTCGTAGCTTGAGAACTACTTTTTAATAAATTATAGGTTAAAGAGCACGTTTGCATCATTCAATTTAAAAATAAAAACAAAATTTTCATATCATTTTAAAAAGTTAAATAAACTGATTAAGCAAGTGGGTGGGTGGCATGATATTAATTAATTTCAACTACAACGCCAGGAAACGACTCTAAGATGTTGAGTCATATATATAGTCATATACAATCAACTACTTGGATAATTAACTAGAGTTCAGAGCTTCCTTTACTTTCCTTCTCAGCAAGGGTCTAACCTGTGTTGTGTGCAAGTGCTCCCTTTTAACCAAGGTTTGGCATCTTAACTTAGCTAGATTAGATTTTTCTTTTTTTTTCAAAATAAACCTTTTGGTGGGATTAGTGATTGCAATGAATCAATGTTAATAGGTATATGACATTCGGACAATTAAGGTAATGCGATGTAATTTTCTTCATGTACAACAGTTGATGATCAGCAATTATATTCACTTTGTGGATTGTTTGAGTATGAGTTATTCAATATCATGAAAATAATTTTTATTAGAGAGATCCAAATTAATGTCAATTTAACGATTTTTGAACTTTCGAAATATAAAATTAATTTGTTTGATATTCGATACGTACGTACGTATACCACACACAGTACATGCACATAAAAGCTATATTATTTTCAAACTTACTTTTATATGGTTAAAGAGCTAACAAAAACATTGAACTAAATTTTATCAATTAATTTGTCTCCTTTATTAATGTCTATTGAAACAAAATACTCTATATCTATGTTCATCAGGTTATACAGCAAAATCGAATAGTTTTTAATGTTATGATTAGATATACAACGTATAAAGTTAAGGAAGCACCAAATGCCAATTAACATATTTTACATATTGGTTTCTCTTTACATTATTTACATTATATTGTTCCCTTTGTTTTATGCGACGTCAATAAATAAAGGACGTTGATACAATTCCTTCAACACTGTTCTCTATTTTCCCAACTAATACTTCAGTGAACTCCACTCGCGGATTTTTTTAGGGGGGCCATTTTAATAGTTGTGGAAATAAATCACATGTATTGAAAGCATTATATTTTTTTTCATAAATAAATGTAAAAAGAATCTTGAGACCCACATCTAGGTAGTTGGTGGTTGAGGTTATCATTTGCATGAAATTAAGATTATATGTTTGAAATTCATGTCAGCACTAGAAGTGAGTTAAAGAAATTTGACTTCTATTTTGCGCTAAAACAAGAATAAAAGAGCTCATAAAACAAGATTATATCAAATAGGAGAAATGTTTGAGAGATATTATCGTTGATATCAAGCCTGCTAATTGAACAGGACAGACCATGAACAAACGGGCTAAATAATTAACAAACACATATTGGATGAGTTAAAATATGAGTTGGGCCCAAGACTCAATTTGGATTTAAACTTCATAAGCTAAACGGGCTGAGTTTGAACGAGTTTTGAATGGCCCGTTGAGCAGCTCAAATGAGCCAGCTCGTTTGGTTCAATTAATTTGTTCAACTCGCAATCCATTGGGCTGATTTCTGAATTCCAATCCTCTTCTCTGACTTCCCTCTCGCCGTCTCGCCTAGACGCTCCATGGCTCCAGGTATACCTATTAATTGAACTCTACATTTAACGGCTAGAGCTTTTCTTTAATGGGAGGTATACCTATTAATTTAATTAATTTTCATAATCTTAACTATTATGATGGTGATATGTTATCTGGCTTTTATTACCAAATAATTTTACTAGTATTGCATTAGTGTAATTGAATTTAATTTATTTAGTATTTATTATGATTTCTTATTATTATTTTAAAATGCAGGAGATTTTTGCAATTTGAGATGTACTACCAACTTCTTATCAATGAACTATTTTGTATATTTTGTCATCTGAAATATTTGAGGATTGTTATTGTAATAGTTAACAAATTTGTTAGCATTTGTTTATTTTTTTATGTTTTTCATTTGTTTGTTTTTCTATACTTAAGAGAGCAAAGTGTTTCTTGATTGTTGTTATATGTTTGGTGTTTAATTGTTATTCGTTTGTTAGGATTTGTTTTAAAATTAATTTAGTATTTACTATAATTTTTTATATTGTTTTAAAATTAGCAGGAGATTTTTGAAGTTTGACATTTTCTGCTAGTGAGAATTGTGTTCAGATTTTGTATTTTGAGAACTATTTTCTATATTTTGTCATTTGAAATATTTGAAAGTTGTTATTGTAATAGTTAACAAACTAATAGTACAGTTTTTTTTCTTGATATTAATTCAATTATGTAGAGTTGTTCCATAGTCTGTATAATTTGTTAATTTTAAGGGGTGTATATGTAAAATTCGCTATATTGTTTGAAAGTTTAAAGGGTTGCGTATGGAGTATGAACTTTTGGTTGTTTCCTAGTTTAAAGCTCGGTTATATAACTTTGAGCTTTTCTTTGAGTCAAGCCCATCTATGGTCATATGGGCTTTTTTTTAGTACGGGTTTTTTATGAATTGAGTTTGTATTGGATGCTAACTGAACTGAGCTGAATTTGAGCTTTTTAAATGCAAAATGGGCCGAATTCGAGTTTGGGCTTCAGTCCAGTCTATTGGACTGGACAGGGCTTTGAGCTGAAGCCCGCCCATTAGCAGGCTTAGTTGATATCGTGATTAATACTGACTTTATTATTCATATAAAATAAGTTATTATTCATATTAACGATTTTATTATGTAATTTATTTTATATGGTACTTTTATTACTCAACTCAAATACCACTAATATGAATAATAACTCACTTAAGTTGAATAATAAAAATATTATACAAAATATATATGTTGTACAATAAAGTCGTTAATATGAATAATAATTAATTTAATCCACATAACAAAATTGATATCCATCACGGTATCAAATACAGTATCTATATATTAGCTCCTTATCAAGTAACAATTCACTCTAACAATTTTAATTAAGTGAAAGATGTACGTTGAAAACTTACTATAATTTCGAGTCTCTTTTTTTTTCAAGGAAGTGTAATGTTCCAAAACTGAATAAGCGCTCAATTCTTAATTATCCCATCGTATATTTTACCCTTCTATGAAGGAGCTAATTACATTCTTTGATTTATGACATGCCAAATCTTTTGATAAAGATAGAAAACTAATATATATTATAAGATGCATTATTAGCCCTGAACCAAATATTGCGCTCTCTAATTTTTCTTCAATGAAAAGATATCTCAAGTGCATGCATCTCTTTCTTCTAAGGTTAAATTTTCACGAACCAACCAGATATTTTTATCAAAGGAAACCATCCTCTTTCTCCATGAATCCCAAACAAATTAGTATAATAAGCAATAACAAGAAATAACATTTGATAGCGAGAGCTCTTATAATCAAAAAAAAAATCCATAACAAGTTGTTTCACAATATCCCATGAATCTCAAGGCTATGCATCATATCTTTTCTCTTCTTCTACCATTGCCTCTTGAACCTATAACTGATTAATTTATCATAGAAAAGTTTACTGACCTTGACAAAACTCCTCACATTTTTACATCAATTGGAAATTGGGAAATGCATTGATAAACACAATCCTTTTGTGCAGAAGGAATACAAGATGTGGAAGCTTAAAATTGCCGAAGGTGGACCGCGGGTGAGAACTTGCAACGGATATATTGGAAGAGAAACATGGGAATTCGATGAAACACTTGGATCGAGTGAAGAAAGAGACGCTGTAGAAAGGGCTCGAAAAGAATTTTACCTGAATAGGCACCACAAAAAGCAAAGCTCAGATTTACTTGCAAGGATGCAGGTTGAATTTTATCTATTGTTGCATTCATGGTACCAAATTGTAACTCAGTATATATCTCAATTTTCTAAGTTAATGCCTTCAATGGTGGGCCGAATTGTAATTTCTTATCTTATGCATATTTAAGTTCCGAAGAACGGAATAATACTTCCTTTGCAAGCTTGTTATGAAATTCTGATATGTTTAAATTGCAGCTAGCCAAAGAGAACAACTTTGATTATTTCAAAAAACCAAGCAAAAATGAGGAGAATACTGAGAAATCAGCTTCAGCAGCTCTGCAAAAAGCTCTTGATTATTTCTCAGCAATTCAGGCGAAGGATGGACATTGGCCTGGAGATCTTCCTGGACCTTTATTTCTCACACCTATTATGGTATTTTTTTTTTAATTTATATTTATTTCTCTTTATTTTAGTTCACTTGGCCTTTAGTAGTAGTGATTTTTTATTACGTTGCTTTTTTTTACTCTACCTAACATTTCTCTTTTACTTAACATTTCTCAGAAATTACCTCTTAATTTCCCTTTATGAGGACTTAAATAATAAAAAATCAAAATTTAATAAATCAAAATTCTGAAAAACTAATCAAATAAAATTCAAATAATGAATAAATTAATTAAATCAAGATAAGTCTGTATTATGATTGGTACGCTGAGCGATTAAGTTGCATTTATCCCAAGGAAAGAATAGCGCCTCTAGGTGCGGAGTTAATCGTTTATCAATCCCCAAAGTTCGTATCCCGAGCAGTTGTCTTGTATTCTCCGTAATTGCATGGTCGCGGATTAGAAATCATTCATTTTGAAAGAAATGAAACCAAATACCAAATTTCGCAACCAAGTTCTAGTTGTATTTTTGTAATATTGAAAAGAGAATATTTTTTTCTGTTTTTCTTTTCCTGGAAGCTTTAAAAACAATGGAGCCGTTCGACAACATGTTAAGGACTAAATTTTAATTCACACTAAAATAATCATGTTCAGTAACCTTAATCCGTAAGTAAAAATTAAGAAAGCTTAATTCAAGGGAGGGTTTTTTAAGAAACTGACAGGAGATGAAGATTCAATTAAAAAGATACTAAATGAGGTGTTTTTAATTCACACTAAAGAGCATGTGTTTGAAAAAATTAAGCAATTAAGAAAACTAAATGAGACTTAAGAAAGCTAAAAAAGAGAGTTGTTGAACGGCACCAATGGAATTAAGAATAGGCTAAGCAAACTTATGTGCATGCCAGAATAGGCCTTTTGAAAACAGTGCTTGGAATTCCTTTTTATAATTTACGAATGGGTGTAATTGAAACAGTGGATTAACCTCTGCTGATAGCTATTTACATTGTTTTAATGTAAATTTCCATTCCGAAAAGTAAGTGGCCATTTCTGTTGAGATAACAGATGCCTGCGCAACGTATACATGTATAATCCTGATCGTTGATTTGAAAATCAACTATTTCGGATTATATTTACGAAAGCGACGGATAATAAAATATTAATTTGTCAAAGTTTGAAATCCTCAATATTATTTAATAAATAATATAACAGTCCGGTAGGTTATTTTTATAAGTCATTTTGCAGGAAATGTGTAATTAATGACTTAAGGATTTCAGGCATTTTGTATGGATTTTCTAAATCATCGTATATCTGAGACTTTGTATGATTTTTTTCTGCTTTTGGTGATCAGGCACTTTGTACTAACTTTTTACACAAGTGACATATGAATTTTGTTAATGCAGGTTATTGTTCTGTATGTCACTGAATCTTTTCATGTATTATCTTTACATGTATTATCTTTACATGTATAACCTTCAAGTAAGAGCATATAAGATCTATATATATATAATTATATATATATATATATATAGCTTCCATCACTCCATTTAAAGACATGAAAAATTCAGAATTCAGTTCACTGGTCCTAGATCTTGATTTACCAAGCAAAACACATCAATAAGAAAATGTTGTACATGCATAATTAACGCAGAACTTCATTTTTTTTCTCAATTATACCTTTTTTTTAATAAATTGAACCCCATGTATACATTTATATTTCAGGTACTGCTGCTCGTAATGGTAATTTTAGTGGGATAATAATTCCAAAGCCAAGCTTTAATTATTTTGTTCTTATTATTTTTTTTTGGTGTGATTAAATAATAGAACGAAAACGGTGGTTGGGGTCTACACGCAGAGATGCCTAGTTGCATGATCTGTACTGCTCTAAACTACACTTGTTTAAGGCTTCTTGGAGAAGAGGCTGATGACAAAGCCATGCATGAGGCAAGAAAATGGATCCATGATCACGGTGGTGTTATTATGATGGCATCATGGGGAAAACTTATTCTCTCGGTAAGAGTCTGTTTATAATAAAAGTCAACAATTTCTTTTACTAATATATTCACTGGAATTGATCAATTCTGGTAAAAGCTGACACTTGGAACAGTTTGCTGTAAGTGCATGTTTTAAGAACAGTTTGCTGTAAGTGCATGTTTTAAGAAGAAACTGAAGGATATTCAAAAAAAAAAAAATTGAATGCATGAAGGAAATGCCTAATTAGAACAATTCTAAAATCAGGCCAATTTTCATAGATTTCTCCAATGACTTCTCACCACTTTACTTTTAGAGGCCCATTTCCTGAAATAACTTGGCCCATAAGGAGGTCCAAATTTGCCTTTTATCATTTATCCATGTGTAAAAGTTGTTAGGTTGGTAATCAGAAAAATGTCAGCAGATTAGGTTGTTATTTTATTTTTTTTATTTTTTATTTTTTTGGTCTAGAATGTAATATGGAAAAATTTTCATTTATCTTGTTGATTATTTACTCACATAATAGCACGCCCTTGAATTATTGGACAGTTGAAAGTTGAAACAAACATTCTTAAATTATATGGCAAATTATGCTAATAAAATTAACAATTTTCACAGAGCAATTTCCCAATTAAAAAAATGATCAGGAAAAATTAAATCTGGATGTACACATAAGAACTGTCACATTAATCTAGTCAACAAAATCATTGTACCAAACCTAATAGAATTTTCCGGTTATTAGTTTGGCAATCTAGTCCGAAAATCTTGTAGCTTGCATAGAATTTACCAGCAAAGGAATTGTAGAAAAATTTAATGAAAATAAGGTTGTTTCCTCTAATGTAAATTTCAAACAGTTGCTTGGAGCATATGAATGGTCGGGGGTGAATCCAATGCCGCCGGAGCTCTATCTTCTTCCATCCTTTTTACCTTTCCATCCAGGTATAATTTTTGGCATATCATAGTATATCATAGTGCAATTGTACTTACATTACTGCCACTTTGTCAAACAGGGAAATTTTTTTGCCGTATAAGATTGATCCTGGTGGCAATGTTATATTTATATGGAAAGCGGTTTGTTGGTCCGATCACACAAGTAGTGTTATCCTTAAGAGAGGAGTTGCACATTCAACCATACCACAGCATAGATTGGAACCAAGCACGCAAACTGTGTGCTAAGGTAGTATTCTCACTTTACTTTTATTTTTATGAACTCTGGCTATACTTTCTTCATTTCTTATGTTTTTTTTCTTATTAAAATTTGGCGGAATCTGAATGTAGGAAGACAGTTTCGTACCACGCTCAAGATTTCAGAAATACTTGTGCGATTACCTATACAAAATAGGCGAACCTCTTTTCACCACTTGGCCAATTTCACTGCTGAGAGAAAAAGCACTTGATGCAATAGACAAGTATTTACAATATGAAGATGAAATCACGAGTTACATATGCATGGGAGCATTTGAAAAGGTAAAATATTTATTTCAGCATTGCTAGTTTCTTTGTTGATTTGAAGTAGATTTTTTCTTTTGGATAGGAGTCTATATGTGTCTGGCAGAAATAATACGACTATTTCGCATAATTTTCTAATAATGACCTTGACAAGATTAATGAATAATATAAGCCATGATTATGAAGCTATACTCGCATAATATAAGTCATGATTATGAAGCTATACTTGCATAATATAAGTCATGATTATGAAGCTATACCACAATTAATGAATCCAAATAGAATGTGCCAAAGGGCTCAAGCAAGTGACACAAAAAAAATGTGCATAATAAGTAATTATTCGAAGGTGTTTATAAATTTTGATTTACATGATAACTGTGCAAATTACAAATTTTTGGAAGGTTTTTGTGCAAATATAGTAAACTCATAGTTACCTTGAACAGTTCCTCAGGACACTCTGTTCTTTCGTGAGGCATCCAGAAAACAGCAAGAACCTCGAGGACCATCTTGCAAGAGTACCAGATTTCCTATGGATTGGTGAAGATGGCATGAAAATGAGGGTTAAGTTTTCCCATTTATGGTTTCATATGAACTTGATATATTTTGGGCAGTTGCTCAAAATATAACCTTAATTCTTGCTTTTCATGTATTATTAATAGGCATCTTCAAGTCAGTCATGGGATGCTGCTTTAGCAGTTCAAGCAATTTTGGCATGTGACCTTGGCAAGGTGAAAGAAAGTACATTAAGAAAAGCTCATGAGTTCATAAAAGCCTCACAGGTAAACTGATCACAAAAAAATTGAACTTGTGTTCTTAATTTCTACAAGTATCTTTAATAAACAATTCAAACATGTCTGATCTATATCCCCTAGTTATTGCACTAATAAATTAAATCAAAAGGTTATTAGAGAAGCAAATTGTTATGGCAATATATAATCAAGTATTTCACTTTCAGGCAGTCAGTAAAAGAATATCTACAGGTAATGAAATTTTTTTAAATAATACATATCTATGATACCCTTTTTTCCTCTTTAGTTATCGGACAACCCTAAAGGTGACTTCGAAGGATATCATCGTCATTTCTCGAAAGGTGGTTGGGCCTTCGCAACTACAGATGAAGGATGGCCTGTTTCAGACTGTACAGCAGAGGCTCTCAAGGTTAATTACATTGAAAAAAAAGAAATGAAATTCTATGAAGATATGACAATTTGCCGAGTGAACTTCAAAACAGTTGATGTGTTGATTTTTGTTGTCTTACAGGCAATTATTACTGTTGTCAAAATTTTCACCAGACTTTGTCGGTGACCATGCAACAAGTGAAAGCATGTATGAAGCTGTAAATTTCATTCTGTCTCTGCAGGTCATTTTTCTCAGTTGTTGTTCGGTTTTCTTTTCTTTTATAGATATTTGAAAGACAAGTTTTGGATTTACCATTTTCTTGACTCATAAACCAGAAAAATTTATGCAGAATCCTAATGGTGGTTTCGCAACATGGGAATTACAACGAACATATCCATGGGTTGAGGTACTATTTGCATCAGCAATTACATATTCTCATTTTTCTTGTTCTTGCTTAGTATACCAGCTGCAACAATGGAAGTAGATTGCAAAATAACTGGTGAAGATAAAAGCAAGAATTACTTTAATGACAATTAAGACTTGCAAGGGACTCAATATCTATTATCTCAAGCACGAATTGAAACATTTATTATTTATATATTTCCACCAACAACCCTTTATTTAAATCAAACTCACTTCCTGATATAGTATGTCGGACTTATTAAATCATTTTCTTTCTTATTTTAATTCTAGGCATTAAACATGACTGACATGTTTGCCGACACGATGCTGGAATATCCGTAAGGATTGCAAAATTTCCATAAAAGGCTTCCACTAAAATGATTAGAGCCAAGAAAAAAGAAGAATAAAACTCAAATAATTTCAGGTATGTGGAATGCACATCATCAGCTATTCAGGCATTGGTGATGTTTCAAAAAAAATATCCTTTACACCGCAGTAAAGAAATAAATAACTGCTTGAAAAAGGCAGTTTATTACGTCGAAGAAACACAAGAAGATGATGGTTCCTGGTAAGGATTCATCTGTTGCATAAAACTTGTTTAATTTTCTTTCTTTTCGAATTTTAATTCACTTTCTTTATTTTGGTGAACTTTCCGTTTTCTTTTATAACATTTTCCTTTTTGCTATTGGAGGTTTCCTGGGATTAGGCTCCTGCCATCTTAGTTGAGGTTTACCATAGCAGACATTACCATATACAAAAGCAACCACATAACTAACTTACTTTACCAAGTAAACAACTGACATCTATATAAGTACTAGCTGGTGTATATGGAACAATCATTTTTATGCATATTCAGGTTTGGTTCATGGGGAGTGTGCTACACTTATGCAACATGGTTTGGCGTAGAAGCTCTATTGGCAGTAGGAAAAAGCTATGAAACTTGCGAGGCCATTCGCAAGGCTTGTGTTTTCCTCCTTTCAAAACAATTGCATGATGGAGGTTGGGGGGAGAGTTATCTTTCTTCTACAAAACAGGTAAAGGTTTGGAAGATACATCGTTCAAATAAAATCTATCAAATTAATCAGTCCTGGGGATTTCCCCTACTTGCTGGTAAAAGAACTGACAAAGCTTTATTGTTCAATTTAGTAACTAATTGTGCCTTCTGTTTCAAATTGTTTTGGAATTTCAAAGGTCTTGCATGTCAAGTTCAACATAAAAACGTTAAAAAGCTGATTTGTAATACCATGCTAGATTACAGAACTATAGCAGTCAGAACAGACTCAGTACCTATTTTTAATCTTTTTTTTTTTACCTCCATAAAATTATACTTTGGTATTAGTTTGAACACATAAATAAGTGAAATTGTTTTTCTGTCCAAAAATTTTACTGCATAACACTGGTTAAAATTTTTGCTGAAGTTGAAACATCATATTTGTCACAAGCAAAATAATCATAATTATTTTTACAGGAATATACAAATCTACTTGGAAATAGATCAAATTTGGTGAACACAGCATGGGCAATGCTTGCCCTTCTGAAAGTTGGCCAGGTTTTTCCATGTCACTTAATTATGTATAATTTTTTCAATTTTAAAAGGAATAAATTTCATTGGTCAATCTTCCAACAAAACCAGAAAAATAATACAGATGCCCTCACAGAGCTATCATCCACAAGTGGAGAGGCTATTTATCCTTAGTGTCAAAATCTCAATTTAAGGGGCAAAAAAACACAAGAATCTCTTTCACAAATGCAGAAATATGCTAAGTGGTAGTTATGTTACTTCTAAATTTAAAGGGCTTACATGATATTATGAGGTTTTACAAAAACAAATGCATATTTTACTATTTTCACATTTTCTTTCAAGTGTGCTTATTCATGGAACAAGCGTCATGGTCTGGCACTGGTCACACATCATGCCAGTCAAGTTTAAACCTGAACTTATTCTCATCCAAGTCTCATTTAACTCTTGTTTTATCAAATAGATGTAAAACACCATGTGACATATAATATATTAGAATATTACCCGTGATTCTCTAGTGAACTCTTAATTAACATAAAATTATCTTGATCCATGCTGTCGGTCTTCTGGAGAGACACAACCCCGTTGATCACTAAATTCCTTAAGCCTTCGCGGTGATCCTTCTCTTCTCCGATGGAGAGACGAAGAGAATCAGCCCGGCGGTTTTCTTTTCTTTTCAGAAAACCCGAATTTATTTAGAGAGAGGAAGTCTGTTGGTTAATGCCTTATGACGGTAATGGAAAAGGACGGTTCTTGATCCCTTTATAATGGGTGTCAATAACCGAAAGGTTGGCAAACCACTGGTTATGCCTTAGCGGATCCATACCAGATTCAATTTCTCTCTTAACGAATTTACTTTCAAAATCAGAAAACTGCCTATTAGTTATATTCTCCAGGAACCAATAACATAATTGTATTATTACTGAACTTTATATAATTTAGACCATCACTAAATCATAAAGTTATTAATACGTATTCTACACATTAAGGGCCCCACTTCTCATGACACATATTGAAATCCGATAAATAATACTTAATTTGATCGCTTCATAACAGGTCTAATTAGATATTTGACAGTCTATTATTCAATATATATTTATATTACATATAAGCTCATATAATTTTGTAATTAATAGAAATTAATTCCAACATAATATACTATCAATTTTCAGATCGCAATAGATCCAACTCCATTGCATCGTGCAGCCAGCCTCCTAATTGACATGCAATTAGACAACGGAGACTTCCCCCAACAGGTATATGACATTACTGATACCACAACAAACCAACAGATGTGATTTTTTTTTATAACTTAAATGTTGAGGATCAAGCCCTAAAATTTCATTCCATCAATGGTTGCTAATTTTACAACTTCAATGTTGTGAAAAGAAAGATAATTGACAATAACAACAAATACAGCAGCCTACTAATGACTTGCAAGCTGCCAGTATATAGATCTGCAATTATACTGAACTTCTGGATGTTTGGGAATAACACAACTTTGTTCTATTAGGAAATGTCGGGGAGCTTCATGAAGTTTGGTTTCCTAAATTATGAGGCGTATCGAAACATCTTTCCAATTTGGGCTCTTGCAGAATATAATAAAAGAGTTGTCCTCTCCAAAACCATGTAAATTCATATATATACTTGTATTGTGTGTTCATATAAAAATAATTCAACTTTATTGTATTTGTAATTTCCCTATCAAACTGTTATAAGAAGTGAAACATTTATTGTCTTGCTGGATAAGCTAAGGAATCTTTTCTATTTATCTGTGCAGTCTTGGTTGAAATTCCAGATGACAAATCTGAACTGTTAAATATTTACTGAATGTGAACTAATTATAACTAGAAATTTAAATTTGGAATTGGAAGATAAGAGCTGCAATTCCAACAATTTGATTGTGATTGATTCTGTAGGGACCTTTTTGGTATAGTGTCTATCTAGCTAGTTACCATATCTTAATTAAACATAATGAACTGATCAATGACTTCAGAGTTGTATTATTGTTATTAAATGAAAGAGGGAAATACAAATGATGAGAAGAAAGAACACATAAGTAGTATATTACAATAGACTTCTACATCTACAGAAGGTGAAATGCATACAACTGAGGATATTTCTTTCCTTGTATACAAACAGATGACAAATCTACCATCTGTCACAAAACAATACAATATAGTTTCAAACTTCCAATTCAATAAATAAAGTTTCTTTCAACTAATCTTCTTTCTCAGCTCACTTATGATTTGAAGCAACTGCTACACATACATACAAAAAGCAACAAGGACAGGAGTAATATAATATGATAATATAGGACCACCATATGCTACTGATTTTCCTAAAAAACTATGAAAATTGCCTTTTTTTTTCTTTTATTTGTGAATAAGTTCTTGAAACAGAAAAGGCATCTAAATTGAATGGGATCAGTACTGGTACATAAAACTTGGAGCTGCAGTTCATTATGCACTAGCTAATGAATTAGACTAGTGTACAAACTTTTTAATATCTCCACTAGGATGTTTATGACATTTCACTTAGCTACCTGGACTTAATAGTTATCACTATTTAGCAACAGTATAAGATATTTGTGACACCGATTATAGATATTAAAATGAAATTGTTGCCACTAGTTATCAAGGCATTATGTTTTTATAATTATTTTACTAAGTCACGAAAATATCATAATTAATACATCAGTTTATATTTCTCTTGACATGTAATTAATGTCATATCAATTTTTAACACATCAATTACAATCCATCATTGAACAAAATGTAATATATAACAGGAGATTTTTAGATATTTTCATGTGCCTACTCCATACTATGCAATTAATATTCAAGACAAAAGTATTCGAAAGTCCAATCAATTATTATTGTGAAACAATCAAGTAGTTTTTTGTGCTCATACCCTTTTATTCGCTTTTAATTAAAGTGTGCACATAAGAAGGAAGCCTTTTTTTTTTTAAAGTTATTTAACTTGTATATATGTTGTAAACTTTTTTGAGCTTCTCAAAAGAAATGGGAACTAATTAATTAAAATTCACTAATAAAAAAATAGTGTTCTTAATATATTAATTGATGTAGTTATTATGAACTAATTATTTATAGTATATGACTAAATTTTTTTTTTTCCGAAACTTTTGGTAGCTAAACGAAAGCCGAACCACCTTGTTATAAACTAATAATTGAGAGGGTTCGACTGGGTCGGACTTGAGACGGCGCCAGCGAACCCATAATTGAACCGCCCAAAGAACCCCGCATGACAGCATGGCCCACATGTCAGTAAACCCGGTTCAATGTACCCAATTCTCTCCGGTTTAACTTAAAAGAACCAAACCACAGTACCGCACCTCACCTTGCCCCCTTTTGTTTTCCACCCCTCGGCCTCTCTTTCCTTTCCCCCACTCCAAGCAAACCAAAAAACCCAAGCACCACCCCCCCCCCTCTCTCTCTCTCTGTAGGAACAAAAAAGAGAGAAAAAGAAAGAAAAAACAGCTATGGCGGCGGCAGCGGTGAGTTCAGCGAGCGGGTTGCTAGCGATGCTGACGGAGGAGCAAGCAGAGCTGAAGCTTCACGCGCTTGTCAACCTAAATTCTCTCGTTCACCTCTTCTGGCCTGAGATCTCCACCTCCGTCCCCACGATGTAAGTGTTGCGAAACCTAGCCCGAATTGTAACCCTAATCCCAAAGGTTAAGCCTCTTTTATCCCGATCTGGCATTCCAACGAGCAATCTGGAAACCTTCTTTTTGAACGCTTTTAAAAATATCAAATATTATTAGGAAGCCAGTGTAGTCTTGTGAATTGTTGTCTGTAACAACTGTTGTGATTTCATAAATTATGGCAAACCCTGTTGAAATTAACAGAAATTGGGATGATTTCATGTTATTGATTTAACAGAGAAAGCTTGTATGAAGATGAGGAGTTTGACCAGAGGCAACTGGCTGCCTTGGTTGTATCAAAGGTAATTCAATGAATACAAAGTTTACTTTACTGTATGTATACTGCTTTTCAACTATATGTGTTTTAGATATCTGATAGGTTTTCCTTTTTACAATCAGGTGTTTTACTACTTAGGAGAGCTCAATGATGCCTTATCATATGCACTTGGTGCCGGGCCTCTATTTGATGTCTCTGAAGACACTGATTATGCTCATACACTTCTAGGTTTGCATCATATTTTAACTTCCTGTTTAACATCTTTTTTTTTTTTACTTTTTTTCTATACTGCTGCTTTCGTTGTTATTTTTTTACTACTCTAGTATTATATTAATACCAAGGGTGACTCTAGTATTATATTATTATCAAGGGTGTTAAAATATCCGATTAAGACCGGCTTGCCTTCAGTTTTGTCTGAAATGGTGAAAAGGTACATTGGTACTCCAAATAGGCAAATACTGATACAATTCATCTCAGTATGCTATTTATTTTCTTAGTCAGTTCATGCATTTCCTTTTATGATGTATACTTTGTCATTTGTTGTTGGGCTTTACAGCGAAGGCATTAGATGAATATGCTGCTATCAGGTCAAGGCCGGCAAAACCAAGTGATGAAGATGCAAACATAGACCCCCGACTGGAGGCTATTGTCGAAAGAATGCTTGACAAGTATGATTTGGAAATTCACTTAAACAAAAAAAATATATGGGTTCTCTTTTGTCAAAAATACTAATTATTCGGTAGTTGCTGAAAGCACTCATGATTTTCCTTATTTCTATAAAATCTCGAGTTGACAAATAGAAATGAATCATTCTTTGTGTAGTGTCTGCAAAACTTGGTTAACTTCAGCTCGTTTATTTAGAAAACATCTGTTTTTTCCATCTTCAACAGGTGATAACTTTTGGGTTTTACTGAAGTTAAAATTATATAAAGATTTTGGTTTTTTCAAGTACAAGAGATCATTTATAACTGCCAAATGCGTTGACTTGTGCTAGGATCATTGAAGGGTAATTTGCATCTGTAGAATGTACTGTTGTCTCTTCTACTACCTGATCATTATTCACTGATGATTTATTTCGCAAATGAAAAATCATGGGTGACATTAGCAAATAACAACCAGAGGTTATTTCTTTTGCAAGGATTATTAACAGTGTTTTCCCTTTAGTTCTCTGTTCCCTCTTTTAACTGTCACAATGTACATTTAGGTGCATATCTGATGGGAAGTACCATCAAGCTATGGGAATGGCTGTTGAGTGTCGGAGGCTTGATAAACTCGAAGAGGCAATAACAAACTGCGATAACATAAATAGTGCTCTGTCATACTGTATAAATCTTTCCCATCAGTTTGTTAATCACCGTGAGTACCGTTGCGAGGTTAGTATTCAGTTAAATTTGTTACCCCTGCAGATGGCATCTAGTACATGTCATCTTAGCAGATAACATGTGACTTAATAAATGTCTGACTGTCTTATTTCAATTCTTATACAAGTACAGTTTTGTTCTATGTGCTAATTAAACTAGAAAACATATAGAGTTGGATGTTTTTATGGATTAGTTGTCGAGTGCTTATGATTGGCATTTAAGTTATATAATACTGATTTACCTTGTTCTCTTACTTTTGTTATGTGGTCATAGGTGCTTAGATGCCTTGTTAAGATATATCAGCAACTGCCTCACCCCGATTACTTGAGCATTTGCCAGTGCCTTATGTTTTTACATGATCCTGAAACTGTTGCGGATATTCTAAAGAAGCTTCTCTTTGGTTCAAAGGTACCATTTAATTCAGAATTATATCTCTAAGTAATGCAGAAAGTCCTCTTCTTTGTGTATTTTTATTGATAAAATGCATGTGTGCTATCTTTTTACTTCCTTGAGTTAGAGAAGCCAATATGAGTCTTGTATAACATAGGTTCTGTTGTTTGGACTTGTCCTATTTCTGTTATTTCCTTGTAAGACAATCAACTACAACCTTTTTTAATAAAGGTTACCTGTCGTTCTTAAAATAAAGTTAATGTTAGACTTGTTTTTTAATATTTCTATGATAAACAAAAGTAATGAAAAGATCTTTCTGCAGTTCTGTGAAGTTGGGCCCTTTTTTATTTAGATTCTCTGGTGAACTTGAGCTTTTGGTTTATTCAGATCACCTACATCTTATTTCTTTTCATTTTATTCGTTTTACAGGAGGATGCTCTATTGGCATTTCAAATTGCCTTTGACTTGGTAGAAAATGAAAATCAGGCATTCCTTCTCAGTGTGAGGAACCTACTAGCTCCTACTCCGAGTGTGCAACCGGAGGTTCGCACTGATGGCTCAGATGTGGTGAGTGGAGATGTACAGATGACTGATGAAACATCCAATGCACCAAACGGATCTGCTGAGGTAGACCCTGCTGAGGTGTTGCAAGCTGAGCGGCTTTCAAAAATTAGAGGGATTTTGTCTGGAGAGACCCCTATCAAACTCACCTTGCAATTTTTGTACAGCCAGAACAGGTTTAATATAAATTCACCTCATGATATCTTTCTTTCCTATACATCAACTTCTCTCCAATTAACATTGTCCAGTTTAACTGCCTCTGTTAGTTATTGGTAATCTTGTATAAATTCTTATGGTAGGTCCCTACCTTTTTGTAGTCCTCAAGTCAAGAGTCTCCAAAATTAGGTTCCTTACTGAAATTGCAGTTCTGTTACATATAAACATCTTACTTTGGTTTCTTATTCAAAACAGACTGAACATGATTTTGGTGAATATATGAGCACGATGGTGAATCTTACTATTGAGTCTATAAAATTGAACTCTATGAAGTGGAAAATCAACTATGATTTTGACACAAACTTGTTTCTCAAAATGTGGGTTTAGTTAATTGTGACTGAGACTTGGATACTGTGATCTCAAGGATATTTCTGTGTGGTTTCTATCTCTTGTGTTTTGCGTGTTGTATGCTATAGTTTTCTTGGAGAATGATTTGAACTGACGATTTGATAACTTCTTGTCAAACAGGTCTGATCTTTTGATTTTAAAGACAATAAAGCAGTCAGTGGAGATGAGAAATAGTGTGTGCCACAGTGCAACAATATGTGCAAATGCAATTATGCATGCAGGAACAACAGTTGACACCTTCCTTAGAGAAAACCTGGTATTATTTATTTCTCCTTTTATTTATTTTTTTTAAAGCAACATGCAACATTTTTCCTTAGAGAAAACCTGGTACTATTTATTTATTTCTTTGATTTTGCACATAAATTGCAACATGCAACTTCAAGGATCAAATATAAAACTTACTTAGTTTCATGATTTAAATTAATTTATTGGAGAAAATTGAGGTTATCTTCTCAAATCTATGAAAAATTTTATCTGCTAGAACACCCAAGCTCTAGCATGTATCCCTTGGGAAGGAAATTCTTCTTTATATTATTTCCTTTCTTTTACTTTATATTATTTCCTTTCTTCTACTTTCTTGGTTTTGCTGCTGTATCTCTGAATAATTTTTTTGTAGTTTAACCTTAAAATTTGTATTCACACAACAGATCTCCAACTTGCATCCTTTTATCTCTGCTTACATTTTGAAAGCCCATTCACAACTCTCCTCCACTCATGTTCTGCTGCTGAACCTGCTTAATTTATTAACACAGACCTGAATTCTGTTATTTAACTTGCTTTGCAGGATTGGCTCAGCAGAGCCACAAACTGGGCGAAATTTAGCGCAACGGCAGGATTGGGAGTGATTCACAGGGGCCACCTTCAACAAGGAAGGTCTCTCATGGCTCCATACTTGCCACAAAGCGGTGCTGTTGGTGCGGGCAGCCCTTACTCTGAAGGTGGAGCCCTCTATGCTCTTGGCCTTATCCATGCCAACCATGGTGAGGGGATCAAGCAGTTCCTCCATGATAGCCTTCGTAACACTACTGCTGAGGTAAAGCTGTTCGTCTACCAATCGTCTGTGTTCTGCATTTGCGACACTAAAAATAAAGCCCGGATTTTGCAGATGGCAATGAACTATTAGAACTTAGGCAAAGTGAAGGAATGCAATTTAGTAATTTACTTGATAAATAGCTTATATGACTTTATGCTGAACATTTGAAGGTGCTTGCTTTTATTATAGATTTATACTTAGGTTTTGGGTCTCCATAACAGTTGTTATCATTGACAAATGAGGGTACATTAGGTAGGAGGACACTATATACCATGTCATTGACTTGTATTTCATTCCCCTGGGAATCAGTATGCTTTGTACATATTCAATGAACTTTTTGCCTCAATTTCTCTTTCAACTTCTCTAATGCATCCTGTTGCCTTCTCTTATCATCTTCTTGTCCATTACTTCCCACCCATTAATTTCATTTCCCGCTGCCTCATTGCTTCTGAAAGAGAGGAGAAAGATGTAAATATGATGGATGCTGTAATGAAGAGAGGAGTTGGACAAATAATTGATTAGAAAATAAGATGTAGTATACATGATTTGGATGGACCTGAAGATTCAGCAGCTTGTGGGAAACAATTATTTCTTTCTGTGTCAAGATTTAAGTGTGAAGGGTGTTATCCACAGGGTCTTTAGAAGTTTGGGCTTGGAAAAGTACGGTAATTAACTGGGTTAGTTTGCAAAGTCCTCACATAGTTTCTACTTGATGGTGTCCTGCTCCTGTACCCAGCTAAATGGCAAATGTTTTTGGGTTGCTAAAGAAATTACCTCAAAGTATAGACGAACTGTTGTGATATGCCTTTTTTTTCTTCAACCTTTTGGGTTGTATTACATGTGTTTGTATTCTTGTGCTAGAACTTCTCTATTTTCATCTGCTTAGAGATTTCTGCAATAGTTATGGTGCTTGAGGAGAAGCCACTCTATCATTACAAATTTGTTTATCATTATTTTGATGTTGTACCTTGGTCAACGTATTCATGCAGGTTATCCAACACGGAGCATGCCTGGGCCTTGGGCTTGCAGCACTTGGGACTGCTGATGAGCAGATATATGAGGACATAAAGAATGTGCTTTACAATGATAGTGCTGTGGCTGGTGAGGCGGCTGGTATTGGTATGGGTTTGCTCTTGGCTGGTACTGGTAGTGACAAGGCAAAAGAGATGCTCTCTTATACACATGAAACCCAACATGAGAAGATCATCAGGTAAGTTTACATTTGTTATGTACCTTGTTCTTATTTATGGCCAATCTTTTTCATGGCTTTGAGTTAATGGACAGAGCCCAATACTGGACTGATTCCGATTACAGCATAGTGTAAAAGATGAATCCCCTTTTGATGTTTGTGTTAACTGTTATAATCTAAGCTGTTAACATACTGCACTTTGAGTTGGCAATGAAATTTGTTTGGAAAGGTTTTTAAACTTGTACTTGTGTTGTACAGCTTGTTGAAGGGTGATGTATTTATGTCGTATTATGAGATTCTATTGCTTTATACCAGTTTGAGGTAGCCTGCAAGGTGTTGGACAAAACACCTTGTAAAACAACAATCCAGTAAGGATGTTAGACTGGTTTGGTACATTATAACAGTACATGTCCTGATATCTTTTGTCTTACTGTAATATTTCTTCAGGGGGTTGGCCCTTGGCATTGCATTGACAGTTTATGGAAGGGAGGAAGATGCTGATGCCTTGATAGAACAACTGACGAGGGACCAAGATCCTATTCTAAGATATGGTGGCATGTACGCCTTGGGCTTGGCCTATAGGGGAACTGCTAATAACAAGGCCATTCACCAACTGCTTCATTTTGCTGTTTCTGATGTGAGTGATGATGTACGAAGGACAGCTGTCCTGGCACTTGGTTTTGTCCTCTACTCTGAGCCCGAGCAGGTCAGCAAAACCCTGATATTGTGTTTTGAACATTTTTGTAATCAAGGTCATCTTAGTGCTTGATTTTTGCTAATTCCCTATTTCAAGTTAAAAGATGCAAGGCCATCAAATATGTCAATGTAGACATTCAACCCACAATACTCAGGTGTTAGCAACCAAAAGAAGTAAAAAAAAAAAGAATAAAAAATTTAAAATAGTGACAAGCAGTAGTTTACTGGTGTGTATTAGTAGTCTACTTCTGACTGACACTGGACTTCCTGAGATCTAAATCAACTTATATTTGATCTTCATCTAATTGGAGTTGCACATTGCACAGACCCCAAGGATAGTGTCGCTTCTTTCTGAGTCGTACAACCCACATGTGCGATATGGTGCAGCTATGGCAGTAGGAATCTCTTGTGCTGGAACAGGATTGAGCGAAGCAATCTCTCTCCTTGAACCACTCACATCAGATGTAGTTGATTTTGTTCGACAAGGAGCACTTATAGCCATGGCTATGGTGATGATTCAGACTAACGAAGCATGTGACTCCCGAGTAGGCACATTTAGGTACTTTATTTTTTCCTTTTCCTTTCCTACTTTCTTGGAACTTCTATAGGAATGATCTTTTTGTCTACCAGGTACTTACGACATTGGTTCCCCATCCCAAAATGTCAAATAACAATGCTGCTGAGGATGATGGGTAGTAGTGGAAAAATGATACTACCTGTCCAAAGAAAAGAATTTCCCAAACTGGAATAAGAAACTTGCAAGTGAGAAGAAATATACATCAATCACCAATTACATAGGTTCCAGAATGTGAACCAAGCTTATTACTCAAAGTGTATGGCATGATGTAAATACAATACAACCAGATTATTATTTTATTTGAGTTCAGAATGCTTCAAATAATTTATATCAACCTTTTGTCCTTACTCCAGGCGGCAATTGGAGAAGATAATCCTGGACAAGCATGAGGACACGATGAGCAAGATGGGGGCCATACTGGCCTCAGGTATCCTGGATGCAGGTGGCCGCAATGTGACCATCCGCCTCCTCTCCAAGAACAAACACGATCGCCTCACTGCGGTGATCGGTCTTGCAGTATTCAGCCAGTTCTGGTACTGGTATCCCCTCCTCTACTTCCTCTCCCTCTCTTTCTCACTCACTGCCTTCGTGGGCCTCAACTATGATCTCAAGGTCCCCAAGTTTGATTTCATGTCACATGCGAAGCCTTCACTGTTTGACTACCCCAAGGCCACTACTCCCCAGGCGACGACAACTGCGGTGAGGCAACCAACTGCAATCTTGTCAACTTTTGCCAAGGCAAAGGCAAGGGCTGCAAAGAAAGAGGCTGAGAAGGAGAAGGCAGCATCTGGTGTTGGTTTAGCCGAGAAGGTAGCCTCGCCAAGTGAAGGGGCTGCAAAGACTGCTGAGAAGCCAGAGAAAGAAAAAGATTCTGACTCCATGCAGGTAAGGTTTTTTGATGAAAGTGTATGTTTGCAAATTATATTGCTTGCAATAATGTGAAGAATTGCTATCAACCATCGAAAGAAGCATCCTTCTTCGTTATTTGTTTGGTCACAAAAGTTCGATATACTTTATCGTCTTTTGGTTCTGTATTCTGTTCTATCCTTTTTGATGCATCATTTCTTTCATGCCTATTTTAGTTGTTTCTCTTCAATCGCTGATGTTTGGAAGGCACTTATCACAGATACCTATTACCTAAACTGGTAGTTTCATTAGTAAAAGCTGAAATATGCATGTGCCCTTGCCAACATCTGAATGTTGCTTTCTGCTAGAATTCATAAATGCACAAGTGCAGTACCGTAGATATAATAAATAAGTAAAAGGGTACCATTTAAAAAGGTATGAAATTGAAAATGATATTGAGATATTGAGGCATACTTCTCTAAAAAGGTAGGAATTGGTATTACAAAAGTAAATCATCAATTTGAAAATAAATTTATAATATTTCAGGTGGATAATCCAGCTGAGAAGAAGCCAGAGCCCGAGCCAACATTCCAGATCCTAATGAACCCAGCAAGAGTGGTTCCCTCACAAGAGAAGCACATCAAGTTCTTGGAGGAGTGCCGATATGTACCAGTCAAGCTGGCACCATCAGGATTTGTTCTTCTGAGAGACCTCCAACCTTCTGAGCCTGAGGTTTTTACCCTCACCGATGCACCTGCTGCTGTTTCTGCAAACCCTAGTGCTGCAGCCCCAGCCAGTCAGGCACAACAGGCCTCTTCAGCCATGGCTGTAGATGAGGAGCCACAACCGCCCCAACCTTTTGAGTATTCGCCATGAAGTTGGTTATCAAAGTAACCTATGAGATAGGTGGTGGGGTGGCTGGAGATTTGGATGACAATTTGTGATTGTTTATATTTCTGCCAGTGCTGGTGCTGTTATCTCTCTACTCATTTTCTTTTTTGGGAAGATCAAATGTGTGTTAATTTATGGATTAGGTTTGGGAACAGTTAGTTTCTGAGAACTTGTAGAATTGGCCAGTCATTTGATCGGAAAGGTTCCTCATATTTCCTTGTACGGTGGTTTTGAACTTTTACTGAAACCTAAGATTAGTCATAGTTGTCCCAACTAGAACCTGTTTAGTTTTATGTTATTTGCTTTGCAGTTGAAATGACAGTCTCTCTCATGTATTCTTCTCTTTATCACTGGAAAATTTCATTACTTTCATCATTAATCAGTGACTATAAGTACCCCATATTTGGTTTTTCTTCGTTGTACCTTAAACGTTTTCTACAATTATGTACTTTGTGCCTTAATTGTTTTCTACAATTATGTTCTTCATGCATTATTTGTCCGGGTAACAAGTGCTAGTGTATATTATCCAAATATAAGAACTGCGGCCTTTTAAGCTGAAACAAATTGTTCAACGTTTAGCTCGGTCTGTTTGTAGGCTTCCGTACAAAAGAAAAAACTTCCATCAAATAAGGAACATGAATTTATGGTTTTATGATATATTCCAATGTCTACCGTTTATGTTTTATATTTGCAACATCTTTGGGTTTATTTTGTATGTAATGGAAAGGTCAAAATTTATTGAAACATTATCTTTTGATCGCTTGATTATGCTACTCAACAAATTTGGGAAGAAACTAATAGTAGCTCAAGAAATAGATGCAATATCAAAAACAAACAACTGATTCACTATTTCGGAGTCAAATACCCAAATCCTCTTGGTTAGCGAAATTTTGTCAAGTAGTTATACTTTCTATTTGGGGAAATTACCTCACAGACTCCTGATCTCTATGTATTTCCCACGGCTTACATAAAATGCGCCTTTTTGCATGGCAGAGCAAGTGGGCTGCCAAGCACAAAACCTTAAAATTAGGAAGTATCTACTGTGAGCTTTCAAATTTTGAATCAGCAATTGGCACAGGCTACTTGATACATCTTTCTTCTCATCTGTTGTATGGGAAAGAAGACTGATGCACATACCAGAATCCAGCTTTTCTTTGGATTGCTGAGAGCATGGTGCTCTGCAGTTGCAAATTAGTGGTGCATGCAAATGCTGTCCTTGTTCATATACACACTATGCATCTTAACACTGATTTCAATCTGGTTTTACTGATATGCATACTTAAGAAATCTGAAAGGTAGAACAATAGATAGCTCAGGAGCACTAAATCCCAACCTATCGGTTACTTCAGAAAATACTTACCAAGAGACGGTTGGGACTCCTTACAATGTGTAAACGTGTCCATAAATTAATAATTCATGCTGTCCAAAAGATAAAAAATATTCAACAAGTGTTTGATCAACTTTCCTCAATCCCAATATATGGTGTTTGACTTAAATAGAACAGTCACATCTCCAGATTAGCAAAATGTTCTTCAAGTAATTTCAGCTTCTGTGTATTGTCCTTGTTCATATTGGAGAGCTTCTCAAGTGATGGTTTTAAAAGAGAGACATTTGCCTCCGATGCAGGGGTCCTACCTCTCAGTGCTGTTTTTCGTGGAGTGACTGAAGATGCATGATTACCATTGTATCGCTTCATCCTTGCACCGAGTGCCTCTATGGCCGAGTGCAATGCATCCAACTCTACTCCCATATATCTATCTGCATTAGTTAAAAGATATCAAAATTCAACAATTTGATTTCAAAATAGCATCTACAATTTTTTACCATATCAGAAAACAGTTGAATAACCTCCCCTCCACCCCCACCCCGCCCCCAAACAAAAAAAAAAAAAAAAGGTTCCCAAAACCCAACACACACACACAAGAACTCTTAGTGTTAACAATTATCACACCCCCAACACTTTTCTATCAATACCAGCCATACCATTAAATCGTTAGAGGAAATGATTTAAATAATCCATCTTTCTTTTAATAATTTCCTCAAAAAGAGTAACAAGCTCAATTAAAACAACAAAAGAGGATAACATCAATCTGACCTATTACAAACATCATGATACCCTAAAATAAGATGGCTCGTGCCCCTGCAAAAGGCAGAATATGATCCACACACCACTCCCCATATTTCATCAAAAAGTAGACAAACTACCCCTCTATTCTGGCAGCCTAGAATATTGGAGGGATAATCTGAAAATTTGGTGCAATAAAAGGCAGAGAATTTTTTGTATTTCTTGCTAATGCTTATGATACTTTCTGCAAGTTTCAAGGGTTTTGGAGCAGTACTCGTGAAATTTCTCCAATGAAAATGAAGTAACAGATTCTCAAGAAATGGATCTCCAAGGACGAGTTTGCCAACAATACGGTAAGAATAAGTGTCAAATTTTTTAGCCTTAGCTTGCTACAATATCTACATACCCTTTGTTCCCTATAACAAATTTTAAAGACATAATTACTCAAAACAAATGGTACAGCCTAATACATACCAAGCTGTGCTCTGAAATCTTTCTCGGCTTTGGATAATGGCTTCTTGTTTGCTAAAGGCAAACTTTTTAGTTTATTCAGGCGTCTGTCCAACTCAGCATGAGATCCACAAGCACGGTCTATTCTCTCATGTATCTTCTCTTCTTTAGTTTCGACATTTTTAAGCAACATCTTCACTGCATTTATTCTCTTGTGGTGTTCTTCCGTCAAAGATTTCAGTCGCCCCATGCGCTGCTTCAGCTCAACAGATACCTAATAAACCATTATCAGTTACTAATTGTTAATTACTTATAACCATGAAGAACTCAGAACTCAGAGCACATGATTGAAACACTGACATCAGTTGAGAGACGACTTAATAAATAATGCAATTATTATATAATTGATGTTTAGGTAAGGCATAATTAACTATAAGTTCAGTCACTGGAGAATTTTAAATAACTGAGGTCAAATCAAGTTAAGCCTCCGTTAAACTTAAGATTATTGGAAGGAACATCACATCAGGATAAAAGCACACCCACCTTCAATCAACCTAACTTTTATCCTCCATGCTTAGTTTTCTTTATGGTCATTCACTGCACACTGAAGATTTATAAGGTGATAAATTGGGGTTGATGCTTGAATGAAGCAGACCTGCATGACTGAGGGCAAACCTAACCCAAATTCAATCAAATCCAACCGAGCCTTGATAGGATTCAAAAGAAGCCACAAAACAATCAATACCTTATGTGCATACTCCACATAATTCTCCTGAAAAACCTTCACGTAATGATGAAGTGTCGACCGTCCTTCAATTGATTCAGGATCCATCATTTTCAAACTCCCAGTTGAATTCAAGACTACTGCCTTTGGCCCTGCCAGCAGATCTTTACTCAAGTTGGTCATAACTCCACTTGCTACATTTACACTTCCCTCTTCACCACTTTCCCCCAAATTGATTATCACAGTCTCTTTCCACCCCTTCATCTCAATCACAATGCATTCATAGTTGTGTGTAACTCCAATAATATGTGAATCACCAAATGAATCTGCTATGGCAGCAAACCCGTTAAGCCCCTCATTGTTCCCTATGTTAAATACAGGCTGAACAGAAGGTGGTTTTGCACTAGTGGGTCCAACATCCACATCAGAGAAAGGGAGGAAATTAAGTGTAACTGTATCTGCACCCCCAGAGTGGACACAGTAAAACCTCTCTGCTACCACTGGGTCAGGAAATAGAGACAAAGCTGGACCCTGTTGCTTTTGATATGGGTCAGATAATGCCAGATCAACGACTGCTAACTCAAGCAAGGGGGGCATCAGGCTGGACTCATCAGTGTTTTGTGAGGATGGCTCACATATCATGGCAACACCTTTTATTTGGTTATTTGAGTCAAGGCTGAAGTGAGGCCCGGCATCAGTGGCCCATTGTGGGTGAATTTCATCAGCTAAAGCCTGTATATAGAGAAGGCCAGTATTAAAGGCAGTGACAAGGATTGAGTCTTTGCCAACTGAAGTGTAGAGAAAAGTGATAGCTCGGCCTTTTAGAATGTCGGTGTCTTGGCCATGGGAAATTTTGCAAAGAGGACCCTGCATTAGTTCAGATTGTTGCAGTAAAATAGGCAACAAAAGTAAAGTAATTAACAAAAGCAACCAGACATGCATGATCATATTCTATATATATGGAAAATCCCAAATTAACTTAAATATATTAAGCAAAATTAGAAAAAAGTTGGAATGGCTTAGGAACATTCAAGAACATAATTATATCGACCATAACTACAAAAGTGTGATCCAACCACGAATTTTCACATTTCATTTTTACATATTTTGTCTTGTTCTTTTTGGGGTTTTGGTAATGTCAATTAGATTCACCAGCAACACGTCAGAAACAAATATCATTTATGCAACTTTCCATAGAAGTTCTTTTTCAAAAGAATAGAAGGAGAATAAAGGAACCTGTAACACAAGAGAAGCATCTAGAGGGGCATAAGCACAGGCCCTACATATTGACAAGCCATTAAATTCTGACACATCAGGTAGCATTTCTGGAAAGGTTTCTTCCAGCCAAGAGAGAGCTAAATGTGAAATTCTAACTACATTAGAATTTGCAGCCTCCAATTCAAAGGATTTAACATCATCATATATCTCTTTTATATGCTTCTGATTGTACAGGCTATGAACAAAAGGAAAAACAACATGGAAGTGCAAACCATTAGTTACAACAGACATTGGAAATTTTCTATAAAGACTTTACTTGTAATCCCTTAAAACGTACCTTCCAAATGGAACAACTGGGCAGAGAATATAGATTGAACCATCACTAAACAAGAAAAATATCTGAAAAATAATATCAAGAAAATATCCATTAGGAAAAATCAAAATAAATTACAATTGAGCATTTTTGTTGTGGTTCAAGCTTTCGCTTCTCTCTAAAATCTGCACCCTGGTACCTTATACTCAACATGTAAGACCCACACTGCATCAAGTTGGACCAGTAAGAAGCTTTTAGGCATGTTCCTCAGAAAACCAACATACAAGACCCAAAGAAATGACAAAGGGATAGGATAGCAAATATGGTATTCAAATCGGTACCTTATGATAACAATAAAAAATAAAATTAGATACTGACAGTGAAAGTGTCCCACAAATGGTGAGCTCCATGTGAGAATGCAACCGGGCATAACAAGACAGCACTTAGGCCTCTGCCAGATGGCTCCCGCTGGAGGTAAAATTCCTGCTCAGGTCTCTCCAAATCAGATGATAGATCAAACAGTCTACGAAGAAACACATGATAAGATAAGATGAAAAAAAAAATTATGCAAAACTTTCAGCTCTGGAAGCATAAGAAAGAGAGATGAAATTGGTTTAATCAAATAGAGTAATGCTCAGTTGTTTACAATGAATAAGAAAAAACCATACATTACTGCACTCGCTAGGATGATCAACTATACATTACTACACATACTATGACAACAATCTACAATATGTTAATGTACCTAAAAAGTTTGTCCATTACACATAACACCTCCGCAACTATTTTGTGTGCTTTAAAAGTACTTTCAGATATGGCAACCATTTTCCAATACATTTGAAATTTTTTGAGGGGGAGGTCACCTGAAAACAGCATCTGAAGTCAAAAGACCAAAATGGGCTCCGCTGAAAGGGTGCCAAGAAGCTTGGAGCGCTCTTATTCCTTTATCCTGACCTGACAAAATTTGAGTTGCAATTGGAACAGCCCTGTTTACACACTTTGCATTAGTATCCTTATAAAGAGAGAAATTTTGAAAACCAAATGACACTGAAATTAAAATATGCTTCTCACTAGAGAAAAAGGGTACACACACATGCAAACTGCTGAATGCAAATTATATTTGAAACACCTATGATATTCATCAATTATATGATAAGAAAACAGACCTGCAAATTACTGTTTCGCCATTTGTTGAGGTCTTGTCAAAAATGTTAATTAGGGTTAGCTTGTCCGACCCAGAGACAAGTAGAGATGACCCATCTATATTTAGTGAGATCTGACACACCTCATGTGTGATTTGAACGCTTGGGACCAGAGTCTACAAATCAAATTTTCATGATAAGTGAAAAGAAGGGAAATTTTAAGGTATAACAAAAAATCACACCAAAGTACATTTTGGTACGACTGTAAGAATTATTACCAGATGATACAGGTCACATTTGGTGAGTGATAATTACTTTGCATTTCTGCTATTGCCTAATGTGTCGTTGTCATTTAATTGGGGTTTTAACTAAAATAGTATAAAACCTTTACAAAGACAAACTGGTACATTACACGCATTTAATTGACACGGTGACAAATGTGTGCAATAAGAAATTGTAAAATCACTGATACATAAAAATGTAAGAAACACCAAAAGGAGGACAAAAGGCATGAGGGCTGCTAGAAGTTCCGTCCGGCACTGCACTCGACCACCAAACCCGTCGAGCAATGTTGCCCCTTCAACCATGTACTAAGTTTAAACTTGCAGAGATTCACACTCATCAAAATTATGTTCACATTTTTACACAAGGGGGTTATTGGGAACTGGCTAGCCCGCCGGGGCAAACAAAATCATTCTCCGTAAAAAAAGCAAATGAAGGAGAAATCACAGACCTCAGATGGCACGGCTGCCTCGACCTTAACCTGATCCAACGGCTCAGAACCATCGTCGGAATCTTGTAACCGCACGGAGAGTCTATGGATCCCTCGTATGGCTGGGTCCCAAAGGTAAAACCGAGACCTCACCGCATCCCACGCGACCAGACCGCCGCCACTTCCCGGCTTGAAATCGGAGCTGGGGTGGGAGTTTCTGAGAGAGGCAAAGACCGGGTGGCTGGCGAGTGGAACCCACTCGATGAAGGATCTCTTGCTAGGTTTGGAATTCGCGGAGTTGGAGAGGGGGAAGGGTGAAGAGAGAGAAAGGGAGGTGGTGGGGGACGGGAGCGGCGGAGATGGTGGCGGAGAAGGAGGCGGAGATGGTGGCGCGGCGATTCGTGTCATTTCAGGATTTTGGAGAGGTTTTGGATCGGAGGAGAACGAATTGCTAGGCAGTAGGTACAAATTTTCAAGGAATAGTTTATTTTTGGAAAATGTTTGGGTTTATCGTTATTCACACCGTTTTTATTATTTATATAAAATAAATTATTAATATTTGTTATATAATTTATTATATAATTTATTTTTAATAATATTTTTATTATTCAATTTAAATCTTGTTAATATAAATAATACTTTATTTAAATTAAATAATAAAAATACTGTTCAAATGAGTTACATAATCTAATTTTTAAGTATAATAAAAATATTATATAAATAAATTAAATTCCCTTTCTTCTTTTTTTCTTTTTTTCTTTTTTTCTACAGTATTGTGTCGAACGAGTTCTAATCCACTTACATTGGGTCCATCGTACCACAATCTAATTCTTCAGTCATTAAACTGAATAATAAAATTAATAACAATAATGATAAAAGCATTTCATTGATTATTAAAATGTCAATAGTGTACCTGAGCTGAAAATTTACATAGAATACAAGCAAGCATCTCAGAGAGCGACTAGAGAAAATTGATGATCTGTTCTAAAGATCCGCATGTTGCTAAAAAGCTTCCTTTATTGCACCGAGCCCAATTTGCAAATTGGCCCGATCAGGTCCCTATTTAATTTTCATTCGCATTTTTCTCTCTTTCAATTTTCAGAAATTATTTTTTGCCTAACCATGAAAAAAATAAGTTTCACAAATATATCTGTATCTAGAGATGTACAAACGGATCGGTTTGTTTGAATTTCAAACGAGCCGTGAAATTTCGGACTATTTGGTTCGGTTTTTTTATTCAAAAAATTCGGTTTGGTTAAAAATTTTACTTTATTCAGTTCTTTTTCTTTGATTCGGTTTATGTTTTTTTAAATCGAATAAATCGAATAAACCGAATAAACTAAATTTTATTAAATGAATTTATTTTTCTTGATACGAATAAGGACATATCAAGGATAATATGAACATTTTCATTTTTTATAAGTTTTATTTGCTCGTTATTTTATTTTTTGAGTTATTTATATCTTCTACCATTAATTCGAAATTTATCTATATTTTTCGTCACACTTTAACTAATATAAATTCGGTTCAACCGAATAAACCGAACAAAATTTCGGTTTATTTGGATATTTATTTATTCGGTTAATATTTTTATAAATTTGGTTTGATTGGTAATTTGATAAACCGAATAAAACTTTAGTTATATATATTTAGTTCGGTTTGAACCGAACTGACCAATTGCACGCCCATATCCCTATCTAGAAATATTTGACATAACTATGCCTAATATATGAACGTGTTCACTGTTTCAATATAAATGCTAGCATTTAGCGAAGTGAGATGTATGAAAAATCAAGCCAGACACAGCGTCTAAACATCACATTTGAACGTAGCATTTAGATGTGGACATTGCGTCTAGACGCTGGCGTTTGCACAGTTAAGTCTGATAGTTACGTCTTAGATGCTCGGCTCCGAAATATTTTCTTCTCTCTTTCTTCTTTCTTCTTTCTTTTTCAACTTAGCCTCCACAAACTTTTCTCACCCTTCTTCACCATTTTACCTCAATCCTAGATCTCCACTACTCCTATCAAATTAAACAAAAAGTTTGAGAGTTTCGATCTTCCTTCGAAAAAGGTAAAAAAAAACCTTCTTATGATAATTATTTAGTAATTATTATTAGTACACTTAAGTATAGGTATTTTTTTTAATTGTAAGTTAAAAATGATATTTAATTCTTCAAATAATGTAGAACATATAAGTTAAGTTGATATATAATGAAGAAGGAAAAATATTTTGAATTTAGAGTCAAGTCTAAAAATTTACATTGAATTATTTTTAGCTTTAATAATTATTATTATGTTAATTTCAGTCAATGAGTTATGATCTCGTTCTCATTTATTTGTACTAGGGGGGCAATAATTCAAGACTCAAACGGATATGGTTATGATGGCCAAAGACCACATATTATCCATGTAAATCCAAAAAAAGTTTCATGAACTTAAGCGAAAAATTTATTGGATTATTAAATGGTTAGAGAGTATGTATGACCTAAAAATTAATTCTATATGGTACGCTTGTCGAGGAGGTAATGTTTATTTTGTACTTGTGCTTGTCAATGATGATGAATCACTTAGGAGCATGATTGGCAATACCTAGATAAGTAAACTAGATTGGTCTCTAGTAGAGTCATACATAGAGAAAATGTCAAAAAGGGCCAGATGTAGTGGTACTGCTGAGGAGATAGTGAACACAACAAATCCTAATTCATATGCTAAGTTTCATGATAGGTCATCCCCTGAAATAGAGATTGGTAATATAGAACCGAATGATAATCTATGCAATGAACCCCCAAGGTGTAACAGTAGAAGAAGTTGGTAGAATTGTATTTGAGAAAATAAATATTTTTTATCAAGTTAGAGTTAATAACAATCTCATTGACAGTGACGATGGTGATGAAATATATCCAATTATTGAAGACGAGGAAGAGGTACACGATTTTGGATCAATAGAAGGGATTAATCATTTTTGATGGACAGTCCTAAATTTTTTTCGGAGGTTGAGTTGGCAACTAGTGATATTCGCGGAGGATATATGGTGATAACAATCAAAAAAATGATTTCTATGTCGGTCAAGAATTTTATAGTAGAGATCATCTTAAAAATACGATAATGAAATGGTCAATTTTTTACCATCGTGAGTTTTTGACACAAAAGTCTAGCTCAACTGTGTATAAGATAAAATACAAGCAAGTTTCTAGATGTTCCTAGAGGTTACATGGTTCATATTTCAAAAGGAATAACACGTTTAAATAAAGTCTTTGCTTGGACCTCACACCTGTGTGAACCCTAACCTAAGTCGTGATCACTGTTAGCTAACACAGTCAATTCATTTTGAGATACATCCTTGGTGTAGTAAAGAAACAACTAGGGACTACACCCGTAAGCATTGTAGAGATAATGAAAGGTCAATTTCACGATAATATTTCTTATGTTAAAGCTTGGCGGGCTAAAAATAAGGCCTTAAAACATTTATTTGAGGGGTGGCAGGAGGCATACTCAATGCCACCTTGTTTGATCCAAACCATTGCCTTGACGAATTTGAGTATCAATATGGAAGGAACTCACATGTTGCGAGTTTTTTTGGGCATTTGATCCCGCAATACAAGTGTTTCACCAATGTAGACCTTTATTGAATATTGATGGAATATTTCTCTATGAAAAATACAAAGGAACTCTTCTAATTGCAATTGTTATAGATGCTAATGGTCAACTTATGCCAATAGCTTATGCATTAGTAGAGGTAGAAAATGTTGCGATATAAAATTGATTTATGGGTTTGCATCCACCTGACGTGAAAGTATTTGTATTGTATATGACCGATATGTTGGCATTTTGAATATTTTTAATAATAGGGATGCCAGTTGGGCACCCCCCATGTCATATCATCGATTTTGCATGCACCATTTCACTCAAAATTTGTACAATAATGTAAAAGATAAAAAGATCATGAAAGACTTAAAGATCTTGTGTAGTAAAAATCAAAGATGTAAATATCAAAAAGGTCGCAAGGATCTAAAGAAGGATAGATCCAGAGTAAAAAAAAATTTTTGCAAAGCGCCCCTTTGTTGAAGTGGTCTCTGGCACATGATGTTAGTGGTCGCCGATTCGACATGATGACTATAAACATATCCGAGGTATATAACAATATCTTAAAAGGAGCTCAAAGCTTACCATTTGACCGCGATTATGAAGTTTACATTTTATCATACCAACAAATACATTCATCAAAGGCAAGGAATTGCAAATACACTTAATGCATAAAGTGAAGTATGGATTGAAGAAATAAAAGAACATATTCAAAAAAATAAAAATAAAAATAAAAACAATCAGCATCACATAAGAAATTTTGATGATGCACGAGATATTTACCAAATAATTACTCCTACAAGTTGGGTTGAAAAAACACGAAAAGGAGGTAGAACTCACATTGTCAATTTAGAAAATGGAGAATGTACGTGTCAGAAACCTCAACTTCTACAATACCCATGTTCTCACATGTTAGCGGCTTGTGCACATAAGGCTATAGATTACAAGAGGTACATTAGCCTTTATTACTCTATTGAAGCCCTAGCTCAAACTTGGAGTTCGTTGTTTCAACCAATACCAGATATGGATTATTGGTCGAAATATGATGGACCAACGTTCATTCCTAACGAGTCCCTAAAATATGTGAAACGTGGTCGTCGACAAAGCAAGCGTATTTGTAATGATATGGATGAAATGGAGAAGTCTAAGAAAATTGCTCCCAAGACATATCAGTAACCCCCACAAATAGGTGTACCGTATATGAGCAATCCCAACAAAATTGCTACATCCTCTAAGGTAATAGTCATTTCACCAATTGATAAATGAAAGGTGTGGGTTTTCAGTCTCCAACATTCAATAAATGCACAAATAAGTGAATCATCCCATTTAAAAGTCTCATTTATTTGTTGTATACCTAAAAACTCTATATAACGTATATATGGTTCGTACCTATCATCCCAGAAAAGCATGTGGTACTCATGACGTATCATCAGTTTTGGAGCCAACACACCATCAATTAGCGTCTTTAGACAGTGATTGGCTTGGAGAGTGAGTAAAGATTGCAAATTAGGAGTTTCTTCAGCTCCTAATTGCCTTGACAGCTTGTTGGATTGTGTTGTAGTCTCTTGAGGCAACAAAGCTCGTCCCCTACCATATCTATCGCGTCCCCTGTCATGAGCTTGCCCCCGACCTCTTATACAAATCATGGTGATTGTTCTAAAAAAAATATACACAAACCATTTATAATCATAAACTATATAAAAATGAGATATTTAAACCTAAAATTTTAAACTCTAATTTAATAAAATAAAAACATTACAAAATAAATTGTGACTAATCATTCTTTCCATTCTTAATAATTGAACTAACATTAAATCTTAAAATAATTTTTCTCATTCTCATTTCAGAGATTTTGCTAAACTTACCTAATTCAAAAGTTTTATTAAACTTATTTAATATAACCTTTCAAAGGTTTTACTAATTATTTAACATAACCTAATTTCATTCTATTTTCAATTCTATAATTTCCAAATATTTTATACATATTAAACCCTAAAATCTAATTTCATGCCCTAAAAATAAAACATCAGCTTATTCCAATTTCTACTAAAATTTACCTAATAAATTTAAATTAAACTTGCTATCAATCAAAATCAAGAAAAAAATGGAAAATAAATTGTTTTCAGATCGACGGAAGTCGAGGTTGGCCGTGAGCGTCTGGATGCTATATCTGTACTTCTTGACGAGTAGAGAGAGAAGAGGCAAAGAAATAGATCGATGAAGAGAGCAGATCACGATATATATATATATATATATATATATATATATATATATATATAAAGAGAGAGAGAGAGAGAGTTTTTGTGAAAGAGAGATGAGAAACAATTGGGACGAGATTTGAGAGGAGTGGTTTATAATTCGAGTGTTATACGAGTTGAAATTAGAATTTATTAACTGAACGTCGCGTCTAAACATGCGTCTGAACGCAGCGTTTATACACAGACTCCGTTGCGTTCACAAATTGAGCATTTCATTTATTTCTTCACTAAATGTGAGCGTCTAAAGTGAACTATGAACACCGACGTTTACAATTAAGTATAGGTTTGTCAATTTATGTAGGAAGGGATATATTTATGAAACTTTTTTTTTTGAGGGGTAGAAAAAAAAAATTCCAATTTTCAAACCTTGAAGTACTAAACATCTCTTCCAGCCAAACCAATCAGAACGCTCCACGTGTATTCCGGTATCTGTCTATGCTGGAACAGTCCAAAACACGACAGTCAAACACAGCAACAGACAGCAGAGCAAAAAATAATAATAATAAATTAATAATCCCTCTCTTTTCTCCGCTCATCACAGCCGTCCTTTTCCAATCTAACGGCTATAACTCCACACACTCTCACTACGCTGGGGCCCTCCATTTGACGTCTGACCAAATATCACGTTTTCTTTTTCCTTTCAAGCATCTAATTGCACTCGATCGAATACACCGGGCGGATAGTACTTGGAACATCTCGCTGGGACTGTCAGTGGGCCCGACGTCCTAGTATTCTTGAAATAGTATGTGTATTCATTCGTGAACCGGGTTTAAATAGAGCGTTATTGGAAAAGGAAAGGTAAGGCGCGGTGGAGGCGAATCCACGCCACCACCATTGTAAACAAAAAAACAACAAATTGGGTTCTCATCATTCGAAGAAATTGGAGCGAAACTTTGGAGAAAAAGGGACCCAGGTGAGCGTTCGATTTCAAGATCTCGATCGATCTCAAGCGATCGCATTGTGATGTAGAGTTTGTATTATTTTAATGAAATTTCTCCAGTCGTGCTTTTTTTTCTTCTTTCAAATGTTGTTGGTTTGGAGATTTGTATTCTGGGAAGTTGTTATCGAGACGCTTCCTTTTTTCTTATAGGCTGCTACAAGTTTGTTGAATTTTAGTATATTTCTGGGAATAAGTGGCATTAGAATTTAATATATTTTGGAAAATGGCGGTCATCATTCGTCAAATTTCGGTGAAGAAAGCTTCTTTGGGGCATTTCAGATCAGTTTTCTCTGTAAGCTTGCAATGTTTAGGAAGATTTCATTGATTTACAAAATAATTTATTAGGATTTTGGAATAAAGTTGGTTCTCTTTTCATATTTGTTGAAAATTCAATAAGATGGATATTTTTGAGTCCAATTGAATTTAAGAGATTTAATCAGGGATGCTTTCCCAATTGTTTGGAATTATCAGTGACCACTGTTCTCTCTCTCCATTTAGATATTTCTAGGAGCAATTGTTTTCCTCATTTTTACTTTATTAATGCTAATTATCCATGCATAGTTTGTTTGCTTTTTTATTCTAACAATTAGAATCTGAAAACTAAGTATTTAGAGTAGTTCAGACAACCATTTTAATTCAAGTTGTGTCTTTGCAGGGTCACTCTTGAGACCCGAAACTGAAAATTGGGGCCCATCTATGTTTTAGGAAAAGTCGGAAACTTTTAAGATGGATCCAATTGAATTTGAGGGCAACAATTGGATGTGGAGAGCGGGGTTCTACTCGCAATTATTCGGCATTGGCGGAATTCTCCTTACAACTTTGATCTTGATCTCAACGGGCTATTTCAATGCATTCGGGGCCCCGTTGCCTGCTTCTTATTTGCCACATTTGGGGCTGTTTCACAAAAACAAAGGGAAGAAGAGGAGACCGGTGAGAGTGTACATGGATGGCTGCTTTGATCTGATGCACTACGGCCATGCAAATGCACTGAGGCAAGCGAAATCGTTGGGAGATGAGTTGGTGGTTGGTGTCGTAAGTGATGAGCAGATTGTTGCCAATAAAGGACCTCCTGTTTTATCCATGGAAGAAAGGTATTGCGTTATATATAACTAAATAAACAATAATAATATAACAAGCCTGTGTCCAATTTGACCTGCTCTCTTGATCTATTGAAAGAATAATTAAAATTTGAATGATTCTGCTTTAGCTTTGTTTTATGGAACCATGGAGGTGTAGTTTGGGTCTTTTTATGAAAAAAAAAGGAGGTTATGAGAGATATACAATGCTTGGGAGGGCTAAGCGTTATACTTCTGGCATGTGTAGGAGTGCACATAATATTTTGTTGTCCTGGTTTTATGTGGCATTTTGTGTTTTAGTAGCACTTTATCAATTCATTCTCCTCTTCTTCTTCTTTTTCTCTCTGTCCTTCTGATGTGCGCTTTGCTTAAAAATTGTATCATTTATGACTGCCATTTATCAATTATACATTGGCAAACCAAGAAAAAATACCATTTACCCTGCAGTCCAGCACAAATTGAAAATGATCCCAGTACATTCCTGCTCCATTCTATCTCAAATTTCTCTCACATTTTTGGAGAGAGAAAATGTGAAGTAGGAGCTAATAGTATTAGTTTTGCATTTTACTGAGGAAGTTAGAGATTTGGCCTGGTGTATAAAAGAACTTTTTGATCTCTCAGGCTGAATAATAGAATATTTTCTGTTTTCTTATTGTAATGTGATTTTTGAATTTTATATTTTTCTTGAACTAACAATAAAAGTATTATACCAGATTGATACTTGTCAAAGGATTAAAATGGGTTGACGAGGTAATACCAGGTGCTCCATATGAAATAAGCGAGGAATTCATGAATAAACTCTTCAATAAGTACAACATAGATTATATCATACATGGAGATGATCCATGCCTACTTCCAGATGGTACTGATGCCTATGCATCCGCCAAGAAGGTTGGTCGGTACAAGCAGATCAAGCGTACTGAAGGGGTTTCAAGCACTGATATTGTTGGTAGGACGCTACAATGCTTTATTTTTTTTTATCCTTGTATTAGTTCTTTTTTGCCGGAAGCTGTGATGTCAATTTTCAGTATACCAAATGAGGGGCTTTATTGGTCTCTATCTAAAAAAATGGGCTTTATTGGTTTTTATGCTTCAACATATATCTGGTAACTCATCCTAGTATTTAGAAATGACACTGAATTTTTTTAGATTATTCTCCAATAAATCTAAAGTCCACAAAAATTCTTATTATTTTTTTTCAGTTGGATAGTATGTGTTGACAGGAATTGTTTTAATATGAAAATGTCTAATATTTTTTTTGGTCTATCCTACTTTCTACAAAGATTAAAAAGTATATCCCTGGTTGTTCAAGAATGCAAAACTGTGCCTAAATTTTGAACGGACATGTTCAAAAGTGTTTGGTGAATACATGTATTTAAGTAGTAAATTTCTAAGGAACACAAAATACCTGACTGGATACATACAAACAACACATTTCAAAGCAATATTGTTATTATTCTTTTAGAGTGGGATACTGTTCTTATTCTTTATAAAAGGCAGGATGGATGAGAAAAGAAATTTCAAGTCATTGTGTTTACTCCTTTTATCGAACTTTAGCTTGGTTAAGCAGTTGGGTGCACTTTGCAAATGACCAAATTATCAGAAGTTGAATTTGACTTATTGATTCTTATTATCTCAATGCAGTAAATTATAGTGTACTCTGTAAAAAAGTAGCGGAAAGTTTATTTCTAACCATATGTAACAAGATGATTTTTACGTAGGCAGAATACTGTCTTCAATGAAAAAGGGAGGCAGTAACAATAAAAGTAATGAAGACAAGGATCATGCTGAGAACTCAGATTCATTCAAAACAAATATGTCTGATTTTCTTCCCACATCTCAACGCATTATGCAATTCTCCAATGGAAAGGTAAAGCTAAAAAACACAAAAGAAATAGTCTTGTTTGTCTCTCTTTTTTTCCCTTTAGTTTAATTTTTTTAATCCAAAGGCAGCAGTAATTTTTGGTACTTCATTTAGAGCTAGAGTCCAATATTGTGGTCAAACATCTAACTTTTATAGAACATGTTCATTGATCATTTAAAATTTCATCTATTCTAATGTTACTACAGGGCCCGTTACCAAATTCTCGTGTGGTGTACATTGATGGTGCTTTTGATCTTTTCCATGCTGGTCATGTTGAGGTAATGTTTCTCATCTTCTTATTCAATGTCTATGCTCTCTTAGTATTCTGTTCTCTAT
The DNA here is from genome assembly GCA_037678475.1 of x Bolboschoenoplectus mariqueter. Taxonomy (NCBI): domain Eukaryota; kingdom Viridiplantae; phylum Streptophyta; class Magnoliopsida; order Poales; family Cyperaceae; genus x Bolboschoenoplectus; species x Bolboschoenoplectus mariqueter. The sequence continues at coordinate 1,045,942 of CM075260.1, read as the reverse complement.
TTTTATTTATATTTTCTTTTTAGATTTTAAGAAGCGCTAAAAAACTTGGAGATTTCCTGCTCGTTGGAGTTCATGATGACCAAGTTCTAAGGTACCTCAATTTATACATCAATATATCCATCAACAAAAAATAAGAGATGTGCTTCTACCTTGCTAAGACACCTAAACTATGAATCATGTATGGTATTAAACATTAAATAAATGTTTGATGTACATTTTTTCTGCTTATCTTTCGTTGATTTATGGAATCTCTAACTAATCCAGTGAGAGGAGAGGCCGGCATAGTATTTTGCACCTTCATGAGAGGAGTCTTAGTGTACTTGGATGTAGATACGTTGATGAGGTTATTATTGGTGCTCCTTGGGAGGTCTCTAAAGATATGGTATGAGAAAAGTTATATGTATGCAAGCAGCACTCTTATCCTGTTTTCGTCTTTTTGACTTTATTTAGTTTATTGAACTATAAATCTCCAAACTGAATTTGTTTTATTCATTTTCCTAACAGATTGCCACTTTTAACATTTCTGTAGTAGTGCACGGGACTGTATCAGAGAATAACTGTGAAGTACGTCTAATTTTCTAATCATTCGGTTGCTAACTTTATTGTCCTCTCTCTCTCTCTCTCTCTCTCTCTTAATTATAAATTTTCTTGTAACAGGCACAAACCGATCCTTATGCCGTACCTAAAAGCATGGGAATTTTTCAAACAATTAAGAGCCCAAGAAATACAACTACCATGTCAGTTGCAAAAAGAATCATAGATAATCTTGAAGCATACAAGGTGTGATTCTTATTTCATTTTGTTACATTCCCCGGAATTTGAACTTAGGACCATTGTCATTGAAACAGTGTTTAACAATCAATTTCTAAAGGGTCTAGCAGGATTTGAACCAATCAATTTCATTTACCACATTGTCAATTCTAGACAAAGAAATTAAAAGAAATCCCCTTTGTTTCCTACCAGCGACGAAATTTGAAGAAGAAAGCGAGTGAAGATAGGTACTATTCAGAGAAGACATTTGTTGCCGGTGATTGATCTCGCAGAAATGCGCAACTTTTTGGCGACTAGGAGAAAAAATGTGACAAGAAGAAAAATGTTAACTTAAATTCTGTGATCCTGCTAAATAACACAAAATTATTTGTGATACCTCAACAGTCAGAGACCGAAGATAGCTACGCATTTCACTGGAATTTCATTCCAGTTGTCTACTGAGGAAATTGATTTTTTTTTATTTACAATTGAGGAGTCATTATTTATTAGTTATTACCAAGAAAAAGGAAAAAAGGTAGAATATGCTTTGTACAATACTCTGGGGTACATTAGGAAACCCAAGTTATCAGTGCTCCCATGTTTATTAATTTCATTACACAGTATTGATTTGTTCTTTGTTTGATTTTGCTTCAGACATTGTTTGGTTGTCCCTACGTATATATATGATGTTGAGATCTTTGTACAAATACATACTGGCAGTAGCAGTGAGAATTCATCTTTTGAAATAAGAACAAAAAAAAAAGGGAGATGCACATTGATTGAGCTTAGAAAAAATTGAACTAAAACTAAGCCCCATTCCTGTAAATCTAATTTTTAGCATGCTTACCAGATACTACTGCTGAGAAAAGAAACATATTTATGAAAGTGCAACTCCCAACATAACTGAAAACTATCTTTTTTTTTTATTTTTTGGCTATGCAGTGTCAGAAAGGACAAATTTGTTCATATTTCACAATGTCAACTATTACATACTTCTAATCTTTATTACAGACCTATTTTTCTCATTACTTCCAGATAATAGTACAATTAAAAAGGATCTTAAGAACTACATTGCTACGAACACTGCCAGTGATGGTTTACATTATCTCGTTTCTACCCTGGATCTTTGCATAATCCTTTTTCTTGTCTTGAAACTAAACTCAGAAGAAACCTGCCAACAGAAAAAAAACAAAAGGTTTGTAATTCAAGGTAATATCAAATTTTCATTATTAGCCAAATTTATTACCTAGGGTTTTTCATACCTGACCATAAATAAGCAGATTGTTTCTGAGGTACTTGCGGTAACATGCACTGATGCTGATTACATTTGCTTTTGGTTTCAACATCCATCAATGAGCTCGTTGTTTCTTCTTCTTCATCATCTTCTTCCATTACATCCATTTCATGATCTATGTTGTAGTTGCTAGATAGTATTGTTCGGTTCATTACAGGAACTGTCAATTCATGTTTTGGGTTAAAGAGAACGGCCATCGGAGAATCTTCATCTTCTTCCAAGAATTGTGGGAAATTTGCATGCTATTTTAATAATAACATACAGAAGAAAATTACATAATTATATTCTTTTCCAAAAGAATTTGTACATGCACCTGCAGTTGTCAGAAATTTTATTCTGGTATCTGTTAAGGATTAATTACTTGTAAATCTAAAATTGTGGTGCTATAAAAGAAACTACTTAGTACCAAGCAAAAGGAAACCACAATGGTTTAGGGAAGAACTAGCTAGTAATTAAGAGGAGGCCATATGATATACTATTCAACGAATCTGTGAAAAGAGAGAAATGATCATCACCTCTAATTTGATCCTTTTAGAAAGGGAGGATAGAGAGAGATCATGCGGCTCCTCCAATTCCTTTCTCTTCGCGGTGATTGATACGAGATAGTTCGCCATTTCCATATCTCATCAAGATCTTGAGCTAATTTCTAATTCCACGAATTGACGTTTCTAAATCGCTTTTGTAGGAAATTAGGAATCCTCTGTGACTTCCCTCTCTTATATTTATTTATTGAAATGGCATCGCTTTCCAAACAGAGTCAACTAGAGGGAGGCCAAAAGGGATAAGTGTTATGGATTTTGTGTTGCAATTGGATGTGTTTGTTTCCATGTGTGAATAAGGCCAAAGGGATGTTTACAAAAGTCACAAATGCATTATAGTATAATATAAATTATAATTAATAGAAAATATTTGAGAGATATTACCATTGATGTCGATTTCATTATTTATATAACATGAGTTATTATTCATTTTAATGACTTTATTGTACAACTTATTTTATACAATATTTTATTTTCAACTCAAATATCACTATTATAAATAATAACTCACTCAAGTTGAACGATAAAAATATTGTACAAATAAGATGTATAATAAAGTGCTAACATGAATAATAACTCATTTAATCTGAATAACAAAGTTAATATCAATGACAATATTTGTATATCAATTCTCATAATTAATCACTCACACTCTTTTTTCGGTATATACATTATGGCGTCACTCATTAAATATGTTTGAAATTTGTGGATATTTATATTTTCAATATAAATATATAATAACTATTTGATGATACCATATGAAACTTCATTCACTTAAACAAATTTAAGTTAATACTAAATCCAACTTGCAAAAACCACAAGAAGGCCCCTAGATCTAGCATTCACATGATATCAAAACTTTGTTTTTTTTTTTTTAAATGAAGCATAATATCAAAACTTATCTCATAGATTAACACCAATCTGACGTTTGGTTTATTTCATTATTTGACCAAGTTTATATGATGAACATGCATGTGATTTGTGGGGAAATTGTTCGTCCAATTATTAAGGACTGGAACAGAGACCTTGACTTTGATTAGTCTCCGTTTCCTCATTATCAACGGTACATTTTTTATAAGGATTTGAAATTAATATTTGAATGTAATTTCATCAAGCATCCAAAATGTACAACATTTCTTATTCATTTACATCTTAAAATTTGGAATGTAATTGTCAATTACAAATTAAATTGATCCTTCTTTTTCCTTTTTTTTTTCAGGACTAGCCCACATAAAATTTTGTGATTTTTTTAAAAACTTATTTCTGATAAGATCAATATTCTATAATTATTATAACGGAAAATATTTGGGAGATACCAAAATTGATACTAAAATCGATACCGATTTTATTATTCATTTAATCCGAATAATAAAGTAGGTATCAATATCGTTTATGATATCTGTATATCAACTCCCTATTATAAAATCAATCAATCTATTTAACTATAACAAATTAATTTTAGTCCATTCATTTTTTTTTTGTCATCTTGATTTAGTATTAAATTAATTTTAAAAAATATAATATTTTATGTGGATGCATATATTTTATGAGGATGACATTCAGCCCAGAAAGATATCAGACCTGGTAGCATGTGACACCTTTTAAAAAAGCTGAGTGCCTTTTTATGTTTTTTGCTAGCATGATTGAAATCTAAAGCCCAAAATTCTCAATGTAACTATTACATAAAAATTCAAGAAGCCTCAGGCCTTTTTATTAATTCTCCAAATTTAGAGTTCACATTCAGGTTTTTATTTGGTGCATGCATCCAGTGCAATACAAATAAGTTTTGACATACCATAAAAATTATTTAAGGTTACATTATTCTTGAACGAAAAAGGATATTTTTAATTCTTCAGAATCTTTCAATCCAAATGACTTGACAAAATTTGAACTGTTTTTTTTATGACGATAAACACAATGTTAGCATTTAAAAAAGTAAAATATATACACATGTTCGCTAACAAGGCACAATGCGAGAAATTATTAAGGATAACAATAGTGCTTAAGTATATAATTTGTGTAAAATTATAACATTAAAAAAATAGGGCAGCAAAAGTCTACCTTATTAACATTAAAAAAATGGATCTCAACCCGATCGGACAACAATTTATCAAGATTCGATGTTTAAAATTTACACTGTACGATTCTCAATTCAATCAGAGAGATAACACACTACGCTATACGGTACTGTGCAGCAGAGAATACGAATTCGATAATAAAAAAAAAAAGGAAAGAAGAAAAAAGTGATAACACAATTAGCTAAAAAAAACTTAATTATTATTTATTTAAAGATTGAAAGTTGGAGACTCTCACAACTTCACCTTCTCTTCTAAGTTTTGGAAAAAAAAAATGTGAGAGAGAGGCTACAATGTACAAGTTTCATTGTCCAATGCATTGCACATGCGAGATATGCTTCCCACTTCATAGACGTTATTAAATCACGTGATTTACACGTCTTCAAGCTCGAATTGAGAGCCCAATTTTTCATTTCCTTTTTTTCGATATACTTTATTAAATTTGCTTATTATTATGAGTTCAGATCCTAAGTCAATATATTATTTATATTTTATCTATATCCGTAGTCAATTGTTAAAATTTAAAATCAGTATCTAAGCGCTTAAAAACATGGTTTTTTTTTTCTTTCCATAAGAACATGTTTCAAGAGTTTAAAACAGCTTGTTGTATTTTCAATAACAACGAAATTGTGTCACGCAATCCGACTCGTTTTAATTCAAATCATGTATCAAATTACATTGTGATTTCTTTTCAGAAAAATTTGAGATCTGAATTGATACAAATTAAGCAATGACAATGAAAGTGAAGTCATAGAAAACACAAATAAATATCAAACTCAAACATAGCGCGCTTCCGAATATATGAATTCCACAACAAATAGTATGTTAATTTCAATCGGATTTTATTTCCACACTTTTGTTGGTACAATAGAATATATATTTTCGATAACGTATCGAAAATTTTCAAAATAGCAGAATTTTAGAAAGTTTTTATGACATGAATTTTGATTAAAAAATTAATATTAATGAGATATTATCCGTTCATTATGCTCATGAACTTTATCTAAAATTTCTGTGCGATACTACTAAAATTTGTCAACAAAACACTCAATTCTTTATTTTCATTTTGGATAGAAAAATGAGGATGGAACCCTAAAATAAAATTCCGTTAACAAGTACATTAAAATTGTCACAAATATTAAAGGTTAAATTCTTAATTAATTCAGAAGAATTTTTTCCAAAAAGTAAAAAACCAAACATTAACTTAGCTTTTTTCTCTCAACAAGAACCATCAATTTTTGCCTAAATTAAAATTGCATTGCAAAATAAATGCAATCTCACAAGAAAAATATTATCCCATTTAAACAGAGGTTCCCTGCATTTCAGTCCACCTCTACTTAATTAGTACACTTGCACAAAATAAAATTAGAAAAAAAAATAATAATAAGAGATCCTTTGCCTAGTATCCTCACCCAAAAAAAAATTAAAAAAAAAAGATAACCTTAGAAAACTAAAAATTGAACTAAAATCATCAAAGTACACACACAGGGGGGAGATACAAATCAATCATCCCTCACCAATTCAACCTTTTTTCTTTTTTTCTTTTTACTCTCCCTCTCAATTTCATCTACACATTGCATTTGGGGAGTATTGTGGGTACCCAAAATCAGCCTCCGTGGAGCAATAATAATAACCATCTTTGTTATTCTCCACCAACTTAAGTATCCTCTGAAAAACACCAACCTCACAAGGAATTCTCAACACCCCTTCTTGTTGAAACCCAAACTCCTCCTCTGCTTCTCTTAACAAAGATACAAATGCACTGTGCCCCAGGTACTCAGTTGGGATGACGAACCTCTGCATCTCTTCTCCGACACATACCGCCAAGTGTCCCTTCGGTACGTCGCACGACAACGCCGATGTGTCGTTGAAGGACAATGTGCGCTTGATGAACTTGATTCCCTTGGATGAAGAAGTGTTGTTGTTGGTAGTGCTGGAGGAGGTGGAGGAGGTGCCGTTTTTGGAGACGGAGAGCTTCTTCCATTTCTTCAGCATCTGTTGGAGCCTTACAATTTCTGTGATTTTGTTGGACTTTTTTGACTCCATTTGGGGATATGAGAGAAGAGAGAGACAAAAATGTGAGTTTCTAGAATTGGGTTTGTGAAAGGTTTGAACTTTGAAGGAAGGAAGATGAGATTGTAGGGTTGAGATATGAGGCAATTTAAAGGGCTTTGGTTTGAGTTATTCAATGGCTTATTTTTGTTTATTTAACTTTTTTTTTAGGTTGTTTATCTGATTTGATTTTTTGAGTAGGTAGGTAGGTTTTAATATTGCAAGGTTGGTCCTTATTAGGGTTAGTGGTATAACCGTCTATGGAATCTTACTGACTCATGGGTCGTGTCTCATTAAAATATATACATATATATGCTTTTTAATAGTTGCATTTTTTTATAAGTAGAAACCTAATTGGTTGAATTTTTAAAATTCTGATTTTTTTTTATATTTTCTTTGATTGTAATTTCTTGATGCATTATTAGGTTCCATCTGCTTTCACAGATGTGACTACAATTGACTGTCACAGTTCATTCATATTGATAGTTTAAAATTATATAGTTTATATTGTGTTATGTATTTTTTTTAATTTTAATAGAACCCATATACATCCGAGTTGTTAACAATTTATGTTGAATTTTAGATAAATCAGTAGATGCTTTTATAATTGACCTCTAAACTATTTAGAATTTTTTTACTGTTGGTTCCATAGTTAATAAATATGATGTAATTAAGTTACGATTATGACATATATACAACCACATTCATTAGTGAAAGAATATGTGAACTTACGTTACGAACTTATAGTGACATATGCTGGTTTATGATGTACCAAAACATACTACGCTAATGAGTCTATATCCTCTGTAATGTAATATATTGGGTTATAGATGAGTGAATTCTCAAGAAAATCCTCAAAATTAAAGCTATATAAATCTCGATATAATCGAACAACATAATCAAACAACATGAATATTATTGTAATAGAAGGATGTTGCGCGTTTGATAGCTCATTCAAAAATTTTAGATAAAAGTAAAACTTCAAATCCACTCAAATTTAAATATTTATAAAAAATATCTAAATTTTAAATTTATGATTTTTATATAAATATATTACTTTTATCAGTACACAATAACTTCCTTCTTGAATCCCATAATAGCTGCTCCATCCATTTGATCTGATTCAATTTGTTGTATTTTGATTGGATGATCTAAATCCCTTGCTAGAAGCCTAAAAAGAACGGAAATAAATCCATCAAGAGATTATATTTTGATTATTTTTGTACGTAGGCATGTGATACCTATAGTATATTCAGGTGTGTGAACCACATTGTGGGTCCCACATATCTTTGCAATTTAAGTCTTCTAAATTTATCCTGGTTTAATTTTGTACAAAATATATAATTAAGATTAGGGTTTTTTTTTTCTTGCCATGTTAGTTTCTTAAATAAATAAGGCACAAACTTTTTTTTTTACTCCCATTTGATTTGACTGATTGATGTTGTGATAATCATGTGGCTTATATTGCAAATTGCAATATTTTCTTAGGTGAAAGTACTACGTCTCTGCATGTTTGGATTCCCAAAAAAAATAATTAATTAATATGAAAAGGTATTATTTAGTTTTTACCCAAGAACACTATGGAAGGGGAGAAGGGGAGATTACATGAAACATAAAATATTTACAATTAATTACATAATATGATAATACCAACCTAGCACTCATAAGTCACCATGCAACAGTTTAGGTGCATATGTTGTAGTATTAAAAAATTATTAATCAGACTTTCTCTCATCTTTGAAAAGCAATTTTCCAGTTAAAGGCTACAATTGGACTCTTTTGCTTATTTACATTTTATGTAAAATTATAATCAAGAGTATGAGCAACAGTTTAGTTTAATTTGGAAGCATATATATATATATATATATAAATATATATCGGTTCTCTTATAGAGATTTTATTAAAAATATTTGGTAGAACATGGCTGGTTCTGTGGATCATGAGAGAATACATGTGAAGAAGGAACTCAAAATAATCAAAGTAGAGAGCATGATTGGAGAATCAAATAAGATGATTGAAATTACCAAATGCTTCTTTAATTAATTGATTTTGTGATAAATCATTTGGTTGGTACATAGTTATGAGGCATCTTTTGACTTGCCATTGTTTTGTTTTTGTTTTTGTTTTTGTTTTTGGTTTCGTTTTTGTTTTTGTATTCAATCGGTTGGAAGTAGCGGATCCAAAAGTACAGTCCTTTTTTCTTTTCGTGTGTACGCAAATCGATATATAATCAAATTATTATGTGCTTAAGTTAACACCTTAATGGTAGCATGCTACCTCTATGATTGTAAATTAAGGAGCGAGAAATATATTAATGAAATGGGTAAAACTAGCGTGTTTTTATGAGTATCGAATTTTTCGGTGTTCTTAATTCAAAAATCTATCAAATCGGTTTCAAATGAAAAATTCAAATTACTCAAGAAATTCTTTATATTAAAATATGATAGGATATTAAATTTTCTATTTTTAGAGTTTTTTGAACTATTTATTTCATATTTTTGAAAATGATATATTTTTATATACAAAAATTTATTATTTTATTATTATTATTATTAGAGTCATCTAAAAAAATCCAAAAAAAATATTTAGAAAACTCTAAAAATAGAAATTTTCGGTAACTTAAAGATTTTGATATGAAGAATTTATTAAAAAAACTTGAATTTTTCATTTGAAGTCAATTTAATAGATTTTTGAGTTAAAAACACCGAAAGGCTCCATGTTCCTAGAAGCACCATTTTACTCTTAATGAAATATAATCTTTTTATCAAATAAATGTTCATGGTGTGGTGCATAGATGGATCTTTGCTCCTCTACTCTCTTTTGGCTAGAGTTTGGAAATTGAAATTTTTTTTTTTGCTCGGGAATATATTTTGAAATTATTAAATCATCAAAACAAAAAGGATAGTGTGTCAAAGTAGGAATGTGAATGGATTAGGTTGGTCATATTCCATTTAGGTGGTAAATCAACTTTACAATTATTGGATTATAATATTTTCGATCTGTGACTAATTAATTAAAAATAAAAATTATTTAATTCGAGTTTTATGCTAGACAATCGTGTTTTACAATTTCGACATATTTATTTTGAAAAATGTTATAAAAATATAAATAACATTAAATGATAAAAAATGAGATATTTTAACTAACAATAATATGTAGAAAATTTTAATAAAATACATTTAATAGGACACCACATTATATCTATAGTAACATTAAGTTATATAAAGATAAATTTTGAGAAACATAATGTTGTGACGGATCTTATTTAATTTTTTTACAAAATTTAATTCATACCTAATCAATTAAATTCTAAATCTGCAAATTTTTTAGTCCAAACAGTCTAATTAATCAAATTAGTCCATAATTTTAGTTAGCTAGAAATGTTGGAATACTTAGGTAACAATAACATTATTCACATGATCTCATTAAAATCCAGATAAGATAATTAACCTAGATGCCACAAAAAAAATTTAATTTTTTTTATGGATCTGTAATCTGTAGATCCACAGTACTTTAAAAATGCTCTTAATTAATTTATGTACAAATAGCTGTCTCAAATTAATAAACTTAATTACAATATAATTTACACAGTTGTCAGAGCAAATGGATTTTGTTTCTAATACAAGCAACTTGTGGTACTATAGTACTGTATGAAAATGATATCATGTGAGAGGCACTAATTGCTAGAAAAGGTAATTAAATATCTTTGTTAGCTCACTAAAATCCAATTTATTTTATATTAATAACATTAGCTAAGTGTTTATATATCCCTTTCTTTCATTGGACAAAAATTAGATCTGATAATGCAATTAATATAATTTGACGAAAAGTTATATATGTCACTAACTCACTATTGTAGGAGTTTCATAAGAGACAAAAATGATATTGGGGTTAAATTAAATACGACAAAATTATATTGTTTTGGCAACTCATAATTTCGTAGTTCATAATAATTAATTAATTAATTAATTATATGGGCAATGATACTATGAAGACAATATATACTTAGAGGATTTTAATTTTATTAACTGGCTATGAATTTTCTGTTTTATTGAGCTTTAAATTTTAAAGTTCAAATGATAAAATTTGAATGCTGATCTTATTTTTTTTCATGAGCAAAGTGTTTATGTAGTTCATAATAATTTTTAGGTTATAATTAAGATCGATTATATTTTAAAAATATAAAACATGTTAACTCCAGTAAAAAAAAATTAGTATATTGGTTTTACACAAGACGAAATAAAATATTTATGAAACTTATTTGACAACTTTTTCATGACGATGAACAAAACTAACATTTTAGATTAGTAGATTATATTTTAAATATAAAATATTAATGAAAAATTTGTAGCATCAAAATTCTCTTTGTATTAAAATAAAATTAGATGTTGTAATTTTAGATTCAAAGATTTTGAGGCTATTCAAATCCTCTAAGCAAACATGTTCTAATTTTATTTTATTTTTCCTAAAAGTTAACTAAATATTTTTAAATTGAAATTGATCAGTAATTAATTGAATTACATTCAACTTTTAAAATTTTCAATGATTTTATTAAAACTTTCAACATTAAAAATTTTCCTAAAAGTTAACTAAAAATTTCTAATGATTTTATTAAAATTTAAAAAATTTTCATCAATGTCTTTTTCCCTCAAATTTTGGAAATTTTACATCAGTGTCTTACTATTGTTCAATTACACAATATTTCCCATCTATACGCAAAAAATTGTTCTTCATATTTTGAATTTTGTTTTTAGTCACTGGTCAATACATATATTTTTTTTGGCAATCATCTGACATGATGCACTTTCAATTATATTTGACATGAAGCAACTCCTGAAAATTTATTTGCCATGGTATGTGGCGATAAGTGGTTGCTAAAGCTGTTAAATATCATGTTACACAACTGGAGTAAACGCTGTGGAATTATAGTGCTAATAAGGACTCAAATTAAGGCAACATGTGCATTGCATTTTATTTAGTCAAATACAAGTGTAGAATTAGTACAATTTTAAACTAAATCCCTCTTCTTTCCAATTAATTATTTATTTTCTTTTCGTTGAAGGACAATGCTAGCCAACACTTGCTACATCAGTACATTTTATTGCTGGAGATAAATAAGTGACAAAATTTGTTGGGACCCTTATCATTTACCCCAACCGACCTAGTTGTAATTTAATCAGGACCGTACATCGCAGATATTTTATTTATTTTTTCTTTTTTTTTCTTTTATCCTGAATCCATCAGTTGCGCTGAGAGTCGCAGTATATTTCTGCGTCCAGCAATAAATATAATTTCCTTCTATAAAATAAAATATATATATATATATATATAATTCACCGACCATACTTCCGTACACATCCCCCTTCTGACTCTACTACGGCTACAATTTCCCTCCATCCTCTCCAGTTTAGAAATAAACTGGAGACTCGAGTGCTTTCTTATTTCTCTTCTTTTCCAAGTAAATAGAAAAAAATAGTTAAGGAGGGAGATTTAACAAGGAAATAATTTCTTTAACTAGGATACTATATGAGGACCTTTAATTGAGAAAAAAAAATAGAGAGAAACTACGTACACCTATAAATTATATATTTTTTTAATTTTATTTTATATTATTTCATCAACAAAGTTGCATTCTTTTTATTATATTTTCCAAAAAGCTACACACTTTTGTAATGTTTGCTCGAGACGTGTCAACAAAACAACATCTTGGTCAACCTCTTCAATCAATCCGCAGTTCATGCAATTAATTCAAACCCATTACGAAGTTCAGTGAAAATATGTGTTTTAAATTGGATAAAAAAAGGAAGAAAAAGAAAGTGTACTTCTTTCTCCATTTACCTCTGTTGGAATTGGAGTTGGAGAGGGGAGAGAGTTTCAATTTGAGATTCAATCTTCTTTTATTATCATATAATCAATCTAGGATTTACTTTTTTACATGGCTTTGGAATCTGTTTCTTTTTTTTTTTATTGACAGATCTGAACCTGCCGAGTTTTCAGAATCTCAGATTGTTGATAATTTTTTACTTTGGTCCTCAGACTCATTTTTAGTTTTATTTTGATCCTTGATTCTTTACTACATTTATATATGGTTTTTTTTTTGTAGCTATTTTAGCTCTGTCATGTTGGTCGTAGGTTATAATGTATAGCTAGAATACAATAAAACTCATAATGGTGTATAACTTAAAATAAATGATAAAACAATGAAATATACTTGTTCATTATTTATTTATGTATTAGTAGTATGGATACTTCTTTTTTTTTATTACTTGTCAAAACATACCAAATTTTAGTGTATATTAAAATTTGGTATCTTGAAAACAATTTTAAGTTCAAATTAACTTAAAATGTAGATGTGTTATTTGTTTATTAGATACCGTTTGTATACATTTGGACTAGTTTAAAAGTCATTTATTTTTTCTCAAGTAATTAAAAAATTTTATCAATATAATTTTGATGGCTTTTAAAAGTAAATCAAAGATTTATTTTTTTTATATTTTATACAATATTTTTTTACTACGGCTATGCATGTTTTTTGAGTTGACATTTCTCTATTTTTCTAAAAGAAAAAGATAGGATCTTAGTATCTCACTATCCCAAATTAAAATTAATGATCAAAATGAACAAATCAGATTCATATAAAAGTGCTTCAAAATTATAAATCAGATTGATTTGATCTGTTTATTTTAAATCCTAGCATCTGAATCATAATATTAAAGTCTTACTTTGTTTTTGAAAAACTAGTAAATACATATGAATTCTTTTGTTACTAGAATAATTACCTTGATTTTTTTTGTTGCTTTTTTTTCCAAGTTTTCTTTCTGTAAATATGTAACAATTGAGGGTTTAAGCAAAAAAAAAAAAATATATATATATATATATATATATATATATATATATATATAAAATCAAGCACAAATAAAAATTGGTACTTTCTGCAGCCAAATATTAAAGAATTTTTCAGACACCAAATAGTATATAAATGACATCTTTGGAAATGACAACTTGTGACCATTATTTTAAATGAGAAGTAATTTTTGGAGAAAAGAAGGAAATTAAAGTGCGACGGTTAGAATCAGTTGGTCTTGTACATGTATTTAAAATATGAATTTATGACTGAGCTATATATATCTCCAAGGCTTATTATCTCTTTGATATTTCCAATGGCCATTTATTACAGTAGTTTGACATCTTGGTATTATTGCTTCTCAGATTCTTAATTAATTCTTTGGATCCAAGAATGTTATTTTTATCATGCATCTAAATTCTCCTTATAAACTCTGGGAGATGAAATACAGATATCAAAATTGATATTAAAATCGATATTGATTTTATTATTTATATTAACGATTTTATTATACAATTTATTTGTACGGTATATTTGTTTTTCAACTTAAGTGAATTATTATTCATATTAGTGGTATTTGAGTTGAATAATAAAAATACTGTTAAAAATAAATTGCATAATAAAATAGTTAATATGAATAATAATTTATTTTTCTCGGTTTCTTTGTTTGCAAAAATGGAGTAATTTGCAATCCATGTGGTTTAGAGCCGTTATTTAAGGAGTCAAACCTGCTCCTTGTTCTTTGACAGACTAATTTTATTATGGAAGATGCTTTTATATATTATTGCCAACTTTGGATTCAAATCCCTTGTAACAGTATAAAAGTGACATATATTATCACTCGGATTGGCAATTATTATTGGCAAAGTCTACGCCACAAATTACAAGTTACATCCCCTCGGGAATTCAAAATAACAGCAACTACTTATTTTTTTAAAAAAAATTTGAAATAAAGATTTTCGTTGGTCTTGATAATTATTATTTTTTAAATATTTTTTATAAGATTCGCATATATATATTTTTTTAAAATGAGATATATCGTCATTTGTGTTAGATTTATTACAATTTACGTGAAGAGAAAGATGCTTGAGAATTTTTAATGACGAGTCTATCACAATTGATGTTATGCTAAGTTAACATCATCGGCTCTAAATTTTTTTTTTTTGCTTTTTTTTTATTTATTACTCTCATACAAATTTTCATTTTGTTTTGAACCAATGTTGTAAAAAACGGAATGCATCTGACAGATAAAGGGGTGCCGCCAAGCGATTAATCGTTATGCAGTTAATTAATCGGATTTTTACGGATAATTTGACGTTCATAATTTAATATACACAAGTATCAATAACTTAAATAAAATAAGTGATTTATATACTTTATAAGAATTTATTTACTTATTTTACCTTAGAAATTTAAATGTTTCAGTTCATGACATTTTAGTTATCTTGAAAAGAATAAAATAATATATAGACCTATTTTTTATTTTTTATTTTGTAAATTAGATGAAAAAATTTAAAAATTCAGAATCAAATAAGAAATAACAAAAAAAAACTAAAGTGATTGTTATTGAAAATTTATATTTGTGAAGCATGTACATTACAAACAAAAATCAATTACTTCTAAAGAAAGATAGAAAAACTCTCTAAATATTCAATTAAAAGAAATATTATATTTACACGATAAAAATAATTATACCTTAACATTTTCACTAACGTTAAATATTTATAAAATTTAAGACTTTCAAAGACTATTTGTCAATAATAAAAAATAATATAATATGTCATCTTCATGACTGATTTTACAAAGAAAATATTGTACAAATTAATCATTCAAATTAAAAAAAAATTAAATTTTTTATCAATGTCCAATTAAGTAAAAAATACATATTAAATTAAAGTTTGTAAAGTCTAATTTATACGGAGACTTATATCATAAAAATCATAGTTTGGAAGAAAAAAAATGACTCGAATAAGTACACTTTAAAAATTATTCTGATTTGGCTGCCGATTAATCAGTTTTGCGGTTGACTAATCGGTTTTGACAGCCGATTAATCATTTTTAACCGCAAAATGCACTCCGAATACACTATACATGACGGTTTATCCACCGACTCCCACTAATTGGTCTTGGCGGCCGATTTTTATATCCTTGTTTTAAACAATCTCAAATCTCTTGGGACTAAACATTTTAAATTTTGCTAATTTCTTGTAAACTCTACTTTGCATTAATAAGAAAATAAGGGCTTGACCATCAAGTAGGGATAATTAAAAGGGCCCATTAAAAGGGATGATTAAATTATTGGATACAAACTATTAAAAGGGCCCATTATAATTTGGGCCAAGATCTAGGATTTTAAGGCCCACTATAAAAGTATATTGTCTAAGTTATTGACAAATAAGAAATGAGAAATGAGCATCTAGGAGTTGGTTTACTATATGTTTCAAGTGTGAAATAATTTTGGAAAGCACAAATAAGCTGGATATGTTTAAATATTTTAATCTTTTCAAACTTGATCCAGAAATCTTTATTGGATCTTCCTTGACTAAATTGTTACAACAATAATATGAACCGTTGGCAATGTTAAATTCAGAAAATCTCAAACTTTTGTATAAACCATAATAGGAATTTATCTAGTTAAGTGTTTCAAATGTTTGGTTTGATATTGTTTTTAGCTTTGATCTACTAAACTGACTTGGTTTAAAAATTAGGATTACACAAAGAAGTACAAAAGCAAATATCTAAAACTTAATACAATCTCTATTTTATGTTTTTTTTGAGACATTTCTTGACATACTTGAGCAGTCTCTTGGTCAATTTGAAATATGCTTAGAATCACAACTTAAAACTTCACAATTATTAATGTCATTTGATAATATTTCAAAATCATCAAATTTAAATTCACTACTGTCAAGTTGAGAAAAAAAGGAAAATGAAATAAAAATGAAATTACATTTGTACCTTCAAACTAGAAAGGAACAGATATGAGACTTGTCCACGCACTGTCAATAATAAACATGTCTACTACTAGAGTTTTAAAATCGTGCATGTCGTACCATGCCGTGTTAAAATACGGCGTGCCGCGGCACATCACGGCACGGTACATGAGTTTGAATTTTTTTTTTTTAGCGTGTGTGTCGTGCCGTGTTAAAAATGAGGAGAGGACGACATGGCACGGATAAGGCACGGCACGGTTAAATCACGGCGTGTTACACGTGTCATGTCGATTTGACACGCCGTGCTAGACCTGACGTGCTTTAACCGTGCTGTGCCGTATCGATTTGACACGCTGTGTTACACGTGTCTTAACCGTGCTAAACGTGTTGGTGGGAAAAAATTCGAAAAAATTGGAAAAAATTATAAAAAATTCGGAAAAATCTTAAAAAAATATAAAAAATTTAAAAATTTTAAATTTATTTGCTGCTAAAAAAATTAAACAAATCATTGGAAAAAAATAATATTTTTATAAAAATTGCAAAAAAATTAGAAAAATCCGAATTTTTTTTAAAAAATATGAAAAATATTTTTAAAAAATTCAAAAAATATTTTAAAAATTATTAAAAATTACTTTTAAAATATTTTATTTTTCAAAATTTCCCTCTCCTTTTTAATCTCATTACAAAATCCCGCCAATAAATTACAAAATCAACCATCCAATCAACATCCAACGGCCCACAATCCGTGTATACTATGTCTATCCGTGTTAACCGTACTAAACGTGCCTACCCGTACCTATCCGTACCTACCAGTGCTAAATATGCCTACCCGTGCCTACGTGTGTTTCTGTGCCGTGCCCATGCGTGTTCCGTGCCGTGTTGCCTCCCTTATCCATACGTGCCGTACCGTATTTACAATGAGAAAAACCGGACACGATACGGATAACGGTACGGCAAACGACACGCATAATACGACATGTATTAATATGCCGTGTCGTGCCGTATTTTGAAACGCCGTATTATTTTTAATTTCCTATTTACTGTCAATAATAAAAATATCCTCACGGATCTGAGGACTAAACTCCTAAAAAAAACAAAATAAACCGTAAAGACTTGTGCATGTACGAGTCTCTAAAATCAGTGGTCACATGTTGGTAACCTTATTGAGAATATCTACGTTCGTCATTGTGTCTAGCGGACTATATACATGACAAAAGACGTTGAATGCTTGAAAACGATCCAATCTACTTGAGAAATCTGTGTCAGATCGCGCAGCTAATTCTCTGCTTGAAAACGACCTCAATTTAGATCTGTTGGAACGTTCGACAATGTATAAAAGATTAAATTTTAATTCATATTAACTAAAGGGATCGTATTCCGTAATTTTAATATATACGTAAAAGCTAAAAAAATTTAATTCGGAAGAGAGTTTTCTGAAAAAATTGACAAAAAAATTAAAATTCAGATAAAAAGAAATTAAAAAAAAGTTTTTAATTCGTACTAAAAAAAATAGGTATTTAAAAAAACTATAAAAGAGGATGCCGAACGGAACCGTTACGCTTAAGCACAAATGGAGAAGTAACAGATATGAGATCTGATCGAGCACCAACAACCTAGCTGGCGTAGTCTGTTACGCCTTAGCACAATCCGCCTCGATCGCATGTAACAAGTGAAACAAGAAACACCTAAGACAAGGCTAAGGCCCACCAGCCAGAGCGGCAGAGCCCCCCGCCTTCACTCAATTAAAAAGGATTAAGGCCATCAGACGACGCGTGTCAATATTCCAGTCGCTCAGATTGCTGTGTTATGTCGGCGATGAACATCAGATCTGTTTCAAGTTGATGCAATCATAACGAACCTATTAACTATATTTCGGTGCGCTGCACGAATTAATCGTACAATAATATTAAAATTTATATAAAAATTTTACATTATATTTTAATAATTATGTAAAATATCTCACGTTTTGCATTTTTTACCAGTATATCAAAAATATTTATATTAAATTGATAATTTATTTATACATGAATTTGTAAATATTTATAGTTAGTATAAAATACATTTATTAGTTTTTTTAAATAATTATAGAAAAATTCAAGTAAAAAACATAAGGTATAAATATTTTTATTTAGATATAAGTATTTAAAAAAAAATAAACACATCTAAGAGTAATGATGGATGAAATGAAGAGACAATGTCAGAGATATTGTATATGCTCTCTATTTTTTAATTTGTATGTTTTTTCAACAACATGAATGAGAACCAAAACCTTTTAACTCATCCTAATATATGTATATGTTAATAAGAAAAGAGCATGATTTACTAAATAAAATATTTGTGTGGTATTATACATTTTCTTGATTAGTAAATATTAATTAGCCCTTGTCACATAATATTAAAAAAAAAGCAAAAAGATACTTCCTGTCACAATTCTGTAATATCTATTGTAATTACTAAGCTCATAATCGTGCTAATAGTTGAAAAATTTTATTTCTATGGATAATCAATTAAAAAATAAATGTCTCTTCTGCTCTTTGAAATCAATAAGATAAATAATTCTATGTCAAGATCAATTATCATAAGTTTATAAAATGGTAAAAAATAATGGGGCAAATTTAAATAAAACTGATAAGATCTGTATTATTTTTTAATGATGAAATAGATAAACGTATAAATAAATAAAATAAAATTGCAACTTGAAACACAACAATTAGCAGCACAAGCCTTTAAATAGAGAATATATGCATGGTTACAAGTTTTTATTGGACCCATTTTATGAGAATAATATCTCATCTCTCTGTAATATTGAAAATTTCAACAATACACCTCATCAAGAATGAAATAACAACAATATACCTACAAGATTCAATGCATGAATTTTAAAATAATAACATCCCATCGTAGTAAAGTCGCAAGTATTTTAGATTATCTTTTTTATTTTCTCGTTTTATAATAACTTTGTTGAACATGATGTAAGTTTTAATAATAATTTTATAAAATTTTATTATGATACATTGTTTGTTCAACTATGTACAATCAAATTATATATGTTGTATATTCCATTCACGTCCAAATAATGTTGAATCCATCTTACATGTAATATTTCTCTAATATTATATATAGTATTTGACTAATATATTTCTATAAGCATTTCGATCTGAAAATACTTAAGGATCAAATCTAAAAAATCCCACGTCCGAAATATTAATCTAAGAGCTTAATAAATTATTTATATCAAAATCTCATATAATACTAAAATTTATCATTTAAAAAATTCTACTACTTTTAATAATTAAAAAAATGATTCCAAAAATAAAAAAAAACCAATATTTAAAAGTAAAATTGGACAAAGATTTGATCTTTGTAGTGAAAATTGTGATATACCCCATCATTCATTCAAAGAAAAATATTATTATTATTTTTTTTTTTGACAATACATCAAAAAAGTTTCTCCATGTTAAATTTAGTAGTCACTCATGACTCGTCGGCTCCGCTCTCTCTCACTCTCTCTCTCTCCCCCCCCCCCCCCCCCCCCTTCTCCTCTTTCTCGTTTTCTAAATTCTCTAAATCACAAAACAACTATATAATCAAACCACATCTGACTCTGTCTCCCATAAAAGCAATGAAGGTTTCAGAAGGAAAGACAGCTCCGGCGTGGCCAAGCGACGAACAGGTATCAATCCGGAGGAGCGGAGCACCTTTTAGTTTTCTTTTATTTTTTTTCTTTTTTCTGAATACTTTCTTTAATTCGTCTCTTTGCGTAAAGCTTATCTAGAACCTCAATTTTGCTTATTTAGCTTTTGAAAAAAAGTATGTTCTTTTTCGAAAATTTACTTGTTTGTCTAAGTACATCATGCTCGTGATCCATGCTTAGAGCGTCTGTCCAGCAAGATTCGATCTTTCTTTCTTTTCGATTGTTTATTACCATCGAGTAGATCAATCCAGACACGAATTTCTAATTGTGGAAGGACATTCATTCATTTCGCCTCTGATAGTTTGATGCATTTCATAAAATAAGCATATATCTCAAAGATTTCATCCATGCTTTAATCTAATTACAAAGATAAAGCTCCACAACTGCACCAGCTCCTCTCGATCCCTCTAAAAGAGGTTAATTTGGGAAGTACATTGTTTGATAAGAAGTCTGAATAAGAATCTCCCTCCCCTTCCCGATTTTCGTTATCCTAATTAATTTTCATTTGAATCTTTGTTTAATTTCATGAAGCTTGAATCCGTGAGAAAGAAAGTAGCGCAGATGAGCCAGAGAAACATCGGGGAAGTTAATGTGGTTGCTTGTCCGTACAGGATCTGTCCTCTAGGGGCCCACATTGATCATCAGGTTAGGTTTCAATTAAATTATCTTCTTTCCTTATCCATTTTCTGACATTTTAGGTTAAATTTGGATTAATGAAAGGTGATAACGATATGAAACTGAGCGGTCACTATGAACTAAACACATATATTTATTAAAGGAAAATGTTTGGGAGATATCATCATTGATACCGTAATCGATACCGACTTTATTATTCATGTAAAATGAGTTATTATTTATATTAACAACTTTATTATGCAACTTATTTTTGACAGTATTTTTATTATTCAACTCATATAACTAATATGAATAATAACTCACTTAAGTTGAATAACAAAAGAATTGTACAAATAAGTTGCATAATAAAGTCGTTAATATGAATAATCGTCAATATGAATAATAACTCATTTAATCTGAATAACAAAGTCGGTATCAATTATGGTATCAATTATGGTTTCTGTATATCAGCTCCCTAATATGAAATTGAGTGGCCACTATGAAACTGCACTTTGTTTTTTTCATTTAACGAACTAAACAGAATATTTGAAATTAATTGAGTGAACAGATTGCGAGAAGGAACCCAATTAATGCTTCTCTTTCTCCTCAATTTGGAAAGATAGACTATGATTCTGTTTCAGAAGGGATGTGTTGACCTATTTAAAAATAAATAAATTGTCATGAAGCACAGGTGAACACACATATAGTTAACTGATAAGTGGCACTAAAATATATTTTTATCATCTGTGGTTCTCATGTGATGTTTCCAGTGTGGCAATACTTTTTTAGCAAGTAAGGTGCAGTATAATCTGCTATTTGAACCGTCAGATTGCCGAAAAAGAAATTCCGCAGAAATTTTTTTTTTGAAAAAAGGTGACAAGCAGTCAAGCTTCCGTTTCATAGATGAAACAAATGTATACATTACCCAGAAAATCTGGATAAGAGCTTTTAGTGATGTTCAAGTCTCTTACTTAGACGAATTTTAGTATTTGTATTGTTCATTTTCAGGGGGGAGTTGTTACTGCTATGACAATAAACTATGGGGTACTTCTGGGTTTTGTTCCTTCCGAAAACGGTGAGGTATGAATGCACTTATTTGGCAAGAAAAAATTGTTAACTTTTTACTAAAACTGACGAGAGGTTAATACAAGAATATACCTGTTGGCAGATTCAGTTTTTCTTACAAATCTTTTATCTTTTTGTGGTTTTGTTTATTTCAAAGATAGGGATCTGAGAGTTCCTGTTTTCTTTTTATCTGTACCAATTCACTAAGTGATAACCCGTAAAATATCTGGTAATTGGCATATTCTTGGTGCTTTTGAAGTTTCTTTTCTCTAGAAAGAAAAACAGATCTTTCTTTTATTTGTTTTCAGATATTATTACAGTCTGGACAATTTGAAGGAGAGCTGAAATTTAAGTAAGAATCCCTTTTGTTTAGCTTTATAGAAAAATTCAGCAAATGTTAATTATACATAGCAGATTAATTAATTTTGCAATTGCGCAGCTCTAAAGATTCACAAAAACCAATAGAAAACCCTGAAAATATAAATTGGGAGAGTTATGCACGAGGGGCTGTTTATGCATTGCAAAATGGTGGTTATGATCTGCAAAAGGTAATTTACAAAAAGTAGATTTCCTTTTTGTTATTTAGGGCTTTTAACATCTGAATTGTCTTTATTTGACTCTCATAATTTTCTTTTGGGCTATCAATTTTTAGGGCATAATTGGCTTCATTTCAGGTGTGGAGGGACTTGATAGTTCTGGGTTAAGCTCATCAGCTGCTGTAATTTTTTTAATTTATGCTTTAAACCTAAAATTAAAGAATTGTCTAAATAATCATTCGTTATTAATTTTATTTCTTTTTCTTGACTAGGTCGGTATTGCTTATTTGTTAGCTTTAGAATATGCAAACAACATAATCATACCTCCATTGGATAACATATATTTGGATAAGTATGCTGCACCATTGTTTATTTTATATTATTCTTTAACTTTTCATAAATTATTAACTTTGTGATCACATGAGCATTTTATTGTTCCCCTTTTAGGTTGATAGAAAATAACTACCTAGGTCTTGAAAATGGGATTCTTGACCAGTCTGCTATCTTGCTGTCAAGATCTGGCTATCTCACCTTCATGGATTGCAAGGTCATTTCAGATTTATATTTCAACAAGAACATCCCTCCTAGTACCTCATCTGGTTTTATAAAACGCTATCTAACCTGACACGAGATGCAAGGTGGCAGATATTGGTACCAGTAACTCGCATGGTAATTTGCAGTGTTATTCAGGAACTTTATGTATCTGCTACTGATTAAGACTCCATCTAACATGTTGGCCATAGCACCTAGCCACCTTGATGAGAAGGAATTAGGTGCTTGGTTGTGATTAAGAAACCTTTGGATTATTTTTCACCTTTTTTGATGGCTTCCATATTCCAAGTCATAAAATTGTAATCCACTGTTGATCTTGGCTGCAATTTTCGTTTCTCTCTGTTTTTTTTCTTCTTTGCCATTTATTTTTGAAAGCAGACAAAACAACCATTCTACATGCGCTTTGCTGAGCAAAACAAAAACCAGCATTTAGATAGAGAACTTGGCTTCAAAATTCTACTGGCATTTTCTGGAATTAGGCACAATCTACCAAAAAAGCGTGGTTACAATACTAGGGTTGCTGAGTGCAAAGCAGTTGCACATGCCCTTCTTTCGTAAGTTGTTTCAGTTACACATTGAAAAGTATATATCTATATTGACAATTATAAGTTTGTAGTACAAAATCTGTTCTACCTAGTTTGTGCACAATATCTTCAGCGTAGGGTATGTGACTGCATAAGCTCAGTTGCAGAAATAAAAATAAATATAAAAGAAGTGCCAGAAGAAATATATTCTGGTACTAGTAGAGTCAAGTCAAGTGTGATGATGGATCTGGTTGGGTCAGCTTACTGTTCTTTGAAAATAAGATATGTTTTATTACTTTATAGTCTGACCTACCGATAAATCAAGATATGCTAACCCGGACCTCTAATCTATTAGCCTTTCCAGTAGGAATTGGAATTCTAAATGGTTAAAATATTGTCAGTTTCGTGTAGTGAATTTATTTCTTTTGTATACGTTCTTGATAAACCATTTAGATAGATCTGAGTCTAATTGTCATTTTCACAAAAGGAGAAAATAAACTCTTATGTGCATCTTGTGGATTGGCACCTTCTATTGATATATACAATATTGGATTCACCCAACCAACTAGTAGGTGAAAATACCTGACTTGTACCCTATCCATTAATCCATTGGGACCGTAACAGTTAACAGAAGGCTCAAGCTTCGGCCAGCAACTGCCAGCTCACTGGCTTCTATTGCACTAGGACATAACACATATTTTATTGGACCCTGCAATTATTTTTTTTAAATGCACTCTTTTGGCTTAACCTGCAATTGTTCAGTAGCATTTCATGTTATCTAATTTCTTTAAAAAATTTCTTCATCCAACCGCAGAGCAGAAGGTTATGAGAATTTGGAGGCATTACTTTGCAATGGTAAGTTACAAAGATTTCATGTGCATATGAATTTTTTAATGTTAAGTTTGTAATAACTTCATTTTTTTTTGTGGTAACAGTTGATCCAAGTACATACGAGGCTCATAAGGTAAAATCCACCATTTTCAACTATTAGGCTTTTCTTGTTCTTTTTCTTATTTTCAGTTCACATAATTCCAACATCGAATGTAGACGATGGATAAAAACTTTAGCAGAAAGGATAATCATGGTGTATTTATCTTGTGCAGGGGGTTTTAGAAGAAAACCTGGCTAAAAGGGCTGAGCACTACTTCTCTGAAACAAAGAGGGTTGCAAAAGGTGCTTATTTGAATTCTTTTTCTTTTGTTTTAGGTCTTGTACCCAAGTTGACTTATTCTGGAGATCTCATTTTTATGCATATTTCATGTTGATTTTTGTTAGCCATCTTGGTTGATCTGGGGTACTTTTTTGTTTCTGAAAAATAAGCTCATATTTCTTTGGCAAGGTAAAGATGCATGGGCCCGTGGGAATCTGCAGACGCAAAATGAGCTTTTGGTGTTTTTAGCAAAGATTGACGTAATTGGTGTAATCTGCAAATTAATGATAACAGAAATCCCAAATGATATTTTCTATGACTTTTGTGCTTATTTCTGGCTCAGGTAAAGATGCATGGGCCCGTGGGAATCTGGAAGAATTTGGGAAGTTGATTTCTGAGTCTGGCCGAAGTTCCATTGACAACTATGAGTGCGGTATGTTTCTCCTGTTCCATTTTCTAAGGATAATATACCTTTGATGATTAGTTATTTAGTTTATTTGCAACACTATATTTTTGTGATTTATCGGATTATTGACAAGTTTGCCAAAACTGGACTGACTCAACTAAATGCAACAGTAAATTACACAAGTGTGAAGTATGACACATTTCCCATTTTGTCCTCAAATGTTTAAGTTATCATTCAGTTCCATAAACATTCAATTTCTGCTATTTGGTACTTTCCACTATTTTCCATTGAATACTTAAGAGAAATCTTGCTTTACATCTAAAATGCAGAATGAGACATCTTTGAAATAACTTCCAATAAAAGGAAATGACTTATTCTGACCAGTTACAATGAAAATCTTAGATCTTTCGGAATCCAGACTTTTCTTTATTTTACTATAATGCAAAAATGATAAATATGTCTAAATTCGAAAGATGCCATACTACAGTTTGTATTGATAAGATGCCATAATACTGTACATATCCAAATTTTAAGGCTGATCTGCAAAAAACTGGGCCAGACAATACCAATCCTTGACCTGTATGCCATCTTTTTTGAAAATTACAACCTTGCAAATGCAGTAATATTTCTTTGAAAATGATGACTTTCTGCTCATTGATAGGATAGTTTGCGGGCTTGATATACTGAGTTCATATCAAAATGGGGCCTAACATTTTAAAGACCAAGTCCAATGTCTTATCAATTTTTGAATGCAATCCAGGAAGTAAGGAAATGATACAGCTCTATGAGATCCTGTTAAAGGCCCCTGGCGTTTATGGGGCCCGCTTTAGCGGGGCAGGGTTCAGGGGATGCTGTCTGGCACTTGTGGCTGTCGATCGTGCTGACGAGGCAGCAGAGTTTATCAGAAACGCGTACGAAAAAGAACAACCTGAGTTGGTCTCTGACATCCCTCATGATAAGCGTGTTTTAATTTGTGAACCTGATGGCTCAGCTCGAATTATTTTCCCTGAAATATAGCAAACCAAGAAACTCTCACCCAATTGCCCTAAAAAAATGGATACTTTACTGCTGCACCTTCGTTTACTGAAGCTTCTGACAAGGTATCAAAATCACAAAATAAATATTTTGAAGCATCTAAGGACAGGTTTGAATCCTCACGAAGCTGGAGGCCAATTGCAGTGCCCATGTATAAAGTTCCATTTATTCATTTCTTGTTCTTTTGTAATACAATTTGAGATCAATTGATTGTTGAATTTGTATGATCCATATGGTTCTCTCTCTTCTATAAAATTGTGTGGTGTTCATTCTTCTTTTCTAACTTGCTGGAGACCATGATGCTCCTCATTTTATATATATTGTTTCTTTTTTTGCTGTTTTGATTTTTTTCTTTCTGTTCTTTTAACTCAATTCTAGGTTCCAAATGTGGATCCTTTTTAAAAATTAATCAGCAGTTCCAATTGTTTTTATATTATTTGTATTTCAACTTAAATACAAATAATATAAATATTTTTTATGCAAGACTCAGAGAAAGTTAATTTTTTTTCTCAAAAAAATATCATGCAAAATTCACTATTTAAATTTACACGACTTATTCTTTCCCGAGCAAAAAAAAAAAAAGTTAATTTTTTATTGGACGAAATTCAGTCCCAAATTTGTGGGTATACAGAGTCATCGTCCTATTTTGATAGGTCAACCGACATATATTGCCGACATAATAGAAAATAACATGGTACGGTAAAAAATAATTGACTAATGAAAATATGAAGTACATATGTGATTAAGGGTAGGGATTTGTTGATAATTATATATTTTGATAATATTAGTAGTAAATTTTTAAATAATTTCAAAAAAAATGTTAAAATTAGAAAAAAGTTTATAAACATATTCTTTAACTTACAGATCGATCGTGTTTCAAATTTCATACAATTTAAGAATTATTTGATATTCCATCAATGACAATGAAAATTATATAATATTTACAATAGTTTATATTTAACGATCTTTGATGAAATATCAAATGACCCTTTAATTATATGAAATTTGAAACACAATTAATCTATAAGTTAAAAAAATATGTTTGTCAATTTTTTTCTATTTTTGAGAAATTTTAAAAATTACTTCAAAATTATTTAAAAATTGATCGACAAAATTGTCAAGATAATGGTTTTTAAAGAATTCCCTCTCTATGAGTAAAGCTAATATGGGCTTGAGCTCACCAAAGCTAATATGAGCTTGAGCTCATCAAAGGGTTGATGAGCTTAATTCAAGATCCATCAAATCAATTTAAATTTTCAAATTCAATTGTTCAATAAATTCTTCATATTAAAATCTCATAAGATATTGAAATTTTCTATTTTTAGAGTTTTTCTAATTATTTATTTCATATTTTTGAAAATGACTTATTTTCATATACAAATATTTTTGAAAATAATCTTTTTTTTTAATTTGATAGATTTTTGAGTTAGGAATACCGAGAGACTCCGTACTCTTAAAAATACGCTAGTTTTACTCATCATATAATATCATGTGAACTTAATTTGTACTTTATACATTCAATTATTGTGAGTGATTGAAGAGCCAGATCCCCTTAATGGAATTTCAAATCCTTGTAACTATAATTTGGGCCAGATGGTCATCGGTTGATCTGAAAATGATGTTTCTGTACCTATCACAATCAACTGGTATAATAATAGAGCATCTCTGGGTCCAATCATGCTTGTGTGCTTGCTTGTGTGGATGTGGTGGATACCAAGTAGAAAAATCACCGAATAACATCCCTATACGGACCGAGTTTTCCTTTATGTATTCTGTATGTTATAGTCTGGTCGTATGAATTTCTATTTACACACAAATTAATTTTCTATTGCAAATAGAAGCACTGGTACACATTTTAATAGTATATGCTGAATCTGCTCATGTCAACCAGAAAGAAAACCAAAGTGTAGCTCTTAGCTATTTCAAACCTTAAGCCTACGTATATAATTAAACTTTGTAAATTAAATGAATAGTACATCATTATCAATTCAATAAATCCAAATTTGCACACATGTAAGAGTTGAGCAAATACTCAAGTGGGGTCGTCCATATACCTGGATTGTTGATCTCAACATACAAATTCAAACCACTAGAACTATTCATAATGGATTGGTGGGGTCACACAATTACAAAACCAGAGGTACCTTTTTCATTATTATGCTTACAATAATTCAAGGTGAAGGAACTGTCATGTATATAGGGATTATTATTATTATTATTAGATAAAAATAAAGTTAAAGTCTTTTTAATTAGAATATTATTAGGAGATTTTTCAATCAAATTTCAAAATTTGATAATTTCTTGTACAAAAAATATTACTTTATGCATTAAATACAGATCTAATACATATGATAATAAAATTTAACTATTTACAAGGAGATAAAAGTTTAAATCCTACAAAAAAATATTTAAAAAATAATAAATATCGGTTAATGGAACGCCTCATTCAGGAAAAAAAAAACAAAATAATTGAAAACCATGCTTCTTTCCTTTTTTGAGCTAGTAATGCTCCTAAGCTCTTAACTAAATGATTGGGATATGGGATGCTTGATCTGAATACGGTATCGGAATTGGATACCGGATTAGGTATACATGTACAACCTGACGATTATATACTACTTACTTGCGTACAAACGGCACTGTCTAAATCCTATCCATCACTCAACTAGAAGGGATAATAATTGCATTATTAAAGGAAGGTCTATAATTCATCATGGTTGCCTTAACAAATTGACAACAATCTCCTTATCAGGCCACACCAAGCAAAATAAATAGGAAAATATTATGGAGATAACTATTATTGATACCGTCATTGATACAGACTTATTTATATACATTAAATGAGTTATTATGCATGTTAATGACTTTATTATATATAATATTTCTATTATTTAACTTAAATATCATTAATATGCATAATAACTCATTTAAGTTACATAATGATAATATTGTACAAAATGAATTTGCATAATAAAGCTATTAATATGCATTATAATTCATTTAAGTTGCATAATAATAATATTGTATAAAATGAGTTTACATAATAAAATCATTAATATACATAATAACTCATTTAATGTGTATAATTAAGTCCGTATCGATGATGGTATCAATAAACGTACCTGTGTATCAGCTCCCAAATAAATAATTGAGAGCTTGGTAAAATTGGCCACAAATTAATTGTTGGTAAATCTCGTTTCAGAAGGAACCAGAAGAATAGCATTAGTTGTTGATAACGTAATTTAGTAGAATTTATATAGGATATGTTTGGAATCTATGACTTCTTAATTAATTCACCTGTAATTGTTCCTTTCATTTTATCAAACAAGTCTGCAAGTATTTTCTTTTTGGTTAATATCATATATATCCTTTTTGTCTTTTTAGATTTCATATGTACCATTCAACTCTTTAATATATCATATATCTCCTTATATTCTTTAAAATCTATCATATTTACCCACAACTCTTTAGTATATCATATATCTCCTTAAACTCTTTAAAATCTTTCATATTTACCCATATAATACCTAGGCTACCGTTAGAATTCATCAAGCCTGTATTTTAGTATGAAATTTGACTGAAATATTTTTTTAAGTATTTTTTTGAAATAATTTTCTTTTAGTTTCTCCCTATAAAAAAAATCTCATTCTCGCCTAATTGTGCTCTTGCTTTATACATTTTATTTTATGGAGATTTTTTTACAGCAAAATATACAAAATAAGAGTGCAGTTGAAGAATGATTCAATTCAAAAGGGATTTTTTTAATAAAAAATGAGAATTAGTGGGGAGGGGGGGGGGGGGGGGTGAAAGTAATTTTATAAGGAGAAACTAAAAGAAAATAATTTTAAGAAAAATAATTAAAAAGTGTATTTCGGTCAAATTTCGTTTAAAGAACCAACTTGATGAATTCTAACTTGAGTCTAGAAATTAGATAGGTAAATATGAGAGAATATGAAGAATTTAAGAAGATATATGATACATTAAAATATGAGAGAAGTTGAAGAGTATAAGAGGATATATGATATATTAAAGAGTTGATAGATAAATATGAAATTTAAGAAGATTTAAAGGATATATATATATATATATATATATGATGTTATCCCTTTTTTTAAGCAAATGACTCTTCAACCAATGATGGGAGAAGAAATAGAGAAATGAAGTTAACATGCAACATTTAGAAGTACAGAATTTTTTTTTATTGAAATACTCACACTTAGTAGTTGAGACATTGTAATTTGTATCCATATTGTTGTCTAACATTAGTTATATTTATATCTTATCTTTATCCTATAAGATTAAGGGCTAATAAATGAATAATAAATAATTACAAAATAAATTGATAATTTATATAATTTAATAAAAAATATTGGAAATAAAATATATTATCTTAAGCACATCATGTATGTGTTATAATAAAATATTAAAAAAATATGAGTCCTATTATTTATAGAAAAATATAAATTAAAATGTTGTACAAATCAATCTCATAATAAACTATTAATTAAATTATACTATATAAAATATTATATATAAATCAATCTCACAATAACAAAAACAATCTAACACAAACTTACTACAACTAATTATCTTCTAAATTATGATTTTTAATATGCAATTCAAACAATCAATCTAATATCATCCTTGCTGACCCGAGAAATTTGATAACAAAAATTATAGGTTGCTTGTCAGCAACAAGAGATTATAGTAAGAGTCAAAGCGCAGATAAAAAAATTAAATTAAAGGAAAAAAAAAGGTGAAAAAAATAGTTCGCATTGTGCTCATCACAAAGCTGAATATTTCAATGAAAAAATATAAAAAATTCCCCAAAATTAATGTTCTCCTTTGAAATCCACATTCAAAGAAGAACATTAATTTTGAAATAATATATATGTAAGTACATTCTCTATTGTTGTCTTATTTTTGTGTTTCGAACTAATTAAAATTAAAGGCAATAATTTTCGAATTTTTTAAAAATTAATGGAACACAACAATTTTCAAGTTTTAAAATATAAATGGAAGAAAACATCACACGCATATAATTCCTTTTTGGGCATTGCCACATCGTATATAGCGAATAAATTTGTGGTTAGGTAAGGATTAATTTCTTGTATGTTCAAACTTGTTATATAATGGATATGCATCAAATTTAATTCCAAGATTCTATGTTTGTCTTTTACTAATTATTAGTAAATAGTCAAGACATTCTAACTGGGGGCATCTAAACCAATAAAAATGATTTATCTGAGAAGTCAATATGGAGTAATATTTAATTAATTTTAATTTTTTTTGACAGTGGAATAATTACCTATGGATAGAAATTGGGAGATTTAGTTGGACTAATATTAATAGTGTAAGAGTCAGAAGTTATTTTGAAAAATATACTCTCCTATATTTACATCTTGGTCTAATATCTTTTTGCATTTTCAAATTGAAAAAAATACCATTTTACATTTTCTAAATAGTTACAAATATTCCTTTTCATTCAATTTTGTTATTAAATTTTTTAAAAATTCAAACACACCCCCTTGTCTTTCTGTAAAATTATTCAAAAGTGGTCCTTTCTAATTAGTATTTCAGTATTTAACAAGCATAAATTGATACTAATTTAGCTCTCACAATAAAAATAAATTATTACCATATTACAATTCATCCCATCAAATCGGATTCATTATCATGCATGCTATATCAAAGTTTACATGTACAGTTTTATTTTGAAAAATGACGGAGTGAATATTAATTTTTCAATAAGAAAAGGGGATATTTTTTTTAAATTTTGAAACTTTTTGATGAGATAATAGAATGGAAGGAGATATATATTTACATCTATTTGTAAAATGCAAGAGGGTATTTGTTTAGTTTGAAAATGAGGAAGAATATTTGAGATTCAAATATAAATGTAGGAGAATCTTTATATTTTTCCCCTGAAAAAGACAATAAAAGTTATGATCGATCCATTAGATTTTCTCTAGATTGATATACTTATTCAACTAATTTAGCATATTTCCCATTTCAAGAGTAAGGACAATTCTTAATTTCCAAAATACGTAGGTATTTGAAAAAAAAAAACAGAAGACTTGGTTTTAATTTCTTTGTATTGTTCTTCTAAATGAGTTGTTGGTTATCGCTATTTTTAAAAAAATTAAGAAGACTATGCTCAGTTCTTAAACGTGCGTTTTCTTTTATATCTTTGATTGAATTAATGCATTCAGACAGCTGAAAAATACTAAAAAAATTTAATATATTTAGTAGAACTTGTGAACACATGCATTCATAGTTTAACTTAAATGCAGGTGTCGGCGTCACTGCTTTTATTATGTACTAATTTTCAATTTTTTAATATTTTTTAATTGTTCGAATGCATGAGTTTATTATGATTTATTGTGAATGCCTTAATTCAGAAAATAGGAATCAATTGTCAAACATTTCATGAACTGGAATATAAAAAATGGTAAATCCAAAATAGAATAAGAGAGATAAGTAATAGTTGCATTGTCTTATTTTATGTCCTTATATTTTGACAAAGTAAAAATAAATTCATTTTTTAATTGGTGATATATATATATATAGTAAAACTAGCGTGAACTTAAGCTCACCAACATTTTTGATAAGCTTAACTAAAAAACTTTTAGAATTTTCTAACTATTTTTTTTCAGATTGTTTTTGAAAATGACTTATTCTCATATAAAAACATTAATTATTTTAATATTATATTAGAATCATATTAAAAAATCCTAAAAAAATGGTTAGAAAACTCTAAAAATAGAAAATTTTGATATCCTATGAGATTTTAATATGATGAATTTTTTGAGTTACTCGGATTTGTCATTTGAAGTTGTTTCAAATATTTTTTAAGTTAAATTCATCAAAGGACTTGGTGAGCTTAAGCTCACGCTAACTTTACTCTCTCTCTCTCTCTCTCTCTCTATATATATATATATATATATATATATGCGTTTCGGTTAAAACACTAACGATTCAAATTTTTAAGTTTTTGTGATCAAAATTTTGATTTAAGTAGCTCAATAAATTCCTCATATCAAAATATTCTAGAATACCAAAATTTACCATTTTTAAAATTTTTTAACTATTTTTTTATTTTTCAAAGATGGCATTATTTGGATCAAAAATAAATAAAAAAATATTTGTAGGTCAATTAAGGTCATCTTTGAATATTTTGAAAAAAAATAGTTAAAAAACTTAAAAAATGGTAAATTTTGATATGAAGAACTTATTGAGCTACTTTAATCAAAATTTTGAACACGAAAACTTAAAATTTGAACCGTTAGTGTTTTGGCCGTCATTAGCAAAACTCTCTCTCTCTCTCTCTATATATATATATATATGTATGTATGTATGTATATATATGTAGAGAGAGAGAGAGAGAGAGAGAGAGAGAGAGAGAGAGAGAGGGAGGGAGAGAGAGTAAAGCTAATGTACTATCATTAGCATTTTGGCCGAAATACTAACAATTCAAATGTTTAAGTTTTCGTGTTCGAACTTTTGATTTAAATAGCTAAATAAATTCTTCATATCAAAATCTTATATAATACCAAAATTTTCTCTTTTTAGAATTTTTTAGCTATTTATTTCGAATTTTTTAAAATGACTATAATAATAATAATAAAATAATAAATTTTTGCCCATTTTTATAAATATGAAACATATAGTTAGAAATCCTAAAATAAAAAATTTCGGTGTTCTACAAGAGTTTGATATGAAGAATTTATCAAGTAACTTGGATTTTCGTTTGAAGTCAATTTGATAGGTTTTTGAGTTAAAAGCACCGAGGGCTCCGTGCTTTTAGGAGCACGCTCTTTGATGAGCTTTATAACTCAAAAAATGATCAAAACAGTTTCAAATAACACATCCGAGTAGTTTAATAAATTCTTTATATCAAAATCTTATAGGATATCAAATTTTCTATTTTTAGAATTATTTTTTCAGATTTTTAAAAATAATTGTAAAATAATAATAAAATAATGAATATTTTTATATGAGAACAGACCATTTTGAAAAAAATCTGAAAAAAATAGTTAGAAAATTTTGGTATTTTATAAGATTTTGATATGAAAAATTTTTTGAGCAATTTAAATTTATCGTTTGAAATTGATTCAATAAAATTTTGAATTAAACTAATAAAAAAATTTGATGAATATAAACTCATTTTTACTCTATATATACACACGCTAATAATAGCAAACCTATATATACACACGCATACACTAAGAACCTTTCCTTTTCCACGAAGAATTTTACACGGACTCCAAAGTTTTCTCTATAAAAAAGTGTATATAGAGCCACTATAACAAACAGAAAAAATATTTAATTTGGTGGAGCTGCCATATATGAAGGTCCATCCAGTAGTATATATACGTATCATATCCCCTGAGGTTATGCATGATTAATTGATAAAAAATCATATTAATATAACAATAATTCCATTAGCAACACACATGCTATGGTTTCCACTTTCTCCTACTATCTACATCAGGCTGTAATGCTTCTAGATCAAGTACCATGGCCCCGTATCCCGGCTACACCACCGCCTGTTAGATTGCTGTACACCATTCACTACCGCCAACACATACACCACATGAAGGAACGTCTCGCCGGAAGTAAGAAGTATCTCGGGTCCAAATTTGCGGTACTTCATAATTTCTTTCATTTTCACATGCATCCATTTTGCAACCTACTCATCTACTTACTAGTTACCTCCTTCATGGGATTCTTGGTGTTGAGAGCATTAAGGATAAGAATTCCCCAAGAGGCACCGAAAGATATTGACATGTTCTTCACTGCAGTATCAGCTGCCACGGTGTCGAGCATGTCTACCATTGAAATGGAGGTTTTTTCTAACTCGCAACTCGTAATTCTGACAATTCTTATGCTACTAGGTGGAGAGGTTTTCACCTCTTTACTTGGCCTCCAGTTCAAGAGGTTAAGTTTCAAGCATAGTAATTTTCTGGTGAATTACCAGAACCAAGGTAAATGCACGCACTCTGGGGAAATTGAGCTCAAGCCCAATACATTAATCGTAACAGTGGTTTCTGATAGTGTCGGAACTGATATGCCAGAAAGGAGCAATGATATGAAATACACTGCACTATTGTACCTGTCATATGTCGTGCTCAGTTATATTCTAGTGATACTTATCGGGGGAACTATAGCTATAATGACCTATATCTACATGGTTTCAGATGCAAGGAGAATTCTAAGAGAAAAAGGTCTGAGCATTTTGACATTTGCCATTTTTACCACGGTCTCTTCCTTCTCCTGCTGTGGATTCATACCAACGAACGAGAACATGATCATATTCAAGAGAAACCTAGGCTTATTGCTCCTAATTTTACCACAAAGTCTACTAGGTGGCACAATGTACCCTCCCGCTCTAAGATCGGTCTTGTGGTTTCTAAAAAAGATAACCAAAAGGAATGAGTTTGAGTACATTTTGCGAGATGACGCACAAATCGGTTATGATCACTTGTTCCCCCAGTTGCATTCTGTCATGTTGGCCTTGACTGTTCTAGGGTTTTTGGTAGTGCAATTCGTGACAATGTGTGTAATGGAATGGAGGAACGAAGTCTCGGAAGGGTTGAGTGTGTTTGGGAAGGCTGTCAATTATTTGTTTTTGGCGGTCAACGCGAGACACACCGGTGAATCCACTGTGGATTTGTCAACAATAACTCCAGCCATTTTGGTTCTCTTCGTCTTCATGATGTGAGTATTTCTTGATCTCTTGTAAAATTTTGTTATGAGCAAGTGTGAAGAATATATTCTAAGTTATCAGATCAATTGCTAGGGTACATATGGTGTTGATCTTTTAGAAGTTTTCAGATTGGTCCTTAATTATTAGAAGGTTATTTGCATTAGTTGGTAAATTACCTTCATTTCTGTTTTAAAATAAATTTACAAAAGCAGAGTAGCTAGCTAATTAGTTATATTCATATTCTTTTTTTGATAAAAAAATATATTCATATTCTAAAGATTTAACGCATGAATTGTCTTCCATTTAAAAAATATTTTGCACTCTTAGGGTCAGAATGAAATATACATAAATTTTCAGGACTACTTTAAATGATTGAATATCCAAGGCTACAGGGATTATTCCTGTAAAAGTATTTCAATATTTATCTCAACTTTAATAAAATGGTATGTTTAGAGTCACAAAAAGATATAACTATCTATCTTGTAATTTCCTTCGTTATATAAAGTACAATTTTTTCTTTGCTATTTTCACAATTAAACCTACTAAAACCAGAACGGATGTATTATCTGTTGTTTCCTTGCCTTGAAATTAGGACTTAGTTTTCTCAAAAATAAAAAAAAATAGGACTTGATACATGCAGTCCATCTAATCTAAATGAAAGGATAATATCCACACCATCAAATTAAAGGAGGATAAATATTGGGTTTTTCTTGATTTTCCCTTCTGTTTCACCTATCACTTATGAAAGATGGGACCAACTTTTGTGTGAGGGCCCACTGTCATAAGTGGTGGGTGAAATGGGGAGGGGGACAAATCAAAGATAGATCATAGTATTATTTATTTAAAGGGAGCTGATACGCGGATACTGTTGTTGATACCGTCGTCGATACGGACTTAATTATACATATTAAATGAGTTATTATGCATATTAATAATTTTATTATGCAATTCATTTTATATAATATTGTCATTATACAACTTAAATGAGTTATTATGTATATTGATGATATTTAAGTTAAATAATAGAAATATTGTATATAATAAAACCATTAACATATATAATAATTCATGTAATGTATATAATAAACTCCGTATCGATGACGGTATCAATAATGGTATCTCCATAACATTTATCTTATTTAAAAAAGCTCTTCATACAATGTTTCTTAATTTGTCTTCCATTTCACTTACCGTTTATTATTGCTGCCTCCACATAAAAATAGGCCCCATTCATCATAGGTGGTAAGTGAAATAAGAGAGAGAATCAAAAGGCACCCGACATCTCAAAAAATAATGCTTGTACCGATAGCAGCATTATGTTTGCACTGCAATCATGTAATCGAATGAAATTACCTATCTCACAAAGATTATTCCAACTCGAAAAAAAAGAAGAAAACATGGTCTGTGTCGTAGTGCTTAAGCTTGTACCTTGGTGGAGATAGAGGCGGACTGAGAAGCACGGCTGTGCGGTGTGCGGATCGTTTGATAGGAGAGGTGACTCCGGCGAGACTGAACATGGAAGAGGGGGGGGGGGGGGGGGGGTGGGGGTGGGGGTGTAAGTGCAAGTGCGTTACTCAAAGAGGGGAAGTAGAAAAGAATTAGAAATTAAGAATTAATTAACGGGCTGACAACTGGGCCATAAGTACTGGACCTGAAAATTTTTTAACTGATAATCTAGAGATGTTTACATGAACAATTCTACAAGTTTCTCAATATAAGTGTAATTTGCATGGTTTGTTAATTTTCAGGTACCTTCCAACTTGCACTACATTCATGCCTTTCAAGGATGAGAGAAGCAAAACAAGAGAGCAATATTCCAGGCCAGATCAAAGCATGAGCTTCTTTAGAAATCCTGGTTTTTCACAACTCTCCTTTTTGGGCATTTTTGTTATGGTTATTTGCATCACCGAAAGGGATAAACTCTCAGAAGACCCTCTCAATTTCAATGTCTTCAGTATAGTTTTTGAAGTAGTCAGGTAGTCATTTACATTATATTATAAACATTGATTTCTTAATTTTTTTTTTCAATTTTTTTTCTTTTAAGCAGTTCGGATTTTTTTTTAAAAAGAGTTTTTTTATTTTTATTTTTTATAGCATTAATTTTTTTTTCTTGAGATTTGAGTGAAATAGTAATACATTGTTTGGTTTAAAATTCTTAAATATTTATAGCGCATATGGAAATGTGGGGTACTCCATTGGCTATAGTTGTAGCAGAAGGCTGATCACAACAGACAGTGCCTGTGAGGATTTATGGACTGGATTTGTTGGAAGATGGAGCAATTCAGGAAAGATGGTGCTCATAATTGTAATGGTTTTGGGAAGGCTAAAGAGATACACCAATAGAGGAGGAAATGCATGGAAGTTGAGTTGCAGGAAGTAGCTAGCTTGGCCTCATTAGCACTACCAGCACCTACCATGCATCTATATTTTTTTGATACATATATATATATATATTTTCCCTGAAAAATTTGTAATATCATATTTATCCTTCAAAATTGTAAAAATTTCCAAGTTTGTCCAATTAAGTAACCTCTCATGAGAACTAACTCCACTTTCATTAATTTCCCTATAGTAAATAACACAAAAGGACTACAATAAGAATTTAGAAAAAAAGAATCACACAGTAAATAAATTACATTTATGTCTCTTTAACTATATAATATAACAAAAAAATTTGAAGTAAGCATGATTCTTTTAATGCTGCAAAAGTTGTCTTAGCACCAACATTTCAGTAAATATTCTTTAATGACTTACTAATTATTGATATCTCCTTATGATTTTGAGTAACAAATAACTAGATATTATTTTATTTCGAGGCAGCTTTTGCAACATTATAAAAATCATGTTTGGTTCAAATTTTTTGTGATACATTTCTCTACTTTTTAAAATTTTTTGAAGGTTAGTTGGCGAAATGCCAACCAACTAATTCATTAAAATTAAAATTAAAAAGGTTTAGGTTACAAGCTCATATCATGCTGTTTCTTTCTTAGCTATTTTCTACTCAAAATTACACAAGATCTCACTTTTTAAAATTTAGGGACATAAGTGTAATTTATATATCTGCCATTTTTTTAATTGTTTGTAGTTTTTTATTTATTAGAGGACAAAAAGAAAATTAATGAAAGTAATAATATCCAATATGTTTACACATCTAGGATAATTTAATGTAAAGTAGGCATTGCTATATTACTATATAGAATAAAGTTAGCGTGCTTCTAGGAATACCGGATTTCTTGGTACTTCTAACTCAAAATTCATTGAATCGACTTCAAACGATAAATCCAAGTTACTCAATAAATTTTTTATATTAAAATCTTGAACGATAATAAAATTTTCTATTTGTAGATTTTTTTAACTATTTGTTTCATATTTTTGAAAACGGCCTATTTTTATATGAAAAAATTAATTTTTTTTATTATTATTAGAGTTATCTTAAAAAATTTGAAAAATAGTAATAAAACTCTAAAAAAAGAAAATTTTGGTATCCTGTAAGATTTTGATATGAAAAATTTATCGAGCAACTTAGATTTTTCATTTGAAATTGATTTAATAGATTTTTGAGTTAAAAATTTCGAGAAAAACTCCATATTCTTAGGAGCACACTAAATTTACTCTACTCTTACTATATATATCATAATTCAGTACCTATAAAGAGAGGCTATTCAATTACTTTATATGTTTTGAGGGTGCTAATACACTGCTCCTCCTCTCTCCCTCTCAATTATCATTTTATGATCGTGAATCTTCGGATAATAATGAATTTCTTTCATCATAGATAGTAGGTGAAATGAAGAAAAAGACAATATACATTATATATTTTTCATGTATAATGATCAATAGACACATCGATGGATCATCAAAAACAAGAATTCAAGATGAATATAATATACTAATTATTTTGACATAACATGCTACTTATTAATGATATAGCTATGATAATAAAACAGAATAACAAAAAAACATAGGACATCTTGTGCGATACTGATTCTCGTGTCTATGCTTAAAAAAAATGGGGGCTAATTTCAATTAAAATGAATAACAACTATTTAATTAAAATAATATTAATTTAGATATAAATAAAAAGCCTTGCAGTTCTTAAAAGCAAAAAAAAAATTACTGCATCTCTCTTAATTTTCGTCCATAAAAATAACAAATTTTTTTTCAAAACAGTCAAAATAAAAAAAAATGTTACTTTGTGAGTTTTTCTCTACGAGATATCATTATTTGATAATACTTGATTATTTGTTATCACATCAAATACTTTATTTTAGATACAAGTCCCCAACATATAATTAAGGATATGATCGTCAATCCTATTTTTCGCAAATTGATTTATTTTATATATTCATAATAAAAAAACATTCTTCCCGTTCTAGTTGTGCAAGATAAAAAAAATTTTAAATAAAAATGAGAATCAAATAACTCAAATTTAAATATTCATAAAAGACTTCTCATTCAGATTTCGAACATGTAACCTCCTACACAGAGAATATTATCTTTATTACTAAATCAAATACTAATTCTTATTTGCTACCCTTTATATATTATGGGTACAAAATGATCTTAATATATTTTTTTAGCAATTTTATAACACGGCGATTACACGCTTTGTTAGAATAAAGATATATAACACGGTAATT
This sequence comes from x Bolboschoenoplectus mariqueter, assembly GCA_037678475.1. Lineage (NCBI taxonomy): Eukaryota > Viridiplantae > Streptophyta > Magnoliopsida > Poales > Cyperaceae > x Bolboschoenoplectus > x Bolboschoenoplectus mariqueter. The sequence goes on along the minus strand of CM075260.1, from coordinate 1,005,529 downwards.
ACACTCTTTTTGTAAGAATAAAGTAACTATCTGATGAGAAAAAAGAAAAAAAGTGTATATTAGACAAAGAAAACTCGTTGCTTTATTTTTATATTCTCCAGTGCACCAACCATTACACGTTTAACTTTTGATTATTCAACCTTTTTATTTATTTTATTCAGGCGATATAAAGGAGAGGAAAAAGAAAAACGTGAGAAAGCAAAGATAAAATTTATTTAAGTGTTAGTTATTGATTGATAGTTTAAGTTGGATTTGTTTTATTGGAATTGTACTTCAAATCATACAATTGAAATATGTGGAATATTCTTGATTTTATATGAAAATATTTTCAAATTAAATTTTGGTGTAAGAATTTTCATCTATAAAGTTTTTACGTGTCAAATTATCAATGCCTAGTTTTTGCTAATAAATAATACAAATATTAAACTATGAATTAATCCTAGTGAAAATCTTTTTTTTTTAAATGTAAATAATTTTTTGCCTCCCCATAAAAGTTAAGATCATAATATTCCAATTATTTAATTATCCAATTCTATTTTTTGGCCTCTTCATATAAATTAAAATCATACTATAATGGTATTCAACTATCCAATTCTATTTTTACTGGTCCCACTCCTATAGAGAAATGTACATATTATATCATAAAATTTTGTTTTCATTTTTCTCCCATTTTATAGATGACTGTATGAGTTAATATCCTACTTTATTCCACTTTAATAGTAGATAATCTGATTTACATATGAGAGAGATCATTTGATAATGGTTATTTTAATAATTTTCACAATGAAATTTGAAAATAAATTCGAAAGAACTATTGAAATAGAAAAAAAATATATAAATATACTTTTTAATATATAGATTAATATACAATCAGATGACACTTAAATTTTATGAATTTGGAAACAATCCATCTATAAGGTTAAGAATATGTCTATAAACTTTTTTCGATTTTTAATAATATTTTCGAATTTAATTAAAATCTCATTATCAAAATTATCAAAATAATCAGGATCTCTCCCCTTATATATGTCACCTAACACCCACAATAAAAAAATTAATTAAGCATGCAGGCATGAAGATCCCAATTAATTCAAGGTCACCAAATATAAAAATATTCCGAGAATTATGCTGGAATCACTTTCATTATCCGCTAATTACATTTAATTCATCAATTATTGGAATTTGAAATCATTTCATTCTGTTTAATTTGTCCCCAAATTAAGAAGATCATCTTCCAAAATGCCAATAATGCTCCTCACCAATCAATTACCCTAATAATTAATAGGGAAAATTATGTTTTGATCCCTAAACTTCTTTAAAAAAATTAAGTTAGTTTTAAACCCTTGTTTGCACCAACTTGATCCCTGAATTTTTAAAAACGAAGTCCCTTAACTTTCTAAAAGAAAAAAAAATACTCTTTTTATCATTTTTTTTGTTAACATGGACTATTTTATTTGCCACATAGATTTTTTATTTGATGACTTGGACAACTCTCTCTTTTATTATTTTTAAAAAAATAGCCAAAGCTACTTGTTTTCATTTAACGATGATTAATGTTTTGTAATGGTGATTTGGATTGAAATTTAGCATGAAAACTCTTGTATGGTAAACTAGACAGTTTATTTTTATTTTAATTTTAAAAGTGAAATATAAATATCAATTTAGACATGATTTATAATAATGTAGCGAACAGTAAATCTAGGTGGCAAACAAAATAGTCCATATCAGCAAAAATATAAAATATACATTAAGAGAAGTAGTTTGGTTTTTTTAGAAAGTTAATTGATCAATTTAGTTCATTTTAAAAAATATAGGGATCAAGTTGGATAAATAAAAATTTAAGGACTAACTTAATATTTTCGGAAAAAAAAATTTCAGGATCAAAACATAAATTTTCCCCAATTAATACGATGTCTGTGGTTGTGGGTCCCAAAATCATGTGGTGGAAGGGAACCTGACATGTTAATACCATGTGTTGAGGGGGACCAACCACCAATTAAATCACTGATATATATCTATATATATTTAATAATTTAATTAGGATATGAATCTTGATTTTGTAATTGTGGCTCTTTTTGAAATTTTGAATTTTTGTGTGGCCAATGTTAGTGAAAGTTACAAAGCATGATAATCCAATTAGCCGTCCGCGGTGCTGCCGCTGTCTTGTGTTGAAATTTCAAAATTTGGATTGCACTACATATCACAAATGGGAAATATTTGGAAGATATTCTTATCATTATATTAATTTTATTATTTTTGTAAAATAAATTATTATATATGTAAATGATTTTATTATATAATTTATTTTTATAATATTTTTATTATTTAAATCAATATTACTGATTTAAATAATAACTTATTTAAATTAAAAATAAAAATAATAAAATCGATATTGATTGATGACGATATCTGTTTATCAGCTTCCACGAGAAAAATCAGTGTGGGATGCGTAAAGAGTTCAGAGATGCTAGTATGTGTATGCCACGTAATTTATTACCTGATAATAATGATTGATAAATCACGTGTACCACTACTCAACGTTGTTTAGTGTTTACACATCTGCATGGTCCCACATTTTTTGGAATTTTATAAAAAAAATTATAGTACAACTAAGATGCTGGACTAGTGGCAGATTCAAAATGTTTGATAATCATAGAGACAAAATTAATATCGGGATTTTTTTTGTATTAGAAATTCAAGACACAAAATTAATATCGACTTTGTTTTATTAGATATTCAAGTCTAGACAAATTTAATATTTTATATTTAATTTATCAAATTTTGAAGGAAAAATTATATAATTATTAATGATTTTGAAAATTAAAAATGGACACCTTCCTGACTTGCCCCAATATGGATCATTCTTGTATTTAAGGATGCATAAAAAACTCACGCTTAAAATCAACTCGAGCTAATCTGATTTGAGTTGATTCAGCTCGTCAAGTTTATGAGCTGAGTATGAGTTGTGTATATCTCATTCAGGATCAGCTCGTATAACTCGAATTTAATAATTTTCGGAAATATAGCCCTACCAAGTACCAGTAAACCAATACCCCTCTTGCTCTCTCACCGCCTCCTCTCTCACTCTCTACTCTCTCTTCTGTCACACTTGCACTCAATCGCGGCGTCGATGGCTCAACGTGTCGCACTCAAACCCTAACCTCTTACCCGTCTCCTCCGATCATGGCATCGGCACCAACAATAGATCTCACAAATCCCAATGTCATCCTCTCTCTCCTATCTTTGATCGCGGCTTGGCCGCCTCTCTCTCTCTTCCATCATGGTGTCGCCCCTCCCCCCACTGCAACCTGCCTCCTTGAGCTCCCTCTCTCTTCCCTTAAGTCTCAATAGTTTGCTAGCTTTATTAAATACGAGCTAAATTCATGAGTCACGAGTTAGCTCGAGCTGTGGTGAGCTGAGTTCGAGCTAGATTTTTAGCTCGTTAGTGTTTCATACAACTCGCTCGGCTCAGCTCGTCTTGTTCGTGAGCCAAGTTTGAGCTGATCTTAGCTTACTTGAATTCGGCTTGTATGTGAGCCAAGTTTGAGCTGATCTCAGCTTACTTGAATTCGGCTTGTATGCAGCCCTATTTGTATTGGATACAAATATAGTAATTAATATGATATTTTTTTAAATTTTCAAAGATAAGATACATTCTATATATTTATATGTATATATTATTTTAAATGTGAATATAGTTGTTCTAGTTTTCAACAATGAGAACTACATGCATTGAAGAATTAAATATATACGATTTTATTATATCAAACGGATTCGGATGCTATTGACAAAAGTCAAATACCTGAAGAAAAATAGGCAACTACTTAACCTTAATATTTTATTAGTAGATAAAGTGGTTTCTAGTTAGTATAGAATAAAGCAATGAGCACTAGCTAATATATTTATGTCTTGATCGGAATAAATTTTAGTGATAATTAATTTTAATTCAATAGAAAAGAATATAATAGATTTAGAATTAGCATTGAATTTTTCATGAACAAAATGATTTTAGATAAAAAAAAGAATTCAATTCAAATCATCAAATAATATCCAACAATACCCCCAAAATTTCATCTAATTTATGTTTTTCTGATATCTACGTTTCTACAAACGAAAGAACAATTATATTATTTTTTTTTTCCATTTGACTAACTCTTAAAAACATGTCACTGAAAATTTCCATTTTCTGGGGTGAATGGAAAAAAAAGCATAACTTAATTTTTTTTATTTTAAGGAGCACTCATTAACTGTTGTCGTCTGAGAACGGAATAAAATAATTTTCCAGATTAAGGCTGAGCCAGCGAGATTGCTCAAAATCGAGATTCAAACGGACGCAAATTGTGACATGCTAATTGTTAGCTGAATGACATTAAATTAGGACTACCTCTTGTAAATAACTCCATATATATAGAACTTATTTTCTTTTCTTTCCTGTAAATAAAATTCTGATTAATGAAAAATTAAGTAGACAATTTGCCTCCTTCCTTCAATAAAAATAACTGTTGTCGCCTGTTTAAAATTACTAAAATTGAAACATTAAAGCGTCTTTTGAAACGATTGTTGTTCAAAGGGCATCGAATCTGCTTCCAACCCATATATTTAATGCCTTCAAAATTGCTCTGTAATTTATCCTCACATGAAACTCATGCTGTCAAATTTTGTATGGGACTGTGCCACTGTGGGGGAACACCCTTGTAATTTTTCTAAATCTATTTATCATATTTTAGCAATCAGACCATTCAACAAATTTAAAATTAAAACTTCTTAAAAATAAAAAAAAAACTTGTAAACATATGTGTAAGCTTATAAATTGATAATGTTTTAAATTTCAAATAATTTAAATATCATTTGATATTCTATCAAAAATCATCAATTTTAGACCTTAGAAAATTTTATATAATTTTAATTGTCTGTAATGAAATATTAATTGATAATTAAATTACATGAAATTTGAAACACGATTGATCTCTATAAGTTCAACAATATATCTATAAACATTTTTTTTATTAATTCTTTTGAAATTTATTTGAAAAATTATTATCAAAATTATATAACTTAACCATTATCAATATATCCTCATCTCATAAACAAACATACAAAAAAAACTTTTGAGGGAGCTAGGTGTTCACGTTTCTAATTGAAAAAGAAAGATGCTCATTTTGGGTCCGTCTATATATATACACTCATCCCCTCAAGTTAGGCGTACATTGATTGAATCAAATCAAACAACAATTCCATTAACAACGCTTGGGCATGCTTTCCACTTTCTCCTACTATCTAGTAGTATCTGTATCTGCATCGATCAAGCTGTAAAGCTTCTAGCTAGGCAAGCTTACCTAAGCCTCCAATCATGGCTTCCCCACCACCTCTCCGATTGCCATACACCATTCACTACCACCAACATATACACCGCATGAAGGAACGACTTGCCGGGTTTATACAACTTCTAGGTTTCAATTTCGCCGCGATTTATCAGTTCTTCCTCTTGCGTTTAAGCCCAATATCCAACCTACACATCTATTTCATGAAGGAAAAAGTAGCCAAGTTTAAACGATCTCTATGGTGTAATTTTACGGCACTTTATCGGTTTTCTCGGTTGCGTTTAAGCCCATTTTGCAACCTTCTCATGTACTTACTACTTATCTCATTCACGGGCTTTTTGGTCTTGAAATTATTAAGGATAAGAAATCCCCAAGACGCACCGAAAGATATCGACATTTTCTTCACTGCAGTATCAGCTGCAACATTGTCGAGTTTGACTACCATTGAAATGGAGGTTTTTTCTAACTCACAACTCATAGTTCTGACCATTATGATTCTACTAGGTGGAGAGGCTTTCACCTCTTTACTTAGCCTCCAGTTCAAGAGGTTAAGTTTTAGGCATAATGTTTCTCTCATGGATCACAGTTTAACTGATTTAGTACACCCAATTAGGGATATCGAGCTCAAGCCCGATACAATAGTCATATCGGTGGTTTCCGATAATATCCAACATTCTGATGTACCAGAAAGGAACAAGGAAATGAAATACACTGCAATACTCTATTTATCATACGTTGTGCTCGGCTATCTTTTAGTGATGCATATTGGGGGAATTGTAGCAATAATGGCCTATCTCTACTCAGTTTCAGATGCAAGAAGGATTCTAAGAGAAAAAGGTCTAAACATTTTCACATTTTCGGTATTTGCCACGGTCTCTTCCTTCTCAAATTGTGGCTTCCTACCTACAAATGAGAGCATGATGTTGTTCAAGAAACACCTTGGACTGTTGCTACTAGTTGTGCTGCAAACTTTACTCGGTGGTGTATTGTTTCCTCCAGCCCTGAGTTCAGTTTTGTGGTTTCTAAAAAGAATAACCAAAAAGAACAAGTTCGAGTACATTTTGAAAGACGGGGAGCAAATCGGTTATGACCACTTATTCCCTTGGTTGCATTCTCTCATGTTGACATTAACAGCTTTAGGAATCTTTCTAGTGCAATTTGTGGCAATTTGTGCAATGGAATGGAGGAATGCGGCATCAAAAAGACTGAGTTTGTATGAGAAGTTTGTAAATTATTTGTTTTTGGCGGTTAACGCAAGGCACACCGGTGAATCCACTCTGGATTTGGCAAAATTAACCCCTGCTGTTATGGTTCTCTTTGTCTTCATCATGTGAGTAATTTCTCTTGATCATACTATTTGCAAGAAAGTGTAGTTATTTACCATAAAAATCTGTGATATATCAGAAGAGATATATCAATTCAATAAAAAAATAAAGTGGTTTTAGTGATAAGAGATATGTACATAGATGATGCTTACTTGGTATCACCAATCATTTCCCTAAATAAAATACCATTTTAGATTGTTCTGAATTTATTACCTGTCTATTGCTGGTTGACTTCATGGGTCATTTTTTATTAATTATAAATGGTTGATATACTGGGTAGGGAAAGGTTTCAATCAAGAGTCTATGTCTTCTTAATTGCATTCAAAAGTCGGTAATTGTCATAAATAAATAGGAGGTGACTATAGCTGGAAAATAAATAGTTGACCAATACTTTAAGAGGAATGTTAGAAAAAGGAATGCCCTTTGAAAAAATCAATGATTTCCTGGATTAACATTTCCTGTTGTCTTAATTTGACCATGTTTAAGCAAATTTTTATACTGTCATTCTGCCATTTACAGATCTAATTAAATTTAACATGTATAAACCAACAGTGGCAGGACCTCCTTGAGATCTATAACTACAATCTCATAGAAACCTGGGACTGTTTTATGAACAATTTCCAATTTTTTTTTTCTCTTTACAATATAATATGCTGAGTTGAGATAATATTTTTCAGGTACCTTCCTCCATACACAACATTCATGCCATTTAAGGATGAAAGGAGCAATAATAGAGCTGAATATTCTAGACCAGAAAGCATGGGCTTCTTTAAGATTGCTCATTTTTCACAAATGTCATACTTGGCCATATTTGTTATGATTGTTTGCATCACAGAAAGGGAGAGAATCGCCCGGGATCCTCTCAATTTCAATATATTCAGCATAGCTTTTGAAGTAGTTAGGTGAGTTGTTTCTTTTCTAATCCTTAGTTGTTAAATAAATTATAACAAGCAATTTTGTTCCAGACTGTGGGATTATCAGTATCTGGTGAGACAGAAACTGTACCAGAATTTGTTTTAGGGAAGAATATTAAATATATAGTTCTCACTATTGACAGTAGAAACACTGGAAGTTCTTCCTTGATTTTTCTTTTGTAATAGTTCCTTTTTGAAATATGATTTTCTAATACTTAGCTTTGTAACATTGTGTAGTGCATATGGGAATGTGGGGTACTCCATGGGCTACAGTTGTAGCAGACGGCTGACAACAGACGGTACCTGTCAGGGTTCATGGACTAGTTTTGCGGGACGATGGAGCACTTCAGGGAAAGCAGTGCTCATATTTGTCATGCTTTTAGGAGGGCTAAAAAGATACACCATGAGAGGTGGAAAAGCATGGAAATTGAGATGCAAGAAATAGGCCTCGTTAGATTTGAAACTCAAATCATATAAATTTTCAGAAACATTGTGTTTATGTAATGTATAAAGTGAATGAATGTACCAGGTATATCACAGTCCAGTAATTGTGAAAAAATAGTTGTCCAATTGCCCCATATTTTCCAGCCATCAGTAAAGAACTCATAGGATTGGAAAGGAAAATCACTCATGGTAGAGGTACTAATTATTTGATAAAAAAAGGCTAGTTATTATATAACATAGTTTGTATAATTGAGATAAATCCAAAACAGAGTACATACTGTACTGATTGTGTTTTCTCCACACCAAACAAAAGTATAGTTGTGAGTGGGTCATTTAGGTCCCACCTGGAGGAATGGATGTTCAATTAATGTTGTCACATTGTCTACAGTTTGAAACTCTAAATCTTGTTGATAAAAGAAAATAAAAAAAAAAGAATTTCCAATCAGCCCATGAGTGTCTTGTACAAGGAAAAAGCCCAAATTAGACGCTCTAGGATAACAATTCAATTTTTTTAACTTAACCTTGACACAAGAAGGTACCTTCCTATCTGTCAACCTAAGTACCTAACATTGCCACATTGGTACATGATCCTCAGCAGCATTGTGAAGTTTATAGCCTTCCCCAGGTCGTTAGATTTTATAATGACTTTTTCTTGGTTTCTCAATTTAGTTTTTTAGCAGTCTCTCTCAACTAAAATTACATGTCTAACATAATAGCGATAAATCTCATATTTGAAAAAAATAAATATTAAAATTAACGAAAGCTCTTATATATATATATATAAAGAAAAAAGCAGCCTCTCTGAACACAATACTGCCAATTACTGTCTCTCTTAAAATTTTAAGCTGACACAACATGTGCTACCCACAGTACCAGATGGACCACAAAGTATAGAGGTTTATGATATGCTTTAAAGATAAAAAAAATTGAAACAAAAAGATTAAGCACCTTATAGTGCTCCCAAAAAATGCACAATGTACAGTTGTTTACATAATCAAGTGATTGATTAGAAGTATTAAACTTTTTACATGCACGCCATTATTTCCTTTGATCTCCAATGTAGTTACAAAAATCAGAAAAATTCATGGAACACAAATATAATTCAAGTTGAATCCTGGGTTCCATCAGAAGAATCACTTCTTCCTGATATGCTGCTGATTACTCGAGAGTTCTTTACAACTTCGTAAAGAAAAAGCACAAATAACCCTGTTCAAAATCCAACAAGAATGATCAAAAGATATTTCAGAAAATTCCTTTAAAGTCTATTTGCTACCAAAAACAGGCAAAGCCTGTTTCTTCAAATAAAAAAAAAGTCTATTTGTTGCCATAGTGGACAAAAGTTCAGCTTTAAATCCAAAATAAGTAGCATAAATTTAACTGTTATCATATTTGTAACAGGTCATAATGTACCAGATAGGCAGATACATGACACAAACCTACCAATGACGGAAGGCTTTTAGCATTTGAGGTACCAAAAAAAGCAACAAAATTGAAATGAATTAATTCAAAGTCTTAAGGAAAAAGGGGAGCATTGCAGGATCATGCAAGTACGCAACTATTACCAGCATAAGCAATTGTAGCACCAGAAGCAACTCTTCCCATGGCAGATAGCAAGTACAAAAAAACTACCACCTGCCAAGATCAATAAACACCAGTTAAAATATTTACAAATACCCTACTCCCAGAAGGTTACAAGTGTAAAAGAAACAAAAAGGAAGAGAGCAATTACTTTGACGAATAGACGCTTGTCATGCCCAGTTGCAGCAACTCTTAATACAGATTCTGCGGCTCCAACTGTATTTGCCAAGCATGCAATTATGCTATTTGCTGTGTCTTGAGATATCTGCCACTCCAAAGGATCCACCGGGACCCTACAATTCACCAATTTTAACTAATGCTACAATGGCCGAACAAAATGAATGGGCATGCTTTAGTCAGATTGAGTACTGGTATACTACCGATGGGTTCACACAAGCTATCTTAAATATATTGAAATGTGCTTTCTTATAGCGTTGAACCATTAACAATGGATTAACTAAAATAACTTATAGTTTTAAACATGCAATTATGTATATCTTGCACATGAAAAATGATAAAATTTCGTGCAAGTTTTACCGGTCACTGAACAACTTCAAATTCACAACAGTTCATATTTGTTTAGTGTTTAATGGAATATTAATCACACTCAAATTTCATGAAATTTGTGCATACAACCAATCTACAATGCCAAAAACATGTCAAAGCACCCTATCCCATTTTGGAAAAACTTTTTCGCTTCATAGCAAAAATATCAGAAAGATTTGAAGTTAAATTTTTACCATTGGGTCCCAACCCTTTCATATATAGCATGATGGAACTGAGGGGATCTTGGAGTGTGTTATTGTATGATTTGTATCAGTCAGGTCTTGTACAGGTACAGTATACCAGTACTATTTCTTCTTGGTTTCATTCTTGTTTAATTGAGGGTGCACAGGTTCACCTTTACCCCAAATTCAAGATACAACAAGCAAGTAGACCTAATCTAGGGTTTATTCCAACCTAATTCTCTAACCAAGCACCCTATCAATATACAAAGATTAAAGATCAAATTAAACCAAATCGGATCAGAGAAACTTACGAGATGTTGAGATTGCGAAAGAGAAGGCCGAGAATGGAGAGAGAGCAGAGAAGCACAATCAGCACATCAGCGAAGAGAGACAACAGGCTCGCATCTCTCCATCCACAGTGATAGTACACCAGGCTCCCGCACACCACCACCACGCTCCACCTCACTCCGCCGCCCGTACTCCCGCCGCCGCATTCCTCCATCTCCGATCGTCTCTTCTCCTTCTCGACCTGATCAGCACAGCACAGCACAGCACAGAACAGCACACCTCGTCTCCTGGTAGTTAGTTAGGTCTAAAGAATTGCAAGAGAAGCACCGATTTCGTCTCCTATTACTTAGTTCTGGTAGCGGTCTGCTTACGCTAGAGTACCGATTTCTTTCTCCCAAGCCCCCCTATCAGCTCTTTATTCCCGTTCCAGAAGAAGGTAAGAGATGTCGATTGTTCGTTAATCTGGTAATTAATTCGTCGAGGTATGAAAACTCAGAAAAGTAAGCAAAAGGAAAAAAGAAAGTGGGTCTAATTAACAGGGCTTGTAAAATAGGCTCAATTTGTGTCACTCAGCTAATTAACCAGCCCATCTTCTTTTCAATTTTCTGGACTGGAATTAGGCCTAATAACAGTAAAGGAGCTTCAACAAAATATTAAAAGATCGACTAATATCTTTTAACTTCCTTTTTTTTTTTAATTACAGAAAGATATCTGGGAAAATCAAAAGAAAAGTACAATACAAAACTACAAAGCTATTGATCTATTATCTACTGCTATAGCCTACATGATTTAGTTACATATCACCAGGAGCAACAACGGTCTAACAAAGAAGCTGAGACTTGAGAGAGAGCACTTATAAGTTCCGTTGAAGAAGTTGACACTTGAGACGACGTGCATTGGAGCAATTTTCGTTGGAGATTGGAGAGATTTGTAGTCGGAGAAGAAAGCAAAAAAAAGAAGCGATGTAAAAGCTCCGCCACTGTCTAGCCTCCTAGGTACACTACTACACTGACAATATTCGTTGTCTACATAGGTGAATGATGTGTTTACTGACTGTATTGTCATAATTTTAATATCTATTATTTTTTAAATAGGAAAATCATAGTAATTATTTTTTTTATTAAAATATGGAGGTTAATTTTTCATTTTGTTTGTAATTCGTATTGAAAAAAAAGAATATTGCACTAAATTATGTAACTTTGAAAGAACAAAAATGAAGTCAATTGACCTCAATTCCTAAATCCGTTTATCTATCTGTCTCGGATCTCTGATAATGTCTGCGTAGATTTTGTCTTGAAATATTTTTGCTATTTCTATTGCATGAATTATGTATGATTTTAAAAGTTCAAATCATATATATTTAAATTTTCTGAATTATTTATATGTGTAAAATAAAATGACGTGATATGACAAAATTGATACACAAGTCCGAAACAAATTTTAATTCTTAAAACAACTATACAAAAAAGTAATCAAGCTTATCCTTTCATGTTTTAAAAGATGTTTGGGTGCGCGAAGAAATTCCAGATCTATAAAGGGATTTCAAAGATGAATTCAAGAACAAATTTTCATTAAAAATAATATATATACGAATTACAGTGCACTGAAAGTGGTAGAGAACATTGAAGAAGATAAGAATCTGTTGACATGCCTTTGCAGAAACTATCATTAATAGTTGAGATCTTTTACTATATGGTTCAATATTCTCTTCTTTTTTTAAGTAGCAGGCGAGCAGCCTACTATCTAATTATCATAAATCAAATGTAAAAAGAGTTTAGGGTTACAGATAGTAGAGGCATACAGAAGAGAGAGAGAGAGAGATATTTTTTGCACTACATTAGCACTCACTACATAATAACAATTTAATGCACATCTCATAACGCTGTCAGTAGTAGTGCTCTTGATCTGTCGTCCATTGAAGATTTGTGCATTGCGCTCCTGCTACAGCGTCCATGCTGACGCCACCCATTCCATTTGCTTGGATATTATTCCACGTTATCTTTTGCCATAATCCGTTTCTTTGTGTTGGGTTTTGTTGGTTGGTACCGATGATTATATATTAGATCGCAAAAGCTCATTCGTTAGAGGGCATTGTAGAAAGAGAGGTGAAGAGAGGTTTCTATCGGTTGTGCTCTGCGTACCTTCAATATTATCGAATAGATGAAAGTTAGTATGAGTTTAAGTTTATCAGTATTTCTTTTGGTGAATTTAATTTAAATATTTATCGAAATGGATCAAAATGTTAAATTCAAGTTGCTTAATAATTTTTTTATAATAAAATTTTCTAGGATATCGAAGTTTTTCATTTTTAGAGTTTTGTAACTATTTTTTCGATTTTTTAAGATAATTTTAAAATAATTATAAAAAATAAATATTTAAATATTAGAATAGGTCATTTGAAAAAAATCGAAACAAATACTTCAAAATTTCTAAAAAATAGAAAAATTTTATATTTTATAAAATTTTGATGTTAAAAATTTATTTAACAAAATTAAATTTATTGTTTGAAATCGATTTAATAGACTTTTTTTTAGTTAAACTTATGGTAATTTTTGGTGAATTTAAACTCACTCCCTAGATTATACTCTTCTAAAAATATCATTAGGGCTTCAAATAAAGGCTACATTAAATTAAAGGACAAATGGCCGATATATGTGACTATACCGAGGTCAAAAAAGAGACCCATTGGCATATATCACGTTTCATCTTTATTATTATTTTTTTTTGTCTTTTTACTTTTGAAAAAGGAAACGTCTCACATTTGGCCGGCATGGGTTTTTGTGACAGAATCTAGTTACTTTAATTTAGCATTTAGATAATGAATAACCAATAACCATTTTGTGGTGCCTCCGTGTTATACGATATAGGCATGTCAAATGAAACTTTAAGAGAGCCATATTTTGTTGACCAGATAATATGCTCATTGAAGCTGATGATATATATATAAATATATATATATATATATAGCTCCCTTTATATATTTAGTTGTCATATAAGAAGCAAATTACTTCCTATTAATATTTGGTCATAGTGTTGTACCAAAAGACGAAATTTATAAAATCAGGAGATGGATAACACGGCAGGTTGCCCTGCAAACAAAAATTATCCTACTTCAATAAACAAACACCAAAAGAAAACTTTTAGTTACAAAACATTATCCATTGTCCATTAAGACATGACAAGTGGCAAGAGACACTCGCTTTAATTTCACTTTGTTCCATTTGATGAGACAAAGGTTGTCCCACAAAATAGTGAGTTGAAGAGAGAGAGAAGGAAGGAACGGTAACGGAGTTGATTACAAAAAATTTCTAATACTGTTATTTATCTAAAAATCGAAAATTAACGTCCATTTCTTACTATTTATTTATCTATCTATTCATTTATTTATTAACTTCAATTATATATCTGTTAATTAAAAATATATTATTATTAATTAATAAAATTTAATCATTTTATATAAAAATATATGAAATATATATAATATAATTAACAACAATATATTTTAATCATCAGATACATATAATTAACATTAATAAATAAGAAATAAATTAATAGATTAATAAATAGTAATGAGATAGATTTTTTTGAAAAAGAGGGGGAGAAATTGCAACACCCCTGAGGTATCACCTAGCTGTGTGGCTACATGCACTCCACTAAACAGATCCATTTGAGCAAGTTGAGACTGTGTAGAGTAGTACTAGAGTGTAGTAGTCCAGTGAACTTGGGCTCCATTATGGTTTCGTGTGTGGCACCCCAATCAATGGACCTACTTATACGGACTGTTTTTTTTGTACTGATACTAACAACTTGTAAATGGCGGCTGGTTCCATGTCCCTAAATCTAAGCATCTTTGCTGATAGACACTGAACACTGCATGCATGTGAAGGTGGTTTCAGGAATTCAGAGGTTATGCAACTTTAAATTTTGTTGGTAAGTTACGAAGATAATTAAGTTCAAAGTTTATTTTTAGTTTAGTAATAAAAATAATATTATTTATGTGAAAGATTTAAACTTCCAATTAGGTAAATTATTAATATATAGTTGGGTTGGTATATGTTATTTTGAATATATATTTTTTTAAATAAAGGTGAGAATCAAATTGTACAATTATAAATATTTATAAATGACTCTTTACTGTCATTATATCACTAGATTAAAAATCGATTTTTTATTTTGAAAATACCGTTTCGTCTCTAGACACTCTTATTATTTTTGGATGGAGTGTACGGTAATGACTAGCTAACACCGTAAAAAAGTTAACTTTATTTTAAAAGAAAAATATTGTATTGAAGTTCTACATTTCTAAACACATATGCTTATGTCATCGAAGAATGTCAAAACAATATAAAGAAGTGCATTGACTTGTTTATATATATGTCTAAAATATGATCAATGACACCCGGACCTCTTTGTAAAAGTCAAAGCAACAAAAAGTATTTCAATATATACATTTTTTTTGCACGAACAATACTTGTGTTTAAGCTTTAATACAAAAATGAAGCGTACACATTTGTCTGTTTTAGTTTGGAATAATTTAACTAGAACTTGACAATATTCCATCCTTTATGTAACCTAGGCTTCTATATGAAACCTTAATTAAGTACATTAATTGGTGATATAAAACATAAGTTTATGTAACCTAGGCTTCAATAATTAAGAAGCCTTAATTAAGTACATTGGTTATAGATAAGTTTCTAAGTACATTAATGCCCTCTCCAGATATATTTTTTTCTTATTTTGTACATACAATAATTACTAAGATTTATATTAGTCCGTTTTCTAATCGTCTTTTTTTTGTTTTCAAGAGAAAGAAATACTATGTCAACGCCAATATTTCGGTGGTCTCAATTGTAAAATGTTGATTGGTAAAAAAAAATTAATCTATCATAATGTTGGTTAATCATTTGAATTATGATATCAATAATGTTATCAATTAATCAATAGCGATATCAAATAATATTTTCCGAAATCAAGACAATAATTGATAACTATCTAAATATGTCATAACTATTTTGAATTGGAGTAAAAAAATATTATGTTGGTTAAAAAAAATATGCATTATATCTTAAAAATGCATCCATCGTCCATTTAGAGAAATATCTATTGAAAGCTATTAAAATGTTCGACATAAAACTCTAATCTAAATGCTTCCTAAAAGATTTCCTATCAAAAACATAATCATTATATGAGAAACTTCACTTATAACATATTTACTTTTTTTTTAATTTTAGTATGATCTAAAAAAGTTGCAAAAAAATTTCAACTCTAAAAAGTTATTAAAATAAAAGAGAGAGGGGGAATCGGTGCTGTTGAGGCATACATGAAGACCAACGGATAATAATAGACTATAATAAAAGTATAATTAATATTATATCATGTCGGCTGCAGCCTGTGGTTTTGCAGCATTAGCACTTTGGCAGTAATGTTGGATAGTGGTTATGACTCATGATTATCAGTCGTCCTTCATTAAATTAGCTAATTAAACATATTGCATAGCTTAGCATGCGCGACATATGAATGGGTGCAAATTGGGATGACGCGAACATCTCTTTTTGGCGCACACATGGGCCAAGGGCCCCATCACTTGATGAATCTCCTAAGGGACACTACACTGTCTTGAATTCACATCTGCTGTGTGTACTTTTTTTATAGTAAGTTGTGGTTATAATTAAATTTGTACCGTGAGATTTAATAAATTATAAATAAAAATGATAATTTTTATATTTAAATTTTGGTCGTTAAAATTAAATATGATGGTTTAAGATTATGACAGCGAGGTTATCATAGTTTAAGATTATGACAGTAAAATTGAACTATATTGTCTTTGCTGCATCATCCATCCATTCATCCATCCAGATGCTCGTAATGGGAATCTGATTTCCTGTTGCTTAATATTATATTACACAATATACGAACAGATAAAATATAAGAAAATTTTTTTAATTTATTTTATACTGATTTTAACTGATTAAATAAATATCATAGTACAGTACAATACTGCAAAAGATAGAACCCAAAGAACCTGAGCCCCCCACGGACATCCTGCTTATATAAGCCAATTGAGATTCTCTGTGGCAGGAATAGATGTAGCACTGTGTGTAAGCTGGTATAATTGAGGAGCTTACTTTTCTTCGGTGACCCGCCACATGAGTAATAGTTCGTATTAAGTAGAGGACAGTACGACATGGATCAATCATCTCTCTCCAAATCTGAGTCGTCATCCAATCAAGATTTGCTTTCCTACGACAGCCTAACAAACGCATGTTAAAGGCCAATCTTTGCCGCCCACACGTGGCCCACCAGCATTGCCACATCTTTCCGGATCCTATGTTACGCAATACTTAATGGCTCATTGGTGTGTTTTAGATCGACCCAACAAGTAATTAAGCACTGAGTAGTCTTTACTAGCCTACCGATAAGTTTTGTTTTAGGCATATCAAACAAGTTGGTATTGAAAGAAATATCAAATAAGCAACTATTGACTAATTCAATTTTTAGTTAATTTTTGTTACCTCATGGTCTGTTTGACAATAAATTAATTTGAATATTGAAGACAAGTACATAATAAGAAAATTGATAATTCATCTCGTCATGTTTCTTTTAACGCCCACTAGTATAATATTAAAATGTAATTGATATATTTAAATAAAAATTAATAAAGTCAACCAACAACCAATTGATACATCGAGAGTAATTAGTAAAGTCAACTTTTACATAGTAAAAAGATAATGATATAGTCAAGGTCTAAATTCTTCTTTAGCGCATTATATTAGCATTTGTTTTTTTTAGCTTTTTCAGTATTGTTCAATTAGTCTACTAAAACAAATACTCTGCTCTTGAGTCTTGATAATTGTAGCTGCATACGCTACTAATACATGTTTATTTGAAAAAAAAAAAAGATTATTTCTCATAAATAGTTTAAGAAAATTTGATATTCAACAACAAAGAAAAGCTATTTACTTAAAAATTAAATAATACATGTACAATTGACATACAAATTATATAGTGGATGCACATGCTCTTATTAACTCTTGTTGACTCTCTAATAGCATATTACAATCATTTATAAAACACCAATTTCGATAATATTTATTTATGTGGAAAGTTATGGGTTCATAATCTAATTAAAAATATTTTTTAAATATTTACAATCGAAATACTTGATCCCAACTTTATCTCAAAAAAATAATAAAACACCAATTTTTTTTAATTGTGATGTTGATGGTACGATTGTATAAGATGCTGCACAGTCCTGTGCCGCTGAAGAGCTAGCATCATGTGTACTAGGCAGAATCATGATTGGCAGAATGGAAATTAAACTGATATGGCTTTATATCCTGAAATGAAAGGGCTCATCACAGCTAACCATAAAAGGAAAATTTTGAATTGGCATCACAGTCAGTGATTTTAATAATGTCATGTGAGATTCTCTTGTCAAAGCTTCTAATTTTTTTTTAATATTATGCCCAAATGAAGAGATAATATTAATTTCAGCCCCCCCCCCCCCCCCCCCCCCTCTTTTTATTGGCTATAAATAGTGTTGCTCACTTCAATACCTACATCAAAGCATTCTCCAATCTCCATAGAACTTCCTATTTAAGACATATTAGGAGAGAGGTATAAGCCTTAATTAGTATCATGTTAGATCCATTTGTAAAGAGGTAGAGAGTAGAATGCAGCCAAGGATGACTTGCCGGCATCCGGATTCACACATAGCTTTGTCACATCTCCGGTTGCTGAAATTTGAGTTACATATATTATGTTTGTAATTTGGTTTCTCTAGATTTGGAGTTGCCGGCAAGTGTGTCCTTGGCTACATCTTGCTCTCTTCTTTTCACATATGGCTTTCTAGCATGGAGCAAGAGAGAGAGAGAGATAAGATCTTAAATCATTCAAACAAAAACAAAACAAAAAAAAAAACAAAGAGAGATAGATCATGAAACAGTTGCATAAAGGTTGAGAGCAGAATGCGAGAATTTCAGTAGAAGAGTTTTATTTGGATTTTGAATTCCTCCATTCAAAGTTCCATGAAAATTTGTTCTTGTCCGGATTAAGAGTTACCAACAAGTCTGCCCCTGGCTATACTTTGCTCTTTTCTTCTCACATATGGCTTTCTTCCATGAATTGCTCCCGCACGCATTTGGCATTTGCAAATTAATTAAAGTCGACGTTGGCCTTTACTTCAACAATCTGTGTACGTTGCATATCCAAGGTAGGTGTGTGTTCCTATGCCTCATAAATTTGTCGTATTGTCGATGTCTTAATTTTTCCCTTAATTTTTGCCATAGAACAATGCTTTTTTTTTTTTCTAATTGTGTGAATCTCTTTACTGCTGATTTCCTACATTTCTGACTATAAATTATAGAAAGGAGCAAATCAGTTACAGTATCATCACTTAGTCTTATAATGAAAGGGAATTAAAGAAAGGTGCAAATGGAATAAGATGTCTTTCAATTGGATATCTTTTTTAACCCACTGTGCTCTCTACAAAGGATAATGAAGAGCATCTGTTGAGCTTGAGATTGAAATAAAAATTTATTTTGTATCAAGTTGGTACTTGACCATCTTCAAGAACAAGTAGGTAATTGTGAATTTTCTTCTTCTTTTATTTTTAAATGAAGATATATACTTGGATCAACCAAGAAGATTTATGTCATTGATATTTTTTTTTGGGAGAAAAGAAATATAGGTCAATGCCTCTACTTTCTTGTATTAATGACCACCATTGATAATTTGCAATTACAACTTGTAATAATTAATTATGACCCATTGTACTCATTTTATCATGAAAGAAAATGTTCTCATTTCAGCTTCTTTGAACTTATAGGTCTACTTCCAAACATTCTCCTCAACCTATAATGTAAATTTAGACCAAATTTATTTATCAGAGCTGCCATGGATTGTTCGTTACGCCAGCATATTATCTTGCAGTCAAATTTAGTAATTTGAATCTCAATCAATTTCTACTGGCAAATGATATAAGGATCGCTAGTCAACTGGTTGCAAACTGTGAGATATAGAAAAAAAATGTAATTAATTGGTTGGTGCTTTTAAGGAAAATTGTGTGTAATTTACTTTCATAACTTAAATTGTGTGATTTTAGTGTTCTTATATTTCGCCCTTTTGGAGAAGTTTGGTTCTAACTTCACTTACGTATTCATTCATTCATAACGCAAAATGGTTGATAATTCCAACAAATCTTGAGATGATAAGTTAATTTTGATCGTTTTTACAAATCATAATAAAAGGCTTATAACAACAAAGATCCAATCAATCCTGTACATAATTGCTAATATAAAATAATTAAGTGCATCTAATCCATGTTTATTTTGTGTGCTACAAAGTTTAAAATTAAGCTTGAATTAATTAAAATATGGTACGTTTCGAACTCTTGACTGATCCATATTATTCACAGATTAATCAGAAATTAAACACAAGAACCAGATATATATTACCAGTTGAATATGCCACTGGTACTTGGTTGTCGCATTTCTTATCAACACAGTGATTACAAAAAATTAAATCAAATTAGATAAAAGTTCTCGATCACTATGACTGGATCTTGGGGTTTAATTGGTGAAACTATATAATATTCATATACTTTTTGAAAGTTTTTCTGTATAATTGGTGTCAAATGTTATGTGTACTTGGTGTCAAAGGTACCAGTAATCAAAGCAAATCTCAACTAAAAGAGAAGAGATGTAATTGGTTGAAGAGCTCAGTCCATTAATTATCCAGTATTAAGCACCTGAGAACTCTTTAATAATGAGTTTGTCTATGACTTCCAATTAGAAAACAAAAAACTAAAGAAAGCGCCAATGATTACTTGGAAGATGACACAAATAATTGAAATGATGTGGCTTTGGTTAAGTTTGTGCCAATCTGACATGTCCAGCTGATCTTGCTTTGACAACCTAATTAGGTATATTATGCTGTTCTCCAAAAACAGATATGATGAGAAAAGCTTTTCTGACAGTTGTCAGGAATCAGGATTGCATATTGGATGATTTGGAAGATAATATATACTCAGAATACCAGAAACCTGATCACTAATTTGTGAATTGATGAATTACTAGACTGGTATATAACTTGGATGCACTGTTGAAAGAAACAATTAAGAAATTAATGGTTGTGTGAATATGTGAAGATATTCTTTCTCATTAAGAGCATGGTTCTACAACTCAAGATTACATCCCCAGTGACAGTGAGTGTAGCTGGATGAAGAAAACTGGTATCAGTTGCATCGGATCAACAAAAGTACTAGTGTCAAATGCTGATAGTATCAGTGACAGATCCAGAGAATATGATCATAAGTCTAGACACAAATCTAATAATGAAAATCTCTTTTAATACTAATTATTAAGTCTAGACACGTTTAATATTTTATATTTAATTTATCAAAATCTAAAATATATATATAATTATTATTGATTTTAAAAATTAAATGTGACACTGGCTTAGATTTGTCCTAACACGGGTACATCCGTGTATAGTATCAGACTCTTTAAGCAATGGTGGATTGGATTTATATGAGAACAATGGGGTCAATTGATCCTCATTTTTTTTTAAATTATGTTATCTTATATGATATTTGTCCCTATTTGATTTCAAAAGGAAATTAAACTAAAATTGACCTCAATATTTTTCATTTCATACCACTGTCAATTGCATCGTCTTTTTTTTTTTTTTTGAAATACTCTACTGTTTTTGTTATGATCAATTTTGGTGATCAACTCTTGTAACATCTAAAATTAATGAAATTTCGGAGCTAAACTCTCACCTTTTTATCAAAAAGAAAGGAATTTTTAATATCTTTAATTGCTTGTATTTGCTTTCTTTATTGTGGTTGGTTTTCTTCTTTATTAGTAATATTGTAATTTAGTTATAAAAAAAGTAATATCTCACATCATTTACATAATATAATATGAAATTTAAATTTAGGTAACTACTAGCTTATATAAAATGATCTCTGCGCTTTCATAATTCACAACCATTTAAGAGCTATAATTAAAATTTGTATTTGATAATTGAGAGTCTCTCCTCTTTTTTAATCATGTCTTATTTTCTTTTCTCTTTAAATATTCAGCTCACTTCTATCATTTTTTTTATTTCCTAATAATTTACATGCCGCCTCCATCATCAACTAATCTTAATCTTTGCAAATTAAATCGTTCCATCTATTTTAACTGTCGGTCAAACTACTAAATTGACATATATTATTTTTTAATACAAGTCAAAGAACAATTTATTCAAAAAAGTCAAACCAATATTTTTTATTAATAACTTTGTATATATATAAATTGACATATAGTATTTGCATAGATTAATATTTCTCAAGTAGGATTTTATGGGACAAATATAATTTCATATAATAATCCATATTATTCCTCACTGGATATATATATATATATATGCAATTAACCTTTAATTAGTCAGAAAGTCAAATATTACATAAAAAGTTAGGCATGAGAAGATATGGAATTAATTAAATAAAGTGACGCGAGTAATATTCCTCTCCGGATATTGCATCAATTAATTAATGAGTGTAATGAAAAATTGAAATGGAATGAGTTGCTTGCATTTGCACTTGCTTAATTATTTAATGCATGTATAGCTATAATATATATTTCTCTTGCTTTGTTCCTTCTCAACTGGGTCCAAAAAGTTTCTCCTACTAGGTGCCATTTTTTTATACATTTATTGTGCCAACTGTCAAGCTTAGCTTTTGACACACGGATGGGTATCTTTAAGTTCAGCTATATTTTTCTAAATTAAAGATTCAAAAAGTTAAGTGGTTTAAATCAATCCAAACATTTTTTTTTTTTGCAATCAACTTTTTGTGTAATTAAGCTATTAATTAAGTAAATTTGTAAATAAAAAGCAAATTCTCTAATTTGGCATGAATTGAAATAATATATAGTCACCTAGACAGAACCACAGGGTTAATACAGTGACGATAAATCTTTCCTTTCTATGAATAGACGTAAGTTTAAGTCCTATAAGAAATATTTGAAAATGAATAAATATCGAGATTAACGGAAACCCTTATATATAAAAAAAAGGTAATATATATAGTCAAATAGACCGAGTAGTTACTACATGCGTTTAGCAATCTAGTAAATCTTGTGATATATTGCTTAATTTTAAATTTTGTTTTATTTTTAGGCCGATTGAATCGATTCGATTTCAAAATGTACAAGATGTTTTTTTAAAAGTGAAAAGAGTAAGAAATTAAGGTGTTATTTCAAATCATATTAGTTCAGATCATGTTGGATTCAGATCAGTTTGATTTTTTTTTTCAAAAATAATATGATCAAATTGAATTCATATCCGGATTTTAGTTTTTTGGCACATATAATTTGGATCGGAACGGATCGGATCGAATCTTGTCATATCTAATTAACTGAAAAAAGAAATGATTTATCTCAAATTATTTTTAATTAAGCCTTGGTCAAAACGGTTCAATTAATTTCTAAAATATGTTACATGATGCACGACTAGTAAATGAATCAGATTCTTAATTTATTTTAGCGTTACACGTTTACTTTTTCAATTAATTAAGAATTCTAAAAATAGGAAAATTACAGAGATGAAAAGGGCCAATAAAAGAAGCAACAATAATCAGCTATTATTTCTAATTCTCGCTATTCATGATTGAAGTGTGTTCAAGAAACTGTAAAATTAAGTCGTTTTGGAGAGAAATCATGAAAATTAAGTTGGTTTGAGATTCCTTGATAATCAATTAGTGTGACGCACACGACACTTTTTTTCAAAAAGAAGTGATAGCTATATTCTTTATCTGTATTTTTTATTTATACTTCAAGTATTTGAGACTATTCAATATAATTTCTAACTTAAATTTTGAAACATATATTTTTAAAAGTCTTTATACTTAACATTGAGTGTAGATAATGAATAGAAGACTTATGATTGTAAGAATAATTATTTTTTTCAAAATAATGCCAAAAATAAAAAAAAATTATCATTTTTTTATGAATTAGATGTATGTCAATTTGTATGCAACTTAAATATCATTTTCTATAAAATGTTGTAAATACCAAAACTATCGTGAATAAACAGTGAATTTGCACAAAATTTTATTATTTTTCATATGATATGCATAAAGTATTATAGATCACGCGATTCGGAAAATATATACAATTTACTTTAATTGTTCTCAAACTAGTTAATAAACAATAGATCCCACACTTAATAATTAGGTAAATAGCTAAATCATATATGTTTTTGCAACCCTACTATTATTTAAACCATAAGCTTTGATATAGTCAACGGCTACTAAATCATTATTTTAGAAATAATTTAGTACTGAATTATACCTTACATGCGATGGGATTGATATGAATGCTCCATGCATTCCCTGTTTTTGACGCATATTTATTTGCAAAATTAATTAATAATGTTACTGCTCAGATTGTTCCGTACAAATATAAAAAAATTTCATGCTTTTTTTTTTGTTGGTTGGGGGGGGGGGGGGATTTAAAAACCCAAAAAAAATAATACAGAGATAGTAAGTGGAGGTGCCACTAACTGAGGCATCTTTATTGTCAATTTTAATAATTTGATCATGATAACCCCAACAAAAGACTAACTTCAAAAATTTCTCAGTTGTCATTCCTCTTAGAATTTCATGTGCGAGTTTATACAACATGAATCTTAGAAAATTTAATATTTGTGGTGCATGCCTTGCATGTCATATAGTAGGTATTTTTATTTTCATGATAATAATTCGCTTTCCGATTTTATTAACAAGTATAATTAAATAAAGGGAACATTTTCACTATAAATAATATTTTAATTTAGACTAATTATGCTATGGATCGGAATTTGTATTATAAATGAAAATATCAAACTGAAATTAACGGTTGTGATTCATTAATAGATAAAATTTTTTATCCATAACAAAACTACTATTTAATTTATTAGATTTGGAAATTGTGAAAAATAATTAATTTGTGGTGAATACTATAATTGTATTGTGCCTAAAATGATGAGATTTTATATATGTGTTAACCGCTAATTAAAAGGTTTAATTAAACTGTTTAACAATTCTTTATGCGACAGCCAACAAAAACTTATATTGTATGAATTTTGATAAATATAATATCTACATGTCCAAAACAGTGAGCTCATAAAAAAAAATTTAAGAACTTTTTAAATTCCTTTGAAAAATACTGTCAATATTTTCAAATAACTTCAATATCAAAATCTTATCCCAGCAATTAAAGGATTGATAAAATAGTGTGCATCAGTAAATTACTAAATTTAAGATACATTCTGCTTTAACTATATATAATTGATAAAATCTGAAGTTGTGTATTTTATAAAATTTTCATTCTAGGAAAACAAATATTTTCGTCAATAATTATTAGGAGGTGGAAAAAATTGGATGCATTAAAAACTGATTAATTATGTTGTGGTGCCTTTTTTATATAAAAAATACTTAGTTTTATATTCCTATTCGATATTAATTTTTCTACCATTCACAACACAACAATTATTATTCAAAATATATTAAGATAGAATGTATATTAAAAGTTGGATGTTTCTTAGAAAGAAAATGTTAGAGAGATATCATTGTTAATATCATCATCGATATCCATTTTGTTATTCAAATTATATGAGTTATTATTTATGCTATCGATTTTATTATACAACTTATTTTGTGCAGTACTTTTATTATTGAACTTAAAGTTGAATAATGAAAATATTATATGAAATAAGTTATATAATAAAGTTCTTAAAATGAATAATAATTTATTTAATTTGAATAACAAAGTTGATATAGATAATAATATCAATAATGATATTTGTATATCAGCTTTCTTCTTAGAATTACTTTTAATTTAATTACAAATTGGAATGCGCCGATAGTGTACACATTTTACGACAGAACTTCGACACCATTTTGCTCCAATTCAAATTATCTTTTCTACTAAAAAATGGTAGCAAAACGTACATGTTCCTTGAACCGCAGACATAATACAATAGTAATAGATCTCATTTCTCTACAGAGAGAAGTATGTTCAAGTCCTACAAGAGACAATTGAAAAGAAATAAATGTCAGAGTTAACGGAATCCTTTATATCAAAAAAAATAAAGAGAGAGAGAAGAGCTTAAAAGGTTAAAATTAAAATTAATGATCAATGATGATACCCATTGTCATTGCTGCATCACATATAAATATATTATTTGTTTTTAGCGTCAAAAGGCATATAACCACTGTTAGTGCTCTCATGTTATTCTAAAACCACTTAAAAATTTGGGACCAGCGAATTGGGTGCTTAATCAGACAATTATGGACACCTACTTACCTTTGTTTAGGCCTTAATCAAAAAAAAAAAGAAAAGGTACAATATTCATTGAACTTCTTTTTTGGGTCATCAAAAAATTAATTAATTAAATCTATTTCCATGGCTCTAATTAAAGTAAATAAATCCAGATATTACTATGTATCCTTTATGCGTGGCATAATAATAACTAGTAGGATGTTAACTCAAGATCTTGTATAATTTTAATTAAGAACCTATCACATTATTTTATGTTGTTTTTGGAAGAACAACTCTTTAGTGTGCATTTTCAATTCCAATCCTTAATGTTCTTTGTTTGTGTATTTACCTAACACCAAAAAACTATTTTTTTTAAAGGTTAAAGGCCCACCTGACATTTGTCAACCTATTAATCACTCTTAGATATCTTTATTTTTTTTTATTAGAGCTGCTTAAGTTGTAATAATATTCTGGCTAAAGAACATCTAATATTTAAAATAGACAAATGTTTTGTCCATTGTATGGCATTAAAAAAATACATCACTAAAAACTATACTAACAAAAATCTTGAATTTTTTTCCTAAAAATAAATATTATTATTGACGAATATATCAGCTTTTTAATAATTAAGTAGTCGCTCTTAACATTTATTAAAATACTATGAATATCTAGCTAGTTATTGATAACATCTGGTGGGGCTATCTTATAACTACTGAAGATGTATGGATTGATGGAATGAATTTCTAAAAAAAAAAATTGGACTCTGGAATTCATTCATTTTTTATCTGTTCAAATTATGCTTGTTCGGAAAATTAAGAGCAACGCCTTTATAGACAATTTGGACTCTTTTTAAGTTTAAAATTTTGTTATTACAATTATTAGGGACATAAATACTAATAATAAATTTCTAATATTGATGATAAATTAGTTGCAACTAAATATTTTAGGTATTAATTAACTTGGACAAAAATTTTAGGTAATTATAAGTTATTATTTGGCATCTATATATGATCTATTATAACAAAGCCTACTAAGTATAAACATAAAGTAATACTCCACATTATTATAATATATTTTGTATAATAATGCAAACATGCAACAGCTTAATTAGGTCATGTTATCTATCTAATTAAGTCAATGATTTTTTTTCAATAACTAGGCATGCTTTTTTAATTGCAGCATCTCCTTTCCGACATTTTCCACTGAGATCCTATATATGCCTCTAGTAATTTGCTTGTTAAAAATAACCAATCATGTTAGTGAAAAAGAATGGCTCAGATAGTCAGATGATATTTTCTTAGAAAACAATAATAATCTTCCAAACTTGGAAAACCTTTCAGCATTATGAGCATATTTATTCCTTTTGCAAATGACTTGTTAATTCTGACGTGACATTTGTAATTGTATTTTTAGAAATAACAATCTTGTTAAATTAGCGAATTTTTCTAATATGTCATGTTAGTATTAGCAATTATTTTGTAAGTTGTATGAGCATCTATCATTCCTGCAATTGTAAAAGATTGTTTCTTTTACTAATTAAAAAGTGTCATATCAGCGAATTATTAATTATAGGAAGGGAAGTATTCTAAATTAATATATAAAAAATTGCTTAATAAATGACGTGATAAACAAATTCAATTATTTAAATAATTGTAGAAATGAAAATGCTCTAAATGTCAATTTAAATGTCAATGATGAGATTTTTGCTTCAGACTTTCTTTCCAGCTGTTGCAAGTAGAGAACCACATCACTTGCATAAAAGTGACAATCAAGCCAGTTCAGGCTCAGGTTCATTTCTTTGGGTCAATTTGGTTTAGATCATTCCATTAAACTTTTTAATAAACACGAAATTCAAGTCATCAAACTTTAAATATTCATAAAAAAAATTATCTGACTTTCAAAATTACGACCTCTTACACTAAGAATCATTAATTGTCTTTCTCACTGAATCAAAGACCAAGTCTCAAATCATTTAGTTAATTTTTTTTTTTTTGAGATATGGATGGAGACCAAGCTTCATTCAGTTAATTGTTTCAGGTTTGATATGTAGTTTCATGTAGGCTTGATTTGGCGTTCTTTTAATTAATTACTTAGGGCTTGCATTTCCTTCTATTTTGTTAGATCATTTGAAATTTCAAGTCAGGTATGTCAGAGCAGTTGGATTGGGATTGAAATTTAAGATTGTTCCTCAACAAAATTGATTTACTTTCTCTAGTTCTAGCTATAGAACAACTGTGACACAACCTATCCAATCTGAACTGCACAGACCATAAATCTCACATAAATAGCCATGGCGCAATTGTGCGCACTCAATGCGAATCATACTGTTAAATAGTTTATCATCATGTGTATCATGTGTATCATAGTTTATCATCATGTGTATCATGTGTATCATAGTTTATCATCATGGCGCAAATTGGGCTTCTTAGCCTAGCTTGAATGTCGTGTTGGGTTACAATCGGCTCAAACTTTGTATCTTGGTGTGGCCTCATGGGAATTGAGCCCAGTGCATTCATGGACTTGAAAAACAATTTGGGTTAGGTCTATTTCCCAGTCAGAGAAAGTAGATGCATCAGTCCAAGAGAGATCTCCTTTTACTTGTTGCCAATTCAGTCATATTTGAAACAATGTAAATTCCGTGGGTCAAAAGATATATACAGCTTCAAAAGTTCGAATACTGATAATGTACCATGTCATTTATATTCGTTTTTATCTTCTAGATTTGTACAGAAGTTCCAGTTAACATGTCGGAAAATATCGGATTTTCTAGAACTGTAAGACGTGGGCACAGTACCAGTGCCCATTTTAACTTTTAACCTATGAAGCAAGAAGCCAACTTTCTACGTGGCTACACCATGACACGCGTCAAGAACCTGTGCTGACACGAGAATTCATTTCTCTGACAAATCATTTATCCAATCTTTTACTCTAAAACCCTTCGCTTTCTACAATATCCATGGTTTGAAAGCTCGTTTAAGAAAGAAGAGAAAGAGAAAGAAAGAAAAGGAAGGTTTCTATTGATGCGAGATTTGAGAAGTATGATGGTTATTGTTCTAGTATTACTACTTTTAGTCTCTGGAATTAGATGTGATGCTAATTCGATCTCACCTGATCATGAAATAGAGGAGCTCAAATTGAAGATTGCATCCCTAGGTTAGCAACTAAGTACCATGCTTTTTTTTCTTTCCATTTCTCTAAATCATTTTAAGTAATTTTGTGATAGAAGCTTCTTCTTTTGATAGAATCAAAGTGCATTGATCAAGAAAAGGAAATCAAGGAAAAAGAAGAGAGGTTGTCTTTGCTGGAGAAGAGTATTCAAGAAAGATGCACACAGGTTGCCTCATCGGAAAGCGAAATCGAACTGCTTCAGGTTGGATATTGAGTGTCAATCTTTCAAATTTGTGTTTTGTACACATGGTCTCAGTTGAAGATTTTATAAAATTTTTGTGTTATTTTGTATTATCATGACCATTTTCATTATTTCTCATGAATTAGCAGAAGGGGATCTCAGATGATGATGATGATGATGATGAAATTGTGCAAAAAGTAAATGCACGCAATCATATTTTGGAAAAGAAGGTTTGTTTGATAAAGAAAAAAGAAGTTTCTTAATTATCTTGCTAGCATTGAAAATTAAAATTTTTGGATAGGCTGAAAAGCTTCAGATTGAACTGGAAACTCAAGTTGGAAAAAGGGAAGCTTTGGAGGCGAAGGTTGTCAAAGCCGAAATGACTGCTCGACAACTTAGCCGAAGATTGGAATATGTTAGTGTTAAATTTTTCACATTCTTTTCACCTTTTTATCAATTCTGAAACTAATTTTGGTAACTTTTGAAAAATGTAGGCTGCAAAGATAAGAGAAAGACAAAGACTCAAGATGCAAAATCTCGAACGCAATCTAGAAATCTCTCAGGTGCCTACAAATATTGTTTAGAACTGTGCATTCATGATATTTCTTGTAGTTAGTGGTAATTATGTTTTTATCGGGTTTGTTCTCCAGTAATTTGTGTTGTATCACCAGCTCGAATAATATATTTCTTTCCAAAAAAACATATGAGAGCGTAACATTTTCAGCACAAAAATGGTAACATATAAACAATAAGGTTATTTAATAAATAACACTAGAAGAAATTTAGAAAAAAAACAATTGAACTTTTTTTTTGTTGTTGTCAGATTGAGCTGGGTAAAGTCCAAGCAAGTTTTAATCTAGAAGCCGAGGAGCTAGAAAAGGTAGTTATTGAATTGCTTTGTTTTCTCTTCTGTTTATATTTTTATTTCTTGGCCAACTATATATGATTTTTTACTTACCTATATATTTTGTGGATAATAGCTACATGGAGCATGGATTCCTCACTGGCTTACCAGCTTTGTTCTTAGTTTTCAGGTACAGTGTTTTGAGTTGATACTACCAAATCGAACTGTGCGATTAAAATCAAAGGGACTATATTTGTATGAAAGAGGGCCCCCTGAATTCGAACTTGTATCGATCCAATCCGAATATTACCTTCTTCATCTTGTAGTTTTTTTTTCTGAACCTAAAATAGAGCACAAAAATCTTTCTAGGAATACGGAATACCTTCTGGAGTTGATTTTGACCTAGTATTTTTTTCTCTCTTTTGAAGAAGATATGCATTATTTTCTTTTATTTTTTTGGTTTTTAAGCAGGTATAACCTAGTTTTGTCTAAGATAATTATTTATGTATTAACCCCTTTCTTGTAGTTTATTATCATACATAATGATTTATTGTATTGATAATGTATTCAGGAAATATTGTCTGGGAGTTGGAACAAGCTTGTAAGATCAGTTCGAGAAGGGCTCATACCAACGGTACCGGTTTTGTGTTTCTTTGTGTTCTTTTTGTATCAAACTTGCAAATTATAAGCCACTTGTATATTAGCACACTCTTGCTTGATTCATCTTTTCTTACGCATAGTTTTATATTTTTAAAGATTCTCGAGAAATGGACGAGTTTGAAGGAGCTAATTGTACCACACGTAGAGTTGGCTAGTAATGTAAGTTTTAATTTTGCTTTGTTTCTCTCGTGTTACGAGATTCTTTTAGTGAGCTTTGTACCGACATGTGGACTGCTTATAGTAAGACTAGTGATGTGTATGGAATTTGTGTGGATGCAACAACACCTGGTTGTATTAAGGTCAGACAAACAATGCGACCGTATCTGCCGGTGTAAATGTATTACTTGATTGCTTTAATGAGGTTCAAATTTTTGTTTTGTTGTTTTCTTTTTCCCTTTCTCCTCCTCTAGTTCTAAGTGAGAAACTTGTACCACACTTGCAGGCTGCTTGTAGTAAGACTAGTGATGCATATAAAATCTGCGTGGATGCGATGACGCCTCATTATATTCAAGTCAGACAAATGATGCACCCATATCTGCAGGTGTCAATCAGTCCTCAATTTATTGAAATATCTAATATTTTTTATTATCTTTAAAATTTCCTTAATTTGAACATTGTTTCAGAGAGTGAAGAAGCTATTTGGATCTTACTTTGCTGGTGAAGAACCTCAGCCTTCTAAAGAAAAATAAGAAGAGAAATTAATAGAGATTTAGGTACATTTGACAAAACTGAGAAAGTACTATAGGTTGCCCTTTCAATATTACTGTTGCAATTTTGACAATTAAGAGAGAATTGCTTTAATCTAACCCCCCTGATTTGATTTTGATTTTCTCAGTTTTGTAGGTGGAAGTAACTCTGTTGACTGGTTATCTGGTAAATTTGTGGATGCTTCCTCTTTCCCAATGGGGTCCTTGTTAATTTTTGCGAGTACACGGTTGTTAGTGTGGCTTCGATTTTCTGAGAGTTTTGTTGTATGATACACTGAGTGTGTGCGCGCGACGAGTTTGAAATTAGGATCTGGCGTTTTGCTAGATGTAGTCAAGGCACACACAATTTTACTTTGTTTTCATGTTGTTTTTCCTACTTGTATTATATATGACGCTAGATCTTGGAGTTGAGCTTAAGGTTATTGGAAATTTGATCAAGTTTTCTCGTTTAGTCCAAGGAACTCTTAGCATAAAGTTATCATTACTTTTCACATGAAATAATTTCATTCCTTAATTATCTATTTCTATTTTATTTTTCTCTAAATAAGTATCTCTTAGTTATTTTTATTTTATCCTTCTCTAAATAAGGTTAAGGTTAATATAGGTTAATAAAACCTCGTGTAACTAGAGTTGTTCCTTTGTTACGAAAGAAATATCTATTGAAAAAACTAAATTCTTAAAAGAATAGAGTTTTGTAAAAATAAATTAATTTTACCGAATAGTTCTTTAAAACATTAAAAATTTATAACGATGACAATATCATGAATCACATGATATTTCGTATAGAATAATGCAAAAGGTTGGTTTTTATTTAAAAAGTTAAATTACATCTTAGATATATTAAACACAATCTTTTTTTATATAAAAAAAAACATGGCCTTTTTTAATAAGAAGAGATATGTAAAGTGCTTAAGTCGTCCGATCAATATAATGAAGAGAAAAAAATAAATCGAACGGATAATAGAAATGATATCGTGTAATGTCTAAATAATTTGGAGGTTTAACTGGTTAACTATCTTTATATGTTAAGAATGTTAAACTATCGTCTATTAAAATTTAAAGGTCAAGGAAAAAATTAATTTATATGAAATAACAAGAGATCCTTCTATTAAAAAGCTAACATAGAATTTATAATAAATGGAAAAATTAACTTATATGAAATAACAAGAGATCCTTCTACCAAAAAGCTAATAGAGAAAATATAATAAATTACAGTAACTATTTTACTATTAAAACTTAAAAAGTTCATTTTCATCAATATTATTCATCAGCTTCATA
Organism: x Bolboschoenoplectus mariqueter; assembly: GCA_037678475.1. Taxonomy (NCBI): domain Eukaryota; kingdom Viridiplantae; phylum Streptophyta; class Magnoliopsida; order Poales; family Cyperaceae; genus x Bolboschoenoplectus; species x Bolboschoenoplectus mariqueter. The sequence goes on along the minus strand of CM075260.1, from coordinate 972,806 downwards.
ATTAAATTAAATCCTAATCCTATATAAGATCATCTAACTACGAACTCCATATATCAAACGAATTCGCTCTTAAAATTTACATACATATTTAATAAAGGCAGAATTTCATATACTATACCCTTCAAAAACTTCAAAATTATATACTCTCTCTCTAAAATTCATAATATCATATTTACCCTTCCAAATTATCAGAACTCTCATATTTACCCAATATACTATCTTTTCTATTAAAAATAACTCCATACTTATAAGATCATCATTTATCCTTATTAAATATGATAGATAAATTTTTTTGAAATTAAAATTTCAATAAATATACTGTAGATACGATTACCAAGCATCAATACCAATAATCGAAGATGTAAATGAGAGAAAACAAAATTATTATAGTCATAAAATATATATTAAGATCTTAAATTGAGTTTTAAAATATTTAATAAGATTATTTGGAGTTTTTGAATATATTTGATATATCATAATATTTTATTGGGTAATTATGAGAGTTTTAGTAATTTGAAAGAATAAATATGATATTATGAGTTTTCGAAAGAGTAACACATAATTTCGAATTTTTAGAGGGGTATACATGAAATTTTGCCTTTAATAAATTATTAAATACATTCTTTTAATCTATATATGTATTCGTTTATACTGATTCGAATTAAATAATCAGATTATCCCTTGCTACAGCACTGCCGTATCCAAATTTCCAATCACTTTAATTCCAATCACCAATCAAGAAACATTTTTTCTTCTTTTGAGAAAAAAAAGTAGTATTACTATTACCCACCGATTTCATTGAAACCAAAGCAATGCAAGAAACAAAATATCACTACCTCAAAAAGAAAGAAAGAAAAAAAATCAAGGGACCTTGACTACACAGTGAGCCAGTAAACCAGCGACCACTCAAAAAATGGCTTCCTCGCTCTCCCTCGCCTCTCCTTCTCTCCTCTCTCCCCTCCCCACGCCTCGCTCTCTACGCTCTCTCACCACCACCTCCATCCTCCTCCGCTCACATCACCGCCAGATCTCCACCCTCCGTTCCTCTCTCGCTGCGCAGTCTGTCATCGCCGCTCCTCAGGACCTTGTCGACTCCATCCTCTCTAAGGTTCCGTCTTTTCTTTTCTTAAGCTTGAATGGATTCAGGGATTGAAGTGCCAGTACTCAAGGTTTAAGGACCAGGTTGATTTTTCTTTTTTCCGAAATTCTTGTATAGGTCGAAGGAACTGATAGAGGTGTTAAACTTACCAAAGAAGGGCACCAAGAGGTTGCTGATGTGGCGCTACAACTTGCAAAGTTCTGTGTTGATTCTCCAGTGAAATGTCCTCTGATTTTTGGAGGTTAGTAAAAGAATTCCTAAATTTGCACAGTTTTCACAATTCTGATATTTATTTGCCTTTATCATAATGTATGAGTAAGCTTTTGAATTAAGGGTTTTATTTCTGGTAATGTTGTATAGAGGGCATAATTGTAAAGAAATGATCTTTCGAGTTAGAAACAAGCCCCAAGGATTACCTAAAGAAATGCAAATAGGTTCGGTACCTGCACAATAGGCAATTACTGGACCTATTATTTAAGTCCTGTTGATATTACAATGTATTAGTCATTTACTGGTACAATCCGGTTGGTACGGAAAACTAATTTTGTTCATGCCAAGCACAAGTTGGTCGTCACTGAGCCCGTATAATTATCATTCCAGAAAAATCATTCCAGACACATATTGGTCATACCAGTGAAAGCCAGTTGGCACCACACTCGCCTATTTTTCTGGAACCAGTACTATTTTGGCTCCAACCGTATTGATCTTGTACTATTTCAAATTAAAAAATAAATATATATTTTTTGGGTTGTACTGCTACAGAATGGGATGTGGTATATTGCTCAGTACCGACATCACCTGGAGGTAATTACCGCACTGCTATTGGCCGGCTTATCTTCAAAACAAATGAGATGGTACAGGTTGTAGAAGCACCTGACATTGTTAGAAACCAAGTTTCTTTCTCTCTGTTTGGATTTATTGATGGTCAAGTTTCTTTGAAAGGTAAATTCTTTCTTGATTATGGAGCTACATTTTTCGGATCTTTCACATATAACGCATACTATTTTCATACTATTGCAAGATATTCCTGCATGCTAAACACAGCTTCAAACATCTTTTTATATACCTCAAAAGCACCTAAATTACGCTGATATTGTGTTAATTTCCGCATCCTCATTTGTAGGGAAATTGAAAGTATTGGATGAAAAATGGATTCAGGTTATATTTGAGCCGCCTGAGTTGAAAATAGGTTTTCTTGGATTCCAGTACGGCAGTGAAAGTGAGGTAAAGTTGGAGATAACCTACATTGATGAGAAAATTAGGTTAGGTAAAGGATCGAGAGGTTCTCTTTTTGTATTCCTGAGACAAAATAAAATTTAATATGCTTTGAGATATCTTTGTGGAGTAAAGAAAGGTGCAGTCTTTTTGTGGCTTTTGATTTTTGATGGTTTCTTCTATCTTTTTATAGACTGATTGATTGTTCTTAGAGTTGGTCTGTGTAAATGTATATTAGTTTTTGTAAATGTGCTTACCTTCGCATATTGTAAATTTCTTGTTTGAAAATTTGGTACATTCTGAAACTTATGATTCGGATATATTACAGATATAATTCAGGAATAATCTGTTCTTTTATAATGCATATGAGTTTATCAAAATCCAAGTTTTAAAAAAGAAAACAAATTCTGAGAATATTTGCAAAATCCAGGAGTTATTTACAAACAATAAATTTTATAAAAATCTTGAATAATTTGTAAGTAATCGTAAAATTTAGAAATTTGTGTAATTTGTCCATTAATTCAAAAAAAAAGAGCCGAAAACGAATAATTCATAATTAATTGTGAATTTTCTTACTATGATTGGCAATGCCAGATCAACACATGTGTATCAACATTGGTCCTTACCAGTATCGGGGCCGTATCGTATCTGTGTCAATCAACATCAATCTATTACCATATATTAATTTTAAAAAAAAAACAAAAAAACAGCAGCATTTAAGGATATTTCAGAACAGCGTCGATCGATCTGATACCAGTATAAACCTATATTTTGTTTTTAGTTGATATCCAAAAAAGGTCCTGTCCAATTAGAGGCTTCTAAACTGATACAACCAGTTTCAGAAAATGCAACTTGGGAATGCAACCAAGACAAACTGTGAGAGTAGATATTTACTATTTAGTATTTAGTATAGGTGTTGGTATTGTCATCAATATCAATTTTGATATTCAAATTAAATGAGTTATTATTTATGTTAATAATTTTATTATGTAATTTATTTATGCAGTATTTTTATTATTCAACTTAAGTGAAGTATTATTCATATTAGTAGTATTTAAGTTGAATAATAAAATATTATACAAAATAAATTACATAATTAAATCGTTAAAATCTATACTATTAGATAAATCATGTAAGAACTGGAGAGCTCCAGTTTTCGTCATTTCCAAATTTTTGTATACCGAAAATACCCTTAATCATACGGCTCCGATCAAAATACAAACGGCTACAATTACTTTCGGTGTCGCTCTCTTCCCTCCAGTCTAGAATTCAAATGGGCGCAGAAAAATCCCTTTATTCGCTCTCTCTCTCTCTCTCTTCCCCCTTCTCCAGTCTCTCCCAAACGACTCCTCTCTCATCTCTCCACCGCATTCTCTTCTCCCTCGCACACTCGCCAGGATCGGCTTTATCCTTCCCGTTGTCTTGCCTGATTTGGTTTTAGGATGGCAGCACGGCTGAACCAGCTACGATCTAAGGCGACTGAAGTTTCTCAATTCATGTCGAAACACGGATGTGCCTTTTACAAGGATCTGATGGAGAAGAACAAGTAATCCTCTGATGATTGAGAAGTGCCAAGAGCTCTCCAAGCAACCATTCTACACCTGTCTTGCGAGGTAATTCAGTGTCATGCATTTTTTTTCTCTATTAGTTTCTAGATCTTCTAATGGCAGGTTTCACAAATAAGAAAGAGCAAATCAGATAACAGACGCTTCTCCGTTTTTTCTAAGAACCATATGGCTTGAATGGTTACTGGTACATTCTTTCCTCTATAACTAGCTCAAAATTAATTACCAATTTGTGATATCTAGGCAGTGAAAGAGATGTTCCCAAAGAATGCCAGTAAATGAAGGGCGGGCTGCAGCTGCAGGAAGAGGCAGTGCCTGAAGCTGTGATCATTGATTGTGAGCACCTCCTCAGAGAAGAGTTTGTTGTCTTACAAAGCCAGCTCAATCTGCTTAAGCAGTGCCATGCAAGGCTTGTTGATACTCTTCATCATTTAGAGGTATATTTTCTTTTTACATTTTCTGTGTTACATTATTATTGGCATTTTGAGGTAGTCCTTGTCTATAGTTTCATTTTGAATAAAATGTTATATTGTAAAAATTTTGTCATTGGAATTTCGTCCTAGCTGATCTAAACAATATTGGTGCCTTATTGACAGTTAATACTACGGTACTCCAGTGGGCTTGAATACCATTGCTCAGATAAGCACTCCAGATGGAAGCTCTCTCCTTGTTCAGCCATATGGCAAATCTAGGTATGAAATTACTTAAAATGTAGAAAATCTAAAAATTACAAAAAAATTGAAGCATCACAAAAGTGAATTGGGTTGGAGTTCAGATAAGTGCTGAAGTTTGAGAACACACACCCCACACAAAAAGTTACTGACTATCACATGACAATGGTTATTTGACGATCTTGACAATGGATTTTCAAATATATTTGAAAAAATCTTAAAAATAGAAACAACTTAATAGAAATATTTCTTGAACTTTTAGATTGATTGTGTTTCAAATTTCATACAATTTGAATTTCATTCGGCCAACTCCTACAAGTGAAAAGATATTATCTTCAATAATCTATATTTTATTGATTCAATTGAAAGTAATTATTTAAAATTTTATAATATAATTAAATTGCATGAAATTTAAAACACGATCAATCTATAAGTTCAAGAATATGTTTATAATCTTGTTCAAACTAGCTGATTAATCCTGAGGCACCTGCTACTTCCTAGTGTTTCTTTTGGTTGTATGAATTGCAGTTTTAGTAACATCAGTGTGATACAGTACAACGTTTAAAAAAGCTTAATACATCTGTTATCATTTTTTCTGTTGCTAATATCTGATAGAGGAATGAACTTGAGGTTAATGTCGTTTCCTATGAAAATTGTAAGTGCGTTGTCTGTATTTCACAATTGTAGTCTGTGAATAAGCTTTAATTTTTTGGGATTTGTTGTTTAGCTCAACTGAATCAATCGCGTTAAAGAGCTTTCTGTTTTAGCTTTTTGTTTAAGCTCATATTAGGTTCTAGCCTTATCTGATTTGATATTCAGTTTGGTAACTAGCCTATCAAGCAACTCTACAATCATGACCTTTTCCCTGCATTGGGAATATTAATTATTTAGGGAATTGAAGTGCATTTTGCATGGATTGTGCCAGAACAAAAAATAATGTAGTGCATCATCTCTGTTTTTATTTCTGGCAGATGCTGGATTAAAGGAGAAGTTGAAGGAGTTTATATTGTCAGAATTTTTCACTGCTACACCAGTGATGAAGGCTTCAGTTGAAGCTGCCGCAGTAGTGGGCCAGCTTCACATGTCTGAAGGTAGCACCATGCCATCAGAGACTGCTGAAGGTTACATAGCTGCCCCTGATAACAAGGTAATCAGTCATATGTTACCAAGTACAATCTTTGCATTTTTTTAATCATACTTCGTTTGGGAACTGATTGATGGTAATAATCATGCTTCATGCCAGCCTTATATAAGGTACTAATCTCGAAATCATCCGGCATATCTGATGTATTAATATTAAAACTTCTTATTAATATGACCATGGATATTACAATATGCATATCTATACACCAAAGACCATACGTATCATTTCTTAAAGAAATTCAGAACAACCTGATATGCTTGCTTGTAATCTGTTCTAGCACCCCTTTGTCACTGATACCACTGAGGGGGTGATGGCGATAGAGGAAGGTAAGAATCCAATGGAGGTGGTGATGGCGAAGCTGAGTGCCACTGAGCTCCAGATGTTGATGCGAGCATTCAGTGTGGCTACAAGCGAGAGCACACCTAGACCCATGCAGAGGATAGACCTTCCACTGCTTGATGGACCAGCTCCGTACTTAAGCTGGTCATGTCGGGTGAGGTACACTCTGGAGGGGATATGGAGGGGTACTTGACCAAGGACAAAAGGGAGCCAGCTGAGGGATCTCCAAAGAGGGCAGAGTGGAAGTCCACTCACATAACGATATACATGTGGCTTCTAAATTCATTGACTTTCTCTATCGCATCCACAATGGATGGCATAGATTGGGTCAAGGATGTCTGGGAAAAGCTGAAGAGAACTTACGATGGAATGGGAAATAATCTGAGAGTGTTCCAGATTGAGAGAGAGATAGGAGCAGTAGTGTAGGGGAAAAGATCGATTCAAGAGTATGTCACAGATCTGGAGCAACTGTGGGCAGATTATGATCATTTGTCGTCAGTCGCATGTTGCGAAGATCCTGAGTGCAAGAGAGAGGCACGCGATACACAGAGGAGGACTATACACTTCATGAGGGAGTTGAACCCGGCATTTGAGCCGAGGTGTGCAGTGTTGCTAGCTCAGTCAAAGATTCCCTCTCTTGAGGAGACGATCTCGGCTATGGTATAGGAGGAGAGCAGGATTAGGCTTCAGTCCGGTGCAACAAGACTTCCAGGGGTGAAGTCGGCACTTGCAGTCTCCAAGCTAGGTAATACAAGGTACATGAGCGAGACCCGGGAGTGTTATAACCGTGGCGAGGTAGGCCACCTGAAGCAGTTTTGCACTAAGCCACCGAAGGAGAGGAACTTGGGTGGAAGAGGCCAGTCTGGAGGTCGTGGTCGAGGCAGAGGTGGTCAGAGGGGTGACAGAGGAGGCTACCAGGCACATCTGACGATAGCAGAGGGAGAGAGTGAGGAGACCGTGGTATTTACTGAGGAGGATCACAAGTTCCTGGAGATGTTGAAGAGGAAGCGAAAAGCAGCAAGTGAGGGGAAGCGTGTGCTAGATGATGCATTCACCTCAGCTTCAACAAGGGATAACATTGCTTCCTTTGCTCACTCAGCCACGGGTACTTGTGATACACTTGCTCTTGCATCTATATCTATCTCCAGATTACCAGATTAGATAGTGGACTCTGGTACGTCCTAACATGTGACTGGTGCTGTTAGAGAGTTTTCGTCTTATACTCACCTAGCAGTCCCAAAGAGCATCCAGACGGCCAATGGTACGGCTCAACCAATAATTGGTAAGGGTGTCGTGCAATGTACCAATACCTTGATCTTGTCCAATGTTTTGCATGCTCCGTCCTTTCTTGTGAATCTTTTATCCATAAGTGTCATTATATCACAACTAAAATGTGTCGTTTTATTTGATATTCCAAAGGTGATCTTCCAGGAGAAGGAAACTGGCAGGAGGCTTGGGACTGGCACATGACATAGTGGCTTATAGTACCTGGATAGAGAGAGTGTGGACTCGGCTCTTTCATCCTTTCTAGAGGGTATAAAGGGTGTTGGGAGGAGTGTGGAAGACTTACTGTTCCTTCATCATAGGTGCTTAGGTCATCCCTCTTTTTCTACATTGAGTAGGTTCTATCTGTCTTTGTTTGAAAAGGCTAATAAAGAAAAACTGGTATGTGATGCGTGTGAGTTTGGGAAACACACTAGGAGTTCGTATTCTAGTTTTGGGAGTAGGAGTTCTCTTGCTTTTGACTTAGTGCATTCTGATGTATGGGGACCTTGTCCCACAACTACTGTGAATGGATATAAATATTTTGTTTCTTTCATTGATTGTTTTTCTCGTGTGACTTGACTTTATCTGATGAAAAATAAAAGTGATGTGTTTGTTTGTTTCAAAGACTTCCATAAAGAGATTCAGACTCAATACGGCGCAGTTGTGAAGGTATTAAGGTCTGACAATGGGATAGAGTACACCAACGGGCCGTTTGAGGAGTATCTGCCATCCCAGGGAATACAACATCAAACCACATGTTCATACACACTAGAGCAGAATGGGGTGACTGAACAAAATAACAGACATCTCCTTAAGGTTACCCGGAGTATGATGATGTCAATGAATATACCAAAATACTTGTGGGAGTAAGCGGTCTTGAGATATATTATACGTTTTTAAGGTTTACGTAATTACAAAGAATTCTAGGGGGTTATTTGTAAGAAGTGTTGTAAAGCTTATAAGAGCCCAAAATCATTAATCAAAAGAAAATGAGTTACTGTTCATTCAATACCTCTTGTACTGGTACGATCTGAGTATAAGGTATTATGTGCAATACCAGAAAAATTGTGAGGTCTGTTGCATAAAACTATAAATCTTTCTTGATGAGATTGGTTTTTCTTGAAGAAATTGAGAACAACATGATATGCTTGCTTGTAATCTGTTCTAGCACCCCTTTGTCACTGATATCATTTCCTCTTGTACTAGTACGATCTGAGTACAACGTCTTGTGTGCAATACCAGAAAAATTGTGAGGTCTGTTGCATAAAACTATATATCTTTCTTGATGAGATTGATTTTTCTTGAAGAAATTGAGAACAACCTGATATGCTTGCTTATAATCTGTTATAGCATCCCTTCATCACTGGTTAACATGATGTTTCCTAATTTCATCAACTTAAAGGGGGCTTGTTGGGAAGTTTCAGTTATACCGGTGCAATGTTAGTGAGACTAGAGGCTATTGTGCTTTATGGTGTGACTAATTTTGGTATATCCATGCATAGGTAGTGTTTATCAGTATACTTTATGGGAATGTTCCTTTATTAGGTTTTTTCTTTAACAAAGGAGATTAAGTGAATAGTCGAGGTTTGAAGATATTGTACTTGGAACTGAAATATGTATGGATCACCTGTGCGTTTGGGAGAAGGCATGCATGCAATTTCAATTGCTTATGTATTCTGATGGGCACTGTGTGGTTCGGTCGCAAAATGCTGACTTCTAAGGGCTTCATGTCTGAGTTGATACCATGCTGCATTTCTGTAATTTGACTTCAGATTATTCTTCAAAAGAAGTTTCATTAAAATTTATGACATAGTGGAAAGAAATGGTAGTTTGCTTGTGTGCCAGTTGATTATGTCAGTTTTTATTTAGTTGCATAATTTTGATATAGAACTACTACAAATTGGCAGCAATCCAACTGTCAAAGCAATATCCCCCTCTTTAGAGCTACATGGAAGTTCTTATGAGTACATGATCTCCAGAGCAATACTGTCAACCAAGAACGAACATGTCGAGCTTAACAACATGATGATTGATAGATTTCCGGGAGAAGAAAATATTGACTACAGCTTCGACATTGCTGAGGATGATATCAGCAACAACTATCCTGTAGAATTCTTAAATTCTCTGACTACATGTCGATGAGCAAAATTTATAATTGTGTTTCTTTAATGTAATTTTTATTTTATTTGACAATGTATTGGTGTTGATTGCAAATGCTTTTATTCAATTGCTCTGATATGTTTGTAAATTTACTATTTTATATATTAAAGTGATGTAATTATTATATATCTATAATTTTAAAATATCTAATTGAAAAAATAGCCGTTGCAATGCGTGGGTATATAACTAGTTTCTATGGAAAGAGTGTAGTAGATTTTCAACTCCCTAGGTCTAGCAGACCCATTTTCTCTTATCCCTAAAATGAGAAGGTATCAAATGTGGATAATTATCGATATTAAATGATGTTAACTTTATTATTTATATTTAATTTTATAAATTTAAATCATAAGATGGGTTTTATATCATTTTAATAATATGTATATAAAAAAATCATAAGATTTTAATTTTATTTTGATATACGAGAGAGTTAAATTGTTTAAACTTGTACCGTTTTTATTTATACTCTTTGATACAATATAGTTACTAATAGCAATTGAGAGTTTTATCTGATTAAGTTGTTACGTTCTACCGTCAATCCAATTATTAGACGACTCTACCATTTGACGCACATAAGTTAGAAAACTTTTTAATCACAGAAATATATCACATACCATTGCAACCAAATAATATTGCCCCACTTCCAACCCACCACAAGTCTCTCTTTCTCTCTATCAAATAACAAGTGAAATATATATATGTAGTCAACCAAAGAAATTTACTCTCCAGACATGTTATCAATGAAATACAATGTGCAAGAAATTATATGCAATTAATTGATTCAAACAACATTGCAAGATTACGATAAAAAGTAAATAAAACATGAACAAAATAAAAAGGAGCTCATTATACAAACTCATTTGGAATCATCATCTCCAAAAAAGGATGAATTTCTCAATGCGGTCTCGTACTTATTGCAGGATTAAGACGATGTCAGAAAACTTGAGAATAAAGGGAAAACAAAAATTCAATCAAATTTGGGTGTTGGGAAATCTATGGTTTACTTCTTCTTCTGTTCTTGAGCCTGTTGGATTGGGTTTTCTAAGTCTACACCTGACCCATTAATCTCTTGCTGATTAGCTGCCTCGATGCTTCTCATTGTTGCCTCTCTTTGCATCATGACTTGATCTTGCATGACTTTCATCAAATCCTTCATTTGTCTTTCTTCCTTCTCCATTTGCATGTTCATTATTCTATGTGCGGCTTCATCTATCGGCTTGAAGTGCTCCTCTATTTTAGTCTCCTGAAAAAGATGTCACATTTGAAAATGTACTGGCATTTATCCTGGACCATTACAGATCTTTCAGCATAAAGCAGATTTTGGGACCATAAGATCCAAAAATATTGCATCAATAAGGCATGAGTGGAGCAAATCGAAGACATTTTAACTAATTTGATAGTTGCTTAGACAAGGTATAGGAAAATCGAGCAGTTACTGAACTTCCCAGGACTCATCATACTGTTCTTCGTTTATCTACAATGCTTAACTTTCAATTATAGTACACTGTTCATGAAAAAGTATGCATACCTTATACTTCTCCTTTTTTTCTTTTCATTTTCCCAGTGGCTTGTGACTTTCATGCAATACTTTAATTTGCATATCCATTTATTTGTGAAATTGAGGTCTTCAGAATGGCGAAGTGTATTTGAGGCTTAGAAACCTTAATTGCAGCCAAGAACACTAACATTATATATATGTAGTTAAGGAAATAAAGGCATACAGTTTCTTCCAGTAGTCGGTTTAGTCCTTGCATTTCTTCTACCATGCGACGAACCTCTGATAAGATAACCTGCTCAGGCAGCTTCTTCACCTCTTGTCTCCTTGCTTGTGCCTGAAAATAATAACAATTGGGCAGTAAATTACAAACCCTTAATTATAACACTTACAAATGCAACATCAATAAGAAGTCAAAGAACTTTGCTTAGCACATATACCAGCTAAAGGTCAAAATTGTCTTTTTGTAAGGCACAAGCCAGCAATGTAATTTGAAAAATACTCTATAGTTTAACCTATAATTAAGAATGAAAAATAAATAATTCTTGTCATGATCAGCAAAATCTACAGTCAGAAGAAATGGAAATTGAACTAAACAGAAATCAGTATCATTAAAGGTGGCCGTTCTATGGATTTACAATTAACTGCTAGCAGTTGCTAATTTCAAGCATAGGACCAATAATTACACCACCACTTGAGAGAGTATTTTACAAAGAACTTGTATAATTCCAATAGAAAAGGAGGATTTATTTTTTTTAACTGTTAAATCAAGTAAAAAAGATTTATATTCTTCGCAATTTCTGAGATCTAGCCGCTAGTAATTAGTGAAGTAAAAGATTGAAACAAAATAAATGAGTAGACCTTAAAATGAGAAAAAAATTAACTATACCCTTTGAATTTTTTCCTGGAGCTGCAATCGATAAGCTCTGATTCTCCTCTCTTCATATCCGGACATGACCCTGATTATAAACCACACCTTTCTCCCATAATTGAGCAATTTATTCATTTTCCTTTCTTTGTCTGCTCAAATAGTCAATCAACCGAAAAATTTCAGGTCAGAGAAACACAGATAGATCCAATTCCACGAATTAGGGCTCCTTTGGTAAATTTTAAAGAATAGCATTATGATGAAAAAGAACCTTCCAGACCAGCAGAAGACTCTTAAGCCAAGGAGAAACTAGAGTTAATGGAGGAGAGGCTCAGGCCCATCGGAATAGTGCTATTCTTGCACTATTCCGGAGAATGAAAATATAGTATCGTAAAATGTTGGTTGGAATTGTGATAGGATGAGTTGTATAAAATATTAAAAAGAATATGAAAGACAAAAATGCCCCCAATTTATCTTTGCATGGCTTTACAAATGTTTGTTGGCAAACATATTTGTTCGCATCAATTCCCAAGTCATAACAAAAAATGAGCCAAAAAATATCAGGTCAATTGTTTTCACTTAACTCTCCACCATTTTTTTTCTTTTTATTTTAATTTACCGCATAGGTGAAAGGAGGCATGCTTTTACGTACGTCATTCTTACTATGGTCTGATCCTTCCTTTGAAATACTATTTCAAGGGTTATCAATTTATCATATTTTGTCTGAAATGGTCAGGAAGAAAATTTCACCAACACATATTCTCATATGAACAAGCAACCATTTTCTTTTTCACCTATTACCCCTAGAAGGGTGCTCTTTTTTTATAAAAAAAGATAATTAAGCACACAACTCAGTTGGGAACTTGGGACAAAGACTTAATTTGACCTAATTTACACCTAACTTCTGAATTTCTGAATCCTGCTCTAAATGAAAGAAATACAGAAGTATGTGAAATCAGATTACCTATTTGAAGATCAACTCTCTCTATCCCTTGGATTCAGCACCTTTAATTTTCTGTTCAACTTCAATCTGAAGGAAATTATTAAAAAAAAAAGAAATTGAGATCAGAACTCAAGTTCAAAAAAAGTGGAACTCAGAACATAGAAGAATGTAAGAGTTGTAGCCTAATGGTCTGTTCGTTTGTGATGAAAACAGACCCGGAAAACTGTTTTCCATGGAAACTGACATTCCGTCTGTTCATTTGGTAATAAATATAAATTCGTAGGAAACTTCTTTTGCCGATTTCACAGAAAACTGCCAATTTCGTTTTCCGCCTTTTTTTAAAGGAAAACGAAAATGAAAACTTCACAGATCGCTTGTAACCTCCACTCCCGCGTATCTGATACCTCTAGCGCGCTTTTGCTGAGTCAGAGCATTTGTCTCCTCCCTCTAGCCAGCCTTCTCTTCATAACTTCTCTCACAAGATCAGATTGCTGATTTCTCCAACGACTTCACCGTAGTAATCTTTTCCTTTTTGTTTCTCAATTTCTCTACTTAAGACAGCGATTAGCGGCCACGGCATGCTTGTGAATTTGACAAAGGTTTCAGTATGCGCCAAATTAGTTCTACGATAATAGCTTTGACCAATTACTGAGTTAAGTTATTTGTCTTTGGTGACACATAAGTCTTTTCATATGTGAAGCATTTTGGGGTCAAATTAGGTGAAAAACTGGCAACATGGGGTTGGTTTGGGAACTTGTGCATTGCTTCAATCATTGTGTTAAGAGGGAATTGTTGACTGGTATACTACCTTGTGTGTGTTATTAGGAACTGACAATTTTATAACCATGCATTCTTTACTTTTTTTACTGGCGTTGTTAGATTTGATTCAACATGGGAACCTTGTATAAAACAATTGTAGTTTTAATTTTATAACCATGCATTGAGTTGCTTCTAACAACTCAAAAGCAGCAAACTTCGTCATGGTGTTTATTATCTCCAGCAAGTACAAAAATAATTGTCCCTAGATCAGAACTCAGTATTCTGTTGCCAATGCTCCAAATCCAACCACGTTTATTCTCTCCGTTATACTGTCAAGCTAAAAGAAAAGGCCAATGAAATTAACAAACTTAATAGACCCCAAAGTGCGCCAAGGTGCTTTACTGGCAAGATTAATTGCAATATTTCTGGTAAAAACATAATAAAGAAAAAAAATAAGGGTCAAATGGCAAAATTGCTGTCCATTGTCAGTATTCTTGAAAATGATTTTGCTAATCACCAACCAAGTTAAATAAGAAATCTGAACAAGATCTAGTGGAAATATGACATCTCAATTTGAATTCTAATAAGAAAACAAAAATCAGAAAAATAAAAAGACATGTTCAAGAGCTGAGCTCTGTTATTGTTGTATGCGTTAGAAAAATAAAAGTTCTGTTTTAAGTTTTTTATTTAATATGTGTTTTGCAAATTAAGTTGAATATTCTTTTTTAATACACTTATCATATCATTCTCATATAAATAGCTCCAAATTAAAGGAAATGATGAACAAGTTTTTTTTTTATATTTCCTTTTCCATCAAATGAACAAACGGAAAAGAAAATGTGTTTTTCCCCCTTTCTAATGAACATGAAAATTTACTATTCAATTTCCTTCATAAAATCATTTTCCATGGAAAACAACTTTCCAAAACTATTCCTTACAGATGAACAGACCCTAAGCAACAGGTGACAAGTAGCGACGGAGAGAGTAGGAGATCACTTACTTGAGTTCCGATTTTGCGAAGGAAGAAGAGAGACGAGAACAGTTACGATTTGCACGGTAGGAGGAGAGAGGAGGCGGCGATGGAGAGGAGAGTAGGAGATCGCTTACTTCCGTTGCGATTTCGCGAAGGGAGAAGAGAGACGAGAACAGTTGCGATTTGCACGGTAGGAGGAGAGAGGAGGCGGCGATGGAGAGGAGAGTAGGAGATCACTTACTTCAGTTGCGATTTCGCGAAGGAAGAGAGGGACGAGAACAGTTACGATTTGCACGGTAGGAGGAGAGAGGAGGCGGCGATGGAGAGGAGAGTAGGAGATCACTTACTTCAGTTGCGATTTCGCGAAGGGAGAAGAGAGACGAGAACAGTTGCGATTTGCACGGGAGGAGGAGGAGAGGAGGAGGAGGATGAGGAGGAGGAGGAGGAGGAGGAGGAGTGGAGGCGGCGGAGGAGAGGAGAGGAGATGTGGGCTATTGGGCTCTGGGCCAATGCGATTTAGTGCGGCTCATCCTAATTTCATTTTATTTAGAAGAAATCGGATTATCTGTGACAGTGTGATATTGTGTGTGATGCGACAGTCCGTATTTCAGTCTTAAAAGATGAGTAGTTTTTTTTTTTAAGTTGATATAATTAAAATTTAATATATTGAGATAAATTAAAATATATGTGAGTCATAATTTTTAAAATACTTCTGCTTAATTTGAATTGGAATAATATGAGCAATATTGACATTTACATATAAATGATTTTCTAATTGATCTTATTTTTTTAATGCAAAAAATGAAGAAAATATATAGTGTACTTTTGCGTAAAACTTTTTTTTTATTTGAAATATTTGTTGACCAAAATTTTGGTCCTACAAAGTGACAAAAGCTTTAAAAATTTTGTCATTCTTAATTAATATATAATACTCATTATTGCTAATGATTCAAGAGTATTAAAATTTAATTCAAAATTTAAAATCTCATTGAAATTTTTTAAAAGAAGAACCTACAAACTTGAATGCATGCATATTAATACTATTTTTGGATTATAAATTTTATTTAGAAGGGAAGGTGATGAATTTATGACTTCATTTGAAAGTTTTATAATTAATTTCGAAATTGAAGTTACATTTAAATTTAACACAACCTTAGGCGTCTAAAAAATTGATTGCGACATTTCTTTTTCTCATTGAAAATGCATTAATTATGATAAATTCATTTTTTAAGGGAGGAAATTTAAAAATTATGAAAATTATATTGCTCTTAAAAATATGCATCATTTATATCGTCGGAAAAAGATTTTACTAAGATGCATTGCTTTTATTTGGTCCAAAATCAAAGTACCATATTAGTTTATTTTGTTATTATTATTCATATATATTTATATTTATTTAAAAAATAGACAAATTTTAATATGAAAAAATATTTTGTGGGACCCTAATCATGTTCATAATTTTTTTTTTTTGTCAATGTGTGGTCTTCCAAAGATATTTTTGAAAATTTTGGTCAGTATTCAACCATTCATGATCATTTTGGTCAATATTTGACCCTCCAAGATATTTAGGATATATTGATCATTTTACCTGAACATGTACATTTCACATATATTTTTCAAGGCCAAGATAATGATATGTTTGATTGATGTTTGAACATATTTGCACGTTTTTAACATGATGGCATATTTGGTCATATTTTGAGTATGTTCGCATATTTGAAATCATTTTATTTGAAAAAAAAGTTATCAAATAAATATGTGTGTGTGTATATATGTATATAAAATTTGTGTTTAATTAATTCATAAATATGTCCAGCATATCATGAATTATACTAGGATTCTTTTATGACATCTCCATGTCATAAAATTGCTCACACATTAATATCATATAAATATATCAAATTAATTATAATAATTATAGTCAATTTAATTTATACTATATGTGTATCAAATATACCGTTATTAATGTATTCTCTTTTAATCCT
The DNA here is from genome assembly GCA_037678475.1 of x Bolboschoenoplectus mariqueter. Classification (NCBI taxonomy): domain Eukaryota; kingdom Viridiplantae; phylum Streptophyta; class Magnoliopsida; order Poales; family Cyperaceae; genus x Bolboschoenoplectus; species x Bolboschoenoplectus mariqueter. The sequence continues at coordinate 956,327 of CM075260.1, read as the reverse complement.
TTTCGGTGTAACCCTATGGGATCACGTCATGTTGACAATGGAATTAAATCTTTTAATTTCATAAATCAATGATACAACTAGCTATGGTATTTTAATTACCCAAATGATGTGGACAAAAAAGTGTCAGACAAATTCATGATCCCTGAAACATAAAATATATTTTATGTGAATTTTTTTCCACATGATATCCAAATAATTACAAGATAGGAACGTATCATCTCTATACATTATTCTTTCTTGATTTTTTTTAATTTGATTATGATATAATTATCTAATTGTATTACATGCACGTAATATAAACTACATCATTCATCCTCACAAAATACACACTCTACAGTAATTGCCTATATAACTCCCAATTACGGTGAGCGTTGTACAACACTAACAAAATGTATATCTCATGTAAGAAAAAATATCTCAACCTAAGAATTCTAAACACGGTGAAATATCAATGACACGTAACATAATTAATCTAATATTTTATTTTGGATATGTCTAGTGCTATACATCTCAATGTATACACCTATGTGATTAGATTGGCAACTCCTTGTCATATGATCTGTAGAATATGAATATCACCTAATTAAACACACTTATTTTTTCATGGTCAATCAGTGTATCCTACTGATTACTAAGATAAGAACGTTTTTAAAATATTAACATTTATTAGTTTTGAATTTCTACAATTCAAGTCCTCAACTCAAATGATTCACAAATATGAAAACACAAGGAACAAAATGATAAAATCATTTACTATAAATTAAACATATCATATATATATATATATATGATCTGGGTTTAGGACACAATGCTAACAGTTTGAAGAGGTTTTGGTTTGAACAAAGACTTGGTGAAAGGAAATTATGAAATTAGAGCATTAATTTCACAATTTATAAAGTTTTGACATGCCATATAAAAGGTTGACATTTTAAGCGTAAACACACACATATTGTTTCTATTGTGTATAATGTATAAATGTAATTCAATTTTGAGTTATTATTCATTATGTATATTCTCAAATTTCACGTAATATTAATGTCACTTAAATCATATATAACATTTAATTATGCTATAAATAGATAAATAGATATATAAAATATTTAATTGAAGCCAATATTCATAAAAATAAACCATGATTTTAAACAATTTTGATTGTTTAGTTCATATAATCACATTAATAATTAGAACTTCATCACAAAATAAAAATTGCTATAAGTGGATAAAGGAATATATGAAATATTTGATTGAAGCACTGCTATTTTTGTTTGGAGTTCTGATGCTAATATTTATAAACATAAACTATATTTTTAGTGTAACAATTTAGAAATTTTGATTGTTCAGTTTATATTGAAAATTAAAACTTTATCGCAAAATATATTAAGATTTGCATTTATACTCCACTTATATTTTTGTAGATTAGGTTGACATAAAATAATAATATTTGGACTTGAACATACTCAATTTTTGTTTATATTTCTCTTTTTAATGTTAGTTAATCAAAATGCAATAATCATTTTTTAAATATATAAAAAAAGAATTTTTTTTGCTTAAAGCAAGAGTTTATTGTACAATATAAATTGATACTCGTTATACATTTAGAAGTTATCAAACGATAAACAATTAGTCATACTAATCAAATTCTATTAATATGTAAAATTTGAATCATATTTATGCGTAATTCAAAAATATTACAAATTAGATCTTAATCTCAAAATATGTAATAATATGTATGTTTCATTTATAATTTTTGTAGTTTGGGTTCAAACGAAATAATAATTTTTAAACTTAAACGAATTCATCAATTATATTTATCTTTTCTCTTCATAGGTAGCAAACTCATCAACTTAATTAAACTTTTCATTCATATCATACTTAATGTCAAACTCACAAAATAATTTAAATGAGAAAACTTCTCTAACCTGACAGAACAAGACTCTTTATGTATCAAAATAATGATTATATTAATGATTCTGGTTAAAATGAGGTGAAAAAAGATAATAAAAAAAATTGCTAGTGGTTCGGGCGGGTAGGGCTGGGCCAGGACGAAAAGTTGTACGAACAGGTCGGGTCGTTAATTTTAGACCCGATGGTATGGGCCGGACAAGACGGGCCTAAAGTTTTGGGGGACAAATCAGATTTCGGGTTTGACATAAACCCGGCCCATTGTTACCCCTAGTTGTTTCATTAATTGCTGGTATTGCTGGCACTTGATTTGTTTTTTTTTTTGTTTCAAAATTTTCATTGCAGACTTATTTACATAATTACTTTTTTGCAAGCTTATATTGAAAAAATTGGGTAATTACAGAATTTTTATTCTAGGAGAGTATCTCAAAAAAATTTAATAGGCTAGATTATGATGAGTCTACAATAACAAACTGCCATTAATTTTATACGATCCAAACTAATTTAAAGGAACCGAATTTAGCTTAGAGAGAATTATTTATGTTTTTATGTGGGTCCCCACTTGTCATTATCTTAATTCTCTTAATGACAACAGCGGATGTGATTTCGGTTTTTCATTGACACTTGGAAGTAAATTAAAGAAAGTTTATGGACTTCTTTGAACTTTTCTCGGTACCTCTGCTGAAATATCCTCGGCTCCATTTCAAGTAAAAAAATTATGAGAAATTATCATCATATTTTATATTTTATAATTTTTGTTTGTACATCAAAAAATACAAATATTAAATAAATAATTTATTTATATCTGAATTTATAAATAATTATAATTAATATAGAAAATATTTATTATTTTTTAGATAATTATAGAAAATTGAAATTAAAAATTTTATTGTATAAATATATTTACAATTTGTATAATTTTTAATTTTAATAACCCTGCAAAAGAGAGTTGCATCAATTATCGCTCCTCAAAATTAATTTCGAATCAACTCTATGAAACCGTTTATACTAAATTGAACTTGAAATTTAGATAAGATTTAGATTTCTGTGCGATCACAGGTAAAATCTCTCTCTCTCTCGCTTGGTGTTCTCAAGTAAGTTAATGGCGCTCGCGTGGTGTCATTGCAGCTCCTACCTCTCTCTGAGAAAAAAGAAAATCGCTCCTTCACAAAGTATAGTTCTTTTCATATTTGATTTCTTTCATTTTCTTTTTCTTCTTGTTGCTTGCTTGTGCATCTATTGCTGCTTATCGAGTCTAATAATATCTCTCTCTCTCTCTCTCGCTGTAGAAGATAGAAAATCCAAATACGCAGGCCAGTCCATAGTAAGTTCTAACCTCAAAATTTGATTCATTTTTATTATATTCTATACTTAATCTATTGTAATTAAGCAACGCTACAATTCCAATTTAGTTTTTCAAATTACTGGATTCTTCTTTCACAAAAAAAAAAAAGAAAGAAATTGTGGTCAATTGATGTATTTGATTTGGTGTTGCTTTAGAAACCAATACCTATTCGAGTACTGACGGTCGGAAAGAGGAGGTCTAAAGGAACTCAGTTACTTGTTGAAGAGTACACTCAGAAAATAAAACACTATTGCAACATAGAAGATATGCTAATCAAATCCAATCCCAAAGCCACTAGGTACCTTTTTTTTGTTTATTTTGTACGTAAAAAAAAGAAAAGAAACAAAGTACTGATACTGGAACTGGTACATAGCTGACACCAAATTCATGTTAATTGCTGACAAAGATTAATTTAGAGAGAAATCACTAAAGAACCGAACTTTTTGATGTCTATTTTTGTCTCTTATCATAATTGCAGAGGTTTTATCTTTAATTTTCAATTTATTAATGGAGATTATTTTTAAACTTTAGTGATGTGAGGTCTCAAATTGAAGCAGAAGATATGGTCATGATGCAACATATCACACCTGATGATTTCGTATGCTCTTAAATGGCAGTATAATTTTTTTTTATTCATCTCAACTCCAATAATTAGAAGCTTTTTCCAAATTTTAACTTATTTTCTTGATTTCTGCAAGATAGTTATGATGGACGAGAATGGGAAAGATATAGTATCGGAGGAAATGGCGGATTTAATTGGTGATGCTGCTAACAAAGTATATACGATATGATTAATTTTAGCATTCAGTTTGCTTTTCTGTGTGCATTTTCATGCATTCTATTGCAAAACCATAAAATATGACATGTACCCAACAAAGCAATTTCTGTCTATTATTTTATGACCCCGTACTTCACATTTTCTACGTCTCCTTTTGAGAACATAATCGAGGATGGTTTGACTACTTTTGAAGGAACGTGCATTGCCTTTTTTTTCTCTTTTTCATTTTCCAATTACCTGACCTTGATTCATACTAATTGCAATTTGATGTTCATCAAGCTAACAAAAGAAGTGCTTATTATCCAGGGTTCAATGAGGCTCACATTTTGTATCGGAGGTCCATATGGCCACGGCCCACTAGTAAGAGAGCGTGCTGACATGGCAATCAGTCTTTCTTCTTTGGTCTTGAATCATCAAGTTGCTTTAATTGTGCTTCTAGAACAAATCTACAGGTTTCAGATCTGTATCTATATTCTATATTCTTTTTCGCTGGTATTTTTCCTTATAAGACCAATTCACCAGCCAATAGTGAGCTCAGAAACCTACTTCTGAGATGATTCCTTTTTTTTTTATTCTCTCTTTCTTTCTCAATAATTTGTCTATTTATTTTGGTTGCACTTTTTGGTTTTGTGACCAAGTGCTGTTATTTGGCCGATCACTATCCTCCCGGCTCAACTTTAGCTCAGTACACAACTTATATCAGGAAATTTTTGGTTTTTTCCTGTTTTCTCTTTTTCTTTTTTGGAGATTGGGAGTCAGTACAAGTCTATGTCTATCCTTAGTGGTAGCCCTTAGCTATTTGTATTAATTGAAACTTGAGTTGTTCTATTTATGAAAATAATAAAAAAAGAAAAAGGAAAAAGGCACTTGAGCTCTCCTATTAATCATTTCCTTTGTAGTACACCGTCCTGGTCTTAATTGGCGCATCAACCATTTGTATATAGTGCCTTTATCAAAAACAAGAAGAATGTTGTATAGTTAACGGTTGCTGAGTATCTCAAATATGTAACTTCTCCGTCATGCTTCTAGGTATTAATTCCTTGAATGTGCATTGTTCTTGTAGGGCATGGACTATTATAAAGTGCCAAAAATATCATCACTAGTATAGTCATGCATTCATCTCTCAGGTATGAATGTACCATCATTAAATAAATTTCCAATTTCTTTATCATATTATTTCAAGTACTTCATTTCTTTTATTTTACAATTTGTTTCTTACTTCCAGGATTTTGAAAAAAGAAACGAATGCTGGATTATAAGAAAAAAAAAATTAGTGGCAGAGGAAAGTACCTTTTTTTCATTTCTTTTTCTCTTATCCTTTTCTATAGTGGTGAGGACATGGTTGTCTTAGGAGCATAAAAAGCCTGAGGGTTAAAGAAAGCTGGAAATTTTGCGTCTTTATTTGTTTTGGAATGGTGTGCTAAACTGCTAATGTTTAAGGATTTTATAATAGCTTTGTTATATATTTAGTTATTCTATTGAATAATTTCCATGTGATCAACAATGGATCTTTGGATGCACTAGGTTGGGTGAAAGACAGGAGGCCTCAAAACACATTGCCGCAATAACCGTTACATAACTCTCCCCTGGCCCGAAAATAAGAGGAACGATTTTTTTCGCCGGAGCAATTTCACCTCCAGGTCGCCCCGTCAATAGCGTGGTGCCTCTTATGTAAATCCTGGTTAAACTATCCTGGACAAGTGTGATTCTCATACAAAAGTGGCACCTGTATGGATTGTTTAAACATAATTCAAGCACTTGGCAACAAACTGTTTTGGCAGGTGATCCTGAGGAGAAATTATCCCCACCCCAGTGATAAGCACCAAAAAAGAAAGATGTTGTTATCACATGATTTTTAATTGGCACAAGGAGCAAGCTATTTTCTTTGAATTGCACAATTGAAGGCGAGCTACGTCTGAATTGCATAAATTTCATTCTAATTGTGTGGTCATGAAGTAAATCTATGATTCATCAATCCAAATTGGAAGCTTATGATTCATTAATCCAAATTGGGTTTAGGGATCATTGTAGCACGCAAAAAGAAAGATTAGTGACAGAAACGTGTGATGTGAATGAGAAAGAAAGCCAAAACTCTATAATTCTTTTTTTTTTGAGATAAAAGATGAGGGTCATAACTGTATATATTATATTTTCTTTTGAAATAAAAATAAAGATCAAATCATTTAAATTTAAATATTCATAAAAAAACTCCGCTGTAAATTTCTAATCTACTACTACTTAAACAGCAAAATTGTATGTATTCGTTTATTTATTTTTGTTTTGAATTGTTATTCAAGTTTTAAACAAGTAATTCTAACATCTTTGTTTATGTTTAGCCATTTCTAATAGATTTGAATGATTTCATTTCTTTTAATTGGACACTTGATTTAAATACTGAGACCATCCTCCAAGTTAAGAATGAAAAAGACGCTGCTACATTTTGATTGAAATACCAACGGCCTCAAAGAAAATCACCCCACAATCATTACAGAACTCTCTGGCACAAAATAAAAATTGGAAGCCTGTCATCACATATTTTATTTGAACATAAATAACAACCTATTTTACCCTTTGCATTTGCTCTGCACAATACATGAGGAATAATAGATGTTTCTGAAAATAAACTACAAAAGAAAGAAAGAGAAGAAAGAAAATGCTAATCATTGTGTTGAAAACCGGGAAGAAGAGATGCAATGAAACCAACAACGATCATTTGTATTTCTTTGATAATACCCCAGAAGCCATTGTTGTTACCTGCTTGATTACGGTTAGGGTTAGGGTTAGGGTTAGGATTAGGGTTAATTTGAGCCGGATGGTCCTGCATTTCTCCAGCCTGATCAGGATTAGGATATGGGTTTGGGTTTGGATTTTCAGCTACACCATTTCCTTCTGTTAAAAAAAAAAGCCAAGAACTTAGTTGCTACAAAAAGTTTGAAAGAAAAAAGAAAAAGAATTGTAGACATACCTAAAGGGATTTACAAAACACACCGGGAAAATATTAACAAATCATTACTGGAAAGGAGGGTAGTTGATATATTTTAAAATCAATACCAAATAGCTATCATAGACAAAAGGAGATAGAGGCAAACAATGAAAAAAGGTACAACATACCAGGTCTTTGATTATTCGCGTCATTAGCTGGGGGTACTAAAGGCTGGTTCTCCGCTCGGACAGCAGGAGGTGGGGGCCTTGCGGCAGCAGCTTGTCTCAACAACCTCAGCAAAGGTGCAAGTGTACCGGTCTGATATCTGCCAAACAGCCACTTTTATTAGAAACAAAATTATATTTATTGAAAATTATTTGACTTGATAACGAATAAAATCAAAGATCCAAAATTGATAAAAAGGACACAGACCGGTTTATAATAATAGCACACACACTTCGTAGCAGCACACGTACCAAACAGTAAGGGGAGGTGAATAAAAATGAAAACATATAAAATGCATCAGATAAAGCATCTTACATCTAAAATTTTAGAGAGAGAACTTACAAATATATAAGAAAGGCGAAGAACATGAGCAGGAAAAGTCTTTGTTTAGAACCCTCCTGGCTGAAGAGAAAGACAACAGCTGCTAGTTTAATAATTAGAGCCAGGTCCAGCTGGAACTGGAACTGGAAACGCCGCACCATCACTTGCTGTGGCTGCTGCCCGTGCGGTCCTTGCTGTGGTTGTCCTACACCTTGCCCTTCCCCTCCCCCCACATGTTGATTCTCCCTCCTGTAATTGGTAACGATTAAGCGATTTGATATTTCAAATTGGGAATCTGACAGGAAACAAATTCATCTAGAAATTGGGGGTCTGATTTAAAACAGAATTTAATCTAGAAATATGTCTTCTTCAGATACAATTTCTATCTAAAGATTGGGAAAAATTCCAGACATAGAGTTCAGATGCAACTTCAAATCCCTCCTTATTTGGAAAAATTAAAGGACTTCCTACTTTTTAATTGGATTTGAAAAAATTCCCACCATGTAAAGTTCTGTACGCAATCCTAGAGAGAAATAAATACAAATTAGTAGTTCTGGAATTTACTGTTGGGGGTGCAGGTTAAAAAATCTATAAATTAATCATAGCTAAACTAGTAACTTACGTGGGAATGTGATACTTCAACGGAATAAGAGAACTAGGCGAATAACCAGCCATCATACCAATAAATGGGCTGGATGGTATAGCATAGATACCAGGAGCAAGCTCTTGTTCTTCATTTTGCAAAGGAATGACTGGATGATACAAGACTGGATACATCTGGTACGGAATATCACTAGAAGTTTGAACATCTGGCACCTGAATCAAAGAAAAAACACATAAGAGAAAAGAAAAATAGAGATTATACTTATTACGAGATGGTCATTAAGCCAGTGATTTATGTTACCGACCTGATTTCACCGGATGAAGTGCGCTTGATGGTACCATACTGTAAGGTTATGGTACCAAGAGGAGACTTTGTTAAAAACTGGGACTCCAATCTGAGCTTATATCACTTGATAATTTGAATTGGCTTTAATTATGAATCGATACTGAACCGTTTGAATTCTATGTTTTAAAAGACTGAAAAAACAGCCGGGATCAAGCCAAATTCCAGAAAATCCATTAAACGATGCAATTTACAATTGGATTTAGATCAATTATCTCATTGAACCCTAGATTTGAACGAACTTATTCCTTGACCTAAAGCTAACTACAGAATTAGGAGGTTGAGAGAGAAGAAAAATCTAGGAGGATCGGACGGTTGTAGAGCACCAGAGAATCACTAACCGGGGCTTTATTAGCCGTTGGATCTGAACCGGTGGAACTTGGAGCGCCAGTAGTAGTTGTCGTCTCCGCCATTAGAGAGGCCCGTGAAATCAACACCAACGAGATGGACGAACAATTTTGATAATTTGATGTATTGATGTTGGAGAGGGATGTGATTAGACTCGGTCCATGATAATTTATTATACACCATGTAGAAGCCAGGTATTTCCCCTTGAACTTGAGTTGGTCAATTAATAAATAATCGACGATATTATGAGATAATGTTGTTATTATTGGATCTCTTTTTTAAAGTGTCTTTGCTAATTTAGTCTAAAAAGATGGAATCTATTTTTAAAGTAAACTAAAAAACTTCATATTGTACACAATTTTTGTATTCGTATAACTTATTTTTTTATTTTGGTGATGCTCATTATTGGAAACCTAATTCATTTGTTTTTTTAGAGGCGACTAAAATGGAAATGAAATCCTTTGACATTTCATTTACATAAACAAGGACTATCCATTCAGGGAGTGTTCCGTCATTGATGGACCCCACGAGCAGCGTAGAAGTGCATACACCGCGAATGAACCAGTTCTAAGTGGATTTGTTGGAATCGGAAGAAAAAGATCAGACGTCTGAGATCTCGAGATGCACGTCACTCTACTCATCTCATCCGTTAACTCTTGACCTTTTACCTCCGGGTCCTAGATTTCCTGTGGCTCATGTTTGTGTTGCGTTTCTTGAACTGAGTCAGATAAGTTATTTTTTCTCTCTCATTTGTAAACAAAATTACTCTTATTCTTATTTAGCATGAGAAGTATACTTCATTATTTATATTTTAATTAATATATGTAAATAGTTAGATATATTATAATCTATCTTAATAATATGTATATAAAAAATTATTGAATTTTAATTTTGTTTCGGTAGTTATTAAGAGAGTGAATTAAATGACAAAACTTGGTCTATTGATTTTTGTTAGTGTTTGATGCATATCAAAATAAATTAAAATGATATATTTTTTGTGTACCTATAAAACATGATATATACAAAATATTTAATTGATTAATTTTATTATTTAAAAATTTAACAAATAGTTATTTGAAATTTAATTTTATGATCATTGATGTAACACCAATGATTATAGTCATTGGATCCCTTCTCATTTAGCATGTACAAAAATGTTTTGTACAGAAAGTTCAATAATATTTGTTTGCATTCAGAATCCCATAATAATACATTAGAGTGATTGAATATCAATTTGGTTTTATTGTTGAAAATTAATCAAAACAACATATGCAAATCCACAACATCATATCATTAGCATGAGGTTTTGATGATATGGATTCAAACAGAGATAATAGTTCTGATACGTGCTAATGCAATTTTTGATAATGTAAAACAACCCCTAAAAGAACCGAAATAGCAAATGTTGCTTGACCTTTGTTCGTTTAAAAGCTGTATTGTAATTTGTAAACTATGAGCCTCTTATTTCTCTAACGAACCTTCCACACAGTTTATATACTTATGAGCCTACTAATAAACCTCTCAAACACAAAACTAACACGCAATTGGCGATACAATGTATTAAAAACGCCTGGAATATAGGAGCCCCCGGTTTCCAGTTCCCACCCTCTGAAATATGGGTCCCACGCGCTCTTCTCTGTTGCTACTACATAATCGCATCAAATTCGGCCATTTCCTTCAGAAAATGTATGACTGTATGGCGACGTCTTCGTTTGTACATCTTTACACCAAAAATATCAGCTATAGGCGGTAATTTCGGAATTTCGAGACTTGCCGGTAGGGGTGTGCGAACGAATCCATTTGTTTGTATTTCAAATGAATCGTAAAATTTCAAATTATTTGATTCAATTTTTCATTTCAAAAATTCGGTTCAGTTGAAGATTTTAATTTATTCGGTTTTTTTTATTTGGTTTATATTTTTCTAAATCGGATAAAATAAATCGAAATTTATTAAGTGAATTCATTTTACTTGATACGAACAAAGACATATTAAGAATAATTTGAATATTTTCACTTTTTATAAGTATTATTTGCTCATTGTTTTATTGTTTGAATTATTCGTTTCTTCCATCATTAATTTGAAATTTATCGATATTTTTTATCACATTTTAGCCAATATAAATTCGGCTCAACTGAATAAAATTTCGGTTTATTTGAATATTAATTTATTTTATTAATATTTTTATAAATTTGATTTCTTTAATAATTTGACAAATTAAATAAAATTCTGATTGTAGATATTTAATTTGATTTGAACCGAACCGAGTACACACCCACCTGTCGGCTTCTTAATTTTCACGATATATTATTTATTTGACTAACAGTACAAGGCCAGTAGTCTTACGTAAAATGTAGTAAATTTCATTTGTTGGGTTAGAATATGTACTATTGTAATTTATTGAAAAAATCCTACCTCCATCTCTACCCTTCTCTGTAATCTTCTCCCCCCTTCTCAATTCTAGTTCGTCGCCTCTCTCGCCATGGCCAGAATCCTCTCACAAACCCTAACCCTAGTTCAAAAGAGAACGCAAAGTTTAGCTCAGAGAGCTCTGGTCCCGTCATCTTTCCTCCTCCGCCGAGCGCAATCCAGCCGATCTGGGAAGAACAAAGGCGAATTGGTCGAAGGAGAACTAATCGAGATCGAAATTCGATCGAACCTACCCGAAGAAGATCAAGGCAACCCCGCGTCCGACTTGGATACTGATTCCGACACGAGGTCAACTCTGATCGGGATCAAACGGCTCGAAGATGCGATCCAGGGAGTGATTGTCAAGAGATCGGCGCCGGATTGGCTTCCCTTCGTACCAGGTGCCTCCTACTGGGTCCCGCCTTTCAGAAAACCCATGGGAGTAATGGAATTAGTGAGTCGGGTCGCAAGCGAGAGAGGAGAAATGGTGGTGATGACCGAAGAAGAGTCTCTCTCTTTTAGTTCTGCTCGTGGATATCCTAGCTCTACCTACTTTCTCGAAGGTATGAAAGATCTGATGTAATTTCTGATTTCTTCTATATCAATAACAATTATTGACCTAAGAGTAAGAGCTGTTAGGAAAATTATGGTGGTTTATTTTCCTTAGTTTGGATGCAATTTGCTAGACATGAAGTTTCAGATTTAAACTCCTTTATGCTTTGTGATTTGCTATGTGAATTAATAAAGGAAAGTCTGATTTTGGCGTCTCAACTATTGCACTTGGTTCGGTCAAAGTCCCTGAAAATTACAATGTCCTGTTATGCCCCCTACCTTGAACTTTCAAAACTTGGTTGATTCAGATTCTTTCATTACTGAGTTGAGTGGCTTGATTGATCAGGAAAACCCAGGGCTGATTAAACCAAGTGCTATAGTTGAGAGCCAAAGTTACTGATTAGAGTTTCATCAATTTATCAAGTGCTGGTAACACATAACACCTCATTCATTTCAAACTGTAATGATATTTGAAAATGATCTAAATTATGGCTCTGTAATTGCTTGACATGACTAATGTAATTCATTACTTTTTCATTGCTCGCTTTTTAGATTTTTAAAAGTTAATGAAAAAAATTATACCTTTCAAATAGAGTAATGAAACTCTTGTAGTAGTCCTAAGGTAGGCTGTGAACTTCTTATGAGCCTATCTCGTTATGACTCTTGTATTATGTGCAGATTCCTTTTGTAAGTATGGCAAGATGCTTCTTAAACTGATGGTTCTTGTGATATAGGTTCCAGAGCTATTCACTTGTTAGAAATAATGTTATATATTTATATAATACTAATGGTATCTAAATTTTATAATTGACTCAATAAACAACATATACAGCTGTTGTTATACAACCGTCTTTTTGAGTGCCAACGAGAGACGCTCAAGTCACCTCTTTACTTCCCATATGATCCTGAAACTTACTAAATGTGCACATTATATTATATAGTATATACACAACCCTAGTGCCAGATGAAACAGGCTTGAATTACTTTCTTGATGAAAGTAAGCTGTATTTAACATTGGTTTGGATTGCCTTTGGTTGATTTACATATTAATTTGTTCAACTGACAGGTGGACCCCCACATCCAGTGAAAAAGAGATCAAGGAAGAGTGCCTCCCAAACAGACGATGAGGAGAGTTGATTCCTTCTCTGGCCTCAAGGAAGGCTCCTACAAGGCTGGTACAATACACGACCTTTTTGTAGCTTATTTAGATTTATTTGACTTCTTTCATCGAAGATGGTTTTAATTACTGTGGCAGCACTCTTCACTAGGTCATATATGTTGGTATGTAAACTTATCTGGTAAGCTAGCAAGATATGGAAGTCCTTGTCAGTGTCTTTTTGTTGACAACCCTGTAGTGTTTCCAAGCAACCTCCTGGAAACAGGTGGAGGCGGTGAGGGGGTTAATGCAAGTTAATTGTTAAATTGGAGGTGCTTAAAATATTTTTTTCTCCCTCTTTTTTGTAGGTTCCAAGTGCGATATCTTGACTGCAGGTAGCTGGCTCTTTTCAGTTGGGAAGCTTGTATATAGACAACAAAAGGGATTAAACACCTTCCCACTTCACTTCCCTTTTCTTGCAAAAAACAGTGCTTATGTGAGTCTATCGGTGTATATTGAAAGTTGTTGGTTGAGTAATTCAATAATGTTGTGTAGGCCTCAATGTATTATGTTGCTAATGCATGTTCTTTTAGTTTTATTTATATTTACCTTTTGGCTTTTTGATATCTAGTTTAGTTCATCACACATGGCATGGTCAATATTAGCTAGAGATGTTGTGGTTGTTGATTTTCTTTTCTGATTCTGGTGCCAGTTGTCATCATTTTGTGATCCGATATCCATATCAATCTTAAAGATGGTGTGAATCTTATAACATGGATCTGCTAGCATATTGGATTTGTGTATGGCTTCAATGGGATGTGAGTCATAAAATCAGATGTTTACATAGAGAAACAAAGCCTAACTGGACTTGGTTCTTTTGAGCTTTATATGGTTCAAAGTAAAATTCAAATCTGCATTGATTGAATCTGTTATGAATAGAATTAGGATCATAATCTGATCTAGCATATGATATAATAATAAATATATACCTGCATTTTCATTCTTTTATTACTATAGGACTCAGAATTTCAGATCTTATGAATATTTATATTACAAATATGGGAAATGAAATTGAAACTTAGTAGATATCAGTAGCAGTGAGATATTTTAAGCTTTTAGGTGACGGTAATATATGGACTTCATTTACCAGTATCTTAAATATCAACACCGCTCAGAATTTTCTACATTCATCTAGCATTTTGAAGGTTGATAAGACTACCACTTAAAAGAAAGAAAAAAAAAGAATGATATTACTCTGGTGTGGTGCTACTGGTACTATTCCTGTAACTGGTCGAGCAAGGCCCCCTCATAACTGAAATAGCTTCTGCAATGGCACAATGGGCTATACCAGTAACAGAAACTGCCCTCTGCATAAAGCAAAAGGATCGTGTTTAACTATTGTAAAACATACATTACTATTTACTAATGCAAACAGTGATGTATAAATGTCAATGGTTGTGATGGCTTTGAAAACCCTCAAATATCAGCAATGGTATCAGCATTGTTACCAGTGCTCACCAGGCAGCAGTCGTAGTAAACTAGTAACAAAACCATCTTATCTATATTACTTGGGAATGAAATTAAATTGCCTTCCATAATGTGTATGGATCAGTAGATGATATAACAAATAGGTATCGGACTGTCGGTAATGATATTGAAACTTAGAAAATAACAACATTAAGTAGATAATTTAAGTTGGTAAATAGCAATAGTAGTACAGGCCTGTATGTTTAACAGTTAAATAACAATAACATAGCCTGTAGTTACTAGTGTATCGTCTTAAAAGCTTGGTATTGTCCAACAAAATAACGAATAATATGAACAGTTAAGCAAACCAGCAAGTAGATAAGCTAACAGATACATGCTTATCAGAAGCTCACAGAGAAAGTTTTATATTATTGCTCCAAAGATATTTTAACATTTTATATTTTATTCTCAAGAATTTGTTTCCAAATCTGCTAATAATAAATCTAATAATAATAATGACAAATGTATATTTTTTGAAGAAAAAAAGTTAAAAACTTATAGACAAGCATTTTGGAATTTAGTTGGTACTGTTTATATTACAAAAAGACTGTCAAATGAGAATTGACCCATACATAGCTAACAGATCCCTAATTTGATTATTTCAATTGGGCTATAATTTCACCAATTTTCTAAATAGACCCAAAATTTTCTCAACCCAAGACCCAAAATTACATCAGCCCAACTATACGCTTGAATGATTTGGATCAAAATCATAATTACAATGGATGAAATTATCATCCAATTCGAGCCGTCAGATTGTAATCCAACGGGTGATATGAGTCGCTTCACATATCCTAAATTCCTAACTGTAACAGAGAATAAAATAATAAATAAACACGCTGTGGAAATTCAAGACTTGTGAAACCAATCGCCAGATGCCACGTGTGATGTTGGTGAAAGTATCTATGAATAATTAATTCGGACATAATAAAGCTGATTAAGATTGGACCAAGTTACTAGAGAAGGAAAACAAATATATAATACAATATTTTTTTTTGGCACCTATGTGACAAGACAAAGGCACTTCTTGTAACTCTAACAAAAGGAAACAAAGTTTGAAAAATATAAATCAAACCTATGTGGTATCTAGGCTAGGTTCATGGAACAAAGCAATTCAATTTGATTTGATTTGAATCGAATTTAATTATACAATTATGGAACCCTAAGACATGTTTCTCAACCAACAAATCTGGTGCACTCCTATAGACAAAGGTAGCATCATTTTTTTGCCCCTGATTTTTGAAAAATCAAATTTTGGATTTTTTTTTTGGTGCCAGCTTCTGATTTATTATTTTATGACTTGGACTCAAAATGATATTATGAAATCCGTTATTATAGTTGGTTATGACAACAGACTGTTATTATTTCAATGATAATTGAGATCTAGTATAAGAGAAAAAGAAAATACTCCTTATAACTTTAATATGAAATTTGAATCACATCCGTTATTATAGTTGGATATGACACTGTTATTTCAATGATAATTGAGATCTGGTATAAAAGAAAAAGAAAATACTTCTTATAACTTTAATTTAGTTTGTTAAAATTCAATCGGACAATATAAATTTATGATGGTCGGCTACGATAGATTTATAATGACAGTAGATACGAACCGGATCCGTTTTGGTCTCTTTTTTCTTAGATCGAAATGTATTTGATTTAGAAAAAAAAAACTCAGAGAAAGATAAAGAGAATGCAAGTGCTCGATAGCCAATACGTCAAAATTTTAATAACTCAATTTTTGATATCTCTATTATGTCTTTAATTTTTTAATTTTAATAACTCAAATTTTAAAACTAAAATGTCAAAATAAAACCGTTAAATATGAGCTATATTATTTTCTCTGTGTACAGATAAAAGAATTATAATATTTCAACATAATTTTGATTGATATCAAAGCTTGCAAGAAATAAATGGTTAATGATTCATATAAACTAAATATAAAAAAAATCAATAATTGTTTATGTATATAAAAAATAATATAAATCATATTTAATGATTAATTTTAACATTTTATGTTTAAAAAATTAAAAACTGAAAATATGACGGAGATACTAAAAAAACATTTAAATCCTCCTCGTATTAAATACTAAAATAGTAAACACAAAGCAAATGTTTCCAAACTCAGATAAGCCAGTGCACACTTGCAAGTATAATATATCATCATAATATTCATATCATTCCTGAAAAATCGAATCGAACCGACAATTTAAATGAAAATCCGACAAATTCAATCCGTTTATATCTAAATATAAAATAAAAGGACAAATATAATTTAATTCTTTGATGCAACATGCATGCAAGCTATATCTCTGACAAAAACTATGGATTTGGTGCAGTTGTAATCTGACAAGTGACAAGTATGCTATGGGCTAGTACTGGGCCACATACTAAAAGTTAATTCCACTACAGAAAACAAATAATCATATTATTATATAATAACTAATAAACAAATTTTAGTATACTCAGAGGCGGCGGATTTATATATTTTTTTTAATGGAGATTAATTACTTATTGGTTGATGATCGTATGATAATTAATTCAATAGTATTTGTCATTTCACAAGTATGAGGTCAAATTGAAGAACTTTAACCAAAAAAATATGAGGGACATATAAATATATTTAACAAAAAAAACATTCAAATTATAATAGAAAAAATTATTAAAAAATTATTATATTTTGAAAAAGTATAGAGTCAATTGACTCATATTAGGGCTCCGTTAGCCTCTTACATTTATTTATTTTTAAATATTTTTTATAAATTTAAACTTATTTTTTTTAAAAAGAAATAAAATCTATTATTACTTAGTTAAATATGTGGTTCTCACATTTTCTCTAATTAAATCCGTCATGAGAACACTAATTTATCCGAATTGTGGTTCGGAGACTTCCTCATCTAACCCGTAACTTTGTCCTCTTTTGATGTAGAGATTCAACAATCCCTATGAATCTCTCTCCGCAAAGAAAACGATTGCCAGTCAGACTAACGTCGTTTGAGCGTCATTAATAGAGATTCACCCAAAAAATTAGTATTAATATTGTGAGCCCCGCCGACGATTAAAAACGAAATATACTACGAGACAAACGCCGATTCAACGTCCCGCGAGTTTTAAAAAATAACTCTTAACAAACTCCAAAAGAGAAGTGAGACTCATGTCATGTACAAACAATGCAGTGTCAAATAAAAGGCTCTACGTACAAACAGTACCTCTACTACATTTTATATCTTATCTCCAAAAAGTGAATAGTTTCAAATCACAAAAAAAATATATAAATATATGTCTTATCTTTTTGTACATCGCTGTTTTATCATTTTATATGTGCTAATGTCGATCTTTACTGTACGTGGTTTTTTTTTTAGTGTGTCCTTCACATTTTTGATAATTTCAAAACACACCCCAAACAAAGCAAACGGCTGATGTGAATTATTTTGTACGTTTTATTTGGTTTTCGATTCTCAAAATAAGGAAGAAAAATTTTACTAGCTATTTAACTTGGATTTTTAATTAAAAAATTGATCAGGAAAAAATTCAAAAAATTAAGCCTAAGCAGCGTGAGACTTTATTAATTTTGGCTTCAAAAAAACATCTTTTATATTACTTAATTTAGTATTATAAAAATTTGCCATATTGATTAATATATCTTGTCTTTATATATTTTTTTTTGTAGCTCAGACAAATTCTGCATATTATATATTTTTTTAACAAAATAAAAACTCAGTATTTTCCACTCTTTTTCTTATTTGACAGTCTAGGACTATTGCAAATAAAAAAACTATTTTTTTAACAATCTTATTTATAAATTAACTAGCTCCCTTAATTAAAAAATATAATCAAAATGCTTAATAAGCCAAAGCAATGCAAATCGTCCGTCCTAATTTGAAATATGAAAAAAAAATTATCCGAAGACGGTGTTTTCAATCATATTAGTTTAAAACATTTACGTTGATGGGGAGTTGATGTACATATATCGTTGTTGATATTATCATCAATACTAATTTTATTATTCATATTAAATGAGTTATTATTCATGTTAATAATTTTATTATGCGACTTATTTATACAATACTTTTATTATTCAACTTAAGTGAGTTATTATTCATATTAATAGTATTCGAGTTAAATAATTAAAAAAATATATAAAATAAGGTGTATGATAAAGTCGTTAACATGAATAATAACTCATTTTATACAAATAATAAAATCGGAATCGATGACGGTATCTCTCCCAAACATTTCCCTTTAGGATATTTGAAAAGGACCAAAAACAAATTTGCAATTTTTGCAATTATTGAAATAACAGAGGACTGTATTGAGTAAAACCTTGAGAGTCCCTTTCTCATCAGTTGGGTATTGGAAATTGTAATTGTTTATTTAAATAAAAGAAATTCAAGCTGTCTGGGATTATTTGATTATATTTCATTTTTTTATTAATTTTGCTTGCATGCCCTCTGAACTTTTTTTTATTTTCTTATATGATTTGTTCGACACAATGAAAATTTAAAATAGAAAATAAGTTTCTATCGGTATTATTCTAACTATGTTTGACAAAATCGACATGGAATAGTGAAATCAACATATCCCATTTCATTAAAAAGATAAATACTTTTCATGATTTCTTGCTTTTTATGAAATTGTTTCTCTCTTTATATAGATTAGAATAGGAGTTTAAGGCAAAAAGGAAGGAATTAAATTCTGATTTAATTATTTGTTTTCACTATTTTTTTAATTAATTAAATTTGGTAGCATTACTCTATCCTTAATTTTCCAACCTCAAACAAAACAAGAATTTGAATTTGAACTCCAAATTTACTAATAATAAAATCCATTGCATGTGCTTTGAAATGAAATTATTCCTCCCGGTTCTTGAAGGTTAAATTAATTAGTCATAAATTCATTACTTGTTTAATTAATTAGTCATAATGCAAATTTAGATATCCCACATTGGCTTATTGTGAATAGGATTCTCTATACTTTTTTGTTTGGATATAATAATGGCTCCGTTAACTTTGGTATTTATTTATTTTCAAATATTTTTTACGGAATTTGAACCCGCGTCTCTCCGTAGAGAGACGGAACCTATTATCTTTATGTTAGGTCTGCGGTTCATGTAAGAAAATTTAATTATCAATAAAAAATGAAAATTAATGAAATTATCTAAATAATAAATTAAAAAAAGATTCTGAATTTAGGCAATTTTAATCCAAAGGTATATATACCGATTAATAATTAGTCAATTGAAATGCAAACCTATGACTTACAGTGATGTATATCGTCTTTATATGGAGAGATATATGTATAATTCTTGTAAGAAACATCTAAAAAAATATGGTTGTTATAATTAATGGGAGGTCTATTTTAAGAAGAAAAAAATAATTAGTACACATAAATATTTTTTGTACAAATATATATATTTGACAAGTTATAAAAATAACAAATTTTGTTTTGTTACATCAAGTAGTCCTTCTAATTATTTTGCAACCAAAATAAAATTTGTTCCGTACACAATTATATTACTATAAAATAGACCAAAATATTGTAGAAATTCACTCAGTGTTAGTCATCCTAGGTTGGTTTAATTTGCTTAAAAATAACCCTTCTAATTGCTTTAATGAATTGATTAGATATTATATATATTTTCAATCAGATTTATTTTTGTCGGATTAAGATATTTTCAATTCATATCTAACCACTATGACATAAAATTTATGATACATAACCCAACAAATAATAATATAAACGAAGTTTCATTAAGAACTAAAAAAAATACAATATTCATAAAATAATTTTCTATATAATCAACACAACATATTTTGACTAGCAATCAGATTCATTAGACAATAATAAATACAAATTATTTTAAGCAAAACAATAAATAAATAAACTCAATGCTGCATGAGCATAACTTTTTTAAAAAAATATGTTAATTCAAAACATAACATAAAGCTTCTCCAAAAAAAAATTATAGAGCCATACAAATTCAACTATATTTTATCGTCGGAATGTCGGGTCGTATTTGAACAGATATATTTTTTAAAAAAATATAACTATATATATTTATTGGGTTAAATAAAACTCAATTCATACCTAATCAAATTAAATTTTCCTCCATTAATTTCATTTAGGATCGAATGAGTTTATGGATTTTTATTTTTATAACCCTAGTTTTGTGTCAATTCTACAATTCGTGAAATGGATCTTTCAGCGTGCATTAAAACTAGAGAATAACAAATTTATATTAATCAATTAATTATTCTTAGTACGAAACACTCGCAATTATAAACTTATAACGAAGAGACAGGGGATTAAAAATTTGAAAACATACAAGGTTTCAAAAAAAAAATGCGATTTATTACGCGGGGATTTAAATAATAATCATAGATGTTGCTTTTATCTTGTTCCAATAATTCTCTTCATACCCTTCTAAAGTTTAATAATATCATTAAGAGAAGAAGAAATTCTTTTCGATTAGGAAAGAATTGTTTGATAAATTTACTTCTATCAAATTTGTTTTCTTGAGGTTAATCGGTTTAATTCATGGTCTTTGTAAAACATGAAAAATGTAAATTAAAAGACTCCAAGAATAATAGATAGAATTATGTTCGATGGAGTTTTGTAGCGTATTTATATTATGTGTATAGAGATTAGTTGACCTTCATTTTTTATGTGTTTTTATATGTTTTTTTTTTAGAAAAATTCAAAATCGACCCACATTTATCATAATTTTTTTTTATCATTAATGACCCCATACTTCTAAAATAACTAATTTAAATAACATTTATCTATCGCGTATAATGTACGGAGTTATTATTGGCTCTCATTAAAAAATTTCTTGCATCCATTTCTGAATAGAGCATTAAGAAAAATCTTGAAATTTTCTCAAGGACTAGATCATAATATTTATAAATCCCCAGGTAAAGAAAGAAAAAAACACGTAAAATTACGTAGACTTCGCCAACTACCGAAGCTGTCCCCTCAGGTTGGTAGTAAGTTATTCACAGCGGATATTTCAAAAAAAAAAAAGAAAAGAAAAGAAAGAAAAAGGTCATGCAACCAAGTCTTGTTCTTCTGTGGTTATCGGCGGTGTAACCATCTATGTAACCATTTGTAGCAGAGATGCTATTTTGAAAACTTGTGCAGATTAGAGCTTTTTGATTATGATTTGGATGTTTTTATCATTTTTTTTAAGTAAACTTGAAGCTACTTGTGTTTAGTCTGAAATTACGAGTATATGTCATCAATGTAAAAATTGACTTGATATAATTTATAGATGGATTTAATTAAGATCAAATTCACAATTAAAGTTCGAAATTCTATTATTTTTTTTGTGTGTGTATTGTAGTACAAACAATAGACATTCATATTGGACCTCTCTCTCTCTATGCCCCCCTTCTCTTTTGTCAAATTATATTTTAAAGCAAAAATATTTAATTTTTCATGTCATTTGTACTAATTAGTGATTTCTTTCATTCAATTGTTCTAAGCATGCTTTAATATTTTGGAAGTAAATTAAGAATTTTAATTTCACTCTTTGAGAACTTTGCATCTTGTAATGTTGTTAACCCTCATTTTTCAAAATTTGATATTTCAATTGCTCCAGTTACCTCATTTGAATGGGACATATAATAAGGCTAGTAATATTTTTTTTATTTATTTTGAATTGACATTTAAATTTTACAACATTTGTGTACTATTTTAAAAAAAACTTATTTATCTCAAGTGTCTGAGCCGTGTCTCAGTTCTAGACATTTTAAGTTTTTACTTAATATGACTATTATTTATGAGAAACGCTTGATGTGATGCTATTTGCTAATAAATATTTCATTGATATGAATTTTTAACTCGACGATTTTTTTTATTTAAATAAAAACTCCATTTAGCTTCAATACTTATTTTTTTTTTCAAATATCTCCTATGAAATTTAAACTTATATCTTTTCATACAAAGATGAGATTCATCACCACTATACCAAATCTACCGTTCAAATAAACTCATATGACATTACTAAAATCGTAGAATGGCACCTCGGCCGCCGCACGGATTACTACATCACTAGTGCCACAAACCCACAACACATCCAAGTTCACATGCTCCATGGGGTTAACAAAATACAAAATTTTGTCTTAAGCAAGAAGTTAAAGGCGAGATTAGAGATTAACAAAAGCCAGCGAACTTTTAATTCGTACATTAATCCGGATCTTATCATAATAAAAAATGTAAAAAAATAATGACAACTATGAATAGAAATAATAATAATTAATATCATCCAGCAAAGAAATGGAAAAAGGTTCCTCCTATAGTCCAGATCAGAAGGGCACAATTTAATTTATGTTTATTTTTATGTGCATACTTATTATTAGTATATAGTACAATTCAATCACGTGTGTGTATATATATATATATATTTTTTTTTTATCATTTATGCCGGAAACATGGTTTATTGGCAATTTATCAAAACACTAAATTTTAGATGATATTCCAATTATTAAATGGTGCTAAAAATGTTACATAAAACTTTATTTTTCAAATACAACTTCGTATATATATATACATTTTTTGAGATAGCAATTTTGTTGTTATTCTTTGTAAATTAGGATGTAGTTAACAAAAAAAAAAAATTGGAGGCATGCCTTGAATTCTAAGATAGGATGGAGTTTATGAAGTGTAATTAGGCCTAGCCTTTGGGCAAAAATGGGGCCCACATGGCAGTGTGTTGATTACTTGATTAGCACTGATGCTGAATTAGGTACCACCAACAAAGCCATGAGGGTGTAGTGGGGCCCACTTTCTCTAACCATGTGATATCATTTCTCAATGTAATGGTTGTGTTGATGTAGTTTAAATATAGTGTAAATGTATTCTTAATAAAGATTTATGCGTAATATTTGATGCATTTATTAATCTAGACCAAATAAATTAATGTACATGTAAAATAATAAGTTAAATGTTATATATAAATTTTGATGATATTCGGGTCATTGATGTGGCACGAATTGATAAAAAGAAGTCAATAAACGGAAACACACGAACACATTATAAATGCATTCTTGCGAAGTTTTACGTATTATATTTAAGTATATGTCTTATTTAGTATAAATAAATTTATACGTGTGTAAATGATATAAATTAGAGAATATATGTTGGTTTTGATGATATTCAAATCATAAAATGTGACCTAATTGATAAAAAAAAATTAACAAATACATTCAAAAATAATAATAAATAAATTCTTGTATAGTTGTTTACATTATACTTGATGTATCTTCAAAATTTACCTAAAATAAATTTATGCACGCATAAATTTTATGAGTTAGAGAATATCTATCGATTTCGCTAATATTCAGATCATTAATATTGCCTAAAATCAGAAAAATATACTCGAACATATACACAAAAATGCACCATAAATGTAAATGCATTATTGCACAATTGTATGAGTTATATTTAATATATATGCTTGATTTAGCACAAATAAATTTATACACACATAGCGAACCTAAGATAGAGAACAAATTTCATCTTCGATGATATTCAAATCACAAATGTAGTCGAAATTGATAAAAAAATACGGATGCTCACATAGACACGTTGTAACTACATTCTAGTTAGTTTTTATGTATTACTGTCGATGTTCTGCTTGATTTAACATGAATAAATTTTACGTACACATAAAAGGACATGAGCTAGCGAATATTTGACAATTTTGGTGATATTCGGATAAAAATATATGGTATAAATTGATATAAAATATTACATGTAGCTAATTGAAACAAATGTGATGATAATAACGCAGTTTTTTTAGTTTAATGCAATTGTAGTGAGTTTTTAGCTTGTTTATTTATGTTTGTAATGAATTTAGGTTTTATTTCTGATTGTAATATAACGAAAACTATCGGATATGCTTCTGCTTATTTCTTTTGCACATTCATAAATTTATTCAAGATAAATCAAACAAATATGATACATATATGCATAAAATTCGTTTAGAATGCATGTAGAGTATGTTTGAATGTTTTTGTTATAGTTATTAATGAATATATGTCTTATTTATGATTGTTCAATACTTTTATATGTTCTCATATATTTCTTTTACATGTCCATAAACTTATCCGAGCTAAATCAAACAGACACAACACATATTATACATAAAAATTTCCATAATGTATTTAAAGTAAGTTTTAATGAGCCTATTCAAGTTTTTAATGAATTTATATATTGTTTGTCATTGCTATATCACAAAAATACACAGATTATTTCGAAATATGTGTATATATTTTTGGTGTTCAATAAAAAAAAAATACAACCATAATTATATATAAAATAATATTAGAATACAATTACAGTGTGTTACAATGAGTTTGTTCATACTTGTAATTAATTTAAACCATTCAAATTGAGTTGAATTTACAACTGTCTAGTTAAACAAATATGACAACAATTTCTTTCTCAAATCTTTTCAAATTGATTGAAAAAAAAATCATTGTTAAAATTGTTAACTTTACCATTATCAATAAATCCCCCAAAAAAATAATTTGATTTTGAACTATATTATTTCAGAAACAAACAAAGGGAATAATTCCATACACAATATATAAACTAACAGTTTGGAATCATTCAGTATAACATAGTTTTTTTTTTTATGTCTAATAACATTTGTGTAACAAAAAAAGAAAAGAAAAAGAAATGTGAACAATCTCCGCTCCATGAAATCGCCGAATTGCGGAATTGGTAACGCCGCAGCTTTCTCAAGGTTGTTAGCGCAATTATAATTTTCCTTCTCACTGTCTCACATGATATCTTTGTACATTTAAAAATGAGAGAAAACTGAGCGTACTAATTTTCTATTTTTCACTCTTTACTCTCTCATTCTCTCTCTTCCTCTACCACCTCTGTCTCTGTGCTTACTTTGGAAGCTCTCCTCTTCTCTCCTTCGAGACACACCAACGCGCACACACGCACCTCCATCTCTCCCTCCCTTGTGTTTCCCCAAATCAAACTCTATCTCTCTCTCTCTCTCTCTTCAGATCGATTCAAGGCGCGCCTCTTTCGCACTGAAATCGGCGCTGTTAGGTACACACACAGTGAATCAAATCTCTCTTCTCAAATCATTTATTTGTTGTTCTAAATCTTTCACTCTTTACTTTTTTTTTTAATTTTTATAAAAGGGCCTCTGAATGCCCCAACTAGAACTAAAACCTTTTGTTGATTCAGAAAATGCGAATGCGTGATTGATTCTTTTCATTGTTTTCTCTGATCTGAGATCTGAGTCTACCAAAACAGGAAAATCTTAGACAAATAGTGATTTGTCTCAATTAGGTCATTCTATTTTTCAACAAAAGAGAGTAGCTTTAGTATTATTGACAATGTGAGGGTTTCTTCTTCATTTCTGATTCAGGATCTGGTTAAGGGGACTGGTAACAAATCTTTTCTTTTTTATTTTGATACTCCCCCCCCTTTGTATCATGTAATTGGATCTTCACTTAATTTAACGCATGTTCTCAGATAATCTCAGAATTTAAACTTGTTCTTGTTTAATTGTAGATCTCACCACTATAGATCTGGGTTAATATGGTGAAATGCGTCCGATTTTGAAACCTTTTCTCCAAATTTTGCAACCATTTCTGTATGGTTAGTTTTTACAAACATACTTTTGAGTTCTGGCCTAGATCTAAGTTTTGGTATCTTCCTCTGATAGTGATATTTTGTAAGAATGGAACTTTGAAATTGAGAAATTTAGGTGGGGGCTTATATATTTGACTTCTGCATTATGTGGTTTTTGTGTGTTGAGGGGGCAGGGGGGTCGAGGTGGTTCTTTTCTTTTCTTAGGGGCGCTTGTGTAGAAATTTTTTTTTTATTTAAACTTATTACAGTGCTTTTGACTAAAACAAGAATTAGCTTAGTTATGCATGTTTTTGCCACAGCATCCCAAAACTAATTGTTAGTTGTTGTTTTTCTTAATAATTATGCTTTTATATTAGTAGACCTTTAGCAGTTTTCAGCCGAAGAATCTCTATTGCAATACATGAGATCTTATTTGATGAAATTTCCCATGAATTTTTTCTTCTTTTCGAACATGCTTTAATTTGACAGTTAATTTTACTTGTCATATAGAATAGTAAATTGTTGATGTTGGATCTCCTTTTGCATAATTATTTCAAATATTCCCTGTTCTAGTGTTTTGGAATTGTATTTTTTTTTTTGAAGAAGCGTGAACTTGATAATTAAATTTTATTTGGAAACAAATATCCATTATTTTGTGTATTGAGTGTGTAAAAGATAAGTGATGGTTGTTATACCTTAAGTAGCCTGTGACCTTTTATAGCTATGGTTATCAGTACTTTTTTTTTTCATTTTTTGCCCAATAATATTACATAGATTTTCAATTAGTTGCTGGGTTTATTTATGTAATAGTTTTCTTAGTACTATAAGAGGCATTTTCTATAATGGAATTATGCAAATACAACAAAATGCAGTAGATTGGTAAGCATACAGCAAATGCAATGTTTTTAGCTCATACATCCTATCCTTGAAATTTTGAATTAATTAATTTTATTTTATTTTTAGGGTTTGCTTCGCCTCCATGCTTCCTCTTTAAGTTTCAACCATCCAAGCATAGTCCCAAAAACTCCAAAAGAACATCAAACCAAATCAGACCAAACCAACTAGGAACCAAGCCAAACCAAACATGGGTTCACGCTTCCCATCCCACCAGCTCAGCAATGGGCTTTATGTCTCAGGCCGGCCTGAGCAGCCAAAAGAGAAACCACCGGTCATGAGCAGCACCGCAATGCCCTACACCGGGGGTGACATAAAAAAATCAGGCGAGCTGGGGAAGATGTTTGAGTTGCATGTGGAGAAATCCCGTAAATCAGGTCCCATCTCAGGCCCAATAACTGGTGGGCCGGTCACGTCCCGCACCTACTCTGGATCCCTCTCCTCCTCGGGGGTACCTGTTGCCCGTACTAAATCCAACTCTGGCCCGTTAAACAAGCACGGTGAGCCGACCAAAAAATCATCGGGCCCCCAGTCTGGTGGTGTCACCCCAATGGCTCGCCAGAACTCTGGGCCCCTGGCCCCGGTTCTCCCAACAACTGGTCTAATAACTTCAGGCCCAATATCATCTGGCCCGCTAAGCTCCTCAGGAGCCCCGCGAAAGATCTCTGGCCCACTCGATTCAACTGGCTCCATCAAAATGCGCACTACTTCATTTGCGCATAACCAGGCAGTGACCAACCTAAGCCCTGATGAGGGTTACTCCATAGCTGGCAGCTTCCCGAAGCCAATAATGTGGTCTGTGATCCTTCTATTTGTTATGGGATTCATAGCAGGTGGGTTTATTCTTGGTGCAGTCCACAACCCGGTATTGTTGATTGTCGTGGTAGTTATATTTGGTGCAGTGGCAGCTCTGTTGGTGTGGAATATTTGCTGGGGAAAGAGGGCAGTTATTGGGTTTGTGGGGCGGTATGCGGACGCTGATCTCAGAACTGCCAAAGATGGGCAATATGTTAAGGTTACTGGGGTAAGTGTCTCAAAATTATATATTGTGTGTAAGTCCGTGCATTTGTGTATTGGTTGTTTGAGAAGTACAGATGAGGTTTTTTTGCATTTGAAAATAGTGATTTCTACGTCTTTTTCCGGTGAATTCTACAATCAGTAACCCTGGCAACTGTGCTAGACTTGCATATGTTTATTTATGTTTTTGTTAGTTATATTATTTTTTGCAATTGGTAAACAACAATTTAGGAAAATCCTGATTTTGGCTCGGTAACAAAGTGTTCAAGAGTTCCTGGTACTTTATTTGAATTGACGTCAACAGTTTGAGATGACCCACTAAACTCAAATTCTCAAGCCTGCTTATCTTGATTCAACTTCTTCTGGGCTTTCATGACCAGGAACTACTGGTGCTAGGATTGTAAATATCAAGATTTAACTTACTTTGCCTGTCCACTTAAATAAATGTTTTGAATGATTCTGGCATGTGAGTCGTAAGATGCTAGATGTTAGCTGCATATGGAAACTGTAGGGTGTATTTCAGAAGAGAAGGCACAAAACAATATATTATTTGAATTACAGTAAAGGTTGATTGAATTTCTTTGCGGGACTAGGTGGTGACATGTGGTAACTTCCCGTTGGAGTCATCATTTCAAAAGGTGCCTAGGTGTGTTTACACTTCGACAAGCCTGTTTGAGTACAGAGGTTGGGACTCTAAGGCAGCCAATTCAAAGCACCGGCGCTTCACGTGGGGCCTGCGTTCTATGGAGGTTAGGTTTTGGTGTTTCATGCCACTTAGATTCGCTTCTTTTTTATCCAGTGCACGTCTAGTTATGTCAATATTTGCAATACTGTCTGATTATGCAGGAATCACTCCTCAATCCTAGTTTGCATCCCTTCTTATCATTGTTACTTGAAGAAAAAAATATCAACAACTTCTCATTAAGCCCGATTGATCCTAAGTTTTGTAATGTTTTAATCCTCAACCAGGAACAGTTAATAAAGATTAACCCAATATTACTTCACCTATGCAAACCTTCCATGATAAATTCTCACTACTGGTATATATGTATATATTTTTTTTTCCAGCGGCATGTGGTTGATTTCTACATATCAGATTTCCAATCAGGATTAAGGGCTCTTGTCAAGACTGGGTATGGAGCCAGGGTTACACCTTATGTAGATGAGTCGATAGTAATAGATATAAAGCCAGAAAACAAGGAGATGACTCCAGAATTTCACCGATGGCTACTTGAGAGGAACTTATCTAGCGACGATCGTATCATGCGTCTCAAAGAAGGGTACAGTTGTCCTGATTTCAATTTTCTTGATTTTTTTTTTAAAAAAACTTTTTGCTTGTTCTTTTTGAGGACTTGTCTGCAATTTTGATGGTAGTTCTTGGGAAAGGGGTCTTTCTAACTGTGTACTTCTAATTAGTAAAAAAGAATATAACTGAACCAATGAAATTTATTCAAGGCTGTTTCAGCAATTCAGGTGTACTATTACAAAACCTCAATAGATCATACAACTCCAAAAATTTGAACCATCATTGATATCCTGCAAGACAATTGTTTGTACATACTCTCAACAAAATATGTTCCTTTGTTCTTCTGATTTTTCAGCAAATGCACATTCTAACCCTACTTTCTGACCTCTTGCATAAACGAGGGAGAACATTGAGGGAAAGGGGATATATCTTCTCTTGCTATATAGGTGTACAGAATATACTTTTTCATCTGCAGGGTATGGAGGAACTTGTAGGATTCCATTTATTTATTCTTGGATTTGTTGTGATGATCTGGTTACAGTTATAAAAAGCTGGTACCAATTTTTTATTCCGTTTAGCTTGTCCTTGGATATATAGTGATAATCTGGTAATACTGGTAAAAAGTTGGCACCAAGTACTAAATTTGTTGTTTTCACAAGCTTTTCACATGAAGAATCTTTTTTTTTTTTTACAAAGACTGTTATTTTTACCTCTTCAGATACATTAAGGAAGGAAGTACGGTAAGTGTGATGGGTGTGGTACAGAGAAATGATAATGTGCTAATGATTGTACCGCCATCTGAGCCGTTCTCTACTGGCTGCCAGTGGGCCCAATGCGTGTTACCTGTCAGCCTTGAGGGTATCGTATTAAGATGTGAAGATACCTCGAATATAGATGTCATACCTGTCTAAGCTCCGTTAGACCTGTTTAGAACTTGGCTCTTGTTGAGTTTGTTTAAAAACCATCTCTTTTGGATGTTTTAGGGTTAGAGAGATGCGTGAGAAAACATGATGTGGTTTGTGATTATGATGTGGCCTTTCTTTAGTATATGATGGATGCATTGTTGCATGCATGGATGGATGATGATTACCTAAAGTGGTGGTTTGGTTGTATAGCCTGATGTTGTTTTCTTTCTCTTTTTCTTTTTTTTCACTTTTTTATTATTATTTTTTTGTTTTTGTTAAGGTTATGATGTATACTCGTGGAATTTGGGTTCGAACCTGCCAAAATATTTAGGAGATGGTTGCCTCTCCTTGTTTATTTTTTTCTCTCAATGTTTCCTTTCAAATGTTCATTCGTAATTTGTATTATTAGGCTCTTATCATGGTTCATTTTATTGCTTCAATATTGTTGGTTTTTGAGCACCAATTAATTCTTCCTCTTTTATTGCTGACACTCAATATAGAATTTAATACAAGAGGAACCCAATCATTCTTATTTAATTATATGTTCTTTTTTCCTCCCTGAAACAAAAAGGATAGCAAAATAAAATAAAATAATGAGACCTAGGAAGATGCAGTGGATGTGGGATGGATATTTTTGGAGTGGTTGATCTGGTAGGTTGGTGGAGTTGGTGCCTTCTGTTTCACTGGTACAATCACATACCTTCCATGTTGCTGGTTCAAAAAGTTTAGTATTAAATTTAATTTTTTATAAATCATATACTCGATTTGATAATTGTCATGGACCCCTCCGCTGTCCCCTCATCCACTACCAACACATGGCACACGTTTCAAGCCTTTATATATATATATATATATATATATTTTTTTTTCTCTATATATTTCAATAGCTGTGGTACCATGTTTGTTATGAAATGCAATGAACTCATTCTCAAAATAATATTTTGGTTTGTCTTTGTACAATTGTATCACTGTTCCCCGTGAAAAAAGAAATCATCTTTTCATGTTTCAGAAAAATGGGGGGTTGATTCAGTATAATTAAATGATTTTACTTTTTTTTTTTTCAAGAGGAGGATTTCAATATTTTTATTTTTTTTGGTCTTCATCGTAGTTTTATTTTTTATTTTTTTAATAATTTTAATTTTAAAATTAAATATCAAAATAAAATTGTAATTTATATCACTGTTTTTATGTATATGTAAAAAATTAAGATATTTTAATATTATTTTATTTAACATCAAGAGTCTGTAAAATACATTAATGTGAATAATTTCTGAATGTTAATTTTTTAACTTATTAATTTATATAAAAAGAAAGTCAAAATATCAATATTTTTATATATATATAAAAATAATATAATATATATCACATTTAATAATTTTATTTCGATATTTTAGTTTCAAAATTTTTATTATTAACAAATTAAAAAGTGGATATATAATAAAGGCAAAAAAATAGACCTAATTTTTCTCCTTTTCAATTATTATGAATTCCAACCAGATTGGAGGATTCGTTGAAGGAAAGAAAACGACTTTTAAATGGAAAACTTTGCTTTATCTATAAGCAGCCAAACCATTATTTTATGTTTATCCATGTCAAGAGAAAAGTTAGGAAAATCAATTGAGCTTGGGATCTAAGATTTCCACTAGCTATGATCCACTTTTATTAATCATTATTACTGCTCTCAATTATTCATTTTGACAAAGAAGCAAATATAATTTTAACGTATTATCGTTTTGTTTTGCTTGCGTTTTATTTAATTTTAAAAAAATTGAGAGATATCATTACTGATATCATCATCGATATCATTACTATTCTCAATTATTCATTTTGACAAAGAAGCAAATAATTTTAATGTACTATTGTTTTGTTTTGCTTGCGTTTTATTTAATTTAAGAAAGATAATTGAGAGATATCATTACTGATATCATCATCGATATTGACTTTATCATTCATATAAAATGAATAATTATATATGTTAACGACTTTTTATGTAACTTATTTATATAGTATTTTTTAATTAAATTCAAATATTACTAATCTGAATAATAACTCATTTAAATTGAATAATAAAAATATTATACAAAATAAATTATATAATAAATTCATTAATGTAAATAATAACCCATCTAATCTTAATAATAAAAATTAATATTAATAATAATATATATCACCTCTTATAATTTAATCGAATCATAAATAAGAATAATTATTTTTTATTTTCTGAAATATCAAATTTATTCAAATTCAAATTTAAATATTTATAAAATATCATCGAACCAAGCTAAGAACAATTATTTTTTATTTTTTAAAATATCAAATTATTCAAATTTAAATTTAAACATTTATAAAACATCAAATACCAAGGATGATTGTTTTGAAAAAGGTAAACGATACGCATTGCCTTTATTCGGGCCACTTTCAACCTTTGACACGACAAGTCTAAGTTGCACAGTGTTGCAATGGAAGCAAACAGAAAGAAACCCAACATGCTCGTCAAATTCGTTAAGGTAATCATGAGATGAGATTTGTATATATTTTGAGTTCCTTGAAGATTGTGCTGATAAGGTTTGGTTCAAAGTTGAAAACTTTAGTTGATATCTGTGCAAATATTGTTATTTTTACTATTATATTGTTATTGTTATAAAAAGTAATACGCCTGAACGGAGAAGGTGGCATTTGTGTTGGAAAAATTTTGTTTTCTCAAAACTCAAACCCACCAAAATAAGACGAAATTATACGAAATGATATCACAAATTATATAAAATTTTTGCTTTAAATTCACGATCCTTGATTTAAAACCAAGTGTGCTTTAAATAAAAGGTCATATATACCTTTTGATTAGTACAAAAAAGATATTTTTCTAATTATGATAATGGTAAATGAGCCCATTTTGAAAGTTTGGCGTTGGTTTGAATCTAAAGCTGGGATTTGAAAGCATGATTTTAGTTTATTATTTCTTTAAATTTTAATATAATTTAAAGGCTAATTCGATTATGGTTCAGAATTTATATTATGAACGAGATCAAATTGAAATTAACAATTGTGATTCATTAATTATTAAAAAAAATATTCATAGCAAAACTGTTCTAATTATTTAAATTAAAATTTTTAACCCATAACAATATTGACATTAATATTTAGAACAAAAAAAATTTCTCAGTTACTATCTCATAATCATATATACATGAATAATAATATGGACATGTTGCCTGACATAACACATAGACATAGACATAATCACATTTTAGAGCATTTTTGTTTGAAAAAAAATGACATAACACATAGACATAGACATAATCACATTTTAGAGCATTTTTGTTTGAAAAAAAATGTTACCGTCGAATCATAAATCTAGTTCAAATGATGACGAGTTTCTTTTTTAAAGAAATATAAAGTTAATTTTTGTAAGAAAGCATCTAATAAGAAATGAATGTCGGAATTTACAAAAATTCTTTTTAAAAAAGAAAAAGAAAAGCTAACCTAAGTTAGGAATAAGGTACATTAAAAAAAGTTATCAAGAACTTTATTTTATGGTTTGTTGTTGGTATGACACTGATACTGATGAGTTGATTACTTTATTAATTACATTTGAAGTCCCATGTTGAGGTTAAATCAGTAAATCACTGTCATCTATTAATAGTTGCCATTTTTTTTTTAAAATAAGGCTTCTGTTAGCTCCGGAATTTATTTTTTTTTTAATTTTTTCTGCGGGATTTAAACCCGAGTCTCTCCGAAGAGAAACAAAGTCTATCACCACTATGCTAAACATATGATTCTGAAATTTATTTATTTTTAAATATCTTCTGCGGAATTTGAACTCAAGTCTCTCCGTAGAGAAACGAAATTTATCACCACTATGCTCGACATATAATTCTTAAATCCGAATTAACATATGAATAACTGTTTACTAAAATCTAAAGCTTGATTAGCATGTAAGATATATATATATATATATATATATATATATATATATATATATATATATATTGTTTCTTTACAAACAAAAGCTTTTAGTTTACAAAAGAATAAAGATGTACAGTACTTTATCCATTCCATGCAAACAATTCCCCAACTTTAAAACTAAAGTACACATGTCCAAGTTCCTCTAAAAAGTTGAACCTGTCAAATGCCTCAAAATGACGCTAAAATATCCTTCCAATTTTTTCTTTCTAATGTCAATTGAATATTTTTTTTCCTGACAGAAAGGCTGATTTTGGGCTGGGTTCATTATGAAGGCCTCTTAATGGATTCAATATAGTCCATTTAAGTAAAATTGGCATTTTGTAGCATGCAAGGGAAAATAAATTTAACATCTAACAACAGAGAAATATTTTTCTCTTCAAAAGCTCCCTATTACAATCCCCATAAAACCGGATGAATATGTTGTTGTCATTATTTTCAATGATATTTTTGTTGATACTAAATCTAAATATTCCGATTTAATTTAAACGGTCCAAATTGTATGAGAATGAATAACAAACTTAGCACAGTGGTGATATATCTCACTTCTCTATGAAAAACTCAAGTTCAAATCCCACAAAAAATATTTGAAAATAAATAAATACTGGAGTTAACGGAATCCCTTTATATAAAAAAAAATGTGTGAGAATGGTTCTTGACATTTCTCTTCCTCGTCTCAATTTGTTTTTTCTTCCTCTTCTTTCTTTCTTTTAGAAGTATTTAGGAATAACTATTGAACTCTCTCTTCCTCATCTCAATTTATTTCTCTTCTTCATTTTAACTATTTTTCTCATAAAGAAAATGGTGGGGTAGACCATCCAATACCGATAAAATAATTGCTTCTCTCTCATATCTCAGATTTTAATTGCACAGAATCTCTTTCCATTTCTTATTTTCTAGGATGCACAAAATACCCTTATTAAATGATCTCATAAGGTAAAAATAGAAATATGTTATATAACTTAGGAAGTAATTTGAACCATTTGGATATACAAGAATTATTGAATATATACTAGAATTATTCATTAAATAATACAAAATTCTTATTGCATGAATTTAATTACTATTTACTACAATTGAACGTTCTACTTGGCTAATAAAATAGTATGATCATTGACATTTAAATTTTCAAGAGGTGTTAAAAAAAAAAGACCGTTGAGCAAAGCAATTAGAGGAGGAGAGTGTTCTTTTAAGACTGAGGAGCACAGAGTGTCAAAGTGCTCCTAGAGAGATTAGATGAGATGATAGGTAGTTTTATCATTTAAAAAATTTAAGAGTGTTATGTGTGTTTTCAACACTACCCAAATCCCCTTGATCAGATATATATTTCATAATCAGCATTGCATTCTTATGTCGTTGTGCATATATAGCATATATTTATTTATTAACGCCTTAAACAAATTTTGTAGAGTACAAGGGACCACAGACAAAAGGAATTAGAGCCCCATGGTCCCACAGTTTTGGGTTTATACTCTCCGTGCATTTAATTGCACATGACACTCTGAAACTTGCTTATTGCTATAGACAAAGAGCACATATCATGTTCACTGTCCGTTTGTGTATTCAACTTTTGAACTATAGTAAGAGCGCTCTCTAAAAAATTTAAAAGAAAAAAACTTTAGTAAGAGCAAACCAATTTAGTTGCAAATTTCAGTACCACTTAATTATCAAATGATGTAGCGTGCGTGTACTAAAACTTTGCTATACATAATAATGAGAACAAAACGGGTATGCATCGTCCTTGCAATATATATAATAATAATCGTCAATTATTTGTTCAAAAATTGAGCTTAGAATAAACTTTTGAATTGAATTTGCACCTATTTTAATGTAGATCTTCTCCTTATCTTACCTTAAAACTAAGTTTGTAGTGAGTACTCTTCCGAGGCGGATAAGAGAAGTAAGAAATGATAGAAGTCTTGCTATAGTGATAGTGTTCAAATTTTGAATTTCTAATGTCTTATTTGTTTCTTTATAATTGTATAATAATTATTTTTAACTGAGTAACTGACCAAGATGAAGATATACGTTCAGAAAAAATAAAATCCTACATGAAGACATGTGTTTTCAGTTAAAAGGAGGGACTGTTATCTAATTATTCTGGTAAACTAGCAGCAGTAAAAAGGACAGTGTTGGTATTAATTCGGATCTGATCTGACCCGATTGTACCCGAGAAGGACTCGATGTCAGTTTGGATATGGTGAAATCTGAGCCGATCCAACCATTCGACAAAGAGGAAGCAAGCTATTGGACAGTGGCACGGTGCAAAAGGTCGTTCGTTCTTTGCCAACCACAGGAATAGTCATACGAAGAATCAAAGGAGATTAGATTTTTGCATTAATTGCCTGTAGCAACTAGTGGCTGTGTATGTATGATACATGATGGAGATCTCAGAGCAGTTAATAATTATACAGATCATTATATAGCAAACAAACAAACATCCTTCGGTTTTATTTGAGGAGAGTGAAGGAATGTTTGTGGCATCGAAAGGTACTGTTTATCTTGCTTTATCCCCATTCTGACAGACGATCTGTGCTTTGGTGTTACAGTCAGATCCAGACCCAATGGTTTAAATTGCATTTTAAAGTTTGTACAGAGAAAAAGGAAACAAAAAAATATCAATCAAGAAGGGAGGAAGAAAGACTCAACATTAGTTAAGAATTTCTGTGCATTATTTACAAAATAGATAGACTTATATTAACAAATTGAAGTATGGCGCCCATAAATTCTATAAACGTAACACAAGCTCAACCCGGTTCAGTTCTCCAACAAACTTCAAACAATTTGCCTCTGCTTGTTGTAAAACCCCCATTAAGTAGTCTACCATACGTTCTGTACCTCAAAGAGCATATTAAGAACCGGAAACCATGGTTCTCTACCACTAGACTAAGCCAGGCCGAAATACCCTTTTATCATTTTTCAAGTTTGACATGTATCAAAAGAGGCTCGGTATTGGAGGTTGTTGCCTATCAGTTAAGAAGCCTAAGTTGCTCAGACATGAGAATATCAGTTCATCAATTGACCAGATCTTGTGCAATCTAGCTTGTACCGGATTGAAATACAAGAAATAAGTTCTAAATCATGCATGGGAGTGTAAACTGTAAGAAAAGTAGCATTTAGGACATAATTTACCAGTCTCAGTACTGCTTACATGACTGGTATCCAACTTTCTGGCTCTATTATGTTTGTTCGCAATTTTAATGGGAAAATTAATTGAACCAAGCCTGATAAGCAAAATTAAAAAGTGTATGGAAAATGTACCATGGTATATATGGCAACTGTTGGTTAATATCTCACCGTTAGTACTGAAAAATTAAACTCAGTAGTCAAATTATATGTGCTCCAGGAGTTGATCTTGACATATTGGCAGCATCTACATGGTGCCAGCTGGCAGGACCCAACAAATCAAGAACCCAACGGTCCCCGGCGTCAGCGCCTAGAGCCAAATTCCACCATGGACCAAGACCGCACTCTTCAATGAAACATGCTATTATTCTTACTGGCAGTAGCATGTATGGGCCTAATTCTAATTTATATCCAAGTAAATTTTTTAAAGAAGTTCACTAGTAACTTATAAGGTTAATTCTAGATGAAGATACGGTTATCGTACAAAAGTGTATTTGTTACTCAGTGATTCTCTCTGATAACTGAAAGGAAGGAGAAGGAAAAACAAAAATTCTACCACAAGTTGTCCCTACCTGGCCTGATCGGACCACACCAGTAAGGGATCCCGGTTGAGGTCTACTCTGTTGAATACAGAGTCCACCCAACAAGGTAAAGAGGAAGCAACCAATTAGTCACTGCAAACAGCCCTTTGTCCATAACCACAAAATAGTCACACGCATGAAAAATCAAAAGAGGTCAGAATTCTGATTAAACACTGGAGCAACTAGCAGCAGTGTATGTACGGTATATGATTGAGATCCCACGAGAGTCAAGTACTGGTACAGAAGGATCAACAAAGAAACAAATCCTCTTCAGTTTTACCCAAGAATGTAAAAATATTGTGGTCTTGTTTGTCTTGCTTTCTATTCCTTCTGATCAATCTGTCTGTCCTTAGATGGTTCTTCATCTGACCCAATTCTTTAAATTGGCTTGATTACTTTCCTTTCAATGTACGTATATGAAAAAATCAAACAAAAATAAATAAATAAAAGAATAAGACAAAATGCTCAGCATTAGTCTGTGGAATTTGTGTGCTTAATCAAGGCAGTTTTGCAGTATTCAAGATTTAATTGAAATACAAAAGGATTATCCCTAAAATTCCTTCTAAATTACAATATAACTCATCATACCTATGTAGATACATGATCCTAAAAAGGCTGACATGTACATGTACTGAGATAGAACAAAACTTAAATAAGCGATTACATCATTAGCGCTTATTTAATGTCCAGTGTTGAACTAACATAAGAACATAACAGTTCAAATTAACTTTGAACTCCCAACTAAGTTTACAAATTTAAAATAAGTTCCACCTGATATGATTCCCCATCAAACCT
This sequence comes from x Bolboschoenoplectus mariqueter, assembly GCA_037678475.1. Lineage (NCBI taxonomy): Eukaryota > Viridiplantae > Streptophyta > Magnoliopsida > Poales > Cyperaceae > x Bolboschoenoplectus > x Bolboschoenoplectus mariqueter. The sequence continues at coordinate 917,832 of CM075260.1, read as the reverse complement.
CAAATCATTTGCCTCAGCCGGTTGTAGAAACCCATCAACCATACCACCAGAGACATATAAGAACCGGCCCGACAAATCAGTACAAGCGCCATGGAATGCCCTAAAACTAGGGGACTCCCCCACCAAACTAAGCCACTTCCAAATGCCCTTTGTATCAGTCTTCAGGCCTGCCTGGTACTGGAGGAGGCCTGGTACATCTAAAATCCAGAAGTCATTTTTTCGGCGCCTCTGCGAGTCTTCACCTCCATAAATTAGGATTTTGTTGCCTAATGTTAGGGAAGCTGAGTGGCCCACACGTGGGGGTGGTATTGTATCAAGCAAATTTGATGCAAGATTGAATTTTATCTCCTTCCACCTAGGGTACCTGGGATGCATGCTGTAGTTTAGTACCCTGCTTCTTTATCTTTTTTTAATTACAAGTTCAAACCAGCACTGAAATAACAGTACCAGTCTTGAGCAATGCAAAGATAGTCTGCTAACAGTTTCAAATACATGAAATATATCCAAATTATGCATAAGAGACAATTGAAAGGTAGCATGGACATATGGTGCTATCTTATTGCCAAAATAATTGGAATTGTAAGGATTCAGGTACACAGTTTTCTGGCCCTACAGATTTTTTTTCACCATTTTGCCCAAAAAAAAAATAAACAAAAAAAGAAGTACAACACTACATACTGAGAAAAAAAAATATCCGGTGAATGTGGCAATCATCAGTTGGTATATAATACCCAGCACCAAATTACTAAACTTGAGGATTTAAAATTACCCTCCAACATCAAAAAGCCAGACATCATTGAGCACCTCATAGCCTGCACCCCTGCCGCCAAACAGCACAGCCATGCGTGTCCCTCCAATCCATGTCAGCGTGTGCCCTGACCTTGGTGTTGGAGCTGACCTGTTGGCAGTACTCACCTGGTGCCAGCAAGCAGGACCTGACAAATCAAGAAGCCAGGTATCTCCCAGCCTCAGCCCGTAAAGCCCGATCCCACCATGCACCAAAACCATGCAATCTCCAATACAGCATGCTGCATGAGCCCCACGAGCAGGGGGCATGTATTGGCCCACTTCTAGAGGCTTCCATGATACTTTTATATCATAGGGACTGTCATGAAGGATCTGACCAATCCAGGTGTCATTAAGACGAGATCCAGAGTCATTTATTCCCCCAAAGAGGATCAGAGAGTTGGTGCCGACCAGAGTGCAGGAATGACCGAAACGTCCCCCTGGAAGGCCTGAATCTACATGCTGCCATGTCAGCATGGGAATTGTTCTGCCACTTCCAACATATGCAACCCATGTATCATCCAGGTGGCGGCCTGAAAATAAATAATAACAAACAGTTCAAATCCTAAGTATCTGAACTGTACTGGGACCTAGGTGCCAGTTTTGGTTTTACTGACCTTGTATCACCTGAATTGTTGTTTGTTTATCTTTGTGTTGTTTTTATTAAAAGACAAACATCAGTTGAATTAGTCTATTACCACAAGTTTGATACTAGAAAATGCCACCTGATGTTAAAATAGCTGACTGGTTCAATGCTCCTTGCAGATCTTTACCTTAAATATGCTTTGACCAGAAAGGTAATTACAGAAAAAATAATTATCACACATTCCTGGTCGGTAACAGACTCTAGCTGATAGTAATGACCACACAATTTCAGTTCGGAACCTTAAGCACAATTGTTCAATTGATTCTCAGCTTGTATTCATTTATTAAATATCTTTTTTTCTTTTTGGCATGAGATAAGGATCAAAGCCCTCAAAACATCCCCACCCCGGGCACAGAGTTTCAAACCCGGAACCTCCCACAGCAATGACAATGAGCGGTTCTTCATTTTTAAATACCTAAGTTTCCTATTGGTTTACCATTGTTGTCCTTTTACCATTTTACTTTATTTTCTGGACATGAATGAACTCAAATATCTAATCTCAAGAAAAAAAAATAGTAAATGAACTCAAACATCTTATTTTCAAGGTATAATAATAGCTTAAAAAGGGTAAAAAAACGTTAGAAAAGGAAAACCATACCGACCTCCTTCGCAACCGCCACCAAAAAGAACCAACCAGTCAGATACTAAATTGAGCGAGTGCGAAGCTCTCGGCTTTGGAAAGGTGCCACCTTTACATACTAATCTCCTACAAGATAGAGAAGCCATCGTGGAGACCTTCTCATAAAGTTTCCTATAAGAAAGCTCTCTCTTTTCTTTCTCTGACAAGGTTGCCAAAAATGAATCAACTGTTCCATTTCCCCAATCCCTCCTACAAATCAATTCCCATAGTGATTCTGACAAAGCCAGAGACTTGAACTTCTGACAGGTCAGAGCGAAGGAGAGGATGGAATCGAACGGCAGGAGCAGAAGGATGGAGGTGATGTGGTCGTGATCGAGGTGCTCAAGGGTTAGGGTTAGGGTTTGAAGGGAGGAAGGCGACGCCATGGACGTGGAATGAAGCAGCAGCTGCTGCTTCTTTGAACTGTTCGAGGAATGACTTTCGCTCCTCATCCGAGGAGGAAGAGGAAGAGGAAGAAAGGAAGGGAAACCAAGAGGGATAGTTTGGTAATTTGTGAGGGGCATGGAATGGGATGGTGATGATGAGATTGAGAGGTTTTGTTTGTTATCTCGGTGGTTTTGTACAAGTGTGAAGTGTGGTCTCCACTCTCTATTCCATAGAGCATGGAGTTTGGAGTTGTGTTAGATGGAGAGAGAGATTACAAGGAAGACTTGAGAGAGGAAATATTATAATTGGATGCAATCTAACTAGAGTTAGAGTTATTTATTAGAGGTAGGATCCAATATATATGCATATAATTATTGATATTATATTAATTATTATGAAATTAAATTTTAAATATTTTTTATTAAATTTTAAATAATAAAATTAATTAATTGAATATTTTATATATATTATGCTATACATATATATAAAAAATTACATCATTTTAACTTTTTTTGTTATGCATCAAACACTAATAAAAATCAACTGTGATTTAATTTATTTTTTTGATGACTACCGAAATAAAGTTAAAATTCAATAATTATATATATATATATATATATATATATATTATTGAGATGTATTAGAATATATTTAACGATTTATATATATTGATTAAAATATAAATGATAAAATATTCACTATAAACACCAATGACTATGTTTATTGGATACCTCATCTATTTATTTATTATGCTGCTTCAATAATTTTCAAACGAGATTTTGGCCTTCTAGGGTGTTGAATTTTATATTTTCGAATAGAGACGCCAATTATTAAGAGATGGACTGATAGTACTCAAATAAAAATTTCTGATTTTGTTATCGTAATTACTTTATTAGTTATAGTAATAATTAGTGGCTTTCTTGTATGTAAAAAATGGAGAAAACTCATTGACATGATTATAAATGTTATGCAGTTTTAATATATTTGTTGTAGTATCAAATGATATTTGAATTATATGAAATTTCAAATCTATGAGTTCAAAATATGTTTATAATTTTTTTTCTATTTTTCTATTTTTGAAATTTATTTGAATATTTATTGTTCAGAATAATTATTGTCACTTGTGTCAAGTAATCCCTCCTCTATATACTACATGTGTTTCTTATTAATTTCTGTGATATTTGTACTTGTGCATGATTCATTACATACTTTATATCACAAAAGTATAAGTCTTAATTTTTGTGGATAATTATTATTATAAATGAGTTTTGTCTTGGCAGCTTCTACTTAATGATATTTTGGCTGTTTACACAACTTGTTAATTTTATAAATGGAAGCTAAAAATAGCAATGGATTTTTTAACAGTTTCAACACTGTAGAAAATGAGAGGATGGGGACAATTTCTGGGGATTTGCCTCCGAGGAAATAAATATTTCCTCAATTATTAAATTTCCTATTTATTTTGTGGAGTATGATATAATAATATAATTTCTCCAGCCGAGTTCTAACAAAAAAAAAAAGACAAAAAGGGGAAAAAAATTACAGTGAAAGAACTCGGTATATATGTTTCAAAAGCGTATTATATGTGAATAGATTGGTACTTGTCTTTTATATCTAATTTTTATATTTCAAAAAAATATCACATGAGTAGATATATTTTATCATTAGAAGAATAAAAGAGTTAACTTGTCACAACTTAATATTAAATAAATAGCAAAATTAAGTTTTTGGGTTCATCTTTTTTTAACCTGAGCACTATATATTAATATTATAACACAGGATGAACAAATCCGTTCAGAAGTCTGCCACACAATTGCTCATACTATCTTTCCATAGAAGATCCAGTCTCTCTTGGATCCATCGAGCAAAACATGAGATAAGAGGGAAGTGCGCCGCTGGCCAGATGACTTTTGAAGCGAACTCGGACAACTTACTCCGGATCTTCTGTGATCATATACGGTCCGGAATATATAATTTAATCATTTAAACGATTTTTTTGGATAATATAATATTTGTGGAACAATTTTAATGGAGCGGACGGCATCAAAATTTGTATTGAGAAGTTCTTATTTTACGTAATCTATATATTATTACACGAGATGTATAGTCTGTTCGTCGTTATCATAATATCATCATAGTTTTTTCTTTTTTGTTTTTTTAAATACATCATATCATAAGAGACTATAAATAGATATGATGTATTTCACTCCCGAAACAGAAGGGCCGGAATAAACCAACATAGCCTATACACAGCATCAAATCTAATCGAAAAAATACGCATGGAATGTTTTCAACGGACAAAGCTTGTTCCGTAAAAACTGAAAAGATGGTCGCCGTTTTCGCAATAGTATCTACTATCTAGTACTGACTGGTTCACGTGGGCGATTGGATTTTTGACCAATGAGATAAGTACATGTTTAGAAGAAGAGTTGACATATCACTCAACTCAACAAACAGATAAGGATTGAAAAATAAATTCATCAAAGGATGAGAATGAGATGGTGCTCTTCTTCTCCTACTTGCGTCTGAAATTCTCTCTTCTTCTACTAACTTCTATTCTATGGGCTTTTTTTCTCATGCGTAGAGGAGAGATCTATGTCTTCTTGGGCTACTAGTCCACTGGGATTTGTAAAGGCTTCTTTATTATCAAACCTTGAAACATAGTATATGAAAATTGAAAACAAAAGAGATAGTAAGCCCGGAAAAACTCGAGTTTGCGTCTCTCTCTCTCCTCGTCACAGGTTCTAGTAGGGAGTGACATCAACCCTTCTTCCTCGATACGCTGGAGCGGTCTTTTTCTAAAATTCTAAACCCCTCCGTCAAACCTTCCTCGCTACTACGGGTTCATCAAACGTAGTCGCAGAGAGAAACAGAGAAAGAGCGCATTGATCAAACCGTTGCGGAGCTAATCGGACTCTCCGCTCGCCATGACGGACCAGACCGTCCGGTTCGGTTTACTGGTTAGCATGTTCCAAGCCATGCTCCGCGAGCGATCGGCGCCAAAGAAGCGGCGGTTCTTCCGCAAGTTCCTGGACCGGGTCTACACTGGTCGCGAGTACTTCAGTGCCATTCGTCTGATTCTGCCCAGTCTGGACCGGGAGAGGGGATCGTATGGATTGAAGGAGGCCGCTCTGGCGCAGTGCCTGGTGGATGCGCTGGGTCTAGCTAAGGACTCGCCCGACGCTGTGAGGTTGCTCAATTGGAGGAAGGCTGGGTCGAGAGCTGGACAGAATGCTGGCAATTTTGCCATGATTGCTGCTGAGGTGTGGTTCCTGCTCTCTCTCTCTCTCTCTATGTATGTTATGTGTGTGGGCCCCACTTTTGTGTAAAGATGGAACGCCTCTATGCTGGTCACTATCAAGTGGGGCCTTGTAAATAGTTGGATCAGCTAAGTTGATGAGTTAAATTTGTTCTCTCTTGTGTAATGTAATATGTCTAACATGAAATCTGCGAAAGGTAAATACTTGTGTAATGCCAGAAAATTTGTAGCAGTTACTGTTGATGTGAGGGATTCATTGTGGCCCTTTCTGTGTATTTGTAAATAAAATGCTGCCAAATATCCTCAACTTGATATGATCATTTGTTACTTATTGGTCTGCTGTGCACTGAGTATTTCATTATGAGAAGTAATGACCTTGAAATAGAAATTTCAATGTATGTGGTACTGTCCATCATATCCCCTGGTGTTTCTTTTTTCTTTTTTTGCTTTTTATTGGTATTGTGTAGACTAAAACATTTCCTTGGAACTTTGATCAGGTGTTACAAAGTAGGCAAGGTATGTCATCTGGTGGATTAACAATTAAGGAGCTTAATGATGCACTTGATCACCTAGCCACAACAGAAAATAGGTTACATTTGAGCTTATTATCTATTTTATTTTTTTCATTTTACAACTCAACCTTGTCTTAAATGAATTAGCAATCGGTGGTGCAATGTTATATTTCTGTTCAGTGCTCGAATAAATTTTAGCAGATTTTACTTGGGATCAATTATGATCAAATATTCAAAACTTGGTATCATAATGCTCTCTGCATTTATCAGGTCAGAGAAGGCATCTGTGCTTGCTGGCCTTATAAAAAAGACAAATGCTGTAGAAATGAAATGGATTCTCATGATAATCCTGAAAGGTTTAATGCATACACATTATTTCAATTTTGAACTTATCTGATAATTTATTTATTTTTGTGAGAATACTTGCTTATTCTAGTAAGCTTATGCATCTGTTTGATGTAGATTTGAAGTTGGGAATAAGTGAGAAAAGCATCTTTCACGAATTCCATCCTGATGCAGAAGATTTGTTCAATGTAACTTGTGACTTGAAATTGGTTTGTGAAAAATTGAAAGATAGAGGCCAGAGGCATAAAAGACAGGTATAATTACCATGCTGCTATCTTCTACATCAGCTGTTCATATCATACTGATGCCTTGCTGTGATTATATGAATCTCAAATCTTACACGAAAAAGCGATTAGTGGTAGTATCTAAACTCAGATGCTTATTTGGGGGGAGAAACTGTCAAACTGGTTGCTTGATAGACTAGTGTTGTAGGTCTCATATTCAAGACAAAAATGCTATTTGGGAGGAGAAACTAAAGTTCATCGTTGTGTATTTTTATGATTTTATGATTTATCTCATTTATGGATGTTTAGGACATAGAGGTGGGAAAAGCTGTCAGAGCGCAGCTGGCTATGAGGGTTAGTGATGCTTCAGCTGCTTGGAAAAAGGTAATTCTTGTATTATTTTATCTTTTATGTTTGATTAAACATTAGCCTAATGCATCACTTGAATACACTTAAGATACCATCTACCATCTTAGCAAAAGGATTTTGAAATAGTCAGCTTGTTGCCATTTGTTGTATATTTCTGCATTATGGACATTTGCAAATTTCCAAGTTCTACTCCTCGCTCTTTTATATTGTGCAGTTACATGGGAAGCAAGTCGTGGCAGAGTGCAAATTTGACGGTGACAGAATTCAGATCCATAAAAATGGTGATGAAATCCATTTTTTCTCACGGTAACTCATAAAAATTCCATCCAATTCTCTGTTTCTTATTATTGATCTTTTTTCCCCTTCTGTAATAGCAGCATTCTTAGATCAATCATGAGGGCAATCCTGAAATCTTATGTAAATCAATTTCATGTTGTACCAGGAATTTTATTGATCACCCTGAGTATGCCCCTGGTATGTCAAAGATTATTAAAGACAATATCCTCATTGACAGGTATGTTAAAACTCCCTTTGTTAAACTTACAACTTTTAAATAAATCTCAGCCTTTCACCGATTGCTACATAAAACATGTGACCTTTAAGATGTTACTATTACAAGCACAAGCCTGAAACAAATGTAAATTAAAAGAAATTCTAAAATTACTGCACATGAAGGTCATATCCCTCTCTTACCTTTTTTTTACATCCCCATTACCATAAAAGCTTAAAAATACAAATACTTATGTTAAACCTAAAGATCTAGTACCCCTAAGGCCCTAACTAATGCTGCACTGCCCAGTACACAGCCTTGTTCCTTGCACACAGCCAAACCAAAAACACAGACGACCCCAGCAACCCCAACTCAGATAGCCTTTTAGTTCTGTTGGTACTGTTAACAAAATGTTATGTTCCGTATGCTAATCTCTCTCTCTCTCTCTCTCTCTGCGTTCTCTTTTGGTAAAATTTGTTCAAATATTTTTTTTATCTAATATTTGTATGGTAAGCTCTAATTTGAATATCTGTTCCAATCCAAAGGTGCATATTAGATGGTGAGATGCTAGTTTGGGACACAGTCACCGACCGTTTTGCAGATTTTGGTTCAAACCAGGAAATAGGTCATTTCATTAATAGTTTCTTCTCTCTTCTGCTAATTTTCTTTTGTTTTCAAAGTACAATTATAGCAATTACCTATATTTTTTTTGTTTGTTTTGGGCAGCAAAGGCAGCAAGGGAAGGGTTTGAAAGTGATCGCCAGGTTCTCATCTGGATTTGATGCTTTCATCAATTTTATTTGTCTTATAAATAGAATAGTTTGTTTTAACTATTTTGGTATTCTTTTTGCAGTTGTGTTGTATCCTTTCTTATTTCTGTAAATTTTTGATACTGGTTAAATTTTGCATCTTGTTATACTACTATCAAGTTTTCTTATTCATATCTGAAACTTGTATTTCTTGACCTAAAAAAATATAGATGTGGCTTTTGACGTACTGTATGCAGGAGACACAAGTGTAATCCATCAGACCCTAGCTGAAAGGCACGAAATTCTTCGGAAAATGATAAAACCTATACAGGGTCAATTTGAACTTCTACTTCCTAATCTAGGCCTTAATGAAAATCGCCAACCGGGTAAGTCATAAGAGAACATCAGAATAGTAAAATATTCTATAGTTTTTGTTGAAATTTTTGTGAAGGGGTACCCAGAATGTCTATCTACTTATATAGTACATTTCAAGTTTTATATTGTACTGGTCTAATTGTCTGTTTGAATTTGAAGGAGAACCATGCTGGTCTATCATTGCACGTAGCCAAGAAGATGTAGAGAAATTCTTCAAAGATACAATAGAGAACAGGTTGTGTACATAATTTCTAATTCTTCTATATGGGGAAGGGAAAGGGATATATTGGCAACCATGAAAACATTTAAAGTTTTTATCAAAATGAAAATAAAATAAAATTATATGAATGTGGTTTAGATAAGCCCTTTATGAAATTTGGTACAATTTGAGAATCATTTGGTTATTGATGAAGTGCAATAAAACTGAACTGCTAATTTTCAATCATTCAATGAGTGAACAATCATTTTTACAAATTGCTCGAAGTTTGATGCAGGGCCTATTTAAATTATAAGGAACATTTTTACAATCTTTTTTTATTTTGATAAATCGTTGTAGGTTGTCATGGTTGTCAAATAAGTTTGTCGACAATATAACATATCCCTATTTCTATTACCTTCTCCAAGGTTCTTTTGCAAATATGCCCTGTGCTTTATCTTGCAGATGGCAGTGAATTGGAATAGTGTACTTAAGGCAGCAACTTTAACTGTAACCCTAATGTAGGCTTCTATGGACTAATGGAACTAAAATAAAGTCAAGCGAGTTAAATGTGGGATTTGAAATTTAGATACGTCAACTCTAAAGGCTACTTTCTAGAGTTGATATGAAAAAATAGGAGCAATTTGGACAGTCTTTTGCTTAACAAAATCTTAGTTTTTGTACTTGGTATGTTAACATATTAGGTACTATTGTTTTTTCCTTTTCTTTTATCATGTATTTATAATTTTTGATTTTATTTGACTAGGGATGAGGGGATAGTATTGAAGGATCTAAGTTCCAAATGGGAACCGGGTGACAGAAGTGGCAAGTGGCTAAAATTAAAGCCGGACTATATTCATGCTGGATCCGATCTAGATGTTCTTGTTATAGGTAAATAGAAAAAAAAAAAGAGAGTCAGAAGTGATTCTTGATTTTCTTCAAAAAAAAAAAAATGGTTCTTGATGGTTGACTACATCACTGAACTTACAAAATGCCTGCTGGTGGGAATTATCCTCTTTTTTAAGTATAGTTTTAGAGGGTATATTGCAAAAACATCTGAGGATGCAAGTAAAAGAGGTATAGTATATATTTTTATTGTTTAAGTGTAAATATGAATGTTTTCAGGAGGATACTTCGGATCTGGTCGGCGTGGCGGTGAGGTAAAGTTTTATTTATCTACTAATTATTTTGCTCTAAGAATGAAGCAGTTCTCAGCAGTGGTTGTCTTTTTATTATTTACTTTTCTCAGGTTGCGCAATTCTTATTGGGTCTGGCGGAGCGTCCTGATCCAAATACTTATCCGAAGCGGTTATTAATTTCTTCCTTTTACTCAACTTCCTCATTTCTATTTCTTTAAATAGAAATAGTTATATGTTATATTTTGTCTAATTGTCGAACATTTGATTGTTAGTATTTCACCTTGTCACTCCAGATTTCTCTCTTTTTGCCGAGTTGGCACTGGTTTATCTGACGAGGAGCTCAATACACTTCTTAACAAATTGAAGCCCTATTTTGTGTATATGTTTTGCTTGCCTTTTCTCTCTATGTCAATTAACATCTCAAGTATTTTGGTTTTCTGGGTGCAAGAATTGATCCATTTTTTATATGACAGGAAAAATGAGTACCCAAAAAGAATGCCACGATTTTATGAAGTGACTAATAACTCAAAAGAGAGGCCTGATGTTTGGATTGAGAGCCCTGATAAGTTGGCTTCCTGCTTTTTTCTTAAATTTTGTCTATTAATTTTAGTGTTTTCTTATTTAACAGTTAAGTTGTATTTAACTTATTGTTCATAGGTCAGTTTTGGTATCTATAACTAGCGATATCCGAACAATTAAGTCTGAGGTAAATCCTGTTTCATTTTTCAACTGACATTTGTGGCGTCGTTGCTATAGTTGATCGATGTTGTATTATTATATTTTTTCCTAAATTTTTTCTTAGGTTTTTGCGGCACCATACAGTTTAAGATTCCCTCGTATACACCGTGTGAGATATGACAAGCCCTGGCATGAGTGCCTTGATGTCCAGGGTACTTTTAGAGCTTAATTTTCATTATTTTCCTATTATGTGAACTTCTAGGTAGATACTAATGGGTGCAGTTGCTGGTTATGCCATAAACTTTTTTATTTAGCAGAATAAAATATTTAATTTTCTTTTTCTAACCATTCTTAGAATTTGTGGAGATTGTACTGTCAAGTAATGGCACTACAAACAAGGCAACAAATGAGACAGCAGATAATCGTGAAGCAAAGCGTGTGAGGCAAACGAAGAAGGGGGACAAGACAACTCTGTCTATAGTTCCTTCACATCTTATCAAGACAGATGTCTCCAGTCTCAAGGAAGAAACACTAATCTTTGCTAACATGATTTTTTGTATCCTTTGCAAAAGGGTAAAGTAAATTAAATTAGATTAGTTAATATGGAAAAAACAATGAAATTATAAAAGAAAAATATTAACCCTTGGATCCTTTCGTAAATCATGATAAGTTATGCTAATTTTATATGCCTTTTTATTAAAAGAGATGTTCAAAACAATACACTGCATTTTTCCTGGTCTATATCCCTCCACTTATGAGTGAGAAAGGATAGTTCTTTGGGCATTATTATTTTTTAAATAAAAACAGGATAAGGGAGGTTATGGTATATTCAATTCTTTTAGGATCCACATGTAGTCTTTTCCTTAAAGTGTTTCAAAATTTTTCCCAGAAGTTGAAAAAAGTTGTTGTTCCCTTGACCCTATGCTATTTTGATTTTATAAGACTTTGCAAATATACCGCCATCATATAATTTAGAATATTTTCACAAGCTGGTGGCTGAAAATGGAGGTGCTTTCGCTATGAATATCAATCCCTCTGTTACCCATTGCATCGTGTCTGAGAAGAAAGGTTACTCTTTATATTAGTATTTCAAATTTATAGTCGAAATCTTCAAAAAATTGTGTATTCACAAAGAGATTACCTTTTGTTTCAATCTCTGCTATTTGCCTATTAATTTCTGGAACTTTATGTTTTTTAGATATTGTGCTAAACCAGATGCTTGACCTAGTGCTAGACCTAAAACTTCAATCATGTGCCTTGTCTTTATGATTTTGTTGAATTATAGCAATTTTTATCATAGGCAATTATATCTTGTGTCATACAACTTGAAATAGTTAGAACTTGGGAATTATCAATTAGCTATCTAATTAGTATCTAATTAGCTATTATCAATTTATGACAGTAATCTTGATATTAGTTAGGACTTGGGAATAATTTTGAATAATACTTAAAAACTTCAGGGATAAAATATCAAGCAGCTGTGCGTCAAGGAGATGTGATACACTACTCATGGATATTAGACTCCTGCAAAGAAAAGCGCCTTTTACACCTACAACCCAAGTATATCTTAAGATAACTTTTTTATCCATCCCTTTCTGTAGTTAATATTTATTGAGGTTTGATTATTGATGGGTCTTATGATGTAGGTACATCCTCTTTCTTGCCGATTCTTCGAAATATAAATTACGAGAAGAGATTGACCATTTTTCTGACTACTATTTCTGGGATATTGACATAGCTGATCTCAAACAGGTGAAAAGGGCATAATTTTTTTAGAAATTAAAATCTTCACTGAAACTGTGGACTCATCATAGTACTTATATTTTGGATGGAATAAATGTATACTGACATTTTTGTATCATTCTTCTTTGTCTTTTTATTATTATTATTTTTTAAGATTTTCAGCAATATCTCCAACTTGAAAACACCCAACAAATTGCAATATTACAAAAAGAAATATTGCGCAGAGGAGAAGTTCTGTTTCTTTCAGGGTTGTCTCATTTATTTCTACAAACCTACACCTCTCAAGTACATCTCATATATTCCTCTTAATTTCATTCTCCTCTTCCAGAGTGCAAGGTCCTTTTTGACCTTTTTTTTAATTACCTTTTTGTGTTATTTGTTGAAGGAATCATGATTACAATGTAATATCAGATCTTGCATTGAAGAGATTCGAGCTCGAGTTGACCATGCATGGAGGTGAAACTTGTACTAGTCTTGCGCTCGCTACCCATTTGGTTGTTTATTCTGTTGTTGGGTCACATAATTTTGATGCAGTATACAACAGGTTTAATTTAACATTCAATTCACTGTATCCATTGATGTATATGATTTTTCTGTCATTGTAATTCCCTGATCATCTTTGTTTTTTCTTTTTTATACTGGTATTTTATTTCTTTTGCTCTCTCAACAAAATTTAGTGTTCTGCCTGGTGAGCGGCAGCTGATGCATTACAAAAGGGTTAAAGTAGTATCACACAAGTGGCTTGAGGATTCTGTAGCCAACCAGAGGAGGTTGCCTGAGGATGCCTACAATTTGAAACCAATTACATTTGAGGAAATTGAGGTTGAGGAAAGGTAAATTTGATGCTAACATTTTTTAAATGTTCTATTTGATCATCTTATCAAATCTTAGTTGTTTAAATGTCAGGTTTAACATCAATTTACATTTCATTTCAGGGAGGAAGAACAAAAGCCTCCAATTGACACAAGTGATCATAAAGACCCAGATGCCTCCATTACTCTGAATACAAACACAAAAAGGAAAAGAGGCCAACAGGAGGGCCCTAGGTCGAGAAAAACCAAAAGAGTCCCTAAACCAGCTCCAAGAAGAACACGTGCCAGAATTGGGACTCGGCGTGTGAAAATAAATGAAGAAAAATCTGAGTCAGCAGAATCAAAGTCAGAAATGGAATCAGAATCAGAAGTGGAGCCAAGGGTGTATCAAGAACCAAAATCAGAAGTGAAGCCAAGAGATGATCAGGAACCGATAATTGGTGCGCAGTTTGTCAAATTCGAAGATGAATCCATGGATTTGGAAGTTGAAAAAACTAGTAGCCTGAAGGATGACATTCTAACGGGAGAGACTTTTGACAAACCACATGGTAAAGAAATTGAAGAAAAGGGTGTCAATAAATTGGAACAAATGGTGGATCCAATTCATGCTATGCTACTTGATATGATTCCGAGTCTGAGCCAGAGGAAAGAGGAAACTGGTACCAGTTCTGGCACTGAAAACAAGAAGGCCGAAACTGAGAAAGTACCAGATCAGTGGGGGCCAAGCGTCAGCACACCAAAGAAAAAAGTGAGCTATAAGGATGTAGCAGGCCAGCTATTGAAGGATTGGTGAGTGTTTTTCGGTGAGTGACTTTTGGGTGTTTATTTGTGATCCTCACACCTTTTCATATAATCTTTATGCTTTTTTGAGGGTATATGCGGTTAGATTTTAGTTTTGTATAGGGATCATAACCATGCTTATTTTCCATTGGACTGCATCATGTAACTTAACTATAATTTTACCAGGTTCTGTTATGGAATTTGTCTGAGTGTTATATAGTGAGTTGGATGGTTGGGAAGGTTTAATAAGAATTTGACAAGTTTTCATGCATGTCTTTCAAAAATTTCAAAATTATGTATTTCTTACTAAAATGTTTATAATGTCATGCTTATCCTTCTAAATTAGAAAATTTCTCATAATTAACAAATCCATTATCTTTTCTACTAAACCAACTTTAGAATCATAAATTTTTATTTGAACTCATGGTAAATAAAGAAGTAAAAAGTCGATGGTAAAACAAAACTGCTCATGTGCGCATGTGTCAAGTGCTCATGTGTACGTCTCTTTATAGTTTATATATTCAAAATTGGTGACATGTTACAAGAACTTGAGCATCTCCGTCTCTCTGTTTCGTGTTTATTAAAAAGAGAAACCTTTTTATTTGTCATTGAGAATAATCTATTTTTAACTTGATATGTTAAAAGCAACTGCCTCTTTCTAATGAATCAAGCTCAAAGGAGAGGAAATTTCTGATGGTCATACTGAAGGGGGAAAAAAAAGATGGAGGAAATTAAGAAGCTCATCTTGGTTACAGAATGGAGAAAAAGGAAGGTATAAACTAGTCTATAATTTGTAATAAAGGTTATCATTTTAGTTAAACCTTGTATTGATAAATCATGTAAATTTCAGTTCAAAAAAGTTAATATGCTGTAATACAAAATTCAACAGAGAGCAGGGGTTCAGTTACAGCACCAAATTTGCTAGAAAACACATTTTTTTTTCTTCAGCCTTTGTCCTCTGCTTAATTATTTTTCATTTTCTAGAATATCAAATCAAACAATTAGGATAATGTAAAGAAAAATGATGTAGAGTGTAATTTCTAACATTTTAAAGAAACTGGTACCATTATATTATTCTCATCAAATGGCCCCCAAACTGAACAACTTTTCTTTTACTTTTTCATCAAACGAGGGACAGATTGGCAACAACTGGTACACAATACTCACCCCCTTGCATGAGTCAGGAAAGGTTTCTATAGACCCAGAATCTAAGGCTGATAAATGTGAACCCCACAACATAAACTATGTTTTATAAATGCTCGAGAACTCTTTTACAATTTTAAAAGAGTATTTTTATTTTTAACGTTTGTAGGTGTCTTGACAACTGGATAAAGATTAAAGGATTACAGATGCTAAGACATGAAAAATTAAAAGAAAAAAAAATTGGAAAGAAGAGCACTACTACGATAATAAGAGATTGAAACACTGCTTTAAACTTCAATCCAACACAACCCTTGGCTCCCCTCAAAATTATGTCTTGTCTTCAGCCGAGCTCACATCAACATTACTATTACTATTATAAGGAGGCATCAACCAGCAGGGATACTAGGTTTTACCAGCCATACTTTGCTTGTGTCTCAGCTTTGGTAAGGAAACCCTTGGAACGCCTCTCAGCAAGCTCCATCTCTTTTTGTTTCATGTCATACAAAAGCGACCCAATTTGATGCTTTCTCTTGTGTAACTTTGTAGGCTTCTCCTTTGTAGAAGTAGCTGGCTGCAAGTACCAACAAAGTACAAAAGGCATTACATTGACAGAAAATTAGTGCCGGCATTATTTCAGAAAAATGATATACAGCCAAAACTGAATTTTTTTTGTCTATCCCGATTTTGTAAATAAATAATAACAATATCCTTAATTTTAAATGTTTAACAACTTTATACCTATTATCTGAACGCACGCGTTCACAACTATATCTAAACACATGCGTTTATGGCTTTAAATTCATTAAATATCTTCATTTTTACTTAAGTTCGAAACTGGATGTTTTTTAACGCACACATTCACAGAAAACGTGTAAACACACGAAATTTTGCATTTCCTACATCTAGACTCTGTTTAGACTCTGCGTTCAAACACTACGTTCAAACATTGCGTCTAGACTCCTGCATTTAGATGCACAAAAGCAAAATGTTGGCGTTTACATGTTTTCTGTGAACTCTTGCTTGTCAAATATTTGATAGTAAGGATATTATTGTTATTCATATTAAAATAGGGATAGACAAAAAAAAATTCACCAAAACTGATGCTGAATTCAAATAAATTTAACAGCTAGGATTGCCCTAAACTTTCCATATCAACTCAAATAATTTACTCCCTATTTAGGGGTTACAAAGGAAAACAAGTTGTTTCGTTAGTAAAATTTAACAAGATTATGTTTGCAAAAGTTCAGAAAAAAATTGTAGAGCTTATTTGGAAACAAATTAACATGAGCATCATTTGTAGGAAAAGAAAATTAACATGAGCATCATTTGTAGGAAAAGAAAATTAACATGAGCAGTAGTTGTCATGCAACTGTACATTTTTTTAAAGAAAAATTATTTTTATACTCCAAGTTTTGCACCCCTTATTTGCACCCAATGTTAACTATAAATACTTTTAAAAAATATATATTTCAAATTTTAAGTTTTGCACCCCAAATTTTGCACCTCTTATCTTCAAATAATAAGGGGTGCGGATAAAGGATGCAGTAATCACTCCTCTTTTCTAAATTCTTTTATTTGTTTTTCTCCAACTGACCTGCAGAAGTAAACCATATCTACCAGAAAAGAATTTTAAAGTAAAATTTACAAAACTAACCTGATAAGATGGCCCAAATGCAATCCCAGTTAACTTGACCTGATCTTGCCTCGGTCTATTTTTCATTAACTCGTCTAGTTTCACCTCTACTATTGCTGGTGGCATCTCATTTCTTCCTCTTTTGCCCCTGGCCCTCCCCAAATCCTGTACCTCCATTGCAACAGAAGTACCAGTACTAGTACCAACTGCAACGTCAGTACTCCAATTATACCCCTCATGACCAACATAATTCTCCACATTGCCATAGTTCATGGTGTATCCAGGGCTTGATGTCTCAACATACCCAGTCTGCGCTGTGTTACCAGTCCAGTTTGGATCATAGCCGTGGTTTGTCTCATATTGGACAGGTTCTTGTACTGGTTGAACGGTACTAATTGCAGGCAATTGGGTATCTAAATTTGATTTCCTTGATGAAAATATATTAGAAGCGTTTGATTGAGGGGCTAAACAAAGAGAATTTTTAGGAGCTGGTAACATGGAAGAAAGGTTACTTGAGGCGTTGAAGGAAGGTTCGACAACGGAATTTTTTTTTTTGTTCTCTTCTTCATCATCATCTTCGTCATCAAGAAAGCTACTATGCAAACTGGGATTAATTGGAGGTGTGAAATGGACAACCTTTTTAGGATTTACCTCCAACCCAAATGAATTTGCCGATTCAGATTTAGGATCTGGAATCGAAGAGAAAATCGAACCTTTATTTGACTTCTTCTCTTGCTGATTGTAAAATTCACTGCTTTCTTGCACAAAAACTTTTGAACCGCTCGATTTAGGAGGTGGAAGAGAGGAGAATATAGAAGTAGAAGAGGCCAGAGAAGAATCTGCACCAAGTTCTCCTCCAATCTCTTCAAAGGGATCATCCTCTTTAACAGGTCGATTAGGGTTTGTACCCGAAACCCTCGGTTTCGTAGGTTCCTTCGATTTTGGTGGAGGAAGTGAAGAGAAAATAGATCCTTTCGCCGAATCGCTGGGTTTAGGAGGGGGTAGAGAGGAAAAGATGGAAGCTTCGGGCTGTGGAGGTGGATTGGACTTGGAGAAGAGAGATTTAGGCGGAGGCAAAGCAGAGAATAACGAAGAAGGTTTGTTTGGAGCTGCGAGAGAAGAGGAGGAGGATTTGGTACCTAAATCTGATCGTGGTTTATTGTCGCCTTCATCGTCGGAGGAGGAGGCGTAGTTGGCCAGTAGAGAATCCATAGCGACAGAGAGAGCGAAAGACGAGACAGAGAAAGAGAGAGAGAGAGAGAGAGAGAGAGGCTTTCTCAGTTTCTTAGATGATCCGTAGGAGCAGTATCAGATCGGACGGTTGGTGAGCACTCTCTCTTTGATGAACGTTCAAGATTTGTTTCTACTGTCAGCCTGTGATTTGACAAGGAACGGGGGCTTCTATAGACCGTATTTTAATTCAATGGACAAAATCACTATTGGATGATTAAATTTAATAATCTGTATGTTTATTAGAGTATGGAGCGAAATTTTTATATGAATTTTGATGTCATTAAATGGTTGATTTGCTTATCAAATCAAATTTTGATCCAATGAACGTTAGAACTCCTCCGCTTCCGTGGATGTGATCCGTAGGAGCAGTCTCAGATTGGACGGTTGGTAATCGCTCTCTCTCTCTCTCTCTCTCTCATGAACGTTCCAGATCTATTTCTAGTGTCAGCTTGTGATTGATCCAAATGCCGGAGGGAACCGGGGGCCTTCCAAAGCCCATCGGACCATATTTTGGTCTGATGGGAAAAATCACAGTTGGATCATCAAATTTAATAATTCGCATGATTATTAAAGCATGAAGCTAAACTTTTATGCGAATCTTGACGTCATTGAACGGTTGATTTGCCCATCGGACCAAATTTTGATTTAATGGACATTGAAACTCTCCCGCTTCCGTGGAGATAATTCCTAGGAGCAGTCTCAGATCGGACGGTTGGCGAGCGCTCCCTCTCTTTGATGAACGTTCCTGATCTATTTCTTATGTCAGCATGTGATTGATCCAAGACGCAAAGATGGATTGGGGGCAAAGAGCAGAGTTTGTTGGGCCTCTGTGACTGTCACCAGGCCTGTACATGCTATCAGCAGGCTATTTAAATAGAGGAGATAATACACTTGGATTGGAATGTGTTTATCTTATTAGAATTTCATATATGCAAATAAAACAAATGTTGAACGGAGATGATTTAAGTTTGGATTTTTTTGATCGAATCGTGCTACTTGAGGAATATAATTCAATCAAGTCATATATAAAGAAGACGATAATATTTCTTCTTCACCTTAACCAGTGCAATTCTCGTCAAATCTTATGTCGAGTTGATTTTTTTTTTTCAAATCAAAATTTCGATCTCAATCTTGAGTTACTGACAATAATAAATGTGGCTCTGGTTTGAGAAATTTATGGTGCAACCGTGCAATCCTGTATTCTTAAATCTTATTATGGGTTTTTATTCTCTTGATTGCGTTTACATATCCGATCATTGCTATTTATAAGAGAATTTTTTTAAAATTTAATTAATATTCAAAGCCGTAAAAAAACATTTGATTAGTCAAAAATAAATCTCGATGTCTCGTATGGAATATAACGTCAAGTTACTCAATTTAGATATTTAAAAATTTTCTTCCTTATAAATTTTATGCATTGTATGAGTTCAATATATCCCAATTATATATGTGTTGTTTTTATTTATTTAATACCATCTTTATCTATTTAAATCCAGTATCAATCCAAAATAACAGACATTATATCTAAGGAAATTTTGTTTTATTTTAATTAAATAATCTATATATAAAAATATAAATTCCAACACTGCAAAAAATGGGATTTGATGAAATTTCAAGTAAAATTTGTAGTCTCGAGACTCGAATCCACGACCCCAAGTCGTGTGGGCCCCTTTCAGCGACGACCCAACTAGTGAGAAATGTGGTGGGTCTCCTCTTCACAAACTTCCATAAATACACCTGGAGATAAACCGGCGCTTAAACACCAACGCATACAAGAAATATCTCCATCCTGACCCCACCGCTCCAGCCATACAATACCAATCGACAGTGTACCGTAAACAATAAACCAGGTCCAACCAAAAATCCTTACTCTATTTCTAGTCGATTGACGCGAGAGTTTCATCAGCACGAGGAGAAAGAGAGAACATTCAAATTTCTTATAATTTCTCCAAAGCTAAATTAGACTCGGATGTTATTAAAAGCACCATGAACTAGGTCTTCCATTGGATCTGAATCGAAACCAATCGTTTCATCGGAGGGAATAATTAGGGTTCCGGCGATGGCGCGGGGTAGGTCGTCGACTTCTGGTCCCTGGCGGTACCTCAACCCAGCGTATTACTTAAAGCGACCGAAACGATTAGCTTTGCTCTTCGTGGTGTTTGTTGTCGGTACCTTTGCATTTTGGGACCGACAATCATTAGTTCGTGAGTATGAGGTACGATCTGTTGTGTGAATCCCTTCCGAAGATTCACTGGATTCAAATTTAGTTATGAATTTTGTAGATTTTGTAAATAACTGATTGGTCTCGTGCTGATTAACTTATCATTAATTGGGATTAGATCATTTGTTTGCTTGTTTCTCTGGTAAATCTGACATCTAGGGGTGAAGTGGTAAATGAATTGAGATATATGACCAATTGCTGGAGATAATGTATTGTATTTGCAGTTCAAGTGCCAGGAATTTCATTTGTAAATCATGCCATAAATCTTGTTTACAATTGCCTCTCTGGAGGGAGCTTGTCCATTGTTTTAGTATTTTCATTCAATTTGCACATTTCTGGTATCTTATTCTTCTATATTCGTCTCATCTGAATGCTGATCTACCGACATTTTGGCCTTGGGAAATTGTTTTGCTCCTAATTTCCTTATATTTATCTGCGAAAAAAGATTGTATGCTTCTCTTCTAGTCGTACCATGTGATACTAAACTAATCATTTAATGAAAAAAATAATTAATCTATTACATGTATATATGACAGTCTGAAGTGGCCAAATTGGCTGATGAAGTTAGTCGGCTTCAAGAGCAGGTATAACTCTATCCAGTTATAGTTATCCAATTTTCCTGTATCTATTATTCATTTGTATTCTTTATGTACAAGTTCTGTGTTTATTTCTGCTTTATTCTGTTCTATAGTTGAGAAATGTTGAGGGAAAGCCGAAGAAACAAATCGCAGGGCAGCAACAGTACTATACGAGCAATAAGATGATAATTGAGAATGCTGTTGAGATTGACCCCATAAATAAAGAACGGAGAGAAAAGGTCAAGGACGCAATGCTTCATGCATGGAATTCCTATGTCACCTATGCGTGGGGCCAGGATGAGCTTCAGGTTTGTTATATATTAAGCACTTATTGCGAGGCACTTGTTTAAATCTTTTATTACCTAGCACTGTAAAGAGTGAATGAACTGTCCTACTAGATACATGGTACCAAAGCACACCTCTTTCAATGGTTTTGGGACACTACTAAATGATCTTTTCTTCTCTTGTCTTCTCCTTTTACTTTTGTTATGGCAAATAGTAATTGTAAGTGGTAAGCAGATCTTTGCATATTTTGATGAGGATTCATAAAATTTTCAAAAAGGCCGTTCTAATTATTTTTTTGTTTTTTGTACCAGCCTCAGACTAAAAATGGTGTAAACAGCTTTGGTGGTCTTGGCGCAACCTTAATCGACTCTCTAGATACACTGTATATTATGGGCCTAGAAGATGAATTTCGCAAGGCTAGAGAGTGAGTTTCTATGCTAACTGATTTTCTAAAGTAAATCGCTCAGATGATTTTTATCATGTCTGTCACAACAATTTTTGTTGGGAAATTTCTGTATGTTTAGAATTTTGAAAAATAAAAACACAAGTACACTATTGAATCAATTTATTGTGAAAACCCAATTCAGAATTTGAGAAATAACCCCTCACTGTAAGATAGCAGGCCAGAGATTAATGTCGGGCTCTCTCTTTTAGAAGTGGCCCTTGATGGACTGCTGACAGTTGCCGGTTGATAATGGCATTGATAATGATTTTGGGTAAAGAGTGGCCAACACTATTCATTAATTTTTGGGCCGTCCTTCAAGTTTGATGGATGAAAAGTTACAAATTGGTTTTGACTTCTGAAATTTGTTTCTTGTTCTTCTACAATTTCGTAATTCAATCAGCAAGACTTGAATAGAGACAATTTTACATTTAAATTCTTCGAAAAAAATCTCCAAAGTTAATGTGGAAGTTTCTTTTACAGTATAAAAGAAAATAAAGGCTTGGCACTCAAAAATGAAAGAAGCAGGGCAACTTTATGGGGTGAGAAAGAAAAAGACATAGATATGAAATTTTAAAACGGGGGAAAAACTTGGAGTTAAACATGGTAAAGGAAAAATGGAGTTGTCATTAATAGAATCATATCTTACCAAACCAACTCCAGTTAATGTAATTGCATTATGAGGATTTTCATAGTTATCCAAATTCTCACAAATTATTTCATTTTCTCTTTCCTTTTTCATGCACTTGTGGAATTTGGCCAAATAATAACTCTCTTAATTTATCATATAAAGAATAAATTGTTTGTTCAATGAGTGTATTAAGTACGCTCATTCTCAAATGGTCGTGTAAGTTCTAAATTCCAAGTTTTGCTTCATATTTTATATCAAAGTAAAACACAGGAGAATGCAAATAATGATACCTCAAAGAATTTATGTTAGACACTCTTTTATTTACATTAGGAATGCAAACCCAAGTATATACTTGCTTAGTTTGACTTGTCTAACTTTTCTGTTTGTCTTTATTTTATTCTTATCTTATGGCAGTTGGGTTGCAAACTCCTTAGACTTCAACAAAGACTATGAAGCAAGTGTTTTCGAAACAACCATAAGGTTACTTTAAAGGTTCATTTTCATTTAGTTTTATTTTTTCATTTTACTGTCTATCCATTTGTCGCAGTCATTAACATTATATCACTCTCCTTGCTAACATCTCTCTTTTTCTCTCTCTACCCTTTCTGGTTATGTAGAGTTGTAGGTGGCTTGCTTAGTGCATATGATTTATCTGGCGACACAATATTTCTTGATAAAGCAAAAGACATAGCAGACAGGTTATTACCAGCATGGGATACTTCCTCTGGAATACCTTTTAACAGAATAAATTTGATGCATGGTCGAGCCCACAATCAAGGATGGACTAATGTGAGTTCATGTTCATTTGGTTCTTCTTATTTTAATTTTAATATAAATTCAGATTTTATGCTTATCCTTGTTGATGGAATTATAGAGCGAAGTAAGTTCTCTTGAGGTTGTAGGTGCATAAAGCCTTCTGATATGTTTCCAAAGAATTCTTTGTTTGTTAGCTTCTTTATTATAATTACTTTTTCTTTGTGATACGGAGTCATCTTTCTATGTTTATTGCCTGTAATTTTTTAGATACTGTATAACATGTATATTTCATATTCTTATATAGGGAAATAGTATATTGGCAGATTCAGGCACAGAAGAACTCGAGTTTATTGCTCTATCACAACGAACGGGAGACCCAAAGTACCAAGAAAAGGTTCCTTTAATTTTCACCTTTTAGGTTTCACTGAATAATATTTGAAGTAATCTGCAAAGTTCAATTGTCTTTTCCTCTTGTTTAACCTGTTCTATAAACTTAGGAAGAGAAATATGTTGGGCGAACAGATGATAAGAAAATAAATAGATCTTTCAAAACATAAATTTAATAGCATTCCAGATGTCTTTTGTCAATTGTTCTTTCCCTCTGTTTACTTGCTCTACATTTAAGATAGAGAAATCTTTTTCAGAGGTGAAAAAAAGCTTCTAAATGAAAGGATTAAAAATCCCAGAGTTGGTGTCCTAGACTTTGCATGGAAGTTTATTAGAATGTCCAATTCTTTTTTCTGAATTTACCTTATTACTGAATTTAGGTAGAGAAAGCAACCAAGCAATTTCAGAAGATATTACCAAGTGATGGCTTGCTTCCGATATACATCAATCCTCACTCAGGAACTGCCTCTTATTCTACAATTACTTTTGGTGCTATGGGTGATAGGTGAATTTGCTATTCTTATGTATAATATTTATTACAAATACCCCTCAAATTGTCTTTTGTTGATTTCCTTGAATGAAATAATTATATTTACTTGTAAAACATCAGACAACTATAAAGTACTTTGTTTTCACGCAGCTTCTATGAATATTTGCTTAAGGCATGGATTCAAGGGAACAAAACTGAAACTGTGAAGCATTACCGGTTAGTCTTACAAAATTTCATGTGTACCTGTGTGTGTGTGTGTTCAGGGTTCTGATCTGTTTTTTCTTTTTTCCTTTCATTGTACTTTTAAGACAAATGTGGGAGACATCAATGGAAGGCCTCCAAACTTTGGTCAGAAGAACCACCCCTTCTTCTTTCACATATATCTGTGAGAAAAATGGTGATAGTTTGCACGAGAAGGTAATAACCTGCTTACCTGCAAACTCATCCACAAAGTACAATTATCAAAACCTGAATTTTTGCATTATACTTTTCATTGAATTGTAGATGGATGAATTGGCTTGCTTTGCACCTGGCATGCTAGCCTTGGGTTCCTCTGGCTATGGCCCTGAAAAATCAAAACATATTCTAACATTAGCAGAAGAGGTACTTAAAATAACATAGCTTTCTCTTTCTTTTCTCTTGTCACGATAAATAAACTTGATCTTCACATTTCTAATGCATCTGATTTGGAATGCACTGTTGAAGATTTTGGCATCTCTTTTTTCTAACAAATTTTCTTGTGTGAGACTTAAATGGAAAGTTTCTGTGGTATTTATAGTCATGGCGCAAAATGTTAGAGTTTATATAAGTCTGTGTTGGCAAAATAGTACCAATGAATAGAAAAGGCATCAAGACAATTTGTTTGAGAATGGCACATAATAAAAGATACGTGTATTAACAAAACACTAAGGTGTGTGCAGAAAGTTATATTGAACTTTTGCAATGTACACAAGAGGGGACATTATTAAACAACTTCTGAAATGTATCTACATCGTAAAATCTCACAAAAATATTGTCTGTTTCTGCATACAGCTTGCCAGGACTTGTTATAATTTTTACGAATCTACACCGACAAAATTAGCTGGAGAAAACTACTACTTCTCGTCTGGCCAGGTAACACAACCTTACTGCATACTCAAGAATTGCCTTTCTGCTCATTCCATCCCTTTACCTTCCTGTCTGGTTCTACCAACATTTAAACTTGAAAGGCATCCAATAAAAAACCCAAATTCAGTATGTGTGGGCCATTCTCGGTGTTTCAGTTTTATCAATGCTTTCTCAATATAAAATGACAGGATATGTCAGTTGGTACATCATGGAATATACTGAGACCAGAGACGGTAGAGTCGCTTATGTACCTTTGGCGGATCACTGGTAACAAAATGTACCAGGAATGGGGCTGGAACATTTTTCAGGCTTTTGAGAAGAACTCTCGTATTGAATCAGGTTATGTTGGCCTCAGAGATGTAAGTATACTTGACCTTTGATTCATAAAAGGATTTTGGCAGGCAAGGCACCTAGGGTTTTTTAAATTGGCCAAAATATTTCTCATATTGAGATATTCACAGATCAAAATTTTGTATGTTAAAGAAACTCACGGATCCCCAGGAAAAATCTCCCAAGTTTGCCCCCCACTAGCTGTTTTACCACCTATAGTAATAATAAGTGATCCCTTGCCATTCCAAAAGCGGACAAAGCACCTCAAAACTTATGTTTCCATGCAGATCCACATGCCTGCACAGCCCACATCCAACCTTGACCATATACCTACCTTATTAATTGCTTATACCTACAATATTAAGTGTTGATACTACACAACTAGCTGTTTATACATATACTACTAGCTGTTTACACTTTGTATTGTCTGGTGTCTAAACTTCAATTATTTAGTGTTTAAACTTACACAGCCGGGTGTTAAAATTAGAACAGTTTGAAGTTCTTGTAATTATAGCTTAGCATTTAAGAATTTTTTTTTGTACTTGTATAGTCAAGTATTTAGAGTTTTAATTCGAAATATCAAACCTGAAACCAATTTAATTATATAATTTGAAAATTCGTCCTTAGTCTAAAATTTATCTGACCAGGGATACGGATGAGTTAAAATTTCCATAAAACTTGAAGCAAACCAAAAATCAGAACATGTCAATTTGATATCTGCAACGATGAGAGATTAAGCCTTATAACTTTTTCGTGCTTTCTTTCCAAAAAATGACTGTAAGTGATGTCTCTCCTAATCACTTCATCTCAATTGAGACAGGAAGTGAATGGATTCACAGGAAAGTCCAAATCCCAACACTAACTACAAGTTCAGAACTCATTTGAGTGAAAAATACATCTTCCTTATGAAATATATGGAGAAGGTTACAAATTTCCAGTAGGTGGATTCGTCTCCTGGGGACGAGTTTGAGGGATTAATCCCCAGGTTTCCTCATATTTTATTGAATTGACAATTTTGCCAGGAACCTCTAATAACCTTCTCATTAGCCCAAGTGAACTGAATAGCCAGCTGTTTTTAACAATTTGTCTTTGATTTGCTTTAACAGCTTGACATTAATAACAAATATGAGAAATATTTTGAGCTATTTGCAGATAATGGAAAAGGGTGCAATTTGTAAAAAGCCCATACTGATTATTGTATGTGTAATTATATTTTATTATAATTTCAGCTGACATGTAAGGAATATTTATTACAGGTCAATACAGGTAATAAAGACAACATGATGCAAAGCTTCTTCCTTGCTGAAACCCTGAAGTATCTTTACCTTCTCTTTTCACCACCTTCTCTCATCTCCTTTGATGAATGGGTTTTCAACACAGAAGCACATCCCCTAAAAATTGTAACCAGACAGGACAATCAAATCGACTCGAAAGCAACTGACAGTACGAATCGCATGGTTCGGCCATTTGGAAGGAAGCAAGGAGGAAAAATAGGAAAGTAATTCGGATCTCACTTTAAAATTAGTGGTCGTAAAGCTTGCTTTATTTTTTTTAATAAAGAGGGAAAGCAAAATCATTAGAGTAGATTACTGTTGTATTATGGTGTAACATTATTTTTACCATATTTTTATTAGAAACCCAAGTAAATTTAAGATGTAATGAACCTCAAATTTTGTGTTAATATACCATGTTGGAATGCAGAGCCCCTGTCCAAGAGAATGTTATAATGTCAAGGTTGTTATTTACTATTTCTTAAACAAGATGCATTTCTCCTATCAAGTGTAGAATATTTTTCCATTATTTATGTCCCAACTGCAAATGCTTGCATTTTGAATCAGTTAGCAAAACAATTTCACATCACAAAAATTCCAGGATTTATACAAATTCTAGAGATATCAACAAGCAGAATGCAAAGAGCTCTCTGGTGAGGAAGGTCTCGGTGAAACCTCGATGATTCCTCAAATCCATGCGCCCTTGGAACACAGCTATATTTCCTGTATGATATAACTATGTATCACATACCAGCTATATTTCCTTTTCCTTTCTCATTTTTCCTTATATAGTAGAGTACACAATTTATGGCAGTTAATATGTTCTTCAATTATTATTTATTAGCGTGCTGTTGCCTAAACGAGGATCAGCAGTTGCACATAGTGCCACTAGATAACAATGTCGATGAGTAATATAAATAGACAACTGCAATTATACCGAAGCTCCATTTTTTTTTTTCAAGAAAGTGATTATGTCACCACCAGCTTTATTTGTAATTTAGAAAGAAAGAAACTATCATGATGCATCCAGATCTAGTAACAGCAAACCAGTCTTAGCGTCAACCCTTCAATATATTGTACTTTCTCAGTATCCAAACCCTATTATTGATTGATGTCATGCAAATCGCCACCAACCTTTGAAATAAGCTCATAAACAGATCTATTTTTATTCATTTGTAATGTAATTTGATCAATGTACCTTGACTTCATGAATGGTTTTTTAGGGAGCCATTCAGCAACAAAAATAAAATAAAATTTTAATTCCGTTTAAAAAAAATCATATTTGATCGTTATAATTCACGAACAGGAACTAAGAAGATTTAATACAAAAATTCACGAACAGGAACTGAAATTTAACGCAATCACACAAACAACACGTTATATTATACGATATAACAGTGCAGAAGATATAAATCCGGTGCAGTGAAATCAGTCTTAGTGGAGAGGTGTGTGGAGCGTACTCTGCACGTCTATCGAGGTAACTCCAGAGCATGGGGGGACTCTGTACCACTTTTGGTCCATTGAAACCTTGTACCACTTGGTCCAGTTCCAGTAAGCAGAACAATCAATCAGGGAACATGCACTTGCTGCGCTGGACCAGTGGACCAGGTTCATGCACTTGAGGGACCCTCCTTGTACTACTTGGTTCCCTTTTAGGTTATGGAGCTTGAAACATCAGAGATTAAAAAGAAAAAAAAATGATCTTTCATCATACCATTACCATGTCAACAAAAGCTCGTAATTTATTTTTTTTAATGTTGGTGGATGCAAATTGGAACGGTTTAGTGCGTTTGAATTAATATTGGATATATTAAAGAAATTGTTTCTATCACTTTATTCACTAAGCATTTACTAAAAAATATATTAATTATGCCAATAATAGTACATTTCATTAGATGAAGGGTCTTTACTCTTGCAATCGATTGAACAAAAAATTAGGCAATCCACTTTGTAATTAATGGTACAAAAAGTATACTAATCCCATCTCAAAATATTAAAAAGAAATAATTAGGAAAAGTTAGAAAATAACTTAGAAAAAGAGTGGGTAATGTGGCCATATATATACCTAAAAAATAGCGCGCATACTTTTTAATAAACTTTTTTTTGTTGTTGTTTATACCCAAAGAAAGTGTGCACTCCTCTCTAAATAGGACTTATTTTATGAAATTAAATCTTGGACAATCAAGTAATCATTAATTAAGCTAAGTATGAATTGCAAAACGTACTTGAATTATTGATAAATTGATTTATTTTAAGAGAAATTATCCTTGCCCCACATTTTATATTTCTTATCTGCACATTACAAATATTTATACTAAATAGATAATTTATTTATATTTGAATTTTAAGTGTTTATAGTTAATATAAAAAATGTTAATTTATCAGCTTTTATTTCCTAAATGATTATAGAAAAATTGAAATTAAAATTTTTATTTCACAAGTATAAATACAATTTACATAATTTTTAATTATGTAAGGTATAAATATTTTTATCATTAAATATACATATTTTATGAGAAAAAAAATTTCTTCTGAGATGCAAATAGGGGGTGCAATTATCACTCCTCTTATTTTCATAGTATTTCTTATTCAAAAATATTGTTTATATTGTGGAGCTCAAATAAATATGAATTTTGATCTTTTCAAAAATAACAAACAATGAAAATCATTATTTAGTCTAATGGGTCAAGACAATATTCTTCTCATGATTCATAGCATATTGGAAACTCAATTGAAAGATTTTTTTTGTAAATACTTTAAAATTAGAAAATTCGATCTTTATTTTTATCTCAAACAAATTGACAATTATTAAGGGCAGAGGAAAGAAACTTTTCTTAATTAGTGATGTGATGGTGTCAATTTTAGAAAATTAGTTAGAAAAACTAACCTCTAATAAGATAATTATGTAGACTTCAATAAAGTTACATGAGCTTATCATTGTTAATGTGGTTCTGTCACTGTCACAAATGAGTTTTCTAGAAAGAAAAAAGTTTTATATCCAATTTAGAAGTTACAACGCATTAATTTGTTGGTAATCTAAGTCAAGAGAGAACCTTTCAATTATAATGTAGAAATTTTGAGCAATTTTGCGAGCCAACCATCAATGTCTCTCATTATTATACTTCTATCACCATAGATGTGGTTGTATTGTATATCTTAAAAAAAATATAGTTATTTTCTTCCGTTTGAAGATTCCAAATTGCTCCAATAATCAGTGAGAATGATTGTGGTGCTATATATGTGAAAATTTGGGTTAGAAATTTAATTATTCCGCTGTCAAGTATATATAGAGGTAGCAAGGATGAATATATATTGGTTTGACATGTTTCCAAAATAGAACGAATGTTGGTTTGACAAGTTGTGCCTACATCCGAATGCATTTTAGCATGTTGTTGTTGCATGTTGTTTTCAAATTTAAAAAGATATGAGTGAGGATTCATATGTTGACAATGATAAATTTGATAGATTTGATAGATTTGATAGTATTTTTTAAAATAAATTTAAAATAATTTAAAAAATAAAAAAGTTTAAAGACGTAGTTTTGTATTTATAAATTAATTATATTTCAAATTTTATATAATTTTAGTGTCATTTGATACTAGGTCAAATATTATTAAATTTGAATCATTACAAATTCATATAATCTTAATAGTTTTGTGGAATAGTAAATGACACTTGTATTATATGAATTTGAAAGTTGAAATATCAGAATGAACTAGTTCACATGTTTCAAATTTGAAGTTTGAAATATCTTAATTAATTAAGCAAGAGATAAATTACGACGATAAATAGCATGGTAAAGCATTAATCCTGACTTAATTTTATGGTCAATTTAAACAAGAATTCAAATTAATGCAACGTACTATCATTTATTAAATCATTCTTTATTGCAATAATTAACCTCTCGGTCCATTGCCAAGAAAAAAAAAACAAAAATATCGCATTCCAATTCAGTGATTCACAGTACATCAGAAGCAGCTAGAAATATGTTTAATTTGTAGTGGATTCCACGCAACAAAAATCGATTTGCCGCTTTAATTTGTTTGTTGGATAATTCAAAGAATTCCATCCATTGCCAAAGAAAAAGAACAAAAAATAAAATTATGTGGGGATCCACCACCAGTGTCATTAAATGGCTTGCATATGTTAAAATGAGAATGTGGTGGCAGATGGCAAAAAACAATTTTATTACCACCAAAACTGCAAAAATTTGGAAAATCTAGCATTCCACTTATAAATTATTTACTAAATTCTATATGATAATTACAATTGTAATTTCGGGAATAAAGAGCACTTAGTAATTTAATAAAATTGCTAAATTATAAAGTTTTACTAAAATGTAATTCACTTGTAATTGATATGAGAGTATCTTTATTTCTGAAATTGCATAAGATTATTTTCTTTACCGATTAAAAATTATCACATCAGTAAATTAACAATTATAAGTATGGAGATGTTTTAAAATCAACATGCAAAAAAATACTAAATTAAATTAATAATTGTAGGGATGGAGATATTTAAGTATATAAAGGATAATATATAAACAATCTTAAATGAGTGTGAACTGCCTTATGTCAGACTAGACTAGCTCTATGCTTGAATGTGTTACTAAATTTATTTTGAATTTTGTAGTTTAATAAAAAAAAAGTGTTAACATCCCTAGCTCTGTAGTAAAAAAATAAAAATCAATACACAAAATTAATTACAACTTATTGTTAATTTTTTTAAGTCCTTATATACCTTTATTCTTATGGGGGAGTTGATATACAGATACCAAAATCAATACGATTTTGTTATTCAGATTAAATGAGTTGCTATTCATATTAACAATTTTATTATGCAACTTATTTATTTAGTACTTTATTATTCAACTTAAATGAGTTATTATTCATATTAGTGATATTTAAGTTGAATAATAAAAATACTGTTAAAAATCAGTTGCATAAATAAAATAATTAATATGAATAACAACTCATCTAATATAAATAATAAAATCGGTATCGATTTTGGTATGGATTTAGATATCTCCCAATCATTTTTCATTCTTGTATATATTAAACCACTATATATGGCGGTCTAGGTCATATATATTAAACCACTATATATGGCGGTCTAGGTCATATATATTAAACCACCATATATGACTCTATTAGTACTATATATGATATATGGTATCTCCAAAACATTTTGCATTTTTCATTTCATTTCAAAGCGGTTGGTTCCCTCTTGTTATTATTAGTTCTATCCATAGCAGAAGGTTCCTTTATTGATTAATTCGACCTCATCATTAATTGAATCCTAAATATATGGCGGTCTAGGTCTACTACCCCTCTCTACTAGCACTAACAGCCAGCGATTACGACCAAGAGAGACTTGTTCAATTAATCCCCCTCCGAGGAAGCTATGAAAGTTGAAACCTTGTGGGTCCCACATCTCTGTCGTCTATATGCGTGTGTGTGTGTGTGTGTATGTGTGTGTGTGTGTATACAGTTATACTTGTAGACACATACATATAGCTTCTATATATATCATATCATATGTACTCCTTTGCCTTCAGTTATAACTCCTCTCAGACTCACATCCAAATTACAAGGTCGGCTTGCCACGTCATAGATACTTACTCGTTACACAGAGATAGATAGAGAGAAGAGAGAGAGAGAGAGAGAGAGAGGGAGAGAGAGAGAGAGAGAAGCTGCCGTATTGTAACTGCACCAGCAACAAGCAGTAATTGTACAGAGAGAGAGAGGGAGAGAGGTTTGGTTTTCAAAAAAAAAAAAAAAAAGAGAGAGGGAGAGAGGGAGAGAGGGAGAGAGAAGGAGAGGGAATGTCGTTGGTCCTGATTTGTGGAGAGAAGGTGAAGGTGCTCGGCACGCAGAAGGCGCCGGGACGGTGCCCTTTCTGTAGCGGCACGGTGGTGGTGACGGATGTGGAGACGGCGCGGAGCTTCTTCTGCCTCCCGATATATCTGAAGAACAAGAGGAAGTTCTCATGTGAGGCATGTAATAAACGCTTGGTGCCATTTTCTTAATTAGCTTCAAAATGCTTCAAAATGCAACATTATTTGGAATTTATTTATGGTTCTCTCTCTAGCTACATAGTCGAATTTTGGTTGAATTAGGCGGTGACATAATTAACCCTTTAATTCGTTAATTAGCTTTGGATTTTTCTTTTTTTTTTTGTTTGATTAGTTATTGTTTTTTTTTTTATGTTAGGTGTTAGGTTAGTTTTCTCTATCTTCTAGATTATATTGAGGCGGCCGTTTTCGTTTCTTTCTTTTCTTTCTTTCTTTTTTTATTTTCGTTTTTCTTTTTTGTGTCTGTTTTGAAATTATTAGGAAAACAGAGAAGTGGAAATTATTAACCATTGAATATTCTATTGTTTAATTGTTTAATTGTTTAATTCTTAATTCGTTAAAGAAAATAATTTAATTGATTTGTTTTTATAATAATAGTGATATATTAGAAGGGTTCAAGTACCAAAAATTTGATGGATAAAAAATTAAAAATATTAGGACATTACCGACTCCGTTAGAAAATGTCTAAAAAATTAAGAAAGCTGAAAAATATATAATAAAATGTGAATTAAAATTCTTTATATGATTGTTAATGTGTAAACACTAAATTCTGAATCTATTAATCAAAGAAGAAGAAAAAATTTATATGCAATTAATGTCAAATAAGTGGACCCGAATATTTTTGTTCGGTTCTTTTAATTTGAAAGAATTAATGAAGTGCACCAAATAAATTTTCCCTCTTTTCAATTCAACTGGAGAGGTTCATATAATTAAGATATCTCGATTCATGTGGTTGTGTTTTTCTATCATGATTTATAAAAAAATTATACTAATGATCAAAGGATCAACTTAATTACATTTTCCAATAGTTCAAGAAGGATGTAAATTTTTTTTCTCACCATTTACATTTCACTTTTTCTGTCAATTTCATTGTTATATATATATATATATATATATATATATATATATATATTGTCAAATTCAACATTTTAGTGTAACAAAATAATAAGTCGCTTCGTCAAAAATATGACATATGTACCCTTGGAAAAAAATTCAGCCTTGGAAATTTTCTTTTTTTTTTTCGTCTATCAATTTTATCACAATATTTTTTTTATTCATCAGGTTTCACATTTTAACAAAAATAAATAACGATAATTACTTAGAATGCGAAAATATTCTTTTTATCTTCAAGCTAAAAATTCATGCACATTGCTCACTTCCAAATACCCCAAATTATTTTCTTAACCATACATTTTCTTAAAATTTTCAATTACCCGACTTTAATATAAATTATAAAGGTCTAGTTACTATTGTAATAAAATAACGCACTAAAAAGTGAGTGTAAAGTGAAAGATTAATTAAACATAATAATTGGAACAATAAATTATGAAATTTCAATATTTTTCATAATAAAATTATAATAAAATTGGCAGCATAAAAGCGAGTTGTTGTTTGTTACATTAAAATGTCGAAATAGACGAAAAAAAGAAGAAATTACAACGAAGTTGGCCAGGAAAGAAAAAAAGAAAAAAGAAAAAAGCTTTTTTTACATCCTTTACTGACTTAATTATTTTTTTATTCTGAAATGTGGGGCTCAACAGGAAAAAAAAAATGTAAGGAACTTCATTGGAAAAAGAAAAAAGGAAAAACGTTTAAAGGCGCTTTTGGAAAGGTTAAAAGGCAAAAAAAAAAAAAATCACATCCATATTCGGCTGTTGATAGAAAAAAGTTGATCTGTAAATCTTTTTATAAATCATGTTTATTTATAGAAAACAACTCCCAGTTTCTAATTCTAGACATGACGAGGATTGGTTGGTAATTTCAACGTTTCCCAACATAGTTCGGATTTTACGAAATTTAAAGGGTCGAGACTCAACACCTGAATGACCCGCTACACGCTAATTCACAGAAGATCAAGTCCCATCCTGGCACCCCCTCCCACAAAGGAATGGGGAGAGTTCAGACGTCCATTGCAGTAACGAAATTTGATCAAAATTAATGAAGGAATTAAAATATTTAAAATTTTTAATATATAACTAATTTTCAAAAAAAATTTGGGGGAGGAGGGGATGCAGGTTCTCCTGATTTCCAGTAAGCCGTTCCTGACCCATTAGATCAAATTTCGTCCGATAGACGGGATAATCGTTACATCATCAAATTTGTTATTAGCGGAGGAGCGAAATTTTTATATAAATCTTAATAATAGTATTGAACGATTACCCCTCTCCAAAAAAAAGAAAAAAAGAAAAAGAAAATGACACATCCAATGATTTTGTAGAGGCATGAGTTTCTATGCATTAGCATGCAAAGAGTCAAGAACGTCATCAGTGACGGAGTTTAACGTTAATCATAATAGATCATAACATTTTTTTTTCATTTAAAAATTTATATAAAAATAATATATTTTTTAAACCATTTATTAGTTGGACCACGAAATAATTCTCTCTTAATCAATTTTTACATTATAATTTTTCTTTTTTTGATGGAGTTCTCTCTCTTTTATTATTTTGAGCTCATTGCAAGGAGGGAACACCGAGGCAACACTAAAGCCCACAAGATTTGAGAATCAGAAAGTCGTATGAAATTTGGCCATGTTTGCCACGTGTCAGAAGCCCGATGGCGGTGCAGTACGGATTATGCCACTATGGTAACGAGCCCTTTCTCTAAGCACCAAAAGGTAGTGGTACCAACACTGAGCAGGTACCAAATTAACAGGATTTTAAGTGCTTTTTCTGTCCATACTGAGACAGAGTGGTACAGCACTACAGCTTAGTTTTTTTTTTTTAACCCCATTTTCCTTTCAGAATCCAAAACATTTGATCTGAAGGATGATGAGGAATCAATCCTTCAAGCAGTAGTTAGATGGGATAATGGATTTATATAAATAAGAATTGGATATTATATATGTATATATATAACTAAAATTATCAAATGAATATATGCTAAAAACCACGTCTAGCTTTTTTAACAAAAGTATTGTCCTTTGTCTAATATGTTATAGATTCAAAATTAGTACTTATATTGAAAGTAAGTTGACGGATTTTAAATCTTAGTTCTGTCATGAAAGTAAGTTGATAGATTTTGAACCCCATTTCTTGTTTCGCTCATGCATGAGAGAAATACAAATTATTGTTACTATGATTTTGACATAAAATTAGAATTAAACATGTCTATTGTCCGAATTTACGTACATTCTGATGGTATAAATTGTAGGAACTTGCTACTTTATATCCTCAAATGTGCAACCAAACCTTTTCTTTTTTAAAAAAAATAGCATTTACTGAACTATCCCTCAAGTGAACAGTACCAGTGTTATGAATCCATATCCTCTGAAGTGGACAGCTACTCTAAAAAATATAATGAACAAAAATTACACATAATCACTGTAACAATCACTATAACGAATATCATCGAAATTCATATAAAATATTTTACAGACAGACAGAGATTTATACTCACTATACATGAGATATTTCAGAGGATGTGAACCCAGCCACTTACTGACGTCCGTACTCAATAAAGCACCAAAGAGTAAAAAGGGGCCAGAGTTACAGACAGTACCATGTCAAAACAACTGACAGGTCTCTCTCATGCAACGCTTTTGCCCCCACAGGCCTTCAGCCCCCCCCCCCCCCCCCCCCCACAGCTTCCCATTCTATCATTTAATTTCTCTGTTTGGTTCTAGTGACCCCCTGTTTTAACTGAAACCTCTCTCTCTCTCCGTCTCAGCGGCGCTTTGCCTTCGTTTTGAGTTACTCACTCGTTGAAGTGATGATGAGGTACATTTGGTCTAAGTAGTGGATACAAGTGATTGCATGAGTTTGCAATTGTTTACGTTTTCAAACACATGCATGGTGTAAGTGATTTATAAATGTCTATACCATACTACCAAAGTGATTGATACTTGCTATCAATATGGTTTATTCTTGCGATTCGACCTAGTTTCCAGAGAGGGGGGGCCTCTTTTTCTTTTGCTTTTTGAAGTTTTCTAGGGGCCTGGCTCTTAATTTGAAAGAATTTCTGAGATGTCAAACTGTGGTGTCACTGTATGTCTCTTGATTTAATCTACGAGTAAGGTATTTAGATGGTTGAAGGGGCAGATAAAACAAATTATAGCACGAAAGAAAATTAAGTCTTCGTAGAGTTATTTTTTGTAACAACAACAACTTTTTTTTATTGAGAAAAGAAAAGCCTAATGTTGTTTTATCGTAGGAGGCGGAGGCGGAAGAAGCAAATTTTTTATGAGAAGTAAATGATATATATATATATATATATATATATATATATATATCTGTAGGTTGTATATCATAATTTAAATTTCAATCTATCAATTTTTAAAAATGAAAATCATAATGAACAATTTTCATTTTTTTATTCTCTTTTTTAGAATTTGTATTGAAAAGAAAAAGAAAAAGAAAAAGAAAAAAATACCAGACAGATTAGTTTTCTTTTTATTAAGGATCAATTTAGCCTCATTCTTATAGACATTCACCTTTGATTTATACCCCCTTAACTGAAATATTATTTTTTATGGAGAAATAGCACGATTTAGACACACCGTGCTATACCGTGATGTGATGTGACACACAAATAACACATTATTTTTTTTGAATTTTATTTTTTCATTAAAAAAAATTAAATATATTTAAATTTGTGAAAAATATAATATTTCTTGTAAAATGTTAGAAAATATTAGAAATTTTTGTATGATAAACAATATATTTCATATTTATATTAAAAATTAAAAAATATTTGAAATAATGGATATATGATGATCATGTGACATGTCACATGATGTGACATATCAATTTTAGTTGAAAAAAAAACACCTTAAGTAATAGATATATATATTATGATGTACTGTAATATTTCGTGATATAACTGATCACGACGACGTGTCATTCTTTAATTCTAATCAGATACATGCGGTTAGGATCCTTCGCAAAAACTCGCTAGAATTGATTTCCGTCTCATTTTATCACTTCAATACAAGATTTTACAAGTAGAATAAAGAGGAATGTGTGATTTTGAACACAAGTCAATCAAGAGATGCATGTAAGAATAAGATGTCCTTTCTAATTATGCCTTGATCTCACCTGATCTCCTCTCTATTTCTAACGATGTACTTCCTATCGTTTGTTCTTGATCGTTGTGTGAGCCTCATTGTATGAATTGATCCTTGTTCGCATTCGCTTAATTCATAAATCGGCCTTATTCTCTCTACATTCACACATCCCAAATCGGACTTGGATTCCAATTTCCACACAAACACGCACAAATTCCTTCCAAAGCCCAACTCTACCGAATAAAACCCAAGCTAAACTCTCATTCGTGCGAAATAACTGGACCTGTCCGTTTCGTACAACTGGAGACGACAGAGAGCTAGTCGTCCAGCCGTCCATTTCGGGCAGCCGACAAGACCGACAAAGAAAGAATTTAATGGCACGCGTCAACTTAGACGTGAACCCAGCGACACGTGTCGGATGGTGAGATCTTGGATGTTTGCCACCTGTAATCATTGTTAAGGCGGTCACTTTGCTTAGATTAGAGGTTAATCGTACTTAAATCATGGTTTAGATCTCGTACTAAAAGGTGTTGGTTTATTTGAATTAAAGTATTAAGCAAACCAAACCGATTGTTTGCTGGAGATCTCAGCAGCGGGTATCCAGGTAACCGTCCCATGCTGTCAGGTCCTATATGTCTCGCCACGTGTAATGGCCAAATGGTAGAGACACGTCCGGGTTTTACGACTATTGACACGGAGAGATGACATTGGACAAATTGAAAAGGGTGTATATATTTTTTTGAAATGGGAGTTTTTATTTGTTTCCATATTTATTGTTTTAAATATTTTTTATAAGATTTAAATTTTTATATTTTTTTAAAAAACGAAATTTATTATTATTATATTAGATATATGATTCAGAAAAAAATATGATTTGATAGCCATCAATTTAGACTAATCTCTTAACATGAATGATTGAATGTTCTCCAACTTTTATTTTGAATTCTATTGAGATCTTAGAGCAAAGATGATATGTCAGGCATCAGAAAAAAAAATAATAACAATAATGCTAATAATTACATATAGTAAATGGATATTTATGAGGAGGAATCATTTGTTATTTTAACA
Source organism: x Bolboschoenoplectus mariqueter (assembly GCA_037678475.1). Lineage (NCBI taxonomy): Eukaryota > Viridiplantae > Streptophyta > Magnoliopsida > Poales > Cyperaceae > x Bolboschoenoplectus > x Bolboschoenoplectus mariqueter. Next base: position 879,070 of record CM075260.1, on the reverse strand, counting down.
AACATAATATATATTTTTTAAATAAATAAATAAACTTGAAAAATATAAAATAAATTATAAACATATTATTACATAAATTGATAATTTAAGAATTAGATTTTATATAATATAAGTATTATTTGATACATTAAGGATCATTAATTTTAAAGCATTGAAATTTTAAATAGTAAAAATTATTCTTAACTTTATTTTTAAAAATTGTTAAAATTATAAAATTAAAGAAATATTAAGTGATTGTCCTCCACATATATTAGATTTGACCGACTGCTTGAAATATGTACTTAATTAATGTGACTCATATATAATACAAGATATCAATCTTAACTAGATTTTTGTTAGGTGCAATACATATTGTCAAACCTAAACATTCGAATATTTGCGTGTAGATAGCAAATTGACCATTTGTTATGTGATATACTATACATATTTTTGTCAGGTACATACATACTACTAGATATTTTTTTTAAAATAAAATTCGTGATATTTATTGTTTTTAAATATTTTTTTGTGTAATTTAAACCTGATCTCTCTGTAAAAAGATAAAATTTATAAAAACGTTGGTTGTTTGGAGTGTCCTTTTAATTTCATGAACGCTAATATTCAACTCAAAATTTCAAAATCTAATTTATAACGGCTTAGATATATGAATGAAATTTTTACGGCGCTTAAATAAAAAAAAATTGGGGGCTATATAATTCCGGCCCACGTATATATTTCATTTAAAAGAGATACAGTTGGTAAGAGAGCGTAAAAAATTGGTTAAAATTTAAACCTTTTCACTGCCGACAATGTATTTTGCATAAATTCCCCTGAAAAAGGGAGAAATAACCAAGCGATCCAGTCCAAAAGAATATAAATGATTCTTTGAAATTTTTCTATAAAGAACATACTTTCATGTTCACTCTACTTTTTTTTTTCTCTCTCTTTTGTAAATTCCCCTAATCTTTCGGGTGTAACTTGGAGGAGAATTAAGTTACACGTGTATAATGATTCTGCTAATAAAATGGCATTATACATACTCGATTAAGAGTTGAAGATTAGGTGCCATGTATCCTAATTTTTTGTTAGAAGTAAGATAGAAACTTTGATCATGTAATAGAAATAATGGGAAAATAAGACATAATTGAAGAAAAGATTAAAAAGTATTGAACAAAAATTTAACAATAAAGTATTGAACGTTGGTTGTTTGCTATGTAAGAAAAAGATATGAGGAATGCTATCTACATCTCTAAGGAAATCCCTCATTTGTGTCCTTCTTCTACTAATTATAGTAATAATTAATGGTCCCCTATATATTAAAAATGAATAAAACACATCACGCTCCATCCATTGTTCAATTATGTGCATAGGTGTTCATGCTCACACTGTTAGGTGTTTATATCTATGATGAAATTTGTTTATACTTATATTACAAGGTATTTAATCGAAAATCAATATTCATTTATTCATATTTGCAAAAAAACTAAGTATTTATTTTATATAGACTAGTGTTTATACTTCAACAAATTATGTTCAGATTTACATAAATATGTTATCTTTAAAAAATCATTAAAAATAGTTTAAAAACTCTAAAATTGGTAAATTTTGATATTTTACAAGATATTGATATGAATAATTTATTGTGCCACTTGGATCGACGTTTCGAATACGAAATTTTGAAATTCAATCCATAATTATTTCAGGTCAAAATGCTTAGGGAAGTATATTAATCAAACTATATATATATACACACACACTGACATAAACGAGTGTTTATACTTACACACTGATGTTAATATTTGTACAAGCTAGTGTTTATACTTGCACAATAGCTGGTATACAAGTTGTTATAAGTAGGAATTTGTATGTGCGCAGTTTGTCATGAAAAGAAGAAAAGAGCGAGAAAAACATGTTAAAAATAAAAATAAATGAAGATTTATCAAAAGAGAAAAAAATAACAATATTCTAACAAAAAATAAAATGCAGGAGAGAGAAGGGAGGAGCTTTTTGTCAAAAGAGAAAAGAATGAAAGATCATTTTTCTAAAAAATACATGAAGTGGAGGACAAATTAGGAGATAATTTTCTAAGAGTCAAAAGATTTTCTTATTTTAAACATTGATATTTGATAAGAATAAAATGTACACCAAAGTATCTCACTTACTATATTAAAGTGATATACAGTGAAAACATGTGATACGTCGAAAAGTTAGAAACTTGATACTTACTTTACGTTCAAAAGTGTAAATTTTAATTACTCTCTATCTTAAAATATTACCAAATGGAGACTGAATATGTACCGTGTCAGACAATTGATTGCTTGTTTTTCATATCTCGTGGTTTCATTTTCCAATCTGATCTTAATTTATTCAACAAAATCGACTTAATTTGACCTTCTTTGTGATACTTTTTCGATTGCATCCGAATAGACGTTACACTCGTCTCAAAGAGAAGCATTTGAAGATGTTATCACTGCACCATTTTCCTCTTGATATTTTTCAAAAGGCGCCGAAAGGTATGATACTTAAATCAGATATAAATAATCTGCGTAAGTTAATAAATTAGATATAATAGAAGCACGAGAGAGGCTACTTGGATGTTACTAGAAACAACTACTAAACTCAGAGACGTGTAATTGATTGAAGGTATGCACTTAATTTGTTTATATTTCTTTAATTTTGGTGCATTAATTTTGTTGGTTGATTTGGTTTAATTACAAAGTGCTCTTAAAGTAGGAATGATGTTGCACATGCATGGTTACGTGTCAGCCTTCCACAAAACAGAAAAATGTAAATATGTATGTAGATGGTGTATATGTAACTTGAGAAATAAAAGTGAGAGGAATATGTTTTGGCATAATATCTTTATAGATATCATTATCGTTATTATTAGATTGGTTAATGTCTTAATGATAAAAAAATATTCAAATTAGTTGAATACTTAAATTATTTAACTAAATCATAACTTTATTAATTTAGATGGACTCAAAATATATAGAGGGATTATGTTATGGCCTATGGAACAATTTTTTTTTTCGATGGTTGTTGTTTTTCGATGAATCATAATTGTTAATCTCGATTTTATATTTTTATCTAGAATATAAATTTTTGATTCATAATGGAATTAGCCAAATATATATATTGGATTGGTTCGATCAGATCAGTTCAAGACCTGTTCACTATTTGATAAATTCTTTCAATTAAAATAATAAGCTATTCCGTACCGAATAATAGTTGCCAAATGGACCAATTGTGTTCATGTATGCATAATTGCATATGTGTATTAGGATAAGTGTGTTTACGAAAATATCATTTGAAAATATCATTTGAAAATATCATTTGAAAAAGCTCTACGCTGGCTCCTCCTAGTCTGAAAACGGATCTGAAATTATCAGACTTGAAATTCGTTAAGAACCTAATAAATAATAAGATTATTATACATTAAATTAGCTTTAAGCTATAAATAAATCCAATTAAAGTCAATATTCTTAATTTTCACTTTAATAACATAAAATAATTTCATTGATTTACTCTGTACATGTATTTTTTCTATTCAGATATTTTAGTTAAAACATTTTTTTATAATCATATATGTTTGATTCCGACGAAAATTTATTAGAATAACAAATATGAATCTCCAATTAACTCAAATTTTTTTATTCAATATTAATATTCCAACAATTCTATTATAAATCAAAATTTTTAATTATTAATTTTAATCTAATTTCTTCATCCATAACCTAAATTCTCCTCCATATCACAATTACAATTAGCCTTAATACTTTTATAAAATCTCACAAAATCGTACCAAATCCACATTTAAATCAGCGATTGGAACTGAATTGACAATCGTACAGGTGGGTCATTCGAAATTTCTTCTCTCATTATTTTAATTGGAGAAAAAAAAAATCCATGGAAGGTTAGGTGTCAAACATGCAATCATTCCTGATTTTGATTTCGATTTTTTGAATCCATTATCTCGTTTCTAGTTGGTTTTCTATATTTTTATTTTGAGAATTTCTACTTCAGACATCTCATTCTCAATATTTTATTATATTTCCAACTGGTCGTTTATGTGTGTATATATATTGATATCAATTTAACGAAATAATTACAAAAATAACGAAGCGATAACTGTGACGTCGTTTATGTATGTGTGTGTGTGTATATATATATATATGTATATATATATTGGTATTAATTTAACGAAATAATTACAAAAATAACGGAGAGATTTGTGCGTCGGAAAAAAAAATATTTTGTCAAAAGTTGTTGTAACAAGAAGTATTTCTTTTGTTCGGAAAGGGAGTTCAGATTTATAAATGGGATGGCATAATATCTATTAAAAATGAAGTAAAATTAATTTAAATATTTTAAAATATTTTAATATATTAAATAAATGTGATTTAAAAAAATAAAATAAAATATTTATGAATATAGAGTAAAATTAAATCATTAAATTTCATAATTTTTAATATTATTTTAGTCTCACTATTTCATTTATCTATTTCACATATATCAATATTTTAAAATAATTCAATATTTATTCCGTTCTAATTTTATTTTATTTATTAAACCGGAGATTTAATCCGCAAACAAGCGTAGAAATAGTTGGTGCAGGAAAACACACCTCGATCGCCACGTGTGAGAACGAGAGCGAAGACGCGGGAAAGTGATTCCCAAATAAAGCGATTTTGATATCGACAACACAAACAAATCTTTCTTTCGGAAATAAAAATAGCAGATTCGAATCGGTGTATATGTATTTGTAATCGGAGGCTACATAAAATCAGTACATTTCTTTCCATTTACAAAAAATTATCCGAAATCAAATCGATGCCTTGTTGCCTCATTCGTCATCATTTCTTCTAAAAGTAACACAAGCTCATTTAAAACTCTCACACCTCTCTTGCTCAAGTCGATTGCTTTGCTCTGCTTTTATTCCCATTCCCATTTCCGCGTCAACTTCGTGTCGTTTCTCTTTCAACTTCTGAACGGCGTAGATTCGATCACGATCTAGCGAGCGAGGTGTCATCTCTCCTGTGAGGAAGCGAAAATGGAGCGCCGTCGCTCCTATGGCGAGGGTTCCGGCGATCATCGGAGGTCCTCCGGGAGTATCTTTGAAATTCCTTCCAAAGGAGCTTCCATAGACCACTTGAAACGGTGGAGAGTAAGTTCTGTTTTTTATTTTCTTTTAATTTTTTGGTGTTCTCGGCGATTTTTTTCCTTCTAAACTTACTGATGGTGTTAAGTACTAATTCCTATTACTTATTTATTAATTTATTTGTTTTTATAGCTAGAGGTAACTGTTCTCCTAGACTCTTCCGACATCAAATTTCCACAAATTCTTTTTTTAATGATTAAGTAAAAGTCTTGTTTTCTCATTTTATAGACTATACTATTCAATTAAGAATGAAGATTTTCTATTTGCCAAAATCCTACCTAACATTCTACGGCAGTTGAAACAGATTCACTCGCTGCGTCACTGCGAGTTGTTTGTTTCTAGACAAAAGCTTGGTTGATGAGATGTTTGTTGCATCTACAGGATAATCTACGAAATACTTTTGAAATTTGATCAGTATTAACATGAATTTGTAGTTTTCTGGAATCAATTTCTTTTTTGTTTTTATTATTATTTCCACAATTTGAAAACGACTGTGCATCAACCACCAGGTCCACCACCAATACAATTAATGAGGCCCTTGAGAAAGGTTTTGCTCAGTGTAGAAAGGATATTTACTTTTACTATCTTTAAGAAAAAGCAATACTTTAATTTTCGGATGCCTGTTTTTCCAGTCTAATGACATTATTATCAATGCATGAATGCAACATTCTAAATGTTGCAATTGTACTGTCTAATGAAATATGTACTGTAGCTAGATTTCTGTACTCTCTAGGGAATTGTATGTCATTTTAGACCAATAATGATGACAGGAGCAAAGATGTTCAAATAGGATTTTAATGTCTCCTTGTCTCTGATTTGAATTCCCTCTCCTTGGTCTGTAAAGAGAAAAATCCTAAGAGGATACTGTTTCGCTTGATTTGTTACCCTGTTATAAAGGCCGAATATAATCATGAGAACATAAAGTTGTTCAACTTGGATTTAGTACCTCCATATCTTTTATTTGAATTCCTCTTATCGGTCCTATAAAGATGAAAGTACTAATTTGACCATGGTAATATAACATGGGTTGACAAATTACTGGACTCCTGCCATTTTGTTGTTGTTTTAGTTGGTATCACCTGGCTCGTACCAGCTCCATGGCAATTTATGTTTGAGTAAATATTATATATTGGATTTGCTCCTCTGTTGTAAAGGCCAAATATACTCATGGACCTGAAACAAACAATACAAGTACTAAGAATAACAAAAGAACAAGCTAAAACTTTGCCCTTGTCTTTAGCAATAAGTCATTTGGTTGGTCTTCATGTGGACATTGGTTTGTGATTACGTAAAATGTTGCTAGGTTGACACAGTTGCTTAGTACTTGGCAACACCAAATAGCTCCTTTCACATTCTATGATTTTTTTACTGTTTGTAGAGAATGGCAATAGTACTGAATGCATCACGTCGGTTTAGATACACTCTAGACTTGAAAAGGGAAGAACAAAAAGAAGAGATCAGAATGAAGATTCGTGCCAATATTCATGTCATAAGGGTATATTTTTCCTCCTAAACCATACAGTATAGATCCCCTTTCTTGTTGAAAGTTTCTGAATCTTTTTATAATGTTGTCTGTTCATTTGATCAGGCTGCCTTTCGATTTCAAGAGGCTGGAAAAAGACATGTTAGGTCAATATCTTTGCCTGGTACTATCTCCATCTAATTTCATATCTTATCTTTTTGTGACATAATATTTTGTTTTTCTTGTTACTGGCGATTAACTAAAAAGATCTGTCATTTATCAATTTTGTTTAGAGGGATATGGGGGCGAAAATGGCTTTGGAATTGGAGAAGAGCAGCTTACCTTAATGACCAGAGAGCATAACTATTCTGCTATTGAGGAATATGGTGGGGTAAGTGCTTATTCTCCCTTCTTTTAGCTTTTTATTCCATCACTATCTTAAAATTTCCTTAGCTCTTCTTAGTTTACTTTATTTTTTCTGTATAGATTAAAGGGCTAGAAACTAAGCTAAAAACTGACATTGAGAGGGGAATTAGTGGAGATGAGTCAGATTTGTCAAACAGGGGAGCTGCATTTGGCTCAAATACTTACCCCCGCAAGAAGGGAAGAAGCTTTTTAGTAAGTTTTTCTCTCTCATACAAATGAGTATACTTCATAGTCATTTCCCTTTGTTTTGGCAATTTTCTAAACTTGCTTTTTTAGATTTTCCTATGGGAAGCATGCCAAGACCTTACACTTGTTATCTTAATGGTGGCTGCTGTGATTTCTCTTGTATTAGGCATCAAAACTGAGGTATCTTCTCTTTTTAACTGGATGTAGGCTTTTCTGTTCTGTTTTGCCATTATTTCTGTTGGCATGCCTGGTCTCTTTTTAAGGACATTCTCCAAACTTTGTACCATTTCTTTTGTTGTTGAATGTAGGGTATCAAAGAGGGCTGGTACGATGGTGCAAGCATAGCCTTTGCTGTTATTTTGGTCATAGCTGTTACTGGTAAATGCTCCTCTTGACTAATCTTTAATAAATTTTTTGACAGATTTTCATTTCTTTTTGCATATTCTATTGGGTTGGCAAATTTCACCTTTTGCTTGCTTCTTCTATTTTTCATTAGCTATCAGTGATTATAGACAGTCTCTTCAGTTCCAGAATTTAAATGAGGAAAAGCAAAATATACATTTAGAGGTATTGGTTCATTTTATATTTACTTTCCATTTGATGAAATTCTAGGATTTGCATTCTGTAGTAGCTTTATGTCTATGAATTCTAGGTAATCCGAGGTGGTAGAAGGATGACAGTCTCAATATATGATCTCGTAGTTGGTGATGTCGTGCCTTTAAAAATTGGTGATCAGGTATCAAATCTATTAATAGTATTGTTAATTGTCAATATCTTTTTCATATATGTCTTTAACAGAGTTTGAACTGTATCAGGTTCCAGCTGACGGTGTATTCATAAGTGGCCATTCTCTCTCTATTGATGAGTCTAGCATGACAGGAGAGAGTAAACTAGTAAGTTTTATGCATCTACTTCCTACCAGATGTACAATATCGCCGAGTACATTCTGCTTGAAACTTAATTTCTCTTTACTTTTCTTTTTGTAGGTTCGTAAAGACCAGAAATCACCGTTCATGATGTCTGGATGCAAAGTGGCTGATGGTTATGGCACCATGCTGGTAAATTTATATTTCATACCAAGCACACTTGCTTTCATTGGAGTTGAAATTGATTTTTTTGTTTTTTTTGAAGAAGTACATAAGCGTTACATCTTCCTCTTTCTATGTATTGATATACAAGGTAGAAAGGATGTTTAGGATTTGAAAAGTTGGGAAATCCCATTCTGTAGGGGGCAAAGCCGTAAAGAAGTAGACTTCCACTTTCTTCAATTTCATGTTTTTAAACACTATTTTCAGGTTACAGCTGTTGGTGTTAACACTGAGTGGGGTTTGTTGATGGCGAGCATATCAGAAGATAATGGTGAAGAAACTCCTCTTCAGGTTTTCCTTTTTCCTATCATTTTTCACTTCAGCAATAAAAACCATATATGTAATACATATATGCACATAACCCAAAAAATTTTCTGGGTTATTTGCAGAAACAAAGATAAATTAAAGAAAATACTTACTAGAATATTTTATAATCACGTCCATCGGAACATACAAGTCAATAATATTCTTGGTTATCATGTGTGAATAAGCAATTCTCATGACCAAACACGACATGCTGGTGGATTTCATTAAAGTGCATGTAGGCTATAATTTGGAGAAATTTTATGGACTAATTTGTATGTATGTAATTATATTCTTGCATTATTGTTTGAACCAAGGTGCGGTTAAATGGAGTTGCCACTTCCATTGGTGCAGTGGGGCTTTCTGTTGCAGCTGCTGTTTTAGTGGTTCTTATAGTAAGGTATCACACATATGATCTTGCAAATAAAATTTTTACTCCTTTTTTTCCTTTATTATTCTGCTACTTTCTATTTCTTTTTCTTTGTAGATATTTTTTGGGGCACACAAAGAATGCTGATGGAACCATCCAATATATAAAAGGACAGACAAGTACAAAGCAGACTGTAAATGGGGTGATTAAAATTCTAACAGTTGCGGTAAGCATTTTAAATTTCTAAAAAATTGAATTAGATGCAGTTCATTTTCCTAAAATCTGCCACACTATGGAGAAAATGCAAGAAGCCTGCTGGTGGAGAGTTTTAAAAAACAAAGAGTACTTTTGATCTGTTTAACTCATTTAATTGTGTATTTAATGACTTGATGAACAAGTAGGTAGGGCAAAAGGTTAGGTAGCGCATGAGTAAGCCTTTATTCAGGATTTCTTGATCTCATGTTTCAAATAATTAATTGAATTATGATTAAAATGTTTAAAGATATAGATTTATTTTGTTTCAAACATGGTTTGTTATCATTGCTTTCTGTTATATCTACTTTGAACTACTATTTTCTATCAACAGGTAACAATTGTTGTTGTTGCTGTGCCAGAAGGGCTACCACTTGCTGTTACCTTAACGTATATATGCTATTCCTTTTTTTTTTTATTAAATGTACTCTATTACTTCAGAATTACTAAATATTAATTTTTTTAATTAATATTCTAGATGATTATTGCTGCTAGTGTTTTTCTAATAATTATATTATCATCTTCTTTTATTGATGTAGCCTAGCTTACTCCATGAGAAAAATGATGGCTGATAAGGCTCTGGTACGTCTTCGTTTCATGGACTGCATTTTTATGTTTGCTGGCACTTAACCACAGACATGCACAACAACAAGGATAACAACAAGAATAAATTCACATGCAAACACACAAAATACCATACAGAAAACCCAAAAACCAAAACATAGATAGTTATTCTACATGACTTCTGTTGCAGGTAAGGAGACTTTCAGCATGTGAAACTATGGGTTCTGCTACAACCATTTGTAGTGACAAAACTGGCACATTAACGTTAAACGAGGTAAATTGTGGTTTTCCCATTTGATTTTTCTTTCTTATGAATATGTAATATTAAATGATTAACTTCATTCTTGTGGTCAAAATTTCAGATGACAGTTGTGGAGGCCTATGTTGGAGGAGAGAGAATAGATTACTCAAAGAAATCAAGTCACATATCTGACATATTAGTTTCCCTCCTTATTGAAGGAATAGCTCAGAATACAACAGGAAGTGTGTTTATATCAGAGGTAAATTTTTAAAATAAATTAAGATAAGATAAATGGGATATTTTCATGAGCTGTTTTCTCTCATACCCCTTAAAAACATGGAAGATTTTATGCATGCACTTATTCTTGAATTCATGGTAATAGATAATAAAATGTACTTATAAGTTGCTGGCTTGCTTGGCAGGATGGAAAAGAAATTGAAGTAACTGGGTCTCCTACAGAGAAGGCAATTCTTTCGTGGGGTCTACAGGTAAAGATGTTAAGATTAGCAAATCTTGAAGTTAAATTTAACATTATATAAAGTGAAAGAAAAAAGAACCTAAAACTCGTGCCATCCTATTGGAGAGTCAAGAGAGATGCTCATCTTTGTATGGTATTGTTTAAATTTTTAACATAGCTTGGGATGATGTTCAATGAAGCAAGGGCAAAGTCGTCAATCCTACATGTCTTCCCTTTCAACTCTGAGAAAAAGCGTGGTGGGGTTGCAGTTCATGTGGTAATTAGCTCTTCTTGAGTTCTCTCCTTCATTTTTCTTACATTAGTACTTTCAAATTTCTTGTAAACTATGCAATGCTGATACATCTTTATTCAAAGGTGCTGTACCGGATGCTTTAATTGTCTAGTCAGGGCAAGAAATAAGAAACTTCAGTAGGCATACGGTTGGATACCACATCTGTCCAGAAATGTGATATTAATATAATACTATTGTGATTGTTTCTTTCTGGAATAATGAACTCGTTTTTTAACATTGTATTTAACATCTAGTTGAACAATTTGATTTCATTTTTTAAGTTTTTGTCACAAAGTTTAATATCGTGATTGTTTCTTTTTGGAATAATGAACTCACATATTTATTTAATGGTATCAATTCATCAGTTATACATTTTTTTCATATATTCTACTTTAGTCCTACAAAATTAATGCGAGAGAACGTATATATTGCCAGACTACACCAGGTCTTTTGGGAAATTTTGCTTTATCCGCATTATACGAGATGTTATCTCTATATACCTGTACTGTGATAGCTTCTACATAAACTTATCTTTTTTGTCATCAATGCAGGAAGGTTCAGAGGTGCATTTGCACTGGAAAGGTGCAGCTGAAATTGTTCTTTCCTGTTGTACAAGTTGGCTCAATTCTAGTGGTTCAACACAGCCTATGACACCTGACAAGGTTAAGCAAACCTCACTTTTACAGCTCTACTGTCTGAACCCTGTATGTAAGTAAGTTTATTACTCGTACTTTATAACTTAACTGATGGATGACCAAAATTTAGATGGAAGAGTTCAAGAAGATGATTGAAGAAATGGCAGTAGCTAGCCTCAGGTGTGTTGCTTTTGCATATAGGCCCTTCGAGATTGAGAAAGTGCCAAAAGAGGACCAAAGGTCCGATTGGGCCATACCAGAAAATGATCTGGTGCTACTTGGTATAGTTGGTATAAAGGTAAAAATGGATAACTTCTGATTGTTTAAAAAAGTGCTTAGAGTGACTCAACTCTTTGTAAAGTTTAAAATTCCTCTACTTTTCCCCAGCAAAAGTACCATCATTTTGTGTATTATTGTGTAGTATGCAACTAGAAAAATTGTAACTCTGTTATACTTGCCCCTTGTCTTTGCAACTTTTATCAAAATTGCTGAAGTCACACTCATTATGTTCCACTGAACTTAAATAAACAAGAATTGAGTAGTGATTTGGGTAAATTGTAGAAAACTGAATGTAAGCATTATCTGGTGGTGTTTCAGTTTTTTATGTGTGTAATTGAGTGGTTACCGTTTTACAGGATAGAAGGTTTTCTTTCCCTCCTTTTGTTTTGATTGAAATCATTTCCTTTTTTATTAATTGTCAACTTATAATTTTTCTAGGATCCATGCCGGCCTGGACTAAGAGATGCTGTTCAGCTGTGTTTTCGTGCTGGAGTGAATGTAAGAGAACAAGTCTCAAATAACTAAATTTCAAGTAATTTGCAACTAAGTTAACAACTGTCATGTCATATCAAAAACAGGTGCGCATGGTCACTGGAGACAATCTCAAAACAGCCAAAGCTATTGCCTTGGAATGCGGGATTCTCACTGATCCAGAGGCGACCGAGCCAACCGTCATAGAAGGCCGAGCTTTTCGCACTCTCTCTGATGCAGAGAGAGAGGAAGTCGCTGAGAAAATATCTGTATGTGCATTTACTTCTTATTCTGTAAAATTTATTTCTAGGAGTCGATTGGAAAAAAAAAATACAACTAAAAAAAGGTTAACATAATAATAGAAGAAAATGTATATTTCAATGAATGGAGGGATATACCCCTGCTAATCTGAAGATATCATGTCTGGTTTTGTGAAACAACAGATGTTAGGTCATGGTTATTGTACATACAAAATACCAGAAATTTTGTGAAGTTGCCCAGACTAGCTTCGTCACTGTTTCTTTCAAGAAAATCAGAATGGAAGACAGGTTACTTGGGTTTCTTTCTAAAACAAGTTGTAGAGCAAAATATTTTCTACAGTTCAGAAGACAAGTAGACTTGTACAAATTTAAGTTAGATGCTTTCTCCTGGAGCAAACAGGTTTACAAAATGAATAAATTTTTTAATTTCTAATTATGAATTTTCTTTAGGTAATGGGTCGGTCAGCACCAAATGATAAGTTGCTTCTGGTGAAAGCTCTTAGAAGCAGAGGCCATGTTGTTGCTGTAACCGGTGATGGAACCAATGATGCCCCAGCTTTACATGAGGTTTAAGAGGGTAAATTTGGAATTTATGTATTCTTCATCAAATTATGAATTTTCTAACAATTTTTTCTTTATTTTTAGGCGGATATTGGGCTCTCAATGGGAATTCAAGGAACAGAGGTAGCGAAAGAGAGCTCTGACATTATAATCCTTGATGATAACTTTGCATCAGTTGTTAAAGTGAGTTCTTGTACAGTGATATCTAGTGATCATTAGATCCATTTAGTATATTAATATTTTTAAATTGATTTTAGCTTGTCATCCAATGTAAATTTATAGGTCGTTAGATGGGGCCGATCTGTTTATGCAAATATCCAGAAGTTCATTCAGTTTCAACTGACTGTAAATGTGGCAGCTCTTGTGATAAATGTTGTGGCAGCTGTTTCAACTGGCAATGTCCCATTAAATGCTGTTCAGGTTGACTAAAAATAGTTTCCAAATTCCCACATTGATAACTTTTATCTTTTAATCAAACCTTTTCTGTATTTGCTTTCCACTTATAACTTTGATATGTTTAACAGCTGCTTTGGGTTAATCTGATAATGGATACACTTGGAGCTCTTGCTTTGGCAACTGAGCCTCCAACTGACAGTCTCATGAACCGGCCTCCTGTTGGTCGCAGGTTTAATTATCTACTTGTTACTTGTATAGTTATTTTCTATTCTTTATAGTTGAATTGCAAGAATTTCATGCATGGTTTATATAGCATATACCATGATAATGTGACTGCGAGATAAATTTCTTTCTACAAAGGTTGTGCATATCACATATATTCATCTCTGAATTATTTAAAAGATATCAGTTTATATGGACAGATTCAAAGGTTCGTTTTTGTCCTATTACTTTTTTCAGATGTGATATGGTATTTGCCATATATATGGCATCAGATACCAGTTCTCTGAAATAAGCGCTGTAAAATACTTTCATTTGTATTTTAATTTTGTTTCATTGTATTTTAAATAGGGAGCCACTGGTAACAAATATCATGTGGAGGAACTTGATTGTACAGGTACATTATACATATACCTCTAAATAAAAAACAATTATTTTATGTCAATAATATATGGAAAAACATGTCCTTTTTCTGAGTAACTTTTGGTTAATATCAGGCAGTATATCAAATTGCTGTGCTTCTCACACTCAATTTTAGAGGCCGAAGCATTCTTGGCTTGGAAAATGACAATGCAGCACATGCCGAGAAAGTGAAAAACTCATTCATTTTCAATACCTTTGTCTTTTGTCAAGTATGTTCTTTACTCTTTATCCTTGTAAAATTTCCAAACGTCCTTTGTAAGGAGAGCTGAATTTTTTTAAAGATAAATTAACATGATCTCACTTGTTATTAGGTGTTCAATGAGTTCAATTCCAGAAAGCCAGAGAATCTGAATATTTTTGAGGGGATTATGCGAAACCATCTGTTCATTGGGATTGTTGGGTTTACTGTCATTCTTCAGGTAACCATAATGATATATACTTGTTATATGCATTGGGTATATTATTCTCACTTGGAATTCTTGTATTAACAATTGTTCTTTTCTTCTTATTGAAGGTTTTAATGATTGAATTTCTTGGAAAATTCACATCAACGGTGAGACTGAGCTGGAAACTCTGGTTGGTTTCTCTTGCTATTGCCTTCTTCAGGTCTCTCTCTCTCTCTCTCTCTGTGTATAACGTGTATCAACCTCCTTTCTTCTATTAGTTGTGAACTAAAATGCAAAGACTGGAAGGTTTTCACTTAAGAAACTTCTACATGGGTATATCCTACTTTACCAGCAATTATTGGTAAAGTACCACCTCACTTTTACCTGTAGATGTCACTTATTGCTGACCTTTCACCAGTTAGGTATATTGACATATTAAAGCATTTGCATTTATGACCTGTGGTATGTTGATGCCAGTGAGGCATCATTACTGTATGTATCACTGAGAGAGGACCTTCACCAAGATTTATATTTGTTGGTATTTGTTACGTAGACCAAAGATTTTCACTCTTCATTAAGTACCTATAATTTGTTATTCTCCTATTGATGCTGCCTTGCTTAAACAATTTGTGGATAGTTTGTATTAACGTTGATGTCTGTTTTTTTTAATAGTTGGCTTTTAGCGGTTGTTGGCAAGCTGATTCCAGTCCCAAAGAAACCACTTCAAGATCTACTCTGTTCTTGCTTTTCTAAGAAAAAAGGTCACTTAGCTTTCTGCCTTTGTAATTATTACTTGAGATCCCTTAATTATTTTTTGGCGAATGATTTTGCTCATCCAGGAAAATTTCACCCAAACTCACCCACCATCCCTGTTCATTACTGTGAACCCATACATTTAGGACAAGGTGCTACACAAATTTAAATTTTGTAAATGGGTTCCCAAGGGGGAGCCATAGTGCTAGTCAGTGAGTCTGTAGCGAAGTTTTCATTACTGCTCTTTGTTGTCTCTTTAACTGAAAAAAGTGATGTTTGGAAAATGCTTGCAACAGCACAGTAGGGGCATTGATGAGGATTCCTTGTTTCTTGGGGTTTATATGAAAGATAATTTGTGGTCTTGAGAGTGCACCAATAAGGCTTTTTTTTTCTTAATTTTATTTTGAGGTTATTTTTGTTATAGGTTTCTAACATCAGTGTTACTGTATCTGTCTGTAGATGATGTTGAAATGGAGAAAAAGGAGTCTAATCATGATGGAGCAGTTTGAAGAGCAACAGAGACTTCATTTTGTAAAGTTTTGGAGAGACCAAGGCTCTAGAATTTATAATTCGGATGGTTCCTCTATTATGAGTCTAGCCAGTCGTTTTGAGGAGCATCATGAGTAGTTTCATCTTTTCTAACTAATCATTTTGTTTTGCGTGTGCTTAAATGTTCTTTTATTCTGCTGTTTCCAGATTGCTTCAGTCTTGTAGCTTCTAACTGATGTTGTGTTTACCCTCTTGATTGTATTTTTTTTCTGTTCTCTTAGTGGGTAGTATGATTTTTCTTATCTATAATTTATATTTATCCTATCTATAATTTATCCGTCTAATTCAAGTCAAGATTATGTCGCCTTCCTTGCCATTTTAGGAAGGAAAAATAACACGATTTTACCATCAATAATGCAGAACAAAACCTTGCACTCGTTGACAAATAAGAAACGAAGTTGCAAAGCGACGCTCATCCATAAATTTCTCTGACTATTTTCTTGGAGTAATAGCGACATGACAGGCAAAAAAGTCTTTCATCCTTCATTTTCGGATAGATACTAATTAAGTATTGTGAATGTGTGGATTTTTGCTTGAAAGAAATATGTGGTATAGAATTAATCTTACGAATTTGGAAATAAATTGATGTCAAATAAAATACCTTTCGTGCTTGGAGTACGATATTTCCGTAGAAAATGTAAATCATTTTTAAAGAAAATTGGATTTGGGCCCAAATTGTATAGGTCTGATTGAGTATTATCAACTCCCTCGTGATTCTGATGTTCCAAAACGATATGAAATTGATGGGATTGAAAAGTACAACATTGAAGCACTGAAGATCATTACCAATCTGGACTGATGCATTCATACCAAGAAATTTGATCATCAGTAATAGTAACATACATCCTACAAACGTTTAAATTTTTTGTTTTGACCCTTAGGTTTCTTGAAAATGAAGAAGATTCGAATCTTTGAATGGCATGCGAGTTTTTCTCCAATAAAAAAAAAAATTGCCTTGTTCTGTTTTAGAATCGATTAATCATTTAATTGTTGAAAACATAGATATCATTGTCGATGAGCATCACAAATGGAAATAGAGTTCCATCCATAGAATAACACTGGAAGCTTACGTGGCAGCGCCTCATTTGGTGACGCTTCTGAGGCGGGCCGTTCCATGTGCCGATGTAAGACTGTGGCAGCAGTACAGGATTGGCTGTGGCAATGGCATATGCAACCAAGAGCACAAGGCAGCTTTGTTTTCTCTTTCAGCTTTAATTAATTTATTCCTATACCATATAAAAATGTATTAGTAGAAAACTGAAAATATATTATTGTCAATTCTTATAGCATCTTCAATTCATTTGTGCACTAAGTGCACATGCTGTCAAGTGAATAATCAGAGCATTTTTATTCCACTTGCAAATAGACTTATTAATTCCTACGCGATAATTACAATTGTAATTTTAGGGATGACAAACTTACTAATTTAACAAGATTGTTAAATTAGAGAGCCTTTCTAAAAAAATCATATCACTATTTACAATTCATTAGCAAGTCATATGATAGTATTTCCATCTCTGAAATTACTTCAATTTTTTTTTACCATTTAAAAATTATCACGTTAATAAATTAACAATTGCAGCGATGTAAATATTCTGAAATTAATATGTAGAAAATTATTAAATTGATAATGTGACAATTAGCAAAATTGCAGGATTGGAATTGCTAAATTATAACTTATTTGATCAATGCTTCCATCTAACAACAATTGTTGGATCAGTTGTGCAGTTGGGGCCCACATGTCAGTCCCCCATGTTAATGGAAATAGTTAGCAGGACTTCTAACATATTTAGATTGTAGGTTGATTTGTTGTGAACCTATCAATATTGAATGGTGTTGTATTCTAGCCTATAAATCCAATAGCAAGCCTTTATGAAATTAAGAGCCTCACATATTTCACATCTGAAAGAGACTGACAGGAAAAAAGGTGGCTGATTTTTTGTTGCGCAGTGCTAGTGCAATGTAAAACGCATAGAGTGAGATTTTGTAAGTGTCCTTTTTTTGGTTGTTGATCTCAACATATTAGTATAAATTTAACAAATCAGATCCATCAACTGTTTTGTTGTATGGTGTACTGGTATGGTGTACTGGTACAGTACAGTAGAGGATTCAAATCTGAATTCATGAGATCGGTTTCTTGCACGGATTTTGATGTTAATCCAAAGTAGAGCTCCCCCATCTTAAAAGTTTAATATATTTTGTGAATTTTGAAAAAAATTTATAAGTTAAATTTGTCAAGCTTGATGTGAGGATCAAAATCTTTTAACCCTATAAGTAGAATTTAATAGATTTGTTGAGCATGACATGAATTTTTTTCTGTGTTTTGTTGCTGCATATCTTGCATCTGAAACTGTTTATATACACATCTAATTCCAACCCTTCTATTGCTATATAAAATCACACAATTTTTTTATTAATTTATAAATATTCTAAAATTTTCTTTTTTTGTATGTATATTTGTTAGTAATATCAATATTCATAAATTATTTAGCTATATATATAGTCAAGCATTTTAATCTGTTTAATATTCATATTCATATCAGTATAAATACTCACGCATGAAAACATATTTTAGCATTATTCCTTCTCATCTGTTACATTTCTAATTTTAAGTGAGATTCTTTGATAATGGCTGAACTCAATAATCTATAGAATAGGGATTCTTTGATTACTATTATCTTGATAATCATTTTTTTTTAAAATGATAAATATTTTTTTAACTTATAGATTTATTGTGTTTAAAATTTCATATAATTTAAGGGTCATTCGATATTCCATTAAAAACTGTTAAATATAAACAGTTGAAAATATAATGTAATTTTGATGAACTTTGATGAAGTATTAAATAATACTTAAATTTCATGAAATTTGAAACACAATGGATTTATAAATTAAAGAATATATTTATAATTTTTTTTCTATTTTTTAAGTTTTTTTTGAAATTATTTGAATATTTGTTATCAAGGTTGTCAAAATAATAGTTGTTAAGAGGAATCCTACCAATATTTTAATTCCAAGTAGAAAGCTTAAAATCCAAGAAAAAAATGACATGTTGTATAGATCGATAGTTATTTATTAAATTTCATGTAACTTAATTATCTTAATAATAATATAATTCGAGATATTTGTTATTTAATTAAACATTGTTGAATATGAATTATTATAAATTTTGATTGATGAAAGACAAAAGTCCACACCAAATTTCATTACTTTTCAAAAGTTTGAAAACATAACATTGATCATATTTGAAATGTTGGATTAAAAAACTAAAGAAATTAATGTTTGAAATTTTCAATTCTATCAAGTTAATCCAATCACTGAATTCCAAATCATTGTACTTTCTAAATAATAAAAAAAATATGCGTAATTCTATAATTATCAATCCTATCCGGTTAATCCATTCATTGAATTCCAACTCATCCTATTACCTAAATAAAATAAAATGTGTAATTTTAAAAAATATTAATTCTATCATGTCAATTTCCATTCAAGGGATCCCAAGTCATTGTATTAGCTAAATAATAATAATAATAAAATATGTAATCTAACGAGAAATTTCCTGAGAGCCATCACCTCCTATCTGCAGTATATACATAGAAACCATCTGGATCAATAAAAAAAATATCTCACGTCAGCTATTTCTATCACATCATAAAATTAATTTCTTAACTTTTTTTGTTGAATTTTCCAACTGAAGTAGCAACCAAGTTTGGTTCCAGATAAAAACTGTGAGTTTGTACGGACTAATTATTAAACATTTATTTACATTTATTTCGAGATTAAGTACTAGTCAGTTTCTTGCCATATAAATTTGGTCTGAGTTAATGTGAAAAGATCTAAATTTTTTGACAAGTTTAATCTTGAGATGTACTTGGTTTTGACACAGCATGTTGAAAAATTGAAACAAACTGTGAGCGTCTGAAAGGATGTGGACTCAAAATTTCATTTTTCATGAATTTCAACTGAGAAAAAAATTTCAAGCATGCTTTTCATGTGAAGAGAAACCATCAGACAACTATGTAAACATAATTTTAACAAGGGATAAAATTACTATATTTGGGATTTTTTTTTTTCAGTACTAATACTTGACATATAACATTGATAAAATTTGAAATGAAATAAACTCAAAATTTTGGTGGGACTTTTAATTTAGAATGGGATCATAGGTCAAGGTTAAAATAGGTCATTGCAACTACAAAATACCAGACTTGAAAGTCAGGTCAAAAAATCAAGACCAGACTTTTAATATATAAAATTAAATCTTAACACTCAATGACAACAGGAAAAAAAAATTTCTTTAATTTAAACTAATTTATTTGAGTTAAGATGCATTGTGCCTTATTAAGAATCTAATAGAATGAGGGTTCTAATTTTTTGTTGTACGATACTTTGCTGCACAATATATAAATAGGTGGATTATATAAGGGAGTTTTTTTTAGATTTAGTTTACACAAATCTTAACGCGATCGAACGAACAACACAATGCATTGCATAGTACAACAATGCTGAGGATATGAAATCCATAGAACGAATATGAAATATATAATTCATCATGTGTGCTTAAAAATGTTTTTTTTGGATATTTCAGAGAATTGTTTAAACATTTTGTCATGTTATAATACACTGCTGTGAAAACTTCAAAATAATTGCAACCGAAGCATTACCAAAAAAAAAAGGTACTTCAAAATTTGATATTTAATTTTTATACACTAACCAGTTCAGATAGCTATGAAATCTATCAATAATTTGATATAGGACAGCTAGCTATGAAAACCTTAATTAATCCATTGTTTATTTTCCTTCGCAATAGGTTGTGCTAAAAAGATAATTATTTTTGTAGTAGTCCATTTAAGTGGCTGATTTGAAAACTAATTTTAGTTGGTGAATACTGAATAGGTCAAATTCAGATATAATCTGGCACCCCAAACTGACATCATTTACACACAGTTTTCCAGTTTCTTATCCTTCAGGAAATGAAACTGGATAAAATGCTATGCATCTCATTTTTTTTTCTTCTTTTTTTGGTCATGAGAAAGCAGTGCATATCTTTCTTCCCTTCAAAAAAATGTGCTTTTGACCAAGTAACCTCATTTTAATTAGATTTACAACTGTACAATTTCTGGTCCTGTCAACGAAATATTTTTTATTCGTTTATACTATCGGTATCGTATTTGATAAGATAAATATAAATACAAATTATTTTAAGAATTAATTAGACTACTGGATAAGAGTTCGGATAAGAAAAGAGTTTTCATTAACTCATCAAGTAAGGATATGAATGATAATTAATCATTTCATATATTTAATTACGTAATAAATTATTATCATGATGAGATTGATAATATTGATTTATATACAACATTTCATATGGTTTTATCTAATTAGGATTTATGACGAGATTGATTTATAAAATATGTTATATAATTCTAATCAGTTCATAATTTATATTCTTTTAAAGAGAATGAGATCGATCATTATATTTTTTTTATATTTTATTAATATTAGATACATATATGTTTAAAATAAATACAATTATTTGCTTGCTACATTTTTGAGCTAAATTATATAATTTATCAATTATTCGATAATTATCTGTTATTCATTTGTTACCCAATCTTAACAAATAACAATAGAATACAAATAAAACTAATAATTAATGGATAAAAATAGAGTACATCTAACACTAAGTTTAGACAAATACAAATATGAAAACAATCTTCCGATCCGTACTATATCCATTAATACCTCCATATTTTCTTAGAACATATCACGATAGCAGGTACAAACATTTAATCATATATTTAATTCTTTAGTCTTGAAATAACCAAAAACATCCAATTATCTAACTCCAACATTTTTTAGCAAAAAAGAAGAAGAAGACGGCGATTGTGAAGTCCTTTTCTTGGTTTCTTAAAACTTCTAACAATAAATAATCAGATTAAGTTAGTCCAACTATAAGCTAATCAATTTTGTCGGCTTTGTAACTTTGGGACAAAACATTATTTTTATGGAAAATGTCTGGGAGATATTAAAATTGATATCAAAATTAATATCGATTTTATTATTCATATTATATGAGTTCTTATTTACATTAACTATCTTATCATACAACTTATTTTTAACAGTATTTTTATTATTCTACTCAAATATCACTAATATAAATATTAACTCACTTAAGTTGAATAATAAAAGTACTGTACAAATAAGTTGTATAATAAAATCGTTAATATGAATAATAACTCATATAATATAAATAATAAAATCGGTATCGATTTTGGTACTGATTTCAGTATCTAAATAACAGCTCCCTATTTTTATTATGGATATATATGCTAACATTTCTTATTATAATATCACCTTTTATGCACTAGTCATGTATAACAGCTATTTGCATTAGTGAGAGAGATAATTTTCAAATTTTGTGAAGCACGGTCCCAACCAGATTAATTATTATATCTAATATCTGTTAAAGAGTATAATACATCAATCTGTATTAATTAATTAATTATGGCTATCTGCCACTTGAACAAGAAAGTAACTAATCTGGATTAATCAAGTACCATCCACATGGACAACACGAATAATCCTTATTTTTAATCTGCTTATTTTTCTCTGGGGTCAATGTCAATAAAATTAAGAGAAATTTTAATTTGGTTTGTCTCTATCTCTCTAAAGAAATGTAGAAATTATGAATTAGTCCTCATTGAAGTGGTACAATATATATAGAGACTAGACAGTACGTTCTGTAAATATAACAAAATTATATCTGAAATATGAATGCTTGCATTTAAATTAATGTGTTCCATGAATGCATAGAGTCACATGGTAGGTCACAAACAACACAAAGATGTAGTCATTTAATTTATATATGTGATATTGAATCCATGAACATTTGTGTGTAAGTAATATATTTGAATAATATTTATATTCATGGTGTATTTTTTTTTAAAGGAGAAAAAGTAGGACAAAGAATTTCATCTCCAAAAGAAAAAAAAAGGACAATAAACACACAAAGCTTTGGTAAATATACAAATTAACTTTTTCATTACTTGGTATGTTTTGTTATGAAATATTACAATATTTATGCTAGTATATATAATACTAGTCATGTTTATTAGGAAGTATAAATTATATTTCCTTTATGGGTATAATTTTAAACTTACAAAATGATGTTTCCGGCATGCATTCAACTTTTATAGTACATCATACTCTAACGATATATATTTTTGAGAAATATTACTCAAATTAAAAAGAATAAAATTATAGATCTATTCCTAATTATTTAGATAGGGTTCCTATCAAATTTGAATAAATTTGAAATTTGATTGGTCCTTCATTTTATATAGTCATTAAAACTCCATCATTAAAATTTTTAAATATTATTTGATCATCCCATAAAGTTTTGGTGGTATACTTCTCACACAGGTTAACACACTGCTCAAAGTACACCCAAATTTTAAAACTTTATGGGCATAAGCTATTTTCACCTTTTTATTTTCAATATTATTTATTCATTCCTTTTTATCATTAATTAAGGTACTTTAATTGTATATTAATGAATATAAAGTACCCTAATTAATAAAATATTTTAATGAAATAGATGAAGTTGGGATCTCAAAATATGATGGAAGTGTACATAGGTCGGGTTAATATTACTGACCAGGTACACGCTTGTATCGTCATATTTTGGGCTTCATCTATTTCATAAAGGTATTTTATTAATTAGAGTATTTTAAATTTTAACAAATAAAAAGTACCATAACAAATTTAAAGTACCCTAATTAATAAAATACCTTAATGAAATAGATGAAGCCCAAAATATGACGATTCAAGCGTATACCTGGGTCGGTAGTATTAACCCGACCTAGGTACACTTCCGTCATACTTTGGGATCCCAACTTCATCTATTTTATTAAAGTATTTTATTAATTAGAATATTTTAAATTCATTAATATACAATTAAAGTACCTTAATTAATGATAAAAAAGGAATGAATAAATAATATTGAAAATAAAAAATAAAAATATATTTCGAATGCCTTATCTAAAAAATTGAGAAATTATTTTTGTCTCCCATATTTTACACTCTTTAAATGCACACCAAAAATATTTATACTAAACATATAATTTATTTATATCTCCATTTGTAAGTATTTATAGTTAGTATAGAAAATATTTATTAGTTTTTCTTTTCTAAATTATTATAGAAAAATTTAAGTTAAAAATTTTATTGTACAAGTTCAAATACAATTTGTATAACATTTAATTCTAACAATATAAGATATAAATATTTTTATTAGTAGATATAAATACTTTCTGAAAAAAAATATAAACATATCTGGGGTGCAAATAAGGGATGTAGTTAAGGGGTGTAATTATCACTCATTTCTGTAATTTTCATTTTTTTTAATTTATATATTATTTCTCAAAAATATGTATCACATGAGATGAATGTATTATAAAAGATAAAAATTAAAAATATATCCTAAAAATATCCTTTACGAAATTATAACTTATGTGGGTACGGATTGGAAAGAAACATGAAATATCTCCATTTTGATGAAATTTTAAAGACAAATTAGTTGGGGAATATTGCCTTGATTAGATTAGTAGCGCACTCATAGCGACAACTTTTTCTCAGTCAGGGTAGCACACATGCATACATAGATACAATACTAACGGCTATTAATTTTAAATTAGCCCCAAATTTAAATATCAAGCCGTTCAATTCTGACCGTTCATGTATTGCTAGATTTCGTAATACATGCACTGGTGTGTATATATACATATATTTAGCAAGGGCCAATACAAGCTATAAATCATGAAAACATTGCTTTAATTTGCATGTTATACAGCGAGTTATACTTCATTAGTAATATAGCAACACAAACGGAAACAGCGTGATGCAACAATAAATCTGGACTTGTCCTTGGTTGTACGAATAAAAAAAAGTCAAATATACAAGCAAGTAGTAGTACTCTCATCATGTACTAAAAAAAATGTCAACTTGTCACCATCAAAATATATATCCAAGTTTTCTATGTACAAACGAGCAGCCGAAACAGCCGAAACCATAGACTTTCGATATTTATCATGCAATAAAATATTATTGACACTATTATTGTCAATGGTTATCATATATATTTTCATGTTTTTTTTTGAATGGTTGATAGTGGCTGCCAACGTTTATCATATTTCATGCCTAAAGTTCTACCATGTACGGTTCTTAATTTCTTCTAGAAAAGTTTATGAATTGATTAATTTGAAGTGATATATAGTACCTTGGATGAAGCGACCGTATATCTAAAAGAAAATTATGATTTATGATTTTATTAAATCTGACAATTGAACGACAATTACAAATTAACAACCAGATAGCCAGGGAAGGAAAATATTTCTTGCTTCTAGCGTGTGGTCTTCTTTTTCTATTTAAGATATGAACCAGAGAACAAAATGCATGGGTTATATATATGAAATTCTAGAAGAGAAAAGGGCCTTAATATTCGGATCAATTAGATGTTTGAATGAAAATTAATTAGTCCATTAACTAAGATACGAGTCAGAGTCACACATATATATTTTGCACCAAATATATATACATAAAGATTAAAATGTAATACGTTGCATAGATGGACTCGTATAACTGCTTAAAATCTCCAATTTGAAAATAAATGACTGATTCGAATTGTTCAATATAATCTCCATATCAAAATCTTATAGAATATCAAAGTTTACATTTTTTTAGAACTTTTTTGCTTTTTTTTGTTATTTTTTTAGATGCGGAGAAAATCGCTCTTGATGGTATTTTGCTCTCTTTCCGGAGCAATTGAAATTGTTGATTTTAATTTAAATCAACGGATTAGATATGTTTTTGGAGATTATACATGCTACGCATTATTTGTAGACCTGACAAATCGGATTGGTTGGATTATGTGTGAACCTCACAAATAACAACTGGCAACAACAATAAATTGGTTGGATTAATTAAGGTACTATTTGAATATTATTATGCGAACTAACTTAAGGATGCTATTATCCATCGTTTTATAAAAGGAAAACCGGCCTTGTAGTTGTTTCAGTTTCCTCTTTTGGTGTACAAAATAATGCATCATAATCTATGTTAAACAATTTTTTTCCAACTAACAAAAAGATTCTTTATTATATTTGATGGAGGAATTTGGTGTACAGGCTCGTTTCTTTTGAAATAAATATCTTCCGATCCGTGACCGTATAACCGGTGAGGAAACGATATATTTACTGCAGATACAAACCTTGGGATAGATATATAAGCGGTTAACTCCGTATATGGGGTATTCATTTGATTTGATTTGATTTTTCAGAATTTTAATTTATAAAATTATGTTTATGTTAATTAATTAATAAGCCTAATAAATAGAAATTAAGAAATAGTTTCCAACAGAATTGTCTCTTTTTCATATGTGAAATCGATAGGTTTATATATGGAGGATAGTTTATATTTAATTTTTTTTTGAGGAAGAGAGATAATTAAATTGTACTTGAATTAATTTGATTGCACAATATATATATATATATATATATATATATATATATATATATATATATATATATATATATATATATATATATATATATATATATATATATATATACGTACTTAAAGATGAAGAATATATGTTTTCCATTATTGTTCAAATCAATGTTATAGAGCATACATAACAAACTAATAGTACATTGTTAATAAATTAGATTATAATTACCTTATCACATTTATAAGTTAGCTAGGTAACAAGCAGAAATTAAATTCAATAGGCGCTATTGATAGCGACAAGCGAGCCTGTCAAACACAAACAAGTTAGTTAGACTATAGACACATTGATTATTAACTTCAATTAGTATATGTATACATACATATGATATGATATTAAATAAACTAGGACGATATATACATGTCTGTATATCAGATCCCTCATCATATCATGTGGGTATGAAGACTGCTTATATTGTACGCACAAGGACTGTTAACATATTTATTTGATAATGTACAACTATCCATCAATCTATGTTATAATCAAGTGGTCTTACTTTTAATTTCTTATATTAATATATATTTATATTATATTATATTGGTGGCACATGGGGTATGCATAATTATCATTAGTCTGACCAACTGTCGACTAAGACATGTTTATTAATTAATTATCCCGGCATTTAGGGTAGATTGCGTGTTGCTTTCTAGCTAGGAGCTTAAAATATATGTAAGAAATTTTGATAATAATATAGCCACTGAAGCGTACATAAACTATTAGTATAACAATATATATACATAACAAAGCCAAACTTTTTTCTTGTAATTAATAAATCCAAGATGCTTTTTTGTCATTTGCAACGTGAGCAAGTTGTCTTGGTCAAATGTTAATAATTTAAAAACTACTTTGTTCTGCCGTCCTCAAGTTGATATTAATACAGCTCATTAATTTAATTTTCTTCTTTTTTAAAATATATAGGACAAATTTTTTTTGTAACATATATAGAACAAAGTAATTAATATCTTCTGTAATTTATATACAAGCATCGGAATCAAGCACTGATAATTAGGCAATTGCCACTGTAAATATCTCTCTAGTGTTCTCAATACGTACATCCGTGACATAACACAGATCTTTTTTTGTTTTTTTCCGCATGAGTGCTATGTCGTGTCAAAAATTAGAGGAGGGTGGTATAGTACGGTTAACGTACGGCGTGTTACACGTATCGTGTCGATTCGACACACCGTGTTAAACGTGATATGTCTTAACCGGGTTATGTCAATTTGACACGCCGACACGGTATGCTTTAAGCGTGCTAAACGTATTGATGGGAAAAAAATTCGAAAAAATCGTAAAAATTTTGGAAAAAATCTTAAAAAAACAATTTTTTTAACAAATATTCTTAACTTATTTATTGCTAAAAAAATTGGAGAAACAATTGGAAAAATATTAGGAAAATATTTGTAAAAATTATAAAAAAATTCAAAAAACCATGCCTACTCGTATTGTGTGTCATGCCTACACGTGTTTATCTATGCCTAACAGTGCTTATCCATGTCTAATGTGCTTAGCCGTGCCTACTCGTGTCTATGCGTGTTCCCATGCCGTGCCTATGTGCGGTTCCCATGCCGTGCCTATGCGTGTCCTATGTTGTATTGTGCTGTGTCAACCCCCTTAACCGTGCGTGTTGTGTCGTGCCTTTGGCAATGAAAACCCAACGTAACATGGATAACAGTATGGCACACAACATGCGTAACACGACACGTGTTGACACGCCATGTCGTACCATACTGCCTCCGACACATATTGTGTTGTGCCATATCTTGACACGTTGTGCAAAATTTAGAGCTCTATATCCCTCTTTCAATGTGTACTCTCATTTGTCTTATTAGGATTATTTTTTTGGACTTTGCTCCAGAAAAATAATGTATGTGTATCTATTTAATTAAAGAGGTGTGATAATTTCACACTAATTTTACATTTCAATCATCATGCATATCATAAGAATTTGGGCACATTCTCAAGATTTTAGGCATATATTTTATAGATCGGAAAAATAATGTTCAAAATCCTAAGACTCACTCTTCATTTCATGCATATATAAAAGACAAAAATATTTATACTAATATTTAAATATATTTATATTAATACTTCAATGTGTTTATACTAATATTCAAATGTATTTATATATGAAATAAAAAAATATTTATACTAACATTTAAATGTGTTATGACACAACAGTCCATAATGTTACGGACCATAACACAAATCAAACCATATTGATATGACATATAACATTTATTATTAGTGTTAGGTCATGAGGTGTAGAAATGACATGTAAAGGGTAGAGGATAATAAGAATTTCTCTTAATTAAAATGATTAAAATTTTGAAATAAGATAATTTGTATAGAAAATTTACATTAATTTAAGTATTTTGTAGTATCTTAGACCCATCAAAGTAAACTAATACATGCATTTCATTGACAACTATATATTATGTTTCGAAGTTAGCACTTTCAGCTCTCTCGTTTGAGTAAAACAATTTATGATAAACTCTTTGTGCGAGCCAACGGCCTTCATAATTCACAGGACCAAAATATACTATGACTATGTTGTATTAATTAAGAAATGATACAACAAATCATTTTAACTTGTTTGCACAAAGGAGTAAAAGACTAATATACGTACTTCTTTTAGAATCCATTTCCCTTTCTGGAGTGTAATTTCATAATCCTAACTAGTGTCATTCAAAGTAATTAATTATTTACATCCATCAAGTTGCTTATAGATATTTAATTTTCTAAAAAATTAAGAAAAAGTTTGCTTAGAGATGTCATGTCTAAGTACGTAAGAAAAAAGATAGAAAGAAATCCGGGGTAGATATTTCAAGGTCGCCGCAGTGGCAAATAATCAAATAATCCAAAGAATTGAAAAAATAATAAGACCTAATCATAGCCGTCCATGTGAGAAATAATGGGAGGGATTAAAATTTAAAAAAATGAGAAAACCTGAAAAGAAGTCTCTAGCATATGATATGGCGTAGGAGTTGTACCAATCCAAAGTACGTACGGATGTACCAAGAAGAAACCCTTTCATACTCTCTCTCTCTCTCTCTCACTGCTCTAAAAACTTTAAATCATTGATTGTACCTTCTTTGAAAAGTCAACTCTCTCTCTCTCTCTCTCTCTCTCTCTCTCTCTCTCTCTCTCTCTCTCTTATTAAATAGCCTTTCTTGCCTCTTCCTCTTCATCTTCGTCTCTCCTCCTTAATTCCCTTCCCTCGCCACTACCTAAGAGACGAGAAATATATACCTCTTTAATTTTTGTTGCTTAATTGGGATTAAGTTCTCTCTCCAGTTACCGACCTAATAATAAAAAAGTTTGGTGTTTTTGCTTTTCTAAAGCTCCTTCGTAATCCCACAAAAGGTAAGATTCTTGCACCTGGTTATAAGTGTTTCTATTTTTTTTTCTTAGTTGTTTTTGTTTTTTTTTTAATTAATATACGTAGATCTCGCTTTTGTCTTCACTTTTTGTATAAATTAAATAAATATCTACTATCTATGGCCAGGTGTTTCCTCCTAGTTTTATTTCTGCTACATGCAAATTATATGAGTGCAAGAACTTAGCACACATATATGCATCATGTATATATATCTTTGTTTTTTTTCTTTTTAGGGTGATTATGTCTATAAGCTTTTCCCTACATATTTAGTTTTAGAAATTAGTTCT
Source organism: x Bolboschoenoplectus mariqueter (assembly GCA_037678475.1). Taxonomy (NCBI): domain Eukaryota; kingdom Viridiplantae; phylum Streptophyta; class Magnoliopsida; order Poales; family Cyperaceae; genus x Bolboschoenoplectus; species x Bolboschoenoplectus mariqueter. Next base: position 849,121 of record CM075260.1, on the reverse strand, counting down.
CTCTCCTTACTATCGTTATCGTTAATTATTATTGTTTCTTACTTCTTTTTTCTTACTTGTATATATATAGAGAGAGAGATGAGGATCGAGGGAAAGAGAACGAGGTTCGGAAAAACAACGGAAGTAGACGAGAAGCATGGAGAGAAATTAGACATGAGTGCCATGTCTCTGGATTCAATCCCAAATAATCCTTCCATTAATCTTGGTTTAGTCACCAAATTAGACCTCTCCAATAATAATCTCGAGGTAATTAATTATGTAAAATTATTATTTAATTATTTTTAAGCATTTTGTTTCTTGTGTTAATTTCCCAGGTATGGTTATTAATTGCCTATAATTAAAAAAGGTTTGTATGTGAAAGAAAATTGGATTGCACTCAAGAACATAAATATAATGGGTATTTTTGCATGGATATCCTTTCAAAAGTATATAGTTTAACAGTATATATATATATAGTATGTTAAAGTAGCTTTAGATACATTAATTTGCATGTGAAAGATCTTAAAAGTTTAGGAACTAAATATGCTTGAACAGAGAAGAGGTACAAGAATAACAAGCTTTATATCACATAGATCATGTGCTAAATCTCTTTTGATATCACATCACGAGATTTAACTGCCAAAAAATATATATGTGCCTTGGAATATTTCTTTGCATATATGCATGTCTCACACAGTCAAGATCACAATTTAATTCAACCTACCCATTTTTTCATTTTCATTCAGGTCATAGAATACAAATTAATTTGAGTGAAAATTAACTAAAAGCGACAATTTGGTGATATACATAACTTTTGAGGTAGTTTCTTGAAGGATTTGTTTAAACGTATTTTTTGAAATATACATAAAATAACTTCATATGCTTGCCAAATGATAATGTTTTTTCTAACATACACTAGACTACTTTCCAATTTGTCTGTATATGACTTTAAAAAAAAAATCCGTTAGGTAACCGAGTTCTTTATTATTATTTTTTTGTGGGTGGGGTTGTTGCCAAGTGTTAGAGATTTGATACCAAGGATATTTCTGAAAATTCAAGCAGATTTAAGTTTAATTTTCAGAATTCAGATACACAAAAATAGTTCAAAAAATACAACCAGAAACAACAAAAACAATTAAAGGTGTCATTTTCAGTGTAAAAAAGACGGAAGTTAAAATGGAATAAAGGTCCCAAGATAATAACTAAATTGAAGGAGCCATTTTGTCTTTATTCTTGCTTTCAAACCAGAAATTAGAAAAATCTTGGAAGTTCCCTAAAAGCCAAGAGATCTTGAAAGGATGATGAATTAATGATGCATGTAATATTTCTAGTAGTACCCAGATAGAGACAATCAGACAACAGCCTCTTTGTTTTCTTCCTTTTCCTTTTCTTTATGAATTGAAGCAACCTTTTGTTTTTTCTTTTTGTTTGTTTGATAACTGATAAGTGATAAAGTGCACGCCACGACCTTTAATTTCTTTGTTGGTTTCTTGTTCGTTTTGATGTGCGTTGCGTCGTCGTTTCTTTTTTAAATGGAAAAGAACAAAAAACCATTTTGTTTGGAAAATCATATTTCAAGGCCCAACTACAAGTTCCTTTTTCTTTTTTGGGTCATTTTTTATTCATTTTTGGGCCTTAATTGGGATAATATGTACACTGTAACATTTCACGAAGTTTAAACATTTGAAATATCTGATTAATACAATTTTTTTCTTATCATTTTCAGCTTGTGAAAGTCTTCTTTTTGGTACTTATTTTTATCCTTTTATTTGCATTTGAGTGCAGAGTATACCGGAATCGCTCACGGCAAGACTGCTAAACATGGTTGTATTAGACGTGCACTCGAACCAGCTGAAGTCACTGCCAAATTCAATTGGTTGCCTCTCAAAATTGAAGGTGCTCAACGTCTCCGGCAACCTCCTTGAGTCCTTTCCAAAAACCTTCGAAAATTGCCGGTATTTATTCATCTTACCCTCCTATGTTAAACACATAATAAACATCTACAAATGCTATAGGCAAACTTAAAACAGTTAAAAAGATGCAAATAAAATTTGTTTCTATTTGTCACCTTTTGGTCTATAAATATCTTAACCTAATTATTTCCAAAGAAAGAAGCATCCTCACAATAAATTTAATGTTGGATTTTACTAGTAAATGTTAATTAGAGCACAATCTTTTATCTTTACAAAAGCTACTAAAAATTCCCTAATCTTACTCTCCCTTGTCTTCATCCTCAACAGCGCGCTAGAGGAACTAAATGCGAACTTCAACAAGCTGACGAAGCTGCCGGACACGATTGGGTTCGAGCTAGTCAACCTCACAAGGCTGTCAGTAAACTCGAACAAGCTCTCGAGTCTCCCCTTCTCCACTTCACACTTGACAGCCCTTCGATCTCTAGATGCCCGTCTCAACTGCCTCACCTCTCTCCCTGATGGTTTAGAGAACCTAACCGTCCTCGAAACCCTGAACGTTAGCCAGAATTTTCGGTACTTGACCTCTCTGCCGTTTGCCGTTGGCCTTCTTGGGTCCTTGAAGGAGCTGGATATTAGTTTTAACTATATTGCGGAGCTACCTCCATCAATTGGTTGCTTGATGAAGCTGGAGAAGCTAAATGCCGAAGGGAACCCGCTTGTCAGTCCTCCGAGGGATGTCATGGAGCAGAGCATTCAGGTTATTAGGTATGTTTGTTATATCAGATCAAGGTTCTGAAACAATTGAACTTAAAATTAATATGTGGGTTTTAATTGATTTTCACAATGTTGAGACTAATTACAGTAGAGCCATTTCATAAATCAGAATAATTTATATAACATGAGTCGTCAAATTAGTCGAGCTAATAATGATTTCGTCTTCTAAATTTTTCAATATCAGGGAGTATCTGGCTGCGAAAATGAATGAGACAGGAAACGGGAGCAAGAGGAGAGGCAACTCATGGTTCGGCCAGTTAGTGAAATGCACTACATTTAACTCGAGAATGGCACCGAACAATGCCAGGATCAGGCATAGCCACGACGGCCTTTTGATGTCTCACTACCGTTCCATTGATGGACTCACTTCACCGAGACACTTTGGATTGGGCATGCTCTCACCACGTCGGCTATTCTTCTCCCCGAAGAGGGAGTCTCCTAGGAAGAGCGCCTCTCTCTAAAAAGCTACAACATATATATGAAGAGAAAAGTGAATGTATCTATTTTGTGAGATTGTTGTAAATATAGAATTACTACTTCATAAGGATGATTGTAGTATACTAGTATTGCTTAGGGATGTAAATGTAAATTATTTTTGCTTGTATTTGTGTATAAGCGGAATTGTCTTGTTAGGTTCCCAATATGACATAGATAACATTTGAACTGCTATTTTATTTTCTTTTCTTTCTGTTGTAAGTTTTGATGAAAGGTTGATAGAACACATCTAAGTATTGTAACTTCTTTCTTTATGTAATCTTTCTTTCAGTTAATAATAAGGTTTAATAAAGGTTTGTTATTAAAAAAAGTTACATTTTAACATTTGCCAGCTTTCCAATGATATTTGCAAGTACACAAACCAACTGTTTCATATGATTAGTGTTTCAATGGATAACAAAAAAAAAAACAATAGAAAAGTTAAGTCATGAAAAATAACATACATGTAAGAAAAATAGGTCAATCCATGCAACCACAAATTAATTCAGAGCAATTGTCACTTGAATGTGCCAACAATTGAGCATCATCTCTCAAGATACAATCAAACATTCAAACTTTGTCAAGTACAAGAATCAATATGCTGTCAAACAAGAAAAAAGGGAAAAAAAAATCTAAGATCATCTGCAAAGCTTCAGCTTCTTGAAGAAAGTGGCAACCTGAGACTTGGGATATGGCCTTGTCGCAAGACAAGTCGGTATATTCTCTGGTTGTTCTATCCACAATTTATGTTGTATACTGCCCACCTCCAGTTTTTCGGCTAGGTTTTTCAGCTGTGTCTCTCCTTTGACTTCCAAAGTAACCTGTTGTATTATACAACAAAGTTGTAAATGCTAGTGATTATATTATCATCTTAACTATTAACCTTTAACAAAAATATAATTATATCATTCCTATCCTAGTTTCCACAACAGCCATTGATGCAATATTGATGACACCGATACTTCTCTAGTATTCACCAAAATTATGGCTATCCATATTTTTTCTCATTAGTATGTAAACATACGTAGCCTAGGCTATTTAGAGTGATTCAAAATGACGGATTTTGCTTCTACAAGTTACATCAATAAAGAGCTTGGCTGCTTCTGCAGTCATTTTCTGCCTCTAGTGGATGACTTTTCTCGTCTTTTCCGATTCTTTCTCCCGTCGGGACATGAACTTAATACTCATTTCTATAATTTGCATGATTCTGATAAGAGCCGGTGTTACATTTGGTATTAATCAACCCAAAACACACAGTTTGTCAGTTCCGGCCAGGAAATCGCTGAAATATCCATCATTTCACCAGATCAAGACCAACAGTGTATTATCATGCTGGTAAGTTCAGTCCAAACTAACAGGGTGGAATGGCATCATGTAACAAAGCATAAGATTGTGCCATGAAATCAGAAAAACCAAAACTAAGACATTAAAGTAAAATGGCACAAATTGCCTCACTAACAAGGCCAGGCATTTCGTCGAACACACCTTATGCATGTGATCCAGATTCGAATCCGAGCAATACCCGAGTGTATCAGGGTGGTCCCGATGGGCCCACACAGCAGCGACTGACGCGTGGCATCCCTGGGTGACCACGCTCCCGAGAGGCCACGTGTTGATCAGGTCGCGTCGCAACACCACGTACTGCACAAGCACGTCATCGGAAGATCCACTGTCCATACGAGACTGAGACGGCGCTTCACCACCCACCGTGCCCTGATCGGACGGAGATGCCCCGACGGTGGATGACATGTGGGGTCCCCTTGTCGGTCGTGGTTTAGCGAAGAAGAGTTTGTCGCAGTCGCTGGATTTCCCGAGGGGTATTTTTGTAATTTTTGGAGGTATAGGTTTTGAAAAGCAAAGCGTCAGTGAAAGCAGCATCTGTACTGGAAAAAAAGAAAAAAAAAATGAAAGCAGATCTCTACTGGTTGTGAGAAAGAAAAGAAGCCTGAACAAAAAAAAGTATTTTATGTTTAACAAATTCATGTACCAATCGACACAAAACCAGAAGAATTTAGGCCCAATTAGTTAAAAATGTGTTTCTCAGATATAGGCCTTTGTTTCAAGGAGGAAAGATTTTAATTTTGTGTTGGTTTTATTGGGCCAAAAGTGCAATTGCATCCAATTACATTACCTTTGTTCAAAATAAAAATGAAAAAACATTTATGTGTGGTGTTCATTTTATTAATTGCTGATATGCTTGTGCTAAAGCAAAATTAAGTGTGATGCTGAGAGGGAGAGGGGCATAGTGGAGAGAAAAAGTAGAAGTATTTCCAATTTTCAAACCTCCACCAAATGAGGAGGATAGAAATATTTATTCTCGTAGACAAATAAAACACTTGAAATGAAATCACTACATTGAAAAAGTGATATCATAAATATCTGTAGTATCTTAAGCTTTTCGTGATATTTATAAACATTTTTTAAACTGCTAACACTTCAAGTGAATATCATGAGCATCTTAAATGGACATCAATTGCCCCAAATAAGTTTGCTTTTAATTATTCTTTGAATTTTTACTTAGTTATTTTGTGAATCTTAAATTTTTTTTTTTCACAATTCAAGCAAAAATTTTTGTATGCTGAAAGTTTCAATGAATTTCAGTACTATAAAGTAGTAAACAAGAATTGAAAAGAACTACAGATCTAACACAGTGGTGATAAGTCGCGTTTTTTTATGAAAAAATATAGATTTAAATCTCAAAATAACATTTGAAAAGAAGAACTGAAAAAGAAATAAAAAAAGGGGAAAAAAGGTAAAAACCAACTGCTTTATCTGGTCCGATGGCACAAATTTAACCGAGTAATTAATTTCCGCACTAAATTTTTTTAAAAAAGTTTGGTAAGAATTCAATTAATCCTCCAAAGTTTGAGATTGTGCATATATGCATTTACTACTGTTGATATGAATGTAGCTATCTCAGCAAATGTTGACATAATAACAGTGTTGAGCACAATACAACCAATTGATCTGCATTACATATCACTATATCAGTATATATTGAATACTATATCAGTATATATTGAATTTGAATTTAAGCGGAAGCTAATATGCAATATCATTATTGATACCGTCATCGATACTGATTTTATTATTAATATTAAATGAGTTATTATTCAAGTTAGCGTTAATATTATTCAACTTATTGTATGATATTTTTTTTATTCAACTTAAATAAATTATTATTCAGGTTAGCAGTATTTGAGTTGAATAATAAAATATTATATAAAATAAGTTACGTAATAAAATTATTAACATGAATAATAGTTCATTTTATATGAATAATAAAATCAGTATTACCAATAATGATATCTTTAAAATATTTTCCTTTATTTATTGATATGTATTTTATTAAAGCTTTTTCTTTTTGTCCGTGTAGCTAATATATTCTAAATTCAAAGCGCCTGTACTGAATTTAATGCATAGTTTAATTAATTATTGTTGACTTGACACTCCAATCCAATTAATGGGGATGTGATCTACACATATTAGGAAATTATTCATACGAAATTTAAATCTAATATGTGCATGTTAGTGCAAAACCAATTCCACATTTTTTGAGCAATTAATGGACACACTAAGCACTTTTCTGAACACTTACGCAACGAGGAATAGTTAAAATAAGATGTTTACTCAAAGTTAGATTTATTTAATGATACTTTTTTGTATATATTATATCTTAATATTGTTGTCAAGGTTAAACATACATCGAGCACCAAACTAATTAAAACTTTCAATTGGAACAGGTGTCATGAAATAAAAGTAATTTAACAACCTGTATTCACAGAAAGATACGTATTTAAATTCTACAAAAAAAATATTTGAAAAAACAATAAATATCAAAATTAACATAAACCTTTATTTAGAGAAAAAAAAACCTATATTCACAAATTTGATTTAATCAGTGTATAATTTAGCACGAACCAAGACTGCACAAATTTTTAAAAGTTCAAAAAGATAATTTTCGTATTCATGCTTTTACCAAGAAGCCAACTGATCAAAACTTCAATTTGAATAAGTAATATAATGTGGTGAAAATGCACCTTAGTAATATTTTGCACCAATATTGTCTATTTAAGAGTTCGTTTTGAGATGTAATTGCAATAAAACTTGTTTGAAGTAGTTAGGTTAATACTTTTTTTTATATAAGGACTCTTGTTATTTTTTATATTTATTTATTTTTAAATATTTTTTGTAAAATTTAAACATATATTTTTCTGTAGAAAGACAATACATATCACCACTGTATTAGCCCAGCAATTCAGTTAGGTTAATACTAAATATGCATTAATTAGCGCCAATTTCTCTATTATTATTTGCATTGTTGTATTATGAGGATCTTAAATAATAACTCAACAAACATCTTGAAAAAAAAATTGATTTATCATCATTTCATCTAAATATTTCTTTTTATGTTAGGATAGATAATCGGATTAGGTCCGCTCATGCAATTTCTCTATTATTATTTTTAATAGAATTTTCATTTCTCTGTTTTTTTTTCTTTTTTGTCTCCAGTTTCGTATTTTAAGTAAAATCTCGATAATTTCAAATCAGATTAAAGCATGCAGCAATTAATTATAAATGTCAATACTTCCCTTGCAGATAATTAATATAATTTGCTTATATTTTTGCACTTAATTTGATCTAATTAGATAAAAATTTCTGCTAGAATTTAACGTGTTCAGAATATTGTATCCCAAATCAGAACTATATATATATATATATATATATATATAACATAACGCATGCAATACTTCTCAGCAACTTCAAACTAATAAATAAATTAAATTCAAAAGCAGCTAGTTCCATAATCTTTTCAGATTCGAATTCAAATAATCAAATCATGAGTTTCTTTCCATCTGATAATTAATATCAGCACCAATTTCAAGCAAGGATTGCAAACTCTTCCCAAGAAAGCAACTCAAAAAAAAAAAAAAAAAGGAACCCCACTACACCCTTTAATTAGTGCTTTATTTTTTGTCAACTTCCACCAACTTGATTAAATTTTATTTTGGGAATATCACTAAAAGACTAATAATAATTTACAAGTTTAAGTGGGAGAAAATGAGAGGCATCACCAAATGTTGCTTTGTATTATCTTATTGCCACTTTTTGGTTTTGCTCTTGATCCAAGTCAAATTTTTAAAATTAAAGATATATAGAGAAGTAGGGAATTTCTAGGGTTTGGTTTGAATGCATAACTTTGGTGCTTTGTTATAAAGATTATATTTTTTTGATGACTAATTCTGCTATAGTTCAAAATTTATATTATAAATAAAAAAATATGAGACTGAAATTAACAGTTGTAATTCATTAACAATAAATTTTTTTATTCATAACAGAATTGTTCTTCATTCATTCATTTTTTTTTTACATAAATATATTTAATTAGTGGTTCTATGTCATTTTGATCTAAAATTTTCCTTTTTTTTTGTATTAGATTTCATTTTTCTACATAAAATATACTGTTTTTAGTATTGAGATTCATGCACAACACAGAAATATCACATAATCATTAAAACAAGAGATCACCTTTTGTAATTGTAATTAGTCAAGTCACAATTAATGGATTAAATATTAGGAGTCACTACATTCCCTTTGACAATTAGAAATATTATTCCACCAATAATTTTGTTTTATATTGCTAATAGCTGGTCCTGGGCCCCACAAAGGATATGTGGCATCAAACCTAACAAGACTATTTTTTTTTAATGTCATTTAATAATTTTGTTTCAGTACTGTGGAAATCAAGATAAGTCACACTATGGACATTTAATATCAATTTAGAGGATTTAATTTGTGATGTATATTACAACAAGCAAAGCATCTTTAGGAAGTAATTTAGGTTATTATAGGCAAAATCTGATAATGGTTTTTCAACAATTATAGTGATAAATTATAGTATTAATTGGCTGTATTAATTAATCACCAGTAAGCTAACACAAGGAATTTTTAAATATGTTGACAATTTACAAAATATATTAAAAGAAATAAGAGAAATAATTCCATGATCTTGCCTCCCCCAGTTTGAACTATTAAAAAATAAGAGAAATAATTCCAAAACAAATCCATCTAATATATATAAATGATGAAAGATAAACACATAAATCCAATTCTCTTAAGAGACATCCAAAAAAATATTGAAATTAAACATAGCCCCTCAAAATAAAAATAAAAAAAATCCAAGATAATTTTATCATGGACTCCTTTTTTAGAGTGAACTTTTCATATCTAAAAATAAAATCATCAAAATTTATTCATGTCACATAATATTGTACTATCTGAGTCAATCCATCATGTTTTCAACACAAACAATTTCAAGAAATTAATTTTAGGGCCATCAGAAAATAATACAATATATGATTAAATTTGAAAAATAAAATGTAGTCATGTTCATAATTTTTTTTTTGGATAAGTCATATGTATTTTTAAAAAAGTTGGTTATCAAGCAATTCAAAAAAATAACAGTTCAGTTTTTTTGAAACTTAATCTATGACCAAACAATTCTAACATTATAATACCAAACTAGATGATCCATTTATGTAAATGATAAAGAACATATTTTTTACATTATTTATATTTCAAAATAAATTATGTCAAATGATTTTGCTGTCATTGTATTATTTTCTGTTAATTTTTTTATGATAACACAATAACAGCTTGTGGAGGCTTATCTGACCATTTTAAATATGAATAATTCTTGGTCTTCTAACTTTTTTTTTTCCTTTTATATATAAAGTGAGTGATCTATTTTTTTATTGCAAGTTGGTGATTATTTGCAAAATATCTTAAATACAGTAAAATCAGGACCTAACCCCTTGTTTTACTTGAAAAATAATCAGAATATATTACAATAATGAGTAATTCTAACTTATATCCAACTTTAATTATATAATTTGAAAATTATTATATAAGATAAAAAAATTAATATTGTAGATATGTTGTCATTGTTTAGATAGGGTGTTTAGCAAAGTTGAATCAATTTTAAAATTGATTGCTAATTCATCATTAAGCCATAAAAAAATAATTCTAAAATTTTAAAATGTTCGATTAACTACAAAACACATTTCTAATCGTTTCAAATTCGATACACATACGTCAATTTGCATTCTTTTTTTTTTGGTGACAAGAAAGTCAATTTTGCATTCTTATAATTAATATGCAAATGTCAGTATTATCAATTGATGCACTCAACTAATCTGCTGAAATAATCCTCGCGCTAATTTTTTGTTCTAATCAAGTAGGAAAAAAGAAAGAAAAAGAAGAACAAGTGGGACAATTCAAGAACACAAATTTCTTCAGTTCTTTTGACCACCAGATGAGATAACGAAGATAGTACGAAAATTAATGATTTCAATTTTCAATATAAAGGCAGGTAGAGATAACATCATAACAGGTAAAGGCCAAAAGCATTTATTCATGCAATAGTATATACTTGCTTCAAATCTTCCACCTTTTCTTCCATAGACACAGGGATCTCCGCACATGCATAAGACACAAAAGATCCGCCAGAGAAATCAGAGCTCTCTGCCAAAAACAAAGGCATAATTAAAGAGAGAGAGAGGAGAGGAGAGGAGAGGAGAGAGAAAATCAGCAGTCAACGAGACAGAGAGGGAAGAAAAGGGACCCAGCAGCCACCAACAGGTTTGACCAAATCGAACTCCAACTCACATTGTGGGCCCCACAGCCCCAACCAGAGGTAAAGAAAGAAAGAAAGAATTCAAAGAAGAGAAATGGTGCCCCTTTGACTCTTGCACAGCGTAACGTCCGGATTCCAAACCAATCTCTTAAATCCAACCTAATAAATCTCCAACTGACACTACACGACAAATAGCTTTGACCACTTTTTCTGTGGCCCGTCCACCGCTTTTACTAATATAGCCAGGAAAAAAGGCAAAAATTTTTCTTTCAACAGTGGAATTTGTGAAGTTTTAGTAGCTGCTAGCTTTTTCTTTCAAGGATTTTTTTTATTTTTTTCAAATGACTCTTTCATGTAAGGTTATAATTTGAACAATTAGATGTCAGACTACTGTGTAAAATTTCATGAATGAATTAATTTTAAAAAGAACTTTTATTTTATTTATTTTTTTGCTTTTCTGAAAGTTAGAAAATATTGAAGACATTTGAATAAAATATCCAATAGAGAACTCTCTACTGGACCTCCCCATAAAGAAAACTATAAAATTTCAATTTGGTCCCCTCAAAGATTAGTTTTCCAGATGAAAGGTCTTCGGTGAAATTAACAATTAATGCAGCCAAACCCAATAACAATCTACTGATCAATCAACAAACACCAAAGAAAGAAAGAAAAAATTCACTAAATATTTGTTATCTTCTTTTGCATTCTCAACTTTTCATCTTTACATCACTAGCAAAAAACTAATCAAGTCAACAAGCAACAAAAAAAAATTGAAAAATAAAAAAAAGGCTCTCGAGATGAGACGGCTCGGATCAAGCCTGTCCCACCACGGCTGAAGGATTGTCAGGTAACGGTGGCGGAGGGATGCCGTTCGGTGTATGCCTGTGTTCACCCTCGTATGTCACGACGAGCATCGACGGGTCGTCTTTCGCTCGCTCGACGTGCTTTCTAGCCGGGCAACCACGCACGGTGCTACATTTATAGTAACCCCTGATAAAATATTAACAAAACATAAGGTTATAATTTGAAACTCTGGAGCAAAATAAATACTCGCTTCTTAATTCTCAAAGGACTTTACACTAAACAGAGTATAAAATTTGCATCCGGATAATTCCCCTAAAATAGGTGTTTCAAGTTTGAACGAATAAAGTCAGTACTTAATTTCTATTGACAGGAGCAAGGCGGAAAATTTTTACAGGCTTATTTTGGAACAGACTGAATTGATCAGGTTTTACTTGGGTCAGAACCAGTTCTAATTTAGGTGGGAGTTTCAGCTTTGAAAAGTTGAATATGTAAGTTTTACAAGGACAAGAATAGAAATATCAAGAAAATAGATGATTAGATTTAGATGTATGTATACCTTGGGTAAGGAGATCCCTTGATTGGCTTCTGACCGTACTTCCTCCATGAGTACTCGTCTGGTGGTATATCCGCTATTTTCGAACTAATCGCCGGAACTCTAATCGTCCTCTTTACTCTGTTTTTTCTACAGAAATCAAAGGAAAGAGAACACTTTAGTAAAAAAAACAAAAGAGGAATTATAAAGTCAATGATTCAATTTTCTATTATACAGATCTGAACTTCCTTTTTAAGTAAAAAAAAATGATACCTTCTCTTAGAACAATGGCATCGACCAGCCGTGGCATCGGAGTGTTCCAGACATCTCTTCTTGTAATTTGAAGCAAGAGGTGGCTTCCCGGCTGAGATCGCCGGAGCTCCGCCAGCAGACACGGCGGCGCCTCCGCCGAGTAGAGGTTTCCCTTTTGTCACGCTCCCCTCTCCAGCCGTGATGGAGGAGAAAAAACTCGAAGTCGCTGAGGAAAGAGGTGGCGATATGCTGAAGGTCTCCTTGCTCGCATAACCAGCCCCGTTGGGTTTCGTGAAGTCGAGCGTGAGAGACTGAGGTGCGGCTCCCACGTGGGGGATTATCTGAGAGGGCGATCCCACAGGCTGAGCTGGTGGTGGAGGTGGCGGCGGAGAAGCGATCTCAGCTGACGGCGCAGTGGCAGTACTGTTATTTTGTGCAACGTCTGGGCCACGCCTGAACCGGGCATGGCCGGTGCGGTCGAGGATAGAGATCACCTTGCGGAACTTGGAGACCGTCTGATCGGCCATCTCACGGCAATCAACCGGACGAGATTGCTTTTGGACCGAAGGTGACGTCAGCTGCATCACCAGCCGCTCCAGGCTCCTCAGCCCTGCCGCCGCCGCCTCTTGGATCGCTATTTGTTCGTCCATCTTGGTGTATCCCATCAGATCCACGGCCATCGCCGGTTCCTAGTAGATGAATTTCTCAATGGATTCCTTCTTTCTTTGATATCAATTGCTAGAATTCTATTTCTCCCTTCTATTTTTTCTCTTCTCAATCGGTAGCCATCCCGGGGTTTATATACACAAAACCAAGGGGACGACTTGGTTAGATATCAGTCAAGTTTTTTTTAATCTTCTCCATTTATTAAAGAGAGAGGAGATTTTAAATGACTCTGGTTTTTTCCTGATCTGAATCGGACGGTTGAAAAGGCAGATTGACTTGAACCAATTGACAAATTGTTAAATGGGTGCGTCCAGTGCGTTGTACAGGATGGAGAGATTTAAATCTGTCTAGTCAAAGGAGGTGTGTTGATCCAACGGTTGAGATTTGGCGCGAGTTGTGAAGGGGACGACTCGAGGAGTTGGTCCACGGGTGGAAGAACCGTGTGCTTTTGTGAGATTAGATCTGGACCGTCGGATGAGTAGACTTTTCGGAGAAGATTTGTTTTCTGTTTTTTTTTTCTTTTCTCGGGAGAAGGTAACGCGAATTTAATTATAGAAAGAAGGAAAAGAGCCAAAAGGAAAAAAGAGAGAAATGGGAAGAGAAGGAACAGGTGGCTTGGCTTTAAAGTCAAAGGTTTGAAAATGTGTCCGGGAGTAATGATAAATCAATGGCGCGTTTTTTAATAAGATGTGAAAGAAACCACTGGTTGCATTATATATATATTTTTCTTTTTTTCTTTTTCTTTTTTCTCCACTCTCTGTATCTTTCTCAGATCTTCTTGAGCTTATTATATGCTGGCATGAATCTTTTTCGCATATACCCTTAGAAATTTCAAATTTGTTTGAGGTTAACGATTAGCAACCAGCATTCGCTGAATCTATTTTTTTCTTCTTCGGAGGTGTAGTGTTTTGGTGAAAATCAGCTACTGTTTCACATGATTATATTTTAGCGTGTAATAGGTCAAAGTTATGCAATATATATTATGTAATTTTTGGACCTTCTGGTCTTAATTTGGGTTGCATTAATTTTTTTTTAACTAATTCCATCAAATGAGGAGTTTTGAAAACGTGTTATTCGTTTTTTTAATTCAAGTTAAATGTGAAGCAGAAATTAAGTTGTTTGATCCAATATAGTTAGGAGAAAATTTTATATACTATTAAAAGATTATTTTCTAAGTGATGAATTTATATATAATTAAAACAAATACTAACTGAAAACGACGTAGTGATTGTTCAAAACATATTTTTGTTTGTACATACACAAAATTAGATGATTATTCAAATATAATTTGATATATTGTGACAATCACATATGTTATTTAAAAGGAAAAGAAAATAATCACTACTTAATAATAATAATAAAACTCTTAGGGGCTTAATTTCAAAATAAAATCACTTCCATGGGATGCTTATTTTACGAATCAAACCCACCAAAGAATAAATTATTGCACAATCATCGCCTCCACTTATCTGCCTAGTTGACAAGAGGAGCAATTTGATTCCATCCCATTGGAGGAATGAAAGATCAGATGGTCCATATTCCTTGTCACGTGAATAGAAAACCCTCTTTGCTCGCATATAAGTATATACGCACATTAATTAAATCTTATCATGTGTAATATTTGTTGTGCTCATCATTTCAAATCTTTGAATCCGTTTCTTTTTCAGGAATCAAATATTCCCACAAGCTTATTTATGAAGATATTATAATATCGAGAAGAGAAAAGAAGAGAAACCCAAAGTCAGCTACGGAACATAGTTTCCACAAGTAATGTACAAACGAGTATTAGAAGTATTATCGAGTTCGTGTGGCGAGTAGTTTTACATTCAATATTAACCCGTTATACATTTATACACATAATTATGTTCGTACTTGATCCTAAATAATATGCGAAACGGCTAGTTTGGGGATTGCAAAAAGTCGTCGTTTGCGGTACAAGTGGGCCCCAGGCAGCTTTATTGCTCGACAAATTAGAGCCGTTGGATTTCCTTGGAAGTATAATCTAGGCGGCTGGATTAACGAGACTTGACTTGTAGCTTTGCCCTTTTACTTTATTGGAATTTCAGCTTACTTTTTCTACTGTGGGTACGAGCTTTGAGAGATGTCCCTATCAAGATTCTTCTTTCCCTCCAGTTTTACTAGTACTGGAGATGATTGTCCTGTCAATTGTTTTTAATCGTATGGTCTGTTTAGATCTAAACTGGAGGCCTTTGGGTGATTAACAAGAGAGTTTGTTTTAAGCAGCTGTAGGAGAGGGAATATATTATTTATTGTTGTACCGAGGTTTGACTTTTACCATAGTGGGTTTTGGAGTTTGTTCTAGAAATAGGATCCGATTTGGTTAGACTGTTGAAAATTGGAACTATTTTTTTTTTGTTTCTTATTGAATTATATTGGTTAAATTTTGTTGTTAATTTGTGCGTCTGTTGTAATTTTTTTTTTCAAAACAGTGATTGAATATTTGGTGTTGTTATTTGGTGCATCCAACAACTTTTCTTTTTTCCATTTTTATATTTTAGGACTTGGATGGATCCGAAACCAATATCACCTCAAACCATGTGGATTTGGAAAATAGGGTTTGGTTTGACTTTTTGTGAGGCTGAGAAGATGGAGAAGGTTAGAATAATTAAAACAAATTTATTCAGAAAGGCAACACCTCACTCAATTAATATGTGATTAAAAAATTCTAATTGATTATGAGAATTCAATTCAAACAAACCTCTCTCTTGATTTATTTTCTCCTCTCATATATATAAAAAATGCTAAAAGAAGGCAGTATTTGTTTCCCTTTGAAACTTACTTAGTTAGGTTGTATAAAAATATATATTGTGAATATTATCTTTATCCTAATATTATTGATTTCGTATTATTACATATATTTAAAGATGTCAATTCTTAATCCGACCTAATTTGATATATTATTATTTTTTTAATGAAAAATGATCGATAATTTTATATTGTTTTGACTTAAATTTCTCTCATCTCTAACAATCTCGCATTTCTTTCCTGTATTCTTCCTTTTAAAAAAAATGTTAAATTTTATTTATAATGAAGTTGACTTTGTGTGTTATTTTATAAACGGTATCAAACACTGACTCCTATTAATTGGGACAAAAAAACAAAGTTTAATTGTTCACTAATTAATTAAACAATTGTTAATTGTAATCACACTAAATAATAGAATAAGATTTAGGCGATAATTCCATAGCATAATTTGAGGTTGTTCGGACCTTCTAGATGAAACATTGTATCTCTGTGGTTGGCATTGAGCACCAAAACGTGTAGCGAGTCACAAACATCACAAAAGTTTGATGACTTACGACTAATAATTAATCATTATTTCGTTGATGGTATATATTCACTACATAACGCGCCACTTCCATACTTGCCATAGTTAATCTGGGACCTTCTAGATGACTTGTAAATGTCAACTTTTGTAATGTCAATGCATCAGCTTAATCTACCAATGACCAATCATATTATATTATATATTTTTCTTTTGAAAATAAGGGCCTTTTCTACATTAATTATTTATATCTCCATTTTGGTGTAAGATTGTCGACATGTTGTCAAACAATGAGTGATTTAAAATATGATTTTGTACAAGATGGACTTTTTTAAACATGCTCAAACTTGTGAGTTGTGTGAGCTGATGTCTGATGAAAGTAACAAATATATTTTTTTTTCTTTTACTTCCACGGTTGAATTCAGATTTTTTTTTTTTACATGTATGTATTTTTTTTTATTATTCTCAAACTACAATATAATAGCATATTTTTGTACTTTATTCTTAATATTTACTAGATTTTCTATTAGTTCTAAAATTCCAAAAAGATAATGTCTACAATCGGAAAATAATTTGTTTGAAGGGAATTACTTATACTAATCGTAAAAATTTACTTCATAATCAGAACCGACGAAACGAGTTAAAAAATGTGAAATTGTAGTTATGCTCAATACTATTTAGATAATTTGTGTATCAAATTTTATATAATTTTAAAACTGATTAAACATATCTTGAATGATTTTCAAACCATGTTAAATCTAACAGCCATATATTATAAGAGTAATGTGAAAAAAAGATAGATTTATAATTTTTTTATCCATTATGATAAAATGTGATCGAGCTGTCGCAATTATTAAAATAAAATTGATTATAATTGTTTTGTTTTTCTAAATTGAATTCATGTAAATTAGAAATTCTCGAAAAATCCAAAATCACCCACTTAATATGGGGTAGCTAAGCATCACCTCAAAAATTATTAAATACAAATTATAAGTGAAATAGCTTTACTTATTTTTTCCACAATATGTCAATATCCAAAGGCTAGCTAACTTGGAAGAATTAAGTATTGATTTTTTATTTATTTTTTCCTTCTAGATGTTAGTCAGACAAAGCCTCAAATAAATTAAATTAAAAAAAAGAAACAAAGTTTGACAAATATCTAATTTTTTTTTCATGCTTTCCTACCCCAGATAATTCATAACAAAAATATTCTTAATTAATTCTAACATATTGAAACGCCCGCGAGGGAAATATGTACAGTCAACTCGAACCGAAATTCTTGTGGAAGCATGTCGCTTTCATATCTTATTAACCTTACAAAGTCAGTTAACTAGAGTTAAAAACTTTGACCCGACAAAAATCTTCATTAATTTACTGAAAAAAAAAGATTTTATTTATATGGAGATGGATGGAGACGGAATTTCGAACAATAAGAGTCAATATATGCACATCGTTATTAGCTTTTGTTTCTTGAAAACAATATAGGCGGCGATAACTGACATTTGATCTAGTGATAAAGAAAATATTCTATGTGTAAAAAATCACATATTTGAAATCTGAATGAGTTTTTTTTATAAATATTTAAAGTTAAGTGATTTTAATCCTCATTTATATCTCAAAGAAAATAATATAGGGACAAGTTTAAAATATTTTTAAGAAAATTAAGAGGGTCAAGTTAGTGAATTTATGATATTTTTATCTAAAATATAGTACATTAGTATATAACTTGAAAGAAAAAATGAGGTCAATTGATCCCATTATTTCTTACTCTATCTGTCCCTACTTTTATATATTGATCCATATGTAAGTTTATTCTTCATTTAATCCTTATTATTATATTTTAAAGTAAATAATTTGATTAAGATCCAACTTTATGTGGAAATGATATAAATTGTCAATATGTATGAATCATTCTTCAAATATTTCAATTAATGATTGAAGTAGTTAGTCGATTGATGTGATATATAGTAATAATATATTTGTTTTCATAGTCATATCCTACGAAAGTTATATTGATGTAGTTTTCATAGGATATCATAACTATCAAACTATGAAGATAAAATAAATATACATAACAAGAATTATGTTATATATGGTGCATCACAAAGTACGGAGGATCGATGTTTCGGTTTCAAATCTCACATATCAAAGATTTAAATAGTGAATTTAATTCTCCCAACATAATTTATATTTTGAAATATTGTGAGATATCAAATTTTTTTATTTTTAAAATTTTTTTCTTATTTTTAAATTTTTTTTCTTATTTTTTGGGATTTTAAAAAATGGCCAAAAAATATTAATAAAAGAATAACATTGCTCATTAAATAAAATCATTTTTTTAAAAATCTGAAAAAATAGTAAATTTTTTTTAAAATAATAAAATTCGGTGTTCTACAGGATTTCAATATGTATATTATATTGGACAAATTGAATCAACCGTTTAAACTTTCGATACGAGAGATTTCAAACTGAAGCATCGATACTCTATATTTCGCGAAGCACCATAAAACAACTCTACGTAACAATAATATCAATAGCTATAATATAGTGATTGCAGTTATGTTTGTTCATGTCGTGAGACAAGCGTAACATTTGAAGTTTGTAAAAAGCTACGACGTAACTATTGCACGTATATAACAAGCTATCGATTACAATATGATTCGAGGTGAATTTAAAAATCATAAAATTTTATGTGGACACATTTTAGAAAAAAAAAACAAAATCAGTAGTTTAAATTTAAACCTTGACTAACTTTTAAATCCCAATTAAGAAGAACTACTAATTGTTGAAATTTAAACCTATACTAACTTTTTCCGCATAGCTCAGACAGTCTTGTTGAAATTTTCTTTTAGAAGAATAAATGAATCGTATAATTAAATTTAGTGTTCACACTGGCTAAGAATCAAGTTAAATGCCCATAAATTATTTCTTCTAGAATATCAAAAGTCAAACTTAATTTTCTTGTTGTTTCTTGTTCCCTTTTCAATTTGAGAATAATTCATTTCTAGATCTTATTATACTTCTTGGACAGTTAAAGATTTAGCCTTTTTAAATCTCCTTAATGTTGTAAGGAGATTTAAGTTTGTTAAACATTTATTCTTGAGCAAAACTTAACATCTTCCTCTTTGCTCACATTTTTTAAGTTTGTCTAAATTTTTAAGTTATATTTTTCAGTGGTTTAAATATTTTGTCTAGTTTAAAGATCTCCTTAAAAGAAATTAAAACTTCATTCCTTGCTGAAATTTATTTTATTGTCAAACACAATCTCTTTAACGAAGTTAAAATTTAGAAAAATGTTATGACGATACACAACACACATCGATGCGCTCGTTAATATGATCGAACCGTATTTGATTAAATTATCGGTTCACATTCGATTCATAACTCTTCTTTTTTTTTTTCCCGATCTCTTCTCTCATTCTCTTTTATCTCCGTCTTCCTCTCCCTCTCACTCTCTAGCGCTGTACTTCTCTCTCTCATTTGCTCTCGTCAATATCGTTTTTAATTTTACTTATATTAAATAATTAGAAGATATATATTTGAAAAAAAATATCCTAAATCAATAGAAAATAAATTTATAGGTCATTGATAACTTAATACTATAAAAGTATTATGTTATTCAATATATATTTATGTTTCAAATTAATTGATTTACTCTTCAGCTTGTTGACTTTATGCAAGTTGATAGTCGTATCGTTTTATCCATGTTTCGTTATTTACTATTCACATTATTTAATTTGTTACTTAATTACATTGGTGTTTAAAATACAAAGAAACACATGGATTGGTCAAAATAAAAAGAAATGTGAATCACATGTATCGGCACGTGATTCGTATATCATGTGAAAAAGAGTTAATTTGATCAACTCTATGATAATACCAACATTAATATCAACATCGATATATATATATATATATATCAATATCAACTCCTTAAAATTTAAACCTATCACCTCGTCGAATAAGGCCGTTATAATCTGACTTTTGAGAGAACCATCATTTTTTTTTTCCAAGGCCTGACAATTGATTAACGGGTCTTAAGTGAAACAGAAAAATTCAAACAAATAAGGCCTGATAATGAGCCCAAAATAAATCTCAGGTGTGAGCGTGTGAAATTATTTTTACCAATTTACCTTGCTGTAGTCTACCAAATAACTGATTCATTCATGATAAATCCTAGCCGTTGGATTTCGGACAAGTGCAGTTAAATGGAATTTTTACTTTTCATTTGCAACATAAATACTTCATATGCTTTTGGTTTTTTCCTTTTTTTATTATCTTTTATGACTTCATATGCTTTTGGTTTTTTCCTTTTTTATTATCTTTTATGACTCGCTGAACTACTATAAATTAAATATGGGAAAAAATGAATAGTATGTGTGCATGTAAGGATCATATATTTCTTCTGCATTTAATTAAGAAACATATTATTTTAATTTTATATGAACAAAAGGTTCACTAATATATTTTTGTACATCAGATATTAGAGAAAATCAATTATCAAATGTTATATTTTTTACATTAAGAGAATGCAAATTTAATATTATCATAGAAAAAGAACTAAAATCGATTTCAACAAAGTATAATTACATAGCATGCATTATATATCTACATATAAATTAAATTGTATAAACAATAAAAGTAATATATATATATATATCATGTAGGAATCACCAATTTTTAAACTTTTTCTAAACTAAAATTTATCACATATATATTCTCAATAATATTATAATACAAATTCATAAAACAGCTATGCATTACCTAGAATTGCATTTTAAAAATTATTAAATTATTAAGATAAATGTAGTAGTCCGTTCCAAATTAGATACTTTAAAGCTATATTCAAAGTATAAAGACGATAAAATATTTTTAATATGTGTAGAACTAAACATTTCTTATTTATCAAGATACATTTTCCAAGCGCATGAAAAAACTCATAAGTGAAAAGGAAAACGGGTGTAGATGCAAATTCAAATCTCAGAACTTTTTCAATAGAAAAATATCTGTCAGCTCGGAGAGAGAAAATTCTTTGTTATAAAAATTACTTAATATTTTTCCAAAAAAGAAATAGAAATATATGGCATTACTAAATTTTGTGTATAAGTAATATATTTTCTGCTTCATTTCAGCCATTTTGATATTCTTGCTTCAATACCAATCGTTTGATATGTTTTGCAGTTCTAATAAAATCTTTAAATTGATCCTTTCTTGAAGAACTGAGAGTTCTAGTAATTTAGATACAAATAATGCTCAATTATTTTCTTTTTTAAGGAAAGATACTCAATGTAGTTAATTCGGTTGAGAGGAGAGAAACAATTATAATGATCATAATTTGTTAATTAATATTATAATTTTGAGTTTTAGAGACTTAATCATGAGCAAATTACATACTTAGATATATTTTAAAACTAAATAGACAAATATGTTAGATGCAAATACGTAATTTCATGATTTTAAAAGAATATGCATGAAATTGTGCCTAAGTACTAATTATATATTGCAGTTTTTTATTTCTTTTTGTTGTCAGTGTGGATCTGATTATAACTTTTTTACTCTTTTTTTAGTTGTGGCCTATGTCATTCTAAAGTATTATACAAAGATTTGGTTTGTAATTTATTTTTGATATATTAACAAAATTGTGGTGAAAAAAGGAAGATTAGGATTTTTTTGATAGTGTCTTGTCTTAAAATTGTTAATAGTACTTTTCTAAATCAAATAAAAAAAATTTAAGAGAATAAAAAAAAATATAATAAACATGTTGTATTTTCTGATAGATTTATGCGTGTCAATTTTTCATGTAATTTTAAAATTATTTGATGTTTTATCATTTTTTCATTTATATAATGTTATGTATAAAACATATATTATATTTTACTTGTCAGATTTTAAAATTGTAAATTATTTTTAACATCTATCAAAATTATCAAACTAATTTATTGTCAATTGGTCACACTAAAAAAAAAAAGGATCCAAGTTATCATAGTCTCGTTCGTTCATTCATCCTCTCGTGTCTCAGAAAATGTTATATTCGAATTCTTCGCGTGTCTTGACATGTCATGTTAACCGAGGCAAGATCAAAAAAATACGTCTTGATTTCTAATTGGACACCAACTCGGATGAAATTTGCTTTATCCAATTTTGATTTGTATGTATTAAAAATAAAATTTTTATTTCGAAGTAATTATTTATCTTGTTATAATAAATGTACTTTTAAGACAATATCAGAGACATCCACAAATTGTGAAAAATTGTGAAAACAGAGTTTATTATACATTGGTAAAAGCTACTGAAGTGAATGTGTTCAAATAGGATTGAGACAATTAATTATAATCCTGAGAGTTAGAAAAAAAAATAACATTCTTTGTGAGGACCTCAAAGTAATATAAAATTAAATTATACAGCTAAAATGCTATTAAAATTTTAGTCTAAGTACTGCTCACACCAAGCAAAGGGTTCAAGAAATGAAGCCAATTCAAGATGTGATATGAAGATGTATTGTAAGAAAGTATAGAATTATTTTCATTTTTTAATTTGTTTTTATAATTTGTTAGCTCATTTACATCTTGTAAATAGGCTGATTTTCATGAGGATGGATTCAATGTCTTTTTATAATTGACGTTCATGGTGTATATTTTATTATTTATGAAATCAAAACAGGTGAATTAATTATGTCAATGCTTTCAAAAAATAAATAAAAAGAAGATATTTATGAAAATAATTCATTTTTTAATTTCTTTTTATAATTTGATAGCATTGACATAATTTTTTGAAAGCATTGACATATAAAAAATTATTGAATTTTAACTTTATTTCAGTACTCATAAAGAGAAGGAATTAATCACAAAATTTAGTCCGTTGATTTTGTTAGTGCTTGATGCATAACAAAATAAAGGTAAAATAATGTAATTTTTTGTGTATCCATATAACATAATATATACAAAATATTCAATTAATTAGTTTTATTATTTAAGAGTTTAACAAATAATTTTATTGACATTGATGTAGTACCACAGTCGACCATTTTTTCCTTGCTACTCAAATTTTTTGAGAAAAGAAACTCCTAAAATTTTTTCATAAAAACTAACCTGCAACATTTTTTTTTTCCAAAAAAGACAAAAAATGAGACTAGTCTACAGCAATATATGATATATATCTCTCTAGAATTATTGATATGTCAAATGCTCTGCTGCTTATTTTGTTGAAGAATGCTCCATGAAGAATGAAGAACATCTATCAGAGGCATCTACAAGCAAATTAATACCAGTTACTACAATTTCTGGTTCACATAATTATGCTTGTGGATATATATGAACTCAGCAAAAAAATGTATAAACACTTATTACAATTATTAGTTAAAATTGCTTACCGAATTTGGTCTAGAAAGGTAGTAAGGAAAATAAGGTTCATTTCCGAATCCGTCAGTATGAGATCGAAGGAAATTGAACCGGTTTTCGACATAGCATCTTGTACCAATCGGAAAGCCTGCGTTCCATTTCCAACTGTTGTAACATCTGCTCCAGCACATCTCAGAATGTGATCAATGGCATTTCTCAGAGGTATCTGGTCTTCTACTGATAAAACGCTCTTCCCGTTTAGCGGCTTCGCATCATATGCAGCATCTAGTTTTTCAAAAATCACCTCTTCTTGTGTTCTTATTCTCTTGTCAGAATCCTTCAACCTTCAATTTTTTGTTATTATACAGTACAGACCAGTAAAATCTCAAAGAAATAATTTCACACGAATCAATCAATTAGCTTGCGGTTATTAAATAGAGAAGTACCATTCTTTAATTGCGGCGTTAACATGTGTAGGTTCCCCCTTTGCCATATTACACAAATCTATCAATGAAAAGAAAAAAAAAAATTAAGTGCCGAAGAAAAATATTGTCTGTTTACAGAAATACTGCCAGAATTTTTTTTTTGAGTCAAGGTAGAACTCAAGTCCTTTTTTTTTGTGCCTATGGGGATTTGAATCCATGATTTTCTGGAAATCAGTCTAATTAGGTACTACTTGAGCTGCTAGATCATTTATTTAAAAAAAATAACAATAAATGGCCAGAGTCTTTGAATAAAATAATCTCAGACTGCAAACAACACATATATTGCAATGTGATTGTTAATTATCATGATTCAGAATTCTTCTCTTGATAAATTTTACCTAACTATGGTTAATTATGGTTCATTCAAAGTAAAATCTAGAGGGGGGGGGGGGGGGATGAGATTAGCCTGATTTTAGCTTCTCTGCAAACAGGTAATATCAGGAGGGAAAAAGAAAATTCTTGGAGAAATTGGGAACTATGAAAAAAAAAAAAACATACCTTGTTTCCATGAGATTAAAACAGGTGAAATTAATTATGTCAATACTTTCAAAAAATAAATAAAAAGAATAAAGGGACCTTAGTAGATCAAAAGACTATCAATACTGATAATTCTTTGCATCTGATTTTCTGTATATAATATATATTTGAGGTGCAGGCTATTAATAGTCATTACCAAATTTGGTAACGATCATGATTGTCAGTAAGCAGATTATATTAAAATTCTAAATTCTGTAATGGCTATATATATAATTGTCACTAACAAATTATATCAAAGTTCTAAATTTGGTAACTACAATGATATGGTAAGTCACTGCTAGGAAGCGGGGTGGTCTGTTGTTCATAGAATCAAATTTTGATATGATGAATAAAATAATCGTTCAATAATAATAAAATTCGTGCTAAAGTTTCGCTCGGAAGCTTTAACATTTATGTGAAATATAAGATTAGATGATTCAGTGTACTCTTCAGTAATTTCCAATCAACTGTGTAGTACACGGTAAAGGTAAAGTCAATTCAATTATTTGCGTAACTGGTGCAAATTTGTGGGCTTTGTGCATGCTTGGGCTGGATTCTCTCTTGAATTGTATGATGCAACTTCTTTTCTAATATAATTGAACAGACATAAGGAATTAGGTTTCTTTGCTACGAACTCTCTGGGATCAAAAGTTGCTCACAGGCTAAACCCATAAAATTGTCTGAGGATTTAGATTTTATGAAGCAATTATGTTCAGAAAGAAACTAAATATACATATTCTGGATCCCAAAACTAAATAATCACCCAATTCTGGTACTTGAATAATGATAATAAATACACGAGGAAAACCAAAATCGGCCGAGCACAAATTTTAGTAAAAAACATTGAGAAATTAGTGAAGAATTTTCATTTCCTAAGAATCAATCAGTAGAATTAAATTTGGTCTCTGTACATAGACTGTCAACAAAAAATTATAGAGAAAGCAATTTTGTGAATTCATGAGAATTAGAGTAAAAAGGCATTCCAAAGTATAAAACTTTTAACTACGAAAGATGAATCCAAAGTATAAAACTTTTAACTACGAAAGATGAAGATTTCAATAATCATTGGATCATCAAATTTAATATTTTGCATGATTGTCAAAACGTGAGAGCGAAATTTTTATATGAATTTTGATATCATTGAACGGTTATTCAGCCCATCGGACCCAAATTTGGTCCGATGAATGTTGAAATTCCTTTGCTTCCTTTAACTACAACACACAATGATCAGAGAGAACCCTCGGCCTACTACCCGAGCCCACGAACAGACTGCCTCTCCCGCCCCTCTCGCACGCACTCGGCCCATTCTCTACCCCCTCCGAGACCCCCTGATGCTCCCAGGCCTACAGCAGTTCGATCATTATCCTCTTCTACAGAGCAGCTCCCGCAAAACTCCCCGATGAGCCCGTCGGCACCAAACTGCAAGCAGCACTCTGACCAGGCTAAGATAGTAAATAAAAAATTACTGTTGTATTATATTATTTTTTGCGTAACTCAATTATCTTTCATTGAAGTATTTTACATATCTTTTGAACTAAAGCTGTTGTGATAATAAATTTGGCAGATTAATCGTATGTATATGCAGCACTTCTTGTGCTTTGCCTTAATAGAATAAAATGATTGAAGTATATTTACAAGTATATATATATTTTTACAAAACATCAAAAAAATGAACTCCCATTTTAAATACAGAGAAGAAACAAAAACAAATTTTATTCCTTGCAATTAAAACCATGTGTTGAAGTTGAAGCATAATAGAAAACTGTTTTTGAAACAAAGCAACCCCCCCCCCCCCCCCCCCCCCCCCCCCAGTATGAGCTGGAGTACGATTTCCAATAAACAGTTTAAATAAAATAAATTGAGTTTAAATTGTATGTGATCCCAGAAATCAAACAGTTCATTAATTGATGTGAACTCAGCTGTTTAATTTGACTTGCATTGTAATTAAATTCCAACTTGGTAGTGTTCAACCACAGATTTGATTTTGTCCCAGGTTTATATTTTATTGCAATGGTAATTTTTATAAATGAATCCTGTAGTCAAAAATATTTTGGGCATAAGTAATTTTTTTTTTCAAAACTCTAAATCTCTATATAATAAAAATAAAATAAAATGAACCACATGGAGTTTTATATAGAAAAATAAACACATGTTCTCACTTAAATGACTAGCTAGCTAGAGAGAGAGAGAGAGAGAGAGAAAAAGGAACCATCCAATTATCATTTATTAAGAAGAGATACTATAGTTGGATTGGCAAGGGTGTTGATAATGTGACAAGCCTTGAAGCTTAATTTTTTTATGGAATATTAATATAGATTATTTTGTTTCTATTTTTAAAAACAAGATAGGTTTAAGAGCGGAAACAACCTTTTTCTTTTTATTGTAAATGATAAAAAACATTAAAGAGAGAAATTGAGATACTCTTAGCACTGCCAATTAAATTGTTATTATGTCAAAATAGGATACTTTTAATTTCTATATACTTTAACTACATCTCTTTCTTTATTGACATGACATAAAATAAGTGTTCCATCGTAGTATGTGAGAGTCTAGACCTTGGTGTGCTAAATTAGTGTTAGAAATATAAGAGACATAATAAATGTAGTAATATTTACATACTTCTAACAGGAAAAATAAATGTACAAGACATTACCCAACAAAATCAGTATATAACAATATATTTAACTCCTGCCACTGATTTTCACAACCACATGCAAAAATCATTAGGCCATAATAAGTAGAGCAATAGATCAACTGTAAATATAAGTAATATTCTTTTCACATAACATTATCTCTCTGTGATGTGATAATGGATCCGTCCAGTAATTCACTGAAATTGGTCTTGTTTGGGCAGAAATCTTGAAGCAATAAATTAAAGCAATCGCTTTTGTAACAATTAATTTTATAAATATGTAAATTTAATTAATATTATTTATTAAAAATTTCAAAAACACATATTGACATTACTTAATATATATATTTTTTTATCTCTGTTACTTATGTTTGGAACCTTTCTTGCAAGATAAAAATGACTCCATATTGCGTCATAATTTATGCTGAGTAAATTCTAAGATCTCTTTAGAAACCAACAATATATATAGTAATGAGCGCATGAGGAGGAAAGCCAACCTAACACAGTTTACTATACTCCCCATGTTTATTTATTTGTTAATCTTCATTAACATATAAGGAATTAAGATGATGGAAATCTTACATTAATTCAGAGTCTCACATATGAAATCCAACGGTTGATATTCAAATTGGTACATACAAATTATACAACCGGATTACTCAACTCACTCAAATTCTGTGGCATGAAATCACATGGGACTGTGGGGAGAAGTATCATGAAATTAAGTATGTGAAGTAATTAATTAATTAAACTAGTTAACTATTAGATGCCTTCCTAGATTTGCACTCCAAATTGATTAATTAAATAATTAGATCAATTGCTAGTTTGACGAAATCTGGATCAGAAGCTCACAAGCCAGGCATGCATGGCCATGGCCGGCCCTTTTCCTTTGGAACCGGTATTATATATATTTTCTCATGTTATTTTGGATTCCATGTATATATCTCTTTCAAAAACTCTGTGGATATATATGTAACATGTTAGGTGTTGTGTTAGATATTTAGGCTGCTCCTCAGTTTATTTATCTATTTTGCACAATTGGAATTTTTTTTTAAAATAGTTTGCATTTGCTCGTTATTGCATAAAAAAATATATTTTTTAAGATACAGATGGATCACACCACTAAAAGAACTATAGCACATTAATTGGTAAACAAATAATTATTTTGAGTTGTAGGAAAAGATCCACTATTTTTTCAAAAAAACCCCAAAACCAAAACCACCTGCTTGAGAAAACAAATGATGAATTACTATATTAATTAACTACAAAACCACACAATGTATAGTAAAGGGATTGCCATAGAGATATTTACCCCCCAACCCCCCCCCCCCCCCCCCCCAACAACAACCTGGCCATGACGTCAAAGCGCGTCACAGTGTGTTTAAAATTAAATAATTACTCACAGGTCCTTCGCATTGCCAGCTCAAAAAAAAAAGAAGTAATTAATCTTCAATATGATTACAAAATTAATTAATTAGTCTGCTCACGACTCAAGAGTATATATTTAAGAAAATCTTATTTCTTCGTCTAAAAAGTTACTTTGATCAACCAAATTTTTTTTTTCCTGTCAATTGCTAATATATTTTTTTCAATTATATCAGTTTCTATTTTTCCCTTTTAAAAAAGAGACAGATTATTGCATTCTTATGCACATTTTTTTCTTCATCAATATTATATTGCAAATGAATTCAAATTTATGAGAACTTTCCATGGCCATTGAGCCATCATTAGACAATTATAAATAATTTATTGAGCAACTTAAATTTGAAAATTTAAGTCCATTCGATAGTTTTTTGAGTTAAACTCACCAATAGCTTTAGTGAGTTTAAGCTCACGTTAGTTTTACTATATATATATATATGTTTTTGTTTTGAAAAGAATCCACCATGTTTATTGACTTCATATTTAATCTTATACAATCCAAATTTATTAAGGATTCGACAAATATTATTGTTATTCAGATGTATTAGAAAGTTTTGAGTTATTTCAAAGCTGGATTTTTTGTATGATGTACATTCAAAGATATAAAACATAATTAGTCATATAAATTAATTATTAGTATATTAAAGACACCGATATGTTATTCTTAATATGTACATTTATAGTATAAAATAATCATATTAAGTCATATTTATACTTGTATTTTATTATTTTAGATATATTAAGTAATTTTGTATTGAATATGAATCCCTATTTTAGTTATATTAAGTAATTTTTTATTGAATATAAATCCCTATTTTAGATATATTAAGTAATTTTTTATTGAATATGAATCCCCATGTGAATGTTATAAATTTTTAATGAATTTTGATTGCCTTTGAGTTGCATTAAGGTCCTATCCGAATCCGATCCATAATCCTAACTACAAATATGTATAGGCACTCACTCATTTTAAAAGTTTGTGTTACTATCACTAGATTGTACTCGGTGGGTCATGAAATGTGTTTTAAGTATTATGCTAGGATAGTGAATTAGTCACATACATGCAATGCCTGCTGCATATTATCTAGGTAATTAGAACAAATTAATTAATTAAGGAATGGACATCTCCAATAACTTCTATATTGGAGATCAAGCGAGGCCTCATCATCCGTGAAAGCAGACTTCTACTTCTTAGTAAAAACTGGCATAATTAAATTAACAATTTATCACATAGTGATCTATGAATCATATGTATATAATATATATAACATTTAGGTTTTGAAGTATACAGAGTGAGAACCCACTAGTATATGCCTTTAACCTTTTATATATATATCTCAAGAAGTCTACCCTAAAAAGACCTAAAAGCTACCTTCTCAATTCTCACAAAGTCACACCAATCACTATATAAACCTCTAAATATCTTCATCTCTTGCACCTCTTCTAAACCCCTTTGGTGTCCCTCTCAACTCTGTTCTGGAAAAGAAGCCAGTAAATAATGGCTTCTTTCTCTTCTACCTCAAAACTTTTATCGATATCTTGTGCTCTACTTGTATCACTCTCTCTCTTTGTAAGCTCATCTTATGCCGATACCTTTGACAAAGAAACGGATATGATCTGGGGCAAAGATAACTCGAAAGTGAACGACAATGGCATGCAACTGAGCTTATCTCTTGACACCAAGTCTGGCTCTGGGTTTCAATCTAAAGATGCATACTTATTTGGACGGATAGACATACAAATAAAACTTGTCCAGGGAAATTCTGCTGGCACTGTATCTACATTTTATGTAAGTACATGACACCATGTTTTGGAATGAATATATTGTTCTTTGACAATATATAGCCTTTTGAGGTTGATATGAAGATCATCATCAATGCAAGCTTTTGCATGTACATGGGTATGATCATATTATGTAAAATGAGAGATTTACATGGTAATGTATAGATCCTGAAAAATACATAGATCGGAATGCCAAATGCCTGTATACAAGCATTATATGCAATGTCCTGAACTTCAAAATTATTAAATTGATCCAATTTATTTGTTTTGCATCATACGATTCAAATTGAAATAACAGGATGAACAACCTTTTTTTTATATAAAAAAAAGTAGCATGCAGATACATATATACAGTTTTCATTTTATGCTGAAATAAGATATTACATATATATACAAACTACAAAACTGATCATATATTTGATGGTTATTAACTAATGAATTTTGTAGATATCATCAATGGAAGAGCACCATGATGAGGTGGACTTCGAATTTCTGGGGAACCTGAGCGGGCAACCGTATGTGCTACACACAAATCTATTTGCACATGGAATAGGGGATAGAGAGCAGCAGTTCTATCTCTGGTTTGATCCAACTGCCGACTTCCACAATTACACTTTCCTTTGGAATCCCCGTCACATCGCGTAAGTCCACTTACAGAGTTACACTTTACTAAACCCTATATAATTGTGACGTTTCCAAGTATATATTGAACCACTAGCTAAACAAGTACCTAGGAACTATTAAAAGACGTGATTTTATGCTAATTTGCACCTTTTGGATCAAACATACATGTAAATAATTTAATGGAACTTTCACTTACATATTCATTAATTGATTTTAGTAAAAGGTCCATATATATATATATAATATTGGATCTTGAATTCTTGATCTTGTTGACCTCACATTTCCGCATAGATTAAGCACACATTTCTGCACTAATGTTCTCCGGAGCACCTCACACATCTGAAAGTATTAAGTATTCGTACTAGAATTATTTGAAAATTTTAGTCCTCATGTACATAGTACAGAAGCAAAGAAAAGGAAACAAAAAGGAATCCTCTCAGATCGGAAAAGTCAAATGAAAAAACCAAAAGAAAAAAGAAGGAAAATATTATAGAGTTATCATTGTCGATACCATCTCCGATACGAACTTTATTATACACGTTAAATAAATTATTATGCATGTTAATAACTTTATTATATATAATATCTCTATTATTTAACTTAAATATTATTAGTATGCATAATAACTCATTTAAGTTGAATAATAACAGTATTGTATAAAATAAATTTGTATAATAAAGTCATTAACATATATAATATCTCATTTAATATATATAATAAAATACGTACTGATATCAACAATCGCTTACTTTTCGAGGAAATTTCCTCTTTCATTTTCTATTTCGGAACTGGGGCTCCGTTTTAATTTTTTTTTTTTTACCTTTCCCTCAGTGCATTGATAGCAGGCGTCAATTTCAATGTTTCTAGATTATATATTTACCAAAAAAAAATGTTTCTAGTTATATATGAATAAGATACCGTTGACTTTCTATTGGTCTAGAATCTAGATAGTTATATCCTTACATAGCATTTCCAATTTCCACAGGGGTATTTTGCGTTTGAGAATTACCAATTTAAATGCCATGGATGCTTAATAACATATATGCCAATGTGCAATGGTCCAATATGCTAGCTAGGCTAATTTGCAATATATATAGTCTCGACTCTTAAGCTCCATCACTTCCGAAATAAAGGCCAACTTTAGATGGTATTAAGGATTAATGAGATTAATCAGGACTCGTTCAGATATAATATTTGAGACCTGTTTGCTTAATTAATTTTCAGATTTTTGGTGGATGATATACCGATAAGGGACTACAAGAACCATGAAGATAAAGGGCTCTTCTTTCCCAACAGCCAACCGATGAATGTTTACGGCAGCATCTGGGACGGCGATGGATGGGCCACGATGGGCGGCACTGTGAAGACAGACTGGAACCAGGCCCCATTCACCGTGCATTATCAGAATTTCAATCCACAAGCATGCGTGTCTCGAAAGGCCTCCATGGTGTGCAACCTGCCTGAGGACGGCGATTACACCTGGTTCGACAGGATGCTCGACGAATCCGAACAGGAGAAGATGAAGTGGGTCCATGACAATTTCAAGATCTACGACTATTGCACCGATTTGAGACGGTGGCCTAACGGGGCACCGCTGGAGTGCTTGTTGGGGTAGATTAATCACTAGCTTAATTAATTATGGTGGCACTTATAAAGGATTGACAAGAGGAGAAGGATGTTGGAGTTGATTAATTCATGGCGTTTATCATCGATATTATATTGGTTTATTCTTTCTCTGGACAAGAAATTCATTATTATTGGAAAACAAGATGTATTATTATTTGTTGAATTATAGGCAAGCTTTTACCCTTATAAATATATAGACTTGCATGCAAAAGCATTTCTATTTTCTTTTTGGATGTTAATGTAACTAAGAATTTAATTATTGTTAGCTAGAATGGTGGAAATGATGAAAATTTTCTTCTTGTTGTATTAATTATTGAATAATACAGTAATTTCTTCGCCTTATTTTCAAAGGAATTAAAAAACTTGTAACTTATTTCTCTTTTTTCACCCATACAAATCTATTGTCAAAGTTGACAAAGAACTAAGTGTACAATGTCACTTCATTATATCAGTGGATGCCTTCCATAAATTATGTAACTGAGAGCGAATATACAGGACATGCTTGGAGTATAAAATCTTAATTAAAGACAGATAAATGATTAATAAGAGGCCACAAGGAAATGTATTGGGCTTTTAAACAAAGTACATAAATGTAATTTGGGCTGTTGATTGCTTGTTAATTAATAGGGGTTTGGATAAAGGAAAAAGGGAATAGCAATTCTACTCGAGTCTAATTATTTTGTCCAAGTTGGAACAATATAGGCTATAATGCTTGTGTTATTTATTGATCGTTTATTTTGAGCTTCCATTCAAATTAATGGGATGAACTAGTTTTTTTTTCCTTTTTTCTTTTCTTTTTTGTATAGTTTGTTAAATAGAGTTCATTATAGTAAATAGAAAGATTCAATTATTGTGTGTCGCATCATATTGTACAATTATTTCCCAAAGCATTTCTTCCTACAAGAAGTAATTTCTCAAGAAACTTGTGCTTATCCAACATATATTTTTTTTTCAATTAATGGCGGCATAGATAGATCTTCATTTTGATGTTATTTGAGCTAAAAATATTTTCGTTTTCTTGCATCAATTTTATATCATTCAAATGCAATTTTATATTATGTACTCGAAAACCCAATTTGAATACACTACAAATATTTCAATTCGGATCTGTATTCGGATAACACTACAAATATTGCAACTTTTAATGAATTCAAATTCAAACTATGCTTAGATTATTGTTCTTTTTAGACCAATTCATTGACTATAATTTGTTTTTGACTTCTCAACGTGTAAACTTTTCGCCCCTATATTATATAAAATGGATCTCTACTAATCTAATACTTGGAGCAAATTTATGGTGCAACATATATAGGTGACTTTTTAGGTTTCAAATATTAAACAACTACTATACTAGTACTAGCCTTCAATAGGTGAACTTCTAATAGCTTTGTTTCAATAAACAAACAATGTTCTATTTCAGATTTGAGTAAACAATTTATTCAGAACTTTTAGGTAAGCTTCCTATAATAGTTTAATACTTGGGCATTATTTATTTATTTTTTTTGGGGTGGGGGTAATTAACAATTCAAAGATTTGATCGTACAGCTAGTCGTGGTTATCAATTTATCATTAATTTTGACCTTGTAGTTCAACGATGCATCAGTACATTTTGTACTGCACCAACGTTCCCACTAACGTAGCAACAAATTAACTTAACTTATATTCGTAATGAGGAGGGTTGAAGGTTGAAATATCTTTATTTTTTGTATTTCCATTATATTTTATATTTTGGAGTAAAAAAGACTTTATGACCAGATTTAACGTTTATGCTGGAACTCGTCTTTTATCCATTTCAGAACATGAAACTCATCTTTAAGAGAACTGATATACAGATACGGTTATTGATATTATTATGAATATGAGATTTACTATACACGTTAAATTAGTTATTATAAATATTAATGACTTTATTATATAAATTTATTTTGTACAGTACTGTCTTTATAAACATTAAATAAATTA
This sequence comes from x Bolboschoenoplectus mariqueter, assembly GCA_037678475.1. NCBI lineage: Eukaryota > Viridiplantae > Streptophyta > Magnoliopsida > Poales > Cyperaceae > x Bolboschoenoplectus > x Bolboschoenoplectus mariqueter. The sequence goes on along the minus strand of CM075260.1, from coordinate 814,419 downwards.
TTATACATATCAGTCGTATTTAAATTGAATAATAAAAATACTGTATAAAATAAAATCATTAACATATATAATAATTTATTTAATATGTATAATAAAACTCATATCAACGGTATTAATAATTATAATATATAATAATAATATATGACATTTCCATATCGTTTTCCTTTAATTTATTTGCAACAACGAGTGCAGCAAGATCTATCCAATCCATTCTTCTGACAAAGTGATACATACGCTGTGCCTTTTCCTCCTTCCAAAATCGTTGCTTTATTACAACTCCTTCCATAAACATTTGATTATATAAAACACAAATCTCGACATAATCGATCAGACAGTGAGGCCAAATTTGCCTACACACATGCTGGGATTCTTCCATGAATACCCACAAAGATTTCAGATTAATATATACAATAATTGAGTGCATGAATTTAAACACACACACATATATAGTCGTACTCCAACATATCAGGCTGCTGTAATGCTGACAATTCCAACGGAAAAACAACACGTTGCATTGTAAAAGTAATTAACAAATTAGTAAGTATGAAATGGAGATCAGACCACAAGCAATGAAATGAAATATGGAATTATGTTTTTTCCTTTTTTTTTTTTTAAGTAAATGGTGTTCTTATTCACTAGAGGGGACAATTGCATAACACACACCGATAATAGATAGAAGCTCGTCTTCAACTTAATTTGTTTAATAATTTAGAGTAAATTAGATCCCTAAAATATCACTCTTTTATTATTTTGACCCTTAAAGCTTAAAAATTATCAATTTGATCCTTAAAATATTACTTACTTGACATTTTGATCCTTAAAGTTTCAAAAATACCATTTTAGTCCTTTAAATTTTTAATTTGTACCAAATTGGCCTTGCATTTAATATCTATTGAAAAAAATGATAATTATACCTATAAAGTGTCTTTTTTAGTATTAAGACTAATTTAGACATAATTATCAAACAATATAAATAATATGAAAAGAAATATAATTCTTTACGACATCAAATATATATTAAATTAGTATTAACATTCATATTTGTGCCATCATAAATTAATTAATATAAAATTTATATATGTTTTCATGAACATAAATGTAGGACCAATTTGATATAAATTAAAATTATGATAGATATAATTATCATTTTTTTCATGATGGGTATAATTATCATTTTTTCGATGAATATTAAATGTAGGATCAATTTTGATACAAATTAAAAATTTGAAGGACTAAATTTGTATTTTTAAAATTTTAAGGATCAAAATGATAATTAAGTGACATTTTAAGGATCAAAGTGATATTTTTAAAATTTTAAGGACCAAAATGATAAAAAAAATGATACTTTAAAGACTATTTGTGTAATTTACTTATAATTTTATATCAAACGTTTGATTAATTTTTCTGATTTAATTACATAGCCTAGTTTTCTTTTTCTTTTATGCGAATATTAATTTCCAACATATAAAAAGGCACATGTGTACTCTCCGTATTCCAATTGGAAACTGGAATTATAATTAACCGACCTCAATCGGTGTACTGTACAGTAGAGGTAATTTCTCATCTAACATGGTCGCATTCTTAGAATTAGAGTTGTCAATGGATCGGATTCGGATTGGACCTAACATAATTCATATGTGAGTTCATTAAAAATTTATAAGATTCATATACGGATTCATATCCAATTAGAATTTAAGGATCCAAATGCGAATCCGTATTCATTTTCTTAGCGGATATTGAATCGAATTAGAATCATCTATCGGATTTTTTTATTCAAATATTTAGAATAATTAAATACATACTTAACATGAATAAATGTGTATAATTTTATATTATAAAAATATAAATTAAGATAATAACTCTAATTTAATTAAATTACATGACTTAAAAAAATAAATTTATGTAAGATTAATATGATCTAATTATCATAATGAAAATATTTTAATATAACATACAACTATAAATAATTTCTCTTTTACAAAAAAAATATAGAATAGAAAGCGGTGATAATTATTGAGAGTAATTTAACTAGATTACAATTATATTTATAAATAATTATAATAATTCAAAATAAATTATTATTATTATTATTATTATATATCTTGCTATTAAAAAACTTAGAATAAAATCATTTTAGCGGATTCATAGTAGATTCGGATTCAGATCATATATGATCCAAATGCGGATCCAAAAGGTAAAGTGAATCATTTTTCAAGATCCATATATAGATCTAATAAATTATGAGATATATTTTTTAGATTCATATGCGGATCTATTCATGCGGATTCGGATCAGATTTTAATATCCATTGACACCCCTACTTAGAATATATTATGCCATGCTAGCTCATAGATTAGTAATTGAAAAAATGCTATATTACCTGGGGAAAATTGAACACGGTTTCTTCAATAAAGAGATTTATTTATTTAAATGAAGCCTGCTTTTTAGGTGACAGACATACATGCATATCCATAGATCCATTACATGAGACCATGTAACCATGTGAAACCATGCATGTACATGTGAGTCTAATGTATAGTTTCCCCTGAAGAATGAAAAAAACTCTTTATTTGAAAATTATAAAGGGTTAATTATTAATGGGAATAATAATTGAAGTGGGATGCAAAATTAAAGAATTGAACTAATTAATTAATTATGCTATAAATTAGATCCATTTGAGGCTGACAGAATTAAAATTCAGAAGTATATAATTTCCTTCTTTTATCTTGAAAGATTTAAATACGGAGATCTAATTAATTAAATTGTTTGGATCAACGTTTAAATCTCGACGATCCAGATTTAATTAAGACCGTAGTGTTGGCAATTAATTAGTGTTATGTGTAATACTAGCTCACTCAATTATTAATATGTTATCTTTAATTTTCCTATAGCATGATTATAATATGCTTTCTCACTCAAGATTAATTAATTCTATCAATTCAAACAGAAGTAATTTATTCTGGAATCAACATTTCCGAATTGAATGGACTCTGGGGTATTTACTATTTATTAGAGAAGAGAGATAATCATTGATTCTACAATTTCATATTGTTTTTAAGCTATGAAGATATATATTTATGTCTCTAATCATGTTTTTACTTAAAATATTTTACCAAATCGCGGGGAAAAAATATATATATCATCGTTTCTGACAAGGCAGCATGTTAACTTCTGCAAAGTTTATGCTATCATCAGTGCTTAATTTGTTTTCAGACAAACTGAATTTCAAATATAAATATATTAAAATATAAGTGATAGAATATATCACGCTATGTATAGATATAGAGCTATAGATATATGCGTAAGCATGGAAAATAAATGATAATTTTTTTTTGTACCTTGATTGACATCGAAGGTCAAAAAATTAATACATAGAGAAACACTAAGTAAACTACTTTAATTTAAACTGTTGGTCGTAAATTAATTGGTATATAGATTTAAAATGTTGTAGGAATCTCACCACTCATTCGTTTTCTTCTTAATTAGTAATTAACGCTAATTAACCTCTCTCCTATACAGTGGGTTGTACCACATATATACTATTACTTTCTAAGTCGGTTTATAACTAGAGGCCAAGTTTAATTAATTTCTCTTTAATTAATGTACATGCTAAAGTAACGTGCATGAGACATGCATGGAACAATCCCTAAATTGTCCCTAGCTGATGAGGTCGTATGTATGTACGGCCACTAGATACATAAAAAAATGTGTTACCAAATTTCAACTTTCAGCTGGATCATGTTGCTAGCTAGGTTGTGCACTTGTATATGCAGCGTATGTATGTATGTTTCTTCAACTAGCATGCATACCTTGCATCGATCTCTCTTTCATTAAAATCAATTTTGAGATGAATTAACTATCAAAACTGATATACAAATATTATCATTGATATTGTTGTCAATATTAATTTTATTATTCAGATTAAATAAGTTATTATTTATGTTAGCGGCTTTTTTATGGCTTATTTATATAATATTTTTATTATTTACTTTAATTAAATGAGTTATTATTCATGTTAATAATATTTAAATTGAATGATAAAGTATGTATTGATGACATTTATCAAATATTTTCCTTAACGTATTTTCTTTTTTTGTATCATAGTAAATCTTTTTAATATACTGTATCTTTTAATTACTTTTTTCCTTATAATTCTACTAGGTATGACAGTTGATGCTTTAAACTTTTCAGTGATGTAGAGATGGGTAAAATTATAAAAATTATAAAATAATTATATGATTTTGTGGATGCACGATATACTTTTTTTTGTCAATATTTAGCTTTTTGGTGTATATTTTTGAGATATATTAATTTGGGGCGGGTCACTTAACACTGGTTATTTTGATGACCCTAAAAATGTGATTCCAAAAAAATTCAAAAAAATCTTAAAAATAGAAAAATATTTACGGATATTCTTAAATTTATAGATTAATTTTATTTCAAATTTCATATAATTTAAAATTTATTTTATCATTCATTAAAGACTGAATTGTTATAAATTACATAAATTTTATTTAGTTCTTTAATTAAAATGTATTGTCAAGTGATCCCTCATGAGAAATATCTCACGCATAATGCCAGATCATCAGTTGTGTTATCTCGAGGTCAACAATATTCAAATCATAAACAAAAGAAGGTAATTGCATTTACACTAGAATGCCGTTGTACGTAGGGTTTAATTACGAAGCTCTGATATAAGATGATTAACATTGAAGAGATATATATATGGCGTTAATCAAGTGTTTAATGTCATATATATTCAATTAGCACTTAACGACAATTACTGCTTATATGGTACTCTGCCAAATGACATCTCTCTGCTAAAAGAGCGTACTTGATTAATTTCTATATCTCTTTAGAAGCTTGTTTCACATGTTATCACATGCATCAGGAATTAAAATGCACATTCTCCTATTATCCTGTGGAGAAGTTGGTTGTAATAATTATTAATGTATGATAATTGATTATTTATTTGTTTAATTAATTAAATTTTCAAGTTAAATCATCGCTATATGCATGCGAAACTTCATAACTGAAAGAAGTTTGGAAAATTCATGCATCCTAGAGTAATTCTTGATATAGATACTATGATTGTTATGATTATAGCTTACTTTTTTTTTTTACCAATTAGCATAGTTAATTTTGTGTATGTACATACACATTTTTTTGTATAACTGAAATTAATTAATTCTGTTGGAATTTTTTTTCAAAATCATATAATTTTTTTATTTACTGTTCACAGTTATTCGAATATATTGGTCTAGTTAAACACAAATTTTAATTGTTTTTAGAATTTAATGTTTAATTAAACGTACAAAAGTTACCGTTAATTGATTGTTCAATAATTTCACTAATAAAGAAAATTTGTTCATTCAAAAAAATGAAAAAAAAAAACACATACAATTCATTAAATTCTAGCTTAAAGAAAAGGCTAATTAATTAATCCATGCATGTTAGCACGTGGCAAAGTGGTGCTTGATACATTGCTTGAATAACTCTTTTCTTGGCACATGGATTTATATATCCATTGCTTATTACATTCCAGCAATGTTTCCTTCCTTACACCGCCGAAAAAAATAGAAATTAAAAAGAAAGAAATTGTGCTTCCTTACAAATGAGAGATTATACCGTTGTATTATCTGGCCCTTTGGTTCCGGATCTGGATAAGATCTTTTATATGGACTTGGTGTAACATTAGTTCACAAAAAAATGTTTTGTTCAAAAATGAAAAATTGATTATTTCTAAACAAGATGCTATATCTTTGTAACATATTTTTAACATAAAAGGGTTGCAAATATATTGCCTTTTCCAATGTATTTTACAAATATTAATTTAGATGTTACTACTTTGGGTAATTTTCATTCTTTTTATTTTTGTGTGTTTGTGGTCATAACCAACTCTTCAAAAATTTTAGCTTTTAAGAAATAAGTTTAAAATTAGTTAAGTACCATAAATGCATCTAGTCTTCATGAAAATACTTGTTTAAAATTCAATTATAAAAATTTAAAAAAAAATTTCTATTGAAGTTGATAACAACTTAATTTCTATTGGTTTTGGGGAAAAAATAAGCTAAGTCCAAGGAAAAAAAGATAAATGGTATGTTTCACTTCAAAAATTTGTCACACTAAATAAGCTAGTGCTGAGGCAGAGATATTTCCAAAGAAATGATTAGCCTAGTACCTATACAAATATTGTTATATAAACTACAAAAGTATAACTTTAATTTTGGAAATCACATCAACATGACTTAATAGAATATTGTATTCTTATTTACTACATAAAATGTCATATTTCTCAATTTATGTATCTATGTATTATTATTAAATAGACTTAATTAATTTCCTTCAGAGTTTAGAGAAGTTGTGTCTTTTTTTTTAATAAGAGTTCTCGTTAGCATCTCAAAAATTTATTTCTTTTTGTCTTTCACGAAATTTAAATTTATATCTCTCCGTATAGAAATTATTTGCCACACACTTTTAGTTCCTCATATCTCAATAAAAAGTGCGTTTATTTCTTGCTGCCAAGATGATTATTTGCTCCCTTCAAATACTGAAATCTCCTAGCTAATTTTTAATAGGAATTCCAATAACTATACATGTATACATATACTAATTAATTATTATAAAGAGAAGTGATAATTATTGAAGCCCATAGCACTAAACTGTGGACCATACCATACCTGTCTACAAAATAATAATTCTCTTTAATTAAAATGGCCTGATCCGTTATGAACGCGTCAACTCATAGCACAAAAATATAATATTTGCCTCTCTCATGCAATGCCAACCAAATGCCCTATGAGTAACGGTCAAATTTCCTTATATCACTCCTTCCCAAAAATATATAAACCCTACTCCCCTTCCACTTTCTCCAACCAAATTTGTACTAAACCAAAAACCCAAACAAATCCTATCTCTCAAAGAACAAAATAATAAACCATGGCATTGCCTCCCCTTAACCCTAAACTCTTTTTCCAATTTCTAGCAACACTAGTTGCACTCTCCTCCGTAACGAAATTTGCCTCCGCTGTAAACTTCTACGAGAAAGTTGATATAATATGGGGGGGAAGGAACGTTCAATATCAAAACGGCGGTGAAGTTCTGGCGATGTCGATGGACACAAAATCCGGTTCAGGTTTCCAATCGAAGCATGAGTATCTGTTCGGAAGAATCACTATGCAGATAAAGCTCGTATCGGGCAACTCAGCGGGAACCGTTACCACCTTCTATGTAAGTCATGATCTTTATTATCTGCTTTAATGAGCCGCCACATGTTGTAATTAATAATTATATTATAACCATTAATTAAGAGACACTGTTTCTTAATTTTTTTTTCAATGATTTTTAGAAAGGCAATAATAGAGTTTACTTTTTATTTAAGAAAAAGTGGATTTCATTCTAATTAAAAAGTGCCAAATGATAACGTAAATTCCTTAATTTGGCATTTTTTTTAAAATTTGATTGGTTAAGATAATTATCAGAATTTATCAGAATGCACTTTTAACTATAAATCCAACTATTGTTAGATTTGAACATGTTTAGTGGTTCTGAGAGAGATGCAAAACACATTGAGAGGAGAGAGATGGAGAGATTTTTTTTCCCGATAAGGCACATGGTGAGATATAGTAGAATTGAGATACACAAAATATATTGAACTTTATACTTGTACTCATCGTTACATTACCTTGACTACAATCCCAAGTCTCTTTGGACGAAGCACATGTTATTCTATATATTTAGAATCTTTAAAAGATGCAAATAAGTAATTAAGAAGGCAAGATATAACGAATTAAGTATATATATGTTGCTTTTCCAATGATCCGAAGTTCACTATATATCATGTCATAATATAGGTTGCATCAATTGGCGAGAATCACGACGAGGTGGACTTCGAGTTCTTGGGGAACCGAAGCGGGAATCCCTACATTTTGCACACAAACATATTCGCACAGGGGAAAGGAGATAGGGAGCAGCAGTTCTACCTCTGGTTTGATCCTACTGCTGATTTCCACAACTATACTCTTCTTTGGAATCCTCGTAATCTAGTGTAAGTAAATTAACAAAATCATCCCATTTTACCTAAAGTTAACTATTGCCAGCAGTAGTGGAGCTTGAACTTAAAATAAGGAGTCAACTTAACTAAAAAAGAAAAATAATGATACAAAATTAATTAAGGGGGACCATTTTGTGGCCCAAATAGCAAATAGACTAAAAAATATATTGTTTCTGTATAAAATTTTGGATGGGAAGAAAGGGTCATGGCCCACACTAGTCAATGCTATGCTCTGCCACTGATTATTGGTTATGATAAAGAAATATTCAAATGTTTCAAGGAATAATTTGACAGTTTAACGAACTCCTGTTTCAGATTCCTAGTAGATGGTGTACCAATCAGAGTATACAAGAACAACATGGCTAGTGGCGTGCCGTTCCCACACGACCAGCCAATGCGGGTCTACGGCAGCATATGGGATGCTGAAGATTGGGCAACGGAAGGCGGTCGTGTCAAGACAGACTGGTCTCTGGTACCGTTCACAGCCTACTACAAGGATTTCAACGTAGAGGCTTGCTACCCGGCCTACGATTACAGCAAATGCCAGTGGAACCCCTCTTGGGCTCCGGCATGGTACGACCAACAACTCGACTGGGGACAGCAATGGAACTTGAAGTGGGTCAATGACAACTTGAAAATCTATGACTACTGCCAGGATTACAGGAGGTTCCCTCAAGGATTACCAGCGGAGTGTGCTCTGCCGTAGATGCGCATATGAGAAGAAAGCATCGATCGTCTCGTCTATTTGTTGTGTTTCTGTTCTGCAATAACCATTTGCATTCTTTTTGTATTTAGAAAGATGTTTCAGGATAATATATTTATTTGTTTGACTGGTTGTTGGGATATTTTAGATGATATTTGATGGGGTGGAGGAGGGAGGCGTATAATATTGTGTGCTTGCCCTTTGCAAGCCAGATCTGTACTGGTATAAAAAGGTTTATTATATGTGATGTTAATTATCTCTGCCTTTCTTTTACAAAAATGATGTAGGCATGTATTCTATTAAGTAATCAAAGCATGTATGTTAATACTGGAATTCTTCTTGCAGTCATTGCTTTTGTTAAGCAACAATAGGATGATATGGTCCTGCAAAATAAATGAAGGCATTAATTATTTCATGAATCCTATTATTCATATCAGAACCATTGGCAAACAGTACTGAAATGACTTTTGCAATCTCTATCTATCAAGCATCTTTGAATAATTATCTCATTTTATTGTGCTATCTGATGTACCTCCTTTAAAGTTCAAAACCAATATGTCTTATTATCCAATATTCTTTATGTATTTCAATGTACCCATTTGAGGCTTTTGAGTTTGATAGTGCAGCATATGTCCATGCACAACTATCTTTCCCATCTCTTTTAACTTGGAACTTATTTGAAGGTGCGAGTTTTTGTACTCGTATATATTAATTAGTAAAATTATTTGTGTCATTGACAGGGACTGGACTAAAAAAAGACCTAAGAATGGCCCATAAGTCTATGGATCAAGGACAGTAATATACGGCCCAAGAATCCTGGCTCTACCAGTTGGGCCTTGAACAGCCCATGAGTCTTTTCATTATTTATCCTTACAGAGAAAAAAATGTAATCAATTCCAGTTAAAATGGGTTTATGGTTCTAATTGAAATGTTAAATACAAGGAATCAATTGCACCTCCACACAAGGCATGACATGATGATTTTTTGACGAGGGGGTCATAATTATTGCGGTGAAAGAAACGAGAAATACGAAATTATAAAGGAGAAATAAATTATTTAAAAAAAAACAGAACGGGTTGTTTTAAGGCCCAACCAAAATATTAAATACAGAACAAATGTTTTTTATGTCCATTCTATATTATGCCCCTTATTTCCTATTCCATAATGGGCTTTTCATAAATACACCTCAAATAAAGCATTAGCAACCAACACAAATGTAAAAGAAGTGAAGAAAATATAAGCACTATATAGGTCTCTTGAAAGACTTCAGCAAACCAAGCCCCTTATAAAGGTTAAAAACCCCGGCGCAGTACTATTCCATGCAAATAATAATGCACAAAAGCAACCCAAGCCAATGATATAATAAGACACGTGGATTCTAACTGATGCGACCATACCAAACATGCTTCAATCATCCTCTGGTTCCTCATCTTGTGCCCAGCCAGTGAATTTTGATTTGAACAATCCAGTTTCATATCCCTCTACTACCCTAATTACATGGGATTTCTTTCGCTTGGGATCATGGAGCAATTCCTAGTACATTTAAGCCACAATGCCATTAAAACAGTGTACGTTATAAGTTGCGATGAGAAATAAAATGGTGACATCGGCCTCACTGATATCTGAATTGTGCAAGAAATGGAGACATACCTCAGCAGCCATACTAGCACCTTTCTTGTCGGCAACAGATGTGCCTTTACCTACCCAAACATAAATCTCAAGTCCTGATTCAAGCAAGTAACACTTGTTTGTCTCCAGCAAGTCAATTGTTAAGTTTTCTGTATCAACAGGCACTGGCTTTCCATGCTGAACACTGGAAAGTAGAAATTGAAAAGGTTAGAGCCTTAAGAGGTATATTATAAGGTTTAGTAGCATTTCATAAATTCAATAGACAAACAAGGTAAACAAACTACCGATGCAGATTATTTCTGATGTATACCCGCCTTGTACCAAGTCAAACATTCTTTATCATTTTCAATTTATCTATTTGTCTACTGTTAGATACTTAGCATGTGTTATTATGAGAATTTATACCGTACACAGGAAGTCTTTTCTTGGACTTCTTTGGTTCTTGTGTTCGCTTTTATGTTTGTTTCTAAAATGTGTATTGTGTTCGCTTCTGATGAAAATTTAAATTTGTTGGTAAATAGAATTGGCAATTGAACTTTATTCACAAAAGTGCTCACAGGCCTCCCTAATAGAAATAGGAAGAAGTTTGCAAGGATTTGAAGGTACAGAGTATATGCATAATGATTCTCCTATGTTCAAGCAAGTGGGGGGTCCGTGCTTCAAAAGCATGCGCGTTTCCGAGAAGTCGAGGTACGAAACAGAAAAGAAAAGGGTAGCCAAGCTACCCGTTTCATTACCGAAACAAACTATTTACAGAATTGTTCCTACCAACAGAACTAATCACTTGAAGTCCAACCTAAGATAAGAGAGTAATGAAACACAAATACAGAAGTACATATTGAGACAAAGTAAAGACTTACTTGAACAACTGTGCACTTGGGCCCTCCTCCCTTGAATCGCCGTGGCCTGTTTTTGCTGAAATAGTACCAAAACCTCCAAAATATCCCCAAAATTCACTGGCCTCAGCATCATCAGCCACCTCAGCATCCTCTATTGAAAACAGTAAAGAAGAAAAGTTACAAACTACAAATATGGCCAGGTGAAGCACCAGCAGTACTGTATATACTGGAATCAGGATATATGCACATTTTACCAATGGTGGCAATATCACACGAGCCTTCATGATATGTATCCTTGATGTGTTGAACCACCTCCATGGCCTTGCCTCTCTCCACAATTGATGAATCAGAGCCGTTGAATTGGTATATCTTTGACTGGGTGTCAAGTATGAATATGTCACCATGGTTCAGAGAAGACTTCTCAACCGGGACCTGGCAGATAAACGAAAATAGCTGATTCAGCAAAGACAGTTCCTAGTCCAGGACTATACTCAATTTCAACATGGATATAGGTATATTCCTTTTTCCAAGTTACAAACTTCTAGAGAAGGAGAAAGATGCACCATATGATGTTGACAATTTCACCAAGCAATAGGTCTTTTCCTCTTACAACAAGTTAACTATCAGACCAAACCAAGATCTTATGACATTAGGTTTCAAGTTTACAGTCTGTTCAAGAAGAGAGTTTATTGGCTGAGTTAACAAAACATATCAGGTTAAATCATATTATGTTTTATTTTGTTTTTTCTTGAAGTAGAGACTGCTCTAAAAGCACTCAGCTTTGCAAATGAAGGAAATGCTAGGTGCTTTCTGCAAACCAATTAACACATTCAGTGCAGTGTGTTCAGCAAGTTAACTTGAAAGGGCTAATTTTGTAATTGCATTCTTGAATTAAAGCTGGTCCTAATTATTGGTTTGTTCTCGCAAAAAGAAAAAAACTCATTTGCAATATGAAACAAACAAAACTAATAAAAGGCAAGTCAGCTTCCAGTACAGTAAATTATTGAATATCAGGAATTACAATGAGAGGGACTCATCTAAGCTGAGAAATTAAGAGTTAATGGGTTAAGGATGTGTCAGGATTTGATTAAGGACATAGCGGTCAATTTTTTAACACCCAGTTAGTGCTCACATAGTCATATAGGTTATGGAATGTTTTGTGAATGATAATAATAATAATGGCTCACTTTTTTGCAGAAACAAATAAAATAAAATGAGTCAAAACTTGCCTCTTGGACATGGCTACCCTTGCAGTGATACAAACGTGTGACATGCTCTTCGGCGTTGATTTCAGTGTGTTTAAAACCTGACGCAGCGCCACCAGGCTGTGGGATGATGCACGGCTTGAAATAGGAGAGGAATTTCTCAGACTCATTGCCCTGCGCCTCTCTGTACTGCACAGGTCCACCACCAAGTGCCTCGTCAAGCTCAACTGTCAGAATAGCTGCACTCCCTGCCTCATCCTGAATTAAATGTTTTTTGTTACATTGGAAGTCATTATAACTGTAACATTGGCATTTCAGGGGTATATTGAGTCCCGACCAGCCCAGTACAGGAACATGCCAATTAAAAGGGCCTTTCTTAAACTCTTTTATTTTCTTTTCATTTTTTTCTTTTTTTTACTTTTTTTCTTTTTTATACCCCCCCACCCCACCCCATCCCACCCCCCACCCCACCCCATCCCACCCCCCCCCCCCCCCCCAACCCACAACCCCCCAAAAAAAAAAGAATCAGTGCTGTTAATTTAGAGGTTTGCTTGATGACTGTTAGCGGGGATGTTCTTGATCAATAATTTTTAATTGAAGATTGAAAAAAAAAACATTTTTTGCATTTATAGACTCCATGAAATTGAAATACTTGAGGGCAAATATGTTTTGTGGCCTATTTGGTAATATGATGTTATCATATTTTTTTTGTATTAACAAATTCAAGATGGATAAAGAATAACAAAACCAAAAGAGCTAAAAATTTATAGATAGTACGGCATAAGAGTCAGACCTGGCTAGTGTCTTTTCCAAGCCAATAGTGGATGTCATGCCGAAGAGCACCACTTTTTGTAGCAGTAGTCTGCTTAAAGAGAGAGGAAAATGTTATACAGATATCAAATATGTGCTATAATCTGAAATATGAATCTGTAACATGATCAACAAAAGAGGTGGCAAAAGGTTGGTCAGATGGGCAATTTGATCTGGGTTTGGACTTATACTGACACAGAGCAGGACAACAAATATAATTGTTTCAAATTTTAAAATCTTCAAATTTATTATATATTTTTAGTTTGCTACATTGAGAGTTTAAACTACCTTTAACAAATTAAAGGATCAGGAATAATTTGTCAAAGGATCAGGCCTGATCAAACCGGCTATCTAGCAAAAAAATCCTGATTGGAACCTTATTCATTTGCTATCACTATAACTTTACAAGGGTAAGTCATACTATGAGGAAACCCCAATACTGAAGTTTGCTTAATCAGGTCTTGAACTTCTGTTATTCTTACAACTGGCAATACCATAACTAAGTTAAATCAACAATTCAATTCATTAGTTCAGAAGCATGAGCCAATCTCCTGTTTAGGTTTCAATGAAGGAGCTCTGGCTTTAGAAAAGTTAATAGAAAGCCTGATTGAACTAAATTAAAATCGAGGTATTCATAAATCATATCATCATTGCTGATTTCCTGTTTCATTTATAAATGCATTTCAATTTACTTAACTATTCAAGAGAAATGAATAGAAGTCGGCTTCCAAGAGCAGCAGTTGTCAAATTCAACAAAACACTACAGAGATACTATGAGATAAGATGAGAAAAGACTGTAGGGTGGTTATTCCTTTCTGTTCTTTTCTTTTTTTTGAACAGTTATGGAAACGATTTAGGGCATTGGTGTTCTTATATTACAAATCAATTGTTCACCTTCAGCACAATGTAAGAGTCGCCCGTGAAAAATTTTCCATATGAGGATTTTGGAACTGGTACGGGATGAAAGTTCTCAACACGCCAAATCTGCAATCCTCTGAGATCAGTTAAGGTCTAACAGATTTACTGAGTCTGAGAAAATAACAAACCTAACTAGTTGCATCAAATTGATCATATCTTCAAGTAATCAGGTTCACAACTTTCCTTTTAAAAATGAATCTTAAAAAGGATACGGTTCCTTTCCGGCTCCTTCAAAGGCAGGATCCAATTCTCCAGTTGATGTAGACATTCTGTTCAGCTCAAAGCCTGAATAAATTTGATCATGAGTTCAAAATGCAATGTAAATACAATGATGTTGAACAGCCTAAGAATAAAATTCCGATCAGATTGCCAGTATTAAGATCTCGTTGTGTACAGAAAAGTTGACATCTCTATGCAAACGGTCTCAAATTAGAGAGATGACCTTACGCAGGTACAAAATGAATAACAGTTCAATTTCGGAATTGTTATTTCTCTTTTCTACGGAGATGAATCTCTATAGACTTTCAGTGAATTTTAAGTAACGGAAATAGCTCAAGAATCTGTGCTCACATAGATTGAAATCATTCAAATTCAAATGAAGGTCTAAATCTCACCTCTCTACGCCAATCGATGGGAAGAAAAAGAAAAAATTAGCTGAAATCAAGTCGCGTCTTCGATCTCGACCTCAAATCAAATCAAATCTCAATATAGAAGAGGAAAGAATTAGACAAGGTCAGCTCAGCCCCGCAAAAGATGGCAATGATGTGAAAATGAAATTTAAAGAGTGCGATCGATGAGTACTCCATTCGTGTACAGAACTGGAGGCAACAGTAATTCGACACGATTGTACCAATGCGAACTAGCGCCATACCTCTGTTTGTAAGGGAATTTTCGTTCAAATTTATTTTTTTTATGAAATGGTAAATAATTAGAGGAAAGGGTCCTTAACCATCATTATTCTAATAGTCTTGATAATTAATTTTAAAAAAAATTTTAAAAATTCTCAAAAATAAAAAATTGATAAACATATTTTTTAACTTTTAAATTAATTATATTTCAAATATTATGTAATTTAAGAATTATTTGATATTTCATCAAATATCGTTAAATATTGACCATTATAAATATTATATAATTTTGATGATTTTTGATGCAATATCAAATAATACTTAAATTATATAATTTGAAACACTGTAAATTAAAGAATATGTTTATAATTTTTTTCTATTTTAAACTTTTTTTAAATTATTTAAAAATCCGTTATTAAAATTATTAAAATAAATTATCATGAGCTCTGCTCGATAAAGTTATGCCTAATGTAGGGAGCTGAGCTGTAGGTAATGGAGAGATACAATGGAGAGGAACTCCATCTATGAAAGCAATAGTGGATAATATCTATTATTGAAAGAAACAAGTATCAAGGTGGCATTATCACAAAACGAGCACTTCTTATTCATTTGCGAGGATCCGATAGTGCTCCTCAGATCCGATATCAACTTAATTATCTAGCAATTAGCATTGACGTGTTCCCTGTCGGCAAGCTCTTCTGGACCGTTAGATTACCTCACGAATTCAATTAATCGGAGTCCACGTGTGAATGTAAAAATGATTCGATTCTGATCTGAAATAAATTATATTTTGTAAAGAGAGGTCTCACACCTATTAATTTTTAAATATTTTTTAAGTAATTTTTAAAAATTCTCAAAAATTGAAAAAAATTGACAAATATATTTTTTAACTTATCGATTAATTATGCTTCAAATTTTATATAATTTAAAAATCATTTTATATTTCATAAATACTGTTAAATATAAATCATTATAAATATCAGATGAGAGTTTAAGCTAATCAAAGGAGAGAAAAAGAGAGAGTTTAAGCTAATCAAAGGAGTTGATATTCTTAACTCAAAATTTGTTGAATCAATTTCAAACGGTAAATCAAATTACTCAATAAATTTTTCGAATCAAAATCTTGTAGAATAATAAAATTTTCTAGCTACAACGCATCCGTATAACCTTCTGTACAACAAACATATAAATAACTGATTAAGAATTTCAATACAGAAGTTACAGAGAAAATGATACAAACAATCTCTAACAATATCTTCTGCGACCTCTCGGTTGCTTTCTGGGTGTGGAGCAAATAGTGCGACCCGTCCGAACGTTGATGTTAGTCTGTTGTACTTTTTCCTACATAGCTCCTGCCACGTATAATCTTAAGCAGAGGGAAAATTTTGCCCAGAAAAATCGGAAGTCTCCCCCTGAGCTACTGCAGTTTATATACAGGGACAATTATACACTGTTAATATTTAATTAATTGTAATAAAAAAAACTAGTTAAATAATTGGACACGTCCAGCGCGAATTCACTTTTCTGTTGAGAAGGTTCTGTTGGGATAGGCCTGGTCTGACCTCTATTCTCAGGTCCGTACTGTTCATACAGGATCGTATTGTTCGTCTTGTTGCAACGGGCTAGCTGACGTGCATAGTATGTTTATAAATAGACGTGGCTCATCCGAATTTACTTGGTGCACCGTGTACAATTGTACAAAGGTGCGCTTAGAACAGGCGTGTCCAAATCCTCGTTATGAAACTGTCGTTCGTAGCCTGTCGATTAGAATTGGTGAGGGATATTCTGTGGCGTCATGCAATTTGAGAGAATCAATTGGGGAACTCATGTGGCGGGTGAAACGGGTCATTCGGAACGAGGAAATTCAAACGGGACTATTACTGTCCAACTGACAGTGGGCTCCGTGCTTTAGTCTCTCAGCGTCGTTCCTTCTCCTATTCGAATGGAGGTATCCATTACTCCATATTTAAATGAGCTACAGTAATATTATAATAGACATTCGACTGGAGGTATAATAAACACATGAAGTACAATGTGGATAACTCGTTTATGTTCCCTAATCCAATGTTTTTTTCCTCTAATCGACTTCATAATTTGTATTTCATTTGACGATCCGTCGTCCTTTTCATAGTTACTGGACCGGTCCGTTTTATACAAGAACTGGAGTGTATTATTTCTCGTTCGCTACAGTGCAACCGGCGTGATCCGCTTATATACTCTCATTTCGAAAATCGAAACACACTCTGTTCTCTTCTTGAAATCTTGGCTTCCCCATTTCGTTTCTTCTTTTACCTCCACGTCCTCTCATCGCACCACCATGTCTGAGTCGTCTGAGCATTACTTCGACGCACCTGGCTCATCTGACCACTTCGATCCACCTGGCTCACCTGACCTCGCGCAGCCAGTTCGGACGACCAGAGGAGGCCAGAGGCAGTCGGCGATCGAGCTTACTGAATCTGGTGGACGAAGGGATGAGATTTGCCAAGGCTCCGGCATCATCCCTCACGTCGCCCAACAAGCTGCGGAAGCTCAAGTCTCGAACTGTCTTCCGGTTTTCGACTGTGGGATACTCCATAGCATCGCGACTATCTGCGGTCCTGTGTGCACCGTGACAGAGATTTTCTCCACTGCCGCCGGTCCACAGAACGAGCAGGGCATGGAGCTCTTCAGGTTAGGGTCGAATTCTTTTGTCATTTCTTTAGGGGTTCTCGTTTTAGGCTCATTTGCATATCGATTTGCTCCTCATGGCAGGAGATGGATAGTTCTTATCCTTGTGGTCTTTTTGACCTCTCTCTGGATGTCATATTCTGTGATGTCATGGCGTCTGAGTTATTCGCGTAGGTCGGACACACGATCCCAGTGCCTGAGATCCATGTGGGTCTATGGGATAGTTGCTTTGCTTTTATTGACAGCGGTTGTAATTGCGACGTATGTTTTCATTATTCTATAGATTTAGTTTAGGTTTAAGTTCACATTAGACTCTAGCTTCTGTCGATTTTGATTGTGGGTATTCATAGGTTGCTGTATTTTCATTTTGTTCTTGTTAGTTTTGAGTGGAAACATGCATGCAAGTGAAGTTTGGTTTTTATGCACATTTCTAAGTTTTTCTGCTCTGATACTGTACTTATTCTCGGTTCTGTTGCTCTTACACACACACACACATCAAATACCAAACAAGATGGCATATACCATACTGTTTGAAAGTCCACATATATACGTATAAGAAAAACTAAGAGGTGATTGACAAGTATGAACTAAAAAAATACACATAATGTATATATATGCTCTGTGGTACACAATATATATATGCGCATGCAGGACCTTCTCGACCAATCAAGATTATGTATTATTATATATAAGATAGAAATTGATGCGCCTCTTAAAGAAAAATTAAACCAGGTTTACGTACGCAAGCAACGAACCCATTGACAGCTTAATAAAATTAAAGCTCTAAGAACTTGTTCCCTGCCTGTAATCAAAAGATATTTATGAACATATACTAACTTAATTAGACGAAGGAGCAGTACATTATAATTATATATATATGAGGCTCACTCAGACATTTAACGAAGCTTCTAACTCAAAACCTGAGTTATAACTTGAAAAAAGAATTGCAAATTAAGCAAATACAGATTAAAAAAAATTCATCTTCATATCCGCGATATAAATGATAGAATTTAATTTCCCTGTAATTTTAAAATGAACTTAAACGTATTAAAGCAGTGAAAGAATTGAACAAATGTATCAATTTTTGCTATATATAATCACACCCAACAATTAATTAGCAATAAATCTACTTTTTGGTCTTAGTAGCACCCACAATATACGCAATATTTAAAACAAACAAACACATTATTAAAAAAATTCTGGAACATTGATAAACCTCATTTTCAGAATTGCTCCTAAAAAAAAATAAGATTATATGGCTCGTTAATTACACCAATAACAACGTTAGTCATTGTAAGTTTTTTAAAGGACAAAAGAACAATGGGAAGTTAAGAAGGGGTATATGATGTATTTTAAAAAAAAAAATTGAAGAACATGAGTTCCATGTTGGGAACAACTTAAGCGGGTGATATTATTTTAAAAAAAATTCACAGTTGTTGTAATTAATAATGAAGCATTGAAGAAATACAAACCTTACATAACATAAGCATCAACTAATTAATTTTGTCTGAATAAAGAAGATAGAGACCATATATAAGACACAAAAAGTCCTTAAAGAATCGAGCACGCCCGTATGCCAAATTAAAGCAATTCACTAAATCATAACTTCAAATGATAGATAGAAATCATAAAGCACAACAATATGCAAAGATTAACCAACCTTTAATTCAGGTGCTAAAAAAGGACATCTAATTAAGTTTATTTAAAATAATCACGTACAATTATCGCTTTTTAAGTGCGTGCATGCATTATATAATTTGGTTGTCTAACTAACTATAGATTATTTTTCTCATTGTTACCATCAACTAAAAAATAAAGACCGATGAGATGAATCAGATTATCAGACAAATGTTAACTATACAAAATTTTGAGGTGAATTTGAGCCGGTTATCTATACATAATTGTATGTTTCAATTTAGCTTTCTAATTTTATTTAGGCTGGCTGCTGCCCTCCGTGTTCCGAATTAAGTTGTTTCTAAAAATAAAAATAAAAAAAGCCCATGATCACATTACGCCTTTTTTGGAGCACTTAATTGTATGTATATATATACACACATCTTCATTAGATACTATCTCTTCCTCTGTCTCCCTCTCCCTCTCCTCTCCTCTCCTCTCCTTCGCCCTCTCAAACCCGCCGGCTACATACTCATTTGACCTCACAATGGCTCAGGTTATTGACATTGATATCGCCGAAAGCAAGGAACGGCAAATCACCGAAGATGAAATAAGAGAAATAGCAGCGATAAGCCCGGAAAGGATGGATATTAAATTGGATCTTTGGTTGGGAGTGGCTTCTACAGCGCTTGCCCCACTTGCTCCTACCAATTTCTACAATAAGACTCTGGCAGCGAAACCATTGTTTCCGGTCTATGTAATCTGTGTTCTCTTGCTTTATTACTCCGGGTTTACTTTGCTATTCTTGGACTTATTCCTTCATCCGACTGCTCGTGTTAGAATTGTGAGGAGGTTCCTATGGGTGTTAATCTTTCCGTTGATGATAGTGGTTATAGCCGGAATTATCATGCACCTGGTTTATTGTTCCCGGAGCTTATAACGATATATATATCGATCGCTTTAACACCTTTGTGTCGGGAACCCAGGATCGTTGCGATAAGTATTGAATTGCCAATTATATATTGTTTTCTTGGTGTGTGGCTGGATCAAGAAGTTAGCTTTGTTTGGTTTTTTAAAGTTATGTTTTATTTTTCAAATCACTTGTACTTTGCATTAGAAAATTTGTGGTAATAAAATAGAATGATGTGTCTTGATCTTATAATTAGGAAGAAACGGCTGCAATATGATGATGAACTGACTATTATAAGGCATTTCATTTTTAGGCCTTATAAGGATATGTTTGAAAGATGAATAACTAATTACAGCATAAAATAATTCATATTTTTCATGGGGATGAATTAAATTATCCTCTAATTATCTTCCAAACAAAACCAAAAGAGATGTTAAGTAAAACAATGAAGACTTGTTATAAACTTAATTATGATAGTGCGCTTTTTATAGACAAATTAGTATGCATTTATAATAGGATTATTTTTGTCCATTGGTGAAAAGAAAATTAGAAATTATCATGTCCGTTTAATATATTCTCTGCCCATAATTAACGAACCCATCGATCGATCTCCGACAAGTCGGCCTCGACCCCACTCCCTCCTCAGAGGCAGATCAACTTGTGTGTCAGCTATCGAGCAATTAACATTCAATGCTATAGACGACTACCATGGTGGACTGGACTCCTTTTTTTGTTAAACAAAAAATAAAAGTTCAGCACTTAATTTTCATTAATTAGAATTGTACAAGTCAATCACAAAATATGATCATGCAGATAACAATACAAATTTTTAAAATAAGGAACTAACAATAGTGTGACTAAAACCGTAGACATAGTACAGTGATGATAGGTCTCATCTCTCTATGAAGAGACGCGGATTAAAAAATCCCGTAAAAGATATTTTAAAAAAATATAGGGATTAACACAAACCCTTATTTCAGAAAAAAAAAAAGTAGTTCAACTAAGAAATTGCAAAGAAATGTTAAAAATCACAAGAATAGTGTGAATCATTGGTGACTACAAAAAGAATACTTTATCAGGAGCAACGATTAATTTATACACTAAATTAAGAACCTTCCACCATATATTTTTCTTTTTACTAAATGTATTTGATATGTCGAATTATATTTATCAGAATAAAAAAATAAAAATCTTAATGTGTCTCCATCAACTAAACTAAATAGAGCGTATAGTAAATTTGAGCATATTAATTTGAAAATCGTTTGGCATTTCAATAAATAATTTGAAATTTATGAAAATTTGAGTCCGAATGTATTCTGAATAGATGACTAGGGAAGTAAAATTAGACTAAAGTTAACATACATTACAATTAAATAATGGTAGACACAGATAAATATATCAAAAGTTGACCTACATGCTTTTTCATATATTTTGGCAATATCAAAAATGGAAAATACCAAAATCCTTAAAAAATAACATGAAATTAATAGATTAAATATATGTATACATTGAAATTATTCTATTTTAATTGATGTGTGTAAACTTTTTTTGCTTCATCTAATTTAAAAGCCAAGTCCACAAAAAATATAACCAAACATAGGGGGTCTTAATTTGTCTCTACGTTGGATTGCTTTGTACTAATTCTATACTTGCGAATTAATGGAGAAATAGAGTCCTGATTAAGTTTAACATCTCTCTAACTATTTCAAGCTATTGCTAAATTAACCGTTCTGAAATTAGCATCTGATCTCCGGCGATGTATATGTATATAAGAGCAGTAAAAGATGAGCATATATGCGTAAACACTAATGCTGACAATGGCGACAAATGCAAACAATGGCAATGCCATCAGATCAGTTGTTCTTTCTGACCCTTCCTTAGAGCATGCCTATAAAGCCTGCTTAAGTATGCCTGGAGATAGCCGGGAGCACCGATGGCTATTGTCTATTCTTATGACGTCGGCATTGAGTACGTGGGTTCTCGGATTTAATTTATTGTACAAGCTATTTGAACTGCATTCGGTGTGTACCTTCGACATAGCTTATTGGATTAATGTTGCTTTTCTCTATTTATACGGGCACATAGCTTATAAAGTGGCCGTTTGGATTGAGAACAAACCGTCTCACCGGATCAAATTTGCGAAACCATGTATGTGCGCCTCGCTGGTTGTGATGCTAATCTCCCTCGGTTTCATGAGTGCTTCTATAATCAAGCCAATTTTCTGATGAATATATCTCCAACATATTCTCATAAAAGTCATTAGACTATCCATCATGTAGGTATTTTATACCTTGTCGGCTTTTTGTTTCTTTTGTTGGCTTAGTTTCATGGTTGATGGAGAAAACAGTGAAAAAAAGTAATTATGATTTATGGAGAAATTAACTGTCTTTTGATTATGTCATAGCTTTTCTCTTTTCTATTCTTTCTCTTGGTCAAGCTTACACAACACTTAAAGATGATTTATGGATATTCTGAGAGAAAAAATAGTTTGCCATGTGGTAATTGAAGTTATAAATCACATGATGTGAATTTGTTCATGCGAGATGATCGAATGCCTCGATTTTATGCAGGTTTTAGTGTTGTTTTTAATTAACTCTCAATATTGCAGCAAATCAGTCTGGTTGTTGTTCTAACATGTATCGTGTTTGTCTCCATTGGACGAGAAATTGAATGATATCATGAAAATGCTTGGTGTTGTAATAGTTCGTTATTTTGTAGAGGATTAGGATGTATATCAGTCCATCATAATTCAGATTAGCAATAGAAAAAAAGGGGGCAAACAAAATTGGTTTTTTTATAGATTGACACAGAAAAAACTAAATAAATTTGATTATGGTTTTCTTATTCGATCCATGTTTTACCCTCGATAGAGACATCATGCTTTTTTTACAACGGCGAGGAACTCCGGCTATGAAAGCAATAGTGGATAATATCTATTATTGAAAGAAATAAGTATCAAGGTGGCATTATCACCAAACGAGCACTTCCAATTAATCAGAATCTATGTGGGCATGTAGAAAACCAACATTGATCCAGACCACCTCAGGAAGAAAGAAGTATTGAACGCTGAACTGAAATAAGTTTATTTTTGTAAAAAAGCGATTTATTCGTTAAATAATAGAGGTATTTTCTTTTCCATTGTAATTTAAAAAAATGTCTTAATAAATTTCATATTATTTTTACTTCAAATTCAGTAGTATTTAGTATATTTCTTTTAAATAAATTTCACATTCTTATAAATGTCAATTACAAAACTGAGGTTTCACTATTAGGCAGATTGTTTATAAATTAACAAGCACTCGTGTCCTTGTAAGTAAAATTACAACTGCCTCGTCAATACTAGCAATTACTTTGTAAGTGGACAAAGGTGCCTGACAGTCGAAACTTTTTGAAAACAAATAGCTCCTTGAACTATGTATTCATGTTAACAAAATAGAAACCAGAATCGAACACCTATCTTTACCCTGCATACAGCAAGAAAATGTTTTTAGAAAGGGCAGCACTTAATGTTGATACCAGACCATACCCGTATTCTGGTACCAATGCCCCATTACTAATACAGAACTTAGAGACTGAAAACCATCACCATGTCAAAATAGATTACACACTGCAAAGTGCAAACTGACGCATTAAATGAGAACGACCCAAACAATAGATGCTTCCATATAAACAAAAGAAAAGAGGTCTAATTACAAAATGTAAGGAATCATAAACATCACAATGGGGGTGCATTAAGGCACAGGCCCAGGACATCCTCAAGATACTTCTCGGCCGCAGCGTACTGCCTTTTCTTATCCTCTATAGCTAATGCAGCAAGAGTTTTGTCCTGATTAAAAACAAAAATTGAAATAAACCAATTCATACTTAAGTTCGAACGCTTGTCAGGTATGGTTAAATAATGTACCCACTAAAATGGTATTTCTTTGCAGTTTCCCTCAAAAATGGAAGGTGCTAGATCGATGCATCACAAAGGGAATGCAACAATAATGTACCGAGGAAAATTGACAATGTCTTATATTTTAGTTTCCTTTTCTTTGGTGAAATCCACAGGCAAGGAAGGGCCTTGTTCTGTTATGGAGGTATGGGAAGGGAAAACTTGGCAAATTTTACATAACAGGGAGCTCTTTGCAAGTTCGTTACAAGGTGGCACTTTTTTCTCTCATTCTGAAATGTCCTCCAGAAAGACAAATGAGCATCAGGGGACAACTATAACCTTAGATTTTCTAATTCTATGCAAAAACAAGGTTTAATTTATATATGACAAAACTGCCCTGGCTCTAAGTTGGAGCATAGTTCCAAAACATAAGAGGGAAAAATTAATATGTCCATACCGGGGGTAAGTCTTGATAGCTTCTAAGAGTATCCAGAATAGGCTTAGTTTTCTTCTCGTAGTCCTTCTTATCCTCTGCCATTTGCATTAAAACACCATGATTTATATCTGAAGTATAACCTGCTCGATTTAGAAGTGCCTGTTGAAATATAAAAAGTAATTAGAAATTACAAAGTAATTTGAGGAAGCATTTTCAGCACCAGATATTGGTATGTGGTGGTAAAAATGCTTGTAGTAACTAAAAATTGGGAGAGAGAGTGAGAGTTCATATAATTTAGGCCTGATAGTTATTAAACAGTTCAAACCCAAGTTGGATTCCAAAATATCTTCTCAAAAACCAATTCATATGAACTAGGAACCCAACATATCAAGTTATGAACCTTAAGGGGGTTCAGAAATAACAAGTTCGATTAGTACTTACTAAGAACAAAAAATATAACCATAAAAGCAACTTGTATCAATAACACAAAAAGGTATAATGCTCCCTTGACTGTGGTTGACAAAGTGCAGAAAAAAAAATTCTACTGCTAGAGGTACTGACAGCAAGAAATTCAGTACCTTATAGTTAGCAAGTTGACTATTGTACTGGCGCTCCTTTTCATCTAACATTGCCAGATTCTTTTGCCAACGGTACATTTGCTCTTCATGCAATGCCGCTTCATTTTCAAATTTTGATAGCAGTCTACAAAACCAGAAAAAGTTACAAATTATGCTTCCAGGTCCGCATTTTCATCAAACCTGAACAATTAACATATTTTACAGTAATGCAACCTTTGCTAAGGTACAATTTTTTTTTTAAATACACAGATATACTCCAATATATCACATATATCCACTCCAAAGTGAGAAAAAGCATACATTCATACCATTATGGAAATTACAAAATATCTGTATACCTTTGTTTTCCCTTCCTTTACATGTCCAAGCTACCCCCTTTTTACTACCTCCTCCTCTACATAAATCATGTAAAAAGCAGGGCAATCTTGGCATTTAGAAAGAAAAAAAAAAAGAAGGTGCAGAAAGCCACAAACATATGTGACAACTTCCATGGCATATGAAATGTAGGACAAGAAGCATACTTTTTAAGTTCAGCAAGTTTGGCAATGGCTTTTCTAGTGTATTCTAAGAGCATTTTGGATTCTCTTTGAACATTAACTCTCTTCTCAGCTACTTCCGTCTTTCTCAGCACCAAATCAGCATTAGCCACAACAAAGCTATACAAATATTAAAAAATTAGACAATACATCTACATATTTCATAAACCATTGTTACCATGTTAGACCAAAAATCAAAGAGGAATCAGGAATTGCTCAAGTCTCTGAAAATCTAAGCTTTCTAGAGAAATTGAGTAATTACTAATTTTTTTAGTTCTTTCCTGTGTTTACACTTGAGATTTAGTCATAGAGTGATTGCTTAATTTTTCCTATCAAACTGGATCACGGTTTGGAAGAGTTAGTTATTTCCTATGTTTGCACTATATAGATGGTGCTACGCCGTATTTTGATGTTTAAGCATCAATGTACCATCAAGTAAGAGCTAAGAAATATAACAAGCCACAGTGCACGAAGTGAAACTCGCAAATTCTCACCTACTAGTCTCAGTATCTCTAATTCCAAGCAAATTTGCAACCTCAGCCACAGCCTGGGCTGAAGCCATGGCTGAGGGGGAGAGATGCTCACGCCCCAGCCCAGCTGAAGAGAGAATCTCCCTGATCCGAGCAGCCTCAGCTCGATACTCTGATGCTTTCTGACGCAGATCAGGAGCCACGATTGCGGAAGCACGGGATCTGGATTGAGAGAGTAAGGCGAGGGAATGCAAGAGCTTGATCGAGGCGGGGGTTAGGGTTAGGTCGGGGACTTGGCGGTTCGCTTGGTCGAAGAGGGAGGAAAGCCATGACTGGACGTCCGCGAGGCGTGCCGCGTCAGATGCGGCGGAGCTGGAGGAGGAATGGGAGTCGAGAGAAGCCATTAGGGTTTCCATGGATTCCATTTTGAACCTTCGTTAGAGAAACAGTGAGAGGAAAAACCAAAACGGAGGGAGAAGGGAGATGTAATTTGGTGCCATACACCGGTGTAGAATAAAAGATACACCGTCGTCACTGTCAGTGATTCCAACACAACATGAACCGGGTTTATGGAAAATGAATCGGAAATTTGAAAAGGTGCCAAACAATTAGCTACCTGTGCAAAATATGGCCTGGTCCGTTTGACAAAAAAAAAAAAAGAACCAGATAATAAATTTTGAAACATTAAATTTCCACCTGACTTGCTAATTCTAACATAATATTTATAATGTTCAATTTTCAATTTGTAAAACATTCTTAATTTTTTTTATAAATTAACAAATTGACTAAATATCAAAAAACTTTTGCCACTGATATGAGAATAATAACCGGCTCAACATGCTCTCTTTTAATAAAAATTAATTTGTTGTTTCATTTTGTATATTTGTGTCTTCTCTATTTTTGTTTTAGAAAATGTTAACTCAAATTTTGAGTCACAAATATTTTTTTAAATCTAGCAGCATCTTCCATAACCAGTATCTGAAAAAGTTACCCCACTAGTTGAAGGGATCATCATTGTTCCAAGTCAGGTTATCCTGTTTGCCACTGGGAAACACTTTGACTTGCAAAAAAAAAATACAATTGAAAATTTTTAAATAAAAACTATTTTTTGAGAAATATTGCTTGACAATTATTATTTAATAGTTTTGATCTTTAAAAATAAAGTTTATACTAAAATTTTAACATCATAAATATCACCTATATCACTCAGATATCAATCTTTTTTAAAAAAAAATATACTATATGCAGATTTGATACATATTTTATTGCAGATATTTTTTTTAGAATTTTTTGGGAGGTAACTATCTCTTTTTTAACGTCTAAAATTAATAATCTTTAATGCATCTAAAATTAAAAAATTTTAATACATCGCTACATAAATTGCATAAAATATGATGATTACACTATATATATATATATATATATATATTCAGTGATAAATCTAAAAATATATTTGATATCTTTCTCTTCAATTTGATTTATTGAAATACATCATAAAAATTATCAAAATAATCATTATTAATAATCTCTCTTATTGTTTAAACAAATGCCCAAGATAAACGGTTCTCACAAGACTCCTTTAACCTGCTTAAATTTTTGAGAACTTCTTATTAATCATATTACAATATTGTTCATCAAAATACTCTAAGATAGGGGACTAACTCCTTATTTTACAACAAATCAACGACAACCTTTTTTGTGGATGCCAAAGAAATTGATGGAAATTGACAGTGAGAACTGAGAACTGAGAACTGAGCATCCACATCATGAGTTCATAACATGTCTCATCCATAAATCACCTCAGATGTCAAGTCATATGTTGTAATTTGTAAATGTAAAAAATTACTGTGGAGGGGTCAATTTGCGAATTGCGCAATAGATAAGAGGGGTCCCATAACCATTCCATTTACTATCAATGCGCAGTTTTTTTCTGTGGCGACACAAGTGTGTGACATCCCGAGGCGATACACTGAAAATCAACAATATCTGCATGTAACTTGTGGATGGATCGCCACACAAGTAGGCATTCTTCAGATTGCACAGAAAATCTAACAAGTGTTCTCCAAATAGGAGAAATTGAATGAAGTGATAATCGAGTCAATGAAGGACTGTACAATCAAATAACTTCATAGGACCCAATATTAGCTGGCATCGACATGTCTATGGTCGCACAAATTGATAAAATAAATAAATAGATAGATAGGTATGTTAATTTATTAAATTTGTACGAAATTATTTTTTAAAAAAATTGTCAAATTAATTATACAATTTTAATTAACAGAAAGAAAAAAAATGATATATTTATATTAAAAAATAAAAAATCAAAATCAAAGTCATTGTTATACGCTACTGTTTGTTAAATATTGTAACGCAACAATAACGCACTTCAGCATATGAAAAAACAAAACAAAAAAAAGTCATCGGAGGAGAAAAACCGAGTCATTATAGCGCGCTATTGTTACTAATTAATAGTAGCACTCTTGAGAATTAACATTATTATAGATGTGGCCTAGATAATTAGTATAATAATCATAATTAGAAATAATTTCATAAGTAGATTAATATATAATTCTTGAAAGTGTGAATTAACTAAATATGGTCGTATTAAAATTACTGCAAAAGTCAAAAAAGGAAAAGATCATAAAATAACAACTTAGTTCACACATTAATTGTACAAAAATACATTCATGTTGAAGAAGTACAACCAACCAATAGTTATATAGAATAACTTGGAATTTTCTAACAATCGCCAAGGAATTAAAAGAAGGTAGTAAGTATTTTGCATATTAAGTACTAATACTTATGAATTTAAATATAAACAATTTGTTTTAGATAATCATTTTTAAGGCACAGCATATAGAATGTAATTTTTTTTATTTATCATTTGATACCTGCAAATTCTTTTTTTTTTTTTGAGATAATGCAAATTGTAATTTTTCAAATCATTGGTCTAGTATTTATCATATGACGTTGACTTGGTTAATAAGGATTGCAATAAAATAATCAGAAAGAAAATATGCAAGTGAAATAAAAAATGAAATTGTTCGGTGAATACTCAACTTTATCAATTTAAAAAGTCATATCTGAAACTGATATTACAAAAAATATAAATAGCACGTTGAATCATAGGATCTCTTGACGATTATTATTTTGATAACCTTAACAATTAATTTTTAAATAATTCCAAAAAAATCTTAAAAATAAAAAAATTATAAACATATTATTTCATTTACAGATAAATTGTATTTCAAATTTCATATAATTTAAATATTATTTCATACTCCATCAAAGATTATATAAATAAGAGAAGAGTTGAAATATCGTCATTTTTTATGCTTTCATTATGTTTTTATATTTTTTTTCTTTCTAACAAAAAAGCTTGAATAAAAAAATTTATTGGATGATGTATATTATTTCTTCACTCATAATACTGTTTCATTTTTGGTGTAATTTTCATAATATTAGTTACCTAAAAAAATTAATGGTTGGCAACTTTTCATGTCATGTTGTATTTATAAATTTCTCAGTGCTCATTGAGATAAAACTAAAATATTACAAAATTTTGTATGAAAGAAAGAAAAATGAGATAGATCGTCCCCATCAATTTTATTATGTTAGTTTAATTTTATATTTCTTATAATTAAGAATTTAAATCTAAATATATAAGTAAGACATTTGTCATTTGAATTATCCTCAATGAACATATATTGTTTGCTTATTTTTTCGTCTAAAATATAGATGTTGGAAATTTACGATAACCAAAAAAGAAAAAAAGAAGAATATAATTTAACCTACCACGTAAAATATGCGTCATTCCTCCGTTTGATAAGTGAAGTAAAATTAAAGCGGAATAAGTGTTAGATCACTTGAAGGCATTAATATTTAATAACAATGAAGTAAATAAATGAAACAATAAGAATGAAAAAACGTTAAAAATTAAAAAATTTAACAATTTAACTTTACTCTATTTAAATATATACTTTAATTTAATAACAATGAATTAAATAGATGAAACAATAAGAATGAAAAATATTAAAAATTAAAAAATTTAATAATTTAACTTTACTCTATTTAAATATATACTTTAATTTATTTCACCTTAAATCAATTTAATTTAATATATCAATATTTTAAAATATTTAAATCATCCTATACTTTAGTTGCATATATATTTCTAATCAATCAAACCCAAAAAAAAAAAAAAGACCAAAATGCAACTCAAAACAACCTATTGCCTATTCACATTCAAACCCCATGATCACCTATTTAAGAGACCAAACTTTCAAAACTTTTCTCACACCACTTGTTCTTTCTCTATCTCTCTCTCTCTCTCTCTCTCTAAATGAGAAATCGAGCAAAAATGGCCACTAATGGTAGTAGTAGACTTCATCTCTTCTCTGCTCTCTCTCTACTTTCCCTCTGTAAGTTGCTCTCTCTCGCAATGGCAAAGCCAGCATTCTTTGCGAGAGATTTCAGAGTCACTTGGGCTGGGTCCCACATAGCAGAGCTCAACAATGGCAGCTCTTTACAACTCTTACTTGATCGATCCTCAGGTAATTAATTTCTTCTTCTTCTATTACCAGTATTGCTACGACTCCTCTGTTCTAGGAATTATTCTCTCAAATATATATGCGTTTTTTTATACATCGTCTTAATTTCCACAACACATTTCATCTTTTATTAGTTTCTTGTTTTAGAAAAGGAACCCAAGTATATATATTATGAGGAAAAGTATATATTTTTCTTTGTTTTTATGTGTGATTAATGATTTAATACCCAATTAATGCTGACCAATTTCTTCTATATATATAAAATCAAATACATGTCCTGATATTAGACGATATTTTTCTTTTTATACAGGCTGTGGGTTTGCTTCAAAAAACAAATTTATGTTTGGTCGAGTAAGCATGAAAATCAAGCTCATAGCAGGAGACTCTGCTGGCACTGTCACTGCATTTTATGTATGTAATATACAAACTTTCTCAAATTAGTATACCTTTCATATACTATATATGATTCTAATAAGCTCATTGTTCTTCCTATTTTTGTGAATAAAGGTTTCATTTAAATTTTGAAAGCGAAGGCACATGAATGTGTTGGTAATTGGTTGTACTTGTTTTCTTTTTCCCATGCTTTTGCTGCATATATCCTGCTTAAAGAAACTATAAAAATAAAAAAGAATCAAATTTAAGTTTATTGAAAGAAGAGAGAATTTATGATTGGGAAAACGTGAAACACTGGAGGAGAAGACAACAGGAACATCTTTTTTTGTAGAATTAAATAAGATTTTGTCATCTAAAAATATACTCATATGTAAATAACCTATGACCTCTATATGCCTGTATAGTTTTCACTGATTTACTGGTACAATCAATTATCAAATATTAATTACCTATGAGTATTGACCTCACCAAAAATGTACTGTAGCTGTATCCAATTGAAAAACATATAGCTTTTCTCAAGAGGTGTGTACTGTGTAGTATATAATACAAATATTAATTATGTATGAATATAACAAATGGATGTAATACAAGAGAAGTAACTGTAAGAAAAGACAAGATACCCAGTAAAAAAAAAAAGAGGAAGGATTAGGTTGAACAGTAAAATTTGGAATATTTTGCCTCAAAAAGCTGCATGACTGGCTAATATGAAAGACAGACTACAGAACACACGTGATTGAAACAAAAATCATTTAATTTCTTTCTTGTAGTTTTCAACATTATAAATGATTTGTGACTATCTCTATATATTGTACCTTTTCGTTAGGTACTCTATTTTTTTTTTCATGAGGAGCGTCTAGATGTTTTCATTTTTGATGTCATCATTATGTTTTTATTTTAAAAATTTTAAAATAAAATTTTAAAATAAAATTATTAAATTTGATTTATATTATTTTTTTATATATATTAAAAAAATTATGACATTTAAATGTTATTTTGTTTGATCGAAAACTTGTAAGAAATGTACTAATTTGAATAATTTCTAGACGTTGAATTTTTAATTTATTGATTCATGCAAAATAGAAGTCAAAAAGTCAATATTTTATATATACATGAAGAAAATATAATATACATCTTATCTAATTATTTAATTTTAACATTTTAATTTTAAAAATTTTGTTATAAGAAAACACTAAAATAGAGGCATGACAGAGACACAAAAAATAGAGACACTTAAACTCTCCTCATTTTTTATATACATTTTTATTTTCCAAATTAAAAATTATTCCCTAATTAATTGTGTGTACATTTAACTTTTCTATGCATACTACTGACCTTATATAATTAACACTCCTATGATCTCATACGCTACATCAACTGTACCTATCATGTATGGATGGGATCTCTTGACAACTATATACTTTGATAATTTTGACAATGAATTTTTAAATAATTTCAAAAAAATTCTTACAAATAAAAAAATATAAATATATTCTTTAACTTATAAATGGACTGTGTTTTAAATTTCATACAATTTAAGTATTATTTTATATTTCATCAAAAAACATCAAAATTATATAATATTTATAATAATCTATATTTAACCGAATGACTCTTAAATTATATGAAACTTAAAACACAATCGATCTATAAATTAAAAAAATATATATTTATTAACTTTTCTATTTTTAAAAAATTTTAAAATTATTTAAAAATTATTCATTAAAATTATCAAAATAATAATAGTTGTCTAACTATATCTCCCCGTCATATATTGAATTTGTATTGTAAATTATATTTGTTACATGAATGAATGCAGTTGAATTCAGATACGGATAAAATAAGAGACGAGCTGGATTTTGAGTTCCTTGGAAACAGGTCAGGCCATCCGTACACGGTACAAACAAATGTATACTCCCATGGCAAAGGCGACAGAGAACAGCGAGTCAATCTCTGGTTTGACCCCTCCTCTGATTTCCACACCTATTCCATCCTTTGGAATCACCACCACATTGTGTAAGTCTACTTACATGTAATTCAACTCACACACCCTTTCTGTCTCTCTCTCTCTCTCTCTCTCTCTCTCTCACACACACACACTCTATTTGATTGGTGAAATTAATAATGCAATTAATAAACCTCACTAAAATATGAATTTACGTCCGTTATCATAGTTAGCGATAATAGTTTGTTGCTATTACTTTTATGATAAATAGGACAGAACAAAATAAAAATAAAAATATCGTCTATAATTTAAATCTGAATCAGATTATTTAAAATCAATGATACTTTATTATCATTAAGTAACTATGACAGCAAATGCGGCTCCTAAAATACTTCCTTTCACTCCCTCTAATCTTTTCATATTATTTTTTTTTCCCCAATTTTTGTGATATTTTGGTTTCTTCATTCTAGCATACAAAAATTGACCCACTTAATATAATTTTATTATTTATTTATTTATTTATTTTATGGTAATAGGACCAAATAAGTAAAAACAGAAAGTTCAAAAATCAAAATCCAACAAATTGTACAGATTTGAAGTTGGGATGTCTGTACTTTGTACTAAAGAGATAGAATACAACCAAATGAGGTCAATAAGACCAGAAAAATAACAGGATGCTAATTGCTAAAGAGTAAAGAGTAAATGCTACCTAGATGAAATGGCAAATATAATGATACCGACAGTAGTCAAATCATACAACCCAACAATAAATTAATAATAATGGATAATACGCCAAATATGTTTATATTCATTCAACTTCAATTGAGGTCAAGATCACCAAATTGTACGCACACAATACCAATAGCAGGGTAAATGGTGTAAATTTGATTGGTTTCTCTCTCTTTTTTTTTCAATTTTACATGAACAGATAACAACAGGAGAGAGCAAATAGTACAAAGTACAAACTCTAATCAATACAAATGTCCAATAAACAAATCAGATGCCAACATTTTTCACATTCAAAGTACGCACTATTTAGTTACTGTTGATTTACTTCATTCCTTCTTTTTTGTTGTTGGATTCTGATAAGACTAAATAAATCATAACTATAAACATGATTTTTTTTATTGTTTTGTTACAAATTAGGAAATTTTTACAATATCATTAATTCCCGATACCTTAAAAGGAATCACAAGAAGAAACATTTGTTCTCTCTTCCAAAATCCAAACTAACTAGGGAATGTTGTCAATTAAACCTAATTTTTCGAAATCTAAAAAACAAAAAAAGAACCAAGTATTAAGATGATATATATACAAGTACCAAATCTATGAGCTCTCAAGAAGTCAAAATCCACATGACAATTTCACAAAAGTCGGAGGTGGAATCTGTCAAAAACTATTTTCTTTTTTTTCATTGAAAAACAGTAAGCTTCAGACACTTAAATAGCAAACATTATTATAACCTCTTAATGGCCCATTTAAAGCATAGTACAAAAAATGCACATCAAGCACCACCATTATCGCTCATCCATTGACTATTGCACCAATGGTGTGTGTCTTTTAAAGTAGCCAGTTACTGGCTTACTTACTGCAACTGGATTTGCATGCTTTATTGTGACCCCTGATGCATGAGCTTTCTGACAAAAAGAGTTGGAAAGAACAATACCGTTCATCCCTTTTCCTTTTTCCTTTTTTTCTTTTTTTTTTCTTTGTACTTTACAACTTGAAGGTATTGTCTTTTTTCCCAGTATTTTGCATCAATTATTGCACTAAAAAGAAAAGAGAAAACACAAATTATTGCACTAAGAAATATTCCTTATGATTAATCTGATTTTTAGGAATGGAAGGTTATATATAATAAAGCAAGGAAAAGAGAAATTTTTTTTTTAACTATTAGTTTTGTTTTTCTCTAGGTTTTTTGTTGATGCTTTCCCAATTAGGGTTTACAAAAACAACGAGGCAAAAGGGGTAGCTTACCCCAACGCACAACCAATGGGTATTTACTCCACAATTTGGAATGCCGACGACTGGGCGACACGCGGCGGCTTGGAGAAAATTGATTGGTCGAGGGCTCCTTTCTATGCCTACTACAAAGATTTCGACATTGAGGCTTGTTCAACTTCAGACTGGTCAAGTCATTGCAGTGCAACTACCAGTAACTGGTGGGACACACCTTCGTACCAGCAATTGGGCCCAGTACAAGCTCGGCTGTACCGGTGGGTTCGTATGAATCATATGGTGTATGATTATTGCTCTGATAAGTCCCGCTATCCAGTCCCGCCACCGGAATGCTTGGCGGGTATATGATTGTTTATTTTGATCAGCCGTTCGATGTGTGTATTGCCGTGGGGGGCCGGTGTTGCCCTTTCTGAGAACATGTATGTTTATGTAAGCATTTGTATACAATCTCTGTATCAATTTATGCTTATCAGATCTCAGATCTAATAGTTATTGGTATTAACAATATATTTATTAACCTTTTGGATATTCAGCATTGGAGCTATATACCCTTTAATTTGTTGAGTAATCTAATGATGAATCAAGTCATGAGTATAATAATTTAATGATCAATTTTTTCAAAAATGTTTCGCGCCATTTATATGTCTTTTGTAAAATTTTCAAGATTGGAACAGATTTCTGAACTATGGCTACTAGAATTAACATTACAACATTTTTTTCAGCAAAAAAAAATTTTACAACATTTTAACATATTGGGCCCAAATTTGCGGCCTTGTAAACTACGCACAATTTCCGGGCTAATTTTCTGAATTTTGAAGGACTAGTCTTTAAAAAAAAAGTAACCCAAATCACAAAACGAGAGAAATGTCAAAATGTATTTAACTTTTGGCAGGTCATATTTTTTTTAACATTTTTTGGACCACAAAAGATGATGAAAAAGATAGGACGGCAATACCAAATTTTTGTTTTATTAAATTTTTTATATCATTCAGAAATGAAAAAGTGATAAATATTTTTTATATTAATTATAAATACTTATAAATATAAATATAATTTATTTATTTATTTAATATAAATATTTATGGTGTACAGATAAAGAGTGCAAAATATAAATTACAAAAATAATTTCTCTTATTACTTTACTTGT
Source organism: x Bolboschoenoplectus mariqueter (assembly GCA_037678475.1). NCBI lineage: Eukaryota > Viridiplantae > Streptophyta > Magnoliopsida > Poales > Cyperaceae > x Bolboschoenoplectus > x Bolboschoenoplectus mariqueter. Next base: position 778,338 of record CM075260.1, on the reverse strand, counting down.
CAAAAAGAAATAATGCTTTGAACAAATATATCCCAACTCAAATGAACTAATACTTTGTAGTTCCATATTATGAGCAAATTTCAATTCGAACCTTATAAAAAAAAATATTAAACAAAATTTATTAGTTATATCTTATGAGCAAATTTCAGATCTGTTAGCTGAGTCAGTAAATCAAAACAACACTACATAACTTTCGGCCACATCGGATTCTCTAATTTAGTCCTTGATTTTTCTCTTTTTCTCTTTTCGCCATTCTTTCAAGATAAACATCAGTACGAATTTCTTCCGAGAAAAAACAGAAAAAGAAAACAAACAGTTTGTTATTTTCTGAGCTTCGGACAGACTGTCAACTGACACGATCGTTTTAAATCAATTAATTTAGACAAGGTCCATCGTTTTCTCTGTAGACCAAGATTGAATCTCCAACGAAGTGGTACGGTACATCCGAAACAGGTCAAGAAAGCCTTGTAGCGCAGGTGCAGGAGAGGAAGTATACACCAGGTCTAGAAAGGAATCTTAACACGCACTCGGATGCTTCTTTTTTGGTGACCGTGTCCAGAACTGACGCGAAAAATAAATATTTAATATATTAATTATATCGATTTTTTATTCATATTAAATAAAATATTATTTATATTAATGTATGTAATTTATTTTTTAATTTAATTTAAATAAAGTATTATTTATATTAGTAATATTTAAATTGAATAATGGAAATAATTAGTTGTTAATAAAATTTATTAATATAAATAATAATTTATGTAATATCAATAATGATATTTCTCAAATATTTTTCATTTCATAATTGAACTTTTAAAAATGAGGAAATACAGATTGTGGTATTTGTGCTAAATCCTTAAGTCAACTCTAGTGTATAATTAATAAGTAGAAGACCCTTTTAATTAAATGCAAGTGTCAGATGACACAGTTGAATTATGATTTTAATGTTAGATCTTCTTGTATTTTCTTGAATTGATTTTACTAAGACCAGTGTGCATTTTCGAGATGTAACTTGGATATCTTTAGGATGGAAGTTTTATGAAACATTCAAAAATTTTGAGATGGAATATATTTTTTAAGGGTTTTAGCAGGGGAAGAGTCAGATTCGAAGTTAAAGATAAGACAAAATTTCAGGATAGAACATAATTTTATAATTATTTTAAAATTAAATATATTTTATAGTTATTTATGTTAAAAGAATAATTTTAAAGACATATTTTACAAAATATTTTATAGATTGAGGTATATATTTATAATTATACTAAAATTGAAGTGTATTTCTATAATTTTTTCATCAAAATTATAATTTCATAGGGTATATTTTGCAAAAAAAAAAAAATCGGCGGGGGGGGGGGGGGGGGGGGTAGCAATGGAGAGGATTCACTTGAGAATGATTATTTTGATAATCATAACATTGAAATTTTAAATAAATTCGAAAAAAAAATTTGAAGAAAAAATTCGAGAAAAGTCTTAAAAATAAAAGAAATAATAGATATATTTTTGAACTCATAGATTGATTGTGTATTAAATTTAGTGCAATTTGAAATTTATTTGATAGCTTATCAAAGACTGTTAAATATAGACCGTTGTAAGCTATATAAATTTTAATGGTCTTTGATGAACTATCAAATGAATTTCAAATTGCATGAAATTTAAAACACAATTAATATATAAGTTCAAGAATATATCCATAAATCTGTTTCTATTTGTAAAATTTATTTCGAATTTATTTGAAATTTTATTTTCAAAATTATCAAAATAATCATTGTCAAGTGATCCCTCCCCGTTGGCAATAATATTATTATTAGTTTATAAATTGCCGTTTTATTCCAAATTCGATATACTATAGTTTGATTAAGTAGAAATATATATTTCAACTTTCTCATTTATAGTCTACGAATTATATACTAGAAGTATATTCACATGAGACTAAAATATTTTAACTTTAATGTTTCAGCATATTTATTATTTAATGGAGTAAAATAAGGGCTAATGTCAAGTTTTGAGTGTTGTGAATAATTTTTTAAGTTTATAGTAAATATTATTCTATCAAAAAATTATAATATGCAAACTTTCATAGTACTTTTGGCATGAAAATCCAAATTATTGAGAAAGATGAAAAACAAAAAAAAATATCTAGCATAGAAATTGTACTTTTATTTCTATATTAAATAAACCTCAACTTTTAAAAAAAAAATCCTTACATAGCTTAATGATTATTATGAAAAAAAATTAACTAGATGTCATGAAATGTCCACGATTGTATAATAAATGGGTACAAACTTGCTTGTTTAGAATACTTGACTGTCAATATTAATGTCCCACACACATTTTGTTTAACAAATAAAAACTAAATTTCCAACTTTCTCATATAAAATATAATAATTTTAGGTGTAACTTGACTTATATACCTACCTTCAAATTAAATGATATGCATACATATCCATACAAAAAGGGAAATTAAGAAATACAATGTGTATCTATAGAAAACTTGTGATTCTATATATATAATAACATATTATATATATATATATAATAATAATAATAATAATAATATATATAATATATACATATATATTCTTTCAACCCTTTATTGGGACCTACTATTTAATGTTTTTTCTAGCTAGCATAGGGGCTTTTTTTGTGGCCGGTGGCCGACCAATCAAGTCGCTTTCTCCAATTTGCTAATTCTATTTATTTATTTGTTTTTGCATTTTGTAATGAATTTGTCATAAATTAATTTACAAGATTTTAACTTTTCTATATCACCATATTTATATATGTGGTATGAACATGACCCTTAGTAATGAAGTTGATTTATTAAAATAATAGGATATTTGTTCTGAATTTCTGATCATTTTTTCTTTTTTCTTTTTTTTTTCTTTTTCTAAAGATATTGTCCTGACAACGTTAACATTACTGATTAAACGTATCATGCAGTATTAAAAAAAATTATATGCATAAATAGACAGAGCCAAAAAGATTTTGAAATGAGATTCAAATATCATACTAAATTTTAATATTAATACAATAATCACGTCAAAAGTATAAAATTACAATTATGAGGGTCGCAATAAAAGAATTCTTGCATATTTATAGGAATCAATTATGTTTTCTTGATAAAAATACTTATATAATATAAAAAATTTTAGTATATGTGATTATGTGTACAATTAGAAAAAAAAATGAAGAACATTGCACTTCACTTAACTCATTTAAATCCGCCTATATATCAACATTATAAAAATATGATATAAATTCTGCTACCATCAATTTTATATAGAAAAATTACAAAATTACTAATACTTCTCTCGTTGACACAAGAAGATTTGAAGATGAAATAAAAATCCAAACATACTATCTTGTCTTGCATTAAAATTCCAAATCCTTGTTTAAAAGATTAAAAAAAAAATTGTGCAGAGCTAGATAATAATGGTAAAAAAAAACAATTAAAATTCTTGCTCTTGCAAAAAAAAAAAAATAAAATAATAGATAATAGCGAAAGGTTGCTAATTCGAAACTCATACAGAGACATTGCTTTTGCCAAAAAAAAATATATATATATATCAAAGATAAATATGGTGGAAATTACAATTTTAATTGTAAGAATGAATGTGAACAATTACTAACTCAAAAAAAAATGTTGAATTAGTAATTTTGCTACCATATCACCTTAAAATAAGTTTAAAGTTGACAATTGTGAGAATATAAGACTTGAAATTGTAAAATTACTAACACAATTGAAATCAAAATAAATTATAGGAATGAAATATAGTATGTAATTAATTAAGAGGTGATTGTTAAAATCGTTGACGTGATAAAAAACAATCTTTTGTAATTTCAAAAACAGAGATGCTTTTAACAACATGTCATAACCAATGACATAATAAATTTGTATAAGAAAATCAAGCATTACACATGATAACACTTGACATGTACAAATTTTCCCTATGTTGAGATTATGCATGAATCAATTTCTTGTGTTTAGTCTAAAATATTCAGTCAACATTGAAGTTACTCAAAATTCAAAATAGAATTATAAATGTATTGATTATTTCTGACTATGTCATGCATCTACTTGATATATGTTCTTTCAAAATTATTTGGTTATCCATAAATCTAAGCTGGTTTAAATATTGTAACACTTATCCATGCATGATTATTACTCAAATTGCACAATTTCTCTTTTACATAAAAAATTTGGATGTACCTAAAAGAAGAATTATCTCTAATAAATGATGAAAAACATAGGGTTCATGACCAAAATTTATACTATTTTGTTTTGTGTCTTTTTAAAAAAATATATTTTAACTATGAATTATAAAAGTATAATTCTCCGTGGACCCGGTCCTTGCGCCACCTGCGAAACCAACACAATTTCCCAAGTACATGAATAAAAGTTGTTTCTGCACAGACAATAAAGAAGCTTTATTTATTTATTTATGAGAGAACTTGAATTATATATAATAATGTTTACCACCGGAAACTTGTCTCTAAGAAATTACATTACACTATATGCTCTGTATTATATATAAAATTATTTGATCAAATTATTTATGATATAATATTTTTATAAATAAATTCATTTTATAAAACTTCATTACATAATAATAACAAAAAACTTTACTATTTAGAATTATTATAATACATTAAATCAATTTAATAATAGAAAAAAATTTATTAGATCTAAAACAATATACTATTAAAATTTGTTACATTTAAAAAAAACCAATTTAACATATTCTCATTTCCAAAAAAATATAATAAAACTAAAACTTAAAGTGAGTAAAAAAATGATCTTGATTTTTAATAGAAATTTTAAAAGCAAACTAAAATAAAATAAAATAAAATTTAATTTCTTAAGATAACTTAATTAAATAAAAATTTTGAAGTCATCAAATGTAAAAATACCTAAATGAATGAAATAAAATTTAAAATAAAAAGATGAGAGGGAAAAAAAATAAAATTAAGCTGAACCCAAATGAAATATCATTTATGAAAACTTAAAGCAACATTGAATAAATTAAATTATGATGTTTAAACAATAAATTTGTCATTCTAATATAATGATAAATTAAGTTTTTCATAATAATTTTCAACTACATCATTTTCATGCACTTTGTCTAATCTCTTGCATTTTTTCTTTTCATCACATTTTGTTATCCTGTATCAATATCATTGACTAATAATGATACACCGTAGACTTCATATATCTCCCAGCTAGTGCAAAAATGGAGAAATAAAAACTATAATAGAGAAAAATTGAATTAGACTTGATATATAATTTAAAATAATACAATCAGACAATAGATTTTTAATCACCTAATTTATATATCAACTCGTCAATCAAAATTAATAGTATAAAAAAAGTTGAGTTTGTGTGCTAGAGAAAAAAAAATACAATTAAATTGACCTAGATTTTGTAGAAAAAATACATTCTAAGTTTATTATATAACTACTACTATTTCATAGTTCACATATATAAAAGATAAATGCAAAATTCTTAATAAAAATTTTTGTAATTCAAAATTCAATTGCAAGAATAAAAAAATAGGAGATGATATAAAAATCAAATTGAATCATGAATCTAATTTTTGTCTAAGTCATAGGAAAACAAATCTAATTGATAAAAGAGTTTGAGCTTTGTCCAATATATAACTTAATTAATAAATAGGTCTATTAACTTATCAAATTTTGTACAAGATTATTTAAAAAAAATTTGTCAAATTAACTATACAATCATGTCCAATAGAAAAAGAAAACATGATATATAAGTCCGTGAAAAATAAAAAAAACTACTGGATAAAAAAAATCGAGTCACTGTAGCACGCTATTGTTGCTAAGCACTGCATCGCAACAGTAGCGCGCTTGAGCATTTGGAAAAAAAAAAGGGCTGTCAGAGGGAAGAGAAACCGAATACTATAGCACACCAATGTTGCCGAGTACTATAGTACAACAGTAGCGTTTTGAGCATTAATATATCTAAAAAATTGTCAAATTAATTATACAATTTTGACCAATAGAAAAAGAAAACGTGACATAACTATATAAGTTCGTAAAAAATAAAAAAAAACTATTGAAAAAAAATCAAGTCATTGTAGCGTGCTATTATTTCTAAATATTGTACCACAACAGTAATGCGATTAAGCATCTAAAAAAAAAAGTTTGTCGGAAGGGGAAAAGACTGAGTACTACAGCATGCACTATTGCTAAGCATTATAGCGCAACAGTAGTGGCTTGACCAATAGAAAAAACATGACATAAATTATATAAGTCCATGAAAAATTAAAAAAAATTATCGGATAAAAAAAATTAAGTCAATGTAGCGTGCTACTGTTGCTAAGTACCGTAATACGATTAGCGCGCTTGAGCATCCGAAAAAAAGAAAAAAAATAAGTCGTCGGAGGGAAAAAATCGAGGTATTGTAGTATGCTACTATTGCTAATTACTGTAGCACAATAATAGCGATTTGAGGATTAATATATTTATAGATTATATCACATCAATTTTATGCGAGATGTACTAATTAAAAGGTCTGAACTTTGGGTCTGCTTCACAATACAATTATTGAGTAGAATAGTGAAATAATGTATTATTCCGTCTATAATAATTCGTTAAACGCAAAAAAACGAATTGAAATAGCTATGTAAATAGATTATTTTGCTGTTCGATCATATGGTTCGAATAGCGGAATAGCTCTTGTTTGTTTATTTTCGAATAGCATTAATTATATCACTCCAACTAATATTTTACTAAACGACATTTTCAATCTTCTAAATAATTTGAGAATAATAATTTTCCATTCACTCTTTCAAATATCACTATTTTTTTACTATTTTATTTTTATTATTTTAACGTTATTTCTTAATTTACCAAACAAAGCCCCCCTCCCCCCCCCTCAAAAAAAAAAGAAAAAAAAAATAAATACTAGAACTATCGAAATTTGCTGCTCCCATAATCCCATCCAATTTAGAATAGGGAGATGGTATACATATATCATTATATATCATTATTGGTATTGATTTTATTATTTAGCTTAAATAAATTATTATTTATGCTAACGATTTTATTATATAATTTATTTATATAATATTTTTATTATTCAACTTAAATGAATTATTATTTAAATTAATATTATTTGAATTAAATAATAAAATATTATATAAAATAAATAATAAAATAACATAAATTATTAACATAAATAATAAAATTAATATTAACAATAAGACCTTCCAAACATTTTTCTTTAGAATAATGTGCTATACAGGCTGCAAGGAATGATCAACGACGTCAAAAGAAGATAAAATCGGGGAAATCAAATCATTCCAATCAAATAAAAATATGAAAAAATGGAGGGTATTTCGGTAAAGTTCCCAAAGTTTTCGTGTGCCATAGACCGTATAGTGAGCAGCACGCTCACTCGGTCACTGCCCATGATCCAATCCGTCTCCATGACATGATGATGCGCTCCTCGTGCTGCTTTTATCCTTAAATAACCTTATATTCTTTTATATTTTATATTTTCACAGCTCAGTCACCCCTTTTCTCGCGCCTGGCATAGTGGCATCTCCTCTCTCTCTCTCTCCCCATCTCGGTCTCTCCTCTCTCTCTCTCTCTTAACCTCCAATCCGTTTCTCTTACATCCCTTTCCATCAATTCCGACCGAGTTTTCTTTCGCCTTGTCCATTTGAAAAAACACCAGGTGAGACCAAATCATGGTTTTTATTTTTTAATTGTTGCTATATCACCATGATCAATAATAATACTAATTCAGCGTTGGTCGTGGTAAGACGTGGGTTCCTTAATTATGAAAAAACAAACAAAAAAAAACAAACAAATAAGAAAAAGAAGGGTTAACTGGGATGAAACCTGGTTGCTTAGCAATTTTGAAGCGTAAAGAGAATCTATCTGGTGTGAAGAGAATCGATATGGGAAGCCCCAGATCGGGTTCTTCTTCTTCCAATTATACGTCTAGTTCTACTTCGATTAAGGTATTATCATTATTATTGGTTTAATTGAGCTGTGTTATGATGGAGATCTCGACCTCGACGTTAAAATCGAGCTTGTGGTTGAATCGATTTGTCTGGTATTGCTGAATTTTGTATGATCCGAGCTCTCAGATACCTCTCAAAGGAAACGATCATCATTTTGCATTTGACATGATATTATTTTATTGTACATTTTCTGGATTGTTTCGTTGTTGATTATTGTCTATTATCTTCGGAATTTGTTTTATTGTGGAAAATTTGAATTGCATTTTGTGATTATGTTCTTGAATTTTTCCTCATTTTTCCCCCTTTGCAGAGCACCTTTGGGTCTCTTCTGAGGTCAAGAACAGGAAAAGGCATCTCTACAAAGACCAAAGCAATGTCTGTTTCTCTCAAGGATTTGGACCCTGCTTTTCAAGGCGTCGGCCAGAAGGCGTATCCTTTGTTCTTACCTCATCGTTAATTAATTTGTGACATTGTTGTTTTCTGTAAATACTAACAAGAAAGATACATACAATTATGTTGTCAGACATTGTTGATTGTTATGATTTTTGACCTTGACATTTTATACTAGCGGATTGGAAATATGGCGCATAGAGAACTTCAAACCTGTACCAGTTCCAAAAGATTCTTATGGAAAATTCTTTGTGGGAGATTCGTATATCGTATTAAGGGTAATTTTGCATTGCTGAGGAACTTGCTGGTTCCTAGCATACTGAATCATGTGACAGTGACAGATACATGACTATGGACCAGTGCGGAAGCACCTGTTCAAGGAAATCTTACCTTTGTACATCAAACATTAGGATGCAATGGCCTAAATTACCTATCAATTTATTGTCAGGACTGGTACCGGTGGTGCTTTTGTTGCATAGAGAAACATAATATAACTTTGAGCCAGTGACTGTGTGTACCAGCATTGGTGATGCTGATGGACCCAAGTAGTCAAAAACAGTTGGGTATAATGAAAATGGAAGAGTTATGTTCACAATATAAGTTAAGGCAGTTTTTGTTTCATTGGATTTGTTCATCTTTGTTTTATAACATAATTATGTTTGTGTTATGTCAATAGACAACAGCCATGAAGAATGGGTCTCTTCGTCATGAAATTCACTATTGGCTTGGCAAAGATACCAGTCAGGTAAGTTATCATAGCATACTTATGATCTGAAATTTTTTACATTAAAGGCCAAATCTGAGATAGTGGATCTCTTAAACTAATTATACATATTTTTCTTGTTGGAAATAACTGGTATGATATAGTCAGTTAGCAAAGGCAGTTAACATCTCAGCATAAGTGCTATGAGCATAAATTAGCAAAGACAATAGAAAATCATTATTTGTGGTCAAAATTGGGTTCAGGGAAAGCCAAGAAAAACCATAACAAATAAATGGATTAAACCAAACTTGCAACAGCACATTCCCTTACTAAATACTGGTAACGAACCAGTTTTGGATCCAGCCGGGTGTTGCTGCCTTGCCGGTACTGGACCATTATTTGGAGTGGTACTTGACCTAAGTACTATAATATATGAAATACCATAACCTAATTCAGAAAGTATTGATGCTTTTATTCTTCATCACCTTTTCTAGGATGAGGCAGGTACTGCAGCAGTTAAAACAGTCGAGCTAGATGCTGCTCTTGGAGGGCGTGCAGTGCAACACAGGGAGGTACAGGGGAATGAGACAGATAAATTCCTATCCTGCTTCAAGCCCTGCATCCTTCCTCAGCCTGGTGGGGCTGCGTCAGGATTCAAGCACATTGAAGTCAATGCTGAAGAGCATGTCACACGCCTGTATGTGTGCAAGGGGAAGCATGTGGTGCATGTTAAAGAGGCAAGCAAGCATAACTGCTTCTAATATTCTGTTCTTTTGAAGAATTTTCATGCATGCACTGAAAATGCATGTAGTGCATATCAAAGAGGCTACCAAGCACTTCTAAATTTTTTTTTAAGATAACAGTTTCCCTCCATTTCTACTCTTTTTTAAAGTTTATCCAAGCTACCCCTCGTTTTCTTAATTTATGATTGGATTTTCAGTACAACTATAGGGATAGATTAGTCTTTTGAAAGAAGGAATAGATGATACTGATGCTTTACTGAAGGGTGCCTGATTTTTCCTTTGATCACTTGATGGGTTGGAGAAGGATGTTTTAGACATATGTGCAATAAATGTATTTTTAATACATACCCAATGTACAATCAAGTAAAAAAGACCCATAAATATCAACAAAGATCTGTGCTGGTATTTGACCAAATTCATGGTTCACAGGTACATGGAAAAAGCTAAAAAGCAAAATAAGTAGGCAGAACATTATAATTTTACATATAATCAGTTATGAAAGAATCTGCTTACTGAATTTCTTTTGTAAATTTAATTTCAGGTTCCTTTTGCCCGGTCTTCTTTGAATCATGAGGATATTTTCATTCTTGACACAAAATCAAAGATATTTCAATTCAATGGCTCCAACTCTTCCATCCAAGAGAGAGCCAAAGCTCTTGAGGTGGTGCAGTACATCAAGGATACGTATCATGGAGGAAAATGTGAGGTTGCAGCTGTAGGTATGTCGATTCCCAATAATCAGTTCAAGGATCAATAGTTATTTAATATTACTCATAACAAACATTCTTTGTTTGATCATTTACCTAATGATTTTGGGTACAGATGATGGTAAGCTCATGGCTGATGCTGATGCTGGTGAATTTTGGGGCTTCTTTGGCGGCTTTGCACCTCTTCCAAGAAGGACAGTTTCAGATGATGGTGGAAAGGTCCAGGTCACCTCTGCAAAGTTGCTTGCGTAAACTTCCCTTTCTTATTCATTTTCCATCTCTAATCAAGTTCCATTAAGGTAGAGATGTAACAGTTATGAACTTGACACTCTCACCACAATGGCATTCATAATAAGTGGCCTCACAGAACTTGCCTGATGGAAGTAAAAGGCTTTTATGAGCTCCTTGAACATTCCATGATGATCTTATACATATGACACCAGATTGAAGTAGTATCTTAAGTAATTTTTTTTTCTTTCATTTTTCTGGTTGTAATGGTTTCTTAACTTTTAGAATACGGGGCGGAAAGTTGGAGCCAGTCGGTGCAGAGACTTTATCCAGAGAATTGCTGGAAACAAACAGTTGTTACTTACTGGATTGCGGGGCTGAGTTATATGTCTGGGCGGGCAGAAGCACTTCAATTGAAGAGAGAAAAGCTGCTATTGCTGCTGCTGAGGCAAGCACTTTTTTGGAAGATTCTAGTTATTCCCTTGCAGAACAACAAAATAACCAATTTAACTTTTAAAATGGCCATTATACAATCATCAAAAAATGAGCCAGAGAAGAGGCATTTTGGCCATGTTAGGTGTAAAGCAGGGGGTGGGGGTAGTAGGGACTAGAAAACATTCAACAAATATACCATATGCTCTCAAGTACAATTGCCCACTTCTTAGAGAACATTCTTCTCCGATTTTCTTAAAAATGTTCACCAGACACCTCTCATTTTCATTATTTTCCCTAATTGATGGGTGAGAGGAGATGGACAGTCTTATGGGGAAAGAGAAGTTTTGGAGGGTGGCAGTATATGGGACAGTTGTGGGGACTGATCCTTTACTCAACAGAGTATTTTTTTTCTGCTAATAGGATTATTTTTTTGTATCTTTTAAATTTTCGAAAGGAGTTGATTCGAGATGAAAATCGGCATAAATCAAATCTTACACGTGTAATAGAGGGATTTGAGACGGTAATGTTTAAATCAAAGTTTGATAAATGGTCTCAAACAACTGAGGTGGCTGTATCTGAGGAAGGAAGAGGCAAAGTTGCAGGTAAATTCCACAGTCCTGTCATATTTTTGGCTAATTTTTTTTTAATCTGCTGTTTTTAGCTAAACTTTTCCTTGCTTTGCTATACAATCATATATCTGTAAGTTGTCAAATCAGTCCCTACAGATCTTTCTGTTTGAAATTTTGGTGCAACATACATTTCAGCTCTTCTGAAGAAGCAAGGATTGAATGTAAAGGGTCTAATGAAGACTGCTCCCTCAAAAGAAGAGCCGCAGCCTTTCATCGATTGCACTGGCAACTTACAAGTAATTATCTGTTTTTATCTCCTTGAAAATGTTTAGGCAATATATATGACATAAAAGAGAAACAAATCCAAAAATCTTGGCAAGTCCCAGATTTGCAAATGGTCAAATTGCAATTTGTTTTAAGTTTCCTGAATTCTGATAGGTATGGCGAGTGAATGGCACAGAAAAGACACCTTTGTCAGGATCTGACAACACAAAGTTCTACAGTGGAGACTGCTACATCTTTCAATACACTTATCCAGGCGATGACACTGATGAAATTCTGATTGGCACTTGGTTTGGGAGAAAGAGCATTGAGGTACTTTCCAGAGTCTTTTTATTCTGTTTTACTTGCTCTCCTTTTTACTGTTAATCAATAGAAGAGTAATCATGTCATTTCAGGATGAAAGAGCATCGGCAATTTCTCTTGCTACAAAGATGAATGAAGCCCTAAAATCACAAGCCGTACAGGTTTTAACTCCTAGACTTTTCTTTTTGAATTTCTTCATGTCGCATTTATTATGCTTTTCTTTATTTTATTTATTTTTTATTATTTGAAAACTTTTGTAGGCCCGGTTTTATGAAGGGAAAGAACCGATACAATTCTTCGCCATATTCCAGAGTCTTGTTGTGTTTAAGGTTTGTTCTATTTTTGGATTCTTTTTTTTCCAAGAAAGTTACATTGAATTATAATTCTTCTTATCTTTATATTACTTTAGGGTGGTCTAAGCACTGGGTACAAGAATTATATCACAGAGAATGGCATTCCTGATGACACCTACTCAGAAGAAGGGTTGGCACTGTTTCGGATTCAGGGATCTGGATCAGAAAACATGCAAGCAATACAAGTTGACCCAGTAAGTACCCGGATTTAGTCTATTTCAGTATTGTCGGCTTAGTTTGTAAGTCTATCATCCTACTGTTACATACGCAAAACCTAAAATTTACAAATATGAATGTATGGTTTTATGAAATATTTCAGAGTTAGGAGTTTAGAATTACTGACCACATCAGCTCTGCTAGACATTTTGGAGCAGTATAATTATCTTATGTTGTCCTGTCATATCAGGTGGCGGCATCTCTTAATTCATCATATTCATACATATTGCATGATGGAAACACAGTATTCACATGGTCAGGAGGCCTTGCCACAACCCTCGATCAAGAACTTGCTGAGAGGCAATTGGATGTGATTAAGGTATAATTCTTGAATATACTCTTTTACATTTGATTTCGTTTTTCAATTATCTACAGAACCTCATCTTTGATATATTGTGATTTTATTTAAGCCCAATCTTCAAACCAAGACGCAAAAGGAAGGAACAGAAAGTGACCAGTTTTGGAGTTTGCTGGGGGGCAAAGCAGAATATCCTAGCCAAAAGATTGCAAAAGATCACGAAGGCGATCCACACCTCTTTTCTTGTACCCTCTCAAAAGGTTTCAGTTTTATTATTTACTTTATATTTAAATGTAGAAGTGATAAAAAGCCTCTATATCTTAATAAGTTATTACACCAAAGATGCCATTAAGATATTCTTTTTTGCACAAGTGAGCTAAATATATATATATCTCCTTGTTGAAAAATGAGAAAAATATTATATCCCCCCTAAACATGAAATATGATTCATGTCGTCTGTTTCCTGATAAATAGCAAAAGTACCTTAAGTGCCCCTCTCTTCTGCAGTTGAAAGAAACAAAAAAACTGTGTAGATGGAGTAATAGTTTATCGGGAAGAAAGGGGAAGGGTCAAAGGGAAGCATACAAAAGATATTTTGTCGTTCTGTAGGTGTATATACAACATTTTCAATGCAAGAACATGAAACTTATCTTTTTCAAGGCATGTTCATGTTATTTTGCAATTGTGTAGGATCATCCGTGTTCATGTTATTTTGCACGTTCCATGAAATTGCCTTTCCTGGAAAACCTTGTTAACTGATGGTCATTATTGACTTATCTGTTGTATTAATTTTTGTTGTGAAGGGAATTTGAAGGTGAAAGAGATACACAACTTTAGCCAAGATGACCTCATGACAGAAGACATTTTCATTTTGGACTGTCATACAGATGTCTTTGTCTGGATAGGTCAAAATGTCGATGCAAAAACCAAATCCCAAGCTTTGACGGTTGGAGAGGTACTTGTTCTTCTCTTCATTCCTAATCGATGACTATATAATTGCAAATGCTTTGCACGCAGGTCAAATTGCAGCAATCAGGTTTTTGAATTTACTCCCAAATGTCTTTTATTTCCTTTTTCTTTTTCCTTATTTCTTTCATCCTGGCTTAACTTTTTTATGGACCGAGTTTCCTGTGGGGCCATTTCTTTTTTCCTTTTGGAAGAAATAGGATTGATGCTTTTCCTTCTTTCCTCCAAAATTTAATTCATATTTTTTAAATTTCATTTTTGAACAGAAATTTCTAGAACTTGATTTGCATATGGAGAACATCTCAAAAGAAACCCCATTGTTCGTCATGACTGAGGGATGTGAGCCGCCCTTCTTTACCCGATTCTTCAAGTGGGATTCTGCTAAATCATTGGTACTTTCTCAATTTCCTGTGCAGTGTGCATGTGTCTAAAAGACAAAAGTATACGTTAAAAGTGCCCTTTCAAGCTACAAATAATCTGTATGCTTTTTAGAAATTGTTCCAACAGTTTGTGCAAGTAGTGGAAGACTGGAAGATACCTGTCATTTGTTAGGGAACATGGGGTTTTTTAATAATTATTGTTGATTTTGATTCTTGAAGTAAACTAATGATGGTACTTTTGCCCTTTACAATTCTACTGTTGTTGCAGATGCATGGCGATTCATTCCAGAGAAAGCTGGCTATTCTGAAAAATGGTGTAGCCCCAACAGTAGATGTAAGACATCTAAACAAAATTGCTACCTAATTTAGCAATTAAAGGGTGCCAACTGCATTCATTTACTTATTACTTTTTCAGAAACCGAAGAGGCGGGCCCCAGCAACTTCCCAAAGTGGAAGGTCAAGTGTGCAAGAAAAGGCCTCTCAACGTTCTAGAAGTGTGTCGTTTAGCCCTGAAAGGGTCCGAGTGCGAGGCCGCTCTCCTGCATTCAATGCTCTTGCTGCTAACTTTGAGAAACCGGATACTCGTAACCTCTCAACCCCACCTCCAGTGGTCAAGAAGCTGTACCCAAAATCTGTCACACCTGATAAGATTGCAAGCCCGAAATCTGCATCTATTGCCCCAATGACATCTTCTTTTGATAAGCCGACCACAACTATGATACCCAAAGTAGTAAAAGGTATTTTGTTGCTATTCTTTCTGTATTCTTTCTCCAACGTTAGACAAACTCTCCCTCTACCTCTTTGCCTGCCAACTTTCTCTGAGACTGAAGTAACCATTCTTGCCTTTCTTTATTTATAAAAGACAGAGATAAAGAGAGTCCATCCTGTTACCTTATCAGCATAGGAGATGTACTGTTTTGGGCTCTTTTTTGCTATTTCTTGATCTAAACCATTTTTGTCTATTGTTCTTGGTACGATATCTGATTCCCTTAACTTTGATGTTTTCTTAAAGTACACCATCCTTCCTCCTCTTGTTCAAGTGATGGTGGAGGTCAATTCAATATTTCCTAGTTTACATGGTACCCTTAAGCATAGTAATGTAAGTCGTTAGTTGACTATTTATGTTTTTCTTTTGTATATGAAAAAATGAGTGCAGAAGGAAAGCCGAAGGAAGGAGAAGTTAGCAACAACAGGGAGTCTCTGACAATAAAGGAGGATGCAAAGGAAGAAGAGGGGGGAGAAGATGAAGAAGGGATGGTTGTATACCCTTATGACCGCCTCAAAACCAACTCTGACGATCCTGTGACAGATATTGACATCACCAAGCGTGAGGTAAAAAATATTACCTTTTATTTTACTCAAAAGACATCTGTATTTCCACAAGAAATCAAGAAAGTTATTTGACCTTTATCTCTTCTTTATATACCTTTCTCTTCTTTTATTTACGAGTAATGGTGGTAATTAATTTATGCTTAACATTTCCCATAAATTTATATGCATGGTTTGATTGGTTTCTCAATTTGAAAATTTATAAAACAACAAAAAATTTCCATAAATTTATTATTTTTTGTTTTCAACTCCTCGAAGGCCTATAAATAATATTGCTGAAAGTAGTTTGCAGCCGTTTGTGTTTCCCTCTTTCCCTATCCTTCTCTGTTTACTTCTAAAAATGTCATCCTATCCATGATTGAGATATGGGGGGTAGTTTGGGTATTTAAATCTTTTTTATTTGCAGTAAAGCAGGGAGGGAGAGCCGGGAACAGGGAGTGGGAAAGAAATGGAGAGATACAAACTTTCTGATAACTAATTCTCAATTTACAGATGTTTTTAGGATGTCCATTAACTCACAGAGCAAATAAACAGAAAAATTGCAAAGATAATCCTAAAATACATACCAATTGTGGTGAGAATGAAACAAACTTACGACAAATTGTAAAGACAAATAAGTGAAAATTTTGTCTGTATAACTCTTTATGCATTTGCTTTATCAAACTTGCAGGCCTACTTATCTGCAGCAGATTTTAAGGAAAAATTTGGCATGACAAAGGGTGCTTTTGCAAAGTTACCAAAGTGGAAGCAAAACAGGCTGAAGATAGCCCTTCAGCTCTTTTAAACCAAATTTTTGAAAATTTACACTCCTCTTAGGTCCTTAAGCCAAAGATTTGTTAGGCATGCTTGAGCACTCTCCATTCGTGGTTCATGGGAGCCATGACTTAGGTTTTGAATCAGTTCAATTTAGGATTTTCTCTAGTTTGAATTTATTAATTTTTTATGTTGTAGTTTTGGTTGGTTGGGTTATTTCACAAACAAAAATCTTTTGCGCATTTTTCTTGTCTATAAGCCAACAGGTTTGGTTGTGAGCTTCTTTTTTTTTTGTTACCATAACTTTTCATTATTTTTTGGGAATATCTTCATGAGGGTATATAGAGTTTAAAGGTAGTGCATTGTTACCTTTGAGTGCATGTATAGACGGAGTGTCCAACGTTTCTGTTTGTTTATCTATAAGATGTTTCATTTTATTTTGTATTTTGTAAATCTCTAACGGCATTCAAAATGTTTTACAATTTATTTAGCGTGTTTTTACGTCTATGCGATTCTATTTTTTTTTTGTTGGTTTGTTTTGTTGTTATCTATATGATCACATTGGTACAACAGGGTTATTGATAACTAGTAATTCCATTGGAATAGGTGATTGATGATTAGTACCATCCAGGTTTATCTGATCTTTTGAAGGATAAGTAATGGGACTTCTTAAAAATCAGTATCAAATTTGTCCTCTCCAAATTGAGCTTATTAAAAACTTGGGTTCTATGGAGCCCTCTGTGCATATGGTTCTTCGTGTTTAACACATTTAATTAAACTTATTGGAAATTATTTGAAATAGAGTCTAATTAAAATTTTCAAGAAAACAGCACCTCTACAATTTTGGTAGCCGAAAAAGTAGCTTTCATATGTTAAAAAAAACTAATAAATAAATGAGCAGTTTTGTTATGGATCAAAATTTTTAGTGATTAATGAATTATAACCATTAATTTTAGAATGATATTTTGGTCTGTAGTACAAATTCTAATTCATAGCAAAATTAACTTAAATAAATTTGATCAGCATCATCTTTTTCTACTTTTTCACAATATTTTTTTGTTATATTGTTCAAAATGTTCACCAATTTTATTGATTGTTGAGTTAAAACATTATCAATAAGATTTGATTATGGAGATTGTCAAAATAATCATTTGATCTCCTCTATTGTGCCATTTTGTTTGGATGATAGTTGATCGTAACCAAAAGGCTTAACTGAAAAATGTACTGAACATATGCACAATGGCAACAAGCAACAAGGTACATTCAGATTTTGAAATATTATTTGGTGTTTGGGATATATCATAGCAAAAGAAGCAAGAAAAATTAGTAAATATCCATGAAAACCAAATTTCACTTACATTTTTTCAACCAGAACTGACAAAATCAAAATTAAAATATTGCATCTAATATCAACCTTAAAATAACAATGAATCAACAGAACAACAAAACCATATGTTGCAATTGCAACAATGGTCGATAGAAGTAAAATTACCACCCCAAAAACCCAACAAAATCTGATCTCGAGTTTTGTATCCAGCTTGTAGACGTAAATCAGCCCCCATGATATCACAACATATAAAATCCAGAAAATGATCAGAATAATAACAAAGACCAGAACAATCCATCTCCTACCATGAGTAGCAAAGCCATATACGAACGAACCTAACACAAGAACTTCTAGAGAAATCACAAACGAATGCGAACCTAATTGGAAGAACTCATTCCCTGCTCGTTTGTGGATCGGCAACAACGGAGAAAATCTCTGTCACAGCGAACACAGAGCTGCAGATAACCGAGACACCATGGAGTATCCCACAATCAAAGCCCAAAAGGCAATTTGATACGTGAGTGCCCATCGCTCATCCCTTCATCCACCTGAGTTTTCAGCAAGCTCGATCGCCGTCTCAGTTTGCAATGAGAAAAAACATACACAAAAACACCCAATACAATAACTTTAAGAGAGATTATAAAACAGTACGATCCTAATCTAAATAGCTTTATTCCTTGGTCGTTATCTAGAACAATACGAATGAGAAATAATAATTCTCAATTGTCTCGATTTTATGTTGTAAACTTAATTTTTAATTCAATTGTCTCGATCTTATGTTGTAGACTCAATTTCTAATTCAATTGTTTCAATCTTATGTTATAGACTCAATTCCTAATTCATGGTTAGAGTTAAAATATATATATTAGTTGATTTTCTCTAGTCTCTCATTATAAATTCAAGTGCATGTATAAAATCACATACTATAATTAGCATATGCATGTTTTTATAAAAAAAATTTCAATTAAAAAACAAAAAAAATAATTTTATGACTATTTTAACTCTATTCTAATATATAAGTGATAACTAGCATCATTCACATAATTTATAAGATAGATTAAATAACAAACGAGTAATACTTGCGTGACATATCATACAAAACCCTTCCCTGACTTTCTCTTTCCACATGGAAATTTTTTTTAAACACTAGCTTTGAATGAATACTTATTAAATATCTCAATACAGATATGAATCATAAATAAAAGAAGTACGCTTCAAACAATTAGTATGTAAAACATTACAATAATTAGTTTTGACATAAATGAATAATTGAAAAGTCATCTTATATTACAAAATGATAATTATAAGCATCATTCATTTCTAATACATATGCCAAAACAACATTAATACCTCCTTACCTTATATAACATAATATGAAATTAGAATTAGAAACACGAAAATTTTAAAATATATGTTTTTTTATTACTATATTGTGAAGATATGCTTAGTTCTTGTAATACATAATTACATGTACAAGTGATCGATGATGTATTCAATTAAAATTAAACAAATTGAAATTGTGTCTATTTACAAATAGTAATACATATTTTATTATAAAGAAAATAAAACATTTGAACATAAGATTATTAAATTTTATTTATGATGGGAATATAATTTCAAATATGAATGTCTCAAACTAGCGAAAATTTACAACAATATATAAGTATAAAAACATAATTGTAAATATTCAAAAAAATAATCTACATTGAAGTAATAAGGAGAATTAAAAAAATGCACACACACACACACATATATATATACTGGGTATATCCAACTAGCAAAAAAGAAATATAACATATAATATATAAAATCTAATATATAAAATAATATCTTTTAATCAGAAATTATTGTTTCGGTTCAATTTAATTCTTATTTATTTTGGTTCAATGAGATATGTGAAGAACTTGTCTTTAATTCAATTGAGCTCATCTATTTACTCTGTTGATTTTGATGATATGAAATGACATGCAATTAACACTAAGGATATTAATTTTTTAATCCGACTAGATCCGATATGATCCGAAAGAAAATGTATTAGGTACATGTACAGATTTTTCGACCAGATCTAATATGATCCGAAAGAAAATGTATTAGGTATAGGTCCAGATTTTTCGACCAGGTTACATTTACATCCCTAATTATAGCACTGACTGAATTATTCCTCATATAATTTTTTAATTAAACAAATTGTCTTTCTTTCTCCTCCGGTCCCTCTTTTCTGATCATGCTCTCTTCTCCTCAGTTGGAGATTAAGCTACTAATTCGAAAATATATCTCTCTTTGAAAATAATGGACAGTTGATCTACTTAACTTCCAAGAGACTTTCCTTTAATTAGGTCTATATATTCCATGGATGAACTCTTTGTATTCAAAATAAAATATTATTTTTATAAAAGTGATATTGAGGAATGTTGGTCGGTCTATAAATATATAGTCCTTGCATTGGATTATATCTGACAATTACCCCCGGTTAAAACAAATATCATATTTTTTTCGTCAAGTTTATTTCATAATAAAAGGTATGGAGGATTAAAAGTATACTAAAACTCATGTTGAAAGAAGTTGACGATATGAGTTTTTGTCAAAATATAATAATAATAATAATAATAATAATAATAATAATAATAATAATAATAATAATAATAATAATAATAATAATAATAATAATAATAATAATAATAATAATAATGAAAGAGGAGAAATTATTTCAATCAGAATTCAATAAATATATAGATCGATGAGATAAGTATTTTTAATTCCAACATACAATCAATAACACAAGGATTAAATATGTAATGTAATGCTCGCACTTATCTCCTAATTAATTAAACAATAGACATATCAACCAAAACGCGTAAAATAGGACATGTATCCAAAACCATAATATATTTACACACATCACACATATTTCAAGTGCAAAATACATACAATTCAAAACTCAAGCATCATGTAATTTGAAACAATTCTAAGAGTCCAAGCCCATGACTTTTCTGGTTCGACCTAGAAATAAGTCCTTAGACTTGATCATGCCGGGGAAGCGGCCCGAAACAGTCATGAACGGGAATTGCGCAACCGCGCTTTTGCGTCCCAAAGAAACAATCGCCAATGCCGAACCCGGCTTGTAAGGGGATAAACTCAACTCTTTCTCTCCCTTAATTAGCAATTTTATGTTCTTGGCAACCAGTGTGGCATGTGCTTGACCTAGGTATCCTTGTTTCAGTTCCTGATCTCAAATCAAATTTCATGATGTCAATGAATATTAATTGGGTTCAATTAATGTATGTAATGTGGAGATTATCATGGAAAGAGATATCCAATATTAAATCGAGTCATTTAAAAGCTTTACTTGATTTAATTACATCAATTTAATTTTACTTTATATCCATTTTTTTAACAACAATTGTCAATTGTCCGGATAGAACAAGTAAAAGTTGGTATTGAATGTTCAAATGGCTTGAGAATAAATTGATCCAAATTAGATATATATCTATCTATAAAATGAAGAATACATTTATAATTATTACTTCCTTTTTTTATCTAGATAACATTATTAAAGATATTACTTCCTATATGCATGCATCACATTAAAATTGAGGTTATTCACAATTAATCTGAATAAAAGAAAATACTATTGCTCTCAAATTGCTTTAATTTATGCTGAATTGTAAACACATTCTTATATCATAAAGAACTTGAGAGATCATATCTCATACCTTAACATCAGTGATGTCTCCAATGGCAAATATCTTGTCATGACCATTAACCCTCAATTTATCATCAACCTTCAATCTCCCACGTTGATCCAAGCTATCCTTCAGTATAGTCTCCCTCATCCAACCGGAACTCAGCGGCTTTCCAATGGTAATAAAGTGACAATCCGCCGAAATAGTTGTACCGGCCGATGTTTTGAACTCGCGGGTACTCTCTGAAATAGTCTCTAGGTCTATGGTTTGTTCCAAAAGCACCTCAACCTTCTTTGATTTCAACCATTTCATGGCCTTTGTGGAGGCCTTTTGGCCTATGAATTCAAGCAAGCGCGGTCCTTTGTGCACTAGAGTGACCTTTTTATCGGGGAAGTCGGTTACAATCTCCCCGGCGAGTTCAACTCCCGTGGGGCCGCCTCCAATGATCAGGATTGAGCTTGAAGATTTTATCTTTTCATAATCTGTTTAAATTACTCAAAATAAGTATCAGTAACAAAACCATTAATTAATATTCTTTAACATTAGCAACATTTCTATTAACATGGTTTTGGTTGTTCTGCGTTAATTGTGACATTATATGGAGTTACAATATGATTCATGAATCATGATGAAGGAGATAACTTAAGGGAAAAATTCTATTAGACAACAAAAGCATGAAAAGAACAAATTGGAAGAGTAATTGTGCAAATGACCTGGCACCTAACTAACAAGTCTTCCTTGTAAGACAGATATACCCTTGCAAGTATTAATTATCAAGACAATATCACATTAGGCAGGTATACCCTTGCAAAAGTTACAATTCCAACTTAGACATGGCTCATCAAGGATTATAATAAATAAAAAAAATCCAACTTCTCAATTTACAAGTTCTTTGAAACATAAGTTTTCTATATATTCAACACTTACTATATATGTATGTTCAAATTTATGTCAATACCTTGTTTAAACTGCTCGAGCCTGTCGGTCTTGCTTTTCGGCACAGCCTCGTCATGACCAGTAGCCACGACAAGAAAATCATACGGCACGGAACGACCTTCATCAGTTAACACCTCAGTTGCTGTGATATCAATTGCACGCGAGTTGATGATCGTGCCGTTGCTGAGGTATTCCGAGTGCTTAATAAGTGTTTTCTCAGCAAATGTGGGTTCCACCATCGACCGAAGATCTGTCCATGGTATGTCATAATACTCCTTTCTGTTTAATGAAATAAAAAGCAAGAAATTCCTGTTAGTAAATTTTAGATAAGGCATCAAGAACCTAAAATTCCACATTTGTTGATTGGTATTTTTGCGGAAAGAACTCGGTTTATTGGCAAATTTTAGAGATGAGCCATACAAAGTAAAAAAAAAAATACATATTGTGAATAATCCTAATAAGCTGGATTTCAGTTTGAACCTGGAAGCTAGAAATTATTTGGCGAAAGAACTTGAATAATACTAAATAAAAACTTGGCGGAATATTATTAAACCAAGGTTATCGGACAAACGTGTAAATTAAGAACTTTCAATGGCTTATATGTCAAAAATCCATAACAAACCCCTAAAAACCTCATTCCAGCCTGTCCAAAAGAAGCAGAGATCAAATGGAGAGAAGGCTTGAAGAACTTTCAACAAACAAAAAACCTCAAAATTGATCAAAACAGAGAGCAATTGAAACACCACTCACAATCCAAACCATCAAACCAAACAATTTATCAAAAAAAAGGTGAATTTTGAGAAACCATACGGATCAATTAGCACAAGGTTTGAATCAAACTGAAGTGACTTGGCAAGAAGTGATCCTGCCACACCTCCTCCTATCACCACCACATTCTTAGTTCCATTTCCAGCTCCTTCCATTTAGAAAAGAGAAAAGGGGTTTAAAGTTGCTTAGGTTGAGAGACTTTGATTTGAGAAAAGGAAAAATCTTTGTTGTTGGTATTCGCTAGCTGTTCTTCTCTCCCGATTATGAAATCCTTCTTATAAACGCGTCGAGATGTTGTTGGCATTTCGCTTTGAATACTGTTGCATGAATATCAGGTGCACCTGTTCTACAATTAAGCTCTTGCGCCTTTGAATTAAGCGTTTGTTTTGTGTGCTTGGAGTGTAATTGTGTAAAATATTTTCATGGGAGAGGATTATTGATGATTATTATCTTAATAATTTTAATAATTAATTTTTAAATAATTTTTAGAAATTCTTAACAATAGAAAAAAATTGATAACTATATTTTTTAACTTATAGATTGATCGTGTTTTAAAATTTTATGTAATTTAAGAACCATTTGATATTACATTAAACACCATTAAATATGGACCGTTGTAAATATTATATAATTTTGATGATATTTGATAGAGCATCAAATAAATTGTATGAAATTTAAAATACAATCGATCTATAAGTTAAAGAATATGTTTATGAACTTTTTTTCTATTTTTTTTGCAATTATTTGAAAATATATTACCAATGTTATTAAAATAATAGTCATCAAGAGATCCCCATCCTATTTTTATTGTCCCTTTTACATATAAATTTTATGATCAAACTTTTGTTTGTGTATTTAATTGCAAGATGATAAATTAATATATATTGACTAAAGCAGATTTGTTAATTATTTTTTATATTATTTAGAATTTTTTAATATTGTCATCCACATCCAAATTAGTTTTTTTTATTTATGTTAACAATTGATTTAAAGTTAAACAAAAACCATAAATTTGCAGAATGTGTGAAGTTAAATATTAATTTTGATATTAATTGAATGAATTGAACGATTTAACAACTAAAAAGTACATTAAATTCTTGTTGAACCCAACAAAAATTATTGGTTTTCTTATTCTTCTAATTGTATTTTCCAGTTAAAGTACTTTTTTTTAAGTAGACAAAATGCCTACCAGTTAAAATACTTTATGTTTCCTCATTATTTTGGAAGTGAATTCTATGGAATAATACAAAGAAAAATTGTAAAGAAAGTCTCTTTTTTTTCTTTTATCTTGCACAAAATAAAAAAAGTAAAAAAATAAACGTTGTTTCTACTATGAGCATTAAATGCTGAACTTGTTGCAGCCCTTTTTTTCCATGAGAAATTGAGAATCAGAGTAAATTTATTTATACAAAGAAACTTATGGGTACAATTCCTGTAAGGTCCTTGTAGTTTTCGGATATAGAATATTACGTTATAAAATATACGATCATGTTTATTTGGTAGCGTTTTTTTTTTATTTAAAGAGTGTTTTAATCTCACCTGTAAATGATTTATCAATTTTATACTTACAATTGTAATTTTATGGATGTGAAGTATTTGTTAAATTGGGGAGTATTTTTAAAATATCACGTCAGCAATTGCTATTTTTTTTAGAAATAATATAAACATCATCATTCATGTAATTGCAAAAGATTAATTTTTTTTACTAATTAAAAAATATCATATCTGTCAATTAGCAATTACATGAATGAAAGTATTCTAAAACTAAAATGAAAATAGTTATTAAATTGATGATGTGATAAATAAAATTTATTTTTGTAATTATATAAGTATATAAAAATTCTTTCACTAATAAAACTTGACATTCAAATAGTTCGAATCTAATATTCCGATGAAAATGTGCAATTTAAGAAAACTTTTGTTCTTGAGCGCAATATACCGTTAATTGTAATGATATTTTTCTTTATATATATAAAGGTTCATATTAATTCTGGTATTTATTATTTTTTAAATTTATTTTACAGGAATAAAACACGCATCTTTCTATAAAAAAAAAAATAAAACTCATCGTCATCTATATTAAATCTGTAGTTCAATTATAATGATGATTAATCATTTCTTCTATAATAGGTACGGTTTAATTGACTACTGTGATTATTTGCTACCAAGTAGCAATTAAGGATACTTAACTTAAGAGTCTAGCTTGTTAAATTAAAGATTAATTCAAGTTGTAATAATTTATAATTGTTAGTATGTGGGTGGGTCCTGGCGCATAAATTACTAATTAGTGATTACCATGTAAGTATACACTTTTTCATATCATCAAATATATGATATATCTCTTCTCCATCCACACAAGTTATTCCTTAATTTATCCAACAGAAACGAAAAAAAAAACATATATATTTACATGTTGTTCTTTGCCTCTTGCATGTTACAATTTTATTTTTAATATTTTTCAGATATCATATTATTGCCTTGATTTATTTTTTTTTAACAATAAGGTAACTGAAAATTTTGATCCTTATTTTTTATACTTACAAAAAAATTAAAATATAAAAATATTTACATAAACATGAAAATTATTACAGAGAAAATTCTGTACCTTCCCTTGAATTAAACCCAAGATTAAATTTGACATTTTTAAGTTTTAGACTTAAAATTGAAAAGACTTACATGATTAATCTCCTGTGATGTACATTTATTGCATCCATTAGCTGGCTTTGTGCTGCCTTGTTTCATAAATAGGCCAATGTTATTCTTTTTTTTATTATTCTTTGCATGAAATGAAAGCATGTATATGAATTAAATAACAACTAACTGAAGGTATTGCCTAGCTGGAAGTTCAATTTAGCAAATTTTGTCAAGGAAGTACATATGGCTTTGTAACTTTGTATTATATTTGAATCACAGATTTAGTATAATAAATAAAAAAATTTTATAGAGAGATGTAGGTTTAAATTTTATAAAAAATATTTGAACAAAATAAATATCAAAATTAACGAAAGTTTTTATTTTAAAAAAAAAATTGTATTGTATTGAAGTAGGTATACCCAATTTCTAGCTTCTTCTAGAAGGACAATTTGCAATGTAATGTTGGAATTTTTATGAACTTCAAAATTCTGGAATTATTCAGGAAATTAGGATCAATAAAAAGGACATCATTGCCGTCTTATTTGACTCTTTACATTTTTTTTTGGAAGTGTTCTTTCTGCATTTAAAGTCTTATCTTCCAATTTTCAATTTAAAAGTCAATAAGTTGTAATGAAATTTACTTATTTTTAATGTATAGCACTGATTGATCAATATTATAGTATTAAATTTGGATTTTAAAATGTTGAACAGAGCAACCGAACTGCTTAATGATGATGGTATATCTTATAACAAACCAACTTTTAATGTTTTAGTTTTTTTTTCTTACAATAAAATTTTATTATGAAAAAAAAATAATCATCTAATGATAATGATTAAAAATATTATAAAAATTACCATCATCATCAATTTACACTGGGCGAGATCACTAAGAGACTCAAATTAATTAAAAATATCGCTCTTAGTGTGAAAAATTACATATTCAAAATCTAAATAAAAAAATCTTTTATAAACATTAAAATTTGAATAACTTAATATTCATTTTTATCTAAAAAAAATTCAACACTTGAAAATTGAGATAACAATTACATCAGCTGATCATCATTATCCTCTGAATTGTATCCCCTTTGGAAAATATAAAAAAAAAAAGAAGAAGAAAAATCAGGTAGGAAACCATCAATATCTTGACCCTTTAATGGTCTTAATTTTATTCATATCTCAAAATGTCATTTATTCATTGGTCAAATTAAATGGCCCATAAAGATATTTGTGGATATCATTTTTTAATTAGTTTTTACCAAATTGTACCTCTTACCATACAATAGTGAAATTATTTGGTCATGAGGGGAAACATTATATTAAATAAAGTTGAACAAAGTCTCACTTTAATAGATTAATAAATTGTACTTGGTTTATTAATGAATCTTCAGCATATGTATTTGACAAAGCAAAATTTATATGACCTTATATTATAATCAGCAACAAGAATTTAACATGACAAATTGTCCAAAAAATAAAAAAAATCCAAAGTGCTACTAACCTTATTTTTTTCCCCTTATAAAAGGTTAGTTTATAATTTATTGTTGACCATAGTAGGCATTAAAAATCAGGGATATTAATTAAGATAGGTCACACTTGTTTGATTTGATATAATAAGTGAAAATTATCATTGTAGTTATATCATCAAAGCATATAATTTTGTTGCGTATATTCTAATCTTAATCAGTTAACTTTTAAAGTTATTTAACATTGTGACATATCTATATTAATTTAAATGTAATAACAATTCAAAATTATAATATTTTTTCTATGATCAAAATAGACTCGTTCAAATCTGCTATTATATTTTACATTTAAAATACATAATTCAAAATAAAAATTCAAAAAATATATGATGAATGAACTGGACTGGACTTAAAAAAAACTTAAAATAAGTCCAATAACATTATCTTTGGAATTTTAGGTACTGATAAGTTCACATTTTCATTGTAGTTATAATTTGGGCTTCATGATATATGGGCTGTATTTTAATGGGCTTGAAATTATATTTGGAGTGTCATGATATAGCTCAACATAATCTCAGTGCACCATTTATGTATCACACTTTACACATAATAAAAACATGAAAAAAAAATATATCTGGCCTGGAAATACATTCTTGTTGTAGCCTAACAGGTGATTGATTTGCTCAAAAATTTCTGTATCATGCAAACAAACAAGGCACATGCTATGTGGCATATCATTAAATTATGCAATTTAATTTCTTGCAAGGAACAAAAAATGTGCATACAAAGCAAAATTTTAATATAAATTTAAGGAAATAGTATGGTCTTGATTTGTAAGGGATCAAACCAATGTTATTTTTGGTACAATCATACAGATGTAGTTGTTCCAAAGAAGAAATTGATGCACAAATTAAGTCAAAGATATGACACAAGAACAAATCATAATTTAAATTCGGAAATTTGGTTTCTATATGTCAAAATACAAATGCCTTTTAAGTCAAAATTAACCTTGCTCATAATAGTAATAACTAATAGCAACAACAATAGTACAACCTCAAGTGTTGAGTATTTATAATTTTTTTTGAAATAAGAATTTATGTTAATTTCGATATTTTTTTTTTCAAAATATTTTTTATGAAATTTAAATCTATATTTATTTCAAATATTTTTCGTAAAATTTATTATCATTTATGCTAAAACTATCATCATATATTGCCCATATATGAGTATTTAGAAAATCATTAACCTTTTCCCAAATCAGCTCCAAAATCCAATAATATAGCACTATACAATGGTACTAACTACTAAATATACTAACATAACAAAACTGTTCCTAATCAACTATTGATATGGCGGCAGAGAAATGTCAACTCGGAAGGTTCCAATTATTTGAAAAATTAAAGTATATATATATATATATATCAGATTTTCTTCATGCAGTCCCATGAATGATTCTATGTAGTAAGTCACTGCTCTATAAGGTACCACACGCAAATTTGAGGCCCATGTAACACCGATCAATGGCGTTATGGTGTCCCTGTAAAGTAACTGATACACAGAATGCCACAAAGAAAGTGTCTTAGATAACTCAAGACTGTCCTGTGGCTTGGGCAACCCACCCCGACTAAACTCTCCAGAAATCCGGATCTTTTATAACCATAACGATATAGTCGGCTATTATAAGTATACAACTCTAAAATGTAATCCACTAGAGAGACAGAGATTACATTAGTTGTCACAAAAATTGACGATACTCGCCTAATGATGCATGTAAATTATTCTCTGATCAAGAACTTATTACTATAATTACACCAACAGAAGAGCGTTTTGCACATCTCTTCTGTTTTACATATGCCACAGAAAATCCGTGACCTCGCTTCTGTTGAAGACTTCAAGTTGACGGATAAGGGTCCTACATGCACTTGAAAACGCTTAAGATAGCAACACGTCATGGACTCGTGGCAGTAAACGCCAAATTTTTCATCCAGATAGTTTTGATGTGGGACCCACGTGTCAGAGTGGTGCTCTGCTTCAGTGCTCACGGCCGCTCCACCGTCACAGAAATCCCTCCTGTGAAATTTTATGGAGCGTGCGATCAAATTTATTTGGAAACGAGCGATTTTGATATTCACACGCCAGTAATTTTCCTTTTTGTACTCGTTACTGTTCTCAGTCTTTGAAATTTTGACTAGACATGAAGCGTTGACCAATGTTTTAAATGTTTTATTTTGGTTGAACGAGGTTCATAAGCGAAACATATGATGCCAAAAATAAAAAAGAGAGAGAAGCAAAACATATGATATTATATATTGTTATTTAAATGCAGTGCTTTTTTATTATTAATGTTGAAAGATGTTAAAATTTTCTATTTGTATGATAAAATCAATGAGTGTCGACATTTTTTAATTTTTTCAAGAAATTTGAAGTTCAGATAATGATTAAAAAGATGCAATATATTCATTAGAATTTCATCATAAAATTAGTATAAAATCTCTACCGCCGTGCTATTTTTCTTATGTAACAACTTAAGTGGAGTAAATGTGATTTAAGTATTTTAAAGTATTTTAATATATCAAGTAGATGTGATTTAAAATGCAATAAATTAAACCGCTTATAAAGACAAATATCATAGCTTTTAACGTTTTTTACTCCTACTATTTAATTTACTTACTTTATTATTACTAAATATCAATGATTTGAAATGATTTAATAATTATTTCGCTTTAATTTTACTTCACTTGTCGAATGGAGGGTTAGTATTAGCTTTTGTATTCCTCTGAGATTTAAAATATTTTTTTTCTATTTTGCATGACTTTTTTTTAATTTGCGAAGAAATTTTTTGAATATTTCAACACATTAATTTCAGAAAAATGTTAAGATCATCTTATATATAGTTCTTGAAATTTTGCAAAAACAAAAAAAGGAAAAAAGATCTTTCGACTTCAATATGAAATTTGTGTTTTAAATTCTTATAGTATCATTTTTCTATACAATTTTTTAAAATATTATTTATATTTTATATTATATATATATATATATTTTTTTGAATTTATTTAAAATATTTAATAAATATAGTTTTAGAAAGAATACATGTGTCAAGTTTCTAAGAGGTCCTCCTGACTTTTTTTTTTTCTAGATAAGAAGGAATATAAATCCTTCAAAAAAAAATAAAAAAAAACCAAGAAGAAGAAAAAATCCGGAGTGAAAATAACAAAAGTTCCTAAATAATACCTTGACAAGCTAAAAGCGAAGCACTGAGAGACAGAGCCGTGCATGAAAGCTCTGTGCAACTCCCGAAAGAAAAGAGGAAGAGAAAAGAGAGAGAGAGAGAGAGAGCTTCATCTAACCAGAACCAGAACTCTGATCTCTTTCTCTCTCCCTCTCTTTCCTTCCTTCTCGCTCAGCTATGGCGTGGTGGAGGAAGAAGCTGGTGTTCCCCATCAAGCGTGCATTCGCCTCCATCTCCTCCCGACTGAGGTCTCGTCGGAATTGTAAGTTTTTCACTTGAGCACCTCTTATTTTGCCTTTTTTACTAACAGGTCCTTGTGTTCCTCGCATGCTGGAAGTAAAGTGGTAATTTTTCCATGTGGTCCCATCTGTCAGCGGCAGTAACGATGGAGAATGGGGAAACAGGGGGCAGTTTGCTAATGCGCCATAATTAATTTATTACACATTGCATTTAACCTCCGTATAATTCGAATAAAAAACTTTTTAACTAATTTTGAACGATCCTTCTCAGCTCATTTGGGAATTTTATTTTTATTTTTATTATTATTTTTAAATATTGTTGTCCTTATTTCAACTATTTAACAATTGCTATCCTAATACAAAAACAGTTAACTAGAGAAGATGCATTTCACACATAAGAGATTATAATTTAATTCGCTGAAAATTATATATTTCATTATCCGATCCATATTATCATTTATCGTTTGAAAGTCAGATTTTGTAATTAATGGTGTACACATTTTAATTAAATAATATATGCTCAATTGCGCAAAAGCAGTGATTACGCCAATAAAGCGGTGATTACTTGTAAGCGCTAATTGCTCAAAGCTATAGATAATTTTTTATAGATAATTTTTAAGAGGAGTGATAATTGTACTCTTAATTGTATCTAATCTACACTCTTGATTTATTTATATATATTTTTTAAAATATTTATATCTGATGATAAAAATATTTATATTTTATATTACTAAGATTAAGAATTAACAAGTTATATTGTATAAGTTTTTAATTTGAATTTTTCTATAATTATTTAGAAAAGAAAATGTGATAAATATTTTCTATATCAATTATAAATACTTATAAATTCAAATATAAATAAATTATTTATTTAGTATAAATATTTTTGGTGTGCAAATAAAAAGTACAAAATATGGAGGGTAAGAATAATTTTTCAATTCTGAATTGTATTATTTCTCGATATTTTATAGTATTTTTCTCATTTAATTACTAGCACACCCATTAAAAAAATTTAAAATAATCAATTTTCCCTCAAAACAACGAAATATTCTTCATTAAAATTAAACATCCGTTCTATTACTCATTTTATTTATTCAATCTCTCGCAACATCAAAAGAAAGGAGTACAAACTACATGCTTTACAACTAGATAATACCCCGATTGTAAATCTAAATCTAGTGAAAATGTTAATACTATCCGAGCTGTTCTGTTTCAAAACAGAGGAGCCGATTAGACTAAAATGAGAAAGCAAATTAACTTTTCTAATCATCACTAAAAAGAGATGCTCATGATGCAACAAAGAAACCAAATGTATAATTTTTATTTAAATGAGTACTTGGCATAGCAAACAAAGTTAAGAGACGAAGGAACAACGGTGCATGTGTCAATTAATTGGCCTCTTTAGTGCTTACATTACATGCTTTGCTCGTGACGTGTAACTTTTTGTCATGAGACGAGATCACATTAATTAGTAGGTCAAAAGTTTTGTCACCTCATGTCTCTGTTTGTTTGTACCTTTATATATGTACACATAACATATAATTAATAAGCTTCTAGTTCCCTAGTTTCAAATGGTTACTAATTGTGATTTGATCACCTTTTGTCCTTTAGCTTTTTTATGGTTTAATCATGACCAAATTTGTTGGGGATTTAGCAAAAAACCAAAATTTTTTTAATAAACTAACGTTTAAATTAGTCTTGGTGCGTTACAATTTTATTCACACATGATACTTGGCATAAACTTATGGTGAATTATGGTTTAGTTAGTCAAGCAAGGAGATGCTAAAACTAATTGTTAAAATGTCATGGTTCAAATTCTGGTTAAAAAAAAAATAGATAAGAATAATATAATCTGATGACAATATATTAAATCGACAATTTTGTTATTGGTATTTTTTTTATAATTTTGAATTCAATTTTTGGAATGTGATATATATTATATTTATATCATGCACATGAAAAAAAAAGATAGAATTCTTTGCAAGTTATACCGGTGATAAATTTATGTAATTTTGCAACTGTTTAAATTTTAATAGTCTAAATTACATGAGTTTAATACATAATCAAACACAAGTTTAATGACATGTCTATGAATTTTAATATCATTCACACCAAAATGATAAGACTGAGATGTCATAACTTTCAAATAATTTAAAAATCGACTTGAAAAGTTCACAAACTAATTTAATATAAATAAAAGTTTGCAACATTTTTTTTTCTTTTTTTCTCAAATTTTAAGAATTTATTTAGTTAAGGGCAACCTCCTTGAGCAAGACGCGAGTTCAAAATTTATCCGAAAGATTCTTTAATCTGTATAAATATTTAAAATTAAGTCCAATTCTCATTTTTATTTGAAAAAAAAATATGAATCAAGCTGAATTTTTCTTTCTTCAGAAATTGAAAAATCAGATTATAAATTTTCCTAAAATTATTCATATTATGTGCAAATTCTCCTTATTAATAAACAAGATTATATTTAGCTCCTACGAATTGGTCGAATATACGTCCTCTCTACTTTTAAAATAAAATATTGGATATCATTAGCTCAATCATAGCAAGAAGAGCTACCACGACATTTAGCTTCTCCTTTTCAACGAAACTATTCTCTGCGTGGGATGCATGAACTTCATTGATTGAACTAATTATTCCATGACCTTTGCATCATCATATATATTCTCGTTTTGATATTTAAGAAGTTTAATTAGTCTCTAATGCTATGTTTATAACTAAGGTTTCAACGACTTTAGTTTAATTCAAGATCTATTGATGCTGTTATATAAATATTGTTATTGATACTGTCGTTGGTATTTATTTTCTTCTAATTCATTCCTAATGTACTTGTGCATACTGGTATCGTGTGTCATATGTCGTGTTAAAGTGTTACATGAACATGTCATGTCAAAATACTTGCTAGTTGCTTCCGTACAAATCTCTCTCCCTCCGTTTGGAAACTGGAGTATAAGTGATTTAAATATTTTAAAATGTTTTAATACATCAAACAAAAGTGATTTAAAGTGAAGTAAATTAAAGCATTGATGGAGGTGGATTTGTATGGAAGTTAAAGCACCTACTTTGTTATTTATTTTATACAGTATTTTTATTATTTAATTTAAATGAATTATTATTTAAATTAGTGATATTTAAATTAAATAATAAAATATTATACAAAATAAATTATATAATAAAATTACTAATATACATAATAATTATTTTAATATGAACAATAAAATCAATATCTACGATAATATCAATAATGATATCGCTCAAATATTTTTTTTCTCTCAAATATTTTTCTTTCTTCTAATTCATCTCTATCGTACTTGTACATACTGGTATCATGTCTCATATATCGTGTCAAAGTATTACATGAACATATCATATCGAAATACTTACTGGTTGCTTCCATATAAATCTCTGTGTGTTTATCCTTTACAAGAAAATTTCCAACTAACAATTTATTTATTTCCTAAAAAATTATAAATTTGAAATATAAATATATCACTCATAAAGTAATCAGTTCCAACAGTTCAAATTCCTTATTTAAAAACAATCAAATAAAATTTTAAATTAAACTTACCAACCACCTTAATAAATTTAAATACATATTAACTTTACTCGTTCTTACATATACTGTTATAAATTTATTGCATATGTGAGAAAGGAGAATTACAATAAAGAGCAGGTTGTACAAATTATATATCCTTCCTCTGCCGACATTTAATTAGGGCATTAAATGCTGGGGCCCATTAAAGTCAACGCGTGGATCTTAGTCTACATTGTGGGCCCCACTAACTAGATATAGTTAATTGGTTTAATAATGCATATGGCTTTTTGGTGGTAAAATTTTAAATGTTGTTATAAATAAGATTTTAATATAAATAATTTATTAAATTTTTTAGATCGATATTTTTGAGATAAAATTTTAAAATTCGATCAGTAAATATTTCAAAATTAAATATTTATAGAAATATATTAATCAAACTCATATATACACATACATATACATATTTGTATATAGACATATACATACATACATACATATATATATATATATATGTTTATTTATGTATATGTATATGTATATGTATATGTATACGTATTAATTGAATAATTTTATGCGAGAGGTCAATTATATATGTATATATTATATATGTGCACTTGCTTGCAGACGTGGCATATAGATCAGATCGATGTGTATTATATTATATATTATGTTAGGCTCGTTATTGATTTACATATATCATGGCCTATTTCAAGCAATAAATGCCATTATTTTGATTAGACCTTGTCTGATTGATGTAAAAAGCTCCATCTATTTTGGTTCTAATTCAATAATTGATTTTGAAACAG
This sequence comes from x Bolboschoenoplectus mariqueter, assembly GCA_037678475.1. Classification (NCBI taxonomy): domain Eukaryota; kingdom Viridiplantae; phylum Streptophyta; class Magnoliopsida; order Poales; family Cyperaceae; genus x Bolboschoenoplectus; species x Bolboschoenoplectus mariqueter. The sequence continues at coordinate 743,060 of CM075260.1, read as the reverse complement.
TCAGAAAACCAATTCAGCAATAATTTGATTTTGATCTGATTATAAAAGTCCATGCTCAAATAAAGGCAATAATAAAAAATAATAATAATAATAATAAAAGTAATATAAGAAAACAAAAATGAGATCAAAAGAAATAGAAGAGAAACACATTGCATCAGTGAACATGCCTCTGTAATCAATTTTTTAATCTTGCCAACTTTTGTATCATTATTATATTTATATTTTTTTTGGGTTGGGATCACTAATTGGTGATTATTTTGTCAATCTTGATGATACATTTTTAAATTAATTTTTAAAAATTTCAAAAAAATTTATATACATGTTGTTTTACTTATGTATTGATTGTATAACCAATTTCATATAATTTTAGTATCATTTGATCTTTCATCTAAGACTGTTAAATATAAATCATTATATATTTTAAGTTATTTTATGAATGGTATAACTTACATCAAATTTCATCAAATTTCACGGGTATCATATTAATATAGTATAGATCACATTTTAGGGATCAAAATTTTTTAAAGCAAAAATTATATTTTACAAATGTCAAGATCGTGAAGTACTCAGGTTAATATATTTTCAATTTATCCCCATCAATTTTGAGCAATGCAAAAATTTTTCCTTGTTATGATTTCTTAGGCAATGGAATCATGAAGCTATATGATGATGTGCAAACATGTGAGTACAAGGATGTGCAAGTATTGTGGGAAATTCTGAGATTAGAGATGGAGGTACAAACACCCCGGGCCGATAGGCGCTCGACCCGTCAACTACCAACGGGGCTGGACCGATCTAACCAAGAAAATCATATCATTATCACTTGAATCAATGATAAAATAGTAGCACATCAAGAAATACAAGACAACAAATTTGTATGTGCTCCTACAAACAAAGTTTCATGTAAATACATATATATATATATATCCTCATATATGAATGATGCAATGTCATATATATGCCCTTGTAATCAATGGAAAACAAAAATATATATCTAACATCCTCACTTAAATGTCTTTAAAGAACAGAGTTTTACTTTTTTTTTCTGTGGCATTAATAGCTTTTTTTTTATGCATCACCAGACTACATATAACATGTGTAAAATTGGGGTGCAAAATAAGATAACAATTAATTTGTGTTTATAGTAGGGAATTTCAGGGATGGAAATTTGTGCTTAATTACATACATAAATTGCGAGATGGCACGTCTACGCACGATCTATATTAATGTATGATCTTTGATTATGCATGGTTAATTACAACTTTCTGGATTCCAAATGTATCCGAAGTGTCAGGTTGTTTCAGAAAAACTCCAGCATCAGAAATTTTAACTGATGCAAAAAAAAATAGTAAAAAAAAAAATATCAAGAATGTACAGAGGAAGATTTCCCAATTTTTGTCAAAAATTGGGTTTCTATGCAACAAAAATTGGGTTTCTATGCAATGTTTGGCACAAGAGGCTCGTAGTCCCTATCAAGCGTGCTGCTTTGTCAGTAGACATCCGCATGCATTTGAATAGAACATGTATGACTAGGATTCTGATTGCTTGATCTTTTGCAAGTTTCAGTGTTTCACCCATTTGAGTTGCATCCTTTAAACAGAAATCTGACTGTTTACTTTGATTTAATTTCAACTTTTTGAAGGGTTTCTGTGGAATTACCAGTTATGGAATTGCTGGAATTGCTGGAATTGCTTATATGTTTGGTAAATTTATATATATATATATATACTTGGTTGTTGCCAGTTACCACTGATTCATTTGTCACTTTTCATTCCTGTCCCTCAAAATATTGGTATTACTTGTAATTTACCTCTTTTAAGTTCTGTTTTTAGAAAATCTTTATGCTGTTAGGATTACTTTTCTATCCATGGGACCATTAATTGCTAATGTAAGTATTTTCAAAGTTAGTTGAAAATTGAAATAATAACTTCTTTCATAAAATTTAACCTCTTTTTTGTTCCTTCATCATACAATTAAAACAGTATCTTTGTTCTGTATTTATCAGGATGTAATGTCTGTATTTTCCTGGGCTTGTACTAAAACAAAAAGATCTGTATTCACATTGTTGTATTAAATTTAAAATTACAAAAATTATCCTTTTTTTTTCTTTTTCTGAAGAATATAATTCTCCATCACTAGTAATCTAAAGCTACATAAGCTACTGCTAAAATGTAACAAACTATATATTAGTATTTTGTATGGTTTAAACACCAAAAATCCTGTGTATTATAATATCGTCATCACATAAGCCCACGACAAACTTGGTAATACATTTCAACCGCATGTAATTAATGGAAATTAGTTTAATTTATATCTTAATTTTGTGACACAGACTCAGATACTATGACACTATATAACTAGATCAAGTCGTGCGACATCGATGAAGTGCATGATCTGTGGAATTTTTTTACCGGCATCCCTATCGCTAGAAGATGCCATGGCTGTCGGGTCCTGAGGCGCCCAGTCTGGTACCACGACCTGATTAATCTCAATTCTGAAAAAAATATCCACAAGCTGATTCAACACAATGTTAAAATGCTAAGGTTCTTAAAGTTCTGAATTCAATCATATAGTTAATTAGTACTGGTATTATTACAGAACCTGTGTTGCTGCTCATGGTAAGATCATATATCTAACAAAAAATGTACACAATTAATACATGGATGTGTGTTATGGATGGATATATGTGCATGTATAGATTCTTTTTGTAAAATAAATTGTAAGAGATAATAAGAGTATATAGACTATTTCACTTACTGATGATGATTAAGGTGATATAAGCGTATTAGGTGTTTCAATTTTGACAATTTTCTCAATTTAATTAGGGTTTCTTTCTGCTTCAGTTAGATTAGGCCCAAATTGTAATGTAACAAATCACAGCCCAAGTATACCTTAAATTAATTTCTGGTTTCTATTAAATGGGCCTGATATTTTAGATATTTACCTAGAACAAGTTGATTAATTGGTTCTGAAGTAAATATAAGTGACAATGGTGGAGAATTGTGAGTATTGCACCTAGAAGCAGAGTTCTCAAGTAATATAATATATAAGGTGTATCAAATATTTATTAATTATAGGCCTGTTAAGGATCCAATTCATCCTGAATTGGGTTTGGGTTTCTTAGGTGTATTGCTTCTCCATCAGTATCATATCGTCAGAGGTGAATTTAAATAGAGCCAAGCCTAGCTCAGAATCTAAGTAAATATTAATGTAATAATTTTTCCATCTAGATTTATAAAATTATAATCTAAATTTTTATTGTACCTAAGCTTAATTGAGAAATTGATTGCAGAAGGGGTGACAAATAACATAGGCAAATTTAACATTATTTAATCATTTTGAAAAAAATAATTATATTTAGCCTATATTGTATACTTTCAGAAAAGTATGGACCTGATTTAATAAATTTATAAAGTAATGTTATATAGAGAAATTATTTCTACATCTCAAATTCTACGTCTCTTATCTGCACCAAATATTTAATATAAATATTTTTCAAAATACATATTTCAAAATTTAAATTCTGCATCCCAAGTTTTACATCTCTTAACTTCAAATATTTAGAGTACAAATAAATGATATAGTTATCACTCCTCTTTTATAAAATTTCTCCGAATAAATCATTTGACTCCACATCTTCTATGCGGCCCCTTTAATAATTATTGAGGTAAAATTGTTTGATTCAACAGAAATAGAAAACATATCACACAACAATAATCAATTAATAATGAAAATTAAGTACTAGAACATATATATCTCTGTTGAAGAATTTGAAAGAAAAGATACTGCTATCTAACTTCATTGAAGAACCCTACTTTCCAACAACAATTAATAATCATTCATACCTAAAATGTAAAAAACAAAAACAAAAAAACAAATGAAAAGCCAAGAGCAATTTGTTGGAGCAATAATGGTTGATGCAACACATGTGTCTTTACAAATTACTTGATAATTTTTCTTGATATTTAGTATAAGAACAACTTTTAATTATTAAGTTTTTATTTTATTGAAAATCAATTTTTGATCTAGTAGTAAAAGATAATATTCTCCGTGTTACTGTATATGAGGTCTCACGTCCGAAAGAGGATTATTTATAAATATTTAAAATTGGATGATATAAATTTCCATTTTTTATCAACAAAAAAAGTTCTTATTTTCCATCTTTTTTAGCATGTCATGAAGTCCAATGCTTTTAAATCACTCAAGTATGGACAGTAGATATTAAAAATGTGGCATTTTATACATAGAATAATACCTTAGTCACTGAATTAAATATAATTTTTCTAATTTCCTTCTTAGAAAAAATTATCTATACCTTGATATTGGAAGAATTCTGCTTGACAAGATATATAACGTCATTAAATGTAATTATATTGGTAATCAAGCTGTTTGTTTTTAAGTTAATTTACATACATATACCCTTTCCATAAGTTACATTCCTATTTCATATTTTCATTGAAAAAAATGTCCACTTTCTAGTCATGCAAATAACCTCAATACATGTTGTCAATTTTCTTATTAATATTTATACGTGAAGTAATCATTGCATGAAAAATACTAATAACCACCATTCTTTAAAGTTTAATAAAAAAATACTAATATCTATACATGAAGTAATGATTGCATGAATATCATACCGAGGTGATTTAGATTTGACCTAATGATCAATATGGAAATATAATTATATAACTCTTAGTTTCCTTTTGAGGATCCCCTCTTAACTTTCAATGACTTCTTTTTTTTTAATTTTTATTTTGTTCCAAGAATGAGAACTTTGATAATTGGTACCACTACTACTAAGAATTATTAAGAGATTGTTTTATGGTCCTTCTATTTTATTTTTAATTGAAGTTTAAGCAATAGAATTAAAGCTAATGCAATCCAATTCGGCTATGCTTTTTTTTAATCCCTCTTTCTGTGTACTTAACTTTTATTGCTCCTTGTTTCAGTAAAGAAGGGAATTTTTTTTTTATAATTAGTTACTTTTTCATGTTTCCACCATCAAAATTTTGATTTTTCAAAAGTACCCTTTAAAGAGGGTTAAGCGTCCAATAAAGTTTTTTTCTTGGTGATGATATTGTGGGGTTGGTTATATTCATTGACATGGACCTATGAAACAATGATTAAATTCCATGCTAATTTTGAATGGCATATGTTTTTGTTGTTTGAATGATTTTGAATTATTATTGTGATTTGGTGTATATACTTTGTAAAAGGAGCAATTTCTTAAAATTTTAAAGATATTTGGAATCTAAAAATCCAAATTAATATACATCTTAATTAATTACTCAGAAATACCGAACTTCAACTCTTCATCATCTCATACAACAAATCCTCCATCCTCTAATTTTATTTTATTTATTTATTTGAATTAGCAAAATACCCGTGTCATGCGACGGGTATTTTTTATTGAGAAATCATTCTTGCACCTCATATTTTGCACCCCTTGTCTGCACATTAAAAATATTTATACTAAATTGATAATTTATTTATATTTAAATTTTAAATATTTATAGTTGGTATAAAAAATATTTATCAAATTTTCTTTTCTAGGTGATTATAAGAAAAATTGAAGTTAAAAATTTTGTTGCACAAATATAAATATAACTTGTATAACTTTTAATTCTAATAATACAAGATGTAGATATCACTCCTCTTTTTTTATTTTCTATTATGTCTCTCTTTTTTAATCGAAATATTATACTTTCTTTCATTGGATACTAATATTTTTTTATTTTATCATTATAATTTATATAAATAAAGAATAAAAAAATACAACTACGTTGCATGTGGATCAAAATATAACTTAATATATAGAATACATTTTTTTCATATGTGCCTCTTAATCAAAATGCATAAATTTTTAACGTGCCCTTAATAATAATTAAAAAAATTATTTGAAATTAAATCATATAGATATTAACTTATAGAACATAATGAAATCAATTTGTGCCCTTATCAAATTAGAAATTTATCAATTGCGAAAACTCCATCTCACTCTCATACAAACTTACTTCTTTAAAATTATATCACCTAACTTACATTTGCCTATTCATCCAAGCAAATAAGAAGAGAAAAATTGTCCAAAAATAAGTAAAATATGAATTGCTTCGAAATCACAATCATTCATACTTATTATTAATAAATAACAATCAAACATACTATTGGAATATAAGGATATGCAAATAATAACCGGTTTATAAACAATGCTACAGAGCTATATTTAATTCTGATTTGCTTGAAAAATAAGAAATAAAAGCTAAAAGAAAAGACACAAAATTTATATAGAATCATAAATATCACGTTGTAATTGTGATGTTAGCAGAAAAATTAGAATGCATTGTGTGATTTTTTTTTGCTTACAACACAAAATAAATGAAATATCACATATTATATGATGATATTTTAGAAAGAAATTGTCTTGTATGTAATAAAAGGAATAAATATCTGAAGCATAACTTAAAGATAAATACAAATGTTGAGATAAATTTTTTATACTATATCAAAGATATATATGCCAATCATCAATTACTAATTGTAAAATAAAAAAAAAGTTTTATTTATTTATTTTTTGTCTCAATTATATATTTTCTAAGACATAATTCAAAACAAAAATTTATAAGAAAATTCTAATTTGAAAAGGAAAAAGTTTTGGGGAGAGAGAGGCACAGGAACTCTTGGCAAATGCTTAAAAAATAAACTTTTTTATTTTTCCAACAATGTATTCTTTTTGACAAGCAATGATAGGTGAAGAGTAAATTTATTTGATAATTTTGCAGAGAGAAAATAGTGAAGATTATATAAAGTTCTTGTCATAGCAATTAAGTTAAAGGTTTGTTTTCTAATTTTACTTTTTTTTTTCAAGTAAACATGAAAAAAAATTCCAATTTTCATTAACTAATTAAGAAGAATAAAAAAAAAGAAAAAAAAGTTCCAAATGTCTATTCATAAATTTTCTTACAACAAATGACAATTAAATTTTTTATTTTTGATAACTGCCTACTAAAATTTTACTGGCATCTAATTACAAATTGTATTTCTTTTTTTTTCACTACCTACTTGTCTTTGTTGCATAGTTGAATATTTTATCCAAATATAAAAGGTAAAAATTGATTCTACGTTAGATAGCCAGGATTTGAGCGAGAAATTATTATTCTACTGGGACTAAATTATAAAAATGCCCAATTCAGCTTTTCAAGAAGAATGAATGAATGAATGATGATCTCGGAAAGCATGTTTTCTTTTTAGAAACTTGTCTACTAGGTTTAGGCACGTTGAATACAAAATTGTAAAAAAATCTGGACCAATTTGCAAAATAACATTTTTCTAAGCAAAATTCAAGCCTTAAATAGCGCTAGAACTGATTCCATTAATTGCTTCAATTAACTATGCAAACTCTGATTAAAATAATGAAACAAAATTCTGATATTGTTATATTATATTATATTTTATTATATTACATTATCTCCTCTCTCTATTTTAATTTAAAAATTTTTAGAAGTGAAGATTATGAGGCAGAGAATTAACTTGTGGTAGAAGATCCTGGTGGGTCCCTTTTTATTTGGATTGTTTTGAGAGAGGAAAATAAATTTTGACTTATTTGCTTTCAAGAGTGGAGCATTTAGCATGCTAGTTGCTTTTATCATCTTTTATTATTATTATTATTATTTGTTATTGAACAAGTAATGTACTTTCTAAGGAGAGCACTGAGTTTTGTACCATTTTGGTAGTTGACATTGAGGCACCAATGGTTATTAATAGTTTGTGATATTTTTTTTTAACTAAGATTTAGAACTTATAGGATACAGTTTTTAACTTTTTAAATTTCTTGAAGTTGATGGAATTCATTTATTTCAGTCATTTTTTTTAAAAGAAAAGAAAGAATTAAAGATTAAAATAAAAGAGTGGAATCCATTGACAATGAATTAGTTTGCAATCTTGATAATCGTAATTAAAAGTAACTGGTAATTTTTTGAAATATGAAAAATGAAATATAAAGTAAACCCTGTACACATTATATACATGAAAAATGATGAAATTTAATTGAAATTTCACCTTCATCATATAACATGAAAATAATAACAATTCATATTTAACAGTAAATTATCAATATTATCAAAAGAATAAATTCAGTTCATATATACAACAAAATTAGGTTATCATATAAAATCATGAATTTTATTTGATTATCCATCAAAAATTCAAGTTTAGTCAGACAGCTATCTTAGCACACCTCATCACCCCAAAAGCAAAGAAAATTATTTTTGCTTAAAAATTTTGTCTGGACGGCCATATATAAATAATTAACATTTAAAAAAGTATAGAAAAAGAGAAGAAAGATGTGGCAGATATGAAGATGTATGTAGAAAGTGAAGGCAAGTGGCATCACAACATGCTGTCCATACAAGAGGCCAAAAGCTAGACATGCACTTATTACACCTTAATTTTTAGCTTTTTCTTTTTCTTTTCAAAAAATATTTAATTGATATTATAATTGATATCATAATGAATATTGATTTTATTTTTTAAATTAAATGGGTTATTGTGTAATTATTTTTGATAATATTTTTATTATTTAATTCGAATATTATTAATATGAATAATGATTTATTAATTAATATATTACCTATATATTAATTAATTAAAAGTCTCTATTATGATTGGTGTATTTTCTCTAAAATATGATTTCAATTACGTGGGCAACCAGCACAACTTCCATATGGAGTTATCATTTGAGGCGTTTAAATTATATAACTAACTAAACAAATAGTAATACTAATTATTAATTAATAAAAGTTCATCCATGATGATGTATACATGTATGTGCACTTTAATGCCATTTGCCAAAAGATAATGCTTCCCAGAAATTGTAACTCTCTTCCATGTTTTCATTCCCAATTTTGCACCTCAAGTAGGTGCAAATTTAATATTTCATTTTCAATTATCAGATTAAAAAATATTATATGATAAGTGGTGTTAATTGGACGTAAAGAATTGTGTTAATAAAGTAAATAAGTTGTGAAACTTGTCACACCCTGTTAAATATTTGTTTTTTTTTTAGTTTTTATGTTGATGGAATGATTCATATATTCGTGCTTATATTTTTATTTTAATTCAAAAACATGTTTGATGTGTCTAAAGTATTATGGAGTTCTTATAATGATAAAACTATTATGTATAATTTTACAACGGTTCTCAACAGAACTATTTCGAAAAATTAAAAATATTTTTCAAAATTTATTGATAGAAATTGTCTAATTTTTAAAATTAAATTTTGTCAAGTAAATATTTTTGAGACGATTTCCAAAAAATAATCCCGATTTACATGATTTTGGAAACTAATTAAGTGAATCTTTATCAACAACTTTACGGATTTACATGATTGACATGATTTTGTTAATTTTTATCTACTTCTTTATGTATGTTCTTTTTTTTAATAAGGACTCTCGTTAATTTCAATATTTATTTTTTTTCAAATATTTTTTTTAGAAATTTGAACCCGCATCTCTCCGTAGAGAGATGAGCTCAATCATCATTGTGCTAAGCTTGCGGTTCACATCTTTGCGTATGTACAATTTAGTTATTGAGTCGGACGATTAATTTTAGATGTTGATCGGACGGTTAATTTTGTAATTTATTGGCGGGATTTTTTAATGGGATTAAAAAGGAGGGAAAATTTGAAAAATAAAATATTTTAAAAGTAATTTTTAAAAAAATTTAAAATAATTTTAAAATAATTTTTGAATTTTTAAAAAAAAACTTTGAATTTTTTAAAAATATTTTTCTGAATTTTTTACAATTTTTTTGAACTTTTTTTCCCACCAAACACGTTTAGCACGATTAAGGCACGTGTAGCACGACACGTATAGCACGCCGTAATTTAACTGTGCCGTGCCTTATCCGTATTGTGCTTTATCCGTGCCGTGCTTTATTTGTGCCGTGCTGTCATCTCCCCATTTTTGATACAGCACAACACGCACGCCAAAAAAAAAAATTAACCTCCCGTACCGTGGTACGATACGGCATGCACGATTTTAGAACTCTAAGATCAGGTGTTTGCTCACCTCACCTACCTCACGGAAACAGATGCGTTCACAAATCACAAAAGATCAAAATTCACCAGATCCAACGGTCCAGATTTCGTTTCAATTCGCTTCCAAATTAATCTTTCCCTCTACAGATTCCAAATCAGAGGATTAAGTACTCCTTGTTTTGAACACCTTATCAAATTTATTTATTATCATATTACATTTATCAATTTTATTTCTGGGTGTTTCCAAAAATATCGGTACACATTGAAAGCAAATAAACCATAATATTCCTACATCAAGCAAATTCAAACCAGATAACTCAAACAGGGACACATCACACATGTCAGAAATCACTGACATGGCAAACAAAAATAATTTTAAAAAAGAAAGTGTATAAAATCACTGCCACATAAACAACAGCTCAACACGAGATGGTAGAAAAGCAAGTTTGTGGTTTCAGTGCTATAAACAAGAGACAAAAACAAAACAAAAAAGAAGAAGAGAAAAGTATGGTGTTAATTAAGTAATCATCATTTTTTTATTTTGACTGAGAAAAGAATGTGTGTGGCCTCACAGAAGAACATCACTTTCTGATATGATACTCTTATATATATATATATATATATCTATCATTCATTTAATGAGAGATTTTGACATATATATAGCACCACTCACAAGTCACAAAGGCACCATCTTTTGACCTAATCTGATAGAGCAGAAAATATTCTTTGGCCGGGTTGTTGCCACCTAAAATTTTCCACCTTGTTTCTCTTTTGATCTTTTCTTTAAAAGACTGCATGCTGGCCTATATATATATATTTGTATTTGTATATATATTAGGTCTGAAAAACTTTACTGAATTGTTAAATATGTTTGATTTCTGATTGAATGTAGTTGAAACTGTGTATGATATCATGTGTAGTATGTTTATGTGGCTGTAGAGCAGAGAGATGGAGTCATATGTGATCAGGATGGAAACACTTGTTTTGTTCTGTTCAAATTATATCTTTATTTATGTATATTTTCAGAAAAAAAATATAAATATATATTTAAAATTTAAAATAATTATAAAATTATGTTATACCTTATCAGGACAGTTGAGGTCAAAACTTATAATTCAAAACTATAGTAATATTGACAGTTGAGGTCAAATAATAAACAGTGACTTTTTTCTGAGATATATACTTTTTCATATTATTGGGACTATCAAAGTTGACTCATATATTAACTATGATTTATGGAGATATTAGTTTTAAGTAAAATAAAGTATAAAATTAATCTTTTTGCACGTTTCTTGATGCGATATGATCAAGAGGTAAATGATATAATCTGACAAGTTCATTGCACGAACTTAGCAATTGCATCAATTAATTACGTATATTATATTTCAGAGTGGTACCGTGTCTTTTACTTTGTCTAATTAAGAATATGTCATGATCCAAGTAAATGCAAAAGTACCTAATTGATAACCAAATTTCAGCTTCCCCATAACAATTATGGTTATTCATGAGGGCCTATATGAAAAAAAATCTATTTTCTTCATGTTAGCTCTAATGTGCAAACATCAGTTTCAAGTTTTAAGAATATCTAGTTCTAGCCAATTTTTTTATTATTTATGGCTGGTTTTTCTGTGGTATTTATATATGTATCCTCTTGTGTTGCTACAACGATTAGCTCAATATGGTGCGCACATCATAGCATGTGTGTATATATATATGCGCTACTAACAAGTCATGACGTATAATACTGTTTTCTAATTAAAAAAATAAAAAAAAGTTCGTATGATTTCAAATTACTTTAATTGACGTGTTGTAAATTTAAAGATACTCATCATAAAGCAACAGTTGGCAGTTAAGAGCGGAATTTAATGAAAATCGAGAGAAATTGTAGCCCTCTCAAAAATTTTAAAAATTAATTATATTATTAAATATTTAAGATATTTTATTATAATTATACTAAATCAGTCCTCTTAAAAATTTTGAGACATATAATTATATTAAAAATAATATTTTAATTTATCTATTAATTTTAATCAAATTTTGTCGTTTAATTAAAAAAGAAAAAAAAAACACATGGGGTTGTCAATTAAAAGACGCAAGATGGAAAAAAAAGGAACCAAATCTGTCAACTCTAAAAATGCCCATAATAAAAAGAAATATAACAGAAAAAGGATCACTAAACATGCTTATCATGGCATTAATGTATTAATTATTTTCTCCTATTGTTACAAGCTACTTGGGGTTGGGGCTGCCACTTGCCTCACCACAGAAATATTCTGACATAGACCCATGCTCCAATTCTCTCCATTTCAAAACAAACTGGAGAGGAACCCGCTCTCATTGTCAAAGAGATAGTGCCCTCTCGGCCCTCCTCTTTTGTTGTTTATTCAATTATTCTCTCTCTCTCTCTCTCTCTCTCATTTAATTTAAGTAAATAAAATTATGGATAAAGATCCCTTTTATTTCGGCGGGGGGTTTAGTGGAAGCGGTCCAGAATTCATCATCCTCCGTCAGATCAAACCAGTTCGCGCCTCATCCAACGGTCCAGATTTGATCGCGTGGGACCCTTCGTTTATTCTATGGCCCTCTTGAAAGACCTCTTATTAGCACTCGTGCCTCTGAGCAGATGCAGTCTGACTGCACCTGGCGCACGAAAACCGTATATGATATAAAAAAAGAGGGGTTTCAGATTTCGGTGTTTTGTCATTACCCCTCTGTATAGGAAATAAATTTGCCATGAATTAGATATTATCCGTTGTATTTGAATTTTTACAAATATAATTATTTGTTTGAATTTGAATTTATTGTCATATTTTTGCATATATGAATATTCAGATAAGAATAATTTATAAGTATAAATATATATGGAAATACGGACACAATTTTAATTTATTAGAAATAGAGATGGATACGGATATATATAATTATTTGTATCAATAATTTTGAGAAGTTTGAATATCCATTGTAATAGATTTAAATATTTATTACACTAGCATGTGTATTCATTTAGAGTTTAGATTTTTATTATTTGTATGATTGTTTCTTACTAAAAAGCTCATTTATTTTCAGACATATAAAAATGATTGATAATTGATTTCCATTGACAACATATATTTTTTAATTTGTAAAAATTAGAAAATTGCTAATGTTTTTTTATTAACATCAACATTTGACTTATTAATCAATTATCTGTGCATTTGATAGATGTTAGATTATATAGTAAAAATTAAAAATGAATTTATAAATAGCAGGACTAGATGAATTCATCAGTCTTACTATATATATTTATACTTTTATACCTTTTAATATGATAAACTAAAAATAGAAAATTCATGTCATAAAAATTTTATATCATCCTATAATTATGATGTGTCTTTTATTACGTGAATAAATATATCTACCTAAGTAAAAGAATAGTAAAGATGATTGAATTGAGTTTGTACATTTTCGTAATATATTTTGTAAAAAAATTCTAGATCCGTACAAGTCTATTAAAGGGTTATTTTAAAACTAGCTTTAGCTTCAAGTATCAAAACTATAGAATCAAGTCTAATCAAGATTCATTAATAAAAATCAAATCTTACAAAGACCGTATAATCTGAAATGAGGATTTGTTTTTACATAAAACTATCTTATAAGTTATATATATAAAATTAGAGTGCTTCTAGGAGTACTGGATTTCTCGGCGTTCTTAATTTGAAATCTCTTGAATCGATTTTAAACAATAAATTCAAATTGTTTAATAAATTCTTCATATCAAAAATCTTAGAGGATATCAAAAAATTTTATTTTTAGAGTCTTCTAATCATTTTTTCATATTTCTAAAAATAATTCTAAAATAATAATAAACTAATAAATGAATTTTTATATATAAAAACATAATTCTAAAATAATAATAAACTAATAAATGAATTTTTATATATAAAAACAGATAAATTTCAAAAAAAATATATTCCATGTAACAATTTTTCTTGGCTGAAGAAAGCATATATAAACACCACAGTCCAGTTCAACCTAAATATAAACCAGGTGCAGCTAAGAAATTAACTAATTATCTCTGTCAAAATAAGGAAAAACTTTTTAATAATAAGTCGCCGTATTTAAACAAAGACGCCTCCAATTCTCTTTCTTCTTCGAATGGAAAACCAAACAAAAGAGAGAAGCGAAGTTGCCCGAACAAGCCTCCAATCCAATCCAATTTTGGGACTTGGAGTTCCCTTTGAATGAAATCTAAGTAGTTCTGTTAATTCATTTGTCGATTTCCGATCCCAATTTTGAAACTTGGAGTCGTGCTAGCTTGCGTGTCATCATCTCTCTCCTATATATTTCGTTTTAGCTTTGCGTGTGGGATTTTGGATAGGCAAGAGGAGGAAGGTGGATTAGTTTCTTAGGAAAGCTAAAGGTTCTGTCTTTCTTTCTTTCTTTCTTTCTTTCTGTTTGACTTTGTTTTGTATTTTTGGTTCATTAATTTCCAAGTTTGGTGTAAATTTTCGCGGGCTTGGGATGGTGTGGAAAAAGGTCTATGCTTTACTTGATTATTCTCTTTACTTTTTGCATGTTCTATACATCTTTAGGACATGATTTGTGGAATTTTTGTCTGGATAATAGTTTTTTCCTTTTCCTTCCTTTTGATAAAGAATTATCTATTTAAGTTTGGTTGTTTATTTTTTATTTTCAATCATGTTAATGGGGATTTTTATAATTTGAGTAGGAGTATTTTTAGATTTCTTTCTCTCTCCTTTATATATGTCTGTTTGGTTTTTTTTTTTTTCTAAATATGATGAAGAAGTTACTAACTTTGTTAAATTTAATTTGTGTGGTTTTAATTTTGTTGATATATATGTGGTTGAAAATCATGTCAGACACTAAGTTAAGAATATATCTCTTATATGATGCTATGTTGTTATAGTATATATATGTTTGTTCGTTTACATCTTTGATTGATGTTTGCTTATGAAGGTTCCTTCTTGAAATCAGATTAATTATAGCTCGATCAATATCATGATAACAAAATCAAGTTATTTGGTAAATTTTATCATCCTTTTAACATTGTTATGTATACAATCAGAACTTAATTTGCTAATAGTTTGATTTTAGTTGTTCATGAAAAAAAGATATTAGATTGAATTTTGGGTTTGGTTGTTTGAGATTTTTTGTATTGTTATGAGCTTCGGGTTCGATTATATATTCTGGTTTTGATGTATTTCTTCTATCACTGGCTTTGATTTTCTTCTTTGTTTTTAAATTCTGAAACCGGAATGCGTTCATAATCTACATGTGTGTTTCCTTCTCTAGTAGGTTAAGTTAATAAATTTCAAACAAAAAAAGGGTTAAATCAATAAGAGTTCTAAGTCCTTTCCTTTTTTGTTATTAGTTGGTTGTGATAGGTAATAATTACTATTACTTTTAGTTTATTTATTGTTTTTTTTTGTAATTTTTCAGGAAAGATAATGGCAAGCTACTATCTCATTTAATTTAAATTTACTTTTGAATTTTGAAGTTTTAGGTCTATGTTTTAAGTTGTGGGTCTCCATCATTCTGTCAATGGTATAGATGTCTTTTTAAGGTTCAGCCAGTTGTAGGTAAAGGTTGCTTTAAAAATGAATTTTTGTTTGGGTTGGAGAGTTGGGGGGGGGGGGGGGGGTGGTGGGAAAGTTATTAAATAAAAAGGAGATAAGTCATAAAAGTATAAAACAAACCGACTTCAATTCCTTTTGGTAAACGGATTTGACAAAAAAATGATGATATGTGCCTAAAAAGTGGTATGGTATTCATATATAATCTGTTTGTATGTTCATTTTCTTAGAACTGGGCTAGGACTTTGAATATGAATGATGCTTGTAAAGTCTAACATTTCCTAAATTATGGCCTTAATTGGTGTCAAATTTTCTGTTGCAATCCCTCATTTTCTATATTTTTATGTTTATTTTCGTATGAGTAAATCTAACTTGTAATAAAGTCAACTAGGAGGAAAAAGCTGGTTCTCATCTTTTTACTTCTTTTATGACA
The DNA here is from genome assembly GCA_037678475.1 of x Bolboschoenoplectus mariqueter. Lineage (NCBI taxonomy): Eukaryota > Viridiplantae > Streptophyta > Magnoliopsida > Poales > Cyperaceae > x Bolboschoenoplectus > x Bolboschoenoplectus mariqueter. The sequence continues at coordinate 727,021 of CM075260.1, read as the reverse complement.
ATTTTCAATGCAGGAGTGACGATTGCCATCAATTCACAATCTGAACCCCCCAAAATCTGCAAATTTTCTTCAATAAAAATTTGAAATCGGAACATAGAAGAACAAATGGGGAGAAGAACGGTTGGTGGTCTGATTCTGACAAGAGCTGGTTCAATCCTTGTTTACCGAGATGAAAAGGAAACACCTAGCAACAGCAACAGGCGTAACCAAGATCCTGCTAAAAGATGCAAGCAAGTGCACTTACAATCTTCTCAGAAGCGCAACTCAGAACCTTCTAAAAGAACAAATTCAACCTCCAATGCTGAAACAAGGGGAAAAAATGTAAATTTGGCAGCTAAAATAAACAAAAGAGTCAGCAGCATAACAAGGACAGTTTCACAAATACAGGGATCTCTTAGGGGTAGAAATGGAAGTTCCGGTAGCAGCAGCATCAGTACAGTAAGAAAAAGGCAAGTGGAGAGATTAGGAGGAAACGGGGATGAGATCTTATCGGGCCAGGAGAGAAGTGGCCGTTCACATGGCAGCGGGTTTCGTGCTAATGATAGAAGAGTATCGCCGTATTGTGGGGAGAGGGGTGTTGATGCACCGCGTGCAAGTACTGAAGATGATATTACGTATTGGAATTTTAACATAGATGATAACTCGGAGGTATCTCTTTATTTTTTGTTTTTATTTTAACATAGATTTATTAGTGTACTGGTTTAGTGTGTTGTGGTTCCTGCTTTGGTCTGAAACCCTGGACAATTACCATAATAATCTTTGGTAGATGGACCGATAAATCCTTATTTAAACGAAAATTGGCAGAACTAATATATTTGTAAATTAGAAGCAGTTATGAAGGGTACTTTTGTAATTTCAGAGATTCTTGGAGCAAGAAACAAGTTCTTTTCTTGATGACCGAAGCTGGCCTGATCGTCACCGAGAGATGAGAATGGATATTGATGACATGTCATATGAGGTTCCTTTTTCCTTTCATTTAGATATTTTTTGTTTATATAATTACTCTTTTAAATACTATCTAGGGGCTTGATGAAAATTCATAGTCCAATAAGTTCCACTAACTTATTAGACTCAAATTCAATCAAGCCGAAACCACTTCTGAAAATTCTATATGAATCTGATTAATTATATAGTTTTGAGATTTTATATACTTAAGAGTAATCTTATTATTATCATTAGGTAGGTTATATTTCACCAATATATATTTCTTTTTACTTGTGTCTGAAAAATTGAAGTTTCTATATCATAAACGGATTATATTCTTTGTACTTCTTATAATGTGAACATTAATTTATATCTTCATTAATCATTTCAGGGTGATTTTTGTTGTTTAAAACATTTTGCTAAAATACCTTAAATTTGATCTGAATCTGATTTGAGATATGCTAAGATAATGGATTTGGATATTTACTTGAATCCAGATGCTTGTGCTAATGGCTTACCAAACCCTGATACTTTCAATTGGTACAGATACACACATGGATCGTAAATGCTTAAAAGATCGAAATGCCAATTAAATTCAAATCCATTGACAACCCTATTTGTATTAGCTTTCTGTTTTAAATTGAATATCAAAATAGGTTTGTGTATGTACGAGTCCCATTGTACCAGTGATCTGTTATTAAACTGTTAACAGTAGGGTCTTGGGTCAATTCTTGACCTGAGATAATGTATGATGTGGCGATGCCTATACTTAAGTATCAATTGTTTAGAGTCTGCTGTTATTATCTTACAGGAGTTATTAGCCTTTTGTGAGAGAATTGGGACAGTAAATACTGGCTTGTCAGATGCAGCCTTGTCAGAATGCCTAGAGAGAAGCCTCTATGTACAAATGACTTCATGCTCAAACCTGCTTGATAAAAAGGAAGAAGGAGACATCAAGTGTATCGTTTGTCAGGTAATATTTGTTTATAAGATTATTCATAGGCGACATTCGTTGCCATTCTCGTTTGCGGAGAAATCTGTTTCTGTAATAGTTTCCTCTTTAATTGTCTTTCCTAGAAACCATGGATTATTTCAATTATCCTTAAATAAGCTGCTTTTTTGGTGATGACTTCAAAAAACCAAGGCAAAGAAAGGAGAAATTAATTAACTATTTTTTGTTGGCCCCTACGCGAGTTGTTTATCGGTTCAAACTTTGCCTGATTATGTAATTCAGAGCCAATTGTCAACCTTTGTAGGTGTAATTCCAACAGTATAGTATTTTGTTAAAGTTTTTATTTAGAGAATTATTAGTATTTTTCAAATAAACAGCAGAAGAAGGATTATCTTGCATTTGTATAGTCTGATTCATGCTATTTGGGATTCCTCAAAAGTTTCAATCAGTTAAGAGTTAATTTTATTAATCGTCATTGTTGTTCCTGAGTTTCGTTATTTGTTTTTTCTTTTTTCAGGAAGAGTATAATTTTGGAGAAGAGGTTGCAAAGATGTCATGCAGCCATTACTATCATGTAAACTGTATTCACCAATGGCTCCGGCTCAAAAATTGGTGCCCGATTTGCAAAGCTTTAGCCTCGCCCTCGTCCTAGACTCAATTTGTAAAAACTATGGGTCCTTTTTATAAATTCTTCAATCTTTTGTACTAGTCAAAAATTTCTACTTTGATAATTAGAAACCAAAGCATATCTTAGCATACATCTTTTCTTTTCTTTTAAATTTTCTGGTATGACATGTACATTCAAGCATTAAATTAAGAAAGCAGAAAAGGAATTTTTTTTAATGATATGATTTTGCATATTATTTTATCGTTTCTGATAAATTTTGTTCATTTGATGTTATGCATTGTACCAACATGCCACAAACTCAGGTGAAATTGTTGGAATGATGGAATCACACCAATTGTTTTCTTTTTTCTTCTAGTATGTATTTTCTCTCTCTCAACCAATTCAATCTGAAAAAAATCTCTTAATTAGAAAATGTTTCCATCATTTGTCCAATGTGGACAAATTAACACCCTGATACAAATATATTTCTTACCAGTCACCATATGTGCGAGCAATGGTTGCATCACTCTAACAGGTGGGACCCATCACAGCTAAGAAGAGAAGAACATAAAAACCTACGGCTATTATTACGAAATTTCCTTTTAATTGAAGAACATGATTTTCTTTACACTTCAACTTTGAAATTCTATTAGCAATGATTTTTACCACTAAAAATTAACTTATGATGTACATTTATCAAGACTCAAAATATGTCTTCCTATTTCATTTCAATTTTTCTCCGCTAAAAATAGTACCGAATGATAACAAGTCCAATCTGATAAAATAAAAAAGATAATACATTATTCCAGGCCTTCTTTATCAATTTATTCTGACCCAAATCTGTTGCATTTAACTAACACAAAAAAAATTATAGGCACAGCAATTGAAGTATTCATTTAACATTTGCCCAATGTAGACAATACAACCAAAATTTTGACTGTAAATACTGAAATTTAGTGTTACATTCTATTGCTAAAATACAATACTACCAAAACTGTTATACGAATCAAAACAAAAACAAAAAACAGTTTAGCAATCCAAAGAGTGAAGTAGGCCTCCAAGTGAGCAGCATTACAGTGCTTGAGCTGATTCTTGACACCACAAAAAAAAAAAAATAGATGTGTTTGCTCCATTTAAATTTTGTGCAAGTATTTGCATTATACAAACCCTCGAAGAAGCTAAACCATAACTTCAAACTTCATCAAGGATATTATACTAAGTAACTTTAATATATCAACTTTAGCTCCCTCCAATCTGTTTGAATTAATGGGAATCCAATCAGTTTTCCCTCTATAAATTAACCATCATTATGCATTAAAATAAGAAGTTAGTAAAATGAACAGGGCACAGGCACAAAAATTATTAAAAGAAAATAACTGCTTTCATTCTTTGAGAAAAATCAGCGGTTGTGATATCATAAAAGCATCAGATGTACAAACTATGACTGATATTTGATGGATAATGTAAAGTTAATTATGTAATAAATCAGGGTTTACCTCATTTGATGAAGGGAAGACCAGAAGGCACTTTTCTTGCATATTCTATGTAGTCACGGCCAAAGAACTGCCTCAAGAAAAACTCCTCATATCTGTTTTATGTTAAAGGTTAACTAAAACCAGGTATTAAACCATAATTTGTATTCACCTGTATACCAGAACTTCTCCATAACCATTGTTCATATTGTTAGTTTTGAGTTTTTGTTCCATAACCTAGTTTTTAACTTGAACTATTGTCTCATTTCTTTTCTGTTAGTGCTTATTTAGGGTTTTGTCTCAACAGAACATATGCTGAAACTCAATAAAATTTTCACAATAGGATGAATTGGATACAAAAGTGAGTAGGAATTGTATGTATTGTACTGAGCTTAGTGTGCTGTTATGTCATATACTGTTACAAAATCTTAGGATACGGTATTCGCTTGGAGAAGAAGTGCCATAAAGCTAACACAAAAGCAACTAGAGAAATTGGATTGCAGAGCATGACCTGAGTCCCAATTGCCCATATAAAGAATCCACAATAACTTGGATGCCTCATGATACTGTCAAAAACAATTATTAACTTGTTTCCATTAGAATGTAAATGCATACTTCAAATGTGATTATTTGGATATATCTACTTTCCGTTTGGTAATGGTTCTTCTAATTGTACAGTACTATTGCCATCCTAACTAGGGGATGGAACAGATTCAACTGACACAAGCATATAAAACCAACAAAGTATGTTACCAAAACAATAACCTAACCAAAGGTCATAAGTCAAGATTAACCGGACAAACTTGTGCCCAGTAAAAATTTAATATGTGACAGAAATGCCAGTATAGACCTTACTGGTATGTTGTAATCTTCCAAAAATGGAATATTATTGTACATAGAATTGCTTGACTAACAAGAAATGCAAATTTGCAAGTTTGACCTAATAACTGCAGAATACCAGGCAAGATAATAGTACACTAAAGTAAAAGATACCACAACTGAATACCTATAAACTCCATGTGTAATCAGCTCATGTTGTTCTTCATAGTAAATTCTGATCAAGTGAGTAAATGCACGCCCGGCTGTCATAATTGCGGCCTTTCGGATCACTTCTCCAATAAGTAGCATTACAAGGCCACAATTGGAAATGAACCAAATCTCCTTCCATTGTGGGAAGAGAGTTATTTCCACCATATATTCAACTAGTGCAAAACCCATGGCTATGGCGTAGTGCTTGCTTATTAGCAAAGCTGAATTAATATTCAAGGAAAAACTAGTTAATTCATGGCACAAATCCTTAACTATTATCTCTATAATGATACAACAGTAAAAGGAGAAACTAGTCAGATATTTTGTTTTGAAATAAGGGTTAGGTTGCTGCTGTGAACCCCACATCCCTTTCTTTTTTAATGTATATTGCAGGAATCAAACATGTATCTCTCAATTGAGAGATAAGATCCATTACCATCTGTGTGCTAGGTGTAATATCTTATGTTAATTTTAAAAAGAGCATATTTCTAGTTAAGCACTAAACTAGTCCAGTTAATTAGATTCCAAAGAATGTATTAATTGAAGTAAAACTGATAACAGAACATAATTTTTTTTTTTCAGAACTTGAAGCCAGGTTAGTGGCTTGATTTAAGCTAAAAAAATCATTGCTGGTTTAGACAAAATCTACAACTAGGGCAAACTCAAGCTATAGTGCCAACGTATGAAATTTCAGTATAATTAAAGCTTATAATAAAATCAAACCAGATTCCGGGCTTAACCCTGGCTTATTTAACTTAATTCTTGTCCTAATTCAAGATCCTTAAATCAAAACCTAATCAATCCAGGTCCTAATTTATCTATATAGCACATAAAACCATTCTCAGTGTGTGTGTGCATGGTGCATAGACATGAGCAGGAAGAAAAAAAAGCATGTTTTAAGGGAAAGAAAGAAAAGATGCTGACATGAACAGGAGACATTGGAGCGACCATGGAAGAAGATGGCAAGGATGTATTCTGACACGTGGAAGAACGCGATTGCTCCGATGAACTGTGAAATCTGACGAATTGCAGTGTAGCTCGTCAATGCATCCGCCATTTCCGATGCGATCTTCCTCCCAATCCAATCTATTGTCTCCTTCTCCGTCGGAAGACAGAGAGGAGCGAGACCACGAAACCTCGCAATTCTTTCTTTCTTCCTTGTTCTTTATTTTTTTCCTGTTTTTCGTTTATTTTCTTTTTGATTTATTCGATTTCAGAGTGCCTTTCCCAACCACTATCCTCTCGGACGTTCACAAGGAGTTATTTTCAGATATACCCTCATAATCTCACCATATTGGAAGAACAGAAATAATAGTTTAGAGTTTTCGCAATATAGCCCCCTGTATTCTTGGAAATATTTTATTATCAGGACAGACGTTCTCAGCGCCTCTCCTTAGTGCTATCTTCTTCTTTTTTTTATTCCTTGTGCTCATTTTGGCATCTTAGATTTATGAACATGAATTTCCAAATTCCAAAATTCCAATATTCACACGATAAATTATTCTTACATCTCAAATTTTATATTTCTTATTTGTATTTCAAAAATATTCATATTTAATAAACTATTATTTATATGTATTGTTGAAAGTATTTATATTTAGTATATAAAATATTTTATATTTTATATTTTCTAACAGATCATACAAAAATTGAAATTAAAAACTATGTTGAATTTTTTAAAATATATATTTTAAAATTTTTAATCCTATCAATATATAATATAAATACTTTTATTATTAAATATAAATATATTTTTTAAAAATATATGAATACATTTAAAGTGCAAATAAGGAGTATAGTTTATCGCTCAAATAAAAACAATAAAAATACATAAAAATGAAAGAAAGGATATAAGTTTTCTAACATGTTGCTCAGGTTGCTATCTAGGAAGAGTGCCAAAGTAGTAATTCTTATCAGGGAGCTGATACGTAGATACCGTTATCGTCGATACGGACTTTGTTATTCAGATTAAATGAGTTATTATTTACATTACCGACTTTATTATGCAATTTATTTATACAATGCTTTTATTATTCATCTTAAGTGAGTTATTATTCAGATTAGTGAAACTTGAATTGAATAATAAAATATCATATAAAATAAGTTATATAATAAAGTCATTAACATGAATAATAACTCATTGTACATGAATAATAAAGTTCACATTGATAACAGTATTAATGATGATATCTCGAAATATTTTCCTTTTTTGTTAAAATCAAGGCCCATCAGCCCAGTTCATTTTTATTTATTTTGGACCGAGCAATAACATAACCCTGGTTAAATTAAAGAGAGGATTATTAATTTGTTGTTTCTTATAGTTCTAGGTTGTTTACATTTTGCCTCAAATCAAAGCCCAAAACCACAAATTATTCTTCCTTTTCGTTGGTAAAGGTGAAAGTATAATTGAGATCTTTTTTTATATGGGTTCAAGATTATGGGCTCAATATTTTTTCTATGTTATTTTGGGCCATTTGAAGAGAAAAACTCTGAACAAATTTTTAGGTTTGTAGAGTGCATCACATATTAGTATGATACAACTCTGTTTTTTTTTTCTGTACCTTTCATAAAGTAATAAAAGCATTTCATAATTACTTCTTTAACAAAAAAATAAATAATGCATCAAAAAATTTTAAAACAGGAAATAGATATATAAGACCATTTCATGAAGTCCTAAGGAATTTAAATATAAAAAAGATTTAGCACGAATAATTTTGAGGATACACAATTTGAAAAAAAAAAGAATTAAATAAAGGAAAAAAGGGTCAATGACAACAAAGGGATAAATTTTGGTATATTCAAAGCAAAGTCCAACTCCAATTCCAAAAGATTTTTATTTCTTGAGAGATGCCGCAATGCAATAAAAAGCATTTCATTTGCAAAATTTATATATATATATGTAATTTCATAAAATAGAAATTATTTTTACACTTCAAGTTTTGCATCCCTTATTTACACCCAATGTTTAGTATAAACATTTTTAAAAAAATATATGTTTCAAAATTTAAATTATGCATCCCAGTTTTACATCCCTAATTTCAAATACTTGGGATGCAGATAAAGGATACAGTTATCATGCCTTTTAAAATGACAAAATAAACATGAAATAAAATATTAACAGATATAACAGCTCTGAGAATACTAAAATTCCAAAAAAAAAATAATGCTATAAAATGCAAAGAAGAAAGAGTAAAAACAATATTAAGTAGTTCAATTATTATTAAAAAAATATATTAAGTCATTTAAAATAGGTAGTTGTGATTCCAGATGATTATGATATATATATATATATATATATATATATATATATATATATATATATATATATATATATATATATATATATATATATATATATATATATATATATATATATATGGCCAAATCCATAGTTTTGTTGATGAAAATTTGTTTGAACATTGGCTTACCAATTTGTCACTTTAATGACATGTCATAGAATGTGCTAACTAGGTCATTGCCTTACTCTAATGGATCTCTTAGAAAAGACAAGAACAAAAAGTAAATTTTAAGAGAAACCAGACTGTAGGAAAAACATTTCAAAAAAAGAGAGGCTACCTTAACTGTTCCAACAGCAAAGTTATTTGTTTCCAATTATAAAAAATTGGTCTAATATATCTTCTTTTGCTTTTATTTTTTTATTTTTTCTTTTAAGAACAAAGACCTCCTTTATGCAAAATGCATATGATTTGCTTCAAAAGATATAGTCCGTATAAAAGTATAATATAGTTTACTTTTCTTGTTTATGAAAATATATTTTATCAAATATGAGGAGTAATAATTGTACATCTTAATTGCATTTTTATGTTCATCTTATATATATATATTTTTTACAGAAAATATTTATATCTAATGATAAAATTATTTATATCTTATATTATTAAAATTAAAAGTTATATAAATTATATTTATATTTATGCAATAATAATTTTAATTTTATTTTATTTTATAATTATCTAAGAAAAAAATGTTAAATACATTTTATAGTAATTATAAACACTTATAAATTTAAATATAAATAAATTATTTAGTATAAATATTTTTAATGTATATATAAGAAATAAACGTGGGTGCAAAGATAATAAATTAACTTGATTGATAATTAAACTTATGTCACGTGCTAGATGAAATGATATCTTCTGAAAAAGTTATCTTCTAATATGATGAGGAATTTTCCAAAACGTGACTCTTTTCCTTTTATGGTTCTTTGCTCACAAGATTCTCTCCAAAAAGATAAGTCTTTTAAAAGAAAAGAATATTCTGCTCCAACATTAATAAGTATGATTTCAAATTTGTGATATTCACATAAAGAATATTATTTTTCTCACTAAATTAAAGATTAATTTTCGATTATAATAGGTAATTATATAATTGAAAAGAAAATGTGAAAAATTGCAAACTATATCTTATCATGTATACGTACACATGCTGTTTTCAAAGATAATTGAACATTGAAAATAAATATGTTCTTTAATCTTTATAATGGACGTCTCCATCCATTATACAATTGGAGATGATCGAAGTAGCATTAATTTAAAGTTTGGTAGGTTAGTGTCATAGTAGCTTCACAAGGCAAAGTTCATGATTCAATTCATTCATGATCCAAGTCCCATTCCATCATCATATCATATTCATATCATATCTTGTAGAAGTACATCACTGCATACGCATCAAAGCATGTGAATTTATTTCCTTTTTTTATAGGTTCGTTGTTGATATAACAAGTCGGATAAGATACCAGACAATAGCAACGAGACATCAAGTTCTCGTGCTATGTACCTTTCTTTTTTCTTTTATCTTTTCTTTTGAGCTTTTGGCACTTTTGTTGAAGTTTGTAGTTTTGTTGGCTTGAACTTTTTTTTTCTTTTTTGAAAATGGCATGAACTCACAAGAGAAGATGAGGTACAAAAAGAGATTAGATCATTTAAGGAGGCAATTGCTTGGATTTCTCTCCTTCTAAATTGGATCAGAGAGTACATATTTCATTCGAAAGTACATTAATTGTAACTAAAGGTCGTTTGACCCAAAAAAAAAAATTTAACATACATTCAATTTTTATGATATATATATATTTTTAAATATTATTTAAATTAAAAAAAATTAAAATTATATATGTGTTTTTAATTAATTAAATAGAACGGACATTAATTTTGAGTCTAATTTAGAATTTAATTGGTAATTCATTATAAAGTCATTAAAACTTCATCGTTAAAATTTTAAAATTTCTTTCAAATTGACTCAAATTTGATACATATTTTTATCTAAATAATTAAAAATACATCTATAGTTTTATTTTTAAGTTTGAACAATATTTATCAAAAATATATATCACAAGAATTGAAATTGGATGTACAATTAAAATTATCCAAAAAAATAAAAGGAAAAAGAAATTGGGAACAAATGCCAAGATAATATTTGCCTTGTTAGTGAGGGCATAGTTATAATTACAGCCACAATGGATAGAACCTTCCAATTAATTAATTCGACATAAATATTAATTAATGTTGTTATCCACAAACACAAAGTGATCCATATGTTGCAAACTAGCCATGTTTGCTCCAGATATATCTATATCCATGTTTTCTATACACTTTTTGAATACTTTTAGTATCCATCAACTTTAGTTCTTTTATATCTTCTATTCATTTTTTCTTATTACCTTTTGTATCCATCAACTCTATATCTCCTCATGCATTGCTTTACTTTTATTCATTTCATTTACTATCCACGACTTTTGTGCTCTCTTATATTTCTTTTTCTTTTTTCTTATAATATGTATAGCTTTCCATCACGTCTGAATAATTAGTGCATAATTTTCATAATTGTAACTAAAATCAAATGAGGTGATGGGTTAGTTTTTTTATTTAGTTTTATTTTCATATTATGCAACCTTGTATTTCTTTTTTTTCTCCTAGTAATTCTGTTTTATATTATTTATATTTGATTTAACAAAAGTTAATTCGTAGGCAACACAACACGGAAAAGGAGAGAGCGGTGCATCAGTCGTTCGTAGCTGTTGAGAGTTTGTACAACCACCATGTATAAATAATTGGACGGGTGGACCCGAGTTGCAGCATCCGACGAGTGCTGATTTTTTTTCTGTGCAGCATGACGTACGAAAGGATGAATTATAGGGGGATTTTTTTAAGATTTTCTTTACATAAATTTTGGCGCGATTGGACGGATAACATGCTGCACTATACAGTGTAGCGCAGTAGAAGATATGAACTGGCGTCAGACGAGTTGATAAGAATAGAAGAGAAAAAGATAGATCAAATATTACATGAAATCCTTACAAGATAGATCAAATATTTCTTGACTACTTGCAGATTATAAGAGATTCATGTCCTACTCCATGCTGCACAAATCCTAGCATCCATCTAAATTTTTCTTTATTGAGATTAGTGCAATCTCTATCAAAATTTTCCTTGCTAAATCCAATGGCACCTACAGGTGCATCCAGCATCTTGCACCGAGGTGTGCCCGGTATAACATGACTAACTTTAGTCGAAGAGAAATAAAACAAAAGGACAATCATGTTAAAAATATGAAGTTAATATCAACAAAGCTTTCTTTTCCATCAGCAAATAAATCATAGTTCGAGTGTTCACAAAAGCATTTTCAATTTACGGCGACAGAACAGATAACCATACAAAATTTCGCAATTGCTGATAGATAGCAGACATTAACATTTAACAAGAAATGGATATTGAAGTTACTCTTGAAAATGAAGAGGACAGAAAAAAAAAACCTTTATTACCCTATAATCTACCTATAATAGAGACATATATTCTCATCTTAATATAAAATAAAAAAGAGGAGGTAAATGGTTGGTAAGCTTAATACAGTAGGCCTCCAAAGGCGCAACATGATATCAGCCAACAAGATAACTAATTTATAATAATAAAGAGAAAAACCAAAGGTAGAACTTTTTGATCAGACCCGGCCCCCGTCATACTATTTGAAATCTTAAACGGTGTAGTGCTGCTGGATGCTGTCAATATCAAGCCCCTTCAGCTTCACCACCGACTCAACATGTCCTTTCAATGTATTCAGCTCTCTCAGCCTGAACAAGGTTACAAAAAAGGAAGCAGTTCCATTAATCTATTTTCAATTAGGAGTAATTTCATGTAGCTGTCAAAGAACCTCAAAAGATTCAAAAGATTGCATAGAACACCACAACTAGAACTACAAGAAATATCATCCATCGAGGATGATGAACCGCTTCTTACGCATAATGCTAGAAAAGAGACATTTTGGTCATTTAGATGAAAATAATGGGACAAGTATCAGTATCTGGCATGTTCCAGACTGCTAAAGGTTAATCTGATATTTTTGAGGGGTTATTTAAGGACAGAATAGTAAAATGGATTCCTTTCTAGATCTGTTTTATTAAGGAAAATGTAGGTACCTTGCGACTTCGGCACGCCTCTTAGCTTGCTCAGCAATCTCAGACAGTTCTCTGTAACTGGTTCTCTCATTGAAGAGGTCGGCAGTCTCTGGTGGCTGGAGACCATGGAGGGTCCTCTGGGCTGTGGCCCACTGAGCCTCTCTCTCCTCTCTCCCATAATCCTTCTTTGTTGTAAACGCAGTCTATGACCATAATAAAGGAATCCATGGTCAGAGATTTAAAGTGGAAGGATTTCATAGATTAAGGAGTTTCAGATCAAAGCTATGTAAAAATGGCTACAGGTTAGGGCTCACAATTAGAGGAATTATGTTGTAGTGTTGCAGGTACGGGCACATAATAACTGCTAGTGACATTACCAAAATATGTATGAAATTACATGTTGCCTCTTAATATTTTGGGTTAAATTTTGGAGTGGAGTATGATATATCGGAAAGCTACAGGTTCTGTACCAAAATCGAGATCTCTGATAGAAATTTAGCTTAATGTCCTTTTGACTTAAACCCTACAGCTTTGTAACATGAATTGAAATTTGATTAAGCTGGTGGTTCCTGATTAGTACCTTATTTTCTAGAAGATTGTTCCAGGCCTTGCCACTCAGTGCATATCGGATGAGAAATTTGAAGAAATCAAGTGGTATATAAGTGACAATGCTATATATCCAGATAACACCGGCCCATCCCCATCCTATCCCCTTGATGCGTGCAAATCCCCAGTTAGCATACACTGCAATCACAGTTGCAATCTGACGAAACAAAAGGTTAAAAAGTTAGTTATACCCTGCAGTCCACTGATGTTACTGTTTTGTTGATGAAACTTTTAGCTTGTAGAAATAAATATCAAAAAGGAAAAAATCAATGATCCTAAAAGCATGCACGCAAAACTCCATCACTTCATTGTTATGGGTAAATCCTACTTTTACGAAATACTACTGAATGTCAGATTACTGCAATATTAATTCTAGCTAACTTAGAAGAAAATTTGAACTGTTTTGTCAATTTTGAAGCTTAGGTAAAATAGTTGTTTTATATTAATTTTGAAAACTGAAGCCTCTGTAAAACACATTTTATATTAATTTTAAAAGCTGCTTAGATGCTTAAACATATTAATTATACGAAGTTAGAATGAGAGAGAGAGGGAAAGCGAGTGATTGTGAAAAAAGAGTGAATTACCAGCTGAGCGATGAGAAAAGCAACGAGGAGAAGAAGGCCAGGACGCTCCACTATGGAAAAGCTGCGTGACCTTGTGACGAAAATAAGCGCTTGGCTTATGATGCTAACTTGGAGATACAGTGCAGCCATCATTTCATCCTCACTGTGCCTAATCGATCTTACACCAAAACGATTCTACATATATAAAGAAAGACATAAATTAATTCCATTTTTGCCCTTTTTATCATGAGCTCCATGTTACATATTCAGACTTATCTAACAATGGATATAAACAAAGGATAACTAACAGAGAAGAAGTCAGTGTCTCGCATGGCCCAGAAAAATACAACAGTCATTAATGCTAGGTAGCCACCAAAAACAATGCCTGTAGCAAAAATCTCTTTTAGTTTCCAACTGTCCGGCATGGGGGAAGGTTTCACCCGATCCTTTGATATCGTCATTATCGTGCCTAGCACATTAAATTAGAATTAGAAATCTTGTTTATGCACCGAAACTATTGAATGTTCCATTTGAGAGTAAAATTACCATCATTCAAGATGGCAATAATCAGAACCATGAAAGGTGAGAAGTCGAACTTCCATATCAGGGCTATCAGCATGAATCCAAACTACAAAAATTATTTCATAAAAATAAAATAAATATAAAATTGATTGAAACAAAAATGCAATTGAAGAGTCCATTAAAAACTAGGTACTTGCCTTACCTGTGAATATTATAACTATGGCCCCTACATTACTCCTAATCACACAATTTTTATTTGTTTCATAGGAACTCTTGTTGCTTAAAACAGTAGTAAGAAGAAAGAGATAAGAAATTTGCAAAAAAAAAAAAGGAAGCATCTTTTGGATCAATGAATAACTTACAACAATACGGATGGTGATGGAGACAGCATATATCTACAATAAGAGCAATACAACACAAAATCAATGGCCAAATTATCAAGCGGAAACCCAAACAACCTATCTTAGACCCATAGTAAATACTTACAGTGTAATTCTTCATCCTTTGGAAAATAGCACGGCTAGTAAGCACAGCACTGATGATGACACTGAGACCCGGCTCAGTAAGCACAATATCTGAGGCACTCCTGGCTGCATCAGTTGCGTCAGCCACTGCAATTCCAATATCAGCCTTTTTCAAAGCCGGCGCGTCATTGACTCCATCCCCTGTCATGCCGCATATGTGCTTTCGCTCTTGTAGCTTCTTCACTATTTCATACTTGTGCTCTGAAAATTAAATAAAGTATAATCTACCAAGTTAGAACTGTCAGATTTGATCACAGCATATTGAGTACAAAATTTTGAATAGCCAGATACCTGGAAACACGCCAGCAAATCCGTCAGCTTTTTCAATCAACTCATCAACTGGCAGTGAAGATAATGATTCGTCCTTATGTTGACCTAGCAGTGAAGAAGATGGGTACATGTTCGTACCCATTCCAAGCCTTCTCCCAGTTTCCTTTGCAATAGCAAGCTGATCACCTGATACCAGAAAATATGCAATTCCATTAAGAAGTGCAAATGAAGGATCTTAGTCTCGAGATGTATAGTTTCGAACTGCAAATAAGAAGAAATCATACCTGTAATCATTTTAACATTTACACCAAGGTTAAGAGCTCTGCGAATGGTCTCAGCACTGTCATGTCTCGGGGGATCAAACAAAGGCAATAAACCGACAAACTGCCATGGCCCACCCGGGCCATCCTTGGATTTCTCTGGTACTTCCTGTATTTTTGAAATAAACAAGAATATTTTTAATATTGCAATATAGTTTTATTGTAGCGATAAAACTAAAAATAATGAAAAATTTTACTAGTAAACCTGTCTTGCAACAGCCAATGAACGGAGCCCACGTTCAGCATATTTATCAATCACAGTATGCACCTTTCTTCTCACATCTTCTTTGCAGTTGCAGAGGCTCAACATCTGAGACAATATTATAAGATTATTATTCAGAAAATTATTTAGAGCAGAAAACTAAAATATATATCAGCTTTAAAAAGAAACAAAGCATACCTGCTCAGGAGCACCTTTGCTGACACGATGCCAATTGCCACTTGAATCGATGTATGTGAGAGCAGTTCTCTTGTCAACAGGATTGAAGGGCAGGAAATGCATTTCAGTGATACCTGCTCTTGCCTAATACAAGCACAAAAGTTTCAATTGAAAATACAGTTCCAATATTCAGACGATACAATACCATACCAGTCAATTTACCTCTTTTGGATCAGCAAGCATCCCGACCATGCAAGCATCAATAGCATCTTGATTCTCAGTCCTGGAAGCCCTAGCTGCGCACAGAAGCACATGCTCCTTATCGACCCCTTTTGCAAACACCTCAATTAAATTTTTGTCAACACTCAGCTTATTCAAGGTAAGGGTTCCAGTTTTATCACTGCACAAGACATCCATGCCGGCCATTTCCTCTATGGCAGTCATGCGCTTTGTGATGGCACCCTGCTGAGACAACCGGTGGGAACCTATGGCCATAGTTACAGAGAGGACAGTGGGCATTGCGATGGGGATGCCACCAATGAGGAGCACAAGGAGATTGTCGATACCATCCCGGTACCGGCGATGCTGAATTGCATACATGACGATGAGCTCAATTGCTATGCCAACACCAATCGAGCAGATGCAGAAGTTACCAATTGCTGTTAGTACCTTTTGAAAATGGCCAACCTGAAAAATATTTGTTAATACATTTGTTAGTGAAATGACAGATGGAAACATATAAGACAAATATATGCCACACCTGAATTACATGCAGCAGCACCAGCAACGACAATGATAACAATTATTACTATACTTACTACTACTACTACTATTACCAAAACTAATAATTATAATAGAAATGACAATAAGAGTAACAATATAATAATAATAATAACAACAATAATAAAAAAAGTTAAAGTTTAGATTAAGGTAGCAACAATCCTCATCCTTTTAGATGTCTTGCCAACAAGAGACTAAGGCCCGATAAACTGTCATTTATCAACAAAACTAAATCTAGTTTGTCTATACTTAGTGCTTTACCTGGTTGGTGCTATCGACTAAATGTGCAGCTTTTCCAAAGAAGGTGTGCACCCCAGTGGCTATGACAACAGCCTCTATCTCTCCCTGCTTGCAAGTAGAACCGGAGAAAACCTCATCTCCTGAATTTTTTGTGACGGGAAGAGATTCTCCGGTCAGTGCAGATTGGTCAATTTTTAACGGGTCACCTTCAAGGAGACGTGCGTCAGCCGGGACGATGTCTCCAAGCTTAATGCTGATGATGTCACCTGGGACCAGGATAGCAGCATCCTGTTCACTCCAACGGCCATCTCTTAGGACCTAATTTAATTACCAAAAAAAAATCAAATAAGCAACATTTGAATGCACTGTAATTAAGGGATGAATCATGTCAATCTAGGTATTACAATTAGTTGTATATACTTTAGGAAAGCTGTGGCTTGTAAATCTTAAGTATGATTCTATTTGCATTCAACCATTTTAATACAATAAATAAAGAACACCCTAAGAGCAGAGGAAATGTCATCTATAATTATGATACTATTTGCTTTTTCATTTCGTCAAGAAAATGCTAAAAACTACCCGTCCAACTTGCCAACTCATACATTCACCAGAAACTCCAGGAATTAACAAATCGCAAAGGGGGGCATTGATTATGTTTCCTCCAATATGTTAAAGAAATATACCAGCTATTCTCTAATAGCCAGGTGACCTCTCAAAAAAAATCTGTTAACAATACACCAAATCAAATTTACTAACAAAGCTTTGAGGAAAATAAATTACAAACAGTAAGTAACCTTGGTCTTGGGAGCAAGGCCAGCCATGAGAGCAGCTGCAGCATTACCGGCATTGTTCTCTTCAATAAAGGAGATGGTGGAGTTGATAATCAGGAGAACAACAATACCGACAAAGTCCTGCCAGTCGGGGGGCTTCCCTCCGCCGTTAGCCAGTGCAATAGCCATGATCGCGGCAATCTCCATGACCCATGACAGCGGGTTCCACATGAACCCCAAAAACTTCAGCAGCTTGCTCTCCTGTTTATTTATGCATAATAATTGTTACTTCTTAGCAAAAACATTACTTTCAGATGGTTAAATAAGTTGATTAGGGAAGAACTCGGGAATGAGTTTATTTGGTACCTAACAGCTAGTTCTAGTAATAGTATGGATCAACAGGCAGTATATTGCACAAAACATTTCTTTTTAAAATTTGTACTTCATTTTTTTATTTATTTACCCATATATGCCCAAAGTTGGAAAGGTAGCTACAAAGGGTCAGTGAATCTTGCTATTACATTTTGATTTTTATTATATGTGTACTTCAATATTTTGCTATTAGAAAGATTGTATTAAAATTAGCAAGACTGAAGATGGAAGATGGATACAGCAAATGAAAAATAGAGGCGAATAATCGACCTTTTTCTCTTCGAGCTTGTTGGGGCCAAAAAGATTGAGACGGCTTGTGCCTTCTTCTGAAGTGAGACCACCTTTGGTGCATTTCAGCTGCTCAAATACCTCTTCTATTGGTATATGCTCCTGAAAAAGAAATGAAAACAACAGATTAATCAGAACACAATCCAATCAATATGGAGTGCCAATAGCATATACAGCAGATTTAGTTACTGATTCTCAAGTAATTTTTCTAAGTACTCACAATGAGTTTGAGACATATTAGGTTCACAATCTTCTTGTTATAATCCATTGAAGTGAAAACATTTTGGAGATAATTAAATTACATATGAGCTAAAGCAAAACTGAACTGAATTGAACTAGAGGTCCTAGTTTATTTATATTCTAATAAATTATTTTATTTATTATCTATTTAATCATTTTTCTTTACTGAAAGTAGAAAAAAATAAACTCATAATTCTCGTGAAAATGATCTTTTGTTGTCACCCAATGGTTACCAGCCCGTGAAGATTTGAATCAACTCACACAATTAATTGAGTATTCCAAGTGGCTTCTATATTTACCCTTTATCCCGTGAAGTTCCCAAAAAAGAAAAAGGTTTAAAGAATTGAATCATTATTTTAGAACTAGACCTCAAATTAAAAAAAAATGTATTACCCAGAAACTACAACAGTCAAGGGCTGGTATTGGTACCACGTGAAAGAATCCACCAGGAAAAGACAACAAATAGTGGCTCTACTATATCTTTGTACAAAGCTTTTATTCTCTATTACACAATACTTATCAGAATTGTCCCCATATACTTAAATAATATGATAACTATACCTATCTTGTCTGACAATATTATTGCTTGATTGACATATTTAATTTCAGAACACTTATTTAAGTGTAGTTGAGATAGCCAAAATTCTTACAAGAAACACCCTGAACATTTTAAAATTACATATTTTGATTCAGCAAATCATTACTTTCCAGTCACCACCTTCACATAATATGCATACAGAATATTCCTAAAAACTTTCTGAATAAAGAAAATTTTGTGCCTATTGCTAACTCTACATCATCCGCTAAGAGAAATAAAATAGTGCAATATCTATTCCAATATAATAGCAAGTCCATAATTGTTGTTATTTCTAATAAATTTGTTCTAAAGTAAATGTATTATATCAATTTACTGACATGGTCTAAAAACTTTTTATAAATATCTCTCTTAAATGTAGTCCATAAATTTAATCCAACGTATTCGTTTTAAAACGAACGGTCCGAACTAATAAAATAGCATCTTACAACATAGTCCAGAGAATAACAACAAAATTGAAAAGTAACCAAAGAGAACTTTCTAATTCAAATATATTTGTAGGAAACTCGTTTATTTCCCTCTCAAATAGAGTACAACACCAATACACCTAAATTTATCATTTACTAATCAAAACCACCTTTTTATTCAAATTGGATTATATCCTTATTTTACCTCTTTGGGAAAGACAAGCAGCACTAGTGCGCTCCTCGTTGAGAAGAAAAAAAAAATGGAATTATTACACACTAGAAGACAAGCTTTCCCCTTTAATTAAGGCGAGCAACCTATTTGGGCTATTTACAATTAAGAAAAGAAAAGGACCAGACCAGACTAAATATAAAATCAGGGACTAAAGTGAAATTTTTTTAAATATGTATATAGAAAAAAGAAAATTCTGATCATGCGACGTCCGTACAGAGAGAACAAACAAAAAGCCCTTTCAGGCTTTTTACATAAACACATAGGGGGGACCGCACGGATTCGTAATTTTTATAGAAAGGGGTTATTATCATAATCAATATTATTATCATATCGATTTTATTATTCAAATTAAATAAATTATTATTTATATTAATAATTTTATTATATAATATTTTTATTATTCAATTTAAATTAGTTATTATTCATATTAATATTATTCAAAATTGAATAATAAAAATATTATTAAAAATAAATTATATAATAAAATAATTTATATGAATAATAATTTATATAATATAAAAATCTTTGATATCTCTCAAATATTTTTTTATTTTTTTTTATAGAAATAAGTTTTAACGATTTAATTTAACACATTCCATCTTTGTTTTTTCATGCAGATTTATTAGTGAGACAACAGAGATTGACCACCGTCTATTCGGGTGGGGCACTCGTACTACATCCAAATATCAAACGAGTCGATACACTTTATAATACGACCCACTACACTAAATATCACAGGTACACCACCTCTCGAAAGGTTGACATGACATGCGAACGCGAGGAATCGGACGAGAGAGTACAACGGAAGAGTACTACTTGCGAGAAATTGGCAACTTCCAAAAATAATAATAAAATATATATGGCAAATCAAAATTAAAATATAGCTAAAAAATAGGAACAAAGACAAAGAGATCGCCTTACCAAACTATACCGATTTTTTTTTATTTTAATGGAGATCTAATTTTGATTTGTGTTCCATTTTAACAAGTCTGAGCCCTTCCTTTGTTTTTGCATATATTTCAATTATCCTTTTGCTTAATTTCTTCCTTCCTTTAACAGAAAATCACAACTAAATTCTAAAAGTAATATTTTTTTCTCAGAATTCTGAAAGTAATTGTAATATGCCGCAATGTATCTAGCTTAAATGTTGACTATTACTCCTTAGTTTTGTTTTTTTTCTAATGAAAATTAGCTCAGAGAGAAAGTTCTCTTATTGAGGTTTTGTTGCAAGAGAAGTTCTAAGTGAGAACTTATTACTCGCTAACACTAAAAAATCAACCCCCGTCCGGAACTAAAAGGGGGAGAAAAAGAAGAAGGAAGCAAGCATAAACAGAGGATGAATTACGGATTCTAACAAAGCATGCAAAATAAACAAAATTCAGATAATAAAAATAGATTATTAGATTGAAGAAAAAGTTGATCGGAATCATGATTCCTCACCAGATCCACGTTCTCGTTCTTGATGTCTTCCAAGCTCTTCCCTTTCTCCGCCATGGCTAGCTACCTCCCTCCCTCCTCGATCGATCGTGCTCCGATTTTGTCTCTCCAAATTCTAACTGAAGAGAAATTTAGACAGTAGTACAATAATCACGAAAAACTTATAGACTCTTCCCCATCGATCAGTCCTCTCTACTTTTTCGTTCTCTCTCTCTCTCTTTCTAAATTTTCGAAATGAAATGTTAGAGAGAGCGAGGGAGGTGAAGAGCGAGGGAGGCGGGAATTTATACTGCTAGCAGAGGCTTTGACCGGGAAACACCGGTAACTGCACCTTTTCTACCGCTACGTGTCGGTCAGCTTTCCCATTTTCCCTCGAGCCGTACAGCCCTTCGTTAACATACGGGCCATACAGAGAGGCATAAAAGAGGCCTCCATTTTTCTGTAATTAGAACTTTACATATTTTAATATAGCGAGTCATTTACAGAGTAATTGAGTGAATAGTTGGGTCTTTTGAAAGTCTATACATAGTATTCTGCATAGATTGAAACACTGTGAATCTTTGTAGAATATAAGTCTGTTGAGTGTTACTGTGTTAGCCTGTTAGGCTGTAGCGAATCTCTTTGTGTGCAACGGATACACGGTGAAGGTGCCACTTGCCTGCCTCTGACATGTGGGTCCCACAAAGCACCAGGACATGGCACATTTAATGATCGGATATTTGGATCAATTGACTCCAAATTTTTTTTCCAAGGAAAATTCCATGCAATGTTTTGGCTGCATATTGAATCTCTAGGATTAGATTACGTTTGAAAGTAAAATTTATTTGCTTAAAAAAATTAAGGCAAGAGCCGCTTGGGATTTGGGAGGTTGGGACTATACTCGAGTCAGTGCTCCATTTATTGCAATTTTATATTCTAGTCCTTTTTAATTTTTTTTGTTTTTAAGCAAACCAAGTGTTGCTCTTACCATTCTAAAAATAAATAAATAAAAAAAACCAAATGTTGCTCTTGTTTTTAATATAAACCGCTTATTCCTTTGTAATTTAATGCTTGATATTTCATGTTGACCAGATGTGCAGATAAATTCGAGCAATATTGAAAGAATTTGGAAAAGAATTATCAAGGACAAAAAGTTTTATCAATTATTATCAGAGAAGCATTGAAAATTCATTTTGTGCCCAAACAATTAATTCGGATGAACTCACTTCATAAATTGTTCCAATAGAGTTGTTGATGTATTAATTAAGATGTACATTTAATTGCCACAAATAATGTATAATTAATTATAAATTTTGGAAAGCACATTAATTTTTTCCATTAAATATAAGAGAAATTATTTTCACACCCCAAGTTTTGCACCCTTTATCTATATCCAATGTTAAGTACAAAAAATGTTCAAAATTTTACATTTCAAAATTTAAATTTTACACCCCTTAGCTTCAAATATTTTGGGTGTAAATAAGGAGTGCAGTTATCACTCCTCTAAATATAATTGTTGAGAGCTGTAATATATTTTGACTTGTTAAAATGCATAACAACTGTACTGAGTTGTTTTTTAAAACTTCTATATTTATTGATGAAATCCTCTCAAAATTACATTTGATTGTGTAAAATACTGGATTCTTATAAAAAAAAATTTTAATTAGAAGTTTACCACTAGAAGGTTTGACTCATAAAATAGAGGTAGATCAATGTTTTAATTTTTTTCAAAGTTTTAGGACATTTTTTAAGTTTAAGAAACAATTTAATTATGAAGAAGGTTCCAATATCACAATTTTTTTTTTGCCACAAATTCACTTTTTAATTAACATTTTAAAATTTCACACTCAAATTTCAAATCCAAATCATTGATCTTGCTAATTTTCATAGAAGATATATACACGTAAAGTTTTATGATTCTTAGAATTTATTTTATACTAAATCAAATTGACACAAAATGAATGTATTAAAATTAATTAAATTCATTCATTTGTGATTACTTAATCTAGTATAAAAATAAACTCTAAAATCATAGAATTTTATATATACATGTACCAAGAAAATTAATAAGATCAATGATTTAGAATTAAAATTTGAGTATCAAATTTTAATACGTAAATTAAAAAAAAATCAGTTTATAACATCTTATGGTATTAAAACCCTCCTCTTTAATTATATAGTTTACAAACTAATTTTATTGTTACAAAAGTTCTAAAACTTAATTAAGAGCATACTTACTCATAATCAGAGTATATTACATCCATGCGTGTTTCAGTGCTCTGAAATCAGGGGAGGTTCAACGGTCATTGAACCAACTTTTGTATTTGATGGAGAAAATAACTGTCTAATGACATCAAAATTCGCACCGAAATTTTTCTCAGATACTTCAATAATCGTGTAATCCGACGATTAAAATTGTCCATAAAATCAAATTCAATCCAATGACATTGAACCTCCTCATGTTCTCACTTCTTTGAATTGAATTTTCAGTAAATTTGAATTTACAAACAAACAAGTACACTGAAATCGTACATTCGTACTCCTACGACTCAAAAAATAATAATAATAATAACCACTTAATTCTTACATTTGAATTGTTGTTATATATTTTTATTTGGAGGAGAATAAGTGAGCAACTCTTTCCTCGAAATTGTTTTTTTGTTTTATTCCAAAGTCTCATGAGAGTAATTCTACATGGCATTAATATGGTTTGAATATTTTATTTCTGGTGACAGAGTTCCTTAAAAAAAACAAAAAAGGATTTTCACAACAGAGAAATAATAACAATTATAATATGTTCGATTTTACGGAGAAACACAAAATGATGACAACACAATAAAGCCTCACCATATGATATGAGAATAACAAAGTCAAAATATAAAAATAAGGATGACTTGATAATTATTTATTTCAACGATGTTGATGGTTTTTAGAAATAAAGTCAAAATTTTAAAATTCAACACTATAGACGTGATTTTTAAATAATAAATTTTGGTTTATTTTCGCCATATACTAAGTGATTTGATATTTTGAGATCCTAAATTAACAATTTTTAGTTTATTATTAAACAATATTTAAATTCTACGACTGTTAGACTATTTTTAATTGCAAAAATAAAATAAAAACTAGCTAAGTGTAGGTACCAAAAAATCCATCCCTCGAAAAGTAGAAAATTAAAATTTTATCCCTTCAACGATGGACAATTATTTTTTCATCTTTTCATGATATGAACTAAAAGTTTATCCCTTCCTATTATTTAAAAGAAGAAAAAAAAGTACAAATTAGGTTTTGACGTACAAAAGTATGTGTCAAGATTTGATAATCCATCGATAAAAAAAAATATTGTTAGCTTTTACTTTAAAGTCATATGTTAGAAAAAAAAAAGAAATAGATAAGGAAAATAAATCTTTGTCATATCTTTTTTATATGTCAAAATCACATTGTTATTTTTTTCTTAAATAAAAAGTTTTTGTCTATTAAACGTGAAAATTTGGTTTCTAACTTTAATTTGTCCTTCAAAAGCTATATATTCTAATTTTACCACAACCAGATTTTCTTTTCTTTCCATTTTGTGCTATTGATTGATAGGAATTTGGATGATCGTTTCTCTTTATTTTTCGGGAGTTGATATATAGATACCGTCATTGATATCATTATTGATATCAACTTTGTTGTTCAGATTAAATGAGTTATTATTCATGTTAGCGACTTTATTATACAACTTATTTGTACAGTACTTTTATTATTTAACTTAAATTTTAAGTTATTATTCAGATTAGTGGTATTTGAGTCGAATGATAAAATTACATAATAAAATTGTTAACATAAATAACAACTAATTTTACATTAATAATAAAGTCAGTATCGATAATAGTATCAATGATGGTATCTCCTCAACATTTTCTTTATTTTTCTCTTGAAAAATGTCTCTAAAAATGGAGAAAAGAAAAACCATTTTTATTCCTTTAATTTGTTTCATTCATATATAACTAAAAAAAAGGTATAAATCATCTATTCAGTTAATAATTCTATTAATGCCTAATTTAAATTAGTGGAGAATTACTAAATATTTGTGCGTCGTCTAGAACATTTTTTACCATGACTTTAGAATCATTTCTCGACTTCTTGGACAAAAACAAATTAAAGAATAAAGAACGGAATAAATAATACAATTTGATCAAAATTAAATGAGTATAATAAATTATAAAGAACAAATGAAAATGATTCGGCAAGACTCTTATTAAAGACAATAATATTGCATTACAAATATAATTTTTTTTATAATTAAGATGTGTTCTTTATGAAATATAGTTTAACATAAAATTAGACTATTTTTTGTCATTTAATCGAAAGTAAAAAAAAATAATAGTTTAGTTTTATTGCAATTAATTGATGACCAAATAATTTCAAATTGCATTGAATTTGTTCAAACCTATCTAAAGTTTTAAAAAATATGTCCAACAAAATTGCATCTTAAAAAGAGTAACTTGTTTCTTCATTATTCTTTTTTGGGAGGTTGATATTATAATTTTTCCATCATTTCTGTAACCAACAAAAAAAACTAAAAGTATTATATTCCATCTCCAAAATAATAAAAAAATGAAATAAAAGGAATGTCATTTCTCAATAAAACTAATTATGACTAAATTTATACTAATTAAATAAAGGAGGTGAAGTATCAAATATTTTTAGTTAAAGACCAAAATTAATAAATAATATTGCCTGAACCAATAGCATCCTTGGAAATTGGAATTAATAAACTTCTTTTTCCATGTTTTTAAAGAGTTCAAAAATGAAAATAGATACTGAGGATCTGTCAAATTGGATTTCATCTATGATATATGGGGATCTTTAATGGATATTTAAAATTGAATGACTTTAATCCTTATTTTTATCCAAAAATAATAATTAAAAATTGTGATAGGCATCTCTCTCTTAACAAAAAGACGTAGATTCAAATCTCACAACAGACATTTAAAAATAAATAAATTATGGAGCTAACGGGAGTCTTTATTTCAAAAAGAAAAATGGATTGCCTATATTGTACAAGATTCTCAATATCCAATAATTCCATTCAATTTAAGAGGGAATAATTTGCCAAATTTAGAGGGAATTAAGGCGGGTGTTAACTAACCAATTAATTATTATCCTCCATGCTTTAATTATGTCTGTTCCCTTTTCTTTTGAATTTTCAATGGATTTGATTTCATTTCATTTCACCAAGAATTAATTTGAAGCATCTTGCAAAAATTTTAGCATGTATGCGATCCGAGTCAGGCATCCGGTCCAATTATTATTTTGTTGCATCTTTACACATCAAAGAAAAAATTAAAATTTAATTTAATTTAAGAGGTTTGAACTTTATGAATTGTACGGAAGTGAGATTAGATGAGAAAATAAATAAAAAATGTAAAGGCCCAAAGCACTTTTCTAATTTCATGTATAAAAGGGGTTTTTTAAGAGGATTAGTTCACCTGAAATTTCATGCAAGCCTCAAATTGTTGAATGTCTTTTTCATTAATACTTTTTTTCCAATATACTTTTTTTCCAATATGACACCATACAAAACAAAAACAAAAAAAAAACTCAAAAGGTCAAAAAAAAAGTATTACATGATGACACGGACTATTTCTTTTTCTTTCCTTTATATATATAAAAGAAAAAGCTCCACATATATTTGCAATAATTTGGATTCAATTTGGCCTCCAATTTCTCACAAGCCATGAATCTATTTGCAAAAAGTAGTATCCAAGTTGTGAAAGCGAAACTTTTGTGTAATTGAGAAGAAATTTCCAAATTTTTTTTGTCATTGTAGATTAAGTCCGTGGTGCTTGATGACATGTGAAAAAGTATCAAACTTTCAATTGCATTTAATTAGCGATGCAATCTCTACCTCTCAAATCTTGTTACCTATGTTTTTGGGTTTTGATTTTTTGTTATACGATATTGTGTTACATAATGTACGGACGGATGAATTTATAAAAGAGATTTTTTTTAGATTTATTTTTCATGAATCTTAAAGCGATCGGACGAATAACATATTGTGCTGTACAATGCAGCATAGTAGAGGATATGAATTCTATAGTTTTGGTTACTTTTGATTTCCAAAAGGGATTAATGATTTTTTTTTTCTTTTTCCTCTGTTGATGGGTTTGGTTTTAAACTGAAGCAGAATTTGTTTCACTAAAGTATTGTTCAATTTGCATAAAAATAAATCGATTGATGATCTGATCAAGTAAATTATTTCGAATTTAAATTTGGTTAATTTGGCAAATTAAATGAAATTAGTATAAAGTAATGCATTGATGGGTGTAATCTTGGAATATTAACACAACATTTATTGACATTTTGATTTATTTAGTTTGTACGATTTATTCGATTGTAAATTATTAAAATTGGATTGCAAATCGAAAACCAAACTATTATAATTTTTAAACCAAATTAAATCAAATAAACTGAACCGCAAGCCTAATACAGTGGTGATATGCCTCATCTCTCTACGAAGAGACGCAAATTTAAGTCTCGCAAGAGACGTTTGAAAAGAAATAAATGTCGGGGTTAATGGGAGCCCTTGTATAAAAAAATTAAATAAACTAAATAATCATACTGTTGTATTTCATATAAATTTGGTTCGACTAAATTCCAAATAGCCGAGAACTAGCGTTTAGTACTTTAATCTAATAATAAAAGCAATATTTTCCATAAATTTTTAAAGTTGAATGATTTGACTAACCTTATTTTAAAAAAAAATCCAGGGTAATAATTATATATACCCTTCAACTCTTCTTTAATTTCATATTTATCTATCAACTCTTTAATATATCATATATTCTTTCATACTCTTCAAAATCTATCGTATTTACCCACACTTATTTAATATATCATATATCTCCTTAAACTCTTTAAAAACTATCATATTTACTCACAACTCTTTAATATATCATATATCTCCTTAAACTCTTCAAAATCTATCAAATTTTCCCATTTAATTCCTAACTCAAGTTAGATTAATCAAGTTTATACTTAATATGAAATTTGACCGAAATATTTTTTTTTAAGTATTTTTTTGAAATAATTTTCTTTTAGTTTCTCCCTATAAAAAAATTCTCGTTCTCACCTAATTATACCCTTTCTTTATAAATTTTGTTTCATGAATTTTTTTTTACAATAAAATGTGCAAAGTAAAAGTGTAATTTGAAAATGATCCAATTCAAAAAGAAATTTTTTTGTAGGGAATGAGAATTAACTGGGAATGAGAATTTTTTTTAAGGAGAAACTAAAAGAAAATTATTTCAAAGAAAAATACTTAAAAATATATTTCGGTCAAATTTCATATTTAAGTATAAAGTTGATGAATCATAACTTGAGTTTAGGAATTATATGGGTAAATATGATAGATTTTGAAGAGTTTAAGAAGATATATGATATATTAAAGAGTCATAGATAAATATGATAAATTTTGAAGAGTTTAAGAAAATATATGATATATTAAAGAGTCGTGGATAAATATAGTAGATTTTGAAGAGTTTAAGGAAATATATGATATATCAAAGAGTTGTGGGTAAATATAATAGATTTTGAAGAATATAAGGGGATATATGATATATTAAAGAGTTAATGGATAAATATGAAATCAATGAAGAGTTAAAATGTATATATAATATTATCTCAAAAAAATCCTAGTAAATGAATCATTTATAATTATACCCTTTCCTAGCTAATAAAGTGAATATAGGGAGCATTAACAGAATAGTAGTAGTTTTACCTTAGCATACTAAAAGAGGGAGATTTTTTTGAAAAGATAGAAGTTGACAAAAAAAATTTTCACCTTCTAGTCCTTGGGAAAATTATGAATTAAACAGGGCTAAAAATTCTTTTTTCTAGCCTGTGAAATTCAAAAATATTTAGTATATTTATGTAAAAAGATATGTATTTATACAATTGAAGTACATTGAAAAGAAAATTATGCTCCCCTCTATGTCTACAAACTACAAGCATAGAAAAGCATTGACAAATATAGTGACTGTGGGATATCATGTTTGGTTAAAAAGAGGCATGATGGCTTTTAAAAAAATATATACATTTATTTATATCTATACTATCCAAGTGCAAAAATAAAATGGGCAAAAGAGTTCAAATCTGAAAGACATATTTGGGGGATATGAGATTGGAGATGAGAGATTTCCTCAATCTGAAAACATATTGATATGTTTTTTTTTAAAGGAATAAGGATTATATTTCCATCTAAATCAATTCTGCTAACAAGTAATCAATTCTAAGGACTAAGATCTTGCAACTAATATATGAATACACTTGAGCACATTTTAAGGAATGTGTAATTACTAATTAGTGATAAATTTAGCTAAACTAAGAAATAAATAAAGGAAAATATTTGGGAAATACCAACATTGATATCATTAAAATCGACTTTATTATTCAGATTAAATGAGTTATTATTCATGTTAACAATTTTATTATGTAATTTATTTTGTATAATATTTTATTATTCAACTCAAATACCACTAATATGAATAATAACTCACTTAAGTTGTATAACAAAAATATTGTACAAATAAGATGCATAATAAAATTACTAACACAAATAATAACTCATTTAATCTGAATAGCAAAATCGATATCGATGATGATATCAATAATAATATCTGTATATCAACTCTCATAAACAAATATAAAGTATGACGGCTATAGTAATGATAACAGTTTCAAAATATTTTCAGGTAAAAAGAAATCATATATGTTTGGATTAAAACATACCCCTTATATATTCTTCTTTCTTTAATTTTTTTTTTATCTTTTCTTCTCACTTAATTGATTTGAGGAACCTAACACTTTAGATAGAGAACATCTATTCCCAAATCCCAATCTATTAGGGCTCTTTCGGTCGTATTCCATTTAAGTGGGATGAGATCTCATGAATATAGGATCTCACTAATCACTTCATGTGAATCCAGTCTCTGAGAATGTATTGAAATAATTATGAGAATGTACAAAATATGTGTTCGGTTATATCATGAAAATAATTGTGAGAAATTTCTGTTTTATTTTCAAGAGATATTATATTGGTTTGATTTGTGTGTAAACTCGTTATTTCATTTTCTAATTTCTAATTGTCATGTTTGACAATCATATTTATATTGATTTTAAAAAAATAAAATAAATTTTTTTTGCATTAGGTGTAGCAAAATCATAAAAAAAATAGATAACGTTTTTGTTAAATGCAACATTGATTAATGATTATTATTGTTAT
Organism: x Bolboschoenoplectus mariqueter; assembly: GCA_037678475.1. Lineage (NCBI taxonomy): Eukaryota > Viridiplantae > Streptophyta > Magnoliopsida > Poales > Cyperaceae > x Bolboschoenoplectus > x Bolboschoenoplectus mariqueter. The sequence goes on along the minus strand of CM075260.1, from coordinate 696,837 downwards.
TACTATAATTAAAGTAAACTAATTAATTGAGTTGGCTTTTAAAAAATATAAAATTGATTTTGTAAAGTATCTTTTTATCATTATTTCTTATAACATTGACCTGTAATTATGGCTTAAAAACTTAACTTACTATACTGTTTTAGATTATAATTCTGACATTCATATTTTCAAAAAAGATATTGAGAATGCTAGTGAAATATGTAGTTAATTACAGGTAAATTAAAAGTTGTAAAAGGTGACGGGAATTTAAATTAAAAGTTGTATTTTTCATGTTAATTATTTAATTAGTTAGTCATGTAAATTCTTTTTAAATTTGAATTTATTAATAATTACTGGTACAATTTGAACTAAATAACTAATTCTAGCTCAAAGTTAAATAATACTATTTTATACTTAAAAATTGTATCACTGAAATTATTAAAGATTACTAAAAGTTAAATTATTAAAAAAAATTATTAATAATTTTTATGTTTATGTTTAGTTGAAAGTTAAATAATACTATTTTGTACTTAAAAAATGAAAAACACCTCTGCTATCTGATACTTTGTTGCTCTCCTCCGTGGGGAAAACTACGAGTTTGCATTGATGTTGTGAATTATATGAAAAAATTAGTTTAAATTCATGTTAGATAAATTCGCTACCAAACAACTCTAAAAAAAAAAAAAAAAACCCAACATTTCTAATATCTCATCTCTTTTCAACTATTCTCAGTACACCGTACAGAACCTAAAATTTTTCCCTCTCTTTCTGTCCTCCAATCCATGATTCTCTCTGACTATATAATAATAGAGACTACGCTACGAAGTCTCCAAAGCCATGATGTGTGGTACTGGTAGTGCCAAGTGATGCCCCACCAAAATGGAAAAGGCAACAATAAAAAGAAAAAATAAAAAACACCAAAGGAAGGTAGAAGAGGAGGTACTTCCTTTGGCCTCTCTACCATCCGTTTCTGATTTATCCTCTGTTGTCTTTGATGTTTCTCTAGTGGGGAATCTAGTGGGATAGATATGATTCTCATGTGTTTGTGTGTGTTTATATATGTGGAGTGATAATTGTATTTTTTATATATATTATAGATATATTTATATTTTTTTTAGAAAATATTTATATTTAATAATAAAAGTGTTTATATTTTATGTTATAAGGATTAAAAGTTATATAGATTATATTTTTTACTTGTGTAATAAAATTTTTAACATAATTTTTTTCTATAATCATCTAGATTAAAAAGTGATAACTATTTTTTATAATAAATATAAATGTTTATAAATTCAGATATAAATAAATTATTCATTTAGTATAAATATTTTTTGTGTGTAAAACTTGGGTGTAAAAATAGTTCATCACCTACTTTATTTCCCAGAGAATTTTTGCTAATTTCAGCATTATTCTGCACTGTGAGAGATTGTGCAAATCTGCTCTGGCTTACTGTTTATGCGCTGTTGTTATGACTTGTACATAAGAGGGGCGTATATTAATTTATTCTTTTGTTTTAGCATTATACTTAGGTTTTTATCTGGTATTATTATTATTATCTATCAGTGATCATTTCTAAGGTTCATCAATGGGGATATTGGAAAGAAAACAAAAGCAAGAAATTAAACTTGAATTCTAAATCAACTTTCCTACCTATTTGTTCATTTCTTGCTATAGGAGTGACACTCATATGAGTATATATATATATATATATATACACACACACACATCATCAAACTCTGGCAATTCATTGTTTAATTAAAATTAACAAGATTCAACAATGACACATGCTTCCTTCAAAGTTTCTTCTCTCTTCTTCTTCTCATGTGTATCTTGTTGGTTCTTACTTCTTAGTAGCACTGTAGCAGACTAGAACATTGAAAAAGATGTGATATTTGTAAATTGTTGGTAAACAAATAAGAATTAATGATACTGAATTATATTTCTTTTCTTGCCAAAGCGTATGAAGAATTAAATATTGCACTTGTATTATTACGAGAATCGCTTTGCTTCTAACCAACATTAAACTCAAGAGTAATAATTGCACCTCTTAATCATCCTTTTTATTTGCACCACAAATCTATTTATATTTCTTTCAAAAAAAATATTTATACTTTATTTTACTTGAATTAGTAGTTTTTGCAAGATGTATTTTAGCTTGAATTTTTTTATATCATTTAGGAATAAAAAAATAATTAACATTTTCTATACTAATTATAAACACTTATAAAAAAATATAAATAAATTATTTTATTTAGCAGAACAGAACATTGAAGAAGGTGTGATATTTATGAATGCTGGTAAACAAATAAGAAAGGGATAGTGTTATAGAGAAAGAAATAATTTTCATGTTTTTATTCTATTCTTGTGATACTTGTATATGCTTGTATCTCTTTTATTGTGTAATTTATACTTGCCTTGTAGATACTTGTATATGCTTATATCTCTTTTATGGTGTACTTTATACTTTCCTTGTAGATACTTGTATATTCTTATATCCTTTTGTGCATGTGGTGTAATTTATTCTTTTCTTGTAAATTAATGTATGTATATGCTTGTATCTCTTTTATGGTGTACCAGTATCTATATTTATAGGTCACCAAGAGATTTCTTTACTTTGAAAAATTGTTATGACTTTAATTTCATGCATCCTGTAATTATGCAATAGGCCAACAATATTACTAATGAATTAAGTCAATTTATTATGATTTCATGGATAACATAATGACAAGTAAACTATGACAAACAAGGGCTAATAAATCATGAAGAAGAGAGTATCGTGCTACTATTTAAATTCCTCAAATAAACTACAAACCAAATGTAATCTCATATCAACCCAAACACATCAAAATTTTCATTCTTCAATAAAAAAATTTTGAAAAAAAAAAGTAGGAAATTGAGAAAGACATCAAATGGCAAACGCATGTGAATTAAGCGAGAGGAGAAATGCAACTTTTGGAATGGTCCTAATCCTTCCAGGAAGGAAGCCATATTGGAAGGCCTATAATTATTTTGAGGTACAAAGGGATAATTAAGCTTTTTAGTACTGTTAGAATTAAATAGGTTATTCTTTTTCTCTTTATACAAACCATAATTTCAAAGAAAAAAATGTGAACATTTTTTACATTATGGGTGTTTTGAAGAAAAATATTTACTAGGGAAAAGGGAAATTTTTCTTTCTTTTTGGGGTGCTAAAAAAATATTTCTCAACCTTTTCTTTTTTCCTTTTTTCTTTTTTTGAAGGTCAAGTATTTCTCAACATTTTATGAGGAATGAAACAACATAATTGTCATTTTGGCAGGGGGATGATTCTTAGAAAAGTTAGGAACTGCCCCAAAAAGAAGAGGTCAGAATTGCTTGAAACTATTTAAAAAAGAGCATGATATGGACCCATAAAGATATTGTTGTAACTTGAAAAGAAACACTGAAATGGCGGGTCCCACTTGGCATTGACTGGTCTGGTCCAATTGTAATTTCAATTTTTAGTTGACTTTGGTTTTTCTTTCGGTGGATTGGTAATCATCAAGTCAGAACTTAGCGTTTACGTTGAATAAAACAATTTGTAAAAAGTAATGAGAGAAAATTTAAATTACCAATCATTTTTTGAGGAAAATTAAATTATCAACGATTGAGAAATTAAGTAGATTTTTAATGGAATGGGGCGGTCCGATGTCTATGAGATCAAATTTAAATTTGAATTCGGTGAGTATTTTTTGCCGTCAGATCATCAAATTTCATATTTTGTACAAATATTGAAGTTTCGGATCAGACTTTAGCACGAACATTAATGTCATCAAACGATTATTTTATCTATTGAATTCAAATTTAATCCGATAAATATTAGACCGTCTCTGCTTCCATTTTAATTTACTGTGTATCATAAAATAATTTACACTATAAGAAAACTATGACCGATAGCTATTTGAATTTTTTTAAAGATTGCTCCAACTAATTGACTCAACAATAATTTTTTTCAGAAACGGAAACTCTGTTACAAACTTTTGATTTCATCATAGCTATGCTACGAAATTTGAAAAATCTTATTCATTCTTAAGCATTCATATTATGGATATAGATCCATTCGATTTCATATTATAAAGATACAAACCATTCTATTACAAATCTTAAAAATAATATTTCCTTTTTTTTATTAATCTTAGGGAATTCAATCCCCCTTTTCCTCTCAGGAAAAGAACATCATATAATTTAAAGGAGATCATATGAAAAATTTAACCGATTCTTTCGTTTTCTTGGGTCACTGGCCATTCGCCGAGAATCTCGGGTTTAATACCGAGATTTTAGCAAGGATTTTAAGTCTTTTAAAACAATTAGTAGCTCATTTTATTGAGCTACTTTTATGTTTTTCAGAGGGCTTTTCCAGCCCCTGTGTCAATCACTTCAATTCCTCTCGTTAAACCATCTGTGGCACTCATAGCTACAGCTCTAACTCGATTATTTCATTGTTGCACCTCACAAGTAACATTAATCTGCTGACCAACCGTATCTCGACACGTAACTACCAAAGCATTATAAATGTTAGGCATTTTCCCTGGAGGAAAGACAATATCTAGTACTGGGCCAATAATTTGAGCAGTATGCTCTAGTAATGATAAGCTTGGTAACTGGCACCTGATCTGGTAAAATGCACCAGATCTCTTCATTTCTCTTAGCAAATAAAAATATCCTGCATCAGCTTACCACTGTTTGATTGCACAGATTGGGCCCAAAAATATAGCCCATCCGAGTTTGTCTGGTGCAGACAGATATTAAGCAAGGCTCACTATGAACCAATAGATGCAAAATATTAATGATATTACATAACACTTATGTCCAAAACCTCATGGCTTTCACCTGGCTCATTTTTTTTTTATTACAGATTTGTTTGCATCTTCGATTTAATATTTCTTTTGTATCTACATCCACTACATGAGTTGGCATATGCTTGTGCACCGTACTGACACACTGACATATGCCAAATCACCACTTCTACAGATTAAACCAATGCTTATTTCACTATTTAATTTCTATGCTGATTAAGGGTGGGGGATTGCCACTGTGTTAGGGGTATCAGCAACATCAGAATAAACAAAGTACATTACTATGATCATACTGTCTTTAACTTATATTTTGACTTGTAGATTATTAAATAATAAATTATGGATAGGCGTTCTTTGGCATTTTTGGAATACCAGACTAATCAATAAATTATGGAAGTTCCCCATTTGGGGCCTGGTAAAATTATTTATTTTCATTATTTTTTACAAATACAAGTCAAGGGACTTGAATCAAAAGGTCACAAATTTCATTATTTTCATCGTTGGAAGGCAATTGTTTTGGAAGATTATAAATATTCAGGTCATTGGCAAGCTGACCCCGGGCAGGACCGAGCACCGGAGATTAGCCGTACCACACTAGATGATGCTTTGAGATTTGTGCTGACCCCCCCCCCCCCCACCAACCCCAGGATAAAGACCCAGATTCATCGCAGGAATTTCTATGTCAGCGTGATCAATTGACTTAATTCTCAGTAAAAAATCGTACCCATTATGCTAAAAAATTTATAATGGATCAGACAGATTTACTGCTCCAAAAATGAATAAATTGGAAGGAAACAATTCATCTTTGTTAATATTAATTAAGCTTAATAGGCTTTCATTCCCCTAAAGCAATTCGCCATTTTATTTTGCGGGAGTAGCCTGAAACTGCTTAATAGCTTGCCTCTTCTGTTGATGGCCTCCTTAGGAAGTACCTCAAACTGTTGGCGAGCACCTACAGAAGGAGAAAAAAAATTATGTGAGTAAATAAACAATTATTCTGACACATTGTATAGCTGTCAGAAATAAAATGTATAAACTTACTTGTTGCAATGCACTGATAAGGGGTTTGCCTCGATAGCTGACGTGGAATTTTGCTTTTGCCAATAGCCCCTATTCAATCAACCATCACTAATTTAAAAAAAAATCATTCTTACAAAGATTGAAGTTTATGCTATGATCTTTTTCCCAACAGTACACATAAAATTTTTACTATATTTGCCCATAACCCTGTCAACCCAATATTATAAAATATTAGCAGATAAAAATTTAAAGGAAAATATGTGAGAAATAACTCTCCATCTAAAGTTGACTGTGCTACACCACATATGAGCCCCCGTCTAAGCCCAAGTTGAAGTAGAATAAAACCAAGGCAATTTCAATTCAGACAAGCTAATTAAATATTCAGGTAGCGATAGTATAATTATTTTCTGATTTACAGGTCAAATAGCTACATGCAAATATGAGAAACACTTGATGCTAAAAATATTATAAGTTTCAACGCAATTACTAGGTCCATCCTAAGAATATTAATTATTACCTCAGTATCAAACTCTCCTGACTGAACCTCGATATTAATGTCTGTTATTATCTTAACCAGGTCAACCAACAACCCTGGCCTATCAGCCGTTTCTACCACTAACAAGCTGTAAACAAGAAACAAGTTTTAATGATTAGTAAATTTAAGCAATTTAAGGCTTTATCAGGAATTGTATCCAAAAAGCACACACCTTCTGTCAGGACCATCATCATACACATTGACATGTGTTGCAATATCAACATCAACCTATGTTTACATATAAAACAAAGTTTAAGATGAACAATCAAAATAGGTGTGTGCCTATGTGTAAGCCTCATAGCAAAAGAGAATGGGATAGTTCATTATTTCCAATGGTCCATCCATGATAGTGGGTATATGATAGTATAATTTATATTTTGAGATCTTTTCAGGGGTACGAATGAAATTTTTCTTACCTCTTGAATAGGTGGCTCGAGCCCAAAAGTAGCACCCAGGGCTAACTGGCTGCTTGACTCCTGATTCAAATTGAAAACAATCACCATTCTTTCAGGCCTTTTTCAAGATCATAGTGTAATTACATGAGAGAAGAAGGTAGTAGAATGTGTACCGGATGATATTCGATCATGTTATTAATAATTGTTAAACGGATTGCCTCTAACAATTCAGGGTCATCAATCTTACGCCCGGTAGACCTGTATTGATTGTTATAATTTATTTCTTTTCAATTGATAGAAAAGACAGGATCCACATTGCTTAAAGATAGATAAAGGTCTAAAACTTCCCAAATTAGCTCTCAAGAAAAATGAGATTGCATTTACTTCTGCTGACAGCAAGAACTTCAGAATATTTAGAGAGAGAGAGAGAGAGAGAGCTCACGCTTTAGTAATTGAAAATTTGTTGTGCTTTCCAGAAGCATCCAGGTACACATTGGCTTTCGCAACATTCAGCCCTAAATTTTTAAGAGCACTCATCTGCACGGACACGAAACAAATAGTTAATCAAACAAATAGATAGATAAAACTTGAATCGAATAGATAAAATTATGATAATTGTATGCAAAGCAAGGTTTTAACATAATTTTGTAACTATAAAAAGATCTTAATAAATCTAATTGACAACTCACAAGTACCTCTTCAACACAGTCTGGTTCTAAAACTAAGAAAGCAAAGAAATAATAATGAAAAATATTATTGAAACATACAGTATCAAGAAGAGCACCAAGGCGATCACCGAAGGTTATTTCGACTACTGTTGCATCAGGGTCTGAATCTTGGTCTATTATAACTTTAGGTACTGGCACTGTATCAGTGTCAGAATTACCTCCCTAAAAGAATAAAAAATATTAAACAACAACGCTTTCAAATTTTAATCAAATTCCTGGTAATGGTACATACTGGTTCATATGTATCAAAAAATACTTGGGTTCTTGGTTTGGGGCAAGAACCAAAAAGAATAAATGCTTTGTCAGAACTGAGGTTCTAAACTAGTATATGGAATATGGACAGGTACCTTACCAGTGGTAAAGCTTTGACTGATACAATAATGAATTATCATACCTCAATAGCAGCAGGAGATGCAGACCCCTGAACCTTCAAAGATATGGGAACTCTTGACCTACAAAGATTTTTAAATAATTAATGCAATTAATAGAATCAGAAGACAACTTCAGTACTTTTCTGAGAGAGATCAAATTACTAGAATCAAGAATTAAGCACATCTATCAGACATTTTTCTAAACAATCTCAACAAATTGAGGTACTAGAATGAAACTCTTTTTCCTACAAAACAAGATGCCAAACAGCGAATCTAAACCCCATATCTGAGCTCAAAATCTCAAATTAAGAACTCAAACCTCGATTTCAACGGGACAGAAACCACAGATCCGGGCGTGAAGGGCACTATTGCTTGGTTTACCATCTTCAACCCCTTGCAGGACAGAGAGGCCATGGAAACCGCCATTTTCTCTCTCTCCTTCAACTAAAAACAAGAGGAGAAAAGATGCAATACTAGATCCTTCCTTCCTTCCTTCTCCCTTTTCAATCTCTAGAGAAAATTAATCTACAAAAGGGGAAGTGTTTAGGAGAGAATTCCATCTAATTTTATCTCCGCGTTATCTACCCATTGAGGAGAGTGTGGCACTGTGGCCTCTCTAGCTTCACCAGTCTCTTTCCTCTCTCTCTCTCTCTCCATCTAGTTGCGACAAATCTTCTTCCAATTAGAAAATAAATGTTTCGGATTTTCTGTGGCGAGAATTTTTTACTAGAGCATGGGGTTGGATTAGTGGCAGTGGTGAGCCGAATATTTTAGAGAAAAAAGCTACACTCGATAAAAGACAAAGGAAGAGAGATTCTTTCTTCTTCCTTTTTTTTAATCTTGACAACGGCGATCAAGTGCAAAGAAGAGAGATTTTTAGTTCATAAATTAAAAGAGACTTTTTTTATTGTTAGTGCTCAAATTATTATGCATAAAGGAACAAGTGTTTTTTCATACAATGAGATTTTGTCTAGATTCAATGTATTCAAATTTCACAATATATTACTTATAGATGATGTGAAATTCTATTAAAATATTGCTAATAAAAGAAGAAAGAAAACAATCATAACAAAAAGAAAACAATGCAAGCAAATATTTTTTTGGATCTTATGCATTCTTCAAATCGTTTTCAAATCATATGTTTACTTGACAAAAAAAATGTAATCCGATGACAACAATATAATCTTTCATGTTTTAATTTTTGTTAATCTTGAGATCGTCCAACATCATGTATTAGAATAACATTTTTTTTATTTGAACATCATCTTCATAATTTAATTTAATTGTATTGGAACTCGCATCTTCTTTTAAGAGTTCGTGCTAACGACAAATAGATCGGTTCTTTATTATCCACTAGAATGGGTCAGTGATCCGCCATCACGATTTGCCTCATCTTCTCGCCATAGAAAATCCGCACTCAAGGGGGTGAGATTGGTGTGGCTGTCCAGAGCTTGAAGGAAAAGAACAATGATAGCTTGAGAGTTCCGAGTTGGGATCTCTACATGCTCGCCATTTGTGTGATTCGAATGCGTCGATGCATGAGATATTATCTGGTTCGGTTCGGTTCGGTTCGGTTCGGCTCGGTTCGGTTCGGCTCGGTTTGGTTTGGTTCGGTTTGGTTTGGTTTGGTTTGTTACTAGATAAGAGCGTTGATATTTGGCACCGGGTAAGTCCTACAATTTAGAAAAATTGTAGTCAAGAGAACCAACAAATATAAATTCATTAATTCTAGAAATAAAATGTTAGTTCTTGTTATTATTTGAACAAGGTATATAATGTATTTGTGTTGAGTAACTAAATGATGTCATACTTCTGCTCGTCAATTATGGAATGGGTAAGGAAAAATATTGTTGAGTGTTGTTAACTTTGTATTAATTGAATGGTCCAATAAAAAAACATATATGTATTTTATCTTCTAATATTGGTCAGATGGACAACAATTAAAAATAATGTTTACATAATTTTTTTAATTCAACTACATTTTTTTTGTCTCGCTGCAGAGTAGTAGTAACATAATAATTCAGTTATTTTTTTCAAACTTTTTGTTGTTGATTTTGCTGATTTTTGAAGTAAGATATTCAATTACAGATTTAATTCTATAAAACTCATATTTAAACTTTTTAAGCAGAGAAGTATAGTTATAAAATGACAGACCGAATGATTGGATCAGATAACTCCATCAAGGAAAAAACGAAGAAGTAAATAGAATAAATTTCTTGTCCGATTAAAAAAAATTTCTTATCCACCACCTCTAAACTAGACAATTTTTATTAAAAAAAAAAGATAGTTTATATAACAAGGAACCAAAAACCCACGTTGGTGGTTTCAAAAAGCAAAGGAAAGAAAAAGAAAAAAGAATAATTTTTTCCTCTGCAATCACTTAGGATTCTATCCGATACAATTTCTCGTACATGTGTGAGGCTCCACCGAGTGAAGAAGCTTTTTTATTTTATTTTTTTTAAAATATCTCGTACATGATACCGCTGCTACACAATGCACAATTGCACATAGATTGACTCAAAAGATTATCTTTAAATATCGAGGCAAATCAGACAAGAACATGATGTGCAATATCTATAGGAGAAAAGACAACAGATCTAAATTTTAGAAATTGCCAATGTGCAATGAACATTTTGTACAATCAAACAATCAATCGTTAACATCTAATCATATCTCATAGAACATTTGCTTTTGAAAGCAATAAAATAAAAATGTATACTTTCCTTTCTTTTATTACTCGTTTGCCTAAATTATACATCATGATTACTAATTAACAGTCTTGCTATATTCTTACCTCAACATTTCAAATAATATAAAAAGGCACATATTTATTGTTCTACAATAGGCCATGTGTACAATTTATTTTCCCTATAATCTTTATGAGAATGCATTTTCCTTTTTTTTTTTCTTTTGTTTAGCTCAATAGTTTTGTTCCCACTTGCTAAGAAGAACACAGATATTTTTAATGTGTAATCGTAACATGTCGGCGGGACCATTTTAGATCTCCATAAGAGGATAAGATGCGCATCATTTGTAATAGATGCCAACTACATTCCTTTTTTCGCAGCTTACAATAAGCCAAAATTTTGCCCATTGTATATATGCAATTGGCCAGATCATGAACTGTCAATAATGCAATGAGAGCTGATATTCAGATATTAAAATTGATAATAACTTTTTGTTCAGATTAAATGAATTATTTATTTATATTAACGACTTTATTATACAATTTATTTATATAATATTTTTATTATTCAACTTAAGTGAATTATTATTTATATTAGTGATATTTGAGTTTAATAATAAAAATACTGTTAAAAATAAGTTGTATGAATAAAATAATTAATATGAATAATAAAATCGATATCGATTTTAATATCGATTTTGGTATCTCCCAAACATTTTTCTATGCAATATAGAATAACAATTTAAAGGGTGGAGACCCCACAAATTGGTCATCGATGGTTATTTGAATATGAGTATACTTATCTAGAATCCAGATTCTCAAATTGAAACAGTTAAAGAATCTTTGTACCAAGCTAGCTATAAACATGCACCATCTGTACCAGTTTCGACCAAAACATGAAAACAATATTGTCTTAAACAAAGGCTGAGCACTGTATCACCGACATAAGAAAAGTAGAGAGCCTACCAAGATCCTAACTCGTAATGTAAGCTGTCTTCTACTTTTGTGAGACATATTTTCACTAATACAAAAGTACATTACGACATGAAAGTAAACTTAAACGCTGCATATTTTTTTTTCCCTTAATCTCTTTAGCAATGAAATGAAGAAAAAGCTAACAATTGGAGAAACCTACACAGTTCACTAGATCAATTACATTGATACTTTCTTAAGCTAACTGATTATCTATTTAAAATAACATACCAACCCTCCAGTCATGTTCCAACAGATACTTGGAGGCCGGTCGGGCAGCGCATAGGAGTATGCGCCATCACCGTGCTTCAAACCACCTAGGACAAGAAATTAAATAGATATCTTAAGAAAATTTCGTGGTCAGTATCAGGCATTCTTCAGCTGGGTATGGACTAAAGAGTACCCAATTGGGCTATTCGCAACAATGTTCTAGGTTTTCCAATAACAGCCCATAATTACCATTTCTGCAGCTAGTAATTATGTTTGTAGTGTTTTATTTCTAAATGGCACACATCTGTTAGCTAGGGTAATGGAAAATAAAAGATGTAATAAGCATTCTCGTTTGCATTAGCAATGAGACAATTTCAGTTTAAATAAACTTTGCAAGAAAGAAAATAAATACCAGGAAGGTGTTTAAACATCAGTTCCCTCAGTCTCATCACCTAAGTGGCCACTTAACCTCCTATGGGAAAAAGAAAAAGAAAATACACAAATCAGAATTATTTTTTCTTTTTGAGAAATAAATTAGACAAATTGAAATTTCAATTCCAAATAAACATAAATACTGGGACAAAATGAGGCCTCTTCAAGTCAAATTACCTCGGTTTGTCAGACTTGGCGAAATGTTTTGACATTATTGAAGCCTGCATTTGAACACAAAACACAGGTCAGTTTTCAAAAAATTATCAGCCATAACAGAATCTGTTTTTTCAAATAAAATTTTAAATGCTGCCTGAACTTGTTCAGTCCCGACAGAAACTTTTTTGTTTGATTAACCCCTGAAATTTGACTCTTTCTAACTATACCCTTTTACTATTCAAATCACACCAATAGTACAACTTCTCAAGTTATGCTTTACCAAGAGCACAACAATTGCCGACTTTGGACCTGAGCTGTCTTAATAAATAAATATAGAGAAAACAAGTGATTGTTGTATATCCTAGTCAATTATTCATTTTTCAGACGGTGACATGACATCACTGAGGGTCACAAGTAATGTTCTTTACAAGGTCATTATCGTGAATTACAATGGCACAGAAGGAGTTAACTGAATAAAAACAAAAAAGAATACAATGGTCTAAAAGAACAGAGAAGTCTACAGGGTGCTAGATTCAGATTTCTTCTTTGTTTTGTAAAAGAGGGCAGAAGATCGAAAGGTGCTTAAAATTAAGTACCTGTTCTTGAATGATGCTTCTGGCCTCAACAAGCTGAGCTTCAAGTTCAAGTTCTCTTTCTGTGGCCTCTGATGTCACCTCTGCCCCCTTTTGTGCATCTTGTAGTTGTGTCATCCTTGCCTATATGTTATCATTATCAGTTATTACTAAAGAAAACATTTTGTTTACATATAGTTTAACCGGAGCATATAGTTTTAGGGTTAACCTTGATGGAAGACATCTTGGTGCGTAGGCTCTCTTCAATTTGATCTCTTGCCATGTGAAATGGCAGGTCAAACATATCCTGTACACACAAATAGTTGAACAGGTTATCAGACAAGGCATGATGATTTATTATGTTGCATCACATGTTTCTTGCCATGCATTCATTAAACGCATTAGTCAGGAATATTTAAATGAAAACACATATATAAATTGTCAACCTACAAGATGGCATGAAAAGTTTCCAAAAGCTTTTTTTATTTTAGAGGTCTGTCATCATGTATATACCGTTTTGCCTCCTAAAGGGGTTTGAGGAGATCCGTTTTGCCTTCCATTGGCTTCAGTTGTCTGTTGTGGATCTTGCGGAAGTCCATTTTGGGCATTTAAAAATTCACGCATATCACCCTATAGTCAAAAAAAAGAAAGACCAGAGAGGAGAGAGAGTGAAAATACTTTCTTGAAGTACCATTAATTAGATTTCAGGTTTGGTCTGGTTTATCAAGGAATAACTTCCAATGCATACTTGCCATCAAAATATCAGAGAGATAAATTTCATGTACCATGTGAAGAAAAGGAAATATTGCCTACATGCTAAATGGATAAATCCTGAAAATTCAACAATTTTTGAACCCCCCTAACTGTTCTTTCTCCCTATTCATGCAGAAGACTTGTGCATCTTTTGAGTGGGTAAGAGAGGACATAGAGCAATAGAGGATATAATTCATTTAAGCTTATGGCCGGACCAAAAATTATTGTCTTGAAGTTGTATCAATCCCATTAATGGTAGGAAATTTATACCTGCATGGAGCGCAACAAGGCTCGCAAGTCAGAGTTCTCTTGCATCAGTTCTTGTTTCTTCACTTCATATGCATCAACCTATAAATGAAATTTACAAAGTTCAAGTTACCAAAGCAGTATGAAATTTGAACCTTAATGTAAATCTTGGCAGAGTTTGTCAGTTTGCCAACTTACAATCATCTTATAGAAATCATTGTCAGCTTTCTTCCCATTCCATGTTCCTCTCTGCCTACCTTCTTTCTGTTAGATTAAAGATGGTAGCAATAAGATATTACCATATTCAAAAGAAGTTCATTTTGTTAGACAAAAAAACAAATTGGAAAGTGAACCGTGATTAAAGGAAACATACATTATGTAAATGTAAATTATTTAATTAAAGAGGAAAAAAAATGTACCTGAAGCAAGTTCATGATTTCCATACCAGAACGAGATTCTTTCTTTTTCTCCATTAACACCTGATTTAGCCTCTCCTGAGTACCCAACAAATAAAATTAAGTTGACATAGTTTTCATTTCAAGTAATATATGACATTTTTAGAAGACATCCATGAAAAGTTACCTGAAGTTTTATGTATTCCTTCTCTTTCTTTTTCATCTCATGTATCTGCTGAGTTCGTACTTGCTAAACAGTAGGGGCAACAACTTTATAAATAAAGTGACCATAGAAATGGTTCAAATCTGAAAGGGAAAAAGAGAAATTTGCACCTGATTTCCAATGACCATTTTCTGGAATTCATCTCTTTCCTGCTGTAGTTTGTCAATCTGGGACTTCAAAGCTGCTGTATTTTTCGCCTCCTGATTATTTTGAAAGATGATATCATAATAAAAATAACTATAACTAACAAACCAACTGAAAATGTTACTTTCTCAACCAAGACCAAAAGTCCACAGTATTAGTGAATAACTGAACATTTCTTATGTTTGCAGTCGACAGTACGACTTAACAATTTAGAATGCAACAATTATTTTTTCTCTCTTTTTTTTTTTTTGGGGGGGGGGGGGGGTAATAGCAGGCCAAGTGCCTGTCATCAATTGAAATTAATAGTGCATATAAACCAATAACATATAAACCAGAGTATTCATGGAATATGACAAAACTGAAAAGATGGAAGGAAAGGATAACAGAGGAGATGGAAAAGAAAAGGCAATGCCAAAACAAAGACGAAAGAGCTTGACAAGAATTAAAATTAGAAGCTATTAGAGTCAAGGAGAAGATGCAATCCTCTATTACCACTTTTGCGCCAGATTCCAATATGATAATATTACTGTAATGTTCAATTTTGTCACTTAATAATTAAACCATTGGACTTAATACTTGGTCCCCAACAAAATAGGCTACAAATGAAAATTTTGGATGAGATAAATGAAAAAAAAAACAAGTTTAAGCTGTTTTACTTGAGAAACAAATGAATTTAAATTCATACTGTGCGTGTCAAGGTAGCTAGCTCCCTGTCTTTGGCAGCTATTTGCGCCTCAAGCCTTTCAATCTTGGCCTCTAATCTTGATATATCAGACTGTAACCTACATTTTGTAAACAAGAATAAGCTTGTTTAATAACAAACTAAGAAAATAATCAATGGTTAACTCCATTTTCAAGAGAGATGGTACTTGTAGAAAAACCATATTTTCAGTACTGGTTGGGTCTTGGCGGTAGTTATTGATCACCATCTCTTTTCCATCTTGCTAGATTAAAAAGCTCTTATTCTTGTTTAGTCGCCCAAATAGGATAGCTTGAGTACAAGTTGGTGAAACTTGAGGTAAAATTGATTCACAATTGAAGCAAAATTCCACCAGCAACAGTTAGTTTCTGCAAATTTAGATCAAGTATGTTGTATTCTACATATGATTGGGCTTAGTGCTTTCTGGTAACAATAAGAGAATTTGCGAAGGACTCCCAGTGGTGAAGATGACAGGAAATTTTGAGTCATAACCAAAATAGCATGTATCAAGAGGACAACAGTTTGACTTTTTTCCCAACAAACTGGAGCAGCAGCATTTATAAAAATAAAAAAATAAAAAAAAACCTAGAAGGAAGAAGTTGATGAAAAGAACATCACCTCTGCCTCAAATCATTAGATGATTCTCTGAACTCAATATCTCTCTGTCTCTGTTGAAGCAGTGCATATATGCAATTGCAAGTCCTTGCAATGGAAACCTGCTCTTACAGAAACACAAAAAGGTACAGAAATTAAAGAGGAAAAAAAGATGGAGGTACTACATAATGCCTTTTAATTTAGAAAAAAATAAAAACATTCTTTTTTCCGACAGGGATAACCCTGATGGATAAAAGTTAAACACTGATCATTTTAAATATTAATAGTAAGATTTAAATAACGAAGAGCTACTTGAAGATCGGCGTCACTTGGTAAAAACCAGAAGATTAAGGGTAAACTGAACAAAACACTGTATTACATAAAAGTATACATCATCACAAAGGCCACATTTGCCATTTGGCCATACTAAACAAAAGTTAAAATGACAGCTTATACTCAAGCCGCTTCATTTGCTAAACCAGAAGAATTAGGGGTTAGTTTGCAAAATGTAAGGTTCTTGTCTTCTTGAGCCAGTGGGTATGTATGTTCTATCGTGGAAGTATTATTCTGGCACACTCATCTCTAGTTACAAATAAACATTCTGGCCGATTTCAACAGATAAAGAAAAGTTCCAGGATACTTGTGTAAAAGAGAAGGGGGGGCCAAAATGTAACTTTCCTCTCAAAAAATTGAAGATAAACACTTACTGGATCAGTTGCAAAGAGATCAAGCGAAGCTGAAAAACCGAAGGTGACAAGCGTCTGGTTCAAGTATTTCGCACAGTGCTCCAAGTTGTTTGCATTTGCAAACGCATTGTCACTGGACAAAGAAATTTGCCAAAACCAAAGGAAAATCACAATTAGAAACAATGAGAAGTCAAAGTAATGGAAATCGAACTAGAAATGGACAGATCGACTCACCTGTTCCCAATTGACTGAGCACCAGGTACCTACAATGGAGCAAAAGTGTCAAAATTTCTCAGATTGAAATACACGGAAGAGAAAAAGAGGGGATCTGAGACAAAACGAAGTTTACGATTTAGAACTCACCTTGAGATCGAACTGCGGCTGAGCCATGGCCGTGATGAAAGAGAGACGAAGAGATGCGATACTATCTTTTCGAATTTGTGCGAAATTTGAAATGTGGAGGTACGAGATTGGAGCTTGAGGTACTCGACTAGACGAGATAGAAGAACTCGATGAACCCGGTTCATAAATTTATTCTCATCAACCAACATTTCACTGATTAGTGGGAGCCACGAGAAATTTAAAAGAATTGGAACCGGACCCCACAGTTCGTTTGAGTAATGTTAGTGTCGGCCGAGTCCATATATATCTATCAGGTACCGAACCCGTGAAACCTGACCGTCCGATCTCTCGCGATAATAAATCGGGCAGCTTTGAGATCTGTAACTAACGGTTCGGACTTCGGATGCCGTTTATGTTTATACCTGTGGGACCGGGTCGAAGTCACGAGGACTTAGATTGTGGACCGGGGTATCGAATATTAAATAGAACTGGTCCTTCCATCAATGGGACCCAAGATGTCATTGTCACAGAAGACTAAATGGTCCACATATTCCATGTGCATTTTATATCTTACCGACTTTATAACCGGTCAAAAAGAAAAATCAGAGGGATCTAATGCGCGAGCGAATCGTGGTGTGTTTTGTTTGTGAGAAATCAAATTAAGAAAATTTCCTTTCGTTCGATCTGCTCGACTCTTACAATCCGTCAGGAATAGTGTCAGGTTTGTGCAATTGAGGTGATACATGATCTCTCTACCTCTTACAAAGTTACAGTTCGGTGGATTTCCTTTAAAAACATATTATAAAAAATAAATTGTAATCGAAAAAATATAAATAAAAATAACATACAACTAACAATAACATAAAGAAAGTTTTAATTAAAAAATTAAATTTAAAAAATATTATATTGTTTTTTATAATGATGTTAAATATAAAAAGAAATTGTTTTTCTAAAACAATAACACACAACGTTAAGTCGGATTTTACTCACTACTCTATGCAAAATTAATATTCAAATTTCAATTATTGAGTCATTCAAAATGCAATTCATATTTAATCAATTAAATTTTAAATTTTTTTATTTTACAAATCAGGTTGGTTGAGTCAGTCAGGTTGATCAGATCATCATTTTTGAGTTGGGTTCGTTGGGTCAGTTGGTGCCTGAGGCCTGACCAATTAAATTCTCTCTCTCTCTCTCTCTCTCTCTCTCTCTCGGAATCGTGGGAGGTACAATGACCGTTGGATCGATTTTTGGGCTTTTGGGTTAAATAACCGTTAGATGAAATTACGATTCGCGCCAACGTTTCGCTCAGACGCTTCAATAATCGCGCAAAATATCAGATTTT
This sequence comes from x Bolboschoenoplectus mariqueter, assembly GCA_037678475.1. Taxonomy (NCBI): domain Eukaryota; kingdom Viridiplantae; phylum Streptophyta; class Magnoliopsida; order Poales; family Cyperaceae; genus x Bolboschoenoplectus; species x Bolboschoenoplectus mariqueter. The sequence goes on along the minus strand of CM075260.1, from coordinate 678,539 downwards.
AAGATCTGACGGTTATAACTTTCCATCGAACAAAATTCGGTCCAATGGGTATTGGACCTCCTCTCGTTCCCTCTCTCTGTCTCTATCTCTGTCTCTCTCTCTCAAACCCTCCTCCTCTCATTCTTTCACGACTCACGACTTCATCTCACTCTCAACGCGGCCAGTCTGATAGGTCTACGTTTATGCTTAGGTTGTTCCCCAGGGACATGTTACCTCCCGTCGGAAGCGCCATCTGTCGTCGTCTCTCCACCGCTTTCTCACCTATCTTTCCAACACCCCTTCCTTCTCGCAGGTCGATTTTGCCCCCTCTACTTGCCTTCTTTTTTACACCTTCAGACAAATTTCTCTGTAAATTTGTTAACGAGAACTTCCAAGTTAGATACTTTTTTTATGAATCTGTTGTGGATCGCTATTTTTGATATAAAATTTAGTAGCTTTTTAAGTAGTATAGAACCAATTATCAAAGGACTGATGAATTCTCTAAGATTAGTCCTGATACCAATGATGATTCTTACTCAATAATCTACAAAGGGTTTTATTTTCTCTTATAAGTATTTATTCAGAAAATTGACATCTTTTCTTTTTTTAATACAGAGAGGCACATATTTGGTACATTAAACCAGAGGAGATAAATGATTCTCATTCACTGAAACAGTACATGGACTTGCTATCTCCATGTGAGAAAAGAGGTGTCTTATCTCTAAGTGGAGAGGGGCTCCAAACGAATGCAATATTGGCACGTACCCTTGTGAGAACAACCCTTTCGAGATGTAAGTTTTTATTACATGTACACCCATCTTACATGCACTAAGTTTCGGTGCTGATGATTTGTTGATTCAAACAAATTCTTTTTTATTTCTAAATTAGACTAGATTTGGATGGCAGCGTCGATCCAAGATCAATCAAGTTCAAGAAAGGATTATATGGCAAACCCGAGGTATAATCACCTCAAAAAGGAGGTATCTTTTTTTTTGTTGTTGTATCGGACCCAATATTATACTGTATCTGCGACTGACATCTAATTTCCATACTTCCAATCAGTACTGTGGTTTCACATAATTGTAGAAAAAAAGCCTGGCTATTAGATTGGGGTCATGGTATGTTTTTGTTACATTTTGATAATTATGTCTAATTCTTCAACATGCTTTTATTTTAAGCTCCTACTGAACTTAAATCATGCCAAACAGATTAAAAGTCTATAGTTCAGTGCTTTTATAGTTCTTTTCTTGACACTATGGTCACGGGGTTTAGGTTAAGATTACTATGTTAGGTACACTCCTGCGTTTTTTTATGCTGGTTGACAAGCAATTGAGTTGGTTATGAATGGAAATGTGAGTCAATGGAGTCCGTTTCTGCCTAAATTAACTCGGGCACAAACTTTTACCTAAATTCCAATCAAGCACTGAATATGCAATGAATGCAAATATTCAGAGCTTGATTGGAATTTTGGATGTTGTGGAGTAAGGTAAATGCTGGGTGTAGTCTGTTAAAGACAATTTAAGAAACATTGCTCTTAAGTATGTGTTATCATATGCATACACTAGAAATGCTCATATTATGGTAGTTTTCTAAAATCATAGTCTCTTTTACTTTTCTTTTATTATCTTGCTTGTCATTTGTGTCATTTTGTATCCAGATAATGTGGCAAGATGATGTTAATATTAAATGGCCCTTGCAATTTAGTCTTTCACACACATCTTCTTTGATTGCTTGTGCTGTTGCTTTGGAAACCCCGGTATTTTTCATATTTACTTCTGTCTTCAGATCTTCCTTCACCTTCTTAATATTTTTACAATTCTGTTTCCATATATATAATTATTTTTACCATTTCCTTTGACATTCTTTTTCCTGTGGTTTTCAGTCTTGAATTTTTCTAGTCATACTGGCATTGGTACAAGCTAAGAGAAATCTTATATATTTTGACTGGTTTTGGTTGATTTTGATAGATTGGAATTGATGTTGAAGAGATTCAAAGAAAAACAGTGAATAGTGTTATATCAGTCGCTAAGCGCTATTTTACGGCTTCTGAGGTGGAATATCTGGCTGCTATTCCCTATCCCGATATCCAACAAAAGGAGTTTATTCAATTGTGGACTCTTAAAGTGAGCTATTTTTTTTAGCTTTGCCCTGTTTAACTTTAGTAACCTTACAGAAAGAAAACCATTTACGAAAATGTAAGAACACGAGCTTGGTCACTGGTCCAACAGAAAAGAAAACTATAAAAAAAATATGAAACATGTGATCTGTATTGTTTGGTTTGAAGAATCAAATGCTGCCCCTTCCTTCAAACTTTTTATACCTTTTATTTTACCACTTCTCTGCTTCTATCAATTATACAGAAAATTATCCAGAAATTTAAATATAATCATACTGATAATGAAGATATGAAACAGTACAAGATCGAAAGAGCTTGATGTGTAGAAAAGAAATGCTATGGTACTTGGTACTCTCTTTCATCTCTACTGTCATTTTATTAGTGCTTTATGTATTGTAGGAGGCATATGTAAAGGCTATTGGTAGGGGCTTTTCAGGTGCTCCATTCAAAAACTTCACAATTCAAGTGGGATTGAACAAGGTTCCGATTCTTGTTAAGGAGCTGTCTTTTCATTAATTGCAAAGTGGCCCTATTTTTTTGAGGAAATTCAAAAACAGCTAACCGTTGTCAGATTTATTAATAATGAGATGTGATTAATGTGATGACATAGATTATTACAATCACAGTTTGGGTCATCCATATTTTCAAATGAGATTATAGGACCTCGAGAAAATTTGATCCATATTGTTGAGTCCTGAAGCTTGAAAACAATGCATGAAGTATATTTGATATTTGATACAAGGTTTAGCTATTTTTTGTAAGGTTTAACTCTGTCAGTATCTCAAATTCAACCCTAAATTTTTTATGCCATGGTATTCAAGTCTTGCTAATGTTATTGCCTTCTCTTAAAAGTATAGAGTAATATAAAAATTATGAAGTGCTTGTGCTGATGCTGGAATGATAGCTGACTTCTCTGAGCAGTGTTTTATTTCAAAATTCACTTGACGGGGACTTTGTTTTAAGTATTTGCCTCTTTTTTTCTTCTTTTTTTGTTTTTTGCCAGAGAGCTCCAAAAATGCAAATAGAAGGTGGTTCAGATTGTGAAGGTCTAACTGACAATTGTCAATTCGCACTCATGGAACTTAATAGTTCTCATTTTGTTGCAATTTGCATGGAAAGAGACCGAGCAATTTCAGGTACATTTCTCTTTCTCATCTCACAGGAACATCTTGCATCTCCAAATCAAAGACATTATTTTACAATCATAGCTTTCTGTACTTTACCATAATTCAAGTGAGAAACCTCATGCTTAAAACAAGAATATTTCTCTTTTTAGTCACGCTGGTAACTTCTGGTTTAACTTTTGTTAAATTTGTTGTTAAGTCAATATTGCCTCCAAAACATTAAATGAAAAAGAAATCGTACACTTCTCTCTATTTTTATTTTTTTAGTTGCCAAGCTAAACTGAATCTTTTCTGTTCTTGGTGCAACAGATGATGAAAACAATTTACTGAGTTTAAAGGTCTGGAGGACAATTCCATTTATAGAAGATGAGTTTATTTCTGAAACAGAAGCTCTAAAGCGCATTTGCGGTTTATCATGACCTTGTTTCAGTTTTCGGAAGATGTCAATTTTTTCCCTATTAATCATTTTTTTAACATTTTAAGTTTTGAGTTCAGCTTTTTACCCATATCAAATAAGTTTCACTTTTATGTGATGTTATAATTTTATTACCTTATTCATGGTGAATAGCAATAAGCTTTATATTTTAGTATTATCATAGAATCATCATGCTGATTCCTTGTTATTGGATTTAGGACACATACTGGCACCCAATTTAAACCTTTTGTTATATACAAATGTTTGGATAATAAATTCTATTAATCCATTTCATTCTTCAACAAATAGCATTAAGTGTTCGCAATGTTAAATGGCCACAAATAATTTTCAGACAATATCCCCTAGAATCCTTCAGTAGTTACTGGTATTTTTGTTTGGAGATCACAAGTTTAGTTTCTTTGGAGATCATAACTGAACCAAACATCACTTGTAACTCAGATTTCAGAACCCAAAGGTTTCCTTTAGCATCTAAAAGATGGCAACTTTAGGCCGACAATTGGGGCCCATTTATTAAGGTGCAACCCCTTATCCCTTACATTCATTCTTACATGCTGATTGTTCTATTCTATTTCTGTACCATACATTGCATTTAGTGAGCCCATTTGATGATAGTATGGGATAATGAAAAAGTGAAAAAGAAAATTGGTTTCTATTATATATAATTCCATTCATATTCGGCATCGGAATAATAAAAAAATAAAATTGGACTTATTTCAATACTTGAAAAAAGAATTACTCTTTCACAATTCCATATCTCTCATGAAATAGTGAGATGAAATAAAGAAAAAAAAAAACTAAAGTGTAAAAGAAAAGATTTAACTGTATATTTCCATTTCTATTCTACTTTTCTATAATTCTATCCAATTTCATTTTTGTTTCACTATTATTCTATCACAATTCCACTCTCTTGCGTGTTGACAATGTGCTCGCCTAAATTTGAATGCAAATTTAATGCGAATACCTCAAATTAATTCCATCCTGACGTCATGTATAGCATCAGCTTCTGAGCTGTCACTATCTATTTTTATTACATGAAGGTGCCCCTTAAAGAGGAGGAGATACCAGTTGCTTTTAGTAATGTGCTTCATTTATTTTCCCCAATAGTAGGTAGGTGTTCAATTTCAAATCCTTTTCAAGAAAATCTTACACGTGTCTCTCAGAAAAGGACACACAACCAATAACAACGAAAGTATAAGCTTCTCAGCTAAATTTTTTTTATAAGGAATGTCATCAATCTATTATGATAATAGATCTGTAATTTAGCTTTTCAGTTAAATTATTAATAAAAATGAAATAGACTGTGAATTGCCTTCTCCTTTTTTTTTAATGTGAAGTGCCTTCTCCTTTACAAAAATAAAATGTAAGTAACTAAAAAAAAATTTAAGTAACTAAGCTGAAACCCTAAATAACATGAAACATCAAATTTTGATCAAATAGTGCAATCAACCACCTAATGCTACTCATAAATTTGAACAGAAGCATCCAGAAATTGGGTAATTTGGATAACTAATTTTAGAATACGACCAAATTAGAGATAGCAACCTTCTTAATTTCATATGAAATATGAAGTATTTCTCACAAGATAAGCAACAACACTTTATTGAATCTCTAAAAATCAGTCTTTGATCCAGTGACAAAAAATAATGATATCTGTGTGGGAGGTCGCAAATTCGAAATCATGATAAAATGTCATTTATAGACATTTCAATTTGAGTGACTTTGACCCTCAACTTTATCGAATCTCACGATGACATATGGGTTTTTTTATTTAAAATGTAAATTAAATATCTAAAAAGATATTTCACATGAAATGTGGATTATCACTTCTTATTATGAACCGTAAGTCTAATACAATGATGATAAGTTTCATTGGAAATACATATATTTAAATCTCACAAGAGACATTTAAAAAATAAATAAATATTACAACTAACGGAAGCCCTTATTAAAAAAAATAATTCTCATTATTTTCTTATTCAATCAATTCTCATGAACTCACTCTCCGAGTACCTCTCCACACAAGGCCTACTCCGGAAAGAGGTAAAAAAGGGGAGAGGTGACCGACTTATCCGATTTCAGTTTACTCACTTCAAAAATAAATTTTCAATAGAATTCTCTTTCAATTGTTACCCTCCAATATGAAAAATAGACTCTCCTTCTCACCTCTTCCCTCCATTCCCTTCCTTCTCTTACAATTTGTGAAGCACCGCCTTAATTTTTCATGCACTTAAGACTGCGCGTTTTGATATTTTGTAATGTATATTTTATTATTATATAATGCATACTTTTAATATGAAATATTTGTTAATAGTTATCACAAAATTTTATCAAGTCAAAGCCTGTTTAATTTGGTGGTTGTCATCAATTTTTCAAAATCATTGTCTAGACATCCAAAATGTAAACTATTCAATCATTGTATAATCTACTGTATAATGCATATTTTTAATTTTTAACTTTCAGAAACATTCTATAAACCACTCTATATTACACATATTACTATCGCATGATGCACATTGAATATTATATGATGCACCCTTGTTTTTTAGTCACTTTGTTGGAAATTAGGTGAACATTATTAGGAGGTATTGGACAAGTATAATATTCCAAAAGGTAATTAAATTTATAATGAGACAATTGGTTAATTGTCAGGTCCTTAGAAGTGGATTTTCAAATGCCTTCCTAAACTCATTTTTTTTATTTATATAAAAAATAAGGTCCAAACTTTTAAAAAGCAATCCTCAATATTTTATTTTAAATTGAAAATGTACATGATTCTGTATTTCAAATTTAGAATTTTCCAATTTTCAAAATTTGCTTGATATTTCTTTAGATGTTTAACTTAAAATTTACATCTATTTTCTTAGGAGCTTTTATATTTTCCTAAGTAAAGTTAAGATGAATTTAACTCAGAAAATTATCGAAACAACTTCAAATGATAAATCCAAATCGCTTAATAAATTCTTCAATTGTTGCTTTTTAAGATGCTTTGGCTCTATTTCAATCTCCCATGATGATTTCCTTTTTGCAGCATTACAAGATTTGATAGGAATAATTTCCTTCCTTGTATGCTTTACAATTACAACTGAAGCATTTATTGCTCTTGAGAAAAATAAACATGAACTTCAATTGCTGCTGTCAGTTACAATGAATCAAACACAAATTTAGCTACTGCTGGAACTCTCACTGCAAGTATGCAAACAACAATTTTGCAAAGCAATTACTGCATTTCTATCTTCTTGCAACTACAATTACATGGTAACTACCACCGCAAGCAAACAAACAGCCCTTTTTCTTTAAAAAAGGTTATGAAAATACAATTATTGATACCGTTGTCGATACAAACTTTACTATATACATTAAATGAGTTATTATACATATTAATAGCTTTATTATGGTTCTTAAATATCATTAATATACATAATAACTCATCTAAATTACATAATGATAATATTATAGAAAATAAATTTGTATAATAAAATCATTAATATACATAATAATTCATTTAAATTACACAATAACAATATTATACAAAATAAATCTATATAATAAAATCATTAACATACATAATAACTCATTTAATATATATAATTAAATTCATATCAATAATAATATTAATAACCGTATCCGTATATCATCCCTCTTTTTTCCTAAATCCTAATTTGGGAAGCTAACTTGCGGCGTTCATGGTCCACGTCTACAAACAGTTTGTGAACGAAGTTGCGACGCTGGCTGCTTGTAACACCACAAAACCAAATCAACCAATACACGGCAGAGAAATGCCACGCGTGCTAAAACCATAAGATCAGCGTTGCTGTTGCCTGTTACATCGTCCGAAAATTGTGGCCGGATCCATGGATCCAGTCTTCGTATTGATCCATCCTTGCGTATTTTTTTATTTTGACTTTCTTTAAAAATTCTGTGTTCCTTCTCTTTGCGCTACGTTGACATTCTCCACCTCTCAAAAATTCTATGGATATAAAAAGAACAAAAAAGAAAAGAAAAAAGAGAAAACGATTCATTCAACCATTATATTTTAATCAACTGATTACGTACTTATATATATATATATATATGTCACAAGACACCAACGCCTCAATTTCAACTTTCAAATATGTTTGCTTTAATACATGCATAGGTATTTAATTTCTTTTTTTTTACGACTATAACAATTTCATTTTCTTTTCTCCTTAGTAGAATTTGATTTAGAGATAAAAAATTTTAAAGCTATACTAATAACTAGAACCGTAGTTTGATTTTAGAAATATTATATGTAGCCTTCTATTTCTCACTTCCTAAACAAATCCCTAATCTTTTTTTTTCCAAATTTATTTTTTTAATAAGTGTGTATTGGTGTAATAGTCAAGAATATATTTTTGTAATTTAAGGTGTTTAAAAAACAAGTATGAAAAATCAAGATAACTATTGACAGTTTCCAAACACATTATAACTTAGTCAAAATCATGTGACATTGTCAATAATTATAAACAATAAATAAGAATGCATCAATATTATAATAAATAAGTGTGTATTTTAAGATGTGAAAAAAAAAATCAGAGGAATGTTTAGTGGATGAGTTAATAGGGGTGATTATCAAGTTAGTTAATTTTATTAATAAATTTATGTAGTTTCTTCATTGGAAAGAGATATATTGACAATAGAAGCAACCAACAAAAGAATTTATCAAAATAAAAATAAAATAAAATAAAATTATAGATTGTTCAATATAAGATTAGATTCAATATAAAATTCTTTTGGTAGGCAACAAATTAATGCTAATAAATAAATTAAATCACAAACTTTTCAAATCACACCATAGAAAGCACATCTATAATTTTACAAAATTTCTAAATTGCACAAAAATTTATAAATAAAACTAAAATTATAAACTCATTATTTAATGCTAATTCATATTTCGAATTGGTGATAGTACTTGATGATTGTGTCATTTTTTTTGTGTGTGTGTGTGTGGGGGGGGGGGGGGGGGGGGACCTATTTCTTGACACGATGACATGTTCTAGGCTTTTACAGATACAACTAACAAAAAAAAAAAAATTCAATGCCACATCTGAATTATCCTTGAAATGGACATATGCATGACTCTATGACGCACATAGAAACAAAAATGACAAAAGGACCAATAATATTAAAACAAGCTCTTAATTGTGTGTACTTTGTACTTAGCAGGATTTAGAGGATCTTAATTTTTATTTGATGAATATTGAAATAAAGTTAAAATGATATTTGTGTGTGTGTGTGTGTGTGTGTAGTATAATATATATAATATATTTAATTAATTAGTTTTGTTATTTTAGTTTAAAAAATAATATTTGGAATTAATTTTTAGTGGTATTAAGGTGGATCAATGATCATGGATATTGAATTCTTTCTCAAATTTAAAAAAAACATCAAATTAGTTTTAATGATGAATCCGGAATTGATTTTGAACTTTTTTTTTATGATGCAAACTTTCATATGTTTTTATCATTTTAGTTTAAAAAATAATATTTGGAAATTAATTTATTGGTACTAATGGGGAACAATGATCATAGATATTGAATTTTTTTTCTCAAATTAAAAAAAACATCAAATTAGTTTTAGTGATAAATCAGGAATTGATTTTGAACTTTTTTTATGATGCAAACTTTCATATTGAAGTCTTAAAATATTTTAGTTCATTTCATATAAAATCAAAAGGTCACACGCCAGAATAATTATTTTTCAATATCAAGATTTTATAAAAACAAATTTGAAAAGTTAAATCTTCAAATACAAACACATAATTGTAAATAAAAATTAAAAATTTCAAATACATGATTCGAAGCCAATTTATTATATATATTTTAAAATTAAGCACATGCATCTCCTGAGTCCCGACCTTGTATTAGATTCCAACTCGGTGATTCGCTACACTAAGAATGGCCACACTCCGGCTACAGAAGATCAACAGTCTCCATGAATTTAAATAGGTTTCTCTTTTTTCCTCTTTTTTGTCAAAACGGGACTTTTTCTCAGTACCTCTACAGACGTAAATGTCTTACTAAAAATTAGGGAATTAAATAAGAAAAAAAGATGGCTAAATCCATACACCAAGAAGAAAGGTGGCTAAATCCATACACTAAGAAGATAGGTGGCCAAATCCAAATACCAAGAAAAAAGGTGGTTAAACCCATACACCAAAAAGAAAGGTGGCTAAACCCAGACGCCCAAAAGAAAGGTGGCTTAAGTCCCGGGGTGAAAAGTATTTATCCATGTCCCGCCGGGTGTAAATCGGCCTTGTCGTCTTGAGCCGTCAATCAAGGGACGTGGATGGTGTCCACTGAAGAAATACCACAAACAAAAGACGTCTCATTGGGCATAAATCGGTCTTGTCGCCTTGAGCCGTCAATCAAGGGACGTGGATGGTGTCCACTGAAGAAATACCACAAACAAAAGACGTCCCATTGGGCATAAATCGGCCTTGTTGCCTTGAGCCGTCAATCAAGGGACGTGGATGGTGTCCACTGAAGAAATACCACAAACAAAAGACATCCCATTGGGAATAAATTGGCCTTGTTGCCTTGAGCCGTTAATCAAGGGACGTGGATGGTGTTCGCTGAAGAAATACCACAAATCAAGATGTCCCGTCGGGTATAAATCGGCTTTGTCGTCTTGAGCCGTTAATCAAGGGACGTGGATGGTGTCCACTGAAGAAATACCATAAATCAAAATGCCCCCGGGCATAAATCGGCTTTGTTGCCTTGAGCCGTTAATCAAGGAACACATATGGTGACTAATATGAAAGCCACTAAAATCTCTAGCAAGCCAAAAAGAAAGGCTTTGTCCACATCACCGGATGAAGTCGGCGCCCAGACTTTGGGGCCACTAAAGCGGGGAAAATGGTTTTGGTATTTGTGCCTCCAATACAATTACCATTGTGTTTGCCCGTTTGATACAGAATAAATATGAAAATGGGCAGCATTACGATTTGTCGCTATAAACAAATCATTGCTGAATAAAACGTTGCCTTATTAATTAATAGTGAGGCAGAGTATTGAAGGCATAAATAAAAAACCCTATGATGAATGGAACTGTCTTATCCCTATGATAAGGTTGGATGATTTGTCAAGACGAAACCCCACTCCAAATACATAAATATGCGTGGAGAATGAGTGAAACGTGAGGATTCCACACTTAATAATGAGTTGAGAGAATGAAGATAATCCATATTTAAAATGGTTTTGCCAATTTGTACCATAAACAAATGACACTGGTATTTTCATCTGACCAGTTATAAAGAGATGAACAGGCTTTTTATTTTGTGCCTAACAAAATAACAAAATATCAAAAATATTGATAATAATATAAACTTTCCCAAAACACATATCCAATCCATACACCATACTAGAAAACATAAATTCCTCAAAATAAGTGACTAAAGCCATGTCCAAAACAAACGAAACACAAAAAAATATATAATAAATACAAACAAACCCACCCAAATAAATGAATAAATAAGAGGGGGAGCGATGCAAGGTTCCACCAAATAAATAAATAAAGGAGAGAGAATGCAAGGTTCCACCAAATAAATAAATAAAAGAGAGAGAATGTAAGGTTCCTTCAAATAAAATGATTTTGGTATTTGTGTCTTTAATACAATTACCACTTGGTTCGTCCATTTGATACAGAATAAATATAAAAAATGGACAACTGTTTGCAATTTGTCCCTTTAAAACAAATTGCTGCCTAACGAAATGATTATTTCATTTTTTATGATGAGATAGACCTTTGAAGGCGATTCTACCAAATAAAATTAAGTAGAGAATGAGCGAAAGTGAGGATCCCACACCAAACCTATAAAATGAGAGGAAAGAATGCGAGAATCCACTTCAAAATGGTTTTGCCAATTTGTACCATAAATAATTGACACTGGTTCGTCAATCCGACCAGTCATAAAGGGATGAACATGCTTTATAGTTTTGTGCTTAACAAAATAGATTGTAGCATTTTGCACGGACCAACAGTGAAAACCTCAACAAATCATGCTACAATCAAAACCAAGCCAAACATGCTAAAATCAAATCAAACCTTGGGCTTTGAAAGCTGATAAAAGTCATGTAAGCCCTGCCACTTTATATCAAACCAAAACCAAAACCAAACCTGCAAATGCCAAACATGCTGAAGCAAAACAAAATTTGTGGAAGCTAAACATGCCAAAGCAACCAAACCTGCAGAAACCAAAAATGCCGAAGCAACCAAACCTGCGAAGGCAAATATGTTGAAGCAAAACCAAATGTCAAAGATAAACCAATCAAATTAGAAGACTTCCATGCTGTAAACTAATTTGATGCACCAGAGCAAGCCCTTCAGCCTCTATAGTGTTCATGACCTGCTCTGGTGGATGGCTCTTTGTTTGCTGTCAAAAAATAAATAATACCAAAAATACACACAAGTTAAAATACATGAAATTAACAAATATGATTTCATGTGATTTAATACCGAAATTTAAAATTACGAAATTATGCCCAATTTCGTAATTCACCACATACGAAATTTATTTCTTGAAATTAAGATACAATTCCATGAAATAATCATGCCAAGTCTTAAATTACGAAATTATGCCCAATTTCGTAATTTGCCACACATGAAATTTATTTTGTTGGAATTAAAAATATAATTTCATGAAATAATTATGACAAATATTAAAATTATGAAATTATGTCCAATTTCACGATTTATTACATTTGAAATTTATTTCTTGGAATTAAGAAACAATTCCATGAAATAATAATGTCAAATATTAAATCATGAAATTATGCTCAATTTCATGATTTGTCACATATGAAATTTATCTCTTAGAATTTATTTTAAGAAATAATTTCATGAAATAATTATCATGTGAGATTAATGCCTAATCTCATATGATACACAATGATGAAATGAAATTAATGCCTAATTTCATTCCAAAAATACCAAAAATATTCTTAAAAATCATAGAAAGACTTTCTGTGATTTTACAATAATTTTCATGATTTTATTATAAATAATTTCATGAAAAATAATTTAGAAATGAGAAAAAAAACAAATAAAATAACAGCTGGGGAAAACTCTGTGTGCAACTTAGGGAGCCCAAGTGCCATCTTCACCTCTCTTCCAATTTCCAGCGAAAAAGAAGAGGACAGAGAGAAAATGCACTTGGTGCTTGTGGACCCTTCTTCCTTCAATTTGGTATAGTGCATTGGTTCACATGTACCAAGACTATATGAAGAAGGAAATGTGTTTGTTTCTCATTAAACATGACAAAAGGGACCCACACCCTTTTGTTTCTCTAGCAAATGGGACCCGAACCAGTCCCTCTTCTCTCTCCCTTTCTCTCTCCGACAGTGGGTCCCCCTGGACAGAATCTCCTCCCTCTTCTCCTTCATTTCTTCTTTACTGCACAGGGTAGTTCGGCCAGGGGCTGGTCGGCGGCGGGGCAGCGACTCCGGGCATCTCGTCGCGATTCCTCTTAGCCCCGGATAGAGCTCGGCGAATAGAGTTCGGGGAAGCCGTCAATTTCAAAAATAGATGAATTAACGAGGGAGAAATCGGGTACGAAACTTATGTTGGTGAAGAGGCCGAACGAGAAAATTGGCAACCAATAGCCCAAATTGAATGGTTGGGGAGCGTCACAAGGGTGCCATGACGGTGTTCAAAGTTTCAATTTGAAGTTTGGAGTGGTTGAATGACGGGTTCATAAAGGGAAGCCCGAATGTGGGCAAGCTCGGCCTCAATTGAGCAAATTGGGGTTAAAAAGGGTAATTTCAGGCTATGAACATGCTATAGGGATGCCAAATAAGTTCTCAATGATGTAAAACAAGTATCAAACGCATCCAAAAAATGCAAGCTGTCCCAAGCCCGAAAATTGAAAAAGACAAGGGTGTTTTGGATGCCTCTGACACAATCCAGCCTTTTGAAGACACTTGGCACACTTTGATAGGCTTCAAGAATGCAGAAGAATCAGAAGAATAGAAAATAAACAAATTTTATGCTATGTTGGGCAATGTTTGTCTTTACCCAATTTTCAATTTCCACCATTTGATCAAAATTGATGGTGGAGATGATATCAATGTGTTGCGTTAGCCTTGATGCTATATAAGGACCCCCCATCTGCAAAAAAAAAAGGAGAAAAAAAAAGAGAAAAAAAGGAAGAAAAAAAATATATTAGGGTTAGCCAATTTAAAAAAATTTTGGTTTTTTCAAAAAAAAACTGAAATTTTCATTTATAAATTTTGAATTCATTTTCTTTAGAGGTGAAAGATATGATATGTATGCAATTAATGAAATTTTATATTTTTCTTGATGAATGAAATATATTTCCTTTTTTCCTTTTGTTGTCTTTTTTTTACAAAATAAAAAAAAAAGAGATCAAAGATTAGTGTTGTAGTGAATGCTACCTCTATATCTTTGTTTTCTCAATCTAAAATTAGCTTTGTTAACCTAATTTTTTTTTTTATAAATTTTTGACAAATATATATTTAAGAGGGTTATGATGAATGCCATCTCTCAAAAAAAATTTGGAAATAAGGTGTTGTAGTGAATTCTACCTCTTGTTCCAGATTTAATACAGTGCTAAGCATCAAGCAAAGCACAATATCAAACTCGAAATCTCAAAAATCGAGTTGAAATATTGTCAAAAATCTGTAAAAATAAGAAAAATTTGTGATTTTGACACAAATTCATGCTTTTTAATAAAAAAATTATTTAAAACTTGACCCTCCATGTTCTCTTACATTTATTTAGTGAAACAACATTGTTTGTGAGCTTGTACCAGTGCTTTAAAACTCATTGAGCCTTATGATGCTCAACTGGTACCAAACAGGGGCATTTTTGCCAATTTTTTTTGCAATTTCATATCTTTTTATTTACTGAGCCAATTGGCCTCAAATTTGGACAGCAATTAGAACAAGACTAAACAAACATTCCCCTAAAATTTCATAATTTTTGGACTTATGAACAGAGAGATATTGCCTGTTGAATTTCACTGGTCCAAAGTTTATGTAAAAGTCAACTGTTGGTCAAACACCAAACTCAACACAAAAAAAAAACTGATTTAAATATAAAAAAATATAGCCTGATAAAGGATGATTATTTATTTGATTTGAATTTTTTTTAGTTCATTAGGATGTGTGAATTCCTTGGAAAAATAAAATAAAAAAAAAACAGAACACTGGCACAGATTTGGCATGTGCCTTATCTGGCCAATTCAAAGATCAGCTAATATATCTTGATTTACTCACCCATTTGATCTGAAATTTTGCAAAAAAATAGATTATATTTTTATGGGCATGGCCCCAAAATTTCATATTTGTTTGAATTTTCTTTGATTTTATATGAATTTTTGAACTTGGGTCTGTCAAAAGAAAAAAACTGGGTTGGTTCTGTTTTTCTTTTTCTGTTTTTTTTTTCCTTTCTGTTTTTTTTTTCTCTCGTTTTTTTCTCCAGAAATAAAAAATGGTGAAATTGACCACTCAAATATACTGGAACATGATTAAATATGTTTTTCGAAGAATCAATTGAAGAGAAAACAATGATAAATGAACGAATTTTCAATCGGTACCAAATCCGTTTGAGTCCATTCGGTACCGGTCGGCAAAACTCACATATTCAGAGATTTAAATTAAAATTAAGCTTCACAAACTTGTTTGTTATGTTCTAACGATGCTACAGCTCGAAGGAATTGAGCCAATTTGACAAAACGAGCTCAAAATCGACAAAAAACCGATTTCCCACGAGTTTCCAGCCCTAGCCGAACTGGTGGCACTATTTCCGGCGATCGCCGGAGCTAGTGGCCCCGAGACCGGGACAGTAGTGTCCTCATCGCCGGGACGACTCCGGTGGTTCCCCCCGATCGACGATCCGACGCCGGAAGAGCTCCGATCAAGCAAAAGCCCGAATATTGATGCACATGAAAGTGTGAATGTTGATGAAATTTGAACTCAAGCATATGGGAGGGAAATTGCACGGATCCTGATGCCATCCGACAGCCCAGAAAAATTCAAAGTTTGGATCTTGATGATCTAGCTTTAAATCAACGGCTCACATTAATCTGTTTCAAAAAAACAGACTTTAAATATTAAATAAAAATAATTTCTTAAAACCAAAAATCATGAAAAATATATCAAAAATCATGGCTTCATTTGAAGATATTTTTGGATCAATAAAAATTAGTTTTGATTTTATTTTTATCTTAAAAAAAATCAAAACATATCATCTTGTACAAATATTTTCTTATATTTTGATAAAACAAATCAAAATATTCAAGATACTCAAATTATTTATATTTTGATAAAACAAATCATAATATTCAAAATACCCAAGTTATTTATATTTTGATAAAACAAATCAAAATATTCAAGATGCCCAAATTATTTATATTTTGATAAAACAAATCAAAATATTCAAAATACCCAAATTATTTATATTTTGATAAAACAAATCGAAATATTCAAGATACTCGAATTATTTACATTTTGATAAAAAAAATCAAAATATTCAAAATACCTAAATTATTTATATTTTGATAAAACAAATCAAAATATTCAAAATACCCAAGTTATTTATATTTTGATAAAACAAATCAAAATATTCAAGATACTCAAATTAGTTATATTTTTGATAAAACAAATAAAAATATTCAAAATACCCAAATTATTTATATTTTGATAAAACAAATCAAAATATTCAAGATGCTCAAATTAAGTTATATTTTGATAAAACAAATCAAAATATTCAAGATGCTCAAATTATGTTACATTTT
This sequence comes from x Bolboschoenoplectus mariqueter, assembly GCA_037678475.1. Lineage (NCBI taxonomy): Eukaryota > Viridiplantae > Streptophyta > Magnoliopsida > Poales > Cyperaceae > x Bolboschoenoplectus > x Bolboschoenoplectus mariqueter. The sequence continues at coordinate 662,109 of CM075260.1, read as the reverse complement.
GATAAAACAAATCAAAATATTCAAAATGATCAAATTATGTTGTATTTTGATAAAACAAATCAAAATACTCAAGATGCTCAAATTAAGTTATATTTTGATAAAACAAATCAAAATATTCAAAATGATCAAATTATGTTATATTTTGATAAAACAAATCAAAATATTCAACATGATCAAATTATGTTGTATTTTGATAAAACAAATCAAAATATTCAAAATGATCAAATTATGTTATATTTTGATAAAACAAATCAAAATATTCAACATGATCAAATTATGTTGTATTTTGATAAAACAAATCAAAATACTCAAGATACTCAAATTAAGTTATATTTTGATAAAACAAATCAAAATATTCAAAATGATCAAATTATGTTATATTTTGATAAAACAAATCAAAATATTCAAAATGATCAAATTATGTTGTATTTTGATAAAACAAATCAAAATAATCAAATTATGTTATATTTTGATAAAACAAGTCAAAATATTCAAAATGATCAAATTATGTTATATTTTGATAAAACAAATCAAAATATTCAAAATCATCAAATTATGCTATATTTTGATAAAACAAATCAAAATATTCAAAATCACCAATTTATGTTGTATTTTGATAAAACAAATCAAAATATTCAAAATGATCAAATTATGTTATATTTTGATAAAACAAATCAAAATATTCAACATGATCAAATTATGTTGTATTTTGATAAAACAAATCAAAATATTCAAAATGATCAAATTATGTTATATTTTGATAAAACAAATCAAAATATTCAACATGATCAAATTATGTTGTATTTTGATAAAACAAATCAAAATACTCAAGATACTCAAATTAAGTTATATTTTGATAAAACAAATCAAAATATTCAAAATGATCAAATTATGTTATATTTTGATAAAACAAATCAAAATATTCAAAATGATCAAATTATGTTGTATTTTGATAAAACAAATCAAAATAATCAAATTATGTTATATTTTGATAAAACAAGTCAAAATATTCAAAATGATCAAATTATGTTATATTTTGATAAAACAAATCAAAATATTCAAAATCATCAAATTATGCTATATTTTGATAAAACAAATCAAAATATTCAAAATCACCAATTTATGTTGTATTTTGATAAAACAAATCAAAATATTCAAAATAATCAAATTGTGTTCTATTTTGATAAAACAAATCAAAATATTCAAGATACCCAAATTATGTTATATTTTGATAAAACAAATCAAAATATTCAAAATTACCAAATTTTCTTATATTTTGATGAAACAAATCAAAATATTCAAAATGACCCAAGGATGTTATATTTTGATAAAACAAATTAAGATATTCAAAATGACTCAACTATGTTATATTTTGATAAAACAAATCAAGATATTCAAAATGACCAAATTATGTTATATTTTGATAAAACAAATAAAAAATATTCAAAATAATCAAATTATATTATGTTTTGATAAAACAAGACAAAATATTCAAAATAACCAAACTTTGTCATATTTTGATAAAACAAATTGAAATATTGAAAATATGCAAATATGTCCAAATCTTTGACCAAACATGTCAAATATGCAAATATATCCAAATATTTGGCCAAACATGTCAAATATACAAATATACCCAAATAATTGACCAAACATGTCAAATATACAAATATGCCCAAATCTTTAACCAAATATGTCAAATATGCAAATCAACCCAAACATTTGATCAAATATGTCAAAAATATAAATATGCCCAAATATTTGACCAAACATGTCAAACATGCAAATATGCCCAAACTTCTGACCAAATATGTCAAATATGCAAATATGTCTAAATCTTTGACCAAATATGTCAAATATGTAAATATGTCCAAATCTCTGGCCAAATATGCCAAATATGCAGATAAGTCCAAAACTTGATAAAACATACCAACATATCAAATCATGTTTCGAGAACGTTAAACTGGCAGTGCGCTTCAGGTTTAATGTACCTCATTTTGGAAATCGATAAAGAATTATACGTTCCCGATTCTCCAAATTTCTCAGGTTTCGAGTTGGCATAACGCTTCAGATTCGGGATTTGGAAGGTCAATAGACTGTATAGGACGATATGCCCCTGTCTTTGACATGAGCCTCTATAGAGATTAAACATCTCTGGTTCTCTGAGTATCGAGTTGGCAGTGCGCTTCATATTCGAACTCCGTGAGATCAATAGGATTATACGTCCTCGATCTCTGATTTATGAGAAATTATACGTTTCTCTGACTTTAGATCATACGTCTTTAGTCTTATTATCAAAAGTTATATCTTTTGATTATTTTAAACATGTATTATATAAAAGAGGAAGGAAGAAATAAAGCCACAAATCTGATCCATATATTTTAATTAGTTTAGCCCATTAATCAGAGGTTCCCGAGGCGAGAGCCGGGATAATTAACGGCGGGGGCTTGCGCTCGTCGGAAAATAAAAGTTCCCACAATCACCTAAATAATAAGTCCTTGAGCGCACAAACACGCGCAGGGATGTACCTACACCTTCTTCCCCCGTGAGCGAGGACGCCAATGCCTCGCACGTGGGCCGCGAAAAAGGGCCGCACAAAAATCATTAATATATATAATAACTAATTTAATATATATAATTAAACTCGTATCGATAACGATATCAATAAACAAATATATCTGTGTATCAGCTCCCATTACACAAAACGTGAAAAGTATGAGTTTCGACTTTTGAAAGACAGAATTGAATTGAATTGAATTGAATGGGGAAGTGGTATTTTGAGAGTGCGCCGCTGTTATTAGGATCCAATTCCTGTGGGCTCAGGAAATATTTAATTACTCACTTATTAATTGTTGGTATTACTAGTTAGTAGGTAAGGAGCATTTTGCCATCCATTTCATCTCTCCAATTGCTTCCAATTCTCAGTCAAAAAATAATTCAAAATGACTGGTTTTTTTTATGGGTGGAGATATTTTGACAATTATTATTTTAGTAATTTTGATAACGGATTTTTTAATAATTTAAAAAATTTTAAAAATAGAAATGAGTTTATAAATATATATTTTTTTAACTTGTAGATCGATTGTGTTTTAAATTTCATATAATTTAAGTATTATTTAATACTCTATCAAAGACCATCAAAATTACATTATATTTATAATGATTCACATTTAATAGTCTTTGATGAAATATCAAATAATTCTTAAATTATATGAAATTTGAAACACGGTCAATCTACAAGTTAAAAAAATATGTTTGTCAATTTTTTTTCAATTTTTGTGAATTTCTAAAAATTATTTCAAAATTATTAAAAATTAGTTGTCAAGATTGTCAAGAGATCTCCTCCCTTTTTTTTATTGTTTGATACTATACGATGAATTGATAATTTTTCAAATTATTCAATGGATGACCAGTTGAATTTTTAATTGCAATAAATTTTATACACAACCCATTTAGATCAATAGAAATTATATATGTATTTTTAATTTTTAATTTATTTTGATATGTTAGAAGTGTTATTTTAGCTGTTGTATTTGTTAAAAAGTTTTTATTAATATATCCAATTTTACTATTCAATTTTATTCGAAGAAATTTATGTTTGTATGGATATTGTCAAGCAATCAGGAAAAATGTGTCGACAATTACTGATTTTCATGTAATTAAAAGGACAAACGAAATTAAGAAAAAAAATTTATTTGGGTCGAACTTTTACATAAAATAAGAAAAACAAAGGTGTACTAAGAAACACTTATATAAAATCTTTTGCTACTAAAAAAAAATATTTACATAGTATTTGATCATGAGTAATACTATCAAAATGACATTTTTTTTACTATTTTTAATATCGCCTAAAATCTAATTTAATGTAACAAACATATACTATAATCTATATTAATTGCTAACTTTAATGATAAATCTTTAACACATTTTAATCATTGAGCAGTGCTTGTTGTTTCATCAGCATTATTTGACACAGTATTCATTTTCTGCATTGTTAATCATAAAATGTGATGATATCATATTAATTTTATACTTTACAATATCAAACTATGTTTAAAAATTAAAAGGCACGCCTATTTGGACCGGAACCAACTCGCTCACATCAGAGAAAAATAATATCATTTTTAGAATTTTGTGGTTCTTTCATACTTTTTCCAAAGACCAGTAATTTTAAAATGTGACATGGATGTTGAGACTCATAACATTATTTTATTATAAAGATTTCATTAAATAATGCTTGAGCTGATTGACTTATTATTACACTCTCTATAGTCACCGCTGTTGAATTATGACTTGTTTCCTATTGTAAATTTTCTACTGGAGTTCTCCAGTTTGGTAAACAAAACTCTGCTCTTAATAAAAGCTGAGTAGTTGACTGTTAGAAGGTTGGACCAAAATGCAAAAAGCCGTTCAAAAATTTGAATAGTGTAGTGAATTTACGATTATGCCCATTTTTAAATGCGGCTCACCAAACGCCTGTGTTGTGGTTGAGTCCGATAACTACCCCGCCAGATTCACTAATAATAAATGCAAGGACTGAAACTTTGCAGATATGCCCACGGTTTTCTTTTTATGAACGAATTGCTATTTATAGCGGTATTAATTGAACACGTGAGTAGAAATGGAAAATGTGTCATGTCATGCATTTTGTTTCTTTGTTTGTTCGTTTGTTTTTGGTTGTGATTTAATAATTTTCTTCTTGGTGTAGAAAAGTCAATGTAAGAGGATAGTTGAGACCGAGAAATTTATGTCTAGAGAGAGAAAGATATTTAATGGTTATTGGTCATAAAATTGACATTAAATTTTGCTCATTTTTTTGAGGTTTGACTGCTCTCCTCCACCTTGTGCATAAGTAATTATTATAATAAAACTTAGTAGTGTAAGATTTTTTTTTTCAAATAAAGATTAATGGAATTTCTCAAGTTTAAATAGTCATATAAAATATTCAGATTTGATTTTGAATGTGTAATATTTCACATGAAGAATATAGATTTTGATCAGTAGATCAAAGATTAATTCTATGATATTAGACATTTTCATATTTGTAATTTTCAACATGAATGATGGATGCTTTACTCTTGACATAAAACATACTAAATTGTCATTTCAGTCTTTTTTTATTACTTTTCAGTTAATATTGTCACATGAAATATGAACGGAATGGAGTTGCTATTTGATTTTTGTTGAACCTCTAGAGAGATCAGTTGACAATTTTAACAATGAATTTTCGAAAACCATACGGTTCATTATTTTTTTCTGACTAATCTGCCATCCACATCAATTAGTTCGCATTTAACAATTAATTGGCCAGATAAACTACATAAATATAATTTCATAATACTATAAGCGACCACATGGATAAAATTAGAGGGTGACTGGCAGGGGCCGCGGTCAGTGACGGATCCGGACAGTCCAACAAAAATGAGCACAAAATAGAATATATACACATATCATTTTTTTATTAGATATGAAGTCCGAGCACTTTAACATTAGTATATTAAATTTATTGAATTTTTCAAAAAAATATAATAATTTTGAACAATATTCAAAATTAAGGAGGCACTTATCAGTGCTTGCCCCTCAATAGATCTGCCCCTGACCGCAGGCCCGCAACCCCTAATTAAATTTGACACTATATAATGAAAAAAATAAGTATTACTTGATAATTTTTATATGAAAAAAAACCTTAATTTTAATACATTTATGTGTTCATAATGTTATTTGGTCCCGTTTAACACCACCTTCTAACTCTACTATCGAGCGACAATAATGTGTTATTTTTCTTTTTGATATAAAGATAGAATTTAAATCACTCAGATTTAAATATTTATATAAAGTTCCGAACATGCAAACAATTATGTGTTCTTAATGTTCCATTGGACATCAAGACGTTTTCTAACTAATAGTCTACAAAAATTCACACAATCATAATTTTTTTCTTTGAACTTCATTAAATTAATTTTTATATGATCTATATTATTATCACATATATTCTACTTTACAACAAATAAATAATTTATTTTTTTAAAAGAATAAGATACAAAATTTAGAAGATCGTAAGAGATTAAAAAAGTAATATTCCGTAACATTATCCTCCTAAATATCCAACCAAATAAAAATTATTTATGAAATTATTTCCCCTTCTCTTACATCTATTTTTTTTATCCTCCATTTAAACAAGGCGGTGTAGGGAAATAAAATGGTAAAATGTCATGAAAACATTAACATCGGTTCTGATCCGATTTTAATCAATAAAAAATTCCGAATTCATAATCTTACTTTTTATTAGTTTAAATCAATTTGTTCTTCGCCCAATAAATTGCATGTGCTTTTATTTAATCAATAAAAAATGGATTGGTACTATTAATCGCTTCCTAATTTATATATCTCATCTGCTAATGAATTCTAATACTAAGTTCAACGGTCAAATTTGAATTTTGAAATTGATAATGATTTCTTATATCAACAAATAGAATTGAATTGATAGAGTTTTGAATCACCCAAGGCGACATAAATTTGATTTAATTGGAAAAATAGATGACCTAATATCTCAGGCGTTGATAATAGTTTGAATTTTGAAATTAGGTTACGAATATTATTAGCAAGACTTCAAATTTCAAGTGTTATCTACTTATCTTCTTTTTCTTTTTGGGATAATGGCTTATGACCCCTTAAACTTTATACTTATGATAAATGATCCTCTCAAATTTTTATTTATGAGAATCACCCCTCAAATTTATAAGTTCAAAATAGTTGGCTCCCTAAATATTAATATCTCTCATGATTGTCAAATTTGAATGAAAAATGATCAAATTATTCTTAAATTTTATAGTGTGATTATTTAAAAATTAATATTTATCTAATTAAAAAATAAAATATTTCTTGAGTAATTTTATTTTCAAATAATCACACTATAAAGTTCAAAAATTATTTTTCATTCGAATTTAACAATTATGAGAGATATTAACATTTAGAGAGCAATTATTTTGAACTTATAAATTTGAGAGGATAATTGTCAAGCGCAGAGTTTAGAGGGGGTTATTTGAGACATTATCCCCTCTTCAAATTCTGGAGCGAATAGCTACTCGAGAGGTTGAAGTGGATATAAATTATACGTATCTACTATAGTGAACAATGTAGTGGTTAGGATCGAAATTTACACGAGAAGTTTTGTGGGCAAATCATCGATCATCACCAATTTTATTCACATACATAGATGATAAGTTGCTCACAGATCCTCAAATAGATACACCACAAAATCTCATTTGCACAAGAAATGAAAGAGAGAGAGAGAGAGAGAGAGAGAGAGAGAGAGAGAGAGAGGAAGAGAGGAGACAAAATTGACAAAATTCACTGAGGAGATCAAATCTCAAGGTCGGTGTAGCAAATAGCAAATAGCAGTACATTTGTGATATCGCTGGTTTCGACCATAACGCCTGTTGTGTGGTGGTGGTGGTGGTCCTTCCGCCACTATAAATTGCGCCACAAGGGCATTTTGGTAAATGCACTGGTTCCGACATTTGGTTTTCTTGATTTTACATTTATTAATTTATTTTCCTCTTCAAAATGGGAATCGCAATCGTCCACGCAATAATTTTCGCTCCAGAAAGAGCAGCGCGCCACCAAGCCCCGGCGCTGTTATTCTTTCCTAGCTGCACCCGGTGCATAATTTAATACGTGATCATGAGGGTGTTAGGTGGGAAATCTACTCCTGTGCAACTTGTGAGGGAGAATTATTCAATGTGATGATTCAATCACTTGCAGAAAAGGATTTTTATATTACAAAAAAAAATCAATTTTTAATTTAATGTTGAAAGTTTAGTTTGAACATCAATTTTAGATTAATTTTAGTTGTATGTTACCAGACATGAATATGATGTGATATAAAAAAATAGACATATAAGGATATAAATCCAAATTGAGGTCTTACAAAATTCAAACATATAAGATGTTCTCAATGAAAAAAAAAATACTGGTCAATTGGGCCTTTTGCACTTCTAAATTTCCAATTATGTATTTATATTGTTCAAATAATAAATTTCAATACAATTGACATCGAACTCTCTTAAAAACACAATTCTTATTTATCATTTATGTATGAGGTACATTTAACCAAAGCCATCATAAAAAAATTAAAAAAAAAATACATTTGCATTCATTGTAAATCACTCTACCAAATATGTCCAAGCAATATAAATTTAAAAACTATTTGATATAGACATCCCAATTGCCATGATGAATGAAATTTAGAAAAATTATTCTTACATTTTATATTTTATACCATTTATCTATACATAAAAACATATTTATATTAAATAAATAATTTATTTATATCTACTTTAGAAGTGTTTATAGTCAATATAAAAAATATTTATTATTTTTTTTCTAGACGGTTACAGAAAAAATCAAATTAAAAACTTTACTGTAGATGTATGAATATTTTTATCATTAGATATAAATATTTTCTGAAAAAATATAAATATATATAAGATAGATAAAAAATACAGTTAAATAATTACAATTATCACTCCTACAAAATTTAAATTGTTTATACTTTTGACTTTATTCCGGAAACATATTGCATCTTAATTCTAATATATTTATTTCGATCGAGAAGTAAGCCTACATTGACATTGATTTGATCGATCGAACAGAGTACATTTACATTGGCTAAGTTCTAAAATATTTAAATTTAACTAAGATAATTTGATGGGACATCATAACTAAAAGAACCAATCATAACGATTGAAACATCTTTTTTTGTGTGGGGGGGGGGGGTTAAATTAATATAACAAACTCCACTGTTATGTATTTATTTATTATTTTAGTCTCCAATCAACTCGTGAAGCACGCTTCATGCACCGAGTTCATAGACCTCATAACTGGAGTAGGTGCCAAGGCGTGTTGACCCACCGGTGTTTGGTGTGAATGAAACCCACCTCCTGCTCTTACACCTATATAAATTCACCTCACATCCTCCTTTCTCTCAGGAGATCTCTCACACTTCCTTTCTTACCAACTCCGAACCAACCAAACACACACACAAAAACAAGAACGAACAACAAACGAGACCAATTCACCATCCTTCATCCTTCTTTGAGTTTGTTACGGAGCGATAAGAAAATGGAGACGGAACACATGGATCTGTCTCCGATGGATTTTCTGATGGCGATCTTCTCCGGAAGAGAGGTGGTGTCAATCGCCGAGAATAGAGAGCTTCTCACGGTCGTTGTAACGGCTGTTGCGCTCTTGATCGGATTTGGATTCTTTCTGATCTGGAGGCGATCCGGAGGAGAGAAGAAGGAGGTCGGACCTTCACGACCGACGGCGCTCAAGGTGGCGCCACCGCCTGAGATTGAAGTGGATGATGGGAGGAAGAAGGTTACTGTTTTCTTCGGAACTCAGACTGGGACTGCCGAGGGATTCGCTAAGGTCTGGATTGGTGGTGGATTTATTCTCATTTTATAACCAATACTGATAAATCAGATTGATTTGTTTATTTTAGTAGACTATCAATTTTCTTGATTAATTTACTAGATTTATGAATACAGCCCACCTTGTAGGAAACTGATAAAATATTAGCAAATAGCAAGTGCACAGATAAGCAGACAAACAAATAAATAAATAATTAAATTGAAACCAAAATTTCCCTTTCCCCTTTCTGAGCTCATAACAAAAAAATTTGCCCAGGTCTGGAAAAGCTGCTCTATTATCCATTAAAAAAGCAAATGGATTTTCCAATATTCAGGAAATTATTCTCTTTCTGGATTTTCTGGTTGTTCACGTCCCTAATTTTGGAATTTACTTTGCTTAATTCTTTTCTTCTTTGGGCAAACAACAAAATTTAGTGAGGAAGTTTAAGATGTGGCACTAAAACACATTGGTTTAATTTTAATATAATCATTATAGCTGTCATGTAGAAATTGCACTGATGGATTTGATTATGAATGTTTAGGCACTTGTTGAGGAGGCTAAAGCGAGATATGAGAAAGCCATATTCAAAGTTGTTGATCTGGTATAAATTATTCTTTATTATTTTTATTTAAATTGATCAATCCTAAGTATTGTATGATGAAAAAAATGTTGATTGTTTCATTCATAATTATCTTTCTATTTTATAGGATGAGTTTGCAGCTGAAGATGATGAATATGAGGAGAAGATGAAGAAAGAGAACTTGGCTTTATTTTTCATGGCCACGTAAGATTTATTTTTTTCATGGTTGCAGTAGCTAATAACTTCTAGTTCTGTCAGATCGCTTCTAAATTTCCTTATTTGAAAAAAATAGGTATGGAGATGGTGAACCAACTGATAATGCTGCCAGGTTCTACAAATGGTTCACAGAGGTAAGAGACAGCATATATTTTGTTTTGGAAATAGATAATTATTATTTTCTGCAATATACTAATTGGGTACTTGGGCTTCATTATGGTCTAATTATAGGGTGAAGAGAAAGGGGCTTGGTTGAATAGTCTTCAATATGCTGTGTTTGGTCTTGGGAACAGGCAATATGAACATTTCAACAAGGTTAGTATGTGATTTAGCGCATGGCACTCTGTTTGAAATTGTAGTCTACTTTAAATTCTTTCTAATCTATATCTTGATTACATTTTTTCATTGCTGTGAATAATAGGTTGCCAAGGTGGTAGACGAGCTTCTTGAAAAACAAGGTACCAAGTTTGTACTTACCATATACATATGGTATATACATACTTATCATATACAAGGTTGTAAAATTTTAATGTTAATTTTCATAAAATAGGTGCCAAGCGCATAATACCAGTTGGTCTGGGAGATGATGATCAGTGCATTGAAGATGACTTCTCTGCATGGTATGCTTAAATGAGATTTCTAAACAGTCGATACACAACTGAATTTTCATTTTTTTAATTAATTTGTTTTTTTGTATTCTCAGGAAAGAGCTTCTATGGCCAGAACTAGACAAACTGCTTAGAGATGAAGATGATGTGTCAGGCGCAACCACGCCTTATACTGCTGTTATTCCAGAATATCGTGTGGTATTCCTCAAACCTGACGAAGGTGTTCACCTGGATAAGAGCTGGAGCCTGGCTAATGGTCATGCTGTCCATGATATCCACCATCCATGCAGGTAATTGCATATTAGTTTACACTATTTTAATTTTCATAGAATTAAATTCAACAAGGAAATAATTATATATTTTTTATTTATTTTGAATTGAGTTCCTTTTTTTATTTATAATTTGTTTCTCTATTTAGATCCAATGTGGCTGTGAGGAGGGAGCTCCATAAACCTGCTTCTGATCGATCATGTACTCATTTGGAATTTGACATTGCAAGCACAGGTCTTAGGTAAGATGACTTTGAATATCATTATCTGGAAAAACTTCAGTTTTTTCTTTGAGAAAGATATAAAATACAATGTTTCAAAGTAAATGTAACCTTGCCAGCTAGCTCTACTTGGCCTTCTGTTAGACTATTATGGTTAACATTTGAGACATACATACTTGGATTGACTGTACAGGACAGAAATATCATTTGTTTTAGACAGATAACCCAAAAATGCATGTAGAAGTATTGACTGAATGTGGACCTCTTTGGACATTATTTTGGTTGGATTGGATTGATTGATCCTTCGTAAAGGTGTGATGTTGCTTGTGTTTTGTTGAATTATGGATGGTAGTTGTGAGCGTTTCCAGGGTTAACATGGAGCTTCCCCTAGGCTTGTTATGCAAAATTAATGGATGTGACATGATATATCCTTTCCTTCTTTCTTATGGATATTGTTACCTGCACATCAGAAATTAACCTTATCAGCTCATGTTTTACCCTTATTTTCCTCTCTTTTTCTTTTCCTTTTTTAGTTATGAAACTGGAGACCACGTTGGTGTATATGCTGAGAACTGTGTTGAGACCGTGGAGGAAGCAGAGAGGCTGTTGGGTTATTCATCTGACACCTTTTTCTCTATTCATGCTGACAAAGAGGATGGCACTCCACTTGGCAGCAGCTCATTGGCTCCTCCCTTCCCCTCTCCTATCACTCTTAGAGCTGCTCTTACCCGTTATGCTGATCTTCTTAACTCCCCCAAAAAGGTAAGATTTTTCCCACTAATATCCCCTTCAAACTTTGAAATATGTTCTTGTCATTCACTATAAGTATTGGCTTATAGAATTTAAAATTTATCACAATCAATTAACGTCTTTAATAAACTAGTAATATATGTGCATAGATCTGTTAATTTTACACCCCTCCAGATCTTATTGTGTTTTTGAGCTTTCTCCTCCTAATTTCTATTTTTTTTTAACAACTGCACAGAGTGCTTTGATTGCACTGGCTGCTCATGCTTCTGACCCAGCCGAAGCTGAACGCTTGAAGTTCCTGGCATCTCCCGCTGGCAAGGTCAGGCCTCTCTCAAGAAGTTCATCTTTGAAATGTTTATTTCTGAAATTTTCTATATTTAAAAAATAAATCCATTTTTGGGGATGTAGGATGAATATTCACAATGGGTGGTGGCTAGCCAGAGAAGCTTACTTGAAGTGCTGTCAGAATTTCCTTCTGCAAAGCCACCTCTTGGTGTGTTCTTTGCTGCTATAGCCCCACGCCTCCAGCCAAGATACTACTCTATCTCCTCTTCACCGAAGTAAGTACTTTTAAATTTTACTTTGTGTTACATGAATATTTTTGTTTGCTTTTTATTTTATTTTAAATATTTTTCTATTGCTTTGACTTAGAATGGCACCTACAAGAATTCATGTTACATGTGCATTGGTGTATGAAACCACACCGTCAGGCAGGGTTCATAAAGGAATTTGCTCTACCTGGATGAAGGTAATTTATTATTCCTTTTTTTAGCTAGAAAGATCCCTTTTATGAAGATTGTTCTTTTATTTCTTTTTTCTTTTGGTGCTTGTGATGCTATCTTGTCCAATCACTGACTTTTTGTGAATTTTTATGTTACTTGTGCTTCCTGTTTTTATTTTAGTTATTGGTAAATTTGAATTCTTAGTCCTCCATAAGATGTAAAAGGAGGCCTTGATAAAGGCCACATTAAATTTAAGTTGTAAATTTATTGAAAGCTTTTTTTTTTTCATGCTAGGAGTAATATAAAATATTGGGGTATAACTTGCATATTTCATATTCATACAGAATGCAACTCCACTGGAAGAAAGCAATGACTGTAGCTGGGCCCCCATTTTTGTCAGACAATCAAATTTCAAACTTCCAACAGATCCTAAGGTTCCAATCTTAATGATTGGTCCTGGTACTGGCCTTGCACCTTTCAGAGGTTTCTTACAGGTATGCGCTTGAACCTAGTTGCCAAGTTGTCATGACTTGTGAATCATTTAAAATTTTGTGCAGTTTTACAATGTCCTCTTCTCAATTTTTACTTGCCGAGTTGTCATCAATTCTGTAAAAGTTTTGTGCAGTTTTGCTATTTTCTCATCTCAATTGTTACTTTGATTTATCAGGAGCGGCTGGCTTTGAAGGAATCTGGTATTGAGCTTGGTCACTCTGTTCTTTTCTTTGGTTGCAGAAACCGCAATATGGTATTTTTTTTCTTTAAGACTTGTTTTACAGAACTGGAAAATTTAACTGACAGTTTCTGATGGAAATAATTAATTAAAATGTAGGATTACATATATGAGGAGGAGTTGGACAACTTTGTTGCAACAGGAGCACTATCTGAGCTAGTCGTTGCCTTTTCTCGTGAGGGCCCCACCAAACAATATGTACAGCATAAAATGGCTGAGAAGGTTAGCACTTTACATATAGTATATCATCTACAATGCACTTTGATCAAAAAGAGAAAGTCGAGACATTGGAAACTGTGGATTGTTAAGTTTATGTCTAACCACGGGCTTTTCTTTTCTAAATAGGCCAATGAGATCTGGAATATTATTTCTCAAGGCGGTTATGTTTATGTGTGTGGAGATGCCAAGGGTATGGCTAGAGATGTACACCGTGTTCTTCATACCATTGTTCAAGAACAGGTACTGTATATGCAGAAATAGTTGAACTATATTTCTGAGGTTCTAATTGAAAAAAATGAGAACCTCGGCTTATTTTATCGTTGATTGAGCATGTTCTCTCTCTTAATAGGGGGCAATGGATAGCTCAAAGTCTGAGAGCTTTGTGAAGTCTCTCCAGATGGAAGGACGGTACCTCAGAGATGTTTGGTAAAATTAGAAAATATGGAGGGGGTAATTCACACAAAAAATTTCTATGGTGGGATCCCTTCCAGAAGATTTTTGAGGAGACGAGCAAAAATCTTTGCTCTCATACCAATTATACAGGAATTGGCTTTTTTATTTGTTGTTTAAAATCTCCATTGTAAGCGATTCTTTGGACTTCTAACCAGGTCTTTATTATATATTATAGACTTCTACATTTAAATTATGGAGATTTGTGAGGTATCAGCCTCTAGATGTGTTTTTAGCTGTATAAATAATAGGGATGCACAGTAGCTGTTTAAAGAATTGCCATGGTTCTTTTCTATAGCCAATGTAAAATGCGCAGAGGAAGGAAAATAAAACAGAATAATAATACATTTAAACAAGATCCTAAACTCTTCCAAGCTTATGTTTTAAGAATTCCTTTCCTCAATCAAAATGATAATCACATGGAGGTTATACAATGACAGCACTGAGAAGCATTTTTAATGAAATAGGTATCTTGACGATATATTTTTTTCAATAAAGGAGTTGTCAAAATAATAAAAAAAAATAAAATTATATTATCTACGTTGTACTTAAACAGATTGTATGCATCATATTTAGTACAACTTGAAATTCGTATGTTGAATCTAAGAGAGCTAATAACTGTCTGTTTTTTTTTTTTTGAAAGGAGCTAATAACTCTGTTGATGTCATTCAGAAAACTTTGTCAACTTCTTTCTGAATGGATATGTACCAGTTGAGAATCTGGTATTATATCATCATCCACCATCAAAATTTTATGACTGTAACAATGTGCAGAAAAAAAAAATGGACTGAATATTACCATTTCTACAACTACACCCTATTCCCCTCAAATTTGTGGTACTCAAATACATGCTTTGTAAATCAATGATAACCAAATTAATGCTAGGAATTCAGTATGACAATGAAAAGGTAAACTTTAACATGCCATGATTCAATACTAAATGTAGTGTTGTTGTACTAGCTGAACAGCAGAAGAAAATTTCCATCAATTTTATAGTAGACTCGCTGTAACAAGCTTGCCCCTCACAATAAAACAAGGCACAAAAAGGAGGCAGTCCCAATACTCAGGGATGGAATTACCAGAGAGAGATAATAACTCGGTCGGCTTCTTTCTGATAGGATTGGTACATCCAATCTCATCTTGGTACCATTACCACAGACCTACAATGCATTTAAAGCAAATTATTAACCTAAGGCTTTTGTCATTTCTTGGTCTTGCAAAATTATTTATAAAATTACACGATTCTCTAGCAAATTATAAACTCTCATGGGAAATAAGGTAACTGTTCATTGCGAGAATGAACAGTGCTTCACTATTCTTTCTGAAAATGAACATGGTTAAAAGGATTGGTATTTGTCATCAGGAAATGATAAGCATTGACCATGCCAAGAGAAAAGATAGAACGATAAAAAAAAATTAAATAGAAAGTAATACTATAGAATTTTTCGGTGTTAAAAGAACAAATTGAATTCAAGAAAGATATTGCAGCTGTTGATTCAAGTAGCCAAGCAGTGTTTACTGTCCAAACCCAACAATCTTAAAAAAGAGCATCAAATCAATTGACAACCTAAATTAGAAAACAACATCTTTTGATTTAATGCTACAAAAAGTTTCACATAGATATGACCAACAAATCATAAACGGGACTTTGGTAAGTTTCAGCTGTACCAGCAGACTCGCCAAAATAAATTAACCTCACAATAAGAGGCATAAAGAATCACTGAATAAAATCAGAACTTGAATTGTTTTACACTGATCTTTTATTTTAATCTTTTAATGGAGGCAGTCCCCAATTTTGCGGACTGAATTCCAAAAGCGAACTAATAACATGGTCAGCTCCTTCATGATAAGATACATCCAGTCTTGGATCTGGTACCATCACCACAAACCTACAATTGTTTCATTTGTACAAATTTATTTGCAACAACGGCTGAACCAAGTAATTTGCATTTAAATTTGTCTATTATCTACACCTTTATTTGCAAGAATAAATAGTAGTAGTACAAAATAATAATTCAAACAGAAATCTGGTAAAGCATCTTGAAGAAAAGAAAAAGGGAATACACATCACAGCTACCATCACCAACAACAATCAGCAAAGGTATAGTTTTATAGAACACACCCAATATTTGTAAAACTCATAGTACAAAACTGAGGGCAAACTGGTCATTTTTATTTCCTACTTCATCCAATTCATACTCGTACTAGTTGCAAAAGAGGATTCATATACTAAAGCGAGGCTTTAGCTTTGTTTGGAGGGGTGGGGTGGGGGGGGGGGGTGGGGGATAAGAGAGGAACTCACATTCCAGCATCTTTAGCTGCTGCTACCCCGTAAGGAGCATCCTCGAAAACTATGCAGTTGCTGGCTTCAACATTGCCCTGAAGACATACAAATTTTCATATAACAGGAAAACAGTACCTGTTGGGTAAAGACAAATATGCAAATGTGTTTTTAATTAATACCTCAAATCTTCTAAGGGCAGCAAGAAAAATATCAGGGGCTGGCTTTCCTTGTTTCACCTCAGGATCATCTCCCTTTATGACATGATGCATCATTGTAAATATTTTACTGTGATTTTGAGTCTTTAGTAAATAGTGACTCGTGCGAGATCTACAAGGAATAGAAATATTAATTAATTATGAACAAACAATAAGTGATGAAATACAAGAGGAGAGAAAAAGGGTTAATTAGTACGCTGTTGCAACACACATAGGTATCCCGTTTGCATGGAGATGGTTTACCAAGCGCTCCACTCCTATAAAATATGAGAGAAGTAATGAACAAATTATTGTTGATTACAAACCATATCCTTAAGGCACTGGTACAAAAACCCAAATCTCAGGTTGTGATCCTTTGTATATATCACCAAGCCATGCTTAAAAACAGTCCGACACACATAACATAAGATGCCTGCCCAGTCATTTGCAGGTCAATTATGTAAATAGAAAACCTGACTGGTACTTTATGTATACTTAACCGTGATTCAGTATAGGAATCCGATAATGCAAAACCTATGCCTGACCTGGCAGAGGGATCCGGATTACATGTCAGAACAAAAAACCTAGATGGTGGTGAGGCTTTCTGAAGGCTCGTCATACACAATTTTGACGGGTCATGTACAGGTCCATTACAGTAAATTTAGAAGCAGTACTCCACTTCCAAAGTCCGGTTATATGTACCATCACATAACTGTGACAGTGTCAAATCCAATACCGTATGACATAACCACCTGTCACTAATATGACCTTTCAATCCAGTGAAAGATCATGTACCTGGTAAGAGGGAGCAAGTCGGCAAGAGCTTTTGAAGCATCCCTTCTCTTTCCTCCAGAAATGCCTCTGGAGATAGAATGCTGGTTAGACCTGACTCATCAACAAAAATTTGAGCTGATTCCATGGTCCTTTTTCCCATCATCTTGGTTTGTAGTGGCCAGTCAAATTTTTTCCCATACCTCTCCAGTATCTTCCCATTTAACAGCATGTAAATCCTTTCTGTATCTGCACTATAGATCATACAAAAGAATAAGATTGTTTAGGTTTTGTAGCTTTCTTTGTGATGTTTATCACTCGAGATTCTTCTTTAGAATACTTATTGAATGTACCTACAGTTAATAACGCAAGTCGACAGATTCCAAATAGAGTAAGAATATTTTTATCCCCCGGTTTTATCTTTCTTTGGTTGTACTGATTTGTCATTTTTTTAAGTTTCATAATATATCCTTTTGTACCATAATGTTTGTTTCTGCAATCGGTATGATGCAACATTACCATTTAAATTTTGTCACTTGTACCAAGATCTATCTTAAAAGATGAATGCAGAACCTCATATGATCTCAAAACTAAACTAAACAATTCATTAACATCCCTCTACAAACTGAGGGTACCAGAAAAGAACATCATACAGACAAATAATCAAACTATCTTCGACCGAACATTCTCTGAAATTGGAGAGATATTAGCACAAAAGAAATAGATCGAGAGAGGTATATGGGTACCAAGGAGGAGACCATCCATGTCAAAGATGACATGGGTTATTGTTGGAGGCAACATTGTCGTCGGTCCAGATGTTTTAGAAAGTCTGCTCTCTCTCTCTCTCTCTCTTCTTACTCCATGGGTTTTTTTAAGCAAAACATAACATGCTTTTCAGCAATACAAAAAAAGAAAAGAAAAGATATGAAAAGGAATATGTGCATGTGCGAATCTCTCTTCTCTCAATCTCTGCATTTTTTTTTCCCGGAAAACTTGACAGCGGCTGTCAAGCCGATTTATTTTAATTTAAGAATTACAATATTAAATATTAAATAAATAAAAAAATTGGATGGAAAATTATAAAAATAGGAGGGATGGATTTTTAATATTTTTTTATAAAAAATATATTTTTATTAAGCGACGGGTTTTGAAAATCCGTTCCTATGTGAGGGACGGATTTGGAAAATCCATCCCTGTGTAAGGGATTGATTTTCAAAATCCGTCTCTTATAAAAGTATATTTTTTATTGAGGGTCCTCTAATAAAATATTATTTTTCATAAAAATGTTAAAATCGTGTATGAAGTTTCAAACATGCATAACTTTTAATAGGAAAGTCTGTAGAAAATGTTTAATACCAATTTGAAAAGTTTGTAAAACAATCTATTTGAATTGTTATTAAACGTTTTCTATTAAAAGTTATGCCTATTTGAACCTGGATACACGATTTTAGCAATTTTTATAAAAAATAATATTTTATTAGGGGACGGATTTTGAAACCATGTCCCTCAATAAAATATATTTTTTTATTGACGGACAGATTTTTAAAATCCGTCCCTCAATCCGAGATTTTCAAAATATGGGACGGGGTTTCAAAATCCGTCCCTCTATTGGGAAACGAATTTTAAAACTCCGTCCCACATTAAAATATTATTTTTTTAAAAAAAAAGAGTAAAAATACATTTGAGGAAAATCTGTCCCTTCTATATTTATGATTTTTCATCTTATTTTCTTATTTATTTAATTTTAAATATTAATTTTCTTAAATAAAAAAAAATTGGGCTGTCAAGGCTGTATCTCTCTCTGCATTCTTTCTTCTTTCTTTCCTTTCGTATCAGCCTTCAGAAAGCCCATTATGCTACTTATACCATTTAACTTAGGGAAAATCGGATATATACCCCTTATAAAAAATTATCTAATTGGATATTAACTACGACAAACTTCAGTCATCCGACGAGTCGTTTGTTGGTAAATGGTAACAAACTATCATGACACTTGTGATGTTGTAGTTTTCAATTTTTCAATTTTTCATTTCTCCTTTTTAAATGTTTATAGCTATGTATCTATTTTGAGTGACGATCAATCAGCAAAATCATAACACATGCACCAAGACAGGCTGCCATAAGGTATATTCTATTGCAAGTTGAGCGTAATTGCGTCAACAAACACAAATATAACGTGTCAACAACATGGGCTATGTATTTATAATTAGATATCAACATATGTTTCATCTTTATGTCCTTTATTGTTTAATTAGTTGCCAATACTTCAAATAAAATGCATCCTTTGTATGCTGAGTTAACCAAGATTTTAGATAATTGTACGGATGATGGCAAAGGATTATTAATCTGCATTATGGAGATGATGTTTGAGATATTTTTTTTATTAATAAAGAGGTCCTTAAAAATTAAAATTGAAGTTCGTAAATCAAAATTCTTAATGTCACTGCACTCCAATAGGTTTTGGTCTTAAAATCCAATAACCTCCTGAAAGGTTAATAACTTCAATATACCACCTGACAAGCTTAATTATTACATAAAATCATTCCCAATGTTACTAAATGTAATTTCTCATAAGCTGATCAGTACAACCGCCACCAGTTATTACAAAAGTTATCCCGGAACGTTCAGTAATCCGGTGAACTCACTGAAATAAATTGAGCTTTGGCCTCACAATAATAGAGGCAAAGAAAAAAATCACTCAAGAAATGAGAACTGGTGTTATTTCTTATTCACTATTAATTTCAATCTTCAAATGGAGGCAATCCCCAATATTGGGGTTGGAATTCCAAAAGAGAGCTTATGACTTGGTCGGCTTGTTTCTGATAGGATAAATCCAGTGCTGCATCCGGTACCATCACCACCGACCTACAATTGTTCCATTTGTAACAATTTCATTAATAATTTCAACCAACCAAATGAACTTTTGCCTTTATTTTGCCTTATACTCAATAAAAATCATATTTTTACAACCACTCCAACCTGCAACGCAGCATAAACAAACAAAAAGGTGAAGAGTACTATAATGCAAATTTGCACATTAATAATCCTGTAAAGTTGAAAATTAAAAAAAGCAGCTGATTTGTAAAATACACCCATATTTGTCCTTATTTGAAGAAAATGCACACGGATTTTGGTGGTTGCAAAACCACTCAGTTTTAT
Source organism: x Bolboschoenoplectus mariqueter (assembly GCA_037678475.1). NCBI lineage: Eukaryota > Viridiplantae > Streptophyta > Magnoliopsida > Poales > Cyperaceae > x Bolboschoenoplectus > x Bolboschoenoplectus mariqueter. The sequence continues at coordinate 641,522 of CM075260.1, read as the reverse complement.
TGGACACAGTAAAATCTGATGAAGAACTTTTCTGTCTCTACAATTCATTTTTGTAATACTCGTATTATCTCAAAATGTTATCACTGGTCATTTCAATTGTGGTCTCATCAAGTGATATGTAGAGATATGAGATGAAGAATAAGAAGGATAGAATGTATAATAAGGGTACGAATTTGAATTACAAAAGAAAATCATTTTTGTTGGACCTAATATAAGATTATGATGGATAAATTATACTAAAGGCAAACTGGATAGTGTTTTTTTTAATCAATACACAGTCGTTGCTCATTCTACTTGTGGTGCTTCTTATGCATACCACAAAAAAAGCTTTTTTTTTTCTTTTGGCAAATATCTATGTATTTAGACAATCTTTTTTCCTGGGATGGAGAGACGAAAGAGATCCTTGGCAGCCACCGCCAAGTTTTCAAAGAGAGAGAGAGAGAGAGATTCTTGGCAGCCACTACCAAGTTTCAAAGAGAGATAGAGAGACTCACATCCTGGCATTTTTGGCAGCAGCTACCCCAGTTGGAGCATCCTCAAAAACTAAACAATTACTAGCATCCACATCCCCCTGATAAACAAATTAAAATCTTTATAAACAGAAAATTATAATTTATTAACCAATCGAAATAGAATCTCTTATTTTTTTCTCTTTTTATTCAGTACCTCAAATCTCCTTAGAGCAGCAAGAAAAACATCAGGGGATGGCTTCCCTTGTTTCACCTCAGGATCATCACCCTTCACCACATGATGCATTAGAGCAAATATTTTACCATGATTTCGGGTCTTCAACAAAAAGTGCCTCTCATGAGATCTGAAAAGACAAAAAGATTAATTATGAACAAAAAAAAAATAAATGGAGAGAGAAAGGGAGAGAGAAAAATAGATTACCCTGTTGCAACACACATCGGTATCCCCTTTGCATGAAGATGGTTCACTAAGCGTTCTACTCCTGTATAATATGGGAAAAAGAAATTAGCAGAGGTCAGGTATAGACATATACATTACTTGTGCTTAATCCAAATCCTAGATTGTATCTTTTTTATGTATCACCAGCATTGTATCAACTCACTCAGCCTATACGAAGAGGTAACTTATGGCACATAAAAGAACTGGATGTTACAGGTTCACTGCATGTACTAATAGAATCCTTTTTATGTACAAATTACAAAGGCTCGCTACAGGTCTGAAATGGCACTGAACTCGATCTGTACTCTAATTTTAGTGATAGGTTGTTACTGCGGTACAAGTCAGATTCCAACTGGTACATAGTGTATACTATTGCAGCTGTACTGTACCATAATCCAGAACTGCACCATAGTAAGCCACTACCAATGGCAATGTACTGGCTTGAGAGGTGCCGAGGGTAAGTATAGGACCAAAAAAACCCACTCCGCATTGGAAGGTGGCACCAGGTGTCAGAAATGGTACACTGTTTGCTTTGGTGTACATCTGGTACATTTTCAAATTTGGATTGGAACCTAAATGTAGTTTCCGTTACTGTAGAGTCTGGTTCTGATAGTGATTTGCGCCCGGCCTGAAGCACACAAAACCTCCCACCTGCCACTGATATTACCTTTACATTTCTCAAACAAAGTACGGTACCTGGTAAGAGGGTGCATGACGGGAAGAGTTCTTGAAGCATACTTTCTCGCTCTTCCAAAAATGCCTCAGGAGAAAGAAGACCTGTTAGTCCTGAGCTCTCTACAAAAATTCGGGCCGACTCGATGGCCTTCCTTCCCATCATTTGGGCTTTTAGTGCCCAGTCGAACTTCTTCCCATACCTTTCCAGGATCTTCTCCTGTACCAATGTGTAGAAACCCTCAGTATCTGCATTGCATTACATAACACAGGATTTAGCTTTTCAGAGTAAAGCTAGGGTGAGTTTAACTCAAAAAGTTATCGAATCGATTTCAAACGATAAATCCAAGTTGCTCAATAAATTCTTCATATCAAAATCTTGTTGGATATCAAAATTTTCTATTTTTCAAGTTTTCTAACTATTTTTTCGGATTTTTTGAAAATGATCCTAAAATAATAATAAAATAAGGAATGTTTTGCATATAAGAATTGACCATTTTGAAAAATCTGAAAAAAATAGTTAGAAAACTCTAAAAATAGAAAATTTTGATATCCTACGAGATTTTGATATGAAGAATTTATTGAGCAATTTGGATTTGTCATTTAACATCGATTCGGTGGATTTTGAGTTAAGCTCACGCTAGCTTTACTCTAGCTTTTCACAAATTATAAGTTGTTGTTTACTATTGTTTTCTTCTGTGTAATTAAAAGTTTAAAACCTCTAATTTTTTGTCTGTAGTTTTTTTTCTGGAAGAGCAAGAAAGAGAGAGAGAGAGACCAAGAAGAAGCCAACCCAAGCAAAAAACACGGTTATTCCTAGTTACTGTACCAAGAATTGCGGTACCTAGACTATGATACAGGCAGGTACAAGATGTGTAATCAAACAGGTTCTGAAGTTAACATGGCATTTTGTATTGTATTAATTAGTCATTACCGATGGTACCAAAAAATGTCATGCATTTGTAATAAATATATTTTAGGGTTAATTTCCAGTGGGTACACTAGCAATATTTCAATAAGTGGGAAGGAAGAGCCCCATCTAAATCTCAAAAATTAAACAAAATGCATCTATTTTTAACAGTTTCTCCACAAAAATAACTTTTACCACATGGAACTGAATCAATCACTTAAATATCAAATAATACAAAGACATGGATGACTTCTGGGAATGTTCTTTGAGTACCAAAATATGAAGCTAATTGGTAATAATAACCAAATTGAGAGAAAGAGAGAGAGAGAGAGACCGAGAAGAAGGCCATCCATGTCAAAGATCACGTGCGTAATGGTCGGAGTCGCCATGGCTGTAAAGCGAAGATCTCAAGGTAAGAATCTCCCTTTCTCTCTCTCTCTCGTTTTATTTAAGAGAGACTAAACGAGTGCTCTCTCTCTCAACGCGCAGCACCTTCCCTTCGCCAATCGCCAATAAAAAAAGCGAGCATCTCTCTTTGTGCGTTTCTTTCGTCTGGGCCAACAGCCCAACACCAGCCCAATCCTATCAGGATTTTGAACTCTGATAAATAGAAATTTATTGTCTATGACAATTTATTGTCTATGACAATTTATTGTCTTTAAATCAATGATAAATGAGATTTATAAATTAATTATTGAAATTTTTTTTTCATAAGTTAAAATTTAGACCGTTATAATAAAAATGTATTGTTATGATTTTATGACAGCGAACTGACATAGTTTTATAATGGTAGCAAATACTAACTCGATAAATAAATGGTTTTGCATGGAGAGCGGTTATTTTGTCTATTGAACGATTATTTTGTTTATCGGATCAAATTTTGATCTAATGGATGTTGAAACTCATCCGCTTTCTTTGTAGGGGTTTAGACTGTATAACGGATTTACTTCTTATTTTGATATATTTTTCATATTAAATAGAATCATTTATAATAAAAAATATATATACACATGTCATTGGTCTCTGTACATTATTTTTTTTAATACAGACTGTTATAAAATTTAAATGAATCAAATCGTTTGATAAATACTAAAAATATTCATTTTTTTACGTGTGACATAAGTATAATATAGAACATATTCCAAATTGAATTTTAAAATTGAAAACTTGTTTTTTATGATTTTCAAGAGATTATCAAATCGAATAATTATCAATATGTATCATACACTGGCACCTCTGCCTCCTATTATTTTATGTCTTGAAAAAAATTATACAAACTAAAGAGTAAAGTTAGGGTGAGTTTAAGTTCATCAAGTCCTTCAATGAGTTTAACTCAAAAAATAATTGAAACGCCTTCAAACAATAAATTCGAGTATCTAAATAAATTTTTATATCAGAATCTCATAAACTACCAAAAGTTTCTATTTTTAGAATTTTCTAACTATTTTTTTTCGAATTTTTGAAAATAATTCTAAAATAATAATAAAATAATAAAATTTTTTATATGAGAATAAGTCATTTTCAAAAAAATCTGAAAAAAATAGTTAGAATATTCTAAAAATAAAAAATTTCGATATTCTATAATATTTTGATATGAAGAATTTATTGAGCAACTTGGATTTCAAAATTTAAATCAATTTGATAAGATTTTTGAGTTAAGCTCACCAAATCCTTTAATAAGCTTAAGGTCATCCTATCTTTACTCCAAACTAAAAAAAATAAAACATTACGTATGATCGTAATTCATCATTTAGATATAACATATATGAAATTTTAGATCAATCTGAAACTTAATTAGTCATCAATCAAGAAACTGTTAAAGTCAACCATTAAAAATTTAAAATTATGATGGAAAGTTAAACGACTTTCAAATTACACAAAATTATTAATTTTCTAGTTAAAATTGAAAACACCACTATATTTTTTTAGTTTGAACAATACTTGCTTACTTTGGAGATAACAAATATATACATAAAAGTTTATACCGAGGAATTACTTTTTGTAACATATGTTAAATTTGAGATTTCATTTGCAGTGGTTAGCGGAGAAGGCTCCATTTTCCATCAATCAATGCAATTTCCTTGTTTCTTACGCTAATAAATAGAAACATGACAAAAGGTATGTCAGAACCTTCCAAAACCTATTTAACTTTTAATTGTTACTTACTAGAAGGGTTCCCTCAAAAAAAAAAAAGAAAAAAGAAAAGAAAATGGGAGCTAATATACTGATTTTATTGAGTTATTATTCATATTAAAATTTTTATTATACAACTTATTGTATAATATTTTTATTATTCAACTTAAGTGAGTTATTATTCATATTAGTTGTATTTGAGTTGAATAATAAAAATACTGTCAAAAACACAAATAATTACTATAAATAATAACTCATATAATATGAATAATAAAATCGGTATTATAATATCAATTTCGATATCTCCCAAATATTTTTCAAAAGATAAAAGAAAATAAAATTACGAGAAGGGAAAAAGCCCAGTCTAGCTTGCTCTATTTTCCTTTGTGGAAATAGGGAACTCCCACCCCTCTCTGTCTAGCTATTAATGTACACTTATTCTATATAAACAAAAGTTGTTCCTCTTTCCAGGCTACTGGCTTATGCCTTGTGATGAAAAGATAAAAAAGAACAGTTATGCTCTTCAGAGAAATGCTCCAACCACACTCTCCTTCTCCTTCTCTTTCCGACCTCCCGATCATGGCCGTCCAATTGGACTCTTGCGGTCATGATCTGACTATGTCTCCTTCCATTTCCGGTGATCAAGACTATTCATTTAGCCCAAATTCTTTTGAGTTCTTGTTCCACAATCCCTCTTGCAAAATGCCATCGGTGCCTTGTATTGCAGATGAAATATTTCTCGGCGGTAGACTGCTTCCTTCCGATGCCGAGAAGCCAAAGTGCCTCAAGCTGCCACAAGAGGTGACCTTAAAATAAACTAGAATTTTCATGATCCTGGATCATATTTCTTCTTCAAAAATATAATTGTAGTTAGATTGTATGTTGTCATCTTTTGCTAAGAATTCTTTTATTTTTTTGGAGAGTGTAAATAGATGGATTTGCCAAGAAAGGCTCAACCAAGGTGGTACTGGCTTGTATTCGGATTGGTCCGAGCACCATTACCAGAAATGAAGGTAAGAGACATCAAAAGGCGTGTCAAGAGGAAATTGACAAACCCGGTGTCGGAGACACACAAGAGCTCAGCAGGGTGGAGATTGATCCGATCACTAAGTTGTCGTGCAGTGGAGAGTGTTGCCGTGGCTGCTACTGTGCCTATGAGCATGGTGTAGAGCAGATATAGATAGTTAATAGAAAAATCAAGAAGCTTTTAAATTCTAGCTTGACGTAGCTTGAAATATCTAGTAAGTAACAATTCTCTCGTGGTATGAGTCTAAAATTGCGTTGCACCCACAAGCATTTCATGTTTCATATTCTTCTTTTGTAAAATGATAGTTGCTCTTGCCATTAATTAAGATTACATAAGATTTTTTACATGTGCAATTATTTAGTTCCAAATGTATCTTTGATTCTTTGTCGATTTACCTTTCTAACGCGTCACCAAATCTGTGAAATTATGAAATTTCAACACAATTATCAGGTAAAATCAAAACTTCAAGCTCTGACTAATAAGTATCGTTACGGTTTTTTCATCTTACTATTCTACTATACTACGTATCTCACTGGACAAAGGATCTAGCTTACAGATAAGATTATAAGAGAATATACAAAGTAAAAGGACGATCCGAATGCAACCAGACAAATGTTCAAAAGACGAAAGGCAAGAGATGATGAAGATTGGAAAGCTTGTAACCATGAGATGTCATCACATGATGCTATGGCCTATCGGTCTATGCAATTCTACACAAACAACAATCATTGTATCATGCGACTCATCTCTAGAGTGTGTCGCAAGCGTTAATGATTTTACCAGGGGACCAATTGCCTTGTACAAGTCATATCTTGATCCTTTTATCTTCGTCAACTCGTTAGAATAGTACTACCAAGCGTTGTAAAAGTTTCTTTTTTTTTTTGTATACTACCATCAATATCAATATGTTACCACGCATATCATGTCATGTCTATGTTTGTACCACTTGATAGAATTAAACCGGCTACACCACAGACGCAGTCATGCAAATCAACATAAATATGCACATATCCGTGTGCATGCCTTTGATGGGTGCTTATGTGGGTTATGCATGCAATCAGGAGAAGTGTGTGTGTGCACTCTCACCAATTTACCAACAAGAAAAAATAGGCTCCTTAATAACTATCTAAACAGTGAAACGAATTATCACAAAAGATGATAAGCCCTATAATTTGTGATATTAATTTCTTATACAATGGTACAGAAAACTCAAAGCTGAGGAAAAGCAGGACTCACAATTCATACTAAGCCAAACAAAAAGAGAGGGAAAAAAGAAAGAAACAAAAATACAGAATCACAAGCACTATCTTCCTAATACCAACCCTTCTACATACATCAAGAATGCACCCTTGGAAAAAAAAAAACAAACAAAAAAGAGAAGGAAGAATAATTTTTAAAAAGAATAGTCACTTCCAATCAGAATCAAATCAAAGACACAAGTAATTCCCACTAGAATAGGTATGGCTAACCTCAGTGAATTGCACAACTGTCTCACTAGCTGGTCGAATTGAGACACCAGACAAGGTCATTAGGCCCTGACCTGAAAACCTCACCATACCAACAACATCCAATTCTCCCTCACTGGAGTCCTGGTCAACCGGCATGCGGGCCCGCAACCTGCCAGTAGGTCCCTTGAGCGGTATGTCTGGTATATGCCACCTCAGCTCCCTCTCTTCTCTGTTCAAAACTGCCTTGGGTGAAACATTCAATAGTGTTGGGTCCACTGGAAGCTTCACCGCGAATGTGACATTTGTCAGAGGTGAAGGCAAGGTCGGGTTAGATGCATACTGTATCATCACTGATAACAGGGTCCCACTGTGTCGTTTTAATAACCGCACCCTAAGAGGCAACGGGGTAAGCTTCGGCTGCAGACTAAACTTCAGAACAGGAATAGGTTCCTCCTTGGATCCAGTTCGCACATGGAACAAATTATTCTCAAGACTGGTAACAGTCGAGCTCAACAAAGCAGCACGTTTAATTGCAGATGTGCCCTCGAGCCTGAAGGAGAATTCAGTCTCCTTCCCTGCAGCCTTTTTGGGCAGCAGCGTTCGCAAATAAACCGTGCCCTTCAACCCGACCCGCGAAAGAAGTGACTCCTTGAACTCTGCATTGATTTCTTCATGGATATACATTTCTGGAGTAGTTATCTCCGCAGCTGCTTGTGCGGCCATTAAGCCGTCAAGCTGGGACGTGGCAGCCGCAGCTGGAGTAGGCCCACCAGGCCCAGTTGCCAGTAACTCCAGACCTGTTAAGCCTGGACCCTTTGGTTTGGTTTTTGTTGTGGTCACAAATTCTGAGGCATCAAGACCACCACCAAAGGCAGTATTGAATCCTTCGAAGGCATCATTTAGGGAGGCTTCTTCTGTACCAAATTCAATACCACCATAGTCACCCTCAAAACCCTCAACACTTACAAAGGTAGGTTTGGTGGCCTCAGCCGGGGGCAAAGTAGTGACCTCTAGCCCAACCAAGGCAGCTGTGGGGTCTGCTGAAGGGTCCTTTATTTTCTTAAAACCGCCAACTAGGGCTTCTTCAGGCTTGTTTAGCTTTTCACTGGCTGCAAATGGGTCTTTCTCTTCGGCTGATTCGTCAGTGGTTTGAGGAGTTTGATCTTTCTGTGACTGATCCTCTGTTGCAACTGCTGGTGCGATTGCAACAGCAACTTCATCACCTATCAAGGTATAAGATCTTGGCATCAAAATAACAGGATGCATTTGACACAGGGAAGCATTACATGACATGCTGATGTTTTGTATATTGACAATCCAAATTTAATCCAAGAACACAAAGACCCTCAAGTATCTAGGTTTCTTTTTCAGCTTATCTATATCTATAAATGTATAATAATGAGTAAAATAATTGAATACCCATTTTGTTTCATACAATTTGACCGACAGCGACAAAAAACAAAAGATGCTAGCTTATTAGAATTACAAATTCACAGTTTGAAAGGAAATGATTTAGCTAAGCAGAAAAGGGAAAAAGGAAATATCAAGATTGATTTCTTTTCACCCACAGAATAACATGTTTCTTATTAGCACGGTACAAAACTAGAACTAACAGATTGGACATACCAGCAGCAAGCGTTTCTGCTGGGAGCTCAAAAGTAGCCCCAGAGAATGATTCAAGTGTGGCCCGCCTCTCAGCAGATAGCGCCTCCATCTGAGCTGACCATTGGTCAGCACCTCTGACACGTGACTCAGCATCAGGTGCAGATGAAACAAGCTTCGCAATGTTATCTCCATGGATAGATGACAGAATTGCAGCCAACCTGACAGACCCCGCGGCTCCACGTAGGACAATATCCAGTGCCATGTACACCTCAGGGTACTTTCGGTGCACCTGTTATAACCATAAAACTAAGATCGTTAATATTTTGTAAGTTGACTCTTTGAGGAATTTGTTATTTAGCACTGTTTTCGGAGCAAGAGATCCTCAGTGCAACACTGCAACCCCACGAGAGCATACTACCATAATTTTTGTGCAGGGAAGTATAGAAGAGGAGGAGGAGGAAAAAGAAGAAGAAGAAGAAGAAGATGATGATGAAGTGATGTGTTATCGGCCAGCCAATTGTCATTTTTTGTTGGACTGAACCTTCCAGTTGTGATAGTGTTGGGTCATCGGCTATTATCCCAGGGTGACGTCAAACAAACAAATCCATTTGAATTTATAATAAAGAGGTCTAGAAACTAGAATAGTCCTTTCTTCTGTTAGACATGCTAAACAACAAACATTATTTCCAAAACACCTGGTAGCCTGGTCTTAATTTATAGACATGACAAAATACAAGCAGAATCCACCTTTTCAGGAGTGACATCAACCCCACGGCAGGCAGCAACGACAACAGCCACAGCTTGGTTGACTGTATTGATACAATCAAAAGCATTAGTGGCTGCACGTGCATGATCATCAGCTGTTGTTACGCCGAGTACATAGATTGAATTCACAAGCCGATAGATGACTCGGTATTTTGACTCCACACCAACAATCACCTGGTTCCATAACAAAATGAAAGTCAAATAAGTTAACAAATTCGAACTTTTTCTTTAAAAAAAAAAGTTAGAATGATCCAACTCAAATTTCCTAGGTCGGTATATCATATGTTAAAATATTATGAGAATCTGTTGTAAAGTATGCTCCATTCATGAGAACTTTATTCATCCCAGTTTGATTAACTCCTATTGTAAGTAATCCCCTTTCCATTTGTTTAAGATTACTATGGAAAGAAGAGTTTCAACTTCCATTCGTATTTTTAACCAGATTGAAATCTAATTTAGTTTACATTGTAAATAACCTTTTCATATGTAATTAGACAGTTTAATTAGAGCTTAATTCATGTCAATTTCATTGATATCAGTTGGGTTGATCATTGTAACTAATCAGTTTTACATTTTGCCTCAATGAACCCAGTATGGAATATGAATTCCGGGTTCAATCCCAGTGAAACTGGCTTTTACCATCTCACCGTAATTTCTGAACTTCCATTTGTATTTTGCCACTACTGCAACTTGATTTGCATCTAAGTTCTTTCTTATTCTGAAATATCACTTTTGCTACTTTCATGATCTACTCGAAAGCCACTGATACATTAATGTACTGTAATTTGGCATCACTGCTGCTCTAGACGAGTGAATTGAAGGAAAGAAAACTTCATCTAAACCACATGACTCTTAACTTGGTGATCCCTAGAGAGATGGCACTAATTTTGACAAAAGAAAAAGGAGTCAAACCTGGCCGCTGGAAGCCGCAAGGGGATCGTCGCCGAGAGAAGAATCAAGATCGTCAGAACTAGGATGGGGCTGCGTCGATGCGGAGGCGGAGGCGGAGGCGGCGGCCCGGTGGGAGGATTGAGAAAGGCGAGTGAGACGGAAGGCGGAGAGAGCGGCGAGCGCGCGGGAAGGAGGGAACCACTCCCGAGTTTGTAACATTATATCGGGACCATTAGTCGGCTGTAGCGATAGCGCTAGGCACGCCATTGGAGGAGGGGAGGGTTGAGATCGGGAGGAGGAGAGAGGAGAGAGAGAGGTTAGATCTAGAGACTCTCTGAGGAAGAAAGAGGCGGGGATCTACGTCACCCTGCTGTTACTGCTGGAATTTTTAAGATTCGTGCAAGAGCGAATCTTGAATTCTTGCAGCTCAACGGAGAGTTTCAAACTAGATGTGAGTTTAATGGACGAAATAATTATTGAAATATCAAATTTAATATTTTATATAATTATTGAAACGTGGAAGTGAACTTTTATATTAATTTTTATGTCATCAAACGATTATTTTATTAAAATTTAATTTAATGAACATCAAAGTCTCTGCATCCGCATTCTAAATACTATATAAGCATGATGGAGATCCATACAAATGATAAAATGGGATAATTTTTCAGGATGATGCTCCAATTTGCCACTTAACTTTGCCCATGGCTATAAGAGCATTTGGCAGCAAGTAACAGTATGTTAGATATTTTAGATATTTTAAGACGTTTTAATGTAAATCAAAATATTTTTAATTTTGAGGTGTTTCTGAGATATAAAGTACATTCATTGAGGGAATAAGTTAAATTATCAAATTTTTTTAAGTTTATATATTTTTAGGGAAGAGATCTATTGACAACTATTATCTTAATAATCTTGACAACTAATTTTGAAATAATTTTTAAAAATTCTCAAAAATAGAAAAATATTGACAAACATATTTTTTAACTTATAGATTAATCATATCTCAAATTTCACGCAATTTAAAGGTCATTTGATATTTCATAAAAATCGTTAAATATAGACCATTGTAAATGTTATATAATTTTGATGGTTTTTGATGGACTATCAAATAATACTTAAATTGTATGAAATTTGAAACACAATCAATCTATAAGTTAAAGAATATGTTTACAAAATTTTTCTATTTTTAAGATTTTTTTTTTAATTATTTGAGAATTTGTTATCAAAGTTGTCAGAGTATGTAGTTGTTAAGGGATCTTCACTCATATTGTTAACTCTTATTACTTCACTAGTTGCTAATGCAATTCAAGACAACGATTTTATCTTTTTATTCAGTATTATTTTAAATTATTTGCTTAATTTGTTACTATCAAACATCGATAATTTAATGTAATTTAATTTTTACTTTTCTCTAATTTTATTTTATTTTTCAAATATAAGGATATAGTTAAATTTTTGTCCCATAAGTATTTGGTTTTAAATTTTTGAAGGAGTACTTCCGTCTTGTTTATCCTATCCTGCGACAAATTTCTACATTTTTTAATTATTTAGAAGTTTCTCTTTGATCGTTTAATTATTTTTTCAGACGCTAGCACAAAATATCAAGACTTTATTTATTTACAATCGAATTTGTTCTTTTAAATATTTGAATTTAGAACAAGATGGAATAATAATTTAGACAAAACTAATTATCAGATCCCTAAATTTTGTTCTTTATATTTTTATTGAGATGGGTTTGGATTCTGATGATACTATGTCAAACGGACCAATCCGGATTAATCATACGGATAGAGCTGTAAATCCAATTTGGTTAATTGTTTCATTTTTTATCAAAAAAAAAAGGAAGTTAATTTACAAATATAGTTGTTAACATCATTATGAATATTGATTTTATTATACATATTAAATGAATTACTATACATATTAATAATATTTAAATTAAATAATAAAAATATTATATAAAATAAAATCGTTATCGTATATAATAATTCATTTATAATAAAGTCGACATCTCCGTATCATTTTAATTATCTCCGACTGCAGTCATGGGTGCAGGATTCCTCCAGTCAAATATAAAATTGGAGAAAAAGCGAACCATTATCTCAGTGAAATATCAAATATCGATCCGGACTGCTCTGCTTAAATGCCAGGTTTTCTAATCCAACGGCCAATATCCAAAATTTCAACCCTCCCACGGATAGCGCTTCAATCGAACGCTGCGGAGTGTGGACACGAGACCTCCCAGTTAACAAAAGCGAAGATGTGTATTATAATACCAACGAACTCGATCCGAGTGCGCTCGTTTACACCAATCAAACGCTAGATCTTGTGATCTAACGGCCATTATAAGAAATTTAAACCCGCCCACGGATAGTCTTCCAATCGGACGGTCCGAAATCTTTCCCCAAATTTTATAAAGACTCTTCCCTATCAATTCCCTCTACATCTTCAATTTCGTTTTGAAACCCTCCCAAGAACGAAATCCCAAATTCAAACTCCTCCAACTCAGAATTCGCGTCGACAATGTCGGGCCGTGGTAAGGGAGGCAAGGGTTTGGGGAAAGGGGGCGCTAAGCGTCACAGGAAGGTGCTGAGAGACAACATCCAGGGTATCACCAAGCCAGCGATCCGACGGTTGGCGCGCCGTGGTGGCGTGAAGCGTATCAGTGGTTTGATCTACGAGGAGACACGTGGCGTGCTTAAGATCTTCCTGGAAAATGTGATCCGTGATGCTGTGACTTACACTGAACATGCGAGGAGGAAGACTGTCACGGCCATGGATGTGGTCTATGCTCTCAAGCGCCAGGGGAGGACTCTTTACGGGTTTGGTGGTTAGATCTAGGGTTAAGGTTAGGGTTCGGTCCTAGTTCGGGGTAGGGGGTTATTGTGTGCTTTCATGTAGGGTTAGGTTTTTGTCTGGTGGCGGGATGGGGGGGGGGGGATCGTACATGTAATTAGGGTTGCAGTCGATTTCAAGTCAATCGATGTTTGGATTTTAGATGCTTTGATGTAGTGCTGTGTTTATGATGTGAAATTAAATGCAACAATTTTTGTTATACCTCTGTTCGTTTCTTGATATTGTTCATTTTAGTGCTTTCTTGGTTTGGAATCCCATTGTAGCTGTTGTGCAGGCTAGTCTGATTCAGAAAACCAGCAAAAATTTGCAACTTTAGATGATTGAGCCCACAATTGGTTGTTAATTAACACAATAATTGAGAATCCCATTTAATTTTACTATTCTAGTTGTGTAATTGAACATGGGGATAAAATATCCCCTCACAAAGGAATTTAGGTACATTATCTTTCTAGGATTTATTAGGGTTTTCTCATTTCAAATTTGAAGCATAAACTAGTTAATTGAATAAGAAGAAAACGAAATGTCAGAAGATTCATATATTCATGTTATGATAACTATAAACTCTTTTCATGTCTATATTGAATACATACAGACTCAGCAATCAGCATCATAAAAGGCACATCAATATAAATTCCCAATGTGCTGCTAAAATTGGCTTCAACATGCACCGAGAGAACGTTACTCGATCAAGTTGCATAAACAACAAATGGCACTGCAAAGGAACAACAAATTTTTGGAAAGCCAAAGAATTAATGAAAAGACAATAACTTTATTAAGGCTGTTATCACACAAAAGGCAGGAAAGTAACCCTTTTTGAAATGGAAAATCATATAAGTAAGAAGTAACCATATTCTACTCTTTTTGAGACAAAAAAATTGCCAAAAAAAATATTATATAAGCAATTATATACTATCTTTTTCAAAAAGAAAGATAACCATACACCCTTTAAGATAAAGACATGGCTACTTTAGGAAAGCTTGCTATTAATATCTGAGTGGTGGTAACTGGTAATGGTAAAATCATAGTCAGAAAAGGGTAAATTGGGTAAACAAAGGTCCACAGCTGATTTATGGTTAGTAATTTGAGAGCCAAACACTGTAAAAGAACTGAATTAAGCACCTTTACCAAATCCAAAAGGATGAGAAACAAGAAGTATCAAAAAGATCAGGCAGATCAATTCCTACTGGCTACAAATAAATCATATGTGCTATATTATATTGGTACGATAATAGATCTCTAAGTTAATCCTTAGATAATTGACCTTGAATGCTTTTCTTTTGGAATAGTTATCATGCCGAACTGCTGTTATACCATTTAACCTCATGAATCTATTAAAACTCGTTAACATTATAAGTTTTTAAAACAAATATATGATTCTCCCTAATTTGTCATCTTTCATGTGGGCCTTTTTTTTGGACTCAGCCAAGTATATAACTCACCGATAAGAACAATGCTCATCAGAAGCAAAAAAGCAGCTCGAATCGACCGGCTTAATTGTGAATTGTGTTGAATGATCCTGTCGCCTCTTACGTAATACAATTGCAAGTTTGAACTTTTCAGGTTCTCTTTCAATCTATAAAAACAGCTTCCGCTCCTTTCGCCCAATCTAGTAAAGTTCTACACATAAATTAACAAGTTTATGTATATGAATTAGTTTGGAAAATTAAAACAGGATATTGCTTTAATGCAAGTAGATGGAATTGCTTCTGAGTTTGTTTGTACAGATTTTGCAAAAAAAATTGGCAATTAGATGCCTTCAAATTATGGTACTTCACCAGTTGGTACAATACTACTATCAGTACAGCCATATTGGCACATATCAGTCCTTACTAACTAAGGTTTCATACTTGCCGGTACCAGTAGAGACTAGTGCCTGTAGTCATTGTAAATTGTAGATGCTTTACTACATATGGTTGGTTGTTTGTACAAACAGTCGTTACTGGTAAAAACTAGTAGGTACAGTAATCCACTTAAAATAATATACCTGTGAGAGGAAAGGAATTCCTTTCAAGTCCCAATCATTTGAAGATGAATTCTTCGGCTTGGGCATTGGTTCTTCATCCTTCACTCTCAAAGAATTGCTTTTACACAATTTGACCCTTGGTTGTGTATCAAATCCTCTTAAAAAACCATTTGAACTCGTCCTGTGACAATTACGTACCACATCTTGTTCTCCATTCAAACTCTCAATTTGAATAATAACTTCTTTCTCTCTCTTACAAGGAACCTCCTTTAGGGTCTCTGTTGCTCTATCTGGTTTTTTAGCAGACGGTGTATCTGAAGAGAGAAAGGCAACAAAGTCGTCTCTCTCCCCTTCCTCCAATTTAACCCAAGTAAGAGATGGTTTTCCTTCTTTTGCAAGATTATTAGCTACTGATATTTCTGCTCTTTTGATTTGGTTCTCTATTGCTGATACAAATTGCCTACGTCTAGAAATGGTATTCTCCTCTGATGGGTGTTTTTCATGACTTAAAGCAATTGCTTGCTGAAATTGTTCCAACTGAAAAATAAATTCAAAGCAATGTATAAGTATAAATACTAAAAACAGAAAAAATTCCAATAAGCCTATATGAAAGTAGTTTCTGAAACAAAATTACTAATTCACTATGCTAAATTATTAGAAATACTCTCTCTCTCTTTAGTTGAAGAAAATGAAATATGCATAAATCAGCTCCAGTTTTTTTCTAATACCTCTTAAATGAAGAAAATAAAATTTGCATAAATTCCTGGTCTTTCACAATTATTTTTTTCTGCCTTCATGATAAAAGTACAGGCCCAAAAAGTTAATTTTGAGAAACAGCTTTCTCGAGAGCATATTCATCTGGATGGGTGAAACTTAATTTGATTCTGTTACCATATGAACGCATAAGAAACAAGTATGAAGTTTCGGAGGGTATATGTGAAAAAATATTTTCTGTGTACCTGCCACTTAGCAGTACCTAAAGCTGCTTGTAGCTCTCTTTGCAATTCTTCTAAGTCTTCCGAGCAGATTCCACCGGTACATTCACGATGCCAAGTCCTATACAATGATTCCATCCTGAGATTGAAGCAAATATCTTTATTAGTACCATCATTTAATTACAACAAGTGAAAGACCAAAATGCCCTATTATGGACTACCGCAATTTTGAGTGAAAAAAAAATACTGTAAACTACTAAATTTCTTTATCTAAGTATGCCACTTTTTTTAATTGAAATTTTTAAGGAATATTTGAAATTGTATTGAGAATTTACCCTATTTTTTATTTTATGATCCGGTTCATTCATTTTTTTTTTGATAAAAGTAGCCAAACATGAACACCCGTTTCATTCAACATGAAGCTAAGTATTAAAATTAGGAAAATGTTTGGGAGATACCATCATTGATATTGTAATCGATACCGACTTTATTATTCATGTAAAATGAGCTATTATTCATATTAACAACTTTATTATACAACTTATTTTTGACAGTATTTTTATTATTCAACTCAAATATCACTAATATGAATAATACATCACTTAAGTTGAATAACAAACATACTATAAAAATAAGTTGCATAATAAAGTCGTTAATATGAATAATAATTCATTTAATCTGAATAATAAAATCGGTATCTGTATATCAGCTCCCTTAAAATTACTCCCTATGTATCCAGAAAACTATGTTAACTCTGAAAAAAAAGATAAGTCCCATGGGAATTATTTGATCTCAGCCTTCCATTATGGTTTCATCATTGTTGCCTGTATGAAATGGACTGTCAAACTGCCAATTTAATAATGTCTGAATTCCATAAAATAGGAAGCTTGAAAAATGCGCAACAAAATTTAAGATGGCAACTAAATTGACCAGATAAGATCCTATTCAAATTATGCACAAGAAGAAAAAAAAGGAATACTACAAAACCCCTACTGCTAAAAATTCCCAAACAAGCAAAAATATCTCTCTCTCTCCAAACTAGAAACCTCAAATGACAAAAACTATAATCTTCTGAAAAAAAAAGAATATGACAACATGCCCTCAGAGACTGTAGCTTTCAATAATTATCTTTCTTTTATTTTTTTCGAGACCTAAAATTTTTCAAAACTATCACCAAAACGAACAAAAAGAACTAAGAATTGAATAAAATAAAACAAAATTTACTCACACATCAGCTGATTCTTGCACTTCTTCAGCTGATGAGAAGAATACATCCTTCTCCCACTGATCGAAGCTACTCACCACAGCCATCAAGAAAGAATTCTCAAAAATTCAAATCTTATTGAAGCTCTCTTCAGCTTTAGTTAAGTACCTTTTCCCCTCTTCTCGAAGGATACATACAACAAGTAAGAATAAACCAAAAAGCAAAACCAAACAGAATAAATGCAACTCTGTTGTAGGATCGATTCCTCACTCGGGATCAACTGCTATAGAGTAATACAGAGAATCAGTATAGAAGGTTCTCTCTCTCTCCCTCTCCTCCTCCCTCTCCCTCTCTCTCGCGCTCTCTGCAGTGTATAGCGAGAGAAGAAAAGGAGAGAAGAAAAAGAAAAGAAAAAAACAGAAAGAAATGAGCCGCGACAGAACCCGGCTGTTAAAGCCCGCGCTAATCACAAGCTGATGGGGGGAGGAGGAAATGATTCGATTACCCACTTTATGTACCCAGGAAGAATGCACTACGCCTAAGGGACAAAAAGGCTATTACTTATTGGTTGATGACAAAAAAACTATTACTTAGTTGATATTATATTATCAGTATTAACTTTTATTTACTATAATAATAATGTCTGCCACTACAATATTATATAAAAAATTTATGATTTTTTTTTCAATAGAAAAAGATGAATTTTGAGAATGATATTTAATTTAATAGTTAAGTATTGTCTTTTATATAAGATACCCTATATTTGAAATTCAACACATGCATTTGAAAAAAGTTCAAGAATTTCAATTTCATTGTCTCATGCACTGAACAAAAGATAAACTTAAATGTAATGTGTTGTTGCTTCTAATAAAAAATTGGCTTTTCAAAATCTCATTTAATTTATTTGAATATAATAACATACTCTCAATCCATTTTTTTTATTCTGAAATGAAATCATTTTAAGAAACTTATAACGATGAAGAATTAGGACTCCTGAAATTTTTTTTTAAATATTGTTTGCAACATGATCCTATGATATACATAACTAGATATTGCTTTATACAAAAAAAATATTTGTTAATTTGTCTTAAGGAAAATTATTTTCTTGACACTGTGTAATGGAATTTTCTATGTAAATATTAGTTTTTGAAAATTATGAAATATTATAATGTCAATTTTGAATTTTAGAATGCACTAAGATTTCTTTAAAAAAGAGGTATAAAGAAAAAAGACTGGAGTATAACTACAATATATGATGTATCGTCAAATAACTTGCTTCGATCTTGATGTGAGTAAGTTTTATAAATTTATTATCACACAAATACCTCAGGATTATTTTTTAGGAAATAGAATTTGTTATATTTTAATAGTGATTTGAACGAATAGTCAAAACACCATTCAAAGACCTCGCAATTTTTCCTTTATTGTATTGACAATTAATAATGTTTATATACAAGTTCATTAATGTTCGTAGTATACTAATATTGAGCAATGCAGTTGAGATTTAGTTGTCAATTAACTATCCAAACGTCATAATCATTCAACATTGTTATAGTATCATTATTATGAATATCAACTCTACATTGTATGATATTTAAAAATGATATATGATAACGATGCTTTCATTGCGTGTAAGCATTCGGGTAGCCGTAGCAAATACAGGTGAGGGAGCTCCGACAGTGGGCCGCTAGCCTGCGTTGGATGTGGGCCCCACAGTATCACATCTACAGCGTTACGGAAGTGATCATGTCCAGTTTGATCAAACCGGTGACCATCTTTGATTCCTTTTAAACTCAACCAGAGAAGATTCATTCATCTCAAGTGCTCGTAACAAATGGAGAGCATTCGGAGATGAAATATGCATGATGTACATTACGACAAAAAATAACCCCAATTTGCATGGTTAGCCGAAAGCGAAATAACACCCATGCGGTTGGCTCTAATCAAGAGTTGGGCAAAAATACAAAATGAAAAAGGAAAAAGGAAAACAACAGGAACAGCAAATAATTGTTTTAGACATTGCATCAAAAGAAATTAAAGAAAAGAGGTGCTAAAAATGTTTGGCAATTAATAAAGGTAAGGTGCCTTTGTTGTAATATGTCAACGCATTAAATAATTTTTTTTAATATATCACAAATTTACTTTTTTTTTTCTTTGCTAAAATAAGAGTAACAAATATAGGACTCGGTTTTAACATTTATCTATTATCACACTGAAACACAAGAAAATAAATTTAGATTTTCTATCATTCGTATAAAATCCTTTTAGTTATTATTTACTATTGCACAGAAGAAAAAATAAAAAAAAATACCTTCAAATTTTGTGGAAATAAGTGAAAGGACACAAGTAGTGGAGTTGAGAGAGCATCAGCATCAACCCAATTGGAATTGTGATATAATAATAATATCCCCTCATAGTGGCAGCTGCGCCAGACCCAATTTCACATATATCTTTTCAATTTATGTAATCTTAGTTGATAAATTATACATGGTCAAACATATTATACGGTAGCAACTAGGGATGGAACACGTAATCAATCCATCTTAGTTGGCCCATATGCCATACTCCATTTCCATTAGAAGGCTGATAAGTATCTCCTAATCTCCACACAACAAATGTCCTCGTTTCAAGTGACATTAGGCCTTCTTTAATTTTTATTTGCGAGCTCAAAGATAATATTTAATTTTCATGAAACCCAAAAACCAGCAATTTTATTGTCTGGGAAGGGGAAACCAATTACTCTTTAACTAACCACATAATATGCTACAAATGGGATATCCAGAAAATCTCGACTCCAAAGCGTGACCATCCAAAGCGGTATTCATTAAATTTTCTTTAAGTTAAAAATCACATTAACCCTTCTCCTAATAATACAGGGTCCCACAATTCCAGCTCACTCCAAATTAGCTTAAAAGTTGCTTTTAAGTTAGCCACAACATGCTTCTCATAACAAACAAGCTTACCTAAAATTATACAGAAGATTTGCATGTAGATAAACAAACAAAAAAACCCTAGCTCTTAAAGTATTTCTTGATATCAATTCTCACGTACTTGTGATGAAGGCAGAGATCATACTCTAGTATTAAAATATGATATCCCCTCTAAAATTATTGGACCCTCCTCAGATTATATCATGGACACCTGCTATACAACCATTTTGGACTAGACTGGGGCAGTGAGCTTTTTTTTTTTTTTCCTTTTTTCTCTCCTTTTAGTTGGTATAGCTAAAAGATAAATGAGCAAGTCAGTTACAGAAATTACAGTTCCAGCAACTCAAGACCAGAATTGCAAGAAGCCACAACAGCAGAAATTATCACTCTCTGTAGCTCCTTGAATTCTAAAGCTAGCTTTACATCCCAGTTTCTGTTTTCCCTGAAAAAAAAATGAAATAAAAATAAATAAGCAGCAAGTTAAAAAACAACCTGGAGGGCCAATCCCACATGAACTCCCATAGAAGGTCAAAATATCATGTGGCATGTAAAATTGAGAAATTCATGCATGATATACAATCAGTAGGTATAGACGTTCACTAAAAACCTTGAAAATCCTTTATATTCCTGATCTCTGAAAATTCTTTAAAAGAATAGACCAAACTGCCTATCCATCTCTACTTGCATCCCAGAAAAACAGGATACATTTTAGACGGACTTTGTTGGTGCAAATCAGTATGCTATAAAAGAGATCATGTGGGTATTCAATTTGCAGGGTTTATCTGACTTCTGAATTTTTGTAGGGTTACACAAGAAACTATTCTTCCCAATCTTAACTAGTGAAAAGTATGCAACTACTGTTTGGTTTTGCAAGCATACCAGGTCGGACCATCGGATGCACCTAATTCTTCAAGCATGGGATTAAAAATGGATAATATCGTCTCTAGCACTTCTCTGTCAGTTTGTTTTCTCTGACAAGATTAAGAAAAATATTGCATTAATTTAATAGATCCCATATTTTCGAACATGCAAATCATTGTATAAAGGACACTCACGTCTGAAGCAGAGTCCATGAGATCTCCGCTACTCAAAGCATTTCGGAGATGTGCAACTAATTTATGAGGTAAGCCATACGTGCCTGACCCATTAGATTTTGAGAGCCATGTTCCCCTTACCATGTGTTGACTCTTTGCAGAGCTGTCACCATCCGAAGAATCAAAATCTATCATGAAAAGAACATTGAAAGGCTTACTAAACAAAAAAGAAAAAGTCATATCTTTTCATCAAGGCCAATGTGGTCTTAAATATTATCATCTTGAGATTTTATTTACTAGACATACATGAACATCAAAATAATCCTTTTATCAAATATAACCAAATAATGTACAGATGTTTCAAGATATCACCCAACAATTTTTTCACCTTTAATTAACAACACCGACACATTGAAATCAGGTTAACAAATTTTGCCAGCTTAAAAAAAATCTTGGAACCCAACTTCAATATCTGCCAAGCTTAAAAAGTTTGAGCTTGCATCAGGTGCAAGTTGTCAAGATATAAAGAAAATACTATTCCATCAGTAAGCCTAACAGTTGACTTTTATTTGAAACTAATGTCGGGAATCAGTTGCAATAGGAGAGATCTTATGTGCCATTTGCAACTGAAATAAAATATTGCATCAGCTTTGCAAAAAATAATCCTCACAACACGGTTTTTAGAACACAGCCACTGTTAACAAGGGCAAGCAGGAGTACACCTTACTAACATATCTGAAGGCCAAATCAAACTTTATTTTTAAGATAACCATTTAGCTGCTGTTTCTGTTTTCTATTATTCTTCTTTCATTTTACTATGTAAAAGGTTCCATCTAAAGCTTCATCTTTAAAACTAGGCAGATTATGTGCCTACACATCTTCTACATACTTGTAGAAGATGCCCAAGAATACCAAAGATATCAAACTCACCTAAAGGGATAAAGTCGTAATAATTATCTCCTTTAGGAATAAATCCATAAAATGCTACTAGATGAGAAGAAGGATAACTTCCATAGCTTAGATAGCACTGTTGCCCTCTTTCACAAGGCCTTGATAAAGGGAATTTTAAATATTTTGTTGAAGGATCCACTCGACCATAATGAAGAATATGTGGACATAACTGAAAAAGATAAATGCTAACATCAAGGTCATATTAACTCTGTTTCATAACACTTGTTACATCACAATAATTGTCTGACAAAACACCCTTTTTGAAGTCTTTCCATTTTTAAAAAAAGAGAAAAAGCAGCGGGCTTAAGAACTTCAGTTTTGTAAATAACCTCCCAATTGTGACTTGCATTAAACCACAGGTACTAGTTTGGTCCCACAATCAAGTCATAAAACAAGCCAGACTGAGAATTTTAAAGTAATTATGCAGAAGTATCAAAAATAAAAATAAAAAAATCTTCAAGTTGAGGTACTAACTGAGTGATTTAAAAGACTGGCAACTGGTACGAGACAAGTCTTCAATTTTCCATCCGAAAAAACAACCTTCATACCGTTAGAATAAAAAAGCTCACAAGCCCAAAGAAATTTATCCCAACTATAAATTTCCTTTTTGAATATATCAGGATAATCAGAGGACAACATGGGGAATAGCATGTCATATTGTTGCCTCAGATGCTGAAAAAGAAAGGGAAGAATCAGAAACCTTGCAGACCTCGTGATTTTATAAATGAGTACCAATTTCCAACTCATTCCTCACTTTTTTCCCCTCCATGGATGAGGTGAAAGGTAAGGTTAGTTTGGAGGTTAGTCGTGTTCAGATTTCCATTTTGAAGTAAAGGGAGATGTTCTCAATGAATTATAGGGCATAAGGAATATTTTGAGATTTTAACAAGGACTCCATATGGAGAAATATAACCTCTTTAGATTGCATTAATTCTTCAAAAAGAAGTGTTCCTTCTAATTCAGCAAGTGCTTCTATTCCAAAACTCAGACCTGTGAAATCAAATATCTAAAAGTTTATGCATTTTACTAAACAAAATAACTGTATAAAAAGGTAATATTAATACCTGTGTTAAAATTTTCAGAAAGTGTGTCAAAGTAGATCTTGAACTTTGAATCTGGGTTAAATCTCTCTCGCATGGTCCACAAAGTTAACATTGTGTCCAAAGTCATAATCTCCAAGTCCTTGACTGCATTGTACTACAAAAAAGAAGCATAATTGCACCAGCCCTGCTCCATCCATGCATTTTTAATTTTTTTTTGTTATCCCAAACTAACCAGTACAATCTTTTCAAATCCCTTTGTTATTAACTAAGTAATATCATATGGTCCATGA
Source organism: x Bolboschoenoplectus mariqueter (assembly GCA_037678475.1). Classification (NCBI taxonomy): domain Eukaryota; kingdom Viridiplantae; phylum Streptophyta; class Magnoliopsida; order Poales; family Cyperaceae; genus x Bolboschoenoplectus; species x Bolboschoenoplectus mariqueter. The sequence continues at coordinate 617,953 of CM075260.1, read as the reverse complement.
GTAGCAACAGGAGTCTTGATGATGCTTTGCTACTTTTGTACGGCTATCCATGGTATTGTGAAGGTTTTGTACAGATCATATGATCATCTGTGATTTTGCAGGGACACAGTAAAATTCGGCCTAAAGAAAATACAAGAAGCTGACCAACACTGGAAGCAAATTAGGTTCTATGCCCATCCAGACAGATTTCTTGCCCACGCGATGAAATAATTTGCATTCTGTAGTGGCATTCTGACATTCATTTCAACTTGAATGGAAATTAATGCAGTATAACACTTTGTTCTTTTAGTAAAACCAAATATCTCATCTCTTCCTCTTTTCTATTCTTGATCCTAATGCTCCATTGGCAAAGGCTCTAATAGATAAGGGTTTATGACAAACTTTTCAGCTTAATATTTAGCTCAAATAGAAGAACGAGGGGTTAATGGATTATGGGGATTGTTAGCATCGCTCATCATGATTACTGATGGATCTGCTCATCATATCTCAATTATTTGGCATCAACGCAACAACTGTTTCTGGGGTTCCTACCTTTTGGTTTAGGACCAGAGATATGCATCAGTGCCATGGATAAATTTTGGAATGAGAACAATAATTGCAGATGTTCAATTGGAATAACTGGTGATCATAGGAAATGGGGAGGGGTGAGGATTTGAGAGGGGGTTGGGGACTGGTTTGTCACAGGAGAAGAAATCAATGTAAAATGAAGTACTTTTTAGGAAAAAAATTGAATGTGGTAGACACATACCATATCTGACTCATAGATGAGGTCCTCAGAAATAATTAACGACTCCGGAATTTCGAGTGCTGCATCTCCAACAGATAAATCATCCGAAGCTATCATCCCTCTTCCAGCCCCTTTGAAACCTAAATGCATAATTACCAGGTGCTTCAGTACACACTAATGAAATGGAAATTTCATGCATGCAAATACCAAAACCTCCAATAATTATGTACAGACTGGATAAATGAGAAATCTTAAACCCCCTATCAACCATGGGAAACAACTGCAATTCCCCACCTTTCAAGTTTCTACTAAAAGTACCTAATGCCCTTGTTTCCTCCCTTAAATTTTGACACAATAAGGATGACTGCTCTAGCATTTCAAAAACAACAATCAGGAACATAAAGAGTAAACTAGATAAGATTAATATTTTATGGGTATTGATGCGGTTTCTGTGTTCTTTGGAGGTACAGAATACTTTGAGCATTTTAAAGGTTCACATGAAACTATCTTCAAAAGAAGAAGTGAAAAAAAAAGAAGAAAAGAAAAAAACTTACGTGCAATATTCAACTTTGATCGAACTCCGTTATTCTTAGCCCATGATAGTAACGAGTCATCTTCCTCAGCATTATTGAAACTTCTATCAATTGTCAGTTGATCCATATCTCCGCTTTGTATCCCGACTAAGTGCAGTTTTGAAAGTGTTATATTTCTCAGCTCTTGTAAAACTTGTATTGCCTGGTGACTAGCATTGCAGGAGAGCAGAGAGTCTATTATTCTTAAAACTAAATTGAGGGATCCAATTTCATTTCTCGGGCTAAATGGACCAAAATCTTCATCATCAACAAAATAAAGCTCTATCTGACAGTAGAAAAAGCATTTATTATTAGATGATAGGAAAAAAATTCTAAAAACAAATGGTGGTATTTCGCAAAACATAAATACTTAAATAGTACCTCGTCCATATAGATCAGTCTGGAAGTTTTAATTATCTGATCAAACACTTTGAGAATTTCATCCCTAGAGAGAGGAATTGGCAGCTCAAAATCGTATCTCAAATCTCTAGCATCTGATAATCTCTATATAACAACAGAAGGCCCAAAACAAATCAGTTAATTTAAAATTAAACATCATTACCTCCGCAATTGAACAGATCAAACAATAGCATATATAACAACAGTACATGAATTTTTATACTGTACCAGCTCAGTGTGATAAATGTGCAAGATCCATATCAGCTGTACCGAACCAATCTCTCTACTTATTTAACATTAAGTCTTCTACAGCTCTCTCATATGTTTATTATTGCTACGGTACTGTACCGATTCGGTACGAATCAAGTGGAGTACTGGTACACCAAAGCGATCGTGCTCTTGCGCCCAAATACAAACACAGAAATCTAAGAATCAAACGCACCTTCTTCTCTTCGTAGAATTGGTCATCTTGCGTGAGAGGCGGGAGACGAAATGTAAGCTTCTCTTGCGCCATGTTTGCTTTTCCAGAGCGTGAACCAGGAAAACAGAGATTACAAACTAAACTGATGTTGTATAGTTCTAGTCAGGGTTTAGGGTTTTTCCCTGATGGATCGCGGATTAGAGATCGGGAGAAAGAGATGCAATTTTCGAAGATTCTAGAGCGGTACTGTTCGATGGCCCGTTAATTAGGCTTTTATTGATTAGATCAATTGTGGCCCAAATCAACTCTTCATGTGGAGAAGATGGTGAGAAAAAAAAAATTTGAAAGGTTTGCTTTGTATTTCATTTCAAAAAGGAAAAATATACTTTATTACGGATCAAATGTGTTATTTATATTCTAACTGTCATTTCATTAATAAATAGGATTTTTAAAAAATATCAGCGTATGAATTTCACGTGCAATGATGATGGATAAAGTGGTGAGTATTGCTGGAGGCAACGTAGCACTACCTAAAAAGCGTGGTTCCGTGATAGAGAGGTTATGTAACCTAGCTTCTCATTTGATGAGTAAAGTAAAATTAAAATGAAATAAATGTTAAATTATTTAAAAATATTGATATTTAATAATATTAAAATAAGTAGAATAAAAAATGTCAAAAGTTAGAAAATTTAATGATATTTTAATTTATTTCATCATAAATTATTATAAACTATTTTAATTTGATGTATTGAATACTGGTTAAATGGGAGAATATTAAAGATGAACGAGCGAAGTTTTCAGGAGAAATTTATTGTTTCTTTTTTTATATATTAATTAAATTTTATCCTATTACTTGCACAAAAATGTTTGATCACAGGAGAAATTTATTTTATTTCTTAATTGATTAATATCCTTTTATTCTAGGTCTTGTCAACAGTCAAAAACGTAATAATTCAAAATTATAAAAAAATAAAGCAGCATATTTTATTGCGAAGGAAAAGAAAACAAAAATTGGCACATCTATTGAGGCATTGAATATAAGAACATTTGTTGCATTTTTCTATCGAATCACAAAGTATTGTCAGTAAATTTTTTTTTCCAGAATCGTTTATCATAATTTGCATATGAATTTCGTTAATTACGTTATCTCTTGAAACTCAATTCTTATCTCTCTCCACTTCTAATTTTGTTGTAAACATGCAATAATCAATTTAAAAAGAGCTCTAAATTTTGTTGTAAACATGCACTAGTATCTCCTGTATATCGATATGTGAATTTTTTTAACTGGAGAATATTTATTGTGATTTTTTATATTGACAGAAAACTTTATTGTTTTAAGATATTGCATAAACTCAATAAATAAGAATACTTAGAACTAATGATGACTTACATAAAGAGCTCTAATGATCTTTTTGATAAATCTTGGATGCAATATAAACACTATGTTTTGTTTCTCAAATGATTTGATTAAAAATAATATCAAAATTATTAAAATACGTTTAATTTTATACATAAAATATATTATATCTATTTAGAATACCTTAAATAAATATATAAATGCATAGAAGATATCATTTTAAGTATTTTTTGTGAGTTCTTGTGATTTTATGATAACAAATTAGGTATAAATTTGTTAATAATATAATTAGAATCATTAAAATGAGTTTAAAATACTTTCTCATAGATTTTTATGCTTGAATGTATCGTATTAATTTAATTTAGCTCTGATAAACTCATGAACACATAAGAGACATTATTTTAATTATAATTAGAATCATTTAAATGTATTTTAATGCTATTTTAGGTAAAATATATGAAGTATATTTTTAGATTAGCTTTAAAAATACATACAAACATTTAATAAACATATTTAACAGCTTATTTGTGAATTTTGAAAAAATTTCAATTAGAAGTGAGGTCAAATATATTAAAAATGTGTATAAATATGTCTAAAAGCATTTTAATTTGTTCTGATGTTATTTTAGCCAAAATGTATATCGTATCTTTTTGGTTTTAGTCCAAAAATATATATAAACATTAAATAAATATATCTAGCAATTTATATGTGAATTTTGATAATATTTTTATTAAAAATGAGATAAAATTGATTAAAAATGTGTATAAACATATTAAAAAAAAATTTTAACTTTGTTCTAATACTATTTCAAGCAAAATATAGGTCATATCTCTTAGTTTTTGCCCTAAAAATATATATAAATATAAAATAAGCATATTGTGTAGTCCTTTTTCACGACTTATGCGCGTGACATCGACATCCTCACTCATGAAGGAATATGATGCAGGTACATCCCTGCGCGTGTTTGTGCGTGCAAGGACTTATTATTTGAGTGATTGTGAAAATTTTTATTTTTCGACGGACGCAAGCTCCCGTGAAACTCAATTCTTAGAAAAAAAATTAATAAGAATGCATATAAAATATGCATATAATTACATGAACTCTTCTCATTAATTTAATGGATGGTTTGACATTTCCTTTTATTTATTAAAAGAAAAGGGAATCTCAAATACTTAAGACAATTCTTGTTAAATCATATATAACATATGTATTCATAGAATAGCATTATTGGGCCGAGCGAGCTGGATTTGAACCAGCGTAGACATATCGCCAACGAATTTACAGTCTTATAATATGTATTTTATATTGTCAATAGACTTTTATATTACTTTACTTTTTCTTTATTTTTTGATCAAACAAACAATTTGAGATTCTCAAAAAAAAAAAAAAAAAAAATGTAGAACAATGGATAAACCTGAAGAAAGGGTAATGGCTCATTGTATTGAGCCTCTTTGTAGAAAATTTTTTGTGACAATAGATTCGATGATTCGAACAATATTTCGAAATTTTAAAAAATATTGATAAAGGGGGTTCGTTTAACCTGACAGACATGGAAGAAGTACAAAATAATGAAGTAGAAAAACTTATTAGAAACTAAAGTCAATGCAACGGTATCTAATAAATTCTATTTATTATTGAATTTGAACCACTGAGTCAAGTAGGTAGTTCAAAATCAAAAAGAAAATTCTATCACTTTTCTAGTTATAGAGAATATTTTATCTAAGCAACACCAATCTATTAACAGTAAATAGATCAGAGATTTATCATTAGGCTTGACAAAAAATATTTTTTGTGTTAAGATTTTTCGTACAAGGGCTATAGCTCAGTTGGTAGAGCACCTCGTTTACACGTGCGCCAATGTTTTTCAAAGAAGCTTATTATGCAATAAACATGATTAGTCTTATTAAAAAATCAATGTCTTCCTCCTTAGATTGGAAATAAGGGAGAACAATAGCCTGACAAGTACTTGGGTTTAGTTTAGTACGACTCTGATGTGATTTTCGATACAAAATCGAATAAAACCCGTCATTGATTTGCTAGTTGATAAGGTTAATACTCAATCTATTCAATACTAGACATAATATAAGGACCTCAAAAAACCTCTTTTCGTCCTATGAGACCTCAAGGTGTATAAAGTGTCATACTCGACTCGTACAGTGGAACGATCTTTGCTTTTCACTAGCACTAGCACAGACGTTCTTTAAGAGATCTCACTCGGATACTCTCCCCCCAGGATCACACCAACAGGATGAAAAGAATGGCTATAAACCCGATAAAGGAATTTCAAGTAGTGCAAAGCCAGTAAATGTGTTAAGTTTCAGTGTTGTGGTGAAGAGTAGAGGTCCTGTATCAGATAAATAAGCAAATGAAGAGGAAACAACTTATCCACATCCCCATCAGGTACCAAAACCAAGATGCCAAGCAAGATGTCTATCTACGATGATATTACTGAACCTGAAGAAGCAAAAAGCAACGAAGAAAGGTGCGAAGCATGCACAGTTCAAGCATAATAAGTTGCATTATACATCTATCTACTTAACAAGAAAAATCTGTCTCCCGCGTCACTTTTTTTCCAAGCGAATCTGGTAGTCCATTCATAGGTAGGCAATTAATCCACTCAAACTTATTCCAAAATGCCTCTTTATAGCCGAGGTGAAGAAGGAAGGAGATGGGGGACGAAGGCGCGTAGCGTTGTTCAATCTACTGGAATTGTTAATTACCTCAACTCTCGTCTTAAAAATCTCTGATTAAAGAGTTAAAAGGAAACAAATATAGATGCTGATTATTATACTCTCCTTTTATATTTATTTAAAGTATAATGTTTGTATGTGTAGATTTTATTTATTTATTAAAGGGGAAGTGCCTGAATGTATTTTTTTTTTATTTAACTATATTAGTATGTTCTAAAGAGTCGAGGTGATCAAAATGTATAATCTTATCGGTAGTTTAAAGGCTAAAGATATATAATTTAAAGTCGAAGGATCGGGATGTATAATCTCAAGAATTCTAAAAGAAAGGCAAGAGTGTATAACCCTATTAGCCCGAAATTCAGAGACTAGGAACATATAATTTCTATCAATCTCACAGAGCCTGAATATGAAACGCACTGCTAACTCGGTGCTCAGGGTCAGTGAATCAAAGACATATAATTTCACATTGCTTCATGTCAAAGATAAAGAAGTATAATCCTAATTAGTCTTGTGACCTTCTAAGTCCTGAATTTAAAATACTATATCAATTCAAAATCTGGAAAATTAGTAAATTGGGAACATATAATTTTTTTATGGATTTCTAGGATCAAACGTACATTAAATATGAAACGCACTGTCAATTTAATGTCTAGTGAAGGGGGCAGGGATATATAATTCCTTATTAAACCCTGAATTATGTGTTTAATATGTTTATATAATCTTGCCTGTTTTCCGATAAATTCAAGTTTGATTTGATCACGTTTTATGATCTTGCATGTTTTTGACAAATTTAAGATTTGATTCAATTATCTGTTTTTGACAAGTTTAAAGTTTGATTTAATTGGTTGTTTATGATAAGTTTAAAGTTTAGTTCGATTGTTTGTTTTTGATAAATTTAAAATTTGGTTTAATTTCTTGTTTCTGATAAGTTTAGAGTTTGATTCAAATGTCTGTTTTTGACAAATTTAAAGTTTGATTCAATTGTCTGTTTCTAACAAGTTTAAAATTTGATTCAACTGTCTATTTCTGACAAGTTCAAAGTTCGATTTAATTGTCTATTTCAGACAAATTTAAAGTTTGGTTTAATTGTTTGTTTCTGGCAAGTTTTAAAGTTTAATTCAATTGTCTGTTTTTGACAAGTTTAAAGTTCGATTTAATTATTTGTTTTCATCAAATTTAAAGTTTGATTTAATTGTCTGTATCTGACAAGCTTTAAAGTTTGATTCATTTGTCAGTTTTTGACAAATTTAAAGTTTGGTTTAATTGTATCTTTTTGACAAGTTTTGATGTTTAATTCAATTGTTTGTTTCTGACAAGTTTTAAAATTAAATTCAATTGTCTGTTTCTGACAAATTTTAAAGTTTAGTTCAATTGTTTGTTTCTGACAAATTTTAAAGTTCGATTTAATTGTCTATTTCTGACAAGTTTAAAGTTTGGTTTAATTTGGAACAAGCTTGCTTGTGACAAGTTTATGATTTAATTAATCATGTTAGCATGTTTTGCTAAGTTAAATTGTGCTTGTATCAAATTAATCAATGATTTGTATTTTTATAAAGATTGATATTGATATATTAGATTAGTGTATTTAATCATTTTTTCAAAAGAGTTTGTATATTTTGAATCAACATAAACATGCAATTTATTTATTTATTTCGTGTATTTTATTTCATACAAAGATTGGTGCTTTATTATTCTTATTGAATTTTTAATAAAGTCTTAAGACAAAACTTAATCATTATTAATTATCTTTTGAAAATATTTATTTATTGAATATATTCTTTAAAGATAAATTTATTTTTTGGTATTTTATGACTTTAAAATTGATTTATATTTATAAGAGAAAATAAGATTTTTATATTTTCAATTATTTGTTTATGCATGAAATTGTTTAATTCATAAATCCTTTATGGATTTATTAACATACGAAAATATTTAAACTATATCATAATGAAGAAAAAGCTATTTTTGGCATTTTATTATTTTGAAATTCATAATAAAAGGAATTATGATTTTTAAAATGTTGTTTATATTTTTAACAAATTTATAAATGTATAGAATCAATTATTTGTTTAAATCTTTATTTAATTCATAATATGATATAGGGTTTTTTAATACTTTAAAATGAAATAAATTTATTTTTCAAATTTCAATGTTTTAGAATATTCTCTAATGAAAATTATGGTTTTTGATGATTTTTGTGCATTTTTACAAATTTTATTTGCTTTAAAATCAATTTGTTTTTTTGTCTTTTTCATTAAAAGAAATGTTATTTATTTGGGGCCGTTCGATTAAAGCCCACCTGTCAAGATCCGCACTTTCAAGTGATCCTGGGCTGTCGGATGACATCAAGATCCGAACTCTTCTCCCTCTCCCATTTGAATTCAAACCTCATCAATATTCGTACTTTTTTTAGGCATCAAGACTTCTCCATCGTCAACACCGATCAAGGTCTTTCCGATGTCGGATGGCTGATCAGCGACCACGGCCAGCATCTCCGGAGTGACGAGTGTCCTACGGAGTTAGTCACGATAGCTTCGACGGTAGGGATCGCCTGAACAGGAATTGCCACATCAGCCGCGATTGAGTTAAAACTGGGAAAGATTTTCATTGAATTCAAGCATGCCGAAAATTTTTTAAGGGGATTTTACTGTAATTTGAAGTGAAATATAGATCATAATTAATGAATTTAGCTCTAAAAACACATATAAACAATAAATAAATATATTCAGCACTTTATGTGTGAATTTTGACGATATGTCAATCAGAAATGGGCTCAAAGTGATTCAAAACGCGTCTGAAAATATTCAAAAGCATTTTAAATGCATTTTAATGCAATTTGAGGTGAAAGCTCATAACTCTCAATTTAGCTCCAGAAACACATATTAACAAATATATAAATATATTCAGCAACTTGCATGTGAATTTTCATGATATTTCAAACAGAAATGAGATCTAATTGATTAAAAACGTCTTTAAAAATGTTCAAAAAGGTTTAAAATGTATTTTAATGCAATTTACGGTGAAATACAGGCCATGACTAATGAATTCGGCTCTAAAAACACATATAAATAATAAATAAATATATCCAACACCTTATGTGTGAATTTTGATGATTGAAAAATCAGAAATGTGATCAAAATGATTAAAAATGTTCAAAATCGTTTTTAATGCATTTTAGTGTAATTTGCGGGCCTTTCTACCCACTTTTCTTCAATCTAGTAGCAGATGGTTTTATTATAATGCTTGAAAATGGCCTTAGAGCTGGCTACTTTCATGCTTTAGGACCTATAAAAACTTCTTGAAGGTCGGTCTTAGGGATGAAAGCATAAGATACACTGTCCTCTTATATGCTGCTACCAGGTAGTTTATGTACAAATTTGAGCGAAATTAAAAATGTTCAAAATCGTTTTTAATGCATTTTACTGCAATTTGCGGTAAAATATATGCCATAACTAATGAATTTAGCTCTAAAAAGACATACAAACAATAAATAAACATATCAAAAGCCTTATTTGTGAAATTTGATGAATCATAAATGAGGCCAAATTGATTGAAAACGAGTTTAAACAAGTTCAAAAGCGTCTTTAAGGTATTTTAATCCAATTTGAGGTTAAATATTGTTCATAACTAATCAGTTTAGCTCGGAAAACATATATAAATAAAAAATAAACATAACAACAGCTTATTCATGAATTTTTATGTTATTCCATTCCGAAATGAAGTAAAATTGATTAAGAACATATTCAAACATGTTCAAAAGCAATTTAAAGACATTAATGCAATTTGAGGTGAAATATAGTTCATAACTAATGAATTTAACTCTAAAAATACATATAAACAGTAATAAATATATCCAGCACCTTATGTGTGAATTTTGAGGATATTTCAGTCATAAATGTGGTCAAAATAATTAAAAACGTGTTTAAACATGTCCAAAAGCATTTAAAAGGTATTTTAATACAATTTTAGGTGAAATATTGATCGTAACTAATCAATTTAGCTCGAAAAATACATATAAACAATAAATAATATATCCAGCACCTTATGTGTGAATTTTGAGGATATTTCAATCAGAAATGTGGTCAAAATGATTAAAAACTTTTTTCAAAATGTTGAAAAGCGTTTTAAATGCATGTGAATGCAATTTGAGGTGAAATATAGGTTATAACGATTAATTTAGCTTCGAAAACACATATAAATAATAAATAAACATATCGAACATTTTATGTGTGAAATTTGATGATATTTCAATCAGAAATGAGGTAAAATTAATTAAAAACGTGTATTGACCTGTTCAAAAGCATTTTAGTTGATTTTTAATGCAATTTCATGTGAAATATAAGACAGAACTAAACGATTTAGCTCCCAAAAGTTATATAAACAATAAATTAACATATCTAGCAGTTTATTTGAGAATTCTGAAGATATTTTAATAAGAAATGTGGCAAAATTGATTAAAAATGTGTATAGACATATCCAAAAGCTTTTTAAAGGAATTTTAATGCACTTCATGCTTAAATATAACTCTTAACTAATCAATTTAGCTCCGAAAACACAAATAAATAATAAATAAACATATCCAACAGTTATGTATGAATCTTGATAACAATTTAATCCGAAATTAAACCAATTTAATTAAAGATGTGCAAGAACATGTTCTACAGCTTCTTAAATGTATTTTTATGCAACTTGAGATGAACACACATACAAACAATAAGTAAACTTATCCCGCAGGCATATGTGTGTATTTTGAAGATATTTTCAATCAGAAATGAGGCATAATTGATTTAAAGCATGTATAAATATGTTCAAAAGCATTTTAAATGCATTTAAAAATAATTTGATATGCATTATTGCTCAGAACTAATCAATTTGGCTCCCAAAACAGAAATAAACAATAAATAAAAATATTCAACAATTTATAAACAAATAAACAAGCCACTTAACGATATTTCAATATGAAATGAGGGCAAATTGATTAAAAATGTGTATAAGCGTGTTCAAAAGCGTTTTACATGTGAAATTTATTAAATAACAAATTTATTAATGCAATTTTATGTGAAATATCGGTCATAACTAACAAATTTAGCTCCAAACAGATAAACACCAAATAAATTATCCAGCAGCTTAAGGATGATCTTTGTTGAAATTTTAATCAGAAATGAGCCCAAATTAATTAAGACATGTATAAACATGTTCAAAAAACATTTAAAGGCATTTTAATGCACTTTGATGTTACATATAGCTCATAACTAATCAATTTAGTTCTGGAAACAGATATAAATAATAAATAACTATATGGAACATCTCATGCGTGAAATTTGATGATATTTCAATCAGAAATGAGGCCAAATTGATTAAAAACGGGTTTAAACATGTTCAAAAGCGTTTTAAAGACTTTTTAATGCAATCTGAGGTTAATATTTCCCATAAGTAATCAATTTAGCTCCGAAAACACATATAAACAACAAATAAATATATCCAACAGCTTATTCGTGAATTTTTATGTTATTTTAATCCGGAATGAGGTCAAATTGATTAAGAATATATTTAAACATGTCCAGAAATATTTTAATGGCATTTTATTGCAATTTGAGGTGAAATTTAGGTCATAACTAATGAATTTAACTCTAAAAACACATATAAACAATAAATGATATATCCGGCACCTTATGTGTGAATTTTGTTGATATTTTAACAAGAAATGTGGTCAAAATGATTACAAACGTGTTTGAAAATGTTCAAAAGTGTTTTAGAATGTATTTTAATGCAATTTGAGGTGAAATATAAGTCATAACTATCAATTTAGGTCCAGAAACGCATATTAACAAATAAATAAATATATCCAGCAACTTATCTGTGGATTTTGATGATATTTCAAACAGAAATGGGATCAAATTATTAAAAACTTGATGCAAAAGACGCATGTCAATTGCCCGGCACGTCTTAAAAAATGTTCAAAAAGGTTTAAAATGCATTTTAATGCAATTTGAGGTGACATATAGGCCATAACTAATGAATTTGAATTTAGCTCTCAAAACACAAATAAACAATAAGTAAATACATCCAGCATCTTCTGTATGAATTTTGATGATATTTTAAACAGAAACGTGGTCAAAATGATTAAAAACGTGTCTGAAAATGTTCAAATGTGTTTTAAATGCATTTTAATGTAATTTGAGGTGAAATATAGGTCATAACAATCTATTTAGCTCCAGAGACACATATTAACAAATAAATAAATATGTCCAGCAACTTATATGTGAATTTTGATGACATTTCATTCAGAAATGGGATCAAATTGATTAAAAACGTGTTCAAAAATCTTCAAAAGCGTTTAAAATGCGTTTTAATGCAATTTGTGGTGAAATATAGACCATAACTAATAAATGTAGCTCTAAAAACACATATAAACAATAAATAAATATATTCAGCACCTTATGTGTGAATTTTCAAGATATTTTAATCAGAAATGTGGTCAAAATGATTAAAGATGTCTTTGAAAATGTTCAAAAACGTTTGAAGTGCTAAAATGCAATTTGAGGTGAAATATAGGTCATAACTATCAATTTTACTCCAAAAACACATATTAACAAACAAACAAATACATCCAGCAACTTATATGTGAATTTTGATGTATTTCGATCAAATTGATTAAAAACTTGTTCAAAAATGTTCAAACCCTTTAAAATGCATTTTAATACAATTTGAGGTGAAATATAGGCCATAACTAATGAATTTCGCTCTAAAATATATATACACAATAACTAAATATATCCCGCACCTTATGTGTGAATTTTGATGATATATCAATCAGAAATGTGGTCAGAGGGATTAAAAATGTGTCCGAAAATGTTCAAATGTGTTTTAAATGCATCTTTATGCAATTTGAGGTGAAATATAGATCATAACTATCAATTTAGCTCCAGAAACACATATTAACAAATAAATAAATATATCCAGCAACTTATATGTGAATTTTGATGATATTTCAATCAGAAATGGGATCAAATTGATTAAAAATGTGTTCGAAAATGTTCAAAAGGGTTTAAAATACATTTTAATGCAATTTGAGATGAAATATGGGTCATAACTATTAAATTTAGATCTAAAAATACGTATAAACAATAAACAAATATATCCAGCACCTTATATGTGAAATTTGGTGATATTTGAATCAGAAATGAGGCGAAATTAATTAAAAACATGTATAAACATGTTCAAAAGGCATTTTTAAGGCAATTTGAGATTAAATATTGTCCATAACTATTCAATTTAGCTCCGCAAATATATATAAACAATAAATAAACACATCCAACATCTTACTTGGAATTTTTATGTTATTTCAATCCGGAATGAGATCAAATTGATTAAAAACATGCTTAAAAATGTTCAAAAGCATTTAAAATGCATTTGAATGCAATCTGATGTAATATATAGGTGATAACAAATCAATTTAGCTCAGCAAACACATATTAACAATAAATAAACATAACCAGCTGTTTATGTGTGAAATTTGATTATATTTCAATCAGAAAATAGGCTAATTGATCAAAAAAGATGTATAAGCATGTTCAAACGCGTTTTACATGCTTTTTAATGCAATTTTAAGTGCAATATAGGTCCTAACTAACAAATTTAGCTCCCAAAGCTAAATTTGATGAAATTTCAGTCAGAAATGAGACTAAATTGAAAAATTTATATAAAGATGTTCAAAAGCTTTGAGGTTAAATATAGCTCATAACTAATCAATTTAGCTTTGAAAATGCATATAAATACTATATAAATATATTGAACATCTTATGCGTGAAATTTGATGATGTTTTAATCAGAAGTGAGACCAAATTGATTAAAAAATGTGCAAAAGCGTTTTAAATGCATTTACTGTAATTTGATGTTAAACATAACTAATCAATTGAGCCCCGAAAAAATTTATAAATAATAAATAAACATATCTAAAGTCTTATTTGTGAAATTTGTTGATATTTCAATCAGAAATAAGGTCAAATTAATTAAAAACATCTATTAACATGTTGGATATATTTATTTATAATTTATATGTATTTTAAAGGCATTTTAATGCACTTTAAGGTTAAATATAGCTCATAACCATGTAATTTAGCTTCGAAAATACATATAAATTATAAATAAATATATCCAACATCTTATTTGTGAAATTTGATGATCTTTCAATCATAGATGAAGTCATGTTGATTCAAAACATGTATAAACATGATCAAAAGCATTTTAAATGCATTTTAGTGCAATTTGATTTGCATTATCGCTTTAAGTAATCTATTTAGCTCAAAAAATAAAAAAAATACACATATCAACAGTTATGGGTGAATTTTGACGATATTTCAATCAGAAATGAGGCAAAATTGATTAAAGACGTCCATAAATGTGTTCAAAAGCGTTTTAAGTACTTTTTAATGTAACTCGGGGTGAAATATAGGTCACGACAAATCAATTTAGCTTGCAAAACACATATAGACAATAAATAAACGTATCTAGCAGTTTATGTGTGAATTTTATAGGCCAAATTGATCAAAAAGGTGGGCAAGCGTGTTCAAAAGCGTTTTACATGCTTTTTAATGTAATTTGAAGTAAACTATAGGTTATACTAATAAATTTGGCGCCCAAAGCAGATATAAACACCAAATAAATATATCCAGCAGCTTGAGGATGATCTTTAATGAAATTTCAATCAGAAATGAGCCCAAATTAATTAAGACATGTATAAACAAGTTCAAAAAGCATTTTAAAGGCATTTTAATGCACTTTGAGGTTAAATAGCTCATAGGCAATCAATTTAGCTCCGAAATACATATAAATAGTAAATAAATATATGGAACATCTTATTCGTGAAATTTGATGATATTTCAATCAGAAATAATGCCAAATTGATTAAAAATGTGTTGGAAAATGTTCAAAAGCGTTTTAAATGCATTTTAGTGCATTTGAGGTTAAATATAGTTCATAATTAATCAACACAGCCCCAAAAATACATATAAAACAATAAATAAACTTATACAAAGTCTAATTTGTGAAATTTGATGATATTTCAATCAGAAAATGAGGCCAAATTGATTGGAAACGTGTTTAAACATGTTCAAAAGCGTTTTTAAGGTGTTTTAAGGCAAGTAGAGGTTAAATATTGCTCATAACTAATCAATTTTGCTCCGAAAACACATATAAACAAAAAATAAACTTATCCAACATCTTATTTGTGAATTTTTATGTTATTTTAATACGGAATGCAATCAAATTGATTAAGAACATATTTCAAAAGCATTTTAAAGGGCATTTTAATGCAATTTGATGTGAAATATAGGTCATAACTAATGAATTTCGCTCTAAAAACATATATAAATAATAAATAAATATATCCAGCACCTTATGCGCGAATTTTGATGATATTTCAATAAGAAATGTGGTCAAAATGATTAAAAACGTGTTTAAAAAAATTCAAAAGCGTTTAAAATGCAAATAATGCAATTTGAGCTGAAATATAGGCCATAACTAATGAATTTAGCTCTAAAAACAAACGTAAACAATAAATAAATATATCCAGCACCTTATATGTGAATTTTGATGATGTTTCAATCAGAAATGTGATCAAAGTGATTAAAAACGTGTTTAAAAATGTTCAAAAGCGTTTTAAATGCATTTTACTGTAATTTGAGGTTAAATATGGCTCATAACTTATCAAGGTAGCCCCAAAAAAACATATAAACAATAAATAAAAATATCCAAAGTCTAATTTGTGAAATTTGATGATATTTCAATCAGAAATGAGACCAAATTGATTGAAAACAAGTTTAAACAAGTTCAAAAGCGTTTTTAAGGTATTTTAATGTAATTTGAGGTCAAATATTGCCAATAACTAATCAGTTTTGCTCAGAAAACACATGTAAACAATAAATAAATATATCAACAGCTTATTCATGAATTTTTATGTTATTTCATTCCAAAATGAGGTCAAATTGATTAAGAACATGTTTAAACATGTTCGAAAGAATTTTAAAGGCATTTTAATGCAATTTGAGATGAAATAGAGGTCATAACTAATGAATTTAACTCTAAAAACACATATCCAGCACCTTATGCGTGAATTTCGATGATGTCAATCAGAAATGTGGTCAAAATGATTAAAAACGTGTTTGAAAATGTTCGAAAGCGATTTAAGGGTACTTTAATGTAATTTGAGGTGAAACTTATGTGAAATTTGAGGTCATAACTGTCAATTCAGCTCCAGAAACACATATTAACAAATAAATCGATATATCCAGCAACTTATGTGAAATTTGAGGTCATAACTGTCAATTCGGCTCCAGAAACACATATTAACAAATAAATCAATATATCCAGCAACTTATGTGAAATTTGATAATATTTCAATCAGAAATGAGTCCAAATTGATTGAAAACATGTTTAAACATGTTCAAAAGCATTTTTTAAGGTATTTTAAGGGAATTTGAGGTTAAATATTGCTCATAATCAATTTAGCTCCGAAAACACATATAAATAAAAAATAAATATATCCAACATTTTATTTGTGAATTTTTATGTTATTTTAATCTGGAATGAGGTCAAATTGATTAAGAATATATTTAAACAAGTTCAAAAACAATTTAAAGGTATTTTAATACAATTTGAGGTTAAATATTGTTCATGACTATCAACTTAGTTCCAGAAACACATACAAACAATAAATAAATATATTCAGCAGTTTATGTGTGAAATTTTGTGTTATTTCAATCAAAAATGTGATAAAAATGATTAAAAACGTGTTTGAAAATGTTCAAAAGCATTTTAAATAAATTTTAATGTAATTGGAGGTGAAATATAGGTCATAACTATCATTTAGCTTCGGAAACACATGTAAATAATAAATAAATATATCTTGCAACTTATGTGTGAAATTTAATGATATTTCAATCAGAAATGAGGCTAAATTAATTAAAAAAATGTATAAACATGTTCAAAAGACATTTTAAAGGCATTTCAAGGCATTGTGCGGCCCTTTTTCGCGGCCCACGCGCGAGGCATCGGCGTACTCGCTCACAGGGGAAGAAGGTGCAGGTACATCCCTACGCGTGTTTGTGCGCTCAAGGACTTATTATTTAGGTGATTGTGGGAACTTTTATTTTCCAACGGGCGCAAGCCCCCGCCGTTAATTACCCCGGCTCTCGTCTCGGGAACCTCTGATTAATAGGCTAAACTAATTAAAATATATGGATCAGATTTATGGCTTTATTTCCTCCTTCCTCTTTTATGTAATACATGTTTAAAATAACCAAAAGATATAAATAAGACTAAAGACGTATGATCTAAAGTCAGAGAAACGTATAATTTCTCATAAATCAGAGATCGAAGACGTATAATCCTGCTGATCTCACGGAGTTCGAATATGAAGCGCACTGCCAACTCGATACTCAAGGAACCAGAGATGTTTAATCTCTATAGATGCTCATGTCAAAGACAAGGGCGTATCGTCCTAAACAGTCTATTGACCTTCCAAATCCCGAATCTGAAGCGCTATGCCAATTCGAAACTTGAGAAATTTGGAGAATCGGGAACGTATAATTCTTTATCGATTTCCAAAATGAGGTACGTTAAACTTGAAGCGCACTGCCGGTTTAACGTTCTCGAAATATGATTTGATATGATTTGATATGTTGGTATGTTTTTACCAAGTTTTGGACTTATCTGCATATTTGACATGTTTGGCCAAAGATTTGGACATATTTGCATATTTGACATATTTTGTCAAGAGTTTGGACATATTTGCATATTTGGCATATTTGGTCAAAGATTTAGATATATTTGCATATTTGACATGTTTGGTCAAAGATTTGGGCATGTTTGTATTTTTGACATATTTGGTCAAATATTTGGGCATATTTGCATTTTTGACATATTTGGTCAAATACTTGGGTATATTTGCATATTTGACATGTTTGGTCAAATATTTGGAAATACTTGGGTTTATTTGCATATTTGACATGTTTGGTCAAAGATTTGGACATATTTGCATATTTTAAATATTTCAATTTGTTTTATCAAAATATGACAAAGTTTGGTTATTTTGAATATTTTGTCTTGTTTTATCAAAACATAATATAATTTGATTATTTTGAATATTTTTTATTTGTTTTATCAAAATATAACATAATTTGGTCATTTTGGACATTTTGATTTGTTTTATCAAAATATAACATAGTTGGGTCATTTTGAATATCTTAATTTGTTTTATCAAAATATAAGAAAATTTGGTGATTTTGAATATTTTGATTTGTTTTATCAAAATATAACATAATTTGGGTATCTTGAATATTTGATTTGTTTTATCAAAATAGAACACAATTTGATTATTTTGAATATTTTGATTTGTTTTATCAAAATACAACATAAATTGGTGATTTGAATATTTTGATTTGTTTTATCAAAATATAGCATAATTTGATGATTTTGAATATTTTGATTTGTTTTATCAAAATATAACATAATTTGATCATTTTGAATATTTTGACTTGTTTTATCAAAATACAACATAATTTGATCATTTTGAATATTTTGATTTGTTTTATCAAAATACAACATAATTTGATCATTTTGAATATTTTGATTTGTTTTATCAAAATATAACTTAATTTGAGCATCTTGAGTATTTTGATTTGTTTTATCAAAATACAACTTAATTTGAGCATCTTGAGTATTTTTATTTGTTTTATCAAAATACAACATAATTTGATCATTTTGAATATTTTGATTTGTTTTATCAAAATATAACTTAATTTGAGCTTCTTGAGTATTTTGATTTGTTTTATCAAAATACAACATAATTTGATCATTTTGAGTATTTTGATTTTTTTTTTATCAAAATGTAACATAATTTGATCATTTTGAATATTTTGATTTGTTTTATCAAAATATAACTTAATTTGAGCATATTGAGTATTTTGACTTGTTTTATCAAAATATAACATAAATTTGAGCATCTTGAATAATTTGATTTGTTTTATCAAAATATAAATAATTTGGGTATTTTGAATATTTTGATTTGTTTTATCAAAAATATAAATAATTTGAGTATCTTGAATATTTTGATTTGTTTTATCAAAATATAAATAACTTGGGTATTTTGAATATTTTGATTTATTTTATCAAAATATAAATAATTTAGGTATTTTGAATATTTTGATTTGTTTTATCAAAATGTAAATAATTCGAGTATCTTGAATATTTTGATTTGTTTTATCAAAATATAAATAATTTGGGTATTTTGAATATTTTGATTTGTTTTATCTAAATATAAATAATTTGAGCATCTTGAATATTTTGATTTGTTTTATCAAAATATAAATAACTTGGGTATTTTGAATATTTTGATTTGTTTTATCAAAATATAAATAATTTGAGTATCTTGAATATTTTGATTTGTTTTATCAAAATATAAGAAAATATTTGTACAAGATGATATGTTTTGATTTTTTTTTAAGATAAAAATAAAATCAAAACTAATTTTTATTGATCCAAAAATATCTTCAAATGAACCCATGATTTTTGATATATTTTTCATGATTTTTCGTTTTAAGAAATTATTTTTATTTAATATTTAAAGTCTGTTTTTTTTTAAACATATTAATGTGAGCCGTTGATTTAAAGCTAGATCATCAAGATCCAAACTTTGAATTTTTCTGGGCTGTCGGATGGCATCAGGATCCGTGCAATTTCCCTCCCATATGCTTGAGTTCAAATTTCATCAACATTCACAATTTCATGTGCATCAATATTCGTGTTTTTGCTTGATCGGAGCTCTGCCGGCGTCGGATCGCTGATCGGGGGGAACCACCGGAGTCGTCCCGGCGATGAGGACACTACTGTCCCGGTCTCGGGGCCACTAGCTCCGGCGATCGCCGGAAATAGTGCCACCAGTTCGGCTAGGGCTGGAAACTCGTGGGAAATCGGTTTTTTGTCGGTTTTGAGCTCGTTTTGTCAAATTGGTTCAATTTCTTCGAGCTGTAGCATCTTTAGAACATAACAAACAAGTTTGTGAAGCTTAATTTTAATTTAAATATCTGAATACGTGAGTTTTGCCGACCGGTACCGAATGGACTCAAACGAATTTGGTACCGATTGAAAATTCGTGCATTTATCCTTGTTTTTTCTTCAATTGATTCTTTTAAAAATATATTTAACCATGTTTCAGTATATTTGAGTGGTCAATTTCACCATTTTTTATTTCTGGAGAAAAAAGCGAAAAAAATCAGAAAGGAGAAAAAAAAACAGAAAAGGAAAAAACAGAACCAACTCAGTTTTTTCCTTTTGACAGACCCAATTTTAAAAATTCATATAAAATCACAGAAAATTCAAAAAAATATGATATTTTGGGAACATGTCTATGAAAACATACTCTATATTCTTGCAAAATTTCAGATCAAATGGGTGAGTAAATAAGGCACATGTCAAATCTGTGCTAGTGTTCTGTTTTTTTTTATTTTTTTTTTCAAGGAATTCACACATCCTAATCAACTAAAAAAAATCCAAATCAAATAAATAATCATCCTTTATCAGGATATATTTTTTTTTATATTTAAATCAGTTTTTTTTTTGTGTTGAGTTTGGTGTTTGACCAACAGTTGACTTTTACAGAAACTTTGGACCAGCGAAATTCAACAGGCAATATCTCCCTGTTCATAAGTCCAAAAATTATGAAATTTTAGGGGAATGTTTGTTTAGTTTTTTTCTAATTCCTGTTCAAATTTGAGGCCAATTGGCTCAGTAAATAAAAAGATATGAAATTGCAAAGAAAATTGGCAAAAATGCCCCTGTTTGGTACCAGTTGAGCATCATAAGGCTAAATGAGATTTAAAGCACTGGTACAAGCTCACAAACAATGTCGTTTCACTAAATAAATGTAAGAGAACATGGAGAGTCAAGTTTTAAATAATTTTTTTATTAAAAAGCATGAATTTGTGTCAAAATCACAAGTTTTTCTTATTTTTACAGATTTTTGACAATATTTCAACTCGATTTTTGAGATTTCGAGTTTGATATTGTGCTTTGCTTGAAGCTTAGCACTATATTAAATCTGAAACAAGGGGTAGAATTCACTACAACACCTTATTTCCAAATTTTTTTTTGAGAGATGGCATTCACCATAACCCTCTTAAATATATATTTGTCAAAAATTTATAAAAAAAAGAAATTAGATTAACAAAGCTAATTTTAGATTGAGAAAACAAAGATATAAAGGTAGCATTCACTACAACACTAATCTTTGATCTCTTTTTTTTTTATTTTTTTTTAAAAAGACAACAAAAGGAAAAAAGGAAATATATTTCATTCATCAAGAAAAAATATAAAATTTCATTAATTGCATACATATCATATCTTTCACCACTAAAGAAAATGAATTCAAAATTTATAAATGAAAATTTCAGTTTTTTTTTTTGAAAAAAACCAAAATTTTTTTAAATTGGCTAACCCTAATATATTTTTTCTTCCTTTTTTTTTCTTCTTTTTTCTTCTCCCTTTTTCTCCTGGCAGATGGGGGGTCCTTATATAGCCTCAAGGCTAGGGCAACACATTGATATCATCTCCACCATCAATTTTGATCAAATGGTGGAAATTGAAAATTGGCTAAAGACAAACATTGCCCAACATAGCATAAAATTTGTTTCTTTTCCATTCTTCTAATTCTTTTGCATTCCTGAAGCCTATCAAAGTGTGTCAAGTGTCTCAAAAAGACTGGATTGTGTCAGAGGCATCCAAAACACCCTTGTCTTTTTCAATTTTCGGGCTTGGGACAGCTTACACTTTTTGGATGCGTTTGATACTTGTTTTACATCATTGAGAGCTTATTTGACATCCTCATAGCATGTTCATAGCCTGGGATTACCCTTTGTAACCCCAATTTGTTCAATTGAGGCCGAGCTTGCCCACATTCGGGCTTCCCTTTGTGACCCCGCCATTCCACCACTCCAAACTTCAAATTGAAACTTTGAACACCATCGTGGAATCTTTGTGACGCTCCCCAACCATTCAATTTGGGCTATTGGTCGCCAATTTGCTCGTTCGGCCTCTTCACCAACATAAGTTTCGTACCCGATTTCTTCCCCGTTAATTCATCTATTTTTGAAATTGATGGCTTCCCCGAACTCTCCTCGCCGAGCTCTATCCGGGGCTAAGAGGGTTCGAACTAATTTGACCTATTTATCATCCTTCCATTTCCGAAATTTGAAGGTTTTCTTCTCTGTTAAAACTCGCGCCCAAGGGAGAAGAAGAGGAGAGGAGGGAGCTTCTGGCTTGTGGGGTCCAGTGGGCAGAGAGAGAGAGCACAGGGGAGGGGAGAGAGAAAGGCATGTGCTGGGCCCCCCCTGTCAATGAGAGAAAAGAACATGGCCCCCACTTGTAAGGTTTAATGAGAGACATACATATTGCATTCCTCCTTTGGACTTGGTTCACATGGTCCGTGTATTAATTTGAATTGGGGTGAAGAGAGACACAAGTGCACCAAGTGCACCCACTCATTTCCCATCTTTCTCTTTGCTGGAGAGAGAATTAAAGGCCAAAATATGTTTGGCAATTCCAAGTTGCACACAATCATGTCTCCAACTGTTATTTTATTTGTCTTTTCTCATTTCTAAATTATTTTTCATGAAATTGTTTGTAATAAAATCATGAAAATTATTGTAAAATCATAGAATGCTTTTCTATGATTTTAAAAAATATTTTTGGTATTTTTGGAATGAAATTAGGCATTAATTTCATTTCATCATTGTATATCATATGAGATTAGGCATTAATCTCACATAATAATTATTTTATGAAATTATTTCTTAATTTTAAGAGATAAATTTCATATGTGATAAATCATGAAATTGAGCATAATTTCATGATTTAATATTTGGCATGATTATTTCATGGAATTGTTTCTTAATTCCAAAAAATAAATTTCGTATGTGGTGAATTACGAAATTGGGCATAATTTCGTAATTTTAAATTTCGGCATTAAATCACATGAAATCATATTTGTTAATTTCATGTATTTTAACTTGTGTGTATTTTGGTATTATTTATTTATTTATTTATTTATTTATTTATTTTTTTGACAGCAAACAGGCATTTTGAGGTTAAATATAGCTCATAACTATGCAATTTAAAAATGTTCAAAGGCGTTTAAAATGTATTTTAATACAATTTGAGGTGAAATATAGACCATAACTAATGAATTTAGCTCTGCAAACACATATAAACAATAAATAAATATATCCAGCATCTTATGTGTGAATTTTGAGGATATCAATCAGAAATATGGTCAAAATGATTAAAAACATGTCTGAAAATGTTCAAAAGCGTTTAAACATGTTCAAAATCGATTTAAATGCATTTTAATGCAATTTGAGTATAAACAATAAATAAATATATATAGCAGCTTATGTGTGAATTTTGGTTATATTTCAATCAGAAATTAGGTCAAATTGATTAAAAATGTGTATAAGTTTGTTCAAAAGCGTTTTACATGCTTTTTAATACAATTTCAAGTGAAATATAAGTCATAACTAAACAATTTAGTTCCCAAAACTGATATAAACAATAAATTAACATATCCAGCATCTTATATGTGAATGTTGATTATATTTCAATTAGAAATAAGGTAAATTGATTAAAAATTTGTATAAACATGTTCAAAGCTTTTTAAAGAGAATTTTAATGCACTTTGTGGTTAAATAAAGCTCCTAACTTCTGATAATTTAATCCGAAATGAGACGGAATTAATTAAAGATGTGCATGAACATGTTCTAAAACTTTTGAAATATCTTTTTATACAATTTGAAGTGAAAGATAACTCATAATTAATCAAAATTTAGTTCCCAAAATTGATATAAATAATAAATAAACATATTCAACCGCTTATGTGTGAATTTTGATGAATTTCAATTAGAAATGAGGCCAAATTGATTAAAAATGTGTATAAACATATTCAAAAGTTTTTTAAAGGCATTTAATACAATTTGAGAAGAAATATAGCTCATAATTAATCAATTTTAGCTCTGAAAATATATATAAATAATAGATAAAAATGTCAAACAGCTTATGTGTGAATTTTGATGATATTTCAATTAGAAATTATGTCAAATTGATTAAAAATGTGTTTAAATATGTTCAAAAGTGTTTTCAATATATTTTAATGCAATTTGTGGTGGAATATAGCTAACAGCTTTTTTTATGAATTTTAACGACTGTTCAAAAAGCAATCAAGGAAAATTGATTAAAAATATATATAGACATGTTGAAAAATATTTTAAATGCGTTATAATACAATTTTAGATCCAATATAGAGCGTATTCTTTTAGTTTAGTCTAGAAAACACATATAAACATTAAATAAATATATCTGACCGTTTATGTGTTAATTTTGACGATATTTCAATAAGAAATAAGACCAAATTGATGAAAAATGAATATAAATATTTTAAAAAGTACTTAAGTGCGTTTTAATATAATTTTAGATAAAATATAAATCATATATCTTTACTTTAACCTCAAAAATACATACAAACATATTAATTATGTTCAATGGATTATGAGAAAAATGAGAAACGTTTAGATCTGCCAAAAACAGAATGAATTAATAGGCCTAAAATTTACACTTTTTCGATCCAAATTGATGGGCTTTAATTGACGAACTGTAACACAGATACAAATAACAAAGAAGAAAATATACAAGTAAGATATGGAAATAAATTTACTGCTAACAAAATAATATAGTGACTTTGAGTTTTTACAAAAACAAATGTTTAAATATTTGATACATCATGCCTAGAAAAAACTTGAAACGTTAATTCTCTTTATGGACTAGAATTATGAAAGAAAACGACCATGTCGAAAGGAGTAAAAATTGAAATTGACATATTCAGGCCCAAAATGAAGTTTTCATAAATCACAAGGACCAAAACAGAATTAGGTGGACCTAGACCTACCATCTAAAATATAATTTACTGAAAAACTATTCAATATGACATAATGACAATCACTTGAGCAGTTCATGCTTCAAATAAATTGACAAATTCTACAACTAGAGAAGCAGTCTTGGATCTTGAATGTACGAACTATATTAAATGATCTTGAAGTCAACTCGCTATCATCTATATATATTATATTTCTAAGAGCTTTCTCGATCTATTTTTCTATCACATTCAACTACCGAATTCCCTGTACCAGCATGTTACCAGCATCACTGATCACACAGTTAAAGAAAGCTCTTCTGGAGAAATAGAAAGGTTTTTTTATGTTAGAGTTTTGGTTGACCTAATATTTATTTTTTTCATATGTTTTTCGTATGATTTAAATCTGCATCTTTTCGTACAGTGACGATACATATCATTATTATGTTAGAAAAGGTTTCAATTATTCCTTAAAAATAAAAAATAAAGAAAGAAAATACAACTTGTAGATAGTAAACTGGTGAGTCAAGCAAGATGTTGGTACCAGCAGAGCAATATGGTCCAGAAATGCCCCTCTTCTGTACCAGTACCGTACCAGTTAACGAACTGAAGGCGCCTTACATTTGCAATTTGATCCTTCTGTTCGTCGAAACGAGTAAAAAAGTCTGTCTGATAAGGGAGATTACAATTTATTGGAATCAACATGCTACATAGAAGGTTTCGATTTTCCAATTTGATTATCAACGCCTCTACCTTGTTAGAATAAGGTATTAGTTTGGCCTAATTTCGCAAATAAGTTTTGGAGGTCAATTACGCTTTAGAATAATAAATTGATAATTCATTTCTGATGTAATCAATGCTTGGTGCTTCCTTTATCTCTTATATTAGAAAAGTGAGAGGATAAGTTAATAAATTTGTAAAGTCGACATTAGATAGGTTTTAGAATATGGTTATAGAGTAATTAAGTCAACATTAGATAGATTTTAGAATATGGTTAAAGAGTGATTTTAATAACATTGACAACCAAATCATTGGAGGATATTTATTGGTCCTCTGTGTTGAGAGCATCTTTTTAAAATTACAAAACTTAAATTTTCCATGTTAAGAACAATCATTACAGCTGACCTGTCAATCTGCATTAATTAGTTCAAATTGAAAGTTTTAGTAACTTTCATACTTGGGAGTAACTAAACTCAAATGAGATTAGATTCAAAACTCATGTGCAGTTAATTTATGAATATTTAAAATTAAATATTTTGACTATTCATTTTTATTTTAAAAAAAAATGTATAATGGATTAAGGCTATCACCGGGTTAAAGAAAATTGATCATTCTCGTTCAAATTTTTATTCGGCTTGAGTGATATACAAAATTTATAGTTTAAATTTGGAGAACTGAAATACAGATACAATTATCGATACTAACTTTATTATTCAGATTAAATGAATAATTATTCATATTAACGATTTTATTACATACCTTATTTATATAATATTTATATTATTCAATTTAAATGAGTTATTATTCATATTAACGTTATTTGAATTGAATAATAAAAATACTATATAAAATAAATTGCATAATAAAATCATTAACATAAATAATAAAATCAATATCAATAATATCTCCCAAATATTTCTTTTAAATTTATACATTGTTCACACACATACAAATATTATAGGCTTTTGTGAGTGACGTGGCATTGTGTATTAACCAGTGTGCAAGTTCAGGATGAGAATATGAAAATTTTAACTTGTTAATACAATAAAGAAAAAATAAAACCATAACATTAACATGCCAGCATGAAACCTGACAACGGCATGGATAACGTGGCCTTTTGGATAAGGATGGCACAGCAACCAGTATTCTGGAATTTGACACACACAGAGTTTGTGTAACACAGTTTTTATTGCTACTGACAGAATCTAAATGCTGACACAACATATCCCCCCCCCCCCCCCCCCCCCCTCTTTTTATTATTATTGGAAATGATAACCTATCTATTTCTTTTAATGCTTCAAAGAGGCATATATAGACTCTTGAAAATTTTCATTAAAATTTTTTTTTTGGAATGAACAGTGATAATTGTATTTAGATGAATTTATATATTTTTTTTAAATATTTATATTTAATAATAAAAATATTTATATCTAGTATTATTAAGATTAAAAATTATAAAAATTATATTTATATTTATACAGTAAAATTTTTAACTTTAATTTTTCTATAATCATCTATGAAAGAAAAAGTGATAAACATTTTCTATACTAAGTATAAATATTTATAAATTTAGATATAAATAAATTATTCATTTAATATAAATATCTTTAATATACGAATAAAAAATAAAAAATAAAAAAATATAAGGATAATTTCTCCTTTAGAAAATACAATCACAAAGAAAAAATTATATACCAACATTAATCTCCTGCTAATTATCATAGGTTGTTTGAAAATTAAAATTATAAAAATTTCTTTCCGTGAACTTGATGCTTGCACGTTCAATACACCTGAGGCGACTACTAAATGATACAAATTTGAGATTTATATATGTATTTATGTCATCATCCCATTTATTGGTATCTGCAGCTTTGTGTATAAATTTATATTAGATTAAGACTAATGTTGTTTTTTTTTCTTTAAAATTTGTTGTCAATTCAAGCAGTCTGCTAGAAAGTGTTTATTTACTTCTCAATACTTAAATAATTCATGGTTAAGCACATCAGAAAATTTGTTTACAGAAATTATTTTTATATTTCAAATTCTACATCCCTTATCTGCATTAAATATTAAATATAAATATTTTTTAAAAAATACATGATTTTAAATTTAAGTTAAAAATTACGTTGAATAGTTCAAAATAACTAGAGTGCAAATAAGGGATATAATTATCAATCCTCATTTGATTAATGGTATTCCTTAACTATTAGTTTTATGAGAAACTTCTTCATTTTTTTTTCTAAAAATTGTAATATATTCTCTCATATTCCTAAAACAATCTGAATTTAGTCATGCATATTTACATAGAGCTGTTCATATATCATTAACAAGAAACAATAAAATTGGGTCTAGTACAAATAGCCTGAGATCCAATCTACTGTTTCAGTTGTGCGCGTAAAAATTTTATGACACGTAATTTGTTGAAAGAAATCTTTTACAATGTGTAGAATTTATAAAAGATGAAGCAATTTGTGCCCCCCAATTTCTAATAATTTCTAAATTATAATAGCAGATGTCAATTGCAAATGGAATTGGCCTTCAACCAACCATTGGAGGATCCTTGTTTCTGGGAAAATTATTATCTGTCCGACACGTGTAAATATCTGATTGGTTTATATTATAAACGTGTCAACGCCTAAGCGTTAAGTTAAGCCGTTAGGTGATGCTGATCGCACCGTCGGATTAAATGTCCCCATCCGACAAAACTAATTATATTCTCTCTTTTCTGTATAGGCATCGTCGGTGTCCATTCCGTGCTTAAGAGAGATTGAAGGGAGGATTTCTTCAGTTCCTGATAACTGGAGACGTCCGGCATTTTGGGAAATGGAGGAACAGGTGAATCCAAGAAACAGGTTCTTCTGTGGACGTTGATTTGTATGTCTTCGGTGTTGGAAGCTTCTTCTTATAAAGGTTTTTTTTTTTTTTTGCCTTTTTCTCGGCGTTTTAGTGATCCAATTCCAAAGCGGTTTTTTCCTTCGTTTCTCTGATTTTATTTTATATTAACGTTAGAACTTTTTTTTGTTTTGGATAAATTTTCTACTACAACAACTCTGGTTTGTTAATTGATTTTAATCAAATAATATAAAAACTATACTTTTTTTTTGTCGATTCTCAAATACAATATTTTTTTTTATGGGTTTGATATCAATCAGAACATTACAAAAAATTATATTAAAAAAATACTTTGAATACATATTTGAGGCCGATTCGGAGCACCATCTAATGATCTAACAATTTGGAATTTTCTTCAATTATTAAATTTGTTAGAAAAGTAGAATGTACAGTTATTAAATTACTTTTCAAGGAAGTGCAAATGAGACGCAAGTGAGAATAAAAGAGAAAAGAACAAATAAAGGGCCACAATGATAAAAATAAAGAGGTTTATTTAAAGGTTCTCTTGATAAATAAAACATTTTGGGGAGGTGCAGTGGTGATAGGTCTCGTCTCTATACGAAGAGATACATATTTAAGTCTTTTAAAAAATATTTTTTTAAATAAATATAAAATTCTAAATTATCTAACTTTAAATATTCATAAAGGATCAACATCTGAGTTTCAAACCCGCGACATCTCATATTGTCTTTGCTATTAGATTAAAAACTGATTTTTCTCAAAAGACATTTAAAAATAAATAAATATCAGAATTAACGGGAGCTCTCATATAAAAAAAATAATAAAGCATCTATTTTTTTTAAAAAAAGTTGATTGAGTGGTCTCAAATAAAGGAAGACATGAGTGCTTAAAATTGCCGCTTTCTTTTATAATTTTATGTATAATAAAAGATATATATTATATATTATCCGTTTCTTTTCAAGAATATTCTTATTCATTTTCGAAAGTGTAGAGAAGTTTTTGAGAGTTAATTGACTTGATTTCATGTCTGGTGTTTGTTGTAAGGTGTTTGATTATATTAGTGAATATTGGCATCTTTTCTTTGTTACCGTTATTCTTTTAAGCTTGGAATATTATAACTATGCAACTTCGATTTCAATCACATCGATTTTATATCTTAAAAATCAGCAAATGATAAATTGACGAATTATGATCAATAATCTTCCTCCACAAAACAACAACACAAATAGATCATTCATATCAGCAAGCATAAAAAATCAAGAAATAAAGAAAATCAACGCATCAGATTAAGCACAACAAATACAAATATTTAATATTTGTTTTTTTTTTCATTTTATACAATTCGAACTCTAAATTCAGAAGTTTACAACGAATAAAGAGTTATTTTTTGATTTAATGATAAAGATAATATTTTCTTCGTTAATTTTTTTTTTCATGTGGAAGATGAAATTCGGATAATACATCTCTTGTGAATTTTTAAAATTAAAAAGTTTGACTCTTATTATTATGTTAAAAAAAAAAAGAGGAAGCTACAATAAATGCGGTGCTTGCAATATTTAACGTGTTTAAAATTCTAAACACCGAAATGTAAACAGGAGAAAGAAATGTCAAACCGTGTACATTTTACATACTCTTCGGTCAAGTATGCAAGTAAACACAGAAAATAAAAAGTCCCCAATATAAGCATTAAGGAAAAAAAAAAACAAAATACCATGATGTAATGTAATGTTAGTACGGTTGAACCCGAATTTTTTTTAACTAAAAAATTTATTATTAAAAATTAAATATATAGGAAAATAGAAATGTAATTTTGATATTTGGGAAGGACGGGGTAAAAATAACCGTCCAATTGTGGGCTGGACGGGCCTCAAAGCCACGTCCTTGGAGCCAGTGGACGAGGCTGTGAAGCTCGTCCCAGAGCTTGGGCCGCGGAAAGGAGCAGCGTCCGAACTGGGCCGAACCCGTCCCAACCCGTGACTACGCCCGTGACGCGTCGAAATCCGTGCAGGCCACGGAATCAGTGCAGGCCAGGCCGAGCCAAGACCCGTGAGTGGGGGCGGTG
Source organism: x Bolboschoenoplectus mariqueter (assembly GCA_037678475.1). Lineage (NCBI taxonomy): Eukaryota > Viridiplantae > Streptophyta > Magnoliopsida > Poales > Cyperaceae > x Bolboschoenoplectus > x Bolboschoenoplectus mariqueter. The sequence continues at coordinate 587,197 of CM075260.1, read as the reverse complement.
ATGGGAAGCCCGTCCCAGCACGTGGGGCGCTGTTGGGAAGCCCGTCCCAGCAGCCCGTGACTTGGGGCGGTGGGGGATACCCCGTCCCCTGGGCCTATTTCTCCCAACCCCCGAAGCCCCTCCTCCCCCACACTCCCTCCCCCCCCCCCCCCCCCCCCCCGAAGCCCAGTCCCTCCTCCCCCACACTCCCTCCCCCACAGCCCACCCTTCTTCCCCCACAGTCCATCCTCCTGCCTTCTGCCTGCTGTCGGCACCCCGTCGAGCCGCCGTCGATCACTCTCGGCCACCTCTCCGTCTTCCCTCTGACATTACCAGGTAAATTATAATTTAGTAGAAATAATTAAAGTATGATTTATAGAATTTGTGATTTAGTACAAATTAAATTTTTTTTTTGCATAAACAATTAGCAATAATATTTAGTTAAAAAATTAGTAGCAATAATATTTTTATTTAGTTTATGTTGCACATTTAAGAATATTTAGAAAATTATGCATGCTTAATAAATATTCGTAAAATATAAAATAATGAAAGTTCTTAATATTGGAAAAATAGAATTTTCAAAGTTTAGAAATTAATAATATATATTATTATTAATTTCTGAAAATTTCAAAATATAGATAGAATGACAAATCTATTCAATTTTTTTTATGTAGTTGGGGGAAAAAATATTTATATTGCAATCTAATGATGAACTAAAAATATATTCACATTGTATATTTGTTTCAATGATGAACGAATCGGAATTATTGGTATCAAGTATTAATATTATATAATTGTACGATAGATTTTTTGGGTTGTTTACAATTTACATTTACAATTTGTTTAATGTATGAACATATTGGACATTTAGGAATATTTTCAATGTCTTTATAAATTATGCATGCTTATTATGTCATAATGAAATATACAAAAATGAAACTTTGTAAAATCGGAAAACATATCATTTTTAAATTTTAGAAATTAAGAATATATACCATTACTATTAGTATTATTTTGTGATATCGGCACTTTGGATAAATTGTAAATTATTTTTATGATATATACTTATTTTGGCGTATATGTGAGTTTAATTTTCATTAACTGTTTTAATATATGAATTATTACTTCTTATACTTTTGCTTGAAAGAGATGACCGTAATTATTTATATAAAGATTAATTAGTTAGAATTTTATAAATTTCATTTGCTGTATATTTTTGTAGAGATTATAGAATTTTGTATACTTTATCTGAATTTTCTGTATGTCTTGTGTAAGTTTGTAACTAAAATAGATAAGTAATGTCGAATTTTAAATTATTTAGAAAATTAAAACAATGGCGAACATACAAGAAGTCGGTAGTAGCAGCAGTGCCCGATCTCAGCGGGAGGTTGATACTAGCGAAGCTGATGAGGCCCTTAGACGACCTCTCACTGCCTTACTGGCCATGCCTATGTGCAATCATAGAATATTTGACATACACGAGGAGGTGAGTCGAAAATATATCATATGTTTTTATTCGATAAAATACCATAGTTGAGTGATATAATTGTTGTTTTATAATTTAACTTTTATTTAATTTATTTTTAGCCCGAAGCAGTTTTAAACTCACGTGCACACCGTCCTCACATTCCTTATCATGAGCGTTGTGAGCCGGCACTTAGGAAGTTAGGGATGTATCAGATTGCCCAGTTGTCTCAGATGCAGGTTGATCCGAGATTAGTCACCGCACTTGCAGAGCGGTGGCGCCCAGAGACGCACACTTTTCACTTACCGGTCGATGAAGTTACCATTACACTACAAGATGTCAGTTGCTTATGGGGGTTGCCGATATGCGGTCTCCCTCTGACCGGACATAGTGAACTGGGGAACATGCAGTTGGTGGATGACTGTCTCGGACATGTCCCGTTACAAGCATGGAAGAAAAAGAAGAGAAAGAGCGGAGACGATGAAGAGGGGACTGTATCTTACTCGAAATATCAAATTAACTTGAGATGGCTGAGGGAGACATTTGGTCAGATGCCTGATAACCCAACCCAGGAGCAGGTGGATAGGTACACTCGAGCATTTTTACTTGATTTATTCGGATCGACATTTTTTCCCGACTCGTCTGGGGATAGTGTACCGGTGATGTATTTGTAGTTTCTGACCGATTTGCAGAATCCACCGACCTACAATTGGGGTGCAGGTATTTGAATATGTACTTATATGAAAATTAATAATTTTTTTGTAGTTCTTTTTTGTAATTATTAAATAAAATTATTACTGTGTAGGTGTACTAGCTGTTATGTACCGACATCTTTGTACAGCCTCGTTATCGCGGACGAAAACAATCGGTGGGCCAGTTTTACTGCTCCAGCAGTGGTCTTGGACGTATTTCAATATTGCGCGACCCCGTTGTCGAGGTACAGATCCTCCCTTCGGCGGCGAGGATCCCGAGTTGAGACCATGCTACGCGGTGCGGTGGGTCACTCCACATACTTATGCCTTTTGTCCGGCCCGAGCCTCACTGACATATTATCGCAATCAGTTCGAGAGTTTAGTTGATGAGCATGTCAATTGGGAGCCGTATAAACGGTATTTTGATCTGCTTCCCGATCGTGTGCACCGAGAGCGGCAGTACTGGTTAGCTCGGATGCCGTTGATACATTTTTGGGTTGTTTCGTGGCATTATCCGGAGAGAGTCATGCGTCAGTTTGGATTATATCAGACCATACCACCAGCTGACCCACATCATTGGACTGATCTTCGAGATCTAGATCGAGTTGCCCATACATCGCGTACTTCATCGGATTGGGCTCATCACCATCGACGGTATGTGAGTATGTGGTCTCGGATACATTTCATTGATGAGACGCGGCCATATGATTTGTCACGTCTGATGGAGTATCGTCAGTGGTATCAGCAACAGGGGATGTATTCGATCTATATTAGAGGTCATTTGGAGGCTGGACTGGACAGGCCTTTACCTCCACCACGAGATTCTGTAGAGGTCCTCGGCTATGTTCCTAGTGGTCCGAGATTGCGCCGCATGGTATGTTTAAATTATTTAAAGTTAACATATTTTATTTAAATTAACTTGGATCACCTTAATTTGTATATTTTTATTGTTTTTTAGGGCATCAGAGCGTTACAACAAGCTGAACATGTTATTAAGAAACTGTATAAGCGCGGCACAAAAGCCATCAGTAAAGTTCTTTTAAAGAGCTTACACTGTATGCTACAGGATGCCGATCAGGCGCATGAGATGGATCGTGTGTTATCAGAGGCCGGTCTTCCTACCAATATTGATGCTATTCCAGATGAGGATGACGAGCCTTCAAACGCTGGACCTTCTGCTGTTGCACATGACGATACGGATATTCCGATACAGTTCGGAATTGATGATATCTTAAGACAACTACAGCCAGAGACCACACAGGCATCACGACCACCTCAGGGGTCGATGCATTATCCATATCCATATCCGTATCCACATCCACCTCAGGGGTCGCCGTATTATCCATATCCATCTTCGGGACCATCGACACAGCCTTGTTATGGGTTTCCGCAGTCACAGACATACGGCTGGGGTCCTACACATCCTGTTCCCCCATCACAAGCATATCCGACGTGGCAGGTGCCGCCGGTCCCCTTGGCGCAAGCACCTCCAACGTGGCAGCATATCCCCCACATGCCACATATTCCGATACAGCCACAGATATCACAGGCATATCCGACGTGGCAGGTGCCGCCCGTGTCACAGATCCCGCAGACACAGGCACAAGCACCTCCTATGACAGAGGCGCCGCAAACATGGTTTGGATTCCAGAGCCTTCTCGCAGATCCGACATCAGAGCACCCACGTTCTGCACCGCAGGTTCCCCCTGGTAGCTCATATGCATGCACGGCTGAAGTTCCGTCACATTCATTGGTATTTTTATGTGCATATATTTTGGAATCAATAATATTATATTATTACCATTTAATAAATATATTTTTTAATTTGCAGAATGTCCCAGCCGAAGATGATGTGTCGCGGTCATCTGGGGATCAAGAAGATACAATTCCGATGGGGCGAGGACTTCGAAGAAAGCGGGCAGCATCGAAATATACACCAAGCAGCTCTTAGATTTATTTTGTGTTGTATTAGATGACGTTACTTACCAGCTCTTAAATATTTTGTACTTTTATTTATTTTGAGCAATTTCGATTATGGCTTACCTTTATATTTTATGGCACTTTATAAATACCTAATAAATCAAGTACAAAAGTACAACCGTAGCAAGTACATAAATTAAAAAATACATAATAAAACATTAACAAATACGTAATCATAATTTAAAATTTGAATTATTTTAATAAATACATCATCAAATGCCTAAGAAATACTCCTCCGAGCACGAGCCAGTAACCTTCGCAATCGTGAGGTACCATTCACGTTCGAACCTACAAAAATATAACATTTTGATCCATATTAGTATGTATTGTATAAAAATTGTTATAAAATTTAACTAACAAATTGAATAAAAACCTGGTTGCGTGTTTCGTTGTGTACAGTGAGTTGTTCCATGGTTGATCGAGCCACAACTATCGCAAGGTGGAGGACCTCTCCTACCTTCCATGCGATCCATCATCATGGGAATACGTGTGTGTTTCCTTCTACCTCTCTGCACTAACTTTTTGTTAGGAATAATTGTCTCGCCGTCATATTCTGGCCAGTCTTCTTCCTTCCCAAAAATTTCGAACTGACCTTGCCATGTGTTCACCAGCGCTTCGGTGCTATAAAACCGATGAGTGTACTCATTCGGATTATAACCACGCACCGCACATACTTTCAAGATGTGACAACATGCAATGAATGTATTATCCGGTTTACGACACTTACATTTGGGTTTCCTTCCTTCCACTAGATCAACTCTGTAGCTTCTGTCTTCCCTACCATTTGGCGTGATTCGTTCGCCTTTAGCGATAATCTCATATCGACCTCTGACCACATCGAATTCGATGACTTCAAGATTTTGTGTTTGTATCACTCCTTCCTCAAGTTTGGCAGTAACCATATTAGAGAATAACTGACCTTTACGCGCCAACTCTGCCACTTCTATTCTTCTTTTAGCAAACCAAGCAACGCACTTATAGTAGGTCGTTTCGACAATAGCACACACCGGAAGGCCCCGACATACTTTGAACACCCGATTAAGTGACTCTGCACCGTTACTTGTCATTATGCCCCAACGATATCCTCCATCATAGCATTGAGACCATTTTTGAGGGCACCATTCTGTTTCTTTGTCTGTTTCATCTAGTTTACCGACATGTTTTAAATATTCCTCCGCCTCCCGACTCCAATTTTTTATCTCATTCATGCCTTGTTTGAACTCACGCAGACTGTGCTTCCTGCATGTTGCTTTAAAATTATCGGTTGCATTTTGATTTCTACATACTTTTAATAAATTTTCAGCGATATGTTGTGCACATAAACGATGGACGACTTGGTTTTGCTCTTCGTGCCACCCAAATTGAGGATTATGAAACACATGCTTAATGCCTGCATGACGATCAGAAATAACACATAGTCGTCTATCTCCGACAACCTCACGTCGCAACCATCTCATAAACCATCCCCAATTGTCACCATTTTCTTTTTCAACGAGTCCGAATGCAAGTGGCAACAGATGATTTTCAGCATCATAAGCGACAACTACCAGTAACCTCCCACTGTACCGTCCGTGTAGAAAAGAAGCATCTATACTTATAACAGGACGTAAGAATCGAAATGCTTCAATACACGGGCCAAATGTCCAAGCACATCGTGTGAATTGACGCACAGCAGGATCTGCCGTGGGATTAGATTGTAACTCTGTTTTCGTACCCGGATTAGACGTACGTATAGCATTAAATAATCGAGGTAAAAGTGCGTACGAGCCATTCCATGACCCGAATAACTGTGCCATCGCGAGCTCTCTTCCTCGCCACAACTTGTTATACTTGGGATTTATTCCTGGGAATACTTTTCTTACCAATCCACGGACAGTTTTAACTGACATTCCTAAATCATCTTTCAATTCGTCTCTAATAATGTCAGCTATCATCCGAGATGTGAGCTGAGCGTGGTCAACTCTAGCTGCTGTGGTGGTACAGGAGTGTAAAAATCGACATGTTTTAATAGCCCATGCATCACCCACTTTTGTTGGTGTTGCATATAAACTCCAGTTACAATTTGAATCTTTACATTTCACTTTATATTTTTTCGTGCTACTATCGGTTACGACTATTTCCCTATTTTTTTCAATATGAAATCTTTGGACTGCAAGGATAAGGTGTTGTTTTGAGAGAAATATTTTTTTCTCCACGAGGGGACCTTCCAATCGTGCACGTGCACCGATGAAATCAACATCGGCACGTGCAAAACCTGACACATCATTTACCATACTAACCGGATGTTCTATACCTCTATTAATAAATGGGTTATTCTCTTTTCTACGTTGTAATAAATACATGTCCGCACGTACCTCCTCCTCATCGTCATCGTCATCCTCATCATCAGAATCAAACTCTTCACGCACATCGGACCCAATCTGATAATCGGAATCATCATCAGAATCTTCTTCGTCTTCTTCTTCTTCCTCGAGCTCTATAGACGAATTAACATTCGTTATGGTGGATGAAGGTCCGGCATGATCGAAGGAGCTACTAACAGGTAAATTATTCGAAAATGGTTCCTCATTCCAAAAGTTCAACACAGATTTCACATTTATGTACAGTTCAATCAATGCCATTTGGGAAGTTACTAATTCATAAAAGGTTTTCCATGATATCTCATCATTAACTGATAGTATGGTGAACCACCAACATCCACTTGCTCCGCTATTTACTTTACCATAAATCTCGAGAGAGTACTGCCTCTTCGATACCCGTAATCCGGTATATATTTCATTCAATATATTTTCAAAGGTAGTAGATTCATTCACAGAGAATGTTAATCGGGGAGCGATGGTGTACTCGGCTCCAAATCGGCCATAAAATATCTCACCCCCAAAATAAACACTTACAGGTGGCATTTTTAATTTATCTGCAAATTTTTACACAAATTATTTTTTCTGTATGTATACAAGTATATATTATATATAAAATACATTTTCAAAATGAAAATATAAGGCAAATAATTAAAATACAAAAAAAAAACTAACCGATTAATAAGATCCTGTTTACCAACAGATTCAGCTCATTTCCGATAATGCTACAATAGAATTTTTTAATGTCACCCCAAAAATTTTGTGTATAGGTCGCTGCGTCTCTTTGGGTATTTATATTGGTTCTGAAAAGTAGGGGCGGACTGAGAAAATTCGTCCGAAATAATTAAACTTGGGTCGGAATTCGGTTTCGTAATCTGAAGGGGGGGACGGTTAACAGTAACACGTCCCTGAGCTTAATTATTTTGGGACGAAAAAATCCGAACCTGGGATGAAAAAATCCGAACCTGGGACGAGTTGGGCCTGTAACTCAGCTGCATCGGACGGGCCAGCAAATCGCGGCCCAAATCTGCCGAAACTGCGCTTAAGCGCGTCCGTGGCCCAGGGACGGGCTTTTGGAGCTCGGCCCAAGGACGGGCTTTTGGAGCTCGGCCCAAGGACGGGCTTTTGGAGCTCGGCCCAAGGACGGGCTTTTGGAGCTCGGCCCAAGGACGCAACATTGGAGCTTGGCCCAGGGACGCGAGGAATCTGCCAAAGCGCTGGGCCGTGGCTTTGAGGCTCGTCCCAAGGCCGTTGATTTGAGGCCCGTCCACCCATCCACCCAACCCTATCGGACGGTTATTTCTACCCCGTCCTTCCCAAATCTCAAAATTACCTTCCTATTTTCCTATATATTTAATTTTAAATAATTATTTTCTTAGTTAAAAAAAATACGGCGGTTGAACCGGTCCACCAGAGCCCGGTCCAGAATTGGTCAGAACTGGAAAGACCCCGAACCACCGAACCACTACGGCCTGTTTTTTTTTTTTTTTTTTTGCTCAACCGGACCCGGTCTCATTTCCTCCCATTTCGTGCGCGCGTATACTCTTTGGGGGGGGGGGTGTGCTACGTGGCACTCGATTACTGGCTCACACTCCAATAGTCAAAGTCACCGCTCCGCTGCCTCACCAAACATGCATGCGCCCTTTCCCCGGGGTGGTATGGTCTCCATTTCAGGCGGAAAATGGAGGGAATCAGTGGTACTCTTTGAGTTAAACTTGAATCTATCTGTGCAGTGCTAAGGTACACAAAAAGGTGTCCCTCGTATTAATTACGAATAAATGATGGCAGAGTTCACTGGATTCGTTGGCACTTTGCACATAACTAATTTAGAAATTATTGATTTCAATAATTTATTGGGTCTTGCAATGTAGATATTATGCATGTGATTAAAACTTGATTTGGAATTTATAAAATTTTGGCGGTCCAAAATGTTTCAAATTTAATTATGACAGTTATTAATGAGTATCTAGTTAAAGAACAACCTTCATTTCATTACTATCGCAATTGTTAGGGCTCCTCAAAAGTCTTGCCCTTTCAATTTGAAAGACTTTAATTTAAAAAATATTAAATCAGCCTAAAATGATTTTTTTTTAATCATGATGTACTAGACAATTCAAAACATTTACATGTTAAAATTTTCGTTTCATTGAATTTGTTTTGAATCATCAAGATGTAAAAAGTATTTAAAATATATAATTACAATAATTTATCTTTAAACATCTCATTCTTATGCAAGTATAAAAGATAATTTAAAAATTAAAAATTAAAATTTAGACACTTGGTTCGCTAAAATAAATTAAAATTAACCGACAGTCTAAATTACTCATTTGAAATCAATTTAATAATTTTTAAGTTATGCTTGTAAAAATATCAACAGAAGTAAAATTCATAATAGTTTTACTCGCATAATATTACACTATTGTTATAGGATTTGTATCATCTATTGTGATGTACCGTGTAATATAGCATATCATCCGTCCATTTATATTGAGATTCACGAAATATAAATCTAAAAAAAAGAGACATATAATCTCTCTATTAGTAAGCTATGCAGTGCAGTGCTCAGGATCCATTACTACAGCATATCTTAGTTAGTTCATTGACATCTCCATTTTGCACCAAATTAGAGAGGAAGAAAAAGTTTATTATGAGATTTCCCACCAAGTCCTCGACACAGTTATAATACCTTCTCCTCCCACCCCCCATTTCTTCTTCCTTCAACAAGGAGCAACAAACATCAACACCCAACCGAACACCAAGCAACCTCCTCTTTCTCAAATCCCAAATTCAAATTCCCACTTACAGCTCCAACTCTACAAATCCAAATTCAGAGAAGAATGGGCTCCATGCAAGAAGAGACCATCTTTCGCTCGAAGCTCCCCGACATAAAGATCATGAACGAAATGCCGCTCCACTCCTACTGCTTCGAGTTCCTCTCCCGCTTTGCCGATCGCCCCTGCCTCATTGAAGGCGGCACTGATAAGATCTACACCTATGCTGATGTGGACCTGCTCTCCCGTCGGGCCGCTGCCCGCCTGGCGAAACTCGGCCTCACCAAGGGTAAAGTCGTAATGAATCTCCTCAGAAACTCCTCCGAATTCGTGCTCACTTTCCTCGCCGCTTCTCGATTGGGCGCAATTGCCACAACAGCTAATCCCTTTCTGACACCTGGTGAGATCAAGAAGCAGTTAGTGGCATCAGGCGCGACTATAATCGTCACCGAGGCCTGCGCAGTGGAGAGGGTGCGTGATCTGGCAAAGGAGAAGGATCTGACGGTAATTACCATCGACAAGAAGTTCGACGACTGCGTGTATTTCCCGGATCTGATCGAGGAAGGGGAAGTCGAGTTGCCGGAAGTGGAGATACATCCAGACGATGTGGTCGCATTGCCGTACAGTTCCGGCACCACCGGGTTGCCGAAGGGAGTGATGCTCACGCACAGAAGTCTCATTACCAGCGTCGCGCAACAGGTATGTTCTAGATTTGGAATTGGTAATGTTAAGTAAAAAATTGCGAGGTAATTTTGAGTTTGAGCGGGGAGATTCTGTTTTAGTCCCTGAAATATATGAAAATTGCACCAGTAGGTTAACTCTATCTTTTCTCTGTACCTTTCTTTAGCTGTGACTTTTTGGTAGCTTTTGCTTTTGTTAGGTTATAGTTATAGACTTATAGTCATACTGTTAGAATATATACCATTCTGTTTTTTTTTTTTTGCTTTTATTAAGAGTGGTGTATGGTTTTAATGCAAGTTTGCTTTTTCTACATTCGATTTTTTCCGGGCATGTCAGACGCGGCTATAATGATTTGGATGGGGATCCCATGAACGTCATAAATTGGAGACATTATTTATGTAGTAGTATTAAATTATACTCGTGTTATCGTTGACCGTACTTATTTTTTTTGGCAATTTTCCTAACGAGAGTTTCTTTTTTTTTTACTATTTTTTAATGGGGATCAAGGAATCCGACCAAGAGCGTGATTCTTACTCGAGACTGTGTCGTTGAGAGTTTAGTTTGTCCTGAAATTTTCCATTTTGCCCCTGATATTTATTCATATTAGATTGAGCTCTCTTTGTGTTGACTTATTTTTAGGTGCGCTCTGGCGTTTAGCGAATTTACCAATTCATATTTTTTGCTATGTTGTATCGTGCGGTATAATTTCTATATAATCGTATTAAGATTATTGCAAATTAAATCTCAAATTTTTTTTATATAATTTATTCGTTCATATATTATGTAGTAAATATTGTCTACCAGAAATTCACCATATTTTCAGTTGTCACATCTAAATGTTCTGTTCTTCGTTTGATCTTGAAGATTTAAACGAGGGGGTTTCTTTCTGTACGGATTTATAAAATAAGTAAATTCAGGGTTTCATTTGTTATATATCCAGATTTGGGATGGTATATTAACAAGCCATGCAAGGGGTTTTATTTGTAAATTTAATACATTGTATTTGTCTCAGCCAGACTAGCGCTTTACTTGATTTCTTTTCCATCTGTCGCATTTTGGATCCTTTTAAGTCAGCATTTATTATGATGTTAATTCTACAAAATATTGTTGTACGGAAACAACTATTGTATGAAATACTGTTACCGTTTTATGGGTAAAATAAAGGGGGCTTATATCACACACTTGTTTTTCTCGTTATCCTATATCCTCTGCTTTGTTCTTTCCTGCTCTATTTTTTTTACCCCTGTCATGAGCTGCTGTATTTCGTAATTTGGATGGATATGGCACAATATAAACCTAGATGAAAGTCAAAACCTTGTGTAAATTGAAACACCTGGTGCTTGCATTTTGAATACATTTAATTCTTGTCGGAAAAGATCTCTCTATAGATATTTCCGCAGGCATTCATTGATTTTGGAGGCTCATGTATTTAATACATTGCATGAAAAATCAAGAATAGCATTTAGTTTTAGCCGATAAGATATAAAGATAACTTGTTTCTTTCCCTCTTCAAAAAAAGTTAGGGGTCTAATTGTAAATTCGTGACGGTCTATTCTATTCTATTCCTTCCCAATCAAGACAGCTCAAAATTCCCTCTCCAAGGAAAATAGCCTGTGGACTTGGTTTATTCCAAAATAATATGCAACTCGGTACGTAGTCAAAGAATTGTGGGGCCATCTTTTTCAAATTATACTTAATCTATGCAAATCACCTTATCATCTAAGATTTGAGCGGTCGGATTTTAATAAATCAAGTCTAAAATTTGAATCATAACCACCCAAATTCTAAATTTTAAGTTATGCCAAGACATTCCTAAGTTCAAAAGAAAAGAATAATGGTGTAATAAGAAGATATAATGGAGTGAAAATTGTCTAGTAAATTTGGGTATTGATTTTATTGACATAATTTTTTCTCATTACATTGCAGGTGGATGGAGAAAATCCGAATTTGTACTTCAGCGGTACAGATGTGATCCTCTGCGTACTTCCTATGTTTCATATCTACTCCTTAAACTCCATCTTGCTCTGCGGTTTGCGAGTCGGCGCGGGCATTCTAATAATGAAGAAGTTCGAGTTGGTTGCTATGATGGAATTAGTGCAGAAGTACAAAATAACAGTGGCACCGCTAGTGCCGCCCATCGTGGTGGATGTCGCAAAGAATGCATTGGTTGAGAAGTATGATCTATCATCTATTCGTATTGTCATGTCCGGTGCTGCTCCGATGGGAAAAGATATACAGGATGCTTTTAGAGCTAAGATCCCCAGCGCGTTTCTTGGTCAGGTTAGTGCAACTCAATTTTCAATTGTTTTCATATGGTGTTATTCCTTTTATTTAATTATATCAGGTATTGGTTCGTTCTTAATTTTCTTTAGGATTGTCAATGGAACATGTTTATTCGTCTACTTTATATGTATTGTATTTGGTAAAATGCATATGCGCATAAAATTTTCGTTAGTTTATTGAATAAGACCGTAAGAACTATATCATACATAAGCTATAGGATAATCGATAAATATAAAATTATATATAATTATATTTTATTTGTACATGTAATTATATAATATTTAGTACTGTAACGAGATTAATTTATACAATATTTTATACAATCTTATTTAATTAATAATTTATGACAAGATTGATTTATACAATATTTTATATAATTTTATTTAATTAATAATTAATATTTTTTAAAAGAATGAGACCAATAATTGCAATTATTTATATTATATTATGTCCACTATGTATTTAAATTTGAATTTGAATGTAAATTATTTATTTATGAAGAATGATCACTTTACAATAGTTATTTTGATAATATCGACAATGAATTTTCAAATAAATTCGAAAAAATATTTTAAAAAAAGAAAAAAAAAATTATGATATATTTTTGAATTCATACATTAATTGTATTTTAAATTACATTGATATCGTCTTAAACCAAATTATATATTAAAAGAGCATACTATTAATTTATTTCCTTTGTTCGCGGTGTTTTCATCGACCGGTGTATAACTTTCTATACTCCGCGTCTGTCTACATTATGTCTCTCTCTAGTCTAAAGCTCCAGTTGTTGACTTTTCTCTCCATCTCTATCGGTCCTCCTTATAGTACGGCTGTTCATTTTCTTGAACAAATGACACGTATTTTAAATTAGAAAATATTCGAGAGATATTATAATAATTCATATTAATTTTATTATTTATATAAAATAAATTATTATTTTTATTAATAATTTTATTGAATAATAATTTATTTAAAAGAAATACTGTATAAATAAATTATATAATAAAATAATCAATAAAAATAATATTTTATTTAATATAAATAATAACATCGATATTAATTATATATATTCATATTAATATCCGTGTATCAGTCTCCATTTAAATTTTTCCTCTTCAATTATCAAGTCCCGTAGGCAGTTCCTGTCACGTTCGATCGGAGGAGTTAATCAGTAGTAGTCTATAGTTCTTTCTGGTTCCCATTTTGTCCCCATGCCATTACTCCATTGATACGGGACCCAAAATTCGAAAAGTCAAACTACTCTCCAGTCTTACGAAATGGAGTCAAGCCATGCATGTCTTCTCTAACGAGAAAAAAATAAGTATGATAAATGAATGCTTATGAAATAAGAAAAAAAAAAAATACCATAGGGCCTTGCCTTATTGAGTGGGGTCCAGCTGGCTTCGTAGCAAGAGATAGCTGTCAAGTTCAATTGGGTGTATGGTTCTTGTTTATTTGTACGTAGTGATCTACGAGTATATATGATTATGCCTTTTGTCTTGAAATAATAAAAACGGCCTTTTGTTTAGGGGTTTGTTATGTAGATATACATATAGATAATACACACACACATAAATGAAAATGTTTAGGTCCCCTTTTTTACTGTTCATTAATTTATCAATCTCTTATTTATTAAAGTCATATATATATATATATATATATATATATATTAACTATAAATATATTATTATTAATTAATAAAAATTAATTATTTTATATAAAAAATATATATATTAGCAGATGATTCCTATGTAGCAATAACACAAGATTGACATTATGACATACGTGAACGATGTGACATACAATCATTAGCGGATGAGTCCATACTAGGATAAACATTAATTCCTTATTTTGATAAATGAATTCTGCATTTTCTTGCCATCATCATAATAATATAATTGTGCCATTAATTATTGTTGTCGATTCATTTAATTAATTAAAATCAGGTGAATTTTTTTTTATTAAGATAGCCAATCAGTATGCTAATAGAATTGGAGGCCTGATTCGTCCGAATTAAAACAAAGTAGTTTGAACTACTTGAAGAAAAAAAAAATATGATGACACAATAGTATTAATGTCATGGTAATTTGACAACAGATGCAGAATCTTAATAAATGATCTACTATGCAGTCTATGCTATACAGTAATAATTAGAAATAGAGAAAACAAATTAAGCACCACAGATATTACTGATTAGTACATAGTAATAATTAATTTTACTATATATCTATGGACATATATAGGCTAGGGAATAGGCAATATCAGCACAATAGTGGCCTCATTTGAGGGGATCAAATTTATAAATTTTGTAACGTTTGCAACGTGTACTACTTTTGCCTTTGTTTTTTGTCCCGGATGGTAAAAGATGCCTCAGTGTACTTGGACACAAAAATGAAAATGCCCATCGACTTGTCTGAAAAAAAAAATGTTCTCTAGAGATAAAGAGAGAGGATATATGATTCTTCCCATTTGCTATGATAATGGATGGATCAATCACATTATTACAACTTGTTCTTGATTGCTATGATAATGGATGGATCAATCACATTATTACAACTTGTTCTTGATTGGGTCATTGGGTGGGTGGATAGGACTAGAAACCCCTCTGCCATAAAGAGAGCAAATTAGAAACATTTTAAGGCATTCTTTTTTGGTCAATTTAAATTGAAAAATATAAAATATGTACAAGTTCCGTTCTAGTAATTTTAAAAATCAATTTTTAATCTAATAATATAAATAAAATTGTTTTCATATAAAAAATTATTAATTCAGAATCCGAATAAATATCCTTTTATTATTAATAGACGTGTCAAGTTGAATAACTTAAAAGACTCTTCATCTAAAGTATCAGAACATGGTTTCAATCATGAAGTATTATAGGCGGCTACGTGCAAATAATGACAAATTCGTGCACATTTTTTCGTCTGACATTATTACTTAGGTTTCCACATGGCTTCCAGTTATAGAAAAACAGAATTGACACATACACCTCTAATTAAATTGTTTTAATTTTTGCCTGTGCTAGAATGGCATTTTTAAGGAACGTGCTACCAAACGGTTCAATTACTGGTACCACGTGAAATTAAACGCATTTTTAATTACAACTAAAGTCTAGAGAGAGTTAGTACCTTTTTTTTTGTCGTTTCTCTCTCTCTCTCGCTCCTTCTTTTGTCCTTTAGCACGCAATCACGGTGTTATAAGATACCTTAGTTTGAACTAGTTTGTACTTCCTTCTATTTATCTAATTAATGGCACATTCAAACATGAAATGATCTTCATGTTTGTATTTTTCTAACATAATTTGTTCATTAATAATATCCTCTCTTTCAAGAATAAGCTTTCTTTAACTATATCTAACCCCTCTAACTCTAATATCTCCATACTATATATCCATATATATAATATGGCATCTTGGGTAGCTACATAAGCGAGTGCCATAGAAGATCAGTGTTTTTATTGGTGTGGGGACTGGAGATCAGTTCGGAAGTACCTCTCATGTATTGTTTGCTTTTGTTATGGGGCAGCTCACCAACATCTTAACTAACATAATATGCTGTCCTTTTCATCAAACAGAATTTTCCTTTCTTTTGTTCCTAACTTGGAGCAATTAGAACTCAAAAAATCTTTAAATTTATATGTTTTAGGCCGACAAACAAACAACTCATCAATAGCTTCAATAGTACTTCTTTCTTGCTTTGGATCAATCACTGTACCCCATTTTTGGGGCTGATATATAAATGCCACCTGAGCTGTTTGATCAAAATGGAACGGTTCAGATTGATGAAACTGATTTAGTACTCAGAATGACATGTCAAGTTATTTTACAACAATAAAAATAAAAGAAAATACCTTGCCTTTGTGAACTTAATGCAGACAAAAAATTTTCATTTTTCAATAGGGTTATGGTATGACTGAGGCGGGTCCGGTGTTATCGATGTGCCTTGCATTTGCAAAAGAGCCGTTTGAGGCGAAATCAGGTGCTTGTGGTACAGTTGTTAGGAATGCTGAGCTGAAGGTTGTTGATCCTGAGACGGGCTCGTCTCTCGGACGAAACATGTCTGGTGAAATCTGCATCAGGGGACAACAGATAATGAAAGGTAATGCCCTTTTTTTCCCCTATTTTTCCAAGCACCATTAAGAGCATGATGTTAATGTTGTGGCCTTGACAGTATGATTTTGTTGGATCAATTAGGCATTTTTTTTTGGAAACAGGTATCTTGATAGATTTGTCAGTTCATAGTAAAAAAAAGAAAGTAAATAGAAAATTAGTTCAACCAAATTCCTGCCTAATCCTGTAACCTCTGATACAATGCGTGGTCTCTGCTATTGCACTAAATGCATTGATAATGTGAAAAAGTACTTTTCATAACTAAAGATGAACTTTTTTTTCTTATCTAATCTATCCAGCAACAATTTTGTTAATGTTATCATGATTAGTGATTAGGCCAACGACTATTGAGATTTAGTGGTTGATCTATGTCAACCATCTTCATGAAACTTTTTTAACTTTATTTACAGATAAGATAACAAAGTCTACTCAACCACCTTATAGACTTTAAGATAGGGAATTCTTCCACGCATAAATTTTCTTTTTCCATTGCTGCTACCAGATCAAGTACTTTGCATTACAGTATAATTCAAATCTAACTTAACATTTTCTGATTTACAGTTGTGTCATCAACTATTTATGTATATGATGACAGCTAGTAAAATTACTAATTCTAATTTTTCTGACATAAATGTCACTTGGGACAGATTCTACATTGATATCAAATGAAAATTAGGTATATATCAATGTGTAATTATTGTAAATAAAATAAATTATATTAGAGAAATCCCACCAAGAATCCTAATCAGATTTTGCTTCCAAATTACGCCTTGAAAGTGGTAAACAAACAATCATGGACCACAAAATGATATATATGCATTAATGGACTTTGTCCAGCATGATAGACGCAATCTGACCGTATCAACTTCACTTTCACTGTACCTCAAAAGTTTTATTTATATTCTCTAAATTAGAAAGTTCGAAACAAAGGAAATATTTGGCAGGGCATGTCATAATTTTTGAAAAGTCAACATGGAACCTCTGTTAGAAATTAAAAATATTGCCTGCAGCACATGTGCAAGGCTTTTAGAATTGAGAATTCCAGCTGGTGCCTAATAAACAAAACAACCAGGAAGCAAGAAACAAGAAAGTCAAATCACCATACATGTTCCTTGGATGCTTCAAGGAGACAACTAAAATTAAAAAATATATATATATATATAATGTAAACAGATGTTTAAAAAATTACCTAACATTAAGACAACTCATGTTACTCATCTTGGTCACATGTATGGTTTTGCACTCTGCATCTTTCTTTCCAAACCAGTTGTAATAGATATTTATAAGTTTCAATTTTCAAGGATCTCTTTCTGGAAGAGTGAAGATCAAACTATTTTTCAGAAATGCATTTAATTTTTGTTTGACATTTCATCATCATAAATCCACAATAGGGTCTTTTTTACATACTTTTCCGTGCAAAAGAATTAACAATTCTGTAAACACAAATGAAAACGTTAAGGATAAATCAACTGTGTTGAAGCAGTAATAGAAAGGTCTCTACATTTCAATCACTCAGTGCATCGTTGTTTTCTCTGAAACTTTAACAATCTTGATTAAATATCTCTAGAACTTGGAATGCTTGTCCTGGTACTAACAAATTTGTATCAGTATCAAGCCTGTTCGATTCAGTTTACAACTTCAGTTCCGGAGATTAAGAAGATGGAGGGGCTTTAATATAATTTGCAAGCCTAATTCCGCTGTAAAAATGAATTTGGAGCCTGGGTTGGATTAATAATTTTGTAACTTAACAATGGTATAATTCATGAAATATTTAATAAAATATAACTATTTCACGATCAGAGCTCCGGACATGCACAGTTGTTAAGTCTGAGCCACTCTCGGGTTTAATTATTTTTCTTACCAGCCACAAATGCATTAATTTCAAAAAAAAAACTCAATATATCCTTTATTTACTACTGCAGGTTATCTGAATGACCTGGAGGCCACGAGGAACACAATAGACGAGGATGGGTGGTTGCACACTGGCGACATAGGATATGTTGATGACAATGAAGAAATATTTATTGTAGATAGATTAAAAGAGATTATAAAGTACAAGGGGTTCCAAGTCCCTCCAGCCGAGCTCGAGGCCCTTCTCATCACCCACCCCAGCATTTTGGAAGCTGCAGTTGTACCGTAAGTCTTTACAGTCTTTGGGTTTTGTTTTAATAAAATAATTATATATTATTATTATTATTTACCAGCTAGCTGCTGTTAAATGTTATCTGAATTGGGTCTTCTACAACAACACATGTTTAAAGTTTAAAAATATACAAGAAAAATATTAATTGTGAAAAGGAATATGGTGAGTGTAAGATATCTGAGATATTAATCCAACACCATGTGAACAAAGCTAGAAACCATCCCCGCATATACCTCAAGTTGGAAAAGAATGGCCATGTTGTTCTACTATAAGTTTATAATTAAATAACTCTTTTGTTTTATTGCACCAAAATTTTTAAAACTTTTTAGTGCTTATGGATTGAGGAAGGAAGCTTTAATCATTGAAACACTTCAGTTTACAAAAGCATCCCTAATTCTCTGGCTTTTGTTTCAATTTACATCCGTATATGAGGGACAACATGGCATTTTTATTTCTAAATGAGGACCACTTCCCTTGGTGTGTTTGTTACTAAATGTGCATGTGATAGCTCATGTGTGTGTGTGTGTGTGTGAGAGAGAGAGAGAGAGCACTTCTTAGCAGCCACTGCTAAAAACTTTTTTAGAAAAAAAGAGAGAAAGAGAGCACTGCATAGCGTAAAGGTTAATAAAGAGCAAAACCTAATTTCAATGAGCTGTCCATATATAAAGGGAAATCAATTACTTCATTTGTATAAGACCATACCCAATAATTGGAGAGTTGATATCTACATTGAATAAGAGGATAAAATAACATACAGAAGCAATAAATTACTTATATTTAGTTTTCCCTTTGAGTCTTTTACAAAAACATTCTTTCTTGGAAAAAAAAAACTCCCAATCTTCAGTTTAACATCAATTTATTTTTAATAATTTCAGATTAAAGGATGAAATAGCTGGTGAAATACCGGTGGCATATATTGTACGTACTAAGGGTTCTGAAATAACTGAAGATGAAATCAAGCAATTCGTCTCGTCACAGGTTTTTCTCTCATTCCTTTTCTTGTTTTTCCCTCTCCTCCTGGACAATATCCTTTCTTTTACAATTCCAAACACAAGTATTTTCGAGAAAGGATTTGCTGCATAAAGTTATTTTGCATTTGTTTGCACCACCTTTTATCAAGAATTCTTGGAAAATGAAACAACTAATAGTTTCATTGTCAAATTTAGTTCATTTCTAATTCTTTCACTTCCAATATTAAAGGTTGTATTCTACAAGAGGATTGGTAAGGTTATCTTCACAGATGCCATTCCCAAGGCACCATCAGGTAAAATCCTGCGGAAGGACTTGCGAGCAAAACTAAATGCTCAAGTATCCTAATTTACACACAAGTACAGCTTCCATGCAAAGCTGCGACAAAATATCATATTTCCATCCTCTCCAAATATACTGAAAGTTTGTAATGTATGTAAAATTATGACAAAACGTAAAATAGAAGATGTTTGGAGAATTTGATTCTTTATAAGTTGATAAAGTAGATCTGTTATATTATTTGTTCTTTTATTTGGTTATGGAACAATATTTAATTTTCATTGGGTTGGGTGTATGAGTTTGTTCACGTGTAGATTATCCTCGGGAGTGATTATGTCCTTATAGCTCAAATTTTACTTCAAATTTTTTGTGTAATCTTGTTGAATATGTCATTCGTAAATATGTGTTTTTGTTGAACATGCTATCAGTAAATATGCAATTTCCTCTCCTACTCCACTTGCTTTTAGTCAGAGACTTGGGTAATTTCACGCAAGCGGAGACATTGCATGGTCATGGCAAGTGTAGACTAGGTATAAGGTCACAGGCTCTAATACTTGGCATTGTCAGGAATATGATGAAGTATTATAGGTAAAAAGGAAGAGTACCACTGGTATTTTCATTTTTCTTTTTTTGCAGATGTACACACAAAAGCACATCTGATTAATTAAAAATATTAACATGAACGTCAACAACTGTATTCCACCAGGATAATCATTTGAACTCGTCGGTAGAGAAAAAAAGTATATCTACCAATAATTAACTTAACACATAGATTCACAAAAAAATTAAATTGTGATTTTTATTAGATTTAATAAAATCTTTGGTAGGGCATCCCCAACTGACCTTAAAAATAAATAAATAAGTTGTACCCAATAAAATTCCATATTTACTTGTAATTAACTTAATTTCACATTGTTTGACAAGAAAATAAACTGTACCTTCCAAAATTCAATTGTCCGACATATGTTGTGTTGCTCTAACATTACTAATATCCAATGCATGTTCTTCTTTCTTCTCTGAATCAAAGGCCAAGATTCTCTTGTAGACTTTGTTAAGTTGGTGAGTGCACAAGTCTCGAGATGTGCAAGGGCCACACATTAGATATATTACGTTTCCAAGAGGCCTCATGTAAACACCATCCTCGCGTAGTTGCCGGATCAGAGATGTTGCAAACTGGGATGCATAACTGGTGAAATATTAAGCCTCATTAGCACATCATTCCTTGATATGGATGGAGCATAGATCGAAACTAAAGTACTAAGCAATCGAATAATCAATAATAAGCAAAAGAAGAAAATAATAACAGCATACCCAGCATCAGAACCTTCAGCTTCCAGTTCTATGGCACAGATTGTACCAACAGAAACTATCCTCTTGACATTTGGTAGAGACGATATCTTAGTGATAATTTCCCCATCCCACAACTACAAAACACCAACAAATATAAGAAAAGGCAACATGAAAAGAAAATCATGTGATGAAAAGTAGACATCTTACCTCTTTCAGTTGGGTACCACTCGAGTCAAGATTTGGGTTGGTACTAGGATCCTTGAACCACTGTACTGCTTTAGCAGCGGCGGTACACCCCAAGGCATGTGCTGAGTAAGAGTGGCCATGCAACAAAGCCCTCAACTTAGAATTGCCTCTAAATACTTGAAAAACATCTTCAGTTGCCAGTGTCGCAGCCAATGGTATGAGGCCACCTGTCATTAGTTTGGCATAACAGGCTATGTCAGGACGGCAGCCCAGCAGATCAGCAGCTGACTCCCGGCCTAGTCGCCAGAATCCTGTAAATACCTCATCAAATATTACTGGGATTCCACTTTTTTTACACTTGCTGACGAGGATTCTCTGGAAAAGAGGGTCGATCATGTGCATTCCACCAGCACCTTGTATGACTGAATGGAAATATCAGGAAAAAAAAGGAAGAAAATTGTAATTAATTTTGCTTGGTTGAATAACCAATAGTCTTATTCTATTACAATTTTGCCTCTCCTCATTTAATATTTATGCATGAGCTGAGGTTCATTTGAGAACTAAGCACTGAGTTCTAGCAAAATACACAAAACTTTAGTTGTAGAATGATAGTACGTTTCAGTACATGGAATGGGAACCACAATGCAGAATAAAAATGCGCTGTCAGGGAACAGAAGTGGTTTGCACAGTACACTTAAAATAAAAAGTAAGAATATCTTTGCAAACATTCAGTAACTATATACAAAGGTGGATAGCTGAAAGGGAATGAAAATATCCATAACTAATTAGCTTTAAATAAAGGATATTCAAAATTTCGGATCAGTCGTCTTTGTTCCAAAATGAAATAAAGAATCAATCTGCTCTATTCTGATAATCCGCAGAAAATTGGACATGGAAAATAGGTAGCACAAAGAGAAAGAGTAATTCACTTACGAGGTTCAATTAGAAGTGCACCGATAAAAGTTCCCTGGTTAGGCACAGAATTCAGTGATAGTTGCTGAGAAATGTGAGCACGGTACATATCAGCAACAGGAGAAGAATCTCTTCTTTGGCAAAAGATATCAGCCAGACATCCAAAACCTAAAATTATTAAAATAATGCTGCTATAGTACCATACAATAAGAAATATCTGGTGCTAAGTACTGAATCAGAACATTGACTTGGTGATTTAAATGTTACTCACTGGGTTGATTTTCGGAACTTGGATTATCAGACACTAATGAATCAGGAACAGATAGATTCCATTTCCCATTAGTAATAGATACTGTTGGAGGCTCCAAGAAAATGCCCCTCCCTGAGTACCTATGTAAAGAGAACATTCAATCAGTACCAGATGGTATCAGTCCTGTTTTTAGTAAATGAATATAATTAATTATTTATTTTTGTTTTTTGTTTGGGTTCTGCAGTTAAATCCTTCATTCTGGGGAGCAATCTGGCACAGAAAGCGGTAAAAACCTGCTTCTTGTTAAGTCTTTTTCTGCCTCTCTTCTCCTCTGCTTCGTTAACCCTTCTGTATCGTGTTGTAACTCTCTTTTCTGTTGTTCAATAAAAGCCTATAGCAGGTAGTTCACCTACTAATTAAAGAAAGATCTGGTGCCAACATCCACTTCTGACCAGCACGTTTGATACTATGAGATGAAAATGTCTCATTTGATATGAAAGAATTCTTTTTTTTTTGGGTACATATTTTAATGTGTTTCGCAAAATACCACCAACCCCAGATCTTTGGGTGAACAGCAACCAGTATTGTTCTGGAGTTGACAGTAGGCTGACTGGTACCACATAGATGCCACCTGGTCTGTACTGTCACAACTGGTACAGCAAGAAAATTTTAAAAAGATAAGTACCATGGTTGTTGAGAAAAGCCCGTATATGCAGAAGGGGATTGCGCTTCCATTGCACCAAGTGTATCTCCATGGTAGCCTCCAGTAAGAGCAAGAACCTTCATATATGGCGAATAAAATTGTTCACTAACGACTAATTTTAATTAATTAAACAATGCATCAGTAAGCTACAATCAGGCATTCAGAAGGTATAGTACAGTACCTTTAGCTGAAAGTCAGTAGTGTTCGGTACATCCTTTTGTGAATTTAGGAAAATACCATGATCATGAACAAATTTACGAAATGCCATTTTTAGAGCTATTTCAACTGCTGTGGACCCATTGTCAGAGTAGTACACCCTAGAAGCCCAACCTGTTAAAACCAAAAGAAAGGATTGATAATGAAAAAGAAAAAAAACCTCCTGACATATCTTAGAAAGACCTTTATGTTTATCTTGCCCCCCTAAAAAACTTATGGAGAGCCGTATAACAACAGGAAGTTCAGCTAGGAAGTAAATATTTTTATCTGGTATCACTTGTACAAAGAGCTCCAAAGCATACTCACTACAGCTATGCACAAGCTTCTCAAATTTTAGCTTTTCTTTATCACATCAAAATAGACCCAATTAAGTTTAATATGAGGACGGCAACCCTAGTTTACACTTTTCAAGCATTAAGTCAAAGTATGGTATGTTTAAGTTTCAAATGACAATATGCCTGATTTGCAATTTGCACTATTCAAAATCAAAATAAAGGAAAAGGCAGCATGCAGAAGCTATGTAAACCTTTTCCAACTCCATCTAGAAGAAGCTCAGCACAACTAAGAGCGGGTTCATAAACATTCTCAGGAAACATCACGTGGCCATATCTTGAGGCCGAGTAACCCATATCCCTCGAGAGCTCAGTCTGAAAACACCTTATGACATAAAAACATGAAATTACAATCCAAGCAGTTTCTCAGAGTCGGCAAAAAGAAAGGACTTTTGTGATGGAACCCAGTATTTCACATCTGCAAACAAAAACCATCAAATTTTTTGTACTGTTTTGCAAACTCACTGCAACGATTAATGAGATCAGGGAAGTACATTTTACTATTTATTTTACTTTGGCACTGCCCTTGCTGGTGCTTTAATTTTACTAAGGCTTAATTTAACTACGAATAAGGGACCAATACTTATTCCAAATTTGCATAAGCTTGTTATAGAATAATTGATTGAGCTCAAGTGAAATTGCAAGAATAATATAGTGACATTTCTGTTGACTTCGCCTCAATTATGCTCGTACGGTAACTTTATTTATTTGACCCAAATAACCACGAACTATTTGATGCACGTTGCATACGCACAAGAAACATCTTGTAGGAGTTGAAGTGAAACTTTTTGAGGTTTTTGTAGTGCCATGTGTGAATCTTTCCAATGCAAATGATTAAAGACTAAAATGAGAATTAACCTGTAAAGACAAATCAGGTCCCTGAGTCCACCAACTAGCACATGCATCAAACTGCGGAATTATTGCTTCTTTGCCATCCTCGACCTAGAATCAACCACAAAAGAATAACAACAAGAGTTAGAAGAATAATTTGACAAGAGCAACTATTACAATGTTTATTCATAAACTTTTTGATGGACACAACAATCCTTGACATCTTCTGATGCAACTCATGTACAAGTTGAGACCAAGAGAGATATCCAAAAATAAACAGAAACCTTCAAATTGGGAAGTTTTTGGCCCTCCATGAACCTACCAAAAGAAAAAAGTCTACCTTTTGTTCATCCAACCTAACAATCTGGGTGTTATATGCTTCTATGTAATAATTACATGCAAGCATGCTAAATTGATGCTTCATTTGCAAACTGCCCAAGGTCTAATCAACAACATGAGGATCAAAAATACCTTATAAATTGAAAAACTCTCTGCACACCGTGAATCGATCACAGTGATACTATTTTCTGGTACCAAGTCATGCTGAGTGAATGGCCACCAGAACAAATCCCTCGCTTTTTTTCGCATGTCCTTCAACCTCTCAACTCTCCTTGAATGAAATAAAAGAAGTTCATCTTGGAGAGAGGTGAAAACCGAGGCTGAGTCAAGAAACCAGTCTGTTAGGTTGTCAGAAGGGTCTTTCGGTATAGGTGGCAGCACAAGAACAGGCACTCTGTTTAACAAATTAATATAAATAATTTTTCAGTCTACTTTTGAAGTACTACTTTTTTTAATAAATATCCCCAACTTTTATATTTGGTAGCACTGAAAAAAACTAATGTTAGTTATAGCCAGTTAAAGAAGACATGAGATTCATAGTAGACAACTAGCTGGCATTAGTAGAGGGTTATAACACAACATAACAAGGCAACAACGAGTTGGTTAAGTCAGGTTGGAATTGGGTCAACTTTGGTTAAGTAGCTTCAATTCCGATGGTTTTCAGTTTTGATTTGCTCTGAATATCATAAAATGAGACAGACTTATTTATGACAGCATATCATGACAGGTGTTCTTTTCAAACCAGTTCACATTTTGATAGTTTCTAATACGCACAGCTGGAGCATAACAGTACCAGCCATGACAGTGAAAAGCTGGTACTGAATCAACTCAAACATCCAATTTTAATGTCTTGTTCTTCTTACATGGAACACATTAATGTGGACATTGTACCAAAAATAATAAAGTACATTATAAGATCTAACATCCAACAGTTATTGATATTGGCAATTTGACATACACATGTGCTACATAAGTTCCTTGATGGAGAACACAAATTACATTATGTACCTTTTTTTGAGATAAGAAAGCAAGGCCACTTCATTTGAAAGCCCGTTATCTTCAAAAATAACCACCGGCACATCATAACCTCTTAATATAAGGCTCTCATAAGTTGAAATAGTAGAAGAAATGCCACCCAATCGGCCATCTCCTACTAGTATACCAGGCAACCTGAAAGGTCTGGTTTCAGACCAATCCCCAACCACTATTAGAATTCTATAGTTTGAATAACATAAGTTCAAGATAACAACAAAAAACAGAAAATAGTTAGTTTTTGGGTTGTTTTCTTGTATATATAATAGCTCAACCATGTTGGTACAGATCATGTAGCTGGCAGATTTCTACAGTAAACTTTTCGTTTTGTTATTGTTAGTTTCTGTTTACAAAGGTTTGAAGTGCCGGTCCATGTATAGATCAGTGGTGACCCCAACTTAAAGTACTTCCAAACCGTACACAAAACTATAAAGACAAATTGAAAGATAGAGAAATAAGCACCTATACAGATCGCACTGGAGGGTTCCACTGGCGCCTGGGCTCGCCACTCCACCAGCTGTTTCAATTAGTCTCCATTCAGTCCCATCTCCATCTCTGCTTCCCGGCCCCAAAAACCTCCCCAAAACCTCCCTAACCACCTCATCTTGCACCATCAGCCCTTCTCTCTCAGCAGCAAGATGCGGGCCCACAGCCTCTCTCCAAGCATACAACGTCTTACACTCCAGTCTAACCTCATCACCTTCCCCATCATTCATTTTCACCTCCTCATACGAGCAGCCTCCCAACTCATTCGCTGATCGGGATGAAATAAGGATATGATTAGACGCGACGATGGAATTACTGCAGTTGGCGAGGCGTAATTGATCCAACACCTTGCGAAACACGAAACGGGAATCGGAGTCGAGCGGGTAACCGGTCTGGAGAGGTTTGAGGTAGAGAAGAGACTGGAGAGAGGAGGAGAGGACCGAAATGGAGAGTCCAGTGGAGACCAGCGTCTTGCCTACCCCCGTATTGGCGCCCCATACGGTGAAGGTCGGATTAGAGAGGGAGAGCGGAGGCGGAGTGGAGACAGTGGAGAAAAGAGTGTGGAAGGGAAGCGACGGGAAGAGAAAACGGCGGGAGGTATAACGCCTAAGGCGGAGGAGGGGAGACATTGTACCCTCGGTCGGAGGGGGAGGGGAGGGTAACAGGGGTTTAAGGGAGCTGCCTGAGTAGAATTATAGAAACGTGGAATTCAACTATTCAAGCTTCTCTGTTATCTAAACCCCGTGTGAATCTAGAAGTTTACGGTTACACCATAACTAGCTTTTCATTAACTGATTAATTTAACAGCGTGGCCCACAAGATCAGGAGCTGTTGAACAAACAAACCAGAAGTGAATTTGAGTGGGTCGACAGCGTCAGATATCAGACACATCGTTGTTACAGGAGTAAGGGCCTCGGAGGATACGGAGACGGCGGCGGAGAATCCGAGAAGATGGGAGTAGCCAAACGGGAGGGCTCCTCTCGTTGGATTTCGGTTCGCCTCTGGCACTCAGCGTGTTGGCTATCGTGTCTGGGTTGATATGAGTGGCTTTCACGGTCTCTAGAGACTAGAGAGTAACAAGTAGTCTAGTACTAGCACTAGTGATAGCAGCTACTTGTGTGGTAGGTGATGAGTTGAAAGACCCAATTTGGACATGGGCCTCATAATTAATGGCTTCCCAGTTATTTTGTATGGGCTATTGATGAATGAATTCTTTGATTTGTTTGAGATGAGTTGACATTTGATGGATCATTATCCTCTGTGAAGAGAAGATATGACTCTATTATTCCAACTCGAATCATCAAATTAAAATGAATTCAATCGGTTTAATTTGAAATTTTAAGAGATTTTTTTTAGATAAATGTAATCTGTTCATATTAATTAGTGGGTCTAAATTAGAATAATAGAATTCTACTTTTTCATTACAAAAGTAAATGATTTCATTCTAACATTCAATCCTCGACATTATAGTCAAGGTATGTTTTTCAAGTGCTTTTTTAGATAATATGATCATTAAAAAAATTAATTTTAAATATCTATAAATATTTTTTTCGAATTTCGAAATTATATCTGAAAAATAATATCTTAGAAATTAATCAAAACAACTGATCAAAGACTAAATCTCTATTATTTGATTATTTCCAACTTACCAAGTTTTGCAAAGAGATTGACAGTCTTGCTGCGAGCGTGCTTTGATTTTACTTTCATCAAAATAATACCAGGGAAGGGAATAATTTGTTCACACACAACAAAATAGCTTCCTCAGATATATTTCTATCATATTTCAGTAACCAGTAAATAGTAACCACGCTGCTCTGGAAGGTCGATATGAAAACTTTTCTGTACTAACGGACGTAATATTGTAACCACGCTGCTCTGCGAACATGGTAACCACGCTGTTTTGAAATAACCGTTCAATGATATTAAGATCGTGTTGAAGTTTTATTCAAATAGTTCAATACTCATGCAAAGTATCATATTTAACGATTTGACAGTTAGAATTTTTCATCAAATCAAATTCGCTCAGATGAACATTCGACCTCCTCTCATTCCTATTATAATATAGCACTGGAGTTTTGATTTGTAAATACTTTTTATATATATAACCCCTAAAAGTTTCAATTGCTATATGTACTTGAAATTATATTTCAAATTCTCTGAAAAGCAGAAAATTGCTACCTTATCAGAGAAGCCTTCTATACATCGCGTTGATGTCATACAAACTTTTTATTGACATGAATGTTTGATAGAAAATTAATTTAGATAAGAAGAGAAATCACACTGAACATGACGTTAGCTCCATATATATAAGATCGTGTTATCCAAATTTGTTATACAAAACAGCAAAGGTCAAAAGTTAAGACATTATTTATATATATTAATATAGGTAGTAAAAATCAAACTTGCATCCACAAAAGGACAAGAGATTTCTCTTTATATTATCAAGAATTATTTGTACCAACAAGAGCACTGAAGGTACCTTGTGTCTGAATGAATTGAGTCAACCTCATTTTCTAATTAGAGCAAAACACGCATATATGACCTGGTTATTATTCTGAATTACAATTTAGTATTGAACTCAAAAACTCATAGAGCTATACATATAATTGTACCAGAAATCAAT
Organism: x Bolboschoenoplectus mariqueter; assembly: GCA_037678475.1. Classification (NCBI taxonomy): domain Eukaryota; kingdom Viridiplantae; phylum Streptophyta; class Magnoliopsida; order Poales; family Cyperaceae; genus x Bolboschoenoplectus; species x Bolboschoenoplectus mariqueter. The sequence goes on along the minus strand of CM075260.1, from coordinate 558,290 downwards.
TGTAGCAAATTAGTTGCATATAGAAGTTAATTAGGGATGCCAAATCAGTTGAAAAAAAAAACATGTAAATGGATGTGGTTTCTGGTATTATTATAATATAATGCTGGCATCTCAATTCACATACCTAAAATGTACTTGTTGTCAGAACAGCTAATTGAACATAAACAAGTGATGATTCAATGCTTCAGGGACCTTGGTGCAAATAAAAATAGGCACAATTTTAATAAGTGCTTTCCACCATTAATTAGATAGTAACCAAGTCAGACTATCTTAATTATAAATGAAATTTAAGTTCTTCTAATTGAAGTTGTTTTAGGTGACTCTACTCCAATGCATGGTGTGTCAAACCTAGCTCAGCCTTCATCTGCTTGGAAGCTTGTTTGATTCTTATCATTCACAAATCATGATATCAAGTTGCCTTATCTTTTGGATAAAATACTCCACTTGGGTCTCTCTTTTGGTCTCATATGATCCTTTTTGGTTTTTTATAACCATGTATTTGCTCCTATGTCAAATCCTGTTGAAAACAATACTACTATAGTATTATCATATTCTGATTAATTTCGCCATGTATATGCTAACTAAAAGGCATCTATATATTAATTTCTTAGCAAAAAAGTTTAGCTATTGCTGTCAACACCATGCTAATCAATAGCTATTAATTCTCTCTGAGAGGTGCATGCGCGCGGTTGCTGTAGAAACAGAACTATCATTTCATGTCGGTACCGGCCATAAGATGATAAATATATATACCAAGCATACGTTTGATCGAGATTCGGTTAATTTAAACCACACTAAAGGTTACTCATTCATCTTATCAACTTAATTGAAATGGTAATTTCTTTTCTTTTTGAAAAAATTGGCCGTGCCACCAGTTTCTCATAGAAACTAAAGTATCCATTTGGTACCACATTCTGATGCCAGTGATGATTTAAGAACTATATTCAGCTACATTTAATCCAAATATTACAGAACCGTTGCTACCTAAATCAAAACATACACCGATATATATAGGAAAATGTTGTAGATAGCATGGTTATTTCCATTGAGCTAAAATTTGTCATATACTTTGCAGTGATATATCTTTCTATTGTAGATAGCATTACACTAATATAGAAAAGCATGCTAATTAGCAAATCATAAGTCAGAAATTGTTTATATGAAGCCAAGATTTAACAACTGAAATTTAATAAAAAAACTGAGGGAAAAAAATACAAATTAGGTAATTTTTTTTTTAAAGATGGATGCATTTGTTGCTTAATTTAAATAAAACTCTTATCCAATAGTTGTACTTTCATTTCTATTTATGGTGTAAAAAGTGAGATCCTGCTTTTCTTATCTGATTTGTTTTGATGATTAGATACCTAACATGATATACAATTACTACATACCAACACAAATTCATAATCTCACCTCCTCAAGAAAGCATGTATTGAGAACATACAAGTCATGTTTTACATATTAAGTTACAATCACCTAACATTGAGTCTCCTATTGTTTGAACCCAAACTCCACCACTTAAAACGATACCATCTTTTTCATTTCAAGAAAGCAAAGCAAGTAGACATCCTTGATGCACATCAAAAGAGTTAAAATTCCTGGCATGAAAGAGGGGAACAGAAAAGCAAATACGTAAAGCTGGGTTTTAATTTTGATGGATGAAATTTAGGGGAGGGATCACTTGAAAATGGTTATTTTGATAATTTTAAAAATAAGTTTTCAAATAAATTCAAAATATCTTAAAAATAGAAAATACTTTATAAATAAATTCTTAAAATTATAGATTGATTGGGTTTCAAATTTCATACAATTTAAATTTTATTTGATAGTCTATCAAAAATCATTAAAATTTCTGTAATTTTCAGCGGCTCATATTTAATGATCTTTGATAAAATATAAAATGTAATTTAAATTATATGAAATTTAAAATATACGATCTATAAATCTAAAAAATATATTTTAAATTTGTTTTCTATTTTTAAAATCTTCGATTCCTTCCATGAAAAAAAATACATGCAAAAAGAGAAGTTTACAAGGTCAAGAGAGGTGACATCACTAGCTAGGTCCTATTGCAGTGTAACTGCCCATGGACTTTTATCAGGTCAGCCTATAAGGTACACTTGTTACCTGCTGAGGTTGGTTTTATTTCAACTGTGAAACTAACTCGGTTTTGACTTGACTTCACCCCTTGAGCCTTCTTTTGCCATATATGAGATATATCTATTTGTTTTCAATATCCTCTTTGTTGTAATATATATATTTTGCTTCCTATTTTGTGGTATCTGCATGATCACAGAGAAATTCTCTCAGAAGAAAATTTTATGGGTTGATACCAATCTTGGAGAACTGCAATTAATACTGACAACAGTCAAAGAGGAGAGAAAAAAAATAATTAAATTGGACGAGTGAAAGGACATCCATGGACCATGGCAAATTAAGGGCTTATCTGTTTATTTTGTTAATGTATTTTTATATATTTAAGACAATTAATTAAGGCATGCATGGTTGAGAATTAAGCTGGAATGTGTAAAGGATTAATCTATCAATATTTTCTCTTTTTTTTTAAAAAATCTTGACAGTGGTTGTCAAGTATAATCTATCAATATTTTCTCACAGTGTATAGCTGTCTCTTCTTCTCCTTTTTTTTTCTTTTAAAAATGAAGAAAGAAGAAGCATGCATACATATTTTGAGAGAGAATTAATTAATCTCTAGCTAGCCGTCTCTTAACTGAGATTCTAGAGCTCAGATTACGACAAGTGCCAAGAACACATTTATTCTTAGGCATGGCTGTATAAAACAACACCTCAAGTATTAATTAATTTGTATACCTTTTTTTTCAACTATACAAGAGCCTTTCTGCTCCCACTATCTCCTCTTTCTACAAAGTTAAACAACTTAATTAATTAATTAATTATATATATATATATATACAAATCGTGTGGTCAATCATTGTACTTAACTCAGTTTTCAGAAAATAATTATTGATATATATATGTGCATGAAAGTACAACTAGCTAGCTGTGTTTCTGCAAATAGAACCAAAGTTTTGAAACTTATCTTCATCAAAGGAAAGTAGTTTGCAAATGTTAGTGTTATTTGAAAAAATGTTTTAACCGGATGTTTTTGTTCCATATTAGAGGCTTTGCATGTGCTATAGGATCTGGTAATAAGTGATCTATATATGTACGTATATATGTTCCGTACATTGCAACGAGAAATTTTCACATGAAAATTTTAGTCTGGAATTTAACAAAATTATGCAATTATTTATGAGGATCAAGTATCACTGCATGCTAATGCGAGCTCAAATTAATAAGACCTCAACTTCTTTCATAACATTGAAAATTCAAAATGCATGTTAATTAATGTTGTAAATGAGAAGTCAGTACTATTGATCTTGTTGTAGGCCAAGTGATGTATAAAACTAACAAAATTTAAAAATAGTTTTGTACAGACCAAAATGCAAAAAAAAAATCAGCAATATAATAAATTTGATTCTCCAGTCCTATTCCTTAATTAATAACCACTATAAATTTAATAACTTTTTTATATATTTGTGTTACTGGCTACGTTGCTATGTATGATAAGATCAATTTTTTCAAATCTTTGGTTGGCAATTCATATTTCCAATTTTTGAATTATGGAAACTGAAGCACAATTAGTGAATTTACATAACACCTGTGGTGTTGAGTTGTTAATTAAATTTTCAAAAATTACTATGTTATTTGTATTACAATCCTAAATTCAGATGACGCCGAAATTACGATCATCCAACGGGTGTGGTGGCTGTGGGCCACTGAGCTTTTTTTTTTTGCCTTTTTATTAGGAATAAGGGGACGTTTTAACGCTCATTGAATCATATTTTGATCTGATGGGCGAAATCACCGTTGAATCATCAAATTTGATAACTCACACAATTATTAAAGTGTATGAGCGAAATTTTTACACGAATTTTAATGCTATCGAATAGTTATTTTGTTCATTGATCTCATAGACATTGAAACTCTCCCGTTTCTCTTTTATTATGAGGCATATATAGCTCCAGTACAATGTGAAAGCAAAGCCATCCCTTTTGAGATTCCTGTCATCCTATGTAATTGATAATTGATAATATTTTAACCATGCCTTTGAAAGTTTAAATTTGATCTTCCTCCCCCAAAAAAAAAAAGAAAAAACAATAATATATAGTGCACTCTAAATACAAATTCTTTATTGAGCGTGAAAAAAATTGAAACAGTACTTGTATTGTATTACAGCACCAGTTGTGTTGGCATTAATTTACAGCAGAAACAGAAAAGTGAATAATACAAAACAATTGAAGAAACCATCCATGCAGTCATTTCTCTAGTAATTTCTCTTCATCAATTGTTTCAATGCTGCGTTTTAAATCCTTCTCTGAAGATACAATAACAAGCACACCGTTCTTGATCTATATATAATACAAAACAAAAAGAAAAATGAAAAATATTATGGAGATACTATTACTGATACCGTCGTCGATATGAGCTTTATTATACACGTTAAATGGATTATTATATATGTTAATGATTTTATTTTGTACAGTATTTATATTATTCAACTTAAATATCACTAATTTGCATATATATGAATTAATTTATGTCGAATAATGATAGTATTGTAAAAAATAAGTTTGAATAATAATTTATTTAACGTGTATAATAAAGTCTGTATAGATAACGGTGTCAACAATCATATATGTATATCAACTCCCAAAAAATCACTTGCTGCTGCCTCATAAACTTGTCATGTTTAATCAAAATGGTTTCTTGACACCTAAAATGCTGACAAAATTGAAGTGCTGGCATTGTGGATTACCAGCAAGGATCAGATGTGAACCATGTACTGGCACGTTCCAATATAGATGCTGGTTTTGTTCAAAATTGTGTTAATATTATCCGAATTTTTTTATTATGAAAACATTTAATTAATTCATAATTAAATTTTTGAGAGACAATTAGTCTAATTTCGGAATCTGAGAAGCACCATCTTGCCAATGCATGCTCAATTTTTTTTTTCTTTTTCAAAGTTTGAATACAAGAGTGCCAAGTTTGTGTCCAACGGCGAAGCACGAGGGTGTTAAATCCGTGCATAAAAAGTCAAATAAAAAGTCAGAATTACATAATATTATAATTACATAAATTTTGACACGGAGTTATGTAAACTTAATGTAATCTTACAAATTATGTAATTCTGAATATTGAATTTTTATAATGATGATGATTACGGAGTCTTACAACGAATAATCTAAGTGCTTCACTGAAAAATCCAAAATAATATGAATAATAAAATAATAAATACAAATGTAAAAAAAAAAAAAAGACTTCCGTCCACAGCCATGTGCTACAAAGCATGCATATATTATTGCAATGAACTATTATAGAGATCAGTGCTGTTTTATTTGAAATTTTGTCAACATTGGAAAAAAAAAATTTAGAGCTTAGCATCCATGCCTGGCTTTTGGACGCTAACTTGGGCACGGCCTACACCTCCATGCTCAAATTTAGAAAAAGAAAAAAGAAATTAGTTTAATTATTTCTTAAAATTTAATTATAAAGTAAATATTTTTTTAATAAAAAATTTCGGCGACATTATCTATCTTCTGCCCTAATTATATATCAATAACCAAAACATCTATTTTTCTCTTCTTCTTTTTTTTTTTACTTTTATTGACCAATATTTTGTGATTTATCTCATTTACTATATTGCATCGTACAATATGATTCATTTGTTCACTTTAAAATTCATACCGAATAAATCTCAAAAAATTTCTTTATAAATTCATCCATTTGTGTACTATGCAACATAAATACTATGCTGCAAAAAATCAGATCCAATATTGTGGTATTCATGAATTCTTGGTGGTACCAAAATGGGTAAACTGATCCGGTACAAAATATTCCGTGGAAAAAAAAATAAAAGTGAAGACGGAAAAAACGCAAAAGAAGAGAAGGTAAAAGGATCCCCAAAAAACCGTGAAGTACTTTGAAATTTGAACTAACTATATTCTCATCACTATCACATCATGTCACATCAAGTCAACCCACTTTTTATTATTAGTTTTTTTCTCTTTCTCGCTCCTGCTTCTATTTGGTCCTATAAAACCTTCATCACACCTCATCGTTTTCATCGCCAAGCAACTCACCACCCCCTGTCAGTAGTGAGATAAAAGATAGACAGAGACAGAGAGACTGAGCCAGAGCGAGAAATGGGAAGAGCACCATGTTGTGACAAGGCAAGTGTGAAGAAGGGGCCATGGTCACCTGAGGAAGATGCAAAATTGAAGGCTTACATTGAAGAGAATGGGACAGGAGGCAATTGGATTGCGCTTCCACACAAAATTGGTTAGTACTAATAAGTAACAGGTTCCCAGTTACAGTTAATAAGAGAAAGTATTAGAAGCAAATGTTAGTAGAAATGCTTACATTCTCAATTTACTTCCATTTTGAGTGATATTATATGAGCGATGCTTCCCACAAAAGAAAAACAAATAATACTCTTTCTTGGAACAAAGGAATACAACTTCAGATATTATATTTTGCTTAATAAACACTATTGTGTTATAAGTGTGATAAAAGCACGCATGCATCTTTCACGCCGCACTAACGAGATAAATTGCGTTCAATTCTGGTGCTAATTTGTATGTGATTGAACTTGCAGGGCTAAAGAGATGTGGGAAGAGCTGCAGGCTGAGATGGCTGAATTACCTGAGACCAAATATAAAGCATGGAGATTTCACTCCAGAAGAAGACCACATCATTTGTAGCCTCTACATTAGCATTGGTAGCAGGTAGAATTAATCTTAGTTTTTTACCTACCGTTTTGGTCTAAACCCTTGTATAAACATGCCATCTAATGCCTAACGCTTGTTAACCTTTATTCTCACCATAATTAGCCTAATAATTGCAAGTTCATTTCCAATGTATTAGGTGGTCAATTATAGCAGCCCAGTTGCCAGGCAGGACTGACAATGACGTCAAAAACTACTGGAACACAAAGCTGAAGAAGCGCCTCCTTGGCCGGCGTAGAGAACCATCTCGTTGTCCTAACGTTCAAACAAACAACAATGACCAGAGAGAATCATCAAATGAAACTGACAACACCACCCAGAACCTGAGTGCGTCTGCTCTCGAGAGGATCCAGTTATGTATGCAGTTGCAAGGCTTGCCGTTGCCATTATTTCAACCACATGCCACCAACCCCCTATCATGGGCTAACAATGCAATTAACCAAACCCAGAGTGACCATCTATCCGATATGATACCGGCTGAACCTTCATCTAACCCTCTGGCCAGTGAAAACGGTGTAGTTAATTCTTTTGATCAGGGTTTATTAGATGGAATAGAGGCATTTTCTTCCCCTTCGAGTGGAGCACATTCGAATATTAATGCGGTTGAGGCAGAGTTGCGGGGTTTGTTGTATGGCGAACAGGGTCAAGCTAGCGAACAGAGTTATAACAGAGAAGAGGATTTGGGAATCGGAAGCATGGAGTGGTGGGATAATTACAATAACAAGTCTCCTATGAGTTCATGGGACTATTCTGCTCAACCAAATTCAGTTCCCCAAGATTATGCTTCTCTATATGATATTTAAGAAATTATTCGAGTATAGAAGGTCGATTTGTGATTATCAACATATATATAGAAGATCAATTTGTTACTTAATTACAAGATTAGTGTGGTTGTGCAGAGAATAGGGAAAGTATATCTAGTTTCTAATAGTAGGAGACAATTATGTCTAGTCCTTTGCTTTAAATATCCCTACTGTAAGGTCAGGGCCTTTCTTATACCAATAAATAATCAGAGTAATATCATAGAGCATATGTAAGAATCATTGTGATAAAAATAATATTTGCAAATATTGTACTTCTTTAATCTCTTTTCCTGTGTTGAAACATATAGTAGAAAAATAGTTTAGTGACAAAGCAGTCCCTTCTGATTCAAGCTTGAAGTGATTAAGGAGACAACAGATAAATGGAAAAAGATTATAAATCCATAAACAAAAATCTAATTGATGCCAATTCACTTCCAAAAAAGATCAAATGATTATAAGGATAACAAAATTTCAGCAGAATTTTGCTCATGAATGTTTCATTCCAACCAACGCGTGCATCTTTAATCAAATATGACCAGTTTGTAGTACATGTTCTAAGTCTAAATCAGGTTAACTTAAAATTAGTTAAAACTTATCTTCTGATCCTGCTATCACTGGTATCAGATTGATTCTGAAGTTGCACATTTTACCATCAAATATAGACATTCAAAAAATGGCATATTTAAAAGCTAGGGTCTATAGAAGCGCCAACAATGGCTAAAATGTTTAAATGCATGAGGGTTTTCACCAACATTGGACCAGCTGTGCACTAAACCATACCAAGTATTGGTACTGGATTACTGGCCGAGCAGCATTACAGTATTTCATTGATCCAATTAACAATGTCTTAACCAAAATACTACTCTAGAGATAACACAACAAAGAAAGCTTCTCTTCATAACAAATATATGCATCACATGATAACAATTACCCAAATTCTATCCATCAGATGAAACAAAACAAATGCCACAACCTTACAATTGACATTGACAATACTCAAAACCCTAACAATTCGACTAGAGAAGCAAACCAAATCCCACCACAGCTTAACAGTTCACCTGAGATTAGATCTGAAAGAGGAGTTAGACGAAGGAGCAAAAGGCACCGATCCATTGCCACTGAAGTTCCCGATCTTACCACCAGCGGTTGTAGGAGGATCGGAGGGGATAGAACTGGATAGCTCCCTCACTAACGCTGAGAGCGCCTCTGGATTTACGCCTCGATCGCAGAGAGCGATCAAGAGGGAGAGCGTGTGGCGGTCGAGACCAGTGCCGAGAATCTGTGACACCTGGTACGCCAGGTCCAGGGACTCCTTAGCACTGTCCATGGAGAATCGCTATCGATCCCTCTCGAGCGGATGACGTAATCAAGCAAGACCGGAGAGTGGCAGCAGTGGCAGCGGCAGGTGTGAGGTTGCTTCTCTCGTTTTTTGTTTGCGAGACCGGAGCGGAAAGGGGAGTTTAGTTTGAAACGAAAAGAAAATCAAGAATTGAAATTTGATTTGGGCTCTAAAATTTATATGGACCTAGTTGAAGAATCTTCTCCATATGGACCGTATCTAATAAAAAAAGTTTGGTGCTGCTTCATTGAGAGGAAAAATGCACGTCTTCCTCCGTTTTTCTTCTCCTTTAATAGAGAGGTATTTTTGTATACCCATACTATCAACATGGTGCTTGTGCTTTAAACAAAAATTTGATTAAATTCAACGGCACTTTTATTAATTCTGTGCCAATTCTTGTTAATGATTATGGAATCAACTTCATTGTTAATTCATCGGTAACATGTCTATTTATTTTTTTTCTTACATTCTTCTTCACTGCCGTGATTAGGTTTGTCAATAAATATTTATAATCCGAAAATCTAATCCGAATTCGTGTGAATGGATCCGCATGTGAATCTAAAAAATATATCCGATAATTTATCTGCATATGAATCTTGAAAAAAGATCTACTTTACTTTTTGCATTAGCATTTGAATTATATATAATCCAAATCCCAATCCTCCATGAATCTAATAAACTAATATTATTTTAAATTTTTTTATAGCAAAATATATATAACAATAATTTTGTTTTGAATTATTATAATTATTTATAAATATAATTATAATCTAGTTAAATTAGTCTTGATTATTTTTACTATTTTCTATTCTATCTATTTTTACAAAAGAAAATTTATTTATAGTTACATGTTATATTAAAATAATTTTCATTAGGATAATTAGTTCATATTAGTTTTACAAAAAAAAATATTTTTTTAAGTCATGCAAGTTAATTAAGTTAGAGTTATTATCTTAATTTATACTTTTATAATGTAAAATTATATACATTTATTCATGTTGAACATGTATTTTATTATTTTAAATATTTGAATAAAGAATCTGATATATGATCCAAATCTGATCCGATATCCGTTAAGAAAATGAATATGAATCTGCATTTAAATTCTCAAATTTTATTGGATATGAATCTGCATTTAAATTCTCAAATTTTAATTGGATATGAATCCGCATATAAATTTTATAAAATTTTAATGAATTCGTATATGAATCATGCGAGATCCGATCATATTCAAATATTATCCATTGACAATCCTAGCCGTGATGATATGGTTTTTCATTTTTTTTTTCCTTTTGTGACCCAAGCAACAAAGGAAAAAATCCCAATTTTATTCTAACTTAGAATATATGGTTTAAAAATAAATTGACATGATTAGCATTTTTTCTCTAAACAGGAATTATTTTCTCTATATCGTTTTATTACTTTAAACAATATTTTTTTTACTGACATATTTACTTCTTTATTGAAAAATGAAAATAATTTTCACGAAAAAATAAAAATATTTAGAAAAAATAATATTTTTACTCTAAAGGGGGACAATTATGTCAATTCATTTTTAAACCACTCATATATCATAATTTTAATGTATATTAATTTTAGAATTAATATTTTCATTTAACTTTATCGATAGATATGAAAAGATTTGAGAAGTTCAAAGCTATACAAGATAAATTAAAAAGTTGACGAGTAAATATAATAGATTTCAAAATGTTGAAAGGCATATAAGATGTATTAATATTGATAATTAATTAAATGTAAAATTGAGAAAGAGTCAAACAGTTTATATAGTATATATATTTTTTTAATTGTGGTGTTGATGGTTCAACCGATAATTTTGTTAAAGAAATTCTAAATTCACGTAACAATGTGTTAGTGTTAGTGTTACTCAGTTAGTGGCTTAGTACCAAAAACTCGTGTTTATTTCGACTGGAAAAGAAAAATTCCTCCCGTTATTACTCCTTAAAACAACGTGCACTGTCGTTGAAAACCGAGTCTACTCCGTCCACAGTCCGCGGTCCATGATACGAGTCCATGAACCATCTGACAACTGGATACTGCGTGCTCCTTCGGAAGTAAGATTCCAGCACTAAATTAGAAGTTAGACCCTGCTCTCTCTTCCTCTCTCTCTCTAACAGTTAGATCTCTTTCTTTCCCACACCTCACACCTCATCTCTCCGCGCCGAGCAAACCTCTCCGCACCTAATTGATCTGATATTGAATCCGTCAGATCTGATCTCGCGGCGGATCGGACGGTGCGCGCGCAACCATGGGCATCCTTTTCACACGGATGCTCAGCTCGGTATTTGGCAACAAGGAGGCTCGGATCCTTGTTCTCGGTCTTGACAATGCGGGGAAAACCACTATTTTATGTATGACCCCCCTTTTCTTTTCTTGTAATTACCTTTTCTTGTAATCTTGGTAATTACCTCGAATCTGAATCCAACTCAGTTTAGATCTAGTAGGTAGCTAATGGCAAGTTGCCTCAGCATCTTGGTTTCAATGCTCCTTTGGTATGGGTTTTTAATGTGAATTTTCATTGTGACTTGGAGATCTAGGTCTGGAGGGAAAAGAATTTATGGGACTTGTTCTTGTTCCAACCAGCTAAAGAACAATTCCTTCACTGTACCAATTAGATGTTTACTTATTATTTATTATTGGATGACCAAGTCTGGAATGTGATTTATTATATGTGATTCCCCTTTAGTTTCTTTTTTAAGTTATAGCTTTTTATCTAGGTTTGTGTGAGTGTATGATATTTGCACTTCTAGGATGTTTATACTGCAGTCGTCTTAAATCTCAACCTAAATTTCACGAGAATGTGGCTTTCTTATTTTGATCTAATATGTAGTCAAAACATGAAATTAGTAGTTAATAGTGTGTAGCTATCAGCTACCACTCGTGGACATTAAGTCTAAAGCAAAAATAGGACATTTTGAGGTTGCATATGTTTTCTTCGTGACTTGTACTGCTATAGTAAATAATGTACTTGTTTGGATGCATGAAACTGACTAATTGTTTTACTTGCTGTTTGATTTGTTTTTGTAGACCGGCTTCAAATGGGGGAAGTAGTCTCTACAATCCCAAGTTTGTGCCTATCTTTTCTTTTCTTTTATTTTCTTCTATGGCTTTGTACGTACATGCTTCAATCTTCTGAGTTAACTTATGTGTGTATGATCCAGCAATTGGGTTCAATGTGGAGACAGTACAATATAACAATATAAAGTTCCAAGTTTGGGATCTAGGTATGCAATTTTCTTTCTTTTATTTTCTTTTGTTCTTTTGTTAGATGCTTTTTTTTTTCAAATTGTGCTGAACTGAAAATTTTGTTTTCTGAAACAGGTGGTCAAACAAGTATCAGGTACCTCATTCTCCATTCATTTGGCCATTTGCTACTAAAAAGTTTTACATCTGCAGTAGACCACCAATTTGGTGGAGCATGGTGTTGTTATACCTGACTAACTAGTACGTATTCAGGCCATACTGGAGATGCTACTTCCCAAATACACAGGCTATAATTTATGTTGTTGATTCAAGTGATACTGATAGGCTTGTTACTGCTAAGGAGGAGTTTCACGCAATTTTGGAGGTAAGTTTTAATCTAAAACATCATATCCTGCCTGTAAGAATTAGTATTAGATGGTTTCTTTAGGTCAGTTATGCCTCCTTGAACCTGATTTATGGTTTTCTGGGGTCTCCAATAATATGCTACAACTTAAGGTTTAAGCTACTCAGATCATCCAGCATCCAAATGATTTGTTCGTTTTTTCCCATTAGGTCACTACTTTTATCTTTTCTTTTTGGCTCAAAGTTTTGTTCTACTATCTGATGCTGGTTGGTATTTTCCTTACAAACCAGTAGTTCTGATAATATCATTTTGTTTTGCATATGATGTATTAGTTGATTAGGGTTGATTAAGCCTCTCTTTCTTGAGTATACTGGTTGGTATTGCATATGTTTGGTATGGCTAGAAATGGTGTAAGATGTGTAGTCATTTTGATACTATTTTAACTATTTCATGAATTTCAGGAGGATGAGTTGAGAGGAGCCGTTGTCCTTGTCTATGCAAATAAGCAGGTGATTAACTTTTAGCATCAGAGGAAACTTTTATTTCGGAAATTTTCTGACCTCCGCATAGTGAAAGCATATCATATATCCCTGCAGACTGAGAAATATTCTATAAACCCTCAACATTGTTTTTGAAAAAAGATCCTCAAACGCATAACTGGCTGAAGTTTATCTTTCACAGTTCCTACTGGAGAGGAAAAAAAGATCCTCTTTTTCTATATTAGTTAAATGGATGCTTGAAATGAGATACCTCATAGGAGGGGAGTTATGTGGGTCTTTCATGAAATTAGGATGGGAAGGGTACAAGTTCCTTAATTTTTTTTTAGAGATGCAGAGCCTTGTATGTCATATTTTTCATTTTGCTTGGTGGGCAAGATATTTTGATGTTTTGTCAGGGTTTATATGACATTATTCCCTTTTCGAAAAAAATATCAAAAGAGCGAAAGGCATGCTCCAGATTTATCCTCTTTTTTCAGGACTAAATCAAATATTTGGCTTTCTTCAGAGGGATTTATAGGAGACATCTGTTTATTTCTTTTGTAATACAGGATCTACCTGGGGCACTTGATGATGCAGCCATTACTGAATCGTTGGAGCTCCACAAGATAAAGAACCGTCAATGGGCCATTTTCAAGACCTCTGCTATTAAAGGAGAAGGGATTTTTGAAGGCTTGGATTGGTAAATAATGCTCAACTCTCTTCTGCTCTGATGGCTGATTTGTCTTTTTAATGTTAATGTTATCATGGTGGTATGTGCCTTCCAAAATACTTTGGATCATAATGATTAGAGAACTCTGTTAGTGTCATGTCTTCATGAGCATAAAAAAATAGTTACCAAAATGCCTTGTGCTAAACCAGTTCCTGGTAGTAGAGGTCCCAAGATGAGCTATGGATTCCAAATAAACACTCACACCTCAGGCATCTTTTTTCTTTTCTTTTCTTTTCTTTTATTTTCTTTTCTGTTTTTGCTATTTATCAATATTTTTGTTATCATTGGTATGACTAATATTGTTATTGTTCATTCTACAAACTTCTTTTGAAAATGTTCTCACTGTTATGATTAACATTGGTACTCTTGTACAACTGTTGTTGTCATTTTCTTGTTGTTATTTATTATTTTCTTTTTGCAGGCTTAGCAACACTCTCAAGTCAGGAGGAGGCTAAAGATAAGTATGGAAATTGTTAAAGCGGACCATTTTTCCTGTCATGGTTTAATTGTAGAATTTTATTTCAGTTTTCATTTCTGTGGGGGTACTGGTTTAGCTTTTTGTTAACTAAGTCTACTTTGTAAATTTTAAGGAATACAGTATTCCAGTGATTCTTTCTTCAGTTCAGTTATAGGACATGTTGAGAAAGTTGGCTTCTGATTTTACTTTTTACGGGTTTGTTATTGTCTTTTGTTGCTTGTTGTACCTCTTTTTATCACATGTGATTTTAAATTTATGCAGTGGTTGGTTTGCTTGCACTCTATTATTCATAACCCTAAAATATGGACAATTGGTACAATGAACAGATAATGAAATTTATTCAAAAATCGTTTGTTCTTCTGGTGCTGGTATTTCTTTTTTGATACCAAGTAAACTTAAGCTTCATTCTCATTTGACCGTATATCAGTTATGTAGCTGTTCTTTGCTGTTGAGAAAAAGTGCACATGTTAAACCTTCCATTTTCCTTATTTCCTAGCAAAAACCATGAGCAACTCTTTTGTTCAGTCCAATTAAGCCAAGAGATGGAGAGGTATAGATGTATCGGCCTTTATGGGCGGTGTTTTGTGCTTTGATGTTTTTTTAATGTAAGGTCGTTGCCACAATTGGCTTACCTGTTAGTTTAATTCCATAATTAACCTTGCCTGTTAATTGCAACAACAGTTAGTGTTATTTTGGTAAACGTTGGTCATTCTCAGATTTTTCATAACCTTTGATGCGCTTATAATATACAAAATTAGAGAGGTTTCATTGCCAAAAAAAGGAACTCTTTTTAAGTTTTCAAATGCGTACCCATCAGCAGAAAATTGACTAAAGTTTTACACTTGACACTTTTGACGGGAAGTGCTATTGGAAGCAATATGGATGATTTGACTGGAACACAGATTGGTAATTGATTGCGCAAGAACCTGTGAACTGGTACTTGGACAAACTGATATTATGCAGAAAAAGAATTAACCAAAATACACAGTTTGTTATTTAATACCAATTTGATGAAGTGTTGATTTCAAAGGGAAAAATATATGTATATATCATATACTGGTTGGCTCCAGACTGAGAGTTAGACCATATAAAGTCGGGGCAGGCATTTGAATTGCTTGTAATGTCCTCAGAAAGAATAACTTTAGGAAAAATTTGAAATGAATATACGAATTATTAATTGCAAGGCGGCTGAAGAGCAACAGTAACGCAATAATGGCAGCTGCAACATGGAAGCTGTGACAGTTACAGACAGGAATCGAGGATAATAAGGTACAATGAGAAAAATAACAAAAAGACCTCATTTTAAGATTCAAGCTCTCAAATCTAATAAGAAAAGATCCTCATAACTCCATTTTAGCAAGTAAAAGTTACACCAAAAGTAAAATGCTATGCATTCTCATAATTCCCTTCTACCTACTTACGCAAGCCTCGCTTTTTCTGAAAACATGGAACATAGAATACAGTAATACAACCCCAGACAACACCCCACCCCTGAGGAAAAATAAATAAAAAAAGAAAGAAGAAGAAAGGAAAACTGAAAGGAAAAAGGAATATGGAATAAGAATAAGTTGGATGAACTAGTAAAATTCAGTAAGCACACTAGAATCATCATCTGCCTCATCGAGCTCCTGCTCGAGGATCTTCCATCTCTGAGATTCTCTCAAATCATCACCTTCCGATAACACATTCAAAACCTATCAAAGTATTAACAGTCATGTGAAACACATCTGATCAGAACTCAGAAATTCTAACAGTGAAGGGTTATTTTAGTCAAAATGGCAGAAATGTTGTCAACTGAATTCTGGTTTTGGCTAAAAAGTTTTGACAATGACAGTACTGTTAAATCCTTGGAAGGACTCAGTTCGGTAGGATTCCAAATTCAGCCTACTTTGTTGCAATCCCAGATTGTACCGCATTGGTCTATTTGAAGACAGGTACCAGGTGGTACTTATCTTCTTGTCAGGAATGGTTTAATTTACCTCGCTCATGGATGGACGCCAAATTGATGGCTGTCTTATGCAATGTGAAGCAATCTGCACAAGTCTTTTGATTTGATTTTCATCGTATTCATTCCCGAGCATTGGATCAATCAATTCAGATGTTTTTCCTGCCTCTAAAAGTGGCTTTGCCTAGAAAGAAGAAAATAACAAAACTCATTTTCTTCATCTTAAAAAAAAATTGATGAATTATTGTTAATTCACCATCTTAATTTTGACGAACCTGACGGTCCAGTCCATGTGCTGTGTGGGATCCAACTTGATTTCGCTTTTCTAAATATGTTGACCCAGCCTGACCTTTTGGCACTTTACCAAAGTGTCTATTATTTTGGGTATTCCGACAATTTAAGTTAAATGTTGCCAGTATTTTTCAGTATATCATATTGACGATATGATTGATATTAGTACATATCTAAAATAAAATTGGACCTATCGAATTGATGCAACATGTTAAAAATTCTGGTCCTTGGCATTTGTTGTCTCACTCTAGTTTGGATCGGATCAGGTTCATCCTGATTAACTTTTATCTCCCAAAAAGTGGTATATATTTTGCTACTATGCTTACCCATTGAAGAAGGCTTTGTTTCGAACAATCTACAGGCCTTCTGCCACTAACTATCTCCAGAAGGAGCACCCCAAATGCAAACACATCGGTTTTCTCATCAACAACTCCATGCATAAAATATTCTGGTGCCAAGTACCTAATACAAAATTCAAATTGAATTCAAACTTTTATCAAGCACCATATTCTTACTAGTACAATCACAATCTGCATCTTTCAAAATATTCCAAATTAATTAGTGAAGTTTCACAAAATTTAGTATTAAGATTTATTTTTCTTGAATGTTGCAGATTAAAATGTTCTGAATTACTATTATTTTCTTATTTACCCAAAAGTTCCTTCAATCGGAAGTACAGAGTGGTGACTCCAGTGCTTAGGAAGCCATTTCGCCAATCCAAAATCTGAAATCTACATTCAGAAAAAGATAGTTTTCAGTTCAAAAAAGTAAAAGAAAAAAAGCTCATGCCAGGCCCATCCATTATTACCACATCAAACTGATTCAAACCTCACAGGCAATCCTTTCTAACAAAATAATAAGTTAAGTTAATCCAACAAAAAAAAGAAAGACAACAATATGCCAAACCTGTTGAGATTCAGGTAATATTTTCTCAGTATTACTCTTCTACCTACTCATACGGGACTTGATTTTTATGTTACCTGTGGCTCAAAATCCTCCCCTAGAAGAACATTTGAGGCCTTGATGTCACGGTGAATTACTCGGTGTCGACAGCACTTGTGTAAATAGTGAAGACCTCTTGCAATTCCAACTGTAATCTTGTAGCGTGCCGGCCAATCAAGAAAAACACCACTTTTTCCTTCAAAAGAAAAAAATATCCTATTATATTAGAATTTATTTAAAAAAGGAACTCATGGAATTGATGGCATCAGTAATTGACCTCAACTTCACTTATTTATAGGGAAAAATTTCAAATCAACCAATAATACACATTATGGCTTCGAATAATAATAAAAAAAGAAATGTAATCCTAAAGCTTACTCCATACCATGCAAAGCTGAAGCAAGTGTTCCATTTGGGCAGAAATCAAATATTAAGTATAGGCCATTTTCAATACAGCATCCGAGTAAATAGGCTGTATTTGGATGGCAAACGTGGCCGAGTATTCCCAATTCTGTCATAAATTCATTTTCTTTATTTGCATCCGATTTCCCCTTGGCCAATCTCTTGATTGCAACGGTTTGTCCGTCACCGAGTGTTCCTTTATATACCTCTGCGAAACCTCCTCTTCCAACCATATTTTCTAATAATATCATTACGAAAACAATTTCAAGTTATAGTCTATTTGGTCAAATGTCATTTTGTTTTGGTTGTATGATCTGTACTCTATACAGCTATATTCCCTTTTGGGGGACTATTTTATTTATTTTTTTTGGTGACAGAGGCACGGGGCATGGATTATGTACCTCAGAAGTGATACTGTTACAGTAAAACCGGTAAATGTAACTGTGTTTTCCTTACAAAAGAAATGGATACAAAATAGAAGTATTAATGAGGAACTACACAATCCTGTAAGTTTCCCTTACCAGGGTTGAAATTGTCAGTTGCAACTGAAATCTCATCATAACCAAAACATCTCCAGAGAGGCTTCTGATCATCAGTGTAATTTGACCCTGCATCGCTGTCTTTCAAGCTGGACTCCTCCAGTGCAAATATGGAAGGAAGCAAACTCTTTACAAATGATAACCGTCTCCAGATATTTGACCGGTTAATGCTACTTGATAATTCATTGCTTGATGGGCTTGAAAATGTCACATTTGTAGCTTGTTGTGATGGCTCCTCTATCCCATCTAGCACTGCTTTTGGCGAGCTTTTCTCCCTCATGCTTTTAGAGAGAGAGAGATTTCTCTCTCTCTTTGAATATGCTTTGAGAAACTTTCGGATAATGGATTGTGATTTGAATAGTAGAGGCTTCTCCTTTTTATGCCATTTTGAACTTGAAGAAAAGCTGTCTTCTTCTGATAAAAAACATTCAATTTAAAATTTGAATTTAATGTAGTTAAAAATTTTAAATTTAGAAGTGAAAGTTAGACTGGTGGGAGGATGGCAGCAATGGGATAAAATATTTCTGTATATACTGTATCTAGCTCCTGAAATGGTACGTACCAATACCAGTTTAACCACAGTTTTAGTTCCATGATTCTTTCAATAATGACTTGTTGACTTGATTTGCACAACTGAGACTTCAGTATTATACTTGAGTCATAACGAATAAGACAAAATGGGGATTATGTGGTCATAAATGCACAGATCATTAAGAATTTTGATCTAGTTGGATAAATAAATGCTCGATTGCCAAACTAAGATTTCATTCCTCTTGACTGGGTTTGAATTGGATTATTGGAACATTAAAACAAGCAATGCCAATTTCACAAGTGGCAGTCCTAAGGAATTAATAACTGGGCTTGATTTGGGTTATCGTAAAACTGAGCCAAACATTGTTACCTTCAAATGTTCCGGTTCCAGATTGAAGTTCATTTAGTTCTACATTTTCTGTTCTAACTGTGATTACTGAGCAGCTTTTCGGAGTATATGTAAAGCAATGATTTGTTATCTCAAAAAATTTCCTGAAATTATGAAAATAATTGATTAATCCTTGAGTAATCAGTTGCATAGATAATTCCAGTTTACTTTGAAAATAGAACTGAGAAACATACTGATTTGAGTTTCTTGAGCTACCGATAATCAGAAATTTGGCCTCGGTTAACGCTGCTTCTTGCGCGAGACCTCTTCCAATGCTTGAACAAAAACCAACATTTCCTTCCAGCTTTACCTAATAGAGCTCAAAAGAAATATAAGCATTAGTTAAAAGTTCTAAGCAATCAATTAGGAGGATAAGAATCTTTTCTCAAGATTGATAATAATAAACTAAAAATGAATACATGACTCTAATGGTTTCACACACCATGCACAATTGACCCAACCAAGAGTACCCCCCGGAAAACAGGAATACTTCTAGGTATCATGTTTATTTTGTGTACCTGTTTGGCTTGAGATGTCCTTACAAAATCTCCAAGCAATGAAATGACGTAAGCTTTAGCCTTGCGCAATTTATGCTTCTCGTCAGAACTAAGCTTTGTCTCTTCTTTGCATACTGGTTCAACCACAAACAAACCAAATAGATTTTTAAATGCATCTAATAATTAAAACAGCAACGGTCAACATAACTATTTAGTGAACTAACCAATGATATTTATTGCAATGATAGTGTCCCATGGCCTCGCAATAACTCGAAGAGCCCAAGAGAGAAGCTCAACGCTTGATTGTGCATGGAGAGAAACACCGACCAGTATTCTCGAACCCAGATCACACTCCTCTATGATTTCCATATCTAGTACGTATTTGTGCGAGGCACAGAAGTGTATAGAAATGGAAGTTTGTTAGTTAATATCTTTTTCAAGTGTTCATATGGGTAGAAAGGGACTGTGAAGGTGGAATATATATATGATATGATATGTAGGTCTTGTTGCATGGATGGGTATATGTTGTAAAGGGGGCTTGGTCTGTGGAGTCCACAAACGCTTATTTCACACTATTTGGATTGCTTAAGGTTTAAGAGGGGGGGGGGGTATAATCATACTTTGTATAACAACAGAGTTAACATTGTAGAAGAAAATGAACCGCAGGCTTAACACAGTGATGATAGGTCTCACCTCTCTTCTCTCTACAGAGAGATATATGTTCAAATCTTGTAAGAGGCATTTGAACTAAATACCGGGGTTGATGGGGAGCCCTTATATCAAAAAAAAAATCATTGCAGAAAAAATGTTCATCTTAAACATGTATTAAGCTAGTGATAGCAGAAATATCTAATAATTAATATCTAAAATTCAGCCAAAAAGAAAAAAAAATGAAGTTAAAATTATTCAGCTTGAGACTGTTTGAATCAATTCATATCATTCTAAGTAACATGAGATACAAATTAAGTCTTTTTGGTCTGATTTCAGTTACTTGGTACAGGAATTCAGGTCATTTTGTAATAATATCTTGACAAAATTGTTGGAGTACAGCTTCTTTTTTTCTTTTTCTTTTTTTGTTCTTTTTCAGGTGAGATTGGGTTATATTTAAATCAGTCTAATTAGTGATTGGATGGGGTCATACTATTTTATTATGACAAGATGAATTTCAGTTTGCTTGTAGTTTGCTATTGCCAGGTTGGGATCAGATGCTGATGCTTGGTTGGATTTTTATTTAGGTTAAGATTTAGATTGAATTCATAATCCCTTTTTGGGTACATTCAGTTCCTCTACAAATTGAACAATTAATTAACATTCCAAATTTTATTGAACTGATCTGACATCATTAATTATCAAATGCTGACGTTTCCTTATTTCCTACCAGTTTCATGCTGTGCTGATAGTCTGACACATGCACACTGGAGAAACAGTGAGGGGGGCCTTGGATTGACTAGACCTTCAATTTGCCAATTTTGATTTGGGCGCAATGAAACTGGGGAGGGAGATAATGCGGTTGGTAGAGAGAATTAAAGAGAGGTGGTTTGGTGTGGAAGCAAAGCTTTGGTTTGTGCTTGATAGTTTTTATTCTAGCTTCTTGTTGAAGTTAAACAGCATGTGGCCACAAAGAGAGAATGAGAGAGAAATAGAAAGAGAGACAGTGTGTTATGATAAAAAGAGGTTCTAAACTGGGTAGTTTAATAGGCCGTTTTTGTAGGCATGATATTGAAAGGATTTGGTATCTTTAATTGTGTCTTTTGTTTTGTGGGACTGAAAGTAAAATTAGGGGATAAGGCAAGTTAAAGTGATCGGAGTTAGAATTTGGGAGAAAAGGCAAGTTAAAGTGATTGGAGTTAGAATTTGGGAGAAGTGGGGAATTAGGGATTTATTAGGTCATAATATAGTCACAATTTTGGAGCACATATGATTGGTGCATGTTATTAATATGGCGTGTCGGTTCTATGTAACGTAAGGAACGGAGGCAAGAATTTTTCTTATGAGGAGGATCAGTGTTATAAATTTTGACACTATATGTTATATTATAACTTAATTTTATTAATTTTTATCAGTTTGGGGGTTAATAGTATAATTTTTTTTATGATAATATGGGGTTAATTATGACTCATTTACTCATTTTTCTTTAAAAATTAGAACAAAATCACTACTATTTTTTTGTATTTTGAATAAAGAATGGGGGTCAATTGACCCCCATACCTTACACTTGCATCCATCTTTGCACGTCTATGTGTGCTGCCACTCAAGTTTAGATTTTTGGAAATCTATCAAAACATTAATCCTTTAATCTAAAAATGTCTGAATGGAGGAACTAATATTTAGTATAGTAATAAAAGCTAATGTTTTTAAGTTGACAACCGCTGCCCATTTTTTAAAAAAATAGAAGATAATATTTTTTATGTAAAAACTTTTTATAGACATTTAAAATATGATGGTTTAAACTCTCATCTTTTATCAAAAAAAAAATGTGTGAATTGGGTCTGATGATTGTTATCAAATTGATGATGGTTTAAACTCTCATCTTTTATCAGACGGTTGTTAAAAAAAAGCTCCAAAATTATTTATATTTTCTTTAAAATATTTTCTTGCAGAAATTAAAGATGCATATTTTCATAGTCAAACAAGACTTGTTGTCATATATACCACCTTGGTATGTGAAATAACAAAAAAATTCTCATATGGGATAGAAGTTATTCTTACATTTAAAATTCTACATCCATAAACTACATTCCAAAATTATTTATATTTAGTATATAAATTATTTGAGTAAAGTTAGCGTGCTCCTAGAAACACCAGATTTTTCGGTGTTTTAACTCAAAATTCATTGAATCAACTTCAAATAATAAATCCAAGTTAATTAATAAATTTTTTATATTAAAATATTGTAGGATAGTAAATTTTTTTATTTTTAGAATTTTTTAACTATTTGTTTCATATTTGTAAAAAAAGGCCTATTTTTATATGCAAAAATTCATTATTTTATTACTATTATTAGAGTTATCTTGAAAAATCTGAAAAAAATAGTTAGAAAACCTTAAAAATAGAAAATTTCGATATCCTATAAAATTTTAATATGAAGATTTTATTAAGTAACTTGGATTTTTTATTTGCAATCGATTTAACAGTTTTTTCAATCAAGAGCACCGAGGGCTTTTGTGCTCCTACGAGCACGTTACTTTACTCAAATTATTTATATCTAAATTTAAAAATATAAAGTATTTTTTACTTTTTCTTTTCTAGATGATCGTATGAGGATTCAAATTAAGAATTTATTGAATAAGTAAAACTATATGTTTTAAAGTTTTTAACTCGAGTAAAGTTAGTTACAAAATTTTTTGTCATCAAGTATAAATGATTTTCGAAGAAAGTATGAATATATTTGAGATGTAGATAATGAGTGTGATTAACTGATGTAGTTATCATTATTTTATCAACTTCTTTATAATTTGGGCCGTCTGATATGGACGTTTAAATTTTAATCGGATGGATTTGGGAAAATTGGAAAAAACCAACCTTGCCATCTCAATTATGGCGATGGATGTCATACGTTTTATTGGACGAAATTTGAATTAAATTTTGAATTTTGTAAAATAACTTTTGAGGTTGGAAATTTGGAGCATTATGTTTTTATTGTACTCGGTGTAATTATTTTGAAGCAAAATTTGGGCCTAAAACCGTAGTAAGCCCAACAAACTACACCATAATAATTTTGGATAAACACATTAAAGAGTAGTTCTTGTTATCAAACCCAGATCCATAAATCAAATAGGCCCAAAAAATAATCCACAAGACCACAAGTGTAAAATGGGTTTTTTGTCTTTTGGATTGAGATAGTTTTTTTTTTTCAATTTTGGACTTATTTGTCGTCTTTATAAAAATTGTGATAGCTACATTCAAAAAAATATTTTAATTTTTAATTGACATGAAGACTATCAAATTTTATACAATTTTAATTATTTTTATGAATAAACGATACTCAAGTTGTATAAAATCCGAAACACAATCGATCCATATATCTTAAAATATATCTATAAACATCATCTTATACTTCTAAAAATTTTAAGAAATTTGCTTGAAAAAATTATTGTCAACATTATCATATTAACCATTAACCATTCCCAATCACCCATAAGAAAAATCAGAACCAAAAAACAACACACAAATAGATCAGCACTTGATAATTATTTTCTAATAATTCCGAAGCTTCTTTGTGCAATTTTGCCATCCAAGTATCTGGTCATGTTATCTTGTAGGCTAAAAAGGAACACCTGCACTCAACTAGTTGTTGAAAGAGAACCCACTTCCAGCCTCTCTGTCGCTTTTGGGGTCTCTTTCTGTTTCTAATCGTACCAACTTTTGATAATTAATATATGGCACTGTACCGTCCCCTTTCCATTTGCTAATTAAACATCATTTCACATTGGAATTTGGAGGAGCGCCCCCAGGTTTACTGGTTTAGTTTTCAGAATCTTATGCTGATAGAATGAGAGAGAGAGAGAGAAGGTCGTTTCTGTGATATTATAGCCAGGTTCCTCCTTAGAACACACTACCTCTCCATTTAATGAGAAATGGACACGTCCAGGACCACGATTTTGGCTATTGGTACTACAGAAGTGAGTGCCCGTTTCCACAACAAACGGAGAAGAATGTATTGAAACATTCATCATGAGCTTTGAGAAAACCTCTCTGTTATAATATGGGTCCGTAATTTTTGCATGCATCTCGCAATGGCAAGCACACGGTATCATACCATAACATCACTCAGATTCCAGATATCATATGGTTTCTCTTACGCTGCTGCTACGCATATTGTCTGCCACCTCCTCTACACACAACTCATCCTATCTTGATCTTGTCATGATCACTACTCACTAGACTGAACTCATAAATTTTTAGTAATATATTTATAAGTGTGTGTTGATTAATCAATTAACTTCCGTCCTGAATGCATAATGAAGATACATCAAGATGTAACATGTTTTTATGATTATATATAAAATTGTAGTCAAAATGCATATAGAAAGAGTGCAACTTGGAAATCTTTGTTTCTTTTGAAAATATATTAAAAATTAATTTTAAAATTATTAAAATATTAAGAAATTCGAATTTGATTTTTGACAAATAAGAAGAACAAACATTTTTTTCTCCCGAGTTTGTGATAATAGAACTAATAAAATTATATGAACGTTTAGGCCCTTTAGGGTGTGCTCTAGAGTTGAATAGAGGAGGTGAATGAGAATGTAAACGGAACGGATAATATCCACTCCATATTCGAAAAATTAAATACGGATATCCGATTAATAAGATATATACTTTATAATTTAATATTTATTATGAAAATATTATATTTTTAATCATTATAATTAAATATATAATATGAATTTTATTTTTTTATAATATTTATATTTATTTATATATGACAGTACTGGAAAAAGTACTTTATAATAATTTGAAACGTTTTATAGAATTTAAAAAAGATTCATATTTATATCCGAACTATATCCGTATTCGTATTCGTATCCGAGTATTATCCGTATCCGTATCCGAAAAAATAATGCAGATATGAATATGGTTTGACCACTATCAGATCTGTATTCGATCCGTTTGCACCCCTAGATGGAGAGGAGGGGAGAGGGGAGAGGGGAGAGGAAAACTCTCACCTTGCTCCCGAATTAAAATTAGAGGAAGTAAGAGGAGGTGAAGGGGGGTGAATTGGGACCTTTATTTATTTTTTCACATTTTATCCATCTCCGATTTGGAGTGTCAAAAACTTTACCCCCTCCTTATTCTCTCCTCTTTTCATTCATTCCTTTTCTTTCTCCCTCAAACTCGGGAGCACAACTTTAAGAATGTATTTCAAAAGGGGTTAGAGGAGGTGAATGAGGAGGGGAAGAAAAAAGGAAATTTAATCTTGTTCCTAAGTTTCAATTGAAGAAGGCGAAAAGAGATGAAGAGAGATGAAAAAGGATAAACCCTCTATGTATTTGTTAGAGATTTATTAACTTTTAATTTTAAAGGTCAAAATTTAACCTTCACTTTCATCCCTATCCTTTCCCCTCCCCTCCTTTCCCCTACAAACTCTGGAGCGCAGTCTAAAAGTATTTATAAAAATGTAAAATAATTAAGTATCCTCTCGAGATATTCAAAAATGGAAAACATGATATCTATTTACATTTGAGATATAACAATAATTTATTTTATTTATTTACTCAGGAGAGAACAACATTTGCCCATAATTAAAAAGTTTCATAAGTGCACTTTAGAAGAATGAAGGCAATACAATTGATAGTTTAAAAAAAAAATCTATTAGAACACAATGGATTATGAATATATATTTATGTTTTTAGTTTTTTTAGGTCTAAACATAAAAATTTGTTATATTCTGTTACTATTTTATGTTCAAATGTAAAAATTTTATTATGTCGTTACCAACACGCCTGATTAAATTATCACCAAATCTTACCAGCTTTTATTCATTTCTTTTTTTTTTTTTTGAATGAAAGCTTTTATTCAATTTTGCTAAGTTATTATAAAAAAATAAAAGAAACTGAATTTTCTTTTCCTCGCTACTCACTTTTAGTCTATCATAAATCTGGAGTACTTTTTGTGCCATGACAAAACAAGTTATATTTTGTTAACCAATGAAATAGTAAAAGCAATATAATTGCGAGCTAATCATTTGCTGTTGAAAATTTGAACAAATTATTCAATGAGGAATTTAGGTCAAATTATAGGATTTGAATCAATACCCTAGACATTATTGAATCAGATTTGTGCTGTCACGAGCTGCAACATGATTAATTTATTATGGGCTGTGACAGGAAAAAGAATATAATTCAAAGTGTAATTTATATATAGCATATGCAGATATAATAAAGTGTAATTTAATGTTTAGAAATTTATAATTAGAGAAATTATTTTTACATCTTATATTTTACATATGTATTATAAAGTGTTTATATTTAACATGTAAGTTATTTATATATAAATTCATAAGCATTTATATCTAGTATGTAAAGTATTTATCATTTTTTTTGCTGCGAATGATTATAAAAAAAAAATTGAAGTTAGAGAGTTCATTGAATAAGCAAAAAAAATTATAATAATAATGTAAAATATAAAAGTATAAACAATTTTACAGTCAAATATAAATATTTTCAATAATGATATAAACACATATGAAATGTAAATAAATAAGAAGTAAGGACTAAAAGTGTTGTGAGCTTGTAATTAATTGATATCCTTATAATTAATAAATAGATTTTATGTCTAGAAGAGCTAGTGCGAGTGTTGTTGGAAACTATAAATAAATTCTCCTTGTGACAATTGCTATCACATATTCTCTATGGCATGGACCACACTGATTAATTATTATGACAATAAAAGTTGATGGACATTGGCATTCATTAATTAATTTCAATCATTTCATATCCGGAAATGCGATTCATAATGCTTAATTTTTATAGACGCAAATGATTCTAGTTTGTTGAACCTTTTTGTGGTGATATGCATCACAAATTAAAGTTCTTTTAGAAATTCTTATGGTTTTTCTTTCACATTTATTCACTTCACAAGTTATTTTTTTCACAAGCCTTAAGTATATTCAATTTTATGGAACAAGAGGGCAATAGTCCATAATTAATTATAAATATAAATCTACAATTTTTTTGTGTCCATGAAAAATAAAAAATAAAATTTAATACCACCTTCCTTTTCCATTTACGCAGGAAAAATTGATATAGATTTTATACTTTTTTTTGTTTACAATCTTAACTATTAATCTTATACATAATCAGAAACATCAAACAAATGAAAACATACATAGCAATTAATTTGTACCTGTTCCTAGTAAACATAAAAAATACAAATACTAGATACAAAGTTCACTTGCAAGTGACAATAACAAACTAACAACTGTAAATTTCTTTCACGAACAAACATGGTGGAGTTTAGTGGAGATCGGAAGAAATTGCAGTCCTCTCAAAATTTTAAAAACTAATTATATATATATATATATATATATATATTAATGATTTAAAATATTTTATTATAATTATAATATAGTTAGTTTTTTCAAAAAATTTTGAGACGTTATTTTAAAATGATCATATATTTATAGCTCTTTTATATAACAACAGATAATATTTTAACTCCTTAATTAATTTCAGTCAAGCTCCGCCCTTGTAAATAAATCAAATTAAAATTAGTATCATATGCAATGGCATAGATTTTTTTTTTCCAAATCGGCAAGTACTAAGTAGAATTATAACCCGTCCCATGAAATACAACACCAAAAAAGTAACATCAGATCCAATAGCTATACTAAGAATACGCAGAAATTATTCACTATGTTAATAGTAAAAACGCTGTCGAGTCGCCGCATCCCAAACCCAAACCACTCATTAATGCTGCCACGTGGCACAAAACCACAATACCACCGCTCTTAAAACCTCTCGCAAATTACCAAGAATGAAAGAATTTTTATTCCATAATAATAAAATTTGACAAGTACCTGTGTACTGTGATCACCTCTCAATTTCATCCCCTCATCCGAATCCAAATACAACAAAATTGCAAAATTTTTAATTTGTTTATTAAATGAAGAACAAGACAAGATTACCCCACAACCAAAAGATCTCTCTGCTCAATAAAATAAATTAAAGAGAAGACATCGCCGTCCCAATTCTCTG
This sequence comes from x Bolboschoenoplectus mariqueter, assembly GCA_037678475.1. NCBI lineage: Eukaryota > Viridiplantae > Streptophyta > Magnoliopsida > Poales > Cyperaceae > x Bolboschoenoplectus > x Bolboschoenoplectus mariqueter. The sequence continues at coordinate 529,853 of CM075260.1, read as the reverse complement.
TACTTTCCTTGTCGTTATCTGGCACTATATCGGAGAAATTAAATTTCTATTTTTCCTCCATTATTTAATTACTTCTTCTTTCATTTCAGAAAGTTTCTTTAAGGTATATATAAATCAGACGCAAAATTTCAAAATTTGATAAAAACGACATATAAATCAAAGTGACAAAATTGTTATCCTATTAAATCCTCTCAATTTTATTTACATTCCCGCATCAACTACAATTCACACCCAAAACTAAAAAAAAAAAGAACCTGAGAATGATTTAATTATTATGTTCCAAGAAACCAGAAAGAAAACACAAAAAAAAAAAAATTTACTACCAAATTTTTACTGAACTCGACCTGATTCCTCGTCAGGGGGGGCTTCGCTGCGGCTCAAAGCCGGCGCAACGTCAGCATCCCTCCCGTCACTAATTTGCACCGCCTTCTCTTCCCCTTTGACACAATCAAACGAACCCGATCAGCTACACGAAGGTGTGGCGATGAAAGTCGGCTTCTCTTCCCCTGCCATGATGACCGCGAACAACTGGTGGATAATCATCGGTGGGTCCGACGACTGAGCAGCGGGTTTTACGTCTCCGTCATTACTCGCCGGGTCATCGGACTGAGACTCTGACAAAAAGGAGTTGAGCTTCCAATAGGAGCAAGCTAGGATCAAGAGCGCCAGAGCGATCAGACCGAGCATGGCAGCGAGACCACCGAAGAGGTACGGCACGGGCGATTGCCATGCCGAGTGGGGCTGTGTCGGAGAGGTGGAGGGGGACTCCGTATGGTGATCGGGGTTGCTCAGGAAGGCCGAGCCTGGCCTCATTTGTGGAGCTTTGGTAGGTTGAGAGAACTGAGAGAAGAGAGAGAGAGGTGGTTTTGGTTGAGAGGAGAGGAGGAGGAGAAAAGAAGGAAAGAGGGGGTTTTATAAGAAAGGTGGTGCTTGAGAAGGAATCCTTCAGAGAGGGAGAGGATCCTCTGCAATTGCGGAAGTATATTGGAGGTATTCGGTGGTTCTCTGGAATGTTCGATTGTCAAGAAAATGTCAAATATCAATATCATTTTAATTAAAAGGTAAAATTAAGATGTCTGGATTAGTTCAAATTGGATAGTTCAGATTGAATATAATCTGACTCATACTTTTTTAGATAATTGATATGAGGAATGTTTAATAGAAACTATGGCTATGCTGATCTTTAGTTTTGAAATTTGTTTGTTTCTCTTTTTTTTTACAAAGCAAGATATTAGCTAAATTAATTAACTTATCTTTTTTTTTATGTTTTTTTGTTATCTAAGGATAGAATGAAATTGCAACCCTTCATTATCTTTTTTAAATTAAATTGAGTTAATTTACGAGAAAGAGCAAAATTTTAAAAAAACATGAGGATTTTTTTTCTTTTTCCTTTTAAAAGAGCGAAGAAATGTGAATTATATCGTAAAACTTTTGTATCTCATTAGATTATGTCGTGATTTTTAAAAGTAATTTTATACGCGTCTAAACCTCATATACACTTTATGCGATGCTTATGTATGCTTCATAATTAATTTGCAATCAAAAGTTCATTTGTTTTGCTTGGTTAATTATACTTGAGGTGCAAGTTTTTTAACCTTAAATTATACTTATTACTTGCTTATAAAGTTCAAAATTTGTAATAATTATCATGGTTGTATCCATCAAAATCTAGCTACCATTCGCCGCGTAAGTTTTCAAAATTAATTTGTTTCCTATTTAAGCTATGTTTGTCAACTACATTAAATTTTTATTATTTTTTTTGTTTGGTTCCTCAGATACACTGCATAAAAATCAACAGTTCTACTATATTTGAAAGACATTTATCAAATTCAAAGTTTTAAAAAATACATTGACTATATAAGAACTCAATTATATTGGAGGGTATGCTTGCAAGCTAAAAAAATATTTATGTATATTGCATATCATTTAATTAAATTATATAAAAGAACATTATATACATAATTTAGAATATTAATTAAATTGTTTAAATTAATTTCATTATCTTTCTTTCTTCATTTCCTAGCTTGTTGAGAAATTTTTTAAATTAACCGCGTTTAAATCTATGTAGTGGTTTGTGCATGAACTTGTTAACTATAAGCAATTTTTTAGAAATAAATGCACATTTATAATTACTATTCATCCTCAAAGTGCAAAAAAAATATTTTTTATTTTATATTCAATCAAAAACTCGGAATTAGATGTAATAGATCTATGATAATGATTCCATTTAACTTTGAACTTAATTTTTAAATTTTTGTGAACAAAAATTTTAGGTTTACAATTTAATTTCATGATACAGGACGTCTCCTATGACACAACAAAAAAAATAACATTGCATATTTATTATGATTTTTAAATGCATTACTGCCAACTCATCATATAAAGAAAAACAATTTAAATTAAATATGACATTGATCTTTGTTGTTCTCTAACTGGTAGAATTAAAAATAAGTCATAATAATGCTAAACCGCTCCATTTAGACTAACTATAAATTATAAATTTGTCAGTACCAGACCAATTAATCTATGAAGTACGACGCATTGTTTTTCAGGGACAAAGTACCAAATTCAATCGCCCCGAAGTGTAGGGGATCAGCTACTGCTCACCACCTTCAGCTATACGAGGTGTGGGACCCATTCCCACTTTCATGTGGGTCCCGCCAATGGACTCGTCTTTACGGTATCTGATATGCCGCCGAGAAATCAGGCGCCTTTTTTTTTCTCCTTTTCTTTGTTTTTTCATATATACTTCAAAAAATTTTTTTTAAATAGAAGCATCTGATTTCGAATTATAAATTTAGTATAAATTTAGTATAGTGATGATAAATTTTATTTTTTTTATGAAATGATGTGAATTTAAGTTTTGTAAAAAATATTTGAAAATAAATAAATGTCGGAATTAACGAAAGTCTTTATATTAAGGGAAAAAGAAACCCCTGCCCTGCAATATATATTAATCGTAAAATTCAGTGTATAAAATATTTTTAAGTTAGAAAAATAAGTTAAAAGCACCTGCACTATTATAGTATATAATATTAAAAAGGTATAAATGAGATAAAAATGATGTATAATTTTTCGAAAAAGAATTACGAATATATTATCGGTATTTGAAAATTTCATTAGCCTATCTAAAGTTTAATTATTTAATTTTTTTTTGTTGAAAGACTCTCTTGATTTGTATATCAATTATATATTACGAATATCAAATGATATCTGAGCTTATATACCATATGTTATAATATTGAAAAAAAATTATATAAGTTATCTATAGTATAATTGGTGCTTTAGCACAGAAAAATATCCATCTAATTGAAGCAAGGAGAATAGATGGACATCTCAAATAGTCGTTTATAAATCTCAAACAAATTACGAGGAAATTGTTAAAAAAGTATATATATTGCCAGTAGAGCAAATGATTTATTCATAATTTTATTTCCAATGAAAATAATGATTTCAAATAAGCGTCTGATTTTAAATGATTCTATATAATTAGGTGAGGAGCAAAACTAATAATTAAACATGAACCTTCAAACTAATTTATATATTCTCTGCTACATAGTATCATAAAACACTAAATCTGATCGTTTCAATTGATTTAAGATTCATATAAAATAATTTTTAATTAATTTCTCTATAAATCTATCCGAAAGTATGTGTGTTCGTGTGCACGCATGCACCGTGCATCGCAGTTGCTGCATTGCAGAGGATCAGAATTCATAGGTTACAAAAGATGTGTAATAAATGGAGATGGAGTAGGTATCCAGCTCCTGTACCAGTATTCAAGCTTTGGTGCACTACAACAATTCTTGTTGTCTGATTCTGATGGTAACAGAATGACATCAGTATATGTACATTTCTATCATTTTATGATTTGTTTTGCTTCCCATATTAGCTGATGTTTATATTAATTAATTAATTAAAGCTGTGCTCTCTACTCTACTATTATTCTCTGGGTGCTGACTTGGCATTAATGATAGGAGACATATCTGATTTGATCATGATAAAATTGGTTTTCTTTCACTTGTTCATTCTAAGTTAGTACTGTTTTAATTAAATTCTTTCTTCTCTTGGTGCATGCTACTACCAATTAATAAGTGGTCAAAACGTACAAGTTTAGACTCAAATTGGTATAATGAAAAATGAAGTTGCTTCATGTATTGGGGGAAGAAGCAATAAATGGTATAATTAAGTAGTATATAACAATTGCACTATTTGTGACGAAAGTTGGAAGTAATGGAAAGATGGAAAGAAGTGGCATCATCAAGAAAAGAAAAGAGGGGAAAAAAGAAAATTAAGAAAGAGTGGGGAAAAGTTGAAGAAATTATTATTATTTTTTTCTTCCAGCTACTCAGGCTCTTTATTGATGTCAACTTGTCATAGTGTGTAATATTGAATTGGAAAATGTTATCATTATTAATACAGATTTTATTATTGAATTATTATATATATTAATGATTTTATTATATAAAATATTTTTATCATTTAATTTAAATACCATTAATATAGATAATAACTCGTTTAAATTACATAATGACAGTACTATATCAAATGAGTTTGCATAATAAAATCATTAATATGCATAATAACTCATTTAAGTTGCATAATAACAATACTATACAAAATGAGTTTATATATTAAAGTCATTAACATTCATAATAACTCATTTAGTATATATAAGAAAGCCCGTATTAATAACAATATCAACAACCATATCTCTATATCAACTCTATATTGAATTTCCTTGAAAGCAGATTGGAAAAAAAATTTAAAAATGTGAAGTAGTTTAAGTGCTTAAGCATATAGCATACGCTCGTACAGTACCTCAATAATTTGGGCGATCAATCATGAATTAAATTGAAGGCAAAACAAAAATGGAAAAGGGAAAAAATGGTGACACTCTTGTAAAAAAAACAAAGAAAATCACAATGATATAATATTTTTCTTTTTATTTTATTATAAAAATTGAATTTAAGTCACTTAAATTTAAATATTATAAAAAAATATATTTATCCGAATTTCGAACCCACGATATTTTATGTGAAAATTAATTGTTTTGTCGTAAAAAAATTAAAGACTGATTCTCAATATTTTATATTTTAAAATATTTTTATTTTTGTTGGTCTTGTGTGGTGTAATTCTATTTGGGTAGGTTTACAGTTTTTCTCTGTGTATATTTGTCAATAACTATAGCTTTTGTCATCTCCGTGCAATTCCTTTTTGCGCTGTCATTAACAGTTTGGATATCAAACAAACAAAAATTAAAGGTAATAAATAATTGATGGACTGACTTGTATCTGGGGCCCATTAGTGGGGCCCAATGATCATTAAAATATTGAAAGAAAATTACAGTACGGATCGTAATAAGTAAGTAGAACCCCCCCTTTAATGTCGTCACGGCGCGGCCTCTTTTTCGAGCTGATGGGTCCCACTAACTTTCTGTTTGCCTGCCACCTGAAAATGGGCCCCGCCACAAAATCTGCTATTTGATTGGTTGAGACCTGTGGGACCCAGCTCGAGTCACCGCGCAACGTAAACGGGATATTGACAGCGCCACAGCGGACCACACATACGTACCACCACCGCACAATGGACGCAACATTGTCGGAATTTTTCTTTTTTTTTTTCTATTAAAGAAAAAAGTACTGTTGGATTTTATATATCATTGTATTTTTTTTTTCAATTTTAACAATTTTGGAATTTTGTTGATCGTCAGTCCTAACAGATTTTTTGGAAATTTAATTCGTTTTCCTATTGGATATGAAAAAGGGCGTTTTAATTTTGTTTTATTTAATATATTAGAGAATCAGTTTTTGATTTAGTGATAAAGATAGTATTTTTCGTATAAAAAATTACAGATTTAGTATTCGGATATGAAATTTTTTATAAATATTTAAATTTAAATAATTTGGATCTTGATATTTATATATAAAAGATTAAATTTTACATTTTCATTTATACTACTTATTCCATTTCAAAAGATTAAACTTTCCTCTAAAATTCATTACTTTTAGTCAGATTCATTATATTTATTTTAGATCATGATGTGAATAACAATAAACAGTGAATACATGTATAGAAGTTGAGGCTTTTGCCATCTTTTCAAAATATTTGGAAAAGTTTCCACTATAAAAAAATGTTATGTAACAAAGTTAGTAAGATTTTAGAGGGAAGAGACAACCACACTTATCTCATCAGTCTTCGCCAAAATTCAGGTAAAAAAAAGGAAAAAGAAAAAAAAGCTTTCACCAAATTTTGGCGGCTGAACTGAACTAGTTCTCCACACAAAATTTAATGCTTTTAATTTGATCTGTGTTAATGCATTTTTGACTTGTTTGTCGCTTTGTGCTAGTGTATTGGAAATTGTTTGTCCACTTTAAGCAACCAAAAAAATTAATCTCAGGTTCGTATTTGTAAAATATTGATTATATTAATAATAATTTATTTGACCAATTAATTAATAAAAGATATAATTAATAAAATTCTATCTATAATTTAAATATATTGTAAGTTAAATTGTGTGTAATTTTTAAAATTCCATTGATCATTCATTAATTGATTTGAAAAAGTAATTGTCACACAAAGATAAATGATTAAATGAAATTGCACCAAGTTTGAAACTTAACATATTTAATTGTTGTAATGTTAATAAACGTTTCACTGTATTCATTACTTTAAATTTCAATTTTGAAAAAGTAGTAGTTCCTTTCAACGCACTTAGCTCGTTTAGAGAAATTCATTAAATATATTGATATCGAATCACTATAAAGTAGAAACTGATACACCATATTACAAGCAATTGTCATTTTTTTTATGATAGAATGGATTCATTCCTTGTGTATGCTTCACAATTCCCAGCGTATTGTCAGTATAGAGAACTATAGGGATTAAATCCAGTGATGAGGGATTAATTTAATTAAATCCCATGTTCTATCTCTCTAATTATTCTCTAAAATTGAATTCTACGTATGACAGCACTAAAGATACATTTCGTCGATTGAGATTTTGCAATAGGGATGGAAGATATTCATAATCATTTTTTTCTTATCTAATTTCAAAGTCATGTGGGCCCTAATCTAAGGGATTAAATCCCATGTTCTATCCCTCCAATTATTCTCTAAAATTGGATTCTATGTATGTTAGCACTAAAGATATAGTTTGCCTTTTGAGATTTTGCAATATGAATGGATGATATTCGTAATCATTTTTCCGTGATATAATTTCAAAATCGCGTGGTGTACAGTAATAATGGATGAAATGAGGGAAAACAAAAATAAAGTGTTATATTTAAGTCTTTCTGTTGATGTTTAAGGAATAAATTAGGATGGAGGAGGTTAGAACAACAGCAATTTTACATTTGGAAACATAATTTTGTAATACACTTCGAATCTTAATTGGGAAATATAATTGTGAAAATGTGATATTTACAAATATTTTACGTATTACTCATTCCATAAGATTCAAGTTCTTAATTTATTCAATTTCAGTATCCCTTTTACATATTTAGCGCTTCAATCTGTGTACCGGGTTTGGGAGCGGTACCATCAATTAGCAATTTCGTCGCTTGTAATCAAATAAGGTTTGAACGGTACGGCTCTTGGGTTAAGCAAATGTGGGAAGGTAGGTCCAGGTGGCATATATAAATGTTGTAAAATTTACTTATCCACTTATTGCTATGCTCTGTTTGGCAATTAATTTAGAATTAAATTTTAATTCATACTAATAAATTTGTATTTAGTTATGCAGATTAAAAGACAAATTATTAAGATATAAAAAATAGCTAAGAAAGATTAAGGAGGCTTAATATATGGATATAGCTTCAAAAATCGGGCAAAAGAAGATTAAAAGAGAAGAGTTCAATTCAGACTAAAGAACTCGTATTATGTAAGATTAAGAAATTAAAAAAAACTAAAAGAGTTTTAAGAAGGTTTAAGGAAAATTGTAATGGGTTTTATAGGCGCATCAATGCGAACACGAGTATCTCATCGCTAAAGATATTCCGACTCTGAGATCGGATATTATCGAATTGCCGAGCTATCAATTGTATCTTTATCTTACCTTGCACGAATCCTCCACGATTCGAGCTCGAATAATAAAAGATAACTAGAATTGGGTCATGGAGTCAGGGGCGGAATAAGACCCCCCCCCCCCCCCCCCCACACACACACACACACACACACACACACATGATTTTCAGAAATTAGTAGAAATGATGTATTATTGGACAGATTTTACGCCTTGAGCCCCCCATAAATCATATTTAATGTTTAATATTTTTGTCAAAATAATAATAATTTTTTCATAATTGTTCTTTCGGCTCCTCCATACTGAAATCCTGGTTCCGCTCCTGCATGTAGTCATGACAATGGCACCAGAGCTTAGGCGCTTAGCTTAGCTTGTTTGACGAGTTAACTAAAACTAAAAGCAAGGAGTGATGTTAGACGACTTTGAAAACGGGTCTTGAGGTGTGCATGATTGTGCTGGTGGTTAGTTACAACTTTTTTGTAACGTCTATATCTGAATCTCGTCAATGTTTTTTCAAAGTGGTTAACTCAGTAACGGATAGATATCTCACCACCACCACCGCCAACAACAACAACAAAACAACAAAAAAAAGGTTGCTTCTTTTTAGGCTAGGCTTGCTTGATCAATTTGCATAGATCAGTAACGGGTCGGGTTCAAACTGATTCGGATCCTCACTCGTAAATCGCATCTAGGGTAGACATTGTTTCGTAAAAATTTAGAGAGGAGGACAATTTGTTTCCAAATTTTCAAAAGAAATATGATTTATTTCAAAGAGTTCTATATTGTCATTTTATTGTCATAAATTTCTAATATTGAATCACTGATTTGAGTTCCAAGCAATGTAATTCATTTGTCTCAATAGGTATTGGGTATTAATATATTATGGCAGCTGGATTGAACTTAACACCTTTTAATCAATAATATATCATACTATCATATGAATATATTTTTTTTCTACTCAATATGTGGCAAATCTTAATTTAAAAATCTATGAAAACATGAGGAGAAAAGAAATGTACAGTCATTATAATCATAATGACAAATAAATAATTTGGGAATGATTCGGCGAAGGTTAAAATTCGTGATTCAGACATAATACAGATATAATTCGGAAAAAATTTGTTTTCGAATAACACAAATAACACATTAAAATATCAAAATGTTCAGAAAATAAATCTAAAACTTATAACTTTCACAAATAAATTTCAAAATATTTATATCACACAAGATCATAGAATATTCATACAAGTTGATTAGACTTTTCTAAGAGAGAAAAATGTTGTCTTAGACTTCAAAATGTGTTGCATTTAATACATTTTTACTTTAATATTTTCTCTATATGTACTCATCACTTGATTTGTTAATTTTCTCCTTTGCCACCCAAGTGAAACAATCAAATCAAAGCTTAAAAGTCTATTCAACAAATTTGAATGATTTAATTGTTCCTGAATAAAACACGATTTATTCGTAAAATTTGTTTTATACACGGATAATTCACGTACTATTTATTTAATTAGCAAGTTGCCAATTAATTCGCGGATTAGTTCGTTAGAGACCGAAATTCAAATAAAACGTGAATTATTCACGAATCTTGTTACTATGATTACAATGCTATCTTTTCGACCCGCCATACCGATAGCAATGGAGACTAATCCACAATAAATCTGACAGACTTCACTAATTTGGGGCTCATCATTCACCTCTAGTTTTTAGAAAAATTAGAAAAATTGTCTAATATTTCCAAAAATTGAATTTAACTTCTCTAAAGATAAGTATGGACCCACCAGTGAAACTTTACATGGAATTAGACCAACAAAAATGCTCATAATTAACCACGCAGTGTTCAATGTATACTTGCTTCGTCAAGGTAATTACTAATTGGAAAATATTATAAAATATTATAGAGATATCATTATTGTACCGTCATTGATATAAATTTTATTATATATATTAAATGAGTTATTATATATATTAATAATTTTATTATGTATAATATTTCTATTTTTTAAATTTAAATATTATTGATATGCATAATAACTCATTTAATATATATAATTAAGACCGTATCGACAATGGTATCAATAATCGTATCAGTGCATAAGCTCCCTTACTAATTAACCTTAAACAAACGAGATTTTACAAAACCATGGGCACATAGAGAGTGCATGTCTCCTTCAAATAAAGCAAAAGAGAAAATTAAGGGTAACTAGCAAGTGGTTTGGTTGGCTATATTCATCACAATTTTATGACTTGATACATTTAATAATTGATAAGATATAAAGTTGTGGCTTTAATTAAAAAAAAATGGTGCACCTTAAAGATAGTCTAGCCGTGCAAAACATGATTAGGGTTTAATAATATCTTCTAATGCTTTTTCAAGCATAGTTGATGATTTCATGAGAAGATTTATTCGTTTCCAAAATATCAACTTTGTCATATAGACTTTTCATGGATGAATCAAAATATAGTTTTCTTATTTATAGTAAAGGGGATTTTTTTTATGATTTTTTTTTTGAAAAAAAGATGATGATAGAATTGATTCTTGACATTAATACGAGCAACGGACTGTTCGGTGATTACTCACAATAATTTCATCTTTATTTACCGAATATTCGGACATTATTTGCGAATATAACCATTAATTATTTGGTAATCTCAACAACTAGTTGACAATATTAACAAGTTCTTTCTTATTTTTTTTTGCATCAGGCTCATAGATCTCGGTCCTAATCTTTTACTGCATGGTACTACACTACACAACATACGGACAAATGGATTTTAAGGAATTTTTTTTAGATTTATTTTACATAAATCTTAATCCGATTAAACGGACAACATACTACGCTACAAGATGCAATTTAATGACAACGAGGATTTATCATTTTATTATCTGTGTGATTACGCAGAAAAAAAAAATTAGTGAAGTGGGCCCTCCACACGTACTAGGCCCATTAAAAATTGTGTAGTTTGTAGTTTGTTTCACAAACAGGCCGATTTGAATTAGCCTTTTTATAAGAACAATTTGTCTTGAAAATAGTTTTATGTAGAATAGTAGACTATATACTACATAAAAGTAAATTCCAGAGAAGCAATTGAACTTTTAAATTTTTTTAGTTACGTCAATTCATGTCTAATATTAATTGTTCCATTTTTTTTTAACTTGATTGAATGTTTTTTATAGTCTTTATTTTTAAATGTGTTTGTTGTGTCTAAAAATATTATAAATATTTTAAAATGATAGAATTTTTTTGTATTCTTTATGTATAGTTTTTTATGCAACTAATTGTATTATTCTTAATTATATATAATATTATTTTTTTGAAAAAAGATCTATTTACTTTCAAATTTGTCACATGTAAATTTATGGTAAAAAAATATTTTATTTTAAGAATTTATTTTTTTTAGTAAATATTTTTTCTAGATGAAGTCAGAAAAATATTCCTAATCTTCGAAAAAGCAGTGTAACAAAATAATAAGTAATTTAATTTGACTAAAACAATTATCATATATGGATTTACATGTATTTAAAGATTTGAAAAATCTGATAAAATACGCTAATTCGCTAAAAAAATAACAAAATCGATCATATGACACTGAATTGCGGATTTGAAATCACTACACTTCGAAACATTATTTTTTGATCTAACGCTAAAATAATGTTCCGAAATGATATACATTTAAAGTTCGAATAAAATATTTTTTGTAAATATATAAAATAGAAAAAAATATTTTTGATTTCTAAACTATTACATTTGATTCAATTGATCCCTTGAACTCTTCAAATCGGTTCAAATCTAAATTAGCTCTTTCATTACTGAATCATTTCGTTTCTGTTATGTCTCCGTCATTGTCCCTCTTATTTCTTCGCCTTCTCCTTCCCTTTTTGCCTCTCAACTTCACCTGTAATTTCCATCTCTCCAAACGATGTTGCACAAATCAGCCAACTCATCTAGCCTCTGTTTTGTATTTTGACAACATCTAGAAAACTCAATCGAAGAAAATCAGAGACTCTATGCAGCTGATGAAATACTCGCCTGGATTTTTATGCAACCCAAGGAAAATTTCTTCTGTGGAATTGTTGGTAAGATTGGATGTGATGTTCATGTCCGATATCCCAAAGTTTCCATGTTGTTCTCTTTGATTTCTCCTCAAACACTTTGTGGGCGAACAAATTATGAGTTTTGAATTAGATGGAATGCTCCTATGTTATTTGCAATCCCCGTTTAGTTATTCTCTCAAGAACAAAAAAAGAAAAAAAATGCTCAACGGAACAAGAAGAAGTAGATGGTTCTATATTATTATGAGTCAGATTTAATCAATGATTTGAAAAATGAAAGAATAAATGTCGAATTCCTACGAGTCATGTCATGTGGCTTATATTTTCTTTATTTTAAAAAATATATGATGATGAAGTACTCGAAAGGTGCCACTGCGTGCTCTTTGTCTTCATAAAATTTTCTATCTTGATACTGTCACAATATAAAATAGAGGAGGCCAGGTGGCAAGTAGTGCATTGGTGTCACCAAAGGAGAAAAGAACAAAAGAGATCAAGACATAACAAATAACAAGATGATTTAATAACGAAAGAGCTAATTTAGTAACGGAGGGATCAATTTGAAACGATCTGTAGAGTTTTAGAGGGCTAATTGAATCAAAAAATGTTTAGGGGCCAATTGAACCAAATGCAACAATTTAGAGATCAAAAACACATTTTTTTTCATTTAAAAGTGAACTGTTTATCGCTGCTCTGAGAGCAAAAGAACCAATCGGACGGTACACATTGTGTCAAGATTCGCGCTATCTCATCAAACGTCAAACACCTCTTGCACATCGGACGAGCATCCCTTTCTTTCGAAGCACGTGCTAACCCTAGGATTCGTCTCTCTCTCTCTCTCTCTCTCTCTCTCTCTCTCTATCCGCGCTTTCGTTTCTCAGTTGCCATGGCGGGACCAGGGATCCACCCATACCACCACCAGCCGTGGGCGCCGCCTCACCCGCACGGGCACCACCCGCCACCGCCTGTGCCTCCCCCACCTCTCGCCGTCGAAAACCCTTCTCGACCAGCCCTCGATGAGGTTTTCCTTCTGTTCCTTTACGATCTTGATTTTTATCCAGATCTCTCCTGCTTCTGTTGTTGCTGTTGCAAAGTTATAGCTCATTTCCCGAATTTCGTGCTGAATTATGAACTAAATGCCTACTTCGTGCTGGATCCGGCGTTTGAAATGAATTTAGTTAGTAGAAGAATTAAGCGAGAGTGACAGTTGTATGATCGAAGTGCATTTGCAAGCACAATCTGTTGATTGTTGAGGATGTATCAAACAGAGAGGTCTACCTGATAAGCCTATAATTTTGTTAACAATTTTGCTGATTTTCCCCCCTTTTTTTCTTTTCTTTCTCCATTAAATCAGGTAAGGACAATATTTATATCTGGTTTACCAGCGGATGTGAAGGAAAGGGAGCTACACAACCTGTTGAGGTGGCTTCCTGGATTCGAAGCAGCTCAAATAAATTTCAAATCAGAGCAGCCAATGGGCTTTGCTCTTTTCTCTACAGCCCACCATGCCATGGCAGCCAAAGGGATGCTTCAGGTCTAGGTCCCTCTTATAGAATTATATGCTTGCTTACTATCAGCATACATATATCGCGCAATGATTCCTCAGTTTTGGTCATTTGAGTATCAAAATTTTACATTTTTGTTCTCCGACCATTCTTTGCATAAAGTTTGTCTCCTGTCGGTATCATCATCTTTGTCATCTCATTTGCGCTCTGAAACTATAAGGAAAATTCAGTCAGCACTTTTTGTTAAGTAACCCGTTTATTGTTTGTATTTTTATAAAAGTTAATTCATTCAGTACTGGTGATGGAAGTTTCTCATTACACGTTGATTACAAATAGTGGATCTGAGCGGACCAAAATAGGAACTGAGTGATGCTTCCAGGACTGTTAGTATCGATCTACTTTATTTGCCCATGTGTATTTGGGTCCAGGAGCCAAGCTATGCTTTATATGACATTTCATGCATTTCTTACCATTTTTTGCTGTTTAATTGAGTTCATGTGAAGTGAGTGATTAGTAGATGTCATAGTGCTGAACAGAAGTTGTGAAAATGAGGAGCAGCAAATGGTATGGAAAGACCAAAACGTCAACAAACAAATTATGTGGGATTAAATGAATGGTTGGGAGTAGATTGCATGGGCTCAGGGTTGATTTTGTCTGACATTTCAGCCTACAATAGATTTTAAACAATTGCACATTTTGTTTATTTCAGGACTTGGTTTTTGATGCAGAGACAAAGTCCACTCTGCACATAGAAATGGCCAAGAAGAATCTTTTCGTCAAGAGAAGTGAGTCTTTTACTCAAGCTGTTTGCTCAGATCTCCTGGGTCATATTACAGCAATCCCTATCCCTGAACTAAACATAGGATTTAGGAAATAACCTTAGCAAGATAGAAGTCAAAAGTCCAAATCAAATCAAGCTGCTCCATACATTAATCGCCAGGACATATAGAGAAAAAGGGTCAAAAGTCTGATTACTAAACTTGATTCGCCAAGATATCAAATTGTACTTGATAATTAAAGGGTTAAAAAACATTGATAAAGTTTCAATAAGACTGATTACAGAGTTCACCAATCTGTAAACTATTTACTAATCAGGGTTGGTTTGTTTGTTACCAGCTGTGGGTACTGATCCTAGTTTGCTCGATCCAAGCAAGCGACTAAGAACAGTAGGGGACTACACTCCCGCTGCCTATCCTGGCCCCCCTTTTCATCCTTCACCGCCACCACCACCTGTGTGGGGTGCTGCTAGGTAACCATGTTGATTTATAAGTGTACTTCTATTCTGTCCACGTATTTTAATATAAATGGAGTGAATTTTGGACTTGAAACTCTTGGCTTCTAAGTTCTGAGGGAGAACATTCAAACAAGGAAATAGAACAAGACTCTGTACCATTTGTTTTAGATTTCTTTGGATGAAACTGACAAAAAGGCTCTTTGTTTCCACAATTGACACAAAAGCCATTTTACCCGCTATGCCTTATCTCAGTCTTGAAAAATTTCTTGTAGTTACCTACCTCCACCTGCTCCATACAATCCGTACGGTGGCTATCCAGTATCTCCTGTGGCTGTGCAGTCTCCAAATGCAGTATCAGGACCAGCTGGTTATGCTCCTGTTCAGGTATATCTGATTTATACACACACAAAGTGACATTACATATATTTTGGCCTCACTTCATATGAGGGGTTTACTATTCTTAGAGGCAGCAAGTTGACAATCTAAATTCAAATTTTATTGCTGGAATTAAGTTTGACAGGTTGGATAAACTCCTATTCCTATCACTTTAGATCGTCCAGTTCCAAGCGGTTCACTTTCTCTGGATAAGAACCCCTAATAAAGATTTCTGTTCAATCATACCAGAAATCAAACAAACTCGATTAATCCCTCCAATTAGCTGCCCTCTGTTGTCCACGTTCCATAGATGTAAACTAGTGCACAGAGTTCTAATTGATTTATCAAATGATCAAATCATATCCACAAATACTAAGCCACATAAATGGTTTTCTGGTGGAAATTTTGCTTAAGATATGTTATAGTTTGTCAAACTTTGATGTGATTTTAAACAATCTTGGTGTTAGACCTTTGTCTATTAACTTGTGATTTGTACATCCTGAGAGCTAGTTGTTTGACAAAATAGTTTGTCGGTTCTTCGAATTTTAGATTTATAATGAATGGAGTCTAATTGAGTTACTGTTTTGGGGGATTACTAAGCTTTGGACCATGCCAATAATTAGTCACTGAACTTTTTACTTGTTCCAATCATGTCACTTAGTCACCTTTTTCCATTAAAAGAACTAACCAACTGTTGATGTGACTGCCAACATGAGAAAGGTGCATCTCCATGTCTGTATAAATTCAGCAAAAAGTTGTCCACATCAGCACTTGGCTAGTTCTACTTGTACTGAGGTAAATGGATCAACCTAATTGGAACAAATAGGAACTTCGGTCACTTGAGGGTTGCAAGTCAAAGTTCACTGCTCAAGTTCTGATATTGTCCTGCAGAAGTTAATCTGATGCAATTTGGATAAATGTAAGGTTGATTGTTTTGCAGACATCAAAGCTGGGTGACTGATGTAATAATGTGTGTTGGGTGACCTCTAGTGAAATTTATTGTGGGGATTGTGACTTTATTAATCTATCCTTTATATGAACAAGATGGTCACAGAACTTTTCCATGGTTTTCTTTTAAACATGTGATGTATTATTGCAGAATACAAAAGATAATGCACCATGTAACACGTTATTCATTGGAAATTTGGGTGAGAATGTAATTGAGGAAGAACTCAGAGGGCTTTTCTCTGTGTAAGATTCTTTGCTTCAGTTCCTTAAGTATTTTATTGGCTTCAGCATACTTAATTTCTTCATATTAGCAATCAACCGGCAATTCCCTTTTAATCTATTTAAAAATGAGAGACATTTTGCATAAATTCTCTTGCCTATCTAGTTGTTTGCAGACATGATGGGATAAGCATTCTAAGGTTCTGTTTAGTAAGGGCACTAAAATCCGTACTGATTTTATTTTGCTGCATTTTTTTATTGACTATGTTATTTGCAAATTTAGGCAACCTGGATTCAGGCAAATGAAAGTACTCCGTCAGGAGCGAAGCACTGTCTGTTTCATTGAGTTTGAGGTAAGAAATGAGCATTTGATCTAAATAGTAGGATCATCCAAACCTGAATTATCTAATTGTTATTTAATTTTAGGATGTAGTCTCGGCAGGTGCAGTTCACCAGAATTTGCAGGGTGCTGTTATTCCGAGCTCAGGCCGTGGAGGCATGCGCATACAATATCCTTTTATATGCATATTTGTTTTACACAAATATTTTTTCTCATTTATGTAAATGCGGTATTGGTTTCTAAAACTAGCTACCTATGCCTGTATATGGCAAATTGTATATGTGAGCAGATAAATAAATAAATAAATAAATGAATTATTAAATAAATGTGTGAGTAAAATAAATAAATTGACATACACACACACACAGATACAAACAAAAGGCAAACTATAAGTAAATGAAAATTTAGAAGTGAAACCAAGATGTTAAGGATTTTATTGGATTACAGATATTGTATTAATCAGACCCACAAATTAAGGTTGTAAATTGTAATGATCTGGTAAGAAACAGACACAGTTCTTATCAAGATGAGCTGGAATTAATATAATGTTATCTCTGCAAGTATGGTTGTGCTGTGTGTTTTTGTTGATATTATATTTTCCTTAACTTGTCTAAACATTTTCGAAGAACCCATTTGGGAGGAGGAAGGATCCAGCCAATAATGGAGGAGGTGCAAATGGATCACCTGTGCCTTAAAATCAGTCATTTAAGGGATATCTTTTACAATTCTTTCTTAATCATGCAACTCATGCAGCATGCATCCAACTTTCATTTAGTAATGCATACATATCATTAGCATAATCTTGTATGTATTGCGCTTCTATTCAGCCTTCATTGTGAGTTCTAGGCTAGCATCATGTGCATTTGCATCATTGCCATGGATATATCATAGCATTTCTATTATTTGTTTCTTTTTTTTATTTTCATGGTGTGAGGTTCAGTTTAGTTTGTATTGTAATTGTCTGTGTAGACACAATTTAGTTTTTATTTTGCTATATTATTAGTAGTACAGTTGAAGGAAAAACATATCATCTTCATTTCATTTATTTGATTTGGCCTTGTGCAAATGTTAAGTTTGTTTTTGTTGGGCCTTCGACATGTAAGTACTTGAAAGAAATGAGATTTGATATCATAGAGGTCATCTCATATCATGGCATCATCCTATGAGTGGTGAAACAAAAGGCATCTCATGAAAGGGCATGCATGGTATGGTCATTTGTTGAGGATCTTGGTGCATTGCTCTTGATAAGTTATCATGCATGCCATGAGTCAAATCATGTGGTGAAGAGGCATTGGAAAAAGACATCTCATGACAGCATGATCATGCCATGGCATTGTATATACTAAGGAGCTTTAGAGCATTTTCATCCTTTATGAACCATTGCTATCTGATGAATGTACTTTTGCACCAGGTGTAAAGGTAAGAGTTCAGAAAGGTCTACATTCTTTTTGACTTCTAACAGAGACAGACTTGAAGAACTTGAAAGGCGTTGTTGCGTTTAACATTTTGAACCATATCCTCTGCTATAGCTGAAGTAAGAGTCCTCTTAAAATTAACTTAATGAGTGAAGTGAATGCAGTTTGGACTAACAGCATGAGTTT
This sequence comes from x Bolboschoenoplectus mariqueter, assembly GCA_037678475.1. NCBI lineage: Eukaryota > Viridiplantae > Streptophyta > Magnoliopsida > Poales > Cyperaceae > x Bolboschoenoplectus > x Bolboschoenoplectus mariqueter. Next base: position 511,555 of record CM075260.1, on the reverse strand, counting down.
ATACTAACAACATGAAACGTAAAAAAGTATTAAAGATCTCCTTGGTTACATTCAAGTTCATAAAAACTAGGTAGAACTTGACATCTCTTTTTATTTCCAAAATTATAAGACGTTTGTGATACATTTCTCAAAGATTTACAATAACATTTTTAAGCCAAATATAGTTCAGAGTTCTAATTATTTGACATGAAATAGTAATTTCTTTGCGTGAGTTAGTTTAAAATTTGCAAGTGACATAATTTGGTAAAAAGAATTTTGAAAGTTCATTTTTCATTTGGTATAACTGTACAAATCAATTTTGGATGGCCAATTTATACATGGGTTGTTGTAGAGTAGCCTCAAGAATAATTTTGTCATTTCGCATTTACCTTGGATTCCATAGGTTAAGGTTTTAGGACTTGTAGATTATAGTATAAATTTCACTTGTTCATATCTCTTTCTGTATTTTTCTATTATGAGCCACTGCTCTGGTGCCTCAACCTTCAATAGCTATTATTTTTTCTAGTTATCAAACATTCAAACTCTATGAGCTTTCAAAAGATCGCTCCATTGCTAGTGCTGTCACATTATTGAGCTTTGGTGCTTGATATTTGATGATGTATTGGTTCTCAATACCCCTTGTATGTACAAACATGGATCTATGGAATTCATCTACCGTGTATTATCTGCTCTCCTGCGTTGAAATTTGATTTGCAGGGAGTTTTTTTCTTTTGGGGTCAGGGATGATACAAATCTCAACGAGACAGAAATTGTTCTAACAGTGCAGTTGGCAGTGCGATGGAAGACGGAATCTGGGGTTGAGCTCACCTATCTTATATTTGCAATTTGTGACATTTCAAATTGCACCTGTCAGTTGTGCTTATGCAAATGGAAGCAATCTTGATTGGTGTTGTAGATGCTTTACTCGATGCGCTTAAATGAATTGCATATATTTTTTTTAATGCGTCAAGTTGAACCTCTCTTCACTCTTTTTCTATTGTATAACTCTAGATTCCTAATTTTTGGCGCCCAATATGTGGGAACTAAATAGGAAATAACACTGGAATGGCTTCTTTTGAATTAACTTGTGGAGAACTACATGGGCAATAATATTGGACCAGGTTCTTTTGAATTAATTCTTTAGATGTCAGTTTCACAGCGGTCAAATAGTAGTAAAATCCATTTGTAGCTAAGCCATAAATTGATACTAACCATGCTTATATTCAAATATCTTATCGATTATGATGTGGCCATGAGTATTGAATATACGTGATTAAGAAGAGAGCAACTGATGCTAACACAAGCTGTGTCCTATTAGCAATGACAAAACATTTGTATTATTATATACGTTCAGAAAATGAAATATTCAAGGCTTGACAATCGATTGTGTGCCCTGTAAGTATTCCGTATTATCTGCGAATGCTGTTGTGATGGAATAAATCCCTTGATGCTCATTAACATGTGCATTAATTAGACTATTTTATTTGCCAGTCCGTCAGAATTTGATGCTCAAATTGTGGGCTGACCATTTGACTATCCGAGATATCTTGTAAATGATTGTGCTGCCATCATCCACGGTTGGGACCCAGCAATTTGGAAACCCAAACCGAATCATACGATTCAAAACTCCACGGGGTCAAAAGAGAGCTAATTGGTACGTGCCGTCTTACCGAATTATACCAAATTATTCCATCCACGCTTTTCAAATATCGCTGCTAGACTGTTACCAACACCGTGCATCCATGCCAAATGCAACATGAACTAATTGGGTTCGTTGTCAAATCATGTTTAAGTGAAGTCTCCAGTCATTGTATTTTCAAAAATATTTTGGTGTGAATGAATGGGTTAGTTCTGATTTTCAATGGACCCTTCATGTTGGACATATTCACCTCTAGCTAATAAACATGTTTAAAAAGAAACAAGAGAAATATTATATTTGCTGTTGTTCATGACTGATGAACATGTTTATGATATACCAAATACAATTCTTGCAATATTTAGTTGTCGACATAGCATAGTTTCACCACAAAGGATACCAGTATACATGAGCTACATAAGTTCAAATAAGCAGCATCCAAAATGCATAAAAGAATTGATTGGACACAAAACATGTAAATGATTCAATCACAGCATCGCATCGCATTTGCAGTACATTTTGCACCAGTGATATATTGTTCAATGTATTTTTCTACCCTGAGAATTATATTTTTCAAGTATATACAGGTATGAAAAATTCAATTTGTTTTACCTCCCACTGACTATTAAAGAATGAAACGGCACTCTCTTTATCTCCACAAAAGTGGAGTACTCGCTGTTCAACGGTTGTTTCCATGGTTCACCATCCATTTGCATGAACGCATTTTTCCAGTGACCCCCTCTTATCTCTAACCGAATTGCGGATGCCTTGGGAAATAAAAGAAAAGAAGACAAATCAAGAGAATGTCAAATATGCTAACTATATGCATGAAAGGAGGCCCTTTTGGGGCTTTACATATAAGTTGCTAAATTGTTCTAGTATCTTCTCCTTTAGTATTTGAAGGTTCTTACAGGTCGAGCCTTGGTATATACCCTAAACCAATCGGTAAAGCTAGGAATGGTGTACAGTAAGTCTACAAACTCTCTACTGAGCAAAATCAAAATATGCCTGAATTCCAGTAAATGAGGAATAGAAGAGTACCTGCGCAATATGTTTTGCAGAAATAAGCTCCACCATGACTAACGAAGCGTGCCAACCTTGTTTTAGACCAAATATTTCTAGAACACCATCATCTACCTGCGCCTCAACAAAGCCTTTCTGTAACAGATTTAGAAATTTTCCACTGAGCCCTGAATGTTTTTGTTTTGGAAGATTGATTACATGCTCAAAGAAACTTTTTTTGTACAAAGCAAGTAAATACAAAATTGATAAGACCTTTTCTAAGTATTCAGGTTTAAGATTTCCCCATGGATTCCTTCCACTTGCATAGTTGTGAAGATTCAGAGCAACTATAGCCCTCACGCTGTGCATATTAAAGAAGTTACATTCATTTCTAGTGGAACCCAAAATTATGTATAATAAAAAAAAATTGAAACTTGCCTAGTTGGTACAGGAATTCGTTCCCACTCATTGGAATTCATCTTCTTGATTGATATTTGAAGAATATTTTTAAGCCCCCTAAATGATGAATCTATAATTAGTAGCAGATACTTGTTTAGTGATGCATACAACACTCTTTGGAAAAGAAATTTCAAGATATTTTTGTATATATCACCAGGATTTCTAGTCTCAGCTGTCAGTTTGGACTAAAATGCGAGGATCTTTGACGAAATTTTAACCATAACAACAGATTTAACATGTGAAGAAAATAAAGAAAAGATCACCTCAAGTTGGGATCACCAATGCAAGGTGTAAAGAACCATCCTTGAGAGCAGGTATAGCCTGCATAAATCAACTGTCGAAATATCAGCATCATTAGTACTCATCATTAATCAATGTATCACATCGTCATTACTCAGGAATGGGATATTTTGGTGGAATAACTGAAAAGAAACTACAAGGTTAAAAGGGTAAATTATTATCTTTAGGAGGCATGATCACTTTATTGAATGTAATTCTTTCAAATGTTCCTTTATATTTGTTATTCATATTTCAAAATCCAGCTAAAATTAGACAGAAAATTTGACAGATGAGAAAAAGATTTTTGTGGTATGGGGGTAGTCATCATATCTTCAGCATCATTTGGTGTGCAAATCCAGAAACAATGCATTGTTTTTTAAATTGCAACTAGTTCTTCATTGTAATGTTTCAGCAATGAAGTTGTTTTGGTTCAGAGTAATGGGAATTTGTAATGCTTCTTAGTTAACTAGATTGCATAATCTTTGTCCCTACAGGTACCAGAGGTGAGGTACCACTTAGATGGATTGATTACTTCAAATGAAATTCGTGGTAATGACCATCCCTTTTGTTTTTGTGAAAAAAATTTCAAGAAATTTTAATGCACTATAATTTTTATTGCAGAAATATGTACCTTGTTAGCTATGGGACCATAGGCAAGATAAGGTTTCTCGTCACGCAAATTATGAAATCCATAAGCTATTTGTGCATCCATTCCTGATATTGAAAACAACAACATGCATCATAATTTCAATCCAGTTTTATTGAATCCTTATACAATCAAATAGGAATAAAATTCTACCGAAAAGGAAAAAATAAGAAGAAAAACATCATTATATATAGTACCGATACTGATGTAGTTATAGAACACCCCATCGAAACAAAACGCTTTTTCTGGCACCTCCCCTTCAATATTGCCCTCCTGAAAACCCAAATTTGAGCAGATAAATTTGCAATACTAAATTGCTGTAAGGATTCTGCTATCAGACTTCTTAGATCCTCAACAAAAACCGAATTTAGTAACGCACATAAAATACCCAATAAACTGAAACAAGAGGCCCGCAAACCAAAAAAAAAGGAAAAAAAAGAAGAAGCCACTCAAGCCAGTACCAATATGCCATGAAAAAAGCTGTAATATAACCTGATCAATAGGACACTCTCCTAGTTCCTTTAGATTATGTGGCAGATCCATCTCCTCTCCAGCAGGCATTGCCACTGTAACTTTCCAACTGTGCTTTTATTTTCACCGCAAGTAAAAACAAGAAAATAATTAAAGAGCATCTAAAAGTTGTTTGCTTATTGAGATAAAATAAGGAAAAATATTTTCCATTTCTTCAAAAACTGCCCGTCCTTCACTTTATTTATTTCCCTTGATGAAGGGATGAAGGAAAAGAAATCACTTTGTGGTATATCTGAGCAGATAAGTAGAGAAGCATATGGGGTACTACGCACTGGGGTTTACTTGCAAGATCGATCTTTTCTGATTTTGTCTGGGTATATATTTTGAAATTATAGTATAATAAAATTTACCTATCAAGACGGCAAATTGGGCCAGTTACAGCTTTGTAAATGGACCTTTTAACAGCTTGTCTCCATGCAAAAGGAAATGAAGCACCCTGCGGAAATTCCATTGAAGTAATTTAATAAAATTCCACTTGTAAAAAAATTACCAACCATAAAGAATGTTTAGAAGTTTTATTAAAAGCATCAGAAATTTATCATCATTTTAGAAACCTTTGTGTCAGAGACTATCTCTTCTCTTAGATGATTCTACTATTTTCATTATTTCCACATAATTCTATTTATGTATCAATATTATGAACATAAAGAAAAAAAATTTGTTAGGTAAAACATATGGGACTAATATATTCAGGCAATTAGCGATTTTTTCTATATTTCCTCTAACACTCAGCAGTGCTTATTTTAGCTACAATTTGCTTTTCAAATGTAAAAGTCATGGGGTTGTTTAACAAAGAATTGTAATTTATGAGTACATTTTGAAAAAATTTCTAGAAGAATAGTAAACCAGAAAAGAGAATTACCCAACCAAAACTTCTAGAGAGATCATTTCCTGTACCAAGAGGGATGATGCCAATCGGAGGCACTGGCTCTCGATTTTGCACCTTTAATTCCCCTAAACATCCCAATAACCAGCCTATTGTACCATCACCACCAGCAACCTAAAACGGAAAGTATCAACCCGTATCAGTTTGAAATATGATCAAGGTTTTGTCTTAGTATAACTCGATACTACCAAAAGTCCAACAGTTATTTTATCTTGTACCGGTGCATCAAAACATTACGCAGTGTATAAAAAGGGACCCATGTTTGATGCCAGTATGAACCAGACAGTATACTCTATTATGCTACCGTAATAACAGGACTTTGAGCGAATGCAAATGGAAAAACTTGAATTTTTTTTTTGGTGATTCCTTTTAAGTGCTGGTAAACTAGACCGTATACTGAAGGTAATTCAGACCCTCGATATAAGAAATTTTTACTGGTATGTAATTTAACTTCTACGTGAACTAGAATCTTACTTGAATTCACATACCATAATTCTCAAATTTTCACGGGTTGCTTTTGCACAGAAATCTCCTGATTTGGCCAGCAATTCCAGACAAGCCAAACCATACTGCACAAAGTCTGATGGCTTCACGAGTGAGAGATCAAGCACCTACACTTACTCAATTAAGATCTTATTATCAGGAGAATGTCGATTACGGACAATTTAATAAATGTTATTTCCACCTCTTAAAGACAAGGTTTGAATGTAAAAGGACACATTTCATGCTGATCTGACGATACGATACCTCAGAGTATTCTTAAACTTGTATATAATGCAACCCATATGATCTTATATTCCCAATTTCAGTAGAAGTACCGGTTATTTGTTCCTTCAACTCCAAACCATAAGTCAGGATTGATCAACGAATTTTAGGGTATTTTGGACATTTCAAATTTTGTAGGTTGCAAGTGATATATGCTTCTTTAATTCTGGCATGAAAAGGTTCTAAATCAAACCTGTGCTTCACCAATGAGCTCTTGTAACCTCCCCTTCAAAATGGGACCGTGACGGCCCCCACTCTTGCAATTCACAAAGACCACCAACGGGTTCTCTGGAGGCTCCTCCTCCTCCTCTGCCATGTAAGCCCTATATTCTGCCATGTAAGCAGTAGATTCCTTCATCTGTATTGCATCTAGCATGGCAGTGCAGAGCCGGCGTGGTATCTTTACCCGTCGGCGAAGGCCCTCCTTGTTGACCCCACCAACGACAATGCCGATACCACATTGGCTCAAGGAGTCAATCAAGGACATGCGAGATGGAGTACCGGGTGTATTAGCTGTACCAGCCATAGAAGCACCTAAGGTCAGAACCTCTTTCTCATGAGCTATATCGGGTCTAGAGATTGACATGTTCCACCTCTCTCCCTCTCTTTCTCGATCTATGAAAAATGTATATATTTGGATTCAGACAGATGCTTGTACCATTATCTAACTTGTTATCGAAAGATATCAACGTTGAATTGCAGGAGTATCCTTCTCATGGCATCTAAAGAGGGAGAAACGATAACAAAGAGAAAAATATATCAGAAAATCAGAAAGAAATTAGACATTCTATATTGAAAGGAAGAAAGAAGAGGAAGGAAGAAATGCATAGTCTGTTTGAGTTCCTAAAACATGATTACCGATCGATGTACCAACAAATTATTTCTTCTAGAAATACATGCGCGAGGGGATAATTAATTGTTTCTTAGCTTTTCTTAATTTGAAAAAAAAAATAGATATGAAGAAACGAAATCAATGTAAATTATGGAAACGAAATGGCAGTGCTGGCCTTGCTGAGACCTACGTGTGCGGATGAAGGTCTATGATCTTTTCATCTCCGTTTGTATCAAACCGGATAAATCCAGTCTATGGAGATATCTTATAGATGGTATCTCCGGCTGTTTTTTAAATTGAGAGGATGGAAAAAATTCAACCGAAGATATAAGGGGCCAGGCTGGATGAGTATTTGAGTACAACAAAACGGATCCTTGAAGCTGTTGTTGTCAGATCCTTTCGGGTTGAAACCTGAACCATTTATTAAGTAAGAAGCGTACAACAGTTTGCCATCTTGCCTTTTTGTTCTATATTTAACATATCGAACTTTTTTGCTTGCCTGTTTGTTTACAATATTGAACAAAGGGAAGGTTGGCAAGTGAGAAATGACATGTCTAGCCATCTAACTTTGATGATATCGGATCCATATCCAGCGTTGTGGTGTCTCAACAGTCAACAGATCAAATGCAATTGCTGCCTTGCTGGATGCCAGGATCAGCATCCATTGAAGCGGGTTGCATTCGTATTGAACCATCGATCATGACAAACTGTAAAGTGCCCGTCCTTTGACTTTTGAAAACAAATCAAAACAAGCATTATAAGTATCTAAATTTTGTTATATTAACTCTTTCATTAAGACCTGATGATGCACACATTGCTCCGGACGATAGCCACTAGGACTTGAAGCATTTCAATAGCAGAATTGTTGTGAATATAAAACTTAGAAGTTCATTCTCTCAAGGGGGATATCTTTTTTTCTAGAAAACCATCAAACATAAACAGCTGACGATATCATGTATAATAGTAGCTCTTTCGCATAACAGTACAATCATCAAATCACGATCCAAAATTTGAAATGACCAAATTAAACTGGAGAGTAAATGTACAGAGCCAAAATATTCAAGAAGCTGGCTCAACTGAAACTCAAATTGCTTATTCTCAGATGCCAGTAGAACATAACAGATGTGTTTTGGCATACATTCGCCATCTCAAACTACATAAGCACCGTTCCAATGTAAAACAAAAAAAGAAGAAGAAGAAGACAGCACTGCATCAAAAGAAAGCTGGCCCCTCTGCACAAGCTTTCTCAAGCGTCAGGATCATCGGATCGAATAGCTATATGAAAAGAACAAAAATTAGTACCAGAATTAAAATCATGCAATACCCTTCTCAAGTTATCCAAGAATATTGGTAGCAAACAAGTTTTGACTTGAACACTTGTTGATTTGCTTGTACATGCTACATTAGTGAGTCGAAAAATCTCAAACAGAAACAGGCACTTGTGACTTGGTTGCTCCAGTTGAAATTAATTTCATGCACTGAATATTTGTGAATTGTCATCTACAGGCAAGTAAACCATCTATACATAATACAAATTCTTAAACAAATACGACTACCATACAAAAAATTATTGAGAACCTCAAGCTCCGATTGAGATTTATCAGTGGACACTAATTGATTTAAACATCTCATGCATTAAATCAGTTGAAAACTAAAGCCAAAACTGTCTTTCTAGAGTAAGAAATCCAAATAAGAGTATAAACTACCAGTCTTGAACAAACATTAGTGCCCAATAGTAGCAACTCTTTTTATTTAAGCATAAAACAACAACTATTAACCATTGGATGTGTTCTTTATCAACTCAATTACATATATGTAAAAACCTATGGGGTATTTAACTTAATTCATTACAATAGGCATTGAGAGCTTTAGAAAAGCAGATATATTCTGGTCCACCGACATTTGGACTTGATGCATATCAATGGCAGCGGAAATGAAATAATTATTTCAATTCGCACTGAAGGATCTGTATTAACATATCCAATCATTCAGTTTTTTTTTTAATAAGTAAACATGATCAGAGATTAAAACTAGATGGCACTAAATTTGGCATATGGGATCCATTACCTAGTTATTCAGGAAATTAAGTATTCTTAATTTGCCAAGGGTAATAGAATCAGAATTATAGATGTCAATTGAGGAGTATCAATGATTTTAAGTATGACAATCAGTCCATAAACATCAACATTGGTGAAGATAGAAAACAAGTTGCATTATTCGTAGGAATATACCTAACCAACAGATATAACAAAATTAAGCAAAAATGGTTGACAAATAACAAGGTCACGCTGATCTAAACGACTAAACACTAAGCCTTATCAAATCAAATCAAGGAATGAACTACTAAAATAAGGTTCAAATTAGACTCTATTTCCAGATAACTTGACCAGAGGATATCTCGCCAAATACCAGGGGTGAAGGCACAGCTTGGCAGGGTAAGGCAGCGGACCCCACCTGAATTTTGTAAAATATGTGATGATATAGAGTGGCAGTGAATGAGTTCTGAATGGGCTGTAACTGGACTGTAAATTTCCCTACCCTATCAATGTAAAAAACTTCAAGATATATAGTTTCTAATTTTCTATTCCCTGGCCCAGAACTTTATACTCCTCTTGCTTCCTTGCTCCACATAGTCTTCTCAAACTGGTTATTTTTCTCTCTTGTTTGACCCAGTTGATGAGTTTCTTTTGCTTTTCATGTTTTTCTCTGAGATTCCCACTCTCGAATAGCTCTAATCTGCGGCCAGCTTGCTGTTTTGGACTATGTCTCTCTATTTTTGACGACTCAACCTCAACATTGTTTATTAGGGGCGCAAAAAATCAAAATATTTTCCCTCTCATTTTTTGCTTTCATGAATTTGCACATGAGACAAAATTTTGCTTTAGTGAGTGCACGTGACACAAAATTTTACTTCATTGAGTACTACACCGTTGATTAGAGACTAGGATTTTAGGAAGGCAAGAGGTGCTGGGTAGGGTACTTAATCTCTGCTCCATAACAATGCATCACAGGTGTTTGATTTTATGTCTATATGAAAAAAAAATTCTCCATTCTATATTCCTAGGTAATTTCTATCCAATTTAATAAATGTTTCTTATGTGCTAGAAAATTTAAGATATCATGTTAATTTATTTTCCTTAATTCACTTTCTTTAAACATGATGCATTGACATTATTTAATATCTAGATCAACCAACTTAGTATTTTTCATGTATATTGATATTTTCTGCATACTTTTGGGTTTTAATTGGATTGTATTTCGATTTCAACAAAAAATAAATATTCACTGAAATATTTAAAAATGGTTTGTTGCACTTTTTTTGATGAATACTATGATGCTATATGTTAAATTTCAACAAAATTTGTATTATTAAATCACATATATGTATTTAGAAGAATTTTGTATTTGCAATTTTTTAGTTTACTTTTCTGCCCCCCTTGATAAATTTTCTGGCTCCGCCCCTGCCAAATACTATATACATTTTTCAGCTAATCTAAACTTTACTTCCTACCAAACCACGAGGTAAATCCTATCATTGACCACTCCTATTAGATATAGCTTCAATCGTACAAATCGCACAGATCTGGACGATCGACGACTAAATCTAAAGATCGATCCAACATAACAAAAAAATCACAAAAGAGAAAGAGAAAAAGGGATCGTACTGGGCTTCTCAGGCTTTCCACCAGCCCACTTGGAGACGGAGAAGTGAACCTTCTCGCGCGAAAGAGCATCAGTCTTGTGAGGTTCCTTGAGGCAGGATCGCACCAGCGACGCGCAGATGTTGGAGTAGGTTATGTAAGTCATACCTGCAGCACGCCAGAACGGCACCGCTGCGCTCGAACCCGCCGCCGAAGCCATCTCGCTCTACCTCTCTCTTTTCCTCTCTCACTTTCTCTGTATCTCGCGTCGATCGTGTCTCTCTCGCTCTCTGCCTCTCTCTCTCTCGCTCGCTCGCTCGCACGAATTAGGAGAAATCCTTTCTAGCTAGGTCACGTCTGTATTAGGGTAGCGGGGAGTTCCAACGCTCGTTGGACCAAAATTTGGTCCCATGAGCAAAAAAACTATTCGATGGCATTAAGATTCGCACAAAAGTTTCGCTTCCACGCTTTAATAATCGTGCAAATTATCAGATTTAATGATCTAACGGTGAATTTTCCCATCGGACCAAAATATGGTCTGATGGACGTTGGAAGGCCCCCGGTTAACTGTATTAGAACTGAGAATTGGATTTGTTGGGGCTTTTAAGAGGTGTGGTCTAGGCCTTGAAATTAGGATGTAGAATTGGAATGATTTGGTCTTGCTCATGGACCGTAGTATGTTGGGTTAATACGGGCTTAGGTTTGGACTTCATATAAGATTTTCGTTGCTTTTATAAATCGGATTTATACATTAAAAATCAGCCTATTTTTTTATTTTCTAGTTCTTATTTATCTATTTTGTTGGAGGAATGAGGATCTTACATTAAAATAAAGTTATTTTTTAGACCTCACACCAAATTTAAAAATATAAAAGGAGGGTTCAAATATTTTTTTTACGTTTTCATCATACTTCCAATTTTTTATTGCTAATAATGAAAGTTTTGGAATTAAAGTATTAAAATAAAATTGTTAGATGTTATTTATATTATATTATCTTTATGCACATAAAATTTTTTTATCATTTTGATTTTTATTTATATGAATGAATAAGTAAAAAAATCAACGTCAAAAAATTATTCATATTATTATATTTTTTTTGTAAGTTCCTGTTACCAAACAATAGTGTTGCAATATCATAATTTTTTATGTGTATATGAAAAAAGTGATATAGATCACATTTAACAATTTTAATTTGACATTTTAATTCCAAAATTTTTATTATTAGCAAATAAAAAAGCGAAAGCATGATGAAAATACAAAAAAGTGAAGATATTGGAACTCTTTTCTTGAAAAAAAATGGAGCAAATTAGGGTGAGTTTAACTAAAAAACTTATCAAATCGACCCCCAAATGACAAATCTGAGTAACTCAATAAATTATTCATATCAAAATCTCATAGGATACTAATTTTTTATAGTTTTCTAACTATTTTTTTGAATTTTTTTAATATGATTCTAAAATAATAATAAAATAATGAATGTTTATATATAAGAATTGGTCATTTCAAAAAAAACTGAAAAAAAAAATACTTGAAAAATTTTACAAAAAGAAATTTTCAAGAAGGCATATTCCCTTTTTTTCCGTAACTTCGCACAGGGAGTTCATAACTCTGAAGGAGGCCCGCTCTAATCGAGAGTTAGCTCGGGGGACATTGTGTTGGTTGGTTGGTACCATTTCTATTGCATGCACGTTTGGACATGAGGGCGTAGCCTGCACTTGTGATTTCCGTTATATCGCTATTGGTTTTATAAGATTTTAATATGAATAACTTGGATTTATCGTTTGGGGTCAATTTGAAATATTTTTGAGTTATACTCACGTTAGCTTTACTCAAAAAAATATACATTCTTAAAACTAAACAATTTCTATAAGCTCAGCTGCTTTTATTTAAGAATGAACTTTCATATTTTGCAAATTCTAAAATTATTTTTTTCAATATGTTTATTGAAAAGCTAACACTTTGGAAAATAAAATGTTTTGTTTGCAAGTTTTTTTTTTCATTTTAAAAAAAATCAGACCAACTAAGAGGCGATAGACAGGTTGAATTCCAGATTCATCTTCTTGTCTGTCCAGTCATACCAAAACGGTGCGTTTCAGGCGACAATATCCAAATTTTTGGAGGTGTATGACGTAAAAAGTACCCCCTTCAATATTTTGAATCCAAGTCGGAAAAAGGGTAAGCCAACAGCGCAATCTCCGATCTATCGATCAAAACCCTCTCTCGTTCTTTCCCAAATCCAATCCCGTCATGGCTGAATCTCATGTTGCGCAGGTATATTGGATTAAACTGAATCGTTTTCAATTCGTTTTTCTCAATTACTTTCCAATTTCTAGTTCTAGATCTGTAATCTCTCGGTCACTTGAGACTGATCAGAGAAGGAAAAAGAAATCTGAAAATTGTCATAATTTTTTTTTATTCGTAGTTGTAAGTTTTGAACCAAATGCGTGCAGTTCATCAAGTCGGATCAATTGAATTGAATAAAAATAACTAATAATTGATTCTGTTTTGCCTCTTCTGAGATTTTTCGGCATTAGTCCATAAATTTGATCATCCAGCTTTTATCGAAATTGATCTTTTTGTTAGCGAGATTAAGTAACCAAAATATGATTTGTAGTAACATTAATCGTGCAATTCTAACGTCTATAACTTCCATCTTCTGATCTATAAAGATTATAGAGAACCAAGTCTTGACAGTTGCAAAAGCTGTAGAGGATAAAATAGATGACGAATTAGCAGCTTTGGATCGGCTCGATTTAGATGACATAGAGGCTCTGAGAGAGAGAAGATTACAACAAATGAAGAGAATGGCAGAGAAAAGAAATAAGTGGATCTCCTTGGGTCATGGCGAATACTCGGATATTGGTGAAAAGGACTTTTTTGCAGCTGTTAAGGCTAGTGAGCGGGTCGTTTGCCATTTTTACCGTGAGAATTGGCCTTGTAAGGTATGGATTTTTTTTAGGTTCCATTTCTTATGTTACAAAATTGTGTGTTTTATATGAACTGTATGTTTCTGTGTGTGGATGTAGGCCATATTTTTGAGGGCGGGACATAGTGATTTTTACATATATAGTTTTATTCTATTGGGAAGAGCACAGTTTGGGCTGATTAGATATCAGTTCATAAACTTGATTTTTTTTTTACTGATACATATGTGGACTGAAATATGCCAGCAGTAAGGGTTTACATCAACTTCTGGTGAATAATATGCATAATGTGCCTTAGCATCATAACTGCATCATGCCCACATAGTACATTACGCTCAATTAGTCAATTGTAGCATTCAGGTTCAGCATTAGTAGTTTCAGAACAAAGTTTTGCATACCAGACAGAATTTTGAACTTTCTCTTAAATCTCAGGTTATCAGAAAAGATATTTTTGCCGCAATGTCACTAAATTAATGAAAAAATTGGACCAGAAGCTTTGTTAACTGCATTTTAGAATGTACATATGAGAAGCTTAGCCTCTCTTTTATGAAAGTTCTATTGCCATGTGACGTGGCACCAGATGATATAGTTAGGAGAAATGTACCATCCAGAATTATATTGCCAATGGCATGAAATAACAGGATTGTGGTTGACCCTTGCCATGTCAGTGGTTGAATAGCCTTTACTGCTGATATGGGGGCTTATTATGGGAACATGGACATCTCTGTTTAATCTATTAGGTGCAAATCATCATTGGACAATTTTGCAGCCAACATCTGATACACCAATATTGACAAACAACATTCAATCTTTCATCAAAACACCGAGTTCTTGAGTTAGTGAGATAAAGAATGTATCATAGGTTAAATATTTAAATTTAACAGTACATCCATGGCTTGGTTAAGACTCTTTTAGAACTCTTACACTTAATAAGATTCCAGTAAACTATCCAAGTACTCATTTGAAGCTTAAACAAACTGAAAGCGCGTTGTATAGCTAATATGAAATGTCTGGGTCAATGTTTTTTCTTCAAACTCGACCTTGATTTTGGCTGCTGGATGTTCGAAGCAATATAAGAAACTTTCAAAAAGTCAAATTAAAAGTTTTTGGAAGTCGGAACATTATATAAAGAGAAGATGATTATGGAAGTAAATAGTAACAGCTGAACTAAAGTCTCAGGTTTTAAGGATGTAACATGATATATTCTTGAATCTTGAACCCTGCTGGTTAGAAAGCCTGTCAAAAGTTTAAATCTCAGATTAAAGTTATTGATAGGTTTGCAGGAGCCAGCTAAATACGGTAATTCAGAAGTTCAGCCACTTAAGCTTTTAAATATTAGGAGGAAGCCGCCTATGCTTCCATCAGAAAATTCTAGAAGAGGAATTGTGGCTGTATCTTTTGATGGCTTTTATATATTAGTAGGTAGCAACCTATGTTTTTTATCAGAGAACTCTAAAACAGGAATTGCCGCTGTATCATGTGATAGCTTCAAACTCAAATTGTCTTCAGAACATTGTTTCACAGATATTAGAAAACTATGATATGCGACTAATCATTAACTTGTTTTCTTACTTTACGAATAATTTGTTAATTTACAGAGTTTAATTCTTTCTTATCTTCAGGTGATGGATAAGCATTTGGCAATTCTAGCAAAGCAACATATGGAGACGCGATTCATAAAAGTTCATGCTGAAAAAAGCCCCTTTTTGACTGAAAAGCTAAGGATAGTTGTTCTTCCGACTCTAGCTCTCGTAAAGAACGCCAAAGTCGATGATTATGTAGTAAGTTGCTATAATATCATTTGATGTCTTCCTATTTCTCTTTCTTTACTGTGCAGTTATTATTACCATGTTGCAGTAAGTAGTATCTGGTCTTTATCTCTTAGGTCTTAAAGCAAATGAGCACCTTCAGTTTTTACCTTTTTGGCCAAAAGAACCCATTATTGTTGGTATTCTGATAAGCACACATTATAAATTACATGAAGCTAATTAATATTATCTTTTCTCAAGAGTTCTCTTCTTCTCGTACAAATCATAAACTCCAGTTATATTTGCACAAACTGTATTCTATTTCTAATCTGTTTCCGTTGGAATACTATATCTAGGGTTTTGTAGAAACCTAAGAGGTAATAACAGTAATAAGAAGGTGACATTTGGTTTTCAGGAATAACCAGATGTATTTTTAATGCCAGTATGTATTATGAATTGGTTTAAAACCAAAAGAATGTTGGTGCTAGAAAATTAAATGCTAGGTTGTCATGTTATTTTTAGTAGCATTTAGTCAGTGCTAGGTCTTAGTTATTTGTAAAGAGGACCTCTTGATGATGTCTTAAAATGGCAATCTTCACAATACCATTCCCGGCCAATCAATAAAATTCAGAATTTTAGAATAAGTTTGTACCTCATTTTGGGCACATAGCAACTATGGATTACATATTTTCATACTTCTTAATTAATGGCAAAACAGATACTGAATTCCATTTTCCACATGGATTCTATATTTCTTATTGAGATGATGTCTCTTGACAGTGTAAGCTATTTGGCAATCTTGACAATTGTTCTCAAATTAATTCAAAAGAGCTTAAAAATAAAAAAAATAGTTCGTATGCACATGACATATGCTTTTGTGAATATAATACCTAAAATGTTCTGCTTTGATGTATTTGTCAAGATTGTTAATTGACTTATTGTTAACGGATTATAATTGGGATCTCAAATTTATTTTATTTCTGAAAATTTATCAAGATTTTGAACTTAAAACCATTGTCAACGGATTATTTCCATGTTAGCCTTTTACTTCCGGATTAACTAGATTTTTTGCAGTCAGCTTGTAACAGAATGTCATCGGTCAAAAAAAGAACATGACTTTGACTCCTTTTTCCCCCTTCAATTAATAGATTGGATTTGATGAGCTGGGAGGAACTGATGAATTCAGCACTGAAATGTTGGAGGAAAGACTCGGCAAAGCCAAAGTTATCTTCTCTGAAGGAGAAGCCTCAAGACCAGCCAATGCTGTCAAAAGAAGTGTTAGACAATCTGAATCGTCTAATTTATCGGATTCTGATTAAATTATGGCTTGTTATTTGCAACTTAATATATGTTGAGACCATAGCTTGCTCTTCTTGATTCTGTTGATGTTTGTTCATGGCGATTTGGGTCGGACGGTGAATGTAATATGAATCTTATATAGGGAAAAGATCTCTTTATTTCCCTGTTTCTTTCTATACTGTTTGAATTCTCAGCTTGAGGTTTATATCTAGTTGTATTGTATTAGACCCCAGGAGAATTTGATGTTAAATTGTTACAAATGGGCCGCATTTTGGATCTTTGGTGCTTGAAGGGTATATTGTATATAATAAATATATACATGGGCTTTGATAAAAAAACATCCATGGGCCTCCTTTTTTATAAAAAGAGAATTTCTGCCTACGATTACGAAACGGTAATACAAGCATTAGAGTAAATCAGAGGCGCTAAATAGCAAAATGGAAGAAAATTATAAAGGTTCCCATTTATTTTTCTATTACAGAGAATATAAATTGCTGGTTAAATTTCAATATATATTTTATTCCTAAAAACTGACATGTTATGACATTTTCAATGCCTAACTGCTTTAGTACTTGGAGAATGACTGGATGATGATTGTATGTATATTTACAAAATGTCATTTCAAAAGCATTCTATTCTACTTTAGGGACATCACAAGCCTGTACAATATCATTGCATTGGAAATGCACACCATGTCATGATATCATCAAAAAAGTCAGACACACACCAATTAGCTGAAAATAGTTATTAGCATATCCGCAAGAATTGATTGATGTGGCCACAATACCAAATATGAAATATCATTATATCAATCTAGGATCTGCTGTGCTCCTTAGTCCTTGCCAGAAACTATATTACAAACTATAATAAGTGATTGATTGAAAGAACTTTTTTTTTTTAGAAGAGAAAAAGGAAACCAACAACTTCATCATATGGGATTGGTGTATGGCCCAGTCTGATAAGAGTCCATATGTGTCATTATTTTAAATGAAAAAGTAAAATTCTATCATTTTTTTAATTTAGACTGTCAGATTAAAATAATTAGGTTTTTTTGAATTTAGAAGTCTTTTTAAATAAATTTGATCCGTTGATTTTAATCTCACGGTTCAAATTAAAATGATTGGGTTCAACTTTCCTATTTAGAATAATAGATGATGTCATTCCAGTTTGATAACGGGGATGGATTACCATTGCGTACCCAAAAAAATTTGGAGATCCACATTGTGTTAAACACAAGGTTAAGTATTTATATATAAGAAGAGATCTTTTAACAATTAATATTTTAACAATTTTGATAATTATTTTTAAATAATTTCAAAATAAATCTTAAAAATTCTTAAAAGTAGAAAAATTTATAAACATATTTTGTAACTTATAGATTGATTGTGTTTTAGTTTTCATGCAATTTAAGGATTATTTGATATTTCATAAAAAAATATTAAATTTTAAACCGTTGAAAATTTTATGTAGTTTTAATTATTTTTTATGGAACATCAGATGATACTTAAATTAAATAAAATTTGAAACACAATCAATCTATAACTTCAAAAATATGTCTACAATTTTTTTTTCTATTTTTAAGATTTATTTTTGAGATTTTTTGAAAAATTATTGTTAAGATTGTCAAAATATTAGTTATCAAGATATTCCCTCCCTTTATATATTTTATATATTTGTTAAATATTAAAATCTACAATATAAACTCCAGTAAAATTAACGTATACTTAAATGAAATTTTTTAATGGATGATCAATATTTCTTACTTTATTAATGATGTGATTAGGTTCACCGTCTGTAGTTCTTTCATCCATGAACAAAAATAATTACATTATGTGATATAACATCTCAATTCCAAAGGATATAAAGATACTCAATTCATTTATATTTTATCATAAATCTGAATTATCAAGTTTAGAAACTTGGAGACGCCTTAATTACGAAGGAGATAATAATCAATGATTCAGTTATAATTTATCAACAGTTCAAATATCGAGCTCAACGATTCTCCTATATAGTTTGAAAACAAATTGATTAGTTATAGTTCGCAATCCAAATTACGGTCGCATTAGTTTGTGTATAAAAATTGACTTTGAAAAAAATTTTAATGATAAATTTATTATTTTCAGAATAGTATTTCGAGAATCTTCAGTAATCAATGCATTAAAATGTGTACCCAATTGATATATTTTACATTATAACTGCCTACCACACTGTGTAAATATAAAAAGGGAAATGTTTGAGAGATACAATATCATTATCGATATTAATTTTTTTATTTACATAAAATAAATTATTATTCATATTAATAATTTTATTATGTAATTTATTGTATACATAATTTTTATTATTGAACTCAAATATCACTAATCTGAACAATAACGTATTTAAATTGAATAACAAATATACTGTATAAATAAATTACATAATAAAATCGTTAACATAAATAATTTATTTAAATCTTAATAATAAAATCGGTATTGATAATAATATTAATAATGGTATATATATGTTAGCTCCATATAAATATAAACATAGAACAGGATCCGAAACAATTAAACCCAATTAATCCTCCGGAACAAAACAAAAAAGTTTAATAAATATAAAACAGTCAAACCTTTAAAGCTGGCAACTTGGCAGTTGGCATGGCCGCATAGAAACTGAAGCCTCATGGATTGACCACAAGCATCGGAGTCACATAAAATCCTAACTTCCCATATCCCAACGAACAATTTAAATAAAGCCTGGCCCAAACAAAAAGGTATCGCTGTAGTGCATTTATGAAGTAGGGAAAGAGTCGTTGAAAAGGTACAGAGCTTTCTTATGCTTCCCAATTTTGTGTCCCCATCAAATTATGGATGAAACAGCTTCATCCTTCCAGGAGCAAAATTAGAAGGGGCAAAAAAAAAGGCACAGAGTTTTCTTATGCTTCCCAATTCTGTGTCCCCCTGAAATTATTGATGAAACAGCTTCATCCTTCCCGGAGCAAAATTAGAAGGGGGAAAAAGGCACAGAGCTTTCTTATGCTTCCCAATTCTGTGTCCCCCTGAAATTAAAATTAGAAAAAAAAAAGGTTGTTTACTTGTAAATGAGAAATAAGTATTTGAAATTATTTTATGCTATATATCACATGTTATTAAGTTTTTGTATTAAAAATTACATAGACTTTTCTTCGAGTAACTGGCAACATAACAATCGCAAGTTATTTTACGTACGATGTATGAGCAATTAAGTTTGAATGAGACAAAATATTGACGCGCTAACTTTTGGTCAATGACGTGATCCTCTCCATAAAAAAAAAAAGAGGAGTTTCAAAGCACACGGAGTAAGCATGTGTGCGATCACGAGTTTGTCTCGTGGTACAATAATTTAACATGTTTATATCCTTTACTTATATAAGCATTGAAAAAAGTTAAAAAAAAAGTTGACAATGCTTTAACTATTCTCTATTATGTTTCTAATTAGTACATAAGATGTTAAATACTTAGATTTCTAGTGCATTTTAACTTTTAATTTTTGTTTTATCAGATGTTGCCAAGATGTTTATCATATTCTCCATATAAAAAACACTACCATCAATAATAAATACTGAATTATTCAAGTAACAAACCATCAACTTATTATAACTATTCATAAAAAAAAATTTGAAATCAGTCCCAAATCTTTAAAAGAGAGATGACATCAGAAGCATAATAACCTCTTATATTCTGAAAAATGTATCACGGATCACAAGTCTCAATATTTCCACCTTTTTTGGTGCGTGAAAAGAAAGCTTTTTTCTTTTAGCCGCCTTCTTAATTGCACCCTGTAAAAAGTTTTTTTTACACTTTTGTTTCTTTTACAGAAAGTTTTTAAGACCCTCCTTTTTTCCTTTTTTTCTTGGGTCTACTTTTCTACTTTTGCTTGTCTACATTACCTATAATATAATATAATATAATATATATTATATATCCTATGCCATGCTAGCTACGCCTTTCTTTTGAGGCCTCAAACAATTTTGAATATATTGGCATGGTTTGACGTGTCGTATGGGATGGAGCATAGTTTTAATTAAAAAAATGAGATTTTTTTAATATAAAAAAATGTAGTTTTAATTAATTAATAAATCATCAAGTGGCTAAGTCAATAACGGTGTGTGTCCAACTGTACCAATTATTCAAAAAAAGTGCAATAATTTATTATTACTCCGAACATATTTCTTTTCGGACTATATATAAAATAGAGAAATTAAGTGAAATATCAAAATAATTATTGTTTAAAAAAACCTCTATTGTTATGAGTTACTCATCTAATACAACCTTAATTTTAATCTATTTTATCTTTTTAGCATGAACTATAATTTAAATTTATATAATGAAGAAAAAACTAGTATCCTTGTAGAATAAAAATCAAAAAAATTTACACCATCTTACATCAATAATGAAATAAAAAAAATATACCCCTATATCTTACATCAATCAATAATGAGTGGTCAATTTTTTTTGTATATAACAGTTTCCGTTAACCCCGATATGTATTTCTTTTTAAATATTTTTACGGAACTTAAACCTACGTCTCTTTATAAAAATACGAAACTTATCGCTACTGTACTGAACCTGCGATTCAACGAGTGATGAATTACAAAGAACAAAACGTACAAGAAACAAGTCAGGTAATAAAGATTTTTCTGTAAAGAATAATTACATAAGGAGACCAGCTATCCAACCTAAATTTAATGCAGGGGTTTGAAAGGGGAAAAAAAACAAGAAGATAAAAAGATGCAGATTTGGATTGAGAAAGAAGGAAGAAAAAAAAAAGGCAATTAATGGAAGCACATGGACTAAAATTAGGCCTCATGTACCAGTGGGACCCACCTTCCTTTTCAGTTTTAAAAGGGACTTTATGTCCTGTCCTTTTTATGAAACGCATCCCTCTTTTTATTTGATTTTAGATTTTATGAATGAATTGTGGTTGCTCCTTGCTTGCTTCTCCGCTAAGATCTTTTGTGGCCATCATTGCATTTTTTTTTGTAACGGAGGTAGGGAATAAAAAACGGCACGGCATGTCAAGGCACAGCACGGCACGGTACGGTGTGTTAACGCGTGCCGTGTTATGTGTGTCGCGTGCCGTGTCCGGTTTTTTTTTACTGTAGACACGGCACGGTACGCACAGATAATGGAGTCGACACGGCACGGGACACGCATAGGCACGGCACGGGGACACGCGTAGGCACGGATAGGCACGGGATAGGCACGGTTAGCACGGATAGGCACGGTTTAGGCATGGCACGTGTAGGCACGCATAGGCACGGGGAGGTACGTTTAGCACGGTTAGCACGGATAAGCATAATATGCATGGATAGTGGGCCGTTAGATGTTGATCGGACGGTTGATTTTTGTATCCCGCCGTATCTCCTCTCTTTAGCAACGTTAAACACTCCCTAAATAATGTACCCCAATAAACACATTTTAATTTAAAATTCAAATTTAAAATAAGAAAATGACCAAAATACCCTCATTTAACATCTATAAACGGCTATATTCAGGGGTAAAATTATAAATTGATGGAAATAACGAAAGAAGGGGAAATTTGAAAAATAAAATATGTTAAAAGTAATTTTAAAAAATTTTCAAAGTAATTTTTGAATTATGTAAAAATATTTGAATTTTTCAAAAATAATTTTCGGATTTTTTAAAAAAAATTTCGGATTTTTCTAATTTTTAGGCAATTTTTACAAAAATATTTTTTTTCCAATTATTTGTTTACTTTTTTTAGCAGCAAATAAATTTAAAATTTTTGAATTTTGTAAATAATTTTTTCAAATTTTTAAAAAATAATTTTCGGAATTTTTTAAAAAAAATCGGATTTTTCTAATTTATTGGCTATTTTTACAAAACTATTATTTTTTTCCAATTGTTTGTTTAATTTTTTAGGTTAAGGCACGTAAATAATTTTTGAATTTTGTAAATAATTTTTTCAAATTTTTCAAAAATAATTTTCGGATTTTTTAAAAAAAATTTCGGATTTTTCTAATTTTTTGGCTATTTTTACAAAAAAAATATTTTTTTCCAATTGTTTGTTTAATTTTTTAGGTTAAGGCACGTAAATAATTTTTGAATTTTGTAAATAATTTTTTTTGAAATTTTTCAAAAATAATTTTCGGATTTTTTAAAAAAAAATTTCGGATTTTTCTAATTTTTTAGCTATTTTTACAAAAATATTATTTTTTTCAATTATTTGTTTTATTTTTTAGCAGCAAAGAAATTTAAAATTTTGATTTTTTATATTTTTAAAGATTTTTCCGATTTTTTTTCGATTTTTTTCGATTTTTTTTATTTTTTCCCACTAAACCCGTTTAGCACGGTTAAGACACGTGTAGCACGGCGTGTCAACTCGACACGGCACGACACGGTTAAAACACGTCACGTTTAGCATGGCACGTGTAGCACGCCGTGCCTTATCCATGCCGTGCTTAATCGTGCCGTGCCGCCATCTCCCCATTTTTGGCACGACACGACACGCACGGCAAAAACAAATTTCCACCTCCCGTGCCGTGCCGCGGCACACCGTGTTTCGGCACGGCACGGTTTGAGAACCCTAAACGGAGGTCAAATTTTGGTGCATATGATTAACCCAAAAAAAAAAGCAAAGGAAAAGGAAAAGGAAAATAAAAAGAAAGAAATTTGCATGTGATTCTGCAGTTAAGATGGTAGCAGCAAAATAAAATCTTTGGAGAATTTTTCTGAATAGAATTTCGTGTGTGTTCTTTGAAATTTTCGAAATTATATATTTTTTTAAATAATAAAAATATCATATTTTGCATTTTAGTTTTTAAAATTTTTATATTTCTTTAGTAAAATTTTGTGTTGTTTCAAATATGTGCAATGACTCGTGTTACCTTGATTACATATTTTAAAACTAAATTTAATACTTTAATTAATATTTCTATTGACTTTCTTCTTCACATCGCTCAAAATATGATGTGTCAAATTGGATTTCATCTCATGTTTTTTCATAATTTGACAAAGAAAAACTTATAATGTAATTCAAAATCATACTTCTTAATTTTTTTTTCCAATAATAGATGATCATAGTAATAATTTTTTTTTGTATTCACTCCGTTTCTAAATCATTTCTCTATACTTAAATCTCGCATTAAATAATTGGAGCACGAATAAGAGCTTTTTTTTTTTATCGAAACACGTATTCAAACAAGTTGATGGTACCACATCCCCAAGCAAATTAACTTATAATATACTAATAATTTAGTAAATTTTCTTTTTGGTGATTTTCCGTGTGGACAGAAAAAAAATTACTCTCACAATAGTCCAATAATTATACCTTAATTTGTACATGCAAACAATAATTAATTAATTAATTCCTCAAAAAGTGTTCGTTAGTCCTATTATGATATGATCTCTGTTCACTGGTCATTGGTCAAACATTTGACTTCATATTAGTATACATATATTATATTATATTATGTTATGTTATGTTATGTTATGTTATGTTATATTATTTTGTTTTTTTTTAATTCAGATTGAGTGACTGTTCATGAGCCACGTAAGCCTACCCACATCAGACAATTTCTGGGTTTGCTCACCAAGTCGCCACGTGTAAATATATATTATATATATTTATGAATATTTGCTAGCAGGATTTTGTGATTGATGTCGGCAAAGTTTTGGCAAACTTTCAACCGCATAAATTGGAATGAGAAATTATTATTATTATATCTTAAATTTTGTATTTTTTTGTTTGTATTTAATATTTAGTACAAATTAAATTGGTATTCTTTTTCCGGAGAATAGAGCATACAAGCAATTTTCAAAGGGAGCTTAATATATATATATATTGATATTAAAATCGATATTAATTTTATCATCTAAATTAAATGAGTTATTATTTATATTGGTGATTTGATTATACAATTTATTTATATAATATTTTTATTATTCAAGTTTTGTGAGTAATTATTCGTATTATTGGCATTTGAGTTGAAAGTACTGTAAAAAAAAATTGAACAATAAAGTCGTTAATATAAATAATAACTCATTTAATGTAAATAATAAAAATTGATATCAATTATGATATCGTTTTTTATATCTCCCAAACATTTTCCATTTCTTCCAAAACTATCAAAATCAAAACCTTCCCTGTAAATTAATTCAATTTCACCATCCTCACAGTTGAATCGATGATATTTATGTAAAGGATCGGATTCATAGAAAAAAAAAACAAAAATATTAACATCAGGGTTTGTTTATAAAAATCAAAGAAAGCAACTTACGCGTAAATCCAAATTTGGTTATTTTTTTTCCTATTCTAACCTTGTAGTTGAAAAAAAGAAGAGGAATCACTTAATAATTGTTATTTTGGTAATTTTGAGTTGTTTTTTATAAAAAAAAATTGTCATAAAAATAATTAATCACTTGATTATTGTATAATCATATATGTTTGAAATAATAATTAATCAAAATTAGTCATAAAACGTAAGACGGTTTAAAGAAAAATAAAATAATTACGTCCACAAGCACCATATATGTTTCTCATTATTCCAAATATTTTAAATTAAAAACATCCATAATATAATCCGAATCCGATTCAATATTATATATTTTTTTATTCGTATAACCCCTCAATTGACTAAATCAACATTTACAAAAATAACAAATATGAATCCGCACCTGAATTCTTATATAAATCAACGTTAACCACGAATATTTGTACATAAAACATGGAAATTCAAGAGTATTTAAATCTAAATCATTCCAAAAAAAATAAAACTAAAAAATTCAGATGAGATGCAAAAAAGATGGAGACAGGAATTGAATAATAACTCTGGATGAGATACAAAAAAGGGCTACAAAAACCACAAGGTACAGAAGTCTATTTGTGGTTGTATAAAAAGGGATAGAGTCTCTATCTGGTGGTGATAGAGACTCTCTTTTTGCTTATCTTTAGGGGGTGTCGACGTGTCGATGCGTCATGCGTCGAGTCTGATCGGGTTCGAGTTGAGTTGATGTTATTTTATTAGTTTTTTTAAAGTAAAAATGAGGGTCAAATTAGTCATTTGGATTTAAATATTTATAAAGGAATTTTATTTTTAGGTTTTGGATATGTGATCTTTATTTTTTTTTTAAAATCAAATTTCTAGTCATAAATTAAGGTCTAAAATTTTAAAGATAGAAGACGCACTGGAGCTCGTCTAATATTATGTAATAAAAATGATAAAAACCCCTTTTCATAACCATTTCTATTAATTTTGCGCAAAATAACACTCTCATCACAAGATGTTACAAATTATGATAAAATTGATATAATTTCAATGAGCTGCTAGTTTACTCAATTAGTTCAATGAGGTCAGAATAAAATAATAAAGACTAATTCCTCTATAAATTAAAACTTATATTATAAACAAAAAAAAATAAATTATAATTAAAAATTATAATTCATTAATCATTAAAATTTTGTATTCAGTTAACAACCGGACTGCTCAATAATAAATTATAACGAAATTGCCTTGATCTTGAGAGATCTTTTATTGATTTCATGACATATAATATAATGACATATAGAACATGATTTCTGATTTAATTGTTCATAGTCCGTACTACCATGTTGCCACTTAATTAAATAACACCTTGGTCTTGATATTGCACTTTCTTTCTTTCTTTTTTTGATAGTTAGGAATGTACTTTTTAGGAAAAAAATAAATATGATGATCACATTTTTCATATGAAATCATAAGAACAAATAGCCTCCTTGGTTACATTATTATTTTCTTATTAGGTGTTTAATTTGGAGCTTGCTAAAAATTGTTTGGATCATTTCATCTCTGGTTCACTTGCCAATAATTTTGTTGTCAATTAATGAATCATGTTTGAAAAAATCCTAACTAGTTTGGAACTTGTCAAATGTCATATATTATGGCAATTCATTCTTGTCTTGTTTGGATTTTTGTAAACGGAGTACAAACACACGACGTGACATCATCGGCCAATAAACTTGGAACAAAATTCTCCACAAATTAATGATAAAAGAAAAAATCATTCTCCTATTAGATGTTATGTGGTCACTATTGATATAAAGAGATATCGTGCTTTGTTTATACGTATCAGCCGGATATACTGTATCGTATTTTTTTATAATAATATTAAAAAATATTTTTAACGATACATCATATTTTGACACACTGTATCTACACGGGTTTAGATATATTTTAACTTTTTTTAATTCAAAATTTTGATTTTAATTGTTAAAAAACATTTAAAAGTTCGAAAAGAACAAAAAAATCAGAAAAAAATAAAAAAATTTCATAAAATGAAGGAAGCCTTTTTACAATAATATATATATATATTTTAAATATATTTATAACAGTTATTAAAAGTATATTATAATAGCTATTTTTTAAAATTTTATTTTATAGACGTGTCTCGATATATCATATATCAGCCAAGTATTTGAACGTACCATACCGTTCTAACGTACTTATTATCTAATACGACACTTGTAAGGACTAGACGATGACATGTGAAGCGCGATATATCTAAACACACTGTATTTTAACCGTATTAGAATACATATAATATGTACCAAGTATATTTGTTAATATACTAGTGGCCACCATGGAGAAACTGTTAGATAAGTGCTGATCACTGTACAGTCATGGAAAACTTCATGTATAGTAAGTGTGAACGCTCCATAATTCTCTTCATATCATGTGAAAACTCAGACATCATATCAGTATCCTGAAAGAGATTTCCTGTGTTGTCAGCAAAAGAAAAAGAAGAAGAAGAACAAAAAAAGAGAGAAAAATGCTTCACATCGTACCTGTCATTTCGCATTGTCCCTTCTCAGAATGAAAAATGGAACTTGATATTTGTATGTATATTTGTATTGGAGGCAGATTTGAATTATTGAAACTTGAAAACCCTAACATCCACAAATAAGATTCTGTTCTAGATCTTGATGTCAACTTGTGAATACTTCGAATCACAAAAAAAAAAAAGAAACTTGTGAATACTTCGAATCACAAAAAAAAAAAAAAAGAAACTTGTGAATACTTCGAATCACAAAAAAAAAAAAGAAAAAGAAAAGAAACTTGTGAATACTGATTGCACTTTTTGTAGAGCCTCAAGATCGACCTCAAATATGTTTTGAATTATCTGCATCCGAAATCATTTTTTTATATAAAGAAGTTTAAATTATCTAAATTTAGATATTCATAAATAATTTTATATTTGAATTTTGAACTCACAATTTTTACATAATATCATTTTTGTTATTACATCAAAGAATGAACGATTTTCTGCATCCAAAATAATGTCCGATCAGAAATTATATAATAATTTCCTGCTCTAAAAATTAATTAGTTGCAATGCGATTCTTTTGATCTTGTTATGCTACGTGTCATGGGAACACTAATCGTTGTGGAAATGAAATTAAAGTTGAAGCTTTAATTACATGTATGACTATTGATGGCACTATGCCTCCTGACCAATTTTATTTACTTGTTTTTATCTATTATATATTTCATTCAAAAAATATTTTAGAAGTCAAATCATCATATAACATATCATTTACAAATACAAATAATTTTAAATAAATTATAGCGAGTTACATGAATGATTCTTAAAAATCACTTAACCGTTGTAGTCCTGAAAGTAAAAAAATTTCAATTTGGTCCTTGGATTTTTTTTTTGTATGTGATTGGTTCACGTTAGAAATACTATTATTACTAGGAAAACAACATGTTTATGTTTATTTTGTTTAAATAAATTTGAATTGATTTGAATAAGTATTATCAAGTTTTAATTCATTGCCAGTATCATTCTATTTTAGTCGTCTTGTTACCTTTATTGACATAAAATTTTCTCTAATAGTACTAGCATAGTTGTATAGATAGTTAGGTTAATCAAAAGGGTTGTACTAAATTATAAAGTTATATTCTTATTAATTGGGTTAGTTACATTACTGAATATAATTTTCTCAATAATGTTAATAAATTGGTCCTGATGATTACATTCACTGTAATATTTAATATATTAAATGTAGTTATCAATTACAATTAGTTGAATGGCTTGCTAAGGAGTAAGATACCAAGAGTATATAATTATTATAATATGATATATGTACGTCGGATGTTCTTAAAATTAACCCATAAAAGGTCAGGATATTTTAATATTTTTGGGGGGTATTTAAGTCCATTTTAGAGTAAGTTGCCTCAGACAAATTTGGTGTTTTGGAAGGTTGTTAAGACAAAATTCCCTTAATTTATATTTTATTATTTCAAACTCTAGTGCTTCAGGGGTTCACCAAAAAATAATTTATTAAAAAAAAAAATAAGTGCTTGAGTTAGTCCCACTAGTAATCTATTATAGGCGTTAGCTAGAAAGTTAACCCAAGATTATATTAATAAATCACAAAAAAGGTAGCAAGTGGCATCATCCAAATTTTTTTTTAGTAGCTTTTAGGTCTATTTGGTAGCAAGACAAATTAAAAAGATGAGATGACAATCACTTTATTAATTTCCTGTTGCCACGTGTTGTGATGTAGTGGAAACTCTGCCATTATTTATAAAGCCACTTAACAGTCTAACAACTAAGCTAATCATATTTTGATGGTCCACTTGGTTTTATAAAAAATATAAAAATATAAAATTAAACCCTTTCTTTTTTATTTCCAATGTGCTAATCAGTGAAGAATGTTTCCAACCCAAGAAAAGAGTTTGGTTAACTGCCATGTGAGGTAATTAATTAATTCTTGTTTTTCTACAACAGATGTCAATCTGGCTTTTTGTGCAATTTTTTCTTGTTTGAATGGAATCCAAGGGAAGGGAGAAAAATAACTTTGCTTAAATGATTTTTTTTATTTAGTTGCATATTTTTTCATAGAAGGACAAGGTTAATAAATTAAAAAATATATATTTTTTTTATCTTCCATAACTAGCATATATTTCTTTCTAAAGACTAACAAGTATTGTTGTTGCTTTACATATCATCAAAATGATGTCTAATTTAAAAACTATATTCCTACATCAGTAAAGAATTATTTATATCAGTAGGGAAATTAATCATGTTTTTAATTTCTGAAATTGCAGGATGGAAATACTCTAATATTCAGTTAAAATAGTTCAATATAATCTACATGTCAAAATGTTGCTGGGTACATAATATTATTACTTTTTAAAATATTTTTACTACATTTTCGGATTTTAAAAGGTAGCTCTATAACAGTGAAAAAAAATAAAAATATGTACTACTGCAATATTTGTCATGTAAGCTACTTGGATCATTGATATATAAAAATACATGATTTGAACCTAGATCATCCGTATATAAAATACATGGTTTGGACCATTTGTATTTTATCTGAAAAAATAAATAAATAAACATTTATATAATAACCAAACTTAATTTACACATACATACATATATACATATATATATATATAGAGTAAAGCTAGCGTGAGGTTAAGCTCACAAAACTCTTTTGTAAACTTAACTAAAAAATTCATCGAAACGGCTCCAAACGATAAATCTGAGTTGCTCAATAAATTCTTCATATTAAAATCTGATAGGATACCGAAATTTTCCATTTTTAGAGTTTTCTAACTATTTTTTCGGATTTTTTAAGATAATTCTAAAATAATAATAAAATAATGAATATTTAAATATCAGAATAGATCATTATAAAAAAATCTGAAAAAATACTTAAAAAACTCAAAAAATGAAAATTTTTTTTGTATCCTATAAGATTTTGATATAAAAAAATTATTTAATAATTTGAATTTAAAAATTTAAATCGATTCAATAAATTTTAAAATTAAACTCATTAAAAAACTTAATAAGTTTATACTCACGTTAAATTTACTCTAAATATATACATATATACAGACATATATATGTATATATATACATATACATATACATATACATATACATATACATATATAATATATATATATATATATATGTATGTTTTTTTCACTTCTGCGATGTTTGGTACGTGCAGAGGATCCACATATTTAATCAGGCCCCATCCCAACAAGGGGCTTAGAGACTCAGAAAAAAGTACAACCGTGGAGGAAACCTTTATAGGGAAAAAACAAGAAATATGTCCCAATTCTCAAACCTAGTACCAATTCACACAACAAACCCTTTAATGGAAGCATCCACCCAAATTATTCACATGGGAGACATAAAGATCTCTGGTGAATCCAACGTCAGATAAAAAGGCATTTATTTATATAATATATGGAAAAAAAATATGCATTCAATCCAAGTAGCCACAATTTTATTATTAATTGTATATTTATATGCATCATCATCACACCATATACCTCACCATGTGTTACCCCCAAAAGTTTCAACAATGTAAATTTCATAGTATTCTGATGCTAAGATGCGCAAGAATAAAGTGGACAAGCACTAACCAAAGGATGTGGTCCCACAAGTATGATTCCACAGTAATTTATAGTACATATCTAAGGAAATATTAACATTAATTTGAAGAATTTCAAAGGGGATAACTATAAATCAAAAACTTAAGATTAAATGACGCTTTTGTTATACATCATATTTTATATCTATCACCTCCATAAACCTCATGGAAGTTAAAAAGTCCCCTCTCTAACTCTCCTTTCCCATTAAACACTCATATTTTGCCTTCTTTTTTTTTTTGGTAAAGAACAAGATTTCCTCCTATATTTACAAATCTACCTCACAAAAAGAATAAAACATTTGTATCACCAAACCTCTTTTATCTACCTTCCACCTACAGCTACGACCACATTAGCCGGCAAACCACCGCCGTCGCCTTTACTGGCATAGCGCACTGAAGTTGAAAGTCGTACCACTAACTTCCTCTCATCACACCTGAAATTATGCTTCATTTGCTGGATTCTGGGTCCCAAAACCTTCTCAGTCCAGTCTTCAATCTCTGCTCCTTGGATCCAAACTCCGCTAACCATTCGATCAATCACCTCATCATCAACCCGAATTGAACAGCCGTCTCCCAAAATGCCCACAATTTTTGAAGTAACGCTTTCAAGCACTTGCTTTTTTAGGGGGCCAAAATCGATTGGCTCAAAGAGAATGGATTCCTCAACCAAATCAATCAATTCCAAAATGGGAGAAGGCATGAAGGATTTAACGGCGAGTCGACCTTTATCCAATGGCTCATGCTCTATGGTCAAATCACTCGAGTTACGGGACCCCTCACATGTGTCATCTACACTTGAACCAATTGCTAGGTTGAGGTCTAGAGATAATGCCGACTCCTTCCTCATCTTAGAAGGTCGGTCGTCGTCGCAGAGCCAATCTGCTCGGTGCTTCACAGATTCATCAACAGAGCTAGATGATAGTTCCAACTGCCATGAAACCGAAACCGCCAAATCAAGAATCCTCTCCTCGTACTGGATTAAAGTTTCATGCGTTGGATCCGTCTCTCCATGAATCCAGCTCGTGGTGAGGATAAAAGTCACATTACCTAAATTAACCTCACGCCCATGAGTGTCCGGCAGACGGCCACGCTCAATCGCTCGCTTAATTTTCCCCCTAACCACTGTGTCAGCACGGTCAATATCTTCGATCAAGATAACAGCAAAAGGGTTTATACGAACAGCCTCCACTACCCTATCCAAACTAGTCTTACCCCATAAGTCCCTGTTTGCTTCTACACGGTCGCCTGACCCGAACCTAACGATTACTGGTCCAGCACCAAATAAAGATTCTGATAAAGCAACAGCCATCTTTCTCTTGCCAATTTGATCTGCCCCAACAAATAAGAGCCAGGTGTCACCTCTCGGAATGAGACCACGCCGTTTGCTGTTGCCTGCCCTGCACTGGATAACGACTGCAGCAACAGCTGATGCAGCATTAGGTTGCAACGGGACCTTTTCTTTCAAATCCTTCAAAAGCTTCTTGAATGAATCGATATCGGCTATGCCGGCTATTTTGGCCTTTTGCTGATCTGACAAAGATTCCGAGAACTTGGGCCCACCAAGCGAGAGATCAGTTTTTACAGGGCTGCCTGGTGGGCTCTTGGGCTTATTACTGCTGTCACTCAATCTTGAATTTAACAACGGTTTTTCAGGAACTGAAGGGACTTTGAGCTGTGGCATGATCTTGGTCACATTTCCTGCGGTTAGCGTCAAATCTGGTGCAATTGGTGATGGCAGAGTAGAAGGGATGGTAGATGGTATGGAGAGGGTCGGGTGAAGCCGAGAGCATGTCTCACGCCATTTCTTCTGCAATTCCTCGGTGCGGTTCTTCCACATGAGCTCTTGATCCTTGGCCTAGTACAAATAAAAACAGTACACATAAGCCCCTGCAAATTTTGTAGACAACAAAAGTTTCCACAAGTAGGTGTTTGATATAATACATCTAACTGAAAAATTCACGATACCTGAACTGGGCTGTTCGGGGATCCAGATTGTGCGGTTTGACCAGGGCCAAGCTGGAGCCAATGAGGCAGACCCTGACCCGAATCAGCTTTTGACACAGTTGTCGCAGATGCGGATGATGATTTCTCAAACTGTTCAGCAACAAGCTTTCCCATTTCGCGTTCATATCCAGTCATGCATAGCTGGCACATGCTTCCTCTGGTGCCTGGATTGGTGTTACCGAGCATAATTTGTGGGCTCTGTCTCAAGGGGATCACACCGGCTGATAGTACGGGCCTGATACCCATCCCCACACCTTTCATCGGCGATACAGTGCTTAACGAGTTGTTAAGAATGCCTCCAGTTGCAAGAAGCCTGCAATTATTATTTTTTTTTATAAAATTAACAGAACAGCAATTATATCGAAACAGCACAGGATTGAAAGTTTGTAAATAGTGCACAAAATAATTTCTATAATAATTGTGTATAGAATTCCATGCAAGCATGCTTCTTCCAGATTGAATCTAACTTCCTATATCGGCCATATTATTATGTTAAATGATTTCCAAAATTCAGAGCTGTTTATACTTAATCCAAAAAAAAAAATCTGATAAGTTACCTTGAGTTAATCAGGCTGGGCTGCGTCGACTGATGACGTGGAGCTGCAATCGACATGGCTTGCAGCTCCCACTCAGTCTCCATATGGGGGTAATACACCTGGCACCTCAGGTATGTGGCACAAGCAGCGGTCCCCACCAACCAAACCTTTCTCTCCTCTTTGCTGTTAAACCGCACCAAAAGCCGTGCAATCTCCGCCACCGCAGATAGACCCGCCTCCGTCACAACTGGCGGGCCTCGTGTGGCTGGACCCAAATTCTGGCCCGGACCCTCTACCAACCATTTCAAATCCCCCAAATTTATCACAATTGTATTTGCTACCCTCAATTTCTCCTCAATTACACCACTCAAATCCCCAACCTTTGACAAGTCTGGGTCTAAATTAAAAACCTGTGCTGAATTAACGGGCAGCGGTGCCTGACCTGAACCTATCTTTTGCAGTACCTCCTTCAAAATGAATTCGAGGTCGGAATCTCCAACCAGTATGGGATTTCTCTTATTGGATCTGAGCATTATATCAAACACCTTTTTCACCTCCTCTACTCTCTTCTGTCCATCAACCGGTCGGGCCGAAGCCGCATTAGCTAATCTCGGATTCATGTACAAACTATTCCTATGCGAATTCAAATTCAGATTGGGGTTTTGAACTAGGGAGGGGATTGGCGATGGAATAGCTGGGGATTGGGAAAGACCTAATTGCGGAGGAGAATTGCTTGTACAAGAGGAAGTAGAAAGTAGAGAATTCTCAATGGTGGATTTAACGGCTGAGGAATTGAACGAAGCCTCCCGCATGACCCTGGACACCGACGGGTCGTCCAAAATGGAGAGAACCAGCTGTTCTAGCTCCACTTTGACCGCTAACAGGGGAGGTTGCGGGCTATCAGGGCAGCCCGACCCGCCTCTCCTCTGGTGGGCCTGCGCCCGTTTGAGAGCAGCCATCAAGGCGTTGGAAACCGGAGGGCAGGAGTTGGGAGGACTGGAGGAGGAAGGGAGCCGATCGAGGGCGACGGAGAAGCATAATTCGAGAGCCCGGCACTGCAGGGGATGCGGCGAGTTTGAACTAGCGGTGGCACAAGCACGGCGAAAGATACTGGAGGGGGAGGAGAGGAGGGATGCCGCCACGTGTAGAGGTGTAGTTTGACCATGCCTCCGCCTCGCGGCCTCTTCGATCGAGCGGGAGAGAACCGCCGCCGCGTCTGGCGTCAGCGTTTGTTGAATTGTGCTCAAATCCGCCCTCATTGGTGGTCCTCCAATTGGGAAAAGCTGGAAACTTTGGGATTTGATTTGGGATTTTTGTGGGTTTTCAGTGGGAGGAAGAATTGGAGGGTCAACTCGACAACGAGAGATGTGCTCTGTTTTTGCTGTTTTTTCCAATTTTATGATTAGACAAAAGGGGGGAAAGGCGAATTATTTGATGGATTCAGTAAGAAAGCCCGTGCTCTCTATAGACTTATGGAGGGATCAAAGAGAAAGGAGGTTTTCTTGACTTGAGATGGAGTAAATTAAGTTTCGGAGAGAGAGAAACAGAGAGCGACGGAGGGACAGATTGAAACCAGAGAAGATTTATCGTTTCTCTCTCCAGTGTATTCTCTCATAATAGGGGTTCCTTCCTTGTTTTATCGAAACTATGCTCGTGGAGTGCCGAGCAAGAGAGTCGAGGAAGAAGTCGAATGATTTTCATGCATTGAAGAAAGAGAGAGAGAGAGAGAGAGGAAAGGTGTATATGGTCACTTTTTAGGTCGGTTTGGGAGTAGGAAAACAGGGTACTAAAATATTGGAGTTGTGGATGAAAGCATGGGTACTTTTTGGTGGTTGTTTGAGGAACTCAAGGCATGGAAAGGAAGGCAAGAGAGAGAGAGAGACAAAGAGAGAGAGAAGCAAACGCGGTTTTATCCTCACATCTCTGAAACGAGATGAAACGGGAAGAAAAAGAGAGATTTTTAACGAGAGAAGATATGAAACACAAAAAGGCGAACAGATGCTCTGGATTTTCTGTGGCTCGTACAACCTATGAGACTAGGTGGTGTCTCTCACCTTTTGCTTGAATCATCATTAAATCAACTCAGGACATTCTCATTCTCTTTGCCTCTTTTTTTTCTTTTTCTGTGATTAAAGCTGATAATTGAATTGAATCCAAATCCCTTTTTGGATTTCAACTTAGTGTTTTTTTCCTGCTTTTATTGGTAGAAAATGAGAATTTTTTTTGTTTATTTAAAATTGAATAGTATGTTCGAAAATAAACCGACTCGAGTCATATTTAAAAAAAAATTTCGTGAATGATGTCAATGAATCGGTCTGATTTGTTCGTTTTATTTTCCAAATTAACATTTTTTGTCTTTTTTCCTCTCCAAATCGGAGTGTGGATCACACGAATTAATTTTGTCGCATTTTCCATATTCTCCATTTTCTATAATATTTATAAGTGATGTTTACATAGATAAGCAGCATTATTCAATTTAATAGAAATATAGAAAATTGTATAAATCAATCAATTTTTAAAATGTGAAACAAATTATCATAATTTAGCTCACTTGATCAGTAATAATATCAATATCTATAACTAAAAATATATACATATAATGTAATATCTCGTTTAGATCGTCCATTGCAACAACAAAAATATCTTTTTCTCGATCGAGATCATCAATTTTTAAGATTTTTTTTTTTTACATTCCTAAAAAATATATTTTCTCCGATGTTTGTTCGTTTTAAATAATTATCATATATATCTATCATAATATGATTTACTCGTTGTTGCAATGAAATTCTGGTTTGTTTAGGCATGTTGTATAAGAATATGAACAAATAATGATTAAAATTAATTGTACGATTACACGAGTAATTAATTACAATCCTCAAGTGCTATCCAGCCTCATAATTGCGATCAAAGAATAACCACGTTGCCAATGTTTAGACCGTACAATATAGTTTAGATAAATGTTTTTTTTAATTACCAAGTCTATAATTAGCATGGGGTATATAACTATATATATATATATGTTTTTTCTTCTAAAGGAAAACCTAAATATTAATTTTTGTTAGTTTCATCAAATTAAAATGTTGAAAAATATATAATTTCATGAGAGCTTTCATGCTATCAAATTAATTTTCTGTTGTAAATAATGTCAATATTGTTGATATACACAGAAAAGTTTGACGACTAAATAGAGATTTTAAAATTTTTCAATGGCAATTTGTTTTTATCAAAAAAACAAAAAAAAAGGACCACAGACAGATACTACTTCAAAAAAAAAATGACATTTTAGTTTCTACAATTGTACTTCTATATGAAATTACAAATAGACACCAATTGGATATGATTGACACGTGTCAAATACCCAAATGTCAAAAGAAAAAGACTTGTAATTCGGAATTTAATGCAATTTAGCCATATTATTTCTGAATTATTTCAGGAAAAAAGAAGAAGGAAATACCTTGTTGGTTTTGTCAGATTGAAAGAGATACATTTGGACATTCTGTGTTATTGCTTTCCAAAATAAATCGGCATGACAGTGAACTTATTTGTGTTTATTTAATTATTTATACATCTATTCTTCTTCTTCTTCTTTTTTTAGAAAAAAGAATTGATATGGCACAAAGTGGACTTTGAAAATTCAAAGTTAGTTCTTTCTTTTTTCTTTCTTTCGGTCACATTTTTTCATCGACGAATTTACCCAATTTCTGGAAACTTTCCCTCTTTATTATTATTATTTGTCAGATTGAATGGAACCAGTCTCCTAATAAATTCCCCCCCTTTGACTACAAAAAAATTTCAGACTTGTTATATTCAGTGTACAACCGAGGAGACATTTAAACCACATAGTTTAAGAATAATATTAATGATTAATTATTGGAAATATTTGATTGAAAAGTAGGCTGCGTACATGGGTTGGTAACGGTTTTCGTTTTTATTATATTTCAGTTCGTATTCGTATTCGTATTCGTATTCGTATTCGTATTTGTTGTAATTTGGATTCGAATAATAGGATCCTATTTAATTATAATATTTAATTTTTCATAAGAAAGATGTATATTAGAATTTGAGAATTTGTTTTTTATTTAATGATAAAGATAATATTTTTTATGTAAAAGATCGTAAGTTTGAAATCCGAATGAGTAATTTTTATAGACATTTAAAATTGAGTAGTTTAGATTTTCATTTTTATCTAAAAAATATACATATATAGAGCAAAATTTTAAATAATTCTTCTAATACATTTTTTCAATGCTTTCATCTTTTAATTACTTTTTCTTCTACAAACCATGTCAAAAGATAATAAAATATTACATCACTCGTGAAGAAAACAAATTAAATTAACCATTTAGCTAGATCCATGATTTTAGTTTCAAAAATTGAAGCAGTGATTCATGTATTAATCGTAGGAGACAAAATTATTTGATTTTTGACCTTTCATATTTAATTTTTCAGTTCCGCGGCAGTACAAAAAAAATATAATATTGTTATTTCTTTTTAATTATAAAATTATTTAAATCAATTCGGACAGTAAAGATGACAATGATGACAGTATCAATAAGTTAGCTACTTTGTGTTAATAAAATCATGAATATATTTATGCACGCTTTATCTGGTAGGATATATTTATAGCTTTGATTAATCATTTTAGGTTTTTAATAATTGAATAGAGTAGACGACTATTAAATGCAACCGCAAAAAAAAGAGAATCAACATCTGCTAGCATTGTTGTTGTGCCGTTATTTCATATATATATGGACCATTAAATTAAATCAGATTAAATATGCCTAGAGCTGGTGCAAAATTAATTAATTAATATAAGAGCAGTTGATCTGCAGGCGTAGCACAACGGTTATAGGTCTTATTTTTTACGAAAAGAAGTAGATTCAAATCCCGCAAAAAATATTTAAAAAAATAAATATCAAAATTA
The DNA here is from genome assembly GCA_037678475.1 of x Bolboschoenoplectus mariqueter. Classification (NCBI taxonomy): domain Eukaryota; kingdom Viridiplantae; phylum Streptophyta; class Magnoliopsida; order Poales; family Cyperaceae; genus x Bolboschoenoplectus; species x Bolboschoenoplectus mariqueter. The sequence goes on along the minus strand of CM075260.1, from coordinate 473,043 downwards.
ACAAAAATCCTTATATTAAAAAGTATATATATATATATATATATAAAAGAAGTTAATTTCATAGCAAAATAAATTAAGCAACAACAATCTCTTTCTCTATAATCCAACGATGTAATCCTATACCAACCAAACATTTTTTTTTTTACGGGGGCACAGAGAGGAGGCAACTAGAACATTTAATAATATTTTATTTTCTATTATAAACTCAAAAAGGTCATACGTAAGGTTTCATGTAGTTGGCACATTTAATATAATTTTCTCTCTCATACTTTTTTGAACAGTTATTCTAATACTTTCTTTCCATACCTGTTGATCTCCTCTTGTTGTTTTCCACCTCTCCTTTTCTTTCTTTTAAAATCTCTTGCTTCTCTCTCTAATCTCTCTCTCTATCTTATCAAGAGAATGCTGACCTGCTATTGACTATACCTTTTTATCATACTTAACATTTTTATATGGTTACTGTTCACATCTCCAACTTAAGGATCTCTATAGTGATGTGATGGGTTCTATATGCTGTCATTAAAATTTATAACAGCAGAAATATCATAGATTTTAAACGATTCGATTTAATTTGAATTAAATGATTTATATTTAGTTATAAAAAGTATTTTTTTTATTTATATTTTTAGTGGGTCGAATATATCATAGACTCAAAGAAATTATAGCACCGGTGTGTCATAAAAAAAGTATGGGTCCAATCCATGATGTTAGGGAGTTGATAAAATTATTAATGCCGTTGTCGGTACAAATTTTATTATACATATTAATGATTTTATTATACAAATTTATTTTTGTACAATATTATTATTATTATTATTATTCAACTAAAATGAGTTATTACGCATATTAACGGTATTTAAGTTGAATAATAAAAATATTGTACAAAATAAAATCGTCAACATGCATAATAACTCAATTAACGTACATAATAAAATCTATATCGATAACAATATCAATAATAGTGTCTCCGTAACATTTTCCATATATTATTCCTCAATATTTGGTCTCTTGGTTTCCAGTCACCTTAACATAAGGTCATTTGTTTTTTAGTCAACTTCAAATTATTCAAAAACATAATCATCCACTAAATAATTCTAGCTATTTAGATAAAATGTTTGCAGTACTAAATAGTTCAAAACATGGCATTTTTCGGCCTAAATCTGTCACAATTCAGAAATAATTTCTATTGATATATTAAATATGAGTTATTAAGGTGCTACATACATAAAGTAAAGATGAAATCTTATGTCAGTACCAAATGATTATTTAAAATTTAAACGGTCAATTTTGAACCGTTCAATGTATTACAAATGCTCACTTTTTATTGGACGAGTCATAATCGTTTGGATCAGTGACCTACCTTCCTAAATAATTTGTTTGCTATAATATTTCGATATATAGATCACATTAAGCAGCTCAAATCAACAGCTTGCATATTTCAGTTATTATTCATATTATTCATATTAATATGAATAATAATTTATTAATAGAAAATTTCAGATGGAGGAGGATGCTTCAACTGACATCTAATCAAACCGTGACTTCAGAATATTTTTGCTTATGTATGTTATCTTTTTGAAGTAGCAACAAATATTTTTGGCATTAATTTTGTATGGAGATAATTTCGAATATAGGATTGATAATTATACCTTTTAATTATATCTTTTATTTACACTCCAAATAAATTTATACTTTTTTTATAAAGTATTTATATCTAATGATAAAAATATTTATATTTATATTATTAAAATTAAAAATTATACGAATTATATTTATACTTGTGTAATAAAATTTTTAACTTTAATTTTTCTATAATTATTTAGAAAAGAAAAAATAATAAACACTTTTTTATATTAATTATAAATACTTATAAATTCAGATATAAATAAATTGTCTATTTAATATAAATATTTTTGGTGTGTCGATAAGGAGTACAAAATGTGAGTTGTGCAAACATAATTTCTCTTTTGTATAAATATTTTGTTGATGTGTATAAAGTATGATGGCTTTAGATTTAGTGTGTGATTTAAGGCATGCATATTTTTTACTTAAAAAATGTTTTTGGAATTCATATCCATTCATTAAATTATGCTCCGAATGTTATATTAAAAATATGTTCCGAATGTTTTTGGAACTCGATTGTTCCAACGCTCTATTAAAATTAACAGTAATTGATTTAAGACCTGAACATTCTCTTAACGGATCTATGGAATTTTCTAATGCTGTGTGAACAATATTTTTGTCACAAATATATCACTACTAAATATCATAATCCTTATATTTCATACTATTCACAAAGAAAAAAAGACAACAATACATCACATCGTTGAAAGATTTAATAAAATTTTAAATCTAAATAAATAAAAAAAATAAAAAAATAAAAAAATAAAAAAAATAAAAAATATTGGCAACTCCATATGACTAAATAAAACATCATGACATCATCATTACTTTTGACAAATAATCCACGGGAGATATCTCAAGCGTCCAATATGGGGAGGTCGTTAACAAAGACACACAGCTTCTCTCTCTCTGTCTCTGCTCCAAAAATCTCCTTTTCACACGCAACTACTGCCTCAGAAAAAAAGGCACCCAAAACGCACGGATTTCTTCGCCTTTTTCTCACTTCCAAGTTCCAATCAGACTGCCAATTCCATACCATACCACATATCATATCATATCATATCATATCATATCATACCATATCATACCATATCATACCATACACCATGATGCCATATTTTGCCATGCCATTTAAGTTTATTAACACATCTCATGCCTCTCTCTCTCTCTCTCTATATCTGTGACTGTCTCTCAGCAATTATTTAAGCATTGAGAGTTTGGAATGGTGACCTATAAAATCTATAATAGGAAACAGTTATTATGTATGTTGGCTCTCACTTCTCCCATGCTGCTGCCTTGTTTTTTTTTAGATTTTTTTTTCCATCTGGAATTATTCAAGTCTCCGGGATTGTACTCTCCGTGAACCGTAGATTTGACATAAATAATGATAGATTTTGTCTATCTGTATAAAGATAGAGATTCAAATTTCATAAAAAACATTTGAAAAAAATAAATACCACGATTGATGAGAGTATTTATTTCAAAAAAAATATTCCCAAGTATTTATTTTTTATTTACTTATTTCCTTTTTATAATTGTCAAAAAAAATGCCTTATTCGGAAATAATAAATCGTGCCTGTCTGGATAATTAAATGCTGTCACAATTTCATAAGCGCATGTGGTCACTTCTCATGTCATAAAAAATTAATACATGGTTGACTAAAATGTGAAATACATATAAATTTTCATGTGACAATTATGACATTAGTTGATTCCTTCTTCTAGAAAAATATATAGATTAGGCACACAAAAATTTCCTTGAAACTTCCTTTTTTGTCAAATTAATCCGCAAGAATATGAGACTATGAGTCAACTGCCAATCCCCTCAAATGTAAGATTATATTAGATCTCAAAAACAAAATAATTTACTGACGACTAAATAGTTCTTGTTTTTTTTTTAGGAAAATGTTTGGGAGATACTATTATTGACACTGTAATGAATACCGACTTTATTGTTCATGTAAATGAGTTATTATTGTTCATATTAACGATTTTACCATGCGATTTATTTTTGACAATATTTTTATTATAAAATTCAAATACCATTAATACGAATAATAACCCACTTAAGTTGAATAACAAATGTACTATACAAATAAGTTGCATATTAAAATCGTTAATATGAATAATAACTCATTTAGTCTGAATAATAAAATCGATATTAATTATGAAATTAATGACCGTATCTGTATATTAACTTTTTTTTAATAACAAATATATGTTAATTTTCTACCTGAGTTAAGTTAGGAGAACCAGAAAATTTACTGCAGTGTTTTTATTTTTTTTAATAGTTCCAGGTGAAATAGTTCCAGGTGAAATTATTTCTTTCTTTTTTGTGGGCCAGTATTGAAAGCATGTTAAATGTGCTAATTAATTGATACATTGGATAAAGATGCCAAAAAAATATGCTTTGTTTTTTTCTCATTTTATTCAAAGGTTAAATGAATTTATTCTTGATAGTTGACCCTACATCCTATAATATAACGAAACGTATTGATAATGCTACTTTGAAAGAATGCATGCGCCATAATTATTTCACATCCAATTTATTCAAAATCATTCAAACAATACCTCCGTGCAAAATGGGAACAAAATATGTGACGCAACCTAATTAAATTCTATATATTTTCTGAAAGGATTGTTTATCTATTTACTCGTTCAAATAATTAATTGTTTGGTTAATTATAATTTATTTCCTAGGTTGAAAAAGAAAAATAAAATAAAAGACAAGGAAAAAAAAGTAAAAGTAATTTTGAAATCATTTGTGACTGTGCTTATATTAAGAACTAGAACATAGTTATATCTCTTAATTTTATTTTATAAAATTCAAATAATTGAAGATTTGTAGTATATTGTGCCCAGGCTTTGTATAAGAAAATTGAAAATTAATTTTATTATAGAAATGATGAGATTATTATAGAGAGAGAGAGAGAGAGAGAGAGACCTGAATTGAGCATGATAGTTTGTGATCTGCATGTGGGGCCCACCATTCAGAGCATCCTTTAAAATTGTCACATGGAGAAGCGCACAAAAGATACAATTTGGAGATGGCAAGCAAAGAAGGGAGAGAATGATTACCTTCATTGAATAAGCTAGTGGTTATAATCAAATTAGTGTTAAAAATTAGTTAGATGTCATAATCTCTTTCACCATCTACTTTTTCTCCACCTCTTATTATTATTTTTGTTAAAAATATGTTTTTTCTTCTTTATTTCTTTCTTCCCTCTCCACACCTTTTTCTAGTCCTTTTAAAGGGAACATTTCAAAAAAGAAGGGAACATTTTATTAAAGAAAGGGAAAATGATAATAACTAATAAGCCAAAAAAGCACCGCCTTATCTCCTAAGTTAGCACTACAATATCAAGCAATTAATATTATTTAAGAGAGACCACACCATATATATATACATATGTATATATATGCACACTTGATTGATTGCCAAGTTCTTTCATCAACCCATTAATTTTATTCATTCACTGAGCTGCCACGTGGATTCCACTTCTCATATATAGAGAAACATGAAATGTAGCTTACTTCATATTTTCTTTGGAAGCAAATTTTTGTTTTTTTAAATAAAGAATTCTGTTAGTTTCATATTCTTTGAAACCAATTTTAAGAGAAAAAAAGGGAAAAATTAATAGTGATGAACAAAAAAAATATCACATATATTTTATCCTTTCCGGCTCTAGTTTATTGTACTTTTCATATGACTACTTTAAAAAAAAAATCTATATTAGCAATTTATTGAAAGTAAGTTAGAAAACAAATAACGAGTCAACCAAAATAAACTAATACTTAATAAATGTTCAATATTATCTTAAAATTATACAAACAACTATATATAAAAATATACATAATCATATAAAATATGACAGAATAAAACCGTAGAGACATACCTCTCCCTAATTTCATGTCCGATCTAATTTTTATCATGCTCGTATTTAGTCACTGTCATATCTTATCTTATCATCTTTAGAGTTTAACGGATTGATAATAAATTCGGATGGACTATAAACCTTTTTGTCATCCACAGAGAAAAACACATGTTTATTTTTAGATATATTTTAGATCGGATATGGATACATATGTTATTGAACGAGTATAGAAATTATTATTTAAGACCATATATAAAAGGATGTTGATATGGAATTTTTTTATGAGATAAAAATATGAGTTTAACCACCCAATTTTAATTATTTATAAAAAATTATCTAATTTTGAATTTGAAATAAATAATTAAATAATATAAGTATCTAATTTCTCATTTTCTGACGGCGACAATCATCACATGGATCTTTTAACTAATGTCATTGAATTTCAACACGAGGACTAAAAATTAATTAAAACCAACACGTAAGTTGTTCCACTTGTTAAGTATTCTTCACATTTTTTTTTGGGATTTGTCAATTTTTGATCCGATCCGATCTAAAAGAAAATGGGATGATACGGATCTATCATTTTTTATCCATCTCAAGTTGTGTCGGATCGAACCATTTAATTGTGTGTTTTTAGATTAAATTTGACAACCCTAATTGTCTAACTTACCAATTTCCATAACCGTTGATTATTATTTTTGCTTGTGACAATATCGGAGCTGTTGTAATATGCTGCCGAAGCTTTTCCCCTTTATTAACACTGCTTCCAAACAATTTAATTAATGTTGACCTTTTTCATGAATATCCAACAAAAATTGGTGCTCACACTTCTCTTCTCTTCTTTTTCTTTTTCTTTTTCTTTTTTCTTTTTCTTTTTCTTTTTCTTTTTCTTTTTTCAATTCCTAGCCACATGTCATCCTTTCTTCATTTATGAAAGATATTAATAAATGAATTATATGTGATTATCTCTGTGCCGCCTCTTCTCTTTCGGATATCCGCTACAATTGGGGGTTTTGGTCTCATCGTCCAACCATTTTTGTTTGGTGCCAACTCAGGTGCAATGCACTTGGCACCGATTGTTAGTTGTTACCATCATCATTTATTGTATTTATTATTATCATTATTTTATTGTTATAGAACCCATATTTGATATTTCCCTCACACAAATACAAGTGAGAAACCACGTGTAAGTTTGCATGCTCCATAAGGTCTTTAATGGTACCTAGTGGTTGTTTTTATTTGTTTATTTAGAGTTCAATTACTAGAAAAGAGCACAATAAAGTTAAATAAAATTTTGTACAACCAGACCATGTATCAAGGGGATGAAATTTTAATATTCATGAGGGAATATAATATTTATTTTATGAAATAATAAATTCGAATAAAATATTCCTAACTCAATGGGTATAGAACTCCCTCGTCTCCAATAACTTATAAATAACTTATTTATTTACAAATAACTTACTGAATATGATATGATATTTGTAACTGTAATTTCAAAGATGTAAAATAGCTTATTAATTTAATAATTTTACTAGATTAACAAATATTTTCTAAAATATAATTTTTTGTAAGTGGAATGAGTATCTACTGTAATTACAAAAAGTTACTTTCTTTACTAATTTCAAATTGCCACATTATTACATTAGTCACTTAGCAATGAGAAATATTAGGGAGATATTATCACAAATATTATCATCGATTTTTTATTTTATTATTCAATTTAAATGAGTTATTATTCATATTAATGACTTTATTATGCAACTTATTTTATACCGTATTTTTATCATTCATCTTAAATATTGTTAATTTGAATAATAATTCATAAGAATAAAAGTAGGATACAAAATAAGTTATATAATAAAATCATTAACATGAATAATAATTCATTTAATCTTAATAATAAAATCGGTCTCTATATATCATTTCATAGTATCTCCCTATCAAACATAATTTTTTTTTTATAAAGTGATTTACTTCATCTGCTTCCATTTCTTTTAGAGAGCAAAACAAAAGACACAATACCAATAATACAAACATGAACAAAAAACTAAAAGCTAATAAAAATGCAACAAATTGATGTAATTGCTGTTCTCATTCCTAAAATCCAACATCTGCTAAAAAAAAAGCAGTTCCTTCATCTAAATATAATATGCATACATTTTAAAATAGATATTGAGATATCTTATTATATATTATTCCTGATGAGTCAAATAAACCATGTAAAAACACAAACTAAAGAACACTTGACAATGAATTCTGCCCCCCCCCCCCCCCCCCCCCCCACCCCACCACCACAAAGTCCAGTTGCAAATTAAATACTTTCTCATAAATCTTGAATTGAATTGAGATTTATAAAACCCTATTAATTATTCATTGTATTTAGAATATGCCAAAAGTTCCTATACATAATGTTGACCCTCTCCAACCTCTTTTTTCAAATATTATCTTTGGTTAATATATTTTATTTTTTAAATACCAACCAAACAAATACCTTTATTTTAAGAGGTACTTTTGAAAATAAAAAAGTATTAGACATTATCATTTTTATCCCTCTAAAATTTAAAAATCTGCTCAAGGACAATACAATACATATACAAGTATGTTCCAACAATTAATCAGTTTGCTATCTAATTTTTCCATTGGGTCTATTAACACCATTAATTCTATGGTAAAAAATGACTACAAAATTCATGAATATTTATTTCCTTTTATCTTAAAGTAGTTTCATGGGTATATCTAAGGTGTTAATATATGACACTTTTTACTTGGACATGAAAACATTTTATTTCTGATAGTTGGCACTTTTAAAAATTGTACCAACATAAATCTACTATAATGGAGACCAAAAATGTATATTAATATTATATATTGAGAAAATTTCCAGCAATATTTCTGGTATCCTTTCCAATATCCAAGAATTCATTGCCTTTTTAGAACTTTTAGAGGGGCAAGTGATCCAACCTTTTCTAACTTTTTGGGGTCACATTTTGGTTCATGACATGATATCTCATCTAGGCTATGCTTCAAGCAACAAAAACAATCCAATTTGAAACTTTTTTTCTAGCATTTTATGTATTCAATCATATTCTTGACATATAAGCTGCTAAATATTTTAATGTTTTAAAGTTCCTGAAAAATAATATCTATTTACAAAATAATTTTTTTAAAATAAAACAACTTGTATGAAAATATGTTGTATTCAATACATTTTAAATGCATTTTTTATTCAAAAGATGAGGGTCAAGCTCTCAAATAAATAAATAAATTTTCTTGAAACAATCAAATTATATAATGAAAAATAATATAATAAGAAATAGGTAGGGTATGAATTCTTGCAGAGAAATACAAAAAAAAATTGTATTGTTTTGAGTGTTTTGTTGCATCAGAGACACATCTAACAATTTTTCTTTAAATTATATTGAGATAAATGTATAATTTTGCAAAAGTGCCCTTAATTTTCATGTGCTAATGCTTGACCAGTCATGCATAAATAATTATAAAGTAATAAATAAAAAATATTGTAAAGTGTTATTGTTATTATTCTTATTTAACGAATTGATCAGCTTTCTGGTTTTAATATCCAACCAAAACTATCCAACTACTTAATTAATTTTGATATATCACAAAATATTTTTTTTTTATCTCAGACTGTTATATATGCTAGATGTAGATCTTCAGAATTCAGAGTGCTTCTAACATCACCTTAATTATTTTTAAAATAAACAAATTCAAACAATAATAAAGACAAAGTAGCAAGAGATAAGGACATTGCTCGACATTTAAATTTTTTTTAATCTTGTAAAGCACATTTGCATTATTAATTCCCAATTAGACCTTTTGAAGTTTTCTTTGTACCGCGTTTGAATCTGAGCAGTCTTTTTCTAATTAATTGAAGAAAGAAGAGACTCGGATTTGGTTCTGAAACTGTGCTTCAATTAATAAGGAATATGCACATCAACGAGATACTCTGTACATATATCATTAAGGAGATACTGTTTATATCATTGGATGTTAAACTTTGTACAAAGAAATATATTAACATATATTTTTTTCTAACAAAGAGAAGCATTGTCACTGCTCTGGTGGTGGACATAGGATTTAAGAGGTATAATTAGCATGTTGTTGGCAAGTAGAAAAATTTAATCTTAAATTAATTTATTTTCCCTTTTCTTGATTTTTTTTATTTTGTTGTGAAATATTTATAAGCTAATAGAACCGTAGAACTAATACATATACTAATAGACCTCGTCTTTTTATGAAAAAATATAAGTTGAAGTCTTATAAAAAATATTTAAAAAATAATAAGTATCTGAATTAATGGAACCTGGCCATAAAAAATCTTATAAAAAAAAACATCATGCAAAATGATAAGTTTTTTTAGAGGGTTAGTTAAACACTTTTTTCTAAATGATTGAGCAAATGGAGAACTCTTATTGGGGCAATTTTCTAACAGAAACCTTTTTGGCCTTTACCTATAAACAAATGATTCTTTATTAAAAGAGAAAAAAACCTTGGCAACTTAAAAAGGAAGTGAAATTGCACTATGAAAGTGGGTGTCCTTTTGATGAGATTTTGGACATTTGATACACCAACCAAGTAGGAGAGAAATCATCACTGCTCATAAAATAATGAAGCCCCAAAGAAAGGCTAATAATTAATTTATAAAAGCACATCTAAATGCTAAAGTAGATATATATATATATATATTAGATAGATAGATAGTGGAGATACCTTTTTCTGAAAGCCCTGTTTGTTTGTATAGTGGCCAATAGCACCACAAACGGTTTCTTGTGTAGTGTGGATTCCTTAAAACAAGTCAACACTTGAGAGGTTTGGTTTCCACATGAAAAGGGAAAAGGGGGGGGTGGGGGGGGGTGTAGTAGTACTAATTGCAGATGGGCAACTTGGATCACGGCAACTCAAATTGCACGAATTTGTTCGGAAGTTTATTCACATGCAAAGCATGTTAAAAAGGTACCAAACATCTTTTAGTTTGATCACCGGATGAGTTCACTAAGTTGGAAAAAAAAGCTTGATTGTTACGTAACTGGGTACCATTTGTTTTTGAAGGATTCTTTTTTGTTGGGAAAAAGAAATATAAAAAATTATAAAACTAAAAATTAAATTATAAAATTTCTAAAATTGAAAATTAAATTATAAAATTTCTAATATTGAAAATTAAATAATAAAATTCATAAGACTATGATAATCAAGTTTTTACTTTAAAAAAAAAACCAAATTCCCAGATTTCAGCCTTTAACTTAGTCCAATAGCCGATATATTAAAAATCTCAAAAATACAAAAAAATTAATAAACTGTCCAAATTTCAAAAATATCTTTTAGTATGTACTGTATAGTACAAACTACAAAGCATTACAATTACCTCCATGGGGATCGCCATAGAAAATACTTCTCTTACCACAAAGTGACTTTTGGTGAAACAATTGATTGTAAACAAAGTATTCAAATATATATATTTTTCAAAATTTGCACTATTTGCAAAGCAATCTTTATTCTCAGGGAACCCTACATGCATGTAAAGTTAGAAGGGGAGAAAAAGTAAACTAAAAAAGTTTAAGATATGTGTGGCCTTTATTTATTCTATTTAGATCTGCCAAAATGAAAGACAAAAGCACGAAATAGTGCAAAGAAATGAAAAAAGGAGAAACTTTTATTAGAAAGAACATTATTATGGAATGATTCAATTGTTATATATAGTATTTGTATATTTCACAATATACACTGTTAAAGGAGGTACTTCTCTAGATGAAAATTATATTGAAAGTAAACCATTTTAACTATGAGGTAATTGATATAACACTTTATTCCCATCACATTGATAAGTTGCATATCAAAATTGATGTAGTCTGAAAATAATTAGTTATTATATTTTTTTCATGCATATAAAACTATTATTAATATTCTGATTTTTATTTTTATATGAATCAATAAGTTAAAAAATCAACATCTAGAAATTATCTACGTTAATTTATTTTTTATAAGTTTTTGATGTCAAATAAAATAATGTTAAAATATCATAATATTTTACATATATATATATATAAAAAGTGATACAAATCACATATTTTATTTTGAAATTTAAAATTAAAATTATTAAAAAATAAAAAAATGAACGCATTCGCACCCTCCTCTTCATACAATAGTTTGAAATTTGACTCTTTTGAGTTTTTTTTTATTAGCTTTTGATTGGCTTTCAATTATATCATTTTGATAAACAGTTCATTAATTTGAATACATATTTACAATTTTACTTTCGACTTTGACGTTTTGTTGTCATATCTGTCAATATATCCCTTTTCCGTATAACTTACCTTTCGCTTCATTAATCATCATCATATGGGACATGTTTGGTGTCACTTCATAAATTTTCATTAAATTCGGTGTTCACTTCATTATTTGTTTCAATAATAGTTTTCTTATGTGACATGTTAATTTGGTAAGTCTACATAGCTTCAAATTTTATTCTAGTCCTTATCCAAAATTAATGTAACGACCTACAAATTCAGGATGGAGAAGAGAGAATTGAATAGATAATGAAAGGGATATTTTTGTAAGTTAGTGGAAATAATTGGAGTAAATCATAAAATGCGCCGATATTGGAGATTTTCATGAGGGATTTGTTTGCATGTGAAAAAAAATATCGGAGTGAAGTATTTTGGTGGAGAAAAATGCTGATAATTTAAAATTGAATATGATCAGAATCTTTTACTTTAGTTTGGTATATAAATTGCATGTACGAGGATTATTTTTTGGACTTTGTTCTGAAAAAAATATTTATCAAAGAAATTTTTTTAAATAAAATAATTTTTAATCATAAATTTACATATGTCAAACTTAAAAAAATAAATATTTTTCTCTAAAAATAATATCATGTATCATTAAGAACAACATGATTAGTTGCATAATAATTTTTTACGTAGAAATATCAAAGAGTTATAACATTTTAATGATTTATATAAAACTTTAGACACAAGTCATATAACAAACACATTTTTAAATAAAGAGAGAGAATAAAATTTATATGAACTGTTTAATAAAGATAAATAAACAAGCAAATCAAATTGTCAATGTTAATTATGAGATGAGCTAATATTTTTTTTGAAACTCAACTATCTTTGTGGATGATTCAGTATAAAATAAGAATTAAAATTAAAAAAATTCATAATACAAAAGAATGATTGTGATATTTTGTGTCACACGACAAATTTATGATGTTAGAATCTCTTATATTTACTGTTGGATTTTTATATTTTAAAAAACTGATATAAAAAAGGAGGTCATAGCAACTTGTTAGGATAACACCTTATATTATATGAATTCCAAATATGTTTTTATGCCGTGCTCTAAGTTATTATTCAAATTAAGAATAATATTTATAATTGAATAATTTTGACCCCGTTTTTATTTAAAAAAAAATTGGATGGTAAATTAGGAGGGTTCTATTATGACTCGTGTTAGAAAATTGTTTGAAATAAAAGAAAGTGCATGATATATTAATTCATCATGTCTAAATATCACAAATTTAAATGTATCTAAAAAATATTTAATAATAAATCTTATCAATAAATTGACACAACATGATTATAAACGGAAGTTGAGCTTAGAATTAATATACACGTCGCCTTATTATCTTTACAATTATAATTAATCTAATAAAAATAATTTATTCAAATCTTGAGTCACATATTGTTAAATGTATAAATTCATACTAAGGTTATGCACCTTTTTCTTTGTTTGGTACCGGAGACCATCAAATTTATCGAAATTCCCTCTATAATTGAAATTTTTTAAAACCAACAAGATTGTGACCGTTATTTGCGATCCATATTATAGGTTCGCGAATAACATCTTCGAACATAACTATACCGTATTGTGTACGACGAGTCCGTAGACATTATTTGCGAACGGAATAAATTAATCACAAATATACCATCAAACTTTCTAGTTATAAAATTTAGTGATTTTGAGTTTTGTTTTCCTCATTTCTCATTCCTACATAATTAAAAATAAAAAAAGGTAAAAGGTTATGACTAGTGACTTGTGAGCCCCTAGAGGAAACAAAAAAAGGTGCAAACAAGCAAAAAAAAGGCACCAGAATTAAAGGAGAGGAGAAGAACTCGGATATATCTATTTATCCTGGTTCTTGTGCCCATGTGAAGAAAGTGCAAACGAGAAAGAGATGAGATTAGATGAGATGAGATTGAGATGAGATTGAGGTTGAGATGAGATTAGATTTAGGTGAGATTAGATGGGATGAGATGAGATTGAGATGAGATGAGATGAAGAAGATGAGGCTTTGATAATGGATTTGGATTGCATTGCCTTGCAATTCCCCACCACTTTACAACTTTACAGAATAAATGGAAAGGCCTAATACAAACAAAGCAACAAGGCCTCAATTGGTTTGGTGCCTTTTTTTTTTTTCTGATCCATTTAGGTGTTTTTGTGGTCCAAACACCCCCCCCCCCCCCCCCCCCCCCCAAACAACACACACACACATTTATTTGTCTGGACCCACTTTAAATTATAATATTGATATTGAATTATTTTAGAATTTCAATGACACTATATTTGATATTTGAATGCACTCATTCAGAAGCTTCAACTCAATGTATGCATTTAGAATTTGAAAAAAAAGTTTGGAATGAATGAGAGAACTGATCTGAACGCATGTATTCAAATCTGTTTGAAACTTTAAATGCTTGTGTTTAGTTTGAATCTATGAATTCACAATATCAAATGTCTAAAGTTTCAATTTGAATGCATGTATTTAGAGAATTTTGAATGCATAGGCGTCACTTTTTACTAACTCTCAGTTGGGATGACATGGTCCAAACATATTAATATTGGAGTTTGTAAAATATTTCTTTTTAATTCTGTTTGGAAGAAGAATAATTAAGTTGAAAATAACTAAAAGATGGAATTATTTTTCGTAAAAAGTCAAAATAATTTTATCTTTTCGTTATCTTTCTTTCAAACATAATTTTGAGATCGAAATTTTGAACCAACAAATCTATTTATAAATGGAACGGAGATGATCTTATGGGCCAACTTTATTATCACATTGAAATCTTTAAATAAAATAGTTCCATGTAAAATAAACAATTAGGTTGAAAACTGCAAATAAATAAGCCGAAATATCAGGGAATATAATAAAAATCTTTCAATATCTACATCTTGTTTTTGTTTGGTGTGTATAAATGCTAGTTTATTATGTCAGGTGTATGGATTCTATTCCCACAACAGTGTTATTTTTGAATTACAAGTAAAACTGAACTACAGATATTGTAATAGTATATATATTTAATTTGATCGTCTCAACTCGTGATAGATATATTTGTATTAGTTCAAATTAATTAAATAGTCAGCTTCGGTGAGGTGCACTGTATATTTGTGTCGTCAGTCGTGACAGATATGTCACAAATAATGTGACGGCTACTTTATTTTTTTCTGTTTAAAGAAAGTTAGTTCATACGTAAATATCATTGTTTATTAATATCGTGATCGATATTATTTAAATAAAATAAATTATTATTTATATTAATGATTTTATTGTGTACTAATTTATATAGTATCTTTGTTATAAAATTTAAGTGAATTATTATTTAAATTAGTGATATTTGAGTTGAATAATGAAAATATTATATAAAATAAATTACATTATAAAATCGTTAACATAAATAATAACTCATTTTACATAAATAAAAAAAAATCGATATAAACAAAAATAACAAGAATGATATCTCTCAAACATTTTCCTTAATGAAAACCAACTTTTCAATTAATCATGCATAAAATATATTGGAATAATAAAACATGAAGCATGTTGGTACGCACATGACCTAACTTTTCATGAGATATATGATTCTTATCAGATCAAAATCAGACAATCATTTTCACAACCCCCAACCCCCAACCCCCAACCAAAAAAAGAAAGAAAAAAAATATCAAACGATGCTAAATTGTCACCAAATCCATGCATTTTACTGTTTTTTACCATGAGATTTTGACATGATCCTTATTTACTATTACCACACTGTGGCAATAAAGGTAGAAAACATGAAAGTCAGTTTAAATTGTCCATAGGTTAGTGGGAAGAAATTAATGGCATTAAATGAGAACAAAAACCATTTTAATGTCTGTGATATATATACTAATTATCTTTCATTTAAAAGAGACTCAAATTTGAATAGTCAAATATATAGTGCTAAAATTTTGCCAAAAAACCCCAAAACCGTTTTGTGATCAATGAAAACGATGTAGTACCAAACGGTTGAGGTCAAATTAAAAGAAAATTGTTTCAACATGATTGGAACTAATCGTTTATTTATTTCACACTAGCGTCCTCTTGAGATAAAAGACTTAAGGAAAACGTTTGAGAAATATCATTGTAGGTATCGTCATCGATATCAATTTTTTATTTATATTAATAATTTTATTATGTAATTTATTTTGCACAATATTTTATTATTCAGATCAAATATCACTTATCTGAATACTAATTCACTTAAATTGAATAATAAAAATATTATACAAATAATTTACATAATAAAGTTGCTACTATGAACAATAACTTAATTAATCTAAATAATAAAATCGATATCGACGCCGGTATCAATAATAATTAATCCGAATAATAAAATCAGTATTGATGCCGGTATGAATAATAATATATCTGTATATCAGCTCCCAAACTTAATTCAGACTTGCATGGTGTGATCTCTCTCTCTCTCCCTTTACATTTTGCCGAGTAGCATAAAATGTCTCTCTCTCTCTCTCTAGATCTCTCTCTCTTTCTCTCTCTAGCACCAAGCAAATTTATAACCTCTGAATCAAATACAATGAACTGAGAAGGATGACACTGCCACTGTCTTTACTTCAGACAGCTACATGCATTCAATGCTTAAAGCGATGTTCTCAATTTAATTAAGAGGTCGGACACTAACAACCACATACATACATACATACATACATACATACATACATACATAAAATCCAAATTAAATATAGCTCACAAAAGTACATATCTATATACACATACCAATATACCATGTATTGGTTTGTGTATATATTTCGGATCTGTTGTCACATAAAATGGTGTGGACCTTAAATAAAACAGAGGTCAGAGCTAACGCAGGGGAGAGCCAGGCCCCCTTCCATGATTTTTGGAATTACATAGAAATTGATAAGAGATTTCATTGATTTAATTTAGATTGGTAACTGTGATTGGGACCTCCTAATTAAATTTGATCAGCCTTTTTTCTGTGTGACAGGTTTCAGAGATAATTTAAAATCTTAGGTCCAGTACCAGTAGGCTCCTACTGGCTACAATTAGTTTTTTTTTTTTCTAAAGTGAGGACTTATTATTTGACAAATCTAATAATTGTTAAAGATAATTAAAATATGATAAGTAAAGTATAATTTATATTTTAAAAAATGTCACATATATATGTTATGGGATGAAATTTTATGTAAGCTTAGTATATATTAAATGATATGAAATTTATCATGATTTATATTTTTAATGACATTTGATAAAAAAAAATATTTTTTTTAACTTGTATTAAAGTTAGTGCACAACCAATATATTTTTTTATTTAAAATTTTTTGACATGTTTTGAACAATATTATCAAGGTTGTCAAATAAAAAATAATTATCAAAAATTTCTTGTCCATTTTTTAATTATCTTCTACTTTCTCTCTTTGATTGACACTCGGATTTGTCATCCATTTTCTTTCTTTGGTTCTTTCTTGAGTCCGTTATTTGATGGAAGACTAAATATTTTTTAAATTATTTGATGGAAGACTAATTAAGAACACATTTATTATTATTTTTTTAATTTGACTGATATCTTTCAAAAATATATAATATAAAAATTAGATGTATCATAAAAATTAAATATACGCTACAAATATTCTTTAATTAATAATTCACAGAATATCCGGATCAATTAAAAAAAAAAGAGGCAAGGTTAGCTAAAAAGCAAGTACCACTATAAATGTCTAATGTTAGTTGAAGTTTTACAATTCTGAGGAATATGCTTGGAGAGAGAACCCACACATTAATTATGTTACTTTTTTGGTGAGTGGAGTAAAAAGTAATATTTTAAGATGATTTAATGTATCAAATAAAAGTGATTTAAGATAAAGTAAGTTAAAATATTTATGAATGTGGAATAAAATTAAAATATCAAATTTCATAATTTTTAACATTTTTTACTCTCATTACTTCATCTACTCACTTCACCACTATCAAATATCAATGCTTTAAAGTAATTTAATACTTTTTCCATTTTAATTTTACTTTACTTACCAATAAGGCTTACTTGTAATAATATCCATACTCTTTTTCATTAATAATTTAATATTCATATTTGAAGCAATAAACTTTAGGTATTGTTAGGCTGGATATTTGGATGAGATCATGTTACTTTTTGGGTCAGACATGCTGAACATTTCCCCTTATCATAACTACTTAATTTGCACATTTTGGTATATATAAACAATTAATAATATAAGGATAAGAATCCACTTTGCTAGACCGGATCTTTGAATTAGAACATGTTGTTTAAGTTGAGGGGAACTCAACTCAAAATTGATCAATGTGGAATCTTGTTTTGCTTTTCTTTTCTTTTTTAAAATTCCATAGAATCTGATACTAATAATAAATAGTTGGTCCCCAAACTTAAATAAAAAAAAGAGAGAGAACCTTTTTAATTTCTAACTCTTTTCAAAAGTTCAGGTAGATAGAGAGGAAATTTCACATAGATGGTGTGCTCTTTCCTCCTTTTTAAACTCTCCTCAAAAAGCTTAGTTTGTTCACCTCCACATGAATTTTCCTTTGCGTCACAATAAATGGTACACTTTTGAAAAGCATGAATGCTACTGGCGCTTGGAAGCAAATGAATTAAAATTTTTTAAAGGTATAATTAATGAAACCTTTAATTAGGTGATAATTAACAAGGTTAAGAAAATAAAAAAAATATTTGTTTTCTTCCTATACTATTTATAAGATTCGTTTTTCACGTAGAGACGTCAATGGATCGGATTAGGTTGGCATTGTTTTATAATTTTTTCTAACCCGACTTGAAGGGTCACATGTTTATCTGACTCGACTCAAATAGGTCACAAATTGATCCGAGTAACTTGATTAAGTGCATAATTATTTTTTATTCATTTATGCAACTTTCATGTCAATTAATGTATAGTTAATTTTAATTAGTGCGTAAATAAATTTTAATTTTATCCGGCCGAAACCAAGATAAGTCCAAAATTCTATATCCGTATCGGATCCATTTTTTAATGGCTTATTTTCGATCACGTCGAATTAAGAACTAACACATCCTGACCATCAATTTCAGATCACAAGGTCAAAACTGAAAAATGATTTTGACTTTGTATCTAGTGAATAACATAAATTCGTTACGTATGTTATTTAGATCCGTATGAGAAATTAAAGAAATATAAATGGGCCGTTCAAAGTTTTTTAAAAACCATTCAGTTGATTTTAGAACAAGTTCTGAGGATCTCAGGCCTTGAATCAATATTTTAAGAACACAAATCCAAATACAAAATCTACCAGTGGAGCTTCAAAACCCAAACCCAAACAAATGGAACCCAAGATCAAGTCCAACAAAGAGAGGAGATTTTATAATGCAACCCAAAAAGA
Organism: x Bolboschoenoplectus mariqueter; assembly: GCA_037678475.1. Classification (NCBI taxonomy): domain Eukaryota; kingdom Viridiplantae; phylum Streptophyta; class Magnoliopsida; order Poales; family Cyperaceae; genus x Bolboschoenoplectus; species x Bolboschoenoplectus mariqueter. The sequence goes on along the minus strand of CM075260.1, from coordinate 453,852 downwards.
GAGAGGAATTATCTACAAGAAAACACAAAATTTATGCAATTTTTGTCTCTCTCTCTCTCTTTTTTATTTTTTATCCTTCTCTAACTACTACTTCTTCTTCTTCTTCTTCTTCTTTTTTGGGAAAAGAAAACAGTACAAGTATCCCCATTTTTCTTGTTCTTTTCTTGTTTAGAGAATGTTATGGCAACGTTATGCTTTTTTAAACTTCATCAGAATAATCACAATATGCTTTTTTAAACTTCATCAGATTAGTATTCTGCGTGGTTTAACGTGATCACACAGCCACGGCGATCGTCGTTCAATAAGGAGCATCGACAGTGTGTGGGCCCGGCACCGGAGTCGCCTCGCCAAACAGCATGAGACTTTCTTTAATTTATCAGTTACCACCTTGATCCTCTGTGTAGGTGTCGGCAATGTGATTAAATTAAGTGCAAAAAATTAATTAGTACATATATTTAGTCATGGAGTCACAAAGGGGTTGGCCCACATTTCCAGGAAACTTGCATTTAAGCCCCTGGAAATTTAACTTATTTAATAAACATTCTGATGGAGGATACTTTAAAATTTTAATTGTATATATGCTATATTACATTCTTTAAAATTAAATTATTATAAATTTCATGGATTACTTGTTGGACATATATATTTATATATATGACAATCTATGGGGCTCAAGAAATTAATTTGGGCTATATTAATTCTCCTCCCATTAATTTTACATTCCCTTCTTTTTGTACTCTGTACAATCAGTCCAATTTAATTTCAATAGGTTTAGTTTCATGATGTTAATTGAAACGATGATTTTATGACATAACAGAAGCTATTTGTTCAATTTGCTGATTCCATTTCTAATAAAATCTTCATGATTTTGGGTGGGGGGGGGGGGTCAAGATTAATTTGTGTATTAAAATATTAAACTTAGTAGTTAAACATAGTTATATATAAATAACTTTCGCTTGAAGACTTGATACAATAATACTATAATGGAATTTTAAGTTATTAACAAGTTTTTCTTTCTCTAACGTATTTTAATTTCACATTGAAGTTGAACAAAAGATATCTCAAAAAACTGATACACCATAAAAAGTGTTAAGAATTTAATATTTTAATTTAATTTATGTCATGTTATCAATATTTTTGTGTTCGATTTTATTTCTCTTTTCTTATATTTTTTTTTTACCATCCGCCTCTTGTTGTGTTCTTCTCTCATGAGCTGTACGTATTTGATGTATTTAAGGTACAATATAACTTTGAAAATAATACAATTTATTGCGCTTGTTCATTGAATTACTGTGTAGTTAACAAAAAATATATATTTATATATATATATATATTTGTCAAAATTTTTAAAAATGTGAAATAATTATTTATACCAATTATTTTATCATTTTAAATAATAATATATAGAAGTTATTTTATTTTGAAAATTAATGTTTTCTTCAAAAAAATATATTTATTTATTTTTTAAATGAAGCCAGAAAAAAAAATTCCTTTTTTTTTTATAATCAAAATGTGTCCCAACTATAGTATCCTAGCTATAGATCTAAATCACCAATTCAAATAAATAATGTGAATTTTATTTTCGCGCCATATATCTTGAGAGGTTAATTTTGTTGTACAATTGCGTATGTTGCACCGCAGGTTCACTCTAAGGATGTGACTTTTTATGTGAGATTAATGCATAGATAAATATGTGGTTAGACAGCTTTTTAAAGAGGATTAATTTGTGGTAGTATAATTAATGTCAACTCTTGCTAGCTAGTTTAATTAATTAAGTCAAATTAATCAGTTTCATACTTTATTATGTTAGAATTATATTTTGAACTTCACTTTGAAAAAAAATAATATCATTGAAGAAAAAGTAAAACCTTAAAATAAGATGTTTTTTTTATAAAAAAAAATAATCTTTCATTAATTCAACAAATATTAAAAACAAACAAAAAACTCTTTTAAAATGATATATACAAAAATGTATAACTAAAAGCAATATGATAAATTGTTCCGAACTTCCTACAGAGCAACACATAAGATTTAATTTGTTGAACATCAAAATTTTTTTCTGTGCATATTAGATATATAAACACATTTTAATCCTTTAAAATGAGAAAAGAAACATAGAAGCACATGATCAGTCATAATATGAATGATGCGACATAACTAAAACAATTTAAAATTTTTTAATTTTTTTATGTATGTGTAATTATAACACCCTCAATTTTTTTGATATATCACACTAAACTCAAAAAACTTGAATCTAAAAAAACTTATTATGAAAAAAACACCAATTTTTAAAAACAACCATGGATGACCTCAGCACACGTCATCTACCAAACAAATCATTTAATTTCTTAGAATTTTTTTTATAGTCTCATTAATCCTAGTCAAACAAGGGAAGATGCGCATTTTCATAATTCACATGCAAATATTTATATCCCCCCCCCCCCCTTAACATGGGGAATCCAATATTTATGATGCATGCGTATATTAATTCAGTTGTCAAATTAATTTGCATCTTAAATTCTCTATCAGAACATGATTTCATGAAACAAGGTAGCCTTACCATTTGTATGGATCCCAAGGAGATAGAAAAAAAAAACCAATTTCCTAGAGATTAAAAAAAAAATTAGTACCAATTTTGACAATAATTTGTATGTGTGTTTCACGCTGAATTTTGAATTATGTTTTAAGAGCATCTGTTCTTATATAGGTGCTTAATTTTGTAAGGCTTTTTCTAGTTGATTTTTTGTTATGAAAATAGTTTTTTTAATTAATTGGTTTTAACAAAGTGAAAAGATAAATTTAAAAGGAGAGTTTGGTAAACTGCATATCATTGTTCTAAGCAATGTCAATATGTAGAAATTATCACAAGTATTAACGACTTAAATTAAAAAAAACAAAGATGTTTACAAAATTTATTTACTATTAACTATAAAAAAAAACCTTGCCTGTTTGACCACAGAGAAGAAGGTAATTATTCCCTAAGCAATGCATGTTACCTGGGGTTATTTTAAAAGTGTAATTAATTAACTATTAAAAAAGAGTTTATTATTTGACAAAACAAAAGCCAATTGTAATTCAGTGACTTTGGAGGGCCTTTTTATAAATATACGCTTGTGTAAATCAAGTAGAAAGGTTGCTTGTGGTTGACAAAATCCCTTGTCAACACGCGTGTAATCTACGGTCAATACTTCTATAGTAGCATTTTTCAAGATTTTTTTCATTTTGGCCCAAACACTCTCACTAATTTTATATTTTTGAAAAAAGTTGTAGCATTCTCACTAATTTTATATTTTTGAAAAAGCTGTAGCATTCTCACTAATTTTATATTTTTTGAAAAAGCTGTAGCATTTCATGAATTGAATTACTTAATTATTAATTGCCTAAAATTGCTAATTTATATGGTTCACATTGTGGTACTAGTTCATGTCTTGAACATGTAATGCATGAAAAAAAAAGTTTAAGATGTAAATAATTCCAGAAATGAAAGATGGTGTTAATTAATTTACATCAATATATATATATTTGGTCTTCCATTTGAACACTATGGCTAGCTATTCTATGTGGTACTAATAATAAAAAAAAAATTAGGTTAAGAACCTTGTTTTAAGGCCAATTGAAGATCCATGTGGAAATTAATTAGGCTGTCTTTATTTTAATTATAAGACATTAGTTGTCACTGTTAACATATAGGTTTGCTTTTTTCTCAAAAAAAAAAACATATAGGTTTGCTATTGTCGGTGTCAAAAGTCTATAATCTAATTCAATATTAATTTCCTCATCACTTAAATATTTTTTTCTTACATTGGAGAACTACAAAGATTCTCATTTCTACCATAAATATAGCTTTAAAAGTTTAAATATAATTAACAAACTAATTAACTAATTTAGCATTTTTAGCCGACATCATAATGGGAACGATGTGGTTGACTGTCATTAATTAATTAATTAATTAATTAATTAATTAATTAATTATGAAATTATTATTTTTTCATTCATGTCCTTCACTCTATTCTCTATTGTCAGTAAAGATAAAATAAAAAAGTTAACAGCTGGAAATGTAAGTGTTAGTTCCTTTAATTAATGAAAAAGTTTAGACCTTCCATTTTTTATATTTGGTAGAAATTATATAACTGATTCAACTCCATATCTCTTACATAGAAAACATAATCTTTTTCAGTTGATCAGCTTGATGTTTTAGAAGGAATTCTCCAAAAAGCTAGGGTTAGTTAATTCAATCATAATTGATATTAGTGTCATACAACAAGAACAAAGTGTATATATATATAAAATTTCGATGTGAAGAAAACTCTTTGAGCAACTTGGATTTGTTATTTAGAACCATTTCGGTAGATTTTTTGAGTTAAACTCACTCTAACTTTACTCTATAAATATATATATTCATATTACTTTTTTTTTATCGATTTATTTGTTATTTTCTTTTATGTTTCTAGTGATGAATTTTGAAAATATATTGACAATATTTTTCACAACCAGTGATTTTTATACTCAATATATAATATGTCAAAAATCAAATAAAAAGATGTGTTAATTAAGTTAGGCCCATAATTATTACGCTCCATCATGTACAATTTGATGTGCTTTTATTCTCTTAATTTCTCTCCTCCCACACAACAATGTCACCTCGTTGAGGCCTAATAAATAGGTGTTTAATCAACCATAGAATTGAGCAAAACAACATGTTATTATCTATATTAATTTATACATATACATATATATATATATATATATTATATATATGCATACACTATCAGGTAGTTTTTGGATCAATCTCAAATTAATAAATAGAAGATGCTTTTGTCGAGGTAAACACAAAAGGCTATTTTTTTTTCTTTTTAGGTATCTATGTAGGTGGATTAAGTCCTTAATGATTCTGAAGTTACTTTTGTCAGGTGGTAATAATTAATGATGCATAAATATTGTATAAATGATTGATAAACTTGTTACCATGTATAAATTTGAATATATACATGCAGTATTAATTAACACTTGTCTGAATAAAGTAATTTAAACATGATTGATATTATTAAGTGATGCAAACCACTTGTAATTTTTTTTATTAATTATGGATATTATACAAACTAATTTGAAATTGTATATATAATTTATATTTCTTTATCATTTAATTTGATGTATCAAAATCCTTGCTATTGCACAATGTCTCATATCAATGCATCAAAATCCATAATGAGAGCCTTAATTAAGTGGGCATGTAACAAGAAATAGAAATCATTTTCTTGAAAAAAAAATGATCTAATTGCTTTTTTTTTCTTTTTTCTTTTTTCTTTTTGAATAAGAGCTTCAATTAATTCCGACATCCATTTTTTTAAATCTCTCTTAAGATTTTGTTATTCAGTAAATTTTCACAATAAGTAAATTAGAGTCGAAATATTTTTAAAAAAAATTGAGTAAAAATGAGGGATCAAGTCTTCTAACTGAAAAATCCATTGATATGTGGTTTTCACACGAAAAATATTATCTTAGCCATTGATCGAATGTTGTTCTAAAAAATATATCATGAAATTTTAACATCATTTATAGTAGGTCGATTGTTTTATGTCATTATGTTTAGATGTTTATAATAATTATTTTTTTTTAAAACATATTGGTAACATTATTTTGTCGATATATTTATCACGCTATAATGTTATACGAAAAATGAATCTTTTGCTACTAAATACCACTATAAGCATTTAGAACATTTATAAATGTAAATTAACTGTTTTTTTTCCAAATAATCAGCATAAGAAGTTGGAAATTTATTGCTTATACTTCATTATTATAATGTATATATAACTAGTTCATCTATATACATATTAATAATACATTTGAGACTCATTAAATAGACAATTTGATTCTAAAATAGCACACTGGTTTAATGTATAATCTTGCAATATTTTACAAAATATATACACCATAATTAATTAATGGTATATATATCTTGACTAAAAGTAATTAATACATTCACCGTGCTATGCATGCATGAATACAAGATAATATATTTAAATTAATGTAACATATTTATACATATATGACACATGAAAACCGTTCCCAATTAATTCTTTGTAAACGCAAGTACCATCCATCTATAAGCAAGTTTATTTATTTTAGTATTAAATGGCTCAAATATCAATATTTAGTTGAAAAATTACACGTAATTGTAGTAATTTAAAAGCAACCTTAGCAAAAGGTTAATTTATATCTTGACCATATACAGTATACTTCTCGGACTATTTATGAAATTTGACGAATATATCCATATTGTTTATAAATTTTACAAAAACTCTCCGGTTATTTCCGAATTTGACGAATATTTTTCATAAAAATTACAAAAACAACTTGATTTTTTTTTTGTAAAAATAATAATACTTTATTATGTTATTTCCATTAACAAAAATCAAACTATACTTATTTAATATGTGACTTATAAAATTTATAAAATTATTTTTTAATCACAAAATCATTACTATCCAAAAGAAGAAAAAAAACAACAAAAAAGAAATCATCTTTTTACTGTTTATGATGGGGTTTGTACTAGGGTTAAACAATTAAAGCTGTCACTTAATTGGAAATTTTGCACAAATATATACATACCAAATTTTGTTTGGAAATTTTTAATTTATTGAAGGTCAAACAATGAATTTGTGACTGGATTACGGCTCATGCCAACTAACCAACAAAATAATCTGATCCGTTGTTTTTTTCTGATTACGATTGGTGTGAGCTCATAATTTGATGTTAATTTTGGAGAGACAAATTAACAACACTAATATATTAATTACCAAGTGTTAGTTAACCCTGAAATAAATATTAGTAGAGTTGTATGGATGGAATTAATACAGAATGTTTAAAGTAGAGTGGCAATATAGGAAATGAGATTATTTATCTTTAGAAGATAGAATGATAGTGTTATGATGAGGATTATTTTGATAATTTTGACAATGAATTTTCAAATAAATTTGAAAAAAGATTTACAGGCATATTTTTTTTAACTTATATATTGATTGTGTTTTAATTTTTATATAATTTAAATATCATTTGATATTTCATTAAAAGCCATTAAAATTACATGGAATTTATTACAGTCTAGATTTAATAATTTTTGATGGAATATAAATGACACTTAAATAGAATACAATCAACATGTAAGTTTGAAAAAATATGCTTATAATTTTTTTTCTATATATTTTTATTTTTCTCGAATTTATTTGAAAATTCATCGTCAAGTTATCCCTCCTCAATATTATATTATGTTCTATCTTCTATTAATTTATACCATTTTTCTATATTCAGGATACCTAAATGATGTATTAATAGAATTTTGATCAGTTAAGAAGGAAAATACTTTTGGCTGATCTAGACTCTGATAGAATATATATTTAGATTGATATGTTTTTATATTGGTTGATATTATGTCTGGATGTTGTCCAATTAGAAATATATATTCATAAAAGTTCAAGTTTTTTTTATGCTTATTCCCTATAATTATTCTTTATTGTTCAATTTGCATCAATAATTATGCATGCTATCAATAAAAAAAATTAAGACTTATCTTAAGTGCTAGGTGGCTAAAATATTAAAGAAAAATGTTACTATTTATTTAAATGTTGCTGAGAAAGAAATTACAGACATTTTCTAGTTTCAAATTATTAATTGTTGACTCAATCTCAAACATAAATTAAGAAACATTTAATACTTGATAATAAAAAAAATAAGGACTTGCTTGTGGTCTTTAATTAGTTTATCACATTGCCAAGAAAAATGTTCTTGCCAATAAATTTTCTAATGATGCTAATTTAATGCTCATAGAGTCATGTTGACTGTTCATCATGCATTAGTAATTTGAATAATTTTATTTGTATATATCAATACATTCTTAATTATGAGCTATCATATATTAACATAATAAATTTTATATGTGTACTAGATAATGATAGGTCTTATTTTTTAACGGGTCATTTAACGATAGTTATATTGACAACTTGACTATCATTTTTTTGAGAAATAATTAAAAAAAATTAAAAAAAATTTAAATAAATTTATACGTATGTTATTTGACATATAAATAGTCTAATAATAAAATTTCATGCAATTTAGTATTATTTAATGATGCATTTAGGATAATTAATTTTAGACAGTTGAAATTTAAAATCACTCGATATACATTGAACATACGTGAAATATCCTCATATTTTTGTTGAAATGATATATAGATTATATAAATCATGTCTAAAATGTAGGATTTCAAACTTGAGCTCTATTTTTGTAGATCTTCAAAATTATCAAAACAAAAGCATTGTCAAGTGCTCCCCTTTAATTTAATTTTTACAAGTCACACCCTTCTAATCTTGAACAGATGGGCCAAAAACTTTCAAAAATTTTATCCTTCAAAAATAATAATATGATCCTTTCAAAGGTTAAAATTTGAACTCCGATCCTTAAAAATAAATTTAAATTAAGCTTATGACAGAATTTTAAAAATCCTACCTTAGTAAAAAAATAATAATAATTTGTTTTCGTGCCATACAAAAGATTAAGGAGGGAAATTTTTGTTATGGTCTTCCTAAATTCTCAATTTTGTTTAATATTTTTTAGATATTTAATTTAGAATTGTAGATTTCTCAAATAAGTTTAATAAATCCAACCATAACTATATATAATATATTCTTTTAATTTTCTATTCATCTCAAAGCAATCCCTCTTTTGGTTATCATCAATATATATTTTTTTTTTACTATAACACAGACAATTTCAACCCAAGCAAATATTGATCTATGAGAAACCCTAATTACTTTTAAAAAATACTAATAAATTAAAAAAAAACGGATAACTTGATGCAATCTAAACATGTTAACTTAAAAAATCTAACGGCTTATTTAATTAAGGAATGATCCCATGGTTTATATTGTGGCTACATCTGTGTAAACTTTCGTGTTGCATCACTAACTCTGTGGCTTCCTGTGCGGCATGTTTAGATGCTATCATCATGCAATCATATTCATACTAACTTGCAAAATATCTGAGCGTTATGGCAGATATTAATTTATTCAAATTAGTATAATATTAAAAATGAATTAATATATTTACTTAAAACTCAATGGCGGAACTTAACCAAAATAAATGGAAGGACTAAAATATTATTTTCAGTATAATTATGTAAATGTCTCGATTTTGGGCTGATTGTAGTATAATTATAATAAAATATTTTGATTTGAGCTTGTAAAATCGATCTGATAAATATTTCACGGTTATTTCAATATTGTATAAAACGTGAAAATTTTCCTTTCTCTTGGTTGGATGATAAACGAATTGGACTGTCAATTTTGTTCTTCGAATTCTGGTTTTTTATGATAATTATTGTGTTTCAATTTTCGTTCTCATTTCCTATGAAAACAAATATTTCTTTATAATTTATTCCCATCATTTGGAGGATCTAAAATGCATGACTTTCATTTTGAGGACTTGTATGGTTAATTGATATTTTTTTTTGATATAAATTGTATGGTTAATTGTTATAGTATAAATTTATTATTTTCATATTCTATTTCATATCACATTCTTAATATATATTCTCTCAATCATGCATCTTTCTGAAATATTTAAGACATAGATTAATTGAGATTTAATCTCTTCTGTAACTCATTTAAGACATAGATTAATTGGAGTGATGTATTAATTTTTTATTAATAATATAATAAGAGTACATGTAACTTATTATAACATCACATGTTGACTATGTTGATGCAAACTAAAGCTTAGAATATTAAGAGCATTGACTTCCAATTTAATGACTGGTTATAACAGAGTCTAGATCTATAATGGCTATGATTAATACATTATTTAAAAAAAAAAGATTGAATGATATATGTAAATCAAGCTTGCAGAATGCACAGATTCTAGAAATTAATTTATTGAAAGAAATTATTCATCACTCCCCTAGCTAAGTTCCATATGAAAAACATATAATTTTGGTACTGTGAGTAAACATTATTTCTTTTTACTCCCATAAAATTTTATTTCCTTTGGTTCTCCTCTTTTTTTTTTTATATACGATTCTCTATTTATTTATTTGTTTGTTTGTTTGTTTGTTTTTGAAAAAAAGGTAGGAATGTCTATTAGCTTCTATTTCTATATTGAACTGTAATATATACATATGATGTTTTTAACAATATATAAGTAATTTTCTAAGAGAATTTAATTATTTGAATCTCATAAAAAATATGAGAATTATTACATGATTGACCATCATAATTACAATTTATAATTTTTATATGATCATTGTATTGACATTAATATTTGATATGGTATTTGACCCTCATTTAAAACATTTCTGACTCTGTCACTGAATGTATATTACATGTTCATGACTGTATTATTTATGTACAAATCATGAAATTGTCAAACACATATAGTTATGTAATAAGCAAAACTTTTAATTTCATTGTAGCTTACAAATGAATTTATGTTCTATATATCAACATCTAAGAATATTTTGTTGAATGTAATGTATTAAATTCCAAGTGTGAACATGCCATTATGTTTTCTTATGTTTTGCAAGATCCAATTAACAAACGAAATTTCTTGGATACAAATTATGACAGCTTAAATTATGTTGTACAACTTAATTACTCTTGCAATATATTTTAATTTTAGAAAGAGAGAAATATAATTATACGAGAGTGATCCTCTCCATTTGAAACAACTAATTGTTGTTTCCATTCATTCTTTAATCCCATAAGTGCATGTTAATTAATTCCATTACCAGAAAAAAAAAAATGGAGAGGATTCCAATTTGCATCTGTTTAAAGATGCCGCGCGCTCTTAATTTTAATTTTTGAGATCGAATCCATGACACATTTTGACCAGAGAATAAATAAATTGTAACGAGTTCTTTTATTTTGGATTTGGAAAAAAAGAAATTGAAAAGCATCTCGTATAGGAACGCAAGATAAAATAAAGATATTAATCGTTTCTCATCATCGTTGCACACTATATTTTACATCTTTTATCTATACACAAAAAATATTTATACTAAATAAATATTTTATTTATATCTGAATTTATTACTATTTATAATTAGTATAGAAAATATTTATTATTATTTTTTTTCTAGATAATTATAAAAAAATTAAACTTAAAAATTTTGTTGCATAAGTATAAATACAACTTATATAACTTTTTATTCTAATAATACAAAATATAAATATTTTTATCATTAGATATAAATATTTTTTGAAAGAAATATAAATTCATCTGAGCTACAAATAAGAGGTGGTGTAATTATCACTCCTCTAATAAATTAGTTGGTTAAGTTACGCGTTAATTTCAGTTCTAATTAAACTAAACTCGGTTTAACTATTCTCTCTCTATAAGTCTCTCTGTCTCTTTCTCTCTGAAATTTATATATGGTTGCTCCGTGCTTCACACCAGCAACTGAGCTTCAAAGCCACTTGACTAGCTACTAGCTAGACTACCTCTCTCTCTCTTCTCTTTCTCTCTTCTCTCCTCGGATCTGAAGCAAGCAAAAGAGCGCTTGCACTCTACTTGCCAATATTTCCCCTGTAAGCTCTCTCTCTCTCCCTCACATACTGCTACTGCTACGTACTGCTGGTGGCATTTCTTAGCTGTATGTAAATATATATGTCTTCATTTCATTTCATGTTTTTAACCAATAACTTTAGCATATATAATCTTAAGTTTCTTCCTTTCTCTAGACTAAAATCCAAATGCAACTAAATCACAGCTTGTTGACTAGTAGTTTTCTGGTTTTTTTTATTTTTATTTTTGCTTTTCTTTCTATCTTTTGAACTGCTTTGTTTTCGATCCTAATGCTTTAAGTTTGGTTTTCTTTGGACAGGAGAGAGAAAAGGGCGCAAAAAGTTTAACCATTTTTAAGGTTAGAAGGAAGGGGAGAGAAAGAGAGAGAGAGAGAGAGAGAAGTTGGGTCCATTTTGTGCCAACTTAAACCCTAACTCCTTGATATAAGTATATGACCCAAGTATAGCTCCATATATTCAAAATTCATTCCTTGTAGAAAGATTTTTATTTTGATGCCAGATACTGAGAAGTCCTCCGATTCGGCAACTAGGTGAAAATTTAGAATCAATCTTCTTCTAACTCTGGTTCTTTTCAAAGCATGTCACCTCCAAATTTGTTTTTCTCGGATTGGTCTGGGAGAGACAACCAAAAGGGAACACCGGTTGTGGTTAAAATGGAAAACCAAAATTACTCTCTTGTACAAATTGACGGTCCTGAGGTCGCCGTGACCGTAAAATCCATGGAGAAGGGGGCGAAAGGCAAAAACGCTAAGCAATTCACTTGGGTCCTGTTACTCCGGGCCCACCGTGCAGTTGGTTGTGTGGCATGGCTTGCATCCGGTTTCTGGGGCATACTTGGTGCAATCAAAAAACGGGTCGCTCACAGTAAAGCTTGCGATGAATCGGAGAAACCCGGTAAAAGGAGCATTCTCTACAAGTTCATCAAAGCCTTTCTCATGCTTTCTTTAATCTTTCTCGCTTTTGAAATGTTTGCGCACTGGAAAGGGTGGCAGTTGCAGCAACCCGAGTTGCTGTTGCCTGAAAACATGGCGCATTTCCGTTTACCGGAAACAGAGGAGATAAAGGGGTGGTTAGAGAAAGCTTATATTTTCTGGCTCTCTTTTCGGGGGGATTATGTTGCGTACCCGATCCAATTACTTTCCAATTTTTGCATCATTTTGTTTCTCATTCAGTCGATTGATCGGATTGTCCTCTGTCTCGGTTGCTTCTGGATTAAGGTGAGAAATATTAAGCCGAGAATTAAGGAGGACGTAAGCGGGTCAGGTGGAGATTTGGAGTCGGCAGGTGCCGGGTCCTATCATCCGATGGTGCTGGTCCAGATACCGATGTGCAACGAAAGGGAGGTGCGTTTTTTTTTCTCATATCCAGTTGAATTTTAATTATTACATTGATTTCCCTCTTCAGTTAAGTGTTAGGATTTTTTAAGTATTTGTAGGTTGCAAACTAGATATATTGGTTGATTCTCTACTGTTAATTAAACAATGGGCTACGCTTTGTGATTACCTCTACAAAATTAATTTCTTGTTTCAAGGGTGATTATGAGGTATAAATATTGAGGATAAAAAAAAATATTATGATGATGATAACTAGAAAGTTGACAATGTTGTAAATCTGTAATGCTATACATTAAGGGGGGAAAAAGTACTGTAATGGTATCAATTACCAGCTAACAAAACACAGATACTATTTTCCTGTAATTTGTTGGTGTCAGCTCAAGTAAGAAGAGAAGGATTCAACAAATTTTGTGCTAATAAGCTCAACTAATCTTCAACTCTTTAAATTAATTTGTTGTAATTTCAGGTCTATGAACAATCAATTTCGACAGTCTGTCAGCTTGATTGGCCCAAAGACCGTCTTCTCATACAAGTATTAGACGACTCGGATGATGAGATCATACAGAACTTAATCAGGGCTGAGGTCACTAAGTGGAAGGAAAAGGGAGTCAACATCATTTACCGCCACCGACTGGTACGTACAGGGTACAAGGCTGGTAACCTCAACTCTGCCATGGCTTGTGAGTATGTGAAGGATTATGAGTTCGTTGCCATATTTGATGCTGATTTCCAGCCAAACCCTGATTTTCTCAGGCAAACTATTCCTCATTTCAAGGTACAGGTTCTTTCTTCTGTATTCCTCAAATCCCATAATTTCCCGTTGATACAATATGAAGTTATAAACATCAACATTATATAAAATGTACATGTATATATGTATAAGTTAGATTGCACGACTAACGGTACCATTTATGTTGGTATGCAGGACGACCCAGAGGTGGGGCTGGTACAGGCCCGGTGGGTCTTTGTCAACAAAGACGAGAACCTCTTGACACGGCTTCAAAACATAAATTTGTGCTTCCACTTCGAGGTCGAGCAACAGGTGAACGGGGTTTTCTTAAACTTCTTCGGGTTCAATGGGACAGCCGGTGTTTGGCGCATCAAGGCTTTGGAGGATTCCGGAGGCTGGCTCGAGAGGACAACTGTTGAGGATATGGATATTGCTGTCCGGGCCCACCTCCAGGGGTGGAAATTTATCTACCTCGATGATGTCAGGGTATATATATATCCTTATATTACTTGATTGATGTTGCTAGTGATGCATGTCAATGGACTATCTGAATTCCAAGCAATCAAGTTTCATTTGAGATGTTTTTCAAAATATGAAACTTCTTTTAATTTTCCCGGAAAGAATACATTTGGGGAAGATATGGATTGTCATGAACATCACAATGATATGATCCCATTTGAAATGCCTTCTATTAATTTGGTTCTTATTGAAAATTGGTAGGCACTCTGTGAGTTGCCAGAATCATTCGAGACATATAGGAAACAGCAACACCGGTGGCATTCTGGACCGATGCAGCTATTTCGCGTCTGCCTTCCTGCCATTGTCAAATCCAAGGTTTTCTATTTTCTGTTAAACAATTTTTGTGTCTTATTACTTATTATCTTATTTAACTACTTAACAATATCTATCTAATAAGAAACCAAACAATGAAAAAGGAGCAGTAGTAGTTACTTTTGTTTGAAAATTGCACAAATTTTTTTTTTTTTTGCTTTTCCTAATGTAATCATAGAAACATGTGGTTTCCTTTGTAGATTTCTATATGGAAGAAGGCGAATTTGGTGCTGCTGTTCTTCCTGCTGAGGAAACTCGTCCTCCCGTTCTACTCCTTCACACTGTTTTGCGTGATTCTACCGCTCACCATGTTCATACCAGAGGCTGAGCTCCCCACATGGGTCATTTGCTATGTACCGGTCACCATGTCGATCCTGAACATTCTTCCAGCCCCTAAATCATTTCCCTTTGTGATACCGTATCTCCTCTTCGAAAACACCATGTCGGTTACGAAATTCAATGCAATGATTTCGGGTCTGTTCCAACTTGGCAGCTCTTATGAGTGGGTTGTCACCAAAAAGGCCGGGAGATCTTCATCTGAACCCGATCTCCTTTCCATTGGAGAACACCCAAAAGCAGAACTAAGCCGAAGGGTCTCGGATGGCGGTTTGCTTGATCTTGGTAATAAGTGGAAGGAACAACCTGAGTTGACAAGACGGGTCTCGGATGGCGGGTTTCTGGATTTGGATAAACTGAAGGAAGAGAAAGCTAAGGCATCTAAGAAGAAAAAGGGAAATAAGATTTACAAAAAAGAGTTGGCACTCGCACTTTTGCTTCTCACGGCCGCCGTTCGGAGTCTCCTATCGGCCCAAGGAATTCACTTTTACTTTTTACTGTTTCAGGGCATCACTTTTCTGGTTGTCGGTTTGGATTTGATCGGCGAGCAAGTTAGTTGATATATAAGATATGCTAGAAGTAAAATTACAATGGCATGAGATCGATCGATTATGGATTCTGATAGAAATAAGAAGGTTGTTTAGGCATCTAGAGAAGTTCTTGCTATAGAATCTGTTCTTGTTCTTCTCTTTTTCTTTTTTTCCCAACCTACTATGCTTTTTATTCTTTTTTTTTTCACACAAACATTACTTGGTTTTAGTTAATGTCTTTTCAGAGAAAGAGAAGGAAAGATGTGTTGTAATTTCCAGGAAAGATATATGGTTATGGTTTTTCTCCTATTTGATGTAAAACTCATCATATAATGTATGTCAAATTCAATTTATCAATCTCTTGTCTGATAATATCAATGAATAGATTTCAAATTTTGAAAGATAAAGTGAATTATTTATTTCTATTAATCTCTTGGGTTCAAGTTTCCTTGTTTTGCTAAGATTAGATGTATAACTGTATATAACCGAAACAAATCATAGTTAAAATATAAGGTACAATTTGAACTATTTTTTTTTTCTTTTTGTGAGGGTTTCTGCTTTTACATGCTGGGAAGAAAAGAGCTTCAAAATCTCACAATGTAAAATGTAAATTGGGAATAATTATTCCTATAGTTGATATTATTGTTTCTCTGTGCATATGCATGCATGGCTTCATATAAGAAGCGTGCAATTTGAACTGTTTGATTCAACATATTTGTTAACCACTTGTGCATGCTCGTTTTCAATTATTGGCCAATTACTATTCAAATTTTTCATATGACTCACTTTACGTTGGATGAAATATATATATATATAAATTCAAATATGGTTGACACTTTTGACAAATTCACTTGGCAGCTATTGATGCATAGAGAAATTATTTCTACGTCTTATACTTTACAACTCTTATCTGTATGTCAAAATATTTATACTAAATAAATAATTTGTTTATATATATATTTATAAGTGTTTATAGCTGGTATAAAAAATATTTATCAATTTTCATTCATGAATATAGAAAATTTCAAATTAAATTTTTTTATAATAGAAATAAAAATATAGCCTGTAAAACTTTTAATTATAGTAACATAAGGTATAAATACTTTTGAAATTATATATAAATACTTTTAAAAAGAAATATGAACACCTCTGAAGTATGAACAAGATATATGATTAAGGGACGTAGTTATCAAAACTTTACGAGCGTTGCTTATATGTTGATATTTAAACAAGTCCTTCTCTTAACAAGCAAAAATATTTTCCCATTCGTTTTAATACATGCTTGAGATCAATGATTGTTTTTTTTCCCTTTTTTTCTTTGATTATTGGAAACAAGAACTTTCAAATCTGACGATATCAACCTCGAGTCAGAAATTGATTTATTCCGCATCCGATGTAAGTGGTGCCATGCGCATGTGCAAATACTCAGCCAGAAAAATGCCACATTTAATGCCTGTTAACAATATTATTATACTAATCAGTATTCAATACAAATATTACTGATGTCGGTTTTGTCCCTAGATCCAATTTGACTTTTTGAGTTTATTAACTCCCGCCTAAATCTCTGTGCAGCTTATTTTGACTTGCGTGCAACTCATGTGCAGTCCCGTGGATTCGGAAATTAACTGAGAAAGAGATGCAAGTCAGAGATGGAGAAAGAGAAACGAAGGAAGGATCAACGCTGGAAAATTCTATTTTGGACTGGACTCTGTGTGCGTGTGCGTGCGTGTGTGTGTGTGTGTGTGAGATCAGGATCTGTGCGCACATGAAATGGAATGTGGTGCAGATCTCTCTTTGTACTTTAATCTATTTTATTATATTTTATTATGCACTATTTTTCCTGCGGCTTGGCCTCCATAATTGTACTACTTAATTGAGAGAGAATTCTGAGAAAGATCCAGACTGTTAGGATCCTATCAGATGATACTGATACTGAATTACTGATACCTTTTACAGAGGGAAAAAAAATTATATTACATATATATATATAGGATGCTCTTTTGGTTAAGCCGTGACTCATGAGTCTGAGTCACTCACATGCAACTTAATTACACTGTCAGGAGGTGGTTTTTATGATGAAAGCTTCCATCTTCGTCCAAGGAATATATTTATATTTAGTAAAGTAGCTCGGTTTGATGAGTTTAACTCAAAAATCTATTAAATTAATTTCAAATGGAAATTTCAAGTTGCTTAATAAATTATTCATATCAAAATCTTGTCGGATACCGAAATTTTTTATTTTTAGGATTTTTTAAATATTTGTTTCATATTTTTGAAAATGACCCATTTTTATATGCAAAAAATTATTATTTTATTATTATTATTAGAGTCATCTTTAAAAATTCGAAACAAATATTTAAAAAATCCTAAAAATAAAAAATTTTAGTATCCTACAAGATTTTGATATGAATAATTTATTGAGTAACTTAAAATTTCCATTTGAAATTGATTTGATAGGTTTTTGAGTTAGGAGCACCGAGAGGTCCGATGCTTATAGGAGCACATTAGCTTTACTCTATATATTATTGTATATGTATTTTACTTGCTGAAATGAAATATGCTAAATCTTGCATTCTGATGATTTTAACAAAACGGTTCTGATTTGAACAATCCATTATTACATTGAAATGTTACTGATAAAGTAAGCCTGCCTCTAACATAATGCACTTATTCATAACATAGAATTGAGTCCTGTTAAAAAAAAAATTAACTGATACGGCCTCAGGTTAATGCACAAGTATGAGCTTGAGAAAATCATCCAAATAAAATGATGATTATAATCATACTTCTCTAAAATAAAATGTTCCAAATAGGCCATTTTTAATTGATCAGGCCCACTATTAGATCTGTAAAACTACAAAACAGCTACATATGGAAGCCCATTGAAACTGCACGGTCCAGTTTTAAACAACTGGAGATGTCCCGTCTCATATCCTCTTCCACAGCACCTCTATTCTCCGACGAAGTAGAAAAAGATACATCCCCAGCTCCACACCTGTGTAGGAGAGAGAAAGCAAAGCGGGAAAGAAAACATGCGCTTATCATTGAGCGAAGCTGTCTCCATTGCTCCTCTTCCTTCTTGCTCCCATGGCGTACTGCACCGCCTCTCTCCTCCTCCTTCCATTTCTCTCTCTTGCGCCGCCTCTTTCACATCCTTTCGGTCCTGGCGCCATCCTCGCCGTATACCCGCCGCTGCGGCCGCTGCCTCCACCTCATCCTCCACAAGGTACTTCCTTTCCCATTTTCAACTCTTTACCTCGCGGTGAGTTTTGCTACTCTACTGTTTTCTGATAGTCTGAGTAATTGTACTGTTTGTAGAATCACTAGAGAGACGATTGGCTCGGAGTTTGACCCTCTGGGATTAAACAAAGAGACAGCATCTGGTTTTGGCTCGGCAATGGAAAGCATCATCGATTTCTTTTTCCCCGCATTGGAAAGCACATCGAGCCCCCGAAAGGAGAAATCTTCTCTCAATCGAGGTGCAGCAGGTAAAGACTTGATTTCCTTGTGGTATGGGTCACACGGTCAAGTTTGAGGTAGTTCCACCAGTGAGAATCCTGGATGAGTGAGGTTTGAGGTAAAACCATTACTGAACTGGTATGAACTGTCCGGTTTGCACTCCAAGCTGCTGCACCTCATCTGTCCTTCCTAAGTACTAGAAAGGAATTACTCTACTCATATGATATGCAATTCTTTTAGAAAACATGAAATTCTAAATTCTATGAAATTGACAACCTCAGCTGCCATCGAGGACAGTTCAATCGACATTGGTGACTTCTTCAAAGGTCCCTTACCTGGCAAATTTCTCAAACTCCTCGGCTATTTAGCACTATCCCGAGTTGGTATCTACATCCCCCTGGGAGGTGTTAACCGGGATGCATTCACTGGCAACTTGGACCAAAATAGCCTTCTTAGCACACTGGACTCTTTCTCTGGTGGTGGCATTGGCCGCCTCGGAATTTGTTCACTTGGAATTGTTCCATTTATCAATGCACAAATTGTGTTTCAGCTTCTGGCACAGCTTGTCCCAAAATTGCAAGAGCTACAAAAAAGGGAAGGGGAAGCAGGGAGAAAGAAGATTTTAGAATACACAAGATATGCCTCAGTTGGATTTGCAATTGTTCAGGTACTGATTTGCATATTCAATTTATGCTTCGAATTTGTTTATTTTCATATGAAAACGCAGCAATATTAGATGATAAAAATATGAAATCATACATATGTTTTATGTTTAGAAGATAAATTGAGTGGAAGTATGTTTAATTAAAACCAAGGTCTGCTGAATATTCTCTGAGTTTTGCAATGTCACATCAATGCTTAATTTTGTGTGAACTATTAATCTTTCATAATTCATTTCATTTCAGAACAATTTTTAGTTGCTTTTGAAAAACCTTACTGATATTGCATAGTGTATGTCTTGAAACATGGGAAATATCAAATACATTTTGTGTCCTTGGGAACTGAGAGACATCTCTTCCTTCCTCCTTTTCTTCAAAAAGATAAATGAAACGATAGTTTGTGCCTTGTTTATAAAAATTCTGAGAAGAGCAATGTTTTAGTGGGTGTGATGAGGAGGAATGCTACAGTTCCTCTTTGGGGCGCCCATGGGGAAAATGTATTTCTTGTGTTCCATGATACCAGTAAAAGCTGGATGTATTAATCATGTACCAGCAGGGCAACAGAGGTGAAAAATCCCCATGTTGCATTGTAAGCAATTGGTACCAGAAGAAATATCGGAGGCCATACAAAATATATGGGCCTGAACTGGCCATAAGCAGTGCAAAAGAACTCCAACCAGTTCAAGGTAGCTAGTTTCGGTAGAAGTCCCTGGGCCTTCTCCATGAAATTTTCCTTGATTTACATCTCAAAACAGTTTCCCCCCCTGTCTAAATTATTTTATTTTATTTTATTTTATTTTATGCAGGCAATTGGCCAAGTTCTTTACCTTCGGCCCTTTGTGACTGACTTCAGCACCGAGTGGGTTTTAACCACAGTTACTCTTTTAACCCTGGGCTCAGTTTTTACTACGTTTATTGGAGAGAGAATCTCTGATCTGAAGCTCGGCAACGGCACGTCTCTTCTCATTTTCACCAGCATTATTTCCTATTTACCAGCATCTTTTGGCCGAACAGTTGTGCAGGCATTTCAGGATGGCAATTATTCTGGATTAGCCACAATCATTGCATCATTTTTAACATTGGTCCTTGGAATCGTTTATGTTCAAGTAAGTACTTGAAGTTCATTCTGTGCGAATTTTCTTGTGTTATCCCTGTTCTTTCCGTACCATTAAAGGTGTTGATAGTGAATTGTTCTTTCATGTATTTCATTTTTAAATGCAAATTATTCAACAATTGCTGCAATGTTCTGTGTAAAAAACCTTCACTAATTCAACATAGTAAAACGATTTGCAAGGGCCACTGATTGCTAGATTAGGTTTACAATCTCTGCTGTTCTAAGAAGCATATGCATCCTAATTGCAAACCAATGGCAACTGTTTATATGGCAATTCCAACATATATTCAGGATTGTAAATCAATTGCTTATTAGCAAGCTTTCTCAATCTTGCTAATTGTCTGAGCAATACTAATTGGTTTGCATAGCCTATTAGTGCATCTCCATCAGTGCAATTATATAAGATGACTTTCTTGCTCATCAACAGCTTTGGTAATCATCTTTCAATTAATTTTAAATCATCTTCATCCCTACGATTTATTCTAATTTCAATTTGTGAGACCTCTTGAATATTTTAATATATTTATTCTTTTACTTCATTACACTTAAAATTCAGTTGCAAATGCTGATGTGGCCATTTCAAAAGTAAGTTTGCCAAATTACCAATTTTTTTGTCCCTGCCATTGGTGTTGCAATTGCCCTTTAGCATTTGCAATTGACTTCCAATTGGGATAGATGTGCTCTTATACGGATGTAATTGTAGGATATAGTAAAATATCGCATGGTCTCACAAATTGAAATTTGGGAAAAATTGCATGGGTAGAGATGGTTTGACATTATTTAGGGATAATGTTAAAGCTGCTGTTGTGGCAAAGAAGTCATCTTTTGCAATTGCAGGGATGAACATTGTTTGAACCTTCTGTATCAAACTCGAATAAGGCTAAATTATAGACCAAAATCAATTGGGCATGAGGTCTGAATTTTTCAGTATTTGGTAAATTGCAATTTTGTCTAGTTAAAAGCAGGAAACTTGTTGTGCCTCCTTTTTGTGTCAACTTCACCTTAAATTTTAAGCTTTAGCACTTGTTTCTTGCTTGTCAATAACCTAAAAGAATGTGGTTGATGCTAATATGAAAAATGATACATTTGATTGTTAGCAAAAATTGGAAAAAGTATACACTTTGCCCAGACCATATTTAGATTGTGGTAATTGTGAATTCGCTAATGAGCATTTTGTGAAGGATACTTAACAGGAAGCAGAGCGGAAAATACCACTAAACTATGCTTCAAGATATAGCAGTAGTAGCAGAGGCATGGGACTACAAAGATCAGCATACCTTCCTTTCAAGGTCTTTCTTTATGTTTATCTGGAAGAAAAATTGTGTTGTTATTTTTTAGTATTATATAAAGTTTTAATAGTTATTACAATGTAGGTAAATAGTTCAGGTGTGATGCCAATAATATTCTCATCCTCTTCATTGGCTCTACCTGGCACATTAGCACGTTTCACTGGGTTGGCCGCTTTAAAGAAAGCTGCTGTTGCTTTAAACCCTGGAGGTAAGCTTTTATTCATTCACCATATCACCAGAAATTGACAAACTGTTCGGTGCATGTAATAAATTCTTTGCTGGACTATCGGTAAACAACTTCACAATGTATTTCCAAAAGCCCCACTGTTGCTGCAATATTTTTGTTGATGTATAGCAGTTTTTACCTGCCAATATTCCGGCTTATGGCTGATGTTGAAACGGTTGCATTTATTTTACAGTAAACTTTTTTGTGTAGGATGAATAACTAATTGTTAAATTTAATGCCCTTATTTGTTCTTTTAGGTGCCTTTTATATCCCGACAAATATCCTTCTTATAGCATTTTTCAATTACTACTATACCTTTCTTCAACTCGACCCTGATGACCTCAGTGAGCAATTAAAGAGGCAAGGTGCTTCCATCCCTCTTGTCAGACCAGGAAAGAGCACAGCTGCTTATATCAAAACAGTAAGTCTCTCTCTCTCTAAACATATATGTATGAATTTAGTTTAAAAGACGAACTTAGTGAGCCGCTTACTTCAAAACAGTATCACTCTCTCTTTTATGTGAAATTAGAAGTTACAAGCATCTCAGTTATTGGGATTTATTCGTATTTGTTTTATTTTAAATTTGACTTACGGGAATCCATTTAAAAGCAGATGGCATTGTGACTAATCCTATTCATGAGGTTGCCTTGGCAATTGTTTTTTTATGATTAATGCCCGTTATTTATTTCATCATTTTTGGTTCCTTTACTTTCTTTATAACTCTTTATTTTCTTGAGAAATGAATAAGGCTTACAAGTCCCAGTCACACCATTACTGTACCAGTGGGGGTTTTAAGCCCATGATACATTTTACATCTCTATTAATGATCCTTTTAACACTAAAACAGGGGGGCACTTTCACCATTGCACAACTCATGTGCTTCTTTTATAATTTCTATATTCTCACAATAGTGCTTTTGGCATTCCTTATCAAGTTAATATCAATTAAAAGAGCAACAGCAGCCATGGCATTGAGGTCATTTAATATTTTTAAAGGTACTTAGCCGAATCTCTGTTCTTGGCTCTGGATTTCTGGCAATACTGGCTGCTGGGCCCGCAGTTGTCGAACAAATCACACATCTGACCGCATTTCGAGGATTTGCTGGTACATCAGTTCTTATCCTAGTCGGTTGTGCAACTGATACAGCTAGAAAGGTACAAGCAGAGATAATTTCACAGAAGTACAAGAACATTGAATTCTATGATCTCAACCGCTATGACTTGTAAATTTATTTATTTTTTCTTCTTCTTTTTCCTTCTAAAATCAGTTTGCGTACTTTTTTTACTTATTTTGGAGGAAAAAAATTAAAAAGAACCGTTGGTTGGTGTGGTTCATAGTAGAAAGAGTTCCACTGATTTGTGTATAGTCATGACATCAGTTATGGGAAGGCATCTATTAATTAGTTTTTGTAGTAATGGTTATTTGGTCTAAGAAAATTGCAGCTCAATTCTAAGTTATAAAATTACAATATCAGAGAAAGCAAAATTGTATAATCTAAGTATATATAAGTTTAGTTTTAATGATATAGCTGCTTGGTTGGAATCCATGATATACGCTTAGGAGGCAAAGTACTATTGACTGGAATGAAATATCTGTTTATGATATACAGATCCAAATGGCAACGTATTAATCAGCTATTTAAATAAAAGAGAGGGTTCAAATGTTTTTATTTTTCTATCTTTTTTGTCTACATTATGTTTTTATTTTGTAATTTTTTAATAACAAAATTTTTAGACTAAAATGTCGAAATAAAATTGTTAGATATTTATATAAGTTTTTTCATAAAAAATTATTGGCTATTTGAATTTTATTTTTGTATGAATCAATAAATTAAAAAAATAGCGTCCATAAATTATATGTATCAATGTATTTTTTTTCAAGACGTAAAATAAAATAAACATTACAATAATGTAATTTTTTATCTGTGTATAGAGAAAATGATATAAAATTATTTTAAAATTATATTTTTTATTTTGTTAGTTTTTAAATTTTTTGTTATTAGACAATTAAAAGGCGAAGGCTTAAAATTTATGTTATTAGACAATCAAAAGGTGGAGGGATGCAAGTATTTGAACTCTCTTAAATAAAAAAAATGCCTCTCAAGTAACCTCTTGACTTTGTTGCCAATCCAGAATATGGTATTTCAGTGCATATTTTGATATAGATATCCGAGAAGAGATTTAATAATCATGATCATTGATATTTATGGTATATATATTTTATCATTTATATTTTAATTAATATATATAAATCGTTAAGTATATTTTAATATATCTCAATAATATATATATATATATATATATATATATATATATATATATATATATTAAATTTTAACTTTGTTTTGATGACTTCGATGGTCAGAGAATTAAATCACAAATTTAATCCGTTAATGCTAAATGATATAATAAATTAGTGCTTACATATTAAAATAAAATTAAAATGATGTAATAAATTAGTTTTTGATGCACATATCAAAATAAATTTGTAAAGATATTTTTTTATATATCTATATAATATAATATCAAAATAAACTTATAAAGATATAATTTTTTATATATCTATATAATATAATATATATACAAAATATCTAGTTTTATTACTTAATAAATAATTATTTAAAATTTCATTGATGTGAAAGATCCCTCCTCTAAATACATACCAAAATTAAAATTTTTGTTTCTGATATAGTAAACAACGGAAATCAATATATAAAATAAAATTATCAATATATATATAATAACTAATTTAATATATATAATATTTATATCGACAATATCAATAATTGTATTTTTATAACATTTTCCTTAAGAAAAGGAAGCATATAGTTGGCTAGATTTGTTTGCAAATTTTATATTTTAATCAGCTTGGGTAAGCTAGGATTAATTATTATTAATAAATTGTTTAAAAAACTTTGGACATTCGAATTGGTTGGGGTGCGCCAGGCCCATGCAATAGTGCAGCGCAAGAGCGACGCTCGAGGGCCCCAGTAGCAAGCTACTGTGGTGGGCCCTCCCCCACAAAAAATAAATTTAATATCGTTGTGAGCACATGGCCCACATATCAGATATTAAACTGATAAGAACAGATACTACACTTGATCTTAGCCAAAAGGCCGAGAAAGGTATGATTTGGTGAGGAGCCTTCGACCCCCTTTTATAGCTCAGCGACGTTCGCCTCTCTTTCTTCTCAAGCTATGTGGGACTAACGATGCGCTCGCTGCTGCTTTGCTCCGGTTCGGAATCAGTTCAGCTTTGAAAGAACTCATTTCTCTCCAGTTAAGATGAAACTGGATGCTTCCTTTTCTTAAGGAAAATGTTATAAAAATATAATTATTGATACCATCGTCGATATAAATATTATATATATTAAATTAGTTATTATATATATTGATAATTTTATTTTATATAATATTTTTATTATTCAACTTAAATAAGAAAAATATTAGTATAGAGTAGTTGATATTAATGTTTTTTGAACCATTATATTAGTTTCAAAATTCATACGCAATTTATTATGTTCTTCATTACACACATAAATTGACAGTCGTCGTTACTTATTCCTTTTTTCACTTCATTGCTGCATCTTTTGTCCCTATAGACAAACATTTATATTTTTTTTGCATCTCACTACTACAATAATCCATGGATAATATTTTAATTCTCATTTGAATGTTACTATGATTTTTTTTAGGAACAATCATTTTGAACTTTTGATCATCCATTAAAATTCATTCATATTTCATTCAGTACAAAGTTATTTTTTTGTTTGACAAGGATAAATCATGTATGTCTAAAAAGTGAACTCGACACAATTTTTAAAAGTGAAAAAAAAATGTTGAACCCTATAATATGTTTTTTTTTTTTGAACGATGATTAGTTAGCACATCCTCTTTTATCAAATAATGTTGGAAATGATAAATTAGCATTTTCCATATTAAAGTTATTTCCATCCATACAACTTATACAACAATTGTACTGTATTATTTCAAAGGGAGCCAATATATATATACCGTCATCAATACTAACTTTATTATTTATATTAAATAAATTATTATTCATGTTAGTGACTGTATTATGCAATTTATTTGTATGTTATTTTTACTATTCAACTTAAGTGAGTTATTATTTCTATTAATAATATTTGAATTAAATAATAAAGTATTATATAAAATAAGTTGCACAATAAAGCCGTCCACATAAATAATAACTCAATTTATATGAATAATAAAATCGATATCGATAACGGTATCAATAATGATATCTCCAAGTATTTTCCTATTTTCAAATTAAACATAACTACTGTAATTAATAAACAGATCTAAATTTATCACAAACAGAAAAAGGAACTCAAAACCATGACCACTTCCAATTTAAAGACTTATTCAACTTTAGCTCACTTCAAAGTTCAAACCTTCTTTTTCTTGTGTGAACATCCAATTCAAACCTTACTGGATCGTTCCACAAAAAAAAAAAAGAAAAGAAAAGAAATACAACCTGTTAAGCCTGCGGTCCATTTTAAGGTTTTAACCAAACCAGGCCTTATAATGGCAGCTCCGTTTTAAAGATCTCCAATTTCTACCAAGGCTAAAATCCCCAGTGTTTTTCTATTCT
Organism: x Bolboschoenoplectus mariqueter; assembly: GCA_037678475.1. NCBI lineage: Eukaryota > Viridiplantae > Streptophyta > Magnoliopsida > Poales > Cyperaceae > x Bolboschoenoplectus > x Bolboschoenoplectus mariqueter. Next base: position 427,155 of record CM075260.1, on the reverse strand, counting down.
TCTTTTCCCTCAACGCTATTGCTATACTCTTCTCTCTTCTCTTTCTTTCTCCTCGCTTCCTCCAAGATCAAGAACCATGGATGCGGTAGATTCAATGGTAGATCCGCTGAGAGAGTTCGCCAAGGACAGCATCCGACTCGTCAAGCGCTGTCACAAACCTGATCGCAAAGGTTTCCTTTTCTTTACACCTCCCTATTTTCATCTCAATTACTTAGATCTCTGTTTTCTGGGATCAGTTCTCGCTCTAGATGGTTAGTTATTCGCTTGATCGATCGGAGATCTGATCTTGTCCATTAATAATATCAAAATTAAGTTCAATTGATCTGATCGGCGTAATTCTTTTCCACATATGCACCTGAAATTTTCCTTGCTTAGATCTAATCTGATTTGAAGGTTCTGATGTACCTGCGAATTTATATTCCCTTTTTTGTCACAAATAAGGTCACTTTAGCCCTCAAATTTTACTGGTTTCATTAAAAGTATAAAGAATTGAGTCTATATATCTTGGGAGAGGATATTCAAAGGTTCAATTGATCTCCTTCCCTCCGGCTCATCTCAAAATTCATGTCAGTTACTCAGTTCTATCAGATCTGGGCTTTATGGGAGATGTACTGAAAACTAGTTTATTTTACAATTATGACATCTGTTTGCAATTTAAAAACCGATTGGACCTGGTGATTTTTAAACTCTGATAGTTGAATTTAGTTTTGGCAGTTTGTGTCCTGTGATCAAGTAATTTTCAAATTACAATAAATTTTAGACATATCAAATCTAAGTGATAGAGATCAAATATATAATATTAGTCTGTTGATTTTTGACAAAATTTGGCATTTGTTGTCACTGTGTCTTCTAACTTTGGTGTCAAAGAATTCAATTCTTCATGTCCTTGCTCTGATCTAGTGTTAAGAAATTTTCTCTCAGAGATACTTGTACTTAAACAACAGATTAAATCTTTTTCCTTTAGGATCTCATAAGAAGATAAAGAAAAATGTTTTCTTTAGAGTCCGGGTTAGATATGTGGATTTATCTGATCTGGCAATTGTAGTTTATTTTAGGAATAGAACAATATCTCCCAAGTGATGAAAACCTAAGAGATAACCTGATTTAGGTATCAGATCCACCATCTGGTATCATATTAAGCTGGTTCACTATCCATAGACTACAATTCTTTCTTTGTTGGATTCTTTTTTTATTTAAACCACAATTAAGTTTCTTTTTTTGATGTAGCAGGCCAATAGCCTACTATAATTTTATTGCAACAAAAGAGGAGGTTACATGATAGTATTTACATGGTGTGAAAAAAAAAACTGTAGACTCTAAACTTTTATCCTACATCACGCCAGAGGTCCACATCCATTATAATGCTCACCAACAGAGTGTGAGGGGTCTCCTCTGATTTCGAAAGATGTGATGGTTTTGCTCCTTCCATACATTCTAGAATCCTGCTACCATTTGAGGGAGCCTTAACTTGTCCGTAATCATAGCTCTGTTGAGTTGTTGAGGGAGTGCCGAGAGGTCCGTCGTAGGAAACCACAATTAAGTTTCAATCCTTCAGGAGTCAGAAATAGGCTCTTGTTTTTGGTATGGATATCATATGGTCCTGTGTTTACCATCCCTGGGTTCTCAGTTACTACTTACCACATTCACTATCAAACTATTATTCTGTTTGTGCAACCATTTTATTTAGTTTGCTAATTGGTTATGTAGAGTTTTCAAAGGTGGCAATGCGCACAGCTATCGGATTTGTTGTAATGGGATTTGTGGGCTTCTTTGTGAAGCTTATTTTCATCCCCATCAACAACATCATTGTTGGGTCCGGCTAAACTAAGGTTATATATTTTCTGCTTTGTGTAATTTAATTTTAATTGATCAATTAATTTTTTTTTTGAGTAGTTCTTTTGCTTATATATTATTATTTCTATTCATCTATAAGGTGTTAGTGACATTGAATAAATTATTTAGCATACTCAATTGTTAGTCTTGTTGAGTGTACATCTCTGTTAAGCCAGGCCCAAATGTTCTTATTCAAACAATTTAAGCTTTGCTAGTTTAATTCTTTTTATGATTGCCAAATATAAAGTCAAATACTTGCTTTTTTTTTAATTTGGTCTGCACGACGCAATATATGCATCTTTATTAATTAAGATGTGCCCTTTGTTTTTTCTGACAGAGTTATAGCTAGTCTGGCTGATGGTTCGAGAATCTACTTTTTGCGGTTGACATTTAGTTTGAAACCAATTTTAAGACTTGAATCCTTTCCTTTTTCTTTTTTCTGATAGAGAGTTAATTTTAGAATGACCATTTTGCAAGCTAAAACCATTATTGTAATATGTAGGTTATATTTGTGTCAATTGAAGTTAATCTGTGGATTATTTACTGTTTCAAAATTACCATCCCCTCTTGCTATCACTTATGGCTACGTTTGGTCTTGTCGAGTAATGGAAATTAAAAAGAAAAAGAGGCCCTCTCTAGAAATTAAAGTATGAAAATAGTTCTAATATATCATGTGTTTGTTGGAGGTTCAAATTCAGTTGATTATATTATGTTATTAAGATGTTTCAAAATCAAATGAACAAGATATACAAGTAGTACTTTTTTTTTAAATGTTGTGCTGTATCTGCGTGGATTTAATATGTGTTGGTATTAATTTTCATTGTGTAGTGTACGATCAAATTATACATGTTCAAGGACAATAGTTATCATTAATTAATATTCAACTTGGGGGGATTTATATTTAGAATTAAAAAAAAGATATAAATACGATGAGAGCTAGGTCCAAACACACTAGGTCAGACTTGAATTAAACTACTGCTACGAATCGGAATGGATGTGAATATTAGGTGATTAAGTCACAATAACCTGGCCTAGGTAGGACTGAGAGCTTTCGCCATTAATGCCTCTTGGTCACACTCTTCTCATTGAGTACTCCTCAACCAAAACAATCTTCCAGGCTACCTGAAGATTGTTTTGGTTGTATCAGAAGGAGAGTTGGAAATTTTCAGGTAGGAAAGACTTGGTTTAGAAGGAAGATATTTCTAATAGAGGTGTAATAAAGACTGTCTATATGCGGCTGGACTGTGCTTAACTAACTATCAGACACATAAGTACTGGCTTTGAAGTAACAGATCTTGCAACTAAAGCATTAATGATTGAGTACTGAATGAGAAGAGTGTGAGCAAGAGGCATCAACAAAATGTTCAGCACCACCTGATAGATTATCATTTGATGCAGTGTGGTGGAAAAGAATTTCTCTATTAAATTTAGGTGAAAATCAATGATATAGGTTGGTGATGAACTTTCTGTTCAATTCTTTCGAATTAAAATTAACTCTCAATCTTTTATATTTTAATGATAGTGTCGGGCTAATTGTCCACAATGTTATCTGTGGCCTTCACTCTCTCATCTACAAAATTTTTCTGATTTTCATTGCATTTTCGATTTGAGATTCTTTTATAGCACGAACTAAGAAATCAAATGTGTATTCAATGAAAATGGGACACAGAGAATGTGGTGAGCTCAATCGGAGTCCGTATTCTATGTAACATGTGTGGAGTGGATAGTTCAAATGATCTAGATCGTTGAATGATATTTATAAGACAATTTTAATAGAGTAAATAACATCAAAATTTGTATTGTGTTTTAGAAGAAATTATAATTATAATATGGTAATACATCATCGTACTAATGTACTAATTTTAGCAAATCAGTTGATAAAATTCATATTATTTTTTATGTCCAAACTTTTCATTAAAGCATAATAATAAAATCCATATATCAAAATTCTGTAGATTACTACATTTATTATCATTAAGATTTATTTACTATTTTTCGCATTTTTAGAGAATGAAATTAAAATATTAAAAAATACTAATGTTTGCACATCATGTTTCTTTATAATTCTAGCGTAAAAAAATTATGTACTTGTCCGTTTTACCTTGATCGGATGACTTCATAGAGATATAACATGTACACAGTTTGTCTATTGTTGTCGATTAAATTGCTACAAAAAATGAAGTCCATATGAAAATGCCTTTTTTTTAAATATTAGAACACATTCACTAAATTTTCATGTTTGAAGATGAAGTCTTATAATGATTTTATAAAGCTTCTACTAAAAAAAAAGTAAAAGTTTATCATTTTTATATAATTTAAACAATATAAAATACTTTAACATGCTTCATATCTCACTGTTACAAATTATAACATTTTTCAAACTCACTATCTATAAAAAAAAAATACGAGCACAAATAGCTAACTAAACTAGCTGTCAATATTTTTTTTTACATATTAATTTATAATTTCGTCATCTCTTCAAAGTAATACTAAAGATGCGTGCATTGTTAAAATTTCAGTGCCAAAATTATTATTGCCTTTTGAACATCTTATCTATACAAAAAAAAAAATTAAATATATAAGAGCCAAATAACGGGAGACCTCACAAGTCACAACTATTATATTAAAAAAAATTCAAATTTTAATTTTACTAAAAAGTTTGCTTATTGTCAATATCTACATGAAATCCAAAAAAAAGGAAGCTTACCCAATCGGATCAAGACCCAAACCCAGTCGGAATGGGAAGATTTCCAACTCCCATCGGACCATATTTTGGTTCAATGGGAAAAATAACCGTTGGATCATCAAATCTGATAACTCGCACGATTATTGACGTGTCGGAGAAAACTTTTGTGCAGTAATCTTGATATCATCGAACGGTCATTTAGTTCATTGGACTAAATTTTGGTCCAATGGACGTTGGATCTCCCCCGTTTCCGACCCAGTCAACTATCGGCTGATATATGGTTCGCGCTAATTTTCTAGTCTCGTCTCTCTTCCGAGTTCCGATCCTTCTCTCTCTCTCTCTCTCTCTCTCTTTCTCAAGTCCCGACTGATTCTATCCATCTCTCCATTTCCAATCCGATGCGTTCTCTCATCTCCCCCTCGCTCTGTCCCTCTCCTCCCCTCTCTCTTTCCAACAAACCCCATCTACTCTCCCCCCGCCAATTCCAGCTCCCCAAATGCTCTCTCCGCGCCATCTCCACCGAGTCTCTATCGGCGGTCACTGAATCCAAGACGAAACCCTCGCCCGCCGAGGTGTCTCGCTCCATAATGGACCTAGCTCAGACGGGGACCCTATCCGCGCTGACAAGTGACACATGGCCGCTTGGTATTGGCGCCCGCTTTGTGGTGGATCCAGAAGGAGGCCCTGCTCTCTGCCTCAATCCGGCTCATAGGTCACTTGCGGTGAATACCAGATCGAGTTTCCATGTAAAGGTGCTATAATTCTCCTCTTTTTTATTTTGTTATAGACTGGAATTTGCTATATTGTTTCAAATTTAAGTCTTTGGGTTAGGTCCGGTCCGGTCCGGTCGTTGGTTGTTCCATTGAATTGAAAGTTGACCAAAAAGGAACTTTGCATTTACATTTTTGGTGAGGTGGGGAGTTCATTGTATGGTTGCATTTTAGATGAAATTAAACCTCTTGCAAGAATTATCAATTCCATTTGTGCAGAAAAAAAGCGTAAGGTGCCTTGTAATGAAAATAGACGGATTGAATTTCTGTGTTGATATATTCACTAGCTTTTTGCGTGCAGTTTGAGCAGAGTGGATTGAGAACTCCACAGTGTACCCTGTTAGGTTGTTTGACGAAGCCTACGGATGAAAAGCTTTTGAAGGTTAGTGTTAAATAGCAATTATTTGCTTCATAGGTTGGTTTTTTCACAATGCTTCGGTACATCTAACTTGGCTTATCCGAGGAGGTTCTCTTTTGTATATGATGTAGAAACTTAGTACAACATGGGAAAAGAAATTTGGTGAAGAGGCAGATCTAGACCTTATGTATTCGATATCTGTTGAAAGGATATTTCATATGGGAGATTTTAGTGAGGTATGTATTTCCTTGCATCCTCAACTTTCTATTTCTATAATAAACAGACATTACCTCACATATTTATGTCTTTTTGTTCCTTGATTTATGTGATAGGATGGTGTGTGGGTTCCTCCGTCAGAGTATGTAACAGCCGAACCTGACCCTTTAAGGAACGTTTCTGAGAAGATCGTAGAAGAAATGAATTCAAGACATGCTGAAGATGTGAGCCGTCTATGCAATGTCTATGTTGACATTGGTTTTCAGGCAAGTTTCTTTGTAGTCTGTTCCCCTATGAAACAAGCATACATTAGTGTATGCTTGTACTGCGTATCAGTAAAGAAATCAGGATTGATGTACTTGACTATTTGCTGAACTAACTTTATTATTTGTTATTTGCTTCAAGCAAAGATGCTGGTACAACCGCTACCCTACTATTATCTGTACTGATGCCTAGTGGGACCTCCAAAATAAAACTTTCTTTGTTTATTGGGGTTTATGAATATGAGCTTGGCTTAAGCTTTAAGACAGTTATAATCAAACATAGACTGAAATGAGTTTGTACCAATTTGCACACGGACTGCTAAACTTGTGACAGGTGTCAAGTGCGAAAATGATTTGGGTGGACCGGCTAGGGTTTGACTTATACATCTACTCAGAAAACGGAATTTTTTCTGTTCGAATCCCTTTTTCAAGGGAAGTCACAGATGAGAAAGGGGTCAAATCGTCATTTAATTCCATGTCTCACCTTGCATGGGAGATTGAGAAGAACTATGCAGTTCCAGATTTTGAGCGTGTCAGCTCCTTCAGAAAGATCAGGTAGATTTTTTTTTTTTTTACCATTGCTATTCTCTTTTTATTTTTATTTTGATGTTTTGTGATGAGGTGAGTTAGGCGATTGCTATTGTTACTTGTGTTGTATGTTTATGTAATATTGTTTTTAGAAAACAATCATCTTGCACTCCCAGCAAAATTTTGTATTCTATTCTTTTTCCAATACTGCAACAATTGTTTTCTTGTCAGTGAGCTAAGAAACAATTAAGTTACAGTGTTGTATTTGTATGTAATATTTTTTTTTAGGGAAACAATCATCTTACACTCCCTGCAAAACTGTGTGTATTCTATTATTTTTCCAATACTACAACTTTTTTTTTTATGTCTGTGAGCTAAGAAACAAAGTTACAAGATTTCAGAGCTTTCCATTTTTTTTTTCTGTTACTTCCTCTTCTTGCAAGGGTATGTTTGGATTTAAAATCAGAAGCTGTCACTTCATTATAGGATGTCATACCATATGGTTTTGTAAATGGTATCAAGTTACTTCGATGTCTGTTTAAGATGAATGTAGTGGAATCGGCTCAATGTTTAATATCATTGATTTTGTTTAAGGAAATTGTGTTACTTCTATAGTATCATTTGATATTCAGTTCTAGTGTGATTCTTCTCTTAAGACTATTATAAACTCATGTCTTCCACTGGAAGACTGGATTTAGGAGGCAAATATAAGGTCAACTTCTTCTATGGCTTTGTTTGGTATGAAAATAATGAAGAGATAAAGTTATCATCATCTATCATAAAAAATAATTTTATTTTTTAGTTATTCTTAATTTATCTCATTTTCAGACGTAGTCCATTGAAAAAATGGATTTAGGAGGCAAGGGGAATCTTTGGATTCAAAAGGATTGTATCCAGCGTAGGCGGATAGAGCTCCCTCATCTTATGTTGTAGATCTGAAATTAGGGTATTAACAAAAGCATATGGTACGTGATCACGGTAAGATGATATGTATTCGGATATGGTCAAAATATGGCATGCGTGCTTAGACGTGCCGTGTCTTTATAAATGTCGTGTTAGGCGATAAACGCACTCGGTACGGTACGGTACGATATGTTGAAGTATTTAGTGAGCACGTAACACGTTTATAAAATTTTAAAAAATAATCGTTACAATGTATTCTTAATAGTTGTTATAAACATATTTAAAAAATATATTATTATAAACAAAAATTCTTCATTCTATGAAAATTTTCCTATTTTTTTTTATTTTTTCTGAATTTTTAAATGTTTTTTAACAATTAAAAACGAAAAATTAATTAAAAAAATCAAAATACATATAAATACAGTATGTTAAGATGTATCGTATTGTTAAAAATTTCGTTTTTAATATTATTATAAAAAATAATATAATATGACATGATAGATCTGGCTGATATATATATATATATATATATAAAAGCACGATATTTCCATAGTTCCTACCTGAAGTACATAAAATAGAGATTGAGATATGGGGATAAGTAACAACAGAAAGGACAATTTTATGACCTGGAGGACTAGCTATTTGCTTACAGGGATATTAAAACGATGGTACAAGGATAGATAAGAGATGGAGATGTATCTGAGGGAAGATTTAAATTGCAACGGAGTATTGACTATGTATATAACCCTGGAAAGAAAGTCCGAAATGGCGGCTCAACCGATGCATGATTGGTTATTTTATCAATAAGTATAATAAATCTGTACTAATTATTTTTCATGTCAATTTCACACTCTCTTGATAGAATATAATCAATAGGAAAATCCGATATATAATTCTAAAAAATTATCTAATTATCTAATTATATATTTATCTCTCTTATTTTAAATTTGAATATTTACCGATGAAAATATTGACAGTTAGGATATTTATCTAAACTAATGTAATTTTAAATATATAAATCTTAAAATTGAATAAAATTATTATATAATGATTATATCATTTCCGTCATTTTACTTCAATCCTATATAGAAGAGTCTTTATCGTTTGATAATAAAAAATTGAATTAAGCAATCTTACAAGCATTCTTCCTAGAGCCAATGTCAAACATGAAACTTACGTCAAATAACTTAAAATTAGATTAAATTTTTTTAATATTGTAAAAAGTATATGTTCAAACTCTTATAGACGATTAAAGGATATTTTGTCATATTATAATTTTAATAATTTTTAATTTTACTTTTGTGAAGATATAATATGTTATGAATAAATATCTAAGATCTTGATATTTTGATGGATAAATATCCAAAGTCTTGATGTTTTCGTGGGTAAATATTCAAATTTAAAGTTTAGAGGAGTAAATATCCAATTAGATAATTTTATAAGTGGTATATATTTGATTTTCCCTAATTAATACGAGAAGTTGTCTAGAGAAGTAAAAACATAAAAAAAAAAACTTCCAAACAATTAAAAAGCCTAAATTAATATTTATCCAATTATTCATATATAGAGAACAACATACATGATCCAAAAGCTATCTCATCACACAAAGACATACACATATATGATCATTAAGATCTTCAACTATCTACACTATGCTAGTAGTGGCCAATTTGGTATATTCAACATCAGTTCCCATGCCTCCATTAATCTGGTTGCACTCATAGTAGAGAACCGTGATAGCCATGGTATAGAACAAGTTAACCACCTGGTTAAGAAGCTGGTACACAAATCCTAGAACCAAAATACCAGCCTTGGAACCAGAAGCAAACTTCGAGATTATAACATTACATGCATACACGATGCCAGAGGTGACGGTCAAAGCAAAAAATAGGAGAAATACTTGCATCTTCTTCCCTTTCAGAAGTTTTGTCGCATGCGAAATCGCACCAAGTCCGTAAAACTTTGGCTCGATGACAGATACTGCCACACCCATAGACCAAATTATTACTAAGTAGACTAAGAGAAGAGATGCTACCAAAACCAAAGGGATCAACCAAAACCTTGAATTGATCTTGTAGGTAGTGGTGACGTACCAAGATATTGCAGCAACGATTCCACAAAAAATGATCAAGTAGATTAAACTGAAAAGTGCAATGAAAAGTTTTGTAATTACAGGCCCTTTGATTATGCTCTTAACTTTGTTCAGCAATTCTTTCAGTGTCAGAACCTCTCCTAGATATGTTGCTGAGTTTGCATAGTAGGTGATGATTGACAGGAAACATGTAGTCACAAACACAAAGACATAGTACACAATTTCAACAATCAACAGCTGTTTGGTGACTGCCTTGATGTTATCTAAGAGCTCGGTAAATTCAGGGCTTGATGGGTCGATTGTCGGTAGCAACTTGGCAAACTCGTTGAGCTTCGAAAGAAGAGGTGCGATGGACAGCTGGAAGCCAATGTAAGGAAACGCCTGGCTGATGATGTAGATCACGAAAATGTTAGAAAAGAGTTTAGGGTTCTTTGAGGGGAGGAGGAGAGCTTGCCATAGGAAGCTAAAGGGGGAGGAAGACTTGGCCATAGACTTGAAGGGAGAATAGTTACTGAGAATCAATCAGATGTGTTTTTGTTTTGGAATTGGTAAATATATAGCACATTTGTATGTATAATATATATGAACTTAATTAGAAGATAGGGGAGCCAGGACCAGGTAATAATGCAACTTGTGTTGACTTGGACTTGGAATAATTTAATTTAGAGTGTAGACTAAACCAACTTTCTCACATTATATGTTGAACCAGGAATGGACCTTGTCCACTACAATTTTTTTAAATTATATATTAACACTGTATTGTGTTTTAAGAGAGGCCAGTAATTACATGAATAATAAGTGACTAAGTATGGACAACTTCATTGCTTTTTTTTTAAATTATTAATAATGTATTGTGCTTTAAGACAGGGGTTAGTAATTACATGAATAATAAGTGTTTAAGTATTGCTTTTTATGAACTGATTGTTGAGAAAATTTTTAATAGTGGTCAAGTACTTATGTTTGCTAACGAATATTCCACGGAAAAGGACAATTGTTTGAGCAAATGATAGCAGAAATTTCCACCCCATCTTTGATTTTTTAAAAACCCAGTAAAATTCTGAGAAAACTTAGGTCTTATGGGATAGGTTGAAAAGCAGACATCTAACAAATATTCAAGGGCATTGATGTCATTTGGGAAAAAAAATTAATAACAATTTATGTATTACATGGTCTTAACTGCTTGTTTAAACTGCCAGTCCGCCATTGATTGACCACTGAAAATTTGGTAGTTTCAGATAGTCATTTGTACAGAAAATATCTATCTTATGTACTTTGAAATGCCTCAGAAATTTCAGATTTATAGAAATTCAAAGCCAAACTGGTACAGACCCTGTATCAATTTGTGCTACCAGCTGAATGCAAAATTTTGTCTTCAGCCATTACTATGTATGGTCCTCCAGAAATTGCAAAGAAAATCACATAAATTAGGAAAAGATATCAGAATGGAAGAAAAGGAAAGCTCTTCAACTCACCAATAGAAGATTTTGAAAATATGAAACTGATCTAGAAAATTACAATAATTGAGTTAATTTTAATTTTTGAATTGACATGATAACTGTTGAGTAACTTGAGTTGGGTTGGGCTCCTATTAGGCACAAGTACTGTCATTAATTTAACTTCCTTCTTGGTTTAGACAATTTGTCTAGTACCTATTGAGAAATAATATTTCTTTCAAATAACACAAGAAAATTTTATTGTTCATATGGAAAAAAAATAAACCAGTGTTCACATCCTAGACAATATAATGAGGGCTTTAAACTTACAGAATTTTATAAATTAGAATTCTGAAAGACGAAAATCAAATAATTTCAAAGTAAATAAATTAATTAAATTGATACAAGTTTGAATTATGTTTGGTAAGTCGAGCCATTAAATTTTCATATATCATAAGAAAAAAGGAATAGTTAGATATATGTTCATCAAAACTTTCGCTATTATAATTTACCCATCAAATCTTCAAATTTTGTTATTTACCTATCCGAACTTTCTTATTTTTTTTATTTTCTCTATTTTACTCTTTTTTAAATAATAAAATTTAAATAATTCCGAAATTTTTTTTACAAACATATTATTTAATTTATGGATCGATTGTGTTTCAAATTTCATATAATTTAAGTATTATCTTTATCAAAGACCATCAAAATTGTATGATATTTACAACGGTTCATATCTAACGGTCTTTGTAAAATATCAAATGATCTTTAAATTATATAAAATTTAAAACACAATCAATTTATAAATTAAAAAATATATGTTTATTAATTTTTTTTTTGAGAATTTTTAAAGATTATTTCAAATTTATTTAAAAATTAATTATCACTCAAGATAATATAATAATAACATAATAGTTGTAAAAGGAATGCCTTTTTGGCGTTTTTCCCATAAAACCCTCTCTCACTCTCCGACTTAGTAACCGCTGTGGTTACTTCAAACCATAGCCGCCGCGATCGGGAGTCGGAGAGGTGTTGCTCCTCGGCCGACACACACTCCGTTCTCATCTTCCTTCTCTCTCTCTCTCTCTCTCTCTCTCTCTCTCTCTCTCTCTCTGTCTCTGTCTCCAATCGGATATCGTAATCCGGATTCCAACTCTCTGTCAAACGAACGAACAAGACCTCGGTCGACCTCTGGCTGCCTTCTCACGCTCTTGCCAGTCGATAGGACTCCACTCCGCTTTCACAATCGATTCCGACTTATAAGATTTTAAGGTATGTAATTGTTTTTATGTTCTTCGTTGGTGGTGCGTAATAGCGAAAGCAACGATTTCGTCTAAGGAGCGAATTTATTTATTGTTTTTCAATTTTGTGGGGGGGGGGGGGGGTGGGGGGCAGCTCGTGAGTAATAATAACTGGCAGCGTTTGTGGGGGATTGAGCTTTGGATGTTTAGATCTTAACAACAATTTTAGGAAAAACAAAGGCGGAGATGCTGCTCTTTTATCTATAATGTACCTGAGAGAAGAGAACTTGTATATCAATGGGGCGAGACGAATTATATCAACTTGTTTTTATTTTTAAACTGGAAAAAACCATCAGCCTTCACAACACTATACTCGGTAGAATAAGAACTCCATTACTTATTTTCCTGTTTTTTTCCCTCTTGCATCTAGATTCCGATACACCACAACGTCCGAGAGAAAAAAGAAGGAAATTTGACAATCACTGCCTTCTTTAGTCAGTAATGGCTGTTCAAAATGAGCAATTCGTCGATTGGGAGATCATACACCTCCCTGGCAATTCTCTTCTTTCTATTGAGGACTCCACTGGTACTTCCTTTCTTCTCTTTAATTTGATTTGATTTTATCGAAGTTCTTTATTTAATTTGATTTGATTTGGTTCCAAATTTGCATTTGTCTTTCAGTGAACGTAGTGGCCGCTAAGATCGAGCCAAAGCTGGCAAGTACAATAATTCGGTTAGATTTATTGCTTTAATTCAGCATTTTATTTTCATTAATTAAAAAGTTTTATAGGCTGTTGCCTAGCTTTTCATTTTTCAATCTAAGGGCTCCTTTGAAATGCATCTTTTTTATGTAATAAGTTTGATGAGAAAGTGTGAAAAGAGAGAGTTTCAGTTATCCCCTTGATAGAACAAGAAAGCCCTTACATTAAAAACCCAACAACCGTTACTGAACCACTGGGCCTGATTGTTCTTGTGTCTTGGCTGTTACCTATCACTGATGACTGAATGGTATTTACTGGTTCATACAAACTGCTTTATAGTTGACCTATAAGTACCAGACCTATATGCTTTGGTACTGAAATCTAATTACATTTGGTAACTTTTTTTCCAATCACCACACCATGCTTTATTCTTTCAAAAATTGATTGTCAGGCAGTTAAATCAAATATCCCCACTTGAGAATCTTCGCCATGTAAAGCGGGTTAAAAAGGGAAACTCTGAAGGTATTTGCTTTTTAACCCAATATATCTGAACATCCATCTTTGAATTATTCTTTATCTCTGATTGTTTATATATGAAAATTGTATGTAAGAATTGGTTAGAAGGTCTATCTGTGCTTTCTAGTGGTTGGGAATCAGAGATTACAATGTGAACGGGTCACTTCTATTCGGCCTTGGGCTGTTTAGTTCTGGTCATTTCATTCGAGTCATTTATTGGTCTTGACTTGAGTCGTGTCGAGATCAGGTTGAGCACGGTTTTTGAGCTGCATCAGGTTTTGCTTAATCTACTTACTTTAGTGCAGGTTGCTTAGGCTTGGGTTCTGCTGAAACTCTAGATAGTCATATAATTATTTGATTCAGTTAGAATAGTTGACTTGTCAAAATGTCAAATTAGTTTCAGCTCAGGCAATTTTTTTGGGGCATGGTCATATTCTGCCAACTCTACTTGGAATTTGTGGATTTTCAAATATAATCTCTGTGGCCTGGAAACAGTAATTTCTTTAGTAGTGAATTAGCGAGTAGTGGTTGAGATGTTTATCATTCCTTAATGGTTGCAGGAAAACTTGAATTATCAATTATTCTGTATGTTTCATCTGAAAATGGAATTTCTATTGAGGCTGTTCCGAGTGCTGTACGCCAACTAGTAGATAACTACAATTTGAGTCTCTTTGTCACAAAGGTAAATACGGGCTTATTCTTGTGAGTTAGTATTACTGTCAGTTGCTAATTGATGGTTTTCATCAATTATACTGTTTCAGAAAATGATGTACTTCCATGAAGCAACTCAGAAACTTTTTGGTTATCCACAAGCAACATACTAGCAAATTGGTCCATAAGATTGGGGTGGGGTGGGGGGGGGGGGGGGGGCGGGGGACTTGGCAAAAGAATTCCCAAATGGACAGATGCCAACCCAAAGAACAAGGAAAATAAATGTATCTAAGTTTGGGAATGCAGTGTTCTTTTATATGGATCAGTCAAATGGTTATCTATAGAAGAATTTGCAATATAAAATGTTATTGGTCGCATCTTAAATATTGATTATTCTAGCTTGCTCATTTCTAAAAGCAGTTAATGTTTTGAATATTTATTTAAGGTTTCTAGATGCCAAGCTGCCTCAAAAGAGGAGTGGGAAGAACAATGCAAGCTTTGGCCTACTTCATTCCATCCCCTTACCAAGTAAACTATTATTTACAGATAATTTTACTTTGTGTTTAGCAGCTGTAGGGTATCATAAACTGTATTTGTTCATTTCTTAATGGGTATGCTGCTGAAACTGCTCTGGTTGATACATAAAATCAATTAGCGGCTCTTGGTACTGGCACGAGGAAGTTAGTTGATGCCTTTCTCTACTGGTATCAGGAAGCTTGAAAATTAAAATACTGGTTATACTACAAAGCCTCCTCACAGTAGTACCAATATAATTAAGATCAATAAAAATAAATAAGAAAAGAAAAGTGAAGAATTCCAGCAATACTTGGAACCGGGTTTATTTTTTTCTAGTCCTTAATATGTCGTAGTTGTTTAATCTTTGGATTTTCCATATTTTTTTCTTCATTTCTGTAAATGGCAGTCCTGAAGGTGTATCTGGATTGGATGAGGAGGAAATTAAGTTGATATATAGTTCCATGAAACGTGTGATTCAATTAGTTCAATCAAATATTCAACATAAGGTATGTTTAAATTATTGCATTTTTTTAGTTCTCAGAATATCATGTATTCATGTTCCTCAAGGTTTAGGCTGATTTTCATTCATTCATAGGATTTAAGTTATTACTAACCAATTATTTTGAAATAAGGATAAATTGGTCACGCCTGTGTTTATATATTCTAAGCCAGTCAGATAGAGATGAAACTTTTGTGATCCTTGTATTTCACCAACGGTGTGTTAGTCACGCTCTCCGTGACCATATTAATAAGATGTACACGGGATAATCAGGATTAAGCTCACAAAAGCAAATGTCAGAAAAGAGTATTTCATATTTTATTCGGTATCAATATAGTAAGCTCTGTGCTATTATTCAATTCATTATTATTATCCTTCTGATATATACGTAAGTACTAATTAGTTTCTTAAGTGTCTTGGTTTTTGATAAACTTGTAGACTTATTATCTAGAACTTCAAACACCAGTGTCTAGTAAAGAACAAAAATTTGTTCTATCTTACAGTCAAGAAAATGAGCGTTAGTTTATTGATTAAAAGATGCAAGTTGAATATTTAGTGGAGATGATTGTTCTGAATCTAGCAAAACCTTCATGTTGCTGGCTTACAAAAATGTACTTTCACTGGGACCAGCAAAAACAAATTTTTAAATAGATAAACACCTATGCCATGTTTGGTTGACGGATAAAGTGGAGAATAGTCGCGTATCTCCTGACATAGCCCTAGAATGTAATTATCTGGTTAAGTAATAAACTTCTTCATTGACTAGCCTCAGTGAAAAGTAATCTTCTTTGTTTGGTTTGTTCTGGTTATATAAGAAACATAAAGAAAGTAATCTTTGGTAAATATTTCTGTTTTTTTCCTTTTCAGATGGTGAATGCTGCTATCATTGTTGATCCATCTAATGGTCAAATAATCTCGAAGGCTCGAGATGAAATCTTACCCCATCTCAGATCATCAGAAGAAAATGTCTCATTGAACTCGCATAATGAAGGGACAAAATCTAAATGGAGCAAAAACCACGGGGTTGCATGTGTTAATCCTTGGGGTTGGCTGGAACAATCATGCCAGGACCATGCGGTGATGCCATGTGAGAGTGGCTTCACATGGCATCCTTTAAAACATGCAGCTATGGTTGCCATTGAAAATGCTGCTGTGAGGGATCAGCAGCTATTCCCTAGTTCATCTCCATGTGGGAATAATTGTTACTCCGAGTTCTATTCTGATGATGGTCCAGCAAAGCGGCTGAAGACAGAGGTACTGAGTTTCAGCTCTAACTGACATTAGCTGATGCATCCTGTAATGACTTGTATCAGAATCCAATTGAAGTTTTATGTTGCTGTGATATAGCATCCAGCCCAATTTTTGTTAGGCCTGTATTGTTTTCTCCCTACTTTCTGTGTCATGACTATAATAAATTATTTACTAATAGAGTGCAGTTTTATTATTTTGTTCCAGAATGAGGCCCATTTAACAAAGAAAGATTCTGAAAGTGTTAGTGATTTGACATGTGAAGCAACCAGGCCATATTTATGTACTGGCTTTGACATGTACCTAGCTTGGGAGCCATGCCCTATGTAAGTTTAGAGTTTTATCACTTCTTCAATTCTGATCCAACGCTAGTTAAATATCTTGGGAAACCGAGCAAAAGTTAATGGAAAAATGACCTGTAAATGAAAAATATATACATTTGAGGCCTACCATTGGAGGTCACTAGCAAAAATGGTTTAATTAGTGCATATGTTTCTATAGCTAAAAATGAATCCATGTATGCTTTTGGCTGAATTGTTTCATTAATCTAACCTACAACCTCTTGCTGTTTTTATCTTTGAAGGTGTGCTATGGCGCTCGTTCATCAAAGAATCAAGCGCATCTTTTATGCGTTCCCAAATCCGAGGGTCGGGGCACTGGGCAGCGTGCACCGGTTGCATGGACAGAAAAGTTTGAATCATCATTACTCCGTTTTCAGAATATCGGTTCCTGATAAGGCCCTCAATGAGATCTCCTCAGAGAATCTGAAGGATTAACAATTGTCTATTTATTTTGTATTTGTTCACTAACTAACCAATCATATGATAAATAAAATACTTTGTTGTACATCTTTTGTTTTCTTTTTTGTATACTTGGGGTTTTTTGGCATTGTATGGTCATAAAAAACCGATATCCTTTATCAATTCCCAGCACCATTCAGACTAGAAGTCCAAATGTTTATATGCTTTTTGCCTTCAACATTCGTAACACAATATTTATCATTAATTAAGAGAGGAATGCAAACACTCGAACTTCTGATAATATACGCTTTCTTCAGAAGCATTTTATGTAATCACTGGAACAGTGGTGCCTTTAATTTGTTTAGAAGAACTGAATGACAGCACTATCTCATCTTTTCTTTACCTTTCTTTCTTTTTATCCGAAGTAGTGATTTAATAGTCTGAAATCTCCACTACACATAAAAAAGCATATTAAGTAGTAACATCAGAGGCGTCGCGCTGGACACATGACTAGGTACATTTCTACATCAGAGTGCACGATGGTGTCAAAAAGAGCAGAACTGTGAGTAGACGTTCTAGAGCTGTTCATAGCGCATATTGCGCTACAAATGATTTGAAATGATTATATTTATACATCTATATCTCGTCAAGATCCACATTTATTTTTTTAATGATGAGCACCACAAACCATATGGAAAATAAATTATATGTGACTAGTGACTAATGAATAACCGGAAATTAATTCGATGAGGTTTTAATATTTATTACTTGAGTAGAATACAGATGATTCGAGAATATTTGTTTTATATATAATTAATGACAGAACTTGATTAAAATTAATGAGGAGGTTAAAGACTTATGGACATCTTAAAATTATGTCTTAAATTTTTTTGAGAGACTAATTATAATATAATTACAATAAAATATTTGAAATCTTTAATATATATTATTATTTTTCAAAATTTTTGAGAGGGCTATAATGTCTTCTAGTCTCCACTAAACTCCGCTCCTGCATATATAATATGTATAATTATTCACTAAAGTTTTATAAGAGAAAAATAAATTATGTGAATAATTTGAAAATTATAGCGAATTATTCATAAAATTTATAAATAATTCATAAATTCTTCTAAAAAAATACAGGAAACATTTAGTTTATCTATCCATTGAGGAAAAAAAATATATAAAAATGAATAATTTATTAATAATTCTCAATATATTATAAGTGTGCTAACTACCTGCCTCATCATTGTTAACACTGCCCGAGCCGCAATTAATCTGCCCAAAAAAAAAGGCTGCTGTAGAGCTGCCTGTGCATTTCGCACACATAACGAACAAAAAGGCCTGAATTTCACCCGTTACGCACTTCTCTATATAAGATGTGCCACAGAATAATTCACAGATATTTGAAATAGTGAAAAAATGTGCACCTGTGACGCAATCATTAATTTTCTTTGATTCTTTTGGCTGGATATTATTATAAAATAAATAGTGAGACAAATGCTACAAGCTGTTTACCAGGTAAAGCGGTTTAATTATAAGGAATTATTCTCATACAAGTTATTATCCAAATTATTATCTATAATTTTTTTAACATGTAGTTTGTTTATCATTTGTCAATTCTTATAATCAAGCAACAGTTTAATTTTAATTTAATTGTTCTATTATGTTCACACATTTCTCATTAATTTCAACACCAAGAGACAGTGAATTTCAACTAAAACCATACCCAAATCATAGTTATATTACATAATTTTAATCTGAACCGTTAGATTTAAAATAGACATCCAAATTGAATGACGACGTTACTCCAATAAAGTCAAATTTACTATCCTCCGTTGCATCACGCTATACTACAAAACATATTATCCATCTCATCATATTAAAATTCATACAAAATAAATCTCAAAAAATTTCCTCTATACTACAAAACATGAAACAAGGCACCTAGACCTAGTATTGTAATTGCGTCTTGAGCCCTGCACAATTTTCTTTTTCCGTAATGCCAAAAATAAATGGATTTTTGTGCTGATCCAGCATGTTAATGGTCAAAGATTTCATGATTGATGATCTAATACATTAGGGTTTTAAGGAGGGGGGGGGGGGGTGTGTATAAAAATAAATAGATGTGTGTGTAAGTCAGAAACAGCGCAACATAAATGGATTACTATTTCTTATTAGTTATTACTAATTAAATTATTTTGCTATTAGTTAAACAAATCATGTCATTTAATTTGATAGAAAAAGAAATACTGAATTATACTTGAAAATTTTATCTTTCTATCTTACCTTCTCAAACAAAATATAATTATTTTCTATATTATTATTTGCATATTGAATGAGTTCTCCATCATTTTTTTTTTTGCATGAACATGACATAAATAGAAGCATGACTTAGTATAATCTTCGGATGATTTTGGAAACTTCTTATGTAAAAAAAAAAAAATACATCTTATGACAGAATTCATTCGTCTTAATTAAAAATAATTTTAATTATATTATTTTAGATTTTTATTTTTATAACTTGCATTAAGTATTTTAATTTTATTTTATTCTTAATCACAATGTAGTATTTTCGAAAATGCATGTTCTAACAGTTACTTCATCGTTGAATGTTCGTTGTAAAATATTTAGGTTTCACGTGACCAATTGTAATGGTATAAAACTAGAAAGAAATATTTAAATTTATAAGAAGCAACTAGCATAGTAAATCCTCAATGATTGATTGTGTTATATTAATAATTCTTTATATTCCGTTGACTAATAGAAGATATATACAAATAATTGTATAAAACATATTCAAATTCCAGACTCCAAACTCAAATTATACGAATTCGCCAAAGTTCAAATATCTCACCAAACCAAACCAAATCAAAATCCGCTTTAAAAGAATGATTAAATTGGATGTTTAAACAATCGTTTTAATTCAAAATTTGAAATGGTTTCTATGCAGCCTACTGCTTTATTTATTTTATTTTATTTTATTTTATTGTGTTGGATTGTTAGGTAGGCAAATATAATTTCATACTGAACCTATCTAATTATAATTTGCATTTGTGCATTATCTCAAAATAATTAAAAAAAAAGTTGCATTTGTTTTGTTCAAAGGCCATTAGGTAAGAAAACTATTTATTATTCTACGTACAATGTCTAATGTTTCAAATCAAGGCACTATAGAGAGAGAGGCAAAACATGTGATTAAATATGTTATTATATATATCAAGGACATTTTTGTTGGTTAAGCTTGTGATTATTTGCATCAATTTCAATTAATAAGCGAAAATTATTTGTTTGTGTTTAACGACCCGGACACAAATTTCCAAAATTTTATGGTATATTAAGAAGTATGATACTGAAATATTAACCACTAGGAATAATATAAAATTCTTCTTAATTAATATTTCTCTTTTTTAGCTTGCTATGATGTTTTTTTCTTTTTTCTTTTTTCTTTTTAATTTCATAAGGTTTTTTTTTAACCATCATAACCATTAAATTCGTAGTCTAGATCTGAAACGTCAATTTAATAAATGATAAAAAATAATATTTAACGCGAAGAACATATTCTCTTCGAGTTTATTTATCAACGTTATTGCCGAATTTATAAAATAAAAACTAATTTATCCTTTAAATCCACAATAATAAATAATAAATTTAATACCTATTAAGTTTTATTTAGCATGCATATATAAGCATTATTATAGTGGATTA
This sequence comes from x Bolboschoenoplectus mariqueter, assembly GCA_037678475.1. NCBI lineage: Eukaryota > Viridiplantae > Streptophyta > Magnoliopsida > Poales > Cyperaceae > x Bolboschoenoplectus > x Bolboschoenoplectus mariqueter. Next base: position 406,253 of record CM075260.1, on the reverse strand, counting down.
ATTAAATAAATGCCTCTGCCAAAAATGCCAAAACAGACATAAAAAAAATAAATAAATAAAAAAGTTGGTTCGTTGAATGCATGGTGGATTGGATTGATTCTAATTCAAAGCCTATTTATTATTATTATTATTATTATTATTATTATTATTATTATTATTATTATTATTATTACTGCTGCTACTTAATTTGAATCTTTTATTCGAAATTAAAAGATCTATATTACATACTAATTTATTGGAATTTTTTTAAAGAAAATATTACGGAGATATCATTATTGATACCGTCATCATCAATACATGCTTATTTATATATATTAAATGAGTTATTATGCATGTTAATGATTTTATTATGTATAATATTTTTATTATTTAACTTAAAATATCATTAATATGCATAATAACTCATTTAAGTTGTATAATGATAATACTGTACAAAATAAATTTGCATAATAAAGTCATTAATATGTATTATAATTCATTTAAGTTGTCTAATAATAATATTATATAAAATGAGTTTATATAATAAAGTCATTAATATACATAATAACTCATTTAATGTGTATAATTAAGCTCGTATCGATAACGGTATCAATAAGCGTATTTGTGTATCAGCTCTTTTTTTTTAAAGAGACTTGATCTAAACCAGCGATTATGATCATGTAACTCCTCTATAATACATTAAACAATTAAACTTTTTAAAATTTTCTAATTATATCATTCCCTCTACGTTCTAATCTGTCCGATTTTGTTTCTCTCCTTATTTTTATTAAATTGATTATATGATTTGTGTGTCACGTGTCACACTTTTCTCCTCTTGTTAAAAAAGCATTTAATGTTTTTTAATATGCAAGTACTTCTTAAAAAAATGTATTTTTTTTATGAATTATTGTGCATCTAATAGTGCTGTTTATCATTTATACTTGTCTTCAACATTTAAAAAATATATATTTTTGTAATATAAAATATATGTTAAAAAATAATCTAGTTTCAAATATTCAATATTTTTTCTTAATAACTATTTCTTTTTCGGAATAAAGTTAAAAATAATTCTAATATATAACTAATGTCGCATCTGAACCGCAGGTCTAGTACGGTGGTGATAAATTTCGTCTTTTTATGAAGAAATATAGGTTCAAATTTTATAAAAAATATTAAAAAATAAATAAATATCGGAATAACGAAAGCTTTTTTTTAATAAAATAAAATAATGTCACATCTTCCGTATGGCCCGTATCAATCTGTGTCAAAACTTGGATATCATCTAAAAATGAAGACATTCAATAAGTGAAATGAAACAAGAGAAATTAAAAAGAAATGGTTATATTTTTCTTACTACAATGTTGCGTCCGAAAGGAAAAAAAAATTAATAAGTCTAGCATGCATTTAATTTTATTTTATAGTATATTTAATTCTTATGATTTATGTATTTAAAAAATATTATTTAGATAAAAAAATAAAATATAGAGATATTGTTAATTAATTAGATAGAATGCATAACGAATTTCAATCTATTTAAAAATGTTTAGACTTTCGTCAAAAATTTAAATTTTTTAACACCAATTTTAATAGGTTAATTTGAACAAATTTTTTTAAAAATATATATCATAAAGATTGGAAGTACCAAGAAGTAAAAATAGCTTTAGTACTTTGTGCTCAAATCTTGATATTTGAAATTCAAATTATTTATGTAATCTACGGAATCTTATTATATACTATATTTTATATTTTTCATTTTTTAGATATTGAGAAGATTAATTGATTAAAAAATTGCATAACATTTAATAACAATTATTTCTTCGTATATAAAAAATAGTGGGAAAAAAATTTAAAATTTGATCTCTTACAAAATATCTACATGTATAGTACTTTAAACGACTCAAATTAGTACTCGGAATTCCAAAAAATCAAAATGTAAACACTAATAAATACCGAATCTCTTTTACTTTGCGTAACGGTAACACCCTTATATATATATATATATATAGTAAAACTAGTGTGAACTTAAGTTCATCAAATTTTTGATGAGTTTAGCTAAAAAATGATTAAAATGGCTTTAAATGATAAATCCGAATAGCTCAACCGATTCTTCATATTAAAATTTCTTAGGATACCGAAATTTTCTATTTTTAGAGTTTTCTAATTATTTTTTCCGAATTTTTGAAAATGATTTTAAAATAATAATAAAATAATAAATGTTTTTATATATGAATAGACCGTTTTCAAAACAAATAGTTAAAAAGCTCCAAAAATAAAAAAAATATTATCCTACAAGATTTTAATATAAAAAATTTATTGAGCAAATCGGATTTATCGTTTGAAAACGTTTCGATAATTTTTTGAGTTAGTTTCACCAACAATCTTGATAAGCTTAAACTTACATAAATTTTACTCTATACATACATACATACATACATACATACATACATACATACATACATACATACATACATACATACATACATACATACAATTAAAATTTTCTTTATCAACATTACCCAATTCGTGTATAGCTATTAGCATAGGAAGAACATCTTCTAGAAGTAGCGCTGAGTAAGTTGTTCATTTAGAATATATTGGTCTTATTGCACTCTCCAGTAGCATTTTCTATATATTTTTTAGCGCCACGTGTAGGCATTTTTTTCTTTTCCTATCTCCATTTTTATAAATGAATAACAATATAACAATATTTTTGATGTTAAATATTCGATGAATTTATATCTATTTTTTTTTTAAATTCGGACGTTCATAATGTACATTAAATATCGTTAAGTCTGAAATCCGAAAATTCTAAATATACAAATTCCAAATGGAGAGGTTCCTCCTGCTAATTCTAACCTGATTTAAATCAGAGCACTTTTTCGAACTAATCTGAGGTTTAAACAGAAGCCGTAGTTGGATTAGCTCTCCAGTAGTCTGTATGCCTGTACAGATGTACTGATGTACAACAGACCTCTCCATTTTAGTTAAACTGGAGAGATCTCCTCAACTCGTGGTCCCAGATGGATCCCTTCGGCTTGTGGGCATCACCTTTGTCTGAATCCTTGGAATAGTCACTTTTAGAAAAAACTCTCTGATTTTATGCGGCGACTTTCGTACTGTAATTTGTGTTTCAAGTCACTGCATTGTAATCTCCTCCCAATATTTCCCATCTTCCTGCCATATAATAGTCAATTATTTATTTGACCATATAGTGTAAAACATGAGAATTACATATCTAACATATATGCAAAAAAAAAAAAATGTAATTTCCCCAAATTTCAGATACAAATGTGGTTGTTACACAGGCTAGAAGGATCTCATGCATTCTCACATGACTATAATATAAATATCCAGCTTAGACATTTATGCTTTGATGTTTCAACAAATAATATCATAAAAATTATATTGTGGGGCCCACTTCTTCCAATCATGCATACATGCTTTTCTTATGGGCTGGATCTTTGCTGTTAAGAAAAAATAATAGTAATTAAGAAATTAATAACATCAAGCCCCTGATCTAATGTCCTGTCTCATTCCAAGTTATCAAATAAGATTTTTTTGATGGTTCCTTTCCTCTTGTTTTTTTTTTCTCTTAAAGTTTTTATACAAGAAAATGAAATTTTAGCCACAAAAAAAAATACCCAAAAATTGGTTGACGTTTTTGTTTGTTTCCATTTGTCTTTAGAAAACTTGGATTATTGACTTTCCTACAACTTTTCTCTCTTTTCTAGAAGTTTACTATTATAATTAGAAAATTACATTAATTGAACGAGTGTTTATACTAAATACCAACATAGATAAGTGCCTATACTAAAAACATACATATCTATATTAATTCATAATTAAGTACCTTTGTATATAAATTTGTATGGTAACGTCTTGCACACTAATTTTTGAATCTATTAAAATTTTTCACAAAACCTAAAAAATAAAGGATGAAATTCTAGAATTTGTTAAAAAAATGAAAAAAAAAATATATGGAGTAAATGCCTATTAAAAAGGCAAAGGAAAAAGGACAAATAATTGTACTTATTTAAAGTGGAAGGGCAAAAAGTTAACAAAAAAACAAAAAATGTATAGATGTTGGGTCAAATTGCATCGAGAGGAATCTAGAAGAACAACTTCACGAAAAAAATACATATTATTTCTATTTTCAATATTAATTTTTGAAAATACAAAATTTCTTTAATTTCTAAGATTAGAAAAATAATTCATTGTCAGATAGATTTCAATTTAACATTTTAAGTTTTAATGGGAATTTTTGTACTTAATAAAAATAATAAACCAATGACTTAATAAAATATTTTGTACCGTTCATTATTATAAAATTTTAATGAAAATTTTCTACTTTATAAAATAATTTGCACCGTTCATTATATAAAATTTTAATATTTAACCTACATGATAATTTTTTTTATGAAAAAATGAAATCGTCCTAATTTGATCCTCCTACATCATCCTATCAGTATCAATAGCCAAAGAAAAAAACAGCGGTCAGAGAAACAAATGGACGTCTCCATTCTTGAACAAACGGAGATGATCTCTTTCGTCCCGCTCATCTAAACATCCTCTCCATTTTCGCTCAACTCATCCCGACCTCGCATTATTTAGAAAGAAAACCGTTGCATACTATCGGGTACTATCATAATCCCCTTTTTGACACTCTCTCAAAAGGCGGTTATTGTGCTCAGTTTGCGTGGCCTCTCTCTCTCTCTCTCTCTCTCTCTCTCTGTTCATTGTTTCCTTTTGTGTCCAGTTCCCTTTAAACAGTGGCCACTAGACTATCCAGAGTTAGGGAATCCTTTTCGATCTGATTCTCCTCGCAATTTTTCAAATATTGCGACTACGGAGAGATTAAAGACCTTATTTTCTGACCGACATTTCGCGTGTCCTTGTTCTCAATTCTCTTCTTTTTTGTGTTCTGCGTTGGGTTGCTGTTTGTGTTTGGCGAAATCAAAAGGTATTCATTCTCTTAATAGTTGATTGAATAAAATACTCCCCCAACTACTTTTCTTCGTTTTGACCTTTGTTTCTGTGGAGATTTAGAGGCTTGCGGATATCAATTGCTTGGTCCTTGTTCCTGTTTTTCTTTGCCTCTTGGATTTTGTTTTTCTCAGGTTGATCTCTTCTGTATAGAAAAAGGTAATCTGGTTCCAACAATGTTATATCCAAATCCAACCAATTTAGATCAACGATCAGCGGTCTCTCTCTCTCATATGTAAATATTCTGTGCAAATTTTTGAATTCATTTATGTGCAAATTTGTGCTTTTTTAGGAGGAAAAAAGGGCAGTTTGTCAGAGATTGCTATTTTGGGTTCTTTTCCTGAGTAGGCGCCCATTTCCCTGACAGAATTGGGGTGGGTATCTGGAAAAAGACAGAAAGAAACTTTATACTATTCTTTGTTTTCACCAATCAATGTCTAGTACCCCAATTTTAGAAAATTAGAAAGGTTATCCTTTCAATAGAGATAACACCTGGTCTAGAATTCAATCCTAGAGTACTAGATCTTTTTGACAGAATTCTAGAGAGAGAGAGAGAGAGAATGGGGTTGATTAGCATGATGGGAGATTCACTTGGCTGCTCGGCCACTGGAGAGAGATTAGTTTCGGCTGCTAGAGATGGCGATTTTCAAGAGGCAAAGGCTTTGTTGGAGTATAATCCGAGACTTGCCAAGTATTCGACTTTCGGTGTGCGAAATTCACCGCTCCATTACTCAGCTGCTCGTGGTCACCATGAGGTAATTTTTCAGGTTTAGTTTAAATTACTTGTAGAAAATAAATATTATTCTTGAACTTTTGATTTTGTCACAATTTGGAACAACAACATACTTTACTTGGTTGAAAATTTGCTATTTAAGGGGATTTATAAGAAACATGTTTAATTTTGGTCTGAGAAATTCTGCTCCATCAGTTATGGTCTTTGTTTACGCCTTCCGTTCAGAACCCCCCCCCCCCAAAAAAAAAAATAATAATAAAAAAAATAAAATCCCAAAGACACGCACAAAATATTCTGGACTAGTTTGTCAAAATCTGGTACTGCAATGTTCAACGTTGCTTTTGAATATGGGTATACTGATAAAAGAAATAAAGTAAGTGGAAGCATTGTTATTTATTGGCAGTTGGGCACTACTGGGTACATTTGTCATTGCTAAATCTTTGTTCACATTCTATTTCAATATTTTGTTTCTTTGTTCCAGCTATTTGGTCAAAAAAGAATGAATGTGGGTTAGTGGATTAAAAGGTTGGAGTTTTAGTTGAGGATTTTTTTATATTTTTAAGGAGCTTTGTTGACATTTAAGGATACTTAGTCATAAGTCATGGCACTTTTGGTATTAACTAGTTTACCATGTTCTGTGGGATTACTTTTTAGATAGTCTCTCTTCTGATTGAGTCCGGTGTGGATATGGATCTTCGTAACTACCGTGGCCAGGTACGAACTGCTACTTTGCCCATTTAATTTTTCCATATAGATCTTGATATATTTTATTGTTCAATATTTCTTCAATTGAAGTGGTCTGCCTCTCCAGAGTTGGTTTGCATTGAATTAGTGTCAGGTGTGAGTTCCACACAAGTTGGATAGTTGGATTGCTTTTATTTTAAATTATTGCTATCAAATGGTATTAGTTTTCATAAAAATGAAATCCAATGCAATAAGTGAAATCCCGAGTATTTTATCTAAGAGCCATGGTCTTGTTCATTTTGTAGTATATCCAAAAATACTAGTTACAGTTTTACAGAAGATGAAACACGTATTTGCTGCATCTCATGTAATGATCCTTGTCAAGTAAGAGAGATCAATTCTCAGTGTCTTTTTAGCATGATATGAGGGTGAAAGTTGTTCAACTGCCTCGTACACATAGGGCAATGCCTTATTCTCTAGGATAGACGTGGTTCTCAATTTGCAGTGGTTTTTGTAATTTAAGTATCTTTTTGGTTGGTTTGCTATGTTATATAATATAGTGTTCTTCTCTAAATGTCTGAAAAGATTGTTTTTAATGTAATACCTCTTTTATAATGGAGGTTTCCTTTGTTCTGTTGCCAGACAGCTCTCATGCAAGCATGTTTACATGGCCACTGGAAGGTTGTTCAAAACTTAATCCTCTTCAAGGCTAATGTAATTAAGCTACAGAGTAATTTTATATACACTACCATGGTCAATTGGAGTATTGGATGTATTATAATTATGTTCCTTTTTTTTTAGATCAATAAAAAGGATTATTTGAGTGGAGGAACGGCCATACACTTTGCGGCTCAAAATGGACATTCTAGATGCGTGAGGCTACTTGTGGCAGATTATGTACCGAGTATATCAGAATTTTGGAATATCAAGGGCAAAAAGGATAAAGATTTGAGCACATCACATTTTTCTGATGAGGTGTATGTTCCATTCTTACTCCACAATTATCTATCTTGGTGTTGCTTTTGTTTTTTCCTTTTTTTTTATGTGCTAATCTTTGGTAGAGTTCCATCAGTTCTATTCATCCCAGTATGTACTGGTACTGACCTTTATTGGGTATGGTTCCCATATCAACTTCTAAATTCAAAGATGCTCAATACCATGTATGTAATTTTGTATTGTTCAGGAATTGTATTGGATTTAGTGGCTCGTATGATTGGCAAATTCTAGTACATGATTTTCAAGGCACAAGTACTTTATGATAGATTATAGTGTTGTAGTAGCCAGGTTGTGCCGGATGCAGTACTTCTGAATTCATGAACAACATGCTATGTAACTGACCAAATAAATTTTGTTCATTTTATTGGTGAAAAATGTTAGCAAGCAAATAAATGCTCTCCTTATTTTCTCGGCTGTATGATAAATGCATATATGTTTTCTTCTTTGTTTTTCCTTTTCATAATTTTCCAATAGTCCACTCTCTCGGGTTATTAACAAGAAGGCAGATGGAGGCATCACCGCACTCCACCTGGCAGCATTAAATGGGCATGCTGAGTGTGTACAATTGCTTTTGGATTTAGGTGCATCTCCCTCTGATGTCACTGTACAAGATGGTTCTACTATTGACCTTATCGGTACATATCAAGTTCTAATTTATTTATTTCCTTTCCTTTTGGGAAAATTAATCATGTTCTTCCAAATAAGACCGTAGAGATCTCTTGTTATAGTATCGTGTCATACCTGTTAGATATATTATTTGATATTAGCTAAAATTTCAAGTTATTGACCAAAATTGCAATTGTTAATCAGATGCAAAAGCTATGAGTTATTGGTGGTTTGGATTTATATCCTTGGTACCTCCAACCTCTAATATCTTTTATCGCTCCAGTCTTCTTCTTCTTCTTTTTTTCTTTTTCCTTCTCCAATATGTAAGGTCTTACCTGTTCTCCTTTTTCTCTTGGGACTTTGTAGGAGCTGGTAGCACGCCCCTTCATTATGCAGCCTGTGGTGGAAATGCAGTTTGCTGTCAAGTACGTTAATTCATATTTTTTTGTTCTCAGTTATTGCAAGGTTTTATAGCAACAATATAAGTATTATTTCATTTTTGACATGTAGCTTTTAATTGCATCTGGTGCCAGCTTGACAGCCAAGAACGCAAATGGGTATATTCATACAAAAAGCTTTGGGATGTTCATATTTATTATCTTTATAATATCTTATTGGTGGTCTATTTGTTCTAAGTCAATTTATTCCGAATTTTATAAGGTTGACACCGCTGATGGTGGCTCGATCTTGGCACAGAAACGGGTTGGACGGAATTCTAAGCAAACAACCTCAAACCCGGATGCATGTTCTCCCTTCCCCTTACCTCTCTCTCCCCCTCATGAGCATCGTCAAAATTGCTAGGTATATCTATGTTTCATTTCAAATCTATTACATTAACATTTACAAAATAAATGGAATAGTCACATTGATTTTTGTGCAGAGAATGTGGATGGAGAAGGCCGTCACAATCACCATCTGGTGGAGAGCCATGTGCCATTTGTTTGGAGATGAAGTGCATGGTTGCAGCTGAAGGTAAGTACATTTGATCACCTGTATTGTTTATGTGCTTGTTTCTATACATGCGCCAACCTTTATGTGCAAGTTGTCTAAGTTGAACTAAACAATTTACATCTCTCACCAACAAATCACGCAAAAATACAGGTGCCGATGTTTATTTCCTTGTTCCTTTGGCACTTAGTTGTCTAAATTATGTACTGTTTATAAAATGGACAAATAGGTATGAAGTAGACCATTTTTCAAATATGTTAGGTCGTTTCTGTATACTAACTTCTAGTTGTAACAATCTCATCTTATGCAGGTTGTGATCATGAATTTTGCACCAAGTGCGCACTTTACCTCTGCTCAACCAGTACTAGTTTGACCTCCAACTCAAAACGGGCCCCACCTGGTTCAATACCCTGTCCATTCTGCCGCCACCCAATTGTCTCCTTTTCCCGTCTTACAACCACCAGCCCTATGAAGCTCTTGCCATGGACAAAGAATAGCACCTTGTTGGGCACCACTATTAAGCCTTTCACTGGTACCCTCGGGTTAAACCACTCGGTTGACCTTGGGTGTACTTCCCTTAGATCGGTGAATTTTCGGAAACTAAAGGGCCCTTCAATTTGTAACAATTTGGACAGTGAGACAGCACCATGTCTTGTTAGTTGTTTAAGGCCTGATTTGCAACGGTCAGTTTCTCATAGAGCGAGTATGAGTAGAAGATCAAGTTCTAGGTTTTCAACCTCTCCTTAGCTTTTTATTTTCTATTTTTATTACTTCTCCTTTATTTTTTTGGGTAATATATTTGTAAAGAATTATTGGTTCTCTTTGAGTTTTGGCACTTCGTTTCTCAGTTATTAACAATTGGTATTAGTAACTAGTAACTACCAGACTACAAGTGAATGTGGAATGCGTGGGTTCTTAATTTCTTATTGCATGTACGCTCACGGTTTGTTTTGTAAATACAAAAGGCATAACATATATATATATATATATATATATATATATATATATACACACACACTAAAAATTATGTACCCATACAACTAAAATTTTTATTTGGGTTATATTTATATGTAAATATGTTTTACATGATTGTGGTTTTGGTTTATTTATTTATCTATTTTTTTATAGCAATAATTTGTCTCTGATATTTTACTAACTTATGATAGTCAATTGGAAAATGTTATGGAGATATCATTATTAATACCGTTGTCGATACGGATTTTATTATACACATTAAATGAGTTATTTTATTTTGTATAATATTTTTATTATTTGATTTAAATATCATTAATATATATAATAATTCATTTAAGTTATATAATGATAATATTATACAAAATGAGTTTGTATAATCATATGTATAATAATTCATTTAAGTTATAAAATGATAATATTGTATAAAATGAGTTTGTATAATAAAGTCATTAATATATATAATAATTTATTTAATATGTATAATAAAGTCTGTGTTGAAGGTGATATCAATAATTATATTTATGTATCAGCTCTTTAGTCAATTTTATTATATTCACTATTGCAACACAGAAGGTTACGCCACAGATGACACAGAAAAGTAAAAGTTACCGGAATGCGGATATCCAGTTATCCTGCTGGATGCTTCCCTTCCCTGAATTCCTTCCCAAAAAAAAAAAAATGGAAAAGACAAAAGAAAAAATAAGGAAGATATTATAAAGATATCATTATTAATACGTTATCGATACGGATTTATTTATATACGTTAAATGAGTTATTATATATGTTAATAGTTTTATTATGTATAATATTTTTATTATTTAATTTAAAGTCATCAATATGTATAATAATTAATGTAAATTGTATAATGATAATACTGTACAAAATGAGTTTGTCTAATAAAATCATTAATATATATAATAATTTATTTAATATATATAATTATGTTCGTATCGATAATGATATTAACAACTATATTTATGTATCAGCTCCAAAAAACAATATGAACATGATCCCAAAGTGTCGCTTATAGTTGTTTTTTTTTCCTCTCATTTTTTTGGTCTTTTGGAAAAGAGTATCGCTGCTACAAAACACAATATTTCACAGATCTTAAACAATAATTAAATTTTACTGGAATTATATTCTAACCCAAGTAGGCAAGTATCCAACTGTTTAGATCACTCAAAAGCAGGACTATTGACTCTCTTACCAGTATATGATACTTCTGTCTTCTCAACTCAAAAATAATATCAAATATAATATATTATTGTGACTTGTGAAATTTTAGTGAACTTCACATGTCATTATTTTAAATTTATCCGCTAGTTAAAAGTCAGAAATTGTAATTTTTTCGTCTTTCAATTATGCATGTAATGCAGTAATGTTTTACTCAATTATTACAAAATTTAATTCTTACAATTTAGTTGCATATAGCAAATTATAATGATGTTTAATTTTTAGAACGTTTATTACTATTTACTGCCAACAGCAAATATTCAATTTTCTCTTTGGAACATATTAATTCATTAGTTAGGCTGTATCTAATATCTCTTTAGGATAATTTAGATATTCCATTTCGGCGTTACTTAAAGCTTAAAATTTGATAAGTAAAGCTACTGAGATCTGTAAACATTAAAAATATATATATATATATATATATGTATTTCTGAAAAGCAAAAGGCAAGTATCACGTTATCACCTCTCCTTTTTATATTTTTACTATCTGCATCTTGATCACTAATAGATGCAACATTGCAACATGAAAAAAAAGTGATAAGTGATAACATATGTAAAAATTAAATTTTTGTACATATTTCGTACTTAGCATGAACAAAGGATGACATGCTTTTTGTGGATGAGTCAAAGATGATCATATTCTTAACAAAAAAAAAATCACTTATCCTTATAAAAAAATGGGGGTAATAAAATAAGTGAATTCACAATAGCTAAAGTAAAATAAATAGTCTTAGAAAAAAAGGCAAAGGTTTATTTGACCTTTATAAATGAAAAATGAGGGTCTAAGTGACCCATTCATCGTCAGAAATTCTATATTAGTGTATTATATTCTAAACTAAAATATTGTAAATATATATTTTATTTAACCTTCATACTTTCTTACAATTTTTTTAAAACTGCACTGACAAAGAAATATGATATTGTATACATATATGTGTGTGTGTGTGTGTGTGTGTTGATTGGTGCCATTACCATATTTGGTTTTGTACTTTGTAGTAGCTCAGTGTAAACAATGTGAACCACAAATTCAGGAACTTGAAGGACTGAACTGAATTAAACCAACCACACACTTTGATTTGCTATGAAGAAACTAATCTGGCCTTGCCAGCGCAGCTGAGCAGGAGCTCAACCGAGAACTAAAAAAGAGTATGATGCTGCTCTCCGCGCCCGATCCACAATCCCTTCTCCACGTCTCTCGGAGCTTCAACCCGAACCCGAGATTCCTCCTCCGAAACCCTAACCATCGCGTCTCCTGCTCTAGCGGGCAGCTCCGATTGGCGACGAGAGAGGCGGTGACCATCGACTCCAGTCAGCTTAGAGTGAGGGAATTCCTGACAGATCCGGAGCTCTACGCCGCTGTCAGGCTCCGAATTCGCACCTTTTACGAGTTCAGAGAATCTTATGGCGTCGAGGTGAGAACTGAGAAGAGTTTAGTTTACATATCTGATGAGGCTCTGAGTCTGAGCTCTTGAAATTCTTTCTAGGATTGAACTGGATCTCTTGTTTTTATTTTCTGGAATTGTATTGGGAGGATGTAGATGCAGTTAGTGTGTATATAAGTTCTAAAAGTGTTAATTAGTTGTATTGGAGGTTACTTATTGGAAATCGAATCAAGTCAAAATTCTAGGGGCATATGTCATTACTACAAGTATTTTCAATTCAAATCATATCAATCGGAGATGATAATGTATCTCATGTCAGTAACTGTGTGCTGTTGATCAACTATTTGAGTCAATTTTCATTTCATTTAACTATTTGAGAACAACAGCATCCGTAACATTTTGTGTATCTTTATTAAAAACATTTAGGAACTACGGAGGTCGTTAACGGAAAGAGAATACGAGGGATTAAATGACAGAATTTCTGGAAAATTGGTGGCATTCAAAAGGGTGGCTTGTATTAATGCCACACTTCCCATTACGCACTCCTTGGTCTTGGCTGAAGAGCTTTGTTCTGAATGTAAGGTACTTTATTTTCTACATGACAAAATACTGTTACTGTGTTAAATGACATTGTTTTTGTACTGGAAATTTTGCTGTCTCTTTTCTTGGTGTTAATTTGATGTACTGTTAGTGATAGACCAAAACTGTATAAAACCTAGTTAATACTTCAACAAAAAAGGGAAAAAGAAGGAACTGCACAATAGGATAATGTAACTGAAAAAAAAAGCTACTTTTAGAAAAAGGAGTTAAACAGGAATTTGTTAGTAGCAAGTTCCAATAATTTACCTTGGTACTATGCTAGTGTTATCTGTTGGCAGTTTGCACATCGGTCCTTGATTTTATCACACATCCTTGATTGTTGTTTACATTTTATAGGTCCACTTCTTTTTTAAAAAAAATCAATTAGCGTGACAGCATGATTGTGAGTTTCCAGCAGAATAAGCATAGAGAATGTTTTCTCTGACAAATGCAGTTTACTGAAGATGGAAAGGAGAGAGTAGTGGTTGGTACGTTAGATCTCAACCAATGCCTTTGGTTACCTGACGAGCTTACTGGTAGGCGACCTGAGGTATGGATTTTTTAATTACCTAACTATCCTAACATGTGCTATTGTAACCGGCATATTATACGGGTCAGCATAACACCATAATAATCGCCAGTGCTGCTTCCTTTAGTCAGGGGCGGAGCCAAAACTGGGGTTAGGATGGGGCAAAATTTCAGGGTAGGGCATATTTTTGAAATTATTTTTAAAATTAGGTATATTTTTATAATTTTTTATGTTAGAAGTTTAGTTTTGAAGGCATATTTTACAAAATATTTTGTGAATTGAGACATATTTTCATAATTATATTAAAAATGAAGCATATTTTTTAATTTTTTTTCATTAGAAGTATAATTTTATGGGGTATATTTTGACAAATAAATTTTCAAGGGGGGGGGGGGGGGTCACTTGCCCCCCTCTGCCACAAGGTGGCTCCGCCCCTGCCTTTAGTAATAAGCCTGTATCATTACACTTAGTTTATAGTCAGTACAGTCAGTACCATTAGTTGTTCTTTCCTCTTGTCCTTTTACAACTATCACGGTTATTATTCTAGAGGGAAGCATGTAAATGCCTGTTAAATACGGGTGATAAATATTAAATGATTTCTCAGTAATTACATTGATTAGTAGATAGACTTTCTTTGTGTGGAAGCCACAGCCCATAACATGTTGATGATAATTACTTCTGCTCTTTCGTTTTCTTTTGATTTTCCTTTTTGCCAATTCTTTTATGTTGAAATTCTATAATTCTTGAATTGTAAAACAGGGGCCTGGTTCTAATCCAATGCGAGCTTATATAAGCAATGTGTGTGTTGCAAAGGAGCTTCAAAGGAATGGCTTGGGCTATAAACTAGTCGACAGATCCATGGAATTGGCACGCAATTGGGGTAAATTATTTTTATTCTTCCTTTATTCTTCGGCTTGTTTGTGACTATAATTTTTAGGGCTTCAATTCCATATTTAACCCTGCAATGTCAGAATATTACAGGAAATGTTCCCTACAAAAAAGTAAGAAATCTTATTTGTATCCCTCCGAAAGGTGAAAATATCCTTCATTACCTGACACTACTTTGTTTAAGTGATAACCTTAATTACCCCGCTTATGCTCGTTGGTATTTAATTAATGAAGACAATAGGGACAGACCGACAGCACTGGTATTTCTTTAAGAATCTGGTATGTCAGATGTGTGGGCAAAACAAGGGTTGTCAAATTTGAGATTTTGATGTGGTTTCGAGTTTCTAATTGAGCTACAGAAAGCAACATATGAAAACTTTTGAGATTTTAGATTGTCACATTCTTCTTGTTTCTAATTGAACTAAGCGAAAGCAGCGTATGAGAACTATTGTTCTTGTTTCTAATTGAGCGACTGGAAATCAAGGGCTGAATGCAAATGTGAAACTTTTGCACTGCTAATACATGAAGGATCCATTTTTTGTATGTCTTTATTCTCTAGGTATTACCGACCTGTATGTACATGTGGCAATAGATAATGAAGGTGCACGGAAATTGTATGAGAAATGTGGTTTTGTTTATGAAAACGAAGAGCCTGCTTGGAAGGCTAGATTTTTGGGCCGGCCAAGAAGGTTTCTTCTCTGGACAGATTTGAAAACTTAAAAACACAATGGTACCTCATGGTGAATTTTCTATCAAAATTTGACTGTCTGCCTTTTCTTCTGTACTTTGTTCTTCGTCTTCTCTAAGGCTCAATATAATTTATTTGGCTTGCAAATTGTGACAGAAAAAATGTCCAGAAAATAGAAGAAAAATAGGAAATTGGAGCTTTGTTTGAGCTTGTATTTATAGGGCTTTGTATGGTCGATGTACATTTTTAGTGTTGCTAGCAAGTTGTGAATAATTGTACTAATTGGTTCCATATTTAATGTTTCTTTAATGTGTTCTTGTGATGTCAGCCTTGCTTACGCCGGAATTTTACATCATCTTTGATTGAAACTAACAGTAAATTTGATCCCTTGTATTATGTTTATACGGATTCTTATAGTTTTGTTTTTTCAGGAAAAAAGAAGGTTACTGTTGATAATGTATCCAGTAGAGTTTCTTTTGCGAGGACCACCTTTTAAGTCTAAATAGATTTATCTGGTCGTGATATATTCTTTTGGGCCAAGATTACACTTCTATAAGTTACCACATATTTTCAATTCTCAACTCTCAATGGAAGATGCACACAAGTGTAACAGTAAAAGTGAGGAGCATCTGATCTGGCTCGCTTGCATAGAAAACACAGCAAAGAGGTGTACTGACTGTTATTTGCCATGTGCCATGTTCAATCTTATGTTGTCCCCCCGTCCCAAATCAATCAACTAGCAACAAGAAATAAGAATATATGTCTTGAATCATTAGAGATTGCCAAGCAAAAGAAGTCGGCATGTTCAACAAAATATATTGCATCACATTGGAATAACAAAAGTTCATAAATCATAACCAAGTGGTCCTGATTTTGCAAAATATCCGAGTTATTTATTTTATTGAAAAGGTAATGAATTGAATGGACAGCACAGGAAGTGACAGTTTGGTTTCAAGCTGCTTTTTTTGAGGGCAATGCATATTTTCAATCTAAGTTGCAAGTCTTTTCATTCTGCAATAACGCAGGTTTGACGGCTTCATGTTGGAAACTACAAATAAATGACGTTTCACTAAATTTATAAAAATGTCGGTGCCTCTTTCATATATATGATGTTTTTGTTGAACTTCTTTTGAGTATAGTTTTCACTTAATTCCTTTTCTGTAGTATTCAGGATTCGTAATATATTTTTTATTCTTTTTTTCTAAGTATAGTTTCGATTTTGCATCTTCAGAGGCACGGCCAATTATTTCATCGTTCAGTTGAAACATGTTATACAAAGTTGAATTCTATTGGCATGTTATCTATGCTTCATAAGATTCTGAAAAAATATAATTTTTTATTTCGAGTTCTCTAATATTTTTGTTCCTTTCCTTTTTCCCCCGTCTTTCTTTCTTTCTTCATGTCATATCTATATATATAATTCACATCTACTATCATATTTTTTTTTTCTGTGATAAGAGTGTGCTATAATTTTTTTTAGTCTATGATAAATAGAGCCTATTAGAATATATAAAAAAAAACACATTCTATTGCTAAATTTGGATTGTTTAAAATCTATAATAACGAATGTATCATAAATGTTAATGGTAGCAGATGGGGACCCCTGTATACAACTATAGAAGAATAATTCTTTCTTCAAGATATTTTTATTTTCAAAACTATACAAGAATAGTTTTCCATTGAAGTAGGTATGTTTTTTTTTTGTGTGTTTATGGAGTTACACTTGATGCTTTTGCAAGGAACAAAAAAAGAAAAAGAAAAAGATAGGCCCTCTATTATTATGTTTATATTAACAACATGCAATTAAACCCAGAACAAATACTTCTAAAACAAGGAAGCTCTCTGGCTTATTTTGACTATATATTATTATTGTCTCATGATCAGTACCCACATTTTAGGTCATATTTAGGAAATTCTAAAGACAATTGTTTGGCCTCTAATAGGAATTCTACTTTAAATGGATTGATACAAGATTAATTAGTTTGTCCATTTCCTCTTTTTCTTTGCTAATTATTTTCTTTGAGTTTTGTTTTATTGCAAGTTCAACACAATATATATATAGTTCTGATAATAAAAATTCACAAGACAAATTAATAACAAAGCAATATTAATTGAAAAAAAAATACAATTATACATAGTGTAAGGGCACAGCTGCACAGTTATTATTAATTATTGACTAATAGAAAACACCAATTAAAAATCGTTTTGTTTTTGTTCTTTTCTGAAATGGACAGTATCTACGTACACACAATACATTTAATATCAAATCCATACTCATGACTTTTCACTGTACAAAAATAAATAATGAAGAAATGAAAAAATGAGAAAAATACAAATTGCAGAGAGAAGGAAGCACAAGCATAAATAAATGAGGCCCCTTTTTTTTATGAATCAAGGGAAATATGAATTGCTTTGTTGAGACAAAAGGGAGCCCATCCATGTGTCTGCATGTTAGGAGCACTTTTATTGGGGCATGTGATTTTGGGGCTGTAGTAATAGTATACACACACACATTACACATATATACACAGAGAAAAAGAGAGAGAGAGTACAATAATTGGTATAATATATGGGTTGGAGTTTCATGGCCATATATGCATAAAAAGGGACCATTCATTCATGTGTTATATGTACTAATTAGGCAACGTGTTTAATTGTTACTGGGAGGAGCCCTAATTAATTAACCATACATATATATTCGTGCAATTGCAAGATGTTAGATGTGAGGTGATTTGGTACAATTGTACCACCTGCGTATCAGCACATGCCTAACAAAGATATAAATATAAATATATATATATATATATATATATATATATATATATATATACCGACTAAGTTGTTGAAGATAATTAATATTATTGCATATCTTATATTGGTAGGTACACTGTACACAGAGGTTTTGAAATTTTGGCGTACCGTGTCGAAGCACAGTACAGACACGCACTGGATATTTGAGACGACACAGTACTGTATGTACGTTTGCTTCATATATATATATAGCTAGGTGCCATAGTCAGACACTCGGACACATCGTCTGTGTCGTGCTATGAAACGTACTGGTCGGACAATAATACTGGAAATATAACATGCTAAATTACGTCGATAGATCTATATATAATAAGTATATTTATAATATTTTTATCTAAACTATACACATCGTTACAGAATTTTTAAGAAAAATGGAGTCAACTGACCCTCATTCCCGTTTACTCCATCTATCGTTGATGGCACATGTCATGTTGTTAAACATACCGTGTTTGCTTTTGCTTGAAAACTGTACAAATTGGAGCTGCACATGATATGCCAAATATTGTGTACTGCATGTGCAATATGTATATCAAGCATGTTGAGCCTTGGCACTGGCACAACACGACATATTTTTAAAGTATATGCAACATTGTTTGTTTTGATTATTTGCTCGGTTTTATTTTTACTTGAATTATAGAATATGCTTAAACAACAAAGAAAAATTATTCCCGCATCCTATGTTCAACAAAGTACCGTTTATATCTGAATATTCATTAAGTTTAAATTAAACACTACGTTGAATAAGTAAAAATATAATTTCTAGAATTTTTATTTCTAATAACAACACAACATGCAAATAATTTTAGTATCAAGTACCACTTTTTTTTTAAAAGAAAAATATAAAAGGTAAGAGGTGCATCATGTAACACTTTTTAAAAATATATATATAAGTGTTTAAACTCTCTAATTGCTTGAAGAAAACCATTGTACAGATCATCACTTGATGAAGAGAAAAAGTGGCACATTACAGAAATAACAGAGGACAGGTGTACTTAGACTAGAGGCGATGATAATTATATATGTGAGAGATGAGATGCATGATCATGGTCATGGTCATGTGAAACTCCAGCTTGGGATTTATCATTTATAACGTCCCATGTGGATACCATGTGAGCAATGCTACGCTTTTGTTTCTCTTTTCTTTTCTCAAAGCCAGAGAGAGAGAAGGAATGAAAACAACTATACATAGATAGAAGGAATGAAAACAACTAGTCTCAAGTGTCTTTAATTTGGTTTTGACGTGGCGGTTTCTTATATGGTTCTTTGTATAAATTTCAAGCTTAGTTTCTTCTTGAAAAGTAATAAGAGAAAAAAAAATGATTGAAAAGGATTACATCTTCATAATGTTGGATTTTTTGTGATATAAAAAAATAGATGAAATAAGACTATTTTTCGGTTGATACGGTTGCAACTTTTTTTGTAAAGTAGAATACGATTGCGGTTTATATCAGGAAAATTGGGAATTTATAATATAATAAATTCTATTAAACTTTAGAATTTATATAAATGAGAAAATTTAGTCCTCTCTTTTGGATAAATGATGCAATGAAAGTATTATTTTGAAATTACTTATATCGTCGTTTGATAAACAAAGAATAATATATTTGCGTACTAGTCTTGTTTTACACTCAGAAGTATATTTATGCATATATATTTTCCTAATACAATGCATTTGCATAGTAGCTATTCTACTCTTGTTACAAGGAGCTAGCTTCTTATTCCACCAAGAAAAAATAATCATAAAGACAATTAATATTTTGCATCAATCGCCACACAGGTAAATGCCACAGAAATACCAGAAACTGGTCCATAATAACTCTCACATCTCACTGGCATTAACATGTTTTCAAGGTCACTACACTAGTGCTTAATGCTGATCAACTTAATTTTTCCTGCTCCAATTATGATGGAAGAAAACTAAGTAAACGGACAATAAAACCTGGTGTCAACTTGAAGCCAGCCTCCAATCAGAATCCTAATCAAAAAAATCCAAAATCAAAATAATTTCTAAGGCCTAGAATAATGTCTAATTGCGCGTAACAATTAATGTATGTGTGTACGTACGAATATTATATATGCGACAAAGAACAACGTGTACATAGACACAGAGATTTGTCTCTTCAGCAAATTATTGTTACTCCTGTATTAATCAATCAAACACAGAATCGGTCTTTGATTTAGTGGTAAAAATAATAATTTTTGTGTGAGAAGTTGTGAGTTTGAAATTTGATGTGGGGTTTTTAATGAACACTTAAAGTTAAATAGTTTAGATTCTTATTTTTATCTAAAAAAAATTGATCAAGCAAGACTCTTATGTTAGTTCTCATAAGCAAGGTCTTAATAATCATACTGTCCATGCATTAAACTAAATAATAGCAATTAATTAAACTCAATTCAAAAGTTTAATTAACACCTGGCAAACATAAGCATGTATGTATGACCATATATTAATTAGAGGATATATATATATATATATATATATATATATATATATCTCTTCATGAGATCTAATGACAGAATTAAGATTAGTTCTTTATTGGTTCCAAAATCTGAGTACCTTGAATTAATTAATTTATGCAGAGAAAAAGATAAAAAAAAAAGGGAGGTGAAAATTAAATTAATTCGTAGACCATAATATATAGGGAATAATTTGAGTGTACAGTATATATATGATCAGAGAGAGGAGGCTTTGGTATTATTTGAAGACATGTAATTAAGCAAGACCAAAAAGTGGGGTTTCAACACACATGTGCTTGCATGTGCTCTGTCTCTTTCAACATGGCCCCACTTTCCGGTCCCAAGTACAGTCCTACTCCTTAACTTTAACCCCTGATTAGTTTGCATAATTAATTGGGGGTATATTTCTTCCTTTAGTAATCACATATATGTTCAATTAATTTGTTTCTAGAAATTTGTTGCAACAGTTTGCTTCTCCATTACAAGATACTAGATCTGGCTAGAATGCACTTGATGGAAAAAAAATTATAATAATTTAAATATATATAATTTCGAGACAGTCTTTTTAGCTTAGGTTAGTGACTAATTAATGTAATATCTTTTGTATGAAAAGTCATAGGTTTGAAATTCAGTTGAGATATCTCTTTGAATAAAATTGAAAAACTTAATCCTCATATTTATCTCAAAACCAAAATTGCAATTTCTTCACATTTTTCTCTTTTTTTATTTTCGAAAAAACACTAATTTTCTTTTTATACATATAAGTTTAGTTAGTTTATGCTAAGCTAACAAAACTCAACCATTATTTGTTGCCTAATTTATAGCAGCATATTCCAATGCCCAATTTGAAATGGTGATTGATGGTGTTGTCAATGATTCTCATAGTTCGATAACTTGATTCGAATAATCCAATAATTTGTTGGATTATATGGATTTTGATAAAAAGTTCCAACTTGTTTATTGAATTTGCAGTTGGATATTGCAAGATTGAAATCCGAAATAACTTGAGAATATTCAATAAGTGATAAATAATGCTATCATGTATCATGCATGTTCAAAAAAGTTAAATCGTATATAGTCATATTAGTTTAATTAACTAAAGTGTTCTTTATTAATTTGCACATTTATAACGTGAAAAAGTTCACCCACTTGTATTATATATGTATTTTATTGTTTTAGAGATTTTAACTAAAAAGAGGGGATCACTTGACAATTGTAACAGTCTTTAAAAATAAAATTTAAATCTGAAATCTAACATTATAGAAATGATATATATTATCTACATATCATGTTTATAATATATGATGAGATTTAAAATATGTTTCACAATGTATCAAGTATCTTAAACTTTCAAAAGTTTAAAATTAATTATTATCAATGCATCACCAAACAATACTTAAGTTACATAGGTTATTCATATGTTCAATAATAAAGTTATTTTTAACAATTAATTCTATTTAAACTTTTTTTAAAGTTCATTATCAGATTGTCAAAGTGACTATTGCCAAGTGATCCCTTCTTTTTCTTAAATTCATTTCTAATTAATGATGCATTGGATGTTATGTTTTTGTTGATTATTACATAAAAAACGACAGTTCAATTAATATTACTGTATCCTCTACCTCAAAAACTAATCGTATCATGGGAAATAAGAAAAATAATCACAACAAAAATAGTGAATTTGCAAGGGTGCCTTTGAGATATTCCTATTTAAAGCGTTTTGCTTATTAATTAACTAGCATTCAAGCATTTGACTACTGAAGTCCTTGCTTTGGTACGCATGTGATATTTGATAATTTCATTAAAATTTCAGATGTGGACAAGGTACTTAATCCTAGTTGCATGCCAAGCCACATGGGCAACCCCCCGATCAAGAATTTTTCTTTAGCACATTGTCTCTCTCACAATCTCTCTCTCTCTCTCAATATATCTATAAACCGAGGCCGTTAATTTCTTACCAACCTAAGCTCTACCAAGTACCAACACACAACAACACTGAAAGAAACCATGCATGCCACAAAAGAATTATTCAACAAGAAAGCTTTCCTCAAGCAATTCTTATTAGGTCTCCATGTCTCCAAGTGCTTCACAAACCCCATCAGCATCCAACAAAGAAAGAATTCCATCAAGCTATCGGCCGACCTCGCCATGGCCTTTGCGCGAGGCCAGCTGACGCATTGGACACGCGCGCTGATCTCGAAGCTCGGGGGTAAAGAAGAGAACAAAACTATTTTGAAGGGAATCATGGGAAGGAGATATGACATGTTAATGGCAAGATATTCGTGCCCATTATCACCACATCAAAAGGTGCAAAGAGGAAAGAAGATTGTGAGGTCATATAGATTTTTAAGTTCTAGAGCCAACAAGAGGAAGGCTTTGAAAGGTTCTTCGTCATGTGTTAGAGATTCTCCAAGTATCGTTGCTAGAAATTTAGAGAAGAGAAGGACCAAAGTGCTTAAAAGGCTTGTACCAGGTGGTGAACTTTTGAATGCTTCTTCTTTGTTAAGTGAGACACTGGATTATGTGATCTCTCTTAAAGCCCAAGTAGATATGATGAAATCCCTTTGGAAAGCCACCCAAATTTCAACCTCAAGGTATACTTTAATTTCATAGTTAAACATAGCAAAATACATCAATAAATTGTTGTATCTGCTACATATATAAGTGATTCTTTAGATAATGTCACTAATTCTATGCTTTGTATTCAGAAATGTAGAGTTTAATGCAAGTGCCAGTTGCAAGGGAAGGAGGCCTGTCATGCCAGAAAACGGCAAAGATCATGAGTTTCAAGTGTTCAGTAAATCTTGAAATATATACCAGCTGAAGCATGCATGACACAGTGCGAAGGATTTTGAAGAATTTTACAATGAATTGGTGGTGTGATTTGTGAAGTAAATCCACTTAATTTTGGTAAATTACTTTCATTTTCAGAATGCAGTAGATCTTCTCCAATTAAAAGGGATGGATGGATAATCAATTACTGATCCAAGGCCAGATTTAAGTTTGATGGATTGATGGTTTGGAGGTTTGGAGGTCAACCTACTCATGCCTCATGATAAAATTAATTTAATTTCAGACTAGTATGTTTTATTTTGTGGGTAGTGCTATAGCTAGGCTACAAGGATTTTGTTATCAGCAGTTACTTTGGTTCTTATGGAACCATTTTTTGTTTTTGTTTTGTTTTTGTATTATTTTTTTTGTTGATGAGATAGTTAGGATCTTCTTTCTTTTTCTTTTTTGTATGAAAGGAAAACAAAAAAAAAAAGCCTGCTTAATTTTGTCTATGATGTCTTTGCAACCATATTGTATTTTTTTTTTTGCCTGATTTCATTTTCATGTCATCATATGTAACTGACTAAGATTTCATGTGGTTAATTTATATAAATCACTACAATTAGTTAGTTTAATTGTTAAATCAAGAGAATTATGTTTAGTTTAATGGTCAAGATATTATTTTTCATGTAAGAAGTCGTATGTACAAAATTCAATGTCTATATTGAAGGTGAGATAAAGGATCTTGACATTTATTTCGTACTAAAAACAATTTTAATCAAGAGAAATTCTCCGGAACTTAAACATACATGTTAAAGTCTATTTTTGACAGTTCCACGAAAACTCACAAATTAATTTATAAAATATTTATAAATAAATGAGGGATTATATTATTATTGTCTACTTTGAAAAATATTTTTTGATTTAGTGATTAAAATAATGATTTTTTTTTGAAAAATTGCAAGCTCAAAAATTCGATAATCATAAAAAAAATTTGTATATATTTAAAATTGAAAAATTACATTCTCTATTTTTATTAAAAGAAATATTGTCCACACTTCACCTATTTATATCACCAACCGCACTCAATGCCAAGACACAATTAATTGTAGTAAGTGTCAACTTATTAATGTGTGTGCATGTGTGTGGATCCCCCAACAAATATGCATGTACATGTGCATATATTGACGAAGTGTTACTCTATGCTGTACCACATGTCAAATCATTATCACCTAATATTAATGTCCCAGTCCAATTATCCAACTTAAGTCTTGCAAGTTTAGTTCCTAGTACAGACACACAGTAAAGTGTCAATCGCCGAAGGACACGTCGTTAACTTGTAAAGCTAACTAAAAGCTTTGTTCCCTTTCTGTTCAATGAGTATATCAAAACAGGTGAGATATATATCATATATGTCGTCCACCATTTTCAGAAAAGTGGATGTATGATGTAATTTAGAAGTATATTCCTTTGGTGCCATGCATGCATCATTAAATTCAACATATTTCTGTGTGAGATAACTGTTTATATTAATTCCCATCATAACTTGCACCACCATGTTGACAACACAACAGAAGAAGTGTAATTAATTAATGGGTGCAAGAGCAGAGATGAAAAATAAATAAACACATCGCCAATACAACACAATACAATACTTCAGCAACCGATATAAATTATAATACATAAACCCTTGTCAACATTTCGGCCCAGTAGCATAGCCCATATGTAAAATATCATGCTTTTGGAAGAGACACAACAAGAGATCCGAGAGTTACAACACTACAAGTGGCGAATGAGCTCAGCCTCAATCGGCCACTGGTGATCTACTCCGACTGTCAATCACTGGTATTGTACAGGCAGCACAACACTTGGGTCAACAGATGATTTACAGTGTTGACAAGCAACACAGATAGTGAGTCAATGCATACAGGGGTTAAGATTCAGGCAGGCTCAAACATCAATCTTCTTCTCTATTATGCGCACAGATCCTTCGTACAAGGCAACACTTCCCAGGGTTCCCTTTCCTTTCCCTCTGCCTCAATTTGAGGAACAGATGCAAATAGGGCTCAGAATAGATACTGTCTTTCTGCAATCAGAATAGGACTTCACATCCTCTATAATATATAGATAATATAGGTGTAGTGGGTAAAATTCGGACTGTTTAGCATAAATTTTGATATTATTTGCATCATTAAATCTGTCCCGTAAATAATATTTTAAAGGTTCGGATTGGTTAGACAAAATACTCCTCGCGTAAAGTACTTTAGAAGAGCCGAGAATAGCAGGGTTTTTAGGAATTTTTTGGGTCAGAGTTTCTAACCGTTTCTTTCCCTGACTAGTCGTAATTAGGTTTTTGTTTAGGTTAATCTCAGCTCAGGTTCCAGTGTTAGGTAGCAGTTTTTTTTTTAATTTGAGTTTCAGTCTTTTCCTTTTCAGAGCAATGTAATTCTTCTAAATTCAATCAATATAACCTACGGACTTCCCCTCAAAACAAAACAAAAAAAAAAGTTTGTTTTCATATATTAAGGGTGTCAATGATTAATTTGGACCTAATCGATATTATTTTTTCATCTGACCCATTCGATTCGGATCAAGATTCTTCAATTCAGACTTGATCCGAGCAACTTGATTAAATATTTAATAAGTATATTTTTATTCATTTATGTAATTTAATCTAAGTAACGTGTAATCAATTTTAAGAGAAAACATTTCTTATTTGCATTATTTATTTACACGTTAAAATTTTGAGCTATTCAATATAGTATCTAACTTAAATTTTGAAGTATGTATTTTTAAAATGTGTTTATACTTAAAATTTGATGTAAATAAAAGATACGTAAGAATAATTTCTCGAACTCAATTAGTGTATGAATAAATTTTAGTTAATGCTAAATTTCTAACTAATTCCAACAAAGCATAGTTAAATGGGTCAACTTAAATCAAGACAGAACAAAAATTTTAAATCCGAATCCAACTCATTTTTTCATAGGTCATATCGAGTCGTGTCAAGAATTAACACGACTCGATATGATCTAATCGTAAAAACGAATTCAACTGTAGCGGAAGTGGAGTTAGAAGATGATGTTAGGGGAGGTCAAAAGGTCATTATGACATGATAATGCATTAACATTAATATTCTTTCATATAACTACAAAAGATTATATATGTATTTTCACTCTATAGTGTCAAATTTGATAGGAAAGATCACAACCCCCGCCATTCCTCCACTAATTTCGTCCTGAAATTCAAAATTATTAGTTAAAATGATAGTTATCTCGGCTAATCGACGATATATATCCACTTCATTTGCATATAAACAGCAGATCTAGCATAAAAAATTCTTAGCTTTTTCTTTCTTTTTTGTGAAGATAAGATAGGAGTCAGAAAAAAATAATGAAGATGCTTTATTTTACACATGACATCAATTAATGGACCAATGGTAGCCCACTATAGAATTGGTCTGAGAAAATGCAGAAATGTCATGTACGTTTGACACACAAACTTTTCAATTAACACAAAACGAAGCTCATATAAAGATCGGCTATCCAACTAACATGGATTTAGGCCTGTCAATGGATGTTAATAGTCAGATAATCCAATTCAAATTTTTGTATGCGTCCAGTGGCATGGAGTTAAAAGAAATTTTCGTATGTTGATTGGAGATGTGTATCTAGTATATGTATGGATCTTAAAAATGACATGATAATAAGTTAGCTAATTTACTGTGTGTCTAACATGATAGTGATAAATTTTATTGTAAAGAGATACGGATTTAAATTCAATAAAAAATAAAAAAAATAAATATTGAAATTAACGGAGGTTTTATATCAAAAAATAAATAAATAACTCGGCCAGTTCACGGTTTCTAAAATGCCTAAAATATATTATAAAAGTTCCAGAAATGACACTTGTAACTTGTATCTTCCTAGCAATTGCAAGGTAGAACCTTTGAAAAAAATAATAATAATGACACTATAGACAGTGACAAAAAATAATTATATTGGGGAGGGGTACATGGGAACACATGGGGGGTTGGCAATAATATATGTTTGTAGAAAGTTTAATCTTAGTTCAATCTGAAACAGTCGTATGAATTTTTTTTTTAGTTGTTAACTTTTACACTACATTAAAATCTTCTTGTTGGTAAATATCATTATTGGTACAAATTATGCAAATACATTTGTTTTGATGTAAATTTTACTCTAATTATCAATCTATCCTTTGTCATTGTCCCTTGACCACATGCCACCAGTTTCCAATTCCATCAACAAAAAAAAATAAATAAATAAAGAAATCAACCCTCCTTATTTATTGGATTTGGACTTAGATCCAATATTATAATTTAAGTCTGAAAATACCCAAGTATTATATCTGTAAATAAATTTAATATGCTTTTATGTTATTTAAAAATAAATGTATATGTGGTTTTAGTCATATATTGTATTTTCTTGCTTTAAAAAAATTAAAATTAAATAAGAGTGTAGTTAGAGACTTATAGTTCAAATGTGGTTGGCAATATAATAGAAGAAATATATTTAATCCATTGAGTTCTTGATAACTTTTCTGGATCAAATTAACACAAAAAAATAAAAAATAAAAAATTTCGCTCTGCAAAGTAGCAATAAAGTTATGAAGTGGAATCCAATACCAATAATTTTGTGTGTTAAATTGGTGCCAATAAACTAAAATTTAAACAATTTTTTTAAAACTTTTAAAAAGAAAAAACTAATTGATGAAATATATTACATATTTCATATACTATATGTATACAAAATTTTATATTATTTCAACTTTATTTGAGTATATATCAAAATCTAATAAAATCAACAGTCCAAATTTTGTCAAATTAACCCTCTCTCTTGATGGCTATCGAAATGAAGTTAAAATCTTATGATTTTTTATATACATATTATTCAGATGATATAAAACACATCTAACGTTTTAAATTTATAAATTTAAGTATAAAAAAATATAATCGACACCGATAACCTTAGATTCTTTCTCTAAGGTTACTTGATAATGATATGTTAGCTCGAATTGTATTATGATATATAATTAATTAAGTTTACATCCTAAGATACGTGAAATAAACAATGTATGAAATATTCAAGGGCCGAGTTAATTAACTTATATCTGAATTTTTATTCATTGTTCCAATCTTAAAGCAAAAGCTAACCATAGATAAATCCAGACAGATCACAGATACATGCACACTTGATAGACCATGCCGCGTGTAAAGAAGCCACTATGGAAGTGGGGCCCACTAATACACTGATCACACACTAACACTTGATGATATATCTTTCAGACAAATGTAATTAGGTGGCGCATTAACAACTAATGGCCTGAACTAGGATGCTGATCTTTTATTGTGTATAGCTATACTGTGTAATGTACCAACGGATAGATTATAAATGTTTTTTAGATTTATATTGTACGAATTTTAACATAATCGGATGAATAATATGTTCCGCTATCTGATATAACGCAGCAGAGAATACGGCTCCTCTAGACGTCAAAAAAGAGAGAAAAAAATAGACACACTTGATATAAGCATCTAGAATTCTAACATAGACTGAAATAATAAAGACTTGGGAAGGCGCCATGTAAAATACATATCATTCCACAACCCGATTTTTTATTTTATTTTGTTATTAAATGTGTGATATTTAATTTATAGTGAAAAATTTTGTAGTGTGTTTTGATCAATGTTCTATTTTTTTTATTTATTTTCAATATAGATTGTTATTTTGCCTATTACTGTAAATAACATACTGCAATTTTATATTAATTTATATAATTATGCAGCAATTTCATCTTACTAATTTTATGTACTGAATTTTCATGAAAATTTTCGCATTGATTTTGTTCTAAATGCCAACTATAATTTGCCGACTAATTAACTTATATTAAAAAAAAAATGTAGTTGCTTCCTTCAAGAGCACACCAACCAAGTACACAGGAACAAATTGGAACAAGTGTATTTCTTGTTTTACATGCAAATATACAATTAGATTATATTCTAAGTTAAATTATTGTAAGCATTACTAAATGCAGTATCCAGGATCTTATGCTCTCCTCATTTTTCCCATTTAATTTTTCCAATATTATATATCTTATCCATGTTGATTAATTAATTAATTCAGACACTATGAATGGAGTGTGTTTCATGGACCAGGACGCTTAATTAATTGGAAATCAAATATGAAAATGATGTAAATCTCCGTTGCAATTAACTCTTTAAACCATCTTAAAAAGAGAAAATTGAATGAGACAATGTAACCGATCCAAGTTATTTAATGCTTCTTAATTATATCTAATTTTAATTATTGCAGAAGTAACTTATGTTGGTGTTTTTAAGGTCAAGTTCAATATTTATTTTTTTTATTTTTCACTACGTAAATCTGCTCTATTAATATTATTTGCTCCAAATGAAATTTGGACATGTAATTTTACCTACGTGGAATTTTTCTAATTATCTAAGACATTCATACATTTATTATGATTTTTCCATGAGCATATATACGTCATTTAATCATCACATACGAATATGTCCATAATATTTATTTTCATACAATAATGAAAAAAAAGTAATTATAGATAATGACTTGCTATTTTGCCAAACAAATATTCCACATGAACTATAGGATTGATATCACCTAACTCTATCAAATCACATCCACACAATACAATTTTACTTGTCAAAACAACAAAGTTAATATTAAACACAAACTCCTCAGTTTGACAAGATTTAAAATATTTTAAAATATTTTAATGTATTAAAAGGAGGTGAATTAAAGTAAATTAAGTTAAATCAGTTATGGAGGTGGAGTAAAGTTAAATCATCAAATTTCATAATTTTTAATATTTTTTACATCGTTACTTCATCTATTTACTTCGCTGCTATGAAATATCAATATTTTAAAATAATTTAATACTTATTTCATTTTAATTTTATTTCATTTGTTAAATACAGGAAAAGGGATATACCTAAAAGCGAATAATATGTATTTATAAGGGTGTGAATTTGTGTATCCTTAACAAAATTACGTTTCCCAAAAACAGGCGGCAATAATAAGTGGCATTATACCTCCCCATAAACAAAACCCATTGAGATTCCCAATGACACATAATGGACGCATCATAGGTGTCATTCTCCACTGACTAATTGGTCCCACGGAGCAAAGATGTCTATTTTAAAGAGTAAAGCAAGAATGAACTCTCTGTCAGTTGAACAACGACACATAAGACTGATTGTATCTGCCACAGAGAAACTTATATAGTCTAATGCCGCGTTTTATAATTGTCGTTGCCTCCTCTCGCTCTCAAGGGTTCTCTCTCCAGATTCGTCGCTTCTTCTTTATCGAGTGTGACCTCAATTCGATCAGATCCATCCTTTTCCTCTCTTAATCAACGAAATATATACATCTCGCTATCCCTAAATATCTCTTTCCATTATCAATTTGATCAGATCTACCTTTGCCATTGCCTTTGCCTTTGAAGAATCGGTACGAGATCAAATCTGAAGAACCTAGAAGGAAGAAGAATCGGCGTAACTCCAACATAAGGTGAGTCCTTTTTTTTTTTCCGATTCAAGCATATTTTCGCCCAAATAGCTATTGGCCACTCGGTTTGGAAAATCTCTCCCAATTATCAGATAGATAGATAGATAGATTGTTCAAACTGTAGATATGCAACAATGGAGGTGACTATTGCTTGTTATGGTAGAATGTCCTAATTTAAGGTACTTCCCATACAATAGGAGGTTGGGGGGGGGGGGGGGGGCTGGCCACCTCCTTGTTCCTTCTCTGTCTCTCGCTGCTTTTATTTGGTGCTGGATCTGAGGTTCTGGCGAGTACTTCACATTTTCAGAGGAATTCTTTTTGCATATTCCAAATCAACCCCTAGTAGTTTAAAATTCTTACAATCAGACAACTGAAATGTGTTGGAGTTCACAAGTGTCTGATTTCATGATTGTTAAGCGGTTGAAATGAAGTTTGAACAGAATTTTATATTCTTTCAGTTATTTTTATTTTGTGTGATGTATTTTTTTTTTAAATTCAAGAAAAGAACAAAGAATTGCCCTCATTGTTTCTACACCAGTGTCACACTCACTGACTGGTTCATGTAATACGTGTTCTGGTATTTCATGAGGAAAGTGTGACATAAGTGAGGCATTAAGGCATTACCCATGACCTGGTTTATAATTTAACTGTTTTCTAGTATATACTTTTCTTGCTCAATCTTGCTATTTTCTGATGTTCTCTCTTCTATAGTTCTGAAAAAAAAAAATTAATGCTCTCATGCACAGTTACCATACTGCAAGGGTCACACACACATCACTAAAACCGGGTTATGCCACATTTATATCAACTCTAAATCTACTAATAATTAAACTAAATTAAGCCAAGAATTAACACCCTATCTAAAAAAGATAACAATAACAGCAGTCTATAATTTAGTCAATTAATGAAGGTACCTGTAGTGGTACACCACCTAACTGCCATGTTGGAAAACCAGTACAGTACAACAAATGCTCCTAGCCACCTAGGGAGAGAAAACAGTAATCTCTAAGCAGGAAAAAGATTATCTCCGTTCTTTTATAGTTTCTTGGTTACTACTTTTTGAGCTAATAAGGATTTTAATCTGTTACACAGATTGAAAAATGGTGCTCGATTCGCTTTCTTCTCCACACAGGAGAAACCAAAACACATTTTTCTCGTCACCACCAAAGAAACAATCTTCAGGCCGAGATGAGGTCAGCACATGGTCAGCTCTCCTGGAGAGACACCGATTCCTTCTGACAATGCTTGTGGTTTTGGCATTTTTATGCACCGTCTACCTCTATTTTGCGGTTACTCTGGGGCAAAGCAACAGCTGCTCAGGCTTATCTGGTACTGAGAGAGCCATTTGTGAAGCCAAATCCTCTTTAGGAAAAGGAAAATTGAAATTTCTCTAGAGTCAAAGTTGACAAGTTCTAAAATGTGGAGCTAGATATCATTTCTTTTGGATCGGTTATATTTTTTGTTGATTCTTCTATAATTGAGTATACGTGTAATTTTGCAACATGTCGGGTATGGATGAACCTTGTTAACTGTGGATACTTCATGAAGAATTATCAATTGGTGCAACATGTCTTTTTTTGTTTCCAACTCTTTAGTAAACTGATTTTGCTTCAATGTATTATTGGGAAGCACTGTTTCATTCTGTATTATTATTATTTGATGACCATCTAAATCTAGGTCCTGATGGCTGCTGATTGCAAATTGAAAGCAGTTTGGGCAAACTGCATTCTGTAACTAGATTTGAATGTTAAGTTTTAAAATTTTAAGTAATCTCTTTGTTTTTTCTTCTAGAGTGAGGTGCTGAGTATATTTTGTTAGACTCTTTATTAATAAATTAATTAATACTGGTCAAAACCATATACTTTTTAAAAGAGTGCACTTCAGATTTCATATAATCGATCAATTGAAAAATATATGGTTTCCACTAGTATTAATTATTTTCTTAATAAAGAGACTAAAAATTGGTCATTTGTTGTTATGAGTGAGGACAATATGGTTCTTTCTTTGATTGCATTTACAAGTGAATGTTCATTTTATCTATTATAACTATAGATTTTAACTTTGAGATGGAATCACTTGATAATGATTATTTTGACAATCTTGACAATAGATTTTAAAATAATAATAATAATAAATGAAATTGATAATTAAAAAATAATTTTATAGGTATGTTCTTGGAACCCTTCTTTAACTTTAGCTATAAACCTGATGCATTTCAAGTTAAAGTATGCTAGTGAACACTGTGAAAAATGTCCAAATTTGATGATAAAATTGTTCATATCTTATGTCAATAGAAGTAAAAATTCCAAATATTATAATTTTACTTATACAATAAAGTGTGTATCTTTTTTTTTTGTGTGTATAACTTAGTACCTACAAACGTAAATATCATTTTACTTACCTGTTAACTGTTAGGTAAAAACACTTGTAGATGTATATAAGAGTACAAAATATCAAGTATCAGAATAATTTTTAGAGAAAAACCAAATAAAAGCTGCTAGATCGGAAAACTCTGCTTGTTAAAAACAAACATAAATTGACAAAGTACTCTGCAAGTAAATAATTAGCTGTACTATGATTTTGTGGTAGTTCTTTTTTTTCTTATAAGAACTCTAGTTAAGTCCGGCGTTCATTTTTTTCTTACAAAAAACTATATCTTTCTTCTAAGAAGCGAGGTCGATCAATTATTATTTATACTAGATTTACAGTTCTAATAATGTAAAAAAAACACAAATTCTATGCACTAGAATGACATAATCAAATAGTTTTAGTAAAACAAGGAAAAAAATGAAAACCAGCTTTTTGTTATGATAAAGACAATATTTTTATTATGAGAAAGTTACATATTCAATTATATATAGAAAATATTTATAAATTTATTTTTTAAAATAATTTTTTTTAAAAAATTTTTCAAGTTAAAATTCTTAACCTTCATTTTTATCTTAAAAAAAAACGCACTAGTGAAAGTGAAAATATAAGCCCAAGCCTTATCAGTAGTAAGCGGAAATTGAGCGGAGATAACGATAAACCCCATAGAAAATGTGTGGCTGTCATTTAACGGTCTCCGTTACATAACGCCGTAAATCATCTGACCTCCTCTCCATTTTACGTCCCCAGTCCCCATGGCAGCCACTGCTACCTCACCTGCCTTCTCCGCCTCTTCTCCTGTTCTTCTCCTCCGATACTCTTCTAGAAGGTTCTCTCCTAGGCTAAGGGTTTGTGCTGCCATGTCGTCAGACGCTACAACGGCCTCTCCTTCCTCAACCTCCGCCGCCGTTGCCCCGGCGGTGATTGTCGGAGGTGGACGCGTGGGGCGCATGCTGATGTCATTGGGATCGGGCGGAGATGTTCTCGTCGGTCGAGGTCAACAGGTACCGTCCGAACCGGCTGGACCGATATTGGTTTGTACCAGGAATGATGATCTGGATGCGGTTCTAGATGCCACTCCTCCATCACGCTGGAGCGGTGCTGATCTCTGTTACTTAGTTTTTTTCTTTTTCTTTTTCTACTTTTCTAGGCATTTTTACGATCACTTTAAGTGCAAGTAGATGGTAAAAGGAGATAAAATCCCAATTCTAACAATCAGCATATATGGTGTTTCAGATCATGAGATAATTCTTGTGGTTATCGAACTGTTGGGTCCCTATTTACCCCTAAATTCTTTGGAACATTATCCCTATATGCAACTGCAATATCCAGCAATTAGTATCAGAATTTTGTTTTCCCGTGCAAATGATTGTGTGTATATGTCTGACACTTGGGCATTTCTCAAAACAATAGAGCAGACTTGGTGTTTTTCCAGAACGGGATGCTGGAACCATGGTTCGAAAGCAAGGGTTTGGTGGATGCAAATCAAGTTTTGGCATATTTTGCTGTGTCTAAACTTGGTGAACCTCCCATAGATGGGAAGACGGACACAAATCCTGAGGGCTTGACAGCAGCATTCGGCAACTGGGCCCCAGCGGTGGCTGCCCGCCTCCACAATGGCGGCCTTTCTTGTAAGGTAAACTTGTGATAAGCAAAGCTTTTCTCTTCTCCTTTTTCGCATATGGATTTTGGTCAACCTGACTTTGTATCATGCAAAAACAATCATAACTGATACAAATACATGTTTACAAGTGTACTGGTTGTGGTTCACATGTGTAATGTTTCTTAGTTGTTACAGTACTGGAAAATATCAAAATGCAGTTCTCGGTTTTCCATAGTTTAGAGTCCTTAATTCATTTATAAAAAAGTGCTTCTTGTTTAGGAACAGATAACCAAGGCTAGTATCTCCAGCACCTCTTTGTGCTTCAGTATAGTCGCATCTTTCTAAATTTTATTTTAAGTGAAACTTGAAGTAGCTATACAGTAGGATCTTTTTTATTCTCCGTTAACAAGTTTAGTTTATATATTGTTCATTTTTATTTTTTGTAGGAAAGTGTTGATTATTTAAGTGTTTAGGGAGACATGTACATTGTATTGTCAGAATATTATATGGTTATTTTCTCTTTTTTAAATAAAAATTTCGAAAAGAAACTAAAATTGACCCCCATACTTTTCAAAAAAGTTGCTCATTATGAACCCCATATTTGTAAATATATTAAATTGAAGTTAGAATTATTACA
This sequence comes from x Bolboschoenoplectus mariqueter, assembly GCA_037678475.1. Taxonomy (NCBI): domain Eukaryota; kingdom Viridiplantae; phylum Streptophyta; class Magnoliopsida; order Poales; family Cyperaceae; genus x Bolboschoenoplectus; species x Bolboschoenoplectus mariqueter. The sequence continues at coordinate 370,838 of CM075260.1, read as the reverse complement.
TAGGAAGTTAGGAACTATAAATTTATATCATTGAACCCCATTAAAAGTTTCCCTACCTTTGCCCCTGTGTGGATATTATTATTATTAATATTATTATCTACCTTAATGAAAATTTAGCTCTGTTTAAATGATAACATGATGCCCTCTTTTATGGCTGTACATTGTACCATAATATGGTTATTAGGTGCTTGAAAAGGAAGCTTTTCAAAAGCAAATGTTCGAGAAGTTGATATGGATTGCGGCTTTCATGCTGGTCGGTGCCCGTCATCCAGGTGCCACTGTTGGTGCAGTTGAAAAAGACTACCGTTCTGAGGTAATTACTATGGCGGTTTCTTTTTTTGTGCAAAATTATATGAATGTTACCTTAAGTACTGCATTTCCACATGTTGACCAGTTCATATTTTTGTATTGTAGATTAGTTAGTCCTTAAACTCCATTGTATTTTCCAATTTGTTTAATCCTTAAACTCTATCTCATGTGATTATCATTAAGAAATTTGTTATTTTCTTGAAGGAACCACAAATTGTTGAGTCACAGGTTATGAAAAGAGTAATTTACATCCCTTTTATATTGCAATGTATGAGGATCAACTGGGATCCTAAGAACTTGAACCAAAATGAATTGAGTAATACTTGATGTTTTGTAATTAACTTGGCTTTTTTTTCACTTAATTCCTTGAATGTTTCATATATTTGTTTTGTTCTCCAGGTTGCAAGTCTAATAGCGGAACTGGCAACAGCTGCAGCTGCAGAAAAAGGACTTGCATTTGATGAAGGCGTAGAAGAGAGGCTATGTGCTTACTCTCGAGCTGTCTCTAACTTCCCTACTGCTGTTAAAGAGGTCTCACTTTTCACACCATTTTAAAACAATTTACATTACCTGCTGCTTTCTCTATGTTGCCTTGCTAAAGTAAAATGTCCCATATACCCTACGAGTGTAAGCAGCTAAGCTGTACTATTTCTAACACTTTTTCAAAAGTGATGCCAAACCTATCTTCTTTGCCGGGTTTCTCTCTCTTTAAATGAACAATAAATAATTGTAATTTGGGCTTTTCTGTGGAAAGACAAGGAGAGTTTAATAGGGGTGAAATGAAGTAGGCGTGTACTGGGTATTGATAAAACATACTTTTATCCATATCTCTTTGTTGTATAAAGGTACTGAATGCGGATAAGACTCAGATTTGGATAAATGAAAACCAGTAAATAATACATTTATGTATATCAATTATAGTTCTGACAATAAAACGGATGCTGTGACAAAATTTGTCTCTTAATCCCACTGAATAGTGCACAATTATTTCTTTTCTGCATTTTCCTCCAAGCATAGTGCACAACTAGTTATTTTCTTTTCCTGGAATACTGTATTTGAAATTGGAAAGATCATTCTGAAGGCTGAGCTGAATGTTCCAGTGTCAGGATAGATTTGGATTATATAACGGTATCAGTATCTGTACTGTTCTGAAAAATCACATGTTGTATCAGTAAAATATATATCTGCATGTGAATTTGGATTTGTACTAGCCAGTAGCTGACTTGGATAAGGACAGCATTACTATCTAGTGGAGATATATGTTATTATTTGTTTGCAGGGTATATTATGATATTTTGAGGTTTTGCAAGTGCACACAAACTTATTTACATGTTTTGTACTAACCAATAAAGTTCTTGTGCAGTTTAAATGGAGAAATGGATGGTTCTACTCTCTGACAGAGAAGGCCATTGCACAAGGGAAACCTGATCCATGCCCGCTTCACACAGCTTGGCTGAAGGAATTGAAGGTCATCTGAGCAAGGATACTATAGCCATGGATTGACTTCTGGATTACCATCAGTAGAACAAACAAGAAATTGTCAAAATAGTATTTTTAGTTTATGTTACAAATTACCATATTTATTTAGTACTTCTATAAATTGTATTTGAACAAACTGAGTCATTATAGAGTTCATCTGACATACAGCATGAGATACAAAAAAATACATTAGTTTCCTTTCCTTTTCATTTTTCATTCATTCACTATTATATTATCGCTCTTCATGTCAGCTATTGGCAAATCATCTATAGAAAGAATGCGCCAAGTGTGCAGATGTAGGTATTCTGTTTTTTTCCCAGTATGAAGTACACCTATATTTTTAAGTATTTTATATGCAGAAGTTTTTATTCAAATAGCACAGTGAATTTCTTGTTCCTATAAATTACAAAGACTTGGTGGTGGTGGAGAATGGAAATCTTTCATAACAGTAAAAGAGAAACTAGAGACATGGATAGTAATGAACTGGTATCATGTTTCTGAGTTATTTGATCAGTAGTTGTACTGCATAATGATATCTGGCAGGGACTGATGCATACCAGAAGCAACTAAGATTAAACCATTATATTGATCTAGAATTGCAATTTCAAGTTTGTATTCCATTCTACAGTACAAATATTTTTATTTGTTAATTAGCTGCTGCTGCTGCATTTTTTCACAAAACTTGATCTCCTTGGCTGTACCAGCAATCATCTAGAAAATGCATAGTTTGTTTGATTGAGAACGAAGCCTATAAAACATGAGAGACCTATTATCTGTTTTCAGGTAACATCCCAATAACCATAATCACCATTTTACATTACAAATTACAACAAGATAAGCATCAAAACCCAATAAAAAAAAAATAAAATCAGCTAAAAGACTAAGAACAAATTTGTCATACAAAATGAAATAATTTTTTTAACTGCATGTCACATAAAAGCTTAAATGATGCCTATAAAATTGCACTGGACTGGATGCTTCAAATCATTATAGCCTAATAAAAAAAAGGGAAAACAGTGAAAAAAACTATTGCTGACTAATAATACAATCAACTAATTGCTATGAATAATGACCTCATTAATTAACCATTCAATTCTCAGAATACTACTACCATTTGGTCAAATAACTTAAATCCAACAAAATGCAACAAGCTCTCTAGCTAACTTCTAATTTTCGTCCATTTCTTTTTCTTTCTCACTCTTTTTTCTCTTTTTCTTCTTTCTAGCCGAATTGACCTCACTATTACCCAAATTCCCAGATTCTAAGTTCATTTCCTTCTCTAGTTCATCCAAACCATCAATTTTATCTTTGCTCAAGTCCATAATGTCGGATCTTTCATCCCCGTTCTCTCTCTTTCTCTTCTCTTTCTTCTTCTTCTTCTTCTTCTTCTCACTCGTCAAATCCTCATCTCCTACTTCTCTCACCGTACCACCGTCTTGTTCGGTATCTGACCTCACCAAACTCTCTCCTTTTCTCTTCTTCTCCTTCCTCTCCTCCTCTATTTCTTCATTTCCCGCATTCTCGTCTTCCCCGCGTTCGATCTCGTCGTGGAATTCGATGAGATCGTTAAAGGCAGCGACGGCGCGGCGGAGGTAGGCTGCGGTGTCAGGCTTCGCCGCCGTATCAGACTCCACGAACTGACGAAGCATGCGCGCCGCACGTGACAGAGAGAGGTCTTTTGAAGAGACTATGCTTCCTGTTACGGCGCTCATGGCTTACAGAAGAGATAGAGATAGAGATAGAGAGAGAGAGAGAGAGAGAAGCTAGGGCTTCGGAGCCTTAGAAATTTGTTATTTTTCTCACGTTGGAGGAAGGCGCAAATGTGCAAACCTTTTTTTGGTTTGAAATTTTCTTCTAGGTCCCTAAAATGTCTGCTATTTGTGAGATGAACCCTCAGGAATCAAGATTTTATGCTGATATATCGCATTTACATTTCACATTTTTAAATGTAGAATAATATTTGTTAAATAAGCGATGTACATTTTATAATGTTCAGGAATCAAGATGTTTTAAGGAAGAATTAGTGATTTTTAAGTTTTAAACGATAGTTTAAAAATTATATATTTTTTTCATGAATTCAAAAGTAAAAAATTGAGAATAAAAGGAACAGGCAGTTTTGTTTGGTTCGGACTATTATTTTTTGACACAACCATCACAACAAAAAAGTATATTAAATATCTAAAATTGAGATATAAATGCACAAATATCCATATATGAATTTTTAAAAGATAATATTTAATATCACGAGATAGTGAATGCTGCGTGCCTGCATGTGCTGTGTTGTGCTTATACATGTCAAACACGTATTTGTCAAACGTGCTTGTATCATATCGTACAGTCACATATAACGACTAATTCATATCGTGTCGTGTTCTTTCATTCAAGTACAAAGCAGTGACACGTTATTAACTCATGTTTTACTAAACTGCATTCAAACCGCATTTGAATGATTTGTTTTTATCTTTAATTAATTTATATGTCATTTGTTATCACAATATAAAATTCAACAAGATCATATAGAACCGGAGTTGCTGGGCCAGTGTTCAATTTTTTTCAAACTCGATTAAAAAAACAAAAGAATTGGACGAAATAGGTAGCCTAGGCCTTCAATAATTTGAAAAGATGAAAAATATCGTACTTGGTAGAAGCCCCTCTAAACCAGCCCATTGCCATCCCGAATTAAATATACGAGAATTAAACGAACCGGGGCCTTCCAACGCCCGTCGGACCATATTTTCGTCCGATGAGAACATTCACTGTTGGATCATAAAATCTGATAATTTGTACGATTATTAAAGCATCTGAGCAAGACCTTGACGCGAATTTAATGCCATCCAACGGTCATTTTACAAAAATCGATCCAACGGTCATTGGATCTTCCCTGGTTACCCCAATTTCGCAAAAAAGAAGAAGAGAAGAGAAGAGAAGCGAAACTTTGCTCGTTTCGCGCCAAGGCGCCAAACCTACTATTTCCCCAAATTTATTTCTTATTCCCGCCTCTCGGTTTCTCAACTCTTAACCCCCTCCCTTCCCCTCTTCTCTCTCTCTCTCTCTCCAGGGTCTCATTTTCCCACCATTTCTCACAAAATCAAAACCTCCAATCTCTGAGCAAAATAAATTATACGATCGTCGTTCCTCATTTTCATCTCTGGGAAGAGAGGGAGCAAGATGTTCTATTCGCCTACTATTCTCGCTAAGAAAAGCCCCATGGGCACGGTCTGGATGGCCGCTCACCTCGAGAGAAAGATCAAGAAAGCTCAGATCGAGAAGATTAATATTGCTCTCTATGCAGGTATTTGTTGTTACGTTTGATTTTCCAACTCCTTTTTTTTGTGAAATTTGTCTGATTCGTCTGGTTTTGGGAGGAAAAGAAAAGAACCAAATTAATAATGTTTTCTGGAAAGTAGGACAATAGGCCTTAAAAAGAATCTGACTTTTAGGAAATTATAAATGAACGAATTCAAGAATTGTTTTATTCGTCAAGAAATCAAATAAACCCTGGACAAAGAACAATCAAGAATAGATCTTGAATTTCTTTCTGCGGCTTTGTATCTCTTTAGATTGAAAGACTGTCTTAACAGCATTTTCTTTTCCCCTTGTAGAGAAACTACTCTTTCCAGAAGTGCCAATAGCTCTTAGATTGTCGGCTCATCTGTTGCTGGGGCTGGTACGGATTTTCGCTTGGAAGGTGGACTACACATTTACTGATTGCAACAGATTGCTCACTGACATAAGAACTGCCATTGTCAGTATTAAAATTGATCTTCCAGCTGATGCGAATCGGGCCCCACCCCAATCAGTAACCCTGCCGAGCAACTTTGAGCTCGATGGCATTGATTTGGATGACTTGGCGGATGATGCTGAGTAAGAATTTTGATAATCTTTTTTTTATTTTTTTGTCTTGTCCTTTTTTTTGTGTGTGTTTGGGGGGGGGGGGGGGTTGGAGAGTGTGTGTAATTGTGATTGTGTAATATGACTCATAGCCTATCAGTTGAGGCTAAGCTGAGCTTTTTCAATCAGTTGAGACTAAAGCAGGGGACCCGAGTCTTTTTCAATCTAAATGGCATTGATTTCAGGACAAGTGTTAATGCCTAATTTTACAACACACAAACTGGGTTAAAGTTTGGCACAATTGAATCTCAATTTTGCTTAACAGCCAGAGGTTGTTCTTTGGAGTTGTGGATTAGTCAGACTGCTTGAAAATGGTCTCATAATAGTCTATTAAATCTTTCATGACTTACATTAAACAATGCTATTATTGGTTTCTGGCAGGGGATTCAATGGTCATCAGAAAACCTTTGATCAAATCACCACTACAGGTCAGCATCAGACCCTTTCCTTTGTAGTAGAAAATTGCAATTTTTGTCAGAACTTTCATCATATTCACATATTTGTCTGACTCAAAAATTCGAAGTCCTCCGTAGAAAGAAACTTAAAATAAGCATGAACCAATAAGAAAGAAAAGAAAGAACTGACTTCTTTTACATATAAATCAAAATGCTAATAAAGATGCAATTTTCTTGTTGCAGATTTTACTGCAGACGGGGGAGAAAACTACGTGCGTTTCCTAATTGATGAGGTACATATTTTTTTAGTTTGATTTAATTCTGCTCAATTTCTCCAACAGTTATTGTCTATTCTAACTCAGAATACAACAATGATCGTTTTAAATTGTTACTTCTTTGTTTGACAATACAGAGTATTGCATCAAGCCCTTCCAGTCATTCTATGCGAAGTGCTGGACCAATGGACGAGTATGTATTTGTTCTATTCTATTCTAATGTCTATGTATGTAGTTTTTGGTTTGCATTCTATTTTCTTCTTTTTGTGGTTTGAATCTAAGCACACGAGCAATCAAACTAATCTTTTGTGATGCAAAATCTCAGTGTAGCCATTCTTCCAGTTTCATCGCTGTTTCAATCTATGTTCAGTAGTGCTATATTCTTGCAGTAGTTATTTCATTATAGCTTGTTTGTTTTTAACTTCTACATTTTTTTTTCCTGTGTATTGCTCAGTTAAGGCTAGATTACCAGTAACAAGAGGGTATGACACAGATCCTAACCATTAAGAAATCAACATTTGCATATCTAAATCTGATAGTGTAATGTACTAATTTGGTTTTTCAATGGATATTTTATTTCTCTGTGTACAGCGTGCTGCCTCCTTGCAGTGACCACATGCAAGAATTGATCACAAATGAGAAAAACACAGAAGGTGCTTCAGCATTTGCCAATTTAGATGAGGGAGAAAGTCAATTTCATGATACTTACATGGACAATCAATTTGAGCATGCCCCTAATGAAACCCAAGATAATCCCAATGAGAATCAATCTGATGAATTTCATGATATTCTCAGACGAAGCCAATTCGACATTCTGAATGAAAATCAATCTGAGGCTATTACCGATGAAAATCAATTCCATGATAATATCATTGAAAACCTACACCAACATAGCCCAATTGAACAATTCCGCAGTGTCCATCATACTCCTCCACTAGTCAGGAATAGCGGCACTGGTGCGACTTGCCAATTCTCTGCTTCTCCTAATAACGATAGTAATGCTGCCAGAGACAGCTTCACTCCAGTTGAGTTACAATTGGATGCATCTCCAGAGGAAATTATACCGGTCAACCAAAATGTGCTTAGGCCATCCCCTCAGAGAGAAAATGATGTCCCTTCTCCTCGAAGTGCCAATATGCAACAAGGTATGTATTACTTTTTATTCAAGTCGGTGCCATGAATTTGATTAAAAAAAAATTCTGTGAAGAACCTAATAAGCTTGTATAAAAATTGAAATTTTTTCATCAACTCTCTCCAGATGAGGTGGAGATTGCAATTGCACCATCTCCACCCCCTGTTAGAGAGAAGAGGAAGAGAAGAAAGAAGATACAATGTTACTTTGACAAGCACATAGTCTTGTCCAATAAGTAAGTACATGGTGACTTTATTTCTCTCTTTGCTGTTATATTGAAACTGCAATATTCTGGAACATAATTTCTAAAAGAAAATATATTATGTAATTGTAGGAAAATGAAGGAGCAGTTAAAAGATCAGGTTGCACATTTGTTGATGCGCAAGAGAAGAAAACTTCCTTCTTCCCCATTAGATGTGTGGAGGTATAAGTGGGCCCACCTCAAGGACCAAATTTTTGATCAGCAGCTAATAAGTTGTACGCCTTCCTCTCTTAAAATCATCTGTGTTCTATTGGCTTTATCACAAAATAGTGGCCTTCTGTGGTCTTATTGTATCTCAATGCTGCCCTGCTGGTACAAGTAACATGGCAGTAGGGTATGACCTGTGATTTAGCAGCATAGGCTCACCAATTCCATTAGTACCAGTGCTGAACATATATTAGCTTGCCAGCACTAGCAGTACCAGCTCTGTATTGTTATCTATCATGTATGTAAGGGGTTTGCACATCCTGTGCTGGTATGATGCTTTAAGACTTTCTTTTTTCAAACCACTCTTAAGCATGGACATTTCTATTACAGGGAAGTTTGCTACTCTACAAGAGAAAAAGACCTATCCTCATATAATCAATGAAGAACCTGACATGAACCCTCCTGTGGGCCCTACACAACAGTCACCCAATGATGGCATAACCATTGTAGAGTCCTTCATTAGCTCTCCTGTTGGCCCTGTGCCACATTCCCCCCTCCATGAAATGGGAACTGTTGAAGAGCCCCCTGTAGAGTCTCCTGTGGGCCCACCCTACCATTCCCCTGTTGTAGAGCCCTCCATAGACCCTCCCCCGGGCCCTTCATGTCATTCCCCTAATTACGACACATATATTGATGTACCCACCATAAACCCTCCTGTGAGCCCCACACAACTGTTGCCTATAAATGCTGATGAGCAGCCAGAGAGGCTGAGGTGCCAGCATGTAAACGAAACTATTCCTGTATCATCTCCTCCTGTCAATCTAGGCTGGAATACACCTAGTTCCAGTAATAACCTCCTTAACTCACCATCTTCCTTGCCAACTCTTGAGCCAGAAGTGCTTGACAATTCTCGCAGAAGTACTCCAGCCAAGCGAACCCGGCCCATGTCTCACGGTCCTTCGACTCCTTCCCATGAGAGAGACAACTTTAGGACCCCACCACTGCAGAAGTCTACTGAGAGAGAGGTACAGACCTTTTTACAGCACAATTTTGAATCAGTACAGGAACTTGTTAGTTTATATTTCTGAATTGTTATAAGTTAATGCTCACTCAGTCACTTGTCCATTTAAGCCTCAAGTTTTATCCAATCGTGCCTCTGCTGGGGCATATCGGGAAATCAAGGTTCAGTTAGTACAATCTTGCCTCAAGTAGTGTTCAATGTGAATCCAGCCTTAATTTGTTTCAATTTCACATAGTTAATCCTCAATTTGCAGTTTTCACAGATTCAATTTTGTCTCAGTTTCACCAAACTTAGATTAAAGGTACCACAGTTGCAAGACAAAATTGAAAAGTGGTACTCAAACATACTGTTGAGATCATGTACAATTATCAAAGGGCACTGAATTCCAAGATTGATTACCATTTCAACTCCTTATGTAGGATTTGAATTTTCTTGAAACACCACCAAGTGTAAAAGCAAAGAGGGCTCGTATTGGAGATGGTAATTTATCTCCCAGTGTTCTTCTCGGAAATGGTAAATTCTTCTCTTGATGTTCGCTTTTTTTTTAATTCCTATTAAGAGTTGTGATGAATAAAATCCTTGAAATTCTGTCAATCTATTGTTTTACTCATTAATTCCTTTTTATTTTCTTTCTTGAAGATTCAGAAAGAAGAGAACGGAATAGCTGGTCTGCTAGGTCAATGTAAGAAACTATTGATCTCTAGTCTTTGTAGTGTTTTGGTTTCAGATGTGTCGCATCAATACATCCTTTCGATAACCCATATGATTTATTTTTTTATGATGACTTCCCAATTTTTTAAATGAAAAAAAATCAGTGCAATGGCCCAGTTGCAGTAGTATCGGTGCCAATTTTATTTTTCTAATACACCAGTAATGAAGAAAGTAATATGTTGCAGGGGCATGGCAAAGTACCTGAGAGAACACTTCCCCGTAGTCCCTAATGTAGGAGGTCAAAGTGGGAACATTTCTTTGGATCATATTTTGGAGGGCAAGACTAGAAAGCACTGTGCCAGAATGTTCTTTGAAACCTTGGTAAATACCTATTTTTCCTAGATATTTTTTGTTTATTGTTGGTTGTATCGAATCACTTAAGGCACTTCATATAACTTTTGGTGAACATGGAAGGTACATGTGTTGTGTTGTAGAGATGTTTTATCTTTAAACGGCATTACATGTTTGCCTTCCATTATGTGTAATTATTACTATTTAGGAAAATGCCGAGCTACCCTCATGAATGAGGTTCTGTTTTGTTTCTGGAGATTTTTACAACTTGCAAAACTCTTTCTTTTCCATCAGGTTCTGACAACTTGTGAGTATATTCATGTAAAACAAGAGGAGGCGTATGGTGATGTTTTAATTACTCCTAGGCCCAGGCTCACTGCTACTAAAGATTGAGGCATTCCAGCTTCGAAGTTATTTTATTCTACCTCAAAAAGAAAAGAATGTTATTTTATTATAGAGGTAATTCTATGGTCTTAACTAAAAGAGTTGCTAGCTATTTGTTAATAATTAACAAATGGAACTTGATCAGCTCACATATATTTTTATTTTTGGTGCAGGGGGGCTTTGAATGCTGCATTATTTCACTCAGAGCTTCAATAGGATGCTAATTAATAGTCGATAATTATTCAATTTTGGTCTCAATTCTCCTTTTTTTCTTATGTTGCTATAAACCTAGTGGCTGGTGTCTAACTTATTTCTAACTATGCCCTAATTATTCCATCTTAGGAGAAGACGCTAGTCTATTTCATGTATAAATTATTAAAATATTATGTATAAAATCTGTCTGTAGTTGACTACTGAGAACAAAAGGCATACACATTGGCAAATTGCTTTACTTTGTGTACTTTCTGATTATGTGAACAATCAAAAGGTTGCTAAAAGAATATATTTTCGTCTATTCATAACTCAAAAGTTTTCTCAAACTGTGAAGAAGTATCACTCGAATAAAAGAAATTCAAACAAAAAAAAAACAAAGAAAGGTGTTTTGCAACCATCCTGTATTAATTGACAAAAGCCTCCTTTTGGATCATTGGTGGTTTATACCTAAGCACTGAAAAAAATTGATTACAGTACCATCTAAATTACAAGTAACACTAGAAACAAGCAGTTTCTAATGTAGAGAATCTCCGATTCCTTACCCCATATACATCAGTAATTAATTAACCCTCTTTATCCTCAGCTATAACTACAAGGCTCCTTAGCAAAACCAAGCCTAGACCCAACTGTGTCATAAACAATCCTTTGGTTTTTTTGTTGGTAATTTCCTATTATGCCAACCTGATCCTCATAAGATAAACTGGCCATTGCTAAACACACTTGAGAACCATCCTTCTTGACAAAGTACAAAATTCCCGTTATATCGATGCTGACTTCTACATCACCTTCAAACTCAAGCTTCAGAGTTGGGATTCGCACCTCATCGTACCCGCTTAGATTGAAACATGTGTCCAAAATTGAAAAACCAGCTACAGAAGGATAGGTAGAGAACTGTGCCACGAACTCTGCCTGCAAAGCCTTATAAATCGAAGGGGGGAGGCGGGAAATTACTGTACCAGAATCAATCAAGATTTTACCATTTGCAAACCCGGACGCATTTAGTGGCACCCCGCCTACACTTGCTCCAGTAAGGTTCAGAAAGTAAAATGGTGCCAGTGTAGGATCTACAATCATTCTAGTGTAAGAAACTGGTGTCACATTCTTAAAAGCGCTTGTGTCGTTTCCAAGCACCAAGGAGCCTGATGAGTTATATAACCTCGAAGGCAAACAATACGAAAATACACCTCCGAACTGATCAGTTGTTTGTGAGACCAGTGAAAGCTGGGTTCGACCGAGGCCCATAAGGCCTGATGTGCCACCGAAAAGGCCTCGGTTGCTTCGGCCACACCCAAAAATAAAGTTCGGAACTTGGACATCACCAAGGGAGATGATTTCTTGGGCGAGGATGCCACGCGTGTATGAGCCATCACCATATCCCAAGGCATAGAAACAACTGTTACGATCTGAGCTGCAGCTGCCTGAGAAGCCAGTGGCCGCTTGCAGGGAGGTGGTACAGGTAGTTGAGTTGCATGGTACTGAGATGTAAGTCGGAGAGGAGGATGGATTGAAAATCGGGTCTTGTTGTGTGTAGCAGGCCATGCAAGGCGTACATTGCACCTGTCATAGTCCCAAAATTCCACATGTTAAACACAATTAATTCATATAATCAACCAGTTACTATGTTTTTAGGCAAATCTAAATATTTAATGGAATTATCTCTTGATTAACATTAGAACATTTCTTTTTGCTTAATATTCTAATTTTTATGACAATGTAAAACGAGGTTTAATGAAGAAAATACAAAAATTCCGCTACTTCATTATCTCACTGTTTCATGAAGTAAAATATGTTTAATAAATTCACTAACCCAAGTAAGGTCACTCCCGGTGTCGACAATAACCGTTGTGTTTGTGCTCCCAATTGCGATAGTCGTCACGTAATTGAGTGTCTGCAACTTAATGCCTGAGCTGAGCGGCAACTGTGCTTCTTCTGACGAAAACTCGGCATTTTTCTCTTGGAAAGTCTTGATATGGTCTTGAATGGATGCTGCCCTTGCTTCATCCAATGTGAACAAATTTTGAATGTACTTGGCATGATTCTTTTTGGGTTTGGATAATTGAGAGTGGTGCTTGAGTTCTAGTATGGTAGCTCCATTTTGTTTTCCTTAAAAAAAATGAAGAAGAGGGAATTGTTAATAAGCAGAAAGAGAAGGCTCAATTAATGTAATCCCATGCAAGGTCTTTGAAACCTTTCTCACGCAACAGGAAAATTATTCAAAGACCCGCATTACCATTTTTTGCATTTTTTTAATGATTTTTAATATATGACCTGTATTACTAATTTTAAAATTTTGAATTGTTATTATATATCCCGTCAGTGAATATATATTACACTAGCATTTCTTCATTCTTTTCCTATTTAGTTGTGTCTAAATGAAAAAGTAAAACTCATAGACCTTCCTACAATTACCCAAGTAAATCTCTCTCTACAATCAAAAAAGCTTGTGTGAATTTAAAAAAAAAAAAAAAAAGTGCAAGGCAGCTACTTGTATTGTATGTTATTGGTCCAAATTCTAAAAGAGATTATTTTAATTTTTACATTCAGATGCATTAATATAGTAATTTAAAATTTTAATTTATACAATTTTATAATTACTAATTTACATATTAGAATAAACTTATACAATTTTATACCATACTAAATTACTAATCTACATATTAAAATTAATAAGCAGGAAAGAAATTCAACTTTGAGCGCATTTATATACCACTAAACTGATCAGAAACAAAGTTTTCTAATTTGAAAATGGCAACTATTCTTCATATTTCCAACATATATATAAAGCTAATTATACTCCACGTACACTTAAACAAATTAAAGAGACTTCAACCTGGACATTAATTAATTGTAGATGATGGGGATTTATTAACTACTTGGTATAATTTGAGAAGTAGTCGTAGAAGAAAACCCATCATCTCCGAATTTCAATTCATGCAGAGAGACAACAACCGCATTGTCTTCATGAACTATACCAGCAAACGCAATGCCTCCTCCTTCAGCAAATACAACAAACAGAACTAACACCACCAATGAGCACAGCATGGGAGAAGAAGGGAGATGCGCCATTGACGCCAAAACAGCTGTGGAGAGAGAGAGAGAGAGAGAGAGAGAGAGAGAAGGGAGAGAGTGGGATGGGAGAAAGAAAACTAAAAAGGTTGGAGAGATTCGGAGGAGGTGCAGAGAGCGAAAGAGAAGAGAACAAAATTACAAAAGAAAGAGGTGCTGGCGATTTGGCGGCATTTGAGGCGTGAGGAATTATTGAACATTCACGGGCAGGCACTTCACCTCTGCCAAACATTATTTTTCTTCACTTACACTCGGTCTATTATTTAATGTCACGTAAACACATAGGATATTATTTTTCTTGCAGAAATTGATAGCTTTTATATGTGTGTGTTTTTAAAATATTATTTTGTTCAGTTGTCATAATCTCGATATATTATGGTATGAAAATGACATAAAATAATGATAACTTGGCGGTCTAAAATTTAGGTACGAGTCAATAATTTAAGGTATATTTAAAATAAAATTATTGTAGCAGAATAGTAGTTAGTCCTTGAAAATAAATATACCTCTATATTTATATATTTATATTAGTGAAAATGTGTGATCACACAAATTTGCCCCTATAGTTATCTTCTGTTTAGTTTCTAGAACAAATAAAATATAAAATTATAATCGAAATTTGTTTTCTTAAGTGTGCCTATAGCTAAAAGTCAAATAATCTCATTCATTCGTTCCTTTCAATTCTAAATAAATAAATATGTACTCGTCAAAATAATACTAATCAAAAGCTAAATTATTTCCTACATTAACATACTACATCAGTCTAAAATTCAACTTAATAACAGTTTAATAATGATCATACTTGATACATCAACCTTTGCATATATAATGAGAATGGTTCAATTTCCCTTCCTACACAACAAAGGCAACACCAATTCCATTCAGCAAATGGTTTCAGACTTGGTTTCTTGTTTGTTTTCTCAGAGGCTTATATTGCTCCGGGTACCTTCCACACGATGTGACACTGACAAGTGGGGCCTCACATGTTAAGAGAATCTAATCTTTAATTTGTGACAACTGAGAGACGTGATTTGAGATTGGGAAAAAAAAAATTAATAATTGACATGTTTATTAAAGCACCGTTTAGTCTAATCTAGTATAACATGCCAAGATAGTGGAGTGTTTTTTTATTTTTGTTTTTGCTAAAATGTTTATTATTTTGGTTGGAATCAGTAATTATAATTCTAAGAAGATCGTACGAAATTTTAAAAATTATTGATTTGGTTTTATTAGTTGTTGTGGGGGGAGAAATTATGAAATTTAGCGAGAAAGAGAGATGAAATGGAGAATAAATACAGTAATATATTATTTCTGTTTGTTTGATTTGAATTTGGGCCCAATTGAAGTTGAATTGGGTCAGAATGGATAGGCCTTTTAGGTTTTGTTTTCTCGGTTCAAAAAAAAAAGAGATGAAATGGAGAATATTTTTATAATATCCCTTTACATTATTTTTTTTCTATTAAAAGGAACCACAGAATAGATTGGTCTCCTCTCTAATCTCTAATTATCAAATATATGTATCATTTATTTGTGAAATATCAAATATGTTTATTTAATATTTTATTTAACTGTGAGTATAGTTCTCATCTATTTGCAAAATCGTAATTTAGTGACAAATTTAATTGGATATTTACAGGGAATAAAAATTGGGATTGGCATCCTCTACACACTGTGAACATGTGAAGCTTTGATTTTGATTTTTATTTTTTATGAGTGGTTTTTGAGATCGGTTCGCACGAATCTCGATGTATACGGATCATGGACGGAATCAGAAATTTTTTTTTTATTGTACTAAATTTGATATTAGTATAATGATCACAGAATAAAAATAAAAATGAAAAATCAAAATGTGACATATAAGCAACCAAAACTGATGACACGTTGAATTCAATGGGCAATTTGCCATGCCATGGCATGTATGGTATTTATTTATTATACAATACAACCTCCACCGTTGAATCAAGGTTGCAAAGTTACCACTATTCACCAATTTGGGACCCACTAAATTACCAAAGTGAGATCTATATTCAGAGCACCAAATCAAAATTTGGTGATTTTTGTTTTTTTTTTGTTTTTGCTTTTTTGGGCAATTAGTTGTGGTGATTGTGTGATATGATAATGACTATATAATATAATATAATATAATACAATACAATATAATATAATATAATATAATATAATACAATACAATATAATATAATATAATATAATATAATATATATAGCGCTTAGCGAACTTGCTTTTTATTTATTATTTAATAGTAGCAAAACCCAAAAAAGAGAGAAGAAATCTTGTCTTTGGTTTTGTCGTTTTATGGCAACCTTATCCGTTTAAGAGGTACAGCTAATGTTCCACGTCATCCGCCACCACCTCCCAGCCGCCCCCACCAACCCTCTCTCTTCCACGTGTCACGCTACTGACTCGTGACAAGGTAAACAGAGAATGGCTGGTCCCGGTGCACCATCCCTAATGTAAATTTGCTTAGCATAAAGCATCATACTATAAAAAAAAACTTTTAAGGGATACATATGTTATGTTAGTAATGTATATTAACTTCAAACCTTGAATTAGTAAGAAATTTTCAACAACAATATATGTTAAATTCAAATATAAAATTCATAAATAATATGTTGCATTGAAGTGGTTTTTATATTCCATAAAATCATTTCAGTAATTTTATTTTAACAATGATGACGATATTTGATTGCATATTATATGCAGTTATTAGTATTACATTAAATTTCTACTTGAATGTAATTAAACAATATGATATTATTTTTTTTCTATGAGACTATAATAATATATTAGGAAATAATTATATTGTTAAGAAAATTGATTGATGAAATTTGTCTATGTGATATATCTACTATTTTTAAGAGTTGTATGGAATTGTTAACATAATTGTTATTAGTAGAGTGATGATAATAATGATGGATAAATTTCACATGATGCTTAGTCAAAATTTTGTAATTTTAACCTAAAAAATAATCCGATTAATTTCAAATAATAAATATGAATAGTTAATCTTGAACATTCACATTTTAAATTTTACTCACTTTAATTTGTTTTCATATATAACTAATAAATCATAAATCCTTTAAAAATAAATACATTGAAATGTTATTCTATACTTAATAACTTTCATTTTCGTTTAAAAAATTCCGAATAATTGACGTTACTTCTCACTTGTGATCTAAATTTTGGAAACATCCTTGTTCATGAACCAGGTGTATATGGATTAATTCTTGTGAGGCGGTGGGCCCAAGAAGGTTCTTTGACCGCGGGCAGCAATTCTGACACGCGTCTCTGGTCCCTTCTGCCCGTGCCCGGCTGTGCCGACATGCTCACTCAATTTATTTTCTAATGGGGCTTCATTAAATCAATAAATTATTATTATGCTACATTATTTACAATACTACTAGCATACATAATAATTTGTAATAAATTAATTCTTCTCAAGGAGTAATTAAATATTCACAAGACGCCTTGGTTACGAGGAAGTGAATTTCGTGTGAATTGACACTAACTTCATTTCTTCGAAATTTCTTCACGGATGAAATGCATCATTAAAAAACATTAAAAAGATTATAATTTGTTGTTGAAATTGTTGAAATAAAAGTTTGATCAAGTCCAATTTAGACTTTCAAATGAAGAGAGAGTAAAATATATTTCAGTATTGCCGTACACTCTTTCACGTGGTAGTACTTTTATCTATTTTTGACCTTTTTTTTTTGTAAAAACACACCTAGTGTACAATTAGAAATATACCCCCGTGAAAGGAGGTATTTATTTGAAGGAATTATCATTATGAAGTTCTACAAAGATAAATTCTATCTTAATAAAATGATAATTCTTATAGTTAGTATTTGTTATTCTGATAAATTCTTTAATTTGTAAATGCTTTTATTTTGTTGTAGTGTGATTGTCGATATTGTCAATTCGTTATTGACCCTTTTTTTTTTAATAAAACCAGCTAAAATAACTCTTTCTAATTTTATCCAACATAAATTGATTAAAAACTCCATAAACGATCAACAATGTATTAGATATTTTAACATTATCGAATAAAGTTTTATCAAAAAAAAGGATACTTTTCTCAAAAAATATTATCGAAGAAAACAAAAGAAATATTGTTGGCAAAATAATTTTTGCATGATAGTGTGTGATGTTTATCGAAGAGATAAAGGAATAAAAAAAATACTCTCATCTAATTTGATTGTATTGATTTACAAATTCGGTCCATCTTGATTTGTAAAATATGTATTAATATGTATAATATCTTACATTTTCAAGTTCTTTTTTTAATTGTTTTAATTACACATTTACACATGATAGTAAGAAAAAATTGTCTTCTTCTTTAATTACTCTTTCATACATTAATTTAGACAGTACGACTCATTAAAATAAGTTGTACTATAGCTAATTCGGATTCAATGAAATAAAACTATTAGTTCAAAACACGACGAGCCTATTTTTATTGAGAAATACATGTCAATATTCATAAAAAAATATATATAAAAGGATATTGAAATTAACAGACACTTTATTTCAAAAAAAGTTACTATACGAATATAATTTATTATTTTAAATATCTGAACTGAAAAATTTAATATAATCCGAATTTGATCGAAATACATCACAATAATAAATTTCTCCTCAGATACTTATAAAGCAGACGAATCTAATTACATCCTAAACTAAGGGCATAAATGATAATTTGATGAAACGACACGAGCGCCGCACCAAATTGGCACGTGTGGTCTCCACTCATCATTTTATCATATAATATTATATATCTCCCTCCCCATATTTTCCCAAGTCTCAATCATTTAATATCCTATCTACTCAGTCTGAACATGAAAAAAGAAAAATAAATAAATAAACATACTCTCTCTTTCTCTCTCTTGTTAACAAACCGAAACCATTTCTCCCCCTCCTCTCCGAAAACAGAGCTAAACAGAGAGAGCAATTTTCTTCGATCCTAGTAGAGAATCTGAGCGATGGTGCAGTTGCCAAATTTGGGAAAAGTCGCAGTCAAATCTGAAAGAGAAGATTATTATGATCAGGATGTTGGGTTTAACAGAAAAAAACCCAAAATTGAATACCCTTCTCTTCAGGTTCGCAAAATTTAAGATACTTATTGTTAATTTCTCTCTGTGTGATTGTGTGCGTATTTCCTTGTGGTTTTGGGGCTTGATCGAAGCATCTTTGGTAGGATGGATGATTTCTTTAGATTGGTAGCATGCGTGTTGATTTCTTATATTTTGATTGGAATCACCTCTTGGTTCCCAAACTGAGTAATGTCGTATATTTACAATTTTTTCAGGTCATGGTGTGGCCCAGTGACTTTTTAACATCTTTTTCTTTTTTTTTCTTACTAATTTTATGTGAGGAATTAGATAGAATATAAGCAAAATTGCGAACTATTACTTAGCAAATAGTTCATGTTGTTGTATAGTCTGTATAATTGTATGATAAATACTTAATTGTACAAAAAGAAAAAAAAAAGTAGTGCTGTTTCATTATTAGTAAAAGAATCACAGAAGTTCATCATCTCTCTATCTCAACACCAAATTGGTAACTTAAAATACATATGTATTTAGAATCAATTTCAAATTTGTGGTTGATCTCTTGACATCAGCAAAGGAGCACAGGTAAGAGCTCCAGAACTGTAGAACCACAAGAATTGGAACACACTCTGATAAGTGAACCGAGCCCGTTGGGTCTGAGGCTAAAAAAGAGCCCTTCCTTTCTTGATTTTGTGCAAACAAAGCTTTCTCAATCGACGGACGGAGAAAGGAAATCAGCTAAAGATGGTAGTAGAAGCAAAACCGGGTCGTGTTCTAGTTCGTCTGAGAAACTGAAAGCCTCCAACTTTCCAGCTTCCCTTTTGAAAATCGGCAATTGGGAGGTATGATTTGTGAATCTCTAATATTGGTTAAATTGGATGTGAATATATATTTAGCTGCCCCTGGGAAATCACTGACCCGGTTTCGCATTTATTTCTCTTGAAAAGTTACCAGTTCTTTAAATTGCCACTTGTTACATCTTGTTATATACGAAGGACAAGATGAGGTGAAATCTGGTCCTTTTTAAAGAAAATGAAAATGCTTTCTGTTCATTGCCAGAATCCTGAAAAATAACCTAGCTAAATTGTGTATTATTTATAGTAATGGAGGGACTTGTGCTCACAGAAATGCATGACATAAAAAGAAATTGATCACCCTAGAAATTATTGTTGTTGCGAAATACCACTAGCTTTGAAGATTTATATATAATTACGAAGATTCCATTGTTACATTTCTTTATACTGTTTGTTTCCTAGCAGCGAGTGTCAAGGTATGAAGGGGACTTGGTTGGAAAATTCTACTTTGCAAAACACAAGCTTGTATGGGAAGTGCTGGATGGCGGCCTCAAGAGCAAAATCGAGGTTCAATGGTCTGATATCGCTGCCATCAAGGCTTTCTTCACTGAAGATGGACCTGACACTCTTGACATAGTGGTAAATTTCCAATGTCCATGCTGTATTTTGTTTTGAGAATGAATTTTGCGTCTACTATTAGAGAGCATCACCTTTTTGGTGCTTATTTAGCATTTTTAGTTGGTATATCTATTATACATTTTGTTGGTTTAAATTACATTTATTATTCTGGTGTTTTTCTTAGCACTTATTCAAATTATGGTTACCTTCGATTTTTCTACATTTTGGTAATGATTTTCTTTTCTTTATCAACTTTTGAATAGTTGTCGAGGCAACCTCTATTTTTCAGAGAGACAAATCCACAGCCAAGGAAGCATACTTTATGGCAAGCGACTGCCGATTTTACTGGTGGCCAGGCTACTATACACAGGTATAAACTGGTCCTTATTGGTATAATACCAGATTTAACAGTGAGAGGATAGTAAGCCAAACGGCACGGTGCAAATCTAACAGGCCAGTTAGTTAACTGGTTTAGAAGGACCTTTGATTGCTTTAAGCCATGCAATTCATACTTACCAGGCGCTGTTCATCGCAAATGGTTTGTGATTTACTTTCTGGCCTTTAGCCTGTACTGTAATAATGTTGTCAAAAATATGGTAATGTTTCTGAAAGAATGGTTCTTCGACAGGAGGCATTATCTGGAGTGCCAACAAGGTTTCATGAATAGACATTTTGAGAAGCTTGTACGTTGTGATCCGCGCCTCTATGCACTGAGTCAGCAACCCGTTATCAGCTTGGATAACCCTTTGTTTGAGCACAAACCCTCCATTTTTGAAGAAGGTGACAGGTTCGACTCAATGTCCTTTAAAAATTTCAGGGATGAATATCAGCTTCCTGAAACTGTATCACTGGACACTTTAGCATCTGGTAGCCATGGTGAAATGAGAGAACATGATAGTAGGGTACAAAATGTCAATGCACATGACCATAGGAGCACAGGTATGACTTTATCTATTTCTATACTGTTGTGAAATGGTTCCTTGTATGCATATTTATGATGAATAGAAGTATCATAAATTGGTGCTGCACGAAAACAAGAAATGTTTGGTGTCTGATCTTTGAAAAGGTGGAAATGTTCACACTCTGCCTTAAATAATTGTTTATAAAAAAACAATTACCCAGATTATAGTGCTTGTTTAAAAACTGCAATTCTGGAAACAGTTACTCAGGGAGAAGGGGCAGTTTGGGAATTCTTGCAAGAAATTGGTCAGATCTGATGCCACATGAATGTGTCTTTTGATTGTTAATTTGACTAAAGAATTAAGCAACTTGAACGACATCACCCATCACCTATTTTCTTATGTATTATTGTTTACAACTAACTTGTATCCCGGTAAATTTCAAGCATACACCATACCCATATAATATTTCCAACTCAATATAAGGCTTCTGTTAATTTTGTTTGATTTGTTCTTTTTCAGCTATGGAGTACCAGCCAACTGATGGGAGCATTTCTTCCAATACGCAAATTCCATATAACATCCAAGCACTCTCAAACCAATTCAAAGTACCAGGTTTACGACCATCTATGTCGAGAAGCGAAATCATGAACCACATCAGCCACCACATCTATAGGCAACTCAACGGTTCATCACAAAACCAACCAAATACAAGCAATGAAGATGGGCCGATCAAGGCACAATTCGAAGAACTGGCTCAACATCTTTTGGCTGACTCGCAGAACCCGACTGCTGCCACAGATGAGAAGTACCTCATGTCGAGAGTTAATTCTCTCTGCTCTCTGATTCAGAAAGACGAGCATGAGAACCGAGATGTAGTGAGGAATAACACTGATTCTAAAGCAGATTTGAAGCCGACTGATTCATTTGGCGATCTTCTCATGTCGCTCCCTCGTATAGCATCGTACCCCCATTTCTTTTAAATGAGTGTCTTTGCCTTGTAAATGAATGTTTATGTCGGGATTATTAGCGGAGATGATACTTTTACTGTTCATGACATGGTGTAAATTTTAAATAGCATGTAGATATGCATGTTTGTATGAGAGTACAAGATTAGTTGTTAGGTAGGTTCCATTAATAAAGGAAGATATGCAACCCCTTTTGTTTTCGTTTGGAGTCACAATTCATTGATTTCTTCAGATGGGGAAAAAAATCAAATGTATCTAGTCACTATCGTTAAATCAATTTACCCCATAAATGCATTTTCAGATGTAAACTTTGTTTCTATATCGCATTTTCCATAGTGCGTGCGCCATTAAGCTTACAAAGTGTGCCTCGTGACAGTGTCCCCTCACTGTTACGATATCATCCCTAGAAAATTAGGCCCATAAGCCCAGAAAAGTTATTGAAACCAACTTACGCCCAATTAGCGTAGAAAATAGACGTGGGGGAAACTGGTGAAGCGAAGCCGTGAAAAACAAGTTCTGAACTAACGGAGACCGGGCCCAACAAGGATTTCATTTTCCGTGAAATTGGAAATCCGTCACATCATTTTTCGTGCAATCAGAACTTTTATCTATGGTTTCCCGACGCAGGAGGTGAAAGGAAAATAACGGAGAATTTCAATTTAGTATCGAATTTCTTGAAATGGATGGATAGTGTTAATTTATCAAATTTCCTGAAATAGACTAGGGTTTAACACAGAGAGAGAGAGAGAGGGAGAGAGGGAAAAGCATGCAGAGAGAAGAGATTCCAGTATTTTATTTTACCGCGTCGAAACTTCCGTTTCTTTTTGCGGTTTTGCCCCTGGTGTTAGTTGCTTCCATAATCTCAGGCGGAGGGTAACAAGGGGGACGACGAACAGTTCTTTTCCTACAACTTCCACCTTCGCCAAATCGATCGGTTCTCCCCAAATTCCGATCAAATTCGTCAAATTTTGATATCTCACAAAGAGGGAAAGTAACTCCTGGTTCGATTCCTTGAATTTTATACCATGGCCGACAACATAGACCTCGACGCGGCCATGGCGGAGCTCGACATTCCTTCTTCCTCTTCTACTACCTCCACCAAAACCACCACGTTTAAACCCTCGCGCTTCCAACCCAAACCCAGAGGCGCCACAACTGGTACTGTCAAATCCACCATTAAACCTAAAATAGAACCGAAGGATCCTATTCCGACTCCTCCTGATCCTACATCTTCTTCTTCTCTGAACACTAGTCCTAAAATAGAGCCCGAATCCAATCCTAAAACAGAGGCGCATGCTGAGGAGGAGGAGGATGAGGTGGAGAGGGAGATCGATGTGTTCTTGACCCCGTTTCCTCTTGATGAAAATGAAACTGAGGTAATCTTTCTGAAATTTTCTTGTTGTGCTTTCTCTAGGCTGCTTGATGTGAAGCATGCAGATCATAATCTCCATTTTGCCGTATCAAGCACAGACCTAATTTGGCTTTGATGCCATGTCAGATTAAGAATCCAGAAATGGGTTTTTGACAAGTTCATATATATTCTCTCAAGAGAACAAAAGACATTCATGAAGTACAACACACACACACACACACACACACACACACACACACACACATAAGTAATTGTAAAGTGAGATGATAATGCAAGATATATGTTGCTCAAATCTATGACAATTTTTAACATTTGGAAGATATAAAATATTCGGAGCTGTGATCCTAATTTTCTCAAGGAATTTGTTGTGAATTGAATCAAAATGTTCAAATTAATTAAAAGGGATTCATCTTGCATTCTTTTTCTTAACAGATGATTCCCTCTTGCAGATCTATGTCATGCAATATCCACTCAGACCGAATTGGCAGACTTATGAGATGGAGAAAAGGTGCACAGAGGTAAACTTATGTCAATAGTTGTTTGTATACTTTTGAGATTCATGTGATTGTGTGCTGAATAAATTTTTTTTAATTATGATAGGTGCGAATGATGCCTAAATGTAAAAAAATGGAAGTTGACTTATGTATAGATGATGACCATCAAACTTTTGATGCTGACATGGCGAGGACTTTGGGAATAGACAAGCAGGTGAATTGCATATTTTTCCCTGATATGGCAAGATGTATTGACTTGTGTCCTGACCTTTTTATTCATAATTTGATTAATTATCTTTTCCAAATTAGAGTGCATACTTTACTGTATTATAAAATAATATCTAGTATTTCAGATTTTGAATTTACATGATAACAATAGCATCAGAAAATGACCAAATTGCCTCTTAAAGGAGGGGAAATGACACCATGACTTGTCCATCAAACAAAGGTCCCAGCTATCAAAAAGATTATTTTATTTTCTTGATTTTAGTTAAAATTGTATTTATATTTGATGGCAAGTCTTATGATTTTGAATATCACAAATACAAGGAATCTTGGTGTCATTTGAAATATTGTAAATGCTGGGATTGTTTTGCAGAAGGTCCTTGTCATTGTCTACTGACATCACTTCATTTTGTGTTGCAGACCCTAAGGTCACTAGTGGCACCATCTGCAACAGACTATGCTGTCGGTATCTTGAGAAATAACCAGGCAAGTTGTTTGTCTTTTATTTGGTGCCGTCTGCACTGGCATTGCATTTTGATAGACTTTCTCTAATTACTGTTTTTATAAATGTTGCAGATACACTTGAACCCGATTAATGGAATTGTGCAACTACGGCCAGTAATGAGGTCAGACCAGCAAAAGAGAAAGCGTACCACACAACAAATGGATCCAGAGAAAAATGTAC
Source organism: x Bolboschoenoplectus mariqueter (assembly GCA_037678475.1). Lineage (NCBI taxonomy): Eukaryota > Viridiplantae > Streptophyta > Magnoliopsida > Poales > Cyperaceae > x Bolboschoenoplectus > x Bolboschoenoplectus mariqueter. The sequence goes on along the minus strand of CM075260.1, from coordinate 346,138 downwards.
AGGACTCAACGCCTTCTACTAGTAAGATGGTTAGTTTGTCTTGAACTATATAACCCCTCCATTTGAGAGATTTCATAGGTCATTATGGCACCTATACTGGCCTTGCAATTCAGCAGCTCAGACTAAGTATAAATGGTGCCAAAAGTATTATTTTGTTCATTTGAGATTACAGCTGTGGTACCTGTAGGGTAGTTCTAGATTATGTCATTGGTCATAACAAACATCCTTAGTATTCTGATTAGTAGAAATTTGCTAGTTATCTGTAATATCAGAGTTTCCTTTTTCTTCAGAAGTTTACTGTTTTATTGCTTTTCCAAGACTTTAACTCACTTAACATTTGGATAGGCAAAGACAGAACCAGTGGATTCGATGCAAACTGAAGATGAGGATGAGGTAAAATTGAATTAGAACTCCAGTTTATGATTAGATTATCTCTTATTTATATTTACAAAGTTTTTAGGCGACTTTGAAGCTGGTCCATTTTTCAATTTATTGTTGTAAACAATTGCTAACAAGTTCCGTATAGATATAACGAAAAGAAATTTCACTTGGGGGATGAAATATAAGTGAGATTTGAGTAAGGAAATTATATTTTCTCTATGAGCTTTATCTGAGAATTTAGAATATTAAAGGTAACTTACCATATTTGCAATATTTTGTTGCATCTTATGTTAAGATGTGAGTTTGATGTTACTAAATAATGTGAATATGCAGTCATGGGTCCCGCTTGAGTTTCTTCCAGAAGGCAGCATATTTTCAGATGAATATCACAAGAAGATGGTTACAACTGAGCACAGGAAAATAGAGTTCACAATGACACAGTAAGATATTTTTGCTGTCTATTTTATCATCTAGAATTCAATTCCTTTTGTGCATTTCCTTTTACATAAAGAATAGTAGTTCAACTTGCTTTTTGTAATTTTTTCATATATTTAAGTGTCCTATAACTGTAGGTCTGATTATATGGGAGCACTATGCCCTGGAGAATCTATTAATCGTAGAGAAACAAAAGAAGCTATTATCAGGTTGATTCCATCTTTGATACAGTTAACTATTTTCTTACCGATGTAAATTATTTCCCTTTTTTGAAGCACAACTAACAAATTAGTTTTGGCATGCTACAGGGAATTAGAAAATCTACCCTTGGAAGAGCGACTAAAGAAGTGGTTTACTGAGGTTTGAGTTGCATTATCTTCTTCTTTTTTTTTGCTTAAATATATAGTGCTAACTTAGTAGTATGTCATAGACTTCTAACTTGATCTTCATGTCTCTGATCAAGTATTTCAATATTAGCTCGAAGCAATAATAGTATGGGTGTAAATGGAACCTATAACTAGCCATATACATATTTGCATCTTGTTTATCAATGTGGATATGGATAATTAATGCTGATGTTCCATTTACACTCCTAAGTATAATTCATATTGGTAGGGTATGAATCAATTCTCCCGACTTCTTAAGCTTCGGTTATTCCTAATCAAACATCAATACTAGCTCGAAGCAATAATAGTATGGGTGTAAATGGAACCTATAACTAGCCATATACATATTTGCATCCTGTTTATCAATGTGAATATGGATAATTAATGCTGATGTTCCATTTACACTTCTAAGTATAATTCATATTGGTAGGGTATGAGTCAATTCTCCCGACTTCTTAAGCTTAGGTTACTCCCAATCAAACATCAATTGAATTAGATATTTTCTTTGATTGATTCATTTTCCTAAATTCTGCCTCAATGAAGGCTCAATTTAAGCTCTGTTAATTGAGTTCCTTTATTTACACTCAATGCAGGTTTCCCAGTTGAACAGATTTGACTTCATTGAGACTCTTTTGGCTCCTGTTGAACCTGTTGAAGAGGTTTTAAAGCAAGTTGAGATGCTAGCAGATCTAGTACGTGGAGTATGGGTCACCAAAACCTCTCTACTCTATGAGGGACACGAGGCCACTGTAAGGGACTACATTCTTTTACAGTTCATAAAGGGTGACTCAATCCGTTGTGAGAACTTAAGAGCCAATCTCGGCCGAGATGTACTGGGAAATAAAGCCCTGAGACCCCTCCTTGCAAATTTGATCATTTCAAAGCCAAAAGAAGACAAAGTCAAATTTAAAGGCTCACCTGACCCCACATTCAGTAAAAGGTACTGTACATAATATGCAATAGGTAGAGTTTGACTTGTTATTTTTGTTGGTCTTGTTGTCGTTGTACTTGTTGCTCTTGCTATTCTTGTTGTTCCTGTTTGTTACTTTTTAAACACTATGCAGTGGCGCCAATGCCTACCAATCTTTGTCTGTGTTTTGCATCTGGGTCAGTAGGTCATATACCTAAAACCTGACCAAGTCTAGAATTTTAATTTAATTTCTGTTGAAGTAGTAAGAAGGGTTCACTTAATCCAACAGTATGATACAAAAAAGACCTGAGACCAATTCATTTCATAATTCTTTAACCTGTGTGCTAGTTGACCAATGGCCCACTAAGAATTTTGTTAATCCTACTTGGTTGAAACTGATGTTGTGTGGGCAGCCAGTTGCACTCAAAACTTGCATTAGTAGGTATTAATATTATTACTTTTCACTCTAAACAGGCATAAAGATGTTGTAAAACGACAGGTGGATGCATGGTTAGCTCAAGAGGAGAGCATCATTGAAAGGGTAAGAGAACTCAATAAAACTGGTGTTTCAGGTACGAAAAGATTCGTTGTCTTGAAGGAGGATAAGGAAAAGAAGGTAGCTGAGAACTCTCCTGGGCATAGCAATGGTGGGTCTGCCATTTCAGCAAGCAAATCAATTTCTGTGCCTGAAGCCCGGAAGCATCTGCACGAGGCACTTGCCAAAATTTTCGATGAGCAGAAAGTGCGAACGTATGTATCTATTGTGCAAAATTTTAATTTACCCACCAGCTCATAGAAAGGTCATATTTAAAATATCCTTGAATTACATTTTTGCATTTTCTTTTTACTATTTGACAATTTACTGGAAGTGCTGAAATTTAAAATTCTTAAGTATTGGTTAAAAATGGCAGTTAAAGAACAACATCTAAAGACAAGTGGCTAACTGAATAACTGCAAGGACATTAGTGGAATTATGCATATCAAATAGATAAACTTATTTTATTGTTGGTTTGACAATCAATTCTTATTCGGAAGAGACATTGATTATGACTTCTTTTAAATTGGACTTTGTACTTTCCCAAATGTAAATTTAAATAAGAACAGTAGATATGTAGTTACTACTTTTTCCTTCCAAATATTATTTCATACTTATTTAAAGAAAGCCAGTTTTGATTTTGCCTGCTTTATTCTGTAGTTCAAGATAAGCTAATAAAAAAGTTGTGCATCGCATTTGAATTAAAGAACATTGAAAGATACAGAAATAGAAAAGAGGGAATGAAAGAAAAATTGGAAAAAAGTGGACACCGGATAGTACATATAAAAAAAAAAAAAAACCTGTTTGTTGCTTATTTTTGTGATCTGAAACTTCTGTTTTTCCATAAGGGCAGAAAAGGTCATGTAAATAAATATATGTTGTTACATCTGGAGTGTTGATGAAATGAGCTTTTCCACTTCCAAAATTGAGTTCTATTATCTGTGGATTTTCTTTTCACTTGTCTTCTTTCAGAATTAGGTCTGTGGTGAGGGACTTGCGGGAACTGGCAAAACGGCTCTCTGCTTTACCTAAAAGCAGTGAGAAAAATAAACACCTTATAGAAGGGGCATTATATGGTGTATCTGCTCCTCTGACTGAGCTGCAGAGTGTTGTTAAACAAATTGCTGTTCATATCCATGGTGTATTTGTGTTGATGCCTCCCAGGAAAGATAATCTCAGGTTTGTTCCCTTTTTAATGCCTCCACTATAGGGAATATATTTTAGCTGTTTTAGTCATATCAACATATCTAGCCTGACCAATGCAGCTTTTAGTGTCTATACTTGGGGAGACTCTGTTTGTACTCATCTGTAGCAGCATGGGTAATTGGGCTTGTAGCATTAAGGTACTCTGCCCCTATCTGAAAGGCAATACCATACAAGCAGAGGGAGAAGACAACTGTGCGATTCTGGTATTGGCCCAAACGAAAGGGTACAAAGTCTGAGGTTGAAATCATCAGTTGAAATAAGTTCATGATGATATGGGATAATGTAAACATATGGATATGGTATTTAAGAATACCTCGAGGTAACTTGTGTAGTTGTATGTCATTTCAAGAGCCTGTTCCAACAGAACTTTTCTGTGACAGAAATTTGAGATATAACACGGTGTATTCTCCAACCTTTTCTGTGACAGAAATGTGTTCATTTTGCTCTTTATCAAGGCCGAGAAGCCCAAGGCAGTTCTAAGAAAGCAGGAAATAATGCAACGTGCAAAACAACTTTTCAGAAGAGAGATCAATGAGTCTGAGTATGCTCAGGTATGAAATTTTAATTTTGATTCTTCCTTCGTAAGAAATAGGAAAAATTCTTTGGTGAGTTCACTCTGTTAGTTTTGCCTTTCATACAATTATAGACAATGAAGGTTGACCACCATAGATTTAGAATTCTAAATTTACTGTGAAGAGATTTAATATAGACATTCAAAGTTGTTTGCCCAAATAATGCAGGTTGTGGATGATTTATGTATCACAACTGAAGATGGAGGGTTGATGTTAAAAACTGGTGATTAGAATCAAAAGGCCATAACATATCGCTGTACATTTCTCACGGCATGCCTTTTGTCTGTGGAGCTTGACAAATTAGAGGTAAACCACCTAAATTTTCTCTAATTTTCCTTGAAACTCTTTTAGCACTTCAATACAAACTTCCCCATAACCAAGAACCCATGGTCATATGCATGTTCCTTCCTACTAATTAACATTTGCATGCATGCGAATCCTCACTGACAAAACCAATCAGCTTTGATACTTACTGATCTAACTGTACATTACTTTTTTGTTGTGCAGTTTCCAAATTTTCCTAATCTGGGAACCAATGTTACTCAGAGCTAGCTCGTTGAAGAGATCGCTTAATCCAATCTTTGTTAGACTGGTAGAAAACTAGAAATTGATTCTTCAGACAGGCATTGTTGCTAAGTAGTTTCTAACACGGAATGTGGATCTTCATGTTGTAGTGCTTTAATGCAAATCTTAGCTTAACATCTGAAAGCTTATCCATTGCTAATTTTTTCTTGTTTTTTTTATCTGTTGAGCATGTGGTTATATATTGTGTTAGTAGATAACAGAAATTTTCTGGCGTCAAGATAAATTGCTACCAACTTTACACAATTTTGCATGCGCTTACTAAGTTGAAAATCATGTATCACCCTTACAATCAACTGAACGCTGATCGTCAAAGTTATGACATTAATTCTTTGTCAGTGGATTCTAGCCCGTGTATTTATGGCTTATTACATTATTTAGGAGTCGGGTATCTGATTACCTTTTGTGAGGAAGTGAAATATTGATATGGCGGTGATCTGTGTTTTTTTTTCCCATTATTGATTGTTTGTTTTCATGATCTTTTTGGGACAACTCATACAGCGGTTAAAGCAAAGACAACTCAAAAAGGGTACGATAAACACCTCCTGCCTATCTATTGTAATCTAGGCTTCAAATTCCTAACGAAAACAAAATATTTTTCATTTTATTTTTTTCGTAAAAGATAAAAATTAAAAAACAAAAAAGGAGGTTTGTATGCAAAAAAAATTTAGGTTTACAAAGTTATATCAATATGTCAAAAAATATTGTCAGACCAAAAAAGGTTTAAATGAGCGGAATAATAAACAGAGGAGCAGAGTGTTGTCTTTTCCGCAAGTATTTCGCTATCATATGGGAGTTGTTAGTTAATCCATTATTTGAACTTTCATTTTGGAGTACTTGCGGAAAAAGGTTGCAAAATTTTGGTAAATATCATATGATAGCGAAATACTATTTAGTACTCGATGATAAATATGATTCACCTTTTTTTTTCTACTAAGATTTATTCTGATGGAGCAGGTTTTAAGTTTTAAGTGCGAGTTGAAGTTGACGATTAAATAATAATTTCAGAATCGACCAATATAAATTTCTCTCTGCATATCTTGTCTCAATACCAAAACTGCCCTCAAACCGGGCCAGATAAATACAGGTACCGTATCTGATGTAGTGCTGCTTTTAGCATCCAGTACAGGTACAGTTTCTTTGTTAAGTAAGATACCATGCTTTTTTTTTTTTTTGAGGATGGGATACCATGCTTGTGTACATGATCAGAGAAATTATATGTTTTTGAATCTATAAATGCCTACCAATCACATTATTAAAAAAAAAGAGAATATAACCTTCTTCTGAATATTTAAAATGATGTCTTTTCTTGTGTCTGCTGCCTGAACTATTCCTCACTTTTAATTAATTCATCTTTTGTATTTTTTTCTTTAATTAGTAATTACCAAAAGTACAAAAGAGAAAAGCAGTTTGTCTTTTGTTCATGCTGTATGTTCTTATGTAAAATACTTTGAAGAAACTAATTAAATATTGATTTGCTGATTATAGTGATTTTTAATAATGTCTCATCCTGGTTACAGCTTACAAATCTTTTTCTTTCTTTCTTTCTTTTTTCTTTAAAGGAAAAAGGTACTAGCCTTATGCCTACTAAACTTTCATTAACCAACCAAAGAAAAAAAGAAAAAAGAGTACAAGCATAGAAGAAAAAAAAAAGAATTAAAAATCTCATTGTTCTCTGACTTTGTAATATATGTATTTTGTTAATTATCAAGATTACATATACATCTTGCAACTAAAAAACCAATAAGTAAGACGTACAATTACTCCTAAAGCATAGACATAATTGTATATGTCCTTTTTTTCTTTTTCTTTTTCTTATAGCATTTCAGATCATAATAGAATTTGAATAGCCTTTTGTGTAGGCAAGGAATCTTTTCTTTTTCTCGCCAGTTGTTAGCCACCTCATGTCTCTCATGTCTCTGTACTGAGCTTCAATTGCAAATAGGAAACAAGCTACAAGCTGCACTAGGAATGATCTATCATTAAATGCATGCTCCGCTCTAACATGGGTACCAATCATGATTCATGAAAAATTGAACAAAAATAGTTATTATATTTTTTTATTCTAATAAATTTCATTTCTTATTTTTTTTTGCAGTTATTATGTTTGTTGAATAAATATAGTTATTTTTTTTTCCAAACTAAGAATGATAGGTCAATAATTTCCAAGTCATGTTTGATGATTTTCAGTGAGACATAATTAATTTATTATAAAATATTAGGAGATATTAAGTGTGACATTAATATATGATATCAGGTTGCTAGTGTATGTGTGGAAAAAATATGATTTGAAATATTTACTTTTTAACATATCTAATAAGATGTCATTCAAGAATGATATTCATCGTATGTCGCTTAAGGCAAAAAAATTATAATTAACTAGATAACTATGCATTTGAAGTGGAATCTTTCCTATAACATTTTCTTCAATGTATGGAAAATTATTTTCAATTATATTTTTTATGGATCTAATATGCCACTGCTTAATGAAATTATAAGATTAAAATAAAAAAATTTGTCTCATCTATCATAATGTGATTTGGACCATTAGTTGTACCAAAAAAATAAATGTATACCATTAGTTGGATATACATTAAAATTACTCTAAGAAAATTTAAGTATTATTTTTATTTTTTGTATTCATTCGTCCTAACATAATATGAATTTTGCTATGACGTTTTCTTTAACAAATATAGAAAATTAGAGATAAATTAACGTTAAATATAGATGTAACTTGAACTTTTTTGTCAATCAATATTTTAGATTTTAGATATGAAAAATCAAAGGACTACAATGATAAAAAAAACATCACAAAAAAAATTTAGATGAAAAATACCATAACAAAACTCAAATAATATACATAACTATAACTACAATGAATTTAACAATTACTACGTTTGCATCAGAAATTAAAATATGGATGAGATCCATTCAGCAAATTATGAAGCGAAAGGATAAGGGAACAGGCGTCATGTCTCTTTTTCAGATGCCAGAAACTGGTCCAAAGAGAAGAAGTGGCTTTATTCTATATGACCTCCTCTCATATTATATATGCACAGTTCACATCACTAATTAATCAATCAATTGGGAGCAGATACATTTCATATATCTCCTCATGATGAAATTCTCCCTCCTCCAATCCTTTTTCTTCTTCTTCACTATAATACTACTCCAAGGTTCTTGGTGCCTAGCAATTGAAGGTTCCAATGGGGAAAAGTTGGCCACATTGCCTCAATCCCAAGGTAATATTATTAGTACTCTTTGTTATTATCTAATAGTTGATATTACAATTACTTTAATTAATCTCCTCTCCCCTTTTTGTAAGGTACATAAATGTGCTTGTGCTTTAGTACTATATATATTATGAACCCAAAATGTGCTTCAAGACAAAGGATTTTATATAAGAGATATATTATATACCAGTACTTGTACAGATTAATTAAAACTTGCTGATTTTCTACTATTTTCCCTCTTGAAAATATAACAATTGAATCTCTCTCTCTCTCTCTCGTTTCCTTCTCATGAGATCTGTATGACTGTAGTAAACATTCTTTGTAATGATTGAATATTACTAGTTTTTTTATAGGATTATCTTTGATATTTACAGAGGTACTCATGAAATTCAACTAGAACATTACTGGGTCAACACAATTTCGTTGTTAATAATGATTGTAATAATATTATAATAAGTATAATTAGATTATAGTAATAAATATAATTAACGCCGCTGCAACGACATCATCTCAGCTTCCAAAAGAAAAGAAAAGAAGGTATGAACTAAGGTTGTCAATTCCATTCCATTGAAATTCCCATTCTGTTGAGTTCAAATACTGAATAACAGAGCATAAATGCCAGTACATATGCCAAGAATATAGTGATATCTGAAATGGAGCACAATCACAGAACCCTGTCATTAATTCTTTGCCTTAATTAAGTCTTAACAATCGAGAGAAAACAAAAAAAAACAATCATCAATTTTGTAGCTGAAGAGGGAACCATAACAGATGTTGGGCTACAAGTGCCGCAAACAAACTCGATTTACAGCGCAGAATCTGTTGATGTTCCAAATGTCAAGTATTCCCGGAAACTGAGAAAAGTGGTTATAATGCAAACAATGCGCTTGTCACACAAGGGTGGTGCTGGAGGTGGCGGCGGAGGAGGAGGTGGCGGCGGCGGAGGAGGTGGTGGTGGTGGAAGCGGTGGGGTAGGTGGAACGAAAGGTGGAGGCGGAAGCGGTTCGCAATCAAATCACCAAGCACATAAGAAAAACAACAGTTCGATTTCTCTAGCCTCTCCATGGATATTTATCCTTTTGGAGATTGGAATTTATGCAATTGCTGCCTTGCCTTTCACCCTGATTTGATTTAGTTGGAAAATGGTTTGAAGTATTACGGATCCGGGTTGCGGGTTTACGTACTATATATGGGTGCTTTCATGGTAAGCTTATATATGCCGATGTAGCATTATTATAATTAATTGATATGGATTTATTTAATCAGGCATTCAGCTATTTTCTTTGATGTGTTATTTACTTCTATGATCACATTTTTTAAGCAATGGTTTGTTGCTCTGAATTTACTCTGATCTCATTTTTTTTCCTTTTTTAAGCAATGGTTTGATGCCATGACATATTTTGGTGGGATGTATTCACTTGAACACCTAATGCAACAGCACTGAACAAAAAAAAATGTACCATGGTATATGCCATACAAAATTTGAAACTAATAGAAATTAATACTCCCTCACAGAAATATGTATTTATGGAGATAGCGCATAACAAATATTAATTTCATACACGGGCTAACTGCTGAATTATGTGTGTTAATTATTTTAATTTGCTACGGAAGACAGATGGCCGGAAGACAGATGGCAGAAGTCAACAATAAGTTTTTTTTTTTTTGCCTTATTTTTGAAATGGCAATAAAAATGTGGACGAAGAAACACAGCACACTTGATATTCATAATTCATATATGAAGAACAAAATCGTTTGTTTTCTCCTTTTTTGGCTGCAAACAAAAGCATCAACTTGTTAACTAATTTTATAGCTGCTCATCAAGCAACAAGCGTCAGAGATATCGGAGGACTAAAGCGAGCTCATATTGCAAGCGCACATCACCTCCAAGAATTCAATAAGGCAGATCGAATGGAGATAACAAATAAAGGCAGAGGTGGTGGTGAAGGTGCTGGTGGCGGCAGGGGCGGCAATGGCAATGGCAACGGAAATGGAAATGGAAATGGTGAACAAGGCAATGGCAACGGAAATGGAAATGGTGAACAAGGCAATGGAAGTGGAACCGGGGAAACTACAAACGGTGCCGAGTCGGTTCGCCATGGGAAGGGGAAACATAATAATGCACCTTCGCTTGGTTATCCCTGGATGTGCATGCTTCTCGCATTCAGCATTTACATGATCATGTCTTTTTCTTCCTTCATGATTTAGTACTCATGTTTGGAGATTGAGAATCTTGTTGTTAATTGTTGCTCGCTAAATAACACAGATAATTGCAATAGCATGAACGTGCTTGATCCTTTTATGTCTATCATCTCATTATCCTATCATTTCGAAAGTAAGAACGGGAAATAATATCCTTGGTCCTTTTCTAACATACATAGATTTGTTATGTCGGGAGCATCGTGATTTAATTTTTATTAATTTGAGAATAGTATAAACATTATGCCACTTGGCATGATTTCATCTTGTTGGTCTATTAATTAGGATTAGTTATGATATTTTTATTTGCATTTTTAATTATTTTGTATCATCGTTTTTCAACTAAAACGCACTTTATTATCCCATAATCTAACATTTCAGTATTAATATAATCATCCAACAGTCACTTGTTGCTCCCATAATTAATATGATTATATGGTGGAAACCTAAGTAAAAAATCTATTACTGCGTTTAGAATTGTCTAAATCCGGGAATAATTGAAGGATCCTCATTCTGTAAAACAACTTATTTTCTACATGTTAAATAATTGTCAAAGCTTGGGCTGGACGGACCGCTTCCCATTTCACACTTATCATCAGAAACCTTGAGCACTATTTTATGCGCCTCTGATTTGGAGAGCAAAAGTTGCCTTTGACTTAACAGAAGCATCAAGCAAAAAAAAAACAAAGATAAATGGGCCAGGAGAAATAATAATAACTTTATTACCGTAGTATGATACATTTTTAAAATAAGGAACTTCCCATCTATTTCTTATAACATTGCTTTGATCATGCATAAATTAGATATCGGATGATTCATAATAATGCGATTGTCAAATCATGTTCATGCTGAATTGAATCATTTATTACAGGAAGTAAAGAAACAAGTACATAATTAAAGCATTATTTACACTTTTATACTAGATATAAAAACCACAATATATCCAGGCTAATTTTACATACATCCACCCATCAGCAAAAGCAAGCCAAGACATGTATCCTCCAGGGCTAATTAGTTATTTGCAGATGTAGGATTTTGACAGCATGGGTAATAAGATGACTATTGATTCTCATCACATCTCATGTGTATCCTCTAATAAAGTACCCCATGAGACACTGGTACATTTTTCTTTGTTTGAAGAGAGAGAATGAGGTCTTTTGGAAGGAACCAATATGAATAAATAAGAACCGGATGTCATAAACATTGAATTGTGTTATAGACCAAGGATAACCATACCACCTGAGTATGGCCAAGAAACCAGATGTTCATACCATTGGTCCAAGATGGCAAAATACCAAACACCAAGATTATGGTCAAGCCTTCTTAATTCCTTAATAGTGTTTTCTATGCAAATCCAACTGAAATGGGTTTAATATGACCCAGAACACACAAACTGGTACTCAGTCTCATCAATTCAATATCAGTATCCAATATGGTAATCCTTGATCAGATCCATTATTAGATTTGGAAAACATTTGTCTGAAACCTCTCGTCATATAAATTCCAGTGCCCATACCTCTCAGTGTGAAAAACCGATCTTGGGATGTAGAAATTGGGCCTGACAAGCCCATTCGGGTTCAGGTTGGTTAACTTAGCTCTAGCGTGCTCGATTCCCCTACTGGTCAGGTTGGCACAGCCAAAGAGGTCCAGAAACTCCAAATCTTTGCATCCTTCTGCTATTACCATGAGTCCCTTTAGGGACAATTTGGAGAAACGGAGCTCAAGATGCTTAAGCTTAACCATAAACCTACATTAACAAGGTAAAACATGAAATTAGTACATGAAAAATGAACATACATGGCTTCGGTATGCTACCAGGTTCTTGTCTGTTAACACTTACCAGGTGTGACACTTATATAGATGCAAGGTTGTATCAAGCAAAGGACATTGTTTCACACTAACAGTATTAGGCTTTCTTGATGTAACCAGTAGAAAGATTTATCAATACTACTATACTAGCATAGAAACAACCAACAAGTGATCCCATAACTCTTACCAGGCAATGGAAGTTGCCTCTATATCTCCATCTTGCGGGAGTGCATTGAGATAATCATCAGGTACAACTCCTCTGTGCTGAGATGGGTCGAGCCAGTTTAATAGATTCCTCTTCAATGTGATCAAATTGGGGCAATTTCGGCCAATAATTTCTATTGAGCGGTAGGAGACCTCGTAGCAGTTGCTTATGTCAAGTTCAATCAGGTTAGTGCATGAAATTGCGACCTTTGACATAGAACGGTCAGTCAGACCCTGGCTGCTTCTGACTGAGAGGATCGAGAGTTCTGACGACCTGAATATTCAAGCAAAGTCAATTAGAAAATTTTCCGGCAACCTGCTTTATTCTGTGGGTGTGGGGTATGTACCCGGTTTGAATTCTCTTTCTAAAATCCTATGCAAATAGAAGTAGTGGCCCCTGGGTGAGCTCTAGAGGAGGTTAATGGGAGGGGGTTAATGGAGAGGGAGAGAGGGGAAGGGAGGGGAGTACTTTGCACCTTGCTCCCAAGTTTTGATTTTAACCTCCCCCCATTGTTTTCCCTTTCCTTCTCTTCCCTCTCAAACTCGGGAGGGCAGGCCCCTTCTTTAAAAAAGAAGAAAATTGCTCAAATAATCATCAACAAACCATTAATCAAGTAAGCCTCAAGTTTAATTCAGAATTTATCAAAAGTAAAGCTATAATGATTAGTGAGTAATGAAGCCTTCAATTGTACAATTAGGTTTTTAAATTATGATCTGATCCTTTGCAACAAAGCATCAACGTCATACAATCTCACCCCAATTAAATAAAGATGACATTCTTTCAGCAAAGAAGCATCAAATTAAAGCAATTTCAACCCAACTAAGTGTCAATCGTGCAATTATGCATCACTTTTTGACCTGTTAGGCAACACTTAAAACAGGAAACAACGCTTCAATAAAACTTCAATTCTGTGCAATAAACCATTGATCAGGTCCAAATTTCATAAGCTAACCATGGCATGCAAAATTAGGCCTATAAATCCTAAATCAAGCACAGATTACCTCTCAGCTAGAAAGGACAATGCCTCATCGGAGCAGTGCCTCACCCTGACCTCCTTCAATCCCCCATCCGACCACACCGCAACCGATCGCATCATTGAATCAACCCGGCGTTGGAACGCCGGGGTCCACCATGCAGCAGCGTCGGGTCGACCAGCTCCAGCTGCGTCGAAGGCAGGCTCCAGATCCAGCACGGTGTACAGGCAGCTGTCGCGAGCCGCTTCCAACCAGGATTTGCAAACCCGCGTCGCAACCACCCATCGATCGGAGAGGCTGAGCCGCCGGAATATGTTTAGGAGGCACACGGTTGTCAGATCCGTCCAATCGCGGAGCTCCGCGTCAGATCCATGAGGTGTGTTGGCGTCTTGTTGTTGTTCTTCCATGCTCTGATGGGGAACAAGTGATTTTTCTGTTTTCTTGTATTTATTCTTTCTTTTTTGAGGCGCGAGAAAATGCGGATGAGAGAGTACTAGAGAGAGAGAGAGAGAGAGAGCTGTGTTCTGACTTTTATATCATGGCAACTCGCCACGTAAGATTATTGAAACAATATTACCCGTCCGATTTGATCAGACCATTCATCTAATTTTTGTCTAAAGAGCACCACCTACTACTACTAGGTGAAAGGTCGGGATCATCAGAGTCTTACAAAAGCCGTCTGATCATAATCGGACGGTCGATATTATCAAAGAAATCTCAAAATCGTACAAAGAGTAACAAAATAGAGGAAGCTGTCTGAATCTCCCTTCTCTTTTGCTCTTTCCTCCGCCTCCAATTGCAAATACACCAAGAAAAACAAGAGAGAGTATTAAGAGTACTTGAGCGAACATCAATCAAATGGGAGGGGTTGGCGAAACGGCACCGGTACAGAAAAACCTGATCGTACCAGAAAATATACTAGAGTCGGTGACAGAAACCCTAGCTTACGCCGAGGAGGTGAGGGCCGCTCTTCTGCAGTTCCTCGCCATTGCTGGAGATGACCCAGACACGCTTGCGGAGCTGCCACCGCTGCTCCAGGCACGTGCTTATCTCGTGCTTGCCAAGACCGCTACAACTCTCCTCTCAGGTGTGTACCGAATTTACTGATTGTTATCATTTGTGTTGAAATGATTGTTATGATAGTTTGTCACTGTAATAGTTTTGTTAGCATCAACCAAGACTTGCATATCTAGTTCAGAAGAAAATCTACCAAATTAAATTACTTGAGCCGGTATTGGTACGTACGAGCAGGAATTGATCGGTAATGGCTGGTGGTATACCCGATTGTTTTGGGTTTTAAATTGGGTTTTAGTTGACTATTTAGTCTGTAGTCTGATATACTGGTAAATGCTAAAGTAATTGTGTCTATTTTGCAACATCCCAAATGCAAATGTCGGGTTTAAACTGCAAAATATCCTTTGTTGAATTGCTCCTTATTCTTGTTTGGTTAATTCTGCTGTATTTGGTTCTTCTTTTATAGTACAATTGAGGTGTACAGGTGTCGACCCAGATGAGCATCCAATCAGTAAAGAATTTGTGAGTCACTGGATTTAATTTTCTCATTTTTTTTTTCTTTTTTTCTTTAACTTAGATCTTACACATCTAATTTACTAGAATAGGACTGAGTAGTGGGGTTTTCATTTGGGACCTCTCCAATTTTGATTTCAGGATAGACTGAGCTTATGTGGGGAGAAATTAGGCCGCTATCAGGACTGGGAGAAAGGTAATTTTTGCTCTTGATGGGAATTTTCTGGGTTTTAGACAGCATACGGGCATATCTACACAATGTTTTTCACCCTGTAACAATGATGAAATAAAATCAAATTTCACCTCAATTACAAAATTTTGTCGAGCCAATAAGCACAACACAAGGGTGAGTAACTTTGTTAGAAATAGTCCACATGTCGGACCAGTCTCTTTGTTTTGGTACAGGGCCATATTGTCCACTAAGAAATATCTGAGAAACAGGATTATTTTAAACTTTTATGGTTAACAACTACCAAATGTCAGATCATGTATTGATGTGAAATGTTGGTAATCATTTTTTTCCTTAAATTATTTCCTTATTATTTCTCAATATGCAGCTCCATTACGGCCATCGACTAAGATAAACAAACGGGGAGCTGCACGAGTCATAGGCCATGCACTGCCTCAGTTGTCAGCTGGTAAGTAATGTTTTCACCCCAAATAAAAAGTAAAGTAAAATTGAGGCTTGAGTGCTAGTATTTCATATGAAATATATCTGCTTCAGAGCAAAGAGAGAGCTTGAGAGACATAAGCAGAGGGAATGAAGCACGGATCAGGTCCTTTACTGACAATCGGGCCCGCAAGAAGAGAAGACAGCAAGGAGGTGGGTCCTCATCATTAAGGGAGAAATCAGTTCGCCAAGCTGCCGAGGAGTTCCTTCAGAAAGCCGCGAAGGAACTGGTATTTAGCACTGATTCTGATGTCAGAGGGCCTTTGAGGAACTTATCTGATGGAGAGGAACAGGAACAAATAGAACAAGAGGCTTGATTTTTTTTTTTTGATTGCAGGTTTAGTTAGATGACAAATTTTGTTGAATTTGTGTTTTTGTGATCTCTGTTTGCTGTATTTTGTGTTTTATGCATGCTTAGTTTCTCCATGAAGAGAACT
The DNA here is from genome assembly GCA_037678475.1 of x Bolboschoenoplectus mariqueter. Classification (NCBI taxonomy): domain Eukaryota; kingdom Viridiplantae; phylum Streptophyta; class Magnoliopsida; order Poales; family Cyperaceae; genus x Bolboschoenoplectus; species x Bolboschoenoplectus mariqueter. Next base: position 330,077 of record CM075260.1, on the reverse strand, counting down.
TTTGCTAGTTTTCCTGGTTAATTTGAAGATCTAATAGCATCAGGATTAATTTTGTTCTTTCTAGCATTAGTTAGCCATAATTAGGGTTGAAAATGTAGCAAATAATACTAAATCATATATGTCTCTGTATTTCATTGAAATTAATACCACGGATATAAAATACCAAATGGATGTCAAAATTAAGAATCATTTTTGAAAGTATTTACAAACGTGTACTGATAGTCTAATATAGTAATATATATGTTGTCTTTTTTCCCTTCCTTCCGTGCAACTATTCAAGTCGAATAATTTCCACTTGAGTTCACATCCGTTGCATTATGAATTTATGCTGGTGGCGCGTCACTAAGAGCATCATGACAGGAAGACACCTCTGGGAATCTTCTACATGATCTGGACACCTTAAGCTTTATATATCAGTTCTTATTGTGCAGATCGATGGACTGGTGGGACTCTACCAGAATAGAAAACAGGGTCTCCACAAATATAATTTGGGTTGTATAAATTTAATTGGTTAGTCTGAATTAATTATTGCAGTCGGTTGGAATCATGTTTGTGAGAGTACATGCAGAGACTCATTTTTGCATATATACATCAATAATTTGAACGAGACAGAGACTATTGTAGCAGTGTTTTAAAATATGCTGTCGAAAATTTGACAAGTCCATATTCTCCGAAATAAACAGCTATTTCAGAACATAAAGTGAACAGAAATTACTCATGATTACTATGACAGATACTAGCAGAGGGCATTGAGATTCTTGCAGAAGGTTTTTTTAAGGGAGATTTTTGCTCACTATAGATGAAGTGTTTCACCGGATACGAACTCAAACCAGACCGCATGGATAAGTATGCATTACATATTCAACATCATATTATAATTTTTAAAAATTTCATATTACTTTTATATTATAATTTGATATGACTCTATCATTTAATAAATCTAATATCATATCAATATCTTATTTTATTTTTATTATTTTGAACTATTTTTTTAAAGAAGTTTATTTCGTTAGTAAATTTGAACTTTTTTTAAATAACATAAGTGTATACTATTTGTGTACCAAACAATTATATACACTATATATGTAACAAGATAACTTAGAGCATGCGTGTTATGTTAAACATTGTGCTAGAGTATTACCAGTTAAATTAATGCATCCAGTTGCTACTTGCTGCTGTTGACAAACTGAATGGATAATAATAATATAATTTATACTAATAGTAAGTTAACCCATATCATATTCAAAAAAGAAATTATATATATATATATGTATATACTGGTAAAGTGGTACTGGACATGTGATCCACTGGCCCTTTTTTTTCTCCTAGGTACCAATCCTTTTTAGTAGGGTACAACTTACAAGATGTGTGCCATGTGGTGACGAGCTTATGACACATGGGTCCCAGATGTTTTGTTAACAGGGATGCACCTAATCAATCACCTTCACTTCTTTTAAGGAGCTCATTGCGCACTAATTTTAATTTTTGTAATTTGTCTCTTAGGATTTGATAGCAGCACATCACATGGCGTAGCATCCTGTATCTAAGGTCTCAGAGAACCTAGCCACAATCAATCTACTGGTGCTTTTGTTATTTTTATTATTTTATTATCCCTTTTTTTTGAGTTTTTTATTTTAACTTCCATCGTGGAGGCCACGACGTGTTGTCTCACCTTCGTCAATTCATGACAAATGGTAATAAGAACAACCAATAAGTATGGATAAACTTAGTTCACTATATATATATATATATATATAGTAATAATAATACGGAGGAGTCGAATTCGTATAGATATTTTAAACCTCAACATGTCTAACCTAACCTATTCAAGGATAACATAGTTTTTTTAAAAGTTATCACATGTTTTAAATAAGCGCACTTAATATCGAAAAAAAAAATCACACTTGTCTATTTATATTTTTAAATTTTTTTAAAAGTTAAAAATTGATTACCACTATCGACCATCTGTGCAGAGTAGATTCATGCATGACAGATCCAAATCAGTATTCATGTATAATTTTCAAAATTAATAATAATTATATATTTTTTTAATAAATTAAATATTAAATATTAAATATGTTTAGACTTAAATAATTAATATTAAAAGAAAATTCTCATTATTAAATTTATATACAAATTTATCATGATCCTCCAATTACATCTGTGCAACAATTTAAGATACATATACACATAGTAAACTTTTCTCCATTTAGATTAGTATCTTCTTCGTATTTCGAGTACATCAAGAAAAGAAAAACTAGAACAAAACAAAATATACAAAAAGGGACAACAGAAGTGGTCTGACTATGCTAATTGCTAGATCACAAAATATTAACAAAAACGAGGAGTTCATGCTTTGTACTCCATAGAAACAAAAACAAAAACAAAACAAAACAAAACAACCATTTTTTGGATTCAAAGAAAACTAGTAGCAGCAAGCTTCACGCGACAAGACTTGCACGAGCAAGGAAAAGAGAGGAGAAAGAAAGTGTTAGTTGAGAAAAAGAGAAAGAAAAAGAGATAGAAAGATGCTTATCATCCATTGAGACAATGACACCTCTATCCAACCAAGCCTCCTCCATAAAGAGCCGAAGTAGGGGTATTTTCGTAACCTCACTAAACCTAACAGTAATAAAGAGGGATTTAATAAAGGTTCCTCCTCTCACTGACCAACTGAACACAGTATTTGTGACCGGTGATCATAGGTCATTCATGCCTTGGTTGAGACCTGAGAAAGAAGCAATAACTTCCTCTGCAATTATATTTATACTCTTGCCTTTCCAATAAATTATCTTCCTTATTAAATTATACTATTTAATAACTACTTTGGTGTTGTTTTTAAATTAGGAATGTAAATTTTATAGATATTTTTAACATGCAATATATTACTGGTGGATCTAAGAGGCGATAGATATAGAGGAGGAAGTGAATAATAAATCAACTATTTCAAATTTATCTTATTTTTGTTTTTTAAGTTTTCACTTTTAAATTTAATTTTAACTAGACAAATCTACTTCTTCTACCACCAACAACACAAAAATATTGATAATAAAAATGAACATTAAAATTATGTGAAAGCTAGATTTAATTTAATTATTATATCTAATTTTAGAAATGAAGAAAAGTGAGATCAATTCTTCCAAACAAATTCATTTGCTGAAAAAATGATTAATACTTGTTAATGTCTTAATTTTCTTTAAGAATCTATGTCACATTAATATTGCATTGTTTTATATTTTTCAACTTCAAGATTCAAGAATAACCTACATATTTTTCAATTAAATTTCCCAGCGTTGTAAATGAGACACTGGCTTTGAAGAACAACAACAAAAATAATCATGAAAAGAAATGATAAAAAAGTAAAAAAAAATCAACAGTGGTGGAATATAACAAAAGGTGAAAAAAATATTTTTCTACTTGAAGAAAAAAATACAGTAAAATATATATATTTTATATTTATTTATCTTCCATCTATTCCATTTTCTATGGGTAATATATTTTTGTCATAGTTCAAAATAGAAAAATATTTGGGAGATATCATCACTGATATTGACTTTATTATTCATATAAAATGAGTTATCATTCATATCAATGACTTAATTATACAATTTATTTTGTACAATATTTTTATTATGCAAGTAAAATATCATTAACGTGAATAATAACTCACTTAAATTGAATAATAAAATATTATATAAAATAAATTATATAATAAAATTATTAACATAAATAATAACTCGATTAATTTGAATAATAAAATCAATATGGACGATTATATTAACGATAATGATAATATGTATATATCAGCTCCTTTCAAAATAAATAAAAGACATAACCGTCCTAAAAATAAGATTTAAGATCGAACCATTAGACCTAGTGTATTAACAAAAGCACGTGGCACATGAGCACAGCACGGATGACATGTGTTCGAGCACGGGCAAAATACGGAACGCGTGTTTAGACGTGTCACGTACTGCGCCCTTATAAGTGCCGTGTTAGGCGATAAATGCACTAGACATAGCACATGCACGTCTGTTGAATTTAAAAAAATAGTTGTTATAATGTATTTTTACTAGATATTACAAGCACATTATAAAAAAATATATTATTATAAAAAAATTTCCTCCATTCTTCCTATTTTTTCTGGTTTTTTTAATTTTTTTTCCGAATTTGTAAATATTTTTTAATAATTAGAAATAGAAATATGATTAAAAGATTAAAATACGTCCAAACACGTATAAATATTACGTGTCGAGACGTGTCGTACCGTTAGAAAATCGTTCTTAACACTAATATTAAAAAATACGATACAATATATATTAATTTTTATTCATATTTATACACGACACGTGTATCCGACTGAAATATATAAATATGGTACTTTCATAATTCTCTAGTTAGACCGCTGCATGATGGACAAATTAGATATTGCATGCTGCAATTTAATAACATTGCATGGAAGGGATGCATTTAAAGGTTTCAACTCTGAAGCCTGAACCGTCTTTCCTCTCTCGGGGGCAGAGAGAGAAAGAGAGAAAGAGAGAAAAAGAGGTCAGAGTCTCAGAGAGCAGTGATGGAGAGGAGCAATAAATAAAGCAAGCGATAAAAGAGAAAGAGAATCTCCACCATTCAAGGTAGAGAGAGAGAGAGGATGAAGTCCATGTCTAGTATTTTTGTGATTTCTCCTAGTCTCCTCTTCTACTCAATGGCCCATCTGGACAGGTGGAGAGACTCGAAAGCTTGTTTCTTGTGCGAATATGTTTTCATCAAATATCTGCCTCAGGAAAAGAAAGCAATCCACAGAGACAAAGAAAGAATAGATGGAAAGAAAGAAAGAAAGATACATCATACATGGGCGTGTATGCTATGCTATGCTATGTCTGCTGTGTGCATCACCCTCCAACCAACGAAACCTCTCTCTCTCTCTCTCTCTCTCTCTCTCTCTCTCTCTCTCTCTCTCTACGAAACTACCACTGACCCAGTTCCAGAAATGCCCCTTTCTAGGAAGGAAAACTCACCTCCCTCTCTCTCTCTCTCTCCTCTCTCTCTCTCTCTCTCTCTCACTAACCAAGGAGGAAAACTCCAGCCATACCCAAGTCCCTGTGCAAAGATTAATATGGGGCCTTTTGGGGTTTTCCATTCAGCGTCAGACTTTCTCTCCTACCTCTCTCTCTCTCTATATCCAGTCTTCGTCTTTTTGGCTTATCTCCTTCTTTTTCTTCCTACTCCTCCCTTTTACTTTTTCTTGAGAGGGGATGAAGAAGGTAAAGCGATCGCTCTTGATGGAGGCGTCTCCTTCCACATCTTCGTACCAGGTCGGAGACGGAGACAGAACTAGGTTTAGGTACCAGAGTTTGTGGCTAGACTATCAGGATTTGGACAAGGTAACATTTTTTATCTAGGGTTTTGTCTTGATGTTGTTAGATCTGTCAGATTTAGATTTATTTTTGGGTTTACTGTCAGCTCTTATGTTGTTTCTTTTGATTTCTTGCAAAATTTTGATGTCTTCATTCTAGGTTATTGATTTGAGTTCTGAAAGATATCTTCTTTCAGTTTAATCTTTTCTGATCTTGTGTTATTTTAAGTCTATTATAGTTTCATTGAATTTTTAAAAGTTAGGGATTCAGTTCTGTTCTTTTTATTCCAATAAATTACCTTTGATTTGTGCTGTCCTAAATTTCTAAATCAGCCCGGTACTTCTCTGATTCTTCTTCTTTTCTTTTCTTTTTTTTGCCAGGAAACTGAAGCCAAGAGACAACAATTAATGAAGGCAAAGCAGAGGAAGCTGAAGCTGAAAGCTGAAGTCAAGTGAGACTCTCTCTCTCTCCTTCCTGCTTTCCCCTTCCTGGTTTCCTCTCTCCTCATTTTGTATTATGACGTGTTGGGGTATAATGGGAAACTCTTGATTTCATAAGCCAAAACCTAGTTTAATTATGCTCTGATTTCTAAACTGTAGTGCCCGGGATGTTAATTGGCATGTTCTCAAAACTTGGTTGCACTTGTAAATATATATGTATATATATATTTTTGTTTCCTTTTGTATGTTTATTCAATGTTCATATATGTTTTCCCAATTACTCTCTTAATATTACTGTACCGGTACTCGCTGTGTAGATACTGGTTGGCCAACTAAAACATTGTGTCTCTGGTTATCGAGCAAGCTATTTATAATGGTTACAATTTATCTATAGGTTCTTGAGGAGAAAATTCAAGAGTTTATCTAACAACCCATCTCAAATTATCCAACACCGTCTGAAAAAACAACAGAGACGTAAAGAGGAAACTTCATCTAATTGGAATGCAAATCGAGTAACTGGAAGTGGAATTATAATCAGGGATAGAGCTGCCGCACCTAGAGCATCTGTCATAGATCTTAACCAAGCTTGTGTACCGGTAATGAATGGACTCTTTCTATGCTTTTTTTTTTTTTAACTTTCTCATGGTAATTTAATGATTGTAGTGCCAATTTTTATTTTGAAGAAAGAAGATTTTTATGATGATGATAATAACAATTGAGAAGTATTAATATATTATTTACATCTTTCTCAGATTGGTGATGAAATGGATGATTTTAATGCAATCCGGGAACCTGTCAGACCTGACAAAATGAAAAGCTACTATGTGGAAGGTGAACAGGCAATGGCTAGTGATGTTAGAACATCAGTTTGTAGAGATGGGAAGGGAAAGAGAAAGATCACATGGCAAGATCAAGTTGCACTAAGAGTTTAGTATTTAAGTGCAATTTTCTTTTTCTTTCAAGTTATTGCTGTTGTGCTGCTGGTAAAAAATATGATCAGTGTAATTGTGTTTGTCTAGCGTTATCTTTGCATATGAAGCAAAGGATTTCTAGAGGAACTGATGTGTGATGTACTTATTTCTCTTGCATAAGAAATGAAGAAGAGTTGGATGCTTTGACAAATACAAACTAACAGCTTGTTGATGGATGTAACAATCTACTGGTACTTTTAATAAGTTTGTGCTGCTTCAATTGGAATAACATTTATAGGGTTAGCAGATGATAATATGCCAAACTAAATGCTTGTTCAATGAATTGCATTCAATCACAACAAAAACTGAATACCAGTTGCAGTTTTTTTATTACTGAACCCATTTCAATGATCCAACCCTATCAAAAACATTCAATTAACAAGAATGCTTTGAAAAAACTTACATCATACACCATAATCCGTGATAAATTATTTTATTGATCATGTCATTGCAACATATACCACGCTTCAGATTGAGTCAATCCTTTTATTGTGAGTACTAAATCATGTTGGTTAATGTACCAGTTAATTATTGGTCGTTGTTGATAGTGGTACCCTTGTCATAATAAACACCATTTTGGTCTTAAAGCAGCCTGTATCTTCAAGGTCTAGCCATAAAAAATAAAATTAGGTTGGCCATAGAATGCATTTGTACCATTTTGCCCATAGCCAGTATCAGTTTTGGTACCAACTACTGGATAAAGTAGCAATTGAGGTGCCTTCAATGATTGCACCTCTTTATGTATGCATCTATGTCCCTATTGGCCTCACCTCATTCTTGCAAATAATTTGAGGCGCATCTAGTCATAAAAGCAGCAATAGTGCATTTCCTAGCGTTTGCTCTGGCATTACAGAGCATGATCATCAGATTTTTCTTAATGAATTTTGGTTTATTGCCTGATACATTTTACTGGTACAATACTGTTATGTGCTGCTGTTCTCTCTGTCACAATGCTTCCCTTTTTCCGACTGATATGTACATATGTATTCAGATTGTTGATTGATCCCATTCATATTTGTAGTTCGTTATCTGAAGCTTCTTTGTGTCAATATTTGTATACACAATGTGGATACAAACCCAATTTGACTTGCATAAAATCCTTATTGTATCCTCTCTCCAGACAAATTCCTCAGAGTTTGCATGTATGCAGTGTATCTATCACATACTGTTTTTTATGTCATCTAGCAACAACATTAGCAGTCACGCCTCAATAGATTCAAGTCTTTAGGAAAGTCCAATTATATTAAAATCTTTGAAAATTATAAATTCCAGAATGCTATGGCGAAGAAAAAGAAGGTTTAGAACAACTGAACTCAGCTTTTATGGACAGACGCACACTAGAAATAAACCTACAAAATCACAAATGGTGAGAACATAGCAGTGACGGGCCTTATAATGGCCAAATTACATGCAATTACATAAGAACCTAGAGAGGCATACATATATCACAAAAGTTTAGCAATTAAAAAATTATGCACAAAAGCGTCAGTCATTCAAACGCTTAAAACCAAATGATACGTGGTACAAAACACTAATACTAGTAGTCTAAAACCAAACAAGCATCAACAGTTAAAAGTTTCTACAGCTACATACTAATCGCATCAACATCCCTCGTCAATTCCTCAACACTTATTCTTTTACCCTGCTCAGCAGGTTTCTCTTCCTTGTTATTATCAGGACAAGTCGACGCCATGTTCACACATTTGTCAAAGCAAAAGCAGCTGACAAGGTGGTCGTTTGTCAGACCAGCGACCTGCATGAAGGTGTACATGATAGTGGGGCCCACACACCTAAGGCCTCTGCGTACCATATCCTTGCTAATTGTTTCAGCTTTGGAGGTCTTTATGGGCACGTGGCGTGGGTACCTGAATCGACTGACAATCGGCTTGTGGTTCAGAAAGCCCCATATGTACCGATCAAATGATCCGAACTCATCTATTAACTGCACAACAAGAACATGCAAATAGAACATTCATATTACACAATCATAGCAGTCAGATCAGGTTCTGATTGGGATTGACACCAACAAATGTGTGCCAGATCTCTCTATTTTGTTTCATGCCCTGTGCAACAGGCTTCTTAGTTCTGATAAATAACCTAGCTGATAGTGTACTGATCCAGGGAGTGTCCCTTTAACTCTGTCAAATTTCATCTTTTAGATTGAATTATTTGGGATTACTAATAGATATTTGGATATTATTAGCCTTACGTGCAATAAGGTCAGTACCAAACCATCAAAACTTGTTTGGTTCAACAATACTGGCAATGAGGACCTTTCCAAACCTTTAGAATTTGTTTTGAATTCTCAATGACCGCACGCAACTTTGGCTCTGACAAGAGGGATCTGGCCGGGCTTCCAGCTGCTGCTAGTTTTTTCTCATTTAATTTAGAAACTGAGATGGGGTCAAAATCCATGAACACTTCCCTACAATTGAACATCACATAATGTTAAATTTCGACAGTAATTTAGCCTTTTTTTTTCCTTTAATTAATGTTTTGAGAGTACCTGAATATGTGTCTTTTGCTAAGAATAACAGGCCAAGTAAGTTCAGCTAGAGCACCAGACAGTACCAAAAGCTCAAATAATTTCCTAAAAAAATATATACAAAATGATTTTTTACACGACAATTAAATATTTATTTAAAATTTTTAACTTAAAAAAATATTTATTTAAAATTTTTAATGTTTTATTTTGTGACATACCTATCATCATGGACGGGAGCTCCCCATTCTTCATCATGGAAAATGACATAACATGGCTCTATTATAACAGAAAAAAAAAATTTCTGCTTACGAACACAATAAAAAAGGTAGATATTTAATTCAAGAATAAGATTATGAAAAAAAGAAAGATAAAACAACTACTGTCAGCAAAACTATTTCAGAAATGGTGTCAACACAAAGTATGGTTATTGTAACATGGTTTGGTTTTGTTCTTTCTTTGTTTTTTTTTAAATTAAGGCTCCTGTTAGACCTGACACCCATTTCTTATTATATGCCTCTTGCAGGAATTAAACCCATGTTTCCCGTTAGAGAGGCAAGGTCCATCGCCATCTGTGCTAGGCCTATGGTTCTCATAACATGGTATGCCAATCCTAGGTTTTGATCAGCTTACCCGCTGAAAAGACATCTGCATTCTACTCTGGCCAAAACATCAATTAACCAACCCTGACTAGTGACTACAAACCAAAATGATAGAAAACAAAAAAATTTTACCGGCATTTGCTGTGACCCAGCTGCAGCGCCGCTTTCCTTCAATGGAATCCTGAGATGCAGCAGAAAGTATGTCTTTCTCTTCTTTCTCTACCTTGCCTTCTTTGTATACCTCTTTCTTCGGCCGGGTCACCATATTGGCACGGCGGCTCTTACTGGTTGACCCACTAGACGGCCGGCTACAAGATGAATCACTAGATGCGTCTGACGAACAAGAGGCATCGAGAGAGAGATTTCTATGCAGAGATGCTTCCTTCTTTTTGAGAATTGACCGTGGGTTCGAGATAGGAGAAGGGGTTTTTGTAATTATTGGGTCTTTAGACTTCACCATTTGCAGATTTGAAGGTTTTGACATGGGTTTAGAGGGGACAGGTTTAATGGGTCTTGTCTTGTTCCCCCCGGGCACAAGCACCGGCCTCACCTCAGTGTCCATGTCAGCCATTGAGGGCTCCAATTGAGTCAACTCAGCTCAACTGTAACTAGGAAAAACCCTAGTCTCGAAAGGATTCAAATGGCATTGTGAGAATTAGGGAAAATTATTCAAAATTACAAAAAAAGTGAACAGCTTTAATTATGCTAGATGGGAGAGATTGGACCAGCTCATCATGTAAACAAAAAGAAAAGAGTTTGAAATCCAAAAAAATAACTGAATCGAGATAAAACTCGGATCACATACGAGAAAATGTTGCTTTACCTGAATCGGAGGGATTGACTTATTTCGAACCTTGGAAAAGCTCAAGCATCTGAAATGGATAATGTTATATAATAATGATTTAAAACTTAGGAGGAGAGAAACAAGAGACAATGAGCAAACAAATATCTGAAATTCGCAAATGAAGGGAGAGAAAGAATGCATCAAGAGAACTGACCATTCAAAACCTATGTTGAGGATAAATGCGAAGATCAGACGAAATAGTAGGGTTTTATTTTTGAAATTTTCGATTTCGATTAGAACCAGTTCAAACGAGCTGCACAAAGTCTGAAAGAGATGAATAAAAAAGAGGCCAAAAAGAGAATAGGTAGGACCCACTTGTCAGTAGGTGCAATCAACTGGGATGTGCATAGGATTCCTGTGGCGATGACGGGCAAGTATCACTTTCAGCACCGAAATATTTACGAACTTTTACAACTAGATGACGTGTCAGATTTTAAAAAAAGGTATACTCTGCTACTAGCCTATTAGGATATAGACACGGTACAAAAAAGTAAAATGTCCGTAAAGTTCTCCGTTGAAAAGTTGATATTTCTCGACGGAAGCGAAAGAATTGCCTATCTATAAAGTGGGTGGGCGTATTTAAATTTGGTGACGGGTAGGTGCCGGTGGAAGCAGCTTATCCACTGGCAGTAGCCGGTGACACCGATGCCGTTTAACACCGTTAGGCGTACAGTCGTGGTTTACGGCGCAGGAGGAGGCTCGTTTTGAGTCTTGTTTTCATGACAGGAGCATTGCACCAGGTGTAGCGTCTCTAATTCCCTCATCATAAATTATCACTTATTTTTTATGTAATTCCTTTTTTTTTAACAGGTTCTTTATAATTTAAGCATCACTTTTTTCAAACAAATTGATTCTTCTAACGAAAATAGAAAGATATATACAACTTTTTTTTTACAGCGACTTATTATAACCAGCATAACATAACATACATAACAGGGACATTTACATTCCCCAAAATATGAGAGGGAAAATAAAAGGAGACGAAAATAACGCCAGCGGAGCTTTCGCTTGTCAGTCCGACTCTCGGCTGTAGATCGGAGAGAGGAGATAGGAGAGAGGAGAGAGGAGAGGGTAGAGGCTAGTCCAGGCGATAGATTGGAAAAGTAGTAGGTGATTCCATTCCGACCTCGCTCTCACGCAACAAAGAGAGGGGGGGGGGGGGGGGAGAGAGAGAGAGAGGGAGAGAGAGATGAGTGTGTCGATTACAGTGATGAGCCTTAACCTACAAGAAGGCGATCAAGCGAGAGATAGTCCCGACGGTTGGGATCGACGCAAGGAGATCTGCGTCAGTGTCATCACCAGTTACTCTCCTACAGTACTCTGCACTCAACAAGGTCACTCCCCCCACCTTGCCTCTTCGTTCCTTAATTTGTTTGCATTTTGATTTCATTGAGGATTGGTGTTGATTTCATTGCAGGGTTGAAGTGGCAGCTTGACTACCTCCAGCAGTGTTTGCCTGGTATGACTCCTTTTCTCCTTGCCCTCTTTTCTTTCTGTTCCTTTTTAGTATTTAGCATTTGAGCATTGATTTTATCATAGATCACAAGACAAAATTGATTAGTTGTTTTCAATTTTCAATTTCTCATATCAACTGTAGATTTGATTGGTACCAATTGACTAGGTTATGATTATTTGGTCTCTAAGCACCGACCAATCGTTTTCCAGTTATTAAAATTGACATTGATTGCATTGGTGCTAAATATTTAGGTTATGAACAATTTGGAATTTCAAGGAAAGGGTCACAAGATACCTCTGATGAGTACTGTACCATCTTTTATGAGAAGGAGAAGGTACAAGTTTCTCTGTTTATTTCATTTGCTAGCATGAGAAGTTGCCGAATTCATTTTCGACCTTTCTGATATATTATTGATTATTTGAAAAAAGGTGGAGCTTCTAGAAGGCGGTACATTTTGGTTATCTGAATCTCCTTCGGTACCTGGAAGTATATCATGGGGGGCAACAGTACCATGCATTGCCACATGGGCTATATCCTTTCAGTTTTGGCTTTAGTTTTTCTCTCTTTGAGCAGTAAATATAAAGCAGTTGTTTTGTTAGCCATCATTTCATTCAGAGGCTGACCTAGGCATGGGAAAGCTTAGGATTAAATCTCAAAAGCAGTTATATTTTCTTAATTTTCTTTTATAAAATTCAAATAACTGAAGATTTGTAGTGTGCAGTGCCCAGGCTTTTGTATAGAAAAATGGGAAGTTAATTTTAGTATAGAAATGATAAGGTTATTGTACCTATGCTTCTTGAAAACCTCGGCCTGCCACTGATTTCATTAGAATGTCATGTCATTGACTTTTGAGGTTTTTTGCTAAATTGCTAGTTATTATATTATGGAATATCTAAACAAATCCTCTGCTTAGTTTATAACAAAACAATGTGATCATATAATTATCATGTAGCAAAACCAAGCCATGCTGGTCATGTGTAATACTGTATGTTTCAATTGGCTCTGGAACTATTTACTAGGATGTTCTTGTTATTTTCCTTCTTCATTGTAGAAAAGGTGGGCAATTTCATTTGCCAGCGCTGAGAATGTCAAACCAGTGTAAAACAAGAAAATTCTTAGCAGTAAATATATACTTATATGGAATATTTTCTATACAAATGATCACCTTTTTAGAAGGATTTTTGTGCACGCGCGCGCGCATGTTTTTTTTTTTTTGGGGGGGGGGGGCAGGGTCATTGCAGTGGTGACAGCAATGATATTTTCTTTTTTAAAATGAACTTAGGAAGAAGGTGATCAAATGGTCCTTGGAGGTTTAAGAGGATAAAATATTCCTGCTTTTGCTAGCTGAACCTTATTATTTGCAGCATTTCAGTCTTTAACATTATTTTTCATTTTATAATACAGATGGATTCCTAGCTAATTTGCTACATAAATAGAGTGATTTTGGTTAGATATCTTTTGATAAAAACATCAATTATTCCAATTCACTTTCAAGTCCGCTATTACTAGCAGTTCCTTTCATTTTCTGATTAAGTATGTTTTCAGGGAGCCATGGTCTAAATAGTGTTATAGAATGAAGTTTATGGACAAAATGACAAATTTGAGCTTAGGGACCAAATGGTCATAGAAGGTTGCAAATTGGAACACTGAAGCTTTAGGTCCGTAAATGGGAATTGGTGATAGATATGACTGTGGGCTTGGTAGCATACAGGTTGTTGGGTTTGTAGCAATCCATGGCTTCAAGTGGTCACATGTAATGATTTACAGGACAGTGTTTCTTTGACATAAATTACACACATTTCAATTAAAGAGAGTGGAACCACCAGGGTTTAGCTTTCAAATTGTGAACACAAACTTGGATGAGTTCAGCCCGAGATCCCGCAGGCGCAGTGCCTTGCTTACATGGCAGCACATTGCATCTCTCCCACCAAGTTTGCCAGTTGTATATTGCGGTGGGTTCAACACACAAAAGGAGTCCATGGCCGGTCGTTTTTTGCTTGGTAGGTCAAGGTATGTTTTGTATTTATCTTTATTTTATCGTGTTAACAATACAAAACTAGAAAAATTTTAGTTGTACCATTGTACCTTGTGAAAGGAAAAACATAAAATCTTACTGTATTCCCCTGGTAAATAAAGTACTCGTTTCTACCGTTATTAGTATATCCTTTTTAAATTTCCGTATCCTTTTTCTGTTGCACTTCCTCAAAAGGACAAAGGAGGTTCAGTTATTTTAGCACTCTTTTCTTATCCCATTAATGACCGCATATTCACTACCCTGGCATGGACAGGATTATATTATTTTTGTGTGTGTTTTAATTGGTATATAAAGGATTTTGGAAAAATGATAATCGGAAACTTATATATAGATGAATGGTAGACTACCGCCATGTGGATCATGTTTATGAATTTATCTAATAACTGCACTTGCAATTCTTCTGTTCTTGGCATTACCATTTTGAGGTATTAGTCAAGGTTACTTTCAGTATACATCAGGGCTGTATATTATATACCTTTTGTCTTATAGGAGTTTTATAATTGGTTGAAGTTTTGGAGGCACAACACATGAAAACTTTTGTAATTTAGTATTTTAAAAATGTCTATATCTTGTAATAATTACATAAGAGTTCCTATTTATTGAACAAGCCAAATCAGGCAAGTTTATAGTACTAATGCTTGCATGTACTTTATTGATTACAATAAACTGTGAAAATTGTGGTACCGAGTATTTCAGTACCAGTTGGTTGGTGTAAATGGACACATGACATGTCCTTTCATGTTTGGTAATTGGTATGGATGGGGGTGACTTTGAAGTTTGATCCAGATAAGGGACTGAAAACTTGCAATATGAATGAAATATTTTGGTTGCAATAAAGAAAGCATTCCCAGTCTGAAATGCTTGGTGGTTCTTTCTGATTGGTTTTTCATTTCAATATTTTTTATTATTTATACAGAGAGCATGGAGTAGTTGGAGACATGAGGGATGCATGGCCAAATGCTCGTGTGAGGAAAAATGTATCCTTGATTCGCACTTATCATGGATTTAAAGGTAAACGGTTTAGCTTCAATGACCTCTTTTGACTTAAAAGTTCCATGTAGTTGCACAGATCCAATTACACAGTCACCCTTTTCCAGCAGAGCATGCATGAACTGATTGACTCTGAGACATAAAGCTTGATGAAAATTGTCCGTACATCCTCTTACATTCTCAGTTGTAAATTGAAATTAAAAAGGAAAAATAAAAGAAATCATGGGATATTAAAGAGTTAAATTTCTATGTATGCACGGAGTATAATATAGAGGTTGCACCTCCAGGTGACAAGCAAGGTGCCGTGGAATTTCTCAAACTAATTTTCCGGGCTCTATGCCTCTGCTGGGACCGACAGACCCAAGATCTACATGTTGACTGGATCCTTTTTCGAGGTCGCTCATTAGTTCCTGTGCTCTGTGAAGTTATAAATGACAACATAGATGGATTCTATCCATCTTCACATTTTCCCATATATGCCGAGTTTTTGCTTCCCCGCTCTGTACGCCCTGTTGAAATTCCATCCTAGGGATGCATAGTTTTCATTTTTTTTTGTTCTAATTTTGGCATCTGGTTGTGCATTTGATTTTGGTGTTATTTGTGTGAGGCACGGTGTAATTTTTTTTCCTTGTACATTTGTTGTAGTTATGCACTTCTGTTCTATTGTTTATTGGTGATAAATAATGATGAGTATTTCTGAGATAGGTTAACTGTGATTTGGATATATCCATCCAACTAATCACTGCAAGAGAGTCCATACCACTTAAAAGCTTTAGTTGAAATATTTTCTGATCTTGCATTCTCGTTATCAAGTATTATATTCAGTATTAAGAACTACCTTTTTTGCAAGGAATTTACAACTCCAAATTATAAAACGAGCATGTATATGTTATATGTACATTATCTGAAATAAAACGGCAAGAATGAACTCTTTTTCTTCATGCAAAAACGGGTGTTTTTCCAAGTAATTTTACTGCGCTCTTGGCTGCCTCAACATCTACGTCAATTAGCTTCCCGGTTTTGGATGCAATCACAGTGCAATTTTTTACTTCTGCATTGGGCACAAACAGCTTGGCCTTCTCTTCAGACGAAAACAAGGCCACACTAACAAAAAGAGTAAAAAATGATGATGATGATTGTGAAGAATGATAAATTTTGTACATCTTGACCTATCATTAAGCTTATGAAGTAAGCAGGTTATGATAGGTCAGGATTGAACCAGCTCAGTTGATCTGGCAGGATCATCAAATAGTTGTTGTCGTTCTTTATTTCTCCTTTTTTTTTCCTATTCAGTGAATAGATGATGCGCTTACCATGGTTTATCTCGGGCAAGTGCTAGCTGAACAGCGGCAGTATTGGTGCATATGACACCGGCTGAATCTTCAATCAGGGCAGCAAGCTGATTAGCAAGTTGACGAAGTCATTAAGAAATATATCGCTATATATATAGATTAGTAGCAAGTTTTTATCATTATGATTAAAAGATGTAATTAGAGATTTGAAGTAAGAACCTTGCCGGGAGTGGTCATGAAAAGAATAATAGTAGCATCTTCAACTAATTCCTCTAAATCTTCTCTTTCTTTCTCATGTGGAATCACAATTACTGGCTTTACATCACTGCTGTTATAACCACAATGTCAAGTTATTGAATATAAAATAGCAAAACGACTTATTCAGGTAATCAGTCTGTACTGGTATATATAATAAAATAACAAAATTGCATTGCTGTTTTTGCCTTTTTGGTTACTCTCAAGGATTACAAATAAGGGATCACTTTGGTACCTATATATATTTATAAAATACCTGACCATCACATTAAAGTACCTCGATAAATTTCTGGCGCCTATCATTATCTTATTCATATTTTACCTTCGGGACAGAAATTGACATATATCTAAATATGCATAAGCTTGTAACATGTCAATCATAAAATTAAATGGTAACAGATGAGATCTTACTATACCAAAGTATTATTGGTCTGGAACTGTCTGGTATATAACAAAAGCTGGACCAATCACGTTTCTGTCATTACTAAAATGCTTTAAGCTATAAGCAACGGTAACCTGATCTCCTTAACTATTTCTGCCCATATTTGGATTGGCAACAAGCTATCTGTATCTCCTCTAGATTGCATTGAAGCAGCTGAATCAGATTGAATTCCATGAATGACAACATATTTTCCTTTCTCTGCACCTGCTTTCGTGTACTTCTCTGCCACATGAGCCCGGAGCTTTTTAGAAATGGAGACCTTGAGTGGCGGCACGGGCTCTCTTGGTATATTTTTTGCTGGCCTGGCTACCCATTCTATCATCTCGTCGTACCTTTTCAAAGTACAAGGAAATTAATGGAGGCTTCAGAATTGAAAGAAGATGAAATTAGGTTGCCTAGGGAAATTTAATAAATTTGCTTGATGCTGATTAATGAAAAATCTTACATGTGGAATCCACCTTCAGAAAGGTTTAAGTTCGGCGGTATGAAAATCTCTGTCAGGAACAGTCCAGAACCTACACGGTTCACATTTGGATACACATAGCTAACCTTGTCTCGTGCCGATGTCATGAACATAAATGCTCCATGACCGAACCCAGCTAGCTTGGTTGATAGCATGAGGTCATAGTACCTATTCTGTTACATTCACAACAAAGAGAATAAGAAAGGTTATGGCTGTTGTGGTAATTAAAAAGCTATGTAAGTTCCCAATTGGAAATCGAATCCTATATTTACCATATAACAGGAAAAACAACAATAAGATACAAATACAAGAAAATTGTGGTTCATTTTTTGTCAATTGATTTACAATGTGCCAGGTAAAAGAAAATGTATAACAATAATATTGATGCCAGTTTAACGATACTTTCTGCAACAAAAAAACTTCCAGTAAGTGTAAATGTATCAACATGTATGTATATATCGTTTACAAAAATCTTTTATAACTATATTTGAAATGAGGAAGTGGATTAATGTCCAACATAAGATTCAAATATTTACGAACTGTCTGATTACTCGAGTAAATTAAATGAAGTATGATCGATCAACTTCTATAATAGTTTAATCTGTAAAATTGCACTAAAATCAGAATAAGAAACATAACAGTTGAGGAAATAACATAATTCTGATAAACCTTCACCGACCAACCTTAAGCACTCCAATCATATCAGTATACTCTGCCGGCACCGGGAAATCTTCATCGAGATCATACACATTGGCAAACCTCACATTTTTATTTATTTCATAAGTCTGCTTCCCCCTAGCAGAAGCGATAACATCGATCTCCACTCCCGGGTATCGATTCTTGATAAGCTGTATCACGGGAAAATACAGCAAATTTTCATACACTCCGCCTGACATCAAGCAACAGCACCGCCTCACATCACCACGTATATACGAGGCCAGTGAATCCAACTCTACATTGTATCCCTGTGGGAACTTAAGGAAGCCATACGGATTTTCTGGGCTATCGGGCGGTCGCGGGTCCTCGAGTTGTTTACCGTCCGGGAAAGGAGTGGTGATTTCCATGTCGGGGTCGTCGACCGGTTCGAATGGGTCGAGCCATGGATTCTTTTTCTTGGCCGAGACGGTGAAGGGTGATGCAGAGGGGGCCGGCAGGGTCACGAACGGATGGGAAGGGGATTTGGTGGGATGGAAGGAGGAAGGAGAGTGGAAGGAGAGGGAATGGAGATGAGGAAGAGTGGCCATTGATGGAGATGGTGATGAGAATTGGAATTTTTTTGGGTGAGGTCTTTTTGTTTTGGGACGTTAGGATTTGAATTGTGTGGTAGAGGGCAG
The DNA here is from genome assembly GCA_037678475.1 of x Bolboschoenoplectus mariqueter. Taxonomy (NCBI): domain Eukaryota; kingdom Viridiplantae; phylum Streptophyta; class Magnoliopsida; order Poales; family Cyperaceae; genus x Bolboschoenoplectus; species x Bolboschoenoplectus mariqueter. The sequence continues at coordinate 311,114 of CM075260.1, read as the reverse complement.
GATAAAGTGCTTTTCTTCTAAGCTCATAATCGTCTCTTCAAGCACTTTTTTTTTTATTTGGAAAATGGTTTGGAGATACTAAAATCGATATCAAATTTATTATTCATATTACATAAATTATTATTCATACTAATTATTTTATTTATGTAACTTATTTTTTATATTATTATTCAATTAAAATATCACTAATATAGATAATAATTTACTTTAAATTGAATAATAAAAATTATATAAATAAATTACATAATAAAATCGTTAATATGAATAACAACTCATTTAATCTGAATATCAAAATTAGTATCGATTTTGACGTGGATTTTAGTATCTGTATATGAGCACCCGTTTGTTTTATCAAACCTCACCTCCTCCTGGTATTTTAATTCTCTGTTTGTTTAATTTAATTCAGCTATAAGTTTGTTTGTGCTTCCATTTTGTATCTAAAAAAGGTTGTGAAGGCATGAAACTATGAAAGTGAAGTTATCGGGTCTTCTGCGCAATGCTATCGGGTCGGATTCAGAACGGGTTTGAGCCCAATACAATCGGACCCAAACCAGGTGACATGTTAACGGGCGAAAATTAAGACGTGACATGCTACCGTTCCGGGCCCAATCAACCTAATAATATATCCTTTTGTACAAGTATTCGATCCAAGGTACTTCTCAAGGTCCACCAACCAATTAAGTAGACCGAGTCTACCTGAGATAAATTAAACCTTGTAACTAAGTCGGTGCATGCTTCGATTCTACGCCGTGCACGAGAACCCGTGTGAGCACGCGGTGACCGGGCTGACCGGATCGACGCTCCGTATATCATCTTTCTTTATTTTCTCAAGATATTTTTTTTTCATAAGCACCCCGGATTAATATAAAATTGACAAGTAATAACTTGGCTTAATATGTGTTCACATAATGCAAATTGCAAAATGAAGATATAGTGATTTTGAGTGCTTGATAAAGGATGTCGAAAAACTACACATGGGACCCATTTGATAGTCGTTTGATTTAGTAAAATCAAATTCGGTAGTTATAGATTTCTAAAATTCAATTTTTTGGAATTTATGATACGAAAATTTTTATGAGCATAAATTTTGAAGAGTCTCTCCATTTCATATTTTAGTTGGGGTATAAAGTCATGAAAACATAAATTTTATGTAAAATTATGTCACAATAAATTATTATTATTATTTGATCGTATAAGTGGAAGAATAAAAAAAATAACACTTGTATTATTATTATTCTTATTATTATTATAATATTAAAAAATATATAAATACTAATAATGTCCACAATAAAATTAATTTGATGATAATGATAATAAAAAATAACATTATTATTATTATTGTTGTTATTATTATAATGAAATAATAACCACAAAATAATGCTGACAACAAATTTTATCAATATATTTTACGCGTTAAAAGAAATTTAGATACTTAATGAAACTAATATATGTTGAAATTAAAGTAACGATCAACTTGATTCAAAACACTCTAAATTTAAATTTATAATAAGAAAGAAATTAATTAATTATAAAAAAAGAAAGGAATTAATTATTAAGATAATTTACGGTCTATAAAATAGTCTCCTCAAATTTCATAACAGTCACAAACTCTCTCGTCAGATGGAGAACAACCGAATTTAGTACTTTTACTTCTTCTTCTTTTTTTTTTGTGATGAAGTTTTTTATTTTTTATTTGAGACCGACAGAGCTAATTATTAAATTAAAGATTTTACAGAACTACTCTTGAATGGCGATAGGAGCTCCAATTGACATCGGACCGAATTTGGTCCGATGGGCTGTTATAACCATACGATCGTTAAATCTGATACTTGCACGATTATTGAAGCGTATGAGAGAAACTTAGGCGTAAATCATGATGTAATCGAATGGTTATTTTTCCATAGAACACAAAAGTCGGTCCGATGGATATTGGACGTCCCCCGATTCCTTTCTCTAGTTCCACAGGTTCACCGATCCAGTCAAAAAACTCAAAAATAAAATAAAAACCTGCCCCCTCACCTCGACCTCTTCAAAGAAAGAGAGAGAGAGTGAGCTTTGACCTCCCGCACTAACCGGGTCGTGAGTTGTGAGTTGAGACCGACCGGAATTACTTTGAAATTTGAAACCTCCATTGAGTATTTATTATAATCACAGTTTGATCCTCTCTCTCTCTCTCTCTCTCTCTCTCTCTCTCTCTCCCTCTCTGCTCATAGATCCCAATACCAAATCTCAGATCTCTGATACCTGACCTCAGATCCCATGGCGATCGTCACCAAGTCGCCATGGATGGCCATGGCGCTCCTCTCTTTCTCTCTGATGGCTTCACTGTCGCATGCATTCTACCTTCCTGGCGTCGCCCCGGCTGATTTCCAGAAGGTCTTCGTTCTTTTCTCGTCTAAGCTCTTATGGTCTTTCATTATTTGAGTCTGCATTGTTAGATCTAAGTTGATTTTATCTTTCTGATCGGTTTCTTTATGCATTTATATGGGTTTGTGATAGAAATGGATATTGCTGGTTGTTTTTCAGCTATAGATCTGGCTATCTTAGGACAGTTTATCCGATTTTAGGATGATGTGGTTAAATCTTTGTGTAAGATTTGATCAATGCATTCAAAGTAGAAGTAGTTCGATCTTTATAACCAGTGTTCACTTCCACTCCACTGAAATATTTTTATCCTTCTTTTAATCAACCGACCTGCTTCGTTAATCAAATTCATGTATATAATCTAGCTGTTGATTGTGTCTTGCTGTCTATTATAGCAAAGCATTCAATGTTTGATAATTCTTCTGATTGAGCTTTTTCTCTCACATGTTTTTCTGCATCTAGCAATTGAATCACTATTAATTTCTTTTCAAAAAATATTTGCAGGGATCTTTATTTATATCAACTCTGTGCACAAAATTTGCAAAATATTTAAGTATGAGACAATCAGATCTGTCATGAAAACTGCTTTTGTCCTCAAATATTATGTTCAACATTGCATAACAACATATCTCTATAGCAAAAGTGCATCGGAGTTGAGATATTTATTAGAGATATATCTCTATAGCAAGAGTGCAGATAGAGAACTTTTGAGGTGTCAATTGAGTTTGATTTCATGAATGTCAGCAAATTGTTTAATATTTACCACCTTTTTTTGATTCCAGAGAGACCCGCTCTTGGTGAAGGTCAACAAGCTTACATCTATAAAGACACAACTTCCTTATTCCTACTATTCTCTTCCTTACTGTAAGCCTGATGTCATAGTCGACAGTGCTGAAAACCTTGGCGAAGTGCTGCGTGGTGATCGCATTGAGAATTCTCCTTACGTGGTAAGCTTTTCATCTGGTGCCTGAGGGTAATGAAACCTAAATTGTAACCTTTTTGCCTCAATTAATCCTCTGTGTAGTTATGCCTCATGACCTAACTTGGCTAAACTGCCTTCAAATTGTGCAATTAAAATCTATCAGCGGCCTAGCCAGACATAGGCAAACAAAAAACAAAACAAAGAAAATCAAGTCTGGCTAATTGTTTGTTGTGCTTCTTTGTAGTTTGAAATGCGAGAGCCAAAGATGTGCCAAATTGTGTGCAAGGTTACACTGGGGGAGAAAGAAGCTAAGGAGCTCAAGGAGAAAATTGAGGATGAATACCGTGTTAACATGTATGACTTATGTTTATAATTCTGAAAAAAATGGTTTCTAATCACATCAAATCTTTTTTTTTTCCACATTCGTATAGTCTTAACAAGCTATAAATAATGGTCATTCCGTCCTAAAAGCATTAAACCTAATAAAAAAAAACTTTTTTCCACATTCATATACCTTATTGTTTTTTGCACAGTTATTAGGCCTGTTATGATTAACCACAGTTTCATCATAGGATTCTTGACAACCTACCGCTGGTCGTACCAATTAAAAGGCTTGATCAGGATACTGCCCCCATCTACCAACATGGCTTCCATGTCGGTGTGAAAGGTCAATATTCAGGAGTAAGTGTTTTCCTTTATGTAGTAAAAGAATTAGAAAAAATATTTCCAGTATCAAGTACTTTCGAGCATATTATTGTTATTTGTTAATTTTTTTGACTTTTTCAAAACAGAGCAAGGATGAGAAGTACTTCATCCACAACCATCTTTCATTTCTAGTTAAGTATCACAAGGATGAGCAAAAGGACCTTATGAGGATCGTTGGGTTTGAGGTTAAGGCATTCAGGTATACTGTTATCTTTCATGTCTGTAACTTGGCTACCACCTGGAGCAGCATACTACTTGTAGTTCTTAACGCTTGTTCAATTTTATGATATAGTGTTAAGCATGAATATGAAGGACAATGGGATGGCAACAAGACCCGCCTGACAACCTGTGACCCCCATTCTAAACGATTGATTACCAGTTCAGATTCGCCCCAAGAGGTGGATGTTAACAAGGAAATTGTATTCACATATGACGTTGATTTTCTGGTATGAGCATGATTTACTACTAAAATTATGATACTTTCCAAATTTCTTCTCATATAGTTTGAAATTTTGTTTTTTGTTTTTTCTATTTTGTTGATAAATTGTGTATTGTTCTTATATAATTTGGGTATAGTTCTGTCTTTCAGTGTGATGTTCATATTACTTATGTTTTGTTAGCTCATGCACAATAGAAAACATCAGAATTCCAACACCACAGAAACATTCTCTTTTTTCATACATATTGTTGAAACAAGGAAACTCTATGTTTGCAGCAAAAAGGAAAAAAATGTAACTTGTATAAGTTCAATAATGAACTTTTGACTTACCCAAAAGCATGTCGTTTAGAGTTGGAGCATGGACATGCCATTACTTCAAGTTCCACGTGCATGTAGCTACCGAATGAAATGACAATTCTCAAAAGTTAGACATACAATCTTCTATAGCGCAGCTTAACTTATCGGGCATATTACTTGAGAATCAGGAACTTTCAGGCATTCAAAGTTCTTCTTTTTCTTCTTTCAGGAAAGTGATATCAAGTGGGCATCCAGATGGGACACCTACCTCCTTATGACAGACGACCAGATCCACTGGTTCTCAATTGTGAACTCGCTGATGATTGTGCTTTTCCTCTCGGGTATGGTTGCCATGATCATGCTGCGCACCCTCTACCGTGATATCTCCAAGTACAATGAGCTCGAGACCCAAGAGGAGGCCCAGGAGGAGACCGGCTGGAAACTTGTCCATGGTGACGTGTTTCGCACCCCTGCTCACTCTGACTGGCTCTGTGTCTATGCTGGCACTGGCGTTCAGTTCTTCGGCATGCTCTTGGTAAAGTTAACCTGTTAATTATTTTTGTTGAAACAAGGCTTGCACTTTACAAAATCATGGAAACCGTAGAAATTCTTTTTTTTTTTGTCAGTATTCACAACAAAAGTTTTTAATGCTCGTAGAAATTCAAAAGCAGGTCTATAGCAATATTAAGCCTGTAACATGTTAATAAATTTAGTAAGGAGACTACGAGTTGTGCTTTGATGAAAAATGAGTACAATTAAGTTGTTTGATCATCCATTTTTCAACACAAAAGAATTAGACTTGAATTGTTGTACTTCAAAAATACCGTGTTGCTTATTTTTATTATTTCTTGACCAGTACAACCACATAATTCTACTTTTAATTACCTCAATAATGAGAGTTACATTTTTGCAAATTTGGAAAGCTAGAAGCTTAGAAGCCTTGTCATGATCTCCTATAAATGCATTTTTTTAAGTGTCCCTCTCATTTTGGTTAGTCGGTGCTCTTAGAACAACCTAATGTGCCGTGTGAACAAACAAGTTGGTCCAACAGCTTTCTGACATCATTTGATTGTTTCTTAACCTAACCAGGTAACAATGATCTTCGCTGTTTTGGGTTTCCTGTCCCCATCAAACCGGGGTGGTCTCATGACTGCCATGCTTCTCTTATGGGTTTTCATGGGCCTTTTAGCTGGCTATGCCTCAGCCCGCCTTTACAAGTCATTCAAAGGTGCAGATTGGAAGATGATCACTCTGAGAACTGCATTCACCTTCCCGGGAGTAGTTTTCGGAATTTTCTTTGTGTTGAATGCAATTATCTGGGGAGAGAAGTCATCTGGCGCAGTCCCTTTCACTACCATGTTTGCCCTTGTTTTGCTCTGGTTTGGCATCTCAGTCCCCCTCGTTTTTGTTGGGAGTTATCTCGGGTTTAAGAAGCCAGCATTGGAAGATCCAGTCAAGACAAATAAAATCCCAAGACAGATCCCTGAGCAGGCCTGGTACATGAACCCATTATTCTCCATCCTAATTGGTGGTATCTTACCTTTTGGTGCTGTATTCATTGAATTGTTCTTCATCCTGACCTCAATCTGGCTGCACCAGTTCTACTACATTTTTGGGTTTCTCTTCCTTGTGTTTATCATACTCGTTGTTACCTGTGCCGAGATCTCTATAGTTTTGTGCTACTTCCAGCTTTGCAGCGAGGATTATTTGTGGTGGTGGCGGTCGTACCTAACATCTGGGTCCTCAGCTTTGTATCTATTTCTCTATGCGACCTTCTATTTCTTCACAAAGCTGGAGATCACCAAGTTCGTTTCAGGAATTTTGTATTTTGGTTACATGCTTATCGCGTCTTATTCTTTCTTTGTATTGACCGGCACCATTGGTTTCTATGCTTGCTTCCTTTTCACGAGGCTAATCTACTCTTCTGTCAAGATCGATTAAGAGATATAGAAAGAAGATAGTGCATCATAATATTGGTGAGAAGATCATGGAATAAGTGCACCTTGATATGAAAATGCGGGATGTGTTTTTGGGTAGGTAGATAATCAATTTAATTGATAGTTTGGTTCGTTCTATATTCCTTTTGATGGCCATGAAAGACATTTTGGCAGTTTAGAGGTTAAGGATTCATGTATACCAGCCATATGTTGTTTATGTTCTCTCTCTCTCTCTCTGTTTTTTTTTTTTTAGCTTTTAGTTTTCATTATGCTTCATTTGGTGTACTTATATAAGACAGCCAATATTTGTATAACAGTTCAGTTACAACATTTACATTGTGACCATCATTATCTGGATTGCACCGTCTTACATTACCTTTTAGAGCAATCAACGACATTTTCTTATTAGTTTAAGCATTGCTCTTGTTTTGCTTCATTCTTTTGGGCATCGTTCTAGTTTAGTGTCCGTCATAAAGTACCATTGTTCTGGTTTATATGCACGCTATTGCCGTAGCTGTTTAAAATACTCTTGACCTGCTTAAGCCCAACCCAATTCAACATAAGTTGAATGGGTTTAGGATTGTTAATGAATATTTATAATTTGAAATTTTAATATGAATCTATATGAGACTTGTATGTGAATCTAAAAGTTGAATAGATAGTTTGTTAAATCAGCATATGGACTTTGAAAAAAGTGAAATGAATTTGTATTTGAATTTTGTATGATTCTAATTTGAAATCTATTAAGAATCCAATAAAAATGATTATTTAGAAAAAATATAAAAAATCACGAATAAAGCTAGAGTGCTCAATAAAATATTGTAGGATATTAAAATTTTCTATTTTTAGAGTTTTTTAACTATTTATTTCGTATTTTTAAAAATAACATATTTTTATATGCAAAAATTCATTATTTTATTATTGTTATTAGAGTCATATTAAAAAAATCCGAAAAAAGTTAGAAAATTTTGGTATTCTACAAGATTTTGATATAAAGAATTTATTGAGCAACTTGAATTTTTCATTTGAAGTCGATTTGATAGATTTTTGAGTTAAGAGCACCGAAAAGTTTCGTGCTCTTAGATGCTAGCTTTACTCTAAAATCACATTATTTCATTTATATATAAATCTTGAAAAAGGAATTATTTTATCTTTGGGATTCACATTATTTGTTGTGATTGTATGTGGATTGTTTTGTTATGATTATTTAGAAAAAAAAATATACCAAATCAAGCATGTGACTAAATGTTGTGCCGCCGTATATATGCTGTTTAAGCAACTAATTATTGTTAAGGCAGATTAAAGGAAATTCAACACTCAACCATCAATTTCGCAGAAAAGAATTTCTTCAAAAAAAAAATTAGCAGAAAAGAATTTATACAAGTCAGATGAATCCTGGATATGCGAATTCTCATTTATACAACTAAATGTTAATTTCCATGTTGTGGGATCTTTATGGGAAAAGTTTTTTATTATCTGAAAAAATAAAAAACACTTTCACACAAGTACAATATAACAAGATAGTCGAATGTTTATTTTTCGATATTTCAACATGTAACTTTTCCTGACTTTGCCTCCATTTACAAAGAGTATGAAAGTAAATTCCGAATGACATCTCCGTAAAAGAGAAAATTCCAACAGTTGGAATCAGACAACCAAACCAATGGCTTCTATAGTAGTACCAGTATGTATAGAAAAGCACAAAAGAAAGAAAGAAAGAAAGAAAGAAAGAAAGAATGAAAGATCGGTTACTTTCAAGCAGTGAGTAACGAAAGCTGTGCATTCTTTGTTGAATGTCAGGTGGAATAGCCCAAGAAATTAGAAAAAAGTGTATACTGTCGGCCACTTAATTTCAGACTTCACACACACCTGTTATTGTTAATTGTTAACTTATTAGGTTGGTAGTTTGGTAGAGAAAGAGAAGTTAGATACTCTTTCATGTGTTCATGTTAACTGAGATATCAATTTGCCTATTGGCATCTCAATGTAAAAACAAAAAAGGAAGAAGGAGGCAGTATTTTTTTTTTATATGAAAAGCGTAAGTTTGAAATATATTTAGATTATATGATGATACAGCCGGATATTCATCTTTTCATCAGAGAAAAAACAAAAACAGCTGGATATTCAAAATGAGACAATAAAACTATTTATGAACATTAAATTCAAGATACGATTTGCAAAATTTCACAAACACGGAGACAGATAAAACAGTAATAAAAATGAATTATTCGGATGCATAAAAGTTTTTAATAAAAAAATGTTTGATTTTGAGAACTTTGTCAATTTAGATTTTATTTGTTAAATAATTGTTATTTCACCATGAATCTTCTAACAGAATATGTTATATTGAAAAAAAAAATTAAATTAAAAAATACAAGCATATAATATGATCCGCTGCATGTTCTACATTGTTTTTGTTGTTAATTGGACATGTAAAACAAAACCAACTTAATTTAATGATTCCTAATAAATTTTATTAGCAAATTTGGGTTAATTAAGAAGTGATTGGGACGATATAAGGGAATTTGTCGGACTTCGTATATATTTTTTTTTTCAGAAGGGAGAGATCATCTAACAATCGTCTATTTTAATAATATTAAAAATCTTCAAAATAAAATAGGGAATTACAATCAATTGCATGATTTAATGATGTATATATCATCTCTTTAAAACTGATTATATTTTATGTATTTTATCATGCACCAAATAACTTGAAGTTTCAACGATTCAAAATTAATTATGCTTGAGACATTATTGAAAGATATTGAAATTATATGAAATCTAATTCTTTTGATATTTAATTGTCCAATAATATATTCGTAAGTCTATTTTTTATTTTCAAAATTTATTTAAATTGATTTAAAAAAGTGAACTTTGCTAATGTATTTTAATAAGTATTTTGGCCAGAATGATTATCAATCAAATTTTAAAATTTCATTTCAGAAAATATCGATCCAAATAACTCAATATAAAAAACTTGTAAGATACCAATTTTACTATTTTTAAAGATGATCTGTTGATATTTTTTTTATTATTTTTAAGATTATCTTTCAAAAATCAGTAAAAAAAATAAAAGTTAATATCCTACGGGTTTTGATATAAAAATTGTATTGAGTTACTTAAATCGATATTTCAAATATAAAATTTTAAATTTTCATTCATAAACATTTCAACGGAAATACCTATAAAATTGCATCAATCAAACTCCAAAAAATTACTTTCAACATCCATGGTTTTCCCCTTTCCAAATGTAGCAACATGAAATATGAATTTTTAGGTAGGAAAAGGAATCCAACTGGTGATGAGCAAAATTCCATCTGAAGAGATCTCATGAAAATATTTCTAAATGGGTTGTAAAATTTATGAAATCCCGTGAGAATTTATTCGGCCTTACTGTGCATACTGTTGTATAGCATGTCAAAGTTGTCGACATTTCTGACACAACATTTTTTTTTTCTGAAAAGAGTCATATTCATATGGAAAATAGTTATTTTGTTTGAAAAAACATTTCAGAAACTAGGTTTTTAGAAATATTATTGATAAAAATACGAAAGTTGATATTTTCAAAATTTAGTTGAATTTTGAAATTTTTAATAAATCATATTTTGAAACTTGGGCAGTTTCTTCTGCATTTTCATATTGTTGGATATTTTATGTGCTAGGTTTCTATATATATATACACCGCTAAACTGTCAGTTACATGATACATGAAATGAAGCTGTTATAGTTGCCACAGTTAATCCGAGTGCCTCCTCTGCATTACTTATGACTTTATAGGTTACCGTGCAATGGATTGTGACCGTACCCAGCACGGCAAGCCGTCTGATTAATTATGCTGATCACCTTCTTCTTCCTTTTTCGCTCTGGAAAAGCTCAGACTCAGTCATGGCTTTGCTATTTTTCTAAGTTCGAGGATCAGGCACTTTATTATTGGAGAGTAAGTGCTGAAAGGGGGTATTTAATATTTCGGTGCTTAATTCTCCGAAACCAAAATAAAAGTTTGAGAATGTGTATGTGTTTATTATTCGTTCTTGTTAGTTTACAAAAGAAATACCTGTCAGGGACAAGGATGGGTTTAATTTGGAGGCCGTCGAAACACCTATCGGACCCCCCATCGAAGAAATAAAGTGAAAGAGAGAGATATTAAATGATCATCAACTTATACAAGTTATTGTCAAAAATTATGTGACAACAAAGACACCTTTATAATTATGTTATATAGCTTAGGTCCAGCTGTTTGTCCCAAATCTTCAACGCAGGATCTACGTACCCCAGAAAAAAAAAAGATATATATATTTTTATCAATGCATGATATATGGCCATTATTTCTTCTTCAATCAGCAGGTGTACCAAGCTAATTAAATTATAGATTTGTAGTGTTCATGCAAAGAGTTCATTCGCCAAATTTTAATCAATATGTAGCTTTTTAAAATAATCCCTATTTTCTCCAGATAACTGATAGCTTAATGAATCCCTATATAATGTTCAGTTATGAATGATCCTTCAAAAGGAAACAAAAGATAGAGAAATTTTTAATTAATTTACTCAGCAGAGGAAGCGGATAGCAACGCTGCCACCTGATAGCTGGATCATCATCTCCGTGTAGGCCTCTCCAGGCCCATGCAACCCAACAAAAACAAAACCATGTCCCAATCAAACAGATTCCATCGCGGCGTTGGCGGCAAATCCGACGGCTGAGATCGAATCTTCGTCCCGTGCTTGATGCAAATCGAACGCTCCGTACGATCGGATGCAGACGCGTGAGGGGAAAATGATTGAAAGAGTCAAAATGGCCTCGATCCATTACCACCATTTCGCATTTCCCATTTCCCATCGCATCCCTTTTCTTTCCGCACTCAACTCAACTCAACTCAACTCAACTCAACTCAACTCAACTCAACTCTCATGCTCCACCTATCACTGCTAGCAAAGCAAACAGCAGTCTCGCACCACCACCACCACCACCTCTCCCCTCGTTTTCCCATGCCATCCCGTCACCTCCTCTCCCTCCCCTTCGCCTCCCCTCCACCTCCGCATCTCTCCTTCCTACAACGCCGCCGCCACCTCCTCCTAATCACTCTCTTCTCCGTCTTCCTCTTCCTCCTCTCCCTTCTCCTCCTCTACCTCTCCTTCGCCTTCTTTCGTCGCCGCCGCCGCCGCACTCTCCCCCTCCTCTCCCCCGTCCTCCCCTCCCCTTCCTCCTCTCCCTCCTCTCTCCCTTTCTCCCTCCTTCGCCGTGCCACTCTCGCCTTTCACCCTTCCCGCTCCCTCGGCCGCGGCTCCTCCTCCTCTGTTTACCTCGCTCTCTTCCCCTCCCCTTCCTCCCCTCCACTAGCGGTGAAGCTCTTACCTCCCATTCCTCCTTCGCTCCATGAGTTCCACCTCCTTTCTTCCCTTCCCTCCTCTCAGTTTATAGTGCCTCTGCTCGGATACTCTCTCCCCACCTCTCCTTCTCGCCCGCTTCTCTTAGCCTTCGAGTACATGCCCAATGGATCGCTCCAGTCTCTTCTCTTTAATGCCACGTCCGACTCGTCTGTTTTGGACTGGTCCAAGCGCTTCTCTATCCTACTTGACGTGGCGCAAGCGCTCGCCTTTTTGCACTTCGAGTGTGATCCACCTGTCATACATGGCGATCTCAAGCCCAGTAATGTGCTTCTTACAGCAGATTTTCGCGCGAAACTGTCTGATTTTGGTTTATCGCGATTAAAAGATGAGAATAATGCGACCGATTACAACTTTCCCCTGAGCCAAGAACTCGGTCCAAGTCAAGAGCTCGTGGCGAAAGAGTTTGTAGCAGGAGAGGTGCCAAATGGTGAAATTGGAAGAGAGGAGGCAGCCTTGTGTGACTTGGAGGCACACGCTTATGGTATGAAGAGGAAAGAGCCTGTTTCTGGTGAAACAGAGGAGGCGATCAATTCTTCACCCCCATTGATGATGCAAGGAGAGAACAAGAACGGGCAATGGGGAAAGGATTGGTGGTGGAAGCAAGAGGGAAGCGGTGAGTTGGATTCTAGGGACTATGTAGCGGAGTGGATAGGCAGCCAAATAGGCCCAGATAAGAACCCGGATCCAGGTTGGGACCACGGGCAGAGAACCCCGACCGAACCGGAACCGGAGAAGTTCTTTGAACAGGCCAGCTCAAGCCAAGCCGATGATGGCACCGCCTTTTCAATTGATAAAAGCCCCGAAAGAATGAAAAAGAGAAAGAAAGATAATACTATTGTGAATGAGAAAAAAGATCGAAAAATGCGAGAATGGTGGAAAGAAGAGTATTTTGCTGAGATGAGTAACAAAGGGGGCAATCCTGAAAAGAAAGGGTTCAAATGGCTCCGGTCTATAAGTTCCCGTGGTACTGGTACCAATAGTGGTACCGAGACCCACAAAGAAGGAACTTATTCTGATGTAAATTTCAAAAAGACATGGAAGAAGAAAAGAAGCCGGTCTGTTAACAGTGACATGTTTAGTGGTGATTTATTGAGCCGTGAACTGAGCAGTACCACTAGCATAAGGGGGACAGTATGTTACGTCGCACCGGAATATGGGTTCTCAACCAATTTATTTGAGAAAACTGATATCTATAGCTTTGGTGTGTTGATTCTGGTGGTCTTATCGGGTCGGAGGCCGTTGCATGTGCTATCCTCACCCGTTAAGCTAGAGAAGGCGAACCTTGTGTCCTGGTGCCGACAATTGGCTAGGAGTGGAGATGTGTTGGAATTAATGGATGAGAGATTAAACGGGTCATTTGACAAGGACCAAGCTAGTCTTTGTATTAATTTGGCCTTGTTATGTTTGCAAAAGATGCCTGAGTTGAGACCGGATAGTAGCGAGATCGTGAAGATTTTGAGAGGGGAGATGGAAGTTCCAGATTTGCCGTTCGAGTTCTCCCCTTCACCTTGCACCAACGGGTTTAATCGATCTAGAAGAAAGGTTTTGTCAGATGCTGAGTAAGTTATCTGTCTTTCTTTCTATTTTCATTTTGATGTTTTCTAACTCTGTGATTGAGGTTAGGTGGTATGAAATGAGATTAGTGCCATTGTTAGATTATGTTTAATTTTGTATGTAAAATCATTTCTTGTTCGCAATTGGAATGAGATATTGTTTATTCGTAGCTATCATCTATAATTGAAAGAAGAGATGGCCTCCTAATGGGACTTGTGTGCATGGTGATATGATCTGAAATTGTAAATTTTGCTATTTGTATATCTTGAATCCATAACTACATAAACTAATTTCTCATTTCACAAAACATTTTTTTGCATGTGCTCGTCATGTGAAATATAGCTGGTAGACATGGTGTACCATTTTGCTTATTTTGAAAGGATTTCATGTTAATGACAGAGAAATATCCTTACCAAAACAATGATTGCCCCTTATTCTTTACTAAATTTTTGCATATACATAAATGCTTTGATATGAGATCAGCCTTTGCGTATTATTCAATTTAACTTAATTAAATCTAATTTTGTAGTATCAGTAGTTTTCCAATAGTTGACCTTTGTAGATGTTGTATACGATTTGAAGTACTTGAGAAAAAGACCAAATATATCTATTTGGTCAAATTAATATTTATTATAGTGTTTATTATTATGATCTTGAAAATGACTTTGTTTAAATACGAATCAAAATTTTAAAAAAAGGCTGACAAATATGGTATTGTCAAAGCACGAATTAAATATTTACTAGAAAACAAAGCCTCAGGCCTCAGCTAAGAGAATAATAATCATTAAATATTTGGAGGGAAATGGAATCGGTCAATAGTTTGTATATTTTAATAAATCGTCGTTTATATTGTTCGAGGTAAATATAGATGTGGTATGGAAATCTGATTACATAATTCTTCTTAAAATATATCTAACAGATAGCAGTGAATTTGATTGATAATGTATATATGCATCATAATTCATAAATAAAATTAAAAATGGTCATCAATTGTGGTTCAAGAAAGCGAGACACTTTAATACTTTATTGACATCCTCCTCAGCTTTCATAAAAGCCAATTAATTATGGCGCCGCCTTTTAACAAAACCGAAATAAATAACTGTTAACAACTTTTGGAATGGGGCCTGTAAGATTATTTTTTACTCAAAGAGCAAAGAGCAAATTTGCACATAGTTTTAACTATTTAAAATTTAAATCAAGGAAGATTTTTTATAAGCTCAAAATTACAGCAAAACAACCTCTCTCTCTTCTCTGTTTTTTTTAATTGAGTACACTTTGCGTAGGTAATAACTTTTTGTTTTTTTAATCTTTCAGTGATATATTGGTAATAAGTTTTTTTTTTTTGACAATCATGATAACCTATCAAACAATAATGAGAATAAAAAAAATGGAATTAATGATACTTCGTTTATAATTTGATAACTTATTATTTTATTTTTCTAACTTGATAAGTAATTTATTGACCGCACAACTAAGGAACTTTACACATTTTTCAATGTGCCAATTTTAAAATTGAGGCCGTTTTAACTTTAGACTGAATCAAGATCTTAGCATAATTAAATCAATAATATGAAAAGTTTCTCCACAGAATTCTTATTCTAGAATAATATTGACTTCTTGTGCTTCCTTTTTATTTCGTGAAGAAAAAGAATCTTTAGTGGCATTTTCATCATGGACCACTTCGGATTAGATGGTCAAATTATGACTCATAGCAATTATACGTTAGAGTTAAAAATTCTACTCTCTTTTTATTTTATTTTTCCTTTTTCTTTGAAGAAGCAGTCGAGTTTGACGTTTTCTTTTACAAGGTAACTTAATATATTATTTCAATTCAAATCGTCGGATCAAAATGGACGGATCAGATCGGTTTTATTTAAAATTTAAGATGTTTTTTTAAATAAATCCGATCCGTTTGTTTTAATTTAACTGTCCATATTTGAATAATAGAGCCGTACTTTCTAATATGAATAATAGGTGATTTCATCCGAGTTTTAGACTTTGGAGGAATTATTCATATTAGAAAGGATGTAATAAATCATTTTCTAAATTCTGGTTATAATTAACTAGAATTTAGAAAATGATTTATTACATATGGTTGATGTAAGAATTTAATTGAATTTGTACAATACAAACATATTGTAAATCATGTTACCATGTCAGAATTTAAGACTACAAGAAATATATTACAAGTGTTGACATTGCTAAATTAATGATCAAGCTATAAAATAATGACATCCCTAAATTTACATCCTCCAGATATATGATCTAGCTGTGTCTTTTCTCATGAATCTTCATGTTGCATCTTCACTGGTAAATTTTTTTATTTTTTATATAACAACAGTTTCAGAGATTCAATTGCTCTACTATTTATAAATAATATAATTATATAGTAATTCTAGGCTTTTTCTTTGGGTTTTGTCTCATATGATGTAGCTACTACATGCAACAACATGCAATTGTGTTTTTTTCTCAACATGGGTTTTATATATATATATGCACATGAAAGATTGAGATTTCATGTGGACTCAAAATTTGCTTTCGGTGGGAAAATTATTAACAAAAATACAAAATCGACTAAATTTAATATATTTGTTGATTTTGAATTATTTCAGAAATGCCAGGCAAGCTCAGGTTATGGATTAAAATTGCAAAAACATTACAAAATACCACATGACGATCTTAAAATTCTTCTAAATAATTGTATTAATTATTGTGCAATATTATTTTTTAAATATGAGATTAGAGTTAAAATTCTCAAATTATTGTATAATTTTGAAAATGATGTAATATTATTTTTAAATATGAGATGGGAGTCACAGTTTTCAAATAATTTTCCAGATTCTCGTACAATTTAGGAGCTCAATTTATCTGTATTTTTCATTTGTTTACATTTTGCCAAATGAGGTCGTGACAATATGACAAAAAAAAAAGAAATCGCAATTAAGCTAATCTTTTTAAATATTAAAGACCCAAAGCAGAGATGAAACGTATTGAGACTAAGAGAGGCTATAACACATAAATTTTTTTATTAACTAATACATTTGTACTATGTCCTTAAAATTTTTAGTTTTTTGAGTAAAGTTCCTTGAAGTTTTATACTGTAATTAAACTTCAAATTTATTTATTCAGTCTCTCAAAACTCGTTGAAGTTGGACCTTAAAAATTATATTTTAGTTCTATACTATTAATTAAGTTTCAAGAACAAACTTCGTTATTAATTATTAGAAGATACAAAAGTATCTGTCTAATTCAAATTCTAGAAATAACACAATTACTATCTCTTATTTCAAAAATTTGACAATGCTATTTATCTAATTTTCTAATAACAAAATGAATACACGCCTCAAAATATAGAAATCATATATACCAATTAAAGTGAATCTGAAAACATACAATTGATTTAAATTTTCTTATCAAACAACTAAAATTTCAGTGATTAAAGCACCTTTTACCAGAATCAAATTAATGCATACTTTATCTAAATAATAAAAGTTATCGCTATAGTTTTAATTTCGTATTTTGAAAATATCAAAATATAACAAGTAATTGTATCATAGAAAATTCGGTAAAATTTGGATGTTTGGTAAATCGAAATAGTCTTTGAATTCAATCGAAAGTTAATTTGAAACAGTCTTTAATAGATAAGATATCACCAAAAGTATAGAAGATGGTTAATTGCCGAGTTAATTAAGTATCCGCATTAAGAGTGAACTAAAGGATTTTGACTTTATTTCATGCAAAAGAAGAAAAAATTGATTTAAAATGCCTGAACAATTTGTCTCTCCATGAAAATGCATAACCAAGTTAACACTACGATTCCACAGCAAAATCGAAATTCTCTTTATCCATGACAAAAACTATATACAAAAATATATATATACATGTTTGTCAGAACTGCTCCAACACAAAATCAAGTTCAACTCTGAGCAGTTGTTTTGGGCCTCTTGTCGGCCTTCTTGTCCACGTCACCAGAAGGCGGTGAATCCGGCGCCATGGTGGACTTGGCAACATCGACTGGCGATGTGCCGGGCCTCGACGAGTAGTACAACACGCCGTACCCAATAGCCGCAACGATAAGGAAACCACCCACCGTCATTGCCACGGTGCTGTACGGAAGGCGCCCTCTCTGGTGTAGTACCTCACCGGGGTGGTGTCCCGGCGGCCTTACTGACGCCTCGACGCCTGCTTTGCGCACCTCCTCGGGACTCATTTTGTGTGTGTCTGCATTGCTCTGCCAATCTTTGTTGGTGTTTGCCATGTTTGTGTGTAATTTTCCAGTTTCTTGAATTCTTCCTTTCAAATTTTCTCAGTCATTGTTGTATGAGGGACATTTTTATGGAGAGAGACACGTGGAGCAAAGGGAAGGGACACGTGTCGGGTTGGGTGGCTACCTTGCATGGTTGCCACGTGGAGCGAGGAGAGGAAAAGTGGTGTGGTGTGCATATTTGACGGTGTTACTTCTTCTTTATTTAATTATCCATTGTTGTTATTCAATTTGGTAAAAACTTCAAAGAAAAAAGGAGAGAAATAAATGGGGGCTTATTTTTATCAAATTTTGGGCCTCATTTGGATAAAATGAGGCCCAAAATAAACCAAAAGTTTAATAAGAGTACCTAGTTAACCTATGATCCATATTCTATTGAGGGGATAAATAAATTGGGCTTCGGTGGAGAGGAAATAAAGAAATAGCATGGAAATATGATAGAATAGTGTCCCAATAGAAAAGAAATTGAGTGGAATGGTGGAAGTGAATTTGAATTTTTGCAGTCAAATTTTCATTTTTTGTGTATGTTAATCGCTTTTTTATTTTATTAAAATTTATTTTTTTATTTCATGAAGAAAGTGGAATAGAAAAGTGACTCTTTCATTCATATTTTTTTTTTACTATTTTACTCTTTCATCTCTTTATCTTTAACCGAAGACAATCGAAATAACACAAAATATAATTCTGTTCTAAATTTTATTTTTCCTCTATTCCATCACATCGTAGATCAGATCCATTGTGTTTCTTTCTCTAGCCCATGTTTGAAAGAATAACCTTTTTTTTTTCCCTCCTACACATTCAATCTGAATTGAAATGATTAACTCGGTGTGCACTTGTGAAGTTTACGCAATCAATTTTTGTATGAAAAGCTAAATATTTGTTCCCAACAAATATTAATTCGATCTACATCATGAGGTGATCATAGTCCTTGTACTATTATCATCACGAGTAAATCTAACATGAGGTTAAGTTCATCAAGGAGGTTGGTGGGGTTAATTTAAAAATCTATCGAAATGGTTTAAAATTTTAAATACAAGTTGCTCAATAAATTATTCATATTAAAATCTCATAAGATACTGAAATCTTATATTTTTGGAGTTTTCTAACTATTTATTTCATATTTTTTGAAAATGATCTATTTTCATATACAAACATTCTTTATTTTATTATTATTTTTAGAGTCATTTTAAAAAATCTAAAAAAAATAGTTAGAAAATTCTAAAAATAAAAAATTTCGGTATGCTACAAGATATTGATATGAATAACTTATTGAGCAACTTGATTTTGTCGTTTAAAGTCAATTCGATAGATTTTTGAATTAAATTCACTAAAAAACTTGATGAATTTAAACTCACCTTAATTTTACTCCTATCATCACCTCCCACCTATTTAGTATTATTCTATATTTAATTCCGGCCATCTCCAACATTATGCGCAAAAACTTTAAGCATTAAGAGATCAACTTGAAATTTGAAACTTAATATTTGCCGATTTCCTGTAAACTAATACCTTTTTGAAGTATTTAGTAAAATTATTCATCTGTATCTATATTCAATTGTTACGTTCCGATACAATAAATCAAATCAGTTCAGATTAAGCTTCAACTAAACAGAAACTAGAAATGGTGCAGTTCTGTACTAGTAGGACCAGAAAACAGAAAACAACGCAACAACAATGGACCTATACCAGTAAACTGATTCGTACCAGTACCGGTACACACAATATCCTTTTTGGCAATTAGAATTGCTACGGAATTCTTACGGAAATTCTGTTAAACACCTTCTAAGCACAACTGAGATAGCCAAAAGAATATAAACAAAAACTAGATTTTTAAGTCACCACAATAGCACATAAACACACAGATTTTCATCCAAGTAAAATCTCAAGATTCTGGCATCAAAAGCACTTCACTAATCTTAATTAGAGGGTTTATAAATGCAACACACACTACTAAGTTAAAACAAAATCATATAATTTGGACAAAAACAGATGTAGCATATATAGCAATTTCTAAACATCACTCGCGTAGATTATAAACAAATTCATTATATGTTTGTCTAGTTTTGAATTACACACAAAAAATAACACCATCGATTCTGTCTAAGATGAAGGGAAACCTGATTTCCAAAATGGATGGATTTGGATCTTCGTTCTCCAAATGTCCAGATTTTATTACATAACAAATTTAGAATCGTTCATGTAAAATTTAGGTGTTAGAGATAGAAAATCTAACGTAAACATAATGAACAAATAGAAACAATGAATGAACAAAATTTGATTTAAAATAAACATATGATCTAACTAATTAAAAACAGATATTAATTATATGGCCTTTAATATCTCATTCCTCAAATAACTTGTAATTATTTGAAAATTCGTTGACAAAGTTGTCAAGCAATGTTCACCCTTAATATAATACTTAAATATGCATTAAACAATAGAATGACATTTATCAAAATGTGTTTTGACATAGTCAAATTAAATCACGTAATAAATATAAATAATTCTATTTTAATTAAAATAAATATGCATACATAGGTATATATTGATATAATAGATTGGTGCGTAACACGACAGATTAGTGTGCATTTCAAAGTGTTTGAAAAACTTGTCAAAATATTCAATTCATGAAGAACAGTAATCAAAATCAATCAGGCCTGAATTAAAAATAAAATTTCATCCAATTGGAGTTGGACCGGGTCAAATCGCAACAGCGTAAATGACAAAATTGCCTCAAACCAAAAAGGAATGTAAAAAAAAAAAAAAGATCCCAAAATCGAATGTTAAAGTAACGCGTAAACCCGGTCTTTTGTTCAATTGCCCGACTCACTCATCCGTGGGTCCCAGATGTCAGAAAACTAAATCAGAAAGGTTTTTGGTTTACAGCTGATGTGGCGCACTTAATAATGCGAATTATTATTAAGCGTGGGACCGACCGGCGCTAGATGCGAATTGTTAAACCGACAAACGGGCCCCGCATTGACATTTTTCCTTCTAATTTTTAAAGAATCAAGAAAAGAGCGTCTTCTTCATTTCACATTGACATTGCCATCCTTTATGTTTCGTGGAAAGCTCGCTTTTTAACTTTTCTATTCAAACCGAGGATTCGGAGGAGGAAGGAGAGATTGGAGGGGAAGAAGTGCGCTGGTGGGAACAGAATGAAGCCGGGTTAGAGAGTTATGTACTTTCTACTAATCCAGGATACTCGCACCAGATAGATGATGGTTAGTGTTCTATTTCAATTTCATTAATATTGTTTCTTTCGTTTTCTTCATCTGTATTTTGATCGAATCGTTGCGCCTCGAATCTTATTTGTGTTGCCCCTCTTTTATTTTTAAAACCGAGCCTTTATCTAATTCAGTTTACTTCTTCAATTTTTTTATAAAATTCTCTCGCCCGAAGTCCTTATCTCGGTTTGAGTTCTTGTATTTTTCTTTTGAGTAAAAGAGTTCTTGTATTTTTCTTGAAATTTTGGTTACCAGGATTAAAACTCCCTTCATTCTTTTGTTTTCAAAGATTCAAGTCTCGTCCTGTTTTGTTGTACGTACTTGATGCGGAAAATCATGAACTATCCAAGAAAGGTGATTGATTTTCTACAATTTTTTTTTTGAGAACTTAGTTCAACATCAATAGCTTAATTAGGTCGATTTATTGTTACAATTTATCTGAAATAAAATATCTGATGCAAATGTCAGGTATGTGAACGCACAAGGTCCTTCTTTTTCTTCTTTATTAAAATACCAATTTGAAAATACGGATCACTTTTGTCTATATTTAAATTCTTTTGATGTCAAAAGTCACAATTTAGTCACAGCTTGTACTGTTATAGTTAAACTAGCACTTCAATTATTAATCATGAGTCTGATTGATATGGTACTAAAAGATGTTTCTTATGTTAGGGAGATTTGTAAATTGTAATCTAACCAATAGAAAGAGCATGTGACAATTTGTCTTTCATCATTAATGAGTCTGATTACTGTTTTGCAAAATGTTTTCATAACAGGTCTTCTTGATGTCACAAAAAGCATTTAAGAGACATCGTAGCAGCTGGAGGCAATAGGAAAACAATGACCTCTCTCTATTACACAGCTGCTCTTGCTCATGGAAATTTTTACACTCTGGACTCCCCATTTTCTGACAAAGGTTTTCTTTCCACCTACAGTTTGGACTAATCTCCATTTACAAAGTTTGTCATTAAGTTCTATTTCTTTTTCTTTTTCTTGTTTCAAGTATCATTGCATATAAAAAGTTACTAGTGTGTACAGTTAAAACTGTACATTAATCTATTTGGAGTTAGTGTTCCTTGACATACTTCTCTAGATATTTATCTTGATGAATGATGATCTACTTCATCCATGGCTGCCAATATTATCCGCTTCATCAACAATGTTAACTCAACAGTATCAGTTTGATCAACCAACAATATCAAGTGAATGATAATTACTTTATCACCATTATCAAGTGAATGTTAATTAATTACCAACAATATTAAGTGATCAGTGATAATTATTTTATCAACATTGTGAATTATATTTGTTATGAGCTGGACAATGATATCAATTGTAATGGATCCACTTCATCAACAATGTTAACTCGATATCCACTTCATCAAAGATATCAACTAGATATATAACATCCAATTCAATCGTATCAACTGGCCTAAGTAGATCCACTTCATCAACGACTCAACTGGATCAATTGTATCCCTAGGATCAAAAGATATCAACTAGATCAACAATATCCATATCATCAACAACAATGATATCAACTGAATCGGCAATCTCTAGTTTCACAACTGGATCAACACTGTATACTTTATCAAAGATATCTATTTCATGATGGTGGCAGTATTAGCTGGATGGAGGACTACCACTTCATCCATGATATAAACAGATCTATACATCCGACTTCACTAACCTTATAAATGAATATCTACTTAATTATGTCAACATCAGAAATGGTTCTCTACTGGATTAATTTACGACTTTATCAATGAGATCCTCTTCATCAACCATTTCATCAGATCAACAGTGTCCACTTTTCAAAGATAAATTTCATCAACAATGTCAACTAGAGCTATTATGTCCTCTTAGGAAATGGGTCAGTGATTAACTGGTTCAACAAAGTCAACTGGACCAATGATGGCAACTTTACCAATGATGCCGAGTTTATCCACATGTCAACTGCATCAACTAGATCATTTTATGAACTTCTACCAACATCGAATAACTGCATCAACTAGATCATTTTATGAACTTCTACCAACATCGAATAACTGCATCAACTAGATCATTTTATGAACTTCTACCAACATCGAATAACTGCATCAACTAGATCATCGAATAACTGCATCAACTAGATCACTTCATCAACTGCATCGGCTCTGTAAATATTATCAATTGGGAACCCATATTCGTATCTACTTTATGGATTGTACATGGATTATAGCATCAATGTAGATTTTGTCCATGGTATCAAGAATGCTGGGGTGAATGTCACTTTGCCTTGAAGAGCTGAAGAGAAGTATCCTTTAAATTGTTTAGTTTTTTTTATATATTTATCTGTCTAATTTATTTCATGCATGCATATTGTTTACCATTCATTATACATTACCTTTGTCTTTCAATGTTGTTTGGCATCACAACAAACATTTTTTTTTTTTTTGTCTTTTTGGTCATATGGTGAGATGGTATAAGCAAATGCCTACTGTGTTGGGAGACAAGAGGCAGACTATAAATGAAAGTCTAGTCCGGGAAAAGTTCAATTGCGACTCTTATGAATCAAGGTACTCTTTTTCTCCTTTATATATATATATTTTTTGATAAAAATATGAGAGTCATTCTCCTTCATATTTTGTGGGTCATAGTAACAAAACTTTTTATCTCTGACTGAGATAAAAAGTTGCAGGGTAATTGTGATGTGATTTTTTTCTTTTTGTATATAATATATCCCAAAAATCTCAAAAAATGTCCTGTACAATCTGTGCAAACGTATTAACAATGTTTCTCAAATCTTATAATTTTTTTTAGTTTAGTGTGTAAATTGAATTGGACAAGGAATAACCAGTAAGTGATCCATGTTGACCAATTATTTAGTTGTACTGCTGATTTGGTTAAATAAGGGATTGTTTTAATTTTGGTGATAGGTTCTTTCTGGCAGCACGGTTAGAGCCAGGGTGTAAGGCTTTGATAGTACTCTGATCAGTAATGTTCTCAGTCACTTTCTTTCATAGTACTCATTTTCTTAAATTAAATCTTGTCAGATGGTCTTCTTATTCAGGGTAAGACAATTAATATGATTATAGTACTGTAGTTTTTATTTTTTTCTCCCGTTTGGATGCATAGTCCTGTAATACTACTATTGATATTTATTTTATAGTTATTTTCTATTTCCATTTTGTTAGCACACTCCAGTATCTTGAATTTGACATGATGATACAACTAATATGCTCCTACAGCTGCTTAATAATTGTTTTGTGTTGTTAAGTTCTAAATATGGGAATTACATTTAAAAGAATAAAAGATCACTAGAATATAGTCCTCTCATTTATGGAGAGAGCTCAGCTGAAGTTACAAAATTATAATTCTATAAATTCTATCTGATTCAACTCAGAATCTCAGAGCAAGCAATCCCAAACCAAGCATTAAACCCAACATCCCTTTTTCAACAACAAGCCTATCCTGGGCCCCAGCTGTCGGAGCAAGAGCAGGAGATCTAAAATCAGTAATAAACTCAGGTGCTGGAGCAGGAGCCAAATGTTTACGCAATGAATGGCGTTCTGACATGACCACCACAATCACCTTCTCTCCCTTTTGGCAGTTCTCAGAGTTACCGCTGATGAAATAATATGCACCAGAGTGGTTAAGTGTCACGACTGTGGAACTGTTTTTGTATGATGCCATTGGGTCTGTTGTATTGCAGGTTAGATATGCTTCTCTTGTGACACAGAGTACCGAGTCTTTCTCTGGCTCATAGTTCCACACTGCAGGGAGGATTTTAATTAGTAAATTTAGAAAATTTGTAAAGTTATTAATTTCAATACAAGTAACTTGTGAAGTTGTTGAATTGTGGAGTTACTGTGACCAATGGTGGAATCATATTCATAGAAATTATTCTCTGATGAGGTAGTAGTAGGTTGCTCAAATCTTGAAAGGGCAAAGATAGTGGATTATTGTGATGAAGAAAGGAAAATTCTCTCTTCTAATTGAGAAAAAGAAGTAACTAGGCAAAAGAAAAAAAAAAGTCGGATTTAGAATTGATTGATTTTTTTTGTTTTTCATTTCTAATTTTAAGGGTGTGTTGAATCTAAAGAAGAAGAAAAGAAAGGTAAAAGGTTTATTACCGAGAGAATCACCGACTTGGAAGCGATTAGCCTCGGCCCATTTGTTGAGTGTGTAAGATGACGATGTCGGCACTGTCCATGCATTAGTGGTACCTCCTACAATAAACTCTTTAGCTTGTGCAATTGTGACGCTGAGGCAAACAATAGAAAAGAACAAGGACGCAGAGAGAGAAGAAGAGAAGGCCATGAATTTGGTTTATGAGGAAGAAAGTGAAATTTAGAGAGAGATCAAAAGCCTCTGGGAAGACTGATGTAGGATTTTGAGGATTTGGCTGTGTTTGGTATTTAAAACAGGAAAACTAGCCGTTAGAGATGAAGGTTCTGGAGACAAGCTGACTGGCTCCTTGGATTCTGGGTACGTTTCTCCAGTACCCTGGCTTTTTGGTCGGTTCTGGCATTTTACAAACGGTCAAATGTTGACTCCTAGAGAAAAACGGTCAGAACTAGTCAAGAGTACGCTTCAGGAGAAATATGGTGCTTCCTTTTTTATTTGTGGCAAGGAGAAAACATGGTTATCAACATATCAAGGGCCTAATTCTAATTAGGAGCAGTAGGTCAGCCCAATTAGAGGACTGTAACAGGCCTTACAAATTTCTTATTGTGGGAATGTCTCGTGTCTAATTTGCCAAAATTTTAAACGAAGGCTAAAACAAGAGTAACCAGTTTGAGCACCAAACCTATAAACAAAATTTTAAACCGGGGCATCTGGTCTGTCCAAAAAATCAAATGAGAATTACACTTGTCCAAAACTGAACTGGAGATAGCTAAACAAAATATTAGCTAAGAAAGTAAAGATATCAAAAAAATTCTGTTCACAGGAATACTCATGAAATTCTTCTTTACATAAAAAATTCTGCAGAAAAAGGAACAGAAAATGTATTACGGCAAAGAATTTCAAGATCAAAGATAGCTCTTTATGATATTTCTTTTACAAACATTGTCAAATAGTAAGTTACCTTATTTTATTTAACCTAAGTCTTGACTATCACATTAGCCCCCTTTGATCTGAAGTTGTGATTTATCCCCTAGCAAAGAACCAAAGTTTCTATCGACTCTTTCGCTGAGTTCCTTGGTATTCAACAAAAATGTCTTAAACATCTTCTCAAGCCGAGGATCAGGCATGTAACCCTTGTTTCTCATCTCATTGTAATAATCTAAGGCTTTTTGGACCCAGCCATACTTCACCAACCCCTGTACCAATACCATATAGTGCGAACGTTCAGGTTCGATTTGATATTTCTTCATCTCCAACCAAAACTTCATTGCATTCCCTGATTCATTTGAACTAAAATATTTTTCGAGAAGAAAGAGAAATGTAGAGCTATGGGGCCCACATTCATTCTCTTTCATTTTTCTCAAAATCTCTAAGGTTTCACTAGCATCATCTTGGTTTATCAATGGAAGAAAGGTTTCATAATTAGGCTTTATTCCCTTGACCATCATTTCCTCAATTAAAGCCTGTGCCTCTTCAAATTTTTGAATTTCACATAAAGGGTGTATCATAGAGTTGTATGTTTCCACATTAGGATCCAGACCAGCCTCCCGAATTCTCTCAAAAATATTTTTAGCATCCTTCAAACAGTTTTCTTTCGTCAGAACATAAATCAAAGAATTGTACACCTCAAGAGGCGGGGCCCACCCTCTTTTCTTCATTTCATCATAAAGCCTCAGAGAATCAAACAGATTTCCTACTTTTGCAAAACACCCAATCATATGTGAATAAGAAGTGCCGTCAGGGGTAATACAGTAATTTGACATCTCCCTCCAAACTCTCTTCGCTTCAACTATATCAGGCATTACGTTGCACCACCCATTGAGAATTATGTTGAAATTTTCAGAACTAAGAGGAAATGTTTTCCGGTTGGTAAGAAGCAATTCTTCAGCCTCTTCTATGTTTTTGTTTTTGCACAAGGCATGGAGAAGTGATTGAAAAGTTTCCATATCAGCACTTAATTTGAATTTCTCAATTACATAAAACGTTTTAATCGCCTTTCCTGCCTGATTCGCAGCAGCATACCTGGAAATTTGAAATTATTTTAATTTTACTATATTCTGACCGAATACCATATCTACGAATCTTCAAAGAGAAATTATATCTACCAATCTTCAAGGAGAAATTGATCTCCAGATGTAACTTCAATTCAAAATTAGTTCCAGGTAATGCATAAGCATTGCATCAGATTATAAATTTTCCTTAAAAGAACAGAGAATCAAAGAGATTACCATTCCATAATGATAACCAATGCTCGTTGAGTGAGAATAGCGTTTCTGTACATCCTCCGCACCAAAACCCATGCCAAATCAAACCTTTCCTTCTTGCACACAACCTGTATGATGAAATGCCAAGCCCAAGGGTAATACGCCACGCACTCCTCGCCCCACCTGAAAGCGAAAAGAGCTAATTCCCAATCCTGTCTCACCTCCCACATAGCCCTGCACACCAATTCCTTGCTGAGTTCTACGGCTGACGAACTATTCAAGAGAGACAGAGCTTGTTTCGGGGAAGAGGAGAGAGACTTCGCACTGGAAAGGAGCTGGATGAAGGACTGGAGCTCGGAGGTATCGGGTTTGGTGGGCCCCACGGGTTCGGGTTCGAAGTCGCTGACATCGTCGTTTGGAGTGGCGACGGGAGAGAAGGGGAGGGAACTGGGAGAAGTCAAGTACGAAGAGAAGAGAGCGAAATGGAGAGGATAGCAGGACTGGAGGCCAAGTAACGGGCGCCAGAGGAGGTGGCCTTGCGATCGTCGGAGGAGAATGGAGGTAAGAGCCATTGGAGAGGGCACAGGAGAGTACAGAATTGAATGACAGAGAATGGTAAACTGGTAACTGGTAAGTGCTGGTGTTTTGACCTTTCGTTTCTTTGACGTGCTAAGGTCAGTTGTGGGGCCCGCGGAGGAGTTATCCACCACATAATTGGCAACATAATTAGAGTCCTATTTTGAAATAGCATGTAACACCATAGTGTGTTTCGCTGACTAGGAAGGAGGAACCGATCGAGATCGAGAGAGAGAGAGAGAGAGGTACGACTGCGTGGAGGGGTTGAGACCAATAGAAATGGGAGCAGAGGCCACCAGCGGCGGCGGCGGCGGCGGGCGAGTAGGCGGAGGAGGGTTCAGAGCGAAGATAGACCATTACTTGTACAGTGGAAACCCTAAGCATGTCTTCGCCGGAATCGCCATTATCTCCGCCGCTTTCGCTGTCCCGTGGTACTTCATGAACCGAGGTGCTTTTCTCTTTCTCTCTCTCTCTCTTCCCGCCTCCCCTATGGCGCTCCTCCTCCATCTGTTCGGATTTTGAGTAGAATTCGAGCAAAATTTGAACATAGTTTTTGTGTCTTGCTTTGGTTGCTCTCGTTTTATCATATTCTATTAACATAGTTCCATCTGCTCTCTGAATCAAATTCTGTGTTATCCAATTGCCTGTTAAATTAACTTCTTCATAAATTCAGAAATAAAGTGAGTTATAAATCTAGATGCTCCACCAGAGTCAACTTACTATTCCTCACCCAAATAAACACTTCAAATTTGACAAAGATACAATTGGTATATCACCATGTACATAACCTTAACTAGGGCATTAATCCGGAAATTAACTAGAGAAGTTCAGTACAGCATAGCACATGCAAAATATCAGGATCTGAATTGATTGATGGATTCATTCACTTAAATTATTTGAAGAATCTAATCCAGATGTTTTAGTGCCTGATGAAATGCAATTTCTTGAATATCTCTAGAAAAAATA
Organism: x Bolboschoenoplectus mariqueter; assembly: GCA_037678475.1. Lineage (NCBI taxonomy): Eukaryota > Viridiplantae > Streptophyta > Magnoliopsida > Poales > Cyperaceae > x Bolboschoenoplectus > x Bolboschoenoplectus mariqueter. The sequence goes on along the minus strand of CM075260.1, from coordinate 282,164 downwards.
TTTTACCACCGATACACAGACAGACTACCCATACTTGAGCAAGTTTTTATCTTTTGCATCCTAAGCAAGAAAAGTGGGATTATTCAGAGTTTTTTTTCTTATATAAAAATATATCAGTGGACTGGAGCATATAGACATATAGGGGCTGCCCAACTAAAGCTGTTTTCTATAAGTTGGAAAAAGTTGCTAAAGTTAAATGCTAATCAATCTGTTATTTCCTCAATCAAACCTCACATTATTGCAGTCTAATCTAATTAATCCTCATGTTCGTGATTATCTCAGAGAATGGAAGTACAAAAATGAAAACATAAAAGGGCAAAAAAGTGATCAAACCAGTGCTATTTGTTACCAGTTTACCACACTGGCTGTTATTACTGGTACATAACCTTTTCAAAATTCAATCAAAGCCGTGTATTATCATGTATGGTATGTGTATGTTTGAATATTCTAAGTGGGTTATTTTATATGTGTACTCTTCAATTTTTGTTATATAACCTAAAAAACTAGTACATGACTGTTATCGACATATTTGACCAATGCAGGTGCAAAGCATCAGTCGCACCAAGATTACATGGAAAAAGCAAACAAAGCTAGGAGTGATCGGCTTTCTGCTGGCCAACCATCTCTCAAATAATTTCTAAATCCTGTAGAACTTTTTATTTTATTTTATTTTATTTTGGATTAGAGAGAGGGAAGCTTAGCTTAAACTTTTGTGGCACCATGGTGCAGTTTTTGTACCAAAATTTTGTTTATGATGGTGTTGAAATAAGAAAACAAAACAATTGTTGGTTCTTAAGGATTTAGCTGAGTCATGGATATCTGAGTTTCAATTGCTCCTTTACCTTGTTTTCGTAGTAAAGTGCCTTTGTTTTAGATGTGACATGGCCAATGTGGCTTTAGAGTTGGATCTTAAACAATCTTAACAGCTGGGTTTGAATCTCTTAATAGCTTTTTCTATATACTCTGCTAGTTAAAAACATTACATAATTGTTCATAATTTTAATGCAGGTTCATTGTTAACTATCAACAATTTTTTTTTTCAAAAATTGAGAAACAAAACATTGATTTTTTTGTATCAGTCTAGCATGCAACCTGTTAAAGACCTTGATCGAGACCCTGAGTAATTCTCAATAGCAGAACAGTTTATTTTTTTTTCACACCTATCCTTTTTTCTTTGATAATTCATTTAAAAGAAATTCACACACTCGTTAAATTATTAGATTTTGCTATCTTATCCGATATATCTCAAGATGACACTCCCATGCTGAGGTTATTTTAGAAAGGGTCTAATACGCAAACTAAGTTTGCACAGTGGTGTTGGTCCGTCATAAGCTAGTCGGTACACTTTAAGAGCTACCTTGAAAGTGTCTGCCTGACAATTACATTCTTTTTTGACAGTGACAAGTTTGTCAAACACCTTTAATTTGGTTTGCTATCTATAATCTAAAATAAGCTTGTGCAGTAAACCAAACAAATGATTTGCTGGTCATGTCTGCTAGTTGAGTAAACCTTTCAGGTGACTATGCATTTGTTAAGGCTCAATTACACTCGAACTGAAGCACCAGTCCCATCTAAAATAGCAGAAGAAAGAACAAACCAGAAGATGTGTGACCAATCGGTTGATGATGATACATTGATACTCCACGTAGTGCCACTAGAAGTAACAATACCTAAGAATACTATTCAATCTGTATCAAATTTTATGAAAGAGTTCCTTTTCTTTACAAGTATACGAGGGGCTGCAGGATCAGTTAATGTATCCAAATTGCTCGTGGCAGCAAGCACAACAAACATTATTGTGACAACATATACTTTCATACATATATACTGATTGTAATGGTGGTACCAATATTGTACCGGTACTTGTCCTCTGTTGTTTTGCATATAATATAGTAGGTCTGCCAATAGCCACTGCTGGTGGACAGTACTGCCAGTTACCAGTACCCAATTACTAGGGAACTTCCCCGTTTAATATACCAATCTAAACAAAAGTTGACATCATATTAAATTATTGCTTAATGTGAGTTTGAAATGCAGATGTCTACATAACCAATTTTTCCACAGCATTAAGTGTAAATTCTAATATTCTCAACACAAATATGTGAAATCTCTTTTTTTTTTAGGCATTTCCTCGCCGTTTCTTTAGAAGATCCCTTTGAAGGAATCAGCACGATAATAATTTCTTCAATTTTTACATGTATAATGATTGCAATGGTGGTACCAATATTGTACTGGTACTTGTCCTCTGTTGTTTTGAATATTCTATAGTAGGTCTGCCATAGCCACTGCTGGTGGCAAATTGCCAGTTACCAGTACCCAATTACTAGGGAACTTCCCGTTTAATATGCCAATCTAAACAAAAGTTGTCATCATATTAAATTATTAGTTAATGTGTGTTTGAAATGTAGGTGTCTACATGATGAAATTTCCACAGTATTCAGTGTAAATTCTAATAACTCAACACAAATATGTGAAACTTCTTATTTTTTAAGGTGTTTCCTTGCCGTTTCTTTAGAAGATCCCTTTGAAAGAATCAGCATTGTAATAATCTCTTCAATTTTTTTCTCAGCACTATCGCTTTTTCCCTTTAGAAGCTTCAGAACAGTATGATAGATAATATAGCACCAACCATTCAACTTCAACAGATATTAAGCAAGGATTTGAGAACGATACATTAGCTGCTAAATCTCTTGCGCACTACAAACAGTACCGACTGGACTACAATATCCAGGTTTACAATTCACATGCCTTGCTACAAAATTGAGGAGAATGAAGAAAATATAGTTCGAATATCAGTACGATCACTTGTTGAGTCCTTGATCGAGACCCTGAGGAATTCCCAAGCTCTGTGCCAGATTGCTCATCCTCTCTTTCATTGCCTGTGTCAGGGTTCCATATACTTATGTTAGACAAAAGAAAAATTAAAATTTCTCCCAGGCTTGGAGCTACATACAGCCAATAACTTCATATAAATCTGTTTAAAGAAGGCTGCTTCTGGCAATAATTAGCATGGTAATCATGAGGCAGTATGATACCCTTGGACATTTATTACCACTGGTTTCTCTTTTTCACTCACAATGATTGGTCAATTGAGATTCAAGGTAGGTTGCATAAGGGCCAAGTCGGTGCTACTTGAGCTTAATTTGTTTTGCAAAAGACAGGGCTGCTGGATCTATAGTACTATACAGTAGTGTGCCGGATCAAATCATACAGTCCAACTGAAGTAAGAAATGGTACCAGTAAAGAAGCTTTACCTGCACACTTTTTTGGTGTGCGTCCTTGTAGGCTTCAATAAGCAACAAGGAGACTTTCTGTAGACCGCAAAAAAGGGTCAATAAAAGTACATTTTAAGATGAAATGAATAATCCCTGATACAATGTAGGCCGTTGAACTAACTTTCGAATTTGAAAATGGGAATGAAACTGGACATAGTGAACAAACAAGCGAAAAAAAAAGAAAAGATATCCCAGAAGGTAACACAGGATTGGTATGAAGCAGTCCAGATTATATGTTCCATTGCACATTCATACAATGAGATAGAAAGTAGTACTTACTTCAGCACCTAATTCCATTGCTGCTTCTGTTATTTCAGTACGTATTGGTTGTTGATTTCCAGATAATGTAACCTAAAACAATAAATTAATAGAACCATATAATAGACAAATTGACAAAAAAATTTAGATAAGTTAATTCCAGAGAAAAATAAAAATTTGAAGGTACCTTTATGAGTTCGCCCTCACAATAGCCATCAAACTCAGCTCTACAGATTGAATGTTAAACAAATGATACCACTGTTGTATTTATTATTCTTATCAATGTAAAATAAAAGATCAATCAAATTGTGGAAATGCAAACATAAAAAATATGCATCATATGCATAATCGCATACCCTGTAAACATGGGAAATATAACCTACCACCTCGATTTCTTCAAAAGTTACCCAAACTACCCCTCAATTCTCCTTCTGTGAGGAGAGTATGAAAACAATATTTTGGCTGTATAGAACAAAACTTAGGGCAACTGTGTTAGGTAGCTCTATGCTTTATGATGATATTTCCAGGCTTTGTAATGCATATAAAATTGTCCAAAAATTAAACAAACAAAAGAGGTCTTTTACATACTCTTCAAGTTCCTTTTGGACTCGAACGGCTTCAACTTGAACAACTTGTTGAGCCTTTTTAACCGTCTCATACAAATTTTGCATGTTTCCAAAGAAACCAGGCTAAGTTTAAGCATAAAGTGGAAAATGTATCAGCATCAGAATATTTTGCACAGAGAAAATAATGATACCCCTATGGAAAATAGCACATTGAAATATGAACTGAGAACTGAGAATGCTGTAATACCCTAAAATTCAAATCTTCTTTTTTTTTTCTTTTGATCGCTTCTCCCACTAAACTAAGTTTTTTTCTCCATAAAAACCTGGAACGTATCACCAATAAACCTCTATTATATAATTCCAAAATTACCCAAAATAATTTTTCATAGAGGACATTCATGGCTCATGGTGTTTTTGAGGATGCAATGATGCACTGATTACATGCCTTTAACTTCAGGTTTATTATTTATACTATATATTTTGAAGTTGCACAGGTGTAATGGTGAAATTGCTCTAATAATTATTATTGAATTAAATTAAATAAAGAAGCGTACAAACCTTTGAAGAACCATCACCAGTATTCTCTTTGTCCTTATTCCCCCCAAATAAAGCATAAACACCAACATATCTCCTTGAATTAATTCTTTTTACAAGGGAAAATTTTGAAAACAGCACCCGATCTGTCTTGCCATTACAACCTAAAGGAGATGCGCAAAGAAATCAGGTGGTTAAAAAGAGACGAAAATAAAGTAAATTATTGTAGGAGAAAATATTACGCATGTATTGAAAAAAAATTCAAAAGAAAGAAAAGCCAAATTGAAGCAGACAACCCCAATTACTGTGCACTTACGAAGAGAAGAAGAGGGAAAGGTAGAAATCTTCGGCAATTGAGCTGTCAAAGCAGCCGAAGTCGCCATTAGAAAGAGAGAGAGAGCGAGAGAGAGAGAGGGGTGTGAAAAGGAGATGAGTGTGAAAAAGTCTATCCCTAAGAAGCTCCTATAATTTCATTTTGTTTCAGGGTTAAGCGCGTAAAATTGAAACTGGTGGTAAAATATCAAGGCATTTTTGTGCAGATGCCCTTACGTTTATAAAAAATAATTCTCAGACTCTCCAAATCAAAGTTTTCGGGTTGTATATTTACATTTTAGGAGAAAATTTGACTAGTTAGCATGCAACAAGATTTTATGACTTGAATTGTAGCATACTCGAACACATATTTGGTTTCTGGATGGTTACACGAAAAGCATCGAGTAGATATATTAATTTGCATATGTCATCTATGAGTCTAAAATTTTCTTTTGCTTTGATGCTCTTAAAATTTCTTGGGTTTCAAAATCCCTAATCTTTTTTTCCTCCACTAGCACCAGTAATGTATTTTTTTTACTTTGTTCGAACATACCTCAATCGTGAAGTCGATAATTTGAAAAAAGAAAAGAAAAAAAAAGAAAGTTATCTAGGAGCGTTAAAAAAAGGCCACAAATATCGAGTTCGGATTCTCTCCAACAGTTGTCCTTGGAGAGTTTGATGCTAATTTGAGGAATAAATTACATATATGATTAAAAAAACTTCATGCTTTAATTCACTCAGAATTAGTTTGTTAAAGTTTTAAAGTTCTTTTTGACATGTCTGATGAATAAATGCTTCATATAAAATTACATGTTCTCAAAATATCTGTGATGCTAATGTGACTGTTCAAGGTGATGAACTCCTACTAATTTTGTGTTTGGCCAAAAATATCCTGTTAGTTAAAGAAAATCCACAGAACCAAATCCAATTCAAGGAGGAACATAATTAAAAATAGGCTAATTTTGCTATGGATCAAAATTTATATTAAGATCAAAAAATCATACTGAAATTAACGATTGTAATTTGTTAACCGCTAATAGTTTTGAAATTTTGATCCATAGCATAACAGTTTTTAAAAATAACCAGAGTAAAGTTTAAAAATGGAAACTTGCTTTTTTTTTTGGTGAAAAAGTGGAAACTGTAAAGACGGAACAGAGCATTCCAACTTGTCACATGTTTTATGGCAAGTCTGAGAAAGAGGTGGGATTGTATGGTATTAAATGCAGTTCAATGTGAAAATATATATTTGACTCAAATTTCATTTTCTCCTTATTTCTCTCAATCTCTGTGAAATATCTCTAGAGGAGCAAGCAAAAAGCAAGAAGATTTTGAGGTGAGAGCTGTCTTTACATGTTCTTTTTTTTTTTAGTATTTTAATCTCCTTTTTGTTTTGGGGTCATCTTGGTTCCCCTATGCTCTTTACCTTGGTTGCAAATTTTTTTTTTTTTAAAAAGGATCCTTGATTGAAAAGAATTTCTTGATTTTTTTTTTTGGGGGGGGGGGGGGGGGCGGATTGGTGGCCTATGCTTGAACTATGAAAAATTATTGATTTTTATCTTTTTTTTAAGGTATGGGGTTTATGGGTTTATTTTGAAGATTATGTAAGGAAATATGGGGTCAAATAAACTTATAGCAGTAATTTTATCTCAAATGCAGCATAACAATGTGTAATATTTGAAAAAGATTGAGAGTCAATTGACAAACATTAATTGTATTAATGTATTTTTTTAACAAATTTATGAACAAATTGTCGAATTAAAAGTACTTTATGAAATTTTATAACTATTGTCAAGAAAAAAATCGCTCAAATTTTGTCTAGCACAAGGTTCGCTCTTGTTTGCTTTAAAATTCGTGCAGGATTGACTCTTCAGATATATATACTTCACCTTTTTTCCAAGCTAAAAAAAAAGATGAACCTCATGTACTAAACAATATTTGAGCAATTTTTCTAGACAATCCAAATCATTCCCCAATTGAAATTCGAATTGTTTGCAAACATCATGAATCTTTTTGTTTGATTTTTAGAAATCAGTATTTTGATATGTTATTTATATCAATAAGAACAAACTATTTATAAATTAATATCACAAATCTGATCTCCTCGAATTAGTTCTAGATACTAATTTTGTTATTATGCTCTTGGAAGAAGTTCTATATATAAATCTATCTTGACTAAAAAAATTGAACATTCATTATTAATTTGGTCAAATGGCTATTACTCCATGAAAAAGTTTATTGGCGAAAATTAAATTAAATTGGTAAAACATGAAACATTTCCTTCTTCCACTCTATTTATAAAATTTGGTACAAAAAAATTAACTTATTATTATATTTTAGTTTTCTAATTTTATATTCTTGATTTATCCAATGACCAAAATACTTTTTTAAACTTTTATCATATTTGAGAGTAAATCTCTTTTTTCTTATGCCATGTCCAAATTATACCTTCTGCATCCATCCTTGCTTATATGCTACTACCTATTAAGATCACTGTGTAATGTGAAATAAATCTACTAATATTATATTTTTATCATTTTTGTGTAAATGGGCATCTACATGGCATGGACAATTCATGAAGAAACTTATATTTATGAACTTATTAGGAAGGTTTGATTTTCCATTTTGGAAAATCATACTTTTAGACAAAAAAAAAGAAGCCAAGTTATAGAATGTTGCAAGCATAATCTCATTCAAAATAACTTGAAGGTGATTAGTTCACCATTCGATGGAGAAAGATCAACTGCCTGAAAATTTGATTCAAGGTGAAGACATTGGTGAACTAGACGAGAAAAAAGTATGGAAAGAGAAACTGAGAAAAGAGATATTAGAAGAAGAGAAGGAGAGAATCCTGAACTTTGTGGAGTCTGAAGTGATAAAGAAAATGGTTGAGATAGAAAAACTATTAGAAATCGGAGGCAAGCCGTCTAAGTTGGTCCTTCTTCCGATAGATCATGCGAATGTGCCAAAATCAAGGTTGCCATTGGAGCAAGATAGCAGTTTCTCTTACCAATTGGCAAACACTGGTAATGGAATATCCTCATCACCTACTACCCTGGATTCTGGTATCAAAGGTGATTCTGAACTAAAATTAAATTTAGCAAAAGATGATTCTGCTGAGAATCCAACAATACCGGTGGAAGAGGCAAAGGCCGAGGTTTCATTTCACTTACTTTTATGATTAGTTCTCCTTCTTTTATTTTCTTATTATACTTTTCCTGACTTTTTTGTTTCGGTACTAATTAGGAACAAGCATCAGAAGAGAAACAGCACCAGAGGCCAAGTAAAAAGCAGAAGACAGGATGCAAATGGTCGTGCCCGCTTTGTGGTGTGACTGCAACAAGCGAAACCAACCTTAACAATCATTTCCTGGGGAAGAAACACAAACTCAAATCTACTAAAGTCCAGAGAGCTTTGAACAGTGATCGTGAGCATGCTGTTGCAGGAAAAGAAATGCCCTCAAAGGGGTTGCCGATGAAGGTTCAGGCAAATGGGAAATTATTTGTGGTGTATAAGAAAGTAAATATCTTGTTGTGCAGCAACAATAATTGCAATTTCACATGCTCCAACTCTGCTGAGATGGTTGTACATCTGACTGGGCCTGAGCATGATGTGTGTGAGAATGGTGAAGAGGTAAAAGTGGCAGCTAATTAGGAGGTAGAAATTTGTTTGGAGAAGATGTTACATGCAAGTCATTAATCTTTGTTTGCTTTCTGAAATAATCCTTTCTAGAATGTAGTCTTTTACTGGTTTATGGTGACATAACATGACCTATTTGGAAAATAATTGGGAATGTGTTCTCTTCAGTTTAATTTGCTAACTATTTTGAGTTTTATTGTTGCTTGTTTGTTGATTATGCATTTATTGTGTGTGCATTCTTATGATAAGATATACTCTCCAGGCTTGCTTAGAATATCGTAGGTCAATAAATAATTTGTTGTATAATACTAAACTGCAAATAGAAAATTAGAACTAGTAGTTCTATAAAAGAAAATGCACAGTGAATAATATTACAGTCTGTTGTTTTCTTTTTTTCTTTTTCTTTTTTAAAGATTTGAGTATGGTAATTGTTATATTCTCAAATAGAATTCTGCTATTACAAAAAGTTGCTGAAAACATTTTTATTAAGTTTTCTGCAACAAAAAGTATTCTTAAAGAATTTTCTTTTTTACAGAGAAAATGAAAACGCATCCTTGTTTTCATTTGAAGTGAAAGCAAAACTATTTTTTATCATGGAGAAGTAAATTTGATAATATTTTTATAAAGGGAGTTTATTAAACCATGAAAATATACTGTTATTGTTTCTGTTGATGTTTCTGTCTGTCACATGCCCCTCGAACAGCTTTTTCCGCTTGTGACGCTAGATTGACTGATACTTTTTTATTCAATGAAAGTCAAATAAGTTCTCTAACAACTAATTTGGATTTAAAACTCGCCACCTCACCCCACCTGTAGGGATCAAACCGCTAGTGGCCCCACCCCATGATAAACAAAAGAAAAAAAAAACTTTTTATTTTTTAACATGTGACAATGAAACGGGAGATTTGATAACAGCTAGACACTTGCAATCTTGTTTAGCAAACAAACATGCTGTTGGGTACCAATTTGTTGAAACCTTGGTATTGTATAAAACCATTGCCAGAAAACTAGGTCTTCCAAATCACTGACGCCACAATAACACTACCTGCTACTTAAAAATCAGTAGATCATTTTAAATTATACAATATACAAAAACTAGAACAGGAATCTATACATGCAACACTCATCGATCATAAGATTAAAAAAAAAAATAAAAGAAACAAGAGAAATGGTTTCCTGCCGCTAATCAGCTAGTAAATAAATGACCATCCCAATGTTTGTCAGCGTCAAATTCTTTATCGCACATACATGATCACCTAACCACCTCACTAAACTAAAATGAGATAATAAACAATAGAACATGCATCATCAAAATTCCTTTAGTTAAGTTCTTCGTTCAAGTATTTTCAACCTTAACTGCTGAAGAAGGATTATCCTTTAAAGCTGGCGCCTTAGTTCCCTCTGAATTGTTATCTCCTGATGAAGTGGAAGAGTTACAACTCATGCTCAGTAAAGTATGTGCTGATTCAATCATCTTGTCGCCTCCTAATTCAACCTCCTTGGCAAGGTTAACATCTGAGCTGGAAGGCACGTCAGGTTTTGGCAAAGGTGAATTTGTAGTAACTGAAGGGCGAGGCGAGTCAAGTGATAGTTTGGAAGGTAGATCATGGTTGTGTTTTCCTTCGTAGGTTACAACAACATTTTTCGAGTCATCAGGAGCCTTTTCAACATGTTTTCTGACAGGACAGCCTTCAAATGTGCACCTGTAGTAGCTTCTGTAAAAATGAAATTGAATAAAGAATCAGTAAAGGAAAGGTCAATTTGAAATCAACTGAACAGATAAACCTATCAGTTCAGATAAATCTATCGCCTGATCAAACACAGAAAGCAACACTAAAAATCAAATTTACTTGAATTTGGGTAATCTACACTTTGAAAACCAAACAGCAAATGCAAGTAAGAATAGTCTAATTAAAGCTCGGATATTCACAGAAAACCATATTTGAAAATATGCCCAGCATGGCAGACACTGAAGCACAGATATGATGATTGTACTGAAAGATTAATAACAGAAGAATTGCACATACCTAGGATTGGGATTTCCCTTCACAATCTTCTGCCCATACTTGCGCCACCTGTACCCGTCACTAACCTGGCTTGAGTTCTGCACGATAATTTTCTGTTCTCTGACTGTTCTCAGCACCGGCGCTGGTAACAGCATCGGGGGACTATGTGAACTACTTTGATTTGTTATTATCCTGCAATATTTATTATAATCATAAAAAAAAAGATCCATGTCAGATGATTATAGGGAGATCTGCAATAAAACCTTTATGCAATCAAGTAATCGCAGAAGATATCATTAATTCTACTATATAGAATGAAGCTCCTGTTCTTTTCTACTTCAAATTAATGAGTCACTTTGACAATGACACCTAGGAGTTGGAATGATGAGAACATATTCAATGGACATAAATCATCAGCATTCTGAAACAGAAGAATGACCATGTGTAAAAATGGCAAAAGCGATTTTATACTATACTACTTTTGGGCATCATTCCTGATAGCAACACAGTAAAGTGAAAACCCAGAAAATATTAAGAATCATAGTAGCAGGTCCACCTGACTGGTCATTTATCAATAAGATTGGACTCCTTTGCAAATAGCAAAAAAGATGACTTCTCTGCTGTTTATTTATAGTTAAGAATCCCCTTTTGTGAATTCTAAAGAAATGAGAAAGGAAGCATCACAGCCTTGTATGGAACATAAAGCCTTTTGACATCAGAAAGTAACAGTATATTCTAGCTTTCCATCACTGCATGGAAAAGCCTAAAGAAACATTCTTCTCTAGTGATAATAACATTCACAGAAAAAAAAAAGTTAGCACTAGCAGTGAGTGAGTAACTAAGAACTACATAAGATAAAAGTTTTGACAATTCACCTTTTCTTTGGGTGAGGCTCTTCTCCAGTATCCTCTTCAGCTTTGCTGCCTGGGTCCCCCTCACAGTCACTTGAGCAATACAGCTGCTGCTCTCCACTCTCCTCCTTCCTCGTCACCTCCTCTGACTTACAACCAGTATCCATCGATGCCTCTGGTTCATCGCTTGTCAGCACCAGGGGCATTGGTGGCTCTTTCTCAATGGAATCAGACGTCCCCTTAACTTTATAGAATCTTGTTTTCTGAGGGGGCTCATGGTTGTGGGCCCCACGGTAGGTGATCTCAACCACACGTCCATCAGGACAGTGCTCGACCTTCTTCTTGGCAAGGCAGCTTGAGTTGGTGCACCTGTTGTTTGAATAGATGTTAGGTGCACGTGAACCGAATTCTTGTTATGTTATCATAACTTTGGTCTATGTGCACTCAATGCATTTAGTTAAGTTAAGAATCCACTAACAAAACAAAGCCATATTATCTGTCCTTGGGAAATTTAATCTGTACTCCACTGCTGCGTCAAATTCGCAGAATATGAGGGATAGCTCCCTGAATCATTAAAAGGATATCATGTATACCCCAGCTCAAACTATCTGTCTTCCTCACAATATGTCACAAAGCAAAATAAGGGGGAAAAAGAAAGCATTTTTGGTACTTTTGAAGAAATCAGATGAGCAAAGTCACAGGTGATATTTACCATGTTTCCAATGACCAGCCATCTAGTATTTCTCATACTAAAGTGCCATACATGATATTTTGTGTTTTACTGAGGCAAACAATTATCAATACCTGTAGTAACTGCGTGAATTGTCACTACTCTTGACTTGCTTCTGTCCATATTTTCTCCAGTTGAAGCCATCGCTGGTCGAGGCATTTACTATGCTGTTGGCTGACTGGGGTGTAGAGGGCTCTGTAAAATGTGCGACTGGAGTTGCAGGTAACTCAGAAGAAGAAGATGGTTTTGGTGAATGGAGATGCATGTGTGCCTGGGCAGTTACAGTTGCCAAGGCTGCTTGGTGGCTCATAGCAAATTGGCCCTGGTTTCCAAGTTGATAATAAAAATATTAAAAGGAAGAAATCTAATTTCTATAGCAAAGATGATGACCAGTATGGCACCTACGGCACATGACCGTCAGTCCTACCAAATACCAAAAACAGGACCTGACGAAAACAATTAGACTTCATGCCTTCTAAAATTTACTGCAAGCAACAAAAATGTAAACTGTAGACCAGCTTATTTATCCTTCTTACTAAAATGAACTAAATACTTCCTAAGTTTAGAAAAATTAACCACACAAATTACCCAAGTCTCCACCAAGGAGAAAAAAAAATGTTGTTAACCTAGAAGCACAAGGACAGACCAACATAACTGCAAAGTGGGTAATTGAATAACCTTAGCTGATTAACACAGAACTAACCCTGTTTTGAAGGGATGTATTCAACTAACCAGTGAATTTAACTCAACACAAAATTGAAAAAATTCAAAAGTCAAAATTGAAAAAACCTACAGGGCAATCAGAGAAGAACTATACGAGAACTGCAAGCTCAAAATCAGAGTTGTATTGATTTGGAGAATTCAAATTTCTCTAATACAGTCGTACATCCTTTATTTGGTAATTTCAATTCAGGAAGGTCATAGTAGAAATTACAACCAGATCAAAGTAGAAATAGAAGTTGTTTAAATATAAATATTGGTGGAGAAAGCGGGTAAATGGTAACTACGGGTTAATTTGTCGGATACAATGGGTAAGAATCAAAAAATTATCCACAATTAACATTAAAAATTCAACCGCCTTTAACTTATCCTAATCACAGTTGACCAGTCAAAGTAATCCTCAAGTCTTTACTTCCCAACAAAACCACAACCAAAATATTCACGAAAATTCAAAACGATTAAAGTAAGAACAGGTCAAGAGTCAATCTGACTAACCCCAAACCCTGAGGCCTCGATCAGAAACCCAGGCGAAGGAACGACCGTCACAGCCGGTACCACTGGTACGGCCGCGACAGCACCACTGCTGGACCCTGCATCAGGTGCCGCCGCTCCTTTCTGAGACCCTGCCATGGCGCCAGCTAACAACTGAGAGAAAGTCTTCCCATCTCCAGTTCCCTCCGCCGCTTTAGCTCCTTTCTCGGGAGCATCACCATCCGCAGTCGCCGTTGAGCTGCCGGGATCCGCTACGTCATCTGAGGTGAGAGGGGCGGGAGTGGTGGGTTTGGCGGGGGAGTCTTCTGGCATGGGAGGGGAGGTTAGGGTTTTGAAGGGGTGGGGGGGAGGAAGGGGAAGAGAGGAGAGAGAGAGAGAGGGAATTCGGAGGTCGAGGGAAAGGGAGAGGAGGGGGAGAAGGCTTTTTTGACTGTGATTGACCAGGTGTTGCTTTGTGTTGGTCTGGCCTTTTTGGAAGGTTGAGGAGGAGACTTGACGGCGTTAATTCAATAAATGGTAAGAGGTGATACGGAGCCTAGAGACTGTCAGCCACTAGTTGGGGAGGCCAAGAGTTGACTGGATGCGTTCTTGCTCATTTAATGCATGCCGACTCTAATTTTACTGTTTATGTCCGCTAGAACAAAATCAAAATATTTCATGGTGATAAATAAATCGACTCTAGAATATAAATCCTCTGACTTAACAAACAAATAAATATTTGGAAAGCGTTGAGATTTAGTAATTAATAATCCGAATAATGTCTATACTATGAGGTTATTATTATAAACTTTTTTAGGAAATGATTCATTGAATTTACAGAATTTAAATTGGAGGTATAGTATATCTTTGACTAATGACTACAGTATAGTTTATGTTTGTCATTTACTAATACATTCATTGACAAAAATAAATAAAAATAATAAGAGTTGCTATACAAGTCGATATATGAGCTGTGTGTGTATAAATAAAAAGATGCTTTGAACAATTATGACAAACAATCTTGTATTTTCATATCGACATTGAGTTAAAAAAATATATTTAATTTATTAGTGATAAGCATAATAAAACATTACTTCTATTATAATCTACATTTTTCATAATATAACATCAATTTAAACAACACAAAGTTGGTTATATAAAAAACTTTCTTTCCACATTTGAAAAATGAGGTGATGTCTTGAGTGTGATAATTTGATGCATGTATTAATTAAAATAAATAAAAAAAGTCAATGATGATTTAGTGAACCATCAAAATGAACAATTGGATCTCTAATTGAAAAGTTCAATATTTACATTCCTTTTAGACCTATTATTTAAGAGATTCTAATTAATCATCGTTCTTTATTTGTTATGATTTAGTTATTTTTTTGAAAATTAAACCTTATAATAAATAGCAATTGTTTAATATGTCCTTAATCATCTACTCTTTAGTAGTATTAGTTTTATATTGAAGGATATTATGTGCATGTCAATGAATCTAATAAAAGCCGACTCTGTAAAAAATGCTCACCAATCACATAATCATGTAAGATTATAGATTTTTATATCACTTATAATTTTAAAATCCGACCTTTTAAATGTGATTTATATCATAGACATTAAAATGATAGAATTTGATATAAATTTTATCATTCATCAAACAACTTAAACTTGCAATATTTTATATTTAACAAACTTGATTGAAAATATTAGATAATATTGAAATTATATGAACATAAAACACAATCAATTAATAATATCAACAACGTGTCTATAATTTTCTTTCTATTTTTTTATGTGTTTTGTGTTTTTGATTTTCTTAACCTTAATATTACCTTATGAGACATGTTAAATTACGATACGTTCTGACAAGTCGCTACAAACTTTTTTTTTTTTCTAATTTTGTAAAATTCTCTTTCCAAATACATTTATACTTATACCAATTCATTCCAAAGAAACTAACATATCTGATAAAATAAAACCAGCACACTCTCTTTCTCCCCTGCCGTACGGATTAAAGAGTAAATGAGAAACAGGTCCATGCAAAAGTCCCAATTAAGGGGCAAAAGTAGTGGGGGGACCAAGAGTAGTGTGGGCCCCTGGGTCTGTTCACCGTGACTTAACGGCTCTTTGTCTCTGCCGTTAGTTTTATAGCTCAAAGAGCTTTGACCTCCGCATAGTAACCAGTAACTACATCCAACAGGGGGGCTCTCTGAATCCTCTGCTCCATCTTTGGCCACCTTTTGTTGCTCAAGATTCTCTGTGGCCGTAACAATTCACTCCGTTTTGTAAAAAGATCACCGCGGTGAGGCCGATTTTTTTATTTAATAGTTTGTAGGTATACAATTAAGTATTTGGAAAAATGTGATATGAATTTCGAAATATAGAAGGAACGCGAAATGTTTCCGCGCGTTAGCTTGACATGAAAAATAATTTCACGTGTCGGCAAACTAGATAAGCGAAAAACTACGTGTCACAGAAGATCTCGCACACGGAAAAAAAAATAGCGTGTCGGAGGAGGAGACCCTAAGCCTATATCATCCATGCGCTACTACATTTGATATATGCTCTGATGGAAAACTAGTCGAAAGATGTCACATGCTAGTATGTTTATGCTGTATACTTCAAATTTCTTTCATTATTTTATTTTTCTAATTCTATTTAAAAGAGTAAGGTAACTTCATTTTTGTTAATCTCCAACAATTTTTTTTGATACGTTTTTTTTTTAGAAAATTTTAATCAAAAATTGAGTACAATAAAATTATAGTTAAAAAATGAAATTTACAAAGAAGTTAATTTGTTGGTATTAATATTATGAATTTTGAATTTATTTATGGCATTGTGACATTTTTTTTTATAAGATTCAGAATGATTATGATTAATTTCAAATATTCTGAAATATTCGGTTACAATTTACTTATATTGACACAAAACTTTAATAATGTTTTATGCCTACATAAAAAATTTGTATGTCATCTTTTGTGAACCTAAAATGTAGTATGTGAAATTTATGATATTTGTTGAGTTTTTATGTTATTAAGGTATTTAAGTTATTGTTACAACCAAAGTTTCAATATGATACTCATGACAAATCAAGAAGTCAATGATAATTGATAACCCTTAACTACATATGAGTAATATGTATATGATAAACTGATATTAGTCAATTTCTAAATTGATAAAATAAAAAAACGATAAGAAATATTTCAAATTAATGTTTTCAAAGAAATATTATAAAATATTTTGCATTATGACTCTAAATACCAACGTTGATGAAATCCTTTTTTTTTTCTATTTGAGGCTCATAAGCAATTGTTTGTTTAAATTTTTTTAGAAAGATATTACAAGATATTAACACACACAAGATCAACGAAATGAAAACAAAACAAAAAAAAATCTAACGTTTAAGGAAAAAAAGGCAACAAATACTAGAAGGTAAAAATATTAATGCCCTCTCTACATACAATATATGTACTGCAGTAAATGATAAAAACATTCGCCAGAGATGTTTCAAAATTTTCAGACATCACGGGATCAAGATTCTTGTTGCTTTTTCTGCTTATTTCCGATCCAAGGGTTGTTTTCTTCACTGTGTGGAGAGGTGAGTAATAAATTCCTCTGTTTTTTGTTCTTTTTCTCTTTCTTTTAATACTTTCTCCTTTCCAACTGTGAGAACTGAGAAGTGAGTAATTAGGTAGATGATCCAAATTACAATTGTTGACTAGTCAATTTTTGACCAGTGGAAATAATACGATGTGATGATGTGTCTTTGTCACGCCAGAAATGAAATGAATATGTTGTGTAATGTTTGATTATCTCGTAGCTAAGATAGTTGAATTGATTAATCCTGTTAATACAAAGTTTGTGAGTCGTTTAACTATTTTACCAACCGTGTTATATTCACCTTTTTATAAAAAAAAAAAACAATTAGTGCTTAAAATAGTTTAACCTATTATTTTTTTTTTGTATTAGCAATCTCATGTAAACACCTTTTGTTGCAGGGAAAAAAAATATTATGCCTTATTGCATTTATTACGTGTTTTCCAATAGTATATTTATCTTAATACCACAGACTAAGTATAATAGTGATAGATCTCGTCTATCTACAGAGAGATACATGTTCAAATCTCACAAAAAATATTTAAAAATAAATAAATATCGGAATTAACGGGAGACCTTATATCTAGGAGCGGATCTATATTGGGACAAGCCTAGACTAATACCCACACTTAATTTTCAAAATCAATAAAATTATATATTTTTTTCCTTTAGATTAATATATTAAATACGAAATATCTAGACTTAAATAAATAATACTAAAAGAAGTATTATTTTTTGAGGTGTCCTTTGCCATTAAATGGGCCTTTTAATTGTGCGCACCTTCAATTTAATCTGATCAAAATTCTCCTGTCTTTTTTAACATGGTCAGAATTTATTGGGCCTATACAAACACATTTAAGTGGTTTAGAAAGGCATAGCCTTTGAGTTTTTAATCCGAGAAGGATTAGTTGTAATTGGATGAATATTTCTATGAAGAAATGTAATATAGCATGGATGGAGGCCTATTTAAATTGTGATAGTGGCCTGGTTATATTTATAGGTTGGGCTTTCATTTTATTTTATTTTTGCTTTTTTTCCCAAGTGAAATATTAAATTTCTGGCAACAACGAAAATTCTGGTGGATTTTGTCATTGTTATGCATTTAAAAATACTTCCAAAAAATTATTTCTTGAAAAGGAAAAGAAAATATTATGAGGATTGGACTAGTTTTGACAAGTATTGAAAAATCCATTGAAAATATTCATAAAATAAATGCCAACTAAATGATTATTGTGTTTGACCATTTAAAACTTAAAAGCGATGTAACAAATGATTTCATAATTTAAAGTAGTTTGTCTTGTAGCAATTGAGTTAGATAAGTTTGAAAGGATGTTCACAAATTTAGTAATGTAATAATCACAAATTTGTAACTTGGTCAATTTCTTCTTACTTTTGGCACATATTCACACATCATTATTTATGCTTACCAAGTCACAAAATCTCACAATCCATGACTTCTTAAATAAACAAATCATTAATTTATATAACTTTTTTTTTTCCAAAGGAAGAAATATTCTTGACAGCACATGAATGATGAATGGACTTTGTTGTTTGTTAGCTTTGCTTAGTAGAACATAATAACATATGATTGAGTTTATGTCAAAACAAATTAAAGCATACACCATGCATGTTCTATTGTTATGGCCATGTCCATGTGGAAAGACATGCATAATCATGAAAACTTCAATTTTTATTTCTTTCTTTCTTTATCCATTTTATTGTAAGTATATTCATGAATTGTACGGATTTTTTAATTAATTATTCACCAAAATTGTATTTTATTTTCCTCAGAAACTTCAGATTTTTATATACGTTATAACAAGATTTATTAACTTCATATTATTTGTAAATCACAAAAGTTAAATATCATCTAATTATAAGTTCTGTTTAATTTTGCCATTCCTTTTTGTTGATCACCTTTTTGCTATTGGTTTACTATTAATATAATAAGGTTTTCACAAAAGGTCCTTTTATCCCCAACTCAAATATTAATTAATTAATACATAGATGTTGTGAGTATGATCTTCTAGAAATTAAATACGGAATCATTAATTTAATTTGCTCTATAACTTTAACACATGTAGGTGTAGCATTAATATATAGTAGTGCGTGTAATTAAAAATTGCACTGAAATGGACGCACAAAGTGGCCTTTTCAGGCGATTAATGGTGCATAAAACAGGAATTAATTAAAGGGAAGATACTTACTTAATTAATTAAATAACTTGGATCCTTTTTCGTTGATAAATCATTGTTATTCGCCAGCAGGAAAATTCCAACTGATAATTTAAAATTTAAAATTGAAGATTTTCTGTATGAGCTTAACCAATTAAAAAATCATGGTTATTGAAAATCATAAGTTTCATCCTTATGGAATTAAACTTAAGATATTTTGATAATTTCATTTTCAAGAACATTAATTATGTGCATTTAAAAAAAATTAGTGCACAGATTTATACACAATAAATTTATGATGTTTTAGCTAGGCAGTGCTTAATTAATGATGCTCATAATAAGAATTATTAATTTCCAGAGAAAGTATCAAAAGTACAGTAGGATAATATAATTATATAAACTACAAGTTGTAGAAGAATCAGAATTAATCATGGAATTCATAGAATAGGCAAAAAAAAAAAAAATTCCTTGCACCTGAAGATTAATTACAACCTCTCATAACTAGGCATCTGGTATAAACTTTTCATAATTATGTCTGATTATTTTATTTTTTAGTACAATTCTGTAAATAATTAATTTTCTCATTAAAAAAAAGGCTGTAGAGAATTAATTTTCTTACCATTTTCTACATCAAATTAATTAACTCTCCTTGTAACAGTGTGATAAGTACATAACTTGAAAGATATTTGTATACTAATTTAGTGCTATCCTAGAAAGGAACAAACACTGCAAAAATTCTTCTAATGGTACAAAAAAAAGGGGGGGGGGTTTAAAATTTTAATTATCATTAACACAAACTTGGTTTCCTTAATCTGTGAAGATTGTTCTGTGATGATTATGCCTATGCTTTGTCCTCAAGGAAGTGTTTTTATGACTTATAATTATGAAGAAGTTTCATCAAGCTTTAAAGTAATTATGCACTTTAAAAACTATAATAATGAGAAATAATTATTTCAAATCTGAAGATAGTAGTAGTAGCAGCAGCTAGTGCAAGGATCTTTTGGTTTGCTTCTTAACATGGCATTATTTAATTTCCAAAGATGCCTCTGTCTGTCTGTGGATTGTGTGAGTGTTTTGGAAAAAGTAACTTGGTGCTTTTTCAAGATTAACAAAATTAACTAATTATTTATTGAGAAGTCTTTATCAGGCTTTTAATTCAAAGAGGAGCCTCCAATAATAATAATAATAATAATAATAATAATAATAATAATACATATAAATCTCTCATTCATTAATTTAGTCACGGTCTCAGTGCACATGCTATGCGCGTGATAAAGTGTACCTGAAACAGTTGCTTGTTTGCGTCGTATTAATTAAAGGAGCTGCTTATGGTGAGATTTTAATTGTAACTTTGATCTGACATTAAGGCCACTAAATTAATTTATGGGTACTCAATTTTTACAGATATAGACAGTTGAATGAGCTTATGAGCACTTCTTTTTAGTTGGATTCATTAAAATTAAAATATTAATTTTTTTTATTACCTAGAACAGGTTCTCTAAAACAAACCTCCATAATAATATACTATTTCCGTTATATTTGTGGCGCATATATTTATTATTTAATATTTATAGTTAAAAAAAATGGAAGTTATGCATTTCAGAAAATATAGAGTGTGTTTCAATTTTGATCATGCAATCTAGGCTAAGGATTCAAACAAACAATTTTTAAGTTGCATTAAATTTGATATAAGTCCTATACAAATCATAGATAAAATGTCTGCAAATATTTAAAATTTTTGACAAACAATTTATTTGTTTTTATGGTTGTCAAATATTTTCTTTTAGATGTTTTCTTATGAGGATTGTATTTATGTATCTTTGTAAAGACTAAAAAGAGACAAGTTTTACACCACCTGTGCTAGTCGATTAAGCATGTAATTTCTTGTTGTCAATATAATTAATGAATCCTTTGATTTAATTTTATTTCTGCTGAAGTCCACTGATATGATTTGATTCTCTAAGATAAATATGTTATTTCTGGTGGCAAATTTTATGATAGTGTAGCATGGTGCTTGCTTTATTACCTGCAGAGGACAGTAACTCCTCTACAAAAGCAAAAGTCAAAATTGAAAAGAAAAAAAATTCAAACATCTACAGAAATCAAAAACATTCACACCAACCAAAGCCAGAGGTATTAAATTCTTCTTTAGACTGTTCTCACCATCATTCCATAATGCCCCCACCAGAGCCAGAACCAGAACCAGAACCAGAACCAGATCATTAATTATTATTTATTCAAAACACCCTGCCATAATTTGAATTTTTTTGCCACGCTTGATTAATTAATTGTGTTTAGGAAGAGAAGATATATGTAGTCTCTTCTGTACCAAATTAAATTAGTAATAAAACTTAAAAATGGAGATCTAAAGAAGGGTTGGTGAATGGAGACGAAGCATGGTGGTGCTGTCATTGACTATAATGATAAGCATCATTAAGAGGAAGAAGCAATTAAAAATGTTCAAAAAGTTTCATGTAGAATTGTTCTACAATTAGTTTCTGGTCTAAACTGATAGGTAAGCTACATTTTGAAAGAAATGTATTAAATTTAACACCTGTTGGGCAGGTTCAATGTATTATTGTGAGATAATCATACGTCATATTAACACAAGTAGGGGTTAATTAACTAATGAAATGGAATTAATGTAACGGTATTATTTTGAAGAACTCATAAACTTGCCTTACAAAAATAATTCTTTTGAACTTTACAAGACACTAGATTTGGTAGGTGAAGGTATATATAACTATGTATATTATAATTTGATTTCTCCTATGATTCAGTTTTCAACTTTTTTCTGCATATGCAAATATTGTAACTCAGATATTACCAAAAGAAGTTTTCAAATAGATTTGTTATTTTCTCTTTTCTTTTTTTAAGGTTTGCCAGCCATTACAAACTAAAAGTATATAAAAACAGAAAACTTATAAAATACATAAAGTTCAAA
This sequence comes from x Bolboschoenoplectus mariqueter, assembly GCA_037678475.1. NCBI lineage: Eukaryota > Viridiplantae > Streptophyta > Magnoliopsida > Poales > Cyperaceae > x Bolboschoenoplectus > x Bolboschoenoplectus mariqueter. The sequence continues at coordinate 260,087 of CM075260.1, read as the reverse complement.
CATTATATTATTTACATTAAAAAAAAAGCAAGAAAACACACTGAAAGAGCTGATACTAACCACTCTACAAAAGCAAAGCAATTAATCCAGCAACTCCACAACCATTTCCTTGCTTCTAATTCTGCTTCACTTAAAGTGACACTTCCACTTGAGAAAATTCATATATTTATTTCTTTCCACAATAACAAACATTTAATGTGAATCCCATTTATTAAATTTGTTGTTTTCAAATGCAAAAAGATGTTAGACTCAAGAAGTTCTTTTATATAATTGGAATAATCCCTAAATTACATTATTCTAGCTATGTCCATGCATGTCAATCAATTTATATTGAGAAGTTGGTAAACATGTCATTATATTTCATTGAAAATGTTAAGTTCATAAATTTAATACAGTACTCTACAAATGAATTCCCATCAAGGTTGGTATCACACATCATGGATATATTCGTGGGTCAACAGCTAGCTATATAGCTAATAATGAGTTAGGAGGTGGTGGTGGAAGCATTTGGAAATCATTAGCATGTGATATATTATTTTTAGTTGCGCTAACAACATTAATTAATATGCTTAATTTTATTGTAAGTTTGGCTTTAAGCATGATGAAAAAGACATTCATAGGCTGTCTCCTCATTTCTCCTGTTAGGAACATACCTGGCAAATGCTAATTATGTACATTTTCATGCACACTGAACTCATGAGTAGCAGCCCTCTTTGCCCCCAAATAGAAAACCATATAATTAGGTGATGCTCCATTTTAATTATTCTCTGGTGTGGTGCTATCAAATATATCTCTCTCTCAATCTGCAAGAATACCTCTCAGCAATCAGCAAACATCTTGTATGTAACAGAGGATTTAGTATTTTCCAATCACCCTTAAACCAAATGTCACAATTTCAGTTTAACACTGCAATTATGTCACATTATCTCAATTTGTTCACGGAAATAAATGTTGTTCTTACCATTGAGGGTACAAAAAAAAATTAAAAAATAGTCTGGATACCCCCAAAAAAGATGAAAAACCAAGAGAATAAAAAGACATGCTGAAGTATAGCTAAGTTAATTACCTTACCAGGTTCTATTTTAGTATTGAAACAGAAGAAACTAAAGAGAGGATCTCCTTAAAGCTTCTTTTTGTTTAATTAAAGAAACTGATACTGTGAGCATGTGTTAGCAACTCTACATAGCATCTTCATTGAAAAGGAAGAAAGTACCAGTAAACACCAATAAAAAAGAACGAAAAAGAAAAAGAAAGAAAAAAAAAGACCATGCCACTTATCATTTTATGGCTAAAAAACCCCATGCTTTACAACATCCTTTCTCAACTTTTAACAAAAGCTCTCATCAGACAGTCAATTAAAACCCTATGGTAAAAGATCTCTAGTCTTTAGTAGTCTTAGGCTCAATATCCTTCAACAAACCTACAATCTGTTGCATAGCGGGTCTCTTAGTCGGTAAATCTGCAGTGCACAAGTACCCGATCCGCAATGCCTCCTCCATTTCTTTTTCTAATCCAGTATCTCTAATTTTTGGGTCAATTATGCTTGACCCTTGTCCTCTCTTCACCATGGCTCTAGCCCAACCAACGAGACTGCTCTCCTTCGAATCCTGGTAATCATCACCTAATGGTTTCTTACCTGTTAAAAGCTCCAACAATACCACCCCAAACCCATACACATCCGACTTGGTGGTTGCTCCTGCCGCTGAAGGATTTCCTGTACCTGAAAATTCTGGTGGGGTATAACCAGGCAACCCATTAGAGTTCTCCTCATCAGGGTTCATACCCGCAATCATAGACAGTCCAAAATCTGCCAACCGAGGCTCCATTGAGTCATCCAAATATATGCTACTGGCCTTCACATCACGGTGCACAATTTGTGGTATACAACCATGGTGTAAAAATGCAAGCGCTCTAGCTGTTCCTAGTGCAATTTTGTGCCGAAAACGCCATGTGGTTGTTCCTTCAGGGGTAATTTGGACATTTCGCATGTTATCACCATTTTCGTCCTCCTCCCATGTGTCACTACTCCAATCCTCAGTACTTTGCACCCCCAGGGGCAAGTCATGGAGTAAGTTGTGCAAATTACCATTCTCCATGTATTCATATATGGCGATTCTCTGGTCACCAGCTAAGCAATAGCCAGTAAGCGGTACCAAATTTGGATGCTTGATTCGACCTAGCCGCTCGAGCTCTCTCTCAGCATCTTGGTCTGCCATGGTCAAACCATGTACCAACACCTTGACAGCCACTTGTATACCACCTTGAAGAAAACCCCTGTACACTGGACCAAAACGCCCTTCAGCTAGTAAGGTACCTCGGTCAAAGTTTGATGTGGCAGCTAATAGATCAGAGAAGGTGAAGTTTACCAACGGTTTTTCAAAAATTATGACTGGTACAGAGGTAGCAACTTTCACATCAGCAACCCAAGTGGTCGAGTCAGTTTGGAAAGAGAAAGGACCTGACATGCTATTTTCTTCCTTGTTCAATGAGATTTGTTTCACCTCCATCGGTTTGTTTCTTTTTCTTAACCCTAAGAAGAGGCACACCAACCCTAAAACCATGCAGAGAGCTGAAAGGGACATGGCTAGGATGAGACTAAGGCGTTTGCGTTTTGATTCCGTATTTTTCATGTGAACTGGATCCACAGCAATCGGGCAGTCATTGTGGGACCCAATAAAGGCTGTGCTGAAATCATCAAGGGAAAAGTGGGGCCCGCATACAGTGAGGTTATTGTAAGAGAAATTGAATTTTTGCATGTTGGGTATTTTTTTCTCTAATGGCTCAGGGATCTGACCGGTGAGGTTGTTTACGGAAAGATCAACAATTTGGAGGTCTTCAATACCAAAATCTGGGATTTGGCCGGAAATACAGTTATGTGATAAGTCTAAGGTTTTCAAACTAACCAATAGAGAGAAATCAGATGGTATCTGTCCAGATAGTCTAGTATTAGACAAATTTAGGTACTCCAAACCAGACAATTTTCCTAGTGAAGGGAATTTCTGGAATGAGAAATTATTGAATGCAAGGTTGAGATGGTTGAGAGATCCATATCGGTCTAAACCATCTGAAAATTGACCCGTAATTTCATTCATTGACAAATCAAGGTATACCAAGGAGGTCAGGTTTACATTCGGCATTTGTCCCTGAAAATGGTTACTGCTGAAGTCTATGGTCTCCAATGGGTCATGAAACACAGCTGGTATAGGCCCTTGAATGGAATTGGATGAAAGATTGAGATAGGTAAGAGAAACAAGGTCTGATATATTAGGTAAGCTTCCACTAATTCTATTCCCACCAAGGTTTAGCAACTTCAGTGATTTCAACACATTCCAGGATTCATTTGGTGCCAACCCATCAAGCAAATTATTTGACAAATCAATGGAGACCAAGTTCTTGCAACGAAGAATTCCATCAGGAATGGACCCAGAAAACCGGTTGTAGGCCAAATTGAGAAGAGTTAAGCTTGTGATTGACCCCAAAGATCCAGGTATCTCTCCAGTGAACCCATTATGTGAAAGATCGAGGCTTTCTAGTGCCCCGAAATTACCGATGTTGTGTGATAAAGATTCATTTATGTTATTGAAAGAGAGATTTACAGATTTCAGAGTACTACCCAATTCCCACATGTCAAGGGAGAGATTGCTGATACTGTTGTTGCTTAGATCCAGTTTTTGGAGCTTGGTAAGCTTTCCAATGGTTTCTTCAGGAATGGAGCCGGTGAGACCGCGACCGGATAAGGATAACTCGATGACCCTTTCTCTGTTGGAGTCACAGGTGACTCCAGCCCACGTGCAGACTTGAGAGGAGGTGGAAATGGAGCGGTAGCCCATTGCGCTGAAGAAATTGGAGAGGAAGGAGGCATCTGTGTTGGGTTCTTGAGAGGTTGAGCTTTCGACGAGGAGCAAGAAAGAGAGAACCAATGCAACGGTGGAGAGTCTCATTGTTTTTTTTTGTGGTGGTGGTGGTGGGGGGGGGGGGGGGGGGGGGAGGAGGGAGAGAGAGAGAGAGGGAGGGGGAGAGAGAGAGAGAGAGAGTCGTCAGCTCCAAACCCTCTTTTGAGCTTTGCCTTACTGTCCGAGGAGGTAATAAAGGTAGAAAGAAAATGCCATGAAAGAAAAATCCATATTTTAGGTGGTGGGTGGACTGGAGAGACTACTCCAAACTACTATAAGAGGGGCAAAAATGAGAAAGAGAAGGGAACTGGTGAGGAGCGGAGAGGAAGTTTAGGAAATAGGATATGGTGGTGGAGCATATAAAGCTTAGAACGCGCAGAAAGACCATGCAATGCTCTAACTTTTTCCCTCCCTCATCATACTCCTCTCTTTCGCTCTTTTTTATTCCATCGCTCTGTGTATGTTACAACAACAATGTACAAGCTGTAGCCAGGACTAAAAAGCGAGCGCTTTGGATGGGAATGGGAATGGGAATGGGAATGGGAATGTATGCGCTTGGGATTTTTCGGTGCATCATGCGGGAACACACAGCAAAAGAAAAAGAGAGCGCAGGAATAGGGGGCGGATGGATTCTCTGCAGCTGATGGTTTCAGGGAAGTATTATTTGAAGGGGACCACCATCAGACCATGGGTTTTGGGTGCTATTACAAATTAGTATTTTGACTCTACTTAATTAACAAGTCAATATTTCCAATTGAGATGGATGTTAAAAGAAGAAAATATCTTATCTATCTATAAATAATCTAATTTCAAAAGGATGTGTGGGTATATATTTCAAAAGTAATTAATTTGTAAGATATTTGACATTTAAATTCTTGTATATATGGTCCATTTGAATTTAGCACAATAAATTATATTTTAAAGGGGCGTTTGTAAAAGATGAGCAAGAGTTGACCATTTCTTTCTCTTTTTTTTATTTTTTTATTTATACTTACAATAATTTGCAACATGCATGGTCTTCTAGCGCAAAATACTTTATGTTCTAATTAGAAACCACCATATCAGTCAATTAACAATTATAGAAATGAAAATACTCCGAAACCAAAATGTAAAAAAAAATTACTAAACTAATAACATGAAAAATAAATTTATTTCAGATGCCATGAAATGAGTTGTTGCATAGCGGTGAGTAAGTGAGGTTAATAAATGAAGAAATTTATTATGTTTGACCTTTTTTATGCAATGGTCCAATAATTACCATCATATTTGCAAACAGCTTAGGTGGGCTGCCAATATTAAATGGCTTGTTTAAATGTATGTTATAAAAGTTACAAGAAATATGTTCAAAAAATTAAAGTAATTATGAATTAAAGTGTATTTTAACTTGATAAAAAAAATATGATGGTTGTGGATATTTATTTCATATTGTAATAAACAAGTACATATTACATAATAATTAAGTATGCATTCGGCCATAACTAAACGTATATTATTATTACTTAGTAACATTTAATTTGATGTTTAAGTACATATCTTACAACAGAAAAAAGAAAAAAAAACATATATTTGACGATCAGACCAGACAAAGCTACATAAAATCTGAAAATTTTAGATCAGTAGCATATATTTCTGACAGAAACACTGTCAAATTTTTGAAAATTGAAATACAACACCGGGAACGAATTTAAGCAAAATTCAATAGCATATATTTTGCTCAGTGATGAAATGGATCAAAATTCCTGCTGCTCCAAATTTTTAAACATTCATAACTCAACTGAATTGGCTTGATTGTTTGAACTCAAAAAAAAAAGAAAGAAAAGAATTTGGTTTGATTGTTGCTGTTATTATATATATGAGGGGTGTTCTCAATACCTTTGAAAAAATCAAAATATTTCTTTGTGCTTTTTCAAAATTAAAATCATTGCCAATTTGTTGTTCTTGGGGTTAATTTTTACTTATAGCTAAATTTGATCGACTGATATAAAACAAATTTTGTGAATATTTAAAATTGAAAAAAGTCAAGAAAACAAATTTAAAAACTAATGTGGATGACAAAAAATAAAAAAAAACTACAAGGATGTATATTTAATAAAATATCAAATGATACTCAAATTACATAAAATTTTGATGCACTATCAATTTATAAACCCATGAAAAAATACCTAATTTTTTTTGAAACAAATTAAATTAAAAATTTAAATATATTACCTAAATTTACAAAAGAAATATTACCCCGATCCAATTTAGAAAATTCTATCTCGTTACATGTGGCAAACAAGCCATGAGTATCATTACTATTCGTTTTACGAAAATCGAGGAAAAACATAAATGACCTCATTTACAAATTGTACCAACAAATCAGGCATCAATTAATGCTCTTGACGACTAATAAGCATATCTGTCACGACTCAGGACAATACTATTTTTTTCTTCGGATTTAATATGTTGCGTCTCTAATCTAATCGCAAATTTAATACGGTCAATATAAATTTTATTTTTTTATGAAGACATTCAGATGTAAATTTTATAAAATAGAATACTGAAATTAATGAAAATTCTTATTTTCAGAAAAAAAATTATATTGGGTTTGATCCGAACCTGATATCATTTTAACTTTCCAGGTTTAATCCTTTTTTTTTCTCTTTATAAGAAAAAATATACACCAGTTGAATTTGCAAGATTATGTGAAATTGATTAACTGCGACCAACTTTTGTTTAATTACTGAAATAATTTTTGGTGATTTACTGATTGAAACATGCAGTACTTTGTTTGTGAAAGGTCGCATATTTGAAACTCGATTGAAATTTTTTTTATGAATATTTAAAATTAAAAAAATAATTTTCATAAAATTCTAGAGTTGAAATTTTTTTTATAGACTGAAACATCAGTATAAATTGTGGATTAGCGTATTAAACAATAATACAAGTGGAATAAAAGTTGAATTAATAAAAAATAATATTATTTACTTATCTGGTATTGGCTGATATATAATTTGAACCAAGTTCAATTAGATAAAATTATAGAACAAATTGAAGATTAAAGAAAGATATAAAGGAATGCATGTTATGCTTTATAAATTAAATTAAGAAAGAACAAAGTGATCCATGTAATAATATAGTGCCTAGCTTCATCCTCTTAGTTTATTTTAATGGCATGAAATTTATTCTCCTAACAAACTATAATTAATAGGATAATAAAAAAAATATAAGAGAACTATCTTTATCTTTTCTAAATTGAAAAAAGAAAACTTAAAACTACTTTAGTTGTATAATAATGTAATCAAAGTAGGTACAAATCTTACACGTTTTGATGTGATACCTTTTTTTTTTAAATTTCTTTAACTACTTTAGTTGTATATAATATATCGACATGCTAATTATTTTAAATTTGTTTGATTCATCAAGCAAAACGTAATTAATTGGCAAATTAGGAAAACGAAATGCACATCTCTTCTCTAGGAATTTGAATTTGAACTGTACTCAGCCCAATTTGGCCTGTTTAAATTTGGCGGATTTGAATTTATTCTTCTCCAGCCCATAATTATTAATTAACAATACGTTTTTCTCCAAGATAAATAAGGTGTACTTTGAAATTTTGTTTAACAACAAAGAGCCGAAGAAGAGACTATGTTTTTTTTTTTTGAAGAAAAAATAAGGATCAGGCTCTTATATTTTTAATTAAAAACAAAATGTTTACAATGGTCAAGAAATTTGGGGTTACAAGATAAATACAACAAAGAAATAAATAAAAAAAAACCAAAATATGAATGTTATTTCCATCCTTGTAATAGATATTTAATTAAGCAATTTTTTACAATAATGATTTTAGAACATCTCCATCTCTACAATTGTTAATTCGCTGACGTAATAATTTCTAAGTGGTAAAAAAAATGATCTTAAACAATTTTAAAAATGGAGATATCTCATACCACTTTCAAATGAATTACAAATCTTATGTGATATTTTAACAAAACTTACTAATTTAACAAGATTACTAAATTAATAAATATTCTCTAACCCTGAAATTATAATTGTAATTATTATATAAAATTAAACAAATCAATTTGAAAGTGAAAAGGAGATGCTCTTAGTACAATAATTCATGATATTTTTTTTTAGAGAGTTCACAATGCTACTATAATGCTACTATAGGAGTCTTAATAATGATATGTAAAATGTGATGACACCAACTCTGATCGAAAAGTCTAAGCGCAAATAATGGCACATTGACAAGAGCGTATATAGACATGTTTTAAACGAGTATGAATAATATATTAATTGAGAATTATGTAATTATTATTTTAACAATTTTTATAAGTATGAAATCGAAACGAAGGATTTAATTAGAAAAAAATGAAGGTCAAGCAAAATATATATAGCAAAATTTTCTTCAAAAATAATGGGAAAATTAATATTATTATAACTGGGGATCTCTCGACAATTATATATTTTTATAATTTTGATAACGGATTTTTAGATAATTTAAAAAAAAATCTTAAAAATAGAAAAAATTTATAAATATATTCTTTAACTTATAGGCCGATTGTGTTTTAAATTTTATGCAATTTAAGTTTTATTTGATATTTTATTAAAGACCATCAAAATTATATAATATTTATAACGGTTTATATTTAACAATCTTTGATGTAATATCAAATGACCCTTAAATTACATGAAATTTGAAACACAATCAATTTATAAGTTAAAAAAAAATATATTTATCAACTTTTTCTTATTTTTGAGAATTTTTAAAAATTATTTAAAAATTGATTGTTAAGATAATATTTATCAAGGACCCCTCTCTATTATTATCGAGTATGAGAAAAGAATGGGATCAACTGATTCCAATCTCACAGCTTGTATTCGACTCTAGATATCAGCATCATTTTTATATGGCAGCATCAAGTGAATTTATACTCCTAGATAGATAGATTGCAATTTTTTTAACAATAATTCTCTAAAGAGTACTATTAGATTATAATAAAAGAATACTTTTATTAACAAAAAAAAGGTATTTAGAACTATGACAAGGGATACAACTTTATAACATCACCACATTTGCTTCCATAAATTAGGTGATGGAACCAGATCGCATGGAAAGGTTCACGTTGAAATTTATAGCATCAGTATCATCTTTTCATGGTAGTGATTGTGATGTCACAAAATAAGATAGACAAGACAACAGTATATATCTATATATATATTTAAAAAAGAAAACAATACTGAATAGGTGATTGACAACAAAATTGTAACAACTGACAAATCTGTTGTCAGAACAAAAGAGAAAAAGAAAGAAAGAATGAGAGTTCTGATTCATTAGTTAAGATAGATTGTGAGTTACATTTGGTGCACTTGAAAAAACTAATTTATTATTCAGGAACAGTTGTGAGAAATGAAGAGCATCTAAATCAATCTTATTCTTAGCCCAAAATATGAAGTCTCTACATCACGAGGCTGTGCTCTCTAGTCTGTAGTGAGTTGGGTTTTCAGACGACAGAGAGGAGAGATTCTTTCCTTGTTGGAATAACCATGGGTTGATATCAGAGTTTATTCTTCCTTGGTTGAAAATGTTCTAAGGAATTAACTAACGAGTATTTTCATACATAACAAAATTAGGTAAATTTTGAATTTCTTGTTCTTGTAATAGAATCCGCTTGAGCATCCAATACCAGCAAAAACATCTCTGAACATGCAAGGTTCTAGCTAGCGCCATGCATTACCAATAGTAAACCCGTGACTTGCAAATTTGAAATGAAATTGGAGAATATCCAAATTGCATATATGAAACAAAGAATTAATGGATTGTTTTGTGTCCGCTCTACGCTAGCTAGGCTAGGTATATTTAGATGTTACAGTGGTCCCTCTCTATAGTTTGCCATGCTTTATGAATAATATTTTAAGAGAAATATAATGGTAAAATCTGCTTACAAATCAATTAAGGGTTTCAAAAACAAGAAGAGTAAATTAATTAAAAGAAATTCACTAACAACAAGTTCATATGTAATTGAGTTTTGAGTTAGGCTAAGGGTGCTATCTATGGCTCTATATCTCAATTTCAGAGTTTTGTTCAGTCAAGATGAACCACATAATGTGATCTAGAAAAAAAGATATATCATTTTGTACAACATTTTGAAAATGTATAAATGAATTTATTCATATCTAAAAGAATAAGAAAAAAAAATGTAATTATCAATTGTAACGAATTGAACTTGTTATGTTCTGGATAACAAACCTAGCGCTTTCAGTGGTTTTTGAGGTGCTTGAAGGAAACTTTTAGGAGTTCTTAGAAATTAAAAAAAGAACAAGAAATTATATGGCCATTTATATGGTGATCTTAGTTGATTGCAAAACTTGGCTCCATATTTCAGACTTCCATTAAATTAAATGTAACGGAGTAATTTACATATTGATAGATTTCAAAGCTTCTTTTAGTTTTGTATAACCAAAATTTTTAACCTTAACATAATTACAAGTTTCAGTGGATTATTTGGTTGTGGGCTTGTGAGTTGAGGATTAATTAATGTTGTGATGTATGGTTAGGGCTAACCAAATCTTGGTGGAATTGAACCTCACCTCAGACTTATTAAAATAAATTGCTAGTATACATGCCAGACAATGCATGAATGCATTCCAATACTAGATTTGCACAAAGTTAGTGGACATACATCACAGAAGTTTATTTTTATACTGCTTTGAAAGCATAATACACTTGGTTATAACTTCAATATCTTTGCTTTATATCCTCATTTGATGAAGGCTTCATTAATCTTAATTTCTCATTGATTCTTATTAATTCTAATACATATATGACTATTTGATAACTCTACCATTATGGTTAAAGTTCAAAAGTATGAATGAAAAATAGATAAACAACCTGACTATTATATTGTAGCTAACTACGATTTGTAGTGTTCTAGTGTTTGCATCCAGCTGCTCCGCCTCCTGTGCTAATTAATCCCTCCTGATACTTTAATTAATCAGTATTGGATATAATTTCTTTAATCTCAACTATCAAATCCACTGGAAATTGAGCAAAGCCTTGTAGTAAGTAATTAACCGGATTACCATTTAAGTCAATCAACTCTAATTATTTCGTAAAAAGTTGTCAAAATGATTGATTCCCCCAAATAGAAATCCACACCGACATCTTAGTCAAGTACCTGACAAAAGCAACACTGTGTGTTAAACAGCATTATCATTTTAGTTTGCTGTTCCTTCTATTTCTTTTAAATCGAATAGCTCAGGATTGAAGCTATGGTGCTGGTAAAGTGGAAAGTCAAGTTCTTTTATTCAGAAAGTAATATTAATATTAATATGATTCAACAATTAAAAGATTTGCTCGTACCGTTGATGCTAAAATCTTTTACAAAATGTTTGCTCATGCAATCCACCACGTTCAGTCTTGAGCACTTCTCTTTATAATATAACACTCTTACCAGTGTCAATTACTCTTTAAACCTATTTTCTAGACCAGTGGTTTTTTTTGGGCCCCTGTAAAAATTTGGCATAGTATGATTTGATAATAAAAAAAATTAAATATTTCTTACTTTTAACGAAGAAAAATTGCTCCCTAAATAGCTCCTGCAGCATTTCCCATATTTTATACTGCAAATTCATTGATAGAACAAAACATGAATTGACTTCAGTAAATATTCAACCAAAGGAATTAGGAGAAATTATAACATTATATATAGACAATGTTTAAAAAAAATTTACCTAACAAAATTAATACATAACTAATTAACAAATAAATCATTTTGTCATAAATGCTTAAAAACCCATCTCAATCACCAAACTCAAGATACCACTGTTGCCTAGAATTTTGATATATAATGCCAAGCTTATCCGAAAATTTGAATCAACAGAGAAGTAGAGAACCTAGCAACAAATCTTAATTTGAGATAGTCAGGTAATGCTGATCCCAAGCACATAATAAATACAAATCAATACCTTCCAGTAAAAGTTAGTCTTCTGGATCAATTCTTATTTTAAAATGAGTTCAATTTATATGAATCACAAACTTCACAATTTCAAAGACAGATTGTATCAGCTCAACAGATTGAAGAAGAACAAACTTTGGATATGATATAATATAATATAATATAAAACTTGTACTAAATCCTCTATGTGTGATCAGAATTGACTAGTCCATAACCTACTAACCATCTGCTATGTTTAAAAATATAGTGTACATTCACAGTGTAGCTGAATTAAGCAGCCGAAATAAAAACGACTGATGAGCAGTAACAGGTTCATTTTAGAATAAACAATCTCCTACCAGCACACACTAGACTGGTAGGTGTAACAGGGCAAAACTACCCTCAAAATATTGATGTTCAGACTTCTTTCATCCCTAATGATGAGTAAATTGAAATAAACTCCTTATTTAATATATATGTTAATTAGATAAGGACAACATGACAAAGAGCCAGCTATTACCTGCCATTGCAAATTCCCTAACTAATTTGGCAGTGCTAAATTATGTAAAAGGGTAATTAATTGGCAAGTGCTGTGAAAATTAATTAAGAAGAGGGGAAAGTTGTGTTATAGCCCAACACGTGGATGAATGGATTATGACGACCTCATTTTACAATCAACTTGAGAACCAATATCCTCGACAACTCCTTTATCTCAAAAAAAAAAAAAAAGAAAAAAGTTCTCAACAACTCTCTTCAATTTTCTAAATAAAAGAAAAAAAATATTCATGACTCCCTATTAAACCAAATGTAGTTTTTACTTTTTTGATAATTAAAAAGTAAAAAACCAGTTCAACTTGAGGTGAGGCTAACTTTATGATTGGTCATAAATTGAAATCTAAAAGCTTGGATACCACATTTCAAGTATAATTCAATCATGATTTGTAAAGGCATCCCAAAACAGTATTCCAATTTACTAATAGGTACAAGTTAATTTTATGTATATTAAGGTGTTTTTAAGAGGGACAAGTTAAACTAGTATAGTTCCATTAAATCATATCATGCAACATAGTGACTATGAGTTATCATGAATTAAAAGCATTCTTTTCTGCTAAAATGGATGAACAAATAAACATAAAAAATTCTTGTCATGAATCCAAGAAACTTCTGTAGCATTGATAATTTAATTAGATGTTTCTAAATAGAAAAGTTCCTACTGCTTTTCAAGGCTCAATAGCAGAGTCCTGCAATACAAATCTAAGTCAGGCGGTCCATTTTGGTTCCTATGCATCGGTTTAGGTAATATATCCTCAGTACCTGGCTTGTCTTATCAGGATCATCATTTAGTGCCTGACAGTCTGGATTTGGATAGTAGGACCAAGACATATATAGCTGCAAGTAGAGACCCTCCACCACTCTTGTTCCAAAGCAAGATCATTGCCAGACCTAATTAAACTATCGCACATTTAAGCTGTACGTTGTTTTGAAAATGGGAGGTTCTAAACTTATAATTACAAATGATACGGCCAAAATATATAACCACTAATATCAAATGTAGGACAATTCAATCAATAATAAATGTCTGTGCCCATCAATTATCTGCCATACTGGTTTCATCATATGTGCATTGTCAAGACACAAATGTATAGAACCAGAATTAAAAGAACATATGTTAAGTATCCTCTGATAGTTACTAGGGAAAGGAAAGAAAAGTGAACATATCCACCAATTGGTCAATTGCAGTAAAAAGTCAATGCTCGGGTATTGAAAGAAGAAAAGAAATGAAAGTTAATATTCAATTTCATTCTTGTAAGTACTTTTAGTGCTTTCATATCTTTAATATTTAAATGATCACAACAATTCCCACCCACAGTTGCTCTAAGCATCAAGCTATCAAAAGATGATGCAAGTTCCTAAAAGAGCACTGAGATTTTGCATAAGCTCAGAACTTTTCTATTATAATTGCTTCCATATTCTCAATTATCCTTGTGGTTAAAAGAATTATCAATCAGCTCGTACTTGCAAGACATGACACAAATGACAGCCAGTTCTAATTACATGGTTTGAATCCCAAACTTTTAGTTAACGCATAGGACTAAATAAAATAAGTTAATCCTAATTGTACACACTTAGCATTGAACTATATATTTAATCTTGATTGAATGACATGAATATCTAATATTTGAGTATTTTACTATTTTTGCACAAATTAAGTACCTATGTCCTAGCTAAGGAAGACCAAATTTTTTTTTCCTATAACTTGGGTATCTCAACAATCTTGCAAATACTGTACAAGAGATGATCTCTCATTCTCTCTCTATTTCTAACCCATATAAAATCAATCATGCAGAGGACCATTGTGTAAACTGTGACGCATCTTAACACGTTCAATCACTTCCACAAGCAAATTCTGGTAAAGCCAAATTTCAGTAGTTTAGAAAAACCAAAGAAAATTGCTAGACAATAGCTCATACCTTCAATTGAGTAACAATCTAGTAGATTTCTGATCCATTGTGCTATCTACAAAGTAGAAAGAACAAATTAATGAGAGTCTGATTCTGATTTGTAGAACCAATCATAAAATTCAAATTCACTGTTATTACATATCATTAGGCCTCACAAATCATGGTATCTCTACATACAAAATCAGGTTAAAATTGATTTCTTTTTAATTTCTTTTCAACTAAGTTGTTCAGAGTTCTTTCTACTAATGTTAAACACAATGGAACTATTAATTAATAAAATTTATGTATGCAATTTACTTTAACTTCAGTACAGCATTCAAAAGAAACTTGAACAAGTTGGAGTTTAAGAGGAAAAAAATATATAATATTATCAAAACAACATATACTCTAATCAAACTGTGGCCAGGAAAGGATGTAAACATACAATCACACCTTCTGTGGGCCAAATAAAAAAAAATATATCACCTGGCCATTCATCAACTTGATGTTTGTTGGCATAATTTTGTACACAAAAACACCAAGGATTGGAATGGACCACAAGACTTTGATACAAGATGGATTCTTGACATATATATGTAATCACAAAACAAAGGAAAAGGAGATATATAGATCTAAACAAAGTTAATGCAAGATTTATATATGAGGACAGATCTCATAAAATATGTCATCACTCATCACTCATCATAACACAGAGAATATTACCAAGAACGTAAAACAACTAAAATGAAAAAAAAAACAATTAGGGTTTCCGATCTTGCAAGATCATAAAAACTGTGTTCAAAATGCAAGAGCACATCTTACAATTCGATCTTGGTTGAAAAAGATAAACCAGAGAATTGGCCATCGTTCCCCTTTGGTAACTTCTCCTAAATGAGAACAAATAAGGCTAATAAAAGGGAAAAACTATGATCCGGCCAAGAAAGGAACGAGCAAAACCTATAAATTCAGTAAAAGAACTAAAGCAAAATTAAGGAACAGTTAATATAACTTACATATTTTGATCAATTCGTCGCAAAAAGTCATCTTGGTTCTGCTACAAAAAGGAAAAAAAAAAAAGTGAGAAAGAAAAAGGAAAGAGGAAAAAGAAGAAGAAATAGAGAAGGAGAGAGATGTACGCTACCTCAAAACAATAAAAAAAATAAATAAAAAAGGTAAAGTAAAGGATATTTAGGTGACAGTAATTTCGGTAAATGTGCACAATATGCATTGTACTTCCATTTTTTCTTATTTCTCTTTCATCTTCAATGGCCCCTCGATTTCATCACAAGCCGCCTCCTCACCTGAGTGTACCTATAGCGCCATACTTCATCACAGAATTTCTTTTGTTTTAAAGGATATGGAGGAGGAAACCAAATAAATGAAATATCAGGGAGAAAACCAGAAAGTTCCTCGATCAGGGAAAGGAAAATCTCTCGATTTTCCAGGAAACTCCTGCCCCACACAATCACAGGTGGCGCTGGCATGCATGCCTGATAGTGACTTCTTTTATTTATTACTGGAAATCATGACTAGAGATTAGATTAGAGAGAATCAGCAAAAGGATTAAAAAAGAGGGGTGGGGGAACTGCGCCTGACAGAAAGAGCAACGAGCACGCAACGGTGTGCATACTGCTTTGTATACCATCCCCGCTGTGTGCTCGCTCTCTTCTGTCAAGCAAGCCATTCTCTTCCTTCCTCCCTTCCCTTCGCTTCTTTACTTTACTAAAATAAAATACCCAGGAACTAAAACAATAAAAACAATAAAAACAATAAAAACAAGAAGAAAATGCATCAGCAGTCGTAGTTTCCTTTGCGCTCTATATTTCATGAAGGTACTCAGTCAGGTAAGAGAGAGAGAGAGGGGGGGGGGGGGGGGAGGAAAGAAGAGTGGACGATAACTCGATAAGGAAGGAGATTTAGGAGGAGTGATATATGATGAAAATTATTTTCCTGGGGAGGTTTGTATAAATAGCCTGAGGGTATGATCGTGTCGACTCGCTATTGGTGGAAAGCGAACACTTGGCAGAGATGGTGGGCCCAATGAAACTGTGTCAGGCTGTGACTGGGCCTGGGTGGGACCGGGTCATTGCACGGTGGAGGTACGACTTTTCTTTAACCGATGAGAATTTTCTTTAGTTCTTTATATATACTCCCTTTTTATCTTTTTCTTTGGATTGGATCATGTTTCAATGCGGTGCTGTGTGCCCATTTCAATATGTCATCCTTTCATTTCTTCAAGTTTATCTCTCGTACCACCAGTGAGATGGCAACAGCTGTTAGTTCCGTACCAAATATTGGCTTTGTCTGTACTTATCTGTAATAAAATTTTTATTGTTAATATTTTTGTTTTCAAGTAAACTCATATTGTGCCTCTTTTAGTAATTTCTGCCTGACGGGTATGGTTTGGACACCTTAACTAACTAATGAACGCTATACATAAATATGATTATTGATACTATTATGTTATTAATATAGATTTAATTATATATATTAAATAAATTATTATATATATTAATGATTTTATTATATAAATTTATTTTATACAGTATTGTTATTATACAATCTAAATGAATTATTATACATATTAATGACTTTATTATGCAAACTCATTTTATATAGTATTGTTATTATGTAACTTAAATGAGTTATTATGTATATTAATGATATTTAAGTTAAATAATAGAAATATTATATATAATAAAATCATTAACATGTATAATAACTTATTTAATGTATATATTATCCGTATCGACGACGGTATCAATAATGACATCTCCATAATATTTTCCTTAACTAATTTTCCGAGATTCCTTTTTTGTCTGTTCCCAATTTTTAAAAATTTAATGGAAATATTTTTATTTATTTTTAAATATTTAAGATTATTATGTTTGGTTCAAAAAATGCATGTATTTACAAATCATTCTGAATTTATACATTATTCAGATAGTTAAAAATGTTTGAAATATTTTTTCTTTTTTATATCAAAATAGATGACTCAGCGCATGTATTCAGAAAATATCAGATGCATTCATAATTCATTCAGAATACATGCATTTATGATTCAATTTTGTATATTTTGATACTTAAAATTTTTTTAATATATTTGTAACTATATGAATACAATAATGTTTTGACCATTTTAGAAAAAAAATATTGTTATAGAACTTTAAAAAAAAAATCCGGTAAGATATATAGAAAGAAATTCGGAAAAATGTTGATTGGTTTACCCCCCCCCCCCCCCCCCCCCCCCCCCCCCCCCCCCCCCAAAAAAAAAAAAATTGATTGGTTTACCCCCCCAAAAAAAGAAAAATTGATTGGTGATATCTACAAAGCTGGTTTGGGGTCCATAATATGCAAATTGGAGTGGTGGTATTTTATGTTCTACTACAGTAACATATTAGTCGATTATTTCTAATTTCTTTTTTACCAAAACAATGAAACTAATATGAAGCTTAAAAGATAAAAGATATCACTACATTAAATTTAATTAGGATGAAAATTTCTTAACAACTATAAATGATAAATTTGACAATGAATTTTTAAGTAACCCTGAAAAAAAATCTTAAAAATAGAAAAAAATTACAAACATATTCTTGAACTTAATTATAAATTGATTGTGTTTCAAATTTCATGTAATTTAAGTATCATTTAATATTTCATTAAAGACCATTAAAATTTTATGATATTTACGATGATTCATATTTAATGGCCTTTAATGAAAAATGATTGACATTTAAATTATATGAAACTTAAAAAGACAATCAATCTATAAATTCAATAATATGCTTACAAATTGTTTTTTATTTGTAAGAATTTTTAAGGATTATTTTGAAATTATTTGAAATTTCATTGTCAAGATTTTTAAATTAATAGTTATCAATAAATCCTCACCCAATTAATGAAATAATGAAGAAAGATGATAGGCAACAGTTGAGCAATTAGGCTAGCAATCAATAAGTTTTGATTGCTGATGTACCAAATAAACAATAGAAAAATAAATTCAATAAAGGAAAAAACAAAAAAAGGAAGAAGTATAATCTTCTCCTTTAAAAAAAACGCAATAGTTAAGAAACAATTAGGCAATAAATGACAATAAATAGGTTTCTTTCTGCCATTCTTCTTGAATGATCTACCAAATAAGCAAAATTAAAAAAAATGACAACTTAAAGAAAAGATATTTGAGTCAACTATAATAGGAAAAATATAAATATAAAAATAAATAAAAATCAAATTGTAACATCGATTTAATATTGTGCATAAATATGAAAGATCCAAATATTTATAAATACGGAAATATCTCATTCATTATAGAAAACATTTCAAGAAATAATTAACAAAAAAGGGAAGGATCTAAAAGAGTATACATGACAAAATTTTGAAAAAAATATGAAAATAATTTAAAGAACAAAGAAGAAATAAAATGAAGAACAATATAATCAATTCAGTTCAATAAAACAAAATATATAGAACTACGATTTTCTTAGACATAAGACAATAGGAGTCTGATAAAAGTGGAGTAAAAATGCAATCAGTACCATGAACAAAATGTCGATTGAAATCCCAAAACCATCTTGTTAGCAATTTAAACCAAAAAAAGTGAAGAATTAATTAACTTTTTTATGACCCAATTGACACAAGAATTTAATTGAAAGCACATAAAGCCCATAAGAGCAAAATAAATAAATAAATAAATAAATAATCTCATCAAAAATTAAAGTTTAACATAATTATGTCTCAAATTAGCAAATGTATACCATGAAGTGTCAGGAAGTTTACATGACATGAAGCAAAATAATTAGTGTGAATCATATCGAAACACTAAATATTCAAGTAATTATTGTCAAATCAAAGAATGAATGAAACAATTTAGCTTGTGTCCTCAAATTTATAATTTTTTGTCAGGTTGGACCAAATTTACTGTCAATGTTATTACCAAATAGATATAATAAAATTGTTAGATCAGAAAAGGTAAGCCAAAAACCATAGAAACATAAATTCCCATTTGTGTCATTATCATATTCTGCTGGTTTATTTTTCAAACTAAAATAAAGCATTGATAGTTCTGAGAAGGAACGAACAATTGACAAGTAAAAAGGAAATGCTAAAACAAAGCAAAAAAAATAAGGACTATACATAGCAGAAGTTTATCAAACACCTTGTAAACTTGATTGAAAAATATGCCACATATCAATGACCCTGCATACATGTTGAAAGACATAAACACCCATCTTAGAAGCTTCTAATCAAGAAGATATGCAGTAAAAAAAAATAATTTCTCTCTTTTATGAAACTCACGTTAAGTCCTATGAAATCGCAGAAAAATAAAAAGAGGTGAGCTTGACAGTCAAATCGCCTTGGATCAATGATCAGAAATGCATAAGAATTCTCACGACTCAGAATAATATATAATACTAAGTTTGAAAACTCCAATAAAAATGAACGAAACATACAAAAAGATTCCAAAATTATAATTACAAACTTGTTTGTTACCGTTGGAGTACGGAGACCTCATCAAAAGTATTAAATTCTTGCATGATCTCCCTTTCTCATGGTTCTTGTTCATAAAGAGAAGTAAATGAAAGACACTTTCTCTCAAGCGAGGTATGACGAGGATGAAGAGTGAGAGAGAGAGAGAGGGTATCTGACGCTATGTGAAAGAGAAATGAAATCAGTATTCGGATCTGAGAGAGGAAGGAGAAAAGAGGTGCTTTTGAGTCGGAGTGAAAGGGAGGTGCATACGAAAACCTACTGGATTAATGGCTATAATGTTTTAGCGATCTTGATAAATAAATCTTGGCCGCTCAGTTATCAGAACAAAACATCTAACAATATATATTCACTGCAACATCAGATACTTCATCCCATCCGTTCAGATTTTATGAAATTTAATCACAACCGTCGCTGGATCTTGATGCAACGTGTTTAACAAAGGAGGAGGGACAGGGATTTATTTTTAAATTTTAATTTTTTTTGGGATTTATTTAAAAATCCATTGTCATGATTCCATCCACTTAAATTAAAATTAATATATACTTCTTAAAATCATTTTTATAGTGAATTCTGAAATTTATGAATTTTGTGATGTAATACGACATTGTCAACATTAATAAAAGCATTGATATAAAGAATTCAACATTGATATTAAGTTATTAAAAAGGAAAATAATAGATTCTCATATTATTTCTCACAATACAAAACGAATGCTCATTTATAAATATTCTCATTTTTGTTCTCATGCATCTTGTAGAGATGAGTTTTGACAAATTAAAAAATAAAATCTCATTTTCATAAAATCTCATCCCGTATAATTTTATGATAACCGAATGAAACCTTAGTTCTTACGTCCTAAGACCTAAATACTAATACACTAATCCAAAAATCTGTCATTCTATTTTAACTATGCGAGACCCACATGATCAAAGCTTATAGATGAGCCTTATATATATACATATCAGCGAGAGAGGAACTATATATTAGAAGTAACATTAATTGACATTAGAACATTAAATATTTATCATTAGTTCTTATTTTGTTCCTACTTGTTTCTAGTCTCACAGTTTTTGTGCTTGGCCACTTCACTCCCTTCTATATTGAGGAAATATATAATGTATTCTTTATTAATACCAAATAGTTAGAAATTAATTTAATGTACACAAATAAATAATAGTACATATGAATAATTAGAAGACATTTGAAAATCTTATTCGAGCATAACATAGTAGAATAGTAACCATATCTCTTGAAATAACTTATCAAATGTGAAAGGAACGTAGCAGAATATATAGCTATCATTCTTTTTTTTTTTGCTTTTTTTTCTCCTTTTTTTGCTGCAGAAGAGCACTCAGGCGTCCCTTTTGATCACACTCATACTTCCATATTTTTTTCCTTTTTTTTTGATAAAAAAGATGGGCTTTAGATCTTTTCAAAGGAGTCATAGATTTTCAATTTGACCAAGATATAATCTCTCATCTTTTCGCAGAATAATTAATTTAGCGGTTTGTCGAACAACGTGATATTTAGTCATAATGTATTGTTAAAAATTGGTTCAAAGAAGATACAGACAGAACGGGCGAAGTTCTAACGTTCATTGGATGAAATTTCGATTTGATGGACAAAACAACTGTTGGATCATCAAATCTAATATTTCACATAATTATTGAAGCGTGAGAGCGAAATTTTTATGTAAATCTTGAAGCTATCGAATGATTATTTTATTCATCGAACCGAAATTTAATCTAATTACTGTTGGAACTCCCCCACTTCCACATGATTAAAATATTTTGAACAATTTCAATAATTTATTTACTCCTCGTATTTAATATTTTGTCCGGAAAAACTAATTAAATTAATTTCGTATGCATACAACACGATATAATTAAAAATATATATGATTAAAGTTCATAAATTGAAAAAAATATATTATCATTTCTAAAAAAGTATTCATGCAAGTTGCTTCAAAAAATGCACCATTAATAGATATTATCATTTTTTTTGTCTTTTAATAAAATGCCTCATTTATTATTTGTGCTCGTCTCGTCCAACGTGCCTTAGCAATAATTGGCAAAATTACTTGATCAGAGACTTACAGGGTTTCAAAATTGGCATGTACTAATGCATCCTCAATTTTAAATCTCTCCTCTCTTCTGTGTACCTTCTTGCTAGCTAGAGAAAGTACAATCCAAGTACTAGTGTCATTAACAGAGAAAAACGACACAAGTTTGTACTCTTTTTTCTTTATTTTAAAAATCTCTGAATAAAGGATCATACAAAAGGCAGCAAAATCTGACTCAAAAGAAAAACACGCTACTTATATTTGGTTTGGCATATATGTATATATATAAACCGAATTTTATTTCTATGGCCCGATGGAGAGGAACAAAGATTCGAGACGACATTTCAACAGACCTACGGTCCAAAATCTAACCTAATTTGATATACAAAGCAGAAGTAAGTTAGAAATTTGCATTTGTTTTTCTTTTCTTTTTTTCGTCGTTGATCTGTATAGAGAAAATTAATGCTGGAATTAATTTGCATCATCTTTTGCTGATCCAAAGAATGACAGTCAGATAATATTGCCTGATCATTCGTTGATACGTACTAAAACCAAAATTGATCCCAAACTGACGATTTTAATTTTTAAATCCGACCTTCGGCCGAGGAGATCGGTCGATTGTTAACTGAACACATGAATAAATGCTAAATATGGGAATACATAAATCCCAATGGTTCTCCCTGTTGGCATTAAACTTTAGCATTTTAATGTATATTAATAGAGGCGAATAACTACAAATAATTGAAAACTATAATATTGATTGAGCTTCAAAAGTGATATACAAGGAATGTTCATAGTTAATTAAGTATGACGAAGCTTAAAAGAGAGTGATGAACACTAAACAGTGAGTGTGATTAATTGTTATGCATACAAACTTACATTAATTATATATATTAAATAAACTTTTGTATATTGTCCTAGAGAGAATAAAAAGAAAGATTAGTATTTAAGAACAATAGCTTTTTTTTTTCCTCTACCAAAAGAATAATCTTCAGAAAGCATTACCTCCTTCAATCACTTTCACTATCAGTAAATCTCATGAAGCATTATTTTCAAGAGATTTCCTTTCAGGTTACTTAGTGACTAATATTTATATATATATTTATTAATTAATTTTCGTATTTTCATCCAATAGAAACTTAATTGCCTAGTTGAACTTCAGTACTGGTCCCAAACTTTGTTGGTCAATATTGTAGGTGGTTACCGAAATTACCTACACACAGTAAGTCACCAAGTTACTGATAAGAAATCGACAGGTACTAGTCTGTTTCTTTTTCTTTGTTTGGTCCACAGGTACTTGTCTGTTTCTTTTTCTTTGTTTGGTCCACAGGTACTGGTCTGTTTCTTTTTCTTTGTTTGGTACTACTTCAATTCACTGTAATTTGTTCAATATTAGAGACAGGTACTATGCTGTGCTCACTTTATTTTGCTATAAGACACCCGGTATATATGGCCTGTGCAAGACATGTCATTCAAGTTTTAACTTCTACGGAGGGAGCTGAGGTGCCAGAACCAAATAACAAGGACCCACAGCTATCTCCATCTGACTCAATAGTAGGAATGTAGTTTTCTGGCATCTCCACACAACTTCTAGTCCATTCTCCAGGGAACATTATCTAATAATGGGAAATGTTGACCAAATATTAAATTACACTACAACCCTTATACAAAAATATTATTATTTAATTCACCAATTAGCACAAATGTACTAAAGGGTAAGGATGGTGATTGATTTACATTTTAGGGATCTATGTTCTCAACTCCACTAAAATCCCAGTACAAAGCAAATTCCTTAATAAGGATTAAGTTATATGCTCAATCATTGGACTGATCAATTCAAAGTCGATCAGACAAAATATTGATATTGATGATCTAATTTATTGAGCTGCTACTCCATACAATTGCAAAAAGAATCATACATCAGTTTTGACTTTTGGTCAATGATTATAGTTAGATTATCATGATCAACTAAGGCGATGCTCAGATAACCAATAAGGACTGGATACGACCTAAATTTCAACTACCTAATTGTCTGTTATAATTGAACTCTATTGACCCACCAGTAAAAATTCCCTTCTTCTGGCAAAAACATTTGATTACCACTTTCTGTGGCTACAGTTTCTCATGCCGACACAAGTATTTCAAATTAAGACAATTTGACGACAGAAAAATTCATTTAGTTGCCTACTTGCCCATATTCAATTCTAAACTTGTAATATAGCTTCAAGTAGATGCAGTCTGCTTAACTTAGGTTCCCTGAGATTATAATAATATATCTTTCGATTGATCCGTTATCCCGGAACAAAGAAATAATATGTTATTAATCCTGAATTTAGAAGTAAAATAAGTACAGCATTCTTTTTGAAATTGGAAAATGAAGATATAAAAAAAAATATTATTCAAACTTACTATAAGTTAGGTCTCCCCAAAAACACCTGTATGGACCTGTTGGGATTTGATGACTAAAAAAATCAACAAAGGATTAATGGCTGTTTATCTCAATACCCAGTAACTTGTGCAATTAGGCGCAGTGCCCAAGATATGTATCTGCTGCTATCTTCGAGAGGGAATGAGCAGTATAATTCCCATACCAGAGGGTCATTATAATATGTATATCAAAACCATAATTAAAATTATAGGACTTACTGGATCAGTTTCTGATATGATTTTGAAGGCGTGTCGCAGTCCAGTCTGAGCGGTCTAGTTCTGATAATCTAACTGCATAGAAGCCAGGAAGTGTCATTTTATCGCAATTCAATGAAAAATACATTCACAATGACATTGGTAGCTCCACATCCCCATGAAAATCCCTCATTCAAATGGAGACCTCAATTACATCCCTTTTACACAATATTAAAGAAGAAATTTCTTTTTAATTCTCTAGTTTTTCCTTTTTCTACCAATCAATATATTGTCATGTATCTTAAGGCAAATTCTACAATATACACATGCATATAAGCTCATATAAGCTCGTATGTGCGAATAGCATGCACACATGCAATAATATATGTCTGAATAAATTTCACACATGCACATACAAGCTCATATGCATGGCATGAACACACACAATATGCCCTTGTTTGTGCCATTAACAACGAAGAAATGGGGGCACCTACTCCAACCACAAACATGGTGCATTTAAGTGGATTTTTTGGAGAAAATTGGCCTACCTTGAAAGCGTGATAGGGCACCCAAAAAAAAAAAAAACAACTTCAACCTTATTTAATGTAGGCTCCATATGTATATATCTATTGATCTATTTATATACTTAAGTTCTTTCATTTTAATACACACTTCAGGCCGGCAAACATATATTTTCCAATGAAGTGTTCCCTGTAAATGAACATAAGGTCAGTCTTGAAGTGCCATAATTTTATAAATCAAATAAAAATTGCTCATATATGGATGGCACAGTAAAAAATTAACTATGCATAAATGCTTAAGGGTTATATATATTAGAGGATAATACATCATCAGTTTGCAGACTAAAAGTTTGCTAATTGTTATAGTTGATTTGTGATTGCTTTGCTGAACCAAACATATAGCAGTTGGAGGAATGATTCTTTCCTCAACAATCAAGATACTGACAAAATGGTATTCTGGTCCAATAATGCCAGTGGATTCTTGGAAATGCAATCAATGCTTTGTATTTATTATGATTTTAAGCAATATTTAATTAATATTGAATTATATCAAACCATTTCATCGAAGTGAGTTTTGTGGGGCTCATCAAATTGGCAACAGCTAAGGACAAAAGTTTAACAAATTTCTATGCTATTTTCAGTTACTGAAAAAAACATCCTGTTTGAAGCAATTCCTGAAAATTTCTAAAGGAAGATCATCACTTGATTTCAAGACCAAAAGTTCAATTTTAAATGATCATGGTAACTTTTGAATGAGAGATGTTACTTGCCTACCGATTATCCACCAAATGCTCATAATGATAATGGTGCATTAAGTCTGTCCCCAAGAACTAAATTCAAATCACTTGGGAGGTTAATAAAGGCATAGAGGGGGAATAAGTAAAGAAATATATATATAGAGTAAAACTAGAATGAGTTTAAGCCCACTAAATCCTTTGATGAGCTTAACTCAAAAAATTATTGAAACGACTTCAAACGATAAACCTTAGTAGCTTAATAAATTCTTCATATCAAAATCTTATAGAATACCAAAATTTTCTATTTTTTGAATTTTTCTAACTATTTTTTTCAGATTTTTTTTGAAAATGACCTATTCTCATATAAAAACATTTATTATTTTATTATAATTTTAAAATCATTTTCAAAAATTCAAAAAAAAAAGTTAGAAAACTCTAAAAATAGAAAATTTTGGTATCATACGTGATTTTGATATGAAAAATTTATTGAGCTACTCAGATTGTCGTTTGAAGCCATTTCGATCATGTTTTGAGGAAACAACTAGAAATTTTCAGAGAGTATTATCTTGTGCATTTGGGATAGACTACCTAACCTTGTTTTAAGCAAAAAGCTATTAAAATTATCCACTGGCCATATTGTCTCATTGTCAGCTTTTGTTTCAGTTAACAGTTAATCAATTTGCCTGCAGTCCACATTCTTACCAAATAGTGAGTCCACATGCTTATTGTGTTCTCGTTAACATTTAATCAATTACAAACTAATATATGCAGACACAACAGTACCAGATAAAGTGAAAGAAAGCAAATATAATCTCCCATCTCATATGCAGGATACATGGTGACCTACATCTTCATTTATCTCCTACTACTGGTGTTTTGGAGAGAAGTGGCTAAACTTTAGTTGCAACAGATGTGCTATTAGGATGGCAATTGCTGTAAAAATTTTCAAGTTTTGAAGAACATATTAATATATTTAATTCCAAAACAACTTAGAACTTTCAAAATTTGTTTAGTTAAAACTGCAGTATATCTGAGGTTTAATTAGAAAATACTAATTTCAAGCTTTTAGAGCCAAACTTTAACAAACGGTCAGATAATAATCAGTTTTATAATCTCCCAATCAAAGAATGAAATATAGAGTTAAGGCAAGCCATTGAATTTAATTGCATGTGGACTTCTGAATTGCCAGATTTCATTTGAAACATTTGGAGGTACAAACCTAAGATTCGGTTGCCACAGACCATAATTCAAGCATTATTAACAAATCTGACCAATCGTGAACTTTTATTAGAGTACAACAAAGATGTCAAAACTCCTGTGTTGAAAATTGTTTTTTCGGGGCACAGAGAGCACTGAAACAAAGACTCAGGACATGAATACTCTTAAATTAACATGAGATCGATTTCAGGATCAGATGTGCCCAAATCGGAGCGATCTGTATCATGAGAGTTCTTTGTTAATGGTTTTTTTTTTTTTTGGACCTTCCTCTAGATAGAAAATCAGAAAATCAGTTTATTTGAACTATAAACCACGCTATTTCCAAAGTTTTTAAGCTCTTAATAATTTATAACCGAACTATAAAAGAGAGATAAATAAAGAAATGATGCTTTTGCAATTGAGGAAAAATTAAAAGAAATACCTTACTCATTGAGATTGACTCGGAGAGGCAGCAGAAGCATGTGATCTCAGCCCCTCTTGATTACATGAACTTCAGAAAAGCTACAATAGAAAAAAGAAAGAAAATAAAGAAATCAGGGTTGAGATAGCAGAAAATAAGCAGGATTTCAGACGACACTTATCTGGTTTTCTGAGCTTTGTTTGTGTCCTAGATATTTCGCTAGGAGACGAAAAGAAGAAAAGTAAAAGTTGAACCAGAAAAGGAAGAGAGAAAGCAGCGATGGCCGATGGGATGGGGACTCCTATTTGCAGCCAGAAATCACCTATTATTCCGAAGAGAGAAGTGGGACTCATTATTCCAATCTGGACCGTCGAATTAAAAGGAACGGATCAGATTTGTTCAAAAAGAACCTCTAAATTATAAATAGAGTCCATCTGATCCGTCCATTTAATCTGACGGTCAAATTAGAATAATTGGATCCTCCACTTCTGTTTGAATATCTGATGGAGCGCTTTTAGGTAGGGTTTTTGTAATTTTTTCGGAACTGGCCCCTGTGCAAATTTATATTCACAGTACAGTACAGTCAGTTTGGTAGGATCAGAAAGGATGTGCATGTCCGGTTGATGAATCCAGTCACCACCAATTTTCGATAATAAATTGGTACAAAACTCGATCGTATGCAACTCTTGTGCAATTGTACTCTCTTTTATCTCGATTTTCCTAACAGCATTTCCCGTTGTTTGCAATTTTTATATATAAAAAAAAATAATCTTCATTTGAGGGGAAAATAATTATTTTCTTATTTTTTGAAATGATCTCGATCAAGTAACTATTCTTTCAATTTTTATATCAATACCAAATCTTATAATATTTGATAATAAAAAAGAAAATAGTTATTTTATTTTTTTATATTTCATAAATGAATATTTCAGACATATCGTTTGAAGCAAATTCTTTCTTTTATCAGAAAAAAAAAACCTTTCCAAATTGTACGAGATACATTTTTTTTTTTTGAAAAAAGATCTTTTATAGTCGACTTTCTCTATTAGTTAAAGATTGTTTAACTCAGAAAATATATATGCTTTATTATGAATGTATTTTGTTAAATTTTATATTTGGGATGATAATCGTAATATCTTGGGATGTTTTCAAAGTTTTTATTTGTTGACAAATTAGCTTCCCAAATTTCTATTTTGGACAAACATTCCATCAATCTCCAACTATGCAATCAATAACAATAATTCCCCTATTAGTTAATTTACCATCTAATGTTTCATTTTAAGCATTAAATGATGAAAATACCTTGATAATTTGTATTATTTAAATAATTCTATAAATTATAATAATTTATAATTTTTCATATCAATTTTAAATTATTAATAATATTTTTTATTCATAAATGTTTGTCCTTATTTTTTAAATACAAAATAATTCTGCAGAAAATATATGATGTGCAAAAAATATAAAAGATATGATATGTTGACAATTGGAGTAATATTTTATGAAATCTCTACAAATTTCGGAGATCTAGATATAATTTTTTCACCCTTAATTTTATCTCAAGAAGAATGGCACGGTATGATAGCATGCATTTTAAAATTTCACTATCATCATCATCATCATCATCAATGCTTTGTAAATACAAGTCCAAGTCTGTGACATAACATTTTCTCTTATTAATTTGAATTGCATCATCTCTGGGGCAAGTGTCTGTACCTACCAAATATATAATCTGAAATTTGCTGACATCTAAAGGACAATTGAAATCTTATCGAGCTTCTTTCTTTGCTTTATTTTTCACATTTTTCAATGGGCTTCTACCAAATTACAAGGCCTTATTAGGTCATTCCGGTCCATAATATTAATTTATATGTGTGATTAATTTATATGGTTAGTTTTGGGCCCATATGGGGACTGGGGTTCCTTTCAAATTAAATTAATGGTCTATTAGATCTGACGATCTCTTCCGATTGGGTTAGGTGAATTAGAATTAGATGCCAACGCTCAACAGACACATCCATTTGTTGTTGTTTTTTTCTTTTTTGAATCAGGACATTCATTTGTTTTTGTTTTTGGTTTCTGGTTTTTGCTTTGTCTTTTTTGCAAATAAGAAAAACAACCCTTATGTTGTACAACACACTCTGAGCTCATAATCAGAGCAAAACACACAACATGAATCATCACAAAATTATCTTTAGTTAAGATTTTCTGTTTATTAACCAGCTACAGAAAAGCCTGAAGCTTATGTAGTATGGGAATGTGCCAAATTAATTATACTAATAAAACTGTCAACCACCACACCGAAATCTAATTAAGCATAAAGAGACTTAAGGGTCCATTAGGCTCCCATCATGATCTCCATCTTATTAAATCTGAAGAATCAATCAATTCTATATAAGATAACACCATCTCTTGAAGATGGATCCACTATTTTAACAAAACCTCATGTAATTGTCTACTGAAGTCAAGATGTAACCTACAGAAACTGTAAATTTAATTGACACTATAACAGATCTGAAACAATCCTAGAGACAATGTACAAAGCACAAAAATATCAACCCATGTATCCATCCAAAAATTAATACTAACCCCATTAGGCCATTATCTACGATGTAATTAATACCAATCTCAATCAATTGTTTTACAGCGATCACGTTTGACCAAAAAGGTGAGAAGGAAATAGTATTTCTCTGTCCATTATAGTTAAATTGAACCATATTCTTCCATCATTTTTGGTAAGTTGGATCTTTAGATTTTCAGTACTATTTAGCAAGTAATGCTTGATTCATATATTTGTTCCAAATTAAGAACACTCATATCACCATTATCTTAATTTCATACGACAAACAATAGCCCAATGTACCAACATATATTTTTTCTTAGTACCAGAACCAGTCCTCTTCTCTTCCGAACAGCTACTGGCATTTTATAACAGGACACCATGCCACAAACCTACATCTCTGCAACAATGTCAAAAAGAAGAATTGAGAGAAAATCTCCTTGATGGAGCATTCATTTGTTTTTTATTGTACAAGAACTTATAATTAAATTTTTGGACCCTGTATTAATAAATTTGGTATAGGTACTTCCATCTTAAATTGATTAAACATCTGTATTACTAATTCTCTGATGTGATGTGTTGGTCAATTGGAATTCAAAATAATATATATATCTAGACAGCATTGTGGACATGGAAGTAGTACAACACAATTTAAGAGATTAAAAGAAATACGCAACAAAAATTATCCACGAGATTAATCGTACATGACCAATCCTAAAATAATGCTAGAAAAAATTATTTCTCAATATCTAATATACATCAAAGTTCAAATATAAATAAATAATGTCTGAACTTTTTGCATTCTTAAAAATTAAAAGAAAGCCTTCCAGAAAATCTGAAGTGCCGCTTTCTTTGCAATTGTTTTCTGGCAGATAAGATAAATTAAACGGTATATTAATAAAGCAACTAAGGGACAAGATTAATGAAGTAACTAATTTTATATAATCATGAAGAGGAATTTGTTAGTTACAAAGTACAAGCACACTAATAGCTCCATGTCATGTAGCTGCGTGTCATGTCATATATATATATATATATAATACAAACAGAGCAAGATAATGTTCAAGTTACATAAGCACATAAGCCTACTAAAATAACCAATAACGAAAAGGAGTGGTTGATTAAGAACAATGATGACATGATGACATTTCATAGTATCTCCAATTGGCATTCATTTCATTTCCTTTCGGAAGGTTTTTTGAATGGTTTCATGACCATATTAGTTTGCTTCATTTGTATCAATCTTGTCAATTACACCATACAAAAGAATAAGTGATTACCACAAAAACTGAGGCAGTTACCTCCGTAGCTTTCTTCCATTTTCACAATGATAAATTATAAAATATGTATTTATCTCGTTAGTTTAACTCCGAAAACACATGTATACATTTCGTAAACATATCTACTAACATATGTGTTAATTTGGATGATATTTGAGTCAAAATTGAGCCCAAATTGAATAAAAATATTTATAAACACATTCAAAAGTCTTTTAAATGCATTCTAATAAAAAATTAAGCAAAATATAGGTTGTATTAATTTCTTTAGTTTAGTTTCGGAAACATATATAAATAATTAATATTTCAAAAATACGTTTAATAATATATGTGTGAATTTGAATGATATTTGAATCAGCATTGAGTCCAAATTATATAAAAACGTCTATAAACACATTGAAAAAAAAATTTCAATGTATCCTAATACAATTTAAAGCAAAATATAATCGTATTTCTTTAGTTCAGCTCCGGTCATAAAGATTTAGGAGAGACTAAAAGAATTTCTGTTGAAAGAGATGCATTGATCAAGAAGGCTTGGGAGAGATGATAGTATTAGGAATGTTTGAATTTTTGTTATTTCAATCACACAAAAGATTGTAATGGAATATATTATTTTTTTGTCAATTAAAGTTTTAATGGTATGTTGTAAAACAATTTGAGTGATATTTAATCGACTTCTATGTTTTGATGTTGTTTATTTTCAATTATAATTGAAATATATTACAATTATCTAAAATCCAAATGAATGATTGATGAACTGATTTGAATTTTCACAAGCTCATTAATTACAAAATTAGGTGTCACAGAAAAGAAATATGTTGAATGGTAAATTACCTTCTTGCCATTAAACTATAGTTTATAAAAAAGAAAATTAGCAAGGCCAATTGGTCTTGAAGTAGTTTAAAGAACAGGTGTTGCTAACTTGCAACATTACATTTGAATATTAGAAGAAATTGACTTTGCTATAGCACTTATGAGATATAGCAAGAATTGTGATGATGTAGGTAAGAAATTTTGCTAGATGTATATAAGCTTTGTGCAGAAGTTGAGGGTCTAAATCCCCTTCATGTTGTAGCGTTTTTGATATTTAAGATAAAAGAAAGAGATTTTTTTTGAGAAATTATAATTCTACCTCATGTTTTGTATTTTTATTTGTATCATAAATTTTTTATATTTGACATGTAAGTTGTTTATATTTGGAGTCGGAAGTGTTTATCTGTAGCATGCAACATGTTCCCTATTTTCTTTTTATGAACTATTTATAAAGACATTCAAATTAGATATTTTGTCATATAAGTGAAACTAGAACTTTTAGAATTTTTGTTCCTAATAATATAAAGTAGTAATATTTATGCCATCAAATATATATATATTTTTTTAAAATTACTAACATATCTAAAATAAAAGACAAAATATTGTTGTTACCATTTCTCTTTCTTCTAGGTATTACTAGTACTAATGCTGGCCATTGGCAGGTGCACAGGGTCATGTTATGTTAAACCGACCGTGTTAACATGCAAATATAAATAATTAACCATACAACCATCTTAATTATTAATTATTATTATGTTGGCTTTTGGCCTTGAGGTGAATAGTGGAGCAGTTAATGACAGTGATGTGGCCACAATTCTTCCCCTTTCCTTCTCTCAAATTCCATCAAGTACCTATAAATTAGTTAAGCTCACAATATAAAATACACGGAAAATTTGGGACCAGAGCATCACATCTATATGCACAACAAATAGCAAGTTTTGTTTCATAAGTTTCCTTCACCAGCGTACGCATTTAATTAACCACCGAAAGCCACCAAAATAATCCAAAAAGCATAGGAGGATCAGTGTCAACAATGTTAATTTTGACAATTTTTTAAAACAAAATTAAATAAAATAAACCAACTGATAAATAAATAAATAAATGAATAAGTTAAATTTCATACAATTTAAATATTGTTTGTTTGATGTATCACAAAATGTTTAACTTTCAAATCACTTGATATACAATTAATGAATATCTCATCATTTTTATAAATACAATACGTGGATAATGTAAATCATGTATATAATAAATTTTAAGTTTAACATCTATTATTAAGATTGTCAGCACTATAAATTAAAAATGTCAAGTGATCCCTCTCGGACAAAAATATTACATTGCTTTGTGATGTATGCATGACATTTTTTTTTCCGGAATGTATAAATTGTGAAAAGGTCAGGTTTAGGATCAAGTTTCTTTTTATTCTTATGTGTAGTAGAAAAAGTTACCATGAGACAACCAGTAGGAAAATTTATTGAAATTAAGAAATAAATTTAGATATATATTTTTTTCATTTTGATAGATTGCACATTGAATTTAGTAAAATTTGAAAATTTTATATGAGTTAAAAATAAATGTCGAATTAAACTTTTAATTTTTTAATCAATAATAAATGGCTAATTTTTTTTATATTATACAAAATTTAAATACCGTCTATCTAAATTATAGATATATCAAAATATATCTCAATCAATAAAATATTTTATAAAATAAGTCTTCAAAATTATACTTTTAACATAAAAAATATAAAAATATACTTAATTTTGAAAATATATAGTTATAACAATATATTTTGAAAATTTTTCTTGTCCGTCTATAGTACTCCAATTTTCTTTTAAATTAATCAGACCTAGCTATACGAGCTAGGAGGAATTAATGTCCATGAACTCTCAAATTCGTTTTGACCTTTTCTTTTCAAGGTTCTGTTGTTGGCGCATGTAGGCCCCACAAATGCATAAAAGTCGTAATACATAGACACACCTTTGATCATTGTCAACACTTGCAAAGAAAAAAGACATATTTATTATATATCTTCATACGCTCTAGTTGCTGCCTTTGCTATAGTTGTTGTAGTAGCTGGGATTCTTTTGATTTTCTTGAAGGCGTACATGTCACACACCAAACTTACTTGGACACCATGCATGAGTGAAACAAGTGGACTGATTAATTAAACTATAAGATACCAAAAACTCTAGAAGATTATATATATATGTATATGTATATGCGGATGGAAGAAAGGAATGTGTTTTTACTTTTTGTTATATATTAACTAATTGCTTGTTTATTAAATTTCATCATATCATGGTAGGTCGTCAATTTAACTGACTGTACATTTAGATTGTTAGTTCATAATAGGAGATTAGGAGCAAAGAAGATAAAGCTCAGATGCAAATTAAATCACCAAAAATATATATAGATCTTTGCCCTCTACATCCCTATACAAAATCTTTCCAAAATATCAATCCACGTTTCACAATTGTTTTCAGCTCGAATATCAAACTATCTATATTGCTATTCTATGTTTGAACTACCAAATAGTACTTAAACTTGATGATATATATATATATATATATATATGGTATGAAATAACTGATGCGTATTAGGGATGGTCACGATCATGACTTGATAATTATGGACAAGTTGGACATATTATTTAAGAATGAAGGAAAATTAAAATCCTGTCTGTTTGATCTGAAACTGTATTTAAATTTGTGTTATCAACCTTGTACCAACTCTGTACGACTGTACCACATCAGTACTTAATTACCAAACGGTATTAAACATTTTTTTTATTCATTAGAACTAATGAAACTGAGAATTGTCTGATTTTTTACCTTCGACGGGTTGAGTACGAATTACAAATATAATAATGTAACAACAACAACAAACCATAGATTTATTGGATCGGAAAGATATGCAAAACCCAACCAACCTAACCATTTTACACTCCCTAGACATAAATTATTTCATTAATTTTATTAATAGGCTTTGAGACTTAAACCCAAATAAATTTGTAAGTCAAAATTCAAAATATATATTCTAGTCAAATAAATCGTATTTTCTAATTGTATTAAATTAAAAATAAGCGAAACACAAGTCTAGATAATTTAGTGTATCAAGCAACTGACTGCATAACAACATCCTTATGTGTAGACTTAATTGCTTGTCTATCTCTAAGATTCACACATTAAGTAAATGTTGTATCTCTCCTTCAATCATGCATGATTTTGGATGATAGTAACTATCACAAAAATACTAGTACTGTGATGTAGATCTAACATATCATTCCAAAATAAAAAATAAAAAAATCATAGGGAATATTAAGAGATAGAGAGAGAGAGAGAGAGAGAAATCAAAATGATAAAGCCATCTAATTAATCAATGAGAGACCAATCTTTCTATTTTTCTTCATAAAAACGGAAATAAATGGTGAATAGAATGAAAGGAACAAAACACATTAATCACTTGAATAGATATGTTAATTGTAGTGCATGTACTTTCTTGCGAGAGACTTAATTAGTACATGAGATTAATGCGAGAGACATTTAAAAACGTGATAATTGATGCTAGTTAATGTCATTGGTACGGTTACACAGGGAGGAATCTATCTCTATATAACTGCAAAGTTAACATTATTTATAAGGGGAGGGGTATTTTATTAAAAATCGTTAAATATGAATCATTGTAAATTACATAAATTTTAATGATTTTTATTGAACTATTAAATGAAATTCAAAAATTGTAAAAAATTTGAAACAATATCAATTTATAAATTCAAAAATTTGTTTATAAAGTTTTTTTTAGTTTTTTTAATTTTTTTTAATTTATTTGAAAATTCATTGTCAAAATAAACATTGTCAAGTGATCTTTCCCCTATAAGTAATAATGTCTGATTAAATTTTTAAAAGTTTATTTTATCATCACTAAAAGTTCTCATGAGCTAAACTTAAAGATAACTTATTTATTTATAAAGGTTCTTGTTAATATCAGCATTTATTTCTTTTCAAATGTCTTTTACAGAATTTGAACATGCGTTTCTTCGTAGAGAGACGAGATCTAATTTCATGAACTAGCTAACAAAATTAGCATATGGTCCACTTAGTTAAAAATGACAACAACTTTCCTACTGTATGTATAATTGTAGAGACTGTAGAGGAACCATTTTATATGACCGATTCAAAGATCTATGTATAATACGTTATGTTGACTTATTATGAATCATAGATCTTTGAATCGGTCATATAAAATGGTTCCTCTACAGTCTCTACAATTATACATACAGTAGGAAAGTTGTTGTCATTTTTAATTAAGTGGACCATATGCTAATTTTGTTAGCTAGTACATGAAATTAGATCTCGTCTCTCTACGAATAAACGCATGTTCAAATTCCGTAAAAGACATTTGAAAAGAAATAAATGCTGATATTAACGAGAACCTTTATATAAAAAAAAATTCATGAATTAGAGATTCGGATGCATTTTTCATGTTGTTGTGGACCATGACACTGTCAAATAAAATAGTTTCTAAGAAATATTCTACATGAATTAAAATATATCCCACACTAAAATACAACTAAACTAGTTAAATTTATCCATTCCAAAAGTATAGTAATCTTGGATTGATTGATAACAAATTAGAAATAACTAGAATGATAATGCTTAAGAGTTCATTTCAAAATGTAAAAAAAGAAAATACAAGTTGTGTGAGATAATCACAGATTTATTTTTAATTTCTCGTTCATACGGCTCGAAACAGTAGAAAGATAACTCTGAAAGTAATTAATAGGCGCCATTAATCATGAATACATAATTAACACCCATTAATCACTAGAAAATGAGGGAGTTTATTCTTTTTGCTGGATGGAATACATAATTAAAACATATGTAATCATTAATTCATTACTGCTTATGGTTAATTAAGGAGTTGAGTTATCTCTTCCTAAAAACGGAAATAAAACAAAAGAATCAGACAAAAGGAATTAACACCCATTAATCACTCAAGAATAGAGACCTCTCTCTCTCTCTCTCTCTCTCTCTCTCTCTCTCTCTCTCTCTCTCTCTCTCTCTCTAAAAAGATATAATCAGTATATTTGCTACAGTTGTAAAATTTAATATATCGTTCTTATGTCTTAACCCGAATTTGCAAGTCATTGGACGAATTACTTTGTGACATGATAAATTTCAATGCGTATATACATTTTGAGTTCATTCAAATTTCCCCGAGAACATCTTCCTCTCCAGTGCACAGCACTGGAGACGAACGATATTTCTTTTCTTGTGATCGTAGGCATTCCTTTCTTTCTTTCTTTTCTTCTTTACATGTAATTATCTTTACCTACCGTTTCTGTATAGCTGTATATGAATAATCCTTTTTAATAAAATCCTGCCCTTATAAATAGCTTGTCCTAGCGACCTCTTAATTTGTCTTCGCATCAACCTCCATCTCTCTCTCACACACACTCATCCCTGTCTCTTGATCCACACCCTCTCAACAAACTCTTTAGCACATATTCAACTCTTTACAATATGACAATTCAGAAAACCAGTGACCTACCCCTACCCGGCGTTGGTCACACGGTGTGTGTAACCGGGGCTGCTGGGTTCATAGCGTCATGGCTAGTGAAACGCCTCCTTGAAAAAGGCTACAATGTCAAGGGCACGGTCCGCAAACCTGGTCAGTTAATTTTTTTTAATGATAATATAATATAGTTGTGTCCGAGATAATTTTTGTAATTTTTAACTATCATTGCGTCTTTGGTCGTCTAAGAAATTTTTATTGGTCATTCGAAATTTGAATAGAGTCCTTTATGGACTTAAAGTTGAATGACTTACATCTCATCTTTATATCAAAAAAATTATAATTTTGGTCATTTGCTAATTTTTTTTCAATTTTAATATTTCTTAGTCTAAAAAAGAATTATGAAATTTTGTTTTCTGATGAGAGGTTATATATAAGTCCGAAATTTTGTTGCAAATCTCAAAGAATTATGAAATTTACGTATGAATATTCCTCCATCTTTCAGATTCCAACTCATAGAAATAAAATTTTTTGGTCGTTCATTAAAAAGATTTCAAATTTCAACTTGTTTGATAAAAAAAAAAGTTAATGACCTCAATCATATCTAATCCATGTTCTAGCTATACCTAAAAATTCTAGATAATAAAGAAATATGCACGTCTACAAATTTTAATTTTGACGTGGACATATATATTATATATCAAAGACACTAATTTTTGTGTATTATCACGGTCATAATTTCTGCAGATGATGATAAGAATGCACACTTAAGATCCCTTGACGGCGGGAGCAACCGGCTTGTTCTCGTGCAGGCTGATCTGTTAGACCATGAAAGCCTGAAGGCAGCATTTGCTGGCTGCGAAGGAGTTTTCCATACTGCTTCTCCAGTTACTGATGATCCTGTATGCATGGTTTTTATTATTTTCACCATCTGCATGCAAAACTCATTTTATGTTAATGTGCTTGGCATGTTCAAATTTTTTTGAAATATAGGTAGAGCTAGCGAGCTGTATTAATAAATTTAATTGTGCTTGCACAACAAAGAAAAACTTCCTTGGAAGAAAATCAGAAATGCTGTTTATTTGAAGAGTAGAGTTAACCACTGCATTAACAAAAATTAAATTGATTTTCAAATAGACAAGTTAATATATATATGTCAAATGATGTTGGACGCAAAATTCATAAGCACAATGAAACAAAAAGACAACCTTTTTGAGGAAGTGCCTTAAAAGGAGAGGATATATTTTCTAAAGTTAATTAATAGTCTAATGTACATATATTAGGGAGTATTCTTCTGTATTACGCACGCTCCAACACATGCATGTAGATACTATTTAATTATTAAAACTTAAAAAGGAATTTGAATGAGGAGTAGGTTTATTCAATCATTGAAGAGGAGATTCAGTGTCATAAACTTTTGATGCAACAACGTATCATAATTTTTGTCAATATTTTAAAAATTAAATTATAATGGATCAATTTGAAATTTTTTAATCATTAACTTTTTTTTCTTTTTTCAGTTGTGACACGTCCATTCAAAATTTCATAATTAAGAGGTTATGACTAAATATATCAAATTAATTTCAATAGATAACATTTAGTGTGTTCATCTTTTAATCCTTTAATATTGCTAAAAAATCTCAATAAATTAAAAATTTTATGTGGAGATATTGATTGTGTGGAACAATATCAATGTTTTCAGTTTATAATTTGAAATATAAAAATTGAAATACCTGTTTGATAGAAAAAATATGACAGTACGTAACATTCCAAAATTATGTCAATGTCACTGTATCAACATTCCATGGATTCATTTACTATATATTTCTCTGTTTGTTATATATTTTGTTTGATCAGGTTTTTGCTTCACATCGTCATATAATTAATTAAGAGTCATGCATGCAAACAGATTATCGTTTTTTTTTTATGTTAGTTCATGTTGGATGGTAGAGACTATAATAAGCTCAAATATGGCTCATATGTACTAAAATGTAATATAAGATAATATGCATATATAGTAACAGATTTCAATATGCCAAATTAGTTAAGGATGCCCATTCCACATGCAGGAGCTTATGATAGAACCAGCAGTGAAGGGCACAAGAAATGTGATCAATGTGGCAGCTGATGCTGGTGTGAAGCGCGTTGTATTCACCTCCTCTATTGGAACTGTTTATATGAACCCTCGCCGCAGCCTTGATGTGCCCGTTGATGAGACCTGCTGGAGCGACCTCGAGTACTGCAAGAACACCAAGGTTTCTATGTCTTATCTTGCACCTCTCTGTATTTAATTCTCCAGTAGATATATTAATTTAATTTATGCCTGACTCATTGATTTTGATATAATTAATCTTATTTTTGAAACAAAAAACTATGTATGATTAATGATTTTGTTTGTTAATTACATGCACAGAATTGGTACTGCTACGCCAAAACAGTAGCAGAGCAAGGAGCATGGGAGGCAGCAAAAGAGAGGGGGATCGATCTAGTGGTGGTGAACCCGGTTCTTGTGCTCGGTCCGTTGATGCAACCAACCGTGAATGCCAGCACGGCTCACGTAATGAAATACCTGACAGGTTCTGCTAAGACATATGTTAACGCATCCCAGGCGTATGTGCATGTGAAGGATGTGGCGGAGGCGCATGTTAAGGTCTACGAGACGCCTGAGGCTAGTGGCCGGTACATCTGTGCCGAGAGCACTCTGCACCGGGGAGAACTATGCCGTATTCTTGCCAAGCTATTTCCTGAGTATCCAATAACTAATAAGTAATTAATTTCCTAAATTAGCTCAATTCTTTTTAGATGTATAAGTTTTGTTTTTAAGCGTACTTACAAAGCCTATTAAATTGTTCAACGAATATATATATATAGTATGAAAATTATTTTTCTTAATTAATGACCCTTTGTTGAAAAACATTCCTACCTTCTTTCACCTACCATGATTATTATTTTCAGCAAAATCGGTGAGACCATCTTCTATACGGAAGCATATAAATCAGTACTCTTGATCTACATACCAGTCTTTGTGGTCAGAACAATTTTCTAATTTTTTTGTCAACTGAACGACTTTAATTAACAATATATGCTCCTTTTTCTTTTCGTATGTGCAGGTGTAAGGATGAGCTGAATCCACCAAAAATTGGGTATAAATTCACAAATCAAAGGCTGAAGGATTTGGGAATTGAATTTACACCAGTGAGGCAATGTCTCTATGAAACTGTCGCAAGTCTCCAGGAGAAAGGATTGCTTCCCATTATAACCAGGAACTAATTGATTATCAATACTAATATTTATTAGCCATGATAAAATGCTCTGTAAGCTACCTATAATGTGATTATAGATATATAATTTTAATTATGAGTAGAAAATTCAGGGCCTCCTATTTGTGGACACATGTCCGCGGCATATATAACACGGTCAATGTTATTTGTATGTATATCTTTATAGAGGATGTGTGAATTTCATTTCATGTCTCTGCTCAAAATCATTTGGATATATGATAATTTGATGGTTATAGAATATATGCATCAATTTTGTTCCTCATATCTTGGCGAAAATAGAAAATAAGTTATCTATAATTATAATTATACACACCTGATGAGGAAATTAATATTGTCTTGTAAGTTTCAGTTCTGCAAAAGCTGAATTTCACGCTTGTTTATTGGTGACCAAACATTGTAAAACAAATGGAGAGGAAAAGTGGAAATTGGTAAACACGAAACTAAATCCTTTCAGTAGGTTAGACATTGAGCAAAAAGACGAATCAGGAAATTAATTCTAGCCACGAAATTAATGTAAGGAGCAAAGAAAATAAGCTCCTTCATTAATTCTAGCCACGAAATTAATTTGGCAGTTACCAACATCAAGCCAAATTAAGCTCCTTAATGGTTGAGCCACGTCATGTAGGATCAACAATGGCACTCACATATTGGCAGCTGTCAATGTAAAGTTCTCTAATGCTGGGCCCTGCATGCTTATCAGCAAGATGAGTTATCCCCTCAGAGGTGAGGAGATAACTCTGGCACAGGTACATAGAACTTAACACTGGTCCTGACGAAACAATGGCAGTGATCAAGTTGCTGTCACACTCTGCTACCATGGTAACAGTCTCCAGTGAGCACCAATCAGTTATGCGAGCCCAACTAAAGCTATGAAGAAAACCATTGTACTTCAGATTATGCTTAATATAGCACAACATTGACTCAAGTAACCCTTGGAAGTGCAATTAGCTTCTAGTCATGCAAAAAAAAACAGTGCAAACAAGCTTTGATTTTCATCAAATCAGGCAATATGCCAAGTAACAAGCTTCTGGTAGCCCTTTTATTCGCCTCAATCATGCAATTAATCACCAAAGAGGCCAAAAAAAAAGGTTGTTGAAGTAGGAATTTCAGACAGTATCAATAACATATGGATGGCATCTACCATTTCAAACAGATAGAAGACCTGACAACATAGTAAAGATCTGCAAAGCACAGACCTACATAGAAACTAAAGCCAATAGACTACTCGTAAGTTCACAGCAATCTTTAGAGTTAGATACCACAGCTCATAGTAATTGTTTTACTAAACAGCAGCAACTAGAACCAAAAATACTAGGCATCTGAGGAAAAAAAATATAAGGTACCTAGATTTATACTGTCTTAACACCAATGATGTTTTGCACTGATTTCAAAATGTAGAATCCTAAGAGCTGAGAAGAAGCTTGTCTTGATCTTAGAAGCATCATGGTGGGTAAAGATGCTCACAAAATTCCCTGTCAGTAGCTCAGGAGCAGTCACTCAGTCGCAGCTCCACTGGAAAGCCTTGAACTAGTTCAAATAGATTGTGAGCAGTTTATCTTTCCGGAATGGTGTAGGGATGAGGATGCTCCTGACCATATCAGGTAAAGCGTCGAGGGATACCATCTCATGCATATTGTCAGCCAAAACTTAGATGCATAGGAACTGAAGAGAAGGCGGTTTCATAGTTGCGGAGTCATGATGACCTCTCTTGTCTCCTGATGCTGTCCATGAAATCAGGACTGCACAATAGCTTAGCGCTCATTGATAATTTTCATGGCTACAGCCAATAAGTCGTGTCCACTGGCATCAAGGACAGATTCATCTTCAGCATTATCCTTGAGGTCTGGAGTTACAATACTAGCAAAATCCTATTTTAACCAGAAACCAGAAATGTTATCATACAGAAGGCCGACACTGAAACAACATTTTTGGTCAGAAGGAAAGACCTTTTCTTCTTGTTGGAAACAAGTAGGAGGAGAAATAAATACAGCTACTTAGAATTTTGAGAGAGGTTTGTTATGTAAAACAAGTATACTCAAGTCAGTGCTCTCGAGTAAATCAGTTTTCTGCCGATCGTTTCCAGTTTAAATCCAGCACATTTATTTCTGTTGGCAGTTGTTTACTAGGTAAAACCCATCAGAAAAAAAAGTAGCTGTTGCTTATTCTAAAAAATGAAATGTATCTCAACCAATCCAGAAAAACACATATTTGAGTGTTGATTGAAAATCGACAATCTAGATTATGTCTCAGAAATCAATGGATAATTGCATTTATATTTAGAAAAACTGCCAAAGCTTCAAACTTTACATTTTCACAATACAATTTAAGAAATAATGTAACAACTACAGCTAAATACCAAGGCATCACAACAATAGCATCTGACAAGACATAAGTAAATTGATCACCCATTTTAGAAATTCTAAAAACAACCTTAAATCTGATCAACTAAACTAATAACCATCCAGCCATTTACTTCACATATGCAGGACCCATCATTCTCACTAAAACTCCCCTTCCTTTGTCATGAGCTCTAAACCAACTGAAGCCATATCAGCTACCAACAGCCTTTCACGGTTTGCTAAATAACCAGGGCATAGCACCACATTAAAGACTGCAGAAGTAGGATTTAAAACACATAGCAAGTTCAAAGTTCAAAGAAGAAACTCCTTTGCGTTCATAACTTCACCTTTCTAGCACAGCCCATTTAAAAGAGTGGCATATCATATGTCACTATATTGGGCTTTGCTGTTTGGAAATCCTTCCATGCACCACCTTCTTCGTCTTGACCATTTTACCTTTCTTGCACAAGCCACCAATAAGAGTGGTATAAGTCACAACATTGGGTTCGTGCCCTTTGGAAATCATTTCATGCAGAAACTCCTTTGCCTTCCCAATTTCACCTTTCTTGCACAATCCATCTATAAGAGAGGTGTAAGTCACGACATTGGGCTCGTGCCCTTTCGAAACCATGCTATGCAGCACCTCCTTGGCCTTCTCAATTTCACCTTTCTTGCACAGCCCATCTATAAGAGAGGTATAAGTCACAACATTGGGCTCGTGCCCTTTCAAAACCATGTCATGCAGCACATCCTTTGCCTTCTCAATTTCACCTTTCTTGCACAGCCCATCTATAATAGTGGTATGAGTCGTGACATTGGGCTCATGCCCTTTAGAAATCATTCCATACAGCAACTCCTTTGCCTTCTCAGTTTCACCTTTCTTGCACAGCCCATCTATAATAGTGGTGTAAGTCACGACATTGGGCTCATACCCTTTGGAAATCATTCCATGCATCAACCCCTCTGCTTTGTCGATTTCACCTTTCTTGCACATCCCATCAATAAGAATGGTGTAGGTCACAACATTGGGTTTGTTCCCTTTGGAAATCATTTCATGCAGGAACTCCGTTGCCTTCTCAATTTGACCTTTCTTGCAGAACCCATATAAAATAGTATTGTAAGTCCAGACATCGGGCTCATTCCCTTTTGAAACCATGCTAT
This sequence comes from x Bolboschoenoplectus mariqueter, assembly GCA_037678475.1. NCBI lineage: Eukaryota > Viridiplantae > Streptophyta > Magnoliopsida > Poales > Cyperaceae > x Bolboschoenoplectus > x Bolboschoenoplectus mariqueter. The sequence continues at coordinate 215,836 of CM075260.1, read as the reverse complement.
GCAGCACCTTTATTGCCTTTTCAATTTCACCTTTCTTGCACAACCCATCTAAAAGAGTATTGTAAGTAAAGACATTAGGCTTGTGCCCTTTCAAAACCATGCTATGCAGCACCTCCTTTGCCTTCTCAATTTCACCTTTCTTGCACAACCCATCTATAAGAGAGGTATAGGTCAAGACATTGGGTTTGTACCCTTTTGAAACCATGCTATGTAGCACCTCCTTTGCCTTCTCAATTTCACCTTTCTTGCACAGCCCATTGATAATAGTGGTATAAGTTACAACATCAGGCTCATGCCCTTTGGAAATCATTCCATGCAGCAACTCCTTTGCCTTATCAATTTCACCTTGCTTGCACAACCCATGTATAAGAATGTTGTAAGTCACGACATCAGGTTCGTGCCCTTTGGAAATCATTTCATGCAGGAACTCCTTTGCCTTCTCAATTTCACCTTTCTTGTACAAGCCACCTATAAGAGTGCTGTAAGTCACAGCATCGGGCTCATGCCCTTTTGAAACCATGTTAAGCAACACCTCCTTTGCCTTCTCAATTTCACCTTTCTTACAGAGCCCATTAATCAATGAGTTGTATGTCACAGTATTAGGTATAACCCCAGCAGAATGCATCTGTTTATACAAACCAAATGCCTTAGTGAGTTCACCCTGCTTACCGAGCTCATCTATAACCGTACTGTATGTTATCACACTGGGTTCACACTCTACACTATGTTTAACCATTTTAAAAAGCAACTGAAGGGCAAAGCCAGTGTAGCCCTTGGAGCAAAGCCCCTTGATAAGAATGTTATACGATATCACATTGGGTATACATCCCAGCTTAGGCATTTTGTAGAATACAATGGCTGCAACCTCACCAATCCTATTCTCAGAACAAAGGCCATTGAGTATTGGATTGAATATCCAGGCGTTAGTTCTGTGACCATCTTTGAGAAGCCGTCCAAGAAAAGAACAAGCTAGATTGAGCTGATTCGTTTGGACACAGTAGTTGATCATGATCCCATAGGTATAATCATCAGGACTGATTCCTTCAGTTCGGGTTATACGGTTGAAGATGAAGAAAATGTTGGGGTCCAAGTTGCTACCCAAGGCAGCCAGGAGCTGATTGAAGGGACGGACTGAGGTTGGAGGGTTCTGGGAAGCCAACAGACGGTGCAAATGGCGATGTGACTCTCCGGTAGACATGGCACCCACCTTCCAGTTTTTCTTTATCTCCACCTTGTCTGTCTCCAGGTTTGCCGTAGCCTTGCAATGATGCTGCTGTGGCCTCCTCCGAATCCTTCCAAGAATGTTGCCAACATTGGTGTCACCAGCAAAATCAGTTGTAGAGGGTGTTGATTTTGGATTGTTGGTGATTCTGTGGGGTTGAAATTTGGATTGGGGGACGGCATAGCAGAAAAGGCAGTGGCCACGACGAGAAGCCGATCGGGAAGGGGATGGGGATTGAGACTGGGATTGGGATGAGGATAGGGAAGCTGAAGGCAAAAGGGAACACAATGGAGCAAGAGACAGCACATGCGTCATCTTATTCTTATTTGGTTTCACTCCAGTTTCTCTGAGCTTTTAACCAAAAAGGTAGAGAATGAGCTTTTTTTCCCCCTTTCAAGTGACAGCATGACCATCCATTTACTATTACTGCATTAAAAGATAGTACATTATTAACGCAGATGATTATGAACAGTAATACAATTTTGGTTATTGAAATTGAATACGATAAGAGGACCATGAACTTCAAAAATCAGCTAAAGAAAGAACATACAAATATTGTGTTGAGGGTAATTACATAGCTGTCTACACCATAGACTTGGTTGTGCTATATCATATTATCATCTTTAATTTCAGAAATGCATTGTGGTAGAAACCTGTAGCATCTGACATAGAACAACTTATCCCAACCTAAGACTGGAAATCATTTATTCCAATTTAGTTCACATTGGTACCTAACCTTTATAGCAGAAAGAAAACGCACCTGAAATGTAGGTGGCAAGCGAGGCAAGAGACAGAGATAGTGATTGCTGCACTGTCCAAAGTAAAGGCATTTCAGCAAGCACCTTGGGTTCTGAAAATGAAGAAAGAAAAGTGTCATCTTTTTGAAATGAAGGACGAGAGATGAGATGAGATGAGATTGGGATTGAGATAAAGACTGTACTGGAAAGGAAATGAACAAGGAGAGGAGAGGAGAGGAGAGGAGAGACGGATAGAACGAGGAAAAGATGAGATGAGATGAGATGAGATGGGAAGAAAGAAAGAGAGAGCGAGAAATAAAAACGAAAGCAGGAGATGGATCTTCATCCTGGGCCGACAAATCTGGCCCAAAATAAAATTAATGTCATGTCCTGTTGCAATCATTGATATGTTGGTAGTTTGGTACGTATCTGTTTCTTTAGTTCAACTAAAATATTGTATAGCCAGATTTGTTAAGATTTGGAAAGCCGAAGAATGTCATCCTTTCTTTTGATTTCTGTACTTATCCGAAGATATAGGTAGGTATGAACATCAGATGATTCGTCATGCTAGCTATAATTTAACGTGTTAGTGTTTGTTGTTGAAACTTCTCTTTGTCAATTGTCATTACAAAATAAGAAAGTAATTAAAAGCATTGTCTCAAATGTAATCAAATAAAGCACTGTTATCATTAATATTTAATGTGAGACTATATATTTAGTAACAATTATATATATTAGGCCCCCTCTGTGTGGTACAATTACTTGCATGTGCTTCAAAAATTGTAAAACAACATTTATCACAAAAAAAGAAAAAAAGATTAAATTAATTATGAGATAACAGGTAGTATTTGTTTCTCTTGGAGGCTCTTCACGGTCTCGTACAGGCATTCGCTTATACGCGTAAACTCAATTCCCATATCCTTCAGTCTCTGATTATTGAATCTAAATCCTTTATTTGGTGGATTTTTCTCATCCTTGCACCTGCGTTTACACACATATATGTACACTTCATTAGTACTAAAAGATCCATTCAACTTTGTTCTCAATTAATCAATTCTATATACATATATAACTATATATACTAACTAAAGAACTGTTTAATTAAGTTATTATATACCTCATTGTAATGGGGTACTCAGGAAACAGCTTGGCAAGTATTCGGCACAGCTCTCCTCTATGCAAGGTGCTCTCGGCACAGATGTACCTCCCATGGGCCTCTGGTGTCTCGTATACCTTCACATGCACTTTCGCCACATCATTTACATGAACATATGCTTGTGAAGCATTCGCATATGTCTTCGCTGAGCCAGTAAGGTACTTCAATATGTGAATGGTGCTAGCATTCACAGTCGGTTGTAACAGCGGCCCGAGTACAAGCACTGGGTTTACTACCACTAGGTCTAGGCCCCTTTCTCTTGCTACCTCCCAGGCACCTTGTTCAGCAACAGTCTTGCCATAACAGTACCAATTCTGCATGGTTAAACTAATTCGTTATACGAAAACTATATATAATTCAAATTATGTTGATATAATTAAATTGTCAGGAGTAAATTAGGTTTCAAATTATTTCATATGTACCTTGGTGTTCTTGCAGTATCCAAGGTCGCTCCAGGATGCCTCATCGATTAGAGAATCTTGGTTGTAACGAGGGTTCATGTAGACAGCACCTATAGAGGAAGTGAATACCACACGCTGGACACCTACATCAGCTGCCACATTAATCACATTTCTCGTTCCCTTCACTGCCGGTTCAATCATTTGTTCCTGATTAATTATGCATTTGCTTTCTTTTGTCAAAAACTTGGAAGTTATGGAAAGATATTAATTGGTTAAACACATGCAGGATTTAAGGCCTACTACATGATCGGACGAGAGTGTATAGAAGGCAATCCTCCATAATAGAAATTAAATTTAAAATAAGCGGTATACAAATTTTATGACTGAGCAAACAATAGTGCATGTTCCATCAAAAAAATAGGTCAAGTGCAATGGAAGATATCGATGGAACATAAATAATATATATAATACAATAATTAAAGCTAAATAAATTAGTTAACAGTGCTTGTCGTTTAAACTTACAGGATCGTCAGTTACAGGAGAAGCAGTGTGGAACACTCCTTGGCACCCGGCAAATGCCACTCTGAGACTTTCACAGTCTAATAAATCTACTCGCAAGAGCTCAAGACGGTCCTTTGCTCCTTCGAGCGACAACAAGTGTGCATTCTTCGGATCATCTGCATTAACAAAAACAAAATTATCCTTCTTTAGCAAAATGATCCCTAATTTAGACACAAAGCTTTAATTAGTATATATGTAAAACGAGAGCGCATGTGCACCTGGATTACGCACAGTGCCTCTGACAGTGTACCCTTCCTCGAGGAGGAGTTTTACAAGCCATGATGCTATGAATCCACCAGCTCCAGTGACACACACAGTGTGGCTGGTCATGGTGGCCCTTGTCACACAAGGCATATTGTTTGAAGTCTGATACTTTGAGAGGAGAGATAACTAAAACTTAGAAAGAGAGCTAGAGATAAAAAGATCGATGTTGCAAAGTTTGATGAGGAAGCTTGAGATAAAGGAGAGCAATATTGGTGCCTATTTGTAGCAGTTGATGTGTTTTATCCTCTCCATTTGATTCTGAAGTGGATACCTTTGTTTTTTGAAACTGTATCAAGTGGAACCTACAGATAGTCAGCAAGGTCTGAATTTGTAACTAATTATGGATATTTCATTTTATCTATAACCCAAATAATATATCAAAATATCAATATTTGTAAAAATAAAATTAAAAAATTTTCTAAATTTTATTAATATGTCAATGTTAATTAATTAACAAAAAAATCATTACTAGTTATAACCAAGAGGAGCAAGCGCTTTCAAACAGCTGTTGACAAAATCTCTATTAGCTATTAATTTTAGGCAGCAGCAATATATTGACCTAGAGCCGGTAAAAACAAGGTAATGAAAGAAATTAAATTCTAGTTGTGTGTCTCTCAATTTTTTTGTTGAAATGGAGAGAAGAAGAATATAATGGTCTTAGATTCAGTAGTCCTCCTTTGAAAAACGTGAGTAAACTGATCCCATCCCAAGGTCAAGTAAAAAGAAGGGAAATAATTAATTCAAGAGTAGGCGTGTCTGGATTTCATAAATAGCTAGTTGCATGGCGGGGACTGGAGACCATGATTAATTTTCTAATTAATAAGATTCCTTGTTGCCTTGACCTCAAGTCACAAACGAGACAAAAGCACTTTCCTGGAAATGTTACTATTTGCGTTGAAGACTGAAATAATTTTGTTCATGTTTGAAATTGCAGAATATATAACAGGTTTTTAATTTTAAGGCATAATAATCACTAGTTGAGCATAAGTAGAACTCTTAAAGCAATTGTGTAATTCATAAATTAATACTAAGCAAGAATGACCATTATCTAATCAAGGAAAAAGAAAAAGGAACTAATTGTTCTTTGAAATTTTTTTGCCCCAAAAAATTTTTTTGAGTACTAAAACAGATCTTTTACCCTACCAAAATATAAGATTGATCTAGGTCTCTAGGTTTGTTCTTTTTAATTATTTTAGTCATAACAGATTCTACCCTGTCAAAAGTTCAAAACAATGAACCAAGTTTCTGACAGATTTGTAACAATTAAAATATAAGTCTTTTTTTTCTTTTAATTTCTTATTTTTCCTCTTTTCTAGCTAACTCTAAAAAATGTAAATCTACTCATTTTAATTACATTATTTTCTTAACGTCATCTATTTTTCTTGTTCTTCATTGTAATTATAACTTTGTAAGTAGTGTTTATAACCATATATATATACGTTATGTCTCAGAGGCTGTGATGCAGCAAGGATCAGATTCAGATAGGAATTAAACCACTCAAACTTTTTTAAATGGATCCTCAAACGAACACAAAATAATAATATTAATTGTTTTCTAATATCACGTGTAAAAGTTAATTTGTACATGACGATTAATTCCTCTGAGCCGAAAAAGGAGAATGGCAATCATCCAACAACTCATGAAAAATTAATGCAGGCGAAATGCAACCACCAAATACTGACAATTAACACATTGATGATGACAAATATATTCAATATGAGGTGGGGATCAGAGAGCAATCGACAAATGAAGTTAATTATATGCCATATATGTGCTTGCGTTTTTTTTTCTTTTCTTTTCCTTTCTTTTGTAAGGCAAGTTTTATGTTGTTCTTATATTGCATTTAACATGTCTAAGGAATATACTCGAATAAAATGAACATGTTGAACGAGTACAACCGAAAGTCAAATTTCTTTCTTTAGATGAGGGACATGGATCAAAGTCACTCAACTTTAAATCTTCATAAAAAATTTCCAATTTAGATTATAAACATAATATTTTTCACAGTAAAAGTATTATCTTTATCTTTATCACTAAATCAAAAATTGATTCTCAAAAAAGTACAAACTTTAACATATATTTATATTTGTCTATATATAAATATATATATATATATATATATATATATATAAACATGTGAACTATATATAGCTGATTAAATTAACTGTAGGTGAGTTTGTCTACCCAACTATGGCAATTTGCTTAACTTTGCTACTTATATATTAAACAAGAATCCAAATAAGTACTCCGGTCAAACATTTGAGGTTGTTAGATGATGACTCGGTATTCAGGCACACCATTGGATGAAAGTTTCTGGCTCTCAGTCAAACGGCAACAATAAATTGATTCATTATATAGTTAAACTAAGTATACTATATATATAGAAATGAATAAGGTATACGTACTCAGTTATTTCTTAGTAGATGGACTGCTCGTCAGCGTTTGACTAAATTGAATAATTGACATATATGGTTGGAATCAGTATTAATTAGGTGACTCTCAAAGATTCATCACATGCATGCATCCTTAAACATCGATCTCTATCCTGAGTAAAATGGGAAGAAACATCCAACAGTTTATTAAATGCATTATATATGTTTTATTTTTAAGTGCCATGAGTAAGTCTGCTCCCAGTTCTTGATATATGTATAATTAATTGTTCTGTTTTGTTTGAACCAAGTCAAAATTTTGGGGTAGGTGGTAGGTTGAATATTTCTTTATAGATCAGTTGTAATAAAATTTGAGCATACCATGATATATATTAGTCATAATCTATTATTCTCGATTTATTAAAACTCCTGTAGGTGAAGTGAGACCTAATTTGTGACTTAAGCATATGTCACATAGTGTCATGCTTGTCTGCCACATATTTAAATGTTTGTTAGATATGTGTCATGTTTATATAAGTATGTGTTATAACTTATAAATATCGTGTCATGTTTATGTTAAAAAGTGTGGAAATCGAGCATGATATTTGTAAGAATATGACACACGTACTGCTACATAATTCATATCTCATCTAATCTTTGATTGCCACATGATCGTCTCATCTTCCATGGCTAATATCGCGTGTACATCCATGAAGCCATCGCACCCCCTACATTTAACACCCCTTCCCACACTTTGTGCCAACTGTGCCACCCTTGTGCTACCCCGCCATCTCATGTCAAGGCGTATTTAATTTTATGTGTCACATGCACACACGTGTGTTTTTGACACTTGGATTAATGTAGGGTTCTCAAACCGTGCGTGTCGTGCCGTGCCGTGCCGTGTCAAAACACGGCGTGCCGCGGCACGGCACGGCACGGGAGGTGGAAATTTTTTTTTGGCGTGCGTGCCGTGCCGTGTCAAAAATGAGGAGAGGGCGGCACGATACGGATAAGGCACGGCATGGATAAAGCACGGCACAGATAAGGCACGGCACGGATACGGCACAGATAAGGCACGGCACGGATAAGGCATGGCGTGCTACACGTGCCATGCTAAACGTGACGTGCCTTAACCGTGCTGTGCCGTGTCGAGTTGACATGCCGTGCTACACGTGCCGTACTAAACATGTTTGGTGGGAAAAAAATTCAAAAAAAATAAAAAAAAGTCGAAAAAAATTGAAAAAAAATCGGAAAAATCTTAAAAAATATAAAAAATCAAAATTTTAAATTTCTTTGCTGCTAAAAAATTAAACAAATAATTGAAAAAATATATATTTTTATAAAAATTGCCAAAAAAAAATTAGAAAATCCGAATTTTTTTTTAAAAAATCCGAAAATTATTTTTGAAAAATTTGAAAAAATTATTTACAAAATTCAATGAGGGTATTTTGGTCATTTTCTTATTTTAAATTTGAATTTTAAATTAAAATGTGTTTATTGGAGTACATTATTTAGGAGGTGTTTAACATTGTTAAAGAGAAGAGATACGATGGGGTACACAAATTGGGGGATATATATCATATTAGCCTATTTTTTAATCCCTTTTCAAAATTCCTCCAAAAAAATTACAAAATCAACCGTTCGATCAACATCCAACGGCCCACAATCCGTGCATACTATGCTTATCCGTGCTATCCGTGCTAACCGTGCTAAACGTGTCTACCCATGCCTACACGTGCCGTGCCTAAACCGTGCCTATTCGTGCCTATCCGTGCCTACCCATGTCTACCTGTGCCGTGCCTATCCGTGCCTACCCGTGCCTATCTGTGCCTACCTGTGCCTATCCGTGCCTACGCGTGTCCTCGTGCCGTGCCTATGCGTGTCCTGTGCCGTGTCGCCTCCTTTATCCGTGCGTGCTGTGCCGTGCCATGTCTACAGTAAAAAAATCCGGACACGGCACGCGACACGCATAACACGGCACGCGTTATCACGCCGTGTCGTGCCGTGTCGCCTCCGACACGTGCCGTGCCTTGACACGCCGTGCCGTTTTTTTATTCCCTAAATTAATGTGACATGGTCTTGTCATACGTGTCGATTAATGTGACATGGTCTTATCATACGTGTCTGATCGGTTGGCTTTCATACATGATGTTTTTGAAAACACAGGCATATATGTGATATATATGTAAGTACAGTACGTGCAAGTATCCGTATCATGTTTGAATTATGACAAGACGTGTGCAGATCGCGTTTTGTTCACATGTCAACTGTTTTTCATGGAGATCTCTATTCTCTATATATATGCGCAATAACAACGAACTTAGAAATCTAAAAAACTAATTAATACTCCAATAGGTTGAGAGATTGAGATGAAATTGTAGAAAATTCGAACTGGGCCACTTTGTGCAGTTTGTTGGGTCAAAATACTGGGCCACTAGATCCAGGTGCCAACAATAGAACAGAGAGAGGGGGTGATCCGGGTGCGGATCAGATAAATTGTATCCGATAAGCAAAATCTCTAGCCCAATGTAATCCTGATGACAAAATACATTGTATCACAGGTATAATTAATGCTACTTAGTAGTTAATACTTCTCATAATATACTATTCTCTAATAATTTGAACGCCCTTGCTGGGATAAGTTCCCTCAGCACCAATTGTTCTCTGGTACAAATTCGTTGCAAATCTCAAATATGACAGATTTTTTTTTTCTTTCAAAAGAAAATAATATGACAGATTTTCTGGACACGTAACCTAAATGATTTAAAGCAAAGCTAAAAAAAGTTTCAAAATGATCAATAATATATCTAAGGAGAATTTAAATATTACTTTTCAAAGATATTTATTAAAATAATTTATTATATGTAAACTTCATTGTTTTTTTCCAATGTATATGTGAAGAATTATGACATTTCAACTTTGTTTTAGTTGGCATCAAAAGCTTGTAAAATGTATTGATTTGGCCAATTTATGAATGTTGGTTTTTAGTTATTAGTCCATATAAAAATAATGTTGATGTTTACTTCTATTATAGAGATCTTATATATCTTGCCTGACAACAAGGAATAAAATCAATGTAGGCCAGTAGGTTACAAGCAATGGCTATTAACCCGACGAATTCCTCATCCCTTTTCTTGTTCTATCGATTTCGCTCATAATCAAGACAAATACACCTCTTATTCTATATACATTAAACATGTACGCAAAAAATATAAATTACTTCTATATTAGTATAAACATTTCCAAAATACAGCAAAAGAATGTATGGAGTATAAAATAATCTGTCTTACAAAATTAGTACCCACAAATAAATTGAGAACTTTTGAGGATCCTGCACAATCCATCCCACCACTTGTAGAGAAACCCCAACAAAATTAAGGTAACTCATATCCAAAATCAAATATCATAGCATGAGTGAACAAAACGGGAAAATGTAGAATCAGACAAATAGAAAATGGCATCACAAATGAAAAAAGACACATGTAGCACAACCATGATAAGAGATGTTATTTCATTCAACATTGTTTTCTCTCTATGTAAGATCATCCTCGTCTTCCTCTTTTTCTTTAAGCATGTTCTTTGCTTTGAGAAGAAGTGTAGTCTTCCAAGGATCCTACAACAACACATGTTATATCAACAAATCAGTGCATGGTCACTAGCAATCCTTGGGTAAGTAGAGAAATACCATAAATGAGGGTACATAAATGCAAATCAGATTTGTATACGGTAATGAAAATATGAGAAGAAAGCAGAAAAAAAAAGAAAATCACACCAAGCGGGTCATGCTGTCAAACTCCCTGATGGCATCAGTGAACTTTTTACCATCTCCCTCATCCATGGCAGCAGCTAAGTCCTGTCATACAAATTTAATTCTAATTAATCACGACTTCATTACTGCATGTCCAAAAGTTATTGGGCACAGTGGATAGTAGATCTTACAGCCAAAAGACGGTACTCTCTCGAGCCAGAGAAGGTAGGATCAATATCCTGTAAAATTTGCACCAAAGATTACTACCTACAACAACATTAACTTTTCCAACAAAGTAGAAGAGAATTTTAAAGAACCTGAAAGCGCTCCAAGGCATTGTTGATAGCAACAATATCTCCCCTGCATAATTGACAGATACCAGCATTGAGGAGAATTCCTTTGGCACCATACTTCAGCAAATTATTGTTCACTGATTGTCTTGCTACTGACTCAAATATTTCTGTTGCCTTTGGATACCTGGACAGATTTTAGGGAGGAAATTTGTAGTTATATTAGTATGCTAGTAGAAAGTTCAATAAATGCATCTTACAAATGCTATGACATCATATCATGGCTATATTACATGGTATATTTCTTGGGTGCTCCTGAAAAGACGATGTTGACAATCTGAGAGTATTCCTATAATTACTTGAATTTTGATGAAAACAATTTATATACGAATCTTTAACTATTTGATTAAGTACCCAAGAATTAAAAAAATGGAAATTTGAAACAAAAAAATTAATCCTTTTAATTTAATTCATTAATGCAATATTCCAAAAAAAACAAAAAGGCAGATCCACCAATTCTAGTATAGTCCTCGTAATCCATTCATACCAACTTCAGGAACTAAGGCATAAGACCAAACAGATCTGCCACTGAATGGGGCTTCACCTGTTATTTAGTACAAGTTGGTAGACACACACAAGCCACACCCACACCCCAGACCCCGAGCTAAAGCCTCAAACAAGCCCCTGCTGAGAACTTCATTTTGAATTTAGCAATAATGGTGAGACTGTGGGATTTGCCTGAAGTTCATAAATAAAGCTGGGGCTTACCAAGAACTAAAAATTATGTCAATTAATAATGCAATAATATTACTGTTCAAGTTGGGCAGCAATTTGTGCGACTCTCTGCTTGCACTGGTTTGCAGAGGATGACACTTCTTCACTGATAAACAGATCAGCTGCACGCTCAAAGAAATCTATTGCTCTCTCCAAGTCTTGATCTTGCTCGTATATCTCTCCCAGTTCCTATATAGATAGTAATGTTAAAAAAGAATGCAATTTTCCAATACCATAACATCTCAAGCTGAACTCAACTCAACTTTCCAATAGGCCTTTGGTTTCCTGTGAAGCAATAGAACTTTTAGTTCCAGCCAACTAATAGTTCAAAAACCCAACAAGGTTTAAGAATATTTAAGCTATGTGGAAAATCAGAACTGTTAAGCTATGGTACCTTGCAATAACGGGCAGCCATGTTCAAGCTGCCTTGTTCCATGAAAAGAGAAACAGCTTGACTGAGAGCTTGTCCAGCATCTATAAAGAATATTATTGCAGTGCATTAACCATACTATTAAGCTTGATTAAACAATTAAGGAAGAATAAGGGATATAAATAAAATGAAAACAAAAGCATTCCTTTGACTCGTAATGCCCCCCTAGTCTATCATACTCAGAAACAATACCCAATTTTGAGCGATTCCCAACAAACACTCTATATGTTTTCAAGGTATTTCTATCCATTGCCCAAACATTAGCTAGACATGATGTATGATCTACATGAATTATTTCTATAGGCCATGTAGATGCTAATTATTTTGGTGTTACACTAATTTTTCTTTTTTTTTTTTTGTACTAAGCACAAATGCACACAAAATCAAGTATAATGGTTCCAAAAATTAGGCTTCATATTGACACACTTTTTTAAAAAATAACTCTAGTCCAGCTGAACTCTCAAAATTTAGTAGAAATTTTTTTTTCTCTCGGCTAAAACCAGTTCCAGCGGTAAACTTCTGTTAGAAAATTACTGAAAAGTTGGATTGTTATTTGCATATGAACCAAAAATATGGTAACTGATAATTAAAAACCTGAAAAATGTGGGGTGTATTACACAGTACAATAAAATATTGGACTGACATTTGGAAAACAAGGAAAAAGGCAAGATGCAAGTGATTGCCCATAGTTGATCTAAACATTTTGATTCTAAAATCGGATAACTGTTACAATGGTGAAATTATATTGATTAACTAAAAATGTATAAAACCTTGAATGGAGTATTTTTTATGACAGTTTGCAGCTTCTACATAGGCTCTGGCAGCGTCGGACTTGCTTTCAATCTGTTGCATGTTAAAACATAAAGAAGAAAAAGAAAACACAAATAAGTTTACTTATCAGTAATAGAGCTAAGACACGAGAAAACAATTAGTGTCTCCATCCTCAAATCTCCACAGGATATTCCAAGTTCCAAGCAGAAAAAGGCAGAAAAAATATCAATCTAGTACTAAACTACAACATCTGTGTGACAACAAAGTAACTGATATTTAACTATAGGAGCTATATCTACATATGAATTCCAAATAAAGAAGAAGAACAGATTCATCACAGGAATAAATTTTCTGAGGTTCTACATTATGGTTGTAATAGATTAACCTAAACAATTATTAAAAACATTTTGCATTTTGCATTGTGCACTTAGAAGTCATAATCACTCTGAATAAAAATATATAGAAAGAAAACTAATTTACCGACTTCAGGTGACAGTTAGCAAGTTTGATATATACAGCAGCAGCCTTTTCCCCTAAAAAGTGAAGTAACAATATAGGTAAGTCAGTTGATGTATCATAAATTCTCATATCTAACTAAGTTCACGTGTAATTTGTCTCTGTGTGAAAACCCATCTCTTTTCAAATCTCGAAACTATGTTCAGATCAAGGATCCCAAAATCATAACGCTCATTAACTAGCATGTAAACACCAATGCATATGTCATATTGTCAAGTTCAAGTTGAAGGAGCTTACGTTTCAAGTCAATTAAGCCTCAACTGATCCTCAGTTAACTGCAATCTTCTTGAAGTAATAAGCATTTTGATTCAGTGAAAGACAATTATTCACAGGTGCAACAGTTTGTCACCAGGTTGCCCACCAACCATAAGTATTAACCAAATATAAATTCAAATTTGTTTAAAATTCACGCTTGAAAGAAATTTGCACAATGTTCACACTTCATTTTGTGCTTGGCATGACAGTGTTAAAACAATGTTGCACTCTGTATGGTGATCAATCTAAGGTGAAAACAGCAATGCAGAGATACTGCTAAAATCATTCCTCTAACTAAAAAGTTTTCTCTGTGAACGAAACCAAGCTCTGAGCTTTATCTTAAATTTTGGCATCCAAATTTAGAGCGCTACACTAAATTTGACCAGAAAGTGATCTCACTTGTATCAATTTCGCAATGCACAGCCATATCCAAACATTCCAAACCATTAATTCCCGTTCCAGATTAAGAATCGCGTAAAAATGACAGATGAAAATCGATAGAACTGTAGGACCTGATGATCCGCTTACATTTTTTAGCGAGCTTGAACTGATTGGCGGCCTTGTCGTACAGATCGGCGGCGTCTTCTTGCTTGGAACCGAAGATGCTCCACCCCGCGAGCTTCTTCTCCGCTTTCTTCTCTAAGTCATCCCCTTTCGCCTCGTAATCTCCCATTTGATTCGAAATGGAGCAATGACAATGGACCCACCAACCTTTGCACAGCAACACTTGCTTTTGCGCGTTGTAACTTGTAAACGGTACTTACTGAAAGCAACACTTGCTTTTGCGCGTTGTAACTTGTAAACGGTACTTACTGACACTGACGGATGGGCTTACCTTGGGCTGAAGGAATAAAAGGATGCTTCTCAAGGAAGAAAATTCTCTATTGTTAACGACACCTTTGACAATATCGAAATTTTTTATTTCAATCCAAGGTTATTTCGATTTTATTTTTCAAAAAATAAATCTAATAATAAGAAGTTGAATAACAAGCAGCATGGACTTGGTAACGTGTACCGGTCACAAATAATAAATTAAAAAAAGGGCTTGCTCGGAAATGTCAAGTCCCTTGTTAAAGCTGGCATGCGTCTAGGATTTTTATTTGTTATACGGGATTGTATTATAACGCGGTCATACTGATTTTAATATAATCGAATAATATTTTATCCAAATTTAATTTTTAAAATTTATGATACAAAAATTTTAATTCGATTTAATAAATAATATACTATATTATATGATACTAAACAACAGAAGAAGAAGATAAAAATTTACGTCCGAAATAATTCAGACACGAAACTCATGATCTCTAATTCAAACCTTTATCTAAAGATTTCGATTTGACAACTTCATTTTTTATGTGGTGCATTAAATAGACATTTGACAACTTCATATCTTATGCGGTGTATTAAATACACATTCATGTGGACACGGAGACAATATATGAATGTAAATATTCGTTAAATAATGACAAAAACATCTTCTAAATTCAAAGAAACTGAAAAATCGTTACGGCTCCACCGCAACCCTAACTTCTATAGAGTGTGGCTAATTTTTAAATTATTGATGAGTTATGAGGTGATTTGTTCTTTCTTTGCTTTCTTCATAATCTAAAGAAATTGAAATGAGGAGTTACGTTTTACATCATTGATGAGCATTAATGAGTTATGTTTTAACGACATTAGTTCTCTCGTTTAATGAGATTCAATCCTTGTCATCGTGACATCTCGAAGCGTTTTTCATAATATTCGAACTTACGCTGCAAAAAAAGAAGTTAACGAAACGTGGGAACAATAATGTTCAAGATAAACAATACAGTTGTATTATTTTGACTACTATTTTGTCAAATATTTGATAATATTTTATCAGAAAATCTCCTTTACATTCCACTGGTCCTTATGTCCATTTTTTATCAAATAGTCCACTTCTTCCCTCCAAATTACAAATCGACCCTTGTTGGACCTAAACTTTAAACAGAAGTCCTCAATTTAGCTAAATGCATCTCACTACCATTACAGGTTATGAAGAAATCACTGGAATCAACTAATAAAAACATAAGAAATAATCATAACTAAACTTCAAGTTCGTACATCAAGCTTTTATTGTAGTTCCATACTCTTATCTGAAACAGCACCAAATTGTTAGATTCGGTACAAAACTGTCACTGCATCTTATAGAAGAATCATCACACCATATAAAAATTTCTTACATAACACAATTAAAATTCCTCTAGTTAATTATCTTGCAACGACATCTGATTACTCATAGGACATCTCCATTTGGAGAATAAAACCTCGACCAAATTAATAAATCATAATTAAACTTGAAATTAAATATTAATTATCTCTACACTTGAATATAGCCAAGACCTCTAATTTCATTATCAGGAACAAAAGCTTGTGACAATTAAGCTTATTTGCTGAGGTCTCACATGACAAATAATATCCAAAATCCTATAATTCTACCTTTCAATTTGGAGCAATATATGATGCACACTCCTCTCCATGGTGCTTTGATTGATTTGATTTATATCAACACATATGCACCAAAAGAAAGCCCTACTAACGACATCCTACAACAAAACATAAGCTTGGTCATTTTATATTTAAACTTCACATATATCAACTAATGATCATCCAATTTAATAAGAGAAATGTCGGAGTTGTAACACATTTAAGACTAAATCCTTTTCTTAATCTAAACATTGAAACTTTTATATGCTTTCCACGATTTTCAGAACTTCTTTTACCTGCATTGGTAATATATTCAGCATTGGTAATATATTCAAAGGTGAACTGATGGTAATGAGAAATTTGATAAACTAAGAGACATTAGAAACATTAATTAATAGCAGGTTATAAGTAATATAGCTGAAGCAAAATTTGAAGGGCGCATATCAAATTTATTTTTCTAATAAATCTGAAATGATTTTTTTGCCCTGAACTAACTAAGAACAAATACAAATAATAAAAAAATATCCACAAAAAAAAGACATGCAAAGCAAACAAAACCGAACAAGTATACTTCATTTTGCAAGGTAAATCCCTTCCTTAACTTTGAGCCAAGATGCATCTCACATTGCCATATGAATGCACTATGAACCTGCATTTTGTTCTTCCTATTACCTCTTCCACAGTACATGACCACAAACTAATAAATTGGAACGAAAATTAGATAATGAAAACTGAGAGGATCTTACTCCAAAAAAAAAAAGACAAATTCATTACTGGCCATCAATTGCATTTACAAGGCACTGCCACTCTTGTTCAGATAAGAATACTTGTCCTAAATGCATGATTTTTTTCTTCGCCTAAATGAATTCGCATTAATTTGAAAAATTCTAGATTTTGAGCAACCAAGCAAGAAAAATGACATAACCCACATTAAATCGTTATTCTCATGTTCAAAATTAGAATTAGTTAGATTGTTTAGCTCAAATCAATTATTTTGAGGCACTTTCAATTAAATCCGAAAATAATGAAAAATTTGCAAAAAGGATAGATTGAGAATCGCTAATCAAGGAAAAAGTTTAGATGGACCTTTCTATCTCTGGCCAACTCTCCGTCGTGCTCAACCGCCACTCCTCTACCTTCTTTCGCCGGCGCACCATACACCACGGGAGGGAGGGAGGGAGAGAAATAGTGAAGATGGGTTTTATGTGGATGGAGAATAGAATAAGAGAGAGACGAGAGGTGAGGGCTTTGTCTCAGGGGAGGAGCCACGCGTCAAGGGGGAGGGCACCTGGCGAGAGGAGAGAGCAAGAGGAAGACACGATACTGAGAACAAAATAATATTATTTCAGTTCAGCTGATGTCAGCAGGTTACATCAGCGCAAAATTTCAAGGCCGCATGATGGAGATCCAACAGCCCAGACTGAATTAAAAAGCACTGTTCATTAAACACTATTGACCTACATTGTTAATTGAGGAGATATAATTTGATGATAGTTGTACAATATCTAAGAATGGATTAATTCTCCTCATAAAAATTTCCAGCCGTCATAGATATTTTAGAATTTTTTTTTGTCTGTCATTATTAACATCAATATATTTGTTTAAATATATTTGATAATAATATATATATTTGTCAAACACACGCATCTCTAATTCAATCTTGACGCATGCATTTATGGTATGATAAATTTCTAACTATTACATATTAAATGCAAAGACTTAAACACATGCGTCTAAATATTCTTTAAATTTATCATTTCAGACGCAGTGCATGTTTAAATCTAATTGCATACATTTGTCTTAAAAAAAAAATTTGCCAGCCACGTGTTTAAGTCAAAACCTTTTTTATTCTAGCCACACGTGTCAAATTTATCTACAATTTTATAACAATATATCAAACTGATGTGAAGAATCTACGAATTAAGGTAAAAGTTTATCATCATCAAATGCACAATTCAAATAGATAAGAGCTTTCAATAATTAACTAGCAATAAGGACACGCTCCGCTGCATCTCTGTTAAATTAAGTTTCTGAGTGAAATTTATTATCGTATCTTTATTGTGTTTAAAGAAATTAAGTATTTGAATGAACCACAATAAGTAATTTTTTTTTACTATAAAAGCACGGAAACAACAAAGATGATGAAAGAAGATAAAACAACATTAATAAAACAGTCTTACATACAACTATACAAGTGATAAATTAACAATTCTATACTTAACGCTAGACATCTCTATTACTTCTAGTGAAAGGACATTAACAGAAAAGCATGCTAGCTTGACTTGAAAATAAATGGATGTTAACACATAAAAAATTATATAACCAATCTACAGAAATCTATTTCCTCATCTGAAAAAAAAATAAAGCAATAATAAGCATACTTTTCTGATAGAATGTTAATAAGAAAAATACCTCCTTGAGTTGCAACCGTACCGAGAAATTAAGAAAGCCTTGATGACTCTTAAAATCTTAAATGAAAAATTATTAGTATGCAGATGTACCACTGAACTCTACTACTCACTGAATTAAGGAAGAAGAATTAATCGAAAGATGAAATAGAAAACAAACTTACATCTTGATATGAAGAGGATGGTGTTTTCACTGAATTCTTTTTTTTTTTTTTTTGCTTTTTGTGTCTCTATCAACCCCATCAAACAGGCTGGTAAATCTAACTGAAGAAACTGAAGATAATGAGTGAGGGGTAGAGAGCGAGCAAGGAAAGTTGGTGAAGTATCTGAAAAATATGGATAGACGGTCCGATAGAGTTTTTTTCTTTTATCAAACGGGTGAGAACGAAATGCTGTAGATTACTGTGGCGGGAACGGTATAGTTAAGCCATGGAAGGACACGATTTCAAGTTAACTCGCCATGAACGGAAGAGATCAATTTTCGCAGCACTGTTCATTCAGGCCAAGCACCTTTATATATATAGTAAATTCTCCTTAATTTTGGATCTCCAATCATATACACCTATTGCTCAGGACGGAGCCAGAAAATATATCAAGGTGGGGTAAAACAATAAGCTAAAAAAATTTTAAATATAAATTTTTTTAAATACATATATATGATTCACTAGAATAGTTTTTTTGTTGATGTCACACTGTAGTATATAATTCAAAAAAAAATATTAAATCACTTTTAAATGTTTCAGCGAATATTTTTTGTCGAAATCAAACTACATACATCCAAAATCCAAAAATATACATGAAAAATACTGTTTAGTTATAGGAGCAAGCCTTCTTGTATGAGTCTTCATATTTTGAAATCCTTACATAATTCTTTCATTATCGACACAATCAAATAAGTTTTTCTCAATATAATCAAGCAATCATTTATCCATTGATCTCCCATTTTGTTTCTTAAGCGATTTTTCACCACATTCATTGCCGGAAATACCCTTTCAACACTAGCAGTAGCCACCGGCAAAATCAACGTCAATTTAACTAATTTATGAACCAAAGGATAAACAACGTGTTTATCCTTTTCAACCATTTTTTGGAAAAGTTCAACTAAATCATTTAGCTCAGAAAATTTCCTATCACTTTGCAAATCCGTACAGTAATATTGAGCTAGTTGAACAATCTTCTCTTTGCTAAATGCGGATAATGAATTATTTGGGTTTAAACATGCTACACAAATGAGAAGTTTTGTAGTTATCTCCATGAAACGACTATTTGGGTTTAAACATGCTACACAAATGAATTATAATAATGCAAATTTGTTATCTTTAGTGTTCGGCACTTTGACTTACTATGAGGTACTCATGTATCCTCCATTTTTGGAACCGTAATATTGTGTTTTTCACAAAACAAACACACCTCTTGAAATAATGATTCTCATCTACTATCTCTCATCTTTTGCAATTGTTCTTTAATTATCTTTACCAAACACATAACATTCACAATATCTTGATCTTTATGTTGTAAAGTTTGTGGCAAATCATAAATGATGCTTAACGCATTTCTCATGAGATGACAATTGAGTGCAAAATCAAATTATTGTAAAGAATGTAATAATCCTGAAGCCTCTCATTTATGTTCTGCAAAAGATTCATCCTCCTCTACTTCCTCAATCACATCTACTATCGCAGAAAATAAAGTAATCAAATTATTTAGAGATTTGAAATGAGAACTCCATCAAGTATCACCTACACGTGAAAGATTAGTTTCTTTGTTCATACCTTTTTCCGATGAAATCTCACCACTTGAAAGAACTTTAGTAACTTCATTTGCTTGATTTTCACGTAGTTGATCCTACCTTTTACATCATGCACTAGCTATATTTTGAATAGTAGAGAGCAAATTAAATAGCAAAGCAATTCGAGAATGATTTTTTGCTACAGCAACAAGACTTAGTTGAAGTTGATGGGCAAAAAAATGCACGTAATATGCTGATTTGTTTTCCCTCATGATCAATGTTTTCAGACCATTGAATTCACCTCTCATATTACTAACTCCATCATAACCTTGGCCCCAGTAATCTAGATAAAGTCAGGTCATGCTTTCCTAGTAAATTTTCAAGTGCCGACTTCAAAGATCGCATTGCAGTATTGGGTACATGAACAATAACCTAAAAACCGTTCGATAACAAAACCTCTTCTATTCACAAATCAAATTACAACAACCATTTGCTCTTTTACAAAGACATCTCTGGACTCGTCAATTAAAACACAACAATTCTTCTCTAAGTTCTACAATTATCTCCTTACTTGTCTCCTCTGCAGCAGCATTAACTATCTCCTTTTGTGTGTCAGGTGAAGTTAACTTCAGATTTTGGGGTGCATTTTTCAAAATAACAGCTTCCACTTGTACATTGGGATCGCCTAGAAACCTCATAAGTTCAAGAAAATTCCCTTTATTATTAGAGCTTTTAGACTCATCATGTTCGCGGAACGCTAAACTTTGTCTTGCCAAAAATCGAACACAATTAATAGAAACGGTCAATTGAATTCGATAATTAATTTCTAAATGAGTAGCTTGTTTCTCTAAAATTATTGGAATACTTTGTCTTTAATTCAACAAATCCAAACATTTTCTTTCAGCCTGATTGTGCCAACTATTTAAATCACCTACATGATCTTCAAACCCCTTCTTATATTTTCAACATCTAAAATTGTCCTTTACAGAGTTGATGCCTTCACCTGAGCCAAGGTATTGTGATATAAATAAATAGCAACAAAGACAAAATGATGCATCTTTTTCAATGCTATATTCCAACCAAGCTTGTATTGATCAAACCAATCTTTCTTAAATCTCCTCTTACAACTTGCAAAATCTCTTTGAGGAAACTTGTGATTTTGGAGCTGACATGGACCATTTGCTAGATAAAATCTGCATATCCAATCTTGCTCATTTAGACTATATTGAGATAGGACTAGTCTTAGTGCAGGGTCAGAAGAAGAGTCTTATCCGATCATATCAGCATTAGCAACCTTATGAGAACGCTTAAAATCTAAGCTAGGCTCACTTTGATTCGTCTGTTGATTTTGTTGTGAAGATGGATTAATCGCTCGGTCAAATAATACCTTTGGGCTTTGAGTTTTTGCAAATTCGTGGAGAAGGAAAACGAGAAAAAATTTATGGAGTGAAGAAAAAAGAGAAATAAAAGAATATCTTTGATTTTTTACATAGCCCAAAACAGCGAGGTTGCAGCACATTGAATCATTGATCTATTCGAGATAGGAGAAAAAAATGAAAAACAAAAGAAATTGTTCAACACCCAACAGCGAGGTTATAGACTAAAATTTAATGAATTTGAGAAAAACCGAAGAAAATTATGTACCTATGTCGTGAGTCAAGATTTAGGAAATAAGAAAAACTATACAGTTAAAAAAAATTATATTGGCAGGATAGGATAATTCGCAGCCCATTCATAATTTATTCACAGCCCAGTCTATATTTTACAAAATTCAGGGGAATCAGCTGTCAATCTCTGTCAAACTGTGCCTCCACCCGCTCCTGATCAAAGAAATCTTTTTTTTTTCATTTTCAGAACTTCAGTGTTTGAACTTTGACTCAACTTATAAAATGCAAGCATTTAGACAAAAACAAAATACATATATTAAGATAATGGATTGCATCCTATACGCATGCGTATAAACAAACATAGGTGGATGCCATCTTCATCTCAAACGTAAAATTTGAGCACGCATGCGATTAGACGAAGTATTTACGCGTGCGTTCGAAAAATAAGCATATTATTATAACGAGGATATTTATGTCAATGATTCATAAAATAAGGATAGACAAAAAAAAAATTATCCGATATTTTATTCTATGATTTGGAATCATGCCTATATCCTTTCTTCTTTTTTTCCCTATATACTACTGAATTCTCATTTGTTTTTTCATTCCGATCAGGACTGTTATCACAATTCAGCTCGGATGGTTGTGGTCTTGTAGGCACAGAACTCTGGCATCTGATATCTAATCTGAGCCGTCCGAATATAATGAATGGCAATAATGCTGTCTGTTTCCTCCGTTAGATGATGAAGTCTGCTGTGGTCTACCTTCCCGCACAGCCCCAGGCGCCGTCGACAGCGAGGCAAAGCGGTTTATAGGGTTTAAGAAAGACTTTGAACCCTTTATTTCCCAGCCCCCCTCCCTCCCTCTCTCTGTAGTTGAATTAACCGCCGCGTGATGGAAGGAGAGCTGATAATCGCGTCGTCTCCAGTGGATACAGGCGTCAACAGTTGGGGTCTGAATTCAGGGACCAAACTACTAACTTACAAGACATGCTCCTCGCCACGTCATGGTCTTACGTCAGTTGGGTCCCGCTTCATCGCCTCTTCTCAAGTTCCTGCCTCTAAGTCTGCATCCACCGCCCCCATTTATTTCTGGTCCTGGGACAAGGCATGCCTCTTTTTCTTTTTCTTTTTCTTTTCTTTGCTTCTTTTTCTTGGATGTTTGTTTGGTGAATTACACTTAGGTCTTAGAAGTTTACACTGTTTGCAAATGCATATGTGAGATGCTCGTTTATTGTGCTTCACTTAACCTCGTGTTTGTAGTGTTGATTGCAAAAAATACCCAAGAAAAGTATCATCTTACTTGAATTAACATTATACGACATGGTTAAGTGAAGTTAATATTATTAATACATATATATATTTTTTCCTTCTTCCAATATGACTTGATTCAGTTGAGTTTCAGCTAGTGAAATGAATTTATAGCAATAATAGTATTCGTAAAACTGCTTCTGAATCATAGAAGAAAAGGCTTCTGGACAACATGTGAATAAAAGAAATTTGAAGTTCTAAGATTGAGTTGGAAACCATAAGTTAATTTCGACTTATTTAGTGAAAATTACATTATTTCAGCCACAATTTGAGGTAAAGAGCTTCCCAGCTGAACCAATTGGACCTCTTACTGCAAACTCTGATGGTACCTATTTAATTGGAGGTGGTTCTTCTGGATCTATTTACCTTTGGGAGGTAATTCTAGTTTTATCTTTCTTTGTCATCAAAAAGAATAATTCTTTTTAGAGTACTTCCAACAGTTACATACCAAGGGACAAGGTTCTGTACTGGTACCACTGATATGAACCTACTGGAAACCACGATGCTGTACCTGACTACCAGAGTAACATCTTCCTGCCGCTTCTGTGCATATCACCTATTACATTGACTTTATGTTTTCTTTTAGAGTTTTATTTAATTTTAGTTATAGTGAAGGCATTCCAGTTCATTTGGTTTCTTATTATCAGTGCTGTATTTAAACTTATGTTGTATATCTAGAGGAAATTCAGACTATTTTATTCAAATTTGTTTGAAGCGAATTTGCTTTTGGCCCTACACTGTAGGTACCAAGTGGAAAGCTGTTAAACAAATGGCACGCTCATTACCGATCAGTAACCTGTCTTGCACTTTCAGATGACGAGTCTCTATTGATATCTGGATCAGACGATGGAGGTGTTAGAGTTTGGAACCTAATTATGTATGTATAATTGCGTATAAATCATTATCATTATTTTTCATTATTGTGGTCTAAGTACTTTCTTGAGGGACATGGTTTATTTGTTAGTTTCCTTTTTTTTTTCAAGTTTATTGTATTTCCTACAGCCAGAGATGGCTCAAATCATGTGTCTTTTCACCAAAAGATAATTGTTCCCTTCAAAATCCAAATGATCAATGAGATCCTACAACGATTGAGAGATATTAGAAATGCCCTTGGATTTATAGGACTATTGTTTATGATATAAGTAATATTCTTCCTTTGGTTGATGATAGTTTTGTCATGATTTTTAACCTTCAAAATAGGATATTTGATGCGTTGAAGGCTCAGTCAGGCTTATCATACTTGTATAGCTTCACTGAACATGCTTTACGTGTTACTGACATAGTCGTGGGCCGTGGTTTGTCTAACTCTATCTTCATTTCTTCATCCGAAGATCGTACTTGCAAGGTGCAGCTCATTTGCTAATATCAGATTTTTCTTTTTTTTCTATTTTTGGTTTCGCAGAGGTATGGCAAATTTAGATTTTAAGGCAGCCTTTGATGCCTGAATACCATTTTGGTCCAGAATATGCATGCATGCTTATCGGTGGTACGTTAACAGCTGAAAAAATTCATTTCTGTGAGGAAACTTTGACACTTAAATGCTATGCCCGTAGCCACAACAAGGTTTCAAGTTAGAATAGGTAGGTACTGACCAGCTCAGTCTGTGCTTGTGTACCTGTAAAGCCCTGCTGATATCTGATGCCTGTTGGTTCACCACCTTTTGTTGCTACATATTCCTCTCTCATGTCCAAAATTTATGACAGATTTACTAAAGTTTTGGTCATAGATCTTGGATCTGGTTGTTATTTTACCTGTTTGCTCTGTGCTTATGCACCTGTAGAAGCCTTGCTGGTACTTAATTCCCACTGGTCTACCACCATGCTTGCTGCCTATTCGGCTATTCCTCTCTCATGCCTATGATAGATTGACTAAAATTGTTGGTTACAGATATTTAGCTTGTCAGAGGGTAAAATTCTGAGGAGCATCCTCCTTGATAGTGTAGCAGATGCTCTTGCAATAGATCCGGGGGAACATAGGTTCTATGCCGGCTGCAGGGATGGAAAGATTTACATTAAAGCTCTGAATGCTGAGAACAACCCCACGATAGGCATACTATCCGATCACAGGTTATTTTGTCTTCTCTTCTTCTTCAGCAATCTAGTCTTAAGTTGAAACCTCAGGTCCCATGTATCAAATTTAAGTTATTTTTGACAGTGCATGTGTCTTCTAGGAAACCATCTTTTGTTTGATTTTAGGGATCTGATATTGGTTTTGGATTTATTGTGGGCCGATGATTTTACCCAGACTTCAGATTAAGAATGCCATGTGCATGGTCCACCAAGGTGAGAGGTCAGTTTATCTAAAGGTTATAATCATGGAAGAATGAACATAATAGGGCAAATTTGTTCAAGTGTTAGTTTTTTTATTTTTTGGGGATGTGTTCTGCATCATTGGAAAGTTTTTTATATTTTTGTGAACCCTGAAAAATGCAGAGGACCACTGACCCAACACAATGTCCATAACCTGAATTCTGACCTTCCAACATAATCAGACTGATCCCAACTAACATAATGTACAATCAGGTTTGACTGAAATCCATCCAACCCAAATTCAATCAACCTGTATCGATGTGGATGCATAAGTACAAAATTGACATGACCCAGGACAAAAGCAACATGTAACAGGACCAGTCCATCCTCTTTGGTTAATATTCTATTCTTGCTCAGTAACCACATAAAAACTTTCATTTTAAGAGGAATAGGTAAGGACCACCAAATATCAGCATCAGCAGGTACAATACCCCTAAACATTAGCCAATCATACACAAAATGAGTGAAAAACTTCCCTGAATTGTCCCATCTCCAAGTTAGTTGATCTGTGTGCAAAGATAGAGATTGTTGTGACACCAGCACATAGAGTTCATTGAACTCAATCAAAAGGGCCCCAGTTAATTGTCTGGTAAATTGCATTGCTTTATCCTTAGACAAAACCACTTCATATACTGATATATGAGAGGTAGAGCAGATTTGATAAAGGTGATGATAAGAGGAAGCCAGAGCACAATCCCCCAACCATCTATCTGTCCAAAAGGCAGTATTCTGTCCATTACCCACAGTCACTGACACACCAGTTTGGCCAATATGCTGAAGGTCCAAAATAGCTCTCCACTGAAGAGAGACCTTAGTTCTGGTGTGCATCCATGATATGTTTCGCACTGTTTTCTTTTTATGTAGTGTGGCTGTAACAAGCATAGCATGTCAGGATGGAACCACACTAGTATCAGGATCAGAGGATGGCATAATTCGAATATGGGACATTAAGACCCAGCATGTCTTACGCGTGCTGAAACACGCCAAAGGTTCTGACATAGACTCTTTACTAAATTTTCACATTCTATTTCTTAAAAGTGTTGTTTATGAACACTGCCCAGTCCTTATATGGCACAGGCTCATCTTGTAAAGTTTGCTAACTTCAACATAACAAGAATAATAACCTCCTTTTGCAGTAATGGTACTGACACTGGTGCTTATATGTAACCTATTACCATTAATGTACAGGTAAAAATCTGCTAATCAGGTCTTACCCATACAAAGCTTCTGTTCACGTCCAAAATTGTCTTGGATGATAATTTCTCATTTGCAAATTTGTGGAAATGTCTGTCATACATATTATAAGAATAAATAAATGAATCAAGTAAATGACTCGACAAACAGGGGGTTAAAACTTAAAAAGGGTGCTATCTTTTTTATAGAGACATAAGCTATCCACACATGTTTACTTTAATTATTTCCTTCTCTGCTTATTTCACTGCAGCTCCTGTTAGTAATGTACTAGTAGTTAAGCCAACTAGACAGGGTACTAATTTATCACATCAACCGCCTCTAAGTAAGTATGTAGACTCATCAGAAGATGATTTGGGAAGAAATATTGTAATTTTGCCCCAACCTTGTTGGAAGCCCAATTATTTAAGCTCCAGTTTGATGGGTCGTCAGCTAAAAGAGCTTCAGGTAGCACACTTGTTATTTTGGAATCTTCTTGCTTACATTCTTGTACATCCAAATTGATTTTAATGTGCATTGTGTGTTACTAATTTACTACAGGAGAATAATTCTTCTGCTGCGGCTGAAATGGAGGTTGAGAGACTGCGCATGGAAAACAGAAGGTTGGTTGAAATGGCAGAGAAATGGAAGAAACTGTGCCAAGATCAGCAGAGCTTTTATGTGAATGAGCTCCTAGATCATGCCAAGCCATAAACACCAAAAAAGAAGGAAACGAAAAGGAAAAAAAACGGAGGAAGATATTTAACAATCTTCCTTCTGAAATTATAATTTTCTCCATGAATATGTAGTTGAGTTTTCTGGTAGAAGTTGATTTTGGCAGTACAAGATTAAGTTGAGCACTGTTCTCCTATTGAGTTCAAATTTTGTTGTGTCAGTTTGTCAAAAATGTGCCCGCTCACTAAATCAGATCAACATTGCCAATCTAACATGTGCAATATCAAGGGCAGGTAATATTTGAACTAGTTAAATTTCCTGGAAAGAATTGAGCAGCAGTATTAGTATTAGATATCATGCAGATGCATGGTTCCAGTATACTTTCCAAATATCAAACAAATGTGAATGCGCAAATGAAATTTACCACGGTCAAATGGCCATATGGCTTGTGATTTCGAAAAGATTTAGTGAATTCTCTTTCGCATCTTTGTAAAGATCCTTTTCTTTCTTCAGAACTTGCAATTTAACGAAAGAAAAATTATCCTTATATCTTATGTTTTATACTTTTTATCTATATATTAAAAATATTTACACTAAATAAATAATTTATTTATATTTAAATTTATAAGTATTTATAATTAGTATAGAAAGTGTTTATTATTTTTTTAGATGATTATAGAAAAAATTTAATTAAATTTTTTGTTATGAAAGTTAAAATATAATTTTTATAAATTTTATTTTTTTATAATGTAAGATATAAACACTTTCGCATTAATTATAAATATTTTTGTAGGAAATATTAATATATATGAGGTGCATTTAAGGGGTATAATTATTACTCATTTTAATGAAATTCCTCTCCAGTGATAAAACGATTGACGAATTTATCTTTAAGCAATTTTTTTTCCTTCTTAATTATATCCTCCCATTTTAGCAAATTCATTTCATCCTCCTAATTAACAAAAAAAAATCAATCAATTCATCTGTTAAGTTCTCTCTCCACAAAGAAAAACTGTCATATACAATCATCAACTATATTTAAGTAGGTAAACTTGGATAAAAATTAATGGTAAAAAGTTTTATTGATGGTCAGTACATTGCAATTACTCGACAAATCAGAAACCATTTCTGTTCAATTTACTGCAAGTATGATTAATATGAAAAGAGTTTTTTTCTGAAATACAAAAAATAAATTTGTTACAATGTGACATTTCACTATCGTCTGGAAAATTTTGGGGGATAATCTCTTTAACCTAATGCGAATACAGTTAAGATAGTTCCATGTGGTTTCTTTTTTTTTTGTTTTTTTTTTTTTGTTGCTGGTAGCAGAAGTGCAGAAGATTATTGTGATACTTAGAGGTAAAACTCCTTCGATAAATGGCAATCAATGAATGGAATGCAATTGCTTTTACAAAAAAAAAATAGTTTAATGCATCCGCAAAACACTAAAGGAAAAGGCAACAAAAAACAATTAAGCTTAAAGATTTTCAGGACTTGTCAGGTTGTGTGAATATAATTTCACACATGTAAATGGGTTTAATGCATCCGTAAAATAATAAAGAAGTTATATGTAAAAAAAGAAAATCATCTTTTGTCATGCACAACTTTGCATTACTCTTCAAAAAAAAAAATTGTATTACACTTTGTGGTGTATTTACTAAATTGCCTTCATGCTGCTGATTCCAATCAGAATTCTAAACTTGCGCATTTATTTTTTTTTTCCTTGAAGTTTGATAAATTATTTTTGTTTGTTTGAATCTCAGATACCCTAATCCAACTCCATTGTAGGCCAATAAGAAGCCCTCGAACCATAAAGAACTAACAAGATTTATAATAAGAATGGCAACCAAATAGTGAGAATATGTCAGAAATGACCAATAATCGATCGTTAGAGAGGGAAAATGATCAATAGAGCATGTATGTTTGAGGCGGAAAAGATGAGGAAAATAAGCTTTGAAGGTACGGTTGGTTCCAAAAGTAGTTCCTTAGCTTTGCAAATCTAAGCTTTGGAAGTATTGTTGGTTCCAGATGTGGGTTCCTTAGCTTTTCTCAATTAATTTATAACTTCTTGCTTGCTCTGATGAAATGCCTTCAAATATTATTCAGTGAATATCTCCTTGAATGTGCTCTCCACCAGCCAAAATAAAGTAATTACATAATTAATATAACTACGTTCTACTTTTTTATGAGTATAGGGCAATAATTGTTCATTTCAAGTGATGAGAATTTCAACATCAAAAACCAGTATTAATATGCCAGTAATTGTGAGAAAAAAAAAAAAACCAGTGTTAGTATGCCAGTTATGAGGAAAAAACACCATCCCTTCTAGTTTGAGCCAAACTGGTAGGTGGTAGTCGCTAATGTCAGTATCTTCCTAAAAACAGGAAATTCCTAAATTTCATGACCAGAATGTGATTAGAAATATCCAGCTTTGATAATAAGAAAATTAACATAGGAAGAGCTCAAAAAAACCAATCCAATTTGGACCAAAATGAAATTTACCAAAAAGAGCTACTCTTTCTATGGAGTGATCTCTGATAATATCTATCCTCAAATCTTACTGTTGTATTATAGCAGAAGCACACAAATAAAGCAAAGAAAAACATAATAACTTTGCAAGTGTAATAGATCTTATGAAACAGCATAATAGGAATTAAGTTAGGACTGGAGGTGAGAGAGATCAAGGATCGCAACTCATATTGCAGATTAGGCGAACTTGGTTGGGGGGGGGGGGGGGGGACAAAACAGTGTTTCCACAGGGAACAGCAAAGGTAGACTCAACAACTCACCTGACCTGAGTACCAATCACCCAATAGAACAGTTTACACATCATACTAAATTTTCCTAAAATATCACAACCTACCTACCAACAAAATACCAGCAAAAACTAAAACATAGGTGTTATGCTAAAAATTATCACCAAAGCAAAAGATACTGGATTTCAAAATTAGTTCTCTCTTTTTCTTTAAGGATTATCCCCCTCCACCCCGCAAGTAAGCGCCCCAAGGGAGGTGGAGTTAGCAATTACAATTTGCAATCCTGTCTGATAATGTCAGTAAGCTAGGAGAGTTTCCTAATTCAACTCAATATATATGCATGCGCTTATTTTAGAAATGTATACAGATCTGACCTCTTCATAATAAGCAAATAAATATGCAGATGACGATAGTCCACACATGTTAATTAGACATTAGCAATGACAAGTTAAGCATTCGTAGATCCACTCATCTGAGTTTTAAAGAGAGGACGGGATTACAAGTTGCAAAGCTGATGACTATACTGCTTTCTAGAGATTGCATAGCAGCAGTTTGTGCATTCACATTTGTTTCATATTCGGAAAGTATACTGGAACTATGCATCTGCATGATATAATACTATTAGTGCTTCTCAATTCTTTCTAGGAAATTTGATTAGTTCAAATTTTTGCGTGCCCTTAATATTGCACATTTTAGATAGAACATTGGCCATGTTGATCTCATTTAGTGAGCAGGGGCATTTTTGAGATGAGTCCCTAAAGGACCCCAAAATCTGAGGTGCACTTGTGCCCCATTCGAGTCAAGTTGTAAGTTATTTCTTGAGATAAAATGGGGTCAAACACTCAAACCACCTCACATTTAAATGTCTATAATAAATTCTCCATTCAAGTTTTGAACTTACAACCTCACTGTCAACCACAAAGAGTACTCTCTATTTATAAGCTGATAATGTCACCAATATTCGTGCCAGGGTTGAAACTCATTATGATGCATGCTACATGAACATGAGTCGGCAAATGATCTAATCAATGTGCTTTTGAGGCATCTATTGTGCTATACAATCAGGAACTCTATTTGGTTGAATGGAACGTCTCATAAAACTTTCTTTTTTTTTCAAAATAACGAGCAAATGTTAGAAAAAGTGCTGCTTATGATTAGTTCTGCTAATTTTGACATCTATGACTCGGTTTCTCGAGGAAGTTATGAAGATTAATGAGAATAAAGATTCTCTGTGGTAATGTAGAACCCAAGTCAATTACACAATTTAGTTTCTTCTGTTTAACATACTATCCACGCATCAGCTCAAGTTTATTATAGTTCCTTGGTACCAAAAAACTTTGTCCCTTTTCGAGCCTGAGGCTAGATCATTAAAACCTCTCTTTTGGTTTTCTCTTTGCTGATAACAGAACCCAAAAACTTATCTATATATGTACACAACCATGAAACAACACATCATTGAGAAGTCAAACTAGTAATCTATTGTCATATTATTCACTTTGTCACTAAAACAGAGAACAAAATATTATACGAGGGCTCTCTCATTGCCCGATCTACCAGATATTCCCTACTAACCTCTTAATCAGCCCATATACAAAACACATATATACTTTGACTGAACAGAGGCTTCGTCTCAAGTTTATAAATTAACTACCAACAAAATTATTTAGGAAAAAAAAACAATCAAAAACCTGACCCCTAAATCTCCAGCCTAGTGCTAGGATGCTCCTCACTAGAGCTTTTAATTTTGGGCGGGCCTGCAAGTGACAACTCATCGTTGTTGCTTGAAAGAGTGAGGTCAGTAGATGAAGATTTTGAGGGAAGAGCCTCTGCTGATTTTGCGGTGCTTGGATATGGCATGGCTGCTATCACTCTGAAAATAATTGAGAAAATAAAAGCTCTTAGATTAAAAATCTAAGTATGCAAGTTGATAGAGGTCTTATCCTAATAGCATATTACAAGATGTTAGGGGCAGAAATAAGTTGATGCATGCACATATAAAAAACAAATCATGTACCACCAGCAAAATTGCATTTCACATTGCCACTTGAATATTACCGTTGAAAATTAAGTAGAGCTAAAACTGCCCAAATAAACTGTACTTAACCTAATTATGTTATATGGTTTCATGACTAATGTAATTGGTAGCCCTTTTGAGGATCTGTTTATTTGTTTAATAAAATGAAAATGGAAAACGAAAAGAACCAAGTTCAAAATAGTAAAATTTTACAACTAGGGAGTTTGTTGACAGGGTTCACAAACCATACTATTGGCTCGCAAATAATATCTGCGAACTCACTACACATAATACAACAACACATATGCTTTCTTAGATATTATCCGCAAACCACATGATATGGTTCACAACCTTTGTCTGCGAATTTCTCACATCTTTAAAAAAAAAAATACTTTGGGTTTGATCTCAATACCTTCGCCGATTCATTTTATCAGAGAAAAAAGTCCTTTCAAGGCTACTAATTTTCAAAAGAAAAAAAATTACCCAAATAAATCCTAGTTCTTGCTCATTTGCCACTGAGGATGAACAGTAAAATTTCAGTCTTTGGAGATAATTAGGAAGGAAGGATTAAATAGATAGCTTCTATGTCATAATTTTTGACAGATATGCATGTATAAACATGGTAATATTTAGTTTTAAGTGTATATGTCATAATTTTTGACATTTTGCTTGGAGTTAATGCGAAGTTGTTTCTTAGAAGCATATATACATGTAATATAGAAACAAAAGGGGGGCAACAAAGAAAAATAAAGACAGATATGCATCAATAAATTAACAACAAAAGCACATTAGTACCTCTCCTTGCGTTTTTCCAAGAAACGGGTCAAAGATGCCTTTCGAGCTTGAGGTATAGCTGCATTAAAAATCCATACAAATCAATTTTCTACTTTAATTCAACTAGTCTCCAAATTCATCTTTAGAAAACAAAAATAAATTATTTAAATTAAGTTGATGAGATAATAGGAACCTCGAGCCACATTTGGGCCAGCAGTAGACACCATCACAGCTGGAGCATCAGAGCGGGGCCCCATTGTCAGGCTGTCATTAGTTACCGCACTCATTGATGACGACCCAGCTGGTCCTGGTGGTGTGAGCGAAATTTGGGTCGAGACGGATGGAGGAAGCATGACAGGTTCAAAAACATGGTCAAATTTCTGATTCGGTTTCAGTTTGGAACTAATAACTATACCACCAGAAAAGGATGCTGACTTAGAGAGTGGTTTTGTTTGTTGCTCGAAGGTTGGATTTGGGGTGCATGGAGTACTCGATGCCTTGTTAGCGACCGACATTATTTCCTTAGCCTTCAATGAAAAAGAAAATGAGTTTAATTGAGGTTGATTCAGGTGAAATTTGATTGATTTGATGCTCAAATTCACCACTAAGAGAGTTCATTAAATGTTTTAAATTCGGCATGTTCTTGGGGTAACCAGCACTCCAAAGGTCCGACTGGGGATGCTACAGATAGGAAAAGTCTGGAATTTCATATTCTATTGTCCTTCTTGCTTTTACTTCCAACTTCTTTTTGTTTTATTCTACATCCAAAAGGATATGCACGAAACGATAAGATTGGTAATTTAATCATCATTGGACTTACACGGACTTGATAGGGTATATCCATAAGAAAATAAATGCTGATTGAGAAGAAATATTTGAATTCTGTTTAATCCTTGTGTCATATCATTAGATTTTTAGCAATTGTTTTTAACTATTTGTCACCTTGATTTTCCGAAGAAAATAATAAATGGGTACCTTATCAAGCGGTACATTGTCAAAAACGCTCACAGAACCACGATAAAATATTGTAAGCTGTGAAGGAAGCTGCTTCGGAACCTCCCTTCTAAAACAAAGAAAAAGAAGATAACAAATTTCAGTTTGCCCTACTTTAAATAGGTTAATCTGGTATTTGGAAAAAAAAAAAAAAGTTACCTTCCTTGGTAGAGACCAACAAAGGGGCCAGTTCTGGGTGACAAGGAGGTTGATGCACATCCAGAGGGCCTCTGGTTCACATAAGGAACCCAAGTCTCACTTAAGTACTGAGGGGTGCTTTGAGTTCGTTGCAATTTGTTGGTATCCAAAACAAGTGCCCTCTGAAATAGAGGTCAAGTTAAAATGCATAAAACTGTAAGGAAGTCTGAAATAGAAAATTGATCACAGTAGTCGCATCATGAGAGTTACACTACCGTAATCATGCTCAATTACCATGTCAACTAACAAATCAATAGCAGCTTTTCAATAATTATTAATAATCAGAGCTAAAAACCACACATAAATTTGTACCTGTGGAGTTGGTACAGGCTGAAAGGTCGATGGAGAGAATTTACTTGATTGCCCTTCTTGTTGTGTTGCAAAGGACAGGAAATGTTGAGGTTGCTCCCTATTTGTAAAATGCCACTGCGATGCCACATTTCCATATATTGCTATAATTAGAAAAAGCTTGAGGGATCAGAAAGTGCAACATCAAATTATTCATATCAGTGCAACAATTTACATCTGAATTTATTCAAATAAGACCTTTCCAAAGGAAAAGGACATAATCACATAACGACCGCTACCAGTACTGAGACTGTACACTTGTGATATTTTATAACTTTTTGCTTGAACAAACCCTCGCTTGCCGGGGCAATCACATAATGAACACATGCGACAATTTTTTTTTTGTTTTCTCGAGTTCATGTATACGACATGCAAATTTTAAATTTATTAGTTATGTGTATTGCTACAGGCCCACGTGTCGGATAATTCCTGGATTCAGAATGTTGTAACTCGAGAAATTTCAGATCATAACTTTTTTCATTAAAATTAAATTAAATTGTTCCAAGCTTTTCTAAGACTAGTGATGAGTAGCTCAAAAACCATTCGGATCAGTAAATCATATTTGTATTAGCTATCTTATATGGATATTTATTTCTTCAGAATCAATAAACAGTCTCCAACGTAGCCTGATAGACTTGAAAACGAACAAAAGCTACCTTACCTTCCCTACTAATTAAAAATTTACCCTAAATAGACTCAAAACAAACTTAATTAAGTTGCCTAATCAGAAGCATCAGGGATTCAAATTGAACTCAATCTAACTAATCAAACCACATCTAAAAGGGAAAGTCAACCAACCATAAGCAGCACTGAATTGACACGCACACACGCACCAGATACAGAAAGGGAAATAAAAAAAATCAAGGACCTGAATTCCGAGCGGGCCCTCTCCCGTCGTCTCTCGGCGGTGCTGGTTCCAGCTTTGGTTTCGCGCTGAGTCCCAGGAAATCCCTCTCCATTTCTGGGACTGGGAAGCACCAAAATACACACCTGGCGGTTCAATGAATCAAGTCAATTGATTGTATTTGTATTTGTATCTGTATCTTCCCTTCCTCCGCGAAATGTGCTCTCTCCCCCTCTCTCTCCCTGTGTCTGCCTCCCTCTTTTAAAGGAGCTGGGCTGGGCAGAGAAGTGAGTGGGTCCCAGGGAGGCTGATGCAAGGCTCGTAGGATTTAGGTGGGACCCAGGTACCGTACACCTGACGATTCACCGGCTGGTCCGGTTACCTCCCACGTGGCACGTGGGAGGTAATAGTGGCGAACGAAGCGGTTTATTGTGCGAGCGCCAGCTCTTTGCACTGTGTGTGTATCCCATTCCCACCTGCTGACTTCTCTTTCTGTATCAGAAATTGCCAGATCGACCCTGTTATTTTTTCCTTTTTACATTTTTCGGTTTTCATTTCACCGGGGGCCGGCGCTTCAACAGCTTTCTTTCTCTTTTTGCATTTATTTTATACCATAAATAAGTATGCAGATGCTAAACTATTACTCTTATTTTCTCACGAATTAAGTTAAAGCTTATCACAGATTTGTATATTATTAATTAGTTTTAAGGAAATAGGCGAATTGCTATGTATATAAACAGCTCGTGTCTGTATTGTTTATTTAATGCAGTTTATACATCTGGAATCCACAACTCATTTTGGTGTACGAATTAATTGGGACTAATTTTAGTTTATTCGATTATGTTTTCTCTCTCTTCATTTGTTTTTTTTATTTTTTAACACCAATTCGTCACGAGCCCCTAACGTGCAAATTGATTGCTCAATGTTAATTTATTATTTTCAAACTTTAATATTTTTTATTTCTTCCGATCAAGACATGTTGTATATTACTCAATCAAAAACTAACGAAATGTTGACATTATCATTTCCATCAACATAAAGTCATATTGACAACCGCGAAAATATATATTTGTCTCAATTGAAAATCACCTGAGGTCTCACATCATATTCTCTATCACGCTAGACAGGTACACAACACATATTGAATGATCTTTTATTATTTACATATCTAAATAAATTCATATTTCTCCAATAATGTAAAATTTTCACCACACTGTAATCCGTCAATTTTTCTATTAACATTCATGCTATATCCAACATTAAAATAATTCTCTACAAATTTAT
Organism: x Bolboschoenoplectus mariqueter; assembly: GCA_037678475.1. Classification (NCBI taxonomy): domain Eukaryota; kingdom Viridiplantae; phylum Streptophyta; class Magnoliopsida; order Poales; family Cyperaceae; genus x Bolboschoenoplectus; species x Bolboschoenoplectus mariqueter. The sequence goes on along the minus strand of CM075260.1, from coordinate 179,472 downwards.
AATTTTTTGTATGGTAATTTTTTTTTATTTATCGCCAAATACAAAATCTGTTTCCGAACATCAATTCTTTAGTGTGAATTAAGACCAACTCTTTCAATCTCTTTCCTCCGAAAAAAATTAATCATTATTCATTCTCTTTACATATTAATTATTCATTCTCTTTACATATTAAGACAATCTAACATAAATTTTTAGCGCGGATAAAATTTAATTCAACTTTTATTGTTACACGCCACCTATAAATGGATAAGGGGCAGAGGCAAGCGGGCAGCGGGCATTCCCCCGCATGAATAAAATAAAATAATGCAAACAGTTTGGAGAAATCCGTTACATGCACCTGGCGAGAAAGACCTTTATCGTTGAAATACTCGAGCCACGAACTTCTCTGTGCACCAAGTCCACGAGGAAGTAAATCAGGGGGGTTTCAGATATTGGTCTCATGCGCGTCCCCAACTCTGACCAGGAGAAATCATAAAATAAAAAAATACAGACGCACTTCAAGGTGCGCTCACGTGCTGGCTATAGATGCTTAAATTAACGGATTAACCTCCGGAAGGCAAATTGGTTTGGGCACACTTTTGTGTACCCATAATGTCTGATAGCCGATGACCTATATCAGTGAGAGGTTTTAGGTTAAGAACTCAGATTACCTTAGCATCAATCTTACTGCTAAGAATGAGATCAAATAAAAAAGTAGATTACTTATATCTTTCGTGAGGGAGAATTTTTATCCTTTTATATAAAATAAGATTTATCTCTTCATCATCAGAATAAACATGAACCGGATGAGCATGAGTTTTTAATGATTCACATTTTAAAGATGAGCTATACTAAAAAGAATGAGATAAAATAAAAAAATAAGTAGATAACTCATACTTTTTGTGGCAAAGGATATTTGTTCTTTTATGTGAGATAAGAATTATCTACTTATCTTCTACTTTATATCACTTTCATTTAAGCAATGATGAGTACCATTTGTTACGATATATTATCTTACATATTTAAGATGTATACTTGTTAAAAATTATCATAAGTTTCTAAGTAGTTGTTAAATAAATTTGATCAAATTGGAATTATCTTTCAGTCATGTAGGTCCTCTTTCTATCTAATCAACATATATTGTGTCAATTAATCAAATTCCCTTGTTTCCATTCATTTTCATGTTCCTTTTATGATTGGTTACGGATATATAATTTGAAAAGTTTGGTTTTTGTGTACTTTTTTTTCTAGTAAAATAGATCTTTGTGAACTGATTAGTGTGTGCGTGGCATTTTAAAGATCACGTTCCAATTTTGAGATGTGCAGGGCATTTCTCTAAAGATAATTTTCTTTTTCTTTTTGAATTATCAGGCCCTTCTGTTATATAAATCTGGTCAACATGTGCTGGTGTCAATTAATAAATTCTCTTGATTCCAATCCGTTTTCATGGACTTATTATTTGTTAAGGATACAAGAACTTTAGAAACATTTGATATTTGTGCACTGATCATGGCGTTTTTGGTGATTATTTTACAATACCGAGGTGTATAGAGCATTTCTCTAGAGATAATTTTTCTATTTGAATCAATTGTTGTGCTTCTAGGCCAGCAATTCAATTTCTTGCTGTTGAGCTGCTCTTTTTTAGTGTTTTCAAGGATCTTGCATAGATACGACTAAATATTAAACTGGGCTGCTATCCATCTCCGAAAGTCGTATATAACTTGACAAGTGTATTGTTGACTTTTTTTTTTTTTGAAAATTAGTGGCAAATGCTACCTGTTTCTATTATCAGAAACAAATGTATACAAGATCGTTGACTTGTTGTGTATGGATTATATATGAATTTGTATTTTCTGTTGCGCAGTATCGTACAGTACAGCATGTTATTCGTCCGATCATGTTGAGATTCAGGCACTTTAAATCTTACAAAACGAATCCGAATAAAATATTACCCGATCGCGTTGAGATTTGTACGATCGTGTTGCAGCTAGTGCTACACAGCAGAAGATAAGAATCCACGATATATTATTAAGTATCTAATTATCAATATACATACCAATCGGACGAAGTGTCAAATTTATCCTGTTACTACTATATAATATTAACCTAAATGAAGGGAAAGTATCAATTTTTCAATAAAAGAATTTGCAAGATCATTATAAAGTTCAATCTACGGGTACTGTCAATGGTCCGGTTTGGTCGATCTGCATTATTTTATTATTTTTCGACCTGATCTGATCTGATTTGATTTGACTCAGGTTGAATTTTCTTATTCGAATCCTATCCGAATGAGTCATGGATCAACTTGATCCGACCAGAATATATTGATTAAGTATTTGATAATTTTTTTATATTTTTATGTAACTTAATTTCAATTAATAAATAAATAATTTTAATTAATGTATAAATAAATTTTAATTGATCCAAAATTTTAAAATCAATCCAAAAAAGCATAACTAAACGAATCAATCCAACCTGATCCGAGATGGATAAAAAATTCTAAAATCGTATCCAATTCATTTTTTCTTGGATCAAATCGGACAAAAATTGAAGATCCTAATTCAATCCAACATTGACAAAACTAAACGGTATAAATTATCTTGTGAAATTATCCATCATGCTATTTGAGAGACTTTTGTATAGGTTGCTATTGGCTAAATATTACATATATATATATATATATATATATATATATATATCCGCTGTCCGCACATAAGTTAGCGGAGTTTTTTATGTAAAATATATATACATCTGGGGCATGTTAAACTCTGTTATATAGGTATATATTTTTTTATAAAGCTCCTAAGTCAATAATTACAATCATATTTGATGTCAACATACACCGAGCCCATATATATTTCCTTTATATTATTGATTTCTCTTGCTTGCTGCGCTGAGATATCTTATTAGATGTATAACTACATGTCTACATTTAAGTAACACTAGTAAATAGAAAAGAAAAAAGTAGTGGACTTTTGTGATTTTTTATATGTTTAGATTTATAAGTTTAAGCCATCTAGCTAGAAAATTGATTTTTATAAAAATGATCTCTGCTTAATTATAAACTTGAAAGTTGCTTTAAAATTTAAAAATAAAATTTAGATCTAAGAGCACAATATTATATATACCAAGAAGCATCGTGATGGAAGTAATTGATTATAAATTAAAATATATGTATAAAGAATTAATTGCATCAGCAACATGCCAACCCACCAACAGTTTTTTTTTTGTTTTTTAATTCTACAATTCACATATTGCGATCTCTTTCGCACGTTTCAGTTAAATTAATTATCTGCTTCAAAAGTTCCACCTCCTAATTAAAATATGCTGAAAAATTATCCACTTGGTCGTTAGTGGAACAAACTTTATTTTTTTTGTTTATCATTTTTCTCAGTATTCATGTTGCTTTAATAACCAGGTAATTAATTAATTAATTAATTTCATCAAAAGAATGCAAATGTTTGATACTTATCTTGGTATAAAAGTGCAAATTCATTGCACCTTTATATATGTTTTTGCCAAGGTGTAATGTCATCATACCCCAACTTTTGAAATTGTGACAATTATCTCCTAAAGTTGTGACAATTAGCTAGAGCTAGAGACTCTCTCTATTTTGTTCCTAAGCCCCTATACAATTTTTAAATGGTATAATATCCTTCTCAATATTTGCTTTATCAATTGTTTAATATCTATCTGTCTGGTTGTTTAATATTTCTTCAGTCACTAGGAACCAGGAAGCTAGGCTACATTACAGGTTTTCAATATTTCAATTTTGCGGATCTAAACTACAAGAGAAAACTTTTGTGCTAACCCTTATTTAATTCTTAGTTAACTATGTACGTAGCAAAAAATTATATAAAACAATTAGCACCGCGTATTTATATATAAAGCTAATCCTTATTTTCCGATATCAATCGAGCAAATTAACATAATTAAACAATCTACCAAACTAGAGATGTCCTTCACTGTGTACGTAGCGACATAAAGTACGCATGTATGCTAGATCAATTATGTAACTAAACCAATTCTATTACTTGATATAATCAAACATTGACTATAAGACATTTTGCATATATAAACATATATATATGCAAAGAAATTGAACAGATAAGATTTATTTGAAGCAGCGAGAACAGTCAACCTAGCGATACAAACATGACTAAAACCATATATTGAGCCTAACAATTAACAACCTTAAATCAATTTTGAAAAATTAAAATTAGAACAAAATGGTTAATTGATCATTATTCTGAGGAGTGACAATATAATACAACCAAAGCATGGTACACGTATTAATTTGGACTAGGTACAATGCATGAATCTTCAGATTCAAAAAAGAAAGAAAAAGAGGTACAATGCACGGGGGCTATAGTACTTAAAAAGGAAAAAAAAAAAAGAAGGTTGTTAACATCTACGAATCTTTTGGTTTTGGTGCATGATTGGCCAGAAACCGTTCTTTATGCCTCATATTATTGCGAGTTGCAGTTGCTCCTATTTAATTTACAAACGAATTTTAAGATTTTTCAAATTTTTGATCGGATTGGACTGTGTGATTAAGTATTATTTTAGGCTAAAACTGAGATCTGTGTATATAGTCATGTGCTGTTATATATGCAAATATCTTGATCAAAAATATTCTACAACATTGATACTTGAATTGCAATTAACAAAAATATATAAGATATATATATATATAATGCTAACGTGAATTTAAACTCATCAACTTTTTTTTATGAACTTAACTCAAAAATTTATCGAATCGACTTCAAATGACAAATTCGAATTGCTCATTAAATTATTTATATTAAAATATTGTATGATACAGAAAATTTCTAACTATTTGGTGTTAGCACGCCGACACCAAATTGCCATAGAGAAAAAGATCACAACAAATCCAAGTCAATAAAAATTTATTATTAGTTTCTAACATGAGGCCTCAGGCACGGTCAACATACTTGCTATATACCAATGCCATTATTCCGACAAGTGAAGTGTGAACAACATGTGCTATAGCACCTAAGCTAGAACTAGAACATAGCTAATAAATTTGAACGCGTACCAATGCAAAATATCATATCATAATACCCAAGTTGCAACGATTTGTTGGAGACATCTTCTTTATGTAGTGGTTCGATCGGGCCCGATTAACGAATAAAAAAGATGTCAAAAGTGGTATCATAATAAAGCTAGTTAGATATATATATAATGTATACCTTTGTGGAAAATCTAGCTAGCTAGTGGTGAATGCGATGCATTACCTACTTGTATAGACAAATATATTTACATGTGCGCCCCTTTTGTAACTTGAGCTATTTAATTTGTGTTTGTAAACATGTTAGAGACACAAATATTGTACATTTGTCCTGTTCAAGAAATAGATGGAAAAAAAAAATTCTACATCGATCTTTACTAATGACACAGATAATTAATAAGAAAAATACTCGAGAGTTTCTATAATTTCGTCTCGAGTTCTCTTTATTATGTGTTAAGCGACAAAAATCCAATTTGATCATATCCGATTTAAAGAATCTATCTGATTTGATTTATACTCGGATTCAAATTGATGAGATAATATTAATTCAAAAATCAAATTAACCTGAAATCAATTTAACTTAATCCTAAACAACTCAAAATTCAAGACAAATGATTTGAAACTCGATTCGATCCAAAATTTTGATAGTGGCCTGAATCAAATTGATCCGAATCCGACACGAACCGTACCATTGCCACATATAATTAACATCCTCCTAGATGGTATATTCTGTCCATTCAATATTCATTCTATTTGAAATTGAGGACCCACCTTAATTATATGCATATATGGTGTGATTTGTCTTATTACTTCCAGCAATTTTCATCCTGATGTGATGTTAATTTTGGATTGTATTATATTATTATATATGTAGAGGACTAGCTAGATTATGCGCTATACGGTACGAAATCACATGCTACAAAAAAAATAATAAGGTTTAACATAGGTGTTATATATCTGATCTTGGTATATATACTTTGCTTTCTGATCCAAATGTACAAACAATCAACAAGCTTAATTAAACAAAATAAGCAAGTACTAAATTAATTGAGTCTCTGCGTCATTTCTTAAATAAGCAATGCTAATGCCAAAATTATTTCTAATCATTTACAATTATGTGCAATGGCGGAGACAAAAAGTATTTATAAAATATCAATTTAGTATATTATACATCATAATCATGATTTTGATTTCAAGTGCCCATGGACAAGTCATAATGAATCATAACTTACTTTATTGTTTTCAGGAATATTTGGTCATTACGAATAAAATATATGGGTCACTAAATTTTTATATTGTTAACATTCTTTCTCGCTTTTGCCAGTTTATTTGGTGAAACAATCTTGTGAAAGATTTTTAATTGACAAAAAATATATTTTATGACATAGACATATTTCTATCTTATTTTATTTTTTTTAAATAAGAGATCTTGTTAGATTTGATATTTATTTATTTTTCAAATATTTTTTGCTAAAGATGAACATGTATTTTTCCGTAAAGAGATGAGACATATCATCGTTTGTATTAAGTTTGCGGTTGTATTTTTATCATATTATTATTTAATAATTAAAATATTCTATCAATATCAAATACTCAAACACATCTGAACTTTTTAAGACTTAAATTCTTGTAAGAGGTGGAATTTTAGTATCTAATTCGAAAATTCAATTTTGATCAAACTGTTCATGTACAAATAGCGTTTTAATATTGACAATGCAAGCTTCAAATTTTGTGAATTTTCCTCGGTCTAACCTCGACCATTTTATAAATTCCACTTGGCACGTTAGATTCTGATATCCTCTTTTTTATTGTCTGATTTGAAACAAAATTTTGGCGTGTAATACAAAACCTGGTGTCACACGCAAATTACATAATTTTTAAAGACACATTGGAAACATCTTGGCGCCCCCAGTTTTTATTAAACGTGCATTCATTATTGATTTATTTCACATTTTAATTTCCTTTTTTTTTAAACTCGAGAGATGTGCATATCAGTAACCCAGAAAAAAGAAGGGACTGCACATTTTCTCTGATTATTGATTATTAATTTGGCAGAGACGTTTTTCTTGCTTTTCATATTATAAGTGGGAGAAATAATCCACTAAATTTATTAAACATTTCTCTCTTGAGATTAAAAATCTGCAAGTGGAACCTCTGGCACGCGCGTGAACAAATTAATAAATTAATAAAGATGCCACTGTGGGGAGAAAATAGGAAATTGTGGTGCAAATTATTATATTATGAGCTACTTTTATCAATAATTTAAATCAATTCCTTTTCTTAAAAAGCTCTAAACAAACCGAGATTCAAAATATTTCAATATATGTTTGGGTTGTTTGAGACGAGAGTATATACCACCTCCTAGCACCAGTGCACCAGTGCCGTATTCAAAATATTTCAACTATATTAATAAAGACGTACGTATTAGTCAGATATATCATATTATATAAGTATATATAAAAATTAACATACTGTGTCGTATCATATTTTTTAACAATAGTGCTAAGAACGATATTTCTAACGGTACGTCGTTTTTGTACGTACTTATATGTATTTGAATGTGTTTTAATTTTTTTGTTTAAATTTTTTATTTTAATTGTTAACAACATTTAAAAATTCGAAAAAATAAAAAAAATAGGAAAAATTTCATATAATGAAGGAATTTGTACAATTATATATATATATATATATATATATATTAAATGTGTTTGTAATATCTATTAAAAACACGTTATAATAATTATTTTTAAAATTTCATAGACTTCTCTAAATGTATCATATACCAACTAAACACTAAACATGTCGTGTGTGATACGTTTATCGTCTAACATGATATGTATAAGGACATAATACGTCTAAACACGCGTGATGTATTTTGACCATGCTCGAACATGTACGAATTCGTATCGTATTCACATGTCACGTGCTTTTATTAATGTGCTAAGGGCACCTATTAATAGAGCGATTTTTGCATGAATCAACGCACAGTTCATAGTTTTAGATTTTCATTTCTATCACATAGCCTGTTGAGTATAATCTACTGAAATTAAAATCCTCCTCTGAACTGTATTTCTTTTGAGAAAGTTTTTTTTCCTAATTAAAACCTTTCGTTAATCTCTAATATTTTCTAAACTGATTAAATAATTTTTAAACATTCTAACAATAATATTTTCTAAAGACGCCTCACCGTCAAATGACAATTAAGCAGTAATTAAACCAATTAAACTATTAAATAGCACCCACCACTTTTTTATGTCGTTAATTTTACTTGAAAAAACTTTTAGAAAATTTATTTTGACTAGATTTTTTTAGTTCAAAAATTAAAATTAAACCACTTTATTATTTTATAAAATTCACTAAAGATAATGCATAATTGCACATGTCTTCACTGCTAATTACTTTCAGGAAAAATAATCTTAGGTGCACACATCTTTTAGGAAAAAGTATATGGTCGACTGGATAGATACGTTTGAATTTCAAAAATTGAAGTATAAATAAAAAATAAATTTGTGATATTGGAAATATAAATATTTTAAATTTATCTTGCACAACAGAAAAAAATTCAAAAATAAAGTATTTTGATGCATTTATCTTCAACAACTTTTAACCTCATTACCTTATACAAAACAAGCGTAAAAGCAAAACATTAGCGCTATTCATCAATTAAATTAAAATAGTTCGTTTGTAACCTGTCGGAATTCCTTTTTGTTTTTTTTTTACAATTGAAGTTAATAGACTCTTTCAAAAAGACTTAAAACTCATACCAACTTCACAAAAAAAGAAAAAGAAAAAGAAAAAGAAAAAGAAAAAGAAAAAGAAAAAGAAAAAGAAAAAGAAAAAGAAAAATTAATATTGAAAGCCCAATGAGTACCGAATACGGTTGAGATTTTAATTTAATGTTTTAAGCCCAATATTTTGAACAGTAAAGCCCATATATGTATATATATGCGGTGTAATATTTTTCTCTGGGCCCATGAACTGATATTATTGTTACAAGATTTGAAACATCTCAAGTTCTGAACACGGCAACTCGAAATGTCATTAGCATCGGATAGGCGACAGGAGAAACAGACAGATTCAGAAAATGAAATCATAACAATAGCTTCTTATTATTATTATTTTACGTAGATCATCTTTCTGATTGAAAACTAGACGCCTAGCTCCAGATTCACTTGAATTAAAAAGTTACTGTCCAAGTTATTTTCTATTTCAATTGGATCCTCCGATCACAACCAAACAATCTAACATTATTATTAATCCGAATCAAACAAACTCCTATTAAATTGTTATTTCAACGGTAGAGATCCAATGACTACTCCTCTGTTATTATTGTATCGCGCTCGAAAAGAAGGAGCCGCGACCAAGAAGATTTCTTGTGAACCGCTCCACCTTCTTCCTATTCCGATTCGATCCTACTCAATAAATGCGCTTAATACTTCACTAGGAGACAAACTGTGTACACTGTTCTCTCTTCCTCTTCTGAAAATCTGTTCAAAAGAAAGAGGAGAAGAGAAGAGAAGAGAAAGGAACTGATCGGCAAATATGCCAGATCGAACAGCCGTGGTCGGGTTCGTCGGTCTCGACAAGCTCAGCCTCCGCCTCGCCTCTTCACTGATCCGATCAGGCTACCATGTGCAGGCGTACCAGGTATGTCTCCCTTCTTCTCGTCTTTGTTTTTATCATCGCTTCGCATACACCGTAGTTCTGTTCATGCTAGGCAGTTTGTTTGATCGTCCGCTTCTGTGTAAATTGCAAAAACAAAACTTTGTTGGAAACCTTCAGTTAATTTCCAGGTTAGATCTCTGGACTACCAGCAAAACCTATTGTTAAGAGCAAGCGGTGCTGAATTTTTAAGTGGTACATTACATACCTGGTTGTAGTGGAATGGATAAGCAGGAAGCTTTGGCGGGGCCACTCCACTGTAGCAATAAGTCAATGACTATCTTATTTTGCAAATTAGACCCTGGTGTTTTATCTTTTTGCTTTTGCATAATACCCAACATTCTCATGCTCTTTTACTAAAGCCAGCAATTCTTCAGATAGTTATAAATTATACTCAAGCTATCTTATTCTGTGAACAAAAAAAGAAATGTATGTCTCATTAATATTTGCAACTCTGTACCTATCCATAATGAGCATTTTGTTTCATCAGTCCAAATTTTAACTAAAATCAGCCACTGGAATTCATATGTTGGGTAAGTTAGTATGAACATGTTATGAAGAACTCTGGTGTTTTATTTGCGAATGATGCAAAAAAATTCAGATGTCAGTTGAAAACTGAATGAATATTTGTCATGATTGCAAATAAGCGAAATTTATCACTTCTTGTTGGTTTTGCTATGATACTGATTTAGGATGCACAGGTATGCACTGTTACAAGGATAAAGTAACTAATATTGTTGGGATGTTTAATTTTTGATACAGGAAGATGATTCTTCTTTTCTAGAGGACTTTTGCAATTTAGGCGGGATCACATGCCAAAGCCCAGTAGAGGCAACAAGAGGTAACTCTGTATGAGACAGTCTGACCTAGTATAGATAGCGGCCTAAAGGTGCTCTGTTCTGTGAACTATTTTCTCATCTAGTTTTGAGCATCTCACTTTACTTTGTTGTAGGTGCTGCTGTTGCAATACTTGCAATTAATGGTGATGATATTGCGGATATATCAAGTACAATAGAAGGTACAAATATGGAGTTATTTTTATTATCTTACAATTTTTGAAATAAATATTTCACATTTCCCCCTGGCTTAAGGTGGATATACTTTCTTCACTGATCTTACGAATAGGTTTGGGTAAGGGCACTGTTGTAGTTATTTGGTCACAGATGTCACCTAGTCAAGTGCAGAAGATTGAAAAGCTTGTTGCAGGTAAATTGTGTACAAATACTGTCAGTACAAGAAGTTGGCACTACTTTTATGGTGTTTTTTCTTATGTTTATTATACCATTCAGAAAAGGAGGATGTGATGCTTGTTGATGCATATATCTTTGAAGGATATGCAGAAGTTTTGGACCAAGATATTATTGTAAGCAATTATTGGTATCTGGTAATAATTGTGTATTACATTAATAGACTACATGTTATGTTACCTTCCTGTTGTTGATTGTCTCAGGTTATTGCATCTGGAAAGAAGCATGCATTGGAAAGGGCTGAACCATTTTTATCAGGTAGAATGGAAATTTGAGTTGCCATGGTGCTTTCCTGGTGAAAAAGAAAGAAACATTAGAAGCAAAAAACTGTATATGCTATATGTTGTACTTCTATTTGTTAACATGAAATTAATAATTAATTACTTTTTATTCTTCTTCCGAGAAGCTTTAACCGACAAAGTTCATTACTTCGAGAATGAAGTTGGGATCGGAAGGTACATATTACCTTGTTGATTTTTTTTTTTTTGAAAAAGTAAAGATACATATTACTTACGCACTAAGAACATTTAATCTTGTTTCTCGTAGTCGGATATTTACTGTTGAACTGTTTTCTTAAGATAACACCCAACTGTTATATGGATGTGGTGGAAAATGTACAAATTTTTTTATGCTGACGTTGTCTCTATGGTATTCCTCCCCTAAAACCAAATTAAAATAAAATCATGTCAAGAAAGTTTAAATCTTGGCTTTGATTTTGTGGAGCTGTAAGTAGTGGTCTGGTTGGATTATTATGAAAGCTTATTCTTTGGTCGAGAGGAGAATCTATGTACTTTCCGGCCAAGTAGGTTGTTATCTGCAAGCATGATTAAATCCCGTGTGTCATTTGCAAAAACTACATTGAATCCTGATATATGTTTTTTCTTCTAAATTATGTTTCTTTATTTGTCTCACAGTAAATTTAAGTTGGTTAATGATTTACTGGAGAGCATTCACTTGGTGGCATCTGTTGAAGCAACATTTCTTGGTGCACGCGCTGGTCTACACCCATCAATTCTCTATGACATCATCTCCAATGCTGCTGGTAGCTCTAGGTGACACCATTTTTTAATCTTTACCCACAGAATTTGAATTTTTTTCTGAAACTTCTTTCTTAGTTGGCTTAGATTGTAATAATTTTCAGGATATTTGTGGAGATGGTCCCAAAACTTCTAGCTGATGATTCTCTGCTAATAGATTATTTGAGTTCCTTGCTGAAAGATGCGGTGAGGGTTTGAAACTTAGTTAAGAATATTGATTATCTTATATACAATATTATATAATTATAGTCTATATACTAGAAGTTTTTTCATTTTTTTCATTTTAATTAGATGATCCATTATTGAACTCAGTTGCATACAGTAAACTAAATAGGCAGAGGATTTCTTTTCCTCCCACTGGTTTGTATGAGAGAAGATTACATTTGAAGTTATTTATTAGTTGTATTGTTTCTATTATCTCTTTCTTTGTTTTGTTCTTATTTGTTCTATTGTCAGAAATCTGTGATGGATGCAGCAAAGGCTGTCACATTTCCTCTTCCTCTTCTTGCAGTGGCATACCAGCAACTAATAAACGGTATTTAAAAGTTAATAAGTAAAAATGCCAAGTACCTCGGTTAAGTGCCATCCCAAATGGAATGGTACTGTGGTGCAAATTGGCTTTTGATAGTGCATCCTACTAGACCAATGATTTTTTCAAATTTACAGGTCAGATCTTAGACATCTGGACAGTCTTGTACCAGTTAGGTGCTGTACAAGCAGCTATTGTACCATAATAACCGGTTGATATGGTGATTTGTTGGTACATAAATCCATTGTTCAGAGGAGATGATATGCGATAAATGCTAATTTGAAATTACAACACTCTACTATTTTCTTTTGTTCAGGTTGTTCCATGGAGGTTGGAGTCGAAGTCTCTCCTTCACCAACAAAGGTATATTTCTTTAGTTTTGAGAACAATAATGACATCTTTAAGATCTTTTGCCACTTTCATACTTAGCCTCTTGTTTTAGAAAATATTTGGAACTGTTGCTCATCTACCAAAAAGATTTGGTAAAAAAATAAATTGGTTCTGCAAAATTTGTTTGTAACTATCTTCTTTTTAAGAAGATTTTGCAAAGACATCACAATCAATTTTGCAATTCAAGAAAAAAGATATTTCTAAACTTATGGCATTAGCATAACTTTCTAGAATTCTTTCAAGAACTTCTGAGGAAAATATTATTGCAAAAGCTGAGAAAACGGTGATTTTGAGAACTTTGTTCTTAAAGCATATTTCTTGCCTTGAAGTAGCATACACCTCCAAGCAACAAGATAAAGTGGTAGCCAAACTATTGTTTCCCAAATTGAGATAAATATGTATTAGCCTTGGATATTCAATGCTTCCTTCTATTAGCGCTGGCCGGTTTATTTTCTAATTTAATTAGAATCTGAGGAATATAATTTGCAGGTCTATGAGCAAATATTTGGTATGAACATCAGAGATGCAACAAAGAATCCCTCATATGACCCTAGTGAGTTGGCCCGAGAGCTTACTGCAACAGCTAAGAGTGTTAAGAAAATTGGATTTATCGGGCTCGGTGCCATGGGCTTTGGCATGGCTTCACATTTGCTAAAATCAGGCTTCTCTGTTATTGCATATGATGTAAGATTATGTTTTTATTATTTTATATTTCAAATAAGTAATTGCAAAAAGAAATAGCGCTTTTTTATGCTGAACCTTAAGTTACTCTATTATAAGGGTGGCAAGGTCTAGTACTATTGGCTTTACATTATAATTTCTGATGCGGCCTTTGAATTTAGTTGACTATTGTTCTATATAGTTTTTAAATTTCTACCATCAGTATCAAGCTATTTGTTTCATAGAGAAATTTGTAAAAGGCCTTTCTGTTATCAAGAGTTAGCAAAAGAGCCTCTAGTTTAGGTTTGTAGCATCTTTGTACAATTTGACCTAAAGCATTTTTAGGTTTTCCCTAATTACAATAAATTCACAATTTTGTTTGGTACCTTCAAGTTTGTTTCTGCTTTGGCTCTCTTTTGTAATCGTTTTTTTCTTCTAAGAACAATACAATTTATTTTGGTATTATAGGTGTATAAGCCAACATTAGTGAAATTTGCTGAATTAGGTGGCTTAATTGGGACCTCTCCTCGGGAAATATCCCAAGGTATCTTGCAGTTTAAACTTCGGAGTCATTTTCAAGCTTTCATTGATCTATAGCTCTTCTCCCAAAATCACCTTTGGTGCACCAAGAAATGAAAAGGATATCAACTGAAAAAAATGATGCTGGCCTAAACTATGAATAAGCATTCATCTGGTAGTAGATGCAAGAAAACTGTTTGCAGATACAGTTATCATCACATTTACATATGTGAAGGGTTATATATGAATAACAATATTTATTTGACAACAGCAACTACCACTAAAATGATTATCAATTGTAGATACGTTCTCTATAGTTTGGATAAGTTGTGTATCAAATTTGATGCCTTTGGGGGATTGTTTGGTGGTCATTGATCAAGTGACTATAAAACTGAACTGTTAATATTTCGAACTGTGATGGATGACCAGTCAGGAAAAAGAGTTTTCAAATTGGATCAAAATTTTCTAGGGAATTGTTTTTTGTCAAAATAACCTATACATAAACACTTTTGTTTACAGAAGTGGAGGTGCTCTTAATAATGGTTGCAACTGAGGGACAAGCTGAAAGTGTTCTATATGGAGATGCTGGTGCGCTATCAGGTAACAGTTGACATTCCAACTTCTTTAATTTTTTTATAACCTTTGTAGGTGTGGATTCCTTTTGATAGCTCCTTTCTATTTTTTTTTTTCAAATGATTTCTACTTGTTTTGCTCTGGCAACAGCCCTTCCAGATGGTACATCAATAATCCTTTGTTCTACCGTCTCTCCTGGGTATGTGACCGATCTCGAACAAAGGCTAAAAGGTGAGCCATCCTTTCATTTATTCATTTCTGTATTTTCTTTAAAATTTTTATTTTGTTCAGCTTTGCGCCTTAGCATGTTTCAATTTGACCCCTCAATTTGCTTGTGTATAAATTAATGCAGATGTTGCTAAGAATTTCAAATTAATCGATGCGCCTGTATCCGGTGGTGTCATAAGGGCAGCTGATGGAACCCTGACAGTATGATTTCTGCTCTCATTTGGAAAAGAATATTTTTCTTAGAGTAAATGGTCGAAAGAAATTGGGTTTTCTATAATTGAAAATATGTCATCCTTCAAATAGATAATGGCATCAGGCACAAGTGAAGCACTTCAGAGCTCTGGCTCTGTTCTCGCAGGTAATAAGTTATGTTTTATGTTCGTTTTAACTTTTAGTTAATTAGTTTTATACCATGGATTATACATAACCAATAACTTGTGAACTACAGCACTAAGCGAGAAGCTTTACATCATTAAAGGCGGATGTGGAGCAGCTAGGTAAAAAGAAACAGAACTTTTTTTTACTTGATTTTTGGAGACAACAACTCCCATATATATTAGCATTTGCAAAAATTCCCATGATTTATGGTATTAGCAGAAACCATCCATGACCAACAACAACACTGCCTGGGTGTCTGAAAGTGGCTACAACCTTAATTCCCTAAATTAAACAAATCCCTAACCATTTTACAATAGTAGGGTCCAAAATCATTGTTTTCTCTTCTTCCTTATTCTTTGCCCCATTTCTGTTCAACATACCTTAACATGTGAAGAAAAATTAAAATGAACTATGGTTTTGTGCAAAGATAACGAAAGGGGCTAATTTACACTAGGAAAGTAAATCTAGGGACAAAGAAGTACATTGCTAAATTGTACTTTTCCCATCTTTTTGAAAATGCAAAAGTCAAGGATTTTTTCCTTAAATTAAGGAAAAAACTGTTACTTCTGTAAATCTCTGATTTGCATATTCAAGTGAAATGCGCTCTAGTACAATTACTCATACTGTTTCTTTTCTTTTTTTATGTAAAACCAGTTCTGTGAAGATGGTCAACCAGCTGCTTGCTGGGGTCCACATTGCATCCTCTGCTGAGGCAATGGCATTTGGGGCTCGATTAGGCATTGGAACAAGAAAGTTGTTTGAAATTATTCAACATTCGAGAGGTTTTTCATGGTACATTTACTCTTTTTCTTGTCCACTACTTTGAAAGAGGTTATTTGATTCATACTTTGCAATTTGTTTGAGCATCAAGTGTAATCCTATGCAATAATATGTGACATGCATAATTTTATAAACAGTATATGTTATAAAGTGTTACTATATACCCCTTCAATACATTGAGCATGTCATCTGTACCCGCACTTTCCTGATGTTTCAGAGGACACCCTTGTTACCCTCCTCCCCACTATTTAATCCAGCATGACGAGGCAGGAAGCAAGCATAATTTGGGTATTCTGAGATAACTGGGGAAATAAAAAAAATGATGTTTTGCATGTTTTAAAGGGGCATTTAAGACGGTCATTCTGCAGGGTACATCATCAGACACTGCTTTCAGTTCGTTAGTATCTGTACTAGACTTGACAATTATCTGTGAAATTTCTCATTTCCACTCTCCATCTATATGCAGACTTTTCTAAAACCTTAAGAATATAGCATAATTTGGAATTAATGCCCAATCAGAATTCCATTGAGTTTGCATTACTGGTCTACAGGTTCTGTACCTTGACTAATACACTGTTATTTCAGGATGTTTGGTAACCGGGTGCCACACATGCTAGAGAGTGATTACAAACCCTATTCTGCTATAGACATCTTTGTCAAAGATCTTGTATGTATAATTATGATATTTTAAATTACAATGTTTGTTTTGAATTCCCAAGTATAGATATGATTACTTCACCATATTTGTTTTTCTCTTTGGCTTTCAGGGAATTGTTTGTAATGAGAGCTCCAAGATGAAAATACCGGTGCATGTTTCCTGCATTGCTCATCAACTGTTTCTCTCAGGTACTGTTGTTAAATTGCATCCATCAGACAAGAATGCTTCTACCTCATTGTCTGTGAATTTATATGTCGTTTTAGCTCATGTGCACATTGATATATTGAATTTGGATTAATCGTGACATATTGAAATAGGTTCTGCCTCTGGTTGGGGTCGGTATGATGATTCTGCTGTAGTTAAGGTTTGAGAATTTGATTTTCTTCAATATACAACATCTTAACATTTTGACAGGTTTATTTATTTCTCTCTTAATTTAAGTTCATGTTCAGGTTTATGAGACATTGACTGGGGTCAAGGTTGAAGGGAAGCATGCTATCCTAAGCAAAACTCATGTGCTAAATTCTCTTCCCACTGAATTTGGAGAGAATCCAATGGAAAATCAAGATATTATTGGAAATCTTAATTCAAAGGTATTAGTAGTGTTGGATGACGACCCGACTGGGACACAGACTGTTCATGACATACAAGTTCTGACTGAATGGTAAACTCCCCCCCCCCCCCCCCCCCCCAACCCTCCTTCCTCCCTTCCTGTCTCGGCCCCTTTAGTGAAACATAATGTACAGGAAATCATATGGTACTCTACCAGTTGGACCAAAGTTTCATCTTTTTTTCTGCCTCTTTTGTGCCTACTTGCATATTTGAGGTAAGGGCTCTTGTGAGCAGTTTTATGTTAGAGTGTTTGCACAGTGGACCCTTAGATTGGATCTTAGTTTCACCACTGGGGAAAAACTAGGTGCAATTCTGATCAGCACTGTATCAGAATGTACTGGTACAGTCATGCTAATGATCAGAACCATATCAGTATAAAACTATAGATCTTTCTCTTTCTTGTTTTCAGCTCAGAAAATGCTGAGAGCCCTTCTATTATTTATATGTTGTAAATGCATTCATATCTAGGTAGAAAAATTATGCAATGGTTTTTACAAAGTTATATTTTCTTACTATAGGAGTACAGAGACACTGGTCGAGCAATTCCAGAAGAAACCTACCTGTTTTTTTATTTTGACAAACTCAAGAGCATTGAGTTCTGATAAGGTAGAAGCAATAGTTGACCAAAAAATAATAATTATATACTTGTTTGTTACTTTCATTTAGACTCTTTTTATCTAATGATCTGAAATATGCAGGCTGTCTCTCTGACAAAAGAAATCTGTAAAAATTTGGAATCTGCAGCAAAACTAGTGGCAGGAACTAGTTACACTGTGGTTTTACGAGGTGATTCAACCCTTCGTGGTCATTTTCCTGAGGTAAGAGTTTTTCACCATTTTAAAATCCATCCTTAGTATTATCTCTGTTTTCTTTACTTCTGAGAATATTTGACTTCATTTCTTTCTAGGAAGCAGATGCAGCTGTTTCGGTATTAGGAGAGATGGATGCATGGATTATATGTCCATTCTTTCTTCAAGGAGGGAGATACACAATTAATGATATCCATTATGTCGCTGATTCAGATAGGTACTTGCTACCATGTATAGTTTGCTAGTAGATCACATGTCAGTTATATACTCATTGAATCTAAATGCAATTGCTTCTTTACGTTGTTCTTGCCTTTCCAGTATCTTAAAACAATGACAAAACATAACTATTTCTTTTTTCTTTTTAAAGATTAATCCCGGCAGGTGAAACTGAATTTGCCAAGGATGCATCATTTGGATATAAATCTTCTAATCTCAAGGAGGTATCTCTTCAATCTTCAACATATCATTTCTTCTCTACAAGAAAATGAATTTTTAGCTTGTTATGATGGAAGCATTTACCATGGATGAATAGTGGGTTGAAGAGAAAACCAAGGGGCGTGTGCTGGCAAGCAGTGTTTCATCTATTTCAATCGATCATTTGCGTAAAGAAGGGCCTGATTCAGTTTGTATGCACCTCTGCAGTTTAAAGAAGGTATGCATATTACCTCATTCATTCATTTTCTTTTTTGTTTTTGAAAGATCCACCCTGTATTTTATATTATTTGTGATATGTGCTTTTCTTGAGATATCTGCATAATACATTAGTGATATAAATGTTCACAAACTAGTCCTTATTTTCAAAGGGAAAACATTTTCTAAACCTGAGTACAGAATCAAACCAGACAGATCCAGATGATGGGTTTCCTGGTATGAATTGGTTGTCAATATGACTTATTTGAAATTCTGGGGCAACTGAGGAACTTTTGATGACTTGAGTCTGTTGACTTTGGTTTGAACTGTTCTGTTTTAATTAAACCAGAATAGTGTTGTTTGCAATTAGAAGATTTTTGGGTGCTATTTGCAAATATCTCAACATAGAGTGTTTGATTGGACTCTATCTCACCCATGTCCCACCCCCTTCCCCCAGCATGCGTGCGGGCACACACACACACACACACAAAAAGCACACGTAATGCATTCATGTCTAGTGACATGTTAGACTTGGTATTTAAGATGGGGATTATTTTATTTATTTATTTATTTATTTTTGAAATTAGGGTTGGAATCATAGTCTGGCCTTGAAAAGTGAGTGGGGGAGGGGGGGTGTGCTTGTATTTTTCTAGGGAATGTATGAAATTTCTCTCATTTTGCAAGCACAGAAGCAATTTCCTGATAATTTGCATGATAAATTTAGCGAATGAAAGTGCCCCTTTATTATAATTTAGTCAATTTAACTATGTTAAGATTTCATGTGAAATGAACAATTTGCAGGGATCAGTTTGCATTGTTAATGTGGCAAGTGAAAGAGACATGGCCGTATTTGCTGCTGGAATGATAAAAGTACAGGACCTTTTCTAATCTTGTACTTTTTTTCTGAAAAGAATTCAATATGTTATTATTCTCTGATGAATTATTAACTTCATAGGCTGAAAGGAAAGGGAAGCATTTTCTCTGCCGAACTGCTGCGAGCTTCGTTAGTGCAAGAATTGGCATCATACCAAAACTGCCATTGCAACCGAAAGACCTGGGAATTAAAAGAGATTCTTGTGGAGGCCTCATAGTTGTAGGCTCTTATGTTCCAAAAACTACAAAACAGGTTCAGTTGGTTATTTTCTCTTTACTTCCCTGGTACTATTGATTATCAGTTAGGCACATAAATCTATGTCAACGATTAGCTGAAGAAAGCCCCAGATAAGCACAACAAAAAGAAAAAGAAAAAGAAAAATTTGGAAATTACTAATAAGATGCTGCCCATTAGTAGATTTGTGCATTAGTAAGGTAACTTGTATATATACTTTGTGGCAGAAAAAAATAAAAAAAATAAAAAAGAAAGATCCAAATATACAAGATATCTGAAATGGCCTTGAAATGTAGATTTAATTTTGTTTATGTTATTTACCACTTCTTTGTCAAAGAAACGAATGTCTTATTCTTCTGACTTCTTGTTAGGTTGAAGAGCTCCTGTCACAATTTGGTGCCAATCTAAAAATAATAGAGGTAATTTCATTCACATTTTGCAACTGTACTTCATTTGATAACTTTCTGATTCTTCTCAATGTTATGCATATATGCAGATATCTGTTGATAAAGTCTCAATGAAGTCGCTAGAAGAAAGGGAGGAAGAGATCCACCGTGCTTCTGAGATGGCCAATGCGTCTATTAGAGCATTCAAAGACACTCTTATAATCACTAGCAGGAAGCTCATTACCGGCAAAAGTTGGTTTTGTGACTTGGCGTGATATTTTTTATTGTCTTTCATGTATATAAAAAACTTATCTAGCATGCCTTTTTCTCTTTTCAGCTCCTGAAGAAAGTTTAGAGATAAATTACAAAGTCAGCTCTGCGCTGGTAGACATAGTTACAAGAATTGGTACCCGGCCTCGTTATATCATTGCTAAGGTAATTAACAATCTGAAATAAGAGTTAAAAAGGGATTGAGAGAAAAAAGGAGGCATACTGTCAGATTTTCCTTTGTTTGGAAGTTTATTTGTTAGTTTTTTCTTTTTGTGTAATTCTTCAATTCAAGGTGAAATCAGAATGAAATCTGCCAAATTTAGGTTCGAATTGATACGTAATTACACAGTGAGAGTTTGTTGGGGCAAATTTGATCCCTGATTGATGCTACTTGAAGCAAATCCGGGTTAACCTGCAATTACAGGATAGTAGAGGCAAAAAAAACTTGGGCCAAATTGAGACAGCACATGAAAATGACTGATGGTGAGGCAAATTTGGGCATATTGAGGTGCAACTGACTAAATGTTCGCTCAACAGCCGATTGAGGCCAATTTGCATTAGGTTGATGCACAGTTGCATTATTGAGTGCTAGTTGATGCAAATTTGGGTCAAATTAAGTCTTACCACACATGTTAGATGGAGACAAATTAGTTAAAATGAGACTTATGGAAGGTCTTAATTGTGGTATAGACGGCCAGACAAAAGATCTTAGATTCATAGATATAAATTCCTTATTATGTTAGTTTTGATATGCAGGGAGGAATTACATCATCAGATCTCGCCACAAAAGCACTAAATGCAAAATCTGCCACTGTAATAGGTCAGGCTTTACCTGGTGTGCCTCTCTGGCAGCTTGGACCAGAAAGTAAACATCCCAGTGTTCCTTATATTGTTTTCCCAGGTAATTATTAGTTGTACCTCTCTTTTCTTTTTTATCCTTTATATTTAGCAACTTATCCATTTGACTTATAATAGTCTCTTTGATAGCAGGTAATGTTGGCGATAATGACGCTCTAGCTAAAGTAGCCAAAACGTGGGCAAGGCCTCCTAGATGTTCTACAAAGGAGCTCCTTGATGTAAGATCATATTGGTTCAGTTCATTTATTTTATGAATATTTCCTTTTACACCTGTATGTTAAGTCAATATACTACGTGCACCCCTGCAAAATTGTAAAAATAACTGATGCAACTCTCTGAACATGTAAAACATCACATGCAAACTGCTTACCTAAATTTCTTTGAAAATTCTTAAATACTCTTTTCTTCCTTCTATTTGTGGAGTTATGAGGTGAGCAAGGAGAGGTAAATTGGGCATTTTTTTAGTATAATGGGAAAGGGAAGGTTGTGATACTTTTTGTGTTTGGCCAGATATAAGTGATATTCTCTGGGTTATTGAGAGTATAAGCAAAATTTCTCATTTTACAAGGGTGTTTGTTATCTTAACAAATTATAGGGATGCGAGTGATTTTGCCCTTTATTGTACCTTTAAGAGTTACCTAATAGTTTTTTCTTTTATTTTAAAAGAATGCGGAGAAGGGTGGGTATGCAATTGGTGCTTTCAATGTGTATAACATGGAGGGTGTTGAGGCTGTCATTTCAGCAGCCGAGGCTGCTAACAGCCCTGCCATCTTACAGGTAGGCATGTCAGCAATATAGTCATTTCTCATCAACTATAAATATTATTTGTACTTTTAATTTAAAACAAATATTTACCTGTGTAGATTCACCCTGGTTCATTGAAAGAGGGAGGTCTCCCCTTGATTACATGCTGCCTTTCTGCTGCTGATCGGGCCCAAGTAAGCAGCTATTTGTAATAATAGTATCTAATATGGTGATGATGTCAGTAAATTAATAATGCTTTGTTGCTTGTTTTTTAATTATGTTTTATTGCATTTTTTACCATTTCAGGTGCCAATTACAGTGCATTATGACCATGGCAGCTCAAAGACAGGCCTGCTTGATGCTCTTGAGCTGGTGAATGCTCGAATTATCTTTTCAGGATGCCTGGTATGCAGTCTTACCTTATTGGCCTAACTAACTGGTGTAAACTTTTGCAGGGTTTTGATTCAGTCATGGCAGATGGGTCCCACCTCCCATTGGATGAGAACATATCATATACCAAGTTCATATCATCTTTGGCTCATGAAAAAGGAATACTGGTTGAGGCCGAGCTAGGTCGCCTGTCTGGGACTGAAGATGGGTTAACAGTTGAGGAGTATGAATCAAAGTTGACTGATGTAACTCAGGTTGTTCAAGTTCTTTGCTATATTTCGTGCTACTTTTATGGTAACATACTGCTTGAATGTCAAAATTGGAGAATATGTGTCATATTCCTATTTTCACCCATAAAGCCTTAATCGACTACCATTAATACTACTTTGTTTTGACATTGAAGGCCGCAAAATTTATGGATGAGACAAATGTTGATGCGCTAGCTGTTTGTATTGGAAATGTTCATGGGAAATACCCACCTGGCGGCCCCTATCTGAGACTTGATTTGTTAAAGGTAGAGAAATTTGAATTTTTCAAATCATATTTAGTCAGCTTTTCACTTTTCTCATATCTAGTTAGTGTCTTGACAGGAGCTTCATCAGTTGACTATGAAAAAAGGAGTCCGCTTGGTTCTCCATGGAGCCTCTGGTCTTTCCCAGGACCTTGTAAAGGTGTACTTCTCACTTTACAATAGTTGAGTTTGTAATTTTATATTTGAAATTGTTCCACTAATAAGTTGTATATTATGACAGCAATGCATAAACTTGGGTGTGAGAAAATTTAATGTAAATACTGAGGTTAGAAGTGCTTATCTGGAATCTCTGAAGAAGCCACAAAAGGATTTGGTGCAAGTGATGGCCTCCGCAAAGGAGGCTATGGAAGTCATTATTTCAGAGAAAATGCACCTCTTTGGATCGGCCGGCAAAGCATAAGTAAGGTATTGCAGCAGAATCTTTTGCCTTTTTTTTTGGGTTGTTTTTTTTTTGGGGGGGGCGGGGGTGTTGGGTGGGGGGGGTGCTT
This sequence comes from x Bolboschoenoplectus mariqueter, assembly GCA_037678475.1. Lineage (NCBI taxonomy): Eukaryota > Viridiplantae > Streptophyta > Magnoliopsida > Poales > Cyperaceae > x Bolboschoenoplectus > x Bolboschoenoplectus mariqueter. The sequence continues at coordinate 155,973 of CM075260.1, read as the reverse complement.
CATCATCCAGTTAGGTATGGATCACAGATGTTGGTACATACCGGTACCAGGTTTTATTCTTTTTTTCTTGCTGTGGTTTCTCTCATTTGATTATTTTCCAACCTATGTTTTCTTTTCTTTTTTTTTCTAATTTTATTCTCTTCAGGTACTTGGGACGTGAGCAGCAAGACTTGGAGCCCTGATCTCGAACTTGTATCATCCATTCGTTTAATAAATAATAAATGATTGAATAGTCATGCTCAAAACAATGTATTGAATAGTGAATGAATTGAATAAAATTTTGTTTACAATAAGATGTTCCTGTTACTTACCAGTGGATTAGATGCAAAACAAACAAAAATGCAAATGAGTCTATCCCCTTTTCTGTGGTGTGTCTTTACAAAATTGTTCTCTGAACATGTTGATTAATAAAATAATGTAAGAGTCGCAATGCTGTATGAAGATTTTAGTGGTTCATTTTATAAATATTATCTTTGATATTTTGGATGCACCTTGAAATTGCTTTTTGTCCCCTTAGATCTATCTTTACTAAACGTTAATCATATTTGTTTTGTACTCAAAATCTCCATCTTAAAACAACTTTAATGTAAAGATCGGTTGATAACAAAAATAAAGCACTTTCTGTTCAAACCAATCAACCGAGGCACTGAATCATTTTTAAAAAATATTTGGTACTGATTAACAGATGTACCAACCAATAGATTGCATATGTTCCTACAAAAACGTAGTATTTTTTGCCACCACTATGCGACACAAACCAACAACTTTAAATCAGTCGATCTCTCTGCAAACATGCGCAAAAGTTGAATTCTATTCATGTGACAAGAACATGAAGTGACGCGCAAATCCTTAGCACTGGAATTTTCCAATTATTTGGTGATGTGCATCTATCCAAAGGGTTACTTTACACGTAAGATGTGGTGGAATTAATGAACCTGTTTGGCATGATGGAGAAAAAGGTATACATATATATAGTGATTAAAATTTGGACTAGTTGCAATCTTTGGATCTTTCTTCAGACTACCTTTGCTCTCGTCTGATTCACTGATAGAGATTAGAGGGATCATTTTCCATCTCCGTCTAGTCACCACTTTTCCCATTTCTCCCATTGTTTTCTCTCTCTCTTTTTTGTCGTCAACATACAAATGTACAATGCAACACTAATGATGTGTTTAAGTTACTATCCCACTTTATTAGTGGTGGGTTCATTCTGGGAAAATCTCGTTCTAGGTTATCAAACTTTTCTGTCCATAATACATTATATGTTAAACTTTTAATCTGTTTCAGTTAATCACTCCATTCATTCAGATAAAATTAATTGATCGCAGTATATATAAATCGTATATATTTATTTATGTAATTATCTTAGATCCGACAATTATTCTAGTATTTTTGCTGAGCCTTTGGTACGACCACATCCGAATATATATTATGAAGAGAAGACCATTTTCAAGTTGGGTCATGTCATGCTTGAATTCAACAGGACAGACACCCACGGGTATCTGTTAATGAATATTAAACAAAAAAAATGACATGTCTGATGCCTGAGATGTCCATATCATTGTCTGGGAAAAATAATGGAGCGCTAGCATGTCAAATTGTCAATACATCCATCATCCATCCATCATCCCATCCCATCCCACTCTGCGTCGTGTCAGCTTCAACCTCCTAATTCCCAAATTTGAAATCTCCATTCCAAGTCGTAATAGTTTTCTGGCTAAATTGCACTCCGCACCCAACAAAGAAAGGATCATGATTCATGAGTCAAACCACCAAAATGGACCTTTCTTTCAATTCAGGTGCATGTACAGTGTTTTCGACCCAATCATGTTCATTTTTTTTTCCTTAAATGTTTTCCACATCTTGATTATCTTTTATTTCGCTTTCAATCGAGGTGCATGTACACTGTTTATGTAAACTGTGTGATCGGCAGCTCATTTGCAAATGGCAATCCGAGCAATTGAACTTTGTTTAAAGAAATTATCTAATTTCAAAAAAATTAAAAAAAGGCAAATTATATGATAAGCGTAGTAGTAAACTATTATACTGACTTTTTGAAAAAAAAAATATATATATATATATATATACATATTCAAGTTTTGTGAACATAACTTATGTATATATAATTCACAAAGATCGCTCATTTAAAAAAAAATCATCTACCAAAAAGAATTGAACAGGAAACTTTAGGATTTGTGTAAACTAGCTAAAGGTTAAGCGTATGAGAAAGGCATTCCACGTTTTACTTCCATCTCCTCTACATAGAATTTATATTTCGATTGCCATTAACAACTTCGAAGTTTATTTTACATGATTATGGGTAACTTAAAACTTGGCAAAGTCTCTCCTACTTGAAAATTAGAGAAAGAAAACCTTAATTGGGAGGTTACTTCCTTTTTCTTTTTGCTACTGCACAGCACCTACCTTGAAGACAAACATATTTTACAAAGACCACCTTTTTTTGCTTTGAATATTTTTGGACGCAGCTATCCTCATTTGTATTTTGTAAAAGATAATAACCTGTACTTTATTTAGTTTTGCTCCGATCTTTTCTTTGGATACTATGTGATTGCTACTATGTAAATAATTGTGTGGCGAATCAAATGCGATGAACTCGCCAAGGATGTAAATAGTACGTAAATATTTTTTAGTTTATATTATTTCATCTCATATAAGAAATTATCTCCAAAGGATCTGATCTTTTTTTTCAAACATTTACTACTTGAGAATTCCTTGGGGAAACCAAGAGTGTTTCTTTGTTAGATAGAATATTATAAAATCTTTTCAAAGTCCAAACTCTTAGAATTAAAAATTATTAATATATAATGGCTAGAAAGGATAAACTTAAGAAAACCAGGTTTCAGACCAAGATATATAGTCAAATAAAAACTGCGAAATTGTCAATTACTTATCATTCAAAATAAGTGTTTTTATATTAATTTGTTTACTGAATTTTCTAACAAAAAGTTAATTTTTAAGTGATTTATGATTTTATTACAAAAGAACTTTGACTTCATGTTTTTATGTTATCAGCTTTAATTAATATTGCTTAATTTGGAAATTCTATGCACAATATTGAACATGAAGTGATATGGCTAAAAAGTCTTCAAATTCAATTATTTTTGTGGAGTATAGATTAATAGGAAGCACGAGGTGGCTGCTCATTGGTTTGCATTTTTGTCACTTAAAGAATAGTTAAAACAAAAGAAGGATTTTAATGATGTAAGTTGTCACAAATATTTCAAGATTTTTCTGCGCTAATCTTTCAAAATCTGGGATTTAAATGATGAATCTAAATAATTGATTTTATTCTTCTTTATCAACGAACTATTCATGTATAAGTACGTAAAAATTTATAATTTTGAGTTTATTTGATACAAGACTAATAGACTAATAGGTCTCAAACGATGAATGTTGTAAGTCTAGATTATTCCTTTTCTGAAAAATACACCATAAAAAAACAAAGACTATCAGGATTTGCCAACAAAAAAAAAATTACGTGGCTCAAATGATTGAGTATCATAATTAGTGTTTTTAATCACTTGATCCGATGTTTAACTATTACATATATATTAATAATTTCTTATATATAGAGTAATTTACTTAGCTGTCCAACAAAGAACTTCTCCAAAAAAAAAAAAGAGAAGATAGAAAAAGAGTTCATCCCAGTCAGCAAAACAAACATAAAGTAAATTAAAGCTATTATTACAAGAAGAAGAAGAAAAAGAAAATAAAGTAAAAGCCGAATTGCAGTTCTAATTGGTCACTTCACTTCCATATCTACATGCTATTGAATGCGACCCAAAACCTAATGTCTTTTAAATTATATATATCATATCTAGGTTCATTAAAAATTTAAAATCAAGCAACTCGTAAATATGTTATATTTCGTTGCTAAAGTTAAATTACTTTTAGTCGTAAATTTTAGAGAATGGAGCTGGAAGGCTTATACTTTTTGCTCTGTCAGTTTTCACATTTTTTTTGTAATGTTTAATAATAAAAGAATAAAATTTGAATATTAAAATAAATCATAAACGCCGTCAGAATTATTTTCTTTATGTACATATAAAATATTGTGGCACCTTAATTTCATTTTGATGGGTATTAAGAGCATGAAGTTAAAAATGGTAACACAAATTAATTAATTTTTGTAAAAGCTCTTAATGCTCATCAAAATAAATCATAACACCACAAAATATCACATGTGCATTAAGAGTGATAGACAATATCTATCGAATTATTTTGTTATTTTTGTTGAGTGATGAGTAAGACTTTAATTAACTCTTGAAAGTGATTCTAGTAGCTTATCACTTGAATTGCTAATTGATTTGGATTCAAATTGTGCATTGTTAAGGATTTGAAAAAAATAAACTTAAAAAGAATAAAATTCACATAATTGATTTTAGTATAGTGCGTATCATTCCGTCTATCAAAATCTACGTTGATATATCAAATTCAAAATATCGAGAGATGTGGTCCTTAAGACCATAACGCACGAGACATCTAATAACAATCGTAGTACTTTGGATAGACGGAATGATACGCACTATACTAAAATCAATTATGTGAATAACCTAGTCGAGGGTTTTGGATAAGGTGATCTCCTCTCCAATTTCATGAAATATGAGAAATGTTTTCATTATTCTACCAGTCCCACTAAAATAAAAAAATCGTAATTTACTTGGGAACCAAACCGAAATGAGTAAATATGTAATACCCAACATAGGCATTCACATTTATGCGAGACCAAGTGGCTCTGTATAGGCGGATAGGTCGGGGAACAGGGCGTCTCCAGTTCTGTTTTAAACTGGAGAAGACCCACGCCCACAGATGGGAGATGTGCAACAAGATATGTATAAATAATTTTGATCGTCCGTTATGAATCATCTATGTTTAAATTGTTCATCTGAAATCAACAAGATATGTATAAATAATTTGAGTTACACTCTTTATACTAATCAATTGACTATTGATTATATTCAAAATAAATCGATAGCATTTTAGTAGGTCCTACTTTGTAATTATTGCTTTTTATTTATGTAGTTTAGAAATCTGACAATGCTTGGCATTTCGATTTTTTTTAGTCAAACTCGATTTTCACAATGTTTGATTAGAATATTCTTGTTTTGAAATATCTTACAATAGTGTGTCACTTTCTAACACACGTATTCACTAGTTTTGTTGAATACATGCATTCAGATAATTAAAAAAACATTTGAAGAAAAAAATATAAATACCAAAACTAATAGTTTGAATGCAAAACATGGAACTCATGTGTTGGGGCAGTTGTTTACATATCGTTGTTAATACGGATTTTATTGTACACATAAAATAAATTATTATGCGTATTTAACGATTTTATTTTGTACAATATTTATATTATTCAACTTAAATATCTCAATATATATAAACTCATTTAATTTGAATAATGATAATATTATACAAAATAAATTTACATAATAAAATCATTAACATAAATAAAAACTCAATAATTATATTGAAAATAAAATCAGCAACAATTATATTAATTATATTATGGGTATTAGCTCTCATACAATATAATGGTAGGAGTGAAAAGGGTTTTGGGCGGCGGCGTGTGATGGGGTCTCTCTCTCTCTCTCTCTCTCTTCGAAAGTAATTCAAAAAGCCTTTTCCAGTTAGGCGTCTCTCCTCTGCAATTATTTCTGTACACTCGCTTCTGCTCGGCGATTTTATTCTGATTGCGGCAACAAGAATTGTAGCGCAATGGGAGAATCTCAAGCTGGAGTTAGGTGGGCCCCAATTGACCCCCACTTTGGGTCCCAATGCGCCAAATTTAGTGTCATACTGATATCACGTTTTTCTTTCTTTCTTTCTTTCTTTCTTTCTTTCTTTCTTTCTTCTTTCGTAAAATAAAATAATAGCAAAATAGAGGAATAAACTCTGTACACCACCTCCACCTCCACCTCCACCTCCACCTCCATGTAATGTAATATTTCTTATTAAGTAAAAATAGTCTACATTTTCAAAACAAACAAACAAACAAACAAACAATCACTCTCAATATGTATTATTATCATTTTTCTCTAAATCAACTTTTCTCGGTTATTACTTATATATCATGGCAATTAATCATTTCACGATTTTGTTCGCTTAAGAGATACAAATTATCTTATGAAAGAGATAAAAACACAAGGTGGCAATCTTGGATGGTTCTTCCTTCATGAATAGAAGGATGAAAAGAAGACACGATCAATAATTATATTATAAAGAAATATTATATACAATAAAAAAATGTAAGGCATATTCATTAATTGTCAATGCAATCCACAAGGTGTGTATAAGAAAATAAAATAAATAAAACGCAGTCTTATGTTTATCTGTCTTGCACAGTCGAAGTCGGTGTTGTAGGTCCTCACTGAATGGGAACATTTTTTTTGTAGAATTTTTTTAAATATATATAGCATATTTTTTTATCAATTGTTGTCTGAATTGAAATTGTTCAAATAAGAGTTTAAGTAATGGAATATGCTCTGTCCGTTATCAATTTCATCAGAATTATGATGATGATGGCGGCTATGATATGTGACATATGGCTAAGGTTGTGTCGTAGCAGCTATATAGCAGTTGCAGCCTTGCAATGGTAGTAATTATGATGATAATGATGGCAATCTAAACCAAAATAACAAACTTGTGCCACTAGCACAACCCAAACTCAAATAAATTTTGCCCATATACATAATGCTAGATTTTTAGACACAAAATGTACGTAAAATAAATTAGCGAACAATACAAGTACACGAGTTACCTTTTCGAAATTCTTATAAATTAGCGAACAATAGAAGTACACGAGTTACCTTTTCGAAATTCTTATATGTACCGTAACCTTTAGGGATGTTAATTTTTAATTCGATCCAATCCGAATGTCCTGACCTAAAATGATCCGAAAAAAATAAATTAGTATAGACCTAAAATTTTTTACTCATCTTGGATCTGGTTGCAAAATTCATAATTTAATTTTTCTTTTCAAGAATGCATTATCTGTACATTTGCTATATTATTCTATAATTAAAAAACGAAGAAAAGTAGTACTTATCTAAATAATGATGTCATTAATACATTGAATTGTCATATCAAAAATGCCCTGCCATGCCATTTTTTGGGTCAGCTACTGTTTCGTTGCAAAACTTTAGAAAATAATTGTAACGCTTATTTAGACTTCAAAATTATGTTTAACACAACAATGGGAATATTGCTTTTTTAAATTAAGTTAACATGATATTGTCCTCGCTTAGAAATAAAACTTTCAAACAACAAAATGGCCTTATAGTTATTGATATCTGTTGACAGCAAGATATTATATAATTAAGATAATTTGGATATATATATTGACGGCAGGAATCAAATGGTATCATATGGACTTGATAATTTGGGTAACAATTTTTAATCCTATTTTTTTTGTAGAAAAAAAAGTAGAGATGTTGTCGTCAATATGTATATTATTTTAAAAACTGTTAAATATAAGTCTCTACAAAAATATCAAATCATTCCATAAAACGTAAAAATGGATGCAAATTTAATTATCTTTCATGTACATGGCACGGTTTTAGTTCAGCCAAAAAAAAAACGGCACAGCAATTAATTCTTGGTTCCTCTTCTTTCCGATTGAAATAGACATAATATTATCATATAGTTTTGAGGGGTTTAATAATTGTCCCATGATGTGTCCACATCCTCTTCCCTTGCGCTCCATCAGACCCCATTAAGACCTCATCCAATAAAAAAACAGTATGCCGCTGCCGCTGCCGCTGCCGCTGCCGCTGCCGCTGCCGCTGCCGGTCAGACCCGTCTGACCTTCAATTTTTGGACCGTTACTTCTGCCCGTTCTTTATTTTACTGATGAGAGGTGATTAGGTGGTCCATAACCATTAGGCGGTAATTTTCCAAATCCAACCACCTATTTTTCTCAAAACCAAAATAATTTCATGAAACTTCCGGCGTACAAAATATGAAAATAGTGATATATATCATCCAAAGGCAAAAAGGTAAAAGTTTAATGGCTCTTAGCAACCCGCTAATAGCCAGCATAGTAACACGGTAACACAACTGTCATAAAGTGCAAATATTTAAAATATTAAACAAGCATGACTTGTTGGCCATGAAACTATTAAATGGCTATTAATGCAGTGCCGGTCCAGGCAATAAATGCTAGAACGGTACGCCAATCACAGCGCAGTGCTGGTGCACTAGCACAACCCGCCAAACGGGGCATCAGTGAATTGATTAATTAATTGCATCAGGGAGGTAAGAGATTTGTCCCGGTGAAAAGGATCTCTCACCGTATCTCGCAGCAAGACCTTATCCACCAACCAAAAGTCGTCACGTCAGCACATCTACCCAACAGCTATCCCGCACCTATCTGGTTCAGCAGTTATCCTGAGTTCTTTATATAGCGGGTCACTCTGCTCACTACGACGACCTGTTACGTAAACTATTTACAGGACGCACGTCGCGAATCCGCTTTGACGCAGCGGTAAAGTAACATATGATGACATTTCAAGAGAACTGTTATCTATCTGCACAGGGAGCAGAGTTCTAATAAAAGAGTTTGCATTAAAGAGATTCATGTGGGGTCCACTCTCTGTTGACACAGGTCCATTGAAAAAAGAATGACCCAAGTCCATACAATGGTTTATCACCTGTAGCGCTACACAGTACTTTTACTTTTCTCTCTCCCACACTCAACCTAATTGAAAATTTAAAACCATCTCCATGATTAACAAATATATATGCACCCGTATCGCCACCATTAATAATTACTTAATACAGTACGGAGTCCCATGTATTTATATGTGGGGTCAGGGGCCCCGCTCAACATTAGCGAAATTGCTCAACTTAAATACTACACCAGTGTGTAAGCACAATAAACATATATGGTGTGGAGTATTCAATTTTCTTTTTACCGTTTATTTATTACGTTTAATTTCCTTTTCATCTCTTTCTTTATCACGGTCACTCGCAGTTTTCTATAAAACCAAATAAGAAAACCCGCCTTCCCATACGTAAATCCGCATCCTTGTATTTCAAGGATAAAGCATTCAGCTCCTTGACTTCATAAACAAATGAAATCAAATCCATAAAATAATTCGAAAAGAAAGCATGTAGAGAGAGAGAAAGGAAAAGAGAAGGAAAAAAAAGAAGACAGACTCCGTCGCAATCGCAGCTTCGCCTGGCTGTCGCTTTCATCCCTTGGTCTTATATCTTTCCCCTTTTGCCACCGGGCCAGATCTCTCTCCATTCAATCCATCGATTTCTTCTACCTGATCTAACCATGGGATACTTTCGTCTTCCACAAGTTTCACTGCGTTCCTCAGTTGCATTTAGAGATCTTAATCTCTCTCTGGGATTCTCCTTGAATCCGTTTTAGGTTTAGCTCGTTCTATCGTTGATTTTATATATCGAATTGTATATAGGGGGCGGAGAGACAAAAGAGCTTTTTTTTTTTCTAGGAACTAACTGTATCTTCTGGAGAAATTTTGGTCTCTCAGGAGTGTTGATTTCTCTTTAACTTTTGATCAACGGTTTTAACACAAAAGTGTGACAAATAGGAAAGAACTTCTGAGGGTTTCCTTTTAGTTCCCTTCAGGCTTCTTTTATCTGTGATTTTTTTTTTGCTCTCTTTTTTGGTATTTTGTCACAAAAAAGAAGGGATCCTGAATCCTCTCAGTTCTTGTCTCTGTTTCATGGGAGTAGAACAAAATTCAATTGCAGAGGTGCCGCAAAAGGTGAGGTCTTGGATCAACTGCCTACCTGAAAATCTCTCTAGATCTTTAATGGAAGGCACGGATGATGACAGTTCTAGGTGCCACAGTTGTGGCGGCCTCTTATGTGAGTGTAGTGTTTTAGACAGTAATGGATTTGAGAAGGAAAGAAGGGAGAAAAATAGCTCCTTGCTGTCTTTGGAGCAAATGGACGAGTCGACTGGACCCGTCCAGTCGGGATCTGAGGGGGCAAAGATCGAACAGTTGGTGAAGGAGCTGCAGTTCTCTCGTCGGCCACTTCAATATTCGTTCTCCTCTCCTAGGTAATTAATTTTATTATTGTTGCTTTGCTTTCTGTGTTAGTTTCAGCCTGTCCTAGCGCTTCTTAATCCTCGTCAAAGCTCTAGAATTAGTTAATTTATTGGAAACTCTTTTACCCTGTACACGCTTCTTTCTTAAATCCATGCATATAACCTGTTTTCAGTAAAATGATAATTTTAATGTTGCCACTTTATGTGCAGTCACCTAATTCCAGTAGTATATATTGCTTATTGTTACCTGAATGGTATATCTGGTTAAAGACAAGCAAATTCACTTATTGCCGGGTTCAAATACTTAATTTAGGAGTATGGATTATGAAGATGAAGAGTTCAGTACAAGCTTCTTCACCCCATCAAGTTCATTCTCCCTTGCTACCACCTCTGATAGCGAGTCGACAACCTTAACTGAACTTCCCAGCTTCAAGTCCATTCTTTCAAGCCCCCAAAATAGCCCACGCAGGTCACCTGAGCCGGGTGGTGATGCCACCCCTACCTCAAGACGGCGTACCGGTCTCTTTGAACAATTCTCCCCGAGCTATCGCAGGCAGAACTCATATTCCGACTCTGTGCAGTACTTAATGAATAACCAAATTTCTTTTAATGATGATGAAATGGGTCGGCGAACACCTCCCCCAATAAACTTGGAGGGTAACAGCCTCATATGGCTCCCCCCACCTCCGGCTGATGAGGGGGCTGATACCGAAAATGGTTTCTATGAACTTGATGAGGAAGAAGATGGTAATTCTGGGTTTTTTGTGGATTCGGGTTCTGATGAGGATGGATTTGGGATTGGGGAGGAGTGCAACTCCAATTTGACCCAGAAGGAGGTGTTGAAGGGCGCCCTGCATGGGCACTTTCGGGCTCTTGTTGCTCAGTTGTTAGAAGGCCAAGGGGTTGAGATCGGAAATGAGAGTGATGAGGACAGCTGGCTCGAGATTGTTGCATCTCTGACATGGCAAGCTGCAAATTTTGTAAAGCCTGATACACAAAGAGGTGGGAGCATGGACCCTGCTAATTATGTCAAGGTCAAGTGCGTTGCTTCAGGAACCCCAAGTGATAGGTAGCTAGCATGGCTTTATTTCTTTTTATTTTCTCTTCTTTGCGGTGGTTTCGTTTTCATGTTCCTCAACGGAAAAACTAAAATAACACAATGAGAAAATGAAAGTACCATAAGCAGTTAAAATTAAGTTCAGAAATGATGGTATCTTTTTTTAATTGTTTGAAGGGAAAATCTTTCTTAATTGAAGGATCATACATGAATTTTTTATTATGGTATATGATGGAAAATTCTTTTTTCTTTTGGTATTTTGCTATTTTTGTATAATTGTTAATTTGGGCGGTCTTGATTCATTTGATTCTCCTTTTACAGTACTTTTGTTAAGGGTGTGGTTTGTTCTAAAAATGTAAAACACAAACGGATGGTGTCGCAGCATAGGAATCCAAGGCTGTTTCTTCTAGGCGGGGCACTTGAGTACCAAAAGACCCCGAACAGACTAGCATCACTGGACACTGTGCTTGAGCAGGTAGGCTTTAGTTAAAATTAATTTGATATTTATCTACTTGCCACATCATTAAGAACTTTTACAAAGCATATCTTTTTCTTTCCTTTCTTTGTTCTACTTCTTTCTCATCTCAGAAAAAGTACCAGATGGTATCTAAAATGTCTGATGCATTTATTTTGAATCATCAAAAAAAAAATTGCAATTAATTAATTTGCTGCTTACAAATGTTCTTATGAAACTGATTTCGTAAGTAGTGTCAGGGTTAACAAAAATCGTAACTAAAAATTTCTATATTTCAAATTTGTAGGAGAAAGAGCATCTCAAGAGCATTGTGGCAGCAATCGAGGCACAACGGCCTAACGTGCTGCTGGTGGAGAAGAGCGCCTCACTATATGCCCAGGAGATCCTTTCCAAGGACATCTCCCTTGTGCTAAATGTAAAACGCAAGCTTCTCGAGAGAATCTCCAGCTGCACTGGGGCTCGTATTGCCTCCTCCACGGAATACCTCAGCTCGGCAAGGATTGGCCACTGCCGCACCTTCCGCACTGAGAAGGTCGCCACTGAGTCTTTGGCAGAGAGTAATTTTGTGGGTAAAAAAGCTGTCAAGACTTTGATGTTCTTTGATGGATGTCCAAAACGGCTTGGATGCACGGTAACTAAGAACCTTACATTTAATATTTTTTATGGTAGTATTTTATGATAGTATTTTGTTATACTGGGAATAATTAGTCATGAGTTAAAATAGGAAAAGTTTTCTGTAGGTTTGTATTTTGTCTTGTAGGGAATAAAGCTACTTCTGGAGAAAAATTTGAACTACTCATTCTAGATCGAAAATTAGAATAGATAATTGCTAATGCCCTTGAAAATTTATTGTTTTTCTTAAAGAAAATTATGACTTGTTGAAATTGAGATTGTGCAAACAAAGATTAGGGACCAGGGTTTTAATAGAAAATTTGAAAACCAGAGTTGACTTGTGAAACTCAAATATTCAATGGATGTGCACAGCATGCATTTTCTCAGATAATTTTAACTTGTGGCTTTAAAGGAAGAAGCAAGGAAAAGAAACACTTTGAAATGGTCAGCAATATTCAAATAGGGTACACAAAAAGTAACAAAATAACTTTGATGTAGATTCTTTTACGGGGTGAAAGCCTTGAAGAACTAAAGAAGGTCAAGCATGCAGCGCAGTTTGCTGTGTTTGCAGCGTATCATCTCTCCCTTGAGACCTCGTTTCTTGCAGATGAAGGTGCCACTCTCCCAAGACTCGTCCCATTTGATTCAACTGGGCAGAAGTATCTGAGAAACGGGTCTTTAAATGGGCATTTGTCGACCCAAAACCCAGACGAGAAGGAATCTGATTCCTCTCCTTGTTCCCAAACTGGCCGAGATGAATCAAGAGAAGAATCCACCATAGAAGAGAAATCTGATAATGAACAGATGAGATTATACCTGCCTGAGGATCAGAGAGAGATGATGACAACTGATATCTTTTCTACTGATGAGAACCAGCAGAGTATACTAGTTTCTGTATCTAGCACGTATGCAGTGAAGGGATCTGGTACGGTTTGTGAACAGTCTCAGCTTTTTCGTATCAAGTTTTATGGTGGCTTTGATAAGCCACTTGGAAGATATCTCCGTGAGGATCTCTTTGGTCAGGTAAAAGTTGTGTTAATTTTGAATCTAATATTTATATGTTTTATACCCATGGAAGCATATTCAACCCACGATTACATAATATCTGAAATTTTTAGGTATGTCCAGACTCCAGAGGTAATTTCCAAAATAATTGGTAGTATCAGACCTGTATGGTGCATCAACTTCTTACAAGCTACCAACACATAAGAAACAAGACATTTTATGGCAGATCAGAAGGAAAAAACAATACAAAAAATTAAATTAAACTAAAGCACGTGCAATGATATGTTTGTTTCCTTCATTTTATTGAAATTATGCTGTATTTTGAACAGGCTCTGTACTGTTCGTCATGCAATGAGCCAACTGAGAACCATGTAAAATGCTACACCCACCAGCAAGGTACTCTGACAATAAGTGTGAAACGGTTATCCTCTGATGCAAAGCTACCTGGAGAGCGGGATGGTAAGATATGGATGTGGCACCGTTGTCTCAGATGTCCTTCTGTTGAAGAGGTCCCAGCTGCTACTCCCCGGGTTGTTATGTCCAATGCAGCATGGGGCCTCTCCTTTGGAAAGTTTCTTGAGCTCAGTTTCTCAAACCACACGACTGCTAACAGGGTTGCTTGTTGTGGTCACTCCCTCCAAAGAGACTGTCTTCGTTTCTATGGGTATGTTGCTTCATTTTGGCTGTAATCGCTTGTATTATGTTGTACCAACTTGACCTCTATTCCCAGTGATGGAGACGGATGAGAAGATGGTCATATGACCTTGGTGAAACTTGTAAATACCTTGGAAGCATATATAACTCAGTTAATCCATTTCATTGAAACTTTGAAAAATAATACTATTCCCTATGTATAGTTTCTCCCTCTGGCTGGGCCCTAGGGTCTTAATTAACAGTCAGTTAGCTCGATGTCGCATCACTCATTTTGCCTCAGTTACCCCAAGTCAGCCTCATTTGAACCTTGATTTTGCTTTTTGAAGTTTATTATTTAGTTTTATTTTTTTTTATATTGCCTTTTAATACGTCCTATGCTATGAACCCCACAGAACATGGGTCTGATCTGTTAATTTTTTTTTTCTCTTTTTGATGGGGCAGATTTGGAAGCATGGTGGCAGTGTTTCGGTATTCTCCAGTGGACATTTTATCTGTCAATTTGCCACCTTCAGTGATGGATTTTACCAACCGGGTGCCTCTCGAGTGGGTGAGAGAACAGATGGCTGAGGTATTATTTCTTAGTATGCCATCTTTCAGATGAAATCTGCTTGTATTCTACTTGCTAAGATGTACTTTCCTTTGTAGATATGCACAAGAGCAGATTGCTTGTATGCCGAGGTTTCTCATGTGCTGAACAGCATTGAGAAAGCTGTGTCAGCCTCACACAATGAAGCATTGAAGGAAAGCATTGTTAAGCAGATCTCTGATTTAAGGGAAGCAATTAGATCCGAAAAGGTCAAGTACAATGTTTCACTAAGTCTGGTTACATCAGAAAGTGTAAATCTTGGTCAACCACCACTAGATGTTCTTGAGCTCAACCGGCTTAGGCGGGGCCTTCTAAATGATGCTTACGGGTGGGATCGCCGCTTATCTATCATTGACTCCCTTGCAAAGGGACATCCTGTCACATCAGATGCCAACCTTTCTGAAACTTCGTCAAGGAGGCAGGAGGAGAACATAAGCCCACATGTACTAGAGTGTAATACGAACAATATAGTGGAAATGGACCTGTCCATTGAATCTCCTGATGGCTATGTTGGGCCTGCTGGTCTCAGCTTGAGCTCTGGCCAGTGTAGCCAGCAAGAGGAATCTGTAGCGGTTGGATCCAGCATAGATACATCTGCGGAAAGTCTGGCCTCATCTACTTCCAGCCTTTCTGAGAGGATAGACATGGCATGGACTGGGTCCACAGATCAAGCTTCGGCCGATTCATTTGGGTCCTTTAACTTGATGGACAATCCTGCTATTAGAAAAGAGATGGCTCCGGTCAGGATGCAGTCCTTTGATTCAGCTTTCAATACTGTAAATATACCGAGGGATCAATTAATGAACATCCGAAGGGCATATTCACAAAGGCCCCCTAAGGCTGATGATGCATCCAACGTGGCTCCTACACAGCCAACCATGCATATCTTACCAGCATCATGCATGGTGATGGGTGAAGGTGCCCGTGTTGCGATGCTTTCTCATGCAAACTCTAGTGATGTGGTTATTACAATACATGACGATGAACTGACCAGCATCATAGCCTCTGCTATGACATCCCAGGAGTATTACACCTTCATATCCCCCCTGTCAGATCATGATCATATTGAATCGTTGACAGAAGAAACCCATTTTAGGGTTTCATTCAATGATGATGCTTCGTCACCGGCTGACAAGGGGAGGTATTCAATCACCTGCTACTATGCGAAGCAGTTTGATGCACTTCGTAAGATGTGCTGTCCATGCGATATGGATTTCATACGGTCCATCAGTCGTTGCAAGAAATGGAGTGCACATGGAGGAAAGAGTAACGCGTACTTTGCTAAAACTCTAGATGAGAGGTTCATTGTGAAGCAGGTCACGAGGACAGAGCTCGACTCTTTTGAGGATTTTGCTTGTGAATATTTCAAGTATTTGACGGAATCTCTGAAAACAGGAAGCCCCACATGCCTTGCTAAAGTTGTCGGTCTCTATCAGGTATCATAATAACTAATTTTCTATGTGCATGTCAAAATTAAGTATAGAAGATTTGGTCTTTTTGAATTTGAATTGGTATTTTAGTCTTCCCTCTTTTATATTATTTTTTTATTTTGGGTTATAATTGAATTAGGATTTTGAGTCATTTAATTATCAAAATTCTCAGGTCAGGTTTAGCTTACTTTTTAGCATTCTTAGGTTGTCCAAAATAACAATTTTTTGTCTTGTGGAAATATTAGGTGGTGGCAAAGAATTTGAAAGGTGGGAGGGAAATGAAGATGGACTTCATGGTGATGGAGAACCTCTTCTTCGGGAGAAACATATCGAGGATCTATGATCTAAAGGGTTCCTTGCGGTCCCGGTATAACCATGACACGTCGGGTAAAAACAAGGTTCTCTTGGATTTGAATTTGTTGGAAAATCTCCATACCAAGCCAATATTTCTTGGATTCAAGGCGAAGCGAAGGCTTGAACGCTCTGTCTGGAATGATACCTCCTTCCTAGCGGTAATGATATATGATATATTATACCTTGCTTATACATCTGTAATTTTATGAGTTTGTAATTTGCATTAAATTCAAATAACTTTATTATTTTTTGAGATACATGTTTTGGGTTTGGATTTTTATGTGTCAACCTGGGAACTATCTTTGTTGTGGGTGGATTTAGATTAGTTTTTTGTCCCCAAAGTGTCACCTCAGCAGTGATATATTGGAACTGCAGGGGTAATGCCAGATGAACATAAATCTTACAAGTACTCTTTTTTAAGGTAATTTAACCAAAAATTATAAAAAGTTGATCTGTCATTCTGATCTAATTCTCTTGACCTGTTTTGTAGTCAGTGGATGTCATGGACTACTCATTGCTCGTTGGGATTGATGAAGAAAAGAGAGAGCTTGTTATTGGAATTATTGACTATCTGAGACAATACACTTGGGACAAGCAGCTGGAGACTTGGGTTAAAGCCTCTGGCCTACTAGGTGGACCGAGAAATACTCTTCCAACGGTTATATCTCCTTCACAATACAAGAAGAGGTTCCGGAAGGCCATGTCAAAGTATTTCCTGACATTGCCTGATCAATGGTCGTCTTAATGTAACTCTTTTGTTTTTTTTATAGAGTCATTCTTTACAGATGGTTGCATAGGGTAATACCACGGGAACAAAATGTGATTCCTTCTTGTTGTACGTTTTTAGGTTAGTTTATTCAATTGTACGGCTTGAATACTGTTTGAAAGCCATGCGTGGAAACACGTTCCCTGGATGTCGGATATTTCGATCGACATCTAGGTGTTTGGGTCGATAGATTGTACCAGTGTAAAACTGTAAATGCTTTTCAGTTGGGGGGCTTGGACTTGAGATCAACATTTTAATATCTCTATCGTTGTTCCTTTATTTAACACTGATTTGTGATATTGGCTGCTTAACTTTTCACTTTTAACTAGTCTGCTTGTAAGGACTTTTTTCAAACAAAGATAGAGCTGCTTTTTAGGCGTTATGGCTGACCAGTAGATTAACATCTGCTCATTTTTGTTACATGATTACAGACTTGGAGGGATACAAGATCGAACAGAAACAAAGTTAACGTTTTCTTATTAATATGTGATATCTATTTCGTTTTGCCTAAAAACGACTGTTATTTATCATGAAAATCACTGAAAAGTGAAAACCAAACAAGCAGGCCTATGTTTAAGTTAACATCCAAAGAAAGTAGAAACCGGGCACAATACTGTTGATGCATAGGTCTAGTTTAATTAGAGCTTGAGCTGCTTTCGGGGTGGAACCGGGCTTTGTTTCTCTTATCGGGTTGACGGGCTTAATGGGCATGTATTTGCTTTCCTATGGGGCGTGTTTCTTCCAACCAAAACCATCGTATCAACGTGTCACCACTAATTAAATAGTTCCATGACATTTCAATTTCATTTCTTAATCACAGAGAGTTGGTACCACTTTTTCTGATTGTAGTAATTTTTAGATTTGAGAGAGAAGTATTATTTCACGTCATGGATGTTTATATACAGGAATTGCATAAACCTATCAACAAATTTATTGAAACATATTACTCATATAATGGAAAGCACAATCTAATTAAGTGCTGGCTTTCAATTTTAAAATGCTACTTCTTTATAAGAAGATCTAATAATTGACCCCTGACCTTGATTTGTCTCGGTCAAGAGCAAATTAATCTCCTTGAGAAATTAGAGCCAATGGTAGGGAACCTATTCCTTCAAAATTTGCCAGAGTATTTTTCGAAATATTTTTGTGAAATTATAACTCTGTCAAGCAGTATTTTCTCACCACAAAAATTTGGTAAAATTCAAAAATAATTTCATCCTGAAAAGAACTCCTAAACCGATGCCATACCTAATTAATTGAGGCAACCCCAACTACCACAGCCAACGAAGAGAAATATATAAAAATCAAATCAATTATGCTGACACGCTGTATCAAGTATCAACCCCTTGTCAAGGGGCAACTAAACATATGCATGGACATTCAACTCAAAAAATCTATATATCCATCCAACTGACATTCAAAACCTTGAAAATAATGGTAAAACCCGAACATGTTACATGTAATTAATACGTAACGACGAGAAAAACCGAACCCAACCGTCATCTTTTTATATATACTTTGATACCAAACACAGAACATGCACAACAAGTGTATGTTGCTTGTTATTATGGAAACGTTGAATATTTTTGATGGCGGTTGCAGGAAGTTGCCGCCACCAGCAACTAACCGTCTCGGTTTTCGGTACAGAGATAGAGAGAGAGCGACAAAAAACAATTCCAAGTGAAAGAGGCAGTCAAGGATTGGTTTGGGCCAAGGAAATTACTATTTTTCTTCATTGGTTTTTGCTGGTCAAGCATGTTGAATCGTGACCTAACAACAGATATGAAGGGGTTGTTGAAGTATATATGAAGGGGGTTGGTTTCCTTGCTAAGGTTTAAAATTTGTTATAAACGGTTATTAAAGTGTCACTTGTTATCATTTTCATACTTAATTGCACCAATTATCACCGCCTATGAACTTAGATGAATATCTATGTTAGCATCTATATCATAGTGACATTTTTTTTTTATAAAGATTGATAATATATGTGCAAATTTATTTTAAATCACTTTATGAGGGCACAAACACAGGCCACCGGCAATGATTTAATTAATATATTATGCTACGGATATTTATATTAGCTTCCAAGTTATTTTTGTGATTTTATCATCATTAGTTGCAACACTAAAAATTGATGTTATCATAGATAAAAATATTTTCTCAATGAATACTAAAAAAAAACTTGTTAGTACAAATTGAAAAAATGGACTACTTATTTTCAATGGTACGCAGACTTTATTTAAAGATTAATCTATAACTAAAATATATATATTTCTCTTTTCTTTTCTTAAAATAGAAAAATGGTATTTGTTAAATTCTTTCTATCTTTTCTTTTCGTTTTCCCTTTTGTTTTGCTCATGACTAATTATTGTGTTGTTGCTCACTTCAATTTCTTTTGAAATTATCTGAGTGCAAATTTTAATGGGCAAATATGAGAAAAAGGTTTGTTGACCGATATTTTTAATCTGTTCTGTTTTGTTTATGTGAACTTAGATGGCCTTTTATTCGCCTGAAAATTTCGTCATGAGAAAGAAATCTAAGAAAAAAAAATGCTCCAATTTCAGTTTGAAACTGAGTCTTGCATGAAAGAAGAAGTCATAGTAAACCTCTCCATGGTAAACTCTGTTAATATGATAATGAATAAATATAAGGTATATCATTTTAGCAATTTTTATGCTTGCAAAATACTTCACCGGTCAAAGAATGTGAAACCATGTAAATAATATTTTGCTCCAGCACCATGTTCCAGGATATTCCGAAAAGTATCAAAGACGCTCTCTCTAATTCTGGTATTTGCATATGCTTAATTTGACGATGTTCATTCTCCATCATTGAACGCTTAAGTGTGATAATTAATTAGTTTACCATATTTATTTGGTACATGCATATGCTTAATTGACTCAGAAATTGAATATATTTATTGGCTTGATAGCTGTAAACAAATAGGTAAATCATATATTTATAATGATCAAGTCTTTGAATATATTTATAACGATCAAGTCTTTGAAAGCGTCATTCCTCCGGCCTTAGAAATACGTACATCTTCAGCCTGGTTATAACAGAGTAGAAACTAAAAACTAATAATACAAAAAAGAAAAAAGTACAAAAGTACAATACAACTTTCAATTATCTCTATTAAAATTTGTTGGTTTGAAGGAGCCTGGCGTCTAATTTAGACTTAGACTGTGAGTCAAATCCATTCGTCCGTTGTACATTTTTATAGAAATAATATATCATTGAAAAATTGTACTATAAACAACAAATGAAAAAATGTAGCGAGATGGCATTATTTTTATGAAAAACGATATAGTGGCGATAAAAATAAAACCATCTCTCTAGACTCTTTTTAACTACTATACGGGCATGCCAGCATGTCAAGATGATACCCTGCCATGAGATAACAGAAATTGACACACTGGCTTGACAGTCATGTTTTCATTAAGTAATAACTCTGGTATAAAAAATATGATCACAAAGTTACAAGCACCATGCTCAGTAGGAATACAGAATGACCAAATCAAATAAAAAAAAGAAAGAAAGATATATTCACAAAGCAAAGTCAAAAGATCCATGTCACTAATTTTTCTAATCAGAAAGATGGAATTTTACAAAAGAGAGCTATCTATCATTATCTAATGAAACAGTAAGAGGAAAAAAATATAGAAAGACAGAAGATATAGATAAGGAATCCTTGATTTTACTTCACATCTGTATAGAAGCCACGTCAGCTGTAACCTTGACAGAGTAGACCTGAGCATCTATCTATGCGCAAGTTCTTTCCTTTCTAACACCTCTCTCTCTCTATCAGATAAGATCGATGAACCACAAATTAATAGCTGGGTTGAGATTATTCTAATAAAACTAACGAAAAAAAATCCCACTGAGTTGTAGTCTCATGCAATTATCTCCTCTGGCAAAGCTCCAAACCTTGCCCTTTTCTGAAATAAGGCGAAATTAAAAGAAAATGAGCACAATCAGTAAATAAATGGCTCATCAAAACTTAGCTGAGGTAGTTCTGATCCTTATCATTGAAGAAGATCATTACTAGAAATATTTTAGGATATCTGTGTCAGATATGCATGTGCCTCAGATTTTTACAGTTAAAAAGATATTACAATTATTCAGTTTTTCTTTTCATGTCATATGCACTTCTTTCCTGAGTCGGTATCCTGATATTCAGTATCTATAATTTTATGATTCCCAAGTTCATTCTGCAATGTAGAAAAGGAATAATATGACTACCAGAACATTTCTTTAGTAAAATTTTTGATTCTGCACAACATCATAATCTAGCATAAAGATGTAGATGGATTTAGAGTACAGAAAATCTATTTTTGAATGTACCTTCAAATTAGTATCACATGGCATCAATCATCAGTAAAAACAGATATATGAGAAATTACAATACTTAATATCCAACTGATAGCTAACATATTAAATTTGATAAACAGGTTTTAGAGACCTCTCTTTATGCTTATTTAATAAAGAGGTTCTAGAGACAAACGGATATGAAAAACTCATATAAAGCTTACTTTGTGTGCTTGTACCCTATAATTCTGATATTCTGATATTCTGTATTTGTCCTAATTAATATGGTATGTGCATTATGATAATGGGTGGTTTTTGAAAAATTTATTCTGCATAATATTATAATCATGCAGATAGGTGTTGATATTTAAAATAGGAGTGATAGAAAAACCTATTTTTGAATAGGCCTTTAAATTATTCCGCATCACATGGCATCAATTATTAGCAAAAACAAATATGCAAATGCAAGTCAAATTTCAAACAAAGAGTCTAGCAAATTCAAAGCAGAGGCACATGGTTCTATTTTTCTATTTTGACATTTCAAACAACTAACAAACTCTTTTTGTTGTTGTTGCATGATTAACTCATCCTTTTTGCAGCATGCAATTATCAGAAAACTATTAGTTCAACTTTTGCTGTCTTTATACGACTAACTAAATAATCTGTTTGTCTACTTAGCACATGGTCTCTGTATTTCTTAAAGCAAAGTCAAATGTTCATGAAAAAAATATGAACAATAAAACTATTCTTGAACACACAATAGTTAAAATTTTTTGACTTTTGGGACATCAAAATAAGAATTTCTAAGAACCAACATATTGTTTCTGCACATTTGTAAAAAAACAAAGAAACAGACTAGTTGGGACTTGGGAGAGGAAAAATTCCAGCACCAAATAACCATACTGTTGGAAAAAATAAAGATAAAATTGATTATTTGTTGGTTGCTTTTCCAGTCTGATTTGTAATCTGTATCATTCTGTTCCTTTTCTAGAAAGCGAAAAGCAGTCTGGTACTAGTATACATCAGGTTCTGTATTAGTTAACCAACCATTTCAATCGGGCACCCTCAATGCAACTAGTTACTATAAAATGAACGAACTCATGAAATCACTAATTGGTTAACAAAATCAGTATAGTTTGGTGATGGACGGTAATCTTTGAGGAGTAGGTTGCAACTCCTATTCACGTGAGGGAAAAAAAAATGTTGAACAACCAAAAATATCCACTTAATTTACTTGGAGAAGTCTATAAGATTCTCAGAGTTGAACTTTGACAATGGATGGTGCCATGTAAAACTTTTCTAATATGAACATCTGACTAGACATTCTAGAACATATGAAGTACCAAACAGTAACTTTTGATGCATTAAACAGAAGAATAATAGTATGTACTAAAACTTCTACTTACGGAGTTGAATTGGTCTTGCCAATAGAAAGAAACATACAGTACTATAGCTTCTATATCATGCTTGCCATTATGTTAAAAATCACATGGTAAAACTGCCAATTCAAAGATCTGTTTCTTCCAAAATTGAACACTCACAACCAAGAATAATACCCAAAGCAAATTCAACATACAAAATCTGTCGTAAGAATTTGACATAAGATAAAAACCTAGATTTAAGTCAAGATCAAGTAGAATTTTGTAGTGACAATCAATTAGTCTAAAAGTTATAAAGGAGTATTCTCAATCTAAAATTGATTCAATCCATTGATTTTTTTTTTCAAAAAGGGCAAGACAGTCATCTTATCATGAATTAGACAAATAGAGTGTGATTAGAAATAACCAATTAATAGGATATTCATATTTTTCGTCTGATTTTTATCAATATATTTTTGGCAGGAACTTTGAAACTAAATAGAGATCAAACTACACAGATGCTCCATTTTAATTATGAAAACTTAGAAAATTGTACTTCCATCTATTTTCCTGTTTGCTTTCTGTGAATTACATACTACATGATCTTTTTCATTAAAAATTTTTGATGGAGCATAAGATATTACAAGTTATAAATATACAGGCCAAAAGTCTGAGGCCCCGGTTCTTTCATTGTCTCGATTGTAAGATTTTTTTTATTTCTCCTGATCAAATTGTATCTTACCTTTCAATTATTAACAGGTTATGTAACTTCTATCCCCATCCATTAACCTAGGGTTGCTATCTGAGTTTGATTTAGAATGAATTAATTGATTTGCTGGCTTATCCAAATGCATTTATAGAATCTATTTACTTTTCAACCCGTAACCTCATTTCACATGCACATACATAATTTTTGTTTGAATATGTTATTGTGTAATAATTGAGAAGATTACATAAACCTCATTTTACCCAATAGTTTCCATTGACGCTACTCATTAAAATTCTAGCTACAGAAAGTGCGTTCAGCCATCAGCATATTAGACACTAAATAAATAAATAAATAAACTATTATTGGCATTAATTTTTAGAATGAACGAAATTAAGAAAATAAAGGAAGTCTCAGAATTATAATGGAAACATACCTCCTTTGCATCCGGTGTACGTGGCGTACGAAGCTCCGGCGTCCTCGTAAATGACGGCCACCTCTCTGGCGTTCTTGTCGGCGTCTTGACAGGTGTCACCAACGCGGACCTCAATGGTGACCTCCTCGGGGTCATTACTGGAGTCATCATAGGGGACCTCAGCGGCGACCTCGTTGGCGTCATCATCAGTGTCCCGGCAGGCGTACCGGCAGCCTTACAAAGCTCCATGATCTTTTGTGCGGCCTCTCGAGGATCCTTGCTCTCCTCCATGAGCCTTGCCACCTCTTTCTTGGGCAACCTCATCCTGACTCTGACGCCCCCATCGGATTCCTCGTCAACTGAGGACGACATCCCATATGACAAATCAGATGTGGAGCGGCGCGTGAGCATTAAACTCTCGAGCCGCTCCTTCGCTCCGACCTGGAGCGTCCCGGACCAGGCGCGTCTAGGTGCGCGCTTGTCCGGGAGCCTGGGAAGCTCTACGAGAAAATAGAGCTTCGCGGGCTTTAAATGATCGTCGGGGCTAAGCGGATTAGCCCTGACGCCCAGTTGCTTGACTTGGTCGGCGTCGAGCAAGGTAAAGCCGGGGTGGTCCCGGAGCACATCGGCGACCTGGACCGGAGGCTTGAGTCGGAAAGCGGTGCCATCGACCTTCATGACCTTGGCGGTGCGCCTCTTGCCTCCTATGGTGTTTCCCATTGTCGGAATTTTTGGGAGCTTCAAACCTCTGCGTGACTTGTGGCTGTTGGAATTTGGGAAGGTATTATACGGCGGTGGGGGAAAACTGGCAGAGGGAGGGAAATATAAAAGAGGAGATTGAGCGAGTGGGTAGGAGTAGGACTACTAGCGAGGGTCCAAAATGAAAATGAAAACGAAAATGAAAACGCAGCTGAAGGGGATCAAGGGAACGGAATCTCGGGTAGAAGAATGGATGGATATTTTTTTATTTTTTTATTTATCGCTTAGTTAATTGGTTATCAGAGAACAAAGAAGGCCTGTCGTCTATAATCTGTAGTAGTAATAATAATAAATAATAATAAATAATAATCATCATAAAAAGGTTTGGGAACCGTCAAACATCCTAGTTTTTACGGTTGAATGAACGTTATGTTTTTTATTTTTTAGTTATTTATTTGTATAAATATTGAAAAATCGTTCCAACACTATGATTTTTATAATTATTTAAATAGTATTCTTTTTACACATTTTTCTAGTACAATAATATAAATATTTGGAGATGGTTCGGACTGTAGTTTCTACGGTCGAATGAATACTATTTTGTTTGTTTGTTTGTATAAATGTTGGAGGATGGTTCGGACACTATAATTTCTACAATTATTTTGAACAATATTTTTTTACAATTATTTATACTACAAAATTAAATAAATATTGAGATTGATCCGGACATTATAGTTTCTACATTTATTTGAACACTTTTATTTTCAATTATTTAAATTCGACATTGCAGTTTCTACATTTATTTATATAAGGGCTCCCGCTAATCTTAACATTTATTTCTTTTCAAATATTTTTTGCGGGACTTAAAATCCGCGTCTCTTCGTAGAAAGACGAGACCTATTACCATTGTGTTAGACTTACGGCTCGGTTGTTTGAATAACTCCTTTAAACTTTTCTGGACGGACCGCTTCTTTATTAAGTTTCTAATATTATTTTTTTATTTTCTGTGTTTTTCTAATGTGTGTTGACCGATATGTTATCACCATTATTATTTTTTTTATTAAAGCCTTTGTATCATCTAACTTATTTGAAATTGAGTTGTTATTGTGTCTTATTAGAAATATATTTTTTTTTCTTTTTTTGCTTTGTTCTCTCCGTACAACAATATAAAAATGTATTATGTTCTCCTTCAAGCTTATGAGCATGAAATTTTTTCGTTATTTAACGTTTGCTTAATTATCCTGACTAATTAGAGTGTTTCTTGAAAATTAAAAATTGTGCACTCTCTTCCATCTTCCCTTTTTACTTTTGTTGTTATTTTTTTAGTTTTTACTCTGAGAAGTTAGTATTTTTTTTATCAACCTATTAGGTTTGAAATATCTTCCTCATTTTTTTTATTTTCGTTTTGCCTTTTACTTTACTCTTCATGATTTTCTTGTGTATATAAATTGAATAAATTTTAATGTACATCTAATATTTTTGATACATCTATTTTACAGTATATATATGTGAGAAATATTATTCATGTTAAAAAATATTTGTAGATGCATACGTAATTATTTAGTTCGGCCATGCATCAAATTTTAGTCGATTTAAAATTTAATTGGTAATTCATCATAAAACCATTAAAACTCTATAATTGAAAAAAAAAATATTGTTTGATAGAATGCTAGAAAATTTTCAAATTAATTTAAATTTGATACATCGCTATGAAAGTAATTAAGAATATATTTATAATTTTAATTTTTAATTTGAATAATATTTTCTCATTATGTGTCATAAATATTAAATATATTATGACATTTAAATATATGTTAAAAATATTTATATAAAATTAAAATGTAGATAAATACGAGCGCAAATGTTTACTAGTTCAATTTTACTTTCGAAAATCTCTTTGAATTCTCCTTGAAATTGAGCTAATTAAGTTACCAAGTGTAACAGTAAAATAGGAAGATTGATTTAATTGACTCTAGTCATTCTTGCTAGCTAGACCCATTCCAATACTATTTACTAGCAGAGTAGTAGCGTGTAACATAAATCAAAATGGGACAAAATCGAGATACAACCAAACTGGTAAATTTCCTAGAAAAAATAAATAAAACAAAAGTCTATAGGAACGACAGAGTTAAATTAAGATAAATATAAGAAGAAGAGGCCAAGATTGAGTTGCCTTCCAACTGTTAACCAGAAAAAAAAGAAAAGAAAAGAAAATTGTCAGATTTAATTTAGTAACTCAAGAACACCGTCCGTATGTATAACATAACAGTGCGTGGCATTTGGGAAAAGGCTATTTCAAACAAATTCTAAAAATGAGGTGAAGGAGTGTTGCTTCCAGATTTGGATATGCTGTTTCTGACATCAGTTGGTACAATTGTTATGCACCATCCATACCTGATTGGCTGAATCGGTTAATTTGTTGATGTGACATTAATTAATTATTCAACCAGTGATATCTAACTGATCAAGTTTAATTTCAAGGACCAGATCAACATGACCACAAAACAAGTTCATTTTTTTTTATTTCCTTGGATATAGAAGAGGATCCACAGGCCCAATCAATAAATAACGTGTGGATTTTGTGTGTTGGGGACACGGAAATGGATATATGCATGTAGTTTTTTGTTTGTTCCTATTGTATGTTTGCTGCCTTGGTGAGGTGCGCTGCCCGGAGAATTCATTTCAGACCGTGTTGTGTGCTGACGTGGAGTGTATTTTCTGAAGTTCGTCGGCAAATGGCGGCTTGGTTTTGGAATGCTTTGATCTCAAACTCATTCCGACCGTTTCGGTGCCATTTTTGTTTACTCCTTCAAATGGGGAATTCTGAATTTTAAGTATTTGTTAAGGACATTTCTTTTTGTATTTAGTGACTTGGTTTGGAATTCTTAAATGAGCTTATCTCAAGCTTTTTGGATTTCTTTCCAATGATAAATTCTGTTTGCTTGTTCAAACGGACCATTATGCAATATTCAAATCCAATCCATTTCAGATTACCATGCCTTTGAATTTTGGTCAGGAAAATTGTATAGTTTCAATGTCCGAAATTGTAGGAAGGTGTATTCTTCAACAAATTGCCGTGTCAAGTGTTCCTAAACATAATCATTTTATAAGTAACAGTTTTTTTTTTCTTTTTCATATAGTTTTCACGAAAGAGAGTTTGATTTTTTTAAAGGAAAATGTTTGATCGATATCAAAATCGATATCGACTTTATTATTCATATTAATTACTTTATTATACAATTTATTTTTAACAGTACTTTTATTATTCAACTCAAATATCATTAATGTGAATAATAAATAACTCACTTAAATTGAATAACAAAAATACTGTATAAATAAGTTACATAATAAAGTCGTTGATATGAATAATAACTCATTCAATTTGAATAATAAAATCAGTATCGATTTGATATCTGTATATCAACTTCCTTTATTCAATTAAAAGAATTAAATCCGGTTGAATTGGAGTAGTAGTCGCAAAAAAATAAATCTAATCTGATATTATACAAATACAAATACATAACAGCCCCCAAATAATGCTTGTTGGACGAGGTGGACATGACTAATCAAATATTAAATTCATAAATGAACTTTTTTTTTTCTCTTGGTATGAATAATTAAATACAGTTTATTGAAAGTCGGCAAATAAATTGTAGCATATATAGGATAATAATAGTGCCAAAAATGCCGACTAAATTACTGTATGCATACGTGGTGACCTCAGCAAACATATATAAATACAAATCTGTACTCAAATTGATGCTAATTGTTTGTTCCAAGTTAACGCCTGATCACTTAAACATTTCAAGGGAAGCTGTGCACTTTGATATTTATATATACGAGTATATGTAATATACGATATGATGGGGACTTTGTTCCCCTTGGCGCATCCCCCAATAGCGACAGAGTTTAGGGAGCTTTAATCACCGAGTTAAGTAATTAACCGCTGACAATAAATGGTTTAAGCTGTACGTTGAGTGATAATCACAAGCGTCTCATGTGTTTTTGTCTTCCTCTTTGCGTATAGCTTTTTAATTGCTTATAAATGGAGGTTACCGTGCCTACCTCGGAGGCTGCCGCTTGTTTAATTTTAGTCCGAAGCAAGAGTACAGCTGAGGCTGCCGCTTGTTTAATTTTAGTCCGAAGCAAGAGTACAGCTGAGGCTGCCGCTTGTTTAATTTTAGTCCGAAGCAAG
Organism: x Bolboschoenoplectus mariqueter; assembly: GCA_037678475.1. Classification (NCBI taxonomy): domain Eukaryota; kingdom Viridiplantae; phylum Streptophyta; class Magnoliopsida; order Poales; family Cyperaceae; genus x Bolboschoenoplectus; species x Bolboschoenoplectus mariqueter. The sequence goes on along the minus strand of CM075260.1, from coordinate 127,302 downwards.
AGTACAGCTGAGGCTGCCGCTTGTTTAATTTTAGTCCGAAGCAAGAGTACAGCTGAGGCTGCTTAACTATAAAGACGTATCTTTAATTTCCAGCATTTTGAATTACCAAAGCGTTTCATGTCAACTGATTTCAACAACTCATTCTGACAGCACAGAAACCGGTTTCTACAGCCTCCGCCTTGTAAATAATAGTATAATATAACGCTTTTATCTTTTCGTTTTTATATTAATTTTGATTTCTGATCATATATACTTTTAGCTCTATTATAATATGTATATCATATAATGCGTCTAATATGATATGATGTGTCATATGTAAATCATGTTATAAGCGTGATATATTTTTTTATTATTTTTTACATATCATATCACATCATACGAAAATAATACTTCGATCACATCACCGTACATTACGTTTTTTGAACTCTATGTATTCTTAGACTCTGTATAAATGAAATTCGTGGAATTGGCTTTTTATCGATGATTAAAGCAAGCTATTGCATGTTAAAGATTTCATTTTCAAAGTACAAGTGCTGTAGGAAGTTTTTAATGCTAAGCGCCTTACCTTTCTTAAATTACTGTCTCTGTGACTTTTAAGTGCCGTCATTAGCCGCCATCATTTTAGAAATTGTTCCCTTTTTATCTTCAAATCTGCCTGCACTAAAATAGTGCGCCACTAATGATACTCTTTAGTATATGCAAATAATTAGATTTTGCACAAAGAAAGGTGCATGTAATCATTTTGTTGGTCAAACTCAGAACTCCTTTTTCAGTCACCAAATTAGAGATCACAAGCCAACTGACATTCAAAATTCTGATGGAAACTTCAATTTGTGGTTGGATTTTTTCCATCTTTATCTTAAAAAAAAAACTTTATTTTGTTAGATTAGTCAATTAAAAACAAAAATATTAGTATCCTTAAAATAAATAAAAAATTTGACTGAAATATTAAAATTATGTTGTAATCAGAATTAATCGAACCAACTTTTTTTTTCTTTCTTTTTGCAAGTCAAGGATTAAAATTCAAACCAGACTTTCTATTGGAGATGATTCCAAAATTTATATGAACTTGAGCCAAGTTGATCAAAATATGTTCAACGAGAACTCAACCTATTTGACCATTTCTCTTTTTTTTTTTTTATTGTGAGATATGGTTGGGGTCAGAAGTTTTCAATTTTAAATATTCAGAGAAAATCTTTTATTCAAATTTCAAACATGTTATCTCCATAATGAAGGATATTATCTTAGATGCTAAATAAGAAATCGGTTCTTTTAACTATTTTTCAGTCTCTACAAGCCCTAATTAAAAAAAAAATCATAAACTAAATATTTTTTTTTTTTTTGAAGATTCAACAACGCACCATACAACAGTTCTTTGCAGTCAATTCGTTCCTACTACAATAATGTACAAAGTAATTAATGACAGGAAAAATGTTGCTGTTCAACATTTATTGTGCTTGACGAATTATCCACCTGTTAATTACAAGGGATAGATGAAAACACGCTATGCTACCAATAACCAGATAAGCTTCAACACTCATGAACCAAATGTTGTGGCCATAATTCAGTTCCTTCCATCACAACTCTGTCACAGACGGATCTAATTAATTAGATTGCTAAATCGCTGACAAGATCATACCAGCAGAGGTTAAGTGCTAGTGTCTAGATATGGACGAAGCAGCATGACAGCTGATAACTACCATATAAAATATAAATCATAATGTAAGGCATAATCAAAAGCGATCACGGGATTTGTTTGGAATTCGAGATAATTAGCTTATTGGTTATTACAATAAGCAAAGTTAACAGAATCGACAGGTTTGTCCATAGCTCTGTGTATTTTGTGGGCGCAAATAATATTGCATTAAATATAAGACAGCACCAAATAGGAGAGAACCTTCCTCTGCATATCTTAATTTGAGTTCTAATTTTGGTTTCGGATGCGCACCCAATTTGCACACGGAAGTTTCTGTCATGATTTAAACATTATATATAGAGAATTACATGCATCTGAAATTCAAACAGTATATATATAGAATGATAAATGGCCTTGTCCCAAGCCAACAGACATGAAACTAACTATACATCATGCAGCATGTACATAGAAGACGGCACTAAAATATTGTTCTGGGCCAGGAGAGAAATGAGAGCCCGTGATAGACGGAGTGAATAGGAAGGTTGCAAATGATATCTTAATTAATCAGCCTCTTAGAAAGATATGCATATAACACACGGTGGCAATGATGCATAACATTGGAAGCGCCTGAATTGGCGGGCAATTTTGGTCCATGCGTTTATCTTAATTAGGAGGCGCTAATTGTAGGATTGTAGTTCATTGAACATGTCAATTTATTAAAAAGTAGCACCTCCAAGAATAAATTAATATTCTTCTAGTTCTCTCTACTATACAATACATGCTTGAGAAATGCTTTAATGATTTAATCCGTTTGCGTTCTCTCTTCTTTTTATTATTTTTTCTACATAGTGGGGCACTCTCACCTGTTCGTTTGTCTTCTCTCTTACTCTCTTACATGCATTAATTTCAAACTATTAATAAATTCTGATTCTGAAAATCGAATTTCGTTATGTCTTTACGTGTCAGGTACATAATACGGAATTGCATTTTGATTTGACCTAATGGAAGGGAATGTCAACATGGAAATATGTGTACATAAAACAATAAATGCAGATATATATAGCTATCAGGGGTAGGCCACGCAAGAAAAATATGGTAGGCAAACTTCAAAAGGGGAAATCATGTAGAAAAATCAAATCTATATTACCCCCTCAAAAAATTAAGAGGAAAAACTATATACAAGTGTTTAATTTCGTCTCGGAAACCAGTCCAAACAGGCAAGTACGTACACAATTTAAATCCGTAAATGCCCATTTCCTTTCCAAAAAAGGAAATGTTACATTGAAAAGCAACTGTTGCTTTGTCCAATTTGTTATTTTGACGTGATTAACTTTGATGTGAAGTGCTTTTTACCCAACTATTATATATATTTGAAATTTTGAATGTAACATTTGAAAAAGCTCTGACAAGTCGCCTACTATTACTAAAAGAGAAAACATATGGAAAGACCTTGTGATCATTGCATAGTGGAGGAGAAAAGTATATAATATCATGAAAATCACATTTTGTTAATTTTGAAATCGCCTGCGAGATCAAAGATGAGGAGCCTGGTTGAGCAATTTGCTACTGCTTGTAGTTAAAAATTTATCATCGGTCGAATAATACATGCAAGTTGATTTTCTCTGAGTGTGAATTTCCATAAATTCTCTAAATCTCAAAACAATTTTCTCCGTTTGATCCCGCAGCAAGTGCAAGGCATGGAGTAAAATCTGTAGAGGAATGATGTCCATTGTCAGCTATGTAATAATTGGAATTTAACTTTCTAAAATGGTAGAAAAAGCTATAAAAAGATAATCTTTGATTTACATTGCACAGTTTCTAAAAGACTGAAAAGATAGATATCTAAATTATGTGGAAAAAATTAGGCATGGAGGCCAATATGACAAATGCATGACATGAATGGCCATCAAACCATGGGAAACATTTGGTCACATTTTTCCATTTTCCTTGGATAAATACTCCTTTTTGATGATTGGATTTGCCATTTCCAATCTCCTTTTCCACTTGATTTGATTTGGGGTTGAGATTGAAAATTAACAAAAAGCCAAAAAGTGGCACAGCCATTTATACTCTGTCCCTCCCAATTATTACTTGTCATTTTGCAATTCGCATGCGTCTTAAAGTTCTATTCTACCATAAATCTTTTTGGACTAAATTTTACAAGAGAAAGTGGAGAAAAAAAATTAGTCCATTTTGGGCATCTATATTCTCTCTGTTTTTTTTTTTTTCACTTTTTCTTAGTCCCCCATGTTTGACTACTGATCATCTTTTTAGGAAATCCACCATAAAATGTTTGATTCGTATTTTCACTTTATCTGCTTTTGTCATCTCTTTATTAAGTTTTTTGACCCACAAGTGGCTTTCAATTTGTATGCACTCTGTTTTTTTTTGGAAAAAAAAAACAAGACAAAAATTTTATTCGTCTTAAAATATTTGCGTCCTTAAATTATTGTGTGAAAGTGAGACCACAAACGGTCATTTTATATATTATATATCTGGTCGTTATAACCAAAAAGGTGTTCGTACGTGATTATGCAAAAATATGGTAAGCATGATCAAATTTCAGAGCAAAGTTTTGAACAATTTTTCTGACTAAAACAAACAATACTGGCGTGTTTCTGAAACATGAAAGCGTATATAGGTAAAATATTGGTTTGTGGTTTCAATTTCAATCGATCGTTCCTTTCACGGAACTCAAAGATAAATGCCTTCGTAGTCTTAGGCCGTAGCTATGAATTAATTATTTTCATAACTTTTTCCTCAAGGCAATAAGCAGAGGACGTGGTGATTAATCAAGAGATTAATTATTTATTATAGTCAAGGGTTGTATAGAGTTCGAGCATCAAAATTTATCTTACAAATTGCTCATTTAAAAAATTGCAGCACAATGTAAGAAAAATAATTATTTTTAAAGAAAAATGCAAGTACTAATAAGAGGCTTTTAATTAATAAAATTTTGTTTGTATAAATGTATGAATAAAATTAGAGAAATTATTCTTGCACTTATGTACTGTATATATATCTTCACCTAAAGAATGTCTATATAAAATATGAAAGTTACATATATGTTAATTCACAAGTGACTATATCTAGCATACAAAGAGTTTCTTTTTTTTTTTTTGAGGTAAGTAGATCAACAACCTACTTCAAACTTTTTATTAACCAATAAAAAGAGTTTTACTAGATAAGAATGTACAATGGAATTTTTGAACCCTGTATTCTATACTATGTCAAGTTTGTGCCCCATAATTCTACCTCCCTATTTATTAGATGACCCAAATTTTTCGGTGTTTGTTGACGATGTGTGAAGATCCTTTCGATTATACAAAGTGTTTGTTACCTTTTACTTTGTTGACTAAATAAAAAATACAGCTTTCAAAATCTTTACTATCAATAATACAAGTTATAGAAACTGTCGTGATCAAGTATGAACAATTTTTAGAAAAAATGCAAACACATTATCCCTCCAATAATTGTATACATCTTCTTTGTTTTAGTCTCGACTCTAGAAGACGACAGATATAAAATGTTGGTAATTTTTAGAAGTATATCAATGACACCATTATTTATTGGAGGGGTCACTTGAAAATGATATATTTTTACAAAATTGACAATTTTCATTTGAAATCCAACATTATGGACATTGATCTAACATCCCATGTTTATACAAAATAATGAGATTTAATGTATATTTATCGTACATCAAGTGAATTGAAATTTCAACGATTTGAAATTGACAGACCTTGATTATACAATCAAGCAACACAAAAATTGCATAAAATCTAATTGTTAGAAATGACAAATCTACTTCTTAATTTTTAATTTATATAATTTTTTTAAATAATTGTCAAGTGATCTCTCCTCTACTTGTAATCCTTATCTATGAACAGGAAACACAGCTTCTTTATTTCATCAAAAGGTGCTTATATGGATGCATCTAAACTTTATTTGATTCTTACGACAGAAAAATGAATGTTTTTTTTTATTTTTTATTTTGAGGAGGGTTTAATGACACAAATTTTGTGGCACAATTTCACTTTTTCATTTGTTGACTTTGTCCATTGACATGAAAGATGTAATCAAGTAAAATTTTATAATTTTTGAAAATTATTTTGTAGTAAATTAAGTGGTAAAAAAGGAATGAACTTAGTTAAATTTTATAGATTAATTTTAATGTGTTTATTATTTGGACTTTTTGATCTATAGTAAAAACAACGAATTATCAAAATCAGAAAATTTTACATTATGAATCTCTCATAAAAATGAAGAAGATTAACCATCTCGATTTGATATTTAAATTTTAAAATTTGAAATACGATTAAAAAAGTAATTTTTTTGTGATATTTTATGACAGAAAATATTTATAGTATTGAAAGTTTGAAAACCCTCGTCTTTTATTTTCTATCAGTGGTGACTCTGAAGTCTCTTTGATGACTAGTAACGCTTGCTTATCTAAAACAATATTCTCCAATTTTACAGATACAATAACAACCATTATTGTCACAGCACCATCAACCGAGCAATATATATTTCTACCAACTAAAAGAGTATATATATTTGATAAAAGAGACCAGCTAACTATGAATTTGTAACCTCTCTCTCTCTCTGGGATAGTAAAATTCCAGCGCAGATCTCGCCTGTTTTAATTAAGTCTGTTTGAGTTCACATTTGAAAACCTCCTCTGTTAAACTAAAGACATGGATCAGCTTGAGAGACATTCCAATTAATAGAGCTAGCATGTATTCATGCCTTCACAATTCCAGAGCATCATGGATCGATGTCTATATATGGTGGAAATATATATATAATATAATAGTGCTAGTGTTACTTCTGTGCAGTTAATTATTCGTCAATATATGCATTATATATATGTAGCTGTCAACCTAACTGTAGTCTGTAGATCTACACGTACTGAGGCATCAATCTGTTATCATCAACTGACAACACAGATCTCATATATAAAATGTCAATTCTGATTCAGTCATAATTTTATTAGATATTAAGCCATGCATCAAATTGATCCAGTTAATAATATTACTTAACCTATCTATATATCTGATGACATACATATATGATACAGCTAGAATTGGTAATACACAAGAAATTGAAGTCTTCAAGGCATGAAACATGATGCACCATGGATATGCATATGTAACATGACCAATTAATTTTTGATCTATTTGTCGCATACCGGTCGATATACAATTAAAAGTATCTTTCGCATTCATCACGGTATGGCAATCCACGTCGTCAATAGAAAAAAAAAAGCAAAAAGAAGCTATAAATCTAAGTAACCAGTTATTAATTTAACCTTGCAGTTCTATATATATAATTGGTTTAATAGAAGTATTGCAGCTATTCAAATAGACCAGATTAATTCACACGAATATATATCAAAATTTTCCTACATATTTACACTGATGACAACAATTAAATTGAGATCTTCTATAAAGAAAAAAACACTATTTCTTTTTCTTTCTGTGCGAATCAGTCAATACGCAATTCCCCTCTATTTCTAAATTTCTTAACAGGTGTTTCAAAAGCAAAAGCTACATGTTTTTTTCCTTGAAAAAACCGCATGTTATCACAAACACTCGAGCAACAAAAGAAGAGAGAAAACTAAAACAAAGATATCACAGTTAATAATACCAGCTATAATAATTAATACTTGCCACGCATCAGGTATTCAAACGCAAGTCCGATACCAACTGGTACAACATGGCCAGCTTATACTAAATTAATCCATCCAACTTCACCTTTTTTATATACATATGCACAAATTAATTCAAAAGCTTTTACAAAAAGAACCCTCGAAAATGCTTTCATGCTCCTCTTTCTCTCCTTCCTTCCTGTATATATTCCACCTTGTAATTAATTAGTTACCCACCTTTACCAATTTACATCTAAAGCGCCTAATTATAATCTGAGAAGGTGACAGTACCATCTGTAAGGTATCAAGTCCATATCTGGAGGTAGGCAAAACTAAATTCCATCTTCAAAATCTTTCTTTCAGTTAATTTTGTTTCCAATTTCAGCAAAGCAATAATGGGTACAAATTATATTTTCATTTTTTCCTATTCCTAGCGAATCAAAGAATATTATGTTATTTTTCTTTTTTTATAGAAAAGATACTGACAACCACCAAAGAGGATGTTTCCAAAGAAGTTTACAAAGAATAAATTTTATAAATCTCCACAGCCCAAATCAATTTGGAGCGAAACTCCTATATATGAATTAAACTATCAGAATTTTTATTAAAGTTAGCGCACAGAGATTGTGTCAAAATCAGGTCAACAATGCACCACTAATTAACACTGTGCTAAAAGCCGACCAGATGGGTCATAGTTAATTATTCCAAAATGACTTTTGCTTGTGAGAGTGTGTGTGTGTGTGTGTGTGTGTGTATATGTCGCTCGCGCGCGCGCATTTAACATCAACCCACTTCAAAACCTTGAATTGATAATCACTTGTGTACTGATCTTATGACATGAGCAACACAACAGTTGAAATTCCTGTCGCACTTGTTTATTAACCACACATATTTTGGGCATATGTTCATATATCAGTTTTGAAACAAGAAAACAAAAGCGAGGGTTTTGAATTCTAACTTGGGTGCTGCACCAACCAGACAAAAGCACAAATGGGTCAATTTCATGTGTGAACACTTTTGGCGTCTTCGGTCAACATTTTGGAGAAATTTTGCGCCACTCTCCGCATCTCCGTTGCGCCTCTTTATAATCTTTAATATGATGCATATAAAAAAGCCCTTCTATGTATCAAGTCCAAGTTGCATTGGGTTAAGTGCACCGGTATTTTAAAAGATGATGAGATCAGCAGTCAAACGTAGAACATGCGACACACATATAGGTCTCAATTTTGAGTACTACTTTTTCTCTGTTCCTGTAATATTTAACAAATTTTTCCTGAGATATTATTTAAAAAGTTTGATTACTTCATATCTATTTTCTAAGCTTGCATTAAGTTATTTTGACTAAAAGCATCCATTCAAACAACTAAAAAAAATGCTAAAAATGTACATGAACAAGTAGATTGAATACAACTGTTCCGATTAAATTGTGAACACATTCACTAAAAATGTATTCATTCAAGGCCATCATTCAATCTATTTTTTTTCCTTGTGTATGGAAAATTTATTTCAGCATTTTTTCAGATGTTTGAATGGCGTGAGTTTATTAAAGCATGCGTTAAAAATCTTGGAATAGAGTTTGTCAAATTCATTAATAAAGAATTTTTTTTTAAATATTTTAAAAACTGAATAGACAAAAAAAAATGTTCAGTTATGATGACATGAATATTATTTTATTCTTATTCTCTTACTTGTTCAATCAAATAATTACAGAAAAAATTATACTTAATTTTGTGAGTAAATTACACAAAGACTATAAAGTATTATTCCTTTATCATTTTGGTCGTTAAAATTTTAAAATTAACAATTTGGTCCTTAAAATATCACTTCCTTATGATTTTGATTCTTAAAGTTTCAAAAGTATTATTTTAGTCTTTCAAATTTTTAATTTATACCAAATTGATTTTATATTTATCCATTAAAAAAAGATGATAATTATACCTATCATATTATCTTTTTTTTTTTGCATTAAAAAAGATGATAATTTACTCTAATTTCATACTCCAATTAAACATGTGACAAGGGCCGTTTTTGCAAAACCTTGTCTGAACGGGCCTTCCGATATTAATGGCCTGTAAATGCTTGGACTAAGTCCATCCAGAGTTCAAAGGTTTATGAGCTCTATTTCTATCTTATAATATCCAGAGGCTAAAAGCCCCAATCCATGTGCTTAAAAAGTTGATAAATTCTGGGTTAAAGCTCGCTTAGTTTGAGACATGCAATCCAAAACAAGTTCCACATTCGTTATTGTTCAAGGCACAAATTATCACACAGGTCCATTTTTCCAGTTAATTCCGCAAAAACTATTCGTTAAGCGTCTCAGCATACTGATACAGTTATTCAATTAATCAGGAGTATCAATCTTGATGATCTATTTTTTAATTATGTAAAAATCTTTAAAGATGGAAAATCCGTATAGCCAACTTACCTGCGAGATTTCATTATCAAAAGAAACACAACACAAGGATCGCTTACTAAGATTTTTTTAAGTTTTAATGTGCGTCAGCACCTCCTAGAAGCACGTGTCCTTGACGATTCATGTCTAAACGAACGGAAAATTATAGCCGACCTTTCACGTTTCTGGTATTATAAAATTACAACTCCAAATGTAAACAATACAAATTTCTCTGAAGCAGTACACGAAATAGGAAATGAAAGAAAAGGAGCTCATTTTATTCCCAATCTTGAACCAAATACAGAACATCAAATCAATCAACTCACGCAATTATGTTTTTTTGAAGAATTACGGAGTTCTGAAAAAAAAAAGTGAAATACAAATTCTAATCTACCGTATACACACATTTGAACAACCCTTTCAGAAGTTAAATTGCAGTTCGCCTCTCGTTCTGGTATACACAACTCCACACCCCAAAAAGAGAAATAAATAATCAGAATCTTCACCTTGTTTTCACACAACTCGACTTACATCACCTTCAATTTACTGAGGTGCTCGAGCAGTGAAGTAGCCTTGCGTTTGGCTCGGTCAGTACCTGCCTTGGTCAACTCAGTCAATGGAATCAACGCCCCAAGCCGACCAATGCATGCAAGATTCTCATTATCCTTTTTACAAAGTGCAAGCAGAATGGCAGCCGCATTCTCTTTATGTCTTGGCTGACCAGACCGCAATAAATCGATCAGAACTGGTATTGTGTTTGCCTTAGCTATGGCCGATTTACACTCCTGGTGACTGACAAGAACCGATAAAATTGTCAGAGCCTCATCAATTGTTCCATTGTTCGATGAATCTTGTAACATCTGGATCAATGGCAACAAGATCCCAGCTCGAACCGCGCGAACTTTATTAGCCTGATAGATACACAGATTGAACAATGCCGTGGCAGCATCCTTACGTCCTCTAGTGCTGCCTTTTTGCAAAAGCTCGACCAATGCCTCGATTGCCCCTAGCGTGCTACCGATTTTGATTTTGTTCTCATCAACGAGCGACAGACTAAAAATTGCTGCCGCTGCATTTTCTCTTGCCTCCATGCTCCCCATGTGCAGAACTTGAATGATCGGGACTATTGCACCAGCCAGAACAATCAACTCCTTATTATTGTCATATATCGAGAGATTTAGAAGGGAGGTAACAGCATGCTCCTGGGTTTTTTGATCTTTTGATGAAAGAAGGGATACAAGAGCCGGTATAGCACCAGCTTTAGCCAACAGGATGCGGTTGTCAGTGCTTCTCTTGGCAAGAGAGCGAATCTCAGCAGCGGCTGACTTGCGGTCATCAGGGGAGGTGCTGGAGAGGCTACGCACAATGGCCTCGATTGCAGCATGGTCACCACCGACCTCAAGGGAGGAACCATCGGACTTGGAGCGGGTTGGTGGGTCAATGCCGTGCTCCTCACACCACTGCATTATCAGGCTGCGCAAGACATAGTTTGGGGTTAGGGTTGTGTTTTGTAGCTTTTGTTGGGTTTTCGGGCATGTGCGGTTGCCATTGTCAATCCACCTCTGGATGAAGGCCCGCTCATAGGTCTGTGGGGATACAATTATAAAACCACCAATTATTAGTATCCTAGTATGTGAGAGCTTTTATCTAGGTTACTGGTCTACCTTCTGTTTTCTGTGATTTGGTTTTGGCCTGTCAGGTTCTTCATGCAAAGATTTTGGTTGAAAGTTTCAGCACTATATGTCTTATGGTTCTACATACCTTTCTCTACCCACATCAGTATATTAATTATATCAACTGTATTGGTATCATATGTACTGTGCCAGTGGTGCCCAGTAACTGTATAAGCAGGTAATCATCAAGTCCAGTAAAATAATGCACACAGGTACAGTTAATTGCGCTGAGATATTGCTACCCCATTTACAAACCTGTCCAGTTGACACGATAACAGGATCTCGCATTAGCTCAAGAGAAATGGGGCACCGAAAATCCTCTGGAATAGTTACAGCACCTCCTTTTTTAACCTTCTCCTGAGTCTTTTTCGCACTTTCAGTTTTCAATTTAGTGGTGCTTTTCTCTTCAGTGGTCAAGGAGTTCGACATCCTGATCTTCTCGAGCTTGTTAATCAAACCTTGCATTACTCTCTCTACATCTGATTCAGGAACATCATGTATTTCCAGAACAGGTAAAACAATTTCCTGCAACTCATGCTTGTCTGATAAGTTGCTTGTTTCTGACTGGAGATCTCCATTTGGATGAGATGTTATTATGTGGTGTAGTTCTGAAAATAGTTTTATGTCAGGACTCCCTTTCTGCATTTCTCTCTTCATCTGAGCACGCACAAGCTCAACCTTCACAAAGGCACAAAATCGAATGATGCTCGTTTACTTAGATGGGTAAAACCAAGAAATCAAATGAAGTTTGTTTAGTCTTTTCAGTTACCTGTTCTTGGATTTCTTCTGAGATACAGAAATAATTGTAAGGGAAGTTTGCTAGAGCTTTCTCCAGCTGCCACATCAGGTATTTGAATTGTACTGTGATTTTATCTGGTACAGTATCCTGCAAACATTAGCAAAAGATGAATTTTGAGGAAAGAATTTTATCAAACAAAGAGGGGCATCGGTGAAAGGTGCCAGGGTAAGGTATTTTCCTACCCTGCCTCAAGAAAGTAGCTAAAGTTTTACATTTCCACTTTTAACAATGTTGAAATAAGAATAGACGGGAGATCACGTGAGAATGGGTTATTTTGACAATCTTTGTGACAATGGGTTTTCAAATAAATTCGAAAAGAAAAAATTAAAAATAGAAAAAAAAGTTTATAGATATATTCTAGAACTTATAGATAGATTGTATTTCGAACTTTATGTAATTTAAGTGTCATTTGACATTCCATCAAAGATCATTAAAATTATATTAATTTGCAATGGTCCAAAATAGAAAAATAGAAGTTGAGTTGTCAAATTGAGGAATAGTAGAATTGGTTGGAGACTTGGAGCCAAAAGAGAATACATCCTCATGGAATGTAGCCAGTTTGAAAATGTAACAAATTGCTTGACAACATTGACTCTGGTTCCCATTCAGAATTGAAGATACAGAATCCTTTAGCTCTTGCAAGTTGATCACTATTGCTCCATGTATTTCAATCATAAATGAGATAAATTATTTACAATGCTTACAAAAAATTGCAACCAACTCAAATTAATACAACGTACTTATCTGAATGCACCTTGTTAATTTCTGAATCTAGGTACAATATTCATAACAAAATATTTCGATTCACGTAATATCATAGATAGGTGCTCTGTTCAGTCACTTCCAATAGCAAAAGCTACCAGCCATGTCAACGGAAAATTGCTATAACATACACAATCGCTCAGTAAAAGCGCCTTATAAAAAGGAATTCTAAAAGTAGCTAATATTAGTTAATCTAGTATCTAGTTTAGTACATTTAGGTGTAATGAGAGATAAAGAGAGCCTAAAGGCCCTTACATTATCGGCATTGTACGAATGCACCGCCTGACAAGTGCGTCCGGCTTGGCCAAGAGACAGGAACCTCTTCGCTGCCCGGAGCGCCGCCAGCAGCTGGTCAAGTCCCTCAGTGGGGTTCACAGGCGGCGCCGACGATCCCTCGCCGCAAGCAGCGTCCGATCGAGAGAAGAACTCGTCGATCTCGTCTAGCAAATGCGAGAGCAAGGCGACCTTCTTCACCAGGAGGCGGTACTCAGGCCGCAGATCGGCGGTACAAGTAGTGGAGACATGTCGGATGAGGTGAGAAAGCGCGGCGGCGGAAGCGGAGGCGGAGGCGACCGCCGCCGGCGAGGCCATGGTGGAGAGGTTAGCGGTTGGAGAGTGAGGAGGGAGGGAGGAGAACAATGTCAACGTCGGGACATGTTATGTTATCTTGTTATGTGATGGTGTTACTTGTTAGCGAGAGAGAATCCCGGGTGACAGATGGGACTGAGAATAAACTACTCTTACATACATATACAGGGATTCAGAATTTCTCATTAGTCCTTAGTCATTAGTCTGTGCTATTGCTCGCTGGATGCCTTCTGGATAATAAATTAATTCATAATATACAATTTCGCTGTTTTATTATTCCGAAGTCTGAATTGAAATTTTCTTTTTTTCCCATTCAATATTGCTATCTACGTTTCGGCCTCTCTTTTCTTTTCTAATAGTAGATTAAGAAAGTGGGGTAAGCTGTCATAAATATAAGAGGATATTAAGAAAGAGATTAATTTCTAATTGAGCAAATTTAATTTGTGGCGTATCGTTTCTTTTGTTTTTTGTTTTTTGTTTTTTGTTTTTTGTTTTTTGTTTTGGTAAATCTGTGGCGTAATTTTGATAATACGTGTTGGTCCGAGACGAGAGGATGTCTCCAGGCTCCAGCAGTACGGTACGTCGGTACCCCTTTCAATACGTTACTAGTCCTCGCTCGCTTGTTGGTGCCAGCTTTATCTGGGTCCCACTCAGGAGAGGATCCAATAATGTTGAAGATCTCCAATGGTACAAGTTTGAGTGCACTGTGTAAGAGAGATCATTACTGTTAACCAGAATCTGACGGTTGTGACCAAACTAGCGTTAGTTCCCCCGCATCTTCCCACGGATGCAGTCAAATTGGAGAGGATCAAGACGGATGCAGTCACCACCGAGGAAGCGAGTGGTCCCAGCAGAAGAAATAGGAAAACTGAAGAAAATAATGATGGTATACAGTGTGGTATACACGTATTCGGAGACGGTTGGTAGTTTCACTGGGTCCCACCTTACGCGTTTCCCAAAACCCAATCTTGGGTTCTATATTTTTCGATGAGTTTAATAATAATGAGATTTCCGGTATGTCTGAGAGAGACTGAGAGAGGGAATCTCAAACCGCCCATGAATTTTTCTCTGTCATTGGTCATATATTTATTTATTTCACCGTCCTTCAAGTAACTAATAAATTTTCGCCGGTAATGGATGAGGTTGTACATCGAATCCAAAGAAATTATGTCATCCCCCCGATATGTTTGATCGTCCGATCAGAATCTAATTGATGAAAATTAGATCAACAATAGGGTTTTCATTTTGTATTAACAACCGGGGGCTCTGCCGCTTCAATAAAAAAGATTAGATCAACAATAGAGGTTATAACTCTGAATTTGTTTCTGCACATTAACAGAAAGTCAAACTCTGATTGGGGGGAGTCCGACCCGAAGCCTCAGACAAAATTTTAGAATATAATTTTATAATTATTTTAAAACTAAATATCTATTTTTTACTGTGGTACGTTAAAAGAATAATTTTAAAGGCATATTTTATAAATTATTTATAGATTGAGATATATTTTTATAATTATACTAAAATTGAAATATATTTTTATATTTTTTATTAAAAAATATAATTTTTTAAAGTATATTTCCCAAAAAGAGAGGGGGGCATTTATTATTTAATACTTTAAAATTACTTGTACGAACTTTTATTCTAATAATGTATTTATCTAATATTATCAAGTATAAAAACTTTTAAGAAAAATATGAACATATTTAACATATCAGTACAAGTTCAAAAAAAAGTGTATTTAACAATCCTATGTATTTATCAAACTCTGAAGCTCACCAAACTTTTATTTTTAGACTCATGCTAGTTTTACTCTATATATTTACATAGATAACATACTCATTTAATGGTCAAAATAATCATTGTTAAAGTTCATCAATAGTCAACATCATGGTATTAAGTTATCAACACATTTTTTTATTATTTAAATAATTTTATTTATATTTGATATAATTTAGAGTCAATTACATTTATTCTTAAAATATCATTTATTTATCTTTTTAGTCCTTAAAATTTTTAAAATATCAGTTCAATCCTTAAAATGTCATTTTGTTATCATTTTGATCCTTCAAAATTTTAAAATATCATTCTAATCTTTAAAGTAGCACTATGCGATCATTTTGATCCATATCATATAACATATCCTATAACATTTATGAAAAATATTTGTAAATATTCTTTTTTAATTAATTTACAATAGCATAAACAATAGTACTACTATTAATTTAATTAATATTTGATATACCATGAATAATTATGTTTGGTTTATGCATTATTTGTATTGTTTGTTTACTATATTCACATTAGTTCCAACACTAAAAAATAATGCTATAATAGATAAAAAATACCATTTTTTTGGATGAATTTTAAATGTAAGACCAATTTGATATAAATTAAAATTTTAAAGAACTAAAATGATATCTTTGAAAGATCAAAATACTAATAAAGTAATACTTTAAAGATCAAATTGATTTCTTTTGAAATTTTAAGGATCAAATTGGTAAAAGGGTAATATTTTAGAGTCCATTTGTATAATTTACTGAATTTATAAAGTAATTAATCTTCTTCGAGCAACTTAAAATAATTTTATTAGCTTTTTGGTATAAACCAAACTAATATTTCATGGACAGAAACATTGGCAACCGTTAATTGATTTTTGTGTCCAATTAATGAACGAATTATTTAGAATAGAGCATGGACTCATTATTCGTAACCATATTCTAAATTAAGACGGCCAATTAATTAATTACACAAAAACAAGTATCAAAATATTACTTCTTAGAACTTAGTACAAATGCAGGTACGAACTTCATAAGATTTCTGAACATATAGGCTTCTGAAAAAATTAGCATTACACATTCTTTTTTTGTTTTAGTTAAAACTTCTCTCCTTTTTTCTTTTTTAGAACGTGGTGCCATGCTGGTACCAACTTCATAATATAAAAAATACCAGTGCCAATGCAATTATATGCATCCCTTTTTCTGTTCTAAAATTAATTTTTTACCCATATTTATACCAACTTTATAATATCCGAAATACTAATACCAATGTAAATGTATTCCACTTTCTGTCTTAAAACATGCTACAAAAATTGTATACCAACTGATCAATGGTCTCAGTTTAGGATATGCATGCAGTAGTAATGTTTCAGCTAAATTAATTTGCACCATTGGCCTTGCATCACACACAAAATTCTCAAAGTAACAAAAATTAAACTGATAACAACACATCTACAATCTTCAAAGTAAAACCAACTGGAGTAATGGTTAAGGAGTACTTGCATGTTCTTCAATGTTACATTTTAATGGATCGCTATCAACTCCGAAAGCGATGCCAGCTCTCAAACACAATGGTTTGATTGAAAAGAAAAAAGAAAGCGAGTGGATTAGTCGGCAGAGAGATTGCTTTCAGAAGAATTTTAGTTTAAGATTTAACCAATCGCTACCAGTATTGTTCTAACATCGGTCAACGATGATTAGCAAATGGCAAGGACTCAAATGAAGAAAAGTGACTGCCAGAGAGATCGGAATAAGAAAATGGAGGATTTCAAAGAGGAAAAACGAACAGCGAAGAGACCGGACTCAAAAAATGGAGGATTCAAAAGAAGAAAAGCATGACTAGGTAGTCGGCGAAAAGATCGGATGGAGTTTATCACCGGATTTCACCTAGGAGCATTCCACCCCGTCAGAGCAATTAAAAATTGTATCATTTCCTTGATTTTTGTTTTTTTCTTGTTATTTTTGATTCTCATGGTGGAATTCACATTTCTAAATGTTGAAACCAAATACTGCACGGTCTGCAGTGAGATATTCTAGCTCTCACTGATAATCAACTTACGTATTTTTATTTTTTAAAAAATATCATGAGATTGTTTAAGTGAATTTTAATGGCGCGTGAATTAGTCTATTTCTCATCCAGATGGCATATTAGGCGCGTGATAAGTGATCGGTCTCTCGACGATTTCTCATTCCCCTTGATTTTAATACCTTTTTGTGTGTGAGAGAGCTCCGTGTAAATAGTCGGTTCCCGTGCTCCTTGGCCTAAAGCTCAGTTTGTTGTGTGATACTGTTAATTTCTAAGTTTAATTTCCAATGTCAACAATTTGGAGTGTTATTTACGTACACTTGTTACTTTTCACAGTGTGGGCAGCGGCGTTCAAATTCAATAGTCTAATAGTGTGATTAGACATGCTTAAATCTATTTTCGTCGCTTTCAGTAATATTGTATGCTTGTTTAAAATAAAATGGTTCTCCTTGTCCCTGTTAACGGGACTATTGTTTCCTCCGGGTCTCGTTCAGGCCGTTGCCCCGATTAAGGCTCAATTATAGTATGGGCTGAGCATTGGCGCTTAATTTCATGCCTCCATGTCAGCACAAGGTAAGTACGGGCCGAGCGAGCACTTCCCAATATATAAACTAGAACTACAAGTCTAGAATAGCAGAATCAAACTAGCATCAATACTAACGCATGCAGCTGAGCTAGCAGCTAGCAGCTAGCTGTCAAAGAAAGAAAGCGATTGATCGATTCCTATTTCCTAATCCTCCGCCTTCGCTGCGGACTATAGCACTACCTCCGTAGCACGGATACAAGTACAACGCCGTGTATGCACACACCCCTTTTTCTTTTATTATTATATTCATTATATATATCAGGCTCTAGCCTCGCTCTACTTATCTATCTAACACCTTTTCTTAAAGCATCATCAGGATTTATGCTCTTATTTTCGACTTCGAGTTGCCTCTTTAATTTCTTTATATGCTTAGCGTTCCATTTGCTAGTGCAGAGGGAACAACCTAGCTTCCATGTCAGATTACTTGCTACCAATTTTTGCAATTATTTTCTCATACCGTCGCCATCCCCAACCGCCTCTTCAAGCCACCTCCCACAAACACGCAACTAACTTATGATGTGTTAATTGACATGAAAATGATTTTTTTTTCCGAGCTTATCCGCGCAGCACAATGCAAATGCGAATTCTTGTTAAAAGATCCAGACAAGTGTATAGATTGTTAAAAAAAAGTTCGACCAAGTATGAATCATGTACAAATCTTATAAATATAGTTTGTACTTGCTAAAAATTTTTGGACAAGAATCGCATACAAGATACGGCACGGTTGACAGATGAATTAATTGAGTATCAAATTTCTCCTACTAACAAGTAAACAATTTTTGCTATGTCGTTCTCCTTTTTAACAAATATAGAAACAAATTAGCATTAGCTTAGATGTAATATTAACTATTTTGTTTTTTGTCAATTGATGTTTCAGTTCAGATATGAAAAACCAAACATCTATCGTGGTCAAGAACATCATAATTAAGAAAATTTATATGGGAAATTAACACCATGGTAAAACCCTTAAAATATTGGTCATTGAGAAAATACTATTGATGTATGTATGTGGCCCCCAGAAAATTAAATCAAAGTCCTCCTCAGATCAGATCAAGCGTCCTATACTCGTCCTGTAGCAGTGCCTCTGTTTGCACAGTAGTCACAGGCCCAGTATTAATAAACGCAAGTTAAAATTACTTCTCAGCTACTGGTTTTCTGGTAAGAGTTCGGGTATTTAATGTTGAACCAGTAGCAACCTACTTTGTCGTTGCCAACATTAAAGATTTTGTGTCAAATTAATGACCACAATTAAAGTTAAGTAACAAATAACTAGTTATTTTATAAACTTTCAAGTAACATATATAACTAATTGAAAAAATTGCATCATATGATATTTCAAGGATCTAATAACAACTGTGAAGATCCTTTTGAATTTATTTTCTCGTCAAAAGAAAACTACCAAATCTACTGCTCAATATTTCATGGTGAATCTTATGGACCCCCGACGTAATTAAACAAGCATCAGGGAAAATATGTATTCTTGTTATGAAAAAAAGTTTCTCTCCAATTATATAACAGTGACAGGCACTGCAATATTTCATGATGAATCTTAAACTTTCATTAGGTTTTACGTATTCTAACGCAGTGCAATTAACAGCAATTAACAGAATATATTAGAAATTAAAATCTAAACTTCTATACAATTGTGTTATTTTGCCCAAAAAAAAAACCTTCTCTAAACAATTATAATTGAACTTACCTTAAGTATATTGCAGTTGAAGTTTACCTTCAGATAATGGTGCTTTTAGTTAACCTAGTGATTTCGTACAAATTCGTTATCCATCTGTGCAATTATCAACTTGTCCTGTAATCATGTAGCACCCAACAAATGCATTTATACTAATTGTTGGAGCTCGATAAATTAGGCTTAGCGCCTAATAAAAAATTAAAATAGTAAATATATTTTTATTTTTATTGTATATTCAATTCTTACGGTATATATATTTTTTTAAGAAATGTTATTTAAATTAACAAATTAGAATTGCAGACATGTTTCTAATTATGTAGATAGAACGTGTATCAATTTTGAGGCAATTTAAAATTAATTTGATTGGTCATATTCATCATATATAAAGTCATTAAAACTCTATTATTAATATTTGAAAATTATTTGATGGAAGTCACAATATCTCTTTTAAATTGATTCAAATTTGATACATATTTTTACTAAATAATTAGAGATACATCTATAATTTTAACTTTTTAAGTTGAATAATATTTCATAAAAATATGCATCCTAAGAGTTGAATATACCATAAAGTTAATTGGATCTATGGTAGAATTTTCCAGTTTTTATAAAATTAAATAAGAAAATCCATAACGAGTTGGGGAAGAACTTGTTAGCTATCTAATAAAAGTGCAGTTAATTTTAAGCCCCATGGATAAAAAGTTTATCAACCTTTCGATAGTTGTCACGATTAACATATAGAGTTGATATACGGATATCGTTATTGATATCATAATCGATACAATACTTTATTATAAAAGCTGATATACATATATTGTTATTGAGATTATAATCGATACTGACTTTATTATTCAGATTAAATGAATTATTATTCATATTAACGATTTTATTATGCAACTTATTTGATATAGTGATTTTGTTATTTAACTTATATTAATGGTATTTAAGTTAAATAATAAAAAATATTATAAAAAATAAGTGGTATAATAAAATTATTAATATGAATAATAACTCATTTTATATGAATAATAAAATCGGTATTGATTATGATATCAATGATCGTATCTCTTAAACATTTTCCAAAGAAAAATTATTGGACATAAATTTCACTATTATAGCCCAGATTTCCGGAATATATATGATATATCCATTTAAAATTGGAAATTTGCACAAGAGCCAGATTGATTGGGTAACGTCTAATTTCATTTTTTTTTTGAGAAAATATTTTCAGTTGTAAGTTGTATATTTGGACTTGAAAATTAATCACTACTCTAATGACTAAGACAATAAGTTTTACATGGAAGATGACGGATTCAAAATTCCGTTAAGAGATTATTTATTAATATTTAAAGTGAGGAGTCTTGATCCATTTTATCTCAAAAAAAGTTAGAAAAATATGTGGCGTCCACATTTAAATGATCATCTATTTATCCATTCATTTATTTATTAATTTCAATTATATATTTGTCAACTATAAATACATTACTATACATTACTGTTGACTATAAAGTAGATAAATGGGTGGTCATTTAAAATGTGGACTCCTCTCACTATTTAGAGACTTACCTTGGTATGGAAGGATGAAGTATTTTTTTTTTACTTCATTTTAATCTCGCCAAAGATTAATAGTTTTAGATGAAACGAGAGAATAAAATCTCATTTACTCCACCAAATTCATTTTACCTCAAAAAAGGTGTATTATTTTTGGGTCACTAAAAGTTGATTTTTGAAGATCTCAATACACACTTCAAGTTACTTCATTGTTTTAAAAGCAACTTAAGTTTAACACTGATTAATTTTTACCTTCTCTATCAAATCCCAACAAATTAAGGTTAAAAATAAATGAATTAGTTGTTACTTTATTTTTTACTCCAAGTCATTCATGAGACGCGGGGTGGGTAACAATTAAATATGTAGAAAGATACAAAAGAGCTAGATTGGAAAATGTACGTGAAGTAATAGTGAAATGAGCAGAAACATTACACAACGGCAAATGATTTTTGCTCTTCCTTTTCTGGCCAATCCCTCGCTGACATGTGTCCGCACGCGGCGTCGCTTACCTATTTGGGAAAATAAAAATGAAAATGTGTAGTGTGCACTCTTTTATTAGTTAATAATAATGTATATATATATATATATATATTTTATAGATGAAATGATTAAACTTTATTAGTTAATACTAATATATTTTCAGTTAATAAAATACATAATTAACGTTAATAAATAAGAGGTGGACAATAAGCATGTGGGTTCCTATCGCTAAAAAAAAAGCATAGAAACTGTTGTCTAATCATCGAAACTTTTATTAACAGCCTAAAGAAAATAACAAATCAGAAAAAAAGTCTTAATAATTGAGAAATTACTAAAATGACAATTACGCTGGAAATTTGGCGTACAGGCAAGACGACAGAAAATTCTGCGTACAGATTCGTTTGATCCGGGATACTAGATGACACTGAAAATCCTGTTGTACTGACTCGCCCGACCCGGTACGTTGGATCTTCTAGCATACTAACCCATCTCATCCGGTATGCTGAAACTTCTAGCGTACTGATCCATCTCACCCGCGTGATCCCCTCCTCTCTCCTTCTCCTCTTTTCCATTCTCTCTCCTCTGAAATCATGCATGGTTGCAGTTTTTTTAATTCATATTTTTATAATTTTTAATTTAATGGAATTATTCGCCGAATACTCCAGAAATTTATTCATGGATGGTCCTAAATTTATTTTAATTATGAAAAAGTCAAATTATGTAATTTTTAAATAATCAACAATTTTAATTATACAATGATTATATCAAAATTATGTTAAAAACTATAACATTTCTAATTACAAAAGGTGCTTTATGATATCAAATACCTTAACATTTTTTGCATTATTTCTAATTGAATATAAAAAAAATCAAAATTATTACTAAAATTACATCAATTCAATACACATTTTACTTGAATCATGTAAAATATGTCTAATATTTTATTTGTTGTTTGATATGTTATGTTTAGATTATCAATGAATTTTGATACTATATTTAAACTTTAGATTTTTTTTAAAAATTATTTTTTTAATGTTTTGATAATAATATTATATTGTTTCAAAAGTAAACTATTTAATGAATATGCTACAATCATATGTAATTTTGGATAAAATATATTTAGAGTTACAAGTGAGTAATCTTTCTGGCCCTTCAATAAAAAAATTATAATATAATTATATGATGATTTTTCGTCACAAAATGTTAGACTAAAAAAATATAATGTATGCTATACCCCAGTACGACAAATTTTTGGGCCTATCTTGTATGCCAATTTATTGAGCATACTAGGGAATAACGTACATTATATTTTTTTCAGCCCAACATCTTATGATGAAGAGCCATCATACGATCATATTATAACTTTTTTAATGAAGACCCAGCAAGATAATTCATCTATAACTCTAAATATATTTTATTCAAAAATAACATATGATTTTAGCATATTCATTGATAATATTAAAAAAAGTTTATTTTTGAAACAACATAATATAATTATCAAAACATTAAAAACATAACTGTAAAAAAATCTAAAGTTTAAATATAGTATCAAAATTCATTGATAATCTAAACATAACATGTCAAATAGTAAGTAAAATATTAAACATATTTTACCTGATTCAAGAAAATGTGTATTGAATTGATATAATTTTCGTAATAATTATGATTCTTTTTCTATATTCAATTAAAAATAATACAAAAAAATGTTAAGATATTTGATATCATAAATCACCTTTTGTAGTTAGAAATCTTAATAGTTTTTACCATAATTTTCATATAATCATTATATAGTTAGAATTGTTGATTATTTAAAAATTGCATAATTTGATTTTTTTTTCATAATTAAAATAAACTTAGGACCATTGGAGAATAAATTTCTAGAGTCTTCGGCGAATAATAGCACTAAATTAAAAAATATAAAAATATAAATTACAAAAAAAATGCAACCATTTATGATTTCGAAGGAGAGAGAAGGGAAAAGATGAGAAGGAGAGAGGAAGGGGGGTCGGGTGAGATGGGTCAGTACGTTGGAAACTCCAGCGTGCTGGGTGAGACGGGCCAGTACATTGGAAACATTATACCGGGTTGGTACGACGGGATTTTTGATGTCCTCTGGCGTCCTAGGTCAAACAGGTCTGTATGCGGGATTTTCTGTCGTTCTGTATATATGCCAAATCTTCTAGCGTAATTGTCATTTTGGTGATTTCTCAGCCATTAAGACTATTTTTATAATTTACTTTTTTTTAGATTGTTAATAAAAATTCCGGACTAATCACGGCCATTCAATTAATTATTTTTTCATAGGATACTCTTTTGGTTTTAGCATACTTTTTTTTATATATATAATCGGTTTAGCATACATTATTTCTGCACAACATACACATATTATCCAATATATATTACACTTTGTGTAAAGTCCTTTAATAAAAATGCAATGATATATTCTTTTCAGGTTGAGATTCATCGACAATGATTTTCTTACGCCTTTGGTAATATGTTTTTCAATAAACTTACAAATTTTGAAAAAAAAAAGAGGAAAGCTAAATTATACACAAGTTGTTGGGTCTTATTGTAGAGTTGTCTATTTAATTTCGTGCAATTTAAATATTACTTGATATTTCAATGAAGATTAAATATAAATTATTATAAGTTTTAAATTATTTGGATAACAATAAAACTTAAATAAGATGCTACGACTTTTGATATAAATATAGTACATGTTGAATTTCATAGTTAAATTTTAAAATTACAAATCGTTTGATTTTAATGATTATTAAAATTTAAATCAATTCATTGTAGATGGATTCCAAACCACCTTCTCAACCACAATATATATCTTATATGAGCATACATTCAACTTTTGTGGTACATCTAACTCTTATTGTATATTTTATTGAGAAATATTATTCAAATTAAAAAAAAAATTGCAGATGTGTTCCTAATTCTCTGGATAGGGCGTTTTTGTTAATTTAGAATCTCATTAATTATTTATCATAAAGTTATTAAAAATTTTAAATTATTTTATGAAAGACTAAATATTTTTTTTTCAAATTGATCTAAATTTGATATGTGCTTTATCCAAATAATTAAAAATATATTTATAATTTTTTTAATTTAAATAATATTTTAAAAATATATATAATTGTATCATAAATTTGGATGTATTTAGAAATAGTTCGTGCCTTTACTTTTGGATGCACTTGGAGTCTTTTTCTATGCGTAAGCAATTAATCATAAAATGAACCATACTACTATGTAGTCAGGATGGAACCAAAGCCACACAAGCAAAAGAGCGAGGCACGCTTTGATTGCTTCTCTGGCGATATAAAGTAGGAATGCAAAACGAAATCCTAGAAGGTGAGCTAGCGCTTGCTGGCTGTCGCCTTCTTCATTGATTAATCCATGCTCGCTGTGGAGAGTGGAGAGGGACTCTAGATAGTTAATTAAACACTGACTGGAGCAGGAAGGACAAGCTCAGCTGTGGCAAAAGAAACCCACTCTTCATCTCAAAAAAACAAAAGAAGAAACCCACTTTTCATCTCAAAAAAACAAAAGAAGAAACCCACTGTTCATCTCAAAAAAAGAAAAGAAGAAACCCACTTTTCATCTCAAAAAAACAAAAGAAGAAACCCACTTTTCATCTCAAAAAAACAAAAGAAGAAACCCACTTTTCATCTCAAAAAAACAAAAGAAGAAACCCACTTTTCATCTCAAAAAAACAAAAGAAGAAACCCACTTTTCATCTCAAAAAAACAAAAGAAGAAACACACTTCCGAAACCCTAATTAGGGTTCACATGAGCAGATTCGGTGGCCTTCAATGCACCCTGGCCCCACCCCTTTAACTGCCATCGACCCCAAGTAAATGCTCACAGTCTCACAGACTCCATCTTTGATTAAATCTGGCTTAGTTAATTTTGTGTCACTGATTAATTAGTTGTCCTATTTAATAATACTATTTGCACTGCGCTACCCTCTCAGATAACCAATTATAGATACAGTCCTATGAAACTAAAATTGTGTCAAAGAATATTTAATAGTGAATTTGAGTTCTACTCAATTGCATTAATTAATTAATTCCTTTCATGTAATGCCATTTGTTAAGTAGTATATGTGCACTGTACAGTGAGCTTAAGCTCACCAAACTTTCATATACATAGATGGGTTCAGATAATGAGCTTCAACTATTAATGATGATTCCTTATTTGGTAATTTGTAAGCTAGCTTTCCATTAGTTTGGTGTAGTAATTTTTTTCAGCAAGTCTTGATTCTTAATGATGACAGTGACGATCTTAATTAATTGACGCCCATTGAGTTTTTATAGAAAAAACCTTTACTTTTTTAGTTTTATTTCAAAAAAAACTATTAAAACTTCTCTTATTTTTCATACCCCGCTGGACAACAAACTTCAATTATTGGGCAATAAATTAACTTCAATTATTTTAAATTTGAATTTTAAATATTTTAAATTAAAAAATGTAAATACATTACTTGTCAGAGCATCGTCAATGAACAAACTGGTCGTCCGAAACGGACTTTAATTATGTTGAACTCATAAAACTCGAGATTAAAAAATTACAAATAAATTACGGATGATTCTTTCATAAAGAGATGAAGTGTAAAATAAATGTGCAAATGGCTTCGTAAAAAACATGAAGGCGTTAATCAGCATTGGGCTTAAATTGAAGTTACAACTTGGTTTGTTCTTTTACAAAAATTAAAAGGAATAAAATGTGTCATGGACTATTACATTTAGGATCAGAGAGGAAAACAGGATGAGGACAAAGGGGGCCTGGCCCAGTACTCTGTAAATAAATGAAAAAATTGCAATTTTTTCCTTAACTTACGTTTTAATAATTTATGAAGTCACTAAATTTTTTTGACACTCTTCTAAAATGAAGTTTTTGCACAATACTAACTTTGTTAGTTGATCCATTAATGCAATTGCAACCTCAATCAATTTGATTAAAACCCCAGAGGCTATTATTCCGGCTTTCGTGGTTTTGCATGCAAGAATACAAGCTAGTCTGGATATCACAAAAATGTAACATGTAAATAGACTTACCTTGCCGCCCCCCCCCCCCCCCCCCCCCCCCCCCCATTTCCCGCTTTATATTCCCCTTCCCCTTCATTTCCCTCCCAAATTCACTAAACCCCATAGATCACCTCCATCCTCTTCCTTTTCTTCTTCTAAGCACTGAAACTCTCAAGCCAGATCTCGATCTCACAAAAATGGCAAGTGAGCCATTGCCCCAGTTCTTGAACTCAGTCCGACTAAAGTATGTAAAGCTAGGCTATCAATATCTAGTCAACCATATACTGACCTTTCTTCTTATCCCTGTAATCATTGCGATATCTATTGAGCTAGCATGCGTTGGGCCAGACGAGATCCTCTTTCTCGTCCGATTCTTGTATGATCTCGATCTAATTTATGTGATGTCGACCATGTTTCTCGTGATCATAGCCGGTACAGTGTATTTCATGTCTCGCCCAAGACCAATATATCTTGTGGATTATGCCTGCTTTAGGCCGACACCGAACTGTCGTGTGCCGTTCTCCACATTTTTGGAGCACGCACGCCTTGTTCCTCAATTCGATGAGAAGACCGTGCACTTCCAGGTGATTTCCATCGATTCTGTACTGATAGATAGACCGTTACTTTGCTTTACATGGTGAACATAATATATATAACTAGACAAAATTAATTAAATGGTACCTGCTTATTTATTGATTTATTTGCTCGTTATTTTAATGCATGTAAAGAGCATTTCCAAAATTAGAGTATGTAAAGTGCAATGGGTGGATCTTTGAAGAAAACATTTTTTTTTCTGAAAAGTCGTTATCACTTAATTAGTAAGGTTTTTCACTTTTGCTATCTTTGCTATCTTTATGTGTGTGTGTTTGTGTGTTTCTTTTTACAACACACAGACAAAATAAGATCATTATGACCTTAGTAATTAGTAACATATCTTAGTAAAATTTAATGTTTAGATTAGAAAACAGTTTTTTAAAAACTTTTCTAGTTACCCACACAATAAAACCTCTTCTATAAACTAGGATATGTTGAACAGTATTTTTCCCTTTTACAACAAATAACATTGTTTCTTAATTTGCTGATCGAACCAGGTACGTATATTGGAGAGATCGGGTCTAGGTGAAGAGACATGCCTCCCGCCGGCCAACCACTACATACCACCAACATGCAGCATGGCGGCTGCTCGTGCCGAGGCCGAGTTGGTCATTTTCTCCGCCATAGATGAACTGCTCAACAAAACCGGTATGCGGCCTAAAAACATAGACATACTCATAGTGAACTGCAGCCTGTTTTCACCAACCCCCTCCCTCTCTGCCATGGTTGTAAACAAGTACAAACTCAGAAGCAACATAATGAGCTTCAATCTATCTGGCATGGGGTGCAGTGCGGGTCTAATTTCTCTAGACCTTGCACGCGATCTGTTGCAGGCGCATGGCAATAGCAATGCTCTAGTAGTGTCGACCGAAATAATAACACCAAATTACTATCTGGGAAAAGAGCGAGCGATGCTCCTTCCCAACTGTCTCTTTCGGATGGGAGCAGCAGCAGTTCTGCTATCAAACTGCCGTCGTGAGAGAAATCGGGCCAAGTACCGGCTGACCCATGTTGTAAGAACGCATAAAGGGGCAGATGATGCCGCATACAAGTGCGTGTTTCAAGAGCAAGATTCGGAGGGCTTTACTGGAATAAACCTGTCAAAGGATCTTATGGCTATCGCCGGCGATGCGCTTAAATCAAATATCACTACTATGGGCCCACTGGTGCTTCCTGCTTCTGAGCAACTGCTGTTCTTATTCTCCCTCATAGCTCGCAAAGTAAATACTTCATTGTTGCTACTTAATTATAAGACCATTAAGCCAGCATAATGCCAAGTATCCATCAGTAATTTCTCTATTCAAACATTTAAAACACATGTAGGTTTTCAAGGCAAAGTGGAAGCCGTACATCCCCGACTTCAGGATGGCATTCGAACACTTCTGCATTCATGCCGGAGGCCGTGCAGTCATCGATGAGCTGCAGAAAAACCTCCAGCTCTCCGACCGACACGTGGAGGCATCACGCATGACGCTCCACCGGTTCGGTAACACATCCAGCAGCTCACTCTGGTACGAGCTCAACTACATTGAGTCCAAGGGGCGTATGATGAAGGGCGATCGTGTTTGGATGATAGGCTTCGGCAGCGGGTTCAAGTGTAACAGCACTGTCTGGAAGTGTCTCAAGACAATTAAAACACCGGTCGATGGCCCCTGGTCAACATCCATCCACCGATACCCCGTTGATGTACCGGCAATGGTCAAGGTCTTGTAACATGCAAACTGCTCGTGTTTAATTAATTAGGTATGTCTATTGCATGCGTCCGGTGTGGTTATTGGCATTGTGAAATTTTCTTCGCACATTATTTATATCATATAGGATAATTCCTTTGAATGAAAAAAGATGATATATATTTCAGATCAAATTATCAGCCGTGGTTTGCATAAATGTACCACACACAAGTTTTTGTTTTCTGGGTCAAAATGCCCGATATATTTTTTTTAGTAAGAGGAATGGCTAATTTGACCCAGAAAATAATGTACCATGTCATATTGTGCGAAAAGGTTTTATGATGTTAATACTCAAAATAGTTTTCCAATGCTTTCATATATACTTCTTGCTAAAGAATTTATCTGTGTGCATGGTATTAATTTGCTTTAAATGCCTATTGTACGACGCAGCAAGCGCCTTGAATTAATTATTGTCATTATCAGTTTGTTATTTGTTATTGGTCGGTGTTTAATAAATGTGCGGGGATGGGGTTGGTGTTGCCATTGAAGGAGGTATTGATGGAGACTTAAGTACTATGAAGAGTAAGGTTTTGAATGAAGGAATCTTAGCCTGGAGCACACCTACCATCTATGTATGGGCTAAAGATCGAAACCAAATCACATTTCTGGAAGCATTGAATTCATGATGAAATCTCCGAAGATAAAAACCCTAACACATATATGGTTGGTTCAATTATTGACATACTTCTGATACAAAATTTATATAATCTTCTGAAAATATTATCTTTCAAAGTAGCATCGAGAAAATCACCTGATCTCCTACCAATGAGAAAAGGTATATAAAGTAGGTAGCCAGTGGTGAGTGAAATGAATTGAAGAAAGCAAGGCACGCTGTACCAGCATGCTTTCCTTCTAATAACTATCGCTGCACATGGGTCCCGAGTCATTTAAGAGGGTCCTTTTGATGTCAGTGCATGTTTGAAGGCACTTCACATTTTTCTTAAATTAAACGGACTCCTAGAGTTGTATATCCTAAATACAGTTGTAGAGTCTTTCTAAAGAGTTCAGAGAAAATTAAAAATATTGTTCTCTTGTAAATTACAAGTTGCAATTAACTTGTTGATTTATTTTTTGTTGTATAGGATCATTTAAATATACGTACATTCACTTTTTACAATATAGTTTTTTAGATAAAAATTGAATTAAGCCATCCAACTCCCAAATTAGATAACTTTTATATATGATTACGTATGTGCATATTTGAACATCATTCAAAATAAATACAAAATTATACATAGATGCATTTGCCTCAAGTATATAAATAGAACGTGTATCAAATTTGAGTTAAATTTGAAATTTACTTGGTCATTTATTATTAAATCATTAAAATTTCACTTTTAAAAATTTTGAGTTATTAGATAAAAAACTAAACTCCTTTTAAATTAGCTCAAATTTAATGCACACTCCGTATATCTAAATAATTGATAGAACATCTACACTTTTGATATTTGATTTAAATAATATTATTTTGATTCAATTTTTGGATATACTCTAAAAATTGAATTGAATGTATACTGTATAAATATCCTGTTTTAAATTTAAAACTATGTTCTTTTAATACAAGATGAAAAGTAAAATCCTCAAAATAACCTTTTTACTTTTCGCGCAAAATGCAACACTTAATGAACAAGCAAGAATGTGCTGGATTTAATTGTCGCGAAGCAATATATAGCGAGGAAAACGTAGAGTATATTCAAAATAAATTTCGTAGTTGGGTTTCATTATTGTTGATAAATGAGGCACATGCCACATGTTCATGATGTGTTCTCGACCGGTTTGCGTACGTACCTCATTTATCGTTGTTGGAAAGTGAAAAATCTGAATCATTCTATTAGATGAAGGAGATTTTATAATTTACCCCTCTCTACGCATTTCTTCCTAATGCTTTTTCAATTATGATTTTTGCAACAAACTGCCCTCGTGGACTAATTAAATAATGTCTCTTATTTTGATGACATGACATGGATAAAAAGTCACAGCATTTATTTTTTATGGAATATAGATTGAAAACAATTTAAATATTCGTTGTAATTGCAGAAAACACCAATATCAAGCAAATACGTACTCTCAAAAGAAATCATGTGTGCTCTAAGCAAGTGAAGCTTATTTTTAAACTAATTGATCTTGTCCCTCTTTACTTCCTTTGCCATATTGACCAGTGGGAGACCGAAAGGTTTATGAGTAGACCTATATACATGTATCATCTTCTCTCTCTTGTGATGAAAATCAATAGTTAGGTCTGTGGTACTTGTGGTTATATACAATCACGGTATTAAATGTAGCATGCATGCGTGTAACGAGTTAATGAGATAGTTCAATCCGTTTCCTTGTATTCGTTATAAGCCGTGGCCGTGTCATTTGGGGTTCAACTTAATTCAGTGAAATTAATGACATGGATCCTTTTCGAAAAAAGACAGGTGTCTAATTACAATATCCTAATGCATGCACGAGCCGCCCATCAGGGATAATTAAGCGCGGTAAGTACTATAGGTATATATGCATGCATCGATACTAATTAACTACACTGATAGGCTTCGCATTTATTTCATTTTGTAATATAATCATTGTACTGATATTAATGTATATGTCTTTCAGTGAAAGCATTGATATTAATGTATATCTGACTCCATCTAAAAGATTTTCTGGTTTGATCCATGCTGGTCCTGGTCGATTGGCACGTGCCACGACACCAACGCAGCTGGTCCAGTGTACAGATATATATATGTATAATGTGCCTCGTAGTCATATATGCATGTGCTGTATCATTTATAAAGCGGTGGTCCATTTGCACCATTTCAGCTGCTCAAGTTTGTTGCCTACCAAATCAATCGCCTGTCAGCGGATTTCCAGTTTCACGGACAAATACTTTTAATTTTCCAATTCTAACTTTTCACGTATTCATTTGATTCTGTATAAATAAACACGCATGCACATTGATCCTTAAAATTATAGGATATGTATAATTTGTTTGAATAAAATATTATATAAAATAATCGTATGCATATAATTTGATTGAATAAATCCGAATGTATATATTATGCGGATTCCAAAATTTAACTATAACTAATTTTATAATTTCGTACGCATAATTATGTAAAATTTCTTTGTAACAAAACGTTTTTAATAATTGCTGATGAGTTCTTAAATAGTAGGCTCAACTGATCAAACGTGATATATTCGGTTTCTGATCGGTTGATTGATTGACATCTTTGATAACTTTACGTACCGGAAAATTTCATTAAAGATATATAATTTATAAAAGAAAGAGGAATGATAATAATATTCTTAATTATATCCTAATTCATAGTTATTTTTCTCCGAGAAGCATTTATACTTGATAGCAAAACGATCGTACTTGATATCAAATGTTTGTATTTTTATCAATCATGCAAGAAAGTAAAAAATAGTTTGTATATTAAATGCAAAAACTTTGAAAATCAAGTACAGACAATATGTGGGTTGGGATGCAGGTGTCCAGAAGCTTCTGAATTCTGAAACCAATCAATTACCGTGGTACTGTTAATTGCTGGTGTGAGTTGCTGGGCCGTACCAGATGAGGCCTACATCCAACGCTGCTATTCTGGGCTTATATATATCCGTATCATTTTGCAATTACGGACTCTTCAGCCTACCACCAAATTGTTCTTAAAAATAGGTGCAGGAGGGGTACTAATTAGAATCTGTTTTTGGCAATCGCTGTCAACTCGTCCATTTTTTAAAATATTTTACAAATGACAACCTGCTGAATTTCCGGCTATAATAATGCATGTGTGCTGATTTAACTACTGGGCCTATTTGGTTGGTGCATACTTATTCTTATCACGTTGATGGGGATGTGCATGAACGAGCGGAATGGATAAACACGAGAATAATCAAATTAGACTCCGAATATGACGTGTTGATGGGATGGGGATGGTGCGACTTGTCTTGTGTACTCACACCATAGTGCTACATATTCGAATGGTTATTTGTATGTGTATCTATCGGGTTCCAATTATAATTTGTATTCGAAAAAAAATAACCAATTTTGTATTAGCATCCGTCAAATATCATGATATGGATCTGGATAAAAAGTGGATGGCATATATGATCCACTTGCAACTCTAAATATGATATACAAAATAATCTTCTAAAAAAGTATAAGAAAAGCAAAGCAAGCAGTACTTACCTAATTTATTTAATTGTGTAGAAAAACCGAAAACACGAGGCACATTATATACTTTATTAAAATAATACTGCCTCATTAATCAACCATTTTGTCTCAAGTAACAAAAGAAAAACAAAAAAATACTAACCTGCGTTGTAAATTCGAACTTCGCACGTGTAAGAACATGCCAATATAATGATATTAGCAACAAGGGCAGCTGTTACGATCGTACAATATAGAGATGCCATTTTCCCAAAGTGTCATATGCCCCGAGCAAATTGCAAAGTGAGAGAGAGCGGACGAGAAAAAGAACAAGATTGCACTCGTGTCGTCTGGTGAGTGGGCACCACCCGGCCGACATGGACAGGCACCCCCACTATTCACGGCGTCCGATTCTCTGTGTTCGTGTTCGCATGATGCGTCGTACAACGAGTCCTGAGATGTCACTCAACGTGATACAAGGGTGTGGATTTAGGCAGCACAGAAAGACGTAGAGTGCGGTGGTTCTGGGCAGCACAGAAAGACGTAGAGTGCGGTGGTTCTAGGCAGCACAGAAATCCGCACTGGACCGCATGATGGGCTTGGTGTGGATTTAGCTGCGGCAGTCGGCTCCTCTTTGCAGTTTGTTTGGATCTTAATTTCTGGATGGGTACTTGGGCTCCTTTCCATGGATGTGTGCCCTTTGCAATATCTTTATTCTCATTTCGGCCTATTTTGGGGACCATCATTCATCACTCATCACTCATCATTCGTCACTCGTCATTCATCTCTCTCTGTGTTTTTTTCTTTTTGGAAGGTAATTGGTACATCGAAAAGGCCTATCTGCATGGTAAATGTAAAAACCAAAGGAAATAAAATCAGGAAAGATTGGCTTGGGCGTTTGGGTGTGGAGTCTGGATCAGCTGCCGCCTTCTCCGATCTGACAAATAAATCTGGTTGTGGGAGGAGCTGCACCACCTCCCAATTGTTACTATGCTCCACTCGCATCTTCCCAATTGCAGTTCCAATTGCACGGCAGACGGACGGACTGGCAGCGGCACTGGCACTGGCACTGGCAGTGAAAGAAACTAATTAACTGAGAACCAAATCGCACATTTTAGTTAAAACTTAGAACATTTGGGTTCCATTTTTATCTAAAGAAAGAGTACGTCTGTCCAAATTGTCTGTTGTGTTTGCTGGATTTTTATAAACTGATCAAAATTCACAGAGTGATGCGTTGTTGAAATGTATTATACAACTTTGTAAAGGCAATCTATAACTTCAACAGCAAATTTTATTTACAATATTGTTACATTAACATGTAACGACCAATTAAGATTAAATTTCGATCATTCTCAAATGAACCGCTAGTAGTTTCCATTGATAATTTATTTGAAACCTCGTTAAAGTAATCAACTTAGTATTCCGTAAATTAATTCATACACTAGTGATAAATGTGTTACTATGCTTTTCTTTTTCTTTTCCTTCGAAAAAGTTAAAAGGAAATTATAGTCGTTCATCTGTCCTTGTAATTATTCTGTCATTCGACCCACTACTTATTCTAGGAGTGACTCAGTTTTGGCGTGGGCTCCACTGTCATATTTAATCTCAAACCTTTCATTTAGTAAGTGAAGTAAAATTAAAATAAAGTAAGTGTTAAATAATTATAAAATATTGATGTTTGATAGTAGTGAAGTAGATAAATAAAATAATGAGAATAAAAAATATTAAAATCTATAGAATTTGATTATTTAATTTACTTCACTTTTATAGATGTTTTAACTTATTTCATCTTAATTCACCTCCGTTTGATGTATTAAAATGATTTAAAGCACTTAAATTGCTTTTATTCCACTTATCAAACAAGAGAAAATGAAAATTACTTCATCAGCTTTCATTTCTTTCAATTTTTTTAGAATATTTTACCTTGTTAAACACTTAATTAAACTAATCGAAAAAACTAAAATATTCAATATGGTATGTTATTAAGCTAAAGTCTATTTATTTCGACAAAGCAGACTTAAAACTCGTCAATTTTCATTTCATTTCGGAAATTCAAAGGTTCATACAAAAAATTAAAAACTAAAACTCCCACTACTCCATCACAACATATTCCAGTCCCACAACAAAATTCAAACAACATAACCGCAATCACTTAATTATAAACCAAAATATAACAAAATGCAACATAAAGCGTGAAGCATAAGCAGTTCCATAAAATTCTAATCTCATGTCTATCGTTCTAAACTAATTTAAGAGATAGTAAAATGATGATTTACTATATTAATTGCATGTTGACCGGAAAAATATTCAATATGAATCATAAGATATGTTAAGATTGTTTCATTTAATGGGCAACTTTTTAGTCTTAAAAAAAGGTACTAATACTATATTTCATTATGGTACTCCTAAATTTGAAAAATGGGATGTTTTCATTTTTTTTGTTATATGTAAATATTTTTTTTGGTTTTATGTAAACCATTTTTGTAATTCACATCTTTTATATATATGACACTCTTATAAGGATGTGAGATTAGTTCCATAGTTGAACCTCATATATACGATTTATGCTTTTTGAGATGGTCATTATATTAACATCGACATTAAATGTTTCACTTAAATATGCCTTTTCTTTCATGCATTTACTGATTCTCATTTAAAAACTCGCTGGTCTCCTTGCTGCACGTTTTATGCTAAATTGCTAGGTGATAACATAGTTCCTATGTAAGTATCACAGTTTTAAAAACCAAAAATATCTATTGGGCACCAAAGAATAAAATTATTCTTTTTATTTTCTTTGGTAACTTGCCCGTTGGCATGGAGCATGGTATATTCCTGATAGATCTTTTTTTTTTAATTCCAAGATGAAGTAACAAATGTATAAAAATAAGAATTAATTTTAACCTGCATCCAACTTTATAGAACATCGTTCAATATCTTCAATATGTTATCTAAATTAAAATATTGAAATAATAGAAATAGTTTTTATTTTTAAAATAGAGCTTGTATTTAAACTTGGGCCAACTTAGAAGGCGTTTAATCTTCCATTAGAAAATTCAATATTTCAGTGGTTGGATTTTAATGAACGATCAATTAAAAAAAATTAAATTAATTCAAACTTAACAAATGCTCTATCTAAATAATAAAATAAAGAATACATCTATATATTATAATTTTGTCAAAGTACTCAGGTATAGGTTCCGTGTAGTACATGCATGTGAGTATTATAAATGCTGTTACGACAAAGAAATTTGAATTCGTAGACTGCTAAAAATAAATTTGAAGCGGAAGTAGAGCCAAAAGTCGAAAACATTATCTTAATAAGATAATATCTATTTTGGAGAGGTCACGTCCATATCCTCTCAAATTCTAACCTTTTTTTAGCCCATGCTGAACATTCTGCTAAATGCCAAATTTTATGTTTCTATCCTCATTATAGGTTCCAGGCCAGAGGGTCTTTTTTTTTTGACAGTTTTACTAGACACTCGATACAACATAATGTAAAAGAGAGAAATAATGAGCTGGGCTTTTTCGCTGGGACCAGAGCAGCAGATCGAGAGAAGCAGAGGAGAGTTGAAACGAGGAATTTATTATTCGTTGCGGAGAGAAACAAACGGAAAAGCGGATGGGGACTGGAGAAAGGGGCCCACGCGCAATCCGACCGAGGTGACTCCGACCAATCAGGTTTCAGAGTTCCGGATGGGATTCCACGAGCCAACCAATGGCCTTTCAGATAAGGCAGCTCCTGCGGGACCCCCTTCTCTCTGTGCTCTCATCTCAAAATCCAGATGTTCTTCCCATCATCTTCGTTTCCTCTCAACTGGAGGCTTCCTGCTCCACTTTCTTGCCGGCTTCGATGGTTGAGCATGTGGCATTACGTCTTATTACAATTGCGATACAATAAATTTATCAGTTTAAGCTATACTATTCTCATGCCAATTATAAATGCCGATTAACTTTTATAATACCATATAAAATAAGGAATTCATTGTGCATATTGTAGAAAAGATTTCACTTGGCAGAGAATATCATGTTTCTACTATAAATGAGATTATGAAGCAACACATCTCTCCTACAAACTAACAAATGGAGAGGATGTCAACATTGCACCAACTCTGGCAAAAAGTGCAAAAAGTGCAAAGGTGGGGCACCAGCAAAGCCCCTAGACTCCTAAGTCCTACATATAAAACATGAAAAAGCTCAATGATATTTTCTCACTAAAAAAGAAATAAAAAACTACCTAGTAACATTAATTTCAACAAAAGCTCAAACTGATGGGCGTAAGTAGCAGGGAGAAGGAGAAAGTTGCTGGCGCAGTCGGAGGTAAGACGGCCCGAGCATGTGACGGCTGCCTTCGACGGCGCGCCAGATGGTACTGTGCTGCCGATGATGCTTTCCTTTGTCAGAGCTGTGACACATCGGTGCACTCAGCTAACCCTCTTGCACGCCGTCATGAGCGGCTTCGGCTTAGGGTTTCCTCTCCTGCTTTACCCTCATCAACTCTGGCAAAGGTTGAAGAGCTGGTGATGCCTGCCTGGTACACACGCAAGGCACGCACCCCACGCGGAAAACACGGGGGCACCATGGCACGTCGGATTGTGCCAGAATCTGTTGAATCATCAGATGAGAACAAAGAAGAGGAGCACTTGCTATATCATGTGCCGATATTTGACCCTGCCTTGTCAGAGTTCTGCTCACCTCCGCCTTTGGAAGATTCCAATAATTCTTCCAAAGGAGAGATTGAGGGCGATACTATCAAATCCGCTCTGGTGTCATCCCAATTCAACGTCTCTCCTCCGATAAATGATAGTATATTGATGAATTTTACACCATCTGATGCGGAGCTAAATGAGTTTGCAGCTGACATGGAGGCATTACTAGGGCAGAATAATGATGACTCCTTTGATATGGGGTCTCTCGGATTGGTTGAATCACCAGAAGAGCTAATAGAGGGGGCCAAGGTAAAATTGGAGGCGGATAATGGTGCAGTTGACGAGGTACTATGTGGAGCAGACCTATTGGAGGCCGAGGTACCTGGCGAAATGTTGGATATAGATTTTGATTGTGGTTCCCCTATGACTTTGGAGGAAGCCGAGGAGAAAACCGCAGTAGACAATATGATGTGTCATGAAACGACACCATATTTACAGCATACAAAATTTGTATTGAGGCTCGATTACGAGGCAATAATTGCGAGCTGGGGGCGTTCTCCTTGGACAGATGGTGAACGGCCACATGTCAAGCTAGACGAGTGCTGGCCTGATTACTCTGTAAGTTTCATATATAGTTCAAACTTAATAGTTCAAATTCTATTCAATGCGTTGCTCAATTTATCCTGTTAAATAATATGTTGTTTAATTTCTGTTTCTTTGTTAAGACATGCAATAGCCAATAGGTGAGATCAATCTGATAGCGTGCCAATAGCCCAATATTCATTGTTAACAAAATGAAGATTTTATTAATTACTACATAAAAGTGGTGCAATTGGCGCAAGCAATTATTGGTTTTTGAATTAAGGATGTAATCATTTTATTGCATCGAAATTAGGTATTGCGCACGTTATATATATATATATATCTCATTGTACTCAGACTATTATGAGATTCTGTGAAATGAATGTAGGGAATGTGGATGGGAAGTACAAGGGGAGGAGGAGTTGGGACCCACGGATCAGACGAAACAGGAGCAGTAAGATCAGGATTGAATGGGGGAAGAGAGGCAAGAGTCTCAAGATACAGAGAAAAGAGAAGAACAAGGCTTTTCTCAAAGAAGATCCGGTACGAAGTGCGAAAACTCAATGCCGAGAAACGGCCGAGGATGAAAGGACGATTCGTCAAGCGGGCTTCGTCTCACATTTAATCTGTCGACAAAACCTTTTTTTTTTCGAAAGCTTTTGATTTGTTTATTTTCGCCCTTTTTTGCCATCAGATCTTTTTGTGATGGTTATAAAGGTACGGGGGCTTTTTTACTCTGATGTTAAATTGGTTTCTTGCTTTTTTAACTTTTGTTGAATAATAATGCTATGTATATAGGCTTTTGTCTATATATTTGCATAGTTAAATGGAACTCTATAAAGTTTTGTACAGCTGGGTCTTCCATATATCTTTTCTGACATTCTTCAGATATATAATAGCATGTATTAATTACCAGATAACATGTATATTATATATGTTAAGTCATAATGTGCCAAATTAAAAATTTTAACTCGGATAATATATATCTTGCTATAGAAGCAACAACAACCCTAACATATATAATTGATAATTTGGTATTATACTGAAGTACAATGGCTAGACAGTACAATAATTAATATGATATATATCACATGGTTCACTCTGTTACAACATCTGTAACTATATATATTAATTTAACTTGAATGTTAATTACTCTGTAAATGGTCTAATTAAAGTACATTAATTAATTGTTTACACCGATGTGACCAACATCGATCAAATGCA
Source organism: x Bolboschoenoplectus mariqueter (assembly GCA_037678475.1). Classification (NCBI taxonomy): domain Eukaryota; kingdom Viridiplantae; phylum Streptophyta; class Magnoliopsida; order Poales; family Cyperaceae; genus x Bolboschoenoplectus; species x Bolboschoenoplectus mariqueter. Next base: position 87,756 of record CM075260.1, on the reverse strand, counting down.
TTTGGTGGCTATGTAGATACATAATTAATATGCACTATTTTCCAGCGATGCAACAATTTTTCTGCATATATATATATACGCAACTGATCAATTTGCTACTACAAGTTGCATACTTGCATCAATCAATTTCCTTATCAGAATTAAGTTAATTACTCAGGTCATGGAATAATATAGTACTATATACAAGCAATAAAGCTTGTATTTATATAAGATGAAAAAAGGGCAACAATAAAAGTTAATGTTGCACGAAATGAAGCGGAGTTGTATTCAGGCTCTCCTAATTATTGAACAACTTATCTTTTTGTATACATATATAGAGGAGACTGAAGAGACAATTTGAGGAACAAAGATGAAGTCAAGTCTTCAACTTTACTTTCCACAGAAAAAAACATTGTTTATCTGCCTTAGCCACTGACTAGAACAAGGACCTGTTTTTGCAACTTGAGCTCCTTTTCATATTGAAAAAGAAAGTTAAAATTCACAAGAACCATAAAGTTTAATTAACTAATTAATTAAGGATGCTCACCCGATTGAACACAATTTCGTGTCCCAATGGCATCCATTTAGACGGTGTTTTTGTCCTTTCTTCTTCTTCATTTATGTTGAAATATCCTCATATTTCATACACGTGTTAATTATTATATATGAGCATTAGCAAATTAATTATTATACATCGGCTGAAGCGTCTCAAGAGTCGAGAGAGAGAAGGTTGAGAAGAGAGGGGGGAGCTGGGCCTTTATGGGCTGAAATTCGCCTGCGTGTCTCTCATTTTGTTTGTTTAGTTGGGCTTGGCCTATCGTTGAACCTCTTCCAAGTGGCCTCCTCCATCCTACGCTAGTCAATACCCAATACTCATATGACCAAATGGGGGCGTATGGATGTCAAAAAGGCTGAAGATAAAAACAAAAGCACTCCTCCTCTTTCGTTTACTTCAATTTAACTTGCTGGATTCCTCTACCGATCTGACATCACGCTGACCCCAAATCTCTCCTCCGATCATCGATCCATCCCATTCCCATCCATCTTTGCAAAGGTTTTGCCTTTCAAGAATCCAATCGGTACAAATTCAAGTCTGAGGAGTCAATCGATCACAGACAAACTAGAACTGGAAAGACAAATCGGCGTGACTCGCACGGTGAGTCTCTTCCGATTCAAGCGTTCCCAAAACCAAAATCAAAATCACGGGCAGCTGATAGATTTTCCAAACCACAGTAGCAATCGTGGACTGTTGCTTCCTATGGTAGAAGAAGGTTCTAAGCTGAGGAACTCCACAAAGCAGAAGAATATTTGCTACAAAGTTTGAATCAGTCGCTTAATTTTACAAACTATAATAGTCACTTGTAATTTTAAGCTCTGCTCCTTTCTTCTTTTCAGGTGCAATATGCGCAATTCATGGTGCACTACTGTTGTAGAATTTGTATATTTTCTACAATTAGAAGCTGATTTCTAACGCCAGAATCTTTTAAGTTCCATTAATCCATCAATGGCCCAATGGGATGAGAGATATATGAGGTCAACATCTAATTTTGTATACATTCCATTTATGTATTCCGGGTCACATACTAAAACTGAGGTTTCTACTTTTGCTCGGGACTGTACCAGTTAGTACGGGCTATCAAAAGAAAAGAGATGCTGCTATGGTTTTGTTAGCACAATATACAAAAAGAGAAGATTGTAATGTGCTAATTCAAAAAGAAACTATTGAGTTAGAAAAAAAAAAAACAGGTAATAACAAAACTGAGTATTTTAATGTTGCTTGTATTTTTTGCAGACTTCAAGACTGGAGATCCGACCAATCTGTCAGCTCTGACAGGGGTATCCTACCAAAAAATGAGAGCCTCCTTACCTTGCTAATAAATTTATTCAAAAGCACCTTCGAATTTTTTCGAAATTTCCGCTACTATGATGACCCTCCTACAAAATCCACACTCAATGAACCCAGGCCAAAGAAAAAACAAGTTCTGGACCCACAAGGCCCATTTCTTGAGAAATGGGACAAGATATTCATCATATCATGTGTTGCAGCAGTATCGGTTGATCCATTGTTCCTTTACATACCCGTTATAGATGGTGATAAATATTGTCTGAAATTGGATAGAAGCTTGGAGATTGTGGCGAGTATTTTGCGGTCTTTCACTGATTTATTCTATATCTTGCACATTATCTTTCAATTTAGGACTGCATTTATAGCACCTTCTTCTACAGTTGTTGGGAGAGGAGTTTTGGTTGAAGATACGTCGGCGATCGCAAAACGGTATTTGTCGACTTTTTTTCTGGTCGATGTGTTTGCAGTTTTGCCACTGCCTCAGGTTGGTCTACATATCCGCTCAAGTTTGTTGTAGTTGTGTAGAAACTAAGAACTGGTGTTGATTGCTGATTAGTACTTCTGGGCAAGGTTGATTTCACGAGCACTACAAACTAAACAAAATAAGTATATGCCCAAATAGATAAGCACCATAGAATAGAAAAATAAAATATCCGCAGATTTTGGTGTATGATGTTCAAGGTGGTATGGTATTGCAGTTCAGCCCAATACTGTTGTCATCTATAGTTGAGTACAATTGTCTACATCTTTTGTGGTTTTTATTTATTTTATAGGTGGTGATATTGATTATGCTGCCAAAGCTAACTGGTTCAGAGCTTGGAACTGCTAAGGACATATTAATGTTCATAGTGATACTTCAATACATACCAAGGCTTGTCAGAATCATACCACTTTATCGGCAGATCACAAGATCAGCTGGCATTATAACGGAGACTGCCTGGGCTGGGGCTGCTTTCAACCTCCTAATTTATATGCTCGCCAGCCATGTAAGCCTTAAAACATCCCGACTTTCTGTTTTTCTGTTTTTCTTTTCGTTCTTCTTTTTTGCTTTTGTTCTTATTTTGCTTAAGGTTTTTGTACTGATGTATAACTTTAGCATCTAAGAATTTTTTAAAGTGCAAGCTTCTTTAGTATCTATAAATTCATTTTATTTCTGATAAAAAATGCGCAAGTAATTGCCTGGAAATCCTTGTATAAATAATTGAAACTACCATGGCACAAAACCCAGCAAGGTACCTAAGTTCCGGCTTTTTAACCACAATCATATATGCTGTTTTTTCTTCAAGCCTTGATGTATGCTTGAAAAAACCAACCATTGATCTTACACTTCTTATTGTTCTGGTTTTATAGGTTTTTGGAGCATTGTGGTACTTGCTTGCTGTACAAAGAGAAGATGCATGCTGGAAACTTGAATGTAGTAAACAAAGTTGCCACTTAGCCTCTCTGTACTGTGGTGCAGAGGGACAAGATCAGAAGAACAGCTTTTTGGGAGCAGCCTGCTCCACGGACAACACAAGCTTATTCGACTTTGGAATATACAATAGTGCATTGGATAATGTGGCTACTGATACCAATTTCTTTGAGAAGTTTTTCTACTGCTTCTGGTGGGGCCTGCAGAACTTGATGTAAGTTTTTAGCTGATTTTTTTTCATAATACTTCTTTCTGATTTGTTTCACCTATATTTTTCCCGTCCTATTCACCACCATGCAAAATAAAAATTAAAGAAAGAAAATCATTTGTACATTTGACCATCTCAGTATAAATGGTTTCTTGCTTCTGTACAATCTAGCTTAGTAACTATAACACCCTTATTGATCGAGCACATCTCTTTGACATGTTTAGAGCTCTCATGCTGCTTTTTTTTGTAGTTCTTATGAACCTGTAAAAAATAAAAGGAATCTCTTTTTCTTTCTTTGATTGTAAGCAACTAGTCATATCACCTTTTTCTCTCTTGTAGTTCACTTGGTCAGAATCTGCAAACAAGCACATATATATGGGAAAACTACTTTGCAGCTTTTGTCGCTATAGCTGGTCTTGTCTTATTTGCACTTCTTATTGGCAACATGCAGGTAATTACAGTTACTGTGTATGGTATGTCGCTTTAAACCGCTTCAGGACACCCGAAGTGTTTTAAGGTGCTTTCATGTGAGTGGAGTTAAAGCAGCTCTAATACATGCTTTAAACTTAAAATGACCAAATTTGTAACTTTTAACATGCTTAACTTATTAACATATTATGAGAGGATAATTTCTCCTTCTTATTCAATACTAACATCTACCTCACTACTACGAAACACAATGCTGTAATGTGATTTAGGTTCGACTTTGCTTTAGCTTACTTCACTTTCCCGACCCATTATGTAAGACTGTAAGTCCTGTTCAAGTGTTCAGTACAGGCAATCTTACAAATTATTCAGACAAATCCACCAATACACCTTTGTTTTGATATAGTGTGCTGTTGAAATTTTTAACCATTAAAACACAGTTTTCCAGCAAGAACTTTTTTTGATGAAGTTAGTGGCTGTTGGCCTCTATTATTACTACTTAGTTGTTATTGTCATTATGAGTTTACGGATACTGATAAACAGTTTATTGGGTATATTGTCTCCATAGGATATGCTATTATGAGATGAAAGCAGTTACCTTCGATAAGAAAAGTATTGTTAATTTTATTGTAACTGTATATGATTTTCCTCTTTACCAGACATACCTACAATCAACATCTGTGAGGATAGAAGAAATGAGAATGAAAAGGAGAGATGCTGAACAATGGATGACGCACCGACTACTTCCTGAAAACCTGAGGGAAAGGATAAGAAGGTATGAGCAGTACAAGTGGCAGGAGACAAGAGGTGTAAATGAAGAAAGTCTCCTCGAGAGCCTCCCCAAAGACCTTCGAAGGGAGATCAAACGCCACCTCTGCCTCTCCCTCCTCATGAGGGTATTTACATTCTTTTTCAAGTCCATTACATGTGGTGTTTGGCCTACAAAGTATTTGGTTTTTCCTAACTCTGGAAATCATAGAAGATGTACAACTGCACATTCTAACCAATAGTTGATAGGACCTTACTAAATCATTTTACAGCAGTGTGGGGATTATCTTGATATTTAGTTATATGCATTGCCATGGATTATTCACTGTTACTGTTGTAGCCAATATCCCATACTCGCCGGTACTTATACTGATTATGTACAACCTTATGAATTACAAGCTTGGGTGTTCGGCCACTAGATGGTCACTTAATTTTTCTGGTTTTACCTTCTTTTTTTTTTCATTTGCTTTCACGTTGTAATCAATCATTTTAAGTTGGTTTTAGCTAGCCTTAAGCTGTTATAGTCCAGTTGGGAACCAAGGAAAAAAAGAACTTGCCAGAGTTGGCACCACAATGGAATGACAGCATCCTGCCAAGACCCCACACCTGTAACATTTGTTAATTTAGTCTTGTGAACGAATTCATCTTTTGAATGAAACTAGGTACCGATGTTTGAGAAAATGGATGACCAATTGCTAGACGCAATGTGTGATCGGCTCAAGCCAGCTCTATACACTGAATCCAGCTTGATAATCCGTGAAGGTGACCCTGTGAACTACATGCTCTTCGTCATGCGGGGCAAACTCGAGTCAATCACAACTGGTGGAGGCCGCACAGGCTTCTTAAATATGAGTTACTTAAACCCCGGTGACTTTTGCGGGGAGGAGCTGCTGACCTGGGCCCTTGACCCCCATTCGCCTTCGTCCCTCCCCTCTTCGACCCGTACCGTCAAAAGTTGCACCGAGGTCGAGGCCTTCTCCCTCATGGCCGACGATTTGAGATTTGTTGCCACCCAGTTCAGGCGTCTGCATTCAAAGCAGTTGCAACATACATTTAAGTTTTACTCTCAGCAGTGGCGCACCTGGGCTGCTTGCTTTATTCAGGCAGCTTGGCGCAGGTACTATCTATGATTTTGTTCGTTGATAAAGTTGATTTTGGATAAGCATCATTAATTTACCACGTTTGTCTAACTTGCCCTTTTTGAACTAGTGTAAATATTTGGTTCATTGAAACTTCTTCCCTAAACGATTAAATTTCTATAATTAGCTGGGCAAATTTTTCGATATAATTTTGGTGGCAGTAATTACTTGAATGCTTCTTCTTTTTGTGTGGCACTAGTCCATGCTACATTGATGTATCATCAGGCTTAGGATTAGTAATGGGAGATGTTTAATCTAGAACAAGGACCTATTCCATAACTATTTTTGACTTTTCGATGCCATGTTGTGCAAGAAATTGTTTTTAAATAAAGTTAAATCTTTAAGCTGACAGAGAAGGTTGACTTTATCATTATTTTACTTCTAACAGATATTGCAGGAAGAAGCTGGAGGAAGCTTTGAACGAGAAGGAGAGAAGATTGAAGGCCGCTATAATTGTGGGGCCTGAGAGTGGGTTGGGCCCCACGAGCTCATTAAGTTTGAGTACGGCTGTATATGCCTCAAGGTTTGCGGGGAATATGATGAGGCTTCTGAGGAGGAGCAAGACAAGAAAAGCAAATTTGCGGGAGAGTCTGCCATCCAGGCTCCTGCAGAAGCCAGCCGAGCCCGATTTCTCTTTAGAAGATAGCTAGGTGATTATACTACGTTTTCCGATATATATATAAATATTTGTTTATGGTGTAATTAGAATGTTAATGTGTTTTGGTCAGGGTTCAATTCTTTGTGGTTTCTATTTGATGGTATGTTGAGATTATTATATATCACACTGGAACTACGCATGTGTTATTTATAGTGTATGATGCAAACCTAACTTAAGAATGGAAGAACGGGTGTTAGTTTTACTCTTTGATATGAAGCGGCAAGTTAGATGATTGCTTGCGTGTCTAATGAATTGGCTACATTATTATCCTATAATTGCAAAACTGACAAATATCCTCTGAATATTATAACTTGTAAGCTGAGCTCCTATATTTTTTTGACGTACAATATGTTAAAATACATTTATAACATGTTGCATGTTCCAAGCTTTTAACCAACTGCGGCCATATGCCAGGTGATGATTACCAAAATCGATAGACATCCTTCAAATAATTCATGTATTTAGTAAATCAGGCCACATTTATAATCATGTAATCAAAACTAACATATATCATCTAAATATAATAAGGATGGGGATCCTTGACAATCATTATTTTGATAATGAATTTTCAAATAATTTCAAAAAAAAAATAGAAAAAAAAATTTATAAATATATTCTTGAATTTATAAATCGATTGTGTTTAAAATTTCATACAATTTAAGTATTATTTGATACTCCATCAAAAATCATCAAAATTACACAATATTTGTAGCGGTCCATAAATTTATTTGTGCAAGATAATAAATATTATCTGTGAATTGTGACAACATTACAAATAAAACATATAAACATTTAATAAATATATATGACATAATAAAGATGATTAAGAACACTTTAAATACATTCCAATGCAATTTGATTTTAATGTAATATGAATTGTATTTTTTTTAAAATTTAGCTCATAAAAAACGCACATGCAACTAGGGTCATGGCCTCATCTAGGATTGGGCCCACTGGGCTTTTTTTCTTTTTGAAACTACGCGTCGCTTGTCTGGTGGAAGTTGTTCCTGTTCGGTGTTCTCTGTAGCAGGTAAATTCTGAGAGAAGCCCAGTGGTACCGACTGGCGACTGCGCTATCGGTTTTTCTTCTCTCAGATTTCCATTTTTGTAATTATTTTTTGTTAGTCTCATATCTTGCTTTCTTCTCTCTCAAGAAAGCCGAAAGAAACAAGGATAGCGATAGAGAGAGGGAGCGAAGAGCGAGATGAAGATCTTTGTGAAAACCCTCAAGGGAACAAGCTTCGAGATCGAGGCCAAGCCCGAGGATAAGGTATCATCTTACTTCCCTTCAGATCTGTCTTCTGTTTCTGTAGATTTTCATTAATTTATCCAGTTTGGAAGGAGATAAGGATTAAGGCATGTCTGATTCGATCTAACCGTACGGATTAATAATCTGACGTCGATTTTATAGATAGGAAGAGATAGTAGCGTCTGTCTTGTTTTACTGGAAAATTCTATGGTTTCAGACAGAGGGGATGTCATCTTGTGGGGCAAATTTCCAAGGTTATGTGAGGCCAATGACAATATCTTCAGTTTATTTATTATATTCAATGCATCTATCCACTCATTTTAATTGTACTCTCGAATATCCTACAAAATTAATTAGAAACGGAGAAACGTTTGTTTGCTAACGGATTGAAAGGTTCTCAAATTGAGATTGAATATTTAAAATTTAATTCCTGATGCTGAGCTTTCCGTGAAATCTTCTAATTTGTCCTCTACTTATTATAGTATCTCCATTATTGAGGAAAATTCATGGGATTTAAATGCGGCATCTTATTGGCAGGTATCTGATGTGAAGAAGAGTATTGAGATGAGTCAAGGCCACAGTGTATACCCGGCTGATCAACAAATGTTGATTCATCAGGGCAAAATTCTCAAGGATGATACCACACTAGAAGATAACAAAGTTGCTGAAAGTGGCTTTCTTGTTATTATGCTCTCTAAGGTAATTTTATAAATAGAATTTCTCTGTGAGAAATGTCATTTTGTGATGTATAATGAATAAAAATAGACAGCATTTTTCTTTTATAAATTTGATGCAATGCACCTTGCTATTATTATTATAGAATAAGGGCTCAGCAAGTGGTGCTTCAACTGCCACGAAGACGCCTCCTGCAGCTGTGAGTCTGCAACCTTTTGCTTTTAATAAATTGACTCCTGTAAACTTATTTGCTAATCAGTTTCAATTGCTGGGAATTCTCTGATTTACTTTAAACTAAACCAGTTGGGTTCACGAATACATTTGTTTTATATCTTTAATGAACCGTATCTGTTTCTATGCAGGCCCCGCCTAGTACAGTCCCAGCTACCCCAGCTGTGCCAGCCCCAGCACCCACTCAAGAACCGCCTTCTCCATTGTCACTGTAAGTCCATGGATCTTGATACTGATTAGCAGCTGTATACTCAACTGGTAATATGCCTGGGAGCTACTTTGTTGGGTTCTATATTTGTGACTTTGTGTTCTTTTGGCTGGAAAAGAAGAGGAGCCTCCCTGCTCCAAAAAAAGTAATTAAAGAATTAAATAAAATATAAAAGGTAGAGATTAAATTTGTAAAGCTGTGGTTAAATCAGAATAGAGTGATCATTTGGACCCTATATGTTTTGTCTTTCTGGTACTTGCTGTATTGCTGATTTTCGTTAATGTTGCTATCTAGTGCACCTGCTGCTCCAACTCCTGTTGCTACACCAATTCCTGTTGTGGCACCGATTGTTGCAGCACCAACTTCGTCTGTTGGCGCATCGTGAGTCCTTTTAGTTCTTCCATTATCTTAAGCACTATTCAATAAATCTAGCTGACTAGCTGAAGTAGTTTTACAAAATACGGTACCATACTAATTTCCTATCATATAATTTGCTGATCTGTATGTCATTAAACTTTACCAACAGAATTTCTTACCAAGTACAGAATTCAATTCTTCATTTAGCTTAGGTGGCTGATATTGCTAATCGGATGTACTTTCTAATCAAATTGGTCAAAATATCATTATTCTATTGTGTCCTCTTTTCTTTTTCCAAATTTTGCCGCACGTGCAAATAACATTCAACTTTTCTTGCTTATGCTATAAACATCTTATATCTTTGTTTTGTTTGTGAATAGTACCTACCTATTGGAACAAAATTTAAGTATAAATTTAAGTATTAAAGGAAATTGCTTTTTAGTTTATTATTTCAAATAAACTGATCTTTTTTTCCAGTGAATTTAAATCTTCTCTTCATTTTTTTTAAGCTTAACATTAGTGTTATTGAAAAGAATTTCTTGGGAGAATTAAAAGAAAATTTTCACAAATTCTTTTTGTTCATCACAGTTATCTAGAGGGTTTTCACTTTATTCAAATATCTGAAAAGAGTTAACTGTCAGGTGGTGTGAAAAATATTAGATGCTGGATGCAAGTTCACAGATGTTGTTGTGTAAGATACTTGTGCTCATGTATTTTCATGCTCTTTGAAACAGCACTGATGTGTATGGGCAGGCTGCTTCAAACCTTGTGTCAGGAAACAGTCTGGAGCAGACGGTACAACAAATTATTGACATGGGAGGTGGTATTTGGGATAGGGATATGGTTATTCGTGCTTTGCGGGCTGCTTATAACAACCCTGAAAGAGCTGTTGAATATCTCTATTCTGTAGGATGCTTTTTCTCATTTTATGTCATTCTTTCTCATTTTGGATCCTATTTCTGGTAAGTGGATAAGATGTTAAACCCATGACATCAACACATGTAGAATCCTACTGCCCCAGTGAACAGCTGTTAATTTATTTTCATCTTTCATCTCAAACTTATTGTGCAAATACCTAATTGTAACATGGCTTTTCAGATATTGTTTAGATGTAGACACGTAGTTCCAAAACATTTATTATATGTATGTATTCCGTGTGACTGATCTTTTTGTTTTTCTTTGTTGTTAACAACAGGGAATCCCTGAAAATGTGGAGGCAGCTCCAGTGGCTCGAGCACCACAAACTGGTACTGGCCAACCAGCTGCTAATCCTCTAGCTCAAGCAGCTGCACAACCAACTGTTCAGCCAGCTGTCCCTTCTTCCGGGCCCAATGCCAATCCTCTTGATCTTTTCCCTCAGGTAATATCTGTGGGCCATCAATACAGGCTCATTTCTCCTTTTTTTTTTCTATTTTTTGTTAATTAAATATTTTGTTGCTGTTGTGTTTTGGACTCCAGCGCAGGGAAGGGGCATTTTAGGAGATACTTGACGTTCAAGTACTCATATATGAAGTATTTGATAAAATCTGCATGTATGTCATGCATAAGTTATCCATTAGATCATTGTCTTAATATTTCACAATTTTCATTTTGATAGGGTCTCCCAACCAGTGGAGCCAGTGGTGGTGCAGGCAGTCTTGATATGTTGCGTAACAGCCCTCAGGTATTTCCAACTACTTCATAATACCATTCTGGCAGGGGATGTAATTTCTAATCAAGGCACTACTGGCGCCATTCCATAATAATTACAACAATGAACATACATATTGAGCACAAGTAACAGGGGGTAGTTCGAAAAATAAACAACACTATTTACAAAAGAAACCCCAAGAAGGGGACATCTCAGTACTAGTTATCTCACCCATCTTATATATTATAATAGTTTCTACTACATGTGCTGTTGCACTAACTTTTCTCATGTTTTGCTCTTCCTTCTATTAGTTCCGAGCCTTGCTTGCTTTGGTTCAGGCAAATCCCCAGATCCTTCAGGTCTATTCAGTTGCCTTCTTTTTCTTTTGTTCAACTCAAATTTTTCTTTTTAATTTGTATGACCTGCTTTAAAAAATGGTGTAATTCAAAACAGCCAATGCTTCAAGAGCTGGGCAAGCAGAATCCACAGATACTACGTCTTATTCAAGAAAACCAATCTGAATTTCTCCGTCTTGTTAATGAATCAAACCCAGAAGGCGGCGAGTGAGCATCTTTTTCATTAACTTTTTGCTTCTTGATTTTATGCTTGTTACAGTTGCTTTTTATTTTTTTTCCTCTCTTCTTGTGATACCATTTTAAATTACACTCCTTTTATTCATTGTGACCGAATTTCATTGGTGCTTGCTCCAAATGAATTGCTCATTAGATACCTCTGTTAGATTTAACAAGTCCTTGTATGGTGTGGCAGTTAAATTAAGACAATGTAAATGGTGTTACTGACACGGGCCCACCACCTTTTTTTTCTTCCAAATTCCATCGGTTAATTTCCTACATTTAATCAATATTTTATTATGTTGATTAAATTCCAATTTGTCATAATCTCTTTGCTTCCTTTGCCATGGTCTCTGGGTCTCCAAAAAAGTTCGAATAGATTACCAGTTTGAACAAACTAGTGTAGGGACCAGTGTTTAATAATTTAAAAGAGTTTATGGGTATGGACCAATTGGAACAATGCAAGTTTAGGAAGCAGTATGCAGCTTTGGATTGTTTTTTTATTAGGCTCTTATTGTTTCTTGATTGCAACATAGAAACTTGCTAGGCCAGTTGGCTGGTGCAATGCCACGGACAATCCAGGTCACTCCAGAAGAGCAAGAATCCATTGAACGAGTATGTTATTTTTGCCACAATATTGTGATTACTGCATCAATTAATAGGGAAAAAAGGGGTAAAGCAAATTGGAAAAGGTGGGTCTTGCATTATAGGTATTATGTGATGAAGTTCTTATGAAATTCTGGGATCTTAGTTACCAGGACATGGAAGTAGATTCGAGTTTTTCAATACCCAAGTTATTGTCTACTCATACTATAATCAACTATTCTGCAGAGTGGATAAATTAATTTGATGGTGCAGTCTCTTGTAGCAGTAAAGTAGGTTTAAGTTCACATCAATCATACACTTGCACAAGTTCCTGGAGGTATTTGTAATTTCATAACATTTAAAAAAAATGGTGCAGCTTGAAGCAATGGGTTTTGAGAGATCACTTGTACTGGAGGTATTCTTTGCATGCAACAAGAACGAGGAGCTGGCTGCTAACTATCTGTTAGATCATATGCATGAATTTGAAGAGCAATGATGAATTCATAAAAGAAAGCATGTGATTGGATGGGGGTCAGAACTGAAACGTAAAATCTTTCTTGATGTTGAAATAACGTTTTCTGTGTCTTAGCTAGCAATTTAGAAAACATCAATGAGTCTGTTAAACCTGCCTTCTGCATCTTTGTTTTTTTCACCTTTTTTTTTCTGTCAACAGTTACTGCTTGTGAGTTGAGTTTTAGTACATATGAATTATCTATAATCGCATCTGTAATTGTCTATAAAGATGCATCATCTCTGTCATCAGAATGTAATCTTGTTTGAATGTGTCCATGTTAAACAACTGCAAGAGTTGGTGTTTGAGTTGGTATGTATTTTCCACGTCTTTAGAGGATTTTAGGATTGTCATTGATTATTCATTGGAATTAAGCCTGTCAAAAAAATTGAAATGTTTCACCAGAAAAAAAAAATGGAATTTGGTAGTATCAACGTGATAATTCAATGATAAATTCGTTGGAATTGTTTGTGTTTGGTAATTTTAATTTGCATGTGAGTGTTAAAGAAGTTTAATCTGAGGAAATTTCTCAAGGAGTAGGTAGAGAATTAAAATTCAGATAAATTGAGGTTAAATGAGAGGTTTTTAATTTATACTAAAACACGTATTCAGAAGAATTAAGTAGCTAAAAAAATTGAAGGAAACTTAAAGAAGTTGAAGGTAAAATTAAAGGAAACTTAAAAGAAGTTGAAGGAGAAGGATGTCGAATGGCACTGTAGTGATGGCTTCTACATATTTTTTTGCTCTTAGATCTATTTCATGCTAGTACACCTTTGGTAGTAAGGTTCTCAAATCTTATACTTCAAGTAGCAATGCACGATTCATAAAAAAAGATTTCTATAAATTCAGCCACAAGTTAAGTCTCCGGGCCCAATACGGCTTTCATATTTCAGTGTTTACTCACATCAGAAACTTTATCAAAAATATTTAGCGTTCACTCTTTCACTATCCATTCATCTATTCATTCTTTCACTCTTTCACTATCCATTCATCTATTCATTCTTTCACTCTTTCACTATCCATTCATCTATTCATTCTTTCATTTATTAACGTAAATTATATATTTGTTAATTAAAAATATATTATTATTAATTAATAAAATTTAATAATTTTATATAAAATAATTAAATTTTATTAGTTAATAATAATATATTTTTAATTAAACAGATTCACAATTAATATTAATAAATAAAAAATGAATAAATGGGTGAATAATAATGAAATGGATCCTCCCCGAACTCGAAGCTTATTTATAGATTTATTGGTTGAGTAGCTTTGGGCCAGCTTGCGCGTTTTGTTAACTTCTTGAAGGACGCATAGTGACGGGAGTATCTCATGATGATTGAGCCTGTAATGTTGTGCCATCAACTAGGCATTCAATAATTTTAGAAAAGGAAAAGAAATAATAAGGACTGGGCATTCAATCATCATCTTTGACAATCATTTATAATGTATTCGGAATAAATTTTGTGATTATGAATGATTAATCGATCACAAAATTGATTAATCGGTCATTAAATCTGATTAATTTCTCATACTATGTAGTAGTATTATTTGTTCGATTTGTATTTTTTTCATTCAAATTTTGATTTTTATGATCTAAGACCCTGTTATACAAATTATATTTCATCAATTTTAATTTGATATTAACTTTTACCCAATTGAAAAGTTGATAAAAAAATTTAATCATTTTTTTAGATTTGACTAATTAATTTGTATATTTATACTTATGAAGAGAAAATATTTTATTAATTTTTGTCTAGCTGAAAAATAAACTTAGGGTTTGAAAGTCTTGTGGACATTCAGCATTACTGAAAATTTTGAAACTATAATTATTTTATCACATTATCATCATGAAAGAACTCGTCATTCATCGAGCAAACTATATCAAGAGGGCATTTCATTTACATCATTTTTAGACTCAGTCACTTCAGGTTGATTTGGCATAATGGTAGAAGATGGATTTACAGGTGCGGAGATGTTGTAATGAGGCATACTATAATATCATTAGTAAAGATAGTAATGATGGAACATTACCCGTGATCCTCTAGTGAACTCTAAATTAACATAAAATTATCTTGATCCATGCTGTCGGTCTTCTGTATTTGTCTCGAAAATTGAAAACTTAACTGTATTTGTCTCGAAAATTGTTCTATTAGTGGGATCATAAAATTTATACCCCCGGGACCTATCTGCATAACCGACAAAATAGCAGCTAATTGTCCTTTCGTCCAGCTTTTTCTCTTGTGGCCTGTAAGTCCGAGCTTCAGCCGGACAATCCCAGATTCTAAAATGTTGGAGACTGGGCTTCCGCCCAGTCCACAACTCATATGGAGTCTTGTTTGCTGCCTTAGTCGGTACCCGATTCAGAATGTATGTTGCTGTCTTGAGCGCTTCTCCCCAGAGGTTCAATGGAAGCGAGGTATGAGAAATCATACTTCGCACCATCTCCATTAATGTTCGATTGCGCCTTTCAGCCACACCGTTCATTGCGAGCGAACCCGGCATTGTATACTGTGGCACAATTCCACTTTCCTCTAGAAATTTAGCAAAAGGCCCTGGACGTTGTTCTCCTGAGCCGTCATATCGACCGTAATATTCACCACCACGATCCGATCTGACGTTTTTAATCCTTTTATTAAGTTGTAACTCAACTTCAGTCTTAAAGGATTTAAATGTGTCCAAAGCTTGAGCCTTTTCTTTAATTAAAAATATATAGCCATATCTAGAATAATCGTCAATGAAACTGATAAAATATACATGTCCATTCCTAGTAACTGTAGGGAATGGCCCACATACATCCGTATGTATCAGCTCAAGGACGCCCGTCATACGATTAGCTGTATATTTACGCATGCTTGTTTGTTTGCCCTTTGCACACTCAATGCACGGACCGAGATCCAACATGTCTAAGGGTTGCAGAATTTCACTTTGAATAAGACGTGTAATTCTCTGTTGAGAAATATGACCTAAACGCCTATGCTAAAGTGCAGCTGAATCCTGATGTGTTACCTTTTGTCTAACGTTTCGAGTTTCATTGTGCAAGGTCTTATTATAGGAAGCAATAGTATCTAAAGCATAAAGATTATCCAAAATAGACAGAAAACCAGAAGCAACCAATTTGGAATTTTGATACAAACTAAACTTTCTATCTCCAAATGAACAAGAAAAACCTAATTTGTCCAATGCAGAAATAGAAATTAAGTTCCGCCTAAAAGACGGTACAACAAAAGTATCAACCAAATCAAGATACAAACCAGTTTTCAAATGTAATCTAAAATGCCCTATAGCTTCAACTTCTGCCTTATTGCCATCGCCCACATAGATGTATCTTTCACCATCATTTGGCTTCCGGTAACTTCGGCAACCCTGCATAGACACAGATATGTGAGCAGTTGCATCCGAATCTATCCACCATGTGTCTATTGAAACTGAAATCGCATTAACTTCTTCACAAACAAAAGAAAAATCAATACCTTTCTTGGCACGCCATGCGTGATAGTTGGTACAATTCTTCTTCACATGCCCTTCAGATCCACAAAAGAAACAACCCTTCTTCTTTTCCTTATTCGGCTCCGATCCGGTAGCCGATTTTTTATCCTTGAAGGGTTTCTAATGCGAACTTGTAGTTGCAGCATCTGAATTGGCCTTACGTTTCTGTTTCCCTTTTCCTTTAGACGTAGAAGCAATGTTCGTGCTTTCGCTCTTGTCCGACTTCAATCTCTCTTCCTCCTGAATACAGTGCGAGATGAGCTCATTAACTGTCCCTGATTCCTTCTGACAGTTGTAACTCACCTTGAATTGTCCAAATGAGGCCGGAAGAGAGTTAAGAGCCAAATAGACCAGCATATCATCCGATATGTCTAGCTTATGTCCCTTCAGTTTCGAAACGGTATGCATCATTTCAAAAATGTGCTCACTGACATTGCTCTTGCCATTATACTTCATTTTGCAGAGTTTGTTTAATTGAATGCCTATTTCAGTTTTCTCATTCCTAACAAACCTCTGCTCAAGTTCCTTAAGGTAATCTTTGGCAAGAGTGGAATCAGAAACCGGTCCCCTAAAACTTTCAGAAATGGTCTTCTGCATGACCCGGAGACACAAGCGATTTGACCTCATCCACCGTGCATGTGCATTTTGTTCTTTGTCAGAACTACTTTCATTAGGCACAGGTGGTTTGGTCTCCTGTAACGCTATGTCCAGATCAAGGCATCCAAGGATAATCTCCAGATTATCTTTCCAATCCTTGAAATTAGAACCCGTAAGCATCGGAATATTATTGATGTCGGCCGTAAGATCAGTAATTTTTGTTGGAAAAATATTGGTAAAAGAACGAATTAAAAAAAAATCTGAATTATAATAAAAAATCAAAATAAGGCATATTCCATCAACTAAATATCCTCGAACAATAAGTGCTCTTTGGAGTCAATAATTATTCTAGGATAAATAGGTGTAGCAATAGAATATAACAGTCCATTTTGATGTCAATAAGTCAACCTTCCTTTGGGCCGATTTAACTAACTACATCAAAAAACATTATGATCATTACCCATTCATCACTACAAGTATACACATATAATATTTGATCATTGTTTTTCCTTTGGGCTAATCCAATAACCAAACATCATATGTATATTTTCTGTGTATAAATTGACAAATGATCAACTCAAGTATGAGAGCTTACTTTGGTAAGTTGATACATTTATCAATCATTTTCCAAAATATATCTAATTCATAAGCCTTCATGATGATTCAATATTATCCAAATAAAATATATCAAGATTTGGCTTAACCGATTTAACCATGATGGGCTCATGAAAGGAAGAAAATAAAATAATAATTAACATGAGCCCAAAACACAACTGAGATAGTATGACCCAAGGCACGATAGTCTCCATTGTAAGAATGCACACGACAATGGCCTTCATCCATCTTCTTCAATGTTCTTCATCCTAACTAAATTACTACTCTAATAGTAATAAATGAAAAATTTACATTAAAGTCCTAAAGATGACGGCTCGCAGACCGCATAAATGATACACATAAGCGACATGCAAGTCACCTTTAATTACGAAATTTAATTAATTCAACGGGGCACCTTAGGCCGCATTTACACACATCATTCATGCATTCATTACAATTTTTCACACAAGGCAACGGGGTCATACTATCTCATATATCCACCACTGCAAAACAGAGTTAGGCATGCAATACAAAATAGGCTTCCTAACAGCGGCGGTCCTTAGGACTTAAGTTGAGCGGTTACAGATCAATAATTCTGATTCGGAAATAACCGCAGCGGAATACAGATCAGAAATTTGTACCTTTGATTTGATCCATAAACTTTCATAACTGATCATAAACAGTTCAGAAACTAGTTTGTTGGCCAATTAATTTCTTAAATTTAACATAGTTTCAAATTTGATTGATAATTTTGAAACGCAGAGATTAAAACTTAACTGAATAATAAACAGAGAATTAATTCCCAAATTGAATAACCAATTAATTGTCAATTTTGAGTTTCGGAATCAATTTTCAAAACTATATTTTGATTTCTGAAACTAAAATTCTAACCAACAGATGTACTGATTTCCGAACTATTTGAAAAATCAGATTTGGTTAAATAATTTTATTAAAACCAACAAATCAAAATTAACTAAACAGATCTTCAAAAGCATAAATATCTTTTCAATTTCCGAACCAAAATCAGAATTTCATCGTTCAACTTGAGTTTGCTCTGATACCACTTGATGGAACAGTACCCGTGATCCTCTAGTGAACTCTAAATTAACATAAAATTACCTTGATCCATGCTGTCGGTCTTCTGGAGAGACACAACCCCGTTGATCACCGGATTCCTTAAGCCTTCGCGGTGATCCTTCTTTTCTCCGATGGAGAGACGAAGAGAATCGGCCCGGCGGTTTTCTTCTCTTTTCAGAAAACCCGAATTTGTTTGGAGAGAGGAAATCTGTTGGTTGCCTTATGACGGTAATAGAAAAAGGACGGTTCTTGATCCCTTTATAATGAGTGTCAATAACCGAAAGGTTGGCAAACCACTGGTTATGCCTTAGCGGATCCATACCAGATCCAATTTCTCTCTTAACGGGTTTACTTTCAAAATCAGAAAACTGTCTATTAGTTGTATTCTCCAGGGACCAATAACATAATTGTATTATTATTAAACTTTATATAATTTAGACCATCACTAAATCATAAAGTTATTAATACGTATTCTATACATTAAGGGCCTCACTTCTCATGACACATATTGAAACCCGATAAATAATACTTAATTTGATCACTTCATAACGGGTCTAATTAGATATTTGACAGTCTATTATTCAATATATATTTATATTACATATAAACCCATATAATTTTGTAATTAATAGAAATTAATTCCAACAAGTAATAGTTCATTGGTTGAGTCGTACTTTATGGTGTGCTTCATTCCGTTTGGTTGCTTTTAATTCTCAAATAAATTACCACCAATTAGAATATATATGGTGCTCGAAAAACATAGAATGATATCCGCAAATAATTTTATCATTGAGGAATTTAATCCTCTAAAGATCTATTCAATTATCGCCGGTAACATATGATCTTTACATGTATACATCAAGTTGAAACGAATAGCACCTCACTCTCTAATGTTCATTTTCGACTCGAATGTTCAATGTGCACTGGTTATTCAACAATTATAACCACTGATGTATTATTTATTTAACAATGCAAATGATGTTTGCTCGTCGGACGTAAAAACGAACTTTGACATTCAATGTGCACTTGTTATTCAACAATTATAACCACCGATATATTATTTCTTTAACAATGCGAATGATGTTTGCTCGTCGGGCGTAAAAACGAACTTTGATATTCAATGTACACTGGTTATTCAACAATTATAACCACCGATATATTATTTCTTTAACAATGCGAATGATGTTTACTCGTCGGGCGTAAAAACGAACTTTGACATTCAATGTGTACTGGTTATTCAACAATTATAACCACCGATATATTATTTCTTTAACAATGCGAATGATGTTTGCTCGTCGGGCGTAAAAATGAACTTTGATATTCAATGTACACTGGTTATTCAACAATTATAACCACCGATATATTATTTCTTTAACAATGCGAATGATGTTTGCTCGTCGGACGTAAAAACGAACTTTGACAGTTGGGTGTAACCGACTCCCATAAGACTATGAAATATCGTACCACCAACGTAGACACTAATAGGAAAACATCGATACATGTCATGACGAACCGAGGTGGCATCAATGTTTCGTCGAACACTTGACAAGGCTTCGTCTGTGTCAAGGCAGGATTACATTGATGCTTATCATCGACCAGTCGATGTTGCTCGGCCCACATGGTTATAGTTATGCTATACTTAAAAAGGTATGCATGCTTTGCTGTTCACCTAACCATATACTTATTTATTTGTTAGTAATCATTATTTATTAAGCAAAGAAATATAATCATTAATGATAAAGATATTACAAATTGCACACATGTATGAAAAACAGCATTTAGAAAACATTAAAACTATATTTTAAAATTGAAATATGAATTAAAAGCTGACTAATGTACTCCATATTAGAAGTTTAGAACTTCATAAATTTTCAAGCTTCTCGATAAATACAAGGCTATCTCAAATTAAAGAGAAATAACTCCATAATTAAAAAAAAGACAGCATAACTTTTTAGTCGTTTGGCTCTTTCTCCTTGTCGTGTCTTTCCATAGAATCTAATGGCAGCTAGCAATAGCTTGCTAGTTAACAAACCAGCACGTACTATTCCCTTGTACAAGGCAAAATTTGCATATCACCAGTTTCTTTCCACTATCTCTTTGTTTTCTCCATCTTCCTTTCCAGAAAAAGCTGCCAATCAAACAAATTAAAGATATAAAAAATATAAAAAAAACCTTCTCTGATACGGAACATAAAGTTAGATGTCTAGGTAGGTACCCTCATTTATTATCATTACAATAATCTGGGATGAAACTTAACTATAAAAAATTAATTCGTCATATATATGTATCTCCAGCATGAACAAACTTCAATAATTGGATCCCTTATGACAAATACTACCCTTACGATAAAGAAAAGAACGTAAAATGTTTAATGAAACACACGTTACTAGAATCTTGTTTATTTATAAGGGAAACTAAAGTTATTTACGAATAAGAGTCTATGAAAATAATAATTGTTCCCCATACATGCAATTTATTTTCATGGGTGTACCCATGTTTCTGTTGACCAATGAAATTTTGTGATGCACATCTATGGAAAAGTCTCATATATACTCATGAAAATAAATTTTTCAGGCCCCCATACGCCGAACAGGCAAGATATTACTTTTATAAAATAGATTATTTTTATGGCGATATCCGTGTCTGAAGTGTATACTATTTCCATTGGCGTACTCATAGAATTATTTCAACATATCTCATCAGCCTCTTCGACTTATATTAGTTATTTTATTTCCCAGTCTCTCTCCGACTTTGAAGCTCTCCACCCAAACCCTCCATCCAAGCCTCTTCGATCTGCTCCCACCGAACTGATCGCCACCGATCAAGACTTTGATAGACGAAATCCACAATTGCAAATGAGTTATGAATTACAATCCTAGTTAGCTGAATTTGTGTAAAACTCATTTAGTCCAAATTAGAAGACTCGGTTTGTCTTAATGAGGTGCTACAACTCAAAGCGTAATTCGATCTAAAATTAACTGGCTTGGCCGGATTTGGGACAGTCAAAGAACGAAACTAGTTACCCTACCTTTTGTTCTCTGCTTTCTCCTTTCGCCCAAATTCTCCATGGGTGAGGATCTAGAATCCATGTTTTTAGATATGAGAAACCTGATATACAAGGAAATTCCTTTCTTTTATGGGGGAACATCAAATAAAGAATAGCTGACGGAGAGGCTAGAATGGCATAAAGGCAACTAAGACAGCAACTAAGGAGAGGGAAGAGAGGGAAAGATAACAGGCAAGATATGAGTTGCTCTTCAGCCAATTATTCTCGATAGTTGGGCTACCAAAACTGAATATACATGTAAGTACGACTGAATCAAGAGTTCTCTATAAAGTTTTAAAAATTTAAGATGTTGGCATGAACCATCTACCTTCTAGTTAGAGAGTCGAGTTAAAAAATAACAGGTTTGCGACGGAAATATCAGAAAAAGATAAGTACAGTTTATAAGGACGTAAATGTTATAAGTTATATCAAGTATATAAAATTACAATACAATAGACATATTTTGATTAAAGTAACATAATTATACTTAGCTTATTGTGCATTTTTAACTTAAGCACAGAATCTTACTTCTCAACCACTACTTGGAGGTGTAGTTGGGATGCATATGCGTAATTTTCAAGTAGGAAATGAAATTTTTTGTGTAAGGTTTTCATAATTTTGAGTGTAAGACTTAAAAATATTATCTTTTGTCAAAAAGTTAAAAGTAAAAACATTATAAGACATCTATTTGGAAATTTAATCTCATTGAGTATAGGATTTAAGACTAGCATTATACTTCATTCAAAAATATTATAACAATACTAACGTTTCTAATTATTAGCATATTTCAAACTTATGGTCAAGGTCCAGCTTTTCAACACCTCAGGAAGAACTCCACACTCTACTCTATAGTCACATCAAGGAGGGATGCTGCAAGCACTCCTAAACCAAGTTGTAAATGGGCAAGACCTTGTAGGTAATGAAGCGACAATGAGTCAATGGTGTGGGCAACCCGGATTTTTAGTTATTTACCATATATTTAAAAGGAATGTTAAGTTCTAACAGATTACATATATAGTTGGGGATATATTTTTTGTTATTTTTGGCTAATGGGTGGTGAGTCTAATTTGGGACTGTTTCTACCCGTGGTACCAATATGGTAAAATTTAAGGTTCATTGGTACCATGTAAAATATGTTATTTTGATCATTTCTATTATTTTGGTATACTGTATGATCAATACAATATTAAGACTACTACAAATTAATTAGTTTTTATGATCAATACAATGCTTTCAGATCTGTTGGATGTTTGTATAATAATCTGAATAAATTGGAAGTGAGAGAAGTAATGTACACTGGATTGATACAAGGAGAGGGAAATGTGAATGTGTACCGGGTTGGTACAGGGAGGATTATTTAATTGTAGCAGTATTGTTTTCAGTTGCCGTTATTATTTCCATGAGTATATCAATTTAAATAATATGAACTAAATCATGCAAAAAAATCAAACAATATCTTTGAAAAAAGTGTTTCATGAAATAAAGTCCACATGCAAGTATGTGCCCATGGAAATAATATGATTATTTTCATGGAATAGTCGATGGGGTCCACTTACAAAAAAGATATTTTCATGAGGCGCAGTTATATGGGAACGTCTATGGAAATAAACATTTTCATGGGACTCCATGAAAATATTATTATTTCTATGGGATGTATTTCCGTAATTGCTTTTACATGAGTAACTCCATGAAAATGATTATTTTCATTCGTCCGTCCACGAAATAGGTTTTTTTTAGCTCTTGAAAATAAATCAAATTCTAGCGGTGACATTTGCAAGCTGATGCCAGTATATACTTTTTGCATTTAATTAAGCATACCCAAGTGTTGTCCATAGTTACTAGAATTATTGTAACTTGGGTTCTTTTGTA
The DNA here is from genome assembly GCA_037678475.1 of x Bolboschoenoplectus mariqueter. NCBI lineage: Eukaryota > Viridiplantae > Streptophyta > Magnoliopsida > Poales > Cyperaceae > x Bolboschoenoplectus > x Bolboschoenoplectus mariqueter. The sequence continues at coordinate 64,628 of CM075260.1, read as the reverse complement.
AACACAAATAATAAATGCTATTATTGCAACCCCGCATTATCTCTACACGTGACTTTTTCTCCTGTATATCGATTGCCAAGTCTCTCTTGTAAAACAAAACCTAGACATCTTTCTTTTCTTTCTGACAAATAAATAAACCAAGATCAAGATATCATTGGAGAAGCATAGAAAGAGATAAGAGCGTCCCACTCCCTATATAAACACAAGATCGCTTCCAAGGCTTTAAACCATGGGAGAGAGAGCATCAATTACCCTCACAGAAATGGAAGAAAAGAAAGAAAATGCTATTGCCATAGAAGGGAAAAGAAAAGGAGGCCTCAAAACAATGCCCTCCATCTTCGGTATGAAATTATTAGCATCAGAAAAACTTTAAATTTCTGTGACATGATTGCAATGATGATGTTGTGTACGTTGCATCTGTAATTTGTAGCGAATGAGGTAGCGGAGAAGCTAGCGGTCGTCGGGTTTTCAACAAACATGCTCTCCTACCTGACTCAGCAGCTTCACATGCCGTTAGCAAAAGCGGCCAATACTCTAACGAACTTCAGCGGAACCGCGAGTTTGACACCGCTCCTTGGTGCATTTCTAGCAGATGCCTATATCGGTCGGTTCTGGACCATCACTGGCGCCTCACTATTCTACCAAATTGTAATGTATTTTAATTTACAATACATAATTTTGTGCATTTTGCCGTTAGTTGCTAGTCAGACTCTCAAATATTTTCTTAAATTTTCAATTTTCCAAAACAAAATCAAATTTTCTAATAGTTGCTCATTTTACAGTAATTTAATCTATTGGTAGCTTTTTACTTTTGTATGGTTCACAAAGTAATACAGTAAGTACCTCATAGTAGTACAGATTCAGAAGCTCATGAACTGATCTAATATCAGTATATGTTCATTACAACCAAAACTTGATCAGCCAATCAGCTTCCTACTTATGACTATGAAACTTAGTATTGTTCATAAATCATGAATTAATTGTCGCAAAATTGTACTATCTAGGGGATGGTAATCTTGACACTATCGGCATCCTTTCCATGCTTCAGGCCTCCACCGTGTACCCCAAATGGGCCAAGTTGCAAAGAGGCCTCGCCATGGCAACTCGCAATTCTATACACTTCACTCTTTTTAAATGCACTCGGTGCAGGTGGTTACCGGCCATGCATTGTCGCCTTTGGTGCAGAGCAGTTTGACGAAACCGACCCAAAGGAGAAAACCAAAACATGGAGTTTCTTCAACTGGTATTATTTTACCATGGGCGTGTCAATGCTACTAGCAGTGACAGTCGTGGTGTATGTGCAAGATAATGTGGGGTGGGGATGGGGACTGGGGATCCCTGCTGTTGCCATGGCAGTGTCAGTGGTAACATTTGGGGTGGGGTATCCTATGTACAGGCAGCTGGAGCCGTCTGGAAGCCCGTTTACTCGGCTGGTGCAAGTGGTGGTGGCAGCGATCAAAAAGAGAAACATAGCGATGGTATCAGATCCTAAGTATCTCTATGAAAATGATCAGATGGATGCTGAAATTTCGTTATACGGAAAGCTTGTTCACACCAATCAACTCAGGTATGGTCTGATCCCTTTTCTTGTTTCTTTGTTTTGTTTTTGTTTTTCCTTTTGTTTTTCCTTTCTTTTTTTGCTTGAGGTTGTTATTGTGCTTCTGCTTGTGTGAGAAATGCTGCTTCTGGGCAGCAATTATCAGGGAATAGGAGCCATAAAAATACATTAAATTAGGTGCAATTAATATATATATGAATGCGCATTTTACTGGAATCTTATTCATCGATCCTGGCTAAACATGTCTTTCTCAAGATATAAAACTAGTTCGAAGTTCAAACCCTATTGTTATCAAGTTCCCTTATTGTTAGTCCATTAAACTTGTGTGGTAGAACAGTACATTTACTGTAATATCTAGACTTCTTTCGTTCTCATTGAAATCTCTAGGAAGTAGATATAGATGTGATTTAGGATGGAAATATTATAATTAACCTAGTTTGATCCCATGACTAACCAACCAAGGATAAAGGTGATGGGACTAGCCAGGACAGTGATATAACCATTGGCCATGATTGATGAGAGCATCGATGTAGCATTAGACCATTTTTTTTTTTGAGGTCTGTATATAGACCATTTGAGGCAACGGCTGTAACACCTCACGGCTATCTCTAGCTCCATTCTCTAGAGAAGGGTCCTTGTTCCACGACATTAATTTCAGTGTCACGAGATTTTACAATTTTTTTATATTAATATTGCAAATTTTAAATGGTGAATTTGAACATTTGATCTTGCTCTTTTTCCTAATTTGATATCTATTTACTTATATATTATTCAATTAGAGTATCTAATCGTTAAATAATAGAATATCATGCTTCTCTCTTTAGGTGGAAATGTGATCTTCTTTTTTTCACCTTGAAAAAAGTAACGTAATTTTCAAATTTATTATAAAATTAACAAAATATTGATGGATAATTACATATAATTGTAATTATATTATAGTTTTTTAAGTATAATTAACAAGTCTTAATAATTGAGCTCGTATATATGGAGAATCTAATCGAATTATGCTAGAGCTAAAATCAGAGCGCTTGAGCTCGTCTCATCCGCAATCCTAGACAAAGACCAATCAAGATCCCACGATAAAAAGACAAAATCAAGCTATAGCTGATAAACTTTTGCATGTTTGCCTTTAAATTTTTTAATCTTGTAGAAAATAGTTGTCTTTAAAAATTTTAATCTGTAGAAAATAGACCCAAAAAATTGTAAAATTGTTGTTTGTGATGAAAGCAGTACAACATCAATAATTCGAATTATATCATATCACTTTTAAAAATTTTAATTAAAGAAATGACAAGATTTTAAATAGCGATATTGCATCGTCATGGTGGGGGTATAGGGGGGGAAAAGCTAAAGCAAATAGTAGTAGCTATCATGGAATGCACCCTACACGGTGACATTTAATGATTAATATTACATAACTAACAAAATTAAATAAAAGAGGAGCATACTCGGACAAATTGGTCTCGTACCCTGCAGAACTGGCAACCCGTCCACTACAAAATACTTATAATTGATAAGAAAGATTGGCAACCTACCACGACAATTGACGGCATAATTGATACACAGCAATGATGATTGGAGAGCACAGCATTGATGAAGTACAAGTACAGGCAAACAAAGGAATTACGTGTCTACTGTTAGCCTCCATATATTGTTTCCTCTCACGGTGCGTCTTTCCTAGGTTAATACATCCAAAATTGACTAGGAATTAATGAATGACCCAAATTGAACCCAGACAAGATTTTAAAAAGGTGAGAGATCCATTGAATGAGACGATTGATAGCAACAACCGAGCCCTATTCATCTCCAGTCTCCACTAAAATACATACGGCCGTTTTATATGTCTCTCAGCTTCATGCTCAAAATCACTTATTTAATGGATCTCACAAAAGATAACATAAACATTTGAGAATTGGGTGGTTACCAGTTACACACAACTGTGCAGTACCAGTCAATGTCAGGTCTGGTCATTGGTAATTATCCCAAGTCTAACATAATTTTCGATACTGATTGGAACTGTTCACCTTCCATAAACTATACCCCAATATAAAGAAAGCAAGATGACCAATATTTCACCAGTTCCACAAAGTTGACTAGTCCACAGTGCTGAGGGTTCACTAACAGTACTATGCCTGATTTGAGCGCATGCCACAAGTCAGTGTTACATTAAGACCAAAGATTTGTCTTATTGTAAGTAAATCAAAGATTGGTGTCTGATAGCTACCACTAATGGGTCATTCAGGGTCAATCAAAACCTACAATACAAAATAGGCTGGCATCACTGCATCAGTAATAGGATAAATATAAGAACAGATAATGTAATAACCATGTAACTTATAATTTACCATAGCTGTTTAAACTATCCAAACTTTTACTGAGGAGCACATGTTCATTTTCTTTTAAGTCAAGAGGCATGGTGTCTGACCAACACATCAAATCCGAACACGAAATGAAGAACCTTGACAATTGAAAAAAGAAAGTTTGATGACCAGATCTGAGCATGAATAAACCAGGAAATCTGAATGATCACCCATACTGATTCGACCAAAACTTGATCAGACCTAAAGCTGCTGGAAACCATTTCAACCCTCCCAAAATAACTAGAATCAGAAATTAATCCTTCTCCACATAATAGTGTGAAGTGAGTCAGAACCCAATACTGACTAAAGTTACTAAAACCAACATTGGTGTATCCTGACAGCCAAATCAACAAATTAATAAAAGAAAACTCGACCATTACCTGACAAACCTTTGGCACCTGATTGATCTGAAACCAGCATACTGATAAAAAAAAAACAATTACTTGACAAAGCTTGAAAAACAAGGCATCTGATTGCCTGAAATCTGGGGACTGGCTCAAAAAACCATTTATCGCAATCTTTAATTCAAACAACTGTAATTCAGCGCACTAATCTATTCATGTACTTTCTATGATTTCTATCTACAGCTTCTTTGACAGAGCAGCTATTATAACTGAATCAGATAAATCTCCTACACCAAACCCATGGAGACTGAGCACAGTGCACCGAGTTGAAGAGCTTAAATCAGTAATTCGCATGGGCCCAATTTGGGCCGCCGGGATCCTCGTCATCACCGCCGCAGCCCAACAAAACACCTTCTTTCTCCAACAGGCCCGTACCATGGACCGTCACCTATCGCGGCATTCAACCTTCCAAATACCACCTGGTTCTATGACTATCTTTACCTACCTTTCCATGGTTGTCACCATCACCATTTATGATCGCTTGTTAGTTCCTTTTGCAAGGAGATTCACAGGGTTAGATAGGGGACTAACATTTCTGCAGAGGATGGGGATAGGCTTTGGGATTGCAACTCTTGCAACAATGACAGCTGGGTTTGTTGAGGCGAGAAGAAAGAACGTGGCAGCTCAAGCGGGTCTGCTTGACTCACCACATATCACTGTGCCAATGCCCTTGTTCTGGCTCATACCACAGTATGCACTATATGGTAAGGCCAGGGCTCACTGGTACTTTGATTATACTTTTCAATTTAATTATGTCAACTTGAAAAATAAAGATATCAACTTCACTAATAATTATAGAAAAAGAGCTGCTAATTTCTTACAATAATTTATGTCAGTTTCTTCCCATTGTTGAACTCAAATTAACAGAAGCTTGACTCAAACCCAACTGCCAGTGGCAGAAAATACTAAAGGTCCTTTTGCAACTCGAATTTAGAGTTGTTTGTTCAATATTTCTGCGACTGATATATGTAAATGTAATCCTAGGTATAGCAGAGGCATTCACGTCAATAGGCCATCTTGAGTTTATGTACGACCAAGCACCAGAGAGCATGAGAAGCACTGCCGCTGCACTTTTCTGGATGTCAATCTCAGCAGGGAGCTATGTTAGCACCATGCTTGTCTCTATCGTGCACAAGTACAGCACGGGGTCTGGTGGCTCCAACTGGTTGCCAGATAACCTCAATAGAGGCAAGCTCGACTATTTCTACTGGCTCATTACACTGCTCCAGGGGTTGAATTTGATATACTATTTGGTTTGTGTGAAGTACTATACGTACAAGCCTGTAGAGGTTAGAAAAAGAGAACACGAACTCAAGGACAGGGTTTGAGCTTGATAGTTTATGTTCTAGTGCCAAACCATAGCCATAAATTTATATAAAGGTAATAGACGTATTTGGCCTTCATGGAAAAAATTTATATATATATATATATATATATAGATCAGAGAAGCTTAATGAAAGACACAAATGTACCAATCACCGGATATATCCTGAATATTTATAGCTTTTGTACCGGCAATTTTGCAATCCTATTTATTATCACGTACCCCATATTATCGCTCACTCAATGTCAAGACAGAAGCAATAACCAATCACAAGTTTCAAACTTCATAACAACTCTGGCAAAATATAGTCCATTCTAGCAAATATCACACACTCAAATTAACACAAACACTATATGCATGACTCCTTAACTAACAGTTAAATAGTTGTACAATTAGCTTCATTTCAGAAAACCCAGTCGTAACGAAACCCGATCATATTGAAAAAAAGGTTCTCTTACATACTAAACCGTGGGCTTGCGTTGGAAACCCTGAGCTGGATCGATAACCTCGTCGGAAGGGAAAGTGTCCAATTTAGTGACGGCAGCGGATGGGGGCCCCAAGCGACAGCGGCGCTCAACCATCTCTTGCACCGATTCGGGTTTACCCGAGAAGACGGCCTCCACGGAGCCGTCTCGGCGATTCCGGACCCAGCCGTTTAGGCCGAGCTGCCTGGCGTTTTCCACTGTCCAATCGCGAAAGAAGACGCCTTGAACGCGTCCCTTGATGATTGCTCGTACCTGAGAAGAGAGAAGAGGCATTATGAGGAGCGAATTGGGGACGAAAGGATGGGAGAGAGAGAGAGAGCAGTACGGTTTTGATGGGGGGAGGCATTGGCAGCGGTGTGGCGGAGGCGGCGGAGGCGGCGGAGGCGATTACATTCATTGATGAATCAATCGAGCGTGAGAGAGAAGAGAGGTCAGGAACGAGGAAGCGTGGCAACCGACAAGATCAAGCATGGTCCTTTCGGAGTTGGGACTTGTGACCGACTACGGATCTGGCGCGAATGTTCAGAGAACCAGTTCTTACCGGACTCATAACCACCGGGTCCACCTCTAAACTCGTTCCCTGAGCCGCAAACACCCTCCCAGTCCGTGATGATTTTCATGCACATTTATTCATTTATTTATTATATCTATATACACACTTATTTATTTATTCTATCTCCCAAGAATCTGGCTGATGTATTTTCATAAGCATTTCGTGTTCGAAATATTGATTCAAGCAGCTCAGTAAATTCTTTACACCAAAATCTTATTACTTGCTAAAACTCATTATTTTTAGAGTTTTTGAACTATTTTTAATGATTTTTAAAATATGACTCTTTTTTTATATTCAAAATATTGATATGTTTTTATTATTTTTCTATTATCGTTAAAGCGGTACGTATGGAGTCTGAATATATTAAGGATAATTTGGATCAAATCTTTTATGTGTATATGTATTAATTTTATGAGAAATTATTACTATATCTCATATTTTATACACCAAAAATATTATAATGGATGAACAATTTATTTATATATGTATTTATAAGTAAGGATAAGTAATGAATAATTTATCTCATAGATAATGAAAAATAAAAATAAAAACACTTAACTATTTGAACGAATGTCATGCATCTCCTATATTTGATCAATTTGTTAGTTAAGTAAAAGATAGGAGGGGAAGGAATGAAATGGAAAGAAATATTATATTATATTTTACATTTGTTTGTTTAGTTCATCTTATTAACCTCCATTATACTCTAATTTAATAATTAACAAAATATAAACTTTAAAAAAGATTAAATGGCTAACATTCATCAATCTTAACCTCCTATTAAATATCCAATCAAATAAAAAATAATTATAACATTTTATTTTCCCCCCTTCCTCTGCACTCCATCCTAACAGGGTATAAATGGGAAAAGGGGAAAAACAGGAAACATGTGAGCGTTTCCTATGGTAATCCCAGAACAGGACTATATTTAAGAGAATATCTCAGTTCTGATATGGATCCATGAGATCATTGACCCATGTTTGTAAATAATCCAGTCAAGTAATTAGGTTTTTTATACTTCTCTTACCATTCATTTTAGCTTTGATAGCATAATGAAGAAAAAGCAAACAAAAAATTCAAAATAATTACGAAGAATAGAAGAATCCCCTGGTCTTATTATGGTCATGACAAATCCAAAAACAAAACAAAAAACAAAAAAAAAGAAAAACAAAAGGCGAACATCTTCATTCTTCACACATCAAATTGCATCATGCCATATTTAATTAAACTAAAATGCAGCAGCATATAAGCGCACTCGGTATATTTTCAGAAGCTCTCTTGAGAGAAATAAATTTACTCGCTAGTTCCAGCAATCTTTTTCTTCAATTCTTCGATGTCGCTAGCTAACTCTTTCCTGCTTTCCTGAAAATTCACACAAATACCCAGACTCAACAACAGAAAATAGGGAATTTGCAAAGCATATTAGACATTGATTAGTTGTCCATGCATCCAAATTTCTTTCTAATATTTCAACTGATTGAATTGGAATTTACCTTGAATAGTAGGTAGCGGTAAACAAACCACGCAGTGTAACCGAGTCCAACAAGCTCCATTACTTTTGGAAGCTACACAAGAGCAGAGGCCATATTATGCCTCACAGTAATTAAAATTTCAATCGGAACCGGTGATAAATCCACTATTTCAGAAAGAAAAAACAAAAACGAAAGAAAGAACAAATTAGTACCAAGGGAACGGAGTTAATTGCGCCAACTACAACCGAAGACAGCCAGACAGCGACGATTGCGCCACCTCCATACAAAAACACTGTCGACTTATTGTCAATTGCATCCCACTATGGAAATCAATTAACCGGGTTAAATGGCGAATGATGGTAAAAACATTTATTGTTTGAAATTGATAAAGATGGACTAGCACCTTTGCTTTCAAATCGGCAAGAAGTTCATCAGAAGAAGTCGAGGTATCTTCCGAAGTGGCTTTCACTCGGAGCAAAGTGAACCTTTGCGCATCTACCAAAGAAAAATAGAAAACAATTTATGACACTTAGCATCTGTTTTCTTCAAATTTTAACCAAAATTACGTCAATCGTCTATAATTAATGTCAGAAACCTAAATTACTGTCAAACTCGTGCTTACATAAATTCAGGCCCCATTGCCAGATTGCTGTGCCTAATTTTTTCTTTGGGAACGTTTCACAAGAAGAGATAAACACAAACTCAAAAAGAAAATAGAGAGTTCGATTATACATTTTTGTTTGATGAAGACTCGGAAGAATATTTGCTGAGTCAAGGATTAACAGAGATAGAAATACCTTGGAAATGGGATGCCGACACGAGAGAAGGAGGAGGAGGAGGAGGAGGAGAAGAAGAAGAACAAACAGAGCGCCTTGGTAAAAGAAGAAGAGAACGGGGTGAGACGGAGCCGGCAGTGGCCAGCCGAGCTCCTCCTAGAACCGCTGTAGAATATGTCGCAGCCGCCGCCATTCAATTTGTATAGTAATATGCTTTGTGGCGCTTTGCCTTCTCTCTTTCCTAGCCCCTGCTTCCCTCTATCTTCGCTCTGTGCTTTGTTTTACAGTGTTGGCGCTGGGTTAATGATGGGAGGGCACGTGGCAGAGGCGCTTGTTCTGATTGGTTGCTTGCCTATCTTCTTAATCTTTAAAGAGGTGGTCGCGGCTCGTGGGGCAGTTCTGTTGATACCCAGCATATGAAGTTTGTGCTGTGGCTATTGCGGATGCGGGTCGGTGATTCAAATTTGTACTGTTTTGTTGACATATAATTGATACTGTTTTTTACTAGTTTATTTGTAAAAGAACTATTCACAGGCAGTAAATCAAATTCTATTTCCAAATGGGCACAAGTTCCATCAAATCTCATTCTTTACAGCCCAGAATTTCCGAAAGAATCTGACAATAATTTATTTTTTTTCTTCAGCGTTCTTTATAATACAAACGTGAAAAATTCAAAATCATTAAAAAGCAAAAATAAAATAAAAAACCATTTCATTGCTGGGATATGAAAAATAAATCTCTTAACTATATCTCTTGATGTGAAACAAAAATATCACTAGTAAAGTTTTCTTCCAGGCTCACAACTCACAAGCCAGCAGCATTTGCATTACAAAATATGACAAATGAATGGTACAAAAATGAGCTTAACTTTTTATTTTCCACTCGCGAATTCAAGTGCCAGAGTCTCCTCTTAAAGCACCAAAAAGGTTGTCGCTTGAAAATTTCTACCATAAAATAGGCATCCTAATTTCCACCAAGTCTGAGAAGCAATAAATTGAAAACTCGATCAACAGTTCTGCCTTGTTGAATCTTGAATTCCACACCAGAATGTAAAATTGTCAAGTGCACCAACTCTTCACTGCTCTTGGGAACTAGCTGATAACTCGTACATCACCAACAAATTTTGAATACCTTTACCCATTGGAGACTGGAGATGTTCACTTTCACCCAGCAAATCTATCTGTTTGTGCTCTATTCTGGAGTCATTAACTGGCTAGCCAGTAACCACCAATATGGCAAGATGTTGAAAGGAGGAGAACATCAACCACCCAACAACTGCATGACATCCCCGAGAGGCACTCTGGTGTTCTCTCCTCTTGTTAGCCCCTATAAGGTATTTTGCTCCTCATGTACAGTTAATCAATCAGAACTATCTACAATTGTGTTTGAGGAGCTCCAGTCTGGTGCCATCAGGCTTTTCTAGTCTGAAGTGAATGGTCCCAATCAACCCAGAATTTCACAATTGTTAGTACCTTTTGAATTTTGAGAGCAATCACAAACCAACCTAAAATGTTGTTTGTGTCTCATAGTTATATCTTCCTTCTATTTTCTTTGCCAGCTCAAATGTTTGGTCTTTGTCAACTCTCCCTCTTCTTTTATCTATTGCCTATGCCATTGACGGTAGCAAACAATACCTTTCAGATGTAAAAATCAGACTTTACCCCCTAAAGCATGGGCCCCACCATTAATCTCCAGATTGCAGCTTTCTTTTATATATCTCGGTCGATTTTATTTAGCATTCACTCGAGCTAGCATGTTCTACGCTCGCTTCATTAGAATCATTACTCTTATAGTCTTCATTATCTGATTCCCTCGACTCGTAATCAATAAATGCAAACTCAGCGACAAGTGCCAAGTGATCGCTTCCAATTTCCTGAGATTTAATTAGTGGTCAATAATGCATGTGTGATCAGAAGATTGTAACTCCTTTTTCTAGCACAATTTTTATAAAAAGATTTTACCTCACTTGGTAGACCACCCCTCTCCTTCAATAAATGAATAGGCAGAGTGTCTAAAACCCTCAAGCATGCAAGTTCAGCTGAATACCTTCAGATGTAGTAGCACAGTAAGTATTTTTCTATACAACGCAATATGTTCTCATTACTTGCAAAAAAATAAAAGGAGGCATACCATAGATAATCAACGGTGCCCAGAAACTTCGAGTGACAAGTAGTAGCTAAGGGTTCAATTTTTGGACCCCTTGTTAACGATGGCCCCTGACATGAACAATTATCCCAATAGATTAAGGAAGAGACAATAAGTACATAGGTGAACATACTAATCATAGACCAAGAGGTGCACAATTAAATTATCATTAAACCACAATTTTACCAAATTTACCACATCACGCCTCATCATGAACTCCAATTATGCAATTGGACAACAAATAAACCAATACAAGGCAACACAAAACAAGAGAAAACCATAAAAATACAACCAAACCAATACATGTATCATACTGAAATGTACGTACTTGTCCCGACCAAAAACCGAATATAAGGAACAGGAAACCATGATAACTACCTTGACAGAAGCATAAGAACTCCGCAGCTTAAGAGGGCTTCTAATTTTAGTTCCCTCTAGATGACCAATTGCATTAAATAATTCTTCTTCTGTCCAATCGTACCCCCTTCGCCTGATAAACAAAATTAAATGAAAAAGCTTAAAATCTCTGAAGTCAAACTAGTATGAAGATGAACTAATTACATATCCCAAGTTGACAGGGTCAACCATAACTCCTTACCAAGGAATGCAGTCCATTGGGTCAAGCCCAGACATCTTTAATCTATTGTGAAGAGAAACATCAATCTGTAAATTCAAGGAGGATTTCAGATTTTATATTATATATTTGAACTCTACTAGCTATATATGTATGCAGGTTAAGTCTCTTATCTGTACCTCCTTGGATGACAAAAACTCATAGATTGCACTCTGCACAAATATATATAGAGAGAAAGAGAGGGAGAGTTAAAACACTCTGATAAACAAAACAAAACCATAAGAAAAAGAAAATTCCCAATGTTTTGAAACATACATGTGGGGTACTGTTAAAATCACCAGCTAAAATGATAGGAATGTCTCCCCATTTTCTGGATAGAAAATTGGCTCTCTCTAGTAACAGTCGTATCTACAAAATATAAGCAGAATAAAATTAATCATCAAACAGTACTACTTCATAACAAGTGACAACTCTCCTAAAAGACATTTTTTTTTTCTTTCAAAGTATGGAAAACAGTCCTGGGATATCGTACCAATTGCAAAGCATGTACTGATTTTAATCACTAGTGAACAAAAGTATTTACTATGCTTTAAGATGTCTGTTTGTCCAGTGTTGTGTACTTGCAGTGAGGACAGAGTTTGTGCTCCGATAAGTACTAAGATAACCAGCCAAAAAACAAAGTTTTACAGAAACTGTGACTAATTTACCTGACCCAACTTAATGTCCCCACGCCTAGGACTAAAAAGCACATGAATATTTCCAACTACCAACTGTTTCCCTTCTTCAACCTAACAAGCAAATGTTATGCAAATATAGTTAGAAAAAGATCTTAATTATCTGCCATCTATTAGAGACTACTAATTATATGGTACCTCTAGGACAAGGAGTTGAGCGACATTATTACGGAGATTAAAGCTACTGAAATCAATGCTATCTTCTTCAAGTAACCGGAATCTGCAAGTAAAATAAAAATAAGATGGGTAAAATTGCAATAATGCAAGTATTAGTAGCAGAAAAGAAAAGATGGAACACAATAAGATGAGAAAGTTCACCTTGCTTTTTTCCAAAACATCGCACATCCGTCTTTGGCATCACCACTTCTACCCTATTGGATGCAATGTGTTTTGTAAAATATCTTTTGTAGATTAAAGGAAGTGGCATTAGTTTTGGCTTGAATTGCACAATTGAGGATAAATTGACGCTAGATTTAGTGCCATCTTTAAATAATGGGAGATGATTGCATAATTTAAGTAAAGATATTAGTTGGTTAAAATGAACACTTAATTAGACAATTAATATCACAGCTACAATCTTGGAAAAGACTATGTATGTATATCTTAAGACTGATTTTCAATGAGGTTGGTGACTCATGAAGTCGCTTTTCCAAATACACATTTGTAAAAGAAATGAAATTGGTGACCTATGAAGGCATTTTTACAAATATACACCCGTGCCCATGCACACAAACACATAAGATTTTACCTTATGGATGCCATCATATCCTCTTCCTTTCATGTATGCTAAAACATCTCGAACCTGATCTACTTCCTATATTATTGATGCAGAAGAAGTACTAGCAGTCAGTATGAGAAGTAACAAAATTTGAAGGAAAAAACTGAACATATTGTTAAAATAGATAGATAGATAGATACCTGAAGGCACACTAAGTCGGGATTTCTTTCGTTGATCTCAAGAAAAATAAGCCTTTTCCTTGCTCCCCATTCCATATATTCCCGAGGAACTTTCTGATAAAGATCAGTGTGCTTCATGGAATTATAATCTCCCAAGATGTTATACGACATCATCACAATAGTATCTGGAAGAGTAGTTAAAAGATAAAACAGGAGGCATTTAAAAAAAACGACAACAATTGAATGCCACTAGAAAAAGAAAAGAAAAGGAAAGGAAAAGAGAAGGCAAAGTGACCTCCTTTCAAGCTGGAAAGAGACGGAGCATTGTCAGCATCGATCCAACGGCGATGGCGTTTGAAGGATGTGAAGCGTCCGCGCTTGAGATCTGGGTTGATCCAGCGACGAGTTTGAGGAGGAGCGGCAAAACGGTGATAAGCTTGGTTCCGGGTGGGTCCGAGAGCGGAAAGAGGCGGGGACGGAGAGCGGTGGCGTTTGGGGTGAGGGGGGCCAGGCTCCGAGGCTGCGGCGCCTGTAAGGAGCGGCGTAGGTTGCGGCGGCGGCCAGAGAATGGAGCGAGGGAAAGGAAAAGGAAACATGGGCTTGTTGGTTGTCGGTGGGATCGCACCGCAGCTTCAACTTCAAATGGCACACCCACAGTCCCAGACAGCTCTAATGAGATGGGATGCGATGAGATGCGATGGGATGCGATGGGATGCGATGGGATGAGCCGAACTGGGCTCGGATTTGTTGAACGAAAGCCCTCGGCCCTCTCGGCCCAGTGCACGAATCCCAAAGGCTCCTTCTCCAGACTCCAGCCGAAAGGGCACCTCCTCCCTCCTCGCGCCGCTCCTCTTGCGACTTCTCTCCTCGTTTTTGCACCGCCAACTTCGGCGGCTCTCTCTCTGCCTCTGTAACAACCTTGATATCGCCAAATCGCCTTCCGATCGTGGTAGCCTCCCCCCTCCCCCCCGAGCGCCGCAATAACTCGGTAAAGTTTCTTTGCAACACCAGAAGCTTTGTTTCTCTCCTTCCCGCGCATGTTGTCTGATCTATTCCTTGCACTCTCCCTGCACTTTGCTTGATTTTGTGTAGTTCATGACTTGGCCATTTTGGGTCTTCCTTCTTTTGTTCGGAATTTGGGCATTCTGACTATTTTCTGAATTTGTTTTTTTTATGGGTGGTGAACCTGTGCCGAAATCTGTTAATTCTATTACCAAAAACCGATATCTGAATTTGGCAATTAATAATCTGTTCCAGTTACAGAGCAGAATGCTTTCAACCCGTTCAACAATTTTTGCAGTCTAATACACTGAAAATGATCTGGATGAATTTCAAGTAGCCGTCCCATTGTGTGAAATTTTCTTTCGTTTGTTAATTGCTTAATTGGTACTATTTTAAGAACATCAAAATCAAGCTTATATCCAATTTTCTTCAATCCATATCAATTTCAACTGCAAATAATCAGATATCTTCTGGCCATGTGGTTTTCCTTGCAAAGTCTTATATGTGTTTGATTTGTTTGTAAATTAACACAACATTACATCTAAATGCTTTTCTAGTCAATCTGAGTTTTTTTTTTATTTTTTATCATTGAACTATGTTATTATGCTGCCAGAAAGTGATCTCCATGAGTTGGGCATTGATGCAACAAAATCTCTTTTGTGTGTGTATAAATAGTCAAATGTTCATATGTTAAAGGGTTGCGATCTCTGTAGTGAATAGGAAAAGTCTAGGGCCCAGTTTTGAAGTTCGGGATTTCTTCTAGAGCTGGGCGGAGTCTTAGACATCATTTGGGCAGGGCAGTTTTGGGCTTCTCTCCTTAACTCTGGGCTGAGTCTGATCTGGCTTTTGAAGCCTTATTATTGAGCTGAGCAGGTGTGAGCTGAAGCACAGCCATTAACAAGCCTAGCATTGCCTCCCCTGCCCCCGATCCTGCTCTCTCTCTCTTTCTCTCCGGTGCTTTCTGGTGAGGAGCTAAAATGGTGAAATCAGGAGGAACAGCACAAGTGGTGCATGATTCCTCCAGTTCGTACGATGGAGCTTCGCGATCGAATTCATCTAGAAATGAATATCGCAACTTCATGGTATTTCCTCTAGTTCTTGTTGAATTTCATATCGTTTTTTCTGAGTTTATCACTTTTGGATCCTGTCATGTGGAGTCCTTTTTATGTTAAATGGAGGACTTTTAAAACATATTTTTTCTGAACTTCACTGGAGAACTTTGTAATGTTTATTTTTGGATGCCTAATGATGTTATGATATCCAGAAAAATCTGACTATTGTTACCTATGCTTATCTCAGCAATAATTTTAATATATTTTGTCCACCATGATGTTTAGAACTGAAAAGTTAGTATTGGTTATTGTCTGAAAACATTAGTTTATAATTTAAACACCTTTAGAAGTTCAGATCATTGTTGAAATTCTCAATCATGTTATCCTCTTTTTCTTCCCATTTTGTAGAAATCAAGTCTATCTGATATGTATAGTGTGGCAACTTCTGTGCGACCATCTGATGATTCCGACAGTGAAGAAGACATGGACATTAAAAAGTTACTGAAGGAGGTTGAGTACTTGGGTATGCCTAATTATATTATATTATTTTCTAAACCAAATTGTACATATTCTGGGAGAGATAAAATATTGTTTTTGTTCAAACCTTTTATAGTAGTTCTACATCAAATTGATGTTCAATGATTCAAGTTATTAGTTGATGCATAAAGGTGGTATACACAGACTGGTGACTAGTACCAATTTTGTTTAGTTGAGATGGTGTGTTATACTAGATCCCCAAAAAAGGTTATTGGCTATATTATGTTCTAATGTAAGTAAACAATCAATGGTATCGTTTTTCCAAAAGGACCTTGTTGAGCCAAATGAATTTTCTGGTTATCACTCAAGTAAACAATTGACGGTATTGTTTAGTTCCTACATGTATATGCTATTGTTCCCAAGACTCATGACTGGTTCAGGCTAATTATATTTTTTTTACAAATGGCTTACATAATACATGCTTTATTTATGAGGTCGTAATAATTCTAGTGTTGATTCTTATGGATAAATATTATTCACTTTTCAAATGTTAAAAGGTGCTTCTAACATGACGTGGAAAGAGAGAAAGCGAGTTGAAAATCGAAATGTTGTTGCTTTGGGTGGAAAGGTACTTTTGGAGATGTCTTTTCTATCTTGCTCATGTTGGTTGGTACTTTGTAATGTTTATTTATCTATAACTGACCTGAACAGCCTGTTAAGAAGCATCGAACACCATTAAGCGTAGCAATGCCAATTATGAAGAAACAAAAACAGCGTGAAGAAAAGAAGCTTGAAGAGGTAAATCCTTGTTTAATTGCATCAATTATTACCGTCACTAAGATTCCATTTTGTGCAGCATTAACATAACATGCAAGCTATCTAGGTATGTGCACAGTATTGAAACAAGTGTCCTTGTTTTTGATGGTTCGAGTTTGTGCTGCCTCAAAACCATAGTATACTGTACCCTTGTTTACCAGTACAGTTCCTACTGGTATGGTATTACCCCAAGTCAGATCTAGAAAAAATGAATATAGTATAAAAGAGGGATTTATACTATGGATTCAGAACTGATGCAGACCATTGCATCAAAAAGGTAGTACTGACACAGCACTGATAGCTGTTTCAGGACCTTTTTGGTGCCAGACTGCCAGTGTTCTGGATTCTATAGCTTAGCTTAACTGTGGTTGTGTTATTCTGAACTCACAGGAAAGGATACTAGGGAAATTCACCAAGAGTTCTTCTAGAAATGCAAAAGCACAGAAGAAGAAACCAGAGGATAGAGTGCTAAAGGCAACAGAAGGGCATTTTAAGAAAGGAATACTTGATGTGAAGCATCTTTTGGCACCCAAAGCACCAAAGCGTGAGGAGGTGCCCCATAAGAAGGGCAAAAAAGGTAAGAAGAAAGGAGGAAAGGGCAAGAAGGGTAAAAAAAGAGGTCGTTAAAATCAACTATTGTGAAAGCAGTTTCATCTTACAGTTTACCTGTGCTCAGTTTTGTCTGGAACTATCTATATCTTCAGATCAGTACATTTTATTAGTAGTGAGAGTTTAGAGTATTTTCTAATTTCATTTTTGTTAATTTCTATGGATGCTGATAATGTATGTAATTGCAAATTTGCAATAATATTGATCCGGTCCAAGGTTAAATTTTCTATTGCACTAATTTTGAAGCTCTAATATTTCACATTTATACTTCAAAATCGTATTACTCCACACAAAACTAAGATGCTGTTGCTCATGCTTCCATCCTTTAGGTAGCATTTATCATAGTTTAACATTTACCAAACCCATATACCATCTTTGGTTGAATAAGAGAATTAAGTAATTACAATTTTTTTTTTAAGTTGAACGGATTGAAATGTTGATCCTGGAAAACTGTACATAATTTGTTGAACAATAACAGTGCAGATTGGAAACATACAGTATACCGTTCCCTTAAAAATTCGAACAAGTTGCAGTTGACACGGAAAGAGGAAAAGACGAGTACAAGCCAAGCCAGACAAGGGCGTTGTTTTCTTTGAAAAGGCCTGACAACACTTATCTATTCTTAAAAGGTTGTTAAAACAAAAACTTGGAATCAAACTCTGTGACAGCATTAGCTGAAAGCAGCAATGATTTCAACAAAACCCCGCCACTGCAATAACTTCTGCCGCAATTATATTTGCTGGAATTGTAGTTTCCTCCGGCACATCCTTGTAAGTGGCAGCGTCGAGCCCTGCAAGCAGCACAATGACATGTGAAGGCTTTTGACCAGGCAGCATCCCGTTCAACTGTGTTTTCTGTGCTACATGCCACACTGGGCCGACATATATAGTACTGTCGACCTTGCAGCATTCTAATTTTCTTAGTTACGTGAATTGATAGGGAGTTAATTATGTCATTAGTTGTATTTCTTATGGATTCTATTTGGAGTAAAATTTCTATTGTGCTACTAATTCCGGAGTTAGAAATGTTTACGCTCATCCCCACAAAATCGTTATTCCTCACAGAACTGAGTTCTTTTAATGGATGTCCTTGTTCTTTTGTCTGGTTTCATTAATCATAGTTAGCACAGACTTGACTCAAGTGCCATCTTTGCTTAAACAAGAACATGACTATTTTTCCCAGAGCACGTTGTTCAAATAAGCAAATTTAAAGCCGATCCTGGCAAACTGTTGACACAATTCCACCAGTTGGTTAGGCTCAATAAAGAAAAAAGATGAGAGTCAAGCCTCCTAACTTTTAAATATCCTCAAGAAATAGTTGAATTTCATACTTCCAAACAATATTTCAATCTTTAGGTGCTTTCTTTTCAAATATTCTGATCAAGAAGTGAATTCATGATCTAAGAAGAATTGTAAGACGAGAACTTATAAGGTTAGAGAATATGCATCAAAAGAACATGTATTTGAACTTTTGATTTACATAATATACTATCATTATTATTATTTCTTTTTTCGGCCAGAGCAAGTGTGCATGACCCATTTGAGTAGACATATTATTTTGCAAGTAGTAGTGCTGCTTTTTCTCTTTCCCCAAGAAAAAAGACCGTAGTGCCTATCGTTTCAATGTATTACATACATGATACATTCCTTTTTTTCATTATGTCTGTCCGCTTCTCTGTAAGTTACTAAAATATTGGGTTATTCTAATTGCCATGCGCATATTACAGTCCAGCTTTGTCTCCTTCCCATTATTTGGCGTGGCACTGGGTTGTTGTTTGGCAGCCGACCAATCAAAAGAGTACTTACAGAACGACTCAAATTGACTGAAATTCAAAGGTTCAGGTTAAATGATCCGGTCATTTTCTTTAGTAAGATAGGACGGCTGCTTGTAGCCTTGTAGAAATACACATTACGTCTAATAAGCAAAGAAGGAAAGATTTGATTTCTGTGTCAAAAAGGTTGACAAACTAAAATATAAAATTCCTAAACTTTCCAAATTCATTTTCAGGGTTAGCATCCCCAGTTTGATATACGATGGTAAAATCTTGTACTACAAATAAGGTAACAATGTGGCATCCTAATCTAATGCAGAACGAGCTATATGCAAGAAATTTATTACCAGCACCGGCCGCCTTCATATTTACTTTTCCTTTCTAATCTGAGACCAAGATAGAAACAAATGTTTATATATTGTTCTTCGGCCGAAAAAAATTCCATAACTGACTCTTCATTTATGTCTATATAAGTTCCATTGCTACTAGAAAATTTAAGCAGCAAAAGAGAGCGCTAAGAATCATGGAAAAAGATAGGCCAGCAATTTAGTCATTACTGACATAGCTAATACCATGTCTAAAGAAAGGTTAAAAATTACTGTTTGAATTATCATACCATATGATTTTAATGATTAAAAGAAAGTAAGTTTGATAATAGAATTCCTGTAATTTGCTTATTTTCTTGTAGGAAGATTGAGCTGTCAAAAAACAAGCAACCTAAGGCCCTGACACCTAGCGAGGGAAGCGGTAGCCAGATCCACAACACCAACAAGCCTGAGCAACAGAGAAATGAGAGGCCAAAGGGCCCACCATCTGACAAGGGTAGGGGCAATCAAATCAACAACGCAGATAAGACTGACAGACCAAGAATTGGGGGGCCAACAGCCCCGCCACCTGACAAGGGAAGAGGCAGTCAAGTTCACAGTACATGAGCGATGTTGTGACAAGGAGAGGCTTAGATCCGCTTTCTTTGCTCCAGATAGATGTTTTCTTGTTTGACTATTTAAGAATTTTTTTCCGTTCAGTACAATTTGAAGTATAGAAAGAATCTATACAAAATTTGTAATTCCTATCGCTTTCTCCGAGGAGCCCAGAAAAAGGAAACAATAAAAAAAACATTTACAAGACAATAATTTATTCACTCATAACAGTGCAAATTGGAAACAACTACAGGAGAATCGTTCCCTTAAAAAGTTTAAACAACTAGTGACAGAAATGAAACAACCAAGTTGCAGTTGAAATACAAGAGACAGTGCAAACTAATCCAACGAACCATGCAGCTTTCTCTAGAGTACCAACAACACTATCCTTTTGTTAAGCATATTAACCTAAAACTCAGAACAAACCTCTTAGACAGCAGTAGCTGAAGCAGCAGTGATTTCAACACCCGCAACCACGGGGAAACCATTTGCTGGGATTGAATTTGCTGCGACTGTACTTTTCTCTGGCACATCCTCATAAGCAGCAGTGTGAACCCCAAGAGCAGCCCGACCTGATGGGTCGAGGTTCTTTGACCAGGCAGCATCCCATTCAACCGCCTTTGCTGTGCTGCATGCCACACTAGGCCCACCTGGTACTGTTGACCTTGCTGCATTCTAAAGTGGTAAAAGATGGGCACATTTTTTTTATTATTATTTCCTTTACTCTGTTAGCAAACTACATACCCAAAACCTTTACGGTATCTCCAAATGGCAAACAACAATTTATTTGTAACCACAGCGTGCTTTTGGGTTTGTTGGAAATTACACCCAACTGTTAAGTTTTACAATTTTCATAGAACTCAATAAACCTGGTAATGAATAGACATATAACTTGAGGCTCAACATCTAAATCTTTGTTGAACTTGGATCTGGGAAAAATTGGATAATCTTTACAATAAAGTTGATACTGCCGACACTATACTAAAGGAATCTCCCTCTTTTATGTCAGTTAATTAGCTGTTCTATTTGCAAATATCTCAAAAAAAGAAATTCATTCAAAGGTGTGAGTGTTGGATGTTGTTTTGCAAATCTAGTATAATGATGATCACCGTGGGCAATCTTTTACTACAAATGAAGTCACAAACATAAACAAATTCTCACCTTAGGGAAAAACTTTTCAAATATTGCCCTGTAGTAGTACCCTTCTTTTGTTGTAGGGGTGTTCTCCGGATAAACAAAACTAGCATTCATCAACATGGCATCTGACACCTGCACATCAAGTCCAGAATAGCAAATTTTAGAGAAGTGAAAATAACAAATAGTATATTTAGTTATTTATATTATAATCTTACATGTTGGTTTGCATGGTCTTTCAAGCCATCTATCCAGCTATAGCCAACCCCATCACTGAACTGCTCCTTCTGTCTGTACAGAATGTGCTATACAGGAAATACAAACAGAAATTGAGAAGAAAATCCAGAAATGTTGAATGCAAATCAAAATCATATAAACTATCAACTTAAGAAACCTTGGGAAGATATGGCCGTTGATCATCATCAAAGGCATTGCGAAGGACCCATTTTTCGATCCGGCCAATATCACGTTTCACCTATTAAACCATAAGACAATGGCATTATCAATCATGGTGATGCAGAATGAGTACAATCATTGCTATGAGACAAAAGTCATGAGAACTATATGTGGGGGTCCCAACGCACCATCTTCCATTCAGGATCTATATCCATTGCTAGGTTGATGAAGCTTTTGTCAAGAAAAGGCACACGGGCCTCTACACCCCATGCTGATGTGGATTTGTTTGCTCTTAAGCAATCATACAGATGAAGTGCCTTTATCTGAAATCAATGTACTACATCAGCTTATAGGGTGATGAAATTTACATTTCAATGCAAGAGCCAGATACCACAATCTATAGATTAGCTTCCATCCCCAAAATCACGAGCACCCTACAGTCCGGGCCCTTCACACCAGAAAGAGAGAAAGAAAAAGGAAAGAAGAAGAAAAAGAGTACACCAACATAAAAGAGAAAAGGCAGACAACTAAATTGAAAAAACTACCACAAAAACCCTACAAACAAGCACAAGAATAATGATGAGGACGATAGTCTAAAAATAAGACTTATGGTGCTTGCAGGCTGGTAATGCCATTCAACTATGAGCACCATCCATTAGAAATAAATAAACACCAAAAGTTACATCTAATCTAATGCTAAACAGCAGTTAAACAAAAAAATTAGTTTTTGCATTAGACTGTTAATAGTAAATCCACTTTTCGAAATTAACACTTGAATGCATCGACTTCTAGTTACCTTTCGGCAAGTTTCAGTGTGAAACTCCTCTTTGTTAGGAGCCTTATGGAAATAGAGATAACCACCAAAAATCTCATCAGATCCTTCTCCTGAGAGGACCATCTTTACTCCAAGTGATTTAATCTTTCGCGACATGAGAAACATAGGTGTGCTAGCTCTAATGGTTGTCACATCATAAGTCTCTGTGTGGTATACCACTTCCTCCAGTGCATCTATCCCCTCCTGATATTACACAAAAATGATGACAAATGCCATGATACATATTTGTTATTGTAATATGGAAAAATCATCAAAAGGAACACCTGCACTGTAAAATTGAACTCGTGATGGACTGTACCCAAATAATCTGCAACTTCTTTGGCTGCTCTTAGGTCAGGAGATCCCTTAATTAAAAAAAACAAAAAGTTGCAAAGATGTTAGACAAGAAAAATACAAAATTAGGGTGAAGTATTGAATAATCATTAATTATAGTATAACGCAATTAAGTCTCAGGTACCACTCAATCAAAAGAACAATATTCTGAAAAAGAATTTTTCAATTATGCATTACAATCTCTACCTTTACCAATAACAAAAATAAACAAACAAATATTGAACCTACAAAAGAAACAAAGAATTAGCACCTCTAAACCAATACAAAAAGTGTGCAACTGAGACCCCCACTGCTTAGCAATTTTAGTTTCTGCCAGGTGACGCGAGGCGACAGCAGCAACAAGTGATGAATCAAGCCCTCCAGATAGTAGCACACCGAAGGGCACATCCGTCATTAATCTTTTTATTACAGACTGCACAACAAATGACATTTAATTTAAAATGCATAACATCAGAAATAATGTTAGTTTAGTTCAAATGTACAACTCCTGAAAAGCAATCGGTCATTCTGATCATCTCCCAGATTAAACGACACATTACAAAAATTACCATCGATGGCATAAGCCATATACTAATACTCCTTGACATCTTATAGTTAAAAAAACACACAATAGCCAAGCAAGATTGGTGAATACAAGTTGCATTACTAGCTCCACAAGCATTTAGTTAAATGGCCAAAAGTCCAAAACAAAATAAACGAATTTGCTAATGAATAATGGCTCAAAGCAACAATAAGCATTAAATTAGCTTAATGAAGAAGAACTATAACAATGATGAAAAAGGTGTACACATACATTCTCGAAGGCCTCACGCAAAGCTAATGGATCATATGGTGTAGAAGGGATGCTTTCTGAGTACCATGGCGGGTTGTACCACCTTCGCAGTCCACCTATGCATGTACAGAATTCACAATGATCTCAAGTGAAATGAATTACCAGATGCTTAAAATTAAATTTGAAACAAAGAATCACCTTAAGATACTAAGTCAGTCAAGACTTTAGTAAAAAAGGACTTAGAATAAAAGATCTCCTGAGCAACATTATTAAAAAAAAATAACAATTTACTTAGCACAAATTCAACACGGGGTTATAAAGGAATCAATGAACTCAACTCTCGACTCCTATCCACAGAATTACCAAACCAAAACTCTTCTACCCCCTGATTAAGACTTTATTCCCATTTTCCTTACTCTCAACATGAGTACTAGTAATTTCAACCCATAATCCAAAATACAAAACAGATATAGATATGGTAAAAAATTTGGGTCCACCAGGAAGAAACATTTTTGTCCCGAGAACTTTCTTTTAGTTATAATTATTATTATACCAAGAAGGTAAAAAAGAAGACCTGCTTTGCTGGAGTAGATGTGACCAGGAGGGAAGGAAATAAATCTCTCACAATCATCACTCAGTGCCTTCATTTCTGAAGAAAACCATGTAGACCCTGGAAAGAGACCAAATATATTAGTTAATATTTACTCAAATCCACTATCAGACATTAAGAATCGCATGGCAACTACTGCATACCATCAAGACCCCATCCAAGGTACAAAGGAGTAATCCCAATTGCATCTCTAGCAGCAATAAAGCTTTTGTCACGTGTGTCTAGAAGAACAAACGAGAACATGCCGTCTAGCATGCCCACAAATTCCTCACCATATTCTTCATACTGCAAATTAAATTAAAAAAAAAATAGATGTCAAATAACCACAGTTAGATGAATCTGACAAAAGTGCTGCTACCTGAGGAGGAGAGAAAAAGAGTTGATACTTACAAGATGGGCAATTACTTCACAATCACTGCCAGTGCGAAATTTATGAGATTTTAGTTTCGATCTCAACTCCTCGTGGTTATAAATCTCTCCATTGACCTGAAAAAGAAGACATAATGAAGTAACAATGATGAAATTAAAATACACATTTTGCATGTTGCAGGTAACTGAGCATCAACACATACAGTGACAACAACTGTTTTGTCTTCGTTGTAAAGAGGCTGATCACCAGAGGTGGGGTCCACGATAGCCAACCTCTGGTGAGCAAGATAACAGTCTTGGAAGCAATGGATACCACTCCAATCAGGGCCTCTATGCCTCAGCCTGAATTAAAACGCAAATCATGAATAAAATTGAGTGAGGTCGATTTGGAAACCAGAAATTAATAGTTCTATCCATCGTCTCAGAATATTAAAAAATACAGGTTGGTGTGAGCACGATGAGGGAGGAGATCGGGAATTCTAGTTCTTAAGATTAACGAATCAATAACCTTTTACAACTGTATGTTGTAGTTTATGCCAAAAAAAATGTGCCGATTTAACCAAAAAGGTGCACACCAAAGAGGAAACGAAAAAATACACACACATTACGGACGTTACAACACCAAATCTGCACAAGCACTGAAAGTAGCCTTATCTCGACCGAATCAGAAGGCAGAACAAGGAAAAAACTAAACTGAAATTCGTCACAAAATCCAGCTTATCGAACAACGACGCTCCGAAAATATAGAAAGAGAGAAATAATTTAAAGAAGGCGAAACCTTCTAGAAAGTTCGATGATGCGCGCGCGCTTTGCGAGAGAGACATCGGCGCAGCCGAGCACGGCGAGGATTCCACACATGGCGGCGAGAGATGGCGAGAGGAAGGCGCGAAATGCGAGCGAAGGAGAGGAAGCAGTCGTCAGAGGAGAGCTGATGGAGGAAGAGAGAACGAGAATCCCAGCTTTAATATGAGCCGCCGGATTCTTAATCAGAGATTAGATTTTATTAATTTCTCTGTTTTTGTCTTTATTTCGGGGGAAAAGGAATAAAGGGAAAATTGGGTGTATACCCATCAAAACTTTTAAAATTGAATATTTCCCCGTCAAAACTTCAATATTCAATATTTACCCATTCAAACTTTAATTGATCCTATATTTACCTATAAGAGTATATCTGTTTCTTAATAATTTAATTAAATATATGCTACTCTGAAAATAAATTAAAAACTACTAATTTGTCCTTCTCCTCTTTTCTACCGAATGAAACCACAAATAGACTCTCTTATAATCTCTTTAATAACTCACTAAATGACATCTCATCTGCCCTCCGAACAATAATTTGATGTTAAGAATAAGTAATTTTTTTTATTTGGCAATGAGCAGGAAACAAAAAAAATAAATAAAGTAAAGATAGTTTTTTTTTCTCTTACGTATTTTTTCTTTTGTTTCTACGGTCCCTCTATTTTTTTCCCTAAATCATTCATATTATCAATATTATAATGGAGTTCATCATTTCGTTTACAAAGAAGAAAGATCGTAAAAGAATTTTTCTAATCGAGCATAGGACATGATAAAAAAGAATATAAAGAATTACATAATCAAATATAAGAATATGATATAATATCTTCATTTATTGATAAAAAAAACTTTAAAAACTTGAGGTCGTCTGTAGTATTTAAAAGCATGGCATAATATAAAAAAACTATATAATGAAGCATACAAATATGTGCAATCTCTAGTATTTTAACGGAGGTTAAAGAGAGGGTCAATGTGATTATTTTAACTTTTAACAAATTTTAATACAAATTTAGTATGTTTAACTAGTTTTGTTCTTATTTAAACTATTATTATGGACAAATATCTAAAATTATAATATTTGGATGGGTTAATATTCAATATTAAAGTTTTGATGAGAAAATATTCAATTATAAAGGTTTCGATGGGGTGTGTGCCCAATTTTCCCTAAAATAAAAAAATAAAATAGGGACTAGGGCTTTGCAGTAGATTCCCATTTTAATTAGACAATTTGGGCCGCCTTCGAAATGACGAGATTTTGCTTAGAATGGGTGTAGTGGGTTGTTTGTATGAGAAATGGGACCCGCTAGGCATCGTGCGGAGTAGTGTACATTGTTACTGTGGAGATTCGAATCTCTGGGCCACGTGGAATCGGTCACGCGAACTGTGAACTGGGACTTCTGTCGGCACTCAGCAGCGGGCCAGCGGGAATGTGACAGTGGAAGCGAGTCAGAGAAGTGAAAACTCAAAAGCTAAAAGCTCCACTCCATTTCGATCAGAAAAGGAAACATCCTTTTTTTTAGATTTTACTATCCTAAAAATCATTAGTAAATAAATTCTAAAAATGATAACTTTTAAGTATATATTTCATCAAAATGCTTATAAAGATACCGTATCCAAACTCAAATAGATTATACGGATATAACTCGTGCATGTTTTATAAATTCCATATTTGAATTATGCGATTTTCAATGAATTACTACTCACTACGATCTCATTAAGAGCTACTTGGAAGATTTGTGTGCATGCCTCCACTTTCATTGTCTGATTGTCTGATTGTCTGACTGTCTGACTGTGTTTAGCCTTACCTCCTTTTTTGTCATACACAAGACAGTTTCTTTTCGCAGACAGACAGTATTTATGCTGCCACGGTGGAATTGTATTGATGACTTAGCTTCAAGTGGGTACAATTTTTTTGTTCCACTGAGTTCATCGCTCTTCTCTTGTTAATGAATAGCTATCTATCTGTTATTGCCGAAGCAAAACAAGTCCAAAGGCAAGATAGATAAATTTCCATTCAACAAAAGAAGTTTAGCTTGAGTAAATTATCTAAAAGAAACCTCATCTATGGAGAGGATGGCTCTCAAAAAATAGGGAAAAATATAGAGATGCAGAGTGGATAAGGAGAAGGTTTACGATTATAATTTTCCATAATTGAAATTACATCATATTGTAACAATCATGCTGGTATAAACATAAATCATCAAGGGTAATGCTTGTTTCTCTACAATTGGTTGTCCATATCATTACTGAACCTAAACTCTTCCATTTCCAATAATATAGAAGGAACAGCTTTTATCCAGAAGGAAATTTATTAAAGACAATTCATTATTGAGCGGGTCATTATAGGTTATCTCCTCTCTATTGCTCAGATAGTATTGGACTGCCACAGACCAATCTGAGCCATCCAATTTGGATCAGTTTATCTCAGATAGTATTGGACTGCCACAGACTGCTTTGGCTTAGCTGTAACCTGGAAAAATCTGTTTATATTATTCTTTCTAGGTACCAAGTATGTGACTTGATTTTTATCTTTCCTACTTACCTTGCAAGGGAAGTCAGCTTCTCATGATTCTTTCGGACCTTATCTTTGGACTTTTCAATCTCTCTCTCTCTCTCTCTCTCTCTCTCTCTGATGAGGTTCTTTAATCTGGTTGAAAGCTAGGTAATGCATATTTCTATCTATTACTTTGTTCTTATGCAAGAACAAAATTTTTGAATTACTGCTTGCTCCGCTTCTGATCCCCTGTTATGAAAGGACAACTTAGTGAAGCTCCTGTGGCATATGTTTCAGAAAAAGGGATTTTACACATTGTACAGCATTTACCTTTGGAAGAGTTATTTACAAAATTTAATGATGGATTTGGTAATATAATGGTCAAGTTACGGACCCAGCATTTAGTGGCTGGTACAGTACCAATACTGGTCAAAACAAAATTTAGCCCTCAATCCCTCATATTTCTTTATCGTTCTTTTTTTTCACTTAGATGGTTAGTTCTTTAATTTCAGAAATGAGGGTAAACCACTGAACCACGGCATAAGCAGTATTATAATGAGGCTAATTATTAATACTTAGTAGGCAATTGTCAGGCCAACTAACAGCATTAAAATGAGGCTAAGTTTTGATAGTGGATCAACTGATACATAAAATGGCTAAATTGCATAATCACATGCTCAAGGGGAACTGTAGCAATTCCAAGATACGAGGAAAATGAATACCTTGATCATCTTTCACCAAAAAGAACCTTGTAAAATCTCTCCCTCTCCTCTCGCCTCTCGACCTGACCCAATGCTGACACATCATCACTCTGTGCCTGGCCCGTCTTTCTCAATTCAATCTCCCCTCTCTTTCGCTTCTTCTCCAAATTCATAACTTTCCTTCTTTGATTGTATTCATGCAAGCCCTCCTGCATCAGCTCACCAAGTCTGTCTTTCACAGCTACTACAGGATCCTTCTCCACAAGATCCAACCCGTTATACCCTTCTCGAAGCAATACTGTGTAGATTTTATACCTGCTATGATCCTCGTTTAGTCCCACACAAAGAAGAAAAAAATCCTCCAGAACAGATATTTACATACATTAATGAGCAGCATAAATGTACTGTCATCTTCCCAATTTTACTTTTATTGTTGCTTTTATTGGTGTCTAATTGAATGATTTGGTTGATTGAGGATAATTAAGGATCAGTATTCAGTAGAGCACAATCAGAATATCAGTATTGAATGATTTGGTTCACATTTCAGGATTAATTACAGAACATCAGAATATGTTGAGCCAATTTCAAGCCAAATTGGGCTTTGATTTGGTTGCCTTGATGCATTACTGAAGAAGAGAGGTTATACTGAGGCATAATTGGGTTAGATCAAAATCCAACTATCAATAACAGAATTAACATAAAGAACTGAGAATTATATAGAAAAACACAGATGTATCTGCAAAATTTTAGGGAACCACTGCCTCTATCCAGACCATACTTTAACCAGTACAAATAGAAGTGAGAAAAACTGAGCACCTATTCGACACATAAAAGATGCCTGGATGGTGAAGTAGGAGCCGATTAAGCTGCTCTGGCAGCCTAAATTCTCTTTTGAAACGCTCCAGCTTCATAATAGACAACTTCTTCCACAAGGTCAAAGAAAGCAACTCATGCACCATTCCAACTGTGCGCTTCTCCTCATCTGTCTGATCATTTGTGTATGGTGAGATGTAAGGCAATCTGCAGTTGAAATCCTTACATTGTTTATGTGACTTTATCCAGCTTGGAGGGAGTAAGCATCTGAAATGTGGGTCACCGCCATTCTTGAGTGCACTCGCCTCCACAGATGACATGGCAAGCTGCGGGTCCCACTTGACCAGCTCAACCTCCATAGTATTTTTATGCCCATACCTGAGTTAAGGTCCCATTAGCACATTTGCATATTAATTGCTCACAAGAAATTGAATTTTTTTTTCCCTTGGTAAACTGGAAATAGTGAGGTGAGTTAAGAGCACCCTTCCAGCTCCATTAAGGACCTCCCGATCATAGTTATCAATTATTTTTCATGAAATCATATGGAATTCGCCAGTGTCAGGAGGTATGATAAATTGATGGTTGTCAATTCATACCGGTTGACAATGCGAAAGAGGTCAGGTCTATTTGGCACGAGTCTAAATAAATAATCATCAGGGAACCCAAAGCTTCTCTTGAGCACATTGAGCTTAGACACATTCAATCTGCAGTCCCTCGACAGCATGAGAAGTTTACCAAGCCTGGTAACCATCTCCGGCTCAGAGGCCTCAATCGCGTCCTCCTCTCTAGCCACCAGCTCCGCCATCCGCTTGGTGAATCCAAAGAAGAGATCCTGGGTCTCTCCGGTGGGATCGGGGAAGGTCTGAAAGCAGCAGGGGTACTTGTTGAGCCAATTGAGCGCGCTTCCGATCATGTGGAGGGATTTGTACTTTTTCTGGAGGAATTTGACGGGGAGAGAGCGGGTGGGGGAGCGGACGAGGAGGTTCTTGATCTGATTGTTGAGGATCCAACGGCGGTTGCGGGAGAGCGCGCGTTCGAGGGAGGGGTCCTTCTCCATGGACCAAAGCGCCATGCCGCGTCGGAGGAGGTGGCGGAGAGGGAGGGAGAAGAGGGGTTTAGAGATGGTGGGGTTTATGCATGCCATTTTGAAATTTGACTGGAGCAGGAGGAGGAGGAGGTCGTCGGAAGGTGTACTAGGGGATTTCCACCGCACCATCCAACGAATACAAATTTCTCAAGATTCGTGTATTACGATTTGCGCCGAAAATCTCGCAATAGATCTACACCGCGCATTGTAGTCTGTAGTATTTTGGGTGAGTTCTCTTTTTCTGCTCGGGATTTTGATATCACATTCACAGGCTTCAAATTGAAAAGGGCTAAAAAGGAAATATAGTCTTGTTTTTAATTTTCTTTTTAAAATTGAATTGAATTTGAGATATTATCAAAGTCATTATGAAACTGGATATCTGTTCACTGCTCGGCCGCGACCGTTATAATTTTTTTTGAGAAAATTGGATATGTATTCGTGAAAACAAAATTTACCCATCAATTCTTTAAAATTGAATATTTACTCATACAAAGTTCATTATCTACCCATACAATGATTTGTCTTAAATAAATTAGCATTAAAATACTATAAAAATTTTATAAGACTAAAATACCCTTCTTATCTTTCTCCGATTTCGATTCATGACTGTTCCCTTTTAGTTTCCCTCCCAAACCTTTCCTCTGGTCTTCATTCATATACATCTAACATTCCTCTTGCTCTCTCTCTATCTCTCTTTCTCTCTCCAGCCTACTGTCCCTATTGCTCTCTCTTTTCCCACCTTCATTGTTGCCTCTCGCCTTCTCAATCATTATGAAGACGATGGGACCGACCATGATCAGTGGCTTTGATAGAGAAATATTGAGTTATGTATCATGCCTTTGAACAAAATCTGGTAACAAAAATTTCTAACCTCAAAGCCTAATGTTCCCAGAATTTCGTTTGAAGATCCAGCAAGCCATTAACTGAATGAAATAAGTGAGATCATGATATTGTCAAGAAATCCAATATCGATTCAACTAAGCAATAATGAATGTTGCTTCCGACAAGGATTTTGTTGCTCTAATCCAATATCAATTCCCTTTAAGTTGTTTCCATGATCACGATATCTATTTCACCATCTGATTCAAGAATTTTGGAGCTCTGATAAAGGCTCAATTCGTTTATTGCCTAGATGTTAGAAACAAAGAACTATGAAAAATACATTTTCTATGCCTCTCTAAGGAAGAGGTTATAGACAAAGAGAGTAACCTAAAAATGGATGGTGAACTAGAAAGAACTGGAGAGGTGTACAAATGGATTTAGGAGGGGGGGAAAAGATAAAACAATGACAGAATTGTGGGGGCAAAGACAAGAAGGAGAAAGGAATGAACGAGAAGGGTATTTTAGTCTCATAAATTTTTTTATAGAATTTTAATGTTAATTTATTCAAGACAAATCATTATATGGGTAGAACTTTGTATGGATCATGGGAGCATGCATATATACAAATTGCGAAAACCAAAATGGCCATGAAAAGCACAAATTGTAAAAACGAAAAAAAAAAAGTTGACATAGACAAAACCATAGATTGTTGTAACAATATGGACGTGATCTGTTTCTAACATTTGAAGCACCACATCAATAGCAGTGTGAAATGACTTCTAAAAAATCTAAAACACTCCATAACATATCTTGTTTTGGAGAACAAATCCTCCACTGAATTAATAAATCAACAATTTGACTCAAAGTTCAATATTAATTCTCTCTACAGTTGAATTTACCAGAAATCTCTAATTACATCATTGGAATCCAATTTTTGTAATTTGCTTCACATAATTTAACAGAATATCTTACAGGTGCAAAAGGTTGTGCTAATTAATTAATTGCCAACCATGCAGAATGCATTTTGCCATCTTTGGTTGCAATCCACTAATCCAATATCCCTTACATTATATTATTTATTATATACATACCAGTTCTAAGTTCCAGAAAAATTTGTTACCAAGCAAACGAAATCAATAGAAGAAAAAAAATAACTCAAATATAAATCCATATGAACTCCAATCAACATCAAATTATATTTCTCTTTATTATAACAACTATATGCAGCTGGGTTATCTGGGTTGTTATACAAAAATATAGTGATAAGAGTAGAGATTAAGCATAGTGTTAACTGTAAAAAAAGGTGACTAGATTGCAAGCAGTGACAGTTATCTGGGTTGATCGCAAATCAAACGCTTAGGTTGACAATTATCAAGAAAGGAAGTGTTTTATTGGTTGATGAGAATTTTCCTCCTGCATCAAGTGAGACCTATAAGCCCGAATAAAATTAAATATAACTAACTATCTTTAAAAATAAAAAAATATCGAATGCCAGTTGCAACATTGAGAGGCTTGAGATCTATTTCCAAAATCAGCAAAATATTGAATACCAGTTGCAGTTCTGACCTTTCTCAAACCTTTAGGGAAAGAGGCTGACAACAGCAACTGCAAAGAACTGGTGCGGGAAGATTACTTCACTTGTGTATAGAGGAAGTAAGCAAATACTGGACAACAATGAACCTGCATGGGAAGAACATATTTCACTCTTACATATAGACGACAGTATGAGATTTTCGAATTTTTTTTTCCAGAGGGAACAGGCCTTATTTTTTATTAGCTTCATGTAGTGAAATATGTTTTTTGGAGAGTAGCTGAACAAAATTGCAGGAAATCTCAACAACAAATTTGTTCAGTACGAAATTCATATAACCAAACACGGGTTGCAGGGAATAAATGGAAAAAAATTCAGGCAGCAATGCTAAAACATATTGCACATAAATATGCCTTTGGTAATAAAGTATAGTGCACACATCATGTGTTGTATATCCATTGTAAGTTATATGACCAAAAGAAGAAAATATCGCCCACAATGCCATAAATTCTACGAAGCGAGGATACAAGAAACATACCACCAAAGCTATGAAGCCAGAGAAAGATTCCTTTGAGCAGACAACCTTTCAAAATCCTACATTCAAGGAGAACAAAAGTTTTAAAATCTGCAGAAGAAATTTGAAAATTCATTTCCAAATTTGTTGCTAGTTTTTGACACAACAAATTTAGTGGTAAACATAATAAATACCACACCTCGATGGAGAAGACAAGTTAGGGCCAAATATAGGCAATGCCCATGTTGGATGAAGCAAATACGGAAGACCAAAAAAGAAGAAAAAAAATAACTGATTCATTATAGGAATGAAGTGCACCAAAAAATAGCTGAATAAATTAACCTTGGGTAAAAAACTGACTGAACAGATCAGCAAAAATATGATTCATTGCAAATAGCAAAACGAAAATGGAAAGAACTCAGCATGAATTAATTGAAATTTACTTAAGGTACTCAGCATGAATTAGTTGAAATTCGTATAGAAATCACTTAATTAAAGAATGGATGGAATCATTAACTGGGATGCTAAAAGCATTAGCTGGGAGGATTATATTGCAGGTGTGTATTACAAATGTGCATATAGCTCAATATAGGAAGTATGTCATGAAGGAAAGAAGTACGAGGCTACACCTTGGCAATTGTCAGCTACAAAATCAAAAAGCTATATTTCTGATCAGCTTTAATATACACAAACATTCAAGGTGCTTCTGGTTATGCTGCAATGAAGCTAAAATACAGCTATGCGATGGTTGCTTGTTAAAGCTCACCACACAGACAACCTTTTGAAATTAGTTTCTGCAGGAGAATGGTATACTGTATTAGTAACCATATGCAATGTTCTTTCATTGGTTTGTGCAAGGGAATTTGGCAGTAATTGTAAGCAGTATTTTTTCAATCACCAAGCTGTAGCAGTAGGCACTTGGAGATTTTCTTCGATTAACCAAAGGAATCAAGGTAAGGAAAATAAAAAATGCAATTGCCAGCTGGATTCTGCAGCAGACTAGTACACTATACCAGTAGGCATATGCATTATGTTTTGAACAAATGGTTTGTAGCAGTAGCCACATTGTGATTTTTTTCAGTTGCTGAAAGAAATGAAGAGTAGAGAAATTGAACATACCATTATCGGAAGAGGAACAGAAGTCCATGATCGTCTGCTTATCTCCAGTTGGATCAATTTCGTTTGTCTTTCCTTTTTTCCTTCGTAAAAATCCGAAATAGGAAACTGTTGTGGGCATGGGGTAAAGTGAAAGAAGAGTGGAATTTATGAAGTGGGAGGGAGCAGAAATGAGCGGTGGCAAGGGGAGTCGTGGTAGCGGTGAGCGGACTCGTGGCAAGGGGAAATAAGGAGGCAGCGTCAGAACAAGTGGCGGGGGAACAATAGCGTGGCAACATACTGCAGAGAGGGAGATAAAGAGACGAGTCCGCTCACCGCATTGCAGAGAGGGAACAGGCAGAACAAGAAGGCAGCGAGGGGGAACAGGCAGAACAAGAAGGCAGCGAGGGGGAACAGGCAGAACAAGAAGGCAGCGAGGGGGAACAGGCAGAACAAGAAGGCAGCGAGGGGGAACAGGCAGAACAAGAAGGCAGCGAGGGGGAACAGGCAGAACAAGAAGGCAGCGAGGGGGGCACAGCGAGAGAGGAGGGAAAGCGGCAGGGAACAGCGGTCGGAAAGGAGGAGGAGAAAAATTCGAGAGTGATGGGAAGCTACGCCAGCAACGCCAGCAAAAATATTATGGAGCAACGGATCTCCATCAGACGGCACAAATGAGGGGTGTTACTGTTCCTCCTCAGTACACCCCATTGCCAGTTGAACTATTTATAATAATGGGCATTGCGGGAAGCATCGTGGCTACGCTAGCTGGTCTAGCTCCTGCATGCCATCACAAATTGCATTTCGTTATAAGGAACCTTCTAAACCAGTCATACTCGTATGTTTGATTCAAGTAAGAGGCAACGAGAAAAATAGATTCGCCAAACGGCCATTATTCCGGTCCTAGTAGTAACATTTTTCCTGAGCTAACTGTATTAATATTCATAATGATTTTCCAATTTTGTAACGAACGAATGATGAAAAGCGGGCGAGTATTAATATGTGATTCGTAGAACGTCGCAGAGTTGGAAGCGGAGATAGAAAACCGGTTAGGCTGGAGCTGCTGGTTCCATCGCCCCTAGGATTCCCTATTTCCCTGGTAAAAAGTAAAGAGCTAAATATTATATTATTATTATTATTATAATATTCCGTCTTGTTTTATTCTCGTTCGCCTTCCCCAGGAGCCAACAACACTCTTCCTCCAATCTACTTCCACTTCTAGTTTACATTGAACTCGATCCTTCCTGTTGCAATCTTTCTGCTCATGTAAGCTCTCTCTCTCCCTCTCTCTCTCTCTCCGTCGTATTTCTTGATCGAAGGAAGCTAGTTCTCTTGACTCTTTGTTCAAGCAACTCTCTTTTGGTAAAGTTAGCTCTTCTCTTTAATTTCTTCCTGTTTAGTCTAGTTGAATCAAGAATTAATTCAAGATGAGTGAAGAGAGCAGCAGACTGATGCCTCGCCTCAACGAAAGGATCCTCTCTTCTATGAATAGTAGGTCTGTTGCTGCTCACCCTTGGCATGACCTCGAAATAGGTAAGGTAACCCAATACCAAACCAAACACCAACAATAATACCAAATACCATATATCACATATCTAATTAATCATGTTCATGCAGGTCCTGGAGCTCCTTCTGTATTCAATTGTGTAAGTTCTTCTTCAAATTTCGCTTTTCAATGCAAACTTGGCATTTCCTGCAATTTTATTACCAAATTATTCCCTGTTGCTTTTCTGTTACAGGTTATAGAGATAAACAGGGGTAGCAAGGTTAAGTACAAGCTTGATAACCGGTTTGGACTGATCAAGGTGTGTATTACAAAGATGTTGATAACTTATTCCTCAAATATTTGAACAAGCATAGCCAGTATTTATGGAAATTAATTCTAACATCATTCTAAGTTCTAACTATTGGCTGCTGACAATTTCTAGGTTGATAAAGTTTTGTACTCATCGGTTGTGTATCCTCATAATTATGGTTTTATCCCCCGTACACTGTGTGAAGATGCCGACCCCATGGATGTTTTGGTCCTAATGCAGGTCAGTAATATTTCTTTAAAGTTATATTCCCCAATGGATATTTCTTTCTCAATACTAAGCTATGCCCAATTCCATTTCTGTCAAAGTTTTTGGCTCGACAAATTAATCTGACCTGTTCTCCCTTGAAGTTATCTTTTAGGATTTGTACAAAAATAGATAACACGAGTGATAAAAGAAACTGAACCATCCAACTTAACCAATTGCCCCCTATATTGTACAAATAAAACACATTTTATCATTCATATCCTCTCATACAGGGATCTCATAATGCATGCACGCATGCTCAGTTTTTGCAAATTTTGAAATCTATTTTAAATTAACTGCTTTACTGATAACAGGAACCTGTCCAACCTGGTTCTTTTCTTCGTGCCAGAGCAATTGGCCTCATGCCCTTGATTGATCAAGTAATTAGACTTCCACTTATGCTTAGCCTTTAAATTTTATGCCATTGAATATAAGAAACCATGGTGGGTCTTATCATTGGAAAAGTGGAAACTCATTTTTTCACTTTTGTTCGGTGTACTTCTTTATAACAGGGAGAAAGAGATGACAAAATAATAGCAGTATGTGCTGACGATCCAGAGTATCGCCATTACAACGATCTCAAAGAGCTTCCTCCTCACCGTCTTGCTGAAATTCGGCGATTCTTTGAAGATTGTACGTTAAAATTCCTTTTCACTCTTTGTAGGGACTTTTGACCCCACAAAAACACAACGCAGCCTCAGATTAACCCACTACAAGGCAGTCGTTTTTAATTTGACCCAATTTAGGCTTAATAAGAACTTTTGCAATTAAACCTCCATTGTTCAGAACGTAACCCAGTTTAGCTGTGATCAGCCCTTTGTTGGGCAATTAGCTTTGCCATGCTCCATACAACTCAATTTAGCCTCCACTGTGCAAGAAATAAGCATCGATTGTCCTCAGTTAACCTATTTTAGCCACAGCTTGGACCATTAGCTTCTTAATTATTAATTAATCCTCACTTTATCCCAACTTAGCATCAGTCAATTATTGATTGTACATAAAAGCCTCCGTTGTGTACTTAAACCAAAATTAAACCTGGTCAATTGCATTGGACTGGCTTGACCTTAACCAACATCCATCCACAGACTAAACCTCAGTACTTGGTTTAACCCAGTTTTGGATTTGATCAACCTCAATTCTTAATTATAGCTCAATTTTGCTAGATTTGACCCCACTTGGCTCTGCTCACCTACATTTTGCAGTTTAGATGTTGTAGCTTCAGTTTAAAGTCCAGCTAAGCCTTAGTCTGACATGAACCTTGACCATGTTAACTATTGATTATTCAACATCTTCGACAGTTATTGATTTAGCCTCAACTTGTGTATTTTGTTATGTGCATCAAAACAGATGAAAAGATTCCAAACAAGTTAAATGCTTCTCAAAGTACAATGTGTGTCTATCCAAGCTGGTTAATTATTTTACTGAACCTATATTTCCACACATAAACAGAACCATAGGTATTTAAATGAGTAAATTGAACAGATAAGAAGAACGAGAATAAGGAAGTGGCTGTAAACGACTTCCTCCCAGCCGAAGCTGCTGTTCAGGCCATCCAGCATTCCATGTATGCTTACTTTTCACTTTTATCTCAATAAAAAATGAGAACAAGAAGAATAACAACAACAATGATGATGATGATGATGATGAAATTAGTTACTACAATACAGAGTATTGCTAATGTGTTATCGTTAGTATTTCGGCCGGAACTCTAACGACTCAGATTTTAAGTTTTCATGTTCGAAATTTCGATTTTAAGTAGCTCAATAAATTCTTCATATTAAAATATTATAGAATATCAAAATTTACCATTTTTAGAGTTTTTCTAACTATTTTTTTTTTAATTTTCAAAGATGACCTCAATTAGCTCAAAAATAAATAAAAATAAATAAAATATTTGTATGCCAATTAAGGTCATATTTGAAAATTCAAAAAAAAAATAGTTCAAGAACTCTAAAAATGGTTAATTTTGGTATTCTATAAAATTTTGATATGAAGAATTTATTGAGCTACTTAAATCGAAATTTCAAATACGAAAACTTAAAATTTGAGTCGTTAGCGTTTCGGCCGAAACAGTAGCACATCAGCAATACTCCTAATATATAGTACAAAATGTTTCTGATATTGATGAGATTCTTTTAGATTTTCTTTTAAAATATTTGCTCTGCTGGAACAAGTGAAATGAATTAGTATTCGTCAATTATCTTGTTTGCAAATGTGTGATTGCTTCTGTTTCTTTGGGCAGGGACCTTTATGGAGAATACATAGTAGAGACCTTGAGGCGCTAAACTGGTGCTGTGAGTCTGAAATATTTATATAATTCCTATGTCATAAATGTAGAGTGTGGCCAGGTGATGTCACACAAAACTATCGAAGAGATCAAATAAAAATTATGGCTAGAATAAGAGGCGGAGAGATGGTGTTTTGGGTTTCACCAAATTAGTGGGCTGTGACAATTGCTATTTAGATATATTGTTCTGAATTTTGCTTAAACCAACCTATATTAATCTTGCGTGCTTTTGATATAATGAATGTTTGGGTGAACTACTGAGTTGACATTCTAGGTTAGCAAGTTCCCACGTGGTGGTGGTAGCAGAGAGAACCAGTAAGTTGAAGCTGAGATGAAAAAAGGTATTATTTTCCGGTACCACCATTTATTGGAGAGAAGGTAGCATACCATTTGGTCTATACTCAATGGAGCAGAGCAGTAGATTGGAGCAATCCTCTCCTAGCGGCCACTGGGCCTAAATTCGCAATGGCAGGCCATGGAGCAGGAGCGCCCAATGAGCCCAAGGGCACTGGGAAACAATGATCTCCTATTTCCTTTTTGAAACTTGGGCAGAGAGAGAGAGAGAGAGAGAGAGAGAGATATACACATATATGAAAAGGACAAAATAAAGGCGTCCGTACCGATCCGCTGACAGCCCTCCTCCTCACCCAACGCTCGAAAGCGATCTCTTTCTTTGAATCCTCTACAATCCCTCCCCCTGAAATTGTGATTTCGTCATTAACTGCAGTTTGTTTGTTTACTGCGCCCCCTGGGCCTAGGCCTAGGCCTAGCCCTAGTGCTCCTGCTCCCTGCTCCCTGCTCCCTGCTCTCCTGCCGTCGCGTCATGACTCATCCCCAAAGCCAAGGTTCCTTAAATGGCCACCCACGTCTCTCCAGTCATGAAATGAATGGAGAGAATTCTGCGCTCCCCCCCAGTCGTAGGCTCGCAGCACAATACTAGGGACCACGTTATCTTCTTCAGAGGCCAGGGGATCTGTACGGTCTACCAAACTGGAGATGAAACAATCCGGGACTCGCACTTGCATATGAATATAAAAGAGGCAATTAATTAACTACTACGTCCGAGTCTGAGCCCAAAGAAGGAAACAATAAAAACACGCCAAAAGGGCATCTCTCTCCTAGGCTTTCCCTGTCTGGATCAACTTGCGTTAGGAGCTGGAATCAAATCCAAGTAATTACGTCTGTACTTTACATAATCTCCCAATGTTTATATTTTAGTAGAAGCTCGTGAGTTTTTCTTTTCTTAGTGCTGACGCAATTTTCAAAAAACATAATCCATGTCTCAATTTTCCATGCTATTTTTTCTGCAGGGTTGCGTAATTACTATTGACATCTTTTTGTCACCGTCTCATCGATAATGAGACATTAAACTATTTTTGTGTAATGTACTGTTCATCTTTTTGCCATATTCTTCTCGTTATCATGAAAACTCCAAAAATAAAAATCAATATAGTATTATATAGATCGGATCAAAGACATATCCGCGGAGATTAATTTCATTTAATGCATTCTCGGTGGCTGAGCTTCAGCCGTTATAAGGCTGGCCTGCAATATAATATAATATAATATTATTTTAGATGAAACGTATGATTGGATTTCAAACAAGTAAGATGATAATTTCATACCAAATTATAGTATAAGTTTTCAAAATATTTTAAAATATAATTAAATTTCAAATTTTGAGGCCTGCAACTGCAAGCCTCGCTGTCCCTGTGAAAAGCACTTTTTCCTCTCTCGTTCAAAGGCAAAAAAAGAGAGAAGAAATTTCATCACTTTGATTTATTTCGTCGTGGAAGTCATGGCAGCATTCAATTTTCAACACTTCATTTTATTCCACACCTCAAATCCAAATAAATTGAACGATAAGTCAGCAGTGGTGATTTAAAATTTTCAAATATTTTAATGCACGCGACAAAAGTAATTTCAGACCGACTAATATAAAGTAAAGTTAAAACACCTCCGCAAATGGAATTAAATTCAAAAGAAAAGAAAATTCGATATCATCGACAAATCAATATTATAAAACTTTCGCTTTTATATTACTTGTTAATAAAATGTATGAGAACAATAATTGTGCTTTTATACTGTTTAGTTTTTTTTATTCGATACTATTTCACAAACTTACTTATCATTGAGAAATCGATATTATAAAATAATCCAGTATCGATTACTTCTTAAATTATACTTCATTCGTTGATGCGAGGTATATGGATAAAACATTTTTTTTGCCATTTTGCAAGTCAACACCTAGTCACACACACATATCACAATTAAATTTGTGTTTGCAATTATATATGGGCGGATTTATTACGGGCAAGTCATAGGAAGTGCCTCCTTGATTTTCAATATTATTAAGAAATATTATATTTTTTCTTAAAAATTAATATAATAATATAAAATTGTCTAAACTTAATATTTAATAAGAGATGGTATGTGAATATTTTCTATTTTATTTTCATGTTTATGGGAGTCTCTAAATCCATCACTGTTTGCAATACCCTTTAGTTTTGTCAACATTTTTTTGAAATAAAAATAAAATCAAATCATTCAATAATAAATATTCATAAAAAATCAACCATGCAAGTTCCCGCCTGCAGTTTTTTACGTAAGGAACATTGTTATTACTATTTGATAAAGATTAGTTCTGATTCTAATCAAGAATCAAAAGTGACCGATCAGTGCACTAAATCTAATGATGGTACAACTGATATTTTTATCAATAGCATAAAAAATAAATTATAAAAATAACCTTAATGACCGGAAAGTCTCCGAAATTACAATTACGCCGAAGGATTCGGCCTACTCTGGAACACCAACAAATTTGGCTTACTCGCGTCATCCTCTCCTTTTCCAGAAATCCTCCGAATAATAAAGGTCATTTCGCATTTCTGACTATTTTCAATTGTGATTCTCCCGGATCTAGATCTGCGCTCTGAGAAAAAAAGAGCAACCTATTTTAGCTTTGTCGGTTTATTTCCATAAATTATATTTCTTATGTGAATAATAAATAAATTTCTGTTGCAATTATTTAATTATATGTAAAAAGTAGAATCTTAAATGTAAATTTAATTTTGGTTATGTAGATAAATTATCATAATGATCTCAATCGTCGTGTATGTAGGTGGTACAACTAAAATAAGATTCTTTGCTATTGAATACATTAATCCACTAAGATTTTCTTTTCCTGAAAATGCCGACACGCGTTTTGACAATGTCAGAACTATGATATATAGATGCTTTGGAGTAATAAAGAGTTAGCATTTTCTAAACATCATAGCTCGATACTATACTAGAAATGATAGTACTTGTCACTTTTGTTTAATTCTTATCCGCGATGAAATTAAATGACGAATGATATTCCAAATGGCTGCATTAAAATTCTTTAGAGAATGGTTGAACAATATATTGAGATAATACCTACTGATAATACGAATTTTTTTCTGAACAGCCTACCCGAAAATAGCAGCAGAATCGAACAGGCTTTACTTGCCTCATTCAACCAGGCACATCAAATATTCGAACCTGCATATGCATGATCCCGATCTCGTCTCAATCTCTGACCATCGTATGCACGATCCCGAGCTGGTATCGATTTTGACATGATTCGAACCTGCAAATTTATTTGCGAGTCAATATTTTGAAATTTTCTTAATTTTTATTTTTCTCTATTTAGATAAATCTCATCTTAATAAAAATATATTTCTATCTTTGTAAAAAAAATTAGTTAGAAATAACTAATCTAACTAAAATGTTAAAGACACACTAAAAATTTTCACTAATTTAACTAAAATTTAAAATAATTTAACTAATTTAACTAATTTAATTAATGATATTTATAACTAATAATTTAGCAGTAATACTATAAATTAAATAAATGTCTTTATAACAAATTGATAATAATTATTATTACTATATTTTACGTAGTCCATACATTTTTTACTTCCAATAAAAAGCAGAACTTTTTCATAAACATATCATGGTTAATATACCTGCAGTCAATTGTACATGTCGACTTTAGAACAAAATTTTCTCATAATTCAATTGAATTTAACTATAAGTATCTGACAAAAATTAGTACCAACAATAAAACATTAAAAATACCATATATACCCTATAAGAATTACTATATGACAGAAAAAAATAATATTGGATAAAATTGCACATGTCGAATTTTGGACTAATTCTTTTGATGATTTTCAACCTAAATTTTCTTTCTAAACCATAAGCCTTAAAACCTTAAAATATACCATAAACATATTAGAAAAAAAAATGTTATAAACAATCAACCATACACAAGTGCAAATTTTTCATTTTTTTTAAACAATACAACAATTGGCATACATGATAAACAAAATGATAGTAGTCAAATATTGGACATGTTGGCTTTGGGACAAATTTTTTGTAACGATTTTCAATTAAATTTTTTACCTAACCCTAAAATCTTAAAACCTTAAAATAAATCATTACATGCCATGAAAATTGCTATAGACAAAGCCATACACAATTTCAAAATTTTCAAGTTTTTATTTCAAAAATTACCACAAACTTTTTTCACAATATTCATTTGAATTTTATAACTCTAAGTACTTTAATATTAAAAAAATAAATTACCTGGAATAAAAGAGGATGAAGAAGGCAACAAAATGGTGGTCCGATAAGTTGGTTTGGATTGTCGGGCGGCGTTGGCGGAGCTTAGTCCAGAAGGTTGAAGGAAAAATAGAAGAAAGGAGGAAGGAGAGAGGAGAGGCGGGGGAGGGAGAGAGGCGCTGCGGGGGTGTGTGGCGTATAGGAGGTGTACGCCAATTTTGTTGGCGTCCCAGGTCACAAAACGGGTCGGTGTGCCAAAGGTTTAGATATCCCGGGTCAAACAGGTTGGTACGCCCAAGATTTTGGTGTCCTCCCTTGTTTGTCGGATTTTCTGCCACCCACCCTGTATGCTAAACTGTTCGATATAATTGCTACTTTGATGATTTTCTAGTCATTAAGGCTATTTTTGTGATTTGTTATTTTTTTAGAATATTAGGACGTGTTTGGTTGTCATGAAATTATGCGGGATGAGATTACAAAGATATGAGAACCGCAAAATCAATTTATGGGAACCTATAACATGAGAACAAAATGATAATATATCAAAATGAATGTTAGGTTATACCGTGGGAAGTATTATGGGAAAATCTATTATTATTTTTAAATAATTGATACTAAAAACTAATTTTTCTGTAAATAATTACTAGTAGAAAAAATTTAAGAAAATTGATCTTTTAAGTGTGATTTTTTTACACGACCAATAACATCATTTGCAAATTTTGATAAAAAAATCATAAATGGTA
Organism: x Bolboschoenoplectus mariqueter; assembly: GCA_037678475.1. Classification (NCBI taxonomy): domain Eukaryota; kingdom Viridiplantae; phylum Streptophyta; class Magnoliopsida; order Poales; family Cyperaceae; genus x Bolboschoenoplectus; species x Bolboschoenoplectus mariqueter. The sequence goes on along the minus strand of CM075260.1, from coordinate 20,724 downwards.
ATCAGTTGAATATAATAAACATAAATTTTATAATTATAATAATAATAAAATAATTACAAAAGCCATTATGATTTTTGATAAAAAAAATTCTTTTGCAAATAGAAATTAAATCGAGTAATTTGATAAGTATATAACTTTTATAGAAATGGTATATAAGTATAAGCAAGTATAAACAAAAATAATTTGTCCAACATTAAGCCCTATTAATGTTATTAAGTATTTTTTTTGGAAAACTTAAAGTGAAAGATGAAGCAAAAGATCATGAGAAAATAATAATTTCATTTGATCTAATTTTTCCCCATTAATTTGTATAGAAATGAGAATGTAAATGAAAAAATATTTATGCTGCAAAAAATACACCCGAACGATGCATGAATATTTTTTCTGATTTTACCCAAAATTCCATCATTTTCCGCCCCATGATTTGCTGCCCTTAATAAAAATTTCGGCTGGTATAACGAAGTTCAGTAAAATCTCAAGAAACCATAAAAAGCACCGAAAAGCAACAATTTTGTTTGTAACAAGTCACGGCCTTAAAAAGTTGCATCGACCGTAGCAGATTGTATGAAAAAGAAGTTGGCGTTGTTAATTTGACAGTTCCTTGTTAAAAAAATATGAATAATTGAGATGTAATTAAGGAATAATTCATAAAATAAAATGGACACAGAATTAGAAAGCTGCGCATTCACTGCTTCGTAATTAGAATTAGTATTTCAGAAAAAATAGCAGGAAAAAGTGTTGGGGGGGGGGGGGGGGGGGTTGAGGTCAACTGGTCAAGGCAGTAGCCAGTAGACATGGCTCCTACTCCCAAGAGCTGCTGCTGCTACTACTAGGAGAAGAGAGGAGTATGAACTATATATGAAGACGATCTCTTTATTAAATACTTTAGTAGCTTTGGCTTTGAACAATGCGCGCCCCGGGACTCGGCTCTTATAAAGAAAGATGGAACCCCCTCCTCTCTCTCTCTCTCTCTCTCTCTCTCTGATGGATTGAAGGATTGAACTGATTGATTGATAATACCCTCTGATCCCCCCCCCATCTCTCTCTCCATTTCATCTCTTCTCCCCCTCCAGCATTACCTATATCATGCCATACCTTATTACCATGTGTGGTCTCGATAGTCTGATAACCTCTCTCTCTCTCTCTCTCGCTCTCTCTCTCGTCCCCACCTTTTATCCGTTTACACAACACAGACCCAAAACCTTGTCGTTTGTCTCCTCTACGCCATGTACTCGCCACATTTCTTTCGGTATGTAGTATGTACACATGCCTGCAAAACTTGCATCTTTTTGTTTTTTTCTCACAAGCCAACATTGGTTTAGGCTTTTACTTATCCTTCTTTTGTATTTTATTGTTTCTGTTGCCTCTTCTCTAGTCTCTACTTCTCTCCCACCCTTTGTTTTTTTCTCCTTTCTTAACTTTCTTTTTTGGGTTTCAGTGGGGAGCAGAGCACAGCTGGGTTCCACATTGGAGATGCCATTCCTGACCTCCCTCGGAGTATGATTTCATTTCCTTTCTCCCTCTCCCTGTCTTCCTTCTCTCTCTACAATCCCTAGTTAGCTCCTCTTTGTGTTAAGTGCTAACAAGTGTTAAATGTGTTAGGTCCAAATATCAGCTCCAAGTCCTCCAGCAACCTCACTGCCCTCAATTCCTCTCCATTTCATCTCCAGTTCGCTGGCTTAGCAAATGCAGTAATTAAGACTCTTTCTCTCCTTTCATTCTTCCCTTTTTTGAGAGCTGATCCTGAACGCTTCTCTTTGATTTTGAAGGGAATGGCAACTTTGGAAATGGCAGCGGCGCAAGTGATCGGAGCAAGAGGCCAGATAGAGAACTGGGCCGATTCTGGCATGGCCGTCTCCAGCCCCATCACTGATACCTCCACTGATTTAGACACCGATGAAAGAATTAAGAACTTGGTTAGTGCGATCAATAACAACTTCCTCGTTTGCTCTGTTCTCACGCGATAAAAAAAAAGAGTGTGGTTTTGATGAAGGTTTGTTATTTTAGATTGGAGGAGGCGACCAACAAAGGGGCGTGGCCGGTGTGGATTCTTCTATGATGTCAAAAGAAAGAACAGGGGGGGATCAAAGGGTGTGTATGCATAGAATCTTGTAATATTTTTCATAGTATTTGTCTTTTGATTTTGGTCGAGTTTGATTACTTATAAATCGTTTCATATTTTTTTGTTCAGACTCTTAGGAGGCTTGCACAAAACCGTGAGGCTGCTAGAAAAAGTCGATTGAGGAAAAAGGTAATTTTTGTTTTATATTTAATTAGCTTATTTCTCTTTTGATAAAAGACCTTTGTCTTTCCGAGTAAAGGTGACCTAGCTAGCTAAAATTAAGGGGTTGGACTCAAGAGGAATCCCTTTATTTGTAAATAACATTTCCTTCAACCTCAAGGAACATGACCATCTTTTATGCCTTAGGCTTGTAGAACTTTGTTTTGCAAGTTCCAAATCCCTGAGGAATATAACATGGTTACATGGGTTTATGTAATTGGTTCATATTTTGTTGATCTGAGAGCTTTATTTTCTCAATGTCTTTTATATCTCCTAGTCACATGCAAGATGCTTCACCATCTTTTAGGCGCAATAGATCAGGCCACCTTTCTTCTTAATTAACATTGGATGAATCTCGTGCATGTTTTCTGTATGTTCCTCTCAGTTTGTATTAAATATGAAAAAAAATTGCTCTCTTATTCTGCTTTGTTCAGGCATATATTCAGCAGCTAGAGAGCAGCAGAATAAAGCTCATGCAACTCGAACAAGAACTAGAAAGAGCACGGCAACAAGTATTAACTCCTTTTCCAATGAATTCTTTATTTTTATCTCCAACATAGGCCTTGTATTGTTTGATTTCAGAGTGGTTTACTTAACAATTTCTACGCTTTTGTAGGGTATCTTCATAGCCAGTGGTGTTGTTGGTGAGCATGGTTATTCAGGTGGAAATGGTTTGTCCCTTGAACCTACGTACACTTTATTTAAACTTTATTTAGGACGAGCAGATTAGTTCTTAACGATTTGATTTTCAACAATGTATTCCTTGATGTTTGATTGGATCAGATAATAAAATATACTGAATGAAAGATTTACCTTATAAGATTGTGATAATTTCCTATAGGGGCTTTGGCTTTTGACATGGAGTATGCAAGGTGGCTTGATGAGCACCAGCGCCACATCGCTGACCTCAGGTCGGCTATGAATTCCCAAATCGGGGATGATGATCTTCGTGTCCTTGTTGATGCGGTGATGATGCATTATGATGACGTTTTTAGGCTCAAAAGCATGGGGACCAAATCTGATGTATTTCATATTTTGTCTGGCATGTGGACTTCTCCTGCAGAGAGGTTTTTCATGTGGCTTGGAGGGTTTCGCTCTTCTGAGCTCCTCAAGGTAACCATTTGAATTTGTCGTCGCATTTTCTTTTTCTTTGTTCATCTCCATCAGCAAAAAAATTGTGAACCTGCAGTTTAGATGCCATGCAGTGCATCTTTCTGTCACTGAAACTAGCATTACAGAATCTTTTGTATTTCTGTGGCGGAATACACTTCTACTTGGGCAATAGTGTGGTTCAATGACCCCACTGAGATTTTGCGAACTCCATCTATAAGTAAGATTACTAGGACAATTTTTTTTAAATAAACCTCTTAAAAAAAGTTATGACAACCCCCAATTCTACCTCCGCGGTTCTGCTCCTGATCTAATTGTAGGTTATCAATACCGGAAACCTACTTTGCACATAGTCTCATACACATTCTTCTGTTTTGATAAATTAGCTCTTCACATATTTTATGGGCTAAAGTTCAAAACTTTTACAATCGTAGGTACTTGTTAGCCAGCTCGAACCATTGACAGATCAACAGTTGATGGGTATATGCAATCTTCAGCAATCGTCTCAGCAAGCCGAGGATGCATTGTCTCAAGGAATGGAGGCGTTACAGCAATCTCTGTCTGACACTCTAGCTTCGGCCTCTCTCGGCCCGTCTGCTAGCTGTGACAATGTAGCAAATTACATGGGCCATATGGCCATTGCCATGGGAAAGCTTGGCACTCTAGAAAACTTCCTTCGTCAGGTATCGAGCCTATATAAACAAGTTGATAGGATATAACAATGAAATGGTGGAGTACAATAAAAGTCGAAAGATATATCTATTAGATCTGGTGTACCTTTGTGATCCAATGTTTTCAATAATGACCGGTGATTCTTGACCTATAGTGTTATGACTTAATGACAGATTTCTCACCTTAAATAAACTGGAAGTATGAAAGTGTACTTGCTTTTTTTGGGTCTTCTGTAGGCTGATCTCTTGAGGCAACAAACATTACAACAGATGCATCGCATATTAACTACTCGCCAAGCGGGTCGTGCACTTCTTGTCATAAATGACTACTTTTCACGTCTGAAAGCTCTCAGCTCTCTGTGGTTAGCTCGCCCGAGGGATTCATGATATGCTTTACCTTTTCTTGTTTAGCTGACCCGTAAAAAAATGACTGAGTATCACAATTTTGTTCATGACCGGTATGGTATCCCTTTGGTTCATGTGGTGGTTGTAAAATTTGGAATTGTTGTTGTATGTGTTGCTAAGTGTTGGATGTTATAGAAGTTTTGTTGTAGTTGTGAGTAGCCTGTGAAGTTTTATGTTGTTGTAACTTGGGGTTTTAGAATTAGAAATGGCAAAGAATGGAACTCACTAACTTGTGCATGATCTCTTAATGAAAAGACAAAAAGGAAATGCAGCATTTGCAGGAGCGAATTAATTTGATATGATTGAAGATTAAAATGTACGGTAATTGGACTAGCCAAAAACCGAGGTTGTGCCTGGGTAGTGCCGACGCATCCTTGTCTTTTATGAGATGAGCTCTTTATTATTACTTCAACCGTTTGTCTGTTTGTAACGTAATTAAAATATTTTTATTATGTATGAAAAATAGTAAAATAAAGATATGTTATGTTTATGATATGTATAAGATATGTCATGTTTAGATATGTTATATTTTATTATATTGTATTGATATGATGTAATGTGATATATATATATATATATATATGATATGTTTTTTTAATTTTATTTTTTATTAAAAAATATTTAAAATTATGCGAAATTATTAATTTTAATTAAAAAAGATATATTACGTAAAAAAATACGTAATAGACATATGTATGGGACGTGCGGTGACACGTGCCGTGACAACCTCCGGCACATCTGGACCTAGCCCAATAACAGCCCATATCCTGTTTTGGAACGGTGACTACACAAATCCACCAACCAAAACCAATTATACTGCTTCTGTTTCGTCCTAGTGTTTAATTTTGTAGGCCAGGCCCAATAAAGCTACTATCTACCATTAGTTATTATCAGTCGAAATTCGAGGGTTCAACCGCTTCGGAGCCTGATCTAATCTGAGAGCGAGAGCGAGATCGGCGGAGACGAAGATGAACACCGACATCACAGCGTCAGTGAAGCCCGAGTACCCGGTGATCGATCGCAATCCTCCCTTTACTAAGACCGTCGCCAACTTCAGCACGCTTGACTATGTCCGTCTCTCCACCATCACCGCCGTCTCCGTCACCGTCGGTTACCTCTCCGGTACTCCTCTCATTCCTTCTCATTTACCAATCTTTCCAGCGCCAATTAACCAAATCTGATCGGATCCTTTTCTGCGCAATCTTGTTTTGTTGCTTGCAAGAGAGAAAGGGGCATCGTAACAATTTGAGCTAATCACTCCTTAGTTGTGAGCATTCTTCAGGCCAAGTGAAGTACATACCTGGATCAACTTGGTATTGCTGCCAGTTCTGTTCAGGAAATTATTTTAATGTCAACAAAGAATAATATGCTGATCAGGGTAGAACTTAGGATTCTTCAATTGGAATTAGTTTTATCTTACAAATATGGGTTCTAATATCTGTATATTATATATCTTTATTTTAATGGAACTATAACATGTGCTGTCAATTTTAGTAGAAATGAGGCATCAGATCAACCATGCTTTTCTTGCTGTCAAATGATAAATCGTGTTGCCCTTTATTCCAATGGAAAGCTAACTAGAATGGAGCTAAGCTGGAACTGTAATCCCTAGTTAAACTCTTCAAAAACATGAAACATTACAACAGGTTTTAATATTGATTTTAGTTGTCTATACTTATGTGAATTAACATGTAACATATAGCACAGTACAGGTTCCAGTTCATTGAAATCTTCACCAGATTATATTACTTCTCTTTGATGGTTTTCTTTTAATTTTGGCTTAAATGAGGTTGAGTTGATGGTTAAATTAGGTCAGTTATGTTTTGGTTGGTTGCGCAATTGGTTTCCACAGGCATCTTGCAGGTCTGTACATCTGAATAATGGAAATATGGAATTACCAACTGAAAGAGGAAGCAGGTTTATTCCAAATTTCGAGTAGATTATGTTTGTTCTAGAAAGACACTACTAGTATCTTCACATCTTGCAAGAGTGTCACAGCTAAAGTTTGGAAATGAAAATATTTTTATTAAGAATTTGTATAATTCTATCATTTTTTTTTGAAAAAGAATTTCATGTTTGCCCCCTAAAAATTTTGTATACCCTTTCAAACTGTAATATATCATATGCCTTTCTAAGTGTTGAAGAAATTGCATGCAGATCCTTTTCCCATTTTCAGTGTACCAACACTCTTCCTCCTCTCTTCTTTATATCTCACCACAAAGGTTAGGCATGGTTTGGAGCAACTTAAGAAGAGAGGGAGCAGAATGTCAGTTTTTTTAATGAATCACCAATCTGGTCTTCATCATATTTCAGAGGGGTATGCATGTAATTTCCTTGCTTTGAAGCACTTGAAAAAGGTTTCTGATTCTTTTTCCCCCTATTGTAGGGATAAAGCCAAACATTAGGGGTCCATCTATGGTGACTGGAGGGCTGATCGGAGTAATGGGAGGTTTCATGTATGCGTACCAGAACTCAGCTGGCCGTCTGATGGGTTTTTTCCCCAATGACGCTGAGGTAGCACGGTACAAAAGGGCATAGTTGGAATTTTTGGTGTTAGGAGTTTTACCAATTTCACTTGAAAGTTTTACCTTTGCAATTTGCTAAATAATGTTTTTCAGATGCTATACTATGTTGTCAATTGGATGCTATGCTGTAATTGGCCTATGCGTGTTTTTGTTGTTATGTTATTTTCTCCTTCTGTTCAAGTTCTTGAGAGATGTTTTGAGAACTAGACCGGGACCAAAAGGTTCCTTTTCTTATGTCTCAAGGGCATTTTGAATCTTGATGATTTGGGATTTTTCTGTGACGTTTCTTATTTTACTGGTGAAAAAGCCTCTCATACTTGATAGTGTTTTATTCACCATAGCAGAGGCCATCTCGTACAGAAAATATAACCTCACAGTGTTCTCTGGAAACCTAGAGAGTGAGAAAGGAATACATTCGGGTATTCGGCCGTTGTGTGTACAATAATAATAATAATAAAAAAAAGAACGGAAGAATATGCGAGTTATTTTCTATGTATCAGAGTAGAATAGAAGAGATCTTGTACTTAATCCCGTTGATTGGTTCTTTTTCAGTTATTGAATAAGAAGGGGTTTCATCCTTTTTTTTCCATCTGGTAAGACAACTTCACGGTTTCCTTTTGTTTAGTTAGAAGTTGAACTTCTGTCCGCACCTTAGATTTCTCTACATCAGTTCATTTCTATGTACAAAATTAGCAGAAAATAATAGTATTCATTTGTATTTGTTATTGTTATTGTTAGCGTTAGCGTTAGGGTTAGGGTGATTAATTCTGAATTGAACGTACAAAGAGTCTCTAGCAGATGTTTTGATAGCTACATTTGTGGTCTGCCTCCAAGGAGGGCTTCGAATGTGCAAATTTTCAGAACAATTTGCAACCACTTTTGGTATGTAGCTTTTTTCTGATTGTCGGTTGAAATATTATAAGCTATAATTTTCAATTCTTTTGCTTGATTAAAAAAATTAAAAAACTGAATCTATAGCATAATTGATAGCACCGAACAAAATCTCTGCCTCATTCTTCTCTAGTTTGTAAGACAAGTTTTTGAATTTTTGTATTTTATAATATCTATCGCATAATATACCAAACGATCTATAATAAACCCACAGACAAACATCTATAGGATCCTATACTTAAATATTCAAAATCACAGACACGAATTGGTAATATCAGCAAAGAATGCCAAATGAAAAAGAGCAAAACAGCAACAACTCTTGCAGGTGTTACCGGTAGACTATGTAAATATAATGAGCAGTTGAGCACTAGTCTACATCTCTCCCTTCCCACCTTTTTTTTTTTTAATTATCTGCCACCATAAAGTTAGCATAGCAAAGCAAAAATTAAGCCAACGCAAAAAGTTCTCTCAAGATGCCAAGTCTTGATTCCAACATACTTTTAGTAATTAAGGTTCACTTTCTATATGATTTTGACCTGCAAAACGCAAATATGGCATGTAGATGTAGCAAGGTGTGAAATTGAAGAAATAGAAGCACTAGGGTATAGAAACAAATTCACTCACCTAGAGCAAAATTAGAACATGGAAGCAAGAGACTCAGGCTTGGTTCACATCCATCGGGTAACTGCCAAGCACTCTCAAGAAGGTTGCAAATTCCTGTTATACAACCAAACAGACACGTGTTAATATAATTTTGAGATTGATAGAGAACAGATAAATTTAATTAATGGATTAAGCAAGTCTACTACTGGAAAATACCTTTAAATGATTAAGAGCATTGCGGGAATTGGGATCAGCCATTGATGACTCAAAATCCACATAAAAGAGATAGTCGAAGTACCTATTACAGCAGATACCAAAATAAACATGTTATCATCAGCGATGCTCTTTTTGTGTTTAAGATCCTCAAATTATTTTATTTCTAAACATAGTATAGATGTTTGATGTGCTCACTTCGCTAGCACTCCATTGCCATCATCACAGATGCGCAATGGCCTCTTCTTGCTCGGCCGGCTTTCTATCTGTATATCAGGAAAGAAAAAAAAATGGAGCACCATGCAGGGTTGCTTACATTACATCTGAAAGGTATAATAAAATGAACAAAATATTTTGTACCTTAGTAAGGTTAATATCCCTCATAGCGAAAACAGCTAGTGCTTTGAAAAGCACACCAGGACCCTCTTCCAGAGAAAATACTATGCTAGTCTATAAGAAAGTAAACAAAGAAAAGAATAACAATATATATGGTAGTCTACAGAACTAAGCAGCAGAAATGACACAAAAGATCCAAGAATATATAAAAAAAAAAGTAGAACAAAAAAAGATTAGGAGACAAAATTACCTTGAATGGTTTTCCGGTATGAGGCATTATTGGCTCTCTTGCAAGCATCAAAAAACGGGTGACATTATCTTGGTCATCCTCCATTAGAATACAAATATTACATTGTGTGAATTACAAAGGGAGGAGAAAAAAATATAGTAAGGAGAGAGTATATAAAATTACCTGAATATCTGGTGCCAGAATATTCATATCATATAGCTCTGCAGCACGTGCACTGGCGATGGCCGCAGCGTCCCGTAAATTGTCAAGAGATATATACTACAGAATGATTATTGGTTATTCAAAATTCAATTATTAAGCAGAAGAACGACATTTTGTTAATTAATTCCAGCTCAGACATGATAACCATGCTAGGTCAAACCATTAGTGACTCAAACAAAAGCCTTGGATGTGAATGCTTAAATTTTTATGCTTAGTATACATAATAGATGCCATCCCAAGACAGGGGCCAGTACTTAACCAGTTATGACCTCCTAATACTGCATCAAAACTAGCCTGTACCAGTTAGGCTCCATAAAAACATCACATGGCACAGAGAAGGCAGCAGCCAGCATATATGATGCTCTCTGATACAGACTCCAGGACCAACAACAATGGCGGTAATTATTACTAAAAGAAGATTAGTACCTGTGCAGCACCAGCTGTATCATCAACAGCTTCTCTAACCAGACCTTTGTTTGTCAACAGCTTTGTCAGTGTGTGCTCACACTGTGCCAGAGCCTACAATGATATGATTTTCAGATAAAGATGGCATTCTTCTTTTTGGAGAGCAAAAGAAAAAAAGAAGCATATCAACATGCGATTCCATAACTAAAGATCCCAGGTAAGAAATCTTAAAAGAACTTGTGAGCTTCCTGCAAATCTAAACCTCACTTGAAAGAAATTAAAAAGTAAAATCATGAAATATCTTTGTTATCTGGGAGGGAAGTTCTTATAGGTGTGCTTCAATGCAGTTTAAAGCTAGGTTGGAGGATTGGCGAGGACAAAAAATGAGAAAATATCTCACTTCTAACCTCGTTGCTGAGTTATTTTCGGAGGATGGTGGAGGTTAAAAGGGGAAAAAAACAGCCCCACCCATGCAATTTGGTGCATAACCAGGTGACTTGTCTCCCCATTTTCATCACTTCCCTTCCCTTTCCCTCTAAAACTCGAGAGCTAAGATCAAAGGTCACAAAGAGATAAACATGTGAAGTAAGTGCACCTTTTGGATGCTAAGAACCCGATTTATAAATCAAAGGCCACAGTCAATCAAATCAATTTTAATAAATATGTTTAATTTTTCAATTTGTATTTGCATTCAATACCTTTCTTCAGTGCGAGGCATTTTGATCTAACAAATGCTACCCAATAGACATGTACGGCCAGAACTAAAAGAACAAGCTATTTTTTTTTTCTAATTTAAGCCAAAGAAAAAAAAAGGGATATATTTTAATGAAAACACATAATAGCATGAGTATAGTCAAATCAAATTTTGTGGGACTCAACAAGATAACTAAAAAGTAAGATGAATAAAAGAGAAAGGCTCTTTCATATATCATTAACCTAAGCACAGATAGTCTATAGACTATTTTCCCTTTAATTAGCTATAATATTAGAATGAAAATACAAGACACAAAGGTACTTTTTGGTATGGAACTTACCGAACCAAACAAAGATTAAAAAGTCGCTCTTCAAAAAATAGATGTAGATTGACTTAACCATGATTAACAAAATGCTAAACAAAATATAAATGCTAGAGAGACATAGGCATGCCCACAAACACAGTTATGCATGAAATTACCTGCGGGTGGCTGAGAACCCTCCTGATATCCTCAAGATTGACACCTGGAAGAGCCAAGAGACAGTGGCGAACAGCATGTTGTACCTCTCCAACAATGTGCAAGTTATGGCGCAGTAACAAATCATAGTTACGGTGTATACTACCCCCCAATGAATTCTCAATTGGTAAAACCGCACAATCAACTTTTCGGGTCTCAACTGCCTGTCAGATATGCAACAGATCACAAAAATTAGAATTAGGCTTAAGTTGGGTATGGATATAAATCATAAAATGCGAAACCAGTTAAACTTCTGAAATGCCCAATTTATTAATTATAGCTCCAGTATTACCCTCAGTTTTTTTGATTGCACATTCAAAAATTATATTTTACTTTTCTGATTGCAAAACAATTGAACATCAACACTGACATCAAATGCAGTCTCAAAGAATTCGCAAGGAACAGCTTCACAATTTGGATATGCCTTTCCTGCAGCTGCTTCGCTATGTGCCCCTGGCACCCCCTAAATTACAAAATAAAGTTAGGAGGAGGCAAACACCTTTGAGCATAGAAGCTAGTTTGTCATAAGATTCTTTTTTTTTTTTTTAAAATCACCTGATAAGCAACTCTTAACTTTGGACCATTTGCTGAATTGCTGACATCAGAGCTTGTGAGAGGCCCTAAAGTTAAAAAAAAAATAGAAGGAAAGAGAAACTATCATGTAAACTTTAGAAAAATATAAAGAAGAGCATATTAAGTGAGGATAAGGGGGAGGAGCAGGTGGTGGGCTCACTTGTCAGAGATGCATCAGTTTTGAGGGCATCGGCAGTGTGGCTGTTTTCTCCAAGGAGAGAGGCCGAGAAGGGGGTTCTTTGGCGCAGCCTCTCAATGGAGGGGACAGTGAGCGGTTTGAGCCTTCTCTTCATGCTTTGAGATGTGTGCTGGGTGGTGTGATGGACTGGATGCTGTGGGGGGAGAGTGTGATACATGCTTCTGTCTAAAGATGAGAGAGGAAGGGCAAACACAATTGATTTTGGCAATTATACCAAGGCTTAATAAGTACCAAAGGTTTAAATAGCAAATAGCGGATCCAAAGCGGTGGACATTTTTTGTAGCGGACAGTGGCATTTAGTGGGCAATATTGATTCATAGCGGATGAAAAATTTCAACCAATAATTTCTGATTTATATGACATAAATATTTAGAAAAAACAACATATTGTTTTCTTCTTGATTCTAGCAGGTCTAATGTCCCTGAGGTTTTCTTCTTGATTCTAACTGTTGACATAATTATAAATTAATTGGAAAATAACAAACTAAATATTGTTCTTTACAAACTAGCACCTAATAATGGTGGTTTCCTAGTCTACATAGTTGGTTTATGATTTTGTTCTTTCAAGCATTTCATCAAGCATCTAATATGCATTAGATGTTCTTGGTTTCCAAGTTGTCGATACCATTATACATTGATTAAGGAACATAGATAAACCAAAAGAAAGAAAGTGAACTAAAATTTCAACAATAAAAATCACCAAGCAAGAACATTACAAAACAAAAAAACAAAAAGAGAAGGCCCGATGGAAACCTCACAAAGCCGCTATATAGCTGATAATACACCGCTATCCGCTATATTGTCCGCTATGGTAAAATCCGCTAAAATGCTCAATTTTGTATTGCACAATAGCGCGTGACAAATCTCCCCGCTATTGCGGCCGCTATGGCCGCCATTTGAATCACTGATAAGTACCATATAACGTGCTGGCGAATTGCAATCATTAGATATGTAACAGTATGGCAATATTTGATTAAAACCAACCAAATGGTGCAACTTAAAGTACGAAAAAACCAAATATAGAGCAAATGTTAGGTAGCAAAGAATACATGCCCAAGATATAAGATAAACTTAGAACTTTTCTTCTAATTCACATATACATAAGAATTGGGCCTGTATATTAGATATACTAGACTTACACACTTACTGCATATTTGATGGATGCATAGCTAGGAAGATAAAAAAGGAAAGAAAAAAAAAACTTGACGCATTGCTTGCTAAACAGATATAAAAATATATATACACAAGTCACGCAATCACTCATATATTTTCATATTCATATATGGCATAGACAAATGAACAATATGTGGAATAAGAAAGAGAAAAGCAAAACAATCATACCTTTTTATATTGCTGCTTGTATAGACAAATGATGTTCAATTAGGATGCTGATGAAGTTCTCCGCAAGGCAAAATAACAAAGACAAAAGCAAGGCTAACCTGAAAATAGGCAGCTGTTGGATGAGACCTGAATGCAAAATTAATCAAACTTACCTTTCTAGAATGAGAAAAAAAATAAAAAAACACTGCTACACGTATATAGATACCAGATATATACAAAATTGCTAACAGAAAATGCCTGCCCAAAACTGTAACTGTCCCAGCAAAGAAACCTTGTTCTTCAAGTGAACTCAATGGCATTATACAGATTGACAATTGACTAACCAAGACATCACTGTTTGACTATACCAGAAATGAAAAATCCATCATACTCCATCAAAACAAGACTGCATTTTAATCTATTTTAATCATTAATCAGAAGTTAAGAACTGATCCATGGATGATGAGCTAATAACAACACTTCAATTTTTTATCATTACGCTGCACAAGAATTTTGAACCATACAATTATCTATTTGAGTAAAAAGTGTGGACAGGAATTGAGGAAAATGCAATCAGACATGTCAAGGATATGACATGTCTGATAGCAATTATTTCTAGGATATGACATAAGTAGTGCAATACATGAAAACAGCACAGTAACACACAACGAGACAAGAAATACAGAAAATTGAAAGTTATTTAGTGTACATGCAGGAAGGTGCAGATGTTGAAAATAAAAATTTCAGTTGCAATTCACAGCTTGAAGTACAATTGGTCTTATATTTCATCAGGCAACTATGATATGCAAGAAATTCTTGTACGCATCAGCCTTCTCTCCTCCAGATATTCAAGCTAAAATTGAACATGAAAATCGAGGTTGAGGTTGGAAACTATTACCAGAAAAAAAATGTGTCTAAACTATGGGATCGCAAGCTGATGGATGTTCCTCTCTTTCCGAGAAAAGAGGTCAGGAGAGAGAGAGAGCGTTTCACCTGAGTGCACGGAGATCAAGCGACGCTTGGGCTGGAGCTAGGGTCGGTCGCCGAGGGAGAGGGCGAGGGCGAGTGCGAGAGTCGAGAGAACCCTCCGATCGCGCATCCGTCCAAAAACTCGTTCGACTTCATAATAATTCGTCCAGTCTAGGCTCATCAACTATTCGGCCCGTTTGTTCATGGGCTATCCTGTTCGATTAGCAAGCTTAGAGCAAGGCGATGTGGGAGAGCAAGAACTGGATTCGAATTTAGGAGGATGATGATTTTAGTTACTTCGTTTTAATTATTTCCGACTCTGTTTTTTCCCTTTTATGGATTGATCCACTTTATATAAAAATTATGCATTGGAACGCTATTTTGATAATATTCATCGCACAAAGCTATAGCTAAGTGTATCAACTATCAAGTTTGAACCGACTTGAAAGTTGTTTACGCTTCCATTAAATAATTAAAAAAAAATTAAACAATAGATTTATAACTGCTTTAATGATGGAATTAGGGTTTAGGGTTTATGGTTTAGGGTTTTAGGGTTTAGGGTTTATGGTTTAGGGTTTATGGTTTATGGTTTATGGTTTAGGGTTTATGGTTTAGGGTTTATGGTTTATGGTTTATGGTTTATGGTTTATGGTTTATGGTTTATGGTTTATGGTTTATGGTTTAGGGTTTATGGTTTAGGGTTTATGGTTTATGGTTTATGGTTTAGGGTTTATGGTTTAGGGTTTAGGGTTTATGGTTTAGGGTTTATGGTTTAGGGTTTAGGGTTTAGGGTTTAGGGTTTGGGGTTTAGGGTTTAGGGTTTAGGGTTTAGGGTTTAGGGTTTAGGGTTTAGGGTTTAGGGTTTAGGGTTTAGGGTTTAGGGTTTAGGGTTTAGGGTTTAGGGTTTAGGGTTTTAGGGTTTTAGGGTTTTAGGGTTTAGGGTTTAGGGTTTAGGGTTTAGGGTTTAGGGTTTAGGGTTTAGGGTTTAGGGTTTAGGGTTTAGGGTTTAGGGTTTAGGGTTTAGGGTTTAGGGTTTAGGGTTTAGGGTTTAGGGTTTAGGGTTTAGGGTTTAGGGTTTAGGGTTTAGGGTTTAGGGTTTAGGGTTTAGGGTTTAGGGTTTAGGGTTTAGGGTTTAGGGTTTAGGGTTTAGGGTTTAGGGTTTAGGGTTTAGGGTTTAGGGTTTAGGGTTTAGGGTTTAGGGTTTAGGGTTTAGGGTTTAGGGTTTAGGGTTTAGGGTTTAGGGTTTAGGGTTTAGGGTTTAGGGTTTAGGGTTTAGGGTTTAGGGTTTAGGGTTTAGGGTTTAGGGTTTAGGGTTTAGGGTTTAGGGTTTAGGGTTTAGGGTTTAGGGTTTAGGGTTTAGGGTTTAGGGTTTAGGGTTTAGGGTTTAGGGTTTAGGGTTTAGGGTTTAGGGTTTAGGGTTTAGGGTTTAGGGTTTAGGGTTTAGGGTTTAGGGTTTAGGGTTTAGGGTTTAGGGTTTAGGGTTTAGGGTTTAGGGTTTAGGGTTTAGGGTTTAGGGTTTAGGGTTTAGGGTTTAGGGTTTAGGGTTTAGGGTTTAGGGTTTAGGGTTTAGGGTTTAGGGTTTAGGGTTTAGGGTTTAGGGTTTAGGGTTTAGGGTTTAGGGTTTAGGGTTTAGGGTTTAGGGTTTAGGGTTTAGGGTTTAGGGTTTAGGGTTTAGGGTTTAGGGTTTAGGGTTTAGGGTTTAGGGTTTAGGGTTTAGGGTTTAGGGTTTAGGGTTTAGGGTTTAGGGTTTAGGGTTTAGGGTTTAGGGTTTAGGGTTTAGGGTTTAGGGTTTAGGGTTTAGGGTTTAGGGTTTAGGGTTTAGGGTTTAGGGTTTAGGGTTTAGGGTTTAGGGTTTAGGGTTTAGGGTTTAGGGTTTAGGGTTTAGGGTTTAGGGTTTAGGGTTTAGGGTTTAGGGTTTAGGGTTTAGGGTTTAGGGTTTAGGGTTTAGGGTTTAGGGTTTAGGGTTTAGGGTTTAGGGTTTAGGGTTTAGGGTTTAGGGTTTAGGGTTTAGGGTTTAGGGTTTAGGGTTTAGGGTTTAGGGTTTAGGGTTTAGGGTTTAGGGTTTAGGGTTTAGGGTTTAGGGTTTAGGGTTTAGGGTTTAGGGTTTAGGGTTTAGGGTTTAGGGTTTAGGGTTTAGGGTTTAGGGTTTAGGGTTTAGGGTTTAGGGTTTAGGGTTTAGGGTTTAGGGTTTAGGGTTTAGGGTTTAGGGTTTAGGGTTTAGGGTTTAGGGTTTAGGGTTTAGGGTTTAGGGTTTAGGGTTTAGGGTTTAGGGTTTAGGGTTTAGGGTTTAGGGTTTAGGGTTTAGGGTTTAGGGTTTAGGGTTTAGGGTTTAGGGTTTAGGGTTTAGGGTTTAGGGTTTAGGGTTTAGGGTTTAGGGTTTAGGGTTTAGGGTTTAGGGTTTAGGGTTTAGGGTTTAGGGTTTAGGGTTTAGGGTTTAGGGTTTAGGGTTTAGGGTTTAGGGTTTAGGGTTTAGGGTTTAGGGTTTAGGGTTTAGGGTTTAGGGTTTAGGGTTTAGGGTTTAGGGTTTAGGGTTTAGGGTTTAGGGTTTAGGGTTTAGGGTTTAGGGTTTAGGGTTTAGGGTTTAGGGTTTAGGGTTTAGGGTTTAGGGTTTAGGGTTTAGGGTTTAGGGTTTAGGGTTTAGGGTTTAGGGTTTAGGGTTTAGGGTTTAGGGTTTAGGGTTTAGGGTTTAGGGTTTAGGGTTTAGGGTTTAGGGTTTAGGGTTTAGGGTTTAGGGTTTAGGGTTTAGGGTTTAGGGTTTAGGGTTTAGGGTTTAGGGTTTAGGGTTTAGGGTTTAGGGTTTAGGGTTTAGGGTTTAGGGTTTAGGGTTTAGGGTTTAGGGTTTAGGGTTTAGGGTTTAGGGTTTAGGGTTTAGGGTTTAGGGTTTAGGGTTTAGGGTTTAGGGTTTAGGGTTTAGGGTTTAGGGTTTAGGGTTTAGGGTTTAGGGTTTAGGGTTTAGGGTTTAGGGTTTAGGGTTTAGGGTTTAGGGTTTAGGGTTTAGGGTTTAGGGTTTAGGGTTTAGGGTTTAGGGTTTAGGGTTTAGGGTTTAGGGTTTAGGGTTTAGGGTTTAGGGTTTAGGGTTTAGGGTTTAGGGTTTAGGGTTTAGGGTTTAGGGTTTAGGGTTTAGGGTTTAGGGTTTAGGGTTTAGGGTTTAGGGTTTAGGGTTTAGGGTTTAGGGTTTAGGGTTTAGGGTTTAGGGTTTAGGGTTTAGGGTTTAGGGTTTAGGGTTTAGGGTTTAGGGTTTAGGGTTTAGGGTTTAGGGTTTAGGGTTTAGGGTTTAGGGTTTAGGGTTTAGGGTTTAGGGTTTAGGGTTTAGGGTTTAGGGTTTAGGGTTTAGGGTTTAGGGTTTAGGGTTTAGGGTTTAGGGTTTAGGGTTTAGGGTTTAGGGTTTAGGGTTTAGGGTTTAGGGTTTAGGGTTTAGGGTTTAGGGTTTAGGGTTTAGGGTTTAGGGTTTAGGGTTTAGGGTTTAGGGTTTAGGGTTTAGGGTTTAGGGTTTAGGGTTTAGGGTTTAGGGTTTAGGGTTTAGGGTTTAGGGTTTAGGGTTTAGGGTTTAGGGTTTAGGGTTTAGGGTTTAGGGTTTAGGGTTTAGGGTTTAGGGTTTAGGGTTTAGGGTTTAGGGTTTAGGGTTTAGGGTTTAGGGTTTAGGGTTTAGGGTTTAGGGTTTAGGGTTTAGGGTTTAGGGTTTAGGGTTTAGGGTTTAGGGTTTAGGGTTTAGGGTTTAGGGTTTAGGGTTTAGGGTTTAGGGTTTAGGGTTTAGGGTTTAGGGTTTAGGGTTTAGGGTTTAGGGTTTAGGGTTTAGGGTTTAGGGTTTAGGGTTTAGGGTTTAGGGTTTAGGGTTTAGGGTTTAGGGTTTAGGGTTTAGGGTTTAGGGTTTAGGGTTTAGGGTTTAGGGTTTAGGGTTTAGGGTTTAGGGTTTAGGGTTTAGGGTTTAGGGTTTAGGGTTTAGGGTTTAGGGTTTAGGGTTTAGGGTTTAGGGTTTAGGGTTTAGGGTTTAGGGTTTAGGGTTTAGGGTTTAGGGTTTAGGGTTTAGGGTTTAGGGTTTAGGGTTTAGGGTTTAGGGTTTAG